>CM072812.1:3327500-6190000 GCA_037013495.1 Hippophae tibetana
TGTGCATTTCTTGGATTTGGGATCAAGCTTATTCCTGCCTTGATCACTGATATGCACAAATGCTACACAACCGAAAACTTTTAGATGTGATAGTTTCACCTCTTTTCCGCTCCATACCTCCTCTGGTATTCTATGCTCCAATGGAACAGATGGGCCTCGGTTGATCAAGTAAGCTGCCGTGTTGACTGCTTCTGCCCAGAACTGCTTCGGTAGACCTGACTGTATACGAATGCTTCTAGCTCTTTCTGTCAATGTTCGGTTCATACGCTCAGCTACACCATTGTGTTGAGGCGTGCCTGGAACAGTTCTTTCCATTCTGATCCCGTGCTCATAGCATAAGTTTTTGAATATGGTGTCTTCATATTCACCACCATTATCGGTTCTGAGCTTTTTGATCTTTAAACCCGTCTCATTTTCCACCATAGCTTTCCATCTTCTGAAAGCCTCAAATACTTCAGACTTATGCTTTAGAAAGTAAACCCATACCTTCCGAGAGTGATCATCGATGAAAGTCACGAAGTAGCATTTCCCACCAATAGATGAGACGGTCGTTGGTCCCCAAACATCAGAGTGAATAAGCTCTAGCCTTTCCTTCTTTGGGATTCTGCAAGTTGTCTGAAAGCTGACTCTCTTTTGCTTTCCAAGTATGCAATCTTCGCACATGTCTATCTCCGTAGACTGTAGACCTGAAAGTTTTCCCTTTGAATGCATAATCTTCATCCCTTTTTCACTCATATGGCCTAGTCTCTGGTGCCACAGGTTTGGTGTTTCATTGCCTGCTGCAACTGTAATTGAACAACGTGCCTCTGTTGTCATGTAAAGAGTGCCACTTTTTTTGCCTCGAGCAACTGTCATTACACCCTTTGAAATCTTCCAATCATCACCATGGAAGATCGTAGTGTAGCCTTCACTGGCCAACTGCCCGACTGAGATTAAGTTCATTCTGAGATCGGGAATATGCTTGACATCCTTCAGCTCCCAAACAGATCCGTTCAACTTAATCTCCACTACACCTTTGCCAATAATAGCACATGGTTGATCATCACCAAGATATACCTTTCCAAGGTTTCCGGGGACATATTTCTCGAAGAATTCTTTTTGTGAAGTAGCATGGAACGATGCTCCAGAGTCTAACACCCAAGATTCTTCCTTGCTCTCCAAAGAGCATATCAATGCATCGTCTCCTCCTGAGGTGGAAGTAACATTTGCCTCTGCCTTCACTTGTTTGTCCTTCGGTGCACTTTTGCACTGATTTTTGTAGTGCCCGGTTCTTCCACAATTCCAACACTCGATGGTCTTCGAGCTATGGGAATTATTAGGATTCCTGGATTTGGACCTCCTGTCCTTTGATCTACCTCGGTAGTCTGTTCTGCCACGTCCATTCCCTTTGGTTGAATTTCTTCCTCTTGACTCTGTATGCAAAACTGAAGAAGTTGACGATTCACCTACCTCTCTACGTCGGATCTCTTCACTGAGAACCAGATCACGAACATCGTCAAATTTCAACTTATTGCTTCCTGACGAGCTACTCACAGCCGTGACAGTAGCATTCCAACTTTCTGGTAAAAAAGACAAAAGTATCAATGCTCGTACTTCTTCATCGAATTCAATTTCCACTGAACTCAACTGGGTTGTGACTGTGTTGAGTTTATTGAGATGTTGAGCTACCGATGCGCCTTCATTCATCCGCAAATTGAACAAACGCCTCATCAAGTGCACTTTGTTTGAGGCTGATGACTTCTCATACATATTGGAGAGAGCTGCCATAAGACCCGCCGTGGTATTTTCCTTTGCTATGTTGAAGGCAACATTACGGGATAGCGTCAATCGAATAACTCCGAGGGCTTGTCTGTCTAGAAGATTTCAATCTTCTTCCTTCATAGCTTCTGGTTTCTTCCCTGAGAGAGGTTGATATAGATTTCTTTGATACAGATAATCTTCTATCTGCATTTTCCAAAACCCAAAATCTGTGCCATCGAATTTCTCGAGTTTCACCCTTCCTTCATCTGCGGCCATTGCTCCCACTAAAATCTGACTTCCTCTGGATCGTTTCTGACTATTTCTGTAAACCACCGTGCATTAGAACACCTACGTCAACGAACAAATATCGTCGACAAAATGTCACTATTCACGTAATTCATTATTCACGTAAATAGTAACCTTGCAGAAAATTGACAGAAATCACCACCAATAGCTCTGATACCAGTTGTTGGGAAATTACGCAAATTTCCGATAAGCCAGATTTATGAGAAAGCAAGAATAGAAAAATAACACAAATTTGATAACGGAGTTCGGCCAATCTTGCTTACGTCTCCGGACCTGCTGCAGATCTTTTTACTGAAAGGGGAGAAATTACACAAGGTGTTTACAACACTCACAACTCACAACCCAATTACACCCAAGAAAATTACTCTCAATTCTCTCTCACAAAAGCTTTTCTCTCTAAGCTTTTCTCTCAATTGGAATGAACACTTTGGATGATTAATTCATTACAATTACACATCTATTTATAGAAAAATTCACTCCTTGAATTACTCATTAAATTAATGGTTCCTTAAATTGCTCCTTGAATTAAGCTCCTTGTTTTGCTCCATGAATTGCTCCTTGTTTTGCTCCATGTTTTACTCCATGTTTTGCTCCTTAATTTAAGGAGCTTTATGATAATCTCCAACATGTTGTTTATTTCACCAGTTCTATGTGGTAGTGGGGCTTCAAAATTGATAGGAAATGGAGAAACCTTTCTAGAAATGGTGGTGCAATGCATGGAGAATTCACAACCTCACTCTGTTCGTATAGAAGGATTTAAGCTTGCCCAATGTTTAGTGGTAATGACAGCAACTTATCCTGGTAAATATTATATTGAGATATCTGACAGCCAATACGATTCATTCCATCAAACTTTTACCAATTTTGTCAGATTAATAGAGAAGGATTTTCAAAACTGTCATGTTCTGAAAGCTTTGTTGGAGCCATCATCTCCGGAATGTGCAAATTGAGCCCAAATTCTGCAAAAGGTGTTGTTGACCAGATATCTTTGCTAGTAGAGGCATGTCGCTTAGCCCTAATTACTCGTTGGGCAGGCAAACATCACCTATATTTCTGGAAGCATAGGATTGACAAAATCCTGCTTGATCTTCTTCAGGAAGATTCTTGTAATTTACTAAATCAACAGACATTGACATTGGAAGAGCAGATTGCTATTGCTAACCAGGTTACTAGTGCACAATATTTTCTTTCTTTAAGGAGTTATATCTGGGACATTCTTGGATGGCTCGCTGCTCATTGTGAGGATGATTTCAACCCCACAGTACATGGAAATGAACTCATTGTTGACATCCTCATTACATGCGCTTGGTAATATTCCATTTTAAGAACTTATTGGTTTTTCTCGTTTTTAAGTCGTCTTATAAACATATTACATTCTTTGTATTCTTTTATTTTTAGGATAATTTTGCCTTTAATTTTTAACTGGTTATTGTATATCTGTTATTTTGCACAGTATAGTATTGGATAGTGTTACTGATGACATTGAATATATATTCTGATTTAGCTTGGAATTTGTGGATGCAATTCGGAATTGGCATAGAGTATGCCAGAATGATGTCAGTGATGCCTTACGCAGTGAATCAGCAGCAAGGGCAGTTGTGATGTTGATTTATTCTCCCTGCAAAGACATTGCATCAAAGTCAAGATTCATATTTTCTAAAATTATAGAGCTTAATGGCAAGGAATATTTGAAACACATTCTGCATGCCCTTAACAATGCAACATTAGGGATTTTTTTTGATACAATGCAGCTTGTGGTTTACTTGATGGCTTTGACGTGCTATTCAGCTCTACCTCAGTATCAAAGGTGTTGTATTGAATATGAAGGCATAAGTACATTATTATCCCTTGTGATGTGGTCCTTAAGCAATCATCTCTGTGTTGAAAGGCTAAAATTTGCTTCTCATCTGCATAATTCTTACCATGGAAGGACTTGTTGCCATTTTTATATGGAAGAATGGGAAGGAGAAAACGTTCTTTTGCTCTACAGTTTGTGGGGGCTAGCTGAATTGATAAAGCAGTCTGAACGTTTAAGAAATAATGACGACATATTCTTTGGTCAGATGGCTCATACTGTATCTGAACTTGTTAGCAAACTCCAGGACATCTGTATCAACACTTCTACCCCTGGACTACAATGGTATGCTTCATATGTACTTAGTTCTTTTGGATTGTATGGTTTTCCCAGTAAACTTGGAGAGAGAATTGGCAAAGTTCTTAGTGAGAAGGATCATGCAGACATGAAGCTTGTTCTAACAAATATAGAGTGTTCTGTTCATGGTATTGTACTTGTGATTAGATGTCCATCATTGTTGCCTCTTAATGGGCAAAATTTTGATTCTGCAACAAGCTATAAAGAGATAAGTGAAGAGTTTCCAAAAGCAATTCGATTGTCTGCTCATGTTGATTCCCAAGCTTTGGTGAAGTTGTTGGAATATATTTACTTTGGATACCTTCAAACAACGGAAGAACTTACCAGAAAGTTGAAAACACTAGCTAAATTCTGTGATCTTCAGCCTCTACTGCAAATGCTTTGCAGGAGGCGTCCAAAGTGGGGCGCTTTATTTCCTTCTTGTGATCTTTCTCTAGCTCTTGGTCCCCTTGGCCACCATTTTTCGTATGTCCCGTCCTTTATTATTTGCATATTTGATGTTTTTGGCTCTGTTCAATATTTTTTTTGGGGTGTCATATCACTATTATTATTTGGTCCTTGTTTTTCTTTATCTTGCTCCTCATTTTTCACTACCATGGGGGATCTCTTCCCAAGAAAAACAGTATGGAAGCATACGGATATCTGGTTGACTCTGTAATTTTTGTCAGATGTTTTTCCTTTATACATTTTCTTACTTAAAGTGAGCAATCACTATAAGAATGTTCAGGAGAGGCAGATATCTGACATGATTGAGGGAATTTGTTAGATTTAGGCGGGAAGGATCTCTAGCGGAGCAGATATTATATATTTAATATGATGTCACCTTCTCTTTCGCAGTAATTGACGATAATATTAACATCATGAATTCTGTTTCAGGGACATTGTGATGGAATCTAAATCAACTGAGTTGCCTGGATGGAAGTGCAGCTTTTGCTCTGTTTCAGTTCCGCATATGCATGTGCACAAAGTTATAGTGTCAGCAAGTTGTCAATATCTGCGAGCATTGTTCAACTCAGGGATGCAGGAGAGGTACTTGTTTACTTTTATTATACATAAGTAGAGTCAATTATGATGAGCCAAAAAAAATTGAGTCAATTATGTTTGGTTAATGCTTTTAATGTGCGGAGAATAAGGTAAAGATGGTGATGTATTTTGTTGTTACTAATGCTACCTTCACGTCATATCTTAAAGTTGGTAATGATTGATGTTCCACAAATTTCAATTTCCCAATCCGCTAACAGTTTCATTCTTTATGTATGGATTTTATTTGTTGGCATTTTGATTGCATAACAAGATTATGTCTGTTTTTTGCATCTCATTTGTTTCCTTACCTGCTGGAAGGACTCTTTTTTTTATTTAAGGTTTGGGGGGAGGAGAGGTTAAGATCGATGGACTTCATCGACATATAATCTGCTGGGGGATAGTATATTATACTCTGTTTGTATCTTCTTCTTTATTACGTCCACCTTCCCCTTTTTTCCCTCCTTTGAGTCGCATTATGTACTTCAAATTTGCCTTCAGATTTTTTATGCAACTATTAACATTTCTACCCTTGCCTTCAAACTATGTCTGCAGCCATTCAAGAACCATAAAGGTCCCTGTTTGTTGGGAAGCAATGGTTAAACTAGTTGTTTGGTTCTATTCTGATAAGCTGCCAAATCCTCCTTCTGGATGTTTATGGGAGAATATGAATACAGAGCAGAAACTCCATGAGCTACTACCATATGTGGAACTTTGTTGGCTTGCTGAAATCTGGTTTTTAGAAGATGTTCGGGAAGCCTGCTCAAACATGATCGTATCTTGTCTTGACTCTGCTAGACAACTGTCGATTAAAATTATTCAACTTGCTACTGACTTTTCTCTTTGGAATTTGGCTGAAGTAGCAGCAACCTATATAGCTCCTTCCTATCGTCAGCTATGTGATTCTGGTGATCTTGAAGAGCTGGACGAAGGGCTAGTTGATATGATTCGTGCTGCATCTGTCGAACTTTCTCAAGAGGGTAGTATTTCTAGGTAATACCGTAATAATATGTCAGATGACTTCACGGATTGAAGATGTTTGTAACGTCATAGAGAGATACTTCTGAGGTTAAAATGGTGACTCTCTGGGCCTCAGGTATATTAAAATTTGATTTATTGTCTTACTGACAAAATTCATGTGGTGTTAAGAGTAGGACCTTGTCTTTTAGTTAAACCTTTACCAGCAATTAATGCTAGCTTCTTCTTTTTTTAATGATAGTTCTTAGGTGGGATAATTTTGTATTATGCGAGTTCTTCTCTTGACTTTGTACCTGAAGAGTTTCGTGGAAAAGCTACTCATCTGAAAAGATTACTCTTTTTTTCTTTTGTTCATTTTCATTCAGGCAATATGCTTGGATTTTCCATGCGATATTCTTAAGACATGATCCAGTTCAGTGAGAGGCTGAAGCTCAGGTTGGAGTTATTGGTTTCTAAATGATTTCTTTGTTTGTGATTGCAGAAAACAGTGCAAGTTTGGAGCAACCCTCTTGAAGGAAAAGTTTCACTTATCACGTAGTACCTTGAAATTGAGGACCGTTCAACTTTGAATGGCTAATCAACAAAGGACTACGAGAGTGAAGAGTCTACTCGATGTAACCCATACACAAAGGAAGGAATAGGGCCATTCTTTGATCTGTTGTATAAATTACTTGATGGTAGATATAAGCAAGTTCCTCTCACAACACCACACCATGTAACCATGTACTTACGAATGAAATCTTGTGTGAGTAGTGTTGTGATGGAAGTAATAAATAACGGTATATAAATATATCAAAACGGTAAAAGATCATACAAAATTTATGTAGTTTGGTAATTCGCCTAGTTACATGTGAGACGGTAGATATTATTTGAATTGAGTATGAAATATATAGAATATATATACATATTTTCTCACTAATAATATGTCTCAAGTGTTTTTCCAAACTCATAGAAAACTCTCAAACTTATCAATTATTTTTTCTCTTTGAGTTTGCTTATGTTCTTTCTGTTTTTTTTTTCTTCTGATTTTTGCTTTGTTCTTCAATGTATTAACTCTTCTCTATTTATAGATGAATCAAGGCTTTATTTCTCTAAATTGTACCATAATTTAAGCCTTAAATTAGGTCATTAATTTTTTTAAATTATGCTATTAATTTTTTTAAATCATACCACAAATTAGATCACAAATCTCTCTAAATTATGTCACTAAATTGTTACTTTTAGAGTTAATATTCAAGTAGTGTTGGTAATTGGTCTCTCTTTCTCGGGTCAAATGTTTCTCTTTGTTACAGGGCAAATGAATTTTTTTTAATCACTATTTTTGGACTAATTAAGGAACATACAAATTCCAATTACTTGAAGTTAATCTGTTTTCTGGTGGCAAAAGACCAAATTTTGATTACTACTATCATTAACCCACTGCAGGAAAATTAAATTGCAGGGGAGATACCCATGAGGAATTGAGTAGGTCCTGATGTACTACGCCTAATATGCACTTACACATGAAACTGATCTGTTACTCTGTTTCTACTCCTAGTAATGGTTTTGTACTCTTAGATATTTGATTGATAATAGCAGTTACACATGGAATGAGGAGCTGGTTCGCAATACTTGGTTTGGCATCATAGCAATATAGCTCTCATGGGTCTTATGGGGTGAGTTCGAGCTAGAAGGTGGCAGTACAACTCTTGCACGGACCTACGGATTTAGAGTCAATATTGGCGATTTGGAAGCATCGGTGGAAACAGTAGGTCCAGCCTAGAGTCCAGCATTTCTTGCGGGGATTTTCTTGTTAGTTTCTACCAGTTAGTGCAGCTCTATTCTGTAGTTGTGATGTGCTGGAGCAATGCCCGTTGTGTGCATTGGAAGGTGAAAGAATTTCCCACCTCTTGGGCAGCTTCATGGTGAATCATGGAAGAGTTTAATGTAATGGTTCCTTTCTTCCACATTTTTTGGCATATCCATTTGCTGTGTGTCTTCATACATATTAATGTTCTGGGCAAAAGATGAAACTGAAGGTGATGCAATTTTGGCACTAGTAATTGATGGTTCTTTTTGCAGATTTGGAAGGTAAGGAATAACTTTGTATTCAAGAATCTCCCTTTGAATGCTAAGCTTGATTTTGTTGTCTGGTTGTCTGTTTGATTGTTATTGTATTGTTTCACTTTCGTAATTATTAAATTAAATCAGTAGAGCTGTATAGTTTGAGCTAAAAAATGGTATCACGTATCGGGTAAGCAAAAACAAAAATATAACAATTATTGGTTGAAGAAACGTAACTTATAAACTTCAAAAATAATTAATTGGTTTATTATAGTTAAGCGGCTCCGTATTATTTCTTTTGGTCGAAGGCTCAATATTGATTACGAGTAACTGTTTCAATATTGATTTGTGCTATATGATTGTACAAAAATATCAGTCTCAATTAATAATTGGTTCGGGTATTTGTAGTGACAGATTATTGATATAATTGTGCTTAAATCAAATTATAAAATCTGTATTCAAAATCGTTACGGTTCGATGATGATTTTTTACCTACGTATAACGGTTCGTGATAGTTATTAAAAAATATAAAAAAACCATTTTTTCTAACTTTTTAATTTTTTTCCATACATCTATATGAAAAATCAATAGAGTCTAATTGTTAATTAATATGCAGTTTAATTTGATAAATATATAAATTAATTAATAAATATAATTAATTTTTAGTATAAACATTTACAGTTATTATTATAATCGTACTCATTACTTCATCCTCGATTTTTACTCAAAATCGTAATTATCTTTAAAATTTATTCGATAAAAACCGAATTAACGGTGCAGATAACCGCGAATAATCAAACCTATAATTTTTTTCCTATTCGAGTCTTAATTATCCATTATAAGTCATGCAATATTCATGTCAATTTTTTTCATTCTAACCCCTTGGTAATAATTGGATTAAATTTAATGTTTTAAAATTATATGATCTAATGTGCATGATGTAATAATTATGGTGATAATGTCCATTTTGTCATATAATAATATATTTTTAGTAATTTTTTATGTTATTTTTATAATTACAAATTTATATATATATTATTATAAATGTTATTTTTTAAGTTTTGAAACAAAGAAAAATAAAACCTTCAAACTTTTAATTACAAAATAAACATTTTGTCAAGTTTGTATATTTTAACTATTAAAAAAATAATACATTTTTTCATATCAATAGTACAATAGAAATACAATTAGTTACACTTATATACAAAAAAAATCAATCATAACAATTGAATATACTGAAAATATATATTTACAATACAATTACAATGAATGCTAATACAAGTATAAATACAGGAAATAAGAATCTGCTTTTTAGGAAAAGTACTTTTAAGAAAAGTATATTAGTTGCATACAACTAATATACCATTAATGATTTATTAACACTCCCCCTCAAGTTGGCGCATAGATATCGATCATGTCCAACTTGCTTAGTGAACCGTATAATGTCTTCTTGGAAACTCATTTGGTAAGCATATCTGCAAGTTGCTCTTCAGTGAGAACAAAAGGAAAACTAATAAGTTTGGCATCTAAATTCTCTTTTATAAAGTGACGATCAACCTCTACATGCTTGTTGCGATCATGTTGTATTGGATTTTGTGATATATCAATGGCTGCTTGATTGTCACAATACATCGGCATAATATTTTTGAGTTCAAAACCCAAATCCAATAAAAAAGTTATTATCCACAGTAATTCACAAACCTCATGAGCCATACCTCTATACTCGGCCTCAGCACTAGATCGCGCCACCACTTTCTGCTTCTTACTGTTCCATGTAACCAAATTTCCTCTCATAAAGGTGAAATAACCCGATGTTGACTTTTTATCTGTAATACTTCTTGCCCAATCTGCATCTGTGAAGCCACAGCCTTCAAGAGGATTGTTGTTTTTAGAGAACATTATTCCCCTTTCTGGAGCCGATTTCAAATACCTTAAAATTCTCAAAACAACATTCATATGGTTCTCACTTGGATTATGCATGAACTGACTCACCACACTTACTGCATAAGCAACATCTGGTCTAGTATGAGCCAAGTAAATCAAACGCCCAACCAATCTCTAATAGCGAGCTCGATCAGTTGGTATCTGATCTGGATACTCTGCTAAACAATGGTTTTGCTCAATAGGAGTGTCAATAGGTTTGCAATCCAACATACCTGTCTCTGTTAACAAATCAATAATGTACTTCATCTGACACATATATATCCCTTCTCTTCCCCTAGCTACTTCAATTCCTAATAAGTACTTTAGTTCACCTAAGTTCTTCATCTCGAATTCATTCAGAGGCTAGCTGTCTTTGTAATTTATCCATCTCAATAGTATCATCACCAGTGATTACCATATCATCAACATAAATTATTAGGGTTGTTACCTTCCCTCATTGATGTTTGAGAAATAGAGCGTGGTCTGAATTACTCTGTCTATAACCAACCTTTTGCATGAACTGTGAAAACCTTCCAAACCAGGCTCGAGGGGATTGCTTGAGACCATACAAAGACTTCCTCAATTTGCATACAAAATTACCAGGAGAATCAACTACATACCCAGGTGGAAGACTCATGTATACCTCCTCGGCTAATTCTTCATGAAGAAATGCATTCTTGACATCAAGCTGCCGAAGTGGCCAGTTTAAGTTAGCGGTAAGTGAAAGCAAAATCCGAATAGTGTTCATTTTGGCAACAGGAGCAAAATTTTCATCATAGTCTACACCATACGTTTGAGTAAACCTTTTTGCTACAAACGAGTTTTATATCGATTTACAGATCCATCACCATTATGTTTTACAATAAACACCCATCGGCAACCAACTGCCTTTTTTTCCTTATGGTGGTGGCACAAGTTGCCAAGTATCGTTCTTCTTTAACACAACCATCTCTTCAGCCATTGGCTTTCTCCATATTGGATCTCTCAACGCATCCTGCACTTTGTTAGGTACTGATACACCAGATATTTGATTCACAAATGATTTATATGACTTAGATAATCTTTTAGTGGACATATAATTGGCTACTGGGTATTTTGATTTTGCATGAATATTTGGTTTATACCTTTTGGCTGGTTGACCTCGAGTAGACCTATTTGATAACACATATTGTCCAACATTAGACTCAATGTTATTAGTATCAGTGGGTGTACATACCTCAGAAGAGTGACCTTCAGTACCAGGGAGTTGTTGATCAGGGGTAGGAGTAATGCTTGAGGGAACAGTTGTGTCTTCAACTTCATTTGCTGTAAGCGAATTTGGTGCTTGAATACTTGGAGCATCTGCTTCTGCAATGACTAGATTCAATGGATTAGGAATCTCATCTGGTCTCAT
Organism: Hippophae tibetana; assembly: GCA_037013495.1. NCBI lineage: Eukaryota > Viridiplantae > Streptophyta > Magnoliopsida > Rosales > Elaeagnaceae > Hippophae > Hippophae tibetana. The sequence continues at coordinate 3,339,056 of CM072812.1, forward strand.
TGAAACATCAGTTGGTGATTCTTCTAATGCCTCCCCCTCACCATGATACAGTTCTTCGAAATATGTATTCTCCCCCTAACGAGCAGTATAAGGTGAGGAAAAATAACTCATGTCCTCAAAGAAGGTAACATCCATAGTGACATAATACTTTCTGGTCGGTGGATGGAAGCCCTTGTACCTTTTCTGATAACTTCCATAACCAACAAACACACATTTAATTGCCCGGGCATCTAATTTAGACCGTTGATTTTTAGGAACATGCACAAAAGCAACACAACCAAATATACGGGTAGGAAGATTATGGAATGCTAATAAGGAGACGTAAGATGCGAGAATCTGGAATGAGATTTTTCCGTTAAGGACACTAGACGGGGGACGATTGATGAGATAGGTAGAAGCTTATACAACATCACCCCAAAGATATTTTAGCATATAAGCACTAAATAAGAGTGCACAAGCCATATCAAGTAAATGACAATTTTTTCTTTCAGACACTCCATTTTGTTCTAGTGTTTGCGGACAAGTAGTTTGGTGAATAATCTCATATGTTTTGAAAAAATCTTGAAAAACATGATTAACATATTCCCCCCAATTTCAGATCGGAGGATCTGAATGATACCATTGTATTGTGTTTGAATGAAGGTATGAAAATTTGAAAAATTGAAAAAAAATTCATCTTTTGTTCTAAGAAGAGAAATCCATGTTAACCTTATACAGTCATCGGTAAACGAAACAAAATATCGCATACCCAATATAGTGGGGTCTTTAGATGATCTCCAAACATAAGAATGAATTAATCCAAAAAAGAATAGTACTTTTATTAGAAATACTAGGAGAATAAGTAATACGATTACTCTTGGCCAAAACACAAGTCTCACAATGTAGAACAATCTCACTAACACCAATAAATAAAGTGGGTATAGATTTTTTCATAAGACTAAAAGACGGATGCCCTAAGCGGTGATGCCACAACCAAATTTCACTTAACTTATTAGAACTAGAGGTCAATGCAGTGCGTGCCCGTGCTCCTGGTTTCTCCCCTGCGTAGTTCTGATCAAAATAGAACAATCTGCCCCTCAGATACCCTCGACCAATTATTTCCCTGGTAAGAAGATCAAAAGAACACAGAGCAGTGTAGGAGCTGGACGACACAGGGCTGGAGCGCGAGCTGGAGCTGGTGTGCGAGCTGGACGGCGCAGGGTTGAAACTGGTGCACGAGCTGGACAGCGTAGGGCTAGAGGACACAGGCTGAACGACGCGGGATGGACGTCACAGATTGGACGGCGTAAGCTAGACGACGGATCTACAACGGACAGACAGATCTGTAATGGTGGCACAAACTGGACATTGCGAGAAGATTAACAACATTGTATAAAAAACACTAACGATGACGCTACTGTATAGGTGGCGCTGCTGCTCACGAACTGGTAAAAAGAATTTTTTTTCTTTTCTTTTCTTTCTTGCTTTAATACCAAATTGAATATACTGAAAATATATATTTACAATACAATTACAATGAATGCTAATATAAGTATAAATATAAGAAATAAGAATTTACTTTTTAATAAAAGTACTTTTAAAAAATATATATTAATTATAAAAATTAATATAGAGTTGATAAATTATATTAGTTACATACAAATAATATATCATTAATAATTTATTAAAGAATTTTCATTAAATTATATTAGTTACATACAAATAATATATCATTAATGATTTATTAAAGAATTTTCGTTAACAGAGATAGTTTTTTTTTTAAATGTATTAGTTTTAATTACAATTATTAATTATAACTAGAAGTAAAAAAATTGCATATCTTTTTTTTCTCGTTTTTGAACCACTTTTAATTAACGTTAACTATTGTACCTAAAAATCTTAAGTGTACCTAAATGATGACTTTTAGGTACATTTTATAACAGTACTTAAACAAATGTACATACAAGTAACAAATCTCATACATTTTTTTTCTCATTTTTTAAACATTTTTAGATACCGTAAACAACTGTATCTGAATGATGACTTTTAATTACACTTAATAACAGTATTTAAAACAACTTTACTTAAAAAACATTTTTAAGTAACAGTTAACAATTATATCCAAAATATTTACAAATTTAAACATACATCTTCTTCCACATTACACAGGATACAAATCATAACCCCTTCGTACCTTCAACACCAAACTCCCTGGAGATTTTGTCTATACTAGCATATTTCATGTAATAGTTTAAAAAAATATTGAAGTGTATTTTAGTTTAAAAATGGATAAAATTTAACTTTAAACTAAACATTTGGATAAATAAATATAAATTTATATATATATTGAAAATAATATGCTAAATATTTGAATAATTCATAAATAATATAATACATTTTTATTATTAATAATTATAATTATAATTATGATATAAAAAATAATATTCATAAAAATAATTAAATAATTAAATTTTTTTTGTGAAACCTCTCTATCCAAATTTACACGAGATATAATACAAATATAGAACATTATATAACAAATTTTGCGTAAAAATATTATCTAATATAATATTATTATAATTATTTTTTTATTAATATAATACAAATATAAATTATATTTAAATATTTAAATAAAATTATTATTAATAAATATTTGTTATCTTAGTAATAATTAAAATTATAATAATATTAGAGATATATGTTATAATGTAATCTATTTTTTAATTTTTTAATTTTAAATAATTTTTCATAAAAATTATTGTTATTATTTAGTAAATTTTTTAATAATTTATAATTAGAATAAAATTTTGATAAGTTATTTGTTATAAAAAATTATATATTTTTATTATATAAATATAATTTTTTTTTATTTTTAATAAAAATAAATTATTATTTATTAAAAGTTGATTTACTAAGATATTTTATTTTTGATTTGATTTTCTTTTAGAAAATAAGAAAATGGGACTGAAAATTAAGAAATAAGAGAGAAGAAAAAGGTGGGACAGAGAGTCAGAAAAGAAGATAAAAAATTTAAACTATAAATTGTTCAATGAATTATAATTTACGCATTTTTAAACTAAAATACACATTACCCTCTTTTTTTAAACTATTATATGGCCTCCTGTACCGAGCTTAGCTTCTTCTTAGCGTTTCCAAAGTGCACTGCTGCTTGCAGACCACCAACTTCAAGATCTGCCTCTTATTCGACGCCATCTCCCTTGCTACGTGAAAGCCCAACCCCCGAATGACCCAAGACCAGAAGATTTTCTCGGAAAACCAGAGGCCTAATCGCCCTAAATAGCGTCGACCGTCGCTGCCAACCACTACATCAGCTTCGTTCCCCTCACATGGACCATTTCTCTCATCGAAGTAACTGCCTCTAAGTCTCTTATTCTCCATCTTAGTTCACCAACTGAACTTTGGTATTTAATTTTATATCTGGGACTTACGTAGTATTTATAAGATGAGTGTTTCACTAGGAAGATTTTGTTTCAGTTCAGAATACATATATATTCATTCGTATTTAAAATACTGGTTCTAATATGCTTGATTCTACAAGTACACATTTGTGTGATTTCTTTCCATTTATATTATATCTTAATTAATTACAATTTATATTAAGGTGTAATACCTTAATCTATGCAATAATTTAAAGGAATGCAAGGTGGTGATATTTCATAATATGGCCACGTCGGATTTAATTTATATATTTTAAATCTATGAGATATTTATAAACAATACTCCTAACGTTCTTTATTATATCACAAATATTTAAAAAGTATCAAAAATATGTTGTTATAAAAAATTTGATTCTAACATAGACGACTGGCATTACACTAAATTTATTAATTTTTTTCATTTTTTATTGTTATTTATTCCTTAACATGCAAAATAAGCTCTTTTAAAGAAAATAAATAAATAAAAATAGAAATATGAAAGGAGTATACAAAACTAAACTTCTTCTTCCCCTTAAACCAATGGAAGAAAAAATCGATTGTATTATGGAATGAATGTGAGAGGTAAGAGAAAATTAACGATTTTTAGTTACTTATCGATTAATTTAAGTATGAAATGTTATATATATATATATATATATATTAAGGATTATGGTATTATTGTTTATTTTTTAAAAAAATTATTAAATACTTGGGATTATCTACATTTATTGCGGTGTTGTTAAGTGGTTTGGTTAAATTTATCACTTAATTAATTTGCATGTTAATTTATATAAGCTATTCTTTTTGTAATGAATGATTTTAATAATTTAGTTTATTTACATGCTAATATTATTCTAATTTCTTTAAATGGTACTTAAATATTTCAAGTTTATTTAAGTCATTGCCTACTTTTTCACCTATTATTCTAATTTCTTTAAATGATACTTAAATATTTCAAGTTTATTTAAGTCATTGCCTACTTTTTCACCTATAAAGATAAATTAATTAGTATTATATTTTTTTATAATTATTTAAACATCAAATTTATTATAGTTAACTATTAATTAATATATATATATATATAGCTAAATATATTTGTATAGAATCCTATTCAAAATAATTGCATTGAGTGTAGTTTTTGTGATACAACAGCGATATTGTATACCAATTTAAAAATCTTGATATTTTTTTCAAAGAGAAGTATGTAAACTTCTCCTTGATAACGTTGACACTTCAAACTAATTAAGCAAACTATTAAATATATCGTACTTATTAACTAGCTATAAACATCAATTAATGTATTTCATTTTTATAATTAGTTACCTACATTTGATATATAATTATTAAGTTTAACTTATAAAATTTTATATTTAGTAATTATTAAATTAACTTTGTGTTTTTGGTGAAATTATGTATTTATAATATTATATAAGTAGAAATAAAAAAATATTACGAAAAATATAGTATTTATTATATACAGGAATTATAAAAGAGTAATTAAAAAAGAACTTTTTGGATACAGTTGTTAACTGTTTCTAAATATTATATTGAAAATATGATAACTATACTCCAGATATTTTACGCAAAGTTACAAAAATAATAAATTATGTTAAAGAATATGTTAATTGTATCTAAATATCTACGGGTATAGTTGTCAACTTATACCTAAAATGTTTTAAATATAGTTAACAATCATACTTAAAAATGAGATTATTAAAAACTTTAGTTAAAAACAACTATACTATGTTTTAGATACATTGTTAATAGTATCTAAAATTATTTTTTTCTTGTGGTGTAAATACTGCTCAAATTGAAATAATTTTTTAATGTAAACATAGTTTAAATTAGACTACAAGTATATAAACTTATTTATTATTAAATATTATATAATTGAATCTTATTTAATATTATTATGTGTTATTTTTATTATTATAAATTTTAAAAACATGATTATATAATTTTTAAATCAATTATTAACTTCAAAAATAAATGATATTATAATTTTAAATTAACAGTATGTGAAAATTAGTAAAATTATTTTATTGAAAACACACTAACAATCAATATAAGAAATAATAAATAAAGTTTTTTTTTTTTTGTTAAAAGTTGTTCCAAGTAGCATGTTATGATTTCAGATATAATCTATAAAGTGAATTGTTGTGTTGCAATAATTTGTTATGAATATAATGACTAAATAATGAATAACATCCAACTAATTTATTAAAATCATTTGATTGAGCGTAATTTTCTAATTTATAATTGTATTATATATATGTTAATGATTCTGTAGCTAAAGAGATTAGTATCTAAATAGTATTCTAACTTTTTGATGAGAGTAATTTAGTAAATTTAATCCTATAATTTAATTTAGAGTCAATCTATTTCAAATTTTTAAACAATTAAATTATTTAAGGATAAAATTAGATTTTACTTAAAAATAAAAATATATCTTATTTTTTAAAAATATTAATTTTTTTTCCTATTCTATTTACGTATTTATAATTTATTTATATTAACATTATAAACTTTATTTTTATGTTTGAAATTATTTGAATCTATTAGATAAAGAGATAAAAAAAATAAAGATTAAGAGATATTTAAATGAGATATAAATTATTTTTATTTTTGAATAGAAAATAAAATTGTATCATTTTTTATTTTTAATATTATTTTTATTTTTGAATAGAAAATAAAATTGTATCATTTTTTATTTTTAATATTATTTTTAAAAATATTATAAATAAAATATATTTTTATCATTAAAAATATAATTTTTTAAAAATTTAAACTAAATTAATTATTTTTTGAATTTAGAGAACTAGACATATCTACTTTAAAAAAATAAAAATAAATTATCCTTAATTATTTATACCCTAAGCTCGTGGCTAAACATAATCCTCCTTTCCTTTCTTATTTTTTCCTTAAAAATTGAATATCATCCCAATCCCTAAAACAGAGTGGGAGAAGCCGAAAAGCAGGAGACACATGGATTGGCCCGTATACGCCACAAACTTTCAAAAACTACTTCCCCAGACTTCATACCCAAAGGCCCCCACTTTCACTCCTTAACTGTGTATCCAACTCTCTCTCTGTCTCGTTCTCTCGTTTCATCTTCTCGGAAATCACTCTAACCATCTTTAAAAAGGCACCCCAAGGACCACGCTCTTGTCTTGCACTACCACCAGCCTTCTCTTCCCTCTTATTATATAGCCATTTAACAACTTAAAACGATTAGAATAAACCAAAAATTAATGGAAGAAGTACAGCCGCCGGAAGCTCAGATCAATGGCGGTGGGGGAGGAACTAACACGGTACCTGCAATGGATTCGTCGGAGACTGTTGGAACGAAGCGACAAAGACGACCCAGTGTCCGGTTGGGCGATATTGGAGGAGACCAGCCAAACGATTCCCAATCTCGTCGCAGTAACAAGAACTGGAAGTTCTCTCTCGATAATCATCACAATCGAAATAATAAAGACTCATCCATTAGAACTTCAAAGATTCGACCTTTAACTAATTTCGGCTCTTCTGGTGCTTCTGGGTCCGACCCACTTGATACTCTAGAGGCTAACGATACTGAACGAGAGGCCAATTTAGAGACCTTAGCGGTAGGTAGTTGGAAGGTTAAGGAATCAAAGAAACGAGGTTCTATCGCGACTAAGAGACCTAGATCCAATTGGGTATCTTCAAAGGTTCATGATGAGGCCGAAGGAGATAATAAATACAGACCTGGAGAGGATATCGACGACAGGTATCGGGACTTTGAGTTTGAGAATTCTGAAAGTCATTTGAAAGAGCAAAGCCCAATTCAATCTCTTGATAATTTAGCTGTGGATGGGCATGGGAATGAAAGGGATGTACTTTATAATGGGAGTAGGAGACCTATTAGAACTAGGGTTTCAGAGGTCAGAGGGGACCATCATGATGGTATTGAGCTATCTGGGCCGTCTGATACTGATGCAAGGGAGTGGAAGTACGGTGGGGAGGATGGGGTTAGGGTTTGGCTTAATGGATTGGGCTTAAGTAGGTATGCCCCTGTATTTGAAATACATGAGGTGGATGATGAGGTATTGCCTCTGCTAACATTGGAAGATCTTAAGGATATGGGAATAAATGCTGTTGGTTCTAGAAGAAAAATGTTTTCTGCAATTCAGAAGCTTGGTAAAGGGTTCTCATGATTTTTATCTTTTGTTTGGGGCTGAGTGTAGTTTCATTGATGGGAGAGAGAAAAGTCTCAGCCATGGAAATGTAAGTACATGTATGAAGTGCATACTGTTTTGACCTTTTGGGGGAAAAAAAATTCCCTTCTCTAACGTGTAGTATTTGAATGTGAAGTTTCTTCCTTTATGAATTTCTTGTTGAGTTTAATAAAGAATGAAAAATGCAGCTTTATGATACATATTCCTTCTATCTAATGAGTCGTGGTACTAGGAATTTGGTAAATGCCCTTTACATTATTCTGAGACCATAGTGCATTTTGTTCTTGAAAGATGACCTTGGTTGCAACAAGGAATCAAATTAAGTACTATGATAGTCTTCTTTGTGCTTTTCATGTTTCTAGAGGTGGACTTCATTGTGGCCAATTTAAGCTATATGGTGAATCCTAACTAGATTATTATTGCCCAGTGAGTTGTTTTCCAGGTGTTATTCCCTTGAATAGTTTCAAGTATAACACAACAGTTTCAGTTATTAGTCTATCTTTAGTGTGTTCCTAATGCTCTTTTGAGCTGTTTTAATTTGCTCAATAGTGCTTTGAAAAGCACATCCTTAATTGTTCTCCTTCCGAGATCTGTAGATTAACACAGATTTCTATTTCTGTTTGTGTGAATCCATGTTTTTACTACACTGAGGTCTGAGTCTGACTATTTATATTTGCTGGGACTTCAGCTCATGATATTGAATCTTTTCTTTTGATCCATGATTCTCTAGCACTATGGTATGGCAAACCTCGTTCAAAGTGTCATACTTGTAGATGAGTACTTATTGAAATATTGAGACGAGTTGTTTGTTTGTTTTGTTGTTAAAGATTCAAAATGTTTCTGTAGTTTGCCAGTAATATGTGTGTCCAAATTTTGATTCTGTGTTTAGTTTGGGAAAAAACTATGAAAGTTAATGCAATTGAAAACATGTCTTGCTTGTGGGATGTCATTTTTGCATGGTTAATGTTTTATATTTACTGTATCTGAATAAGGCTACTTCAAGCTTCTGCTTGGTGTAAAGCTGCTGTTTAATTGTTGATACATATTATCATGTTGGGGGGGGGGGGGGGGGGGGGGGGGGGGGGGAGGGATTACATTGTAGGTTGTACTGTTCCATTATTATCCTGATATTAAATGGTTGCTTTTGACGAATTGGTAAGGGATTGAATTCATACAGGCTGTAAACTATTGAGCTTGCTATACTTGGGAGTTTTCTGAAGATAAAAAATATGCGTTTATGAGGAATATTTTTTTGGGTGATGGCAGGATGGTAAAGGAGATGCTTGTTGAACCTCGATTTTCCTGTTAACAAAATTCTCAACGAGCAGAATGCATTTTCGATCAAGGACATCCGTTGTGCCCAAATTTTATAAACCCTATTGTTAACCCTACCTATGTCTCTCAATGTCCATGTCGTCATGTCGTGTTAAAGGAATATAACCGTGAGTGGAGGACCGAAGTTTATAAGACAAACGTGTATAAATTATTAGGTTAGATATTGTGATAATTTCACATTAGTTAAAAATTATATGACTCTTACTGACTAGATCCTAAAATTTGATGGTTGTCTATTTGATCAAAATTTATTCACTTATTAACCTGATTGGTCAGAATTGAGTTGAATTAAAATTAAAAATTTATCTATCTAGTTATATTTTGATCGGTTAATGAATTTTATATGTAAGAATCGAATTAGACATATATCTAATTAAATTGAATAATTATTTAAGTGATTAGATTTTAATAATTACCTTATTGATTAATTTAGTGTAATTTAATTAAATAAGTGTCTAATTTGATATATTTTATTATGATTTGTCGAATTTAGATTGTATTAAATTGATTATAATTTTAATTGGACACGTTTCTAATTGATTTTAACTATGGAAAAATGTTAAATCGTGGAATCTCACTCCAAATTATCATATTTAAATCGACACAATTAATGAAAAGATCTGTGGGGTTTGGTAGAGTACTTCCTGTGATAAATCCACGAAATTGACAATGAAAAGAATAGTGCGCCTACAAGCGACAACAATAGCAATGAGAACCTTCTTGTGTTAGTCCAAAAAATAAAATAAAATGAGAACCTTCTTGTGTGAATTCCTTCGATTGTTGTTTACTCCCTACATTAAGAAATAGATGTGACCTTTGAGAGATGGGAATAAGTATTAGAAAAATTGAAGCATTGGATCTTAAGAGACTAACCAAATTTAAAAACTCGATTTAAAAAGGAATATATCAATAAAAAAATAAAAGATTAATTTCGACCATAGACACACCAACTCAAGAAATTTAAGTATATAAAACTGTATTAAATCATTATCGAAATATGAATTTTGACGGGGTGGAAATTTGCACCGAGAGTAATGCTACTAGAAACTAAGAATGAGCTCAGAACAATAGAGAATAAAAATTTAAATAGGGTACCTAACTTGGAAAAGAGGTAACCACTGTACCAGAATCTAGTCTTTACGATAACAGTCATTGGCATTCTCATTCTCGTTGTCTTCCTCCACCACAAGCACAAGCTCTCCTACAATACGGTGTATCAAATTTAAAATTTTGAGAAAAATACCTTAGTAAGATTGGCTGGAGCTTGTTGAAATTAAATCTGGTCGACCATCAATTTTTTAGGACACCATTCATATAAATAAAGACGAAGACATCAAGCAGATGAAGAGGAATAAAGGGAGCATGAAAGAGGGAGATGTACTTCACTTGTCATCGCCCATTGATACTGCCTGCTAATACTTTCGTCAATTGAAACACCTAGGATTTTGATTTGCTTACTGAAGAATATAAACAGATGAGAGAGAATATGCATAGTTGTTTGGTCAACATAATATACAGTAAGAGAACTAATATGTGAAATCTAGAAAACAAAGGAAGCAAGTACGACTCTTAAGGTTAAGGGTTATATACTGTATGAAATTATATTAATCAAGAATCAAATATGATCTCTTACATGATTTTTTATACAAAATAATAAAAATATATTAAACACATGCCCTCAAAATAAAATTCATGATTTTAAATTGGACATATCTAACTCTATTTTGTCTAATTTGATAAATATACAATTGTGCATTCATTAAATATATAATAGAAATAATAATAAAATTACAAGTTTGAGATACAATCTAAAATAGAAATAATGATGGAAGGTCATATTAACCTAATTTCTCCTAAGGTTAAATGTGGAATGTTAAGAAAACATATCAAGTGTGGTTATTTTAGAATACTATTAATGAGATAGGTCCATCTACTCTATTTCCCTAAATTATACAGAAGGGAGCGGAGCTTGAACAAATAAAAGGCATTGATGAAATTTTTTGGGAAGTACCAAGCCATTACGTTAATAACCAACGTTCATAAGGATTAAGGGCAACAATACACCAAGAAGCTCTAGAAACAAATAATTGATGGATTCAGAATTCTTCAAGAGAAATTGACAACCTTCCTCAATTCTCAGTCTCGTGAGAAAATGAGGTGGTTAGTGTTGGATACGACCTTACACTTCATAAATATTCCCCCACCCACCCCCAATCCAAGGGGGAGGGGGCGCAGCACGGCCTCTCTATAGACACTAATTTATTCTATCTTGATACAGCCTTCTTCTTGCAGCTTCTTCGGCTCAGCTGGGAAGTATTTTATGCCCACCAAGTCACCAACCTTACTGATAACCTGCAAAATGTAAAATTACATGGTCACCACCCGTCATGAGTCCAAAAACACTGGAATTCGTCAAATCATTAAACTCTACAACATGAGTTTATAGGTAGTGGCAAAATACGCACACATTGGTACATCTAACATTATATCTTTCCTATTTAAAATGTTGCTCTTGCATACCTATGACAATTTCCAATCAAGGTCGAACATAATATTAAATGAAAAACCAAAAAACCAAAAAAACCAAAAGAATAAGAGAAATAGTTCAGGTCAGTCAAAATATGTACCACATCTACTTATTCTGAGAGATCGGCCTAAAACAACAGTTCATCCAAAGAAATTTTTTTATTCTTTGTCAAACTTTTGCTAATCAGATAACTTGTGACTATATTCTGGTTCTTTTCCTTTTCCTTTTCAATATTAATAAGAATATGATGTCTTTGGCAGATAGAATGAGGTTTCCATTGGTTCAAATGCCATGCTGGACTTTACATCGAACAGATTGCAATGTGTATGCGAGGTTGGGGAGTAGGATGCATTGGCTTAAACAGTAACTGCTAGGGAGAGTTTTTGAAGATTGTAAACCAATAAGATTTGTACATAAAGTATACCTCAAGGGCTTTAAGAAGATCTTCCTTGGTATGTGAGGCAGATATACAAATACGTGCCCTGGCCAGAAGTAGTGGGGTAGCTGGAAAAGCAGCTGTCACAACAGCTACCTGCAATGGCACAACTTGGTGTTAAAAGAAACAAACTGAACATAAAATTTAAGTATATAACGTCAAACTTTTAATTAAAAAGACTGGTTATGATAATGAATAGAAAGCAAAAACAACAAGATGGACTTACATTCTGATTGAGACATCCTCTTGAAAAAGCAGGAATTTTTGCTGGATTGTAAAGCATAATGGGCATAATAGGAGAGTCATGATCTCCAAGAACCTCAAAGCCCATTTTCTGCAGCTCTAACCTGAAGAAGTTGCTGTTTTCACGAATACGTGCAAGCTTCTGGGCCCCTATTAAGAAATAAAAAAAGATAGATTCACTTAAAAGGACCCAATATGTAACATTTAGAACGAGTGTTGACTTCATCCTTACAAAAAAAAATTTAATTGAAGATAGATTGTCCAATACCTCTACTAGTTCCATCCTCCCCAAGAATGACCTTGATAGACGATATGATCTGCTGAGCAGCAGGAGGTGATATTGATGTTGCATATAGGTGAGCCGGACAGGTGTACTTAAGATATTGTATAAGTTCCTGAAAATACATGAAACTTAAATAATTAACTACTGACCTAATAAAGTCCTAATATGAAATGCTTGACCCCCTTAGAAACATGTTGAAGAATGTTATTCATGTTAGCAGCAGGATCATCATGAAAATACCCGTTAAGAGACCAGTATAAAGAGATTTTATTTTTTTTGGTGGTTGCCAGGATGACGGTATGCTAAATGACTTTTTCAGAAGTGGAAACGAATAATGGCATGTCATAAGCAACAAAATTGCAATGGATTACGCGAGTGAATTGATCCTGATAGACAATTTTTTTGAAACAAACTTACTAAAGTAACCAACTTCTAAGGTAGGTAAGAAAAAGTCATATGGCAATTGAATATTTTAAGACCTCTTGTCTTATACAAAAATCTACCACCAACTGAAACGAGAACATATTGAAAGAAGAAAATTAGATAAAGGGCACACAAAGTCTCAAATCTTTCTTTTGTTGTTGTATAGTGTTTTTGATGGTGAGGGATAAATAAATTTTCTATGTTTTCTATAAAAAAGATTAAAAAGATCAAAGGAAATTAAGATGAAATGGGTTTGGGTAAGCATTGCATCCATAGTATCATTTTTTCCATAAAAGATATCTCTAGAGTCAATAATTTTATATGAGGTAACAAGTTGACAGTAACAAACCTTGGATCCAGCAATATAACCACCACATGATCCAAATGATTTCGTGAAAGTTCCCATCATGATATCAACAGCAGAAGTGTTAACCCCTAATAATTCACAGACGCCTCTTCCAGTTTTCCCAACTGCTCCTATGCTGTGAGCCTCGTCCAAGTAGACATATGCCTATGTGAATAGGTAAGAAAATGAAACTATCAATTTCAAGTGAAATCTTTTCAAATGATTACAGCTTAAGATCACGAATGAATATAAGACCTTATACTTCTTGCATATTGCCACAATCTCCGGAAGCTTGCAGAGCTCCCCTTCCATACTGTATATTCCCTCTACAATAACAATAATTTTCTTCCATGGTCTATGTGTCCTTGGCTGTCCCTCGGCAATTTGTTCTCTCAACACACTCTCCAAGTGGGATGGCACTAAAACAGAGATCAAAAGAATAAATCGCACAAGAAGGTTTATTGGAGAATAGAACTCAGACAAATGATTGGCATACTCAAAGTACCGTTGTTTTGGAAAACTCGAATTGTAGCTCTTGAGCCACGGGCACCATTGACAATAGAGTTGTGGTTCAATGAATCACTAATTATCAATCCTCCCTGCAGATAGAGCATGAAAAAATAAGATCATGTTTGGTTAACAATAATAAGAATGGTAATAGAAATGATTTAGAGTATTCTTGTGTTTGGTCTAACTATTAATCTGGAATAGATGTAAAGCATTTTAACAACAACATTAATGCTCATTCATCTCACGTCTCTTGAGAATACGTTAAAATATTATATTTTCCTCTCCTTTGTATGATCATTTTCCCCCTCAATTTATCTCACGTAGAGATATAAAAAAAATTAATTTTACTTTATTTATAATTTTATAAATTTTATTTTAATAATATCAATATTTTGATTCCACTACACAAACAAAAGTAGTAATAGTAATATTGTTTCTATTGAATTCAATTCCTATTATCATTCTTATTTTCATTTATGTTTCCATTTTGCGAGACAAACATGACCTAAATCCGAATCACAGATAAAAGTATTCTAAAAAAATTAGACAACATACCTTCCCTATAAGGACAGGAAGAATGGCTGAGTTTGTTACATAACCCATGCCAAACACAACAGCAGCTGGCTTCCCAAGGAAGTTGGCAACACACTCCTCCAACTCTTCATGCAGTGTCGTAGTTCCTTGTGAGTAAAATAAGTATCCATTAGTTCAAACCCATATACTTGCAAGCAATAGAAAGCAAAAGAGTATCAGTACCTCCATCAACACGAGGGCTACAAGTGCTTGGTGAAAACCTCTGTAGTGTCTCAATTACTCGAGGTGTGCAATATTCATCAGATGCAGCAAACCCTAGATAGTTGTATGATCCCAAGTTAAGACACCTACTTAGCTTTGAGGTTCGTCTATGGAGATTTGAACAGAAGAGTGTTATCCACAAAATATTTGCATCCAAAGTAATCCAAAAAAATGATTGAATAAATGGAAATAAAAAATAGAAAATATTAAAGGGTCCTGCTATTTGCACTATGCAAAAGGCCAATTCAAAAGGAAAGGAAAAAAATGGAATTACGGTAACAGATATGTCAAAGTAGTTCAAGATAACTTTATAATTTAATCAATGAGTTTCAAATACAGAACATACTACTCACTTTAGTGTCTTGTTACAGTCATTAGAGATACGTTCAACCACGTCAAACCAAGCATCAGGAGCACTTGCAATTGGCCGACCAAAGCAGTCCTGGAGGAGAAAATTAATAAGAATTTCTAAGCCCAACAACAAAGATCAATTGATATTCAACTATTAAAACACCTCAATTATGCATACCGGTGCACACATGCCAATTCTCCACTTCCCAAAACACAAGCACTCATATTTTGCACATAAGTAGCAGCATAAGGCCTGAAGACCTCGAGTCTTTAAGCACTAGTTGGCATACAAGCATATAAATCAGACACCCCAAATTTTAAACTGATGTTAAAAAAAAGAAATTCCCAAGATGAAACGGGACTCAAGTCCACTGTTTCAAAATGCTAATTTAGGTATTGAGGCATTTTTCTCTGATGAGGCAGGTAATATTATAAAAGACTATTTTAAGTACTGAGGCGTTTTACATGAGTGAAACAAGGCTTAAGCCCTAAGACGGTTCAACGCATACGCCTCAAATTTTAATTTTAAAAAATCTTTAAAATATTAATAAAAACACTTTTTAATCCAATAAGCAATAAATATTAATAGAACATAGAAAGTAACTCAAACTTTATCAATATAAGCAAAAAATTATGAAAATAATAATAGAATGCGCAAAGTAAATCAACCTATTGCCAGTGTTGAAAAATGAATTTTTGAAGCACGCATTAAGGCTTGCCTCGAGGCAAGATGCATAAAAGAATCCATAGTCTCTAATGAAATTTGAGACTTACGCTTTTTTCTTATAAGGCGCAAGCTTTGATACTAGCTTTGAGGCTAGCTTTGAGGCGGTTGAGGCTTAAGCATAAAAAAATTCAATTTTTCAAAGTTGAGTTATGGATAACTCATTACAATATCATCCAACTTTGTCAAATAAATAAAAAAATTAGAAATTTAAAAATGAACTAAAAAAATCAAAACTCAAGTCATACAAACCAAATTAAGGAATTTTTTTTAATTCTTTCATTACAATTATGAATTCTCAGCTTTCTTGTTAATTTCAATGTTTGCTTAATTTCTTGTGTATTAATGAGTTTGAAATTTGAAATACCTGTATCAAAATTAGAAATCATAGAATTTTAATTAGTCTCTAGTTATCTACTTATATCTCTACTTTACATAGTGGTGAAATTTCAAGGTCTTAATCTTCTTTTTCAAAGAAGAAATGTTTCATATTTTAAGAACTACAAAAAAGAAATGATCCCTAATTGGATTAATTTTCTTTTCATGTGTTGCAATCTCTTATTTATAGATACAATATATTATTTAATTAGAAAATATCTGTGTTTGAGTTCCATGCTATAATATAGTATGATTTACTATTATTTATTTATTTATGAAAATTATTTTTGTTTTCATAGTTATTGGATTCATAATTGTTATTATTTATATCTTTAAGGATTATTTGAAAAGATAAGTTTGAGGCTTACGACTCGTCTCGTTAGAGTAAATGCCTCAATACTTAAAATAACCTTTAACAACACTATTTATTGCTCAAATATCAATTTGAAATATAATGAAAAATATAAATATAACTTATTGACTCGCGAAATTTTGAGTTGCTAGACGCAAAGGGAAAAAAAATGATGAGTGAAAGAAAACTTAAGAATGTTAAAGAAACAACTCTAATCATGAGATTATGATATTCTCCTTTTTGTTTTTATTATGTATGATTTTTTATCTTTTTATCTTGTGAAATCGGGTCAGGATTTTATAGGTAACCAATGAACCAACTTTAAAAGAAACCACTTGAAAGCCTTAAAGTGTAAGCCTCAAACCAAAAGGACATATGCCTTAAGCCTTGTCTCGAGGTGAGCTTCAATGCGAGCATCAAAATAGTCTTTTACAACAATGTTAGGCGAGGCATAAGCTTCAAGGAGAAACAAAGTGCAAGCTTTAAATTTTATATAAAGATAATAATAAATATATGTAAAATATATATGAAGATACAAATATTTGTAATTTAAGTGAATAAGAGTTTTTTTTAGTAGCAAAAAAAGGAGAATTTTTTTTCAATATTATAGTAATTTGACAGTTTTAATTATTGATTCATTTAATCCCTTTTTTATATAAAACTTCATATTTATATTCGAATAAGAAATAATATATGAGGGGAAGTTTGATCAATAAACTTCAAAGTTTACATGAAGAAGGCATTCGGCCAACAAGATAAAGTTTTGCTAGAGTAGACCATGCCATCTATGAGAAAGTTGTAACACTTGAGGCGTAAGCCTATAAGCCTAAGGCGGAAAAGGCATTAAGGCATGCTTGAGGTGTATGTATCAAACCCAAAAGGGGCAAGCCTCAAAGATGGCCATTAAGGCTATAACCTTAAATCTTGTTTTCATATCCTCAATCCGAGGCGAGCTAACATACATTTTTCTTTTCTTTTATATAATTGGGAGTGGCGATTCTAACCATGGTATTACATAAGAAAGTGGGAAGCTTTTACAACTCTACTAGAAAATTTCAGATTATTTATTTACAACTGTGCAGCCAATAAACTACGCAAAAGTTGGTGGCGTTAGTCCTGGATCTAAACAATTTTAGCTATAATTCGCGTATCTTACAATCTAAAAGAAAAGAAGGGTTTCCAAGGCTAAAAGAATAAGAAACGTTCAGTAATATGTCACCCCAAAATGCTTGCAATCACTGGATAGTAGCTTTAATGCAATCAAGCTCTTAACTTGTATTCAGTCCACTCAAGCACAAGCACTAGTTAAACGGTCATTGATTTCACATCAAGATCATTTCCTATTTTACATAAACCTCTAAAGTTCTATACTTGTAGTCTCGTAACATCAAGGCAACAAATCATGTACCTGAATGCGGTGATACAAACGACGAATGTAGAAATCTTCAAGCCCCAAACAGATTGGTGCATATCCCTAATTAAATGAAAGGAACATCAATGCTCAGCTACCAAAGCAAGAACAAAAGTTACACAGCAAAAACACATAGATATACAAGCAAATACATATATATGTTAGAAACTCAATTCTAACTCAAGCTAATAAAATCTCATTGAATTAAGGATTGTTCAAACTTATAAGCAACATTGTTGCCGAACTCCTGGCCAATGTGGGAATGAAGGAAACTTAAGAGTCTCCCTCCATACGGAAAGAAATGTTCTCACAAAATCACGGTAAAATTGTGAAGAACAAAGCTCAAGTCATCGATCAAGTCAGACTTAGTTATGATACCATGTTAGTTAACTTTAAAAAGAATTTGACAATAGTGTTGCTTATAAGTTTGGATAATTATTAACTAAATGAGATTTTATTAGGTTAAGTTAGGTCTAGGTTTATAACATGTTATCAAAATTAGGTTTGATTTGATCGATGGCTTAGTTTTGTTCTTAACAGTTTTACTGTAACTTTGCGATACCACATTTGTCCGTATAGAGGGAGACTATTAAGTTTACTTCATTTCAACATTGTCCAGGAGATCGATAACATTGTTACTTATAAGTTTAACAACATTTAATTCAATAAAACATTATTGAGTTTACTTAGTCCGGGTTTAAAACAATCTATATACATATACATAAATAATATCCCAGTTAGTAGAATGTTTGAAAGGAGAAAAAAGATACCTCGAGATTGCTGGAGTTCCACCAATCGATGATTTTTCTAAAGAAGTCGCGAAGTTGGCCAAAGGCGAAGAGCAATCCATAGCTAAAGTAGGTGGTCAAAGCGGTCAAATATGGAATCGTTATCATCTTCTCCTCTGAAAAGTCCACGCCACCCAAGCTGAGCTAACAAACAATGGCTGCTTCAGATCCGACCCGAAGGCGAAGGTTGGCGTTACTAGAAAATTTGAAATTATGATTATTTGAGAAAGAGAACGAGTGAGCGACACAGAACCAAGATATCACAAAATATTCAGATCCCTCCCGCGAGAGAGAGAAGAGATTGCCAATTGCCAACCTGTGATTTTTAAATTATTAGTGCATCAAATATATCATTAATTTATAATTAGTGCAATGAATTTAATATAATAAAAAATATAACATTTACTATATAAACTAATTAAGATTATTATCACAAAAAATCCGGAGGTTTTGTAGTTCTTTAACATTAATCCTTAATTTTGTGTTTCTTTAAAATTAATCCTTAATTTTATTTAATATCAAAAATGCTCAACGTTGTCACCATTATATCTCTGTTTAACATTAGTAGTAAAATGTTAATTTCACTCATATACATATATCACTCTCATGGAAAAAAATCAAAAATATTCCCGAAATTTTTAATATCTTCAAAAATGTCCTTAATGTTTAAAAAAAAACTACAATACACTTTAGATTTAAGATAATTTCAAAAATATCTTTATTATTTAACATAAGCATAAAAAAGTTGTGAAAAATTACATCAATATAAAAAAAATCTTTTCTACCTCTGCTTATATAGTTTTTTGAATATTGTCGTTAAGAATATTATCGTAAATATCCTTAATATTTTGCTTTTTTTTTAAATACTTATGCTATAATAATTAATTTAACTTTATCAAAAATATCTTTGCTATAATAATTAATTTAACTTTATCAAAAATGTCCCTATTATACCTCTACTTCTCAATAACATGATATAAAATATTTTTCAAAAATATTTAACTTGATATCGTGTGCTTTGTTAACTTAATTTATCTTCATGGGTATTTTTGGAAAATATTTTATATCGTGTTATTGAAAAGTAGAGATATTTTTTATGAAGATAAATTAAATATTATAGTAGAGGAATTTTTGATGAAATTAAATTAATTATTGTAGTAGGGGTATTTTTGATGAAGTTAAAATGTCCCTACTATACCTTTACTTCTCGATAACATGATATAAAATATTTAACTTGATATTGTGTGCTTTGTTAACTTAATTTATCTTCACGGATATTTTTGGAAAATATTTTATATTGTGTTATTGAGAAGTAGATATATTTATTATGAAAATAAATTAAATATTGTAGTAGGGGCATTTTTTATGAAGTTAAATTAATTATTGTAATAAGGATATTTTTGATAAAGTTAAATTAATTATTATAGCAGGGGTATTTTTGATAAAGTTAAATTAATTATTATAGTAAGGGTATCTTTGATAAAATTAAATTAATTATTATAGTATGAGTATTTTTGAAGAAAAGAAAAACTTGAAGGGTATTTGTGATAATATTTTGAACGATGATATTTAAAAAATCATATAGGTATGGGTAGAAAAGACTTTTTAGATATTGATGTGATTTTTCACAATTTTTTTATGCTTCTGTTAAATAATAAGGGCATTTTTGAAGATATTTTAAACCTCAGGGGTATTATAGTTTTTTTTTAAACATTAAGAATATTTTTAAAGATATTGAAAACCTTAGGAATATTTTTGATTTTTTCCCAACTAATTAACTTAAATTTATTGGAAGTAAGTTTTGGTCAGGTGAGATGCACATGCATATTTCACGTGATTTTTATTATTATTTATATTATATAATTGATTAAAATCGAGGGAATCTTCGAATATATGTAACGTTATAACAAGACACAATTAAATATTTTATTAAATGACGGGAGATCAATATTTCATGCGCATTGTAAATTGAGTTCATGATCCTATTGTGCTTTTTGTTGCAAGTAGAATCAACTGGTATATAAATATCATGATTTCAAGATCAAACCAAGTTTAAATACTAATCTTATAGGATGCCATTAGCACCAATATCCTTCATTTAGTAGTATTTTTTTTTCCACAATCAAGATACTATAATAAATATATTTACATATTTTTTATAATTTTTTAAAAATTCCTCTAGTAAAATTTAAAACAAGTATATAACCATATTTCATATATTATTTAGGATATGTATTAAAGATTAAAGGAGAAAAGTTACATTTAGTAGAAACATATTGAGATGTTTAATTCATAATCATGAAATATGAATAAATATAAAAATATAAAAATATAAATTTCAAGTGTAAGAAATGGTTTTATTGATAATGAATAAACGAATGTTTACAATCTATTTTTACAAAAGAAAAATAAAATTATAATAATTAAAAACAAACACAATTGTGGAGGGGCATGTTCTTGGACAGCATGATCCTCCTCACCAATCTGTTGGTGACTATTTCCAACTGGTGTGTTGATTGTCACTAGTTGGATTCGAGTTCTTTAACATTCCCCCTCAAGTTAGAATATATGTTAATTATTCCTAGCTTGTTAAGTAAGCTCGAGAACGGTGGAAAACTCAAGGATTTGGTAAATATATCTATTCGTTGCTCTAATGTAGATATATGATAAGTCTTGATCATTCCAACTTAAATATTTTCTCTTACTATATGACAATCGATCTCTATGTGTTTGGTTCGTTCATGAAATACTGGATTTGATGCAATGTGAAGGGTTTTTTGATTATCACAATATAACTTGGTTGGTTGGGAGTGTTTGATACCTAAATCATCCAAAATGTATCATAACCAGGTTACTTCACAACAGGATGCTACCATAGAGCGGTATTCTGCTTCTACACTCGATCATGATACCGTATTTTGTTTCTTAATCTTCCAAGAATTTAGCGAGTTTCCAAGAAACATACAACATTATGTGGTTGATCGTCGTGTATCTGTGCATTTAGTCCAATCTGCATCACAGAAAGTATTTAGTTGTAATGAACTAGTTGTTGAGAAAAAAAGACATTGCCTTAATGTGTTCTTAACATATCGTAGCACTCGTTGAACTACTTCCAAATGTGGTTGACGTGGTTTATCCATATATTGATTGGGAATGTGAATGACATACACTAAGTCGGGTCTTGTGATGGTCAAGTATATTAATCTCCCAACAAGTCTTCGATAGGATGTGGGGTTACTGATGAATTCCCCTTCAACCTTGTTGAGGGATAAATTTTGTTCCATAGGTGAATTGGCAAATTTGGCACCAAGATAACCCATGTTCTCCAATATTTCAAGTGTGTACTTGCGTTGTGTCAGAACAATTATCTTTTTGCAATGTGAAACTTCTATGCCCAAAAAATACTTTAATTCACTGAGATCTTTAAGCTTGAATTGTCGCATGAGATGATTCTTAGTTTCTTCAATGTCTTGTACATTGCTTCCTACTATGATTATATCATCTACATAGACAAGAAGAACAGAGAAGGAATTACCACGAGTTTGGACGAATAGTGAGTGATCATACTTGGATTGGTTAAAACCAACTAGCTTAAGTGTTGTTGATAGCTTGATGAACCATTGTCGTGAGGCTTGTTTGAGTCCATACAAAGATTTGTGTAGCTTACATACTCGTGTTTCCCCCTTTCATCTGAATCTAGATGGAAGGGACATGTAGACATCTTCATAAATATCACCATAGAGAAAACGTTATTGACATCGAGTTGTCGAATATGCCAATTTTGAATAGTAGCAACGGTAAGATGAAGACAAATAATGACAAGTTTGGCTACTGGTACAAAAGTTTCTTGGTAGTCAAAACCTTCAATCTGACTGTATCCTTTGGCCACTAACCGAGCCTTGTATCGTTTCACAGAGCCATCAAGATTATACTTGATTTTGTAGACCCATTTACAACCAACTAGTTTCTTGTTTAGAGAAAGTTGTTGAAGCTTCCAAGTGCCATTAGTTTCAAGAGCATCCAGTTCTTGTTTCATGGCAAGTTGCCATTTTGGATCGTTGAAAGCTTCAAAAAAGATGGTTGGTTCCCTAAGAGTGGAAATATAAGTAGTAAAGGCACGATGTGCAGGTGATAATCGGTCATAAGTAAGTACATGAGATAGAGAATGAGAAGTACCTTTGTCATTGGACGATGTTGAGTTAGACGAAGGGAATGACCAAGAAGGCAAGGAAGCTTCTACATGATACTTGTGAAGGTAGCTAGGAACATCGGTGGATCAACGAAGCCTATGTGTGATTGGTGTTGGAGGAGTCATGTGTGGTGCAGAAGTTGATGATGATGTTTCAGGAGATGAATTTTGAAGATGAAGAATGTCTGAGTCGATTGTTGGAAGGACGGATGGTGTGTGATGAAGTGATGTATTTTGATTGGTTGATTGATGAATGTTAGGCATGTCATCATAAATGGTATTTTCTGATGGAGTGAATATAGTTGGAGTCTTGACAATGGAAGTGAAATAAGGAAACACATGTTCATGAAAGATAACATTATGAGACATTAAAGTCTTGCTTGTTTCCAGATTGTAGACACGATAACCTTTTATCTTATATGGATACCCAATTAATATGCATCTATGTGATCTAGCATCAAACTTGGTGGGTTGATCGTGATGTGTAGACACAAAACAAATGGGAACCAAAAACGCGAAGATGTTCATACCTAGGAACTTTGTGAAAAAGGATTTCAAATGGTGTTTTTCCCTTGAGAACAGGTGTTGAAGTACGATTTATGAGATATGTGGCTATAAGAATGACATCTCCCCAGAATTTTTTAGAAAGGTTGGCTTGGAAGAGTAATGCACGAGCCACATTGAGAAGGTGATGATATTTACGTTCAGAAACATCATTTTGTTGAGAAGTAGAGACACAACTATGATGCAAGATTCTTTTGCTAGAAAACAACTAGGTTATAGAGAATTCTGGTCCATTATCACTACAAATGATTTTAACTTTGGATGCAAATTGTGTTTTAACAAGATTAATGAAGGTGGTGAGAAATGTGTGTGTATTAGATTTGGTGTTTAAAAGATAGACACATATGCATCTTGAGTAGTCATCAACAATAATGAGGAAATAATGTGCCTCATTAAGTGCTCGAATGTGATAGCCACCCCAAATATCAACATGAATTAGTTCAAAAGGTGTTTTTGTTTTGATGGAACTTAAAGGAAATGAATTACGAGTTTTCTTAGCTAGTGGACAAATAGAACAATCACTAATAAAAAAAGTATGTTGATGGAAAGAGAAAGCTCACGTAAACTGTTATTAAATAGATGACCAAGTCGTTGATGCCATAAACGAGGGTTGGTTGGAATAGTATTTGAAACAAAGAAACATCCAACCTTCTTTGAAATAGTCAGGTAGTATAGTATAGTCTTGCTTTCTCAGTTCTCATCCCAATTGTCTTCCCCTAACATTTGTCCTGAACAAAGCATATATTATTAGTAAAGGTGACATAACACAGTGTAGTTGAGTTAGTTTGGCTATTGAAACCAAGTTTAATTTGAAGGAGGGAACACATAACACATTATGGAGTATGAAATTATTGGAAAACTATACAGTGTCAATATGTGTGACATGAACAAGTGAATAGTCATGTAAATGTACATACAAATTAGTGATTGAAATGTTGGAGCTCATAAGGTTTTGAGAACAGACCATGTGATTAGTTGCTCATGTATCAAGAATCCAACGTGTTTTTGAATGGAAAACATTCGCACATAATATGTTAACTGAAGAAGTAGTCATTTATCTTACCATGCTACCTGATTTGACTTGATTGAGAAGTGTAGGAAGCTCATAATATTGGACGTATGTAAGGTTGTGGGATGGTGTCCTTGTGTTGGAGTTGATTTCCTGAAGATTAGTATGGTGGGCTTTGGAGGGGAAGTCATAACTTGCATCTTTCTCATCTTGAATTGACCTTATCTTCCGACACATGTTGATGTAATGTCCATTCAAACCACAAAAATCACATTTGAGGTGTTTTCGACAATTTTCATAATTGTGTCCATTGAGACCACAAAAATCACATTTAAGGTGACTTCAACAATTTTTAGAATTATGGCCGATATTGTTGCATTGATTGCACTTGAGATGTGAGTTCATTTGTGGGTAATTTTTGTAAGGATATTGTGTATGAATTTCATTGGTAGTTTTAGACATGATTTTTGAGTGAAAAATTCGAAAAAAATGGGATAGGATTTAGTGTGTTTTAGATAACAATGATTGTTTATGAAACAAATAATTAACTAAAATATGCTTTATTTTATAGAAAATAAGTCAAGGATTACATAATCAGAAATTTAAACCGTAGAATCGGTCAGAAAGTTGGTGAACTGGCGTCTGGAGTGGCTAGAACATCGGCTACAAGTATGGAGCACTGAACCGAATGAAAACCAAACCAACTAAATACTGAACCAGAAGAATGACATGTCGTTTGCTTCAGAGGTGCACTGAACGACATGTCATTTGAGTCGTCTTCCTCAGTAGCTAGTGCGTGTTGGCGCATGTAACTCTGGCGAGGTGCGTGGAACGCTGGTAAATTCAGACAGGACGCGTGTGTTGATGTTTTGGCTTAAAATTAATTGCAGATTGCTCAAAATTTTCTGGACATTGTAATGAGATGAAATTGAAATTATTTTTGTGAATCGAAATTGGTTTTGGAAAGAAACAAAATTTGAAAGAAAGAAAAAGTTCCTATGTAAGCTGAATTTTCTGAGAATTACTTTGTAAGCTATGATACCATGTAAGAAATGGTTTTATTGATGATGAATAAACGAATGTTTACAACCTATTTATACAAAAAAAAAGCAAAATTGTAATAATTAAAAACAAACGCAATTATGGAGGGACATGTTCTTGGACAGTCTGTTCCTCCCCACCAATCAGTTGGTAGTTATTTTCAACTCGTGTGTTGGTTATCACTAGCTGGATCTCGAGTTATTTAACATTAAGGAATGTTAATATGAATTACTTAAACACAATTATCTCAAACTACTTGCTCCAAGAGAATATCATTACATTATTATCCAAAAAATTTAGGATTGTTTCTACATTGGTCACATATTCAAATTTATAGAGCATAAATATTTTGTTTAGAGAGAGAGACTTACAACCTTTTAAATAAAGAATTGTTGACGTTATGAAATTTAAAAATCATATTATACACTTACAATGAACCAAAAGACACTTTTTTTATGTCTTGAAAAATCATAAATCTGTATTCTTATTTCCTTTCTTCATCCTTTTTTTTAAAATAAAGCTTCTTCTAATTTCTATCAATTTTTCAGCTACTTGTATCCACATTTCAGGCTTTCACATCACTAAACTCTATGATCATTTCCTTGTTCTCAAGGAAAATTAATATAAGATTTTCATACCTTAATTAAATCATGCTTCACTCATAACATCACCATTATCCTCTGTATTTTACCATAATATTTCCTACGCTACAAGTATAACTCTTCAATCTTTATTATTTTCTTTTGGTGTTAGTAATTGATCGATCAAATAAAACAATTAAAACTATAAATACAAATATGATTTTGGAAGCGAAAATAAACTCCATTTTTTAATAGATTTTCAAAGAAAAATGCGAACAAATATTTATTTAGTCGTTCATTTCTCTTTTAACCAGAAAAGAAATATTGAATATACAAGTGATTATTTTTACTTTTAAAATAAAATCTTCAAACAAAATATAATTATATCAAATAAATGATGGATTATTATCGTAAATATCCTTCAGGTTTTGCTTTTCTTCAAAATTATCCCTAAGTTTTATTTAATATCAAAATTACCTTTGAACGTTATCAACGTTATATCTTGTTTAACATTAGGGATAAAATGGTAATCTCGCACCTATACATATATCACTCACGCATCACTCTTCTTCTTCACGTAAAAACCCTTCTATTCTTCTTCTCCCAACCTCACCGCCACACTTCCAGCCTTTCCGGTCGCTTGTTCCAATCACTCATTCCCTCATCAAACGACTCATTCCAGTCCCTAAACCTCATGGATACCTTTACAGCCACCAATTTCCTCATTGTTATCGTAAATACCCCTGTGAACCACCTTTACGAACCCATCATTTCACCATATTCATTACACGACTCATCCTCACACGAAAATAGAACATGTCACACGCTGCCCTAACGCGACCCATCGTTACAATATAATAGGTATAAGTTGACTGATTTCATATTATTTCATATATATTTTGTATTTGGTTTGTTTGGATAAATTGTTTTTTAAGCACACTTGCATATATTGGATCAGAATATTGTTTCACCATATTTGATTATGTATTTCATCTTTTTTTTAATTTGTATTTTAAAACTCATTCTTTAATAATATCCTACTTATATTGATGATATATAATATGAATTTTAGAACACACTCTATGGCAGTTTGCTATGATATTATAGTTGTAATGTTTTTTTTCTGAAGTAGCTGATCGTTTGTATGATTTTGAAGAACCCATGGGTATTTTTGAAGAATAGAAAAACCTCAGGGATATTTTTGAAGAATAGAAAAATCTCAGGGGTATTTTTGAATAATAGCAAAAAAATCAAGGGTATTTGCGATAATATTACAGATTTTGACCATAGTATTATTTAGGGTTTATATTTTGTGTACTTTGTTTTTGAGATGATATATTAAAAAAATCAGATTTTGATGAAGATGTTTTCAACAATTATGATTTAACATAATAATGCTTATAAACAAAACTAGGTTTGATATTGTGTGCTTTGTTAACATAATATTCTGTGGGAAAATGGGCCCATTGTTGATATTATATTGTGTGTTTTGTTTTGTATCAAGTTCATGATCATATATTTGATATCGTGTGTTAATGTTCATGAGTAATAGATTTTTTGAAAACACTTTTGTTTGTTATATAGGAAGATAAAAATGAGTGAATGGGCCAGTGTGTATGTTCATCTATTTGGTAAAGTTAGATGGGTTGGTCATATACTTGCTGATAAATATAGTTTCATTTGTTGCTTCCATGATGCTAAAAGGTCCATTATTAATGAGGGGTTGACGCTTAAAAAAGAAGACTTTAGGATTGAAGCAAATAAAGTTGATAGTGATGAACGAAGTGTATTAAAAACCGATAATGAATTACAAAAATTGATGAAGGATTGTAAGGATAATAAAAAGCAAAGGCTATACTTGTTTGTAGAATTTAATTCTTTGAAAGTGGTTTTCTCACCTCCCATGTTAGAATATCAGAGTTTCAAGGGAACACGAGCTATATTACCAAACAAATCACAAAATGAACCACCTTTTGAACCACCTCACTTTGAAATTGATGAACTTCACCTTGACTCATTTGAGCCATTCCCAACTAGTAATAACCAAAACGAGGGTGAACCTTCAAGGAATTGTGAAAGATTAAAAAAATATAAAGCAAGAATAGTTGTTGAAGTTGAAGATGAACATTACGATGGAGATGAGAATTTTTTTTGGAGCAATGATGAGGAGGATCCTGATTGGCATGATGAAATTACAAGAAATGATGAAGAGGATGATGAAATTTATGATACTGATAATAGTCTCCAGAACTTAGGGGATGAAAATGCCCATAATATTAGTGATACTGACTTAGAAGATTATCGAGGAAAAAATGCTAAAAAAGTCATTTGTCAATATAAAAATAGAGAATTTATGAGAAAAAGTGATGGTAGCATTGACTTCAAAGTCAGAGATACATTTAAGGATGATAAAAAATTCAAAGTCGGAAGACCACCAACCGAGAGATATAGGGAAGCTACTGAACCAGAGAAACATAAGAGATCACAAGGATTGAAATGTGGGTATTGCAATCAATTTGGTCATAATCAGAGGACATATAGGGAGAAGTTAAAGAATCCAACTAATGAAACTTAGGTAAAATTATAATTATTCGTTTATTAAATATATTTGGTTAATTATATTAAATTTTAAATTGTTTGTAGGAAACAACTTCAAAGAAGGTGGTCAAGAAAAAGCAAAACAAAAGAACTAATCAAATTCAGGTAATGTATTGTATAACATATTCATTATGCATTATTTCTTATACCATAAATTTATTTACTATTCATGAATCAGGTGATAGATAGTAGTGATGCAATCAACAAGAAATAGAAAATGAGAGAATCAACAAGTCAAAGTGAGCCTTCTAAAATGGGGCTTTGATTTGTTCTATAATTTTTATTTTAAAATATGTAAGTAAATTAGACAATGAATATGATTTGAAATGAAATCTTTTGTAACTCAAAGTTCATGTATATACTAGGTTTTGGGGGACATGACATGAACTTTGTAGTTTTTTGTGTATTTAAACTCATTTATGGTGTCCTCTCCCCTTAGATATTGTAAGAATTTAGATTGTAATATAGACTATGAATGTTGATGTAAATTGTTATTGAGTAGGTTAGTATGGAATGTGACTGTGGGTATGAATATTAACTATTATTGAGCAGGTTAATATGATATGAAAATGAGAATGTGGATGTGGATGTATGATTTGTAATATAGATTGTAAATGTGGATGTGAATGTATGATATGTATTGAACTATTATTAAGCATGTTAGAGGTATTTTTTGGTGAATATTTATAGCTTATTATTGATTATTAATGTTTTTGATGATTATTTATAGCAGTTTATTGAGTAATGGTATTTTTGAAAAAATATAATTATATTATTATTGAGAAGCATAAGTGTTTTTTATGAAGATAAATTAAATATTGTAGCAGAGATATTTTTGATGAATTTAAATTAATTATTATATCAGGAGTATTTTTGATAAAGTTAAATTAATTATTATAGCAGATGTATTTTTGATAAAGTTAAATTAATTATTATAGTAGAAGTATTTTTTTGATAAAATTAAACTGACTATTATAGTATGAGTATTTTTGAAGAAAAATAAAACTCAAGGGTATTTATATATTTAAAAAGTTATATAGATAGGAATAGAAAATACTTTTTCAAATATTGATATCATCTTTCATGATTTTTTGATGTTTTTGTTAAATATTAAGAATATTTTTGAAGATATTTTAAATGTAAGGATATTGTAGTTTTTTTAAAATATTAAAGATATTTATGAAAATATTAAAAACCTTTAGGATATTTTTGATTTTTTTTCAATAATATATTTATATGATTATTAGAAACTGCCTTTTCAAAACCCGTAATTTTTACGGTTTGAAGGCTTTTTATTCATTCTCACAGCTCTTTTATTTTTTTCCAATGATATATTTATGATTATTAGAAACTGCCTTTTCAAAACCTGTAATTTTGAGGGCTTGAAGGCTTTTTATTCATTCTCACACAGCTTATTCAAACACCAATGCTTTTTATGTGCCAAAGGGAAGCGACAAAGAGTAGGTAATAGAATTGAATAAAAAATGCAATATTACAATTATTTTTATTATTATAATAATAAAATTTCATTAAAATGTTACTTTACCTTTAATATTAATAATATTTTAATATAATAACTATGCTTTTTATGTGCCAAAAGTGAGGGAAGGGACAAAGAGTAGGTAATAGAATGGCAATATCACAATTATTATTATTATTATTATTGTAATAAAAGTGTATTAAAAATTTACTTTATTTTTAATATTAATTATATTTTAATATAATAATTATTGAATGAAGTTATTGGATTATTATTATGAAAATAAAAAATTACATTATAATAATATTATTACTAATAAAAATTGTCAAGTCATATATAGATTTTCATATGTAAAAGCATTGTTTTCTTTCTTCACTGCAACTTTTATTTTTGCTCTAGCTATGAAAATAAAATATCAGACAATTAGCTAAAATAAATAGCCATTTTTTCTTAAAAAAAAATATCAAACAAAATTCATCGTATAAATAGCAATTTCTTTGAAGGACAATTTCCTTTTTTTATATAAAGGTTATAAATATAATATATTATGCTTCTTGTACACACTAAAAATATATGAGTTCAAATATATATATATATATAAATTTAAATTATATTAAAAATAATGTAAGATAAAAATATCCTTATATTTTAAAATATTGATAATTTATATATATATATATATATTTTAAATTATCATGTTAAGCACCTTATATGAAACATACTTATATAATAGTAATGTACTTTTCTAATGGCTCTCTCAAACATTTATTAATGAATTGACGTTCATAATTAACTTGAAAATTAAGAAATTATTTTTTTATTTCAAATATATTATAGAAATTAACCAAAGAAATTACGAAAAGAAGCAAAAACAATTGGTGTGCAAGGCACGTGTGTTTAATAGTATATCTAAAAATATAAATCATGCTTAATAATTTTTTGAATAAAATTATATATATATATATATATATTTTAAAGTAATAATTATTATTTTCCTACTATAAATGCATTCTTGATTTTTTTAGACAACAATAAAATTACTATAACTTTAATTAAAATAAAATTTAATAGTAATTATTTAATATTTTAATTATTAATTTAATATATTTAAGTGTACGAGTATGTATTTATTATTTAAAGAAATTTATATTTTGAAAATCAAATATAAATATATTTGTGATTGTATCTAATTTTTTTAATAATATAATATATTTTTTATTAAAAACTTACACATTTGAAACATGTGTTTTTTAGATAATCATATGAGTTATATGTCATTGTATAACATATAGATTATAAAACGTAGTTCAAATACAAAGTTTTTTGTATTTCAAAATTTTAGTAATTTTTATTAAAATATTAGTTATCTCTTCAAAATATCTATATGTGAATAAATAATTATCAAATCATAATTTAATAATTAGAGTATCAAAATATAAAATATATAAAAAATAATAATCATTTGTGTAGTTGAGCTTTAAAATATAATTATTATATTTAATAAATGAAATACAATCTATAATAAATCAAAGAGTTAATTTCCTGAACTTTGGAAGTAAATAAATAATTTTAAATATAATAAATTTTAATTATTAACAAATAATTATTTAAAATTTGTTGTTTACTAAATTTTACATAATTAAGAATAAAATTTATAAATAATATTGAAAATCCAAAAAAAATGATGTAAAAGGTGAGTATCACGAATAGTAACCAAATATATAAGAGTGAATGGCTATTTAGTAATATGTTTGAGAAACAACTATTTAGTATTATAACTTCATTTTTACATTATATTATTGTATGATTAGATTTATAAAATGAATTATTGCAATGTAATCATAATTTTTTATTGTAAATTAATTATAATTTAATAAGATATATTTTGAAAAATTAGGCAACCCGATTGCAATAATAATAGATATAAATAAAGTAATAATATTTGAGAGAAAAAGTAAATTTTACATGATATGTTACATTTTCAATTGCAATAATATAATAATATTTATCATTATAAAACATCAAATTTTAAAAAGTTTGCTCTAATATAATACGCATACAATATTAAATAATTAAAAAAGAACTAAAATTATTAACCTTTTTATTTTTTTAATATTATATACTTATTTAACTTGTTTTAAAAATAATCTTCATTCATCCAATCCTATTATAAATAACATATGTTATTAAAACAATATATATATATATATATATATATATATTAAAAATAGTTGTTCAAAATAAACCAACTAACATATATTAAAAAATATTTTATACAATAAAATATATTCAATAATATTGTTCACAAATGTATATTTTTTTCATATTATATATACACACTTAAAAAATAAATATTTTTGTGCTTTTTAAAAAAACAAAAATAAGAATAGATAAACATATCACTTATAAATATTATTGATTACTTAATATACCCAAAAATCAATATTTTTCTGTCACGTTTTAAATTAACTTAATTACAGTCTGTATGCTTTCAGGTACTATCAGATATAATCATTGTAAAAAAGGGACAAAAATTGACAGATGATTTTAACAATATGGATATATATTAATATACTATAAAATAAATGATGTGATTTAATCATATTTAAAATTGACATAAATTCTGATGATATTTGGATAAAAATATAAAATTTATAGATGATATTAATTCTATTCATGTATTATTATTTATTAATTTTTTTAATATTTTTCTACCAAAATGATATGTTTGAGAATAACTCATAACAAAAGATCATGATTGAGTTAATTTAAAAAAAATTATTAATCACACTAATATTTTGGATAAATATAAGGTTAATTATTTATAATTATTTTAATAAATATATATAAAAAATAAGTTGTAATAAATACAAAAAAATAATAAATACTTCTAAAATTAAAATTAAAATAAATAGGTCAAAAAAGTTTGAAAAAAGTTACAAAAGTAAAAACAGAATTGGGGAAACAGAAAAAAAAAGAAAAAAGAAAAAAGAAAAGAAGAAGAAGAGAGGTGTGAGGTTTAAAATGGAAAAGCACATGATAAACAAAACCTCAAAAGCCCCTGTCTATATATTCAATTCCACGTAACCTAATTTTGTTCTCTCCCCCTTCCGCACAACTCTGGCCGTCAAGTACACTCCAACTCTATTGCCGCCGGTCAAGAGTCACCACGGTCCACTCTCTTTCCCGTGAAGTATTTGTCTTTGTTGGCTTTTAGTTTGTAATAGGTAATCTCTCTGCCTTATATTGATTTATTGACTTGAGTTTTATTCTTTATGCTTAGAAGTGCCGACCTTGTATACATGGTACTGTGTCTATGATATTAGCTACTTTAGTGATCTGATATGATGATTGATGACCTTTTCAAACATTCAAGTGTTTTATTCTCAACTTTTCAATATATTTCAATGGCCTTATTTTTAGTTGCGGCCTAGGACCTCACAAACTCTTGAGCAGCCCCTGGCGCCATAATTTTTGTCTTGTTTCTCGTGACAGCTGATAATTTGTGAGGATGGGGTCTCCATCAAAGAAATATCAGGAGAGAAAGTCTAAGGGAGGCCCAAAGTTTAATCAGTCCTCCAAGAAGTCTTTCAAATCGAAGAAAGAGCAAAAAGACCCCGTTAAGTCAGAGGCTGTAGCCTTGCATCTCCAAGATGATGTTCCCGATTTTCCTAGAGGTTGGTGGCTCAAAAATTGCAACTTTATTTTATATGCTGTGGTTTTCTTACATTTATTTTATTCTATTTGTTTTGTTTTACCAAGTTATACTGGCCTTACAGGTGGAGGAAACTCTCTAAGTCGGCGAGAACGTGACATAATCCGAACTGAAGTTGATGCAGAGTTTGAGGCAGAGGAGCAGGAGCTCAAGCAGAATAAGAGGAAAAATGGGAAGTCTGTGCAGAAGAGAAGTCTGGCACTCGAGGATGAGTTAGGTTCGCTATTTGGTGATGGTATCACTGGAAAATTGCCCAGATATGCAAACAAGATCACTTTGAAGGTATATTGCTGAAGCCACATTCCCGTGCTCTGCGTTGTGTACATTTATGCAGCTTGAATATTTCTTCAATTAGGCTGTCTGGTGACAGTGGTGAGGTTTTAGATTTATTGAGATTACAAATGATATGGGATAATTTTTAAGTTTATTAGTAATGTGATAATTTGGATGGATTGATCTAATTGTGTGTTTGCTATGTATATTGGATGTAGTTCAGCGTATTCTTTTTATGGGTTAAACCTAAACGATCAAAATAATCTTCTGCATATGCATATTGACTCGAGTCCTAGGTCTGGCTGGGATGTTATTGAAAAAAGTTTTTCCAAGAAAATTTTAGATGGAAGGTACTTTTTTTTCCTGCTTGTCATGCTGTAGGTATAGACTATTGTGTAATATTTAGATATTCATACTGTAATGGTATTGATCATTTTGGGCTATAGTAAGTTATTTATTTTAGAAACAAGGGCTATGCGTAGGGATTTAAACTTGGAAGCTTCTCCATATAAGTGAGGGAGAGAAGTCAATTGAGCTATAGCTCATTTTAGGATGGTAGTGGTACAAGTTGTAAGACTAAATTGAGATGCCATTTAAATTGGTCAACATGTTAACACATGCACAGAAATAAGTGAGATATTTCATTTTTTATGCTTTTTACTAAAGTACTTCGTTTTATTTCATCCTTGCTATATTGTGCAATTCTTGTAGCTCCTTATGTGTTCATTGAATTACTGGTTGCCCTAATTTCTCCCTTTTTAACTTTTTATTTTTATTTTTTAATATAAAGAGATGAAAAAATAAAATTTTAAACAATTTTATGCTCAAAATTGATTGCAAGTAGTTAGAAAGAGTTTGTTAATAGGATCAACGAGTCCCATCACACCCTTAATTTTAATACTTATTCTGCAAGGTACAAAAGGGTAATACAATGCTTTGTAAATGGAAAAAAGCTGAAGCGTTTTAGGTTTTTGTCAATTAGGCGTCTCTTCAAATGATCTTAAGAGAGATTGTTTTGTACAACCAGCTAGAGAAGCTTTTCAAAGGGGATCCCCTGAGCAGCAAATAGATATCATAATTAATAAATATCCTGTAGATAATCATGTTCGGTTGCCTTTTTTTTTCTTTTGGTTGTTTCTTCCATATATTATGATGTTTCTGCATTTTGGGTTCCCTTTCTTGTCTTTAGGTGAATTGTGGTCATTCAAATCATGATGTGAACATTAGTATGCTTTGACTGAATTAGATATTTTCTTTTCCATAAATAGAATGATTTGATTCTCTTTGCAACTAACATTGCATATTCAGAGAGGCACTGAACATTATTTTTGTAGCTATCATTTATCAAGAATCAATTGATGGCAAGTTAATACCTGTAGTTTCAAATTTTGCCAAGCTTATTCCACTTTCTTTTAGAAGTTATCTGCATCATATGGATCATGATTCGTGTCAAAATTGTTAACATATTTGTTCCTGTATGTACCAGAATATTTCTCCTGGAATGAAGCTTTGTGGAGTAATTGCTGAAGTAAACGAGAAGGACCTTGTGATTAGCCTCCCTGGGGGCTTACGTGGATTAGTTCGAGCATCTGATGCTGTTGATCCCATTTTCAATAGCGAAATTGATGTAGTTGTAAGTGTTTTCTACCCTGTCAACTTTAGTATATGCTATTTTTGTAATTGATATTATGTGTTATTGCCATAGTCTTCTGATTATTAGTCATTATATATGTATATTCATGGTCCTATTGTTATTTGTATGCCAATATGCATGTGGCTTCTTTAAACCATTTATTAGTTTAATATTAACCCTCTAAACTACTGAATAACAAATAGGCTTCTTATAATGCCATAATATGACCCATTAACCCTTGCCACAATTAATAGAGATATAGGAACCAAATTTTATGCCAAACATGACCTATTTGATATGATAATTGCAAGTTAGATGCCCCCAATATTTTCATCGAATAATTTATAACAAGAAGACTACGTTTTCCTAGGTTGCAAATTAAAAGCCTATGTTATAACTACATGGGTGGCTTTCAAAGCCCAATGAAGGTAATTCTCTAAAGAGCCACATGATGGTTGCTAGAATTTGAAGTTGTCTAAAACCTTCAACCTTTGCTCACATAATTATTGCTGTCATTATTGATCTCATGATGAAAGAAAAGGGAATCCCAGTGAAACAAGAAAATCAGATTTATATTTGTTTTTGAAGTATTGATTAATTACTTAAAGCGATGGATATGTCAAATTAATAATAGCACACCTTGTCAACTATTTGCAAGTTGCAGACGCTTTTATATAAGATGCTCACTTTTTGAGGCTTGCAATGAGGCCTGCCTTAGTAAGCAATGAGGTTATTGAGGCTATAAGCCTCCATATTTCTCTGTTTATAGTATTATCTTTTCATGGGTGGGTCAAAAATCCATGTGACAAAATACCAACTCATACTAGGCAAAGAACTAGTTTTTTTGAAGGTAAAACAACCAACAAAAATAAGCAGTCCTGTTAATATTCCCAAAATCACATTTTGATTTGTTTCATGACCATTCCAATATTGAATTATGAATATGTTATTATATATATATATATTATTTTTTGATTTTATGAATGTTATTTTATTGGTGTTTGCATATTAATTGTTAGTAACAATTAAGTTAGGCTTATAATTTGCATTGTGGGTGAAAATTGTCTCAAGGCTCTCAAAATGAGGCTTACGTCCCATATCGTCTTGAGGTTTATGCCTCATCTCATGCAATAAAAACGCATCAAGGCGTAAAACTACCTTTTAAAACCTTAATATCAAGATGAGTTATCGAAGAAACTAAATTTATGCCTTATTTTGAAGAAACTTATCATTGTTTTAAACATTCATTTCCATTGCTGCGATATCTTCTTTTAATATGTTTTTCTTTTCTTCATCTTGTGTTGGTATGTAGATTTGTAGGTTTGAATATTTTGAATTTTTTTGGTGAATATTGATATAAATACCCACTTTCTAGCTAAAAAATGAGTTTTTCATATGTTATATTTTTGCCCAATTTTACAATGTCAAATATGACCACTTAGTTCTAAAATAGAGGTGTAAATTGAGATGAGATGTTTATGAGATAATCTTTTAATTTTCAAAATTCATCTCATCTTGTCTCATTTAATTTTTAACAAGATGTGATGGTAATGAAACTGTATTAATTAAGATATCTCATTTGTCCCTAATGGGCCTAAATGAGATAAATAAAAATGCAAAGATAATATAAATATGATAAATGACAATTTATGATGTAAGTTTAATAAAAAATGATATAATATATGTTTAAAGTTAGGCTCATTAAGGCTACAATCTAAATGAGATGAGATAATATTTAAATGAAATAAGACAATATTTAACGATAAGTCTATTAGAGACACTAAATGAGACATGAGATAAGATGAGATAGTCTACTTTATATCTCTATTCTAAAGCTGTAAAACTGGGTCATTGGTATAATATAAAGTGAGCACATGTGAAATTTTTTATTTTGCTGTTAGAATGCAAGTATATAGGTCAATCCCACTAAATTTGGCTTGTTTGCTTATTTTTGTTAACCTTTTAGGTTCTTACTCTTTTTATTATTATTAGTTTTTTGGGTGAGAGGGGGATGGAATGGGTTGATTCTCATATTCTCTTTCATATGGAGTGCTAAAATTGAATTTGAATGTTTGAATAACCCAAAAAAAAATTATATTCATAGGGTTAGGATGTTATAAAATTTCATATATAAAACATGAGTAAAATAATTGTAAATTTCTAGTTTGTTTTAGACTTGAAATATTGGGTTAGGTTAATACTTAATTGTACATATAGTAAAATCAAAGATGCAAAACATCTGACCCAAAGTCCAACTTTATGATGTTCGAGCGAGTCGGGCATGTTGTTAATGGGCTTAACTGGCTTCTTGGATCGGGTTGGATCAAGGTGATTTTTTTTGTTTTGGGTTGCTCAACCCATTTAACATCTGTAGAATTAAGTGAAAAACTTTCCAAGTTAATATATCAAAAACTAATCTATTTGTAATTTTTTATCAATAACTTTTTGAAAAATCAAATTTTCAATTTAATTTTTTAGTTAATTAATTTTATCACTAATAAATGCTAACAAGAAGGGAGGAAAAATGGTCAATAGTTCAAGTGTTAAAAAATAATGTATGCCTATAGGTAATATTCGAACTGAACCCGAAAATTGCAAAAGTACTTTGTATTTTTTACAATCACACTTTAGATTGCCCATGAATTGAGGTGTAAGCCTCGAGATGGTATGAGGCATAATCCTCCTTTTAAGCCTTAGGTCAATTTCCTTGGCATACTTATGAAGAATGAATAAGAAAATACTAATAAGATAAATAACATGCATAAAAATCGAAACCATAACTACCTAGTCATAATTTTTGTAATTTAACATTGACATTGTCATGCGAGCATGTTTAGTGATGAAAGAAAATATAAGCAGTGGTAAATGGAGAAGAAGAACAAGAAAAAGAGCAAGAGAAGATATCAGCAGCGACATAAGTAATTTTGACTGTTAGACTCAGAGATACTGAAGAGTATGATAGAAACATATTACAGACAAATGTGTGATACTTGAGGCCAAATGCCTATTTCGTGCTTGATTCTTTTGACCTATGAAAGCTAGTTTTTGGTCCAAGGGTTTTCGATCCACTCATAAGAAAAAGCCCAAAAAAAAGTTATTTTGAGGCATATAGTCTCCATAGCTCATTCCGCAAGCTTTCAAAAAAGCCATTTGAGGCCGTAAATCGAAAAGAACAAGCTTACTAAGATGAGCCGTATTGCGAGCCTCAAAATATCAATTTGAAACCATGGTTATGTCAAGTTCTGTACTATTAATTGGAATTTAAAAATAATTTATGTTCTAGATATTATTTCATTTAAGATGCATCTTTTTCATGTGATATTTTAGCATTGCGTTAAGTTTAATTCTTACAATAGTTTTAGGGAGGGACTATTTGTATTTTGAATTTCTTTTGTTACTTCTACTGTATTGGTGTTATTATTATTATTATAATGTAATTTCATCATTCCACATTGTCAATTTTGTAATTCATGTAGATATATTATTTTTCTTGTGGTGGAATCTGACCTCCCCCCTTCTTTGCTAGACCACTGCCGAGAATGTTCTGCAAAAGTTCTTTCATGTTGGACAGCTAGTATCTTGCGTTGTGTTGCTATTGGATAATGATGCCAAAGAGAAAGGGAATCGAAAGATATGGCTTTCATTGCGTCTTTCTTTGTTGCATAAGGGCTTCTGCTTGGACTCTGTTCAAGAAGGCATGGTCCTTACAGCATATATCAAAAGTATTGAAGATCATGGTTACATTCTTCATTTTGGTTTAACTTCTTTCATGGGGTTCTTGCCTAAAACTAGCCAAGCTGCACATGGGGCTATGGATTTGAATACTGGACAGCTTATACAAGGGGTTGTCAGAAACATTGATAAAATTCGTAAAGTTGTTTACCTGAGTTCTGACCCTGATACTGTATCAAAATGTGTGATCAAGGATGTTAAAGGCATTTCGATTGATCTTCTCATTCCAGGCATGATGGTTAATGCTCATGTAAAGTCAACTCTAGAAAATGGGGTCATGTTATCATTTCTTACTTACTTTACTGGAACAGCTGATAGATTTCATTTGGAAAATAGTTTTCCTACTACAAAATGGATGGATGATTATTACCAAAATAAGAAGGTTAATGCTCGAATATTATTCATTGACCCTTCTACTAGAGCCATTGGTTTGACCCTGAATTCTCATCTAGTTCATAACAAGACTCCTCTCATGCATGTTAAAATTGGAGACATTTATGAAGCTGCAAAAGTAGTCAGGGTTGACAGAGGTTTGGGTCTTCTCCTTGAAATACCATCAGCTCCAGTGTCTACTCCTGCATATGTTAGTATATCTGATGTGGCAGATGAGAAAGGCCAGAAGCTGGAAAAGAAGTTCAAGGAAGGTAGTCGTGTCCGTGTTCGAATTCTTGGATTCAGGCACTTGGATGGACTGGCTACTGGGATTCTAAAAGCCAGTGCATTTGATGGTCCAGTTTTTACTCATTCAGATGTTAAGGCTGGGATGGTTGTGAGGGCCAAGGTATTAACTGTGAAAAGCTTTGGTGCAATTGTACAATTTCCTGGTGGTGTGAAGGCTCTTTGTCCTCTTTGCCACATGTCAGAATTTGAAATTGCAAAGCCTGGGAAAAGATTTGAGATTGGAGCTGAACTAACCTTCCGAGTACTTGGTTGCAAGTCTAAGAGAATAACTGTTACCCACAAGAAAACACTTGTGAAATCAAAACTTGGGATTGTTAGTTCATATGCAGAGGCTGTTGATGGATTAATAACACATGGATGGATTACGAAGATTGGAAAACATAGATGTCATGTGCATTTTTATAATGGGGTCAAAGGATCTGCTCTAATTTCTGAACTTGGTCTGGATCCAAATTGCAACCCTAGTTTGATGTATCATGTTGGGCAGGTGGTCAAATGCAGAATAATCAAGTCTGATCCTGCATCTAGACATATCAGAGTTAGCTTTATAATAAAGCCTCCAAGTGCCTCTAAGGAAGACATTGTCAATATGGGCAGCATTGTTTCTGGAGTTGTTGATCGTGTGACCCCAAATGCTGTAGTAGTAAATGTTAATGCAAAAGGGTATTCAAAGGGAACAATTTTTACGGAACATTTGTCAGATCACCATGGGCTTGCTAAGGTAATGATGTCAGTTCTGAAACCTGGATATGAGTTTGATAAACTGCTGATTCTTGAGGCTGAAGGGTACAATTTGGTGCTCTCTGCAAAACATTCTTTGATCAATTTGACTGAGATTCTACCATCAGAGCCCAATCAGGTTCACCCTAACTCAATAGTCCATGGCTATATTTGTAACATTATTGAATCTGGCTGCTTTATTCGCTTTCTGGGGCGCTTGACTGGCTTCTGTCCCAAAAGCAAGGCAATGGATCAATACAAAGCTGTTCTATCGGAGGCCTTTTGTATTGGACAATCAGTTCGTAGTAACATACTCGATGTCAGTGGTGAAACAGGTAGAATAACAGTTTCTTTGAAGCAATCTTGTTGCTCTTCCACAGATGCGTCCTTCATTCAAGAATATTTTCTTTTGGAAGAGAAGATTGCTAAGTTGCAATCACAAGAATCCAGTACATTTGAGTCCATGTGGGATGAAAAGTTCAATATTGGAAATCTTGTGGAGGGGAAAATACAGAAAGTGAATGATACTGCAGTTGTTGTTGGCTTTGAGAATTATGATAGTGTATTGGGTGTTATTACACACCATCAATTATCTGGTATGGTGGTGGAAACAGGTTCTAGTATTCAGGCTGTGGTTCTTGACGTTGCACAGTCAGATGCCCTTGTTGACTTGTCTTTGAAAACGGAATTCATTGAAAATGTTAAGGGAAAAATTGGCAGCAACCACGCTCTTAAGAAAAAACGCAGAAGAGAAGCATACAAGGGCCTGGAGGTGCATCAGACAGTGAAAGCAATTGTTGAAATTGTGAAAGAAAATTACTTGGTTCTTTCAATTCCAGACTATAACTATGCTTTGGGATATGCATCAATTTTTGACTACAATACACAGAACTTTCCAAAGCAACAATATCTAAATGGGCAAAGTATTGTTGCTACAGTAATGGCTCTTCCAAGCCCTTCTACAACTGGGAGGTTGTTATTGCTTCTTAAATCAAGTGAGACTGAGACTTCCAGTTCAAAAAGAGCCAAAAAGAAGTCTGGTTTTGATGTTGGTTCCGTAGTTCAGGCTGAGATCACTGATATTAGACCTCTCGGACTAATGTTGAAATTTGGAGTCAGTTTCCACGGTCGGGTTCATATAACAGAAGTAAGTGATGACATCCACTTAGAAAATCCATTTAGCAAATTCAGAATTGGGGAGATCGTGATGGCAAGGATTATTGCAAAGACTAGTCATTCGGATAACAAGAAAAAGAGCATCCAATGGGACCTTTCATTGAAACCTTCTCTTTGTTCAGGTTCCACTGAAATAGGAGAAAAACTTATGACTGAAGATCTTCATTTCTCTACTGGTCAGTGTGTCACTGGTTATGTCTACAGGGTGGATGGTGAATGGGTTTGGTTAGCACTATCACGTAGTGTCAGGGCTCAGATATATATTCTTGACAGTGCATGCGAGCCTAGTGAACTTCAGGAGTTTAAGAAAAGATTTCATGTTGGGAAAGCTGTAAATGGTCATGTTTTAAGCATTGACAGTGAGAGAAGGCTCTTACGTCTTGTCCCACGTCCATTTGTCACAGGCTGTAATGAAGTTTTAGATGGTGATGTTTCAAATCAGAATGTTGCTCATATTCACGAGGGATGTATTTTGGGTGGAAGAATATCAAAATTACTTCCTGGTGTTGGTGGTTTGGTGGTTCAAATTGGTCCTCATTTGTATGGTCGGGTTCACTATACTGAACTTAAGGACTCGTGGGTTTCTGAACCCCTGTCTGGATATAAAGAAGGGCAATTTGTCAAATGCAAGGTTCTTGAAGTTGGCCAATCTGTCAATGGGACTTTTCACATTGATTTGTCATTACGATCTTCATTGGATGGCATGTTTTCTAGTGAGTCAGAGGAACTGCACAAAGGCTGGCTTGCTCCGGTAAAACATCTTGAAACTGTTGAGGATATTTGTCCAAATATGATTGTACATGGTTATGTTAAACATGTTACATCAAAAGGATGCTTTATTCTTTTGTCTCGAAAGCTTGATGCCAAAGTTCTTATCTCTAATTTATCTGATGGATATGTTGATGATCTAGAAAAAGATTTCCCACTTGGTAAACTGGTAGTTGGCAGGGTTCTTTCTGTTGAGCCTCTTTCAAAGCGAGTAGAAGTTACCTTGAAGACATTGAGTGCCGGCCAGGAATCAAAATTTGAAATTAACAATTTTAGTGCTCTTAAGGTTGGAGATATAGTTTCAGGCACTATTAAGCGCGTTGAGTCATTTGGATTATTTATTACCATTGACAACACCAATTTGGTTGGGTTATGCCACAAATCAGAGCTTTCAGATGATCAGGTCGATCAAATTGAAAGTAACTACAAAGCCAGAGAAAGGGTGGTGGCAAAAATATTAAAAGTGGATGCAGAAAGGCATCGTATTTCTCTTGGAATGAAGGATACGTATATTATAGAGGGTGACAGTGTTCAAGAACCTTCAAGAGTAGAAGCTGTCATAGAAAATGGACTGACAAATAACACTAAGATAATATCACTTTGTGAAAGTGGATTCCTTGGTGAACATAACCTGGATGTTGACTGCCAAAATATGGAATTCCCAGTTCTTGCACAAATAGAATCAAGGAGTTCTGTTCCTCCACTAGAAGTTACTTTGGATGATATGGAGCACTCCGATCTTGGTAACAGAACTGATCAAACTCACCATACAGATAGGGTGGATGCCCTAGATGAGAAGAGCAAGAGACTTGCTAAGAAGAAGGCTAATGAAGAGAAGGAGCGAGAAATAAGAGCTGCTGAGGAGAGGCAACTAGAGAAAGATATGCCAAGAACTGCTGAGGAGTTTGAGAAACTTATTAGAAGTTCTCCTAACAGCAGTTTTGTTTGGGTTAAATATATGGCCTTTATTTTGTCTATGGCTGATGTTGATAAAGCTCGTGCTATTGCCGAAAGGGCTTTGAAAGCAATAAATTTTCGAGAAGAGAATGAGAAACTCAATATATGGATGGCTTATCTTAATTTGGAAAATGAGTATGGAAATCCTCCTGACGAGGCTGTTATGAAAGTATTTCAAAGAGCATTACAGTTTAATGATCCCAAAAAGGTTCACATAGCTCTCTTGGGCATGTATGAAAAAACTGAGCAACATAAGTTGGCTGATGAGCTTATGGGAAAAATGACTAAAAGATTCAAGCATTCGTGCAAGGTTTGGTTAAGACGGGTACAGATGTTGTTGAAGCGAAAGGGGGATGGAGTTGACTCTGTTGTCAATCGTGCATTATTAGTCCTGCCCAAACACAAGCATATTAAATTCATTTCACAAACGGCCATACTTGAGTTCAAATGTGGAGTTCCTGATCGTGGACGTTCCATGTTTGAAGGAGTTCTGAAAGAGTATCCAAAGAGGACAGACTTGTGGAGCATTTATCTTGATCAAGAGATTCGACTTGGGGATATGGACATGATTCGTGCACTATTTGACAGGGCAATTAGTTTGAGTCTGCAGCCAAAGAAAATGAAATTCTTATTCAAAAAGTACCTTGAATTTGAAAAGTCCATTGGAGATGAGGAGAGGATTGAATCTGTCAAACAGAAGGCTATGGATTACGTTTCGAGTACACTTGCTTGATAACAACCCCCAGTTTTTTATTGATTCTAGGTAATTCTGTGCCTGTAACTTTTTTCTATTAGACTGAAAGCTCTTTCAAAATAGTGTTTTGCAATGATCATGAGA
The DNA here is from genome assembly GCA_037013495.1 of Hippophae tibetana. Taxonomy (NCBI): domain Eukaryota; kingdom Viridiplantae; phylum Streptophyta; class Magnoliopsida; order Rosales; family Elaeagnaceae; genus Hippophae; species Hippophae tibetana. The sequence goes on from CM072812.1 coordinate 3,383,528, forward strand.
AGTGTCAAATTTTTAGCACTATTTGTGCTTTTAGAAGTAATAGTAGTTTTTGATAAATTCTTCATTCATTAAACAACAACTGAAATGCCACTCAACTATTTCCGAACTTTTTTATGCCAAACACCTGAAAGCTTCACTTCACTTTTATTTCTTTGTTGTCTGGTTTTGACGAGGTTGATATTGGAATTCATTTGCTGCTTGTATATTATGGCAGGGTTTTCATGTTTTTGGAACTAATGGAGTCAAGACAATTTGGATGATCTCCTAGGGAGCATCTAAGGTCAGTCCTAATCTGATCATGTTTTGTTTTGCATTTTATTCTGCACACCTCTGTTAGGTGACAATGAAATCAACATCAGAGGAACCTGGGATATTCCAAGTTCCATTCTTACCAAATATATTAGATTTCTTTCATGGTATTCTGTATCACTGTATTCCTATTAGCTTGTATATCAGTCATGTATGCATAAGGGTCGGCCTGTAGAGGCCTGTAGAGGGTGGCGGCTGGACGTGAAACATGGTTAAGTAATAAATTCCTTGTTTCTGTTATGCCACTGTCCAGGTTAACGTCTTTGTTTGAAAATTATGATGAAGCATAACAGTTGGGGCCACCACCACCAAGCTTTTATCAACTGCAACATACTGAACTAGAGCGTGAATTGAGAAATCGTTCTGTTTCAGCATCGTAACAAGAACATTGATGAATGTCTATACGTTCAGAAGTAAGATCAAGGATGATGTCAAGACTTTGTTTTTTTGGTTCAAAGGTTTCATATTCGGTTCATTGGATACTTGAATAGTAATATATCTTGTTGAATTCAGAGCGGATGCACCGATGAGATGCATTGGCAAGATTCGTCCTTAAGTCTCTTGCCTTCTGTTTGGCCATAAATATTGTTTAAGGTGATATATTTTGTTTGTTCTTACAATTTTGTTGCACTATGTTTTCCCCGACCAAATTTGTACTATTTTATTTACTTGATGATTCCTGAAGAGAATTGTAGAGCAGTAGGTCTTTTTTCTCTTAGGCATTTGCAGGCAAATGAAAGGCGTGCCCTCAGAGCCGAGTGTGTCACCACATATCCAATCAACACAAAGCACATCCGGTTTTGTTTTACCGAGAACAGTGCCTTCTATTGTTCATAAGAGCTTATGACCATATCGAGTATAAATATATATCAGATGCTTAAATGGTTTCAAAAATATTATAAATATCTTACAAATTTAACTGAATTGAATAGTAATTTTAGATATATAAAAATGATAGAAATAATAGAAAATCAAGAAATAATAAAAAATGAAAAATAATAAAAATAGGAATACAATAAATGGTAATTAGTAAAAGGAATTTAAATAAATACAAGTAAGATTAAATTTTAAGGAAGAATATGAATTTAAAGATTTATCATTTTTAAGTAAGGAAAATATTTTCTATAAAAATATATCTTATTATGTTATAAATAATAAAGATATGAGTATAAAGAAAAAATTAGATATATTCATTTAAGATTAATTCAAATATTAAGAAAAAGTAACCTTGAACAATATATGTCAATAAAACTACTATTGTTAGATTATATAATAATAAATAAGAAAGATGTTTTATTAAGAATAATTCATAAAAAATTAGGATATTAAAAATTAAAATTAACAGTATATCTTATATTTGTCATTAATAATGATAAAAACTTAAATCAAATGTTAAGTTTAATTTACAAATTTAAAAGAGAAGATTCAATGAAAGAAGAAAATCATCAATTTTTTTTATATAATATATAATATGATATTTATTAACAAATAATTATAATAGTTTAATATATGAATAAAATGAATTTATAGAAATAAATAAAATTTTAAAATAAATTGGACAAATAATAAAACTAGAAATATTAACATATTTTGAAATACCAAAAAAATGAAACTTAGATTTAAATAAAAACTTCTGATAGTAAGAAGAAAAATTAATATAACAAGAAATATTTATGTATCAAAGTATACATTTATATATCCTTAAAGAAAAAATCTCTAATAAAGAAAAAGATGATACATAATTAAAAGAAAAAGTCAAAATAATGAAAGTATTAGTCTATTACGTAATATTAGAAAAACAAAATGATATTATTGTTATCCTAATAATATTTAAAAAAAACTATATAATATAGAATTAGATTTTGATGGAAGCGTGTTTTAATTTTTTTAGTTTGTTATAATATGAAATTACAACAAGCGTAATGTATACGAAATTTACAAAATTAAGAAATGATGTAAATAACATACTGAGAGACAATAAAATTATAGGTTACAAGTTTTATTCATTTGTATGATTAAAAAAAAACCATTTAAGAGATCAAATACCTTTATACCTAGGAATGAGAAAATAAAAAATGAGCAAAAACACAAATGCAAAGAAAAAGCTATAATTTTAGTTTAATAAAATATAGAAATGAATTAAAAGAACAATTTATGAATCTTGAAAATAAAGATAGAAAAATTAATTAATCTATTAACCTAATAGATGAAGAATTATGATTAAATTTTTTGTACAAACAAAGAGAAAGATATGATTACGGTTAGTGAAACTAATTCTGAATCAAAAAATATGATCTAAAAAATCATATGAAACTAATTTTATTATTAATTCTTTATTAAGAATGAACATTTGATCTATATAGAGAAGAAAAATATAGGCAAAAATCAGAAGAACCTGACTTTCCTTATAGAAGAAAACAACAACTCATAATGGTAGAAGTATCATATTGAGAAAATAGAGATAGTATTCCACCAGAATTCAAACTTTATAAAAATTATAGATATAATCTTTTATATTTAGATTGTATAAGAGATAGAAAAAAGTCTTACATAATGATCTAGTGATCTAAGTATAATCATATAAACTTTTCCAACTACACAATCAAACCCTTCAAATTATAGAGTCTTTGTAACTCACAAAATGATAGAAAATGTAAAAATTTAGTTTACAAATTTAACATAACAATAATATTATAGATGTAGAGGAATGCTCCTATATGAATAAAATATTTAAATACTGTAATAAATAAAATATACAAGAAATTTATTAAAGAAGATAAAGATAGATGTATCACTGAATTAAGTGAAAATGAAATTGAGAAAATCAAATAACATTTAACAAATATGAAAAATATGTAACATTTGTTATATAGATTCTTTTATTTGTGAATATGAAATGTATTATTATAAATTAGCATTATCCATAAGGAAATATTTTTTTCAAAAAATACCTCGTACATTATATAAAGCTATAAAAGAAAGATGAATAAAAGAAATAATAAAACTATACCACATAACTTAGGACAAATAATAAAAAATCTTAAAAATTAGATAATCATTAAATATAAAAAAGATAAGAATATAAAAAAATAAGAAAAAATGATAAAATCGTGTCATATAAGAGATTTTAGAATGCTATAAAAATATTAATGTAACATAAAATCTTACGTGTAAAAGTATAAAAAATATTTAAAATATAAAACATTCAAAAGGTTTAAATGTGTGCAGTATTATTAACAATTTTTACAATTAAATATTGATAAAGTCTTAAAATATACAAATATAATGGTAGGATGAGAGAATTTCATATTTCCATCATATATACAAAAGAAATAAGAATTGATTTATTAATAGGGGTTGAAGACATTATATATCTAAAACGTATGTGATAATTTTCAAAAAATCACAAAACATTTAAATTCATTGCAATTATGCCAAAAAACATATAAGGTACCAAAAAATGCTGAAAAATTAGATTGCTTCAAATTTTCTAACAAAAGCAATATAAGTGTGTTACCCATGCATTTTTTTGAGGACATAGTGGTAATTTCAGATTTTGGTTGTAAAAAAAGGGAGAAATCAACACAATATGATCAAGAAACTAGTGTTATTCACCATAAGTTCCTCAATCACTGCTACAAAAGCACCAATGGTTTTGACAGTAAAATCGTAGAAGATAATGGTTGAACATAGCTCAAGCAACAATGAGAAAACCCCAAACGATCAAAATCCACCCTTAGGTCCAAGAAATCCAAACCAAATTTTCCAAACCAAACAAGGATTTGTCATAGCTCATTCAAAACCTTGCTCATTTGTTATATGAATAGCAAATAAGAACATGCATAGTTAAATCATTGAAATTACATAGTTGAATAGATAAAGTACATCAAGATGTCTTTTCATAGTTCTATTTATCCTCTTTGATCTCCTTGTAGGTTTTGAACTAGTCAAAAACACCTATTCAATCTCTTTTTTGGAAAGTGAAATCGAGAACTTAGGCTTCTTTTTTATCAAAATTAACTTTAGTTTCAACGTGAGGTCGAGGTGATATTTGGGTTTTGGTATCTTGTTGAGCCTCAAACTGTGGTCTGGTTTTGAGTATAGACCAATAATTAGAGAGCTTTTGGTTTTCTCTATCTTTCTTTTTACAATCCAGACCTTAAATTATCATTATGTCCTAAAAAAGCATGAACAACACACGTGCATTACTTATGTTAGAAAATTTAACGTCGTCTAACTTTTGGATATTTTTTCGTTCATCGTACGTTTGGACATAATTGTGACAGTTTAAACGTTTTGGTTATTTTTAAAAATTATCACATACATTTTGGGCATAAAATGTATTTAACCTATTAATAATAAATAATTTTGGAAACTTATATCAACATTTAGATAAAATAAATCTAACAATAATAGATGGTGAAACCATTTATATGTCAAAAATAAGAAATTTTTTGATTGTATCAAACCTAATTTTTATACAACATAAAAAGTGAAAACATGATGAGATAGACACAAAGTAGCAACCAAAACCTTATTTAAAAAATATTTTATTAGACATAAAAGAAAAACAACTCTTTTCTTAATGAAATATATGAAGATGAAGCTTTAACAGGTATCAAAAATTTATTAAAAACAATACGCTTATAAAATCCTTTAGATCAATAGGTAAATAAATCTAAAATGATTGATAATATAAAACTAAGAGAGCCTATCAAATTCATTAGGGTAAAACTTATGATTTATGCTACATAAGACATTATTGAATTTGAAATTTTTTTTAAAAACTTTTTAAAGTAAAAGTCATAATATCAAGTAATTCACTTCACTTTAACCCAATATTTTTAGTCGAAAAAGAAGAGAAAAAAGAGAACAATAATAAACTTCAAGGCATTGATTAAAGACGAATTATTATATTTAATAAAAAAGAAAAAAAAATATTTTTCAAATTTTGATTGCAAAAATAGATTTTTGACAAATAATATTGGATGAAAAATCTCAAGAAAACAGTATTAAGTTTCCCCCAAAGACAGCTCCAATGGATTGTTAGATCATTTGAATTAAAACAAGCTCAAAGTATATTTTAAATATATATAGACATCTTTAATAAATTAAACTAACATTATTTAAGTATTATTAATATTATATAAGAATACAGGAAAAAAGATATTATAATTTTAAAGAAGAAAAAAATAATTACTCAGCAAAAAATTAAGTATTTAGGATTATAAATTGAATATTAAAAACATAATATACAACTCCATATATAAATAACATTTAAGGATTTTTTAGTAAATTAAAAGACAAAAATCAATTACAAGAATTCTTAGGATATTTAACGTATGTTGAAGCATACATCAAAAAACTTGTAGAAATGTGAAATCTTTACAAACCAAAATTAAAAAGACCATGTTTGGAAATGGACAAACAAGACAATTTGTACATGGATAAGGTAATAATATAGGTAAAAAATTTATCAACTTTATATAATTTAGGTTTAGATAATAAAATGATAATTGAAATTGATGCTTTAAATGAATATTGAGGAACAATTCTCAAAGTAAAAGTATATGAAAAAAATGAATATTTTTATAGATATACATTTAGAGAAATCTCTTTTGAAAACAAGAATTAAATAGAAAGAATTTAAGAGTTCAAAAAACTATTAGAGTACAAAAAGTCTAAAGAGGATTCCTCATCAGAGATTTATTTTAAGAAAGATAATACTTTTGAGAAAGAATGTCAGTATATGAAGGAAGAACCTAACGATTCAAAATATAGTAACATCTTTGAAAAGAAAAATGGAAAGCTCAGTTAGGCTAAATAAGTAAAAAAAGATTTGTGTGATTTATAATGATCTAAAATAAAAAATTTACAACAACTAACGTGAAGTAAGTAAATTTATCATCAAATTTAGTAGAATAACTTATAGAACTTTCACTAATAAAATAGATGCTAAAAGAAATTATGCCAAATATAGAGTACCAAAATTAATAACTCTAGATGATATAGTTAAAAATTACTCTGTAATATTATAATAACAACCATCGCCACCAAAAAAGTTGAATATCCTAGGTAAAATAGTATGACCACCAGTATTGCTCATAGAAATGCCTCTCATAGAGACAATAAAAATAGTATAAACACCAATATTATTCAAAGAAACATCATTCAAGAAGACATTGGTTATTGACGATAAAAGAAACCAATACAAGAATTTAAGTAAACCATAATGGTCGAGTCTCTATAACTTAGCAAGATAATCTAGGAACATATCGAAGATAAGAAATTTTACACTACATAATTTTTTTTCCCTACAGGTAGTATATTTAATATTCTTAAATGAGATCATCTAATTTTTGTTTATAAAGCTTTTTATGCTGATTTATTTAAGAACCTATATCAATTAATTTAAATTAATGAAATTATTTTCTTAAAAATCTCAAGAAGGATATCAAGTACTTCAAGAAGAAAATCAGAGTAGGTAACAAGCATATCTATCTTAGATTTTTAAGTTCATTTATGGGTTGAAATGAAAAAAATTATATTAGTTTCTACTATTTTATCAAATTAGGGATTTTCAACATTAATAGGAAAGTTACAAAATCAAGAGTACTTCAAGAAAATGAATTCAATGCAAATTTACCATAAACTCAAAAAAATGTTAATTCTTCTGAAATCAAAGTAAACTACTCAATTAGTAAGGTTATAATTACTTTTCATAGCAATATAACCCTTATTGAAGAAGATGATGAGAAAATCAGTAAGTTTGAAACAAATTTTAATGTGATTTTTAGCCAATAAAACTATTAATGATTACAAATGCATTTGCATTAGAGATCGAGAATATAAAGATGTGTCATTGTCTATGTCATCAAAAGAACTATCGGTAGAAAACGACAAAGAAGAATAAAGATATGGAACCCACATAATTAGTAGGCAGATTATAACAAGGAAATAAAAGGCTTAGATTCAAAAATGAAAAGCATAAAGTTAGATGAATTATTAAAATATGACTAAAACAATGATTTTTCACTATTGTATACAAGAATTCATTGTCTTATAAAATGAATCTTTATTTTCATTAGTTGGACACAACTTCACCAATATTAACCTCTCTATTTTAAAAATTATTCATTTATCAACTATGTATTTAGAGAAATTACGAGCGGTTGAGAATCTCTTCAAGGTTTTAGTTGTTTTTTAAAGTTATAATAATAATAATTAATATTATTAACAAATGGAGTGCATCCACTTTTTTCTAGTAAGTCTAATTTGGATACCATAATATATACGGATGCAAATGTTTCACCGTTACCAGAAGAGTATTAAGGTTTGAGCAAGCTGAGACATATCATGTATAATAACAGAAGACAAACAACGAAAGGAAAGATCATTGTGAACCCATTAGATTCAAATACGATAATTATAATTCTGAATCAATTAAATTTTTTGAATAATTAAATATTTATTTATAACATTTATAAATAAATAAATAAGAAAATGAATACACATAAATTAGTAACACTATGAGAATAAATATAAGGAAATTATAAAAATAAAACAATGTATAAGAAAATTAAAAGTTTAACGTTAAATAATAATTTATAAAAAATAACAACTAGTGTTATAAAACAATTAGCTTTAATTTTGTATCAGAGTCGTAGGAAAAAAAATACAATATTAAATAAAAAATTAATATTGTTAATCATTAAAGAGTATTGATGATATTATAAAATTTAGAGATATTATTACTCCTTTTAAACATAATTAAAAATATGTTAAACTTTAAGGATGATAAATTTCCATAACAGCGATGTGCTTTTTTCTTTATAAGCACACATGCTCATATCAGATTTTCTCGCTAAAATATAATAAATGTATCTAAGGTTAAATTGCTCATTTGTCTTAATTATGTCAACTAAAGTAGGTAAAGTCCCCTTCAAAATTCTTTAAAAAAAGTGTAGGGCAAGATTATCTTTTTCTTTCTTTTATTTTTATCAGTTTTTAATAAAAAAAATTAGAAAAAATAATTATAATAATATTGTCACAATTATATTAGTTATTATCACGCTATTTGTTATCATTATTATTAAATTAAATTGTTATCAATAAATTAGATGTACCAAGAATAATTTTAATTGTTGTAAGGTTGTTACCAAAAATAAAATGAAAATTTTAAAAATTATAATGTAATTTTTTTATAATAAAATAATTAAATTGTTATAAAAATAAACTAAAATACTAAAACCCTTTGATTGTAATCTCACTTAGTTTTATGGTGAACAAAATGATGACACAATAATTACTTAAATTCATATAACTAAAGTGTCAATTGTAATCTCACATAGTTGTAGTGAAGACAATGATAACATATTAAATATAGTTAAATTCACATCATTCAAGAGCTGAATCTTTAAAGGGAGGCTGATTTCATTAACATCAACAATTTTCATTGTTATACATCAGCCGAAGTAGTACAAGTTCTAAATCTGAATTTGTTTAACCTTACTTGCGGAAATGATGACAAGAATCAAATAGAAAAGCATTGACAAGTAAGATAATATCACAGAAATTGAGACCCTTTTGCAGAATTTTGTAAAGTTGTCACAAATTGGTGCCCACCCTGCGTGGCTATTCCCATATTTTCCCTCATATCCTATAGCAGTTGCAGCTCCACATCCACCAATCACCAAACATAACATGAACTACCAATAATAAAATAAATCCATAACATAACCAACCATTATATTAAAAATCCAAGAAAATGATAATCTTGTTTGAGATGTACAAATTTTACTATGCATCATTAAAAAGTGGTTACACACCTGTAATTGAAAATGAAGAAAAGTTAAGCTTTTCTAGATTTATGTGTGTCAAGTAGATATCTATTTACTTGACGTTACATGGGTGTGTAACGTAACTATTTTCATAGAGTTACATTTTTAATTTCTATTAAGAAAAAAATATATGTTTATTTTTTTATAATATAAATGAAACTATATTTTTAAGGTTATAAAAAAATAAACATATGTTTTAAAAAAAATATATGTTTTTTTTAGCGAGACTACTTGAGTAATTTGTTGATTTATACATAGGAGAGTATTTCAAATTATATTGGAAATTTATTCTATTCAATACTCCTATTTTCCCCTTAAAAATGAAACTATATAGAGGGATCAAGTAAAAATGAGAATAATGATGGTCAATTACCAAATCATGCAGGAACAAGAAGTAGTTGGCAGGATTGGAAAAGAGATGGGGAAGAAACAAGACAAGCATCAAGGATATAAAAGAGAAGGCACAAACAACAGCATTTGCATAAGCAAAGAACCTGCAAGTTTATATTAGAGGATATTATTAATAATATAAAACTTAATTATAAGAAAATAAAAAAATGTGGGTTGGTTTGTTTTAAAACTCACTTCAAAGGAGGGGAATAACTATATCGAGCATCAAAGGCCATGCCAAAGATTTGGGTAGTTTGCTTGCTAGTGAAAACCAGCCATGAAGCAGCCAATGTTGTAGCAACTGCCAAAATCCTCAAGCAGATTTGGGGTCCCAGTAAGTGCTTGTGGGTTTTCACAGTGGTGTTTTGTTCATGAAACTTGGCTTCTGTGGTTGACATTGCTCGATATATGGTAAGAGTTAATTAAAGAATTGACGAATCTAGAGCAAAAAACAGAGTTGAAGCAGAGAAAGAGGATAATAATTACAAAAGGAGAATTGTGAACCAAAAGTAACGGACATGGAAGAAGTGTGTGAATAGGAAGGAGCATTTATAGAAGAATTTTTTGTTTTTATTTTTATTTATCTAGAGGGAAAAAATAGTTAAAAACTTGGACACTTCAGATTTTATTAGGTGCATAAATTTTCTTAACTAATAATTATAGGGTGCACAACTTGTTTTAAGAAATATAAATTGAATTATTTTCTCTCTTTTTATATCATTTTAATTTGTTTAATAAATCAATGTTACGATATTATCTCATTTGATTTAAATATTATCTTATTTTATGTTATTTTATTTACATTATAGCATTAATGAACCTAAGTATATATTATATTTTTTTATTAAACTTACGTTACAAATAATCGTGAATCATAATTTATATATTTTTTATTATCTCATTTAAACTCATTAAAGATAAATGAGATATTTTAATTAATATTATTTTATTATTATCTTATCTAATTAAAAATTAAGTCAGAAAATAAAAAATAAAATTTAAAAGTTAATCATGAATGTATATAAATTTTATTAACATATCATCTAAATTTACATTTAATTACATACAAAAATGAAATTGTTGATGATATTATCGAGAAAATGTCTCTATTTTGTATATCACACAATGAAAATATGATATCTATATCTTTTGATTAAATTATCACGAAATTATCCAAATTTTTGATCAATTGTCACTTAAATATTATTATTATTATTAAATTATCGTTTAAATGTCTTTTTTTATTATTAAAATATCTTAAATATTGTGGATATTATAATAAAATGTAGATAGAAGTCGACAAAATATAAAAAATATCAATAATATATTTTCGTATTGTCTAGATTTATTTATTTATAATAGTTAATACAATTAAATAGTGTACTTAATTATTTTAAACTTTTTAATTACTTATTTTATAATATTTTAAAAAATATATATATTGTATTTTAATTTATTGATTAATATAAATATTATAAATATTTAAAAATATATACATTAAATAAAAATTAATTTAAAATAAAAATAATTAATTATTTTAATATTAAAAAAATATAAATAATAATAATAATAATATATTTTTAATATTTTTAAAATAATTATATCTCAATATTTTCTTCCATGTAAATATTTCAATCCTCGGTTACATATAAGTGTCGTCGGTGATGTCACTGGCTCTGTAGAGTAATTAATTCCAATGAGTCAAAGAGGGTTCCAGTAAGAACTAGGAGCATGACAGCCATCTGTCTGCTATTTTTAGTTGTCAGATAAAAAGTTTGAAATTTCTTAAAGAAAATTAGCATATTAGATTTGGAGCTCGCTAGGAATAGGATACACCACATATATGATCTGGTTTTATAATTTAGTTAAATTTTCAAGCGTGATTGGTGCACATATATTTATAAAAAGAAATTAATCATTCTTAATTTTATATGACACTTAAATACTTATTAACATAATTTTATTTTTATATTATAATATATATATATATATATATATATATATATAATTATGCACATAAACATACACATTATTTATAATAAACGATAAATATACTTATAAAATCGATTTAAAGAAAAATTACGTGATTTTAAATAATTTTTCATATTTTTTAAAAATCAATACGAAAAATAAAATCTAAATATTCTATTACGAGTTTTGAAAATATTTAACTAATAATAAAATAATAAAATAATTAAGAATAAATTTGATTCAAATAAATCAAAGAAGATATAAAATTAATACTCAATAAAAAATTTATGAAAAAATTTAACTAATTAACTATATTTGTTTAGAATTAATTAGGTTAATAAAAATATAAATTCAGAATATTGATTTTTTCTTTTATGTATGAACAAGTTTTTTTATGAGGATTAATTTTTTTGTTTATCAAATCAATTAAAGTTTTTTGACGGAAATTATTAACTTATAGATTAAGTTATATTTTATTTTTAAGAAAATACCAAACCAATTAAATTAATACTTTTAGCGGAATCATCAATTTTAATTTTTTTTCAAGGTATTAAAATTAGATCTAGATTGTGTTTTTAAAACCTAATTGTCATATTTTAAATCTATTAAAAATATATTTTCAATAAATTAATCAATAATTTATTTTTTAATGGGTATTAAATAAAAAATAACCTTAATTTATTTTATAAAAATGTTGACATAAATTAATCTACATAAACATAGAAACAAAACTAAATTTTCATTATTAAAATCAACTATATATGCTCAAATTAAATTTCATGATTAGGGGATTAAAAATAACATTCAAATATAAAATTAGAAAATACAAAACGATTAATCTATATTTAAAAATAAATACAAATCAGATTTATTATACCAATTAAAGATAGACATTGTGATTTTGATTCTTAAAGTGTTCTTAAATAAAAAAATATCTTTTATATTTTCTTTGATATGAAAATCTTCCTAAAGATATATGTATGATTTATTAGGAATTTAACTTATTGCATTTGAAAAAATAAAACTAAAGTTAAGAAAATATAAAAGAAATATTCACGACTATCGTTGAATTCTACGTCTATTCTATATATCAAAACCTAAGACTAATACTAATTTATTTATAAGAAAATGCTATTGGATAGGACTCGGGTCAATTAAATGGAAGAGCACTGCGAAACAACACTTTTTCAACGTGGCGACATAAAGTTAGTTTAGCTTCGCACATTTTTATCTTAGATGTGCATATCGTAACACTATTTATTCCAACACACATTGCACAACATATCGAGTTATTTTATCGAGAACATAGTACGCAGTCGCACACATATTTCTTCGTTGAGACATGCTTTACTTTTCTTCAAATTGCTTTGTATATCTTACACACTAGTTAGTTTTTCATGTAAGGTTTATGTACCTTAATCTTCTAAGCTCATAATTAAGGTGTAAATTAAGTGTTTCAAGTAATGTTCTTCATGTATTGACAAATATATACATTTTGAAGCTAAAAATACCTTATATACAACAAAATATATCTGTAATTTTGAACATATATATTTGTATAAATTATCACATAAACATGCTATAATCAAATATATTTATTTTATTTAAGTATAATAAAAATAATAAAATATTAGTATTTTTCAAGCACTAATCATATCTTATATTTTTTAAAAATACAAAAAATATTTTTTACGTTATACGAGAAAATATATAATTACACAACATAAAGATGAGTCAAAAATAAAAATACATTTGTGAATGAAATTATACAATACAATTAAATCAAAATTAATTACTCGTATTCTTTTAGCTACCTCTAATCTCATTATCTTTAATAATCTTATTACTCATGTACTTATAATTTAGCATAAATTTCAAACATTCTACCTGAAAGTATTCATACTATTGTGGTCGTTGCCAACCTCCAATCTTATTTTGTTTATTACTCAGTGCATTAGAGTTCAAGAGCTAGTATGCTAAATTATTTGTTTTTTTCCCCACGAAATAAAGGGTGATCATGATTAAATAATCCTCTTCCTACTTAATAAAAAGTAGATTACTATGTTTGTGACTAACTTATAAATTATAATCTCTCACTCCTTGACAAACAAGACATGATTTTTATTGATATTTGCATGGTTTTCATTGATTGGCAATCAAGAGATGCTTAGAATTCCATTCACATATATATGACATACCATGACCTACAATCTTTTCCTCTTATATATGCATGCAATCATATTTACTCAGTCTAATAATTAATATTTTTGTTAGATTTGGATAGCTAAAATCAGATGTAACAAATTGTGGGAGTAATGTAAACCCATTAATTAAATAAACAATTTGGATTATATTAATAGTTTATTAGCATATTAGATCACGTTAAATCATTTAATGTTAATTATCGTTTTTTCGTTGAAATATTGGAGCATCAATTCAAAAAAAATTAATTAATCAAAATACATTATTTTAACAAAAATATTTTGTTAAAATAATAGTATCATTTTATGTTTACTTATTTCATAAATCATTGAAGTAAATCAAATTATATCATGTTGAGTTTATCACTTTCAAGTCATGTTATTGGTATATTACAAATAATCACCCTTACCAAAATTGTCCACTTTAAAAAAATTGTCTAATTTATGAGAATTTTATCCAAAATTTCCAAATGTTTCTAAAAAGTAACGTGATTTAGGGAGTGGTCTCTTTAAAGTTGCAACCAATGCAAGTCAATAGAGCTATACACGACATGTTGATATAGGCATATGCATACATAAGATTGTTTCTTGGCCGCATGGAATGCTTTGGTATTGAGAGTTTCAAGCGTGTGGTGCCCCCCAACTTTTGTTTCGTGAATAAGTACAAGCACACTCATGTCGGTACACATCTTTGTCAAGTAATCTTCACTTATTCTTTTTTTTTTCCTTTCCTCTTTATCACAAATAAGCATTTGTCTTTATCTGCTTCCACATTTATTTTTGATATTGAATGTTTTATCTCTTTATTGGTAAAGGGGTAAGGAGTTTTAGGGATATTTTATATTTTTTTTATAAAATTAGCATTTGATTTCGTTGTTTTTAACTGAAATATATATTTTAGTTTTATAAATTTAAAAAGCATTCAAATTAAAAACTAATAAAGTATTTTAATTTTATAAATTTTAAAAAAATTTACGCTTTATTCCTCAAAACTTAAAGTTATAGAATTTATGTTTTTTTTTAAATAATGAAATTAAAACATTTCAATTAAAAATTAAGGAAATAAAACATTCATTTATCTAAAACTACCAAAAACATGCATCTAAGCTACCTTGAGATTTTGCATAGAAGCTTCACTAAAACAAGGAAAATTGGTTTAAAACATTAATGCTTATATAAAACATAGTTGAGAAATTAATATGACCTGTCTTATCAAAACTTCCAAAAATATTTCAGAAAGAGTTTAACAGAGACCTTCCACTGTGAAGTTAAGAAAAGGTTGCTTTTCAGTACCTAATTATTTCTATAAACAAGTTCAAGACTAATGGATTTCTTTGACTAATTTACATTAATTACCTCTTTGAGTTTATCCTCCTAATTGGAATAGCTAACTACTGATTGTTTTAACTTTACACAAAACCTACAGAGTACAGTCTGTACCAATCCAACTCTTTCAGGAATCATATACTTTTAATCTACATTGCTTAAATAATGATATTAGTTAGCATTTTAAAGAAAGTATCTCATAAATAATAATGATATTAGTATAATATTTATAATTACGAAGAATAAAACAATCATTTTAAAAAAATTAAATTAAATTAAATTAAATAGGGAATATCCCAAAGGAAGATTACAGATAACTTAATTTACAAATATGTACAAATTAGACAGGCTAACATATATACTTGACAGACAGTATCTCTTCCAAGAAGAGAATAGTATGCATATTAATAACATTTTAGTAGCTGATGTCAAAGTACTTTGGATCTCATTATCTCAAGGAAAATGATATTCCACATGCAACTACAATAATAATAATAATAATAATAATACAAGGATAATATCAGATAGGGAAAATGATAGATTTTAACATCGATCTGAAAGCAAAATTACGAAAATGTCTAGAAATATATTTTGTATCTGTGAAAGCAAAATATTTCCATATGAAGTTCAACGCATGAAACCATCTTGCTTAAACTACCAGTATCACAAACAAAAATCAAGGATTTCTTTGTATTTGTTATGTAAGCTGAGATTTTTTTTTCACAATTTCTTTTTTAAAATTTAAATTCTGTCCAGATTTTTCTAGTCGAGCTACAACTTTGTTTTGCTCCAAATCCTGACTTGATCTTCAACATATGCTTTGTTGTAATGAGAGAGAGACTTCCAAAATTTGAAGACATGACATGAGAATGTCCGTATAAGATCCTCCATTTTCATCTTCTTCTTTTTTTAATAGATATAGAATGGTATTTGTACAAAAAAAAAAAAAAGAAAAAAAAAAAGGAGACATTAGCCAAAAAATATATTTATTTTTTTGCTGGTAAGAAATATAATTATAATTAAATATCATCAAATTAAACTTATTGAAATTAAAGGGATTTTTTTTTAAATGACCATCCCTACCACTAGGATTGACGATGTTATAATATATCTATTAATTATAATTAATTATATATTTGAGTTATTATTATTTATTAATGGAAGGATCGATGATATTATAATATATCTATTAATTATATATTTGAGTTTTTATTATTTTTAATTTTAATTAATAGAATTGTAGTTATTTTAAGTTTTTTTTTAAAATAATTGTATTTTAAAAAAAACTATATAAGTTAATTTTGCAAAAAAAAAAAAAGGGAAGAAGGCATCTTGTAAGTTTAAGTAATTGAAGACATTAATTTTCTCGCTTTTAATTATTTTTAAAATGTGTATTTTTTTTCTAAAAAAATATATTTTAATCCTAAAATGATGGATATAAGTGTCAGAATTTTTAGGACTAATTTTTTTTTTTAAAGTTATAATTGAAAATAAAAAGATTAAATATTTATTTTATAAAAATTATATAACATTCTGTGCCCCTTAAAAAAACCATATAAGTTATTTGTGACTGTGTAGAAGTTAATTTTATTAAAAAAAATTCCATAGAACCCTACAATTATTTATTTTCAAAAGCAATTTAATTAATAAAGTTGCAAAAATTTGCGTTTATTAAAGGCGCGTATATTTCTTGCGAAAGTAGCATACAGAAAGCAGCAACCTTTATTTTGCCACAATATAACAATATATATATATATATATATATATATAATTTATTATAAATTTCTAGTAAATATATTTTTTAAATGATACATATTCGAAAAAATATTAAATGATATTACTATGATATTTTTTTTTATTCTCATAAAATAATTATTTATTAAATATTATCGTGATAATATCATTATTATTTAAATAATTATATTATTATAATTAATATGATAATTGATTATAAATTAAAAAATAAATTTTATTATTTTAATTAATATTTATTTAAGTATTAATTATAATTATATTAAAATTTATATTATAAAGAAGTGCAGCAAAGACGCAGAGAAGTCAGGCATAAGAGCGAAGCCCAGGGACGATTCCAGTCTTTTCCGTCTCGTCGGAATCATTCCGGGCCCTATCGGCACTCCTTATGAAGTTGGCACTTTTCAGATCGACAACTCATTGTCAGGTCCTTTCAATTCCCACTTTTTTCACTTCTTATAGTTAACATTTGAGCTTTTTTCTGTCATCTTTTTAATTCCCTGTAAAACACTCCTTTTTGTTTCAAAGAACTTGGGTTTTCGTTAATTTAGCAGGGTTTCGAGTGGAAATTAATTGTACCCCATTTTCTTAAAGAATATGTACAATTTGGGTTTTTCAGTGAACTATTTGCTCTTGTTTTGTTGAACTGCAACGATGTGTTCCTTTAAAAAGATCCCGATGAAGCCATATACTACCTGAATGAGTTACCTGAGAAAGCTCATACATGAATAGGACGTAGCGTTACTGATAGCACCAATAGGTCATGACTAACTAGAATTAACCATATAAGAGAGAGAAAAAAGATAACCTTAAAACCTAATTAGAAGTTTTGACTAAGGAATTATAGGCATTAAAAATAAAAAATAGTACAACAAGTCATACGGTTGCAAGAGTAGAAACTTAGTATACATGTTTTATTTATGGACAGTAGAATACTTAGTTTAAGATTGCCCAACCTACACTTAGATGAGAGGGATTTATGATGAACAATTTAATAATGTAAGAATGTTTAGAAAATCTCACTCATCTTCCTCAAAAACATACAATTTTAGTTGGAAAAACCATTCAAATTTTAATTGGAAGTATGACTAACCCGTAATGTATAACGAAAACTAGAAAACTGAGCCACAAAGAAATTACCCAACACCTCAATATAATGTATAAACAAATAAGAATCTTTTAGAGAAAACATTATAGTCATTTATGGAGGCACAAGGTAAAACTAACTATAAGTTTGAGGTTGTACTTAGACAAGTGATGAAGGAGAACAAAGATATCAAAAATCCTATTACTAAGTTAACCAATACTCTAACTATACAAGAATGAGGAAAGTTTCCCTCTCAACCTTAATCTAACCCAAAAGGCCAACATATAGTGCAAATCTCTATCATTAATGCACACAATGCCAAAGAAATCAATGTCATTTCAACTTGTAGTGGTAAAATTTTAGATGGATTAACTATACCTAATCCACAAACCAACACGAGAATTATCACTGCTACGAGTAATGTTGAAGATTCCCCTTCAAAGAAAGCAAAGAAGAAAATTATAGTTCAAGTACCCTTTCCTTAAGCCCTAATATATGGAAGGAAAAATCCTGATAATCAATGTAAGATCTTAGAACACTTGAAACAAATTAAGATTAATCTTACATACTTATGCTAAAGTAATTAGGGATATGTGCACCATGAAAATAAGGCAACATTTTTGATAGAGCAGGCTAGTGTGGTGATAGCATAGGAGATACCATTGAAGTATGAAAATCCAGTTTGTCCCACAATTTCTTAGGATGCATGAATTTAGTCAAGCTCTTCTAGACCTGAGAGTAAGTGTCAATTTTATGTCATATTCTATATACTTACAATTAGTACTTGGAGAGATTAAACACACATCTGTCATATTCTACCAATATTCGTTAGGTTTTATTTTCTGGAAACTAGTTTTATATCTCTATCTTAATTTTTATTTTCTTTTAGTTTATTTTTATTTTCTTGCTTTTGGTATTTCCTATGTTTCTCATCTCTAATTGATACATTTAGTGGTAATTTTCATGTGAAATTTCATCTTTTAGGTGCTCTTTATTCTTTGCTCTTTTATTTCATATTTAATTTCGAGACATCGAGGACACTGTCAAATTTAGGTTGGGGGTGGTGGCACTTCATGCAAAGTTTTTATGCACACTTTTGATATACATTGATGCCCATTATTCAAATTAAAAAAAATGCATAGATCTTTGTAATTTTTTGAAAATAAGTTTGTATTATATGTTTGAAATATTCAAATGAAAATATTTGTACTATTGTCTTGGTATTGACTTCAAATTGTTTGGTTTGAGTCACTTTTTTTTATTTTGATTATTAAATAATAACTTCAAAAATATTTTATACACATTACTAAGTTTTATGATAAGATAGATGCTTAATGTATACATCTCAGAGAATTTTCAGATCTAAGTTTATATTTTTATGATTTCGCACATTTTTTGTAAGTAAGTGGAGAGAATTGAGAAACCAACTTATAAACTTTTATTGATATTTTGAATTGATTAGTTGATATTTAGAATATCATTTTTTAGTTTGTAGAATGAATTGGTTGAAAAGCTAATTGATGGTTATAGTTAAAAAAAGTGAGATATTTTTTTGTGAGAAAATATTGTAGTAATTATTCTTGATTGTTTCTCTATATTATTCTTGTATTATGTTTTGCATTCCTAAAAAAATAAAAAGAAAGAAAAGAAAACAGAGAAAAAAATCAAGAAAAAAGAAGAAAATTTTATTCAATTTAATAAATTTTATATTTTTTTATCTTGAAAGATAAAAAAGTTTTATCGATTCTTAGTTTGTACGAAGTAATTGTTCTTTTGAATTTCTATTTATATAGTGTTATTATATAAACTATTTGAAATTCAAAAGCTAGTTTGTGATAAGAAATGTTGAATTTTAAGTAGTATATTTTCCTATCTTTAGGGACTAGCAATATTTAAATTAATTGATATTTATGATTTAAAGAGTTTAAAATTAATAATTATTTATATTAATTATGATAATTTTATTATTATAGCATCAAAATTTAAATTTAAGAACATATCTTCACAAGATTTCATAAACAAGGTACTGAGTTTTGATCATAACTTTTGATTCTGATATCTAAATAGGATTATTCAAGTTGATATGTAAATATAAGAGATTTATCTACAATTTCATGTTTCACGAAGAACATCAAAATATGATTATTTTAGCCCCAAAAATATGCTAAAATTTGAAATATATGGTATTTAAACATCTGTTAATATTTGTGATATATCTTTTTCTATAAAACTTCAAATTAGATAATTCTTGATCCTTTGTAAATATAAGAGATCTATCTACAATTTGTATTTTAAAAAAAATATTTTTCAAATCAATTATATTTAAGGAGAAAACAACTTGATATTATCATAATTTAGTCAAACTTCATACTCCAACACTATAATTAGATGGGGTATTCAACATTTGGAAATCATCATAAAGTTACAAATAGTTATTTTATTCTCCCTTTATTTTTTATAGAATTTGTGTGAATGATTTGTAAATTAGGTTAAATTTAGAACAAGGTTAGATAGGAGCTTAATTGTGTAGTTTTTTTTTTTCTATTTTCTTCTTTAATTCTTATTAGTGCTTTATAGACTACAATTTTGTTTTGAAAATTTATTTCGTTCATATTTTGTTATATTCAATATATTATATTGTTCAATTTCATATAAATTTAGTCATGTTTTTTTATGTGCAACTTTTAATTTATAATTATTATATTTATTTTATAAGTTAATATTTTACTGTAATATTATTGTTTTGATATATTGTTGATTTTGGATAACTTATAACAATAAATCTTATTTTTTTTCAATGAAATTATTTTCTCAAAATAAATACATTAAGTTTTGTTATTGATCTTGAAATTTATATCTTTCAATTATTTGTTTGAAATGTGAAATAAGCAATTGAGTAATAAATAAGAATAAAAGTTTATAATATTAAAATTTGAAACAATTAAGTGAATCTTGAAGTTTTGTTATTTAATATTGATTTTATTTTCTTTCAAAATTCTTATCTTTAATTATTATCATTTTCTTTATTTCTCAATTGATATTTTTATAAGATTATTTTGTGATAACAATTTATTTTGCTTTCTTATAGAATCAATACCTATAGCTATATTATAGCATCGTTTGGTTAAATGTAATAATTTTGAGTACGATGAATTACCTATTATTATGAACATCGTGATAGATTAGTTATGATTATGTATAATTTTGAACCTTGTCTCTTTAATTTTTACCTCTAAGAGATTCAGTTGTATCTCGATGACACCAAAATCTCTTTGTGAGACATGCAAAGAATTCGAAATGAAAAAAATTGTTTGAAGTTCCTCTCTATACATGGAACAAAAATATTATGAACTGGGCTATTGAGCTATTATTGCCATTTCACATAGAGCAGAGAGCTCCTCACAAGTGGACTGATAAAACAAAATCGCAGGTCCTACCGGGAGTCGAACCCAGGTCGCTGGATTCAAAGTCCAGAGTGCTAACCACTACACCATAGAACCACTACGGGTAGCTTGATCAAATATTTTTATTTATCAAAAGTATTTATTTTTTAATTAAAAAAAATATTTAACACATTTTAGTTAAAAGGGTTTAAATGATATATGAGATGATATCCATAAACATCTAAGTTATATAATTAATATTTCTGCAACTATTAAAAATGACCCTTGAATAAATGACAAGATTGATGTTTCATACTCATAAGTGGGTACGGTACAGTCCATGATTGATGTGGCTTAATTTGCTTACTCATAAATCATTCAGATGGCTAGCACTAGCAATTTAGCAGATAAGCAAACGTTTCTGTTGAACGTGATAATGCAAACCAAAAGCATAAAACGACGACATATAATGCCTAATATTTGCGTTATCCAAATACAGATTTCGCACTACAACTTAATCCCATTCAATATAATCCAATTTGTCCCAAATATCAAGCAACAGTAATAATAATTATAATTATAATAATAATAATAATACAAATATTTAATATTATATCATCATAATCATCAAAAAATAATCTTACTTTTCAACGTAAATATATAGTGATTGATGCTCATGCCGACATAAATCTTTTAAAGAATTAACTGGAATTATATATATATATATATATATGTGTGTATATATTGTTGATTTCTTTTTTAAAAAACATTTCGTTCCTACATCCATTAAGTTCGTGTTTCCCTCCAAAATAGTAGTAGATATATATTACGTTACTACCAAAAATTTTTGATTTAAAAAATAAAAATGTTATATGTATAATTGTGTACTCTTTTTAAGATGGAACTCAAAACATCGACCCAATACAATAATACTATATAAATTATTTTTAATTAAAATTATCTATTAATTTATTTGTTTTTATAAAAGTATTAATTTTTTTACGATATTAAAAAATAAGTAAAATTGAGCAAAGAAATACGAAAAAATAACATGAATTAATTATCATACCTAATTTTTTTAAAATCATGAGGATTTTATTTATTTATTCTTCACGTTACATTTTTGTGAGCTCTAAATACTAGAGATGAATTCCACGTATTTATAGTGATTACATGTAATTATTAAATTATAGATATTTTAATAAATAGGCTTGAATAGAATGAAATTCCTATTATTTTATAATCTTTTTATCTAGAGGATCTGCAAAACAATTTTGGAAAGATATGATTTGGTTAATGTTTATTGAGGATATAAAAAACATTGATTTTGATTTTGGTTCCTTTGTCGACGGAGCATCCTTAATTTGGAACATTGTATGATGTGTAATTGTATATTACAAGTTCCAAGTTAATTAAAGAGAAGATATGGATAAAATATTAAATTTCCATATTTCTTAATAAATCACCAAAAAAACAAATAATAACAAATAAAGCACCATAGATTTATAAGGTTATCCAATAGGAACGTGTAAATAAGTGCATATTTTAGTTATATTTTTTTATAAGAGATATTTAGTTTACTCTTTTAATAAAATTGAAACAGGTTAAATAATATAATATTATATTACTAATAAAAAATTGAATTAGATTAAAATTATTATTTTAAATTTTTCTTTCTTTATAATCTTTCCACCTTTTTTAGTTCATTTTTTTGCATCATTTTAAGCTATAAAACTGAAAATGCTAATTTTTTAGTTACATTTTCTCTGTTTTTATAGATAGTTTTTGTTTATCTTTTCTATTCTCTCCGTAATTAAAAAATATATTATAATATATCAATTATATTATCGTTTATAATTATTGCTCTAACTTAACGGGTGAGTTAGCCCATTCGTAAAAGATGGGCTCATGAGACTTTTTACACATAATACAACAATATTTTAACCCATCCCATTAAATATGATCAAATAAAATTACAAATTACAAATTTTTATTAATGATTGATTTAATTAAAGATTATATTATTCATAAAATAATTTTAATATTCTCCCACTTTACCATCATAATCATATATTCAGTAATCAATCGTATAACATAAAATTAAATAATTAAATACGCTACTTAGAATTGATATCAATAGATATATGAATAAATATTATTAAGGTATAAATGAAATACTAATAGCATCTATTATAAAATAAAATATTATGAAACAACTAACAACATGAAAAACTCCTTCTTACCAATAATACCATTAAAACTCAATAATCTTATATGAGAAATATAATATAAGAATCAAATATTTAGTAAGCAAAATTAATACAACTAAAAAAATATATCAATAATTAAATAATTTTCAAAATCACAACCATATCATTATATATCTAATGGATCTTTTTTCTCTCTCTCTTTAAAGTCAAGTTTCATAAATATACACATTTGATGGGATTTGATCACATAATATTAAACACTCATTTTAATGAAAT
The DNA here is from genome assembly GCA_037013495.1 of Hippophae tibetana. Lineage (NCBI taxonomy): Eukaryota > Viridiplantae > Streptophyta > Magnoliopsida > Rosales > Elaeagnaceae > Hippophae > Hippophae tibetana. The sequence goes on from CM072812.1 coordinate 3,407,273, forward strand.
AGAATATGAAATATGTTATAAACACGATGATAATTAAAAAATTTAAATCATTAAAATCTTATTATTAAATAAGCATTACTATTATTATTTTTCAAAACTTTTACTTACAAACGTACTCTAGAGAATATATAAAATTTCTATAGTGCTTAAAATAAAAGTGAGATCATAAGCGCATTCACCAAATTAACACTTTTTTACAACTAATAAAATTTTATTGAATAGTTGGATGTAACAAATTAACTTCAAATTTTATATTACTTATACCAATTTATAATTAAGTAAAAATATAAAAATATAATTGATTATGTACTGATTAGAAAATAAATTTAGTACTCAATGTACATGAAGTGGTTAATGTAAGTCATTGTATTAAAATCAGATTACATAAGTTTTACTTTTTTTTTTTTTTTTTCTTTTCAGAAGTAGAGAAATTGTTGACATCAATGTTCAAACAGTACACAAAACCAGAAATGAAATAACAAATCGTCAAGACATTGTTAATTAACATCAAAAAGCATAAATAACCATTGTTGATCATCTATATATATACCATAAGTAATATTATGAGCATATATTTAAGTTTCAATATTAGTTTAAGCTAATGTTTGTAACAAATATGTGAAAAACTATGTAAGAACAATATTATCGATAACTTGAAATGAACTGTTTCGGTTAAGTCGTGGACTAGGTCGTTCTTTTTAAGACGTTTCGCGGCTTTGTCCAAATTTGTACAAGCAAACACAACCTCGTCGTCCCCAGGATAAAACAGCCTAAAATCTTTTTTCTGTCTCGGATCTTCATTACACTGATGGAGTCCAGAATACTACACCTCTTAAATATTTATGTTGCTCGGAAATCTAAGAAAACAATTCTGAATTTTCTTTTCTTGATTTTACTATGAAAACCGTAGAACTGTTTTTGAGTTGTTAAATTATATTCTAAACTGAGGGCTATTGCCCCTTTTTATAGTGAAAAAATATGTATAACAGTCATATAATTATTAAAATAACGGTTATAAAAGTAATGGTCGCATAATTATGAGAATAACGGTAATAAAATTAACGACCACATAATTATGAAAATAATGGTAATAAAAGTAACGATCACATAATTATAAGAATAACGGTCATAAAATTAACGGCCACATAATTATGAAAATAACGGTCATAAAAATAATGACCATATAATTATGAAAATGACAGTTACATAATTTATGAAATAACGATCATAAAATAATAAAAAATATTTTTTTATTTAAATTTATTTCCAACAATCCCCCACTTGAATTTTAAATAAAAATAGTTTCATCAAGCAACCGATCAATTAAAAGTATAAGATTGTGCATAAGCAAAAAGTGTTTATCGACTTGAATCTTTGCATAATGTTGATGCTTTAGAATATACTAGAGTAACTCGTAGTTTTGAACTCTATCTCTAACAACATCACACACACAACCTTTCCAAAGTGTAGTTTGAAAAGCCCGTGCTTTACGGCCATGCACGTGTATCCCAGTATAGTGAATGCTCTAGTAAATTTTGCCCAAAATTTTCATAGGAATCGGTCATACTTCCACATTCACATAGGTGAGTCTATCAAGAGTACTCCTGTAGCTACGTACTCCACTCCACATAAAGTATAGAACTCATTAAGAGTTTAATAATTAACTCATCCTTTCTGTCGCTTCAGGACTTCATGCTTCTAACAATATAGAATGTGACTTCCTAATAGCATGATTCATCTCATATCACTTCATGACTTGTTATTACCCATTGAACTTATTTCTTGGGATCTCTAGTCTATAAGTTGGGTTACCATCATGAGTGACTCTTCATTCTAAGGGCATTAGTCAGATTCCTTTCGAGGTTTTTGAAAACCTTCTCTCTTGTTAATCCTTTCGTCAAAGGATTAATCAAATTTTCATCAGTACATATATGATCCATTCTTATAGCTCATGTAGAGAGAAATTCTCTAACAGTACTGTGTATCTATCGTCTCTTTCCGTTCTAATAACGGTTCTAAATCTTTGCAATAGCTGCGGTACTATCGCAATGGATCAGGACTATTGGTATCGATCTTTCCCATAAAGGGATCTCAGTTAACAGACTTCTTAGTCAGCCTGTTTCTTCACTAGCAGTGGCTAGTGCTATCATTTCAGACTCCATTGTAGATTGAGCCAATATTATCTGTTTCTTAGACTTCCAAGAAATAGCTCCATAAATTATGTTAAATATATAGCCGCTAGTTGCTTTGGAGTCTTCTGATAAAGTGTTCCAATCTACATCGATGTATCCTTCTAAAACAACAGGAAACTTTTTATAATGTAACCCATAGTACATAGTTCTCTTAAGGTATCTCATAACCCTTTCAATAGCATTCCAATGCTTTATACTAGGTCTACTAGTAAACCTACATAGTAGTCCCACAACATAAGCTATGTCTGGTCTAGTGCAATCAATAGCGTAACGTAAGCTACCAATGTTGCTCGCATACTCAGTTTGTCTAACACCGACTCCGGTGTTCTTGAACAACTTTACACTAGGATCATAAGAAGTACATGCAGGTTTACAGTTAAAGTAATTATATTTCTTTAAGATCTTCTCAATGTAGTGAGATTGATCTAGAGAAATTTCCTTTTTAGATCTAGTTATCTTTATACCAAAGATTACACTCGCTTCTCCGATATCTTTCATATCAAAATTATCTCTTAACAACGTTTTCACATTATTCACAACATAAATAGTTGATCCAAAAATAAGCATTTCATCCACATATAAACATATAATAGTGCAAATATTATCTTCTAATTTATAATAAATGCATTTGTCAATTTCATTTATTTTGAATTCATGTGGGTTAACTATATTATCAAATTTCTCATGTCATTGCTTAGGTGCTTATTTTAGACCATACAAAGATTTATCTAGTTTACAAACTTTATTTTCTTGACCTGAGATAACAAAATCTTCAGGTTGATCCATATAAATTTCTTCTTCTAAATCACCATTTAAGAAAGAAGTTTTAAAATCCATTTGATGTACTACTAAATCATAGATAGCAGCAGCAAGAGAAAAAAAGTACACGTATGGAAGTTATTCATGTGACTAGTGAAAAGATATCAAATAAATCTACATTTTCCCTTTGCCTATACCATTTAACTACAATACGAGCTTTGTACTTTTCAATAGTACCATCGAATTTTAATTTCTTCTTTTGTATCCATTTACATCCTATGGTTTTACAACCATGAGATAAGTCAACTAAATGCTAAGTTTTATTATACTCATAAGAGTCCATTTCATCATTTATGATTCTTTACGAGTTTGGGTTGAGTCGTGGACTAGGTCACTCTCTTTAAGACATTTCGCGGCTCTGCCCAAATTTGTGCAAGTAAACACAGTCTCGTCGTCCCCAGGATAAAACAGCCTAGAATCTTTTTTCTGTCTCGGATCTTCATTGCACTGATGAAGTCCGGAATACTACACTTTTTAAATATTTATGTTGCTCGGAAATCTAAGAAAACAATTATGAATTTTCTTTTCTTGGTTTTACTATGAAAACCGTAGAACTGTTTTTGAGTTGTTAAGTTATATTCTAAACTGAGGGCTATTGCCACTTTTTTATAGTGGAAAAAATATGTGTAACGGTCATATAATTATGAAAATAACGGACACATAATTATGAAAATAATGGTCATAAAACTAACGGCCGCATAATTATGAAAATAACGGTCATAAAAATAATGACCATATAATTATGAAAATGAAAGTTACATAATTTATGAAATAACGATAATAAAATAATAAAAAATATTTTTTTATTTAAATTCATTTCCAACGGCTAATATATAGTTGGCTTAATTCTCCAGAAACATAACTAAAGATAATTGCCTCACACAAGTTTACCGATCCTCAAGAATAAGCAGACAACAGACTAACCAAACAACAACCAAGCTAGAGATCAAATCCAGAAACGAAAAACAAATTAACTAACATATCATTGCACGTCATCAAATTATATCATGAACGAACATGTGGGTTGGGTCTATAACTTTGGATATAAATTTGGGAAAACTAGCGCAATTTGATCAACGCATCTGTTTTGGATACAGAAGGCCATAGGTTAGCATAAAATCAAAACTTTGTATAATATAGTGATGCAAATACATGATATGTTTAAAAATTATTGTGGGTGATCAAGCTTGAATTAAGAGCATTGCAAACGAAGAAAAATGATATTTTGGATATCTCGATCAATTGAGAAAGAAGTTAATTGATCAAATAAGATTGATTGATCGAGTTTTAATTGTGCTTTGTTCAAGGAGTTCTGTATTATTTTTAGTACCTATTTTTAATAACTCAATAGATCAAGCCAGTAAAATTTCTATAAAAATGACTACAATGGACACAAGAATTAACAAATATAAGCTTATAATTTAGTGTAATTTTTATAAATGACCTATTGGGTGTCTATAAAGTCCTAAATTCTTGAAGAGAGTATTTTTGCATGTTAAGAGATAAGAAAAAAAGGGTTTTTCACAGTTGTTTAGTATGAGAATTTGAAAGTTCTCTTTGAGTGCTTATTATTCAAAGGTTATGTTTTCTCTCCAAGATTTTTTCAATTGCATTTGTTCTAATATTTGAAACTAGTGTAAAAGTGGATTATATTCGACATATTGATTGGATTGGATTACCATAAATTTAATGTGTTTTTGTCTTTTATTTTCATTATCTTTGATATTCATTTCTAAGAATTGATGTATGTTTGTTAAAATATATTTATTATTGGGTGTTTTTCTTAGATATTTGCATTGTGATTAGTTTATTCAATATTAGTTTGTAATATCTAACAAGTTCATCTTCATCACTTTAATATGGGTCTGACTTCAGAGGGTAATATACTTTCAAGTTGGGTCTTTGGATCTACTCAGGCTTCAAAAAACAATTAAGTTAGATCATATGTTATTTGGTTTTTATTAATTATAAATTCAAATACTTATGTATAACATGGGAAACCTACTTAGGTAACAAAACAAGATTAGTGCTTGTCATGATTTGGTCCAAACTAGAAATTTTGCACGTTTTTTTTTGTTATCTAATTTGCGTTTCATAAAATGTAGTTACAATAGCAACAGGAAAGCAATAAAACTATCGTAAGGACATTTATTTATAGATACATACAACTTAATCTAACCACTAAAAAATTTAAAATAAATCAACATAATCAAAACATATATCAATTTAAATTAATTTTTAAACTAAATATTGTCTACGTTATCAACATACATGAACATATAAAGGACTAGAACACATATTTCAAGTGCACTCTAGCTTGGAATTTGATTGAAGATTGACAAGAATAATTATGCTCACTTGTCACTTACTCGATCAATTTGCGATTGGGTATATGCATGTCCCATTACTCGGGAACTATTATACAAATAACAAATGATAATGTTACAAAATTTATTATAAAATAAGAAAAATCTTATAAATGTGAAAGTATGAATGATATACCGATTTACTAATTGACCTAGAAGGTTGTTTAAGTACTTCTCTTGTATGTTTTTTATTACGTGATAGCAATATAAGATGTTGTTATACAAATAACAAATGATCATGTTACAAAATTTATTATAAAATAAAAAAAATCTTATAAATGTGAAAGTATGAATGGTATAACGATTTACTAATTGACCTAGAAGGTTGTTTAAGTACTTCTCTTGTATGTTTTTTATTACGTGATAGCAATATAAGATGTTGTCTGGTGGCTATGTATCAAAGTGTATCATATGCCAGGGGATACATGTACTATATATATGTGAAAATAACATATTAAAATGAAATTATAGATAGAATACTTAATGGTAGAATTAGTAGTAGGTGTCCACCGGTCCAGTCCAGTCCGGTTTTGATTAAAAAAAATTAATCGGATTGGACCGTTTATATTATTCGGACTAGATTGAACCGAATCGTTTGAAACGGTTTTAATTAATACAAATCGGGTCAAACCGTTTGATTTATAAAACCATTTGGTCTGATTTTCGGTTTGGTTTGATTTTTTTGACACATTTAATGAGAAATAATGTGAAAATTTTAATATATTATTAAACCGGTTCGACCGGTTTAATAATTAATACAAACCGAACTAAACTGTTTAATCCAGTCCAATTCGATCCAATTTTACGATTTGATCTGATATAATTTATGGACATCATTAATTGGTAGAATGAAAATCTAACATTAATTAAATATGATGGTAGAGTTTATTAATCATCTTTACTCGTTAGATTAAGAATTAACAACTTGAGTACTTATAATTAATTATACAAAATTGATAAGGATGAGATTTATTTCAATAATGGGATCTCTTTTTAAGAGTTTTAAACCTTATTTATATATGTATATTATTAAGTGGCTCTTAACGAGTATACCATTATAGTGGAAAAGGTTAGAAAAAGAAATCTTCAAAGGAAAAAAAAACCTTTTGATGTCACGTGCACAAATAATTTCTCTAAAAGATGATAAATTAATATTTTTTAATTTTTTATTGCAAAAGAATGAATTCATTCGTTCAATCAAATAACAAAATAAACAGATAAATATTTAAAAATCCTTATTACATATAAAAAAAAGTGTCACACAAACAATACAATTTTGGAGAGTATGTACTAATATTATATGAGGAATAAATTATGTTTTATCAATCTAATATTATATGGTTGCATCTTTTGTTTTAAACTTTTGATTTATTAAAAAAATATTTATAATCTAATTTTTCTTATTGTATTTAAAAACTTTCCTATATTTTTTTGTTCATTATGTTAACAAAGATAATGTAAAATGATATAGGTAACGTTAAATTCAACGTTCATGTTATTTTATGTTACATTTGTTAACAAAATAAATCAAAGTCTTTAAATATAAGGTGAAATAAAATGTTAAAAATAAATTTATGACTGGTTTAAGAGGTTAAGTACATAAAACATAATTAGAATTATATTTTTTTTCTTTTTAAAATGGAGTAAACTATGTATTAGTGTGACACTTAAAATATACAAAAGGAAGGCAATAATCCTGATGAGATCATTCTTGATAACTTTTCATAATTCAAAACCAAAAAGGATGAGTCCCCACGTAGCTAGCTCCAACATGATCTTAAAAGTGTGAAACATTTAAATTAAAACTATAAATAGTCCACTACTCATTAATTATTATTTTAGCTAATGTATTAAATATAACTTAAACATGTTACTTAAAACAAAAAATAAATAAATTTTATTATTAAATTATTAGGTAAATTACTATTAATTATAAGATTTTTTAAAATTTAACAATTATTTCGAAAATCACATGCTAGGTCTAGTCTAACTCCTCTCAAGATGTATAGGGAATACTTGAATCTTACGAGTCTTATCCCCGTATACACTAAAAACATCTTTATCAATACAACTAAAATAATAATAAAATAAATGTTTCTCTTCCACTTAAAAATTTAAAATTTTATTAAAAATCAAAAGGTATAATTTAAATTAAAAATTATCTATTTAAATATATTAATAACTAAATTTATTAAACCAAAACTAAAAATATTTTTAAACACCGAGAAAACTTTAAACTTTTATTATTCGTTCTATTATAAAAAAATTTAATTGACTCTTTAGTTATTCTAATTAATATATTTATTATTCTTTAAAAAAATAAAATATTGATATTATATTACAATTTTTATGATTTTTAACATAGATTTAAAGAAAAATCTAGATTGATAATATGATATAACTAAATCTAGTCGAAGAAATAACATGTATTTTTATGTAAATAATTAAAAATAATAAAACAATATAAGAAAAAAAATATATGGAAGAGGAGATCATGTAGTAGAAAAACCATCTTCGACATAAAATAAATTACTTCTCGAAGATTTCAGAAAAAAAATAGCAAAAATGAGTAGGATAAGAGAAATTTTAATAACATATATATTTGTATTTAAAATTTACACTCATATTATTTATGGTGTAAAATGTCAAACTTAGTAGAATAATTTTAAAAATAATGAAATTATTTAACTTTTAGAAAAAATTAACACGTTTATGTTATATCATAAATGACGTGAGTACAAAATTAAATGCATTTATAACTTTTGTAAAGAAGTAGGTACATTTAAACTAATTAAACTGTTTCAAATAAAATAATATCTTATTAATTAAGATAATAATATATTTAATATTATTATTTTTCAAAAAAAATAGTTAATAACTTTATTAAGTGAAAAGGTTAAAGTATTCTATGGCAACAGTGCTAGTTATTAATGCATGTTGTTTTTTAAGAGTCAAGCTTATCTTTATATTTGGACAATAAATGGCATTTAATTTCATATATGTTAAAATAGAAATTTTACTTATTTTACTTATAAAAAAGTGTTAAAAGATTAATATTTGAATTTTTTTTAATATTATGTTATTATTAAAAAATAATATCTTTAACTAATTAGCTCTTTTTAATAAAAAAATAATTAAATAATACATATTATAGTCTAGACTAATTTAACTATGATTAATTAAAATTATGATTATTTGTAATAATTTTATAATTTTTTCTCTTAATAATAATTGTAATCAATATGCACAAAATAAGATAATTATTACGATACCAAAATTTTATTATATATATATAATATAATTACATAAAAATATTATAAATATTAAATCATAAAACACATTAAATAACTATAATTTAAATATTAAATTATTTTTATTTTTATATTTTTTATTCTGTTTAAAACATGTGTTAAATAACTAAAAATGAAAATTAATGTTAATGTTAATATTTTTAATGATATAATAGAGTAAATATTATGTAAATATTTTAATTTTTTTAAGTTAAATATATTTTTAAATAAAAGTTAAAGAAATAAAAAAACTTGAATAAATTATTATCCGTTAACCGACCATTATTATTTAAATTTAATTAAGCAAAATTAATGCAGCGCACATCCGTACTAGACTTAGAAGAGCCGCAACCTTAATCACCTGAGCATCAATATATAACGCCTACTCTTAGAAAATATCTAACCGGTCGTAGTATTATTATGATAATGGGAACAATATTATACTAATCTTAAGAGTTTGTGCTCATCTACTAAATTTAAATTAGTTCATCCCAATCATGGATTACACAATCTTATCATACTCTCTCCACAGTGACCCTTTTTAATACCTTTGCACCTACTAAATTGTTATAGTTTGGCCTCCAATACCTACTATTTTTAACATTAAAAAGCTAGCATGCACTTGCAATCCTTATTTAAATATTTATAACATACTTTAATTATCATTTATTTTTAATGATTATATAAATATTTATAATTTAATTTAAGTTATTTATGATTTATAATATACTTTGATTATCATTTATTTTTTTTTATTTTTTTTACTTTCTTATAACTAGCCATAAGACTAGATGGGATTAGAATCTAGATTAAAAAATTTATAAAAAATTAATTGTATGTATGCTTTTAGTATTATATAAATATTTTATTTGTAATAATATTTGTGTTTAGTTTTTTAATGCATATTTTGGTATATAATTATATGTATCAATAATATTTAACAACATATAAACAAATTAATATAAATGGTATATAATTATATGTATCAATAATATTTAACATATACATAAACAAATTAATATAAATGAATCATGATTATAATGATTATATATATTTGTTCATATATTTAATAAACATTAATTAATTGTACATATAAAATTATAATTGTATACATTATATAAAAATAATTCTTAACCCAATATAATATAATCTAAAAATATTTTACATATCTAACTTTAATTTATAATAATAAATTAACAGTATTATAAAAATCAAAATAAAAAAATATGGTGATAAACTTAAAATTAAAACTTAATCGTTTTCGTTGATATCTTCAAAATTTCTCATATTTTATTTCATTTAAATTTTTTATTTTCTCTAATATTATATTACTTCACATTTTATTTTTAAAAAAAATTTATTTAAAAAAATTTAATATGAAAATTCTAATACTTTTTCAATAATTTTTTATTCATTTTTTTTCACTCTATGTCTCTCTTATAATTAATATTATATAAAAGTTTTTTCTTTAATAAGAATTAGCTCCCAGTATCTTACCAAATTAATATCATGATATATATTTTTTACTCTTATATATTTAAATACAATTCATTATTTTGTATTAAAAAAATTAGATTTCATATCTCTCAAAAAAAAATTCTTGCTTCGCCCCTACATCTACATACATATGTGAAATTTGTATATACAATTTTAACATGTAACAAATCTTTGTAAAAAATACACAAAGATTTGTTATGTAAAAATCCTACATATTCATTTAATATGCAAAAAATTTACATACTCGTTTAACTTTTATTTTTATATGTTATGTAAAAATTTCACACCTAATACATTAGGGATAAAAGTATTTTGGTTGTAGATATATTAAAATGTCTAGGTATATGAAAACTTCGATGATTTAATTTTATAAAAAAATTCTTAAAATTTGTTAAAAGGGTTTGGATAGTGGGCTTAGATACCAAAGTTTTAATAATTTTTTAAAATAAAATATTTTAGTTAATTAATTTTTAAATTGATAACATGTAATTATGTTATTTATAAAAATTAGACATTAGAAGTCTTCATTTTTTATACTTTCAATGAATATTTTAATAAATTATAAAATTAAAAGTATTTATTATTTTTTAACATGATTAGTAATACTTAACTAATAAATTATGTGATTAAATTACTTATTTTAAAAAAATTATAATTTTTTTTGTATCTAATTTAATAATTATTGAAATAATGTATTCATTTTATAATAACTACATTATCATCATAACCATTTTTCATTTATTAAAATATCTAACCATACATATATCTTATAGATAAACTATTTTATATTTTTTTATAATAAATATAATTAATTTTAAAATACATAATATATTTATTAATTAATTATTTTAAATTATGCAAGAAAGATAAGAAGCATGTCTAATAAAACATAGTACACCATATTTAATATCAGTCTACTCGAATAATGCATGTAATCATTGTACTTATTATTATTCATTAAATAAAATTAATATCTTATGAACTAAAAAAGAAGGTGATGATATGGAAGATACAAGGGAAATTTCAATCCAAAGACATCATGACATGTAAACATGCCGTTTGGAACAAGTAGTAAATAAACAAATTAAGGCATTTAATTTCTTCAGTTCACGCGTGATGTTCAAAGATATGATATGGAACGCACAAACCTTTTTGATAAAATGTTGCGCGTTCTATTAATTACCCTCGAGATTGTGTTGGGGGACAATAGAGGGAAGATTTTTCTTTTTATTTTATAAAATAATATTTTTAATATATTTTAAATTTATATAATTAAAAATAAAAATAAATAAATCTTATCACGATTTATACGGGCCATTAAAGTCGAGATGCTACCGTTTATTTATTGTATTTTTTTCCCATCAATTAATGCAATCACAAGTATGAGATAAATTTAAAAATTAACTAATAAAAAAGTGACATTTTATTTCAAAAAATCTAAATCTTAACTTTCGGTTATAAATCTAATAAATATAATGATACAAATATATTAATAAAAAATAATATTTTAATGATTAATTTTTTCAAGTAAATAAAAAAATTCAATACAATTATACTTATTTTTGAAAGAATTATTCTATATATTCGGATTATGTACACATCGTGAATCACTGCCTATGCATTTATTTTTTTAATATGTAGATAGAAATAGATTATTAAGGAAATTTTTTGTATTAAAGATCACCATAATAAATATTGAAATCTAATGGTTAAATTTTGGTATTAAATATTGAAATCTAGTGGGTAATTTAATAGTTCGATGTTAATAATTTTTTTTTTATGTTTTAAATTATAAGTTATAATTATTTTAAAGTATATTTTAATATATAAAAATATATAACCCTGAAAAGAGAGAAAAGGGAAAAAAATAATTGATTCATTTTTAAATTAATTATTTATATAGATTTAATTTATTTTTTAACTCTTTCAAAAATATATATATTTATTTTTTTACTATATAAATAAAAAATATTTTTTAATATTATAAAAATATTAAAAAATATTTTTTAATAGTAAAGGAGTTAAATAATTAAATTTTAAATACGAAGCAGAAGTGCATGCCCTATTTCGTGTGTTACAGACGTCGTTTGATAAAGTAAGAAGCATGAAAACCCACAGCAGTAACCGTAAAATTATAAGCTACAGGTCGGTCACTAATTTTTTGGCGATTCTGTGAAAAGAGTACTGCCAAACGAGATCCCTGTGTACTTCTATTTGAGACATTATTCATGGTTTTTTAAGTAATGTATGTGTTATTTTAAATTAATATTTAATATTTAATAAAAAATAAATAATATTATTAGTGTTGAGTTTATGAAGTATCACTATCATTTTCTCTCTCTGAGATAAATGTAATGGGAAAGTGCTTGTCAATCAGATAAAAAATGAGAAAAATCACATCCATGTATCTTAAAAAACAATACGATCATAATTATTATTAAAGGGTATATCTAAATTTCTCTAACATAATAATAAGGTGTATATATATATATATACTTAATAAACTTTTTGTGTTGTACTAATTACTCAAAAAGTAGAAATACGAAAAATATCTTGTTTTAGCTGGAAAGCAGGTAGTAGTGATTGCAATTTCACATTTTTATTTATTATAATAATATTAAGTTCAAATTATAATATTTTATAGGTAAGTATCCTATAAGTTTATGTGACAAAATAGTATTTCTCAACCCCAATGATGTTGAGATTACAACAATTTAATTCACCGTCTAATTAAGCTGAGATATAAATATTTCACAATTTATAAGTTACTTTTATCTCATGCAACTTAGAATATTACAAAATTATAGTAATTGATAATCTTTAGCGTATCTTGATTTTGTTGATATTCTACTGCCACGACTTATTTCTATTAATTATAAACAAATCAAACCACTAAGGTTCAAATATAGATATTTCACAATTTTTAACGTACATGTATCATGATTTTGAAGAGATGGTAAATAAATGAAATTTTCATTTACTTCCACGGTTAATTATACTGATACTTGTATAAGGATCAATCTTGACACTTTAATTTCATAAAAAAAATGATAAAAAAAATATTAGATATGTAGATAATATTAATGATTATAATTAACATAAGATATATAATATATTGTATTTAAAAATCTCTACAAATAAGAAGAATTTCATGTTTTTCTTTGAAATGATAACAAATGGTATTATTTATTAGTAACTTTTTAAAAATATGTTATTGTAACTACTGATTTAGTTAAATAGTAATATAAAATATACTTTCACAAGTATAATAGACTTAGTATAATATATTTTGAAAAAATAGAGATAGATACTTTATTTAATGTTACATATTGAATGAAATTCTCTACTACTATACATATATATATTATCATGATTTTGTTGATGTGATCTACTGCCACCACTTATTTCAATAAACTATAAACAAATGAAAGCACTAATGATTCAAATGCTATTTCATGCAATAGCCTAATGCAAGCTTGAGCTCCCTCTTATATATGTCATTTCCTCCCCTATATATATGACATATCCTTCATCTGTCTAAGTTCGTGGCATGTCTTGGATTTCACAAATGATCTAAATATTAATTCCTATCTACCTTCATCTCCAAAATAGTCTTTTGATATTATTGAGAGAGCAATTATCATTACATATACATCAACATATTAACACAAAAATGGGTCACAATATCTGGGTTTTCATTTTTGGTCTTCTAGGTAACCACATACACACATATATATATATATATACTTCTTTTTATTTGTGAATTAATTAAGCTTACGATTAATATATATGCTATTGTGAATATTGATAGGTAATATTAGCTCCTTTGTGGTTTTCCTAGCTCCTGTGTAAGTTCAATTCCCAGTTAATTACTATCATTAATTACAATTAAAATAATATTAATTATATCGCATTTAGCAATAACTCGTCACTCCAGCTCAATATAATTGAATTTTGGAAATTAAAAAGATAATTATTAATTAATTGGTTAAATAATTAATGTGCAGGCCAACATTTTATAGAATAATAAAGAAGAAATCAACACAAGGGTTTCAATCAATACCATATGTTGTAGCACTATTCAGTGCAGCTACGTGGTTGTACTATGCTTATCTCAATGGTGATGAAATGCTTCTCATCACTATTAATTCCTTTGGTTGTGTCGTTGAGATCGTCTACATTGCCTTGTACATTTCTTATGCCACTAAACAATCCAGGGTACGTGCGTACATAATTAATTAATACGTCTTTTGTTATTTAATTGATCAGCTAATTATACGTAATTGAATTTAAAATTAATACTAATTAAGATATATTAATTAATTATGAAATAATAATCCATTCAGGTTTTCACATTGAGGCTTTTCTTTGTGTTGAATTTTGGGGGATTTTGCTTTCTTCTTACTCTTAGCCACTTCTTACCAAAAGGTGCAATTCGACTCAAAATTCTTGGAGGAATTTGTGTTGCCTTCTCTGTTAGTGTCTTTGCTGCACCTCTAAGCATAATAGTAAGTATTTCATCACTGATCTTCTTAATTTTGACCCTCTTTTTTTTTTTTTTTTTATTGATCCTAATTAATTGAAACGTGTTATCTGGAGTGTCAATGATTAATAATTAATGAAAACGATTTTAATTTGATAGAAATATATCAATAAATTTTGATCGTGTAAATACTATATATGTACGTACGTGCAGAGAGTAGTAATACGAACCAAGAGCGTTGAGTTCATGCCCTTTCCTTTATCTTTCTTCCTCACCATCGCAGCAATCACTTGGCTCCTCTATGGTATTTCTCTCAAAGATTTCTATGTTGCGGTAAGCTCTCTCTCAATAGTGATTTATAATTAAGCTTTTTTTCCTAACTTAATTTCTAAATATATATTCATTTTTTAAAAAAAGTGTTTACGCATTAAATTAAGCATTACTATATATATATATATACATATCTCCTTATTTAATTGGTTCATGCAAACAAACACAACTTCACATTGATATGATTAATTTGTCTACTTGCATGAGCAAAATTACAATCATATTTAAGATATTTTCAATAATAATTAGATTATAAACTACGGATAATATCATAATAATAACTTTACAATTAATGGTATTATGAAAAATGATTGCATCAATATATAAAACCCTTTTATCCCTACTTAAAAGTGATACGTATGGGCCTGTTAGTCTGTTAGCTTTTGTTATAAAGCTAGTAATTGATTAGTTATTAAAAAATAAAAAACAATAGCAATCTTTTTTGATACCTCCGGATGATGTATAAAAAAGCAATATTTTATGATCTTCTTTTGATTGATTCTTTCATCTATTCATATCACTAATTTTTCTTCTTCTTCTTCTCTTTTGTACAGTTACCAAATGTTCTGGGTTTTATCTTTGGAGTGATTCAGATGGCACTCTATCAGTACTATAAGAATTACCACAAAAATAATATGGAAAAACTACCTGAGCAAAAAGCTGACATTAATATTGTTGATGCTGACAAGTTTGAAACTGGTCAAGTAGAAATTATATGCAAGGAGTTAGTACCCGATAACAATAAAGATGATCAAAACGGTAGCGTAACGGCTGAGGAACAGAAAAACATGGAAGCAGTTATGAGAAGTAGTACTATTTTTACTGAAGATCACAAAGACATAGAAAACTCTATGCAAGCTGCACAACCAGTTAGTGTTAAATGCGAAGCTTAAATATTAACACTCTGCTCTGTTTTACTCTGTCTATCTCTCTGTGAGCCTGTGAGTTGTAAACATATATCTATGTAGATAATTCATGGTGTACATAGGTCGTCCCTTATGTTTTTTATTTTTATTTTCAAGTTTTCATCAATAATTATTATATTATTGTATGATCTTATCTTAATTTCTGTAACTTAATTAGCCAATTAATAACAGTTTTAGCTGTAGATCAACTTTGCTTCTAGAGTTTGCTGCTTCCTTAATTGCCCTAGCTATTTATTTCTCTCAGGTACGTCCAATATATGGAGTATATTTACTAGTGTTTGTAGTTCACTTGGTGACATGGAGCATATTTATTAGTGTTTGTGGTTAACTTGGTGAATGTTCGATAACTCTCACCATTCTAACATTTAATATTATAAGATAGAATTAGATCAAGTATTTTATTTATTAAAAAAAAAGATTAAATATCTCATTTCTGGTATAACATTTCCGATATAATATAAATAAAATTATAACACATAAATTTACATCCTTGACTACGTCAATTACCAAAAGGTTATTTTTCAAATCCTGATTATTTAAAAAAGAAAAAAAAAATTACAGATTACAATTCATGGGTACTGAAGCCAATTGGATGCTGTAATCTTATCTTTCAGCATCCAAAATTAATCAATAAACAATTCAAAATTGGCTACGAATACCATTTTGGTTAAGCAAAGCATATTCATCATTTACTTAGTAAGGGGGACAAGCACGTTCTTGCTAAAAAGTCATAAATTACGATAAAATTATATTTTAGAGAGTCTTAAAATAAAAATGGTACCTTTCAAGATCTCAAAGAGTCCATATATAGATAAAATCCCAATACAATCGGATAGAACCTTACCATAGTAACGATGTCGTTTTATCTACTTTTTTTATTTTATTTTTTATGAACATTTTACCTACTGTTTAAAGACTCGTTTTTCTTGTTTTTCCCCACCAACCTTTATTTAAAAACTTTTCTTCGTTTGAACCCAAAACAAGACGTTTAACTACTTTTGTCGTTTCTGGTACGAAAATAAACTTTGAACTACGTCGTTTTAAAGTGGTTGAGTGCAAGCTGCGGCTCTTTTTCTCTCGTTCAAGGCACCGACTCGTGGAAGAAAGGAAAGCCTTCGGACGCCTTGTTTGAGCATCAACTATATAGAGTAATTCAGTAAATGTTCGCAACAATCTGTCAAAACCCAGCTTCTGATATTTTTTGGGTATTGTATTTTCTGTGAAAATCATTAGCTTTCACTGAGTTTATACAAAATTGCAGATTGTGATCTGATTAACCCGTTTTGAATTCCACCTGAAGCGTGAAGAAGTAGAGGTGATAGAATTTTGAATTGGGTAATAAAAATCCAAGTGTAAGATGCCAGAGGAGGATTTGATAGACATACAGTTCAGATTGTACGATGGGTCGGATATTGGACCCTTCCGTTATTCGTCTGCCTCCACTGTTGATATGCTTAAGCAGAGAATTGTCGCCGATTGGCCCAAAGGTTTCTTTTTGTTCTTTCCTTGTGTTTTCTCTTCTTTCTTTTTTTTTGGATTTATTATTATTAGGCATGCCAACCAGCTAATTGTTTTAGATGCTTTATTCATTCTTTTTTGTATTTGGGTACTCAGAGTTTTTGCTTGACTTTTGAACATTTGTTAATTCTTAGTTGATTGTCTGAATCTTTGAAACAAAATTTGCCAATTTGCTTATTTTCCAAATAAACTTACCACGTCTTCAATTCTATAACTTTGACGTAGATCATTGTTTTACATACCAAGTATGAGATTAAAGCGAACCACTTCAAAATTAAGGGACTAAAGGGATATTTTGCTCAAAGCTTTGCACCACTCTGCTGGCACCCTTCACCAATCATTTTTTATCAATTTTATTATGTTATCTATCTCTGTAGACTGTAATTCTGTGATGAATTTTGTGACTCTGCGTCTAATTCTTTCTTAGGCAAAACAATCATACCAAAGACTGCAAATGAAGTGAAACTTATAAGTTCTGGTAAAATTTTGGAAAACAGCAAGAATGTTGGTCAGTGTAAATTGCCTTTCATTGAGGCTGCTAGCGGAGCTATCATAATGCACGTTGTTGTACAGCCAACTTTATCAAAAGCTAAAACAGGTAACTTACCGCATAAATACTACTTTATCAGTTTATCTTAATGGATTTGATAGATGGTGTTTATGATCATAAGATATATTTGGATGGAAAACTTGGAGTCATTTGCCTTATTATTAGAAATTCCACTAATAGAGCACTAGTAATCCTGATACCTAGAGAAAATTTTAAGAATTCTAGTTGAAGCTTGTTCATCTTTGTTAAATCGCAAGTTAAATTGAAGAAAAAAAGGAAACTCTAGCACTCTACCATATGAAATTTTTTTCTTTGGCTCTATTCTTGGGCTTATGATACATCTGATATTTGTTAAAGAAAGCTTCATGTTGCTTGATATCATGTTTGATGTAAAATGATGGCTTATAAGCTCATAGGACTTGTGTGTTTCATGTAGAAGTTCGACTATTTGCAAATTGTTTTGTGGATAGTGATGATGTCAATTTTCAATGCAGCTTAATGATTCTATTAAGCAGATGCTGAAACTTATTGCATTTCTTTTGTGAACAGGACACAGGGTTGATGATTTACCCAGAAAAGTTGTGTGCTCGTGTTCCATACTGTGATAGAAAACATGGTCTGAACATATACCTGAGAAGCAGCAACTACCGAAATTGCATCGTTTTTGTGGTTGCTGGCATCCCTGTGTATGCTGCAAGAAGGTGGTGAGGTGATGTGTTCATAGATATTGATTTCGTGGTTCTTTGTGCCACATTGTTGATAGACTTTTGTTCGAGATGTAGTCGTTCCCACCATTGCAAAATTGTTTGATTTGCCTTTCCAGTTTCTTCATTGTCTCTCATGTGTCAGTTACAAAGGTTATTAGATTGAATGATTGAAAAGAAAACCTAAGCTGTATAAACCACATTACTGTAAAGATCCTTTTTCCATATCAAGGAACAATTGTTTCTTAATTGTTGTATGAATGAGAGTGTTAAAAGCCCTGAAGGTGAACAGAATATATATTAGGATAAAAGTTTTATTCTCTATTAAAAGTTTTGAAATGATCTAACCCTCCTATTCGATGGCTTGAAATGATTTACTCCCATCATGATTTAATGTAAATATTAATTATATGTACCTGATTGATGTAAAAATGACAACATAAAATACTAAATTGATATAAGAAAAACATAAAATAATAAATTAAAAGTAGTAAGTTAAAACATGTAGTAAGAAATAAAACATTTACCTTACACATTGTATAATGTGCTTTAGTAGCATGCTGATTTACTTATATAGATTCTTGTTTTTTAGATCAAATAATAATTGGTGTGATTTAAACTTTAAACTTTAAACAACGAATGAAAGTATTACTGTCATACCACTGATGTACCATCGATATAAATTCTTTTAAAACTCATAGGATGGGACTGCTGATTTCACAAGTACAATTCAAACCACCTTTCAAATTTGGAAATGTGATGTCAATTGTAATTCAAATTTTGCAAGAGACAAAAAGATTTGATTGCTTGTTAGAACTTCTATAGAAGAAATTGTTTTTTCTTCTAATCGGACATGCATGCTTCTGTGCCAGAGTTAACAAACCTAACCATTTCTAAGTTTGGAACAGTTTGAGTTCACCATCTCTGCTAAAACGTTTTCGAGACGACGGGATGCGCCGAAGCATTCAAACCTAGCCATTCCTTTTTGGATAATAGGCTAACTTAACCCCCTTTTTGACTATTCGGTGTCCATATTTTAATAAAATTAATGAAGGGGATTATCTTTAGACTATTTCCCTTCATTTCTTCATCGTTTTTGGCAACTATCACATTAATCTTGAGATGAACATGCCGAAAATTGGAGCAAGCCATAAAAACATTAAATGTACACAAGAAGATATTTAGTCATTGATTATGAGCACCTAAATCTGCTTCTGAGAGGTTGCATCAAATATACAACAATTCCGGCCTGTTCAATTATCCATTATTCGTTAAACAAAAACAAAACCAAGTGCTAGTTTCTTTTCATATCCATGGTCATTTCATCAACTGACCAGAAACACCAACACCTAATATTGTACACTCATATTCATGTATTTTATAGCTCAAAGATTATGTTTCTTAAAGAAAATTAAACATGTTTTCATTCAACTAAATACTAGTTTTCCCAAAAAAAATCAACTTTTCATGATGATATTATTTTATTGAATAATATGATGTTTTAGTTATTTTATTTTAACAAATTAGAGACATTAATCACATTTTTTAAAATTGATAATATCTTACAATTGAACATTTTAATAATTTCTTACCAATTTTTATTTTTGTGATTTGGTAGAAAACTTAAATTTGATTAAATTAAACCTTATTATTAGAGGCGGTTATATTCTTAAAGAAAAAATGTCTCAAAAATTAAAAATAAAATCACTAAAAATCATCAAAATTAGTATAAATAATTAAAATGTTAACAAATATAATAGTAAAGTAATTAATGTGTATCAATTAAAAGTAAAACTGTCAATATATATTATTTATAAAAAGAAAAAAAGAAAAAAAAAACAAAGTGACACAAAATGTAATTTTCCCTATTTTATATCTACCATTTTATTACGTTTGCTCAACTTTTTAATATTTTAACCATTAAATTTAGTTATTTAAATTTAAAAAAAAAATAAAAGATTTTACATTTTCTTTCATTCAACTAGATGTTAGCAATCTCAATTTTGTTTGTTTTACTTAGGAAGTTTCTTCATGAGCAAAAGCAAGTGCATTCCATACATCTTTAGCAATCTCATAGTTGGAGATGCGACGAAACTTATCCATCGATATTGTAATAAATATTGAGCTTAGACCTTTTTGGTTTACCCACTAAGGGTGTGTTCTTCATTGGTCCAGTCTCTTCTTTGTTTTATGATTGTTACACCATATTTTTATACCGGAGGTGGTTCACAACTATCAAGAATAGCATCCGAGACTTTTTTATCTTGTCTGAGAAAAACTTGCATGCGAGCTTTCCAGTAAGGGTAATTAAACACATCAAAGAGTGAGTGTATAACATATAACACACCTTCTTTCATTTTGTCCATAAGTAAGTGTGTGTGTGTCCCTAAGGATCAATCTCACTAAGTGTGTCTAGTGTCAGAAAGTTTATAAATTATAGATCTAATTAATAACCTAAACAAAATAACCAGACATGCAATCATTTGTAAAAATAAGTGCGAAAATAAAATAATAACATATGATATTTTTAGGTGGAAACAACCTAGGCCATAACCATGACTTAATAGGAAAACCATCGGTCTACCGGTCCACCGAACCACTTAACTTTCCACTATGAAAATCAAATGTTTAAGTACAAACTCGGCCTTATGCTACCCTCCCTAGGATACTGCCCAAATATACTTTACTTATGAGCCCCTGCTTTGTTTTCATAGTTTCCAATGTTAGCGTAAGCGGTTTCTAGACCAATGTTCCAATAAACTCTTCACTAATCAGATTGTTTATAAATCAACTACAACATGGGTTAGCACAAAAAACACAAGTGTTTGTGTGTTCTTGAACGGATTTAATAATGAATAATATTAAATAGATTATTCAAAACATATGTCATTTAAAGTAAATCAACTAACAAATTTTAGATCAAAAAGATTAAGCACAAATTCAATAAAAATAGTTTCTTTGAAATTTAATCATCAAATCAAATAATTATGATCACACATAAAATTATTTAATTTAAACATGTAAAAAACTAATTAAAAAAATTATAGAAAGATAAAACATATCAAATAAATTTATTAATAAATAACTCTAATGCGATATCAATTTGATATTAATCAACCTATTTAATTCTTTATATTTTAATCAATAAAGATTCATTAATAAAAAAAATCTATTATAATTATCAAATCAATATAAATCTATTGTCTCAAACATATAATTATCAAATC
The DNA here is from genome assembly GCA_037013495.1 of Hippophae tibetana. NCBI lineage: Eukaryota > Viridiplantae > Streptophyta > Magnoliopsida > Rosales > Elaeagnaceae > Hippophae > Hippophae tibetana. Next base: position 3,429,175 of record CM072812.1, read on the forward strand.
AATATATATATTAACTACCTTTTTGAATACATGCATATATTGATTACTTAGTGCATTCTTTTTTGAATCCAGGTGCTCAACGCCAATAACCTTTGAAGTACTAATGATGAAGAGAAGCAGTGATATATATTTTCTTTAAAATCTTTTCTGCTTTGCTATTCGGTCGTAAGTTTTTTTCCTTTTCTTTTTAAACTATCTCAGTCTACATATTAACCCTAACCCTATGTGTATATTTATATAGATAATGATAACCTATTAGTATTATGGTTAAAATATTGTAGGCTTCACTATTCAAGACTCATTTAAATATTTAATTAAAAAATATTTTTAAATCGCATCTTAAAAATATTAAGACACATAAAAAAATATTTAAGCACCAAAAATAATCTTAGATTTATGAACATGTACTATTAAATATATAAATATAATCTTATGTGTCGTAATTATCAAGAAGGAGTATAATTATCTAAAACTTGAGTATTTGTTCGACTTTTCTTGATAGACTTGATAGCAGACATAAAAACAAATTTACAGATAAATATTTTGTCCACAAAAATAGCCAACACTCATAATCCTTACAATTATGTATGTGATCTATAATTGATGAACTTAATGAGTAGTATGTAATTTAATTGGCATGAGAGTGTAATTAAATTAATTATTATATGGTATGTAGTTTACTTGAGAAAGAAATACATGCTAGGTTAGATTCAATTGATCATGTAATTAACTGATATTATATTGGAATGATTTTAGTGATTCGTATGTTTAGAAAATTGGGGGATTAAGCATTGCTAGATATTTTTCATATATCCTTTTAGTCACAAAATTTGATTTAATTAATTATTGTTATTTACTTTTAGTTATTTTAATTTTGCTTTTTTAAGATATAAAAACACCAATAAAAATTAATTTTTATTATTTTTAGTTTTAAAAATTAGTTTCTAAAAAATAATCTTTGTGGGAACGATCTTTACTTATCATTATATTACTTGTTACGATGTGTATACTTGTGTATTCATTGCACACACAATTTTTGTGGCGATCAAAATTGTGTGTCGACTGATAGTTACCTTCTTGTAACTATTTATTATATGATGAGTCGTGTGTCGGCTAAATGGTTGTCGAAGGTTCGTAATACGTTATTGAATGTGTTTCCCACGTTAGTTGTTTATGAGTGATCATGGTTGAATGGTTTCCCATGTTGGGTGTTCAAATCTTTTTCACTTCAATAATCATTGGTAGCTGGTCACATTGCATAAAATGGCACTAGCTTTGCAAGAAAGTTGTTTTTGTGTGTCAAACCAAGTCATTTGAGAGGTAGTAAGCAAGGAAAAAAATAAGCAATTTGGTAGTGGTCTCGACTGATTGATGTAATAATAAGTTTATTTCTATCATGATTTACTTAGTGGATTTGTTTACTACCTAATAGTTTTCATAAGCAATGTGAGAATATTAACACATAGACATTGGTTCTATATGAGTTAACCTCTTTATATTTATTGTTATGCATGATCTATTATTGTGTTAGTATAATCTAAGTTTCTATCATGTACTAATTTACTAGATTTAGACTCTAATTAGAAAGCTTATTTAATTTGTGTAATTGCATGTTTTCTTTCCTTTTCTTGTAGGATTCCTATAGATTTCTAATTATTGCTTCTATTTTATAATTATGCATTTTTGGTGTGAGTCTTTAAGAATTCTATATCTCCTTATCTTAATTGTGCATTGGGTGTTAGAATCTTTCTTATAGTATGCTATATTATGTATGATTGTATGGTGGGAGAACACAATCATCATTTAATGAATATGTTCCCACTTATGAGATTTTAAAATGATTGTAAATCCTTTATAGTTTTTCTAATATGTATAACTGATTTACATGCTGTGATATTAGTTATATTTATGCATACTGTTAACCTTGACAGAAACTTGTAAAGCACGTTGTCACTAATGTGTTCATCGCAACTTCTTCTTCCTTACTACTTTTTTTTGTTATGTATTAAGTTAAGCATGTTATTTTGTACTTCTGTGATATTATTTACTTAATTTACGTTTATGATACCTACTTAGTTAAATTGATATAGAACTCCAGGATTTTTTTTATGGATTATGGTTTCAATCCTTTATCTAGATCTCGATTATCTATTTAAATCGTAAAAATAATTAACTTTCGTGCAATTATTCATACGTATAAAATTCTTGCATAGCATACATATTTGATAACCGAGTATCTAACTTAAGATGTTAAATATGTTGTGTTTGATGTTTTTTTTAAGAAGACCATTATTTTTGGATAATATAATTGTATAAATTTTTTAAGCTCTATCAAAGAATTTTTCATACCAACTTTAAACTAATAATTTAATCCATAATAAAAATGTGATAAATTTGATTATAAAGATAAAAAAAATATAGGATGATAAGTTAATTTAATTTTTAACAAAAATTTGAGTTACTTATTTTAAGTTTTTTATAGTTTTAAAAAATATTGATTAGATAAAATTGTTTATATATTACATTTTTTAATAAAAATTATAGAATAATATTTAAAATTTATATTTTGTTATTGGATTGACCAAAAAAACTAAATTATATTTTATTTAACGATAGAAAAATGTTAAGATAACACAAATATATATATTTTTATATTTAAATTACTTATATTATAACATGTTAAATTATTCTACAAGTAAATTATTCTTGTTTCTAAATAACTTTGTGTCTTGTTATAATATAAATAATTTAGGTAAAAAAGTGTATACTTCATTGTTTTTCTTTAACGAAAAAATAGAAAAAATCACCTACTTTTTAAAGTTGACCGTTGTTGACTTAATAAAATTATTCTTTTTGGTTACATATAATTGAGTTTAATATTCATAGGATAAATTTATAAAAAAAATATTTATTAATTAATTATATAAATAGTTAATTTAATTTATGTAAAATATATTTTAAAAATAATAAATAACTTATAGGAACAACTTCATCTTTTACAATTTCAGAATTTCATGTGATAAAAGTAAACTCAGAAAAAGTAAACTTGATCTTGTAAAGCTATACATGCATATGAAATTTATATAATCCAACAATGTCACATAAATCGGATGAACTTTTTTCTAAAGTAAGTAACTTCTTGTCACATTTTGAGTTATATTTGTTAGAGATTAGGCTCGAGAAAAGCTTAACATGATGCCATGTTTTTTGCAAGTTGCCAAAAGTAAAAATGTTCAAAAAAAAAATCGCTTGCCAAGAAAAATCTCTCGTTATTAGCTAGCTAGCTATATTAATAAGTTGTATAATGTCCAAAAATAATCACTATCAGAAATTTAACGCTGTTAGACAAAATCACTCTTATCCCTCAAGAACAAACAACCACGTATTCCATGTAGTCGTTAGATCTTAATCTCATATAGTACTATTAACTATTCACAAAAAGACCCCAAAAATCAGGATTTGAATCCATCCTTCACAGTTATCATCCACGCCATTAAGCACCATACTGTGTCCTTTCTCACCTCACCATTCTTCAACCCATAAGGACCATTTCACCATGCACAACTATCAACCAATCAAAACCCAAAAAAAATTCTCCAGTACCCAGAGCAAAAAAAATCAAAACCCAATCAGGGAAGGGCCAGGACCTAAAAAGAACAGAGAAATAGCACGTAGTTCTTCAAAATTGGTTATCACCCAAAAACAGTTGCCAAAACCTTCCATGTGTGGTCTAACATGACTGAGTGGTTTGTGTCTTGTGAAGCTAATTGATTTAAGAACTAGCAGACGACAGAAGAGACAGATAAAGAGTATAGATAGGTACTGGCATACTGAAAAGAGAGAGTACCACCATTGGCTAAGGGCTTCCCATCGTTGACAAGGCAGTCATTGTAGTAAAGGCGCTTGAAGATCCTGGGGTTGATTAAACGAGCAGAGCTAAACCAACCACAACTTAAATGGATGCCAGAAATGTCGCACCCAGTGAAACACACGTTCATGATCTCTACGGTGTACATGGGAATTCCATTTGGGAGTGGGGCTGTCGGACCTTGGTTAATCACAATATCTGACTTGGTACAGTTTTCTCCCCAAATTCGATTCGGTTCCACCACCGTTTCTGATTATACCACGTACAAAACAAAACGTTAGAAAAGGGGAATTTTAATAATTCATATTAAAGTAGGATGATTGTCCACAAAAAATATTAAAATCGGAAAGAAAAAGGATTTTCTTTTATATTATTCTTGAACAAGCTTTGAATTTAATTTTGGTAAAACTTTGCATCTTAAGAGCACATTTGGAAATTATGCATTTCATTACACAGACATGATAATACATGGACACCCACCACCAGCCAACCAATTGGGGAAACATCGACAAAAGAGACTTTTTCTTGAGGTGATTCACAAGATGTATATGTCAAAACAAACAAATCGACACAAAAGACTCGAGACAAAGACCTTGACCCATTGCTTTTCTTGTATCATTCTACCTTTTAGTTGGCTTTTGTATTGAAAATTAAAATTCAATAAATTTACTGAAAATGCTAGTGCCTCTGTACTTTTTCTTATTGACCAGAGACATCAAATTTCCTTTTCGCTAAAATAATTTACATATATAATTTAGTCACATTAATGTTTTAATTTAAGAACATTTAATCATAAATTTAAGGTTTAACTTAAGATTGAACTTTAACAATTTATAAGAAAAAAATACAAGGAAACTAGTGAAAAATTAAAAAATAAAGAAAATAAATTTAAAAATTATAAAAATAACATACTTAAAAATTATAATAAAAATAATAAATTTTATATCCGATTCATATATTTTCTACTTTCTATTGTTAGAAAAATAAAACTTATTATTTAACATTAAACATGATTCAATTTAAATAATTATCATTCAAACACATTTAATATTAAACATTTTTTAATTATATCATCATCTAATATTAAATATTATTATAATGTTATATCTAATAGATTAGAATATGTAATTTCCAAAAGAAAAGTTTAAAAAGGTGTAAAATTAAATCCTGTTCGTTTATTTTATTTAAAAGAACTAAATACTGTTAACTCGTCACGAAAGTAAAAGAAAATGGAAATTCTATTAATTTCGTAATAGAGAGGCCAGGGGCCACATAGCTAAGGGTTCACGATAGCATCCACCATTAAACAAAGGGCGTGCACCTCTGACAACTGTTCATACCCGTCTGTCAAATTATGCTGCAGCATTCATTCACAACCAAATGGATGCCAAAATTTGAACGTCGAAACACCCAATTCAGAAATTTTGAAAAAAAATAAATAAACAAATTATTACGGTAGAAAGAAAAAAAGACAATCAACAGATTTTATCTCTATTTTGAACAAAATATGGGTAAAATTTTCACAAGCAAAGGATTCCCTTACCGTGACGAAGAAGCTTGCGGTGCGTAGCCATAGAAGCGGTATTCCCTCCGAAAATAATCAACTTCGGCGCCATTGAACTACTATCTTTACGTCCGCCTGCAATAAATCCAGAAAAGAAGAATATGAAACGAAAAAATTCGGTAAAAAAAAAAAAGCATAGAATCATAACTTTTGTATGTATTTGATGATTAATAAAGAAGAGAAAATATAAGGTGACCACCGCAAGTATGTATGTCGCTGAATTAAAGAGCAATAACAGACAAAAAAGATAACCTCCAAATGTCCGTACACCTACCAGTGAGAATGACTAGCAGTAATAGCAATAATGCCAGTGACAACGTTGCATTGGCCACAGAAAATCTCCGAGTCACCATTGTTGAAACTCAGAAGCCGAAAGGTCCAAAACTAGTGAATTGAAACAAAGTAACGGTGAGAGAGTCAGAGGGGAAAAAATCTGTTCAGAAAAAAGCCTAAATCACCGTGGTTGAAAAGCTTTCCGTGGACGCTAACCTGTATCAGAAGTAGATCTTTTTTATAATTAAAAGTATCAGAAGTAGATCGAGCAAATGAAAGATTGAGAAAATCAAAAAGGAAGAGAAAGTTATATAGGAAAGTGAAAACAACATCACATCAAAGAGGTTAAATCACAGCGAGATAGCAAAAAAATAGCCGTCGATATGAAAGAAAAAGTGGAGTTTGACTTCACAGTCCCGAAGACTCACGGGCTAGTAAGCTTATAGGCTTAGAGTTTTGCTCATAAAATAAGGAAACGACGGCCATATTAACCAGAAGATCAACAGTAAATGAGATTTCAAAACTAAACACAATAAAAGGCAAACGAACAAATTACTCAATATCGAAAAATGCAAAACCTAAAATCTCGAATCTCAATCAAGGGCTAATGATTTTACCATAAATAAGAATTTCTCGAAGAGAACAAAGCGCAAAGCGGGTATGATAAAATTAGAATTTGTAGAGAAAAGTAACACTGAATTGGCAAAAAAGAAGTAAGGAAAGAGAGAAAATTAAAGCTTCTTTTTCCGGGAAAATTTTAGGAAGAAAAAGTTTGACTGCGGAATTTAGTGCGAAACAGAGGACAAAGCAGAGACTAGTACTAGTAGCAGTGAAAATGCAAAGAAAACAAAACACAGCACACAAACACAAACACAAAACAAAACGCAGAAAGAGGCAGAGGCAGACATAGCTGACCATCCAGAAAAGCATAACAGAAAAAACCTTCTCTCTCTCTCTTCTCAATCTTTAGAGACACAAATGGCTGAGCATATCGTGAAAAGCCATAAATGACAAAACACCTCTCAATTCGCAAAAACTGATTGAGTTTCACGAACTCATATAATCATTTATTGCACATATTGCATACATACATATACAGATACAACATTTTTTAAAATAAAAAAAAAACCACTCATGCATAATAATTGATTCACTGTCAAAACAATATAATGCAATGCTATAAACATTGGCTTACCAGGATAGGCTTTTGAGGGATTAGGGTTTTGTAATGTAATGAGATTATGATAAAACCGATGATCAGTGAAATTTATACGTGCAAGGATGCTTTATTAAGGAAATTTACCCTCTTATTAATTAACATTCTTATGTTAGTTATGAAAGCTATGATTTGAGGAGATATTCCGTATTAATTCAATTGTTTCAAAAAAAAAATAACATCTGCATATTTTAATTAAATTTATTATGTCTATTTTACCCCTTAATTATTACCCTTATATTAATTATTAACCTTCAAATATTATGGAAAGCTATGATTTGAGGAGATATTATTAATTAGAAGTAAGTAATTTACGTAATATTCAGTATTAATTTTATTGATAATTGTTTTAAAAAACAATAATTTTAATAAAATTAATTATGTTTATTTTATCTATCATTAACCTCATATTAATTAACATTCATATATTATGAAAAGCTACCATTTGAGGAGATCCTATTAATTAATAGAGGAGTAATTAGCATGATATTCCGAGTTAATTTTATTGATAATTATTTTTTAAAAATAATAACCATCGCAATTTTAATAAAAATTATTACCTTTATTTTATTAAAATAGAATAAATATATAATCTCTCATGATTTGAGAGCACCTGTACGTGGGGAATCTTTAATAATGCTAAACTTTATATTTTGTCTCAACTTTTTTATTATTTTATAATTCAATTTCTAATATTTTTTCTTCGTGTCACCTATAATTAATCATCTTTATTTTCAATTAAATAACTATAATACTATACTCTTATTACCCACTGTAACTATAACTTAAATTTTAAAAAATTTACATAACCAAATAAAATACATATTTTTTAGCTTCAAAATCATAGGTTAATCTTTCATCTTTATTAGAAATAAAAAAATGCAATAATTCCCTCAATTTTACTAATTAGACGTGCTAAAATGTCATTATCCAAATAACTTGATTAATTTAAAATATAAATATCTTTTTTTTAATATCAAATTTATGAGACTTTAAAGACGATAACATATAAATTATAAATAAATATTTAAAACATCAAATAGTTGATTAATTTATTCAATTTTGTTCCGATATTTATGACATGTTATTTATAAATTGAAAATTGCATCCATTAACAACCAAAAATATATATATCATTTATTTGACGTTACAATCTACGATTTATGTAATAGTGTATTTAAATTCTTGAGCATATTTATACAATAAAAAAATCAAATATTTATATATTAAATAAGTTAAATTTTGAATATCTCAATATATGTTTAACCATTCTACATTATTATCTTCCACAGATATTGTGTGGTTGCTCATTCGATTATGATGTAATTAACTTTCATTTAAACGACATAAATTGTAATTATTCTTAATTAAATTTGTAATACTACCTTATATATGTATCAAAAACAGAAAAATTAATGAAATTTTTAGTTCTAAGTTTGTCTATATAAATATACAATCATTAAACTCTCTATTTGAAGAAAATAAATAAAAACATAAAAAAAATGTTTATTTCTTTTGTTGCGGTCATTTTTTAATAATATCATAACTAAACAATTACAAAAATAAATATATAAATTAAGTATAATTTTTAAAATAAATATAAAACATATACGACCCTCTTTTCTACGATAAAAAGAATGAGTTTTCAAAATAAAATAAAAAATTAGGTTAATTTATATGTCTTACAAATAAGTTATAAAATCTTAAAGATATTAACATCTAATAATATATAATAATTATTAATATTCATATTTATTTATAAACCTCACGTTAATATCATTATTAATAAATATAGATATTATCTTCAATACTTATCTATTTTTTTTATTGTTACATGTCCCTATAATTTCCTTTTTCTTTTTCTTTCTAAGAAAAGTCCAAGGTTTTTTATTCAATTAATTAAATCTTTGATACCTTATGAAATTCTATAAAAATTATAAATTTTTAAATCTTAAACTAAAGATAATAATACTTATGTTTATTTACAAACATCATCTTAATATCATATTTAATCAAAATAATATATTATCTCTAACTTGGCAAATGAGAGAGGATAAAATTGATAGATTTTTAATTGATATTTTTAATAATTTTAATAAATGATAATTGTGCAATAAGGAATTAAAGGAAATATCAAATAAAAATTGAGGATTAGGAATTTAATTTTCAAACTTATAATTTCTCTTGATCTCTATCGGCCCGTTTTAAAAATTGTAATAAACTTTGAGACAGGATGATAGAGATCGAGGGAAATTGTGAGTTTGATAAAGTCCCAATCCTTATTTTTATTTAATATATAGTTTAATTCTTTAAATTAACAATAATATTGCACATTGAAAACATGTTATACTTAGACATTAAATTTTAAGAAAAACTTTAGTATATGGTACATTTATAAACTAGTATTATTTTATAACGAAAAAGATTAAGTCATGTATTTTAATTTTCGTGATGTAATGTTATATTTATTAATTTATTATTGATGTTTGGTTTCTTTTAAATGTAGTGATAAAAAAAAATTGTACACACATTTATAATTGGGAGAGGGTGGGATTTTTTCGGAGAGATGCATCAAAAGCTTTGGTGGTTGACGCGTATTGAAACTTTGAGGTGCTGACCTCTCCCAGCTATGGCCTATATTTGTTATAAATATTATGAAAGATATTCTATAAATATTATCAAAGAATAACATTAATTTTTGTAATTATTGAATTAGTTATTAAATTTCACGTAATTTTTTTAAAAATAAGTATTTTAATCTCATAATTTATGATCTTTACTATTAATCATGTTATTATGAAAATTAAATACCTTAATTCAATAATTTATTAAATAAAATCTTTTAATCCATAAAAATTATAAAAATTAATAGCTTATAATGACTAATTTTTATAAATAATAGAAATATAGGTGTTTAATTCAAAAATTATGATATTAAAATACTTATTTTAAAAAATTATGAAAACTTTGATCTTGATAAAATAATTACGATACTAAACTAATTAAATTAAATAATTAAAATATTTTTAATACCTAACATCTGAAAGAGATAAAGAGTAGTGAATATCATTGTTATTGACACAAATTAAATTATTATTGTCACAACATTAACTCACTAATAATAATTTTATCTAATAATAATGATATTAAAATATAATTAATAATAAGAATAAGATGACAAATTTTATACATTTTTATTATGATAATAATTAAAATAGTTGTTATAATATAATTACATAAAATAAATTTTAGTTTTTGTTTCTTGGACTCTCTAACTTACTTGATGCTATGTAGTATTTGTGATTAGAAAGATGTAAATATCATTTAGAGGTTTATATTTTATTCATAAATGTTCTAAATATTTGAGAATATTTTTTAATACATTAAGATTAGATGAATTATCAAAAATAACTCACATTGATAACGACTTAATTTTGTATCCATTATTTCTCACATATTTTTTTCATTTTTTGTAAAATTATTGAAATACCCTTTAAAAGTTACTTATTTACTAAATAAATATATAAAAACATAAAATCTTATTTAAATAAAATATAGTTCTAAAAAATAATTTATTGTTCTTAATTTCTTTTTTCACTCATATCTCCTTATCTCTCACTCATTGTTAATTTTTTAAAAATATTTTTATTTTTGTACATGGTCCAAAAAAATTCATTGTTGATATTTATTTATTAAAATAATTAATTAATCATACCATCAAAGAAAATTTTATTTTTATAAAAATATTTATTATTTTATATTTTATTTCATATCTATTTATCTATTTTATTACGAAATATGTATCGCACTAGCCATGTCCACTTTCACCGTTCTATTTTCCCTACCATTAATATCATCTTATTCTTTCGTCTAATAATCACCAATTATTCTTTGCTACAAAAAAATTAAATATGTAACTTTTGTCGAAACTAAATTTAAGAAACCACTCACTCATTTGAATCGTCATCTATATCAATGATCATGACTATTGTTAGTTAATTTTCGTTGATATTTTTGACCCAATTATCCTTTTCTATCGTCTTATGTTCATAAAACTATTTTCACCTTAGATTTGATCAAATATAATATGATCGAAAATAATAAATAGGTTAATGAGATCAAAGGAAATACAAGTAATAACAATTAATGACAAAGATTGATACTACAATAAAATTGATCGTGAGCTAATTACAAATTTGATTTATTCTACAACAAATAATGACGGTTGACAAAAAAATAAAACGATATTAGAAGCATGAATCATGAGATTATGATGAAGATTGAATGTAATTTTTAGGATAGTATAATATGTTTCCATGTTGAAATAAACAAAAAATAATAGAATACATAAAACAATAAATATTTTTATAAAGACAAAATTATATTTTTATAAATTAAATTATTATTGTACCTTTTATTAAATATATGAATTATTAGTATACTAATTTGATAATATAGGTCCTAATTTGTATCTTTTGTTTAATAAGAATATTAATTTAATAATATGAATCTAAATATTTATTTTTTTTTAATAAAATCATCTCAAATGAGGTATCAATGTAGGGGTGTCCATGGTCCAGTCCGGTCCGATTTTATTCCCGGTTTGGTTCGATTTTTTTATAATTTAATGAAGAATAATGTAAAAAATTTAATATATTATTAAACCGGTCCGGTTCGGTTTGAACGGTTTAAAATTAATACAAACCGGACCGGACCGTTTGATTAGTAAAATCGTTCGATTTGGTCCGGTCCAATCCGGTTTTACGGTTTAGTCTGATCCGGTCCGGTTTATGGACACCCCTATATCAATGTATCAAAATTGAGCAACTTTTTTCACTAAAATTTGCTCCAAAAGGCACAAAATATAACGCAATGAACATATCACATCAAATATGGTGTGATATTGTTTATTTAACGCAATATTATTTGCGTGTTATTTTTTTAATAAAATATAAAATAGTTAAAAATATATTATTTTAATTTAACATGTGAAGTGAATATGCTAATTAAAAAAACTAAATTATTTGGATATGTAGTTTTAATTGTATTTTTTAATTAAATATAATGTTTACTTAGTAAATATAATATTTTAGTTAATATATATATATATATTTAAGAATTTAAATTTTAAATTTTTTATTATTAATTAACTAATAATAATATATAATTTATTTATTTATTCAATATAATAATTATTAAAAAAATAAATATTATAATTTATAAAAGAATACACTTTAATATAATATTTGAAGTTATAGATTTAAGAGAAGGAAAAATATAATGTAATTTTTGCTCCAAAAAAATAATGAGCAAAAGATGCTCTAAGGGTACCACAAAAATACATGGAATGGTGGAGAAGATGACCGTTTATGTTGCTGCTTGTCCGATCCTTTTCTGATACACATCGGTTCTGGATTTCAAGTGCTCTTGTTATGAAGTTGCCCAAGTTTATTAATAAAAATAGGCAAAACCCATATTAACAGAACACGTTTTTGTTTGATTATCATAATCTGTTTGTTCTTCTTCTTCTTCTCTATTTTATTTTTTTTATTTTTTGTTACTTTTTTGTTGAATAATGATTATCTACTTGTTTTTTAATACTTATATATTTATTTTAAAATTTTAATTTTATATTTTACATCTAATACATGTACTGATTTAAACTATTAATAAAAAATAATATTTTAATTTTTATAGGAAGAATATATGATTTATATTTAATAAGTACAAAAAACAACACTAATCTTATTGAGTTTTTGTTTGTATAAGTTTGTTCTTGATTATCACATCTTGTCTTGCAATTTTATGGAAGGATTTACTTTTGCTCTTTTATTTTTCAATTATTTTCCTCGATGAAGATCATTCACGTTGCTTACAATTTTTTATGTATCGATGGCACAGTGAAAGTAGAAAAATAATAATAATAAAATAAGGTTAGATCATAACTCCTATTACATACATTTTTATTTTTAATATTCTTAGAAAATATATTTTTATAATATAAATGAATATATTTTTTTTAATGTTATAAAAAGTTATCATATATTTTTTACTTAAAAATTAAAAATAATACTAGATAAATAATTATATCATTTATACATAGTAAGAAAAAATAATCAAAAGTAACAAACAAGTATAAACAAGAAATTGATGTTATTTTAAAAAATTCATAATCCACAAAGTTTCAAAAATACATTAATATTAATTATTAAATATATATTATTTTATTTAATATCAATATAATATATGTTCGTTACACAGTATTAAAGATTCTAATTATATAAAATTATGTGTTTTAACTTTTTTTTTATTTTAAAATAAAAATATTTTTTTTAATTTTAAAAATATAAAAATAAATTAAATATTAATTTTAATAAATTTTTATAATAAAATTATTTTGATAAGTATCATAAATTTTATCAAATAAAATAATTATAATATAATTTACTACATCAAACATATCATTGATCACCATCTCATATAATTATGTGTTTCAGGAGTTCTATTTGTTTTAATATATTTTTAATTTATTCTTATAACTTTTAAATTGTGTCCCATTAATCTTTTAATTAAAAAAATAGTTTAAAATTTAATTTTTATTTTTTTATTTTGAAATGCACAATAAATTGAAAGCATTTTTAGTATCTCAAATATTTTAAAACATAATAATAATAATAATAATAATAATAATAATAATAATAATAATAATAATAATAATAATAATAAAGACGACGTTAACGCGTATCCTAACTTTGATTCTTCTACGTAAAATTAAAAATTAAAGTTAGATTTGAAAAACTTATCTTTCAAATCTACATCTAATTAAGAAAGCACAAATCAAATATATAAGCTATAATTTTGGTTTATGCTAAGTTTTTCATGAACTTCCAAGAGCTAAACTAAAACAAAAACATTAATTTTCTTGACATATTAACAAAAAGTTGAAGTATAGAGATTTAAAAGTGAAAACATACTTATATATATGGAAAGAGTCAGGAATTATAAGGTGAAAACAGACCGTAAAAGATATTAAAAGTTATTTTTTATTTTTTTGGATAAAAATATTTGAAATATAAAATTTTAGTTCAATTTTTTTAATTAAATGATGAATGAGATTCAATTTAAAAATTATAAAATTAAAATAACATATATAACCATTAATCTTATAATCAATTTACTCCTCATTGAATGCTTTAAATGTAACATGTATTCTGAAATTATGAATAAACGCACACAGCGTCAACATATACATTTAAGATAGATTATCATCTTCGATCAAGTTGTCAAAAATGTCAATGGATGTGATTGGACATTCTCAAGGAGAAGCCAAATAAATAACAATTGTTGACCTCTCTCTCGAACATTTTGACTATTGAGGGAAATTCTTGATTGTTTTTATAATTTATAATAATATAATATTTTGAATTAATAAAATTTAAGTTTAATTTAATTTTTTTAAAAAAATAAAAAATTAAGAAAAAAATAAACTTTAAAAATAATTAATAATACTTGATAAAAATAAAACAATGGTCTACAACGTCCAATAAATAAAATGTAATTTTCTCGCGAAAGAAGTCATATAATGTATAGTTTGAACCTGTCAAGTCTATATATTAAATTATTTCAATGATTCCAAGTCAATTATAATTAACTCTTCAACAGCCTTTCTATTATTATTTTAAGAGGGAGGGTCACGTACCTATATTATTTACGTGTTTAATTCTATATATTAAAAATAATATTATTTAATTTTATTGTTTTAAAAAATATTAATTAAAAATAAAATATATTATTTTAATAATTTTTTATTAACATATTTTTTTAAATAATATTTTAACATAAAATATTAAAATTATATTTTTTAAAAATTAAATGACTAAACAATAAGGTGAAGCAACGGTAAATATTTTATACCAATAGATTTATATCAATTAATCTTTTACATTATAAAAATTGATTTAATCTCTTATATTTCATATAAGTTACTAAATAAAAAGTAAATTTTATTATTCATTCAACATTTTAATAGTTTTTATTATAAATATCATAACAAAAGGTAATTTTTACCCTTTCCTTGTTATTATTAAAAAATAGTATCAAAAAAATAATAATATTTTATTCAAAATATTAATAAAAAATATTTTTTATAATTCTTTAACCCTCTTTGTAAAAATAAATTATTAAATAATACATTTTTTCTAGAGGACTAAATTACCTCATTGACTTAATGTAATGAATTTAAATATTCTTTTTTAAATAATATCACTTATAATTTAAGAAATCAAATAATACAAATAAATTAATCTAAGAGATTTTATAGGAGTGAATTCGATCTGATTCGATTTAATTTTTTAAAAAATCATTAAGATCAGACTGAATTATTTATGCTTAATAATCGAAACTATAATTATAATTAAATATTTATTTATTTAATAAATATATTATTGTCTTCGTAGCTTGTTAGTTAATTTTATTTTCTTACATTAAATGTATCTTGGGTTTAACATTTATTAAATGTAATTATGTTTGTTTTTTATGTTTTTGATTGAATAGAATAATAAAATAAGTAGGCGCAACAATTAACACTAGAGATGAAGATGATGTGGATGTTAACTTTTTTCAATAAATTATATCACATATTGTGTTAATATAATAATTATATATGTATATATTAATTATAATGATTGATGATTCAGTTTAAATAATTTTTAAATTTTATAAACATGAATAAATTAAAATTAATAAAAAATAAGATCAAATTATCTTATATAATTCAATTTTTTAAATATTAATTTTAATAAGTATCATCAATTTTATTGTATAAAATAATTATAATATAATTATATTTAATACATCAAACATATCATTAATCACCATCACTTAAAACATTTTTTTACTTGACTAAGCACAAAATTGTGTCAGGAGTTCTATTTGTTTTAATATATTTTTAATTTGTTACTATAACTTTTAAATTGATTTCAATTAATCTTATAATTAAAAAAGTTAGTTTAAAATTTAATTTTTAATTTTTTTAATTTTCAAATGCTAAAAAGATTAAAAGCATTAGTATCTCAAATATTTTAAAACAAAGTAGTAATAACAATAATAACAACAACAACAATGAAAACTATGTTATTGCGTCGTACCTTCTAACCCAATGAATCCTAACTTTTTTTATTCTACATAAAAATTAAAGTTAAATTTAAAAAACTTATCTTTCAAATCTACATCTAATTAAGAAAGCACAAATCGAATATATAAGCTATAATTATGGTTTATGCTAGTTTTTCATGAACTTCCAAGAGCTAAACTAAAACAAAAACATTAATTTTCTTGACACATTAACAAAAAGTCTTTGACTTAATAATATAAATTACCTCTTGATCAATTACCATGCATGCGCTTTTTTATTAAACTAAATTAACTGTTTGACTTAATGTAATGAATTTAAGTATTTTTCTTTTAAATAATATCACTTATAATTTAAGTAATTAAATAATATAAATAAACTAATCTAAAAGATTTGATAGGAATATATATTCGATTTAATTTAAAAAAAATATTAAGATCGAATCGAATTATTTATGCTTAACAAACCAAATCGAAACGGATCATTAAAATCGAAATAGTCTAGTCTGATTATAGTTAAATTGTTAGGTATATAATTATAATTAAATATTTATTTATTTAATAAATATATTATTGACTTTGTAGCTTGTAGGTTGATTTTATTTTTTACATCAAATATATCTTGAGTTTGATATTTATAGAACTTAATTTTGTTTATTTTTTATGTTTTTGATTCGATAGAATAATAAAAGAATTACAGGTAACAACTAAAGACTAGAGATCTATATACTTAATTTTTTCAACAAATTATAACACATGTTGTGTTAAATAATAATCATATATATATATATATATATATATATATATTAATTATAATAATCTGATTCAGTTTAAATAATTTTTAAATTTT
Source organism: Hippophae tibetana (assembly GCA_037013495.1). Lineage (NCBI taxonomy): Eukaryota > Viridiplantae > Streptophyta > Magnoliopsida > Rosales > Elaeagnaceae > Hippophae > Hippophae tibetana. The sequence continues at coordinate 3,446,075 of CM072812.1, forward strand.
ATAAACATAAATAAATAAAAAATTAGTAAAGGGGCCATGAAGAATCAAAATTAACGAAAATGATTGATTCATATTTATACTGTTTATTTTTTAAATTATATCATTAATAAAAATAATAGAATTGTTTCCAAGTTCTTAATCTCATTTGACCTAAATTGATTATTCCAACCCTATTATTGATTCATTTTTATTCTTAAAATTATTTTATTACTTTTTATATTTCAAAATTTGACAAAATTATGCTTATTTAAATTTAACAATTATAAAAATAAATTATTTTACATATTACATAACTCATAAATATTATTTTAGGTTAATTATTTACCAATTTTATTTTATTTTTTTATTTATCCACTATATATCATTACTTATATTTTAAAAAATAAAATCAAAATATTAAAATAGAAAGGTATATTATTTTTTATAAAAAAATTGATATTTAATTTATGTAAGTTATAATTCTTAATTTTTTTCAATATACGAAAAGGAAAGAAAAAAAATATTATAAAGATATTTTGATAAAATTACTATTTTCATTCACTCTATCAAATATGTTTAATTTTCATATTATAGAAAAGAGTTAGTAAATAGCACAAAATGTAATAATTTTACTTATTTTAACTCATTCATATTTGTTTTTAAAGTGTTTAAATGAAAAAAAAGTGGGAATATAAAAAAAATAATAGAAAATATTTATATATAATTATTTATAATGTAAGTTTAATAAAAAAATATTATATATTTAAAATCAATTAAAATTATAATATAAATTAGATAAAATAAAATAAGATAATATTACAGTTTGAAATTATTAAATATAATAAATAAATCTAAAATGAGATAAGAAAATTTATTTCACATCTATAATCTATATTTTGATTCCCTAAATCTTCTTTGAAGTTTCCGGGTAAATATAATTAAGTTGACAGATATAATGACGCTAGAATTAAGAATTATTCAAAACTTATAATTTCTAAACCCATCGATAATTACGAAACAATAAAAAATGTTTATGGTTTAGTAAAATAAAGCACATAGCATTAACGCTAAATATATATGACAACGAAAGTGGGTTAACGTAAGGGGAGTTGTATACTTGTATAAGGTTGTTAATTAAGAGAAAATCAAACAAGGTAACTTCTGATAGATCACCTACTCCCACGAACGAACAAACAAACAAATAAACATGTGATGCTCTAAAATCTAATACAAGTCAACTATCTGTCAAAGTAGACTATATGTTACACATTATCCCACTTGTTATTTCCAATTACTTTTCTTCTTAAACCATGTTCAATTAATATATATTTTTCATAAGATTTAACTTTATGTTTCTTAATTATACTTTAATAGAAGTAAGTTAGTAATGTTACTTATTAATATGTGTAATTCTTAACTTAATGAGATTTTATTAGATTAAATTAGATTTGAATTTATAACATGGTATCAAAATTATGTTCATGGTATCTATATGCTTGAATCTTGGACTTTATCACAATGACGCTTATGTTCATCTTTGTCTATCGTATGAAAAGAATTGTTAAGTATTTTTGTCACACATCGGTTAAGAGTAAGCCAATAATACTATTTATAAATCTAAACAACCTTTTATTTAATGAAATCTTATTAGATTGAATTAGACATGAGTTTCTAACAACGTTTAATTGATATTTTTAGAGAAATCTAATTGTTCTATTATTTTGAATGCCATTAATGATCAAGTCATGGTGAAGAATATAAAAAAAAATACAAAATAAAATAGATGAATTATGTAATTTCTCTCCACTTTTTTAAAATTGGAACCATAATTACACTTTTATTAAAACATATATATAAATTATTAAACTTATTTATCATAAATTTTAATTTTTAATAGAATTGATGTCTAATAATTATGTATGATATGATGGGTAAGTTTAATAAACATATGATTTAATGAAATTTTGTAAAAATAAATTAACATATACTTGAAAAGAGATGTTAAAGTTTAATTATTATATGATATTTTCAAAATTATAACATTTATAACACGATCAAATATAATATCTTGATTAAAATAATTTCAATTGACATTCATTAATAAAAAAAATATTCCTATTGTATTGGTTTATTTTTGTCCACGTGTGCATGCGTTGAAGACATGACTGAGTAGTGGAGTAGTCACTAGTGGTCCCTCTATTGTCGTTAGTACATATGACTTATTTAAAAATAAATAAAAGACTCCAAATTCAAAATCTATCAGCTTTAGGAACGTTGACAATTTATCGATATGTACTTATATAAAGCCATGGATTTACATAATCATAGTAGTAACGCAGCCTCTTATTCCCTTCTTAGCTATTACTATAATATCAACTCAAATTGTTTCACAATCCTCTCATCTTTCTCTTAATTTCTTGCTTTTGTAAAGAATGGACGTGCTTAAACTTAAATCGAAATGGAAGAAAATATACAGGGGATGGAAACGGTGTCGTTCAGTTAAGGATGTTAATGTTGTCTTTAGATGCAGCAATTCTTTCAGCAAGTTATTAACACACAGAATAAGAAGAACCTCAAAAGTAGCTCCTAAAGGTTGCTTCTCAGTGTATGTAGGATCTGAAAAGCAAAGGTTTGTGGTGAGAACAGAGCTGGTTAATCATCCATTGTTTAAGATACTACTCGATGATGCTGAAATGGAATATGGGTATAGCAGTGAAGGCCCTATTTTGCTTCCTTGTGAAGTTGATTTGTTTTACAAAGTGCTTGCTGAGATGGAAAGCAGTTATGAGCATATTACCAGTTCTAATTGTAGCTCTTTCATACTTTGCAGCCCAGCTGCTAATTATAGTCCCTACTACAGCAATATTCGTGATTACATTGGTTATGGAGGATATAGGATTCTAAGTTCGTCTCGTGTGCTTTGGATCGATCAATTTTGAATCTCTTTTTTCCTTTTTGATCGTTACAGATAAATTTTCTGCATAAATGTTCTTGTAATTGGATAGAGTAGAAAAACATACGTAGTTCCAGTATAATATATTATTAGCATTTACCAATTAAAATGAACTCTCTTTATAAACTTTATAAGAAAGCGATTTGAAGAACCACATAATATGCTTATGTGCCCTAATTGTGAAAAAAAATTGTTTTGTTCCAAGTGTTGTTATCGGATCTCATTAGCATAAATTCAATCCCTAAAAAAAGATCAAATATTTGAGATTCTTACATTCTTCAAACCAAACCAATTCCCTAAATACCTTTTTGAATTTTCTCATTATATCGACCATTCAAAGAACACGAGAAGCAGATGAATAATCACTTTCAGGAGAAATCTAAGAGAATTTCTTGGGAATCCATAACATTCAACGAGCATTTCGCCATAAATTATGTGCAATTAGGTTCAAAATGATGGAACATCTCACATTATTTAATAAATTAAATGATTATATGTATAAAGGATAAACACATTCTAAATAATATAATATGGTAACAAAACAATCTTATAAGTCAAATAGTTGACATTCTTGCATCAAATAAACTTTAATACGGTTTTGCAAATGGATAAAAAAGTACAAAAAGAAAGCGGTCATAAGTCATAACTAATAATAGTACACATTAAAGCGCAGCCATATCTGACTGACTATTATAGTCTAACAAAATGGATGAAAAAATTAAATAAATTCACATCTCATTAAAGAAATGAAAAGGAAAAAAAAATTGCAGCTAGACAAGTTTTATGGTAGTAAAACCTTGTTAAACATGAATAATAAGACTCAGCTAAAACTACCCAGGGTTACAACTTCAGAAAAAGGTCATCTCGGACAAGGTATTTTATCAGTCATCGATGTAGCAGATAGAATCCCTGCAAATGCAACTAACTGGGAAAAGCACCTCAACATGTTTGTGTGATTGTAGTCACTCAAAGCTTCATGATGAACAAATAAACTAAGCATCGTTTTCATCCTCGTCTCCATCTTTGTCACCATCACCATCTTCTTCATCATCAGACATGCTATTTATCACATCTGTAATAATATTCTTCACCTCAGCTTTTCTATTCATTAGATCTACTCCAAAGTGGGTACCTAACAGGAAATACATTGCAAAAGTGAGTACAAGTTTTTCTTTTTATTTTTATAGTAACAAATAGGACTATTGATTTTTACCTAATTGCCTGAGAATGTCGGACAAAGTTGCCTGCATCATTTAGATAAAAAACTTAGAGATTTATGTAACGCCAAGATTAAGGATGTCATCCATCCAATTGATGGTAATGCTGCAAACATTACTTACAGTATTAAAATCGACTTCTTTAAGAATATCAACAATCACTGAATGCATCTGCTCTCTTGTGGGCTCTGTCTTGGCCTTCTTACTATTTTTAACTGTAGAAGCATGAATTTCAAACCTTCAATAGTAGCTCAACAAAAGAAACTTCAAAAAAAGCATGACATAATTTTCGAAGGACCTTTCAGAATGTATTAAAAACGTCTTTGTTGTATAATGACCATCAATGAACCATATCAAGTTCAACCAAAAGGGTTTATATTGTGTTCGATAAACTACTGTGTCAAATTCACACCATATATCAATCTTGTGAAAATTTAGATAAACTATTCTTGAATATGATCCTCCATAGGGTGGGGAAATGCATTGAAGAGTAAAAAGGTCCTACCAACTACCTCAAATACTTATTTTCTTAAAAAAAGTATAGGGACATTTTAAATACTTTGCTCAAGTTTATGGAGCAAAAGGGAAGGGGTCTGGAAGAAGTTCACACAGTTTTTAAAGTGCTTTCTTATTAAAAAGCACATCTACATGCCTTCCAAGGAAATTAATATAAGGGATCTTCAAACCATAACGGTTAGCATATCAGCTTATAATTTTACTCAGAAAGAACAAGTACCTTGGTCCTTGGCTGAAGCCTTTGGTGCTGATTTTCTTGATCGGTTCTTGCCCCCTTCAGCTTTAGTGTTGATCTCCTTCTGGCTTTCCTGTTCTATCTTCTGTTTTTTAGATGCAGACTCCTTGGTTTGTGATTTTGGAGTTGTACCAGCATTACTTGCACCTTTCTTAGAGGACGACTTAGGTTTCTTGGTAGATTCCGCTGGGCTCTTTAAGGATTTTGCAGGGGGGGTCTTCTTGACAGGTGTTGACTTAACCCCTGATTTAGTCTTGGTCCCCTCCTTTGTAGACTGCTTGGATGTACTTTTTGGAGTAGACAGGCAATCATTTGGTTCATCTTCTTCGTGACCGGATTTGTCCTCATGATCATTTTCTTCATGTGCTGTATCGGCATCATCTTCAGAATCACCTTTTGTATCTAATGATTCATCTTTGTCACTGCCCTCTTCTTCAACTTCAGCTGAATTCTTTTGCTTCTTTCCAACACTTGGTGTTCGCTTTTGTTTCTATGTATAGGAACAAAAATAGTGTCCATGAGAAATTTAGTGCCACAAGCAAAATACATTGAGAGAGAGCAAAACCAATTAAATTATTTCAGTGGAAAAATATTTAATGCATAAAATGAGAGTCTAATTACCTTAAAATTATCCATGAGAATACAAAGATTTTCCATTGAGCCAACAATCTTATTAGAAGCTCATGCACTTTCAAACTTACAGTGTTTAAGACTCAAGCATCACAGATCACATGTAGGAATAACAGATACACATACTCATCCTATTCGACTGAGGGGTACAAAATAAAGCTCTTTCAACCAAGTTTTCAATGTTCATTTGAAACTATTTGTAGGCTATTAAAAAAATAGGTAGCTACATCTCTCCATTATATGAAAAAGAAGTATTAAGTACAGATAATTACTGCACAATCAAACACTGCTTATCTCCTTTTCAATAGCACAACTTCACGAACCAACTTAAAAACCTTTAAAGTGTAAACTTGTGTAAGTTAAGGGACATTAATACTCAACTTCAAAGTTGAAAGAAATGTACAAAATATTGATTAAATATTGCCAGTAAGCTGTAATTCAAACAGCAATTCTCCCCTTCAATAAGGAGGACAATGTTTGGTTATCCTAAACCCTACTCTTAAAGTCATTTTTGGTATTAGAAACAAAAAATCCATGACAGATTAGGATGTAAAATAGTGCTACTAATGAGTTCATAAGGTAACAGTTAGACATCCGACCAAGGCTAGAGAAAGTGAATTAAAATACATAATTGACAAAAAATTCAAGGATATAATATCATGAGAGGAAATAACACATTACAACTCATCAGAAAAAAATTGTATACTAACATCAGGTTTCACCAATGGACTTTGACTTGATACTTAAACATCAGTACATAAAAGAAATAGTCCAAAATAGGAGGAAAGAGTGTTATAACATTTAAATACATAAACTGGATAATCTACCTTTTAGTTCAAGTTCAACAAAAAGAAATACCTTGGGGGGTGTTTCAGGAGAGCCTTCACCAGAACTCACAGTCTTGCTAGAAGCAAACTTCTTACGCTTTTGACCTTTCTGAAACTCAGAAAAGACTGTTAATTTACATCCAGCATGAGTCATATAGCAAGTGCACATACAGCTGAAATCCATAGACTTGACAAATAGATAAAAACCTGTTTTTTATCAGCGAGCAAAATATCAGTCGTTGCATGTGGGGATTCCAGAAACTCCAACAATTTTGCAGAAAGTTCTTCCTGCCAGAGTGAATCATTAGATAATTTACATGTATATATATTATTCATACAATACAACTTTTTTTGAAAGAAAAAAAATGATCACCTTTTTTGTGCTGGCCTTACTAACCGGAATGTTAAGCACATCACAGAAATCCACCAGTTTCTCTTTGACACATTTATCAAGCTTTTCCTTCACCTTTGCCCTATGTTTTTCTTGCTGATAAGAAACCAAGCATTGAGGAAAAAAGAATATCATATAGAAGACATTCCATTAATAAAAAGATGCATTTAAATTAGCTTAAATAATGAAGGAAACAAGTAGCAAGTTAGTACTAAAAGAGAAAGGGGTTTGGGGTAGAGGAGTACCTCACTTTCAATCCAAACATAGCCTGAAAATTGGCCAATGTTTCGCTTCAAACTATGAGTCTGCAACACACACCCAGATTTCAAGAAATAATAAAGATAGCTATGACCTCCAAACAAACATTTATCATTTAAATCAGGGCAAACTTTTTGTTTGATACTAAAATTATTAACTAAGTTTCAATTTTCAATCAAAAGCATTTTCGTGCCAATTTACTACTAATAGTGGTCAACCTTATTTCAAATATATATCCCGTTAATAAACATTCAAATTGATCAGACATGTAATTAAATTAATACATGCAAATTTCAAGGAGTATTTTTGCAATTTAAGTTCAGGAGCACATTGAAAAAAACACTGAGTAAATGTTTCTCCCTTCTGTTTATCAAAGCTCTATATCATAACCCAATCTCAAGCCTTCCTCAGACCATTTGGCATCTATTTCAACCCATCCCCAAAATTTAATCCTAAGAAATTCAGTTATCAAGTGAGATTAAGGTCCAAAAGTGGGGAAAATCACAATTTTTATGTACATGTGCTCCTCTCATGCCATATAGGCTTGAATTTCAAAAATACCCTTAAAATCCACACATGTGACCAAGTTAATGAGATGACAGATCAATGTGGGCTATATATAGTAACAAACTATCTATCTAAAACAAAATTACGTACTATAACTAGTAAATTAAAACAAATTACGTTTGGTAGTAAATTGAAAATAAAGCAATAATTTAAGTGTCAAATGAAACATTTGCTCTTAAATTAAGTTACAATCAACGACATGAAATGACGCAACTCTAAAGGTCAAAACCCAGAACAGCGTAGCAGCTGGTCACCTTTGCTCTTTTTCCAAAAAGTATTGTGTGAAACAGTTGCAGGTTGTCATCAGGTTTTCTCTTCGCAAGCTTGAAGGACACTGAAACAATTGGCCAGGCTTCTTTAAAAATCAATTTATTGGGAGCAAATAACTTTCTATGAATGGTAAATTGCATTCAAAAGGAGGCAAACTTCTGGTTTCCACAATTTTTAAAACAATGCTGGATATCAGAAATATTCAAATGAAATAAAAAAAAATTAATTAATTAATGTGGCTCCTACAACAATAATCTAAATTCATGTCAACTCCTGCTGTGTTAACCTCGACCAAAAGCAAGAGTACTAATGCCACCTTGAACCACATAAACAACCAAAAATATAACATTTAATGTTACAAGGAGCGTTACATTTGCACATAACACAAATAAGATACGATACCATGCTGCAGCTCTGCTTATACATTAAGAGATACAAGCCTTTCATACATTTCCTAGCCAAGTAGGACATCAGTTCTAATATTATGATCTACAATGTACAGCTATTATTATGGCATACTCCTAAATGCACGTTATACATGGGCAAAAAGTGATGCGCATGTTTAAGTTTTAATAAAAGCATCATGTGAGTTTTAGCAATTCACATGTGTACACCAAGCAATTCTCTAATACAGATAGTCCAGTTATCTCATTCAGAAATAGTTTAAAATTCAAAACAAACAACCAAGTTAAAATGGTGATATCTCCAAAAGAATGTATAACTGAGAAGAAAAGGAAGGAATCAATAACAAAGCATTATAAAGTTTTACTGAATATAAATACAAACATTAAGGCAAAAGCTATCTAATATTCAGCCAAAAATTCACAGATACTCCAACACATACAAACAATAATTTGACATAAATTATTTTAGAGGGGGTAAAAATGGGTGAAAGTACCATAGCTTTGGGAAAATTAGCAATTCCATCCCATACCTTGGAAGTGGATCTTTTAGTAGCAAAACAGTGCAATTTAAATACATCAATCATTGTTCACAATTTCACAACTTATGAAGAAAAAAATACAGTAGGAGAAAAACACCAAACTTGAACTTAGAAATTCGTATCATACCATTTGGAATGTCCTTAAGCTGCGTGCCATGACCCTGAAAACACACAACTCTACTATGACCAGGAAGAAGAAAATTTGAAAAGGAAAAAAAATCATGGTAATTTAGCATAAAGTGAATCCTTAAACAACATACCTTCTCGATAGACAATCCTTTGCTCGCCGAAGACCTACCAGTGGAAGGCGCAGAGTACCGCTCGACCACTTTCCTCTCTCTAGCCGGCCTTTCGTTAACAGGAGTAACTGGCTCTTTTATATCCTCCCGATGTTCTCGAGTTTGCTTCTTGGATTCACTCTGGTCCTTGCTTGAACTTGTCTTTCGACCCCTCTTACCTCTTTTCTGAACTTCCTCGGCTTCTTTCTCCTCCCCTTTGTCCTCCTCGCTTTCTTCTTCACTCTCTCTGTCATCCTTGCTTTCCTCTGCTTTCTCTACCCCTTTTTCTTTGTCTTCATTGCTTTCTTCTGCTCTCTCTTTGTTCTCCTCGTTTTTTCCTGATTTCTCTTCATCCTCGTTGCTTTCTTCTGCTTTCTCTTTTCCGTCTGTTTCTTCCTCTTCTTCTCGAGACTCAGTTTTCTCAGAATCTTCTGGAGGACACTCCTTGTCTATCTCGATCTGAGTCTTTTTCTCCTTGTTTTTGCCTTCCTCGTCCACTTTCTCTTCTTCTTCCATTTCAACTTCTTTAGCTTCACTATCCTCTTGCATAGCATCAGCTATATTCTCTTCTTCTGGTTTTGTCTCGGGCTTGTCTTCAACAGGAGCTTCATCTGCCGGTTTCTTCTCGTCTGAAATCTCAGTCGCCATAATTAAATTCACGAACAAATGAAAAAATATAATTAATTCAAGAATAGATAGGGATTATACAAGTTGCTAAACCCTAGTTTTGGAAAAATAAAACCCTAATAATCGCAGAGCTTCGCCAGGGTAGAGATTGAGAAAGATAATTTAAAAGAAAGAAAAGTTCATATATTGAGAATTAGGGGATTTTGTGAAACTTTTGGAGGGAAAATTAAAATTTCACCGAAGTTTCAGCGCGCGAGCTTCCTTTTAAGGGAGGGATCTGTTGTTGTTTTGGTGGACATTTCAAAAATTTGAGCGAGCGGGCTTTGGTTTGTTAGTTTGTACTTTGAACTACGGCTTACACAACCCTCTTTTTATGTAACTAGCATACACATAAATTATTAATTACTCATAAAACATATAATGACTTAATATTTAAGATGTTTGTTGTAATGTTTTTTAAAAAATAAATAACAAATAAATTTAATCGCTAAATATCGTAAAAATTACAACTCCTAACATAAGACACATATGTAATCGTAAGTATCTTTAATAATATATAAAAATTTAACATATTAAAATTAGTCAATATTTATTAATTAATTTTTTTATTAATATAACCTAAAAATAAAAACTTATTAGATTATTGCTTTTATATATATATATATATATACTAGATGTACAATTGCAAAAATATAATATTTTTTCACATATTACGTGATGAATTGTTTGATAAATTTGTATGGTAATATATATAATCAATGCTAAAATTATAGATAACAAAACGAATTTTATGTCAAAAATTAAATTTTACAGATAAATTATACTATATATAACAACAAATAATGATATAAAAATGCATTAATGTAATTTCACATTTCTCGTTTTTTTTATAATTTGGGTATTATTAACATTTTTTTCAATTAAAAGACTGGTGTCATAATTAAGAGTTCAATATAACTCATTTAATTCTAATTTAACATTCATACTATCCACGTATCATGGGAGCTTTCTTTCAAATTAAATCACTACCTTTATTGCAATTAGTGCAAATATTGTTTTAAATATTTGACTTATTACATTAATTAAATAATAATATAATGCACTAAATATAGCACATTTTATTTCTTCAAAATAAAAAACTACAAATACCTAAGTTTTATTGACAAAATAAAATACAAATAACAAAACAATATTATTACCTCTTTTTATTTTAAGATATGATGCATTTATTTAACTGTCTCACCTCTCGGCAATATGAAATATAAATACTAAAACAATACTTATATTAACACATGAATTTTTATTATACAATAAAATGCATATTTATGTAAATGAATAGAGAAATATATGTGTTTTTATATTTTTGTTTTTTTATCTAAAGTATCACACTTGAACAAATTTAAAATTTCAACACATAAACTAAATAACACAATTCAACAAAGAAAATTACAAAACTTAAAAAAGCAATAAGATACTAGATTTATGACTCTTATAATCCCATGTTATATTATTAAAATAAAAAATATTACTAATATCCCTAACTTTTAACATATCTTCATATATGCTCATAAACTCTAAAAATATTTCCAATTAATGTACTTGATATTTAAATTAATATTACTAATATTTTTGAAAAATTAACAGTGTTGATTTTTCTTCTAATAATGTATCTTTATTTCCTACGGTTATGATACTAAATATTTTTTTAATTTTTAAATTCTTAACAAATAAATGAAATCTATAATTGTATTTAATTTTACTTTATTTGAATGAATATAAGTTTCTCGTTGTCTTTCATTACTTCGCAACTAATTCTTAGTTTATCTTAATAGAAGCCTCACATTTAAGTGGTTTAAAGGATAATATCATTACTTGTATTTAAGACATAAGAATGAAATTGAATTTTGATAAAAAGGTAATTTTTATTCATTATTATTATGGTCATATTCTTATTCTAATTTATTACATAGGAGCTTTCATACACATTATTTAAGAAGAGATAGATGTTTGGGTTTTGTAATCATAACTTGTTATATCATTATTAATTATACAATAACTTTATTATAGACATAAAAGTAATTATTATTATTATTATTATTATTATTACAAATATATGTGTAAGAATAAGGATTACATCTTATCTTTATATTTTCCTTTCTTATATCTTTATTTCTTTTAAAAATTTACGTCGATACTTATTTAATAAAAATCACTTGTTGGCATGTTTCTTTTCAAGGTCCTCGATTTTGTTTTTTTACTAGTTAACAAAATGTATGTTTGGTTCTTTTAGAGATGTAATTCATTGCAATTAAATAGTGTTTCATAATTTATAATTTTTTCAATATCCTATTGAATTATATTAAGGTATTATGCAAGATCGTTATGACCTTACTTATATAGTATTTTACCTTAATTTCTTAATTTCATGATATATTTGACTACGCATTATCGTTATTTATTGGTTAAGAGCTCTTCAACAAATTCTTCTTTTAGCATAACCTTGGTCTACTATTCTTGCTAAGTACGACATTCATATATTTAATAAAATAATAAGGACTTTTATTGTTTTCCTAAATTTTGTAATGGTTTGTTTACATTTTTTTTAAATAATTTAATTCCAATAAATTATTACAACCAATCCATAATAAAATAATTAGTAAACAAGTTTTAGATATTTTCTTTAGTAATATTACATAGAATGCATGTGAATTTTTTTTCCTTGTGTATGACCACATTAGCTTTTGAAAAGTTATCATTTTTTTCTTTTGATTAATTTTGATATTTTATCCGATTTTAATCTCTTTCTTTGTCGACGTAGTAGACTTTTATTGTTTTCAGGTAAGAGTTAATTTTTGATATATAAAACCTCTAGTTGATCCTTTGTAACTTTTATTTTATTTTATATTTAGTTATATGTAAAGATTATCTATATTTTTTACAATTATAAAAATTATTAGTACGACTAATTCTCTAGTTAAATCATAGATGAATTATTTTTTTTTTCTAATAAATGTTTAACATCAAAATTATATCGGTTAAACTACTTATCATCTCATTAATATTCATTCTTTATACTCTCTTCTAATATTTTTTCTAAAAAAAAATCCAAAAAATATATTGTTTGTTCTAACAATAAATATTGATGATATTACATATATAGTAAACCTTTTTATTGCTTTTTTACAACTAAATATTTATTTTTATTACTATGATAGTTTAGTTCAACTCTTTTGAAAATTATTGAAGTAAATCTACACATATATTCATTTTTATCATCTACTATTTCTTTTAATATAACTCCCTAATATTCATATGAAATGTTTATTTTTATTATCTGGTCTTATATGGTAAAATGATGATAAATTTATTACTTATGTTTTTATCCTTTTCATACTATTAGTATCTTAATAAGTATATTTTCAAACATAATCTTTCTTAAATTTTACTTGTATAGGTTTTATCATTTATGTTAATTTTATCATATATGCTTCCATATATGTCAAATATCTTGAAAATTTTTGTAATTAATTTTTGCTAGTGATGACACTTAAAAATCCTTGTAAATTATTTAGCATATAAGATTGAACTTGGTGTTTTCATATTCTATTTCAAATCTTATATACTTGATTAGTCGTTGTACTAATACTGCATCTTTTAAATAATATTATTGCTTATTTCTTACATTGTAAAATATTATTAATATGCATAGATAATATCAGTTGATATTATCACTAAAGACTAATATATCATCGATATATACACAACAAAAATGGTTATATTATTTTAAAATGTAGTATATATATCTTTTAAATATTCATAATGTTTGTTTTAATCAAAATGGTACAACGATCAATTAAAATTATCTGTGGACAACTAAAAGTTGTTAATAGTTGGGATTTTTTTTATCTTATATGGTTTGTCATAATCTACTCGTACAATCAAAAATAGAAAAATATTTAAGATTTAGGTTAATAATTAATCATTCTCATGGATAAAATATTCATCATCTACTATTTATTTATTTAGTGATTTAAAGTTTATCCCTATTTTTTGCATCTTTTTTTAGTTTATTTTTTACTAAAAATGTTGGACTTAAGTGTTAGACTTATGTTTGGTTCAATTACTCTTAGTTTCAAAATTTGTTGAATTTGTTCAATAAATTCTTCTTGATCTTTTAGAATACATACCACGTAACCTTATTAGGGGTTTTTAGTTGTTTACTTATTACATATTCAAGTTTTTAAATATTTGAACCAAAAGATTTTTTAAACTCATTGTCTTAAATAACTTTATTATTTATAGTAATCTCTCTTTTTGTATATTTTTTTTAATAACAGATTTTTGTAATTTTGTTATATTTTCTAAATGTAATTTATCTCTTTGATAGATCTCATTGTGTTTTTGCTTTTTTATGTTGTTAGATAAAATATTAGGATGACACATTCTTGATGTTTATAACTTTTAAAATATATATTGTTTATTATTTTAATATTGTTATGATTATTTTATCTATATTTTATGTAAAGAGTCCATATAAATTTAAGAAGATGTTTTTGTAAAGAAATCAACTTCCATTGATACATAGTAGGAATCTTGTCACCTTCTATTATAACATAAATATATTTTATAATTTTGTTAAAATTAATTGTTATATTATTTGATATTCTTATTATCAAGTATACATTTGATAATAATTATAATAAATGTTTACTTACATATAATCAATTAATATAATCATTAAGGATTTATACTATTACATATTATAATAACATATTTTTTAAATAGATATTTAATCATATTATATGAAATAAAAATTATATAACTATAAATAAATTTAGTATTAATAGTGTACATAGATTAAAATTTTATTTAATATTTTATTTAACTTATTTAAATTTTAAAATAATGTGCCTTAATTTTTTTATTTTAAATTAAAAATTATTATTAATTAAAAATTAAAATTATTTTTAATTTGTGATGAAAGAAAAATTAAATATACATAATTTTATAATTAAAATTTCAAACAAATTAAGTAAAATTTAGACATATACTTATACATAATCATATAATTTTTATTTTATATAATATGATATTATTTTATACTTAAACACACAATTATACAAAAAATACATGGTTATGATATTTTAATACTGTGTAACAAATATGTCATAATTAATCAATTTTTTAATTATTGATAAATAAAATTTTAGACTAATAACTATAAAATTATCTACAAATTATATATATATAATATAATTATAATTAATTTTGTTAATTTTTCCTACTATGGTAGGTTAATGAAAAAAATATTTTATTTTTTCAGTGATAAAAGATAATTTAATGAGGAAAATATATTTTATTTTATTTGCCCATCGGTTTCTTACGATCTTATAAAAATATTTTATATATTGTTTTTATAAATTTAAAATTTTATAATTAACCAAATATCATAGCTGTTATCTTTCTTTATTCATCTTTTATTTTTATTTTTTAGATTTTGTTCTTCCGAGAGAGAGCTATTATCTTATCAGAGTTTACTCTCTCCAGATAAATTTTCATTATTTTTATTTTAGTTAAATAAAATTAACTTATATTTTTCATCTAAATCTAGATATATAAAGACATTTCTTTATATAGACGTTATATATTACCATTTGTTACCATAATTTTGTTATTAAACATGTTTTTTAGTTTTGATATAATTTTATAAAAATATATGATATTTTGAAATTCAGGAGTTAATTAAATTAATAGAAGATATTGATACACTATTTATAACAATCTTAAAAAATAATAAATTATTAAATAATAATATGAATACTATTGGTATTAATTAAGGGTGTCTAAAAACCCATATAAACATAATTAAATTATAAGATCGGATCGAATAATTTTATAAATTAAATAGTTCGATCCGATTTGTATTAATTAAAATTATTTTTTAAATGATCATATTCGATTATATTAATTTTTAAACCAATCAGATTGGATCATACTAGTTTTAATTATATATTAAATTTTTTATATCACTTCTCATAAAATATTGATGAAAATGTTCATATTTTAATAAAATATATATTATTATATTTATCATACTTATGTATTATTAATCGAACAAAATCGTTAAAAATCATTAATTAAATCGAATTAAATTATTTTATTATAATTTTTTTAATAAACAAATTATCTGATACGATTCTATTTAAACAATATAAATAATCTAATCTGATTAATTTTTAATCAAACTAAATCGGACTATTAGGATATATTAATTCTAACAAATATTAGCGAGAGATCTCTTAATTCTTACAAATATCCAAAATTTTGATAGAAAATCTTTATTATTGTAAATATTAATTATGCCCTTAAATTTTAATTTTAGGTATTTTTTATTCAAAAATTTACTACAAAATTAATAATTTAAATAAGTTTATATTCAAATAATTTTATTTAATAAAAAATAAAATACATATTTATAATTATACTAATTATTAATTATTATTACTTATTATTATAATTATTAATTTAATATTGTAAAAAAGAAGAAAAAAGAATAATATTTTTTTATACTGTGTTTATGAATTAAAAAAAATTAGGTTCATTTGATGTAGGATACTTATTTTTGATTTGATCATGATTTCTCCAAATCAATCAACACGTTGTATATTATTGAATAAAAAATATTAATTTTAATAACGATAAACCATATAATAGGTAGTGAAAGACATAATAATATGAAAGAGAAAAATAAATTAAATACAAAGGAAAAAATCTATTTATTAATATAATAGTTAATTATAAATTATAATAAATTATTTATTACACTGATGGTACAAATAATAATAAATAAATAAATAAACTGATATGTACTGCATAGAACTTGTGAGCCGTGACCTATTACACCAAAGATGCTGATTGGTTTATAATATTATCAATTATAGCAATTAATTATAAGTCTATAAAAAAAATTAAATCAATAGTTATTTTTTATATAAATTATAATTGTACATTTAAATAATACCCATATAACCCCTTGAGCCTGTAACCATATTTCCAATTCCAATTCCAATTCCCTGTGCCCGTGTGCCAAGGATAGAGCTAACTCAAGACGATTCTTTGTTGTTACAGGGTCCGATTATATGATGGATCTCGTGGAACAGGACCCGAATTATAAACATATCCGACTCGAGGAACCAGAGATGGACCTCTACACCATCCCCATATCCTCCAGTAAGTTTATCTCTTTACCTGAAACTTAAACCCTAAGTCTTCTTGAATAAACCTGGGACGAATTTTCCAGGGAAGTAAATATTGTTATTTTCTGGTTGGAATTTGATTTTGCTAGAGTGTTGGTCCAAAAAAGATCCTAATAGGTACATAGTTACATTACGAGCAGCGTTTAATGAATAGTATTTGAAGCCAAGATTTGATACTTACCAATTTATTGTAGGTTGGTTCGCGTGGGATGAAATCCACGAAACTGAAAAGGTTGCTTTGAAAGAGTTTTTTGATGGAAGCTCCTTTTCTAGAACACCAAAAATATACAAAGAATACAGGGACTTTATTATTAACAAGTACAGGGAAGACCCTTCTAGGAGGCTTACGTTTACTGAGGTCCGTAAGTCTCTAGTAGGTGATGTTTGTTTTCTTCACAAGGTTTTTATTTTCCTGGAAAATTGGGGGTTGATTAATTTTGGGCTACCTCTGGCCGATGGGGATAAAACTTGTGTGGATGGGAGTGAAGAGAAGTCCAAGTTTAAGATCGAGGAAGGAGTGCCCAATGGGGTTCGTGTGGTTGCTACTCCCAATTCAATTAAACCAATTTCAGCACCCCCCAATGTGGATGTTGATCTTGATACAGTTGATAATGGGTTCAGGTTGCCTCCTTTGGCATCATGTTTGGACGTTTTTGCTGATTTGATGAAGCAGAAGGGCCTGGTCTGTGGCAACTGTGGTGATCATTGTGATTGTGGACACTATAAGCACATCAAGGTACATATTTTCACATTGTTGTCAACTTAGTAATGTAGTTGTATTTCTTTGCTTTGCTGTCTCTGTTAACTTTTTGGTGGATGGTGTCTTCTTGTCATTGCCATGTAGACGTAAATGCTGCTTTTGCACTGCTGGAACTTTAATGATCTTTAACAAAATTCCCTACTCAAGTATTTGATCTCTTTTTATCCCCTTTGCCTTTTATTTTTTGTTTGTTGGAAATTTATCATTAAGACTTATGTTGGCAGGATGACTATCTGATTTGCTTAAAATGTTTCAAAGATGGAAACTTTGGAGAGGATAAATCTATGGATGATTTCAAGTTAAGTGAATGCATTCAAAGTGATAAACAAGGAGCTGCTTGGACGGAAACAGAAACCTTACTTCTTTTAGAATCTGTTTTGAAACATGGAGATGACTGGGAACTTGTTGCTCAAAGTGTCCAAACCAAGACAAAGCTAGACTGTATTAACAAGCTCATTGAGCTGCCCTTTGGAGAGGTTATGTTAGCCTCTGCTCATAGAAAAAAAAAATCTAGTGACCTCAGAGGCAATGATGATGGTTTGAAAACAGCTCAGTTATCTGCATCTGAGCATCAAGAGACTGTCAATGGCGGGGATCAGTGTGATGAGCAGATGAATGGAAGTGAGCAGAATGAAGATGTTGTGAGTCAAGATTCTCCATTGAAGAGACAACGAATTTCTTCCTTTTCAGATTCTGGCAGTTCATTGATGAAACAGGTTGGAGTTTTACGTGTGATCTTCTAAATTATTTGGAAAGCTTCGCTCTTGATGTAGTCTTTTTGAAGTAAAGTCGGTTTTGCATTGTTTTAAATAGTTGAATTGAATGATTTTTTTTTCAATAAACTTGTAACCATAAGGGATACATTTGTTTTACCAACGCTGTGCACGTTGTCTGTAATTATGTACGATACAGAAAGGATCGGTGTTTTGACTTCTGAAATTTCCCCTCCCCTATCCTCACCTCATTTATAATCATAAATTTATTAATTTGGCTTGTGAGTCTTTTTGCATAAGCATTAGTTTTGAGTTTTGTATAAACTTTTTAAGGATTTTTTAACCCTTGTGTTTCTTCGTTATTTTCATTTCCTCCATGAGCATAATAATTGATAATATTTTTTCCATTAGGTAGGTCTTATATCAACCATGGCTGGCCCACGTATAGCAGCTGCAGCAGCAGAGGCTGCTGTTAATTCATTGTGTGAGGAACACTCGTGTTCAAAGGAGATATTTGATGGTGGATATGATTATTTAACTGAAGGTCCACTGCCTCCAGTTGGAGATTGTGAAACGATGAGGTGACATCCTCAGTAAAATTATTCTTTTAGCTGTGTATTAGACCTAATGCTATATTCCGGCTTCTGAAACTATCTAGTATCTTATTTTAGGGTTCTTGAGCTTGGAGATTCGGAGATGCAGGAAAGGCCTACTCACACGGGTATATTTTTGGTCTAACAATGCAAAATGAATTGGAACACTTTTTCTGAAGGAACTTGATTAGGCTGATGGATTTTTCTTACAGTAACATTATGTATTTGGTTTCTGCAATATATTGACATTTATTTACTCTCCTCACACGTTCTGCATCATAAATATTTCATGCATCTTTAGATAGGACTACTTTTAGGATCTATACTGACAAAGCATGCAGTTCTTGGGAGGACCTTTTCTTCCTATGTTGCCACACATCACTAATAACCCTGTTTGACTTGGTGTATTTTTTATTCACCTTCAGAAAGTGATGGTACTTCCCTTGAGAAGGATGCTGAGGTCCCTCTAACTCTACGGATTAGAGCTGCAATTGCAACAGCTCTGGGTGCAGCTGCTGCTCATGCAAAATTACTGGCAGATCAGGAAGAGAGAGAGATTGAGCATCTAATGGCGACTATAATTGAGACCCAGGTCAGTCATTGATCTACGGCTCCCTCTTTCTTGTTTATATTTTGGTCTCTCTCTCTTGTTATTTGTGTTACCTTGATATATTATTTTGGAATATGGATCTGCTGCCTTCATGGTTTGTGTGCCTTATTAGCTAGCCCTGTTCTTTGAAGAAACGAAGTGGATAATACTGATATTGTTTTTTTCCATGAACACCCTCGTTTAGACGAAGAAATTGCAGTGCAAAATTAAGCATTTTGATGACCTGGAGCTGATAATGATGAAGAAACATAATGAAATGGAAGAAGTGGAAGATTCTCTGTTAGAAGAGCGGATTGATGTGTTACGGAGGACTTTTGATGCTGGTATACCTAGATGGAAGGATCATTCTTCTATAAAATCCTAGGATTCTGTGTTATATGTTCAAATTTATTGAAGTAAAACAGCTCAGTCATGCAATCTTACTCTGTGTCATCATTTTATTCAATTCATTTTTATGGTGAGGAGGAGCAATCACATGCAAAGGGCTGCCATAAGAGAAACTGTTGCTCCAATATCTTCAAACGCACACATCCTAATGTTCATTTAACTTGTATTATAGCATGAAATCCCAACATTAACTATTGCTTGATTCGAGTTATTGGTCTATTATTGTAGTTCATACATAAACCATGAAATCGTGAATCTATGATGCCAAGTTTTTCTGGTTCTTAAGTATGTATTTCAGTAGATTTTTTATCACTTTTTTGGCTTCACCATAAGCCCATGACTTATTTTTCAAAAAGGAGGAGAAAGAAAAGAAAACCGAGATGTTTGTGATGCAAGGAACCAATTCTCGCTAAATAAACATACAAGTGTACTCGGAGCAAAAAAAAAAAAAGAAATTAAAAAAAAGAAGATAAAATACAAGTGTACAACTAACGTTTCACATCGAGTCCTCATTTGAGAATATACTTAATTATAGATGCATCGGTACATAATTATAATTTATAATAATAAAAATAAAATTTAATAATATTAAAATATGATATAAATGGATGATATTTAATATTAAATAATTATAATTTAATTTAAATAGTGTTTAATGTTAAATAATGAGTTAGATTTTTTAAAAAATTATAAAAATATATTAATTGCAAATGAAGAATTTATTTTTATAGTTATAAATTTTAAGAATGTTATTTAAATCTTATTATCTAATTTGATTTTGTAAGAAGAAAAATCCTACTAATGTGTTAATTTAATTAATACAGATAACATAAATAAAAAAAATTATCCTATATATAACAAATTTTTGTCATGAGAAATTATAAAAAATAATACACTTAAAATTTATAATAATAAAAATTTACTTCAATAACATTGAACAATATCTAATTGAATGTTATTTAAAATGAAATAATGTGATTTTTTTTTATTATTATACATAAAAAATATTATTTTTATAATTATGAATCTTAAAGATATAGTTTTTGTTGTTTTCTCAACACTCATCTCATTTGATTTATTAAAAAGTACTTACAAAAGAATGTTATAATATTTAAACAATAACGCTACGGTTTTTTTCATTATTCATTGAAAACATATATTTATATTATTAGAAAGAGAGGGAGAAATGTTGAAACCAAACTAAATAAGACACATAGTATTAGCAATATACAATAGTTCATATACTATCATGAATCACAAACAAGTTTAATTATTCTCACTTCAACTATCACTAAATTAGCACTTCATATGTACATATATATTAATGATCTTACATTACTTTGATCTTGATTATTAATTGTTCAGCCTAAGCAGAGAGCTTTCCTTGAGATTTTGATGCACAATTTGCACTAAGAAATTTCTCCTTTAACATCGTTTTGCACTCTTCAATGCGTTGTGGAAGAGTACATGGATTAAGTTGTATCCCAAAAGCACCCTCCACACACTTTGGACCCAAAACTATAACTCCCACAAACATTACCACCAAAAACACTATAACCAAATTCGTCATTTTATACACTTGTAATTTTATTAATGACCTAACTTCTTGATTTTCTTGCAGAATAGACAATGTAGGTTTGTATGTGTTTATATAGCCCAAAAAACTTAGCACCAACATGCTTCATCCAATGAAAAAACAATCTTGTAATAGAATTATAAAATCAAGTGAAAAATTCTAACCATAAGATACCTATAATATTTAAAGTTGATCAATCCAATCTTGTTTTAGTGTGTTTTGTGCACCCATCGGCATTATTTATTGGCCATTTCATTTTAAGCTCTTGATTTTACATTAGTATGTTAAGTATTGATTATAAGTAAAATCGAGATGTATGATAATAAAATAATTTTGAAATCAATAGATAGATTATTTTATTCCTAAAATTGTGATAAAAAATACTTTTATTAATTTAAACCAATAAGTGAATAACTCCTGTCTTTGAGATTGTGAGTCAAGTGCTTTTGTTTTCCACGTGTGGACATTTCATTTTGAGGTTCATATGCCACTCATGGAAAACATTATCAAATTCCCCACAAATTATATAAACAGTCCATTTTTTTAAATAAGATGTTTACTCATAATATTAATCAATTAGTTTATTTTTTTTATCCATTTTTTATTAAGTATTTTTTTTATAAATTTTTTTATTAATATAAAATACCATGTCATCATATATTTTAAAAATAACTAATAATTTTTATTTTTAAAGGTATTGTTTGGTATTAAATGAGTACTAGACATACGACTTCAGGTGTGTAGGTACCCCGCTATAATATAACGAGGTGATAGGACTAGTTCAACAATGACCTAAGCCCAAGAGGTTTGGTAAGACATGTTACCCCGTCGATAGAGTACCTCGTTGTTCAAGTGCGAGGTCCTCGTTGTCTAAAGTACGAGATCCTAGGCTTCAAGATCTCACGTGTTAACCCTATTCTGACGATCTGAATAAAGCTACTTATGGACTTAAAGCGACTCATATGTAACGACCTCCATTATATGCATAAAGTAACCTATTGTAATGCATCGATCTTTTTTATGATAGTTTGAATATCATTTTATTGTGTAAACAATATTTTAAGGTCATTTGTATGTAACCTCTTATGTGCGTAGGATGTAATACACATGCATATATACCTCTTAAATGAGTAGAATACGAGATCCACTTCAGTTGTTCAATTTTTTACTTCTCATTAAGAATCATTAAAATTAGACACTTGAATTCTCTCAAAACAAGTATATTATTGAGTTATATTTTAATATGATGAACAATTTGGTGCAAAAATTGCAATCACTTTTACATTAATAGAAAATATTCTTGAATCAAATATCGCAAAAGCTAGTGACAATAGTTCACTTTGATGTAAGTTATTGGCAGCTAGTGTTAGGAAATTATTGGGATGTGACTTGCAAACAAAATAAAATTGAGAAAAATGAAGATAAAATGAACACTAATATTTTACGTGGAAAACCCTCAAACAAATAAGGAAAAACCACAGGTAAATTTAAGAAGATTTCATTATAGTAAAAGAATTACAACACTTTCTCTCTAAATATAAGGAAACCACAATTAACAAATGCTCTCTCTCTCTTATAATAGGAGAAACCACTATTTCTCTAACAAAGGAAAGACACTAGTATTTAGGAGAAATTTAGTTTTCTCTCTAATACACACACTTTTTCTTTCTCTCACAAATAGGGATCGATATGTTTTTTCAATTTTTTTGGATGCATCAAATGAGAGAAGAAGCCCTCTATTTATAGTTTGTTTGGTTCCTTCATTATTGGTGTGAAATGAAAATTACTACACCTATCTTCATGTGCAACCACCCTTTTATTCTTTTTTGAATTCAAAGGTTGGCTAACAAAATTCAAAGGTTGGCCAACAACCCATGCATTTCATTCTCCAAAAATAGTTCACAAAAGAGGCTTTACCTTTTCACATTTCTCCAACTTAAAGTCATTTTTGTGGTAATTCTTCAACCCTTCCTCTCTTGCCAATTTCATGCCCTTACATTTCTGCTAGGCCGAAGACACTGTATGAACTTGTCAATGTTAATTGTCTTGGTCATAACATCTGCTAAGTTATCATTAGTGTGAATCTTCTACATATCCACGCTTCTTTCCTCCATTACTTCTTGTACAAAGTGATATTGATCCCTTATGTGTTTTGTCCATGAATGAAAATCTGGATTCCTTGCGATGTGTAAGGCACTCTGACTGTCACAAAATAGAACAATTTTTTCTTGTCTGTGTCTGAGCTCCTCCAATAACCATTGTATCAAGATCGTTTCCTTGTAAGCTTGTGTAGCTGCCATGTATTATGCTTCCATTGTAGATAAATCCACAATTGTCTATAGTTTAGAAACCCAACTTATAGCTACTTCTGCAAGTGTAAACACATAACCCATAGTGGAATTTCTTTTCTTGAGGTCTCCTGCAAAATCTGAATCCATATAGCCCCTAACAATAAATTTTGATCCTCCATAACATAATGCAGCATCTGATGTATCTCAGAATCCTCTTCACGGTATTCCAATGCTCTCCACTAGGGTTTGCCATATATCGATTGACTACTCCCACTGCTTGTGCAATATCTGGTCTTGAACATATCATGGCGAACATCAAACTTCCCACTACTGATGCATACGATACTCGAGACATCTCCCTCCTATCTGCTTCATTGCTAGGAGACATACTGGAGGATAACTTGAAATTTATAGGAAGAGTGGTAGAGATTGTCTTACAATCTTGCATGTTGAAGCGTCACAATATTTTCTTCAAGTAATTATTTTGAGAAAGCCAAATCTTGCATGTTGAAGCATCTCTAGAATCTGGTTTGCTGATCCTAAGTCCTTCATATCAAATTCCCTAGCCAATTGTACCTTCAATTCTTGGATTCAACCTTTGTTGGGGTCTGCTACCAATATGTCATCCACATACAACAACATAATGATATAGTCGTTATCATTCTCAAACCTCTTGTAGTATGTACAATGATCTGAACTGAGTTTGTTGTATCCAAGGCTCATGATAAAGGAATCAAATCTCTTGTACCGATACCTCGGTGCCTGCTTGAGATCGTATAGAGATTTGTTCAATTACAAACCAAGTTCTCCTTGCCTGTTTCAACAAAACCTTTTGGTTTGAGCATATAGATTTCTTCTTCAAGTTCTCCATTAAGAAATGCAGTTTTCACATCCAACTACTCCGAATGTAAGTCAAACATAGCCATGACTACTCTAACTGTTTTAAGTCGAACTACTGGGGAAAAAATCTCATTGAAGTCAATGCCTTCTTTTTGAGCATATCCTTTTACCACCAATCTTGCACGATACCGTTCCACTTGATCATTGCTATCCCGCTTGATCTTGTAGACTCATTTTTTACTAATGGCTTTTCTTCCATATGGTAACGGTACCAGCTCACATGTCTTATTATTGTGTAGAGCTTCAATTTCTTCTTGCATTGTTGTCATCCATAAAGATGTATCTGATTTGCTTGTAGCTTTATGAAAAATCGAGGGCTCTCCATCCTCTATTAAAAGATAGTATGCAATATTGCTCTCCGTAACATACTTTAAGTGCTAAGCTCGTGACATTCTTTCACGAGTAGACCGACGAACTTCTAAAGCCTCAAACTTGACTAGTTCGTGTACCTCATGCTGATTCAGAAGAATTTGGAGCTTCTTCTTCCAAATTATTTTCCATGTGTATTGTTGTAATCTCTGAACTTTCCTTTGTCGTGCTATCGTTTCCTTTTTTCTACTGTAGTCGATCTTCTAAAAAGATCACATCCCTGCTGATAATATGCTTGTGGGTAGTGGGATCCCATAAGCGATACCTCTTTATTCCTTCAACATACCCTAAGAATACACACTTCTTGGGCGTTATACATCACATACACAGGACATCCAAAAAAATGTAATGTAGAGTAATCTCCTGGCTTACCAGTCCACATCTCCATCGGCGTCTTTGAGTCAATTACAATTGATGGTGACCAATTTGTCACATAACAAGCGATAATCGTCGCTTCTTCCCAAAATGAGTTGAGTAGACTCACAGTCCTCAACATAGCTCTTATCCGTTCTGTAAGAGTTTTGTTCATCCGCTTTGCCATTCCATTTTGCTAAGACGTGTATGCAACTGTGAATTATCGTTTGATACCTTCTTACTTACAAAGAGCAAGAAACTCACCATCTATGTATTCTCCTCCATTATTTGTCCTCAAACACTTGATTCTTTTCCCATATTCAAGTTCCACAAGCACTTTGAATTCTTTAAAAATTGAAAAAAACATATGACTTCTTCTTGATTGGATACACCCAACATCTCATGGAGTAATCATTAACGAAATACACAAAATACTTTGCTCATCCTAGAGAAATTTCCGTTGATTCCCACACATTAGAATGTATCAAGTCTAGGATGCGCTTACTCCTAGCAACAGATCTACCAAATTCTAATCTATGCTGCTTACTTGTAACACAATGTTCACAGAAAAGGTAAATTTACCGATTTGAGTCCCGAAAGTATTTTTATATCAAAGAGAATCTTCAAACCTCATTCCGACATGTGGCCTAGTTTGAGATGCCACATCATCGTAGATTTTTCTCCATCACTGGTTGTTACAACACACGTATTAGCTTCCGACAGTGTTTCCCCTTCAAATATGAATAGATTCACTGTGATCTTTTCTGCCTTCATAATCAAAAGTGCACCTCTCACAATCTTCATGATATCATTCTCGACATGGGTCTTACATCCAAGATTGTCTATTTTCCCCAAAGACAATAGATTATTCTTCAAGTTCTTCATGTGTCGTACATCCTAAATAGTGCGAACCATACCATCAAACATTTTTATTTTGATAGTACCAATACTAATGATCTCTAAAGCATGATCATCATCCATGTGTACAAAACCTCATGAGATTGGTTCATATTTGTGGAACCACTTTCTTCGAGATGTCATGTGCCATGTTGCTCCTGAGTCTAGTAACCAGACATCAGTGAACTACTTTCTGCTTCCAACCTTTGTTGTTGCCTCGCTATATAGAACTTCGACACTATCTAAGATGCTTGTTGCATTCCCTTGAGCATTTAATGACTCAGGGTCTCCACTCTTCTTCTTGTTCCAACAATCCTTCTTGTAGTGCCTCTTCTTGCCACAATTATAGCATTTAACATTCTTATTACCTCTTGACTTTGATCTACCACGATTTTGACTCCCATTGAAGCCACATTCCATTGATCTCCCTCGTGTCACCGTCAAGGCTTCTACTTACTGCGAACTTGCTTGTCTATCCTCCCTATTTTTGTGCCTATTTTCTTCTTCTAAAACAACGGCTACAATATCGTCGAAGACTAGATAGTCTGAAAGGATGTCGATGATGAGTTGATCATATGAGTTAGGTAGACTTTGAAGTAGAATCTCAGCACATTCAACTTCTTCTATTTTATGCCCTAATGTAGTAAGTTGAGAAGATAGAGTATTCAAGGTGTTGACGTGATCGATTACCGATGTGGATTCCGCCATTCGAAGAGTGTAGAGTTTTCTCTTTAAGAAGATCTTATTTGTGAAGTGACTTGGCCTCGTACAGTCTTGTTAGAGTATCCTATATCTCTTTTACATTCGTCTTCTCCGCCATACTAGATAATATTCCATCGGTTAGTGCTAAATGTAGATTGGAAATTGCATTACCATCTATCTCATTCCATTTTTCATCAGTGATCCTCGTGGGCTTTTCTCCAATTGCTTCCAAGCAATTATCCTTCCTTAAAATTACCTTAATCTTCATTTTTCACAACAAGAAATTGCTTCCGTTGAACTTCTCAATATCGTACTTTGCTATCATAATAATGATCTATTTTTTTTGGACTTGAATCGGTTTTCACTATTTCAACGTGAACAATACCATATCTATGAACAGTATCTATCAATAGTACCCCCGAACCTGGAGCTCTGATACCACTGTTAGGAAATTATTGGGGTGCAATTGGCTTACAAACAAAATAAAATTGAGAAAAATAAAGATAAAATTGACACTAATATTTTACGTGGAAAACCCTCAAACAAATTAAGAGAAAAACCACGGGTAAATTTAGGAAGATTTCACTATAGTAAAAGAATTACAACACCTTTTTTCTAAATATAAGGAGAAAACACTTGATAATACTAGATCTCTATTATAATAAGAGAAAACACTCTTTCTCTAATAGAGGAAAGACACTAGTATTTAGGAGAAATTTAGTTTTCTCTCTAATACATACACTCTCTCTTTCTCTTACAAATTTGGATCAATATGTTTTTTTCAATTTTTTTGGATGCATCAAATGAGAGGAGAAACCCTATATTTATAGTGTGCTTGGCTCCTTCATTATTGGTATGAAATGAAAATTGCCACACTTATCTTCATGTTCAACCACTCTTTTATTCTTCTTTAAATTCAAAGGTTGGCCAACAACCCATGCATTTCATTCTCCAAAAATAGTCCACAAAAGAGGCTTTACCTTTTTACAGCTGGTTCAATAATTAATGATCGTCACATACCCATTTGTTCATGTTTTCTGTAACCAATAAAGTTGTTCTATTATTGTTGTTAGTTAGTAATCAAATCTTCAATGTACATTAAATCCTAAAAAAATAATACTTATTTTATTTAATTTTAAACCAAACTTCATTAGTTGTACATTATTTTCTTACTTTATTTTATTATTTAAAAATAAAATAAAATTGTTTTTAACTTTATTTACCTTTTGTTTTGAAATTTATTATGTCTTAACACAAAAATGTACCTTCAACAAACTCAACTAAAATAAAATAATTGTAGAATTGAATAATTGATAATGAGCATTTCCTTGATGCTAGGGATCAATACTCTTTGTATTTTTATTTACTATCCAAATTTTTATTTTTATATATTATAAAACATTTAAATTACTTTTTCTTTCGAATACAAGTTATTAAAACTTCATAATGCGCATCTAAACTAGCAAATTACAATTTAGAACAACTTTTTTATTTAGAGACCTATAAACATAGTAAATGATACTATTTGTTTTGCAAAGGTGTCATGCAAACTACTTAATTAAAAATACTATGCATAATTGCTAAAAAAATAAGGAATAACTATTAAATTTGGACCTAACTACTTCTCAAAATTTAGGTTATGAGATGAATGATTAACTTTGTTTATATATGAGTTAGATACTTCATGCCTAATCGATGTGAGACTTTTTAATACTTTTCCTCACATCGACAGTTCATCGATGGACGATGGTGGGCTTACAATTGCGTGTCATAGAGTGAGTTTGCTTGCTTTGATACCATGTTAAATTTGATCTCAATTCTATCTTAAAACCCAAGTTATTAAATAAAAGATTGCATTCATTTATATATAAGTTGGATACTTCATGTCCAATCGATTTGAAACTTTTTAACATTAACTCATAATACATCTAGTTGCATTTTTTTATGATAGTTTATATTAATTTTAAAAAATGATAATTCGTATATATTTAACCACTCAACCATAAATATATTACACATATATTACACAAATACTTGTAACCCTTCTAGTAAGTGTAATTTCTTACACATCTGTGCATTTCAATTTACTTCCTCTTTCTCTTTCTCTACAATCCACCGAAACCCACACTACAGGCCGACTTTACATGGTAAAAACAAGTAATCGTATACCTTTATGAATTTTACCACACGTGGGGGGTTTATGTAAAAAATTATCGCATTTTGGACAGGTGCCCAAAACCTTAGGTGTAGAACAAATGTACACATATATACATCATATTTTACAAACTTGCAATTGCAATTTGAAAACATGTGCTGAACACATGTTAAAATATCACCACAAATACCATAAGTTAAGAAGGAGAGATAGAATACCGAGCTACAAATTTTAAACAAGAAAAAATCCATAAATATCTTAGAAGATAGAGAATTTAATCTAAAATCTTTGAACATAATAATAACAAGAGAGAAGGTAGTAAGAGAAAATAAAATTTATCGAAATAAAGAGAATAAGACATATATAATTTACAAAAGGCATAAACGAAATGAACATTTTTAAATTTAACTACGTTAAGATAGTATATATCTTAGATGTTTTAAGTATTAAGTTGATAGAATTTAGTGATATTTAAATTAAATAAGAAATTAAGTAAATAAAATATATTATTTAAAACTAAGTAAATAAAATAAATTATTTTTAATTAGTTATTTAAAAAAAAAAACTAAATAACATCAAATGACACCAATCGAATACCCCTTACCATAAAAACTATACACTTTTACTTTATATTTTTTCCTGTAAACGACTTGTCGTTCATTGTTT
The DNA here is from genome assembly GCA_037013495.1 of Hippophae tibetana. NCBI lineage: Eukaryota > Viridiplantae > Streptophyta > Magnoliopsida > Rosales > Elaeagnaceae > Hippophae > Hippophae tibetana. Next base: position 3,475,995 of record CM072812.1, read on the forward strand.
GATCCCCAAGCCCCACCGTTTCCCTTTCCCTCACATTGTTGCTCCCGCTCCTCGAAAATTTGAGTGTCTTTTTGTTTAAAGTAAAAATAAACCGAAAAACCTCTCTAAATTCTTTATCCAAAATGCCCAGACGACGCCTTAGGTTGAGCTGCTCTTCCGACGACGACGAACTCCAAAACCAACAACAAGAAGAAGACAACGAAGCCGAGCTCCAAGAACCAGCAGTACCACCACAGCTTCCAATACCTAACCCTAATGATCTCTCCGAGCCAGTTGAAATCTCCGACGACGAAGAGTTCATTGACGTTTCCGACAACTTATCACCACCATCGGAAACGCCTAATTATGATAACCGGACACCGCCTCCTGCTTCTCCTCCGAGCTCTGGTGGGTGTCCCATAAGCGATTATCTTGGGGGACTAGGGCTGAGGTTGACAAGAGAGTGGTTGGATGCTTGTCTCGGCAGTCTTGAGCGCTCCTTTCCGGGATTTGCTAACAGCGATGTCGTTGGGAAAACAAAGCTTTGTTTTGAGCAGTTCTTGCTTTCGGATATGAATATATGTGGAGCTGGGTCGCTGCCTGAAAATGTTGATCGCCTACACTTAGTTGATCTTCCAGGGCCATATGTGTTGCAGGTTGCGTTTAACTTTCCTAGTGCAATGTCGAACTATAGAAGTTCACAACTTTTTTTGCTATACAAATATATTTTTATTACTGCTGCCTTTTAGTATAATGCATAAAGCAGGTTGGTTGTTGCTTTTAATTTGAAAAAAAAAGATCTTTAATCATGAAGTTGAAGCTAGAGGCTAAGTAATTTAAAATGTAGGGAAAATTAAGAAGCATACCGAGGAGAGAGCTACTGGTTGGTGTTAATGTATGTTGAGATTGAAACGCTGGTAGTGTTGTTTTTGTTGCTTTGTATGTGCACCATTGATGAATTAAATTAACGTGAATAATGAAATATGAAACGAAATTCCTAACATTGTTTTAGTTGTTTCAGTTGATAATCCTCGGGACTGAATTTTGTTAGCAAGTATTACAAACTTTGTTCCCTGCAATTTTGATGATTAATGACATTGAACTGTTCTCTTGTAGGTTGATGAGATTGCCAATTTAAGTTGTCCTCTTAAGAGCAGGTATCAGAAAGCAGCTCCTGGGGTAAAGAGGTGTCTTAAGTTGTCTATGACAGATGGTGTGCAACACATATTTGGCATGGAGTATAGACCTATTAAGGATCTCGATGTTTTGGCTCCTGCTGGTTTGAAGGTTTCTTAAGCTCTTTTGACTATTTATGGTTTTTCTTTGGCTGAGTTGACTGCTTCTGTCCTTCAAATTTATTGTGAAGGATTTTGTTTGTGAATTGATTCTCAATACATGAGCTTTATGTTCTTGCAAAGGTTTATATAAACAGATGCTTTTCTTATGTTATGGAGCAACTATGATAAACTGTTTACCTATTATAAACAGGATTATAAACTGTTTTTCTTATGGCTATATCCCATATACTATCTGTCTGCATTTGTTAGAATGGAAATCTGAAAGGCATTAGAAATTTTAGAGATTGTGAAAGATATTCATGGACTATATTGCATAGAGAAAACTTATTGATTTGGCAATGAAGTCTAAACATTTTTTCAAGAGCCATCTCAGTACAGATGGCCTGTGGCAGGGGGTTATATTCCTTGTTATAATTTAGTATGTGCATGCTCTGACCCAAAAACAAAAACATATGGATATAAGAAAGATAATGTAATACATGGTAAATTCCAATTTTTCACGAAGTCGGCAAAGCAAATGTTTTGATAGCTTCATATAATTTGAACTGGAATTTTGATATAATTGGTCATTTGACTTTGTGCATACAAGTCCTTCAACGAGTTTTGATACATTCTAGAGCAGGTCTTTTTTCATTTACTGTTTTCCAATTTGTTTATAACATTTCATGCTGACTACGATAATCATGTTACAAGTCCCTTCTTATCATAGTTCTCATTTGCTCACTTAAACAGGTCATTCTATTGAGTTGTAGGTTGCTATCTGCAATGTGCATGTACGACATGGACTTCTTATGTTGGTTCCAGAAGCTTTTGAAGTTCTAGGGGGATTCGTTGAGGAATTGGAGGCTGCACGGCAGCGGCTTGTTGAGGAAGTAAATAAGCCACCTGGGCCAAAAAGGTAATTTTGAGGAGCTAACTGCTAGAAATACATATTAATGCTGTTGAAGAATACTTTATGCTGGATGCTCTTATGTTTTATAGTTCTAAATATTAAGTTCCCTCCCCTACCCCCTCCCAACCAAAAAAAAAAAAAGAAATTAAAGAAAGAAAGAAAGAGAGTGGGCCTTTTAATCTATTTGTTGGCTGCTTGCTTTGATTTGACATTGTTTATGTTTGTCAGTTTGTCAAACTTATCATGAAAATGATTGATTTGGACCTCATTGTTGTAGAAATTATATCAGTAACTTACAGAGTAAGCTCAGGAACTATGGAGGTTGATTTTCGTTTTTCAATTATATCATTTTTGCACTGTCATCACTGACCTCTTGGTGATATCTTTTTTTTTCATGCTACATTGATCCATTCTCACGAGTCTTGTGCAGGACACGCGCAGGATTTCTTCCTCCTTTGACAACTAGGGCAGCCCATGCAGCATGGTCATCTAATGATGCTCCTGTTGTAGGGCGAACTGATAATTCTACATCTCATATCACAACCTCATTACAAGCACGTGATCAGGGTACATACATACATACATTTCTGTCTTCCTCTACCTACCTGTCAAATTTGTTGTCAATACAGTTTGCTATAACTAAAAACTCGATGTGTAAGTTTTTATCTGTTTCAGTTACTAGAACTCTCTTTTATTTTAAGCAGTCACTTTTCTATATTTTGGATCTAGGTGCCACCCTTGTAGCATCTAGAGATGATACTGGTCAAAGGACGATGGAAGAGTTTGCTGCGTCGACTAATGAAGGAAATGCTTTCCTTAGCCCACCTTCTATTGTCCATCCCAGTGCTGATGCTATCCACATGGATACTATTCCTAGTGGCATGACACATTCTACGCCTAACCAAAATTCTGATGCTGTGTCAGTTGTGGAGGACATCGATAAGGATGCAGTTCCCTATAGAGGAAAAAATAGTGTGATTAATTCATCTTCAAATGATGTTTTGAACGATGAGGACATGGATATGATTGCTGAGCTTGAACATCCTCTCATACTAACTGGAGTTAGAGAAATCCCTTTCACTTACTTAGCTAGTTTGTCTGCTAGGTGGGCTGCGATGAAACATGATGCTCATTCTGTTAGAGGAAAAATCAAGGTTACTATGATTTTCTTCTTCTTTCTTGATTGAAATTATTACTTAAACCACTTTGGTTCATCATCTAACTGAATGGATCTGATCACTGGATATTTATTTTAGCTTCGCTCAATGCAATCACTGTTGCTCACTGAATCTTGGCAGCTTTATCATCGGTCCATTATGACCGATTTAGTCAATTATGAAGATAACAAAGTATTTTGTGGATAAATTTCACTTTTTATATCATGAAATATTTAATGACATCATTCTTACAACGATAAATTTATACTTTGCTCTATGTAACTATTGCTGCATCAGAGGAGTTTCATGCGCATCTAAAGCTTGTGGCAATAAATAGATGATTAGTTAGCACTTCCATGTTATAACTATATATTGTAAAGATCATGCATTCTAAGTGCTGGGACAAATGTTTGCAGTGTTTTTTAACTGGCGTGAAGGGTTTCCAATATAAGCACAGAGAAACATATGATCTTTGGGTGTATGTTGACGATGGTAGTCTCATTTCTGAGATCCTTATTGATCACAACGTAAGTTGAAGTTGTAATCTTGTTTAGCTTATTAGGGGCTTCAACAAAATTATTATTCTGACCAGCACTTTCTGCTTTTTAGATTGTACAGCAAGGGATAGGTCGTTCACCTCAGGAGGTCACAGCTGCCCTTTCTTCTTCGGACTTGACCATTGTCCATGGCATGAAGGATACTATGAAGCAGTTTCAATTTTTCCTGACAAATTTCGAGGTAATATTTCAGCTTTTGACCGAAGCCCAAATTTAACAAAAAAAACCGATTTTGAATATTATGGATATGGTACGTGTTTAATGATTGTTTCATAAGGTGGTACTATGTCTCAGGGCATAATCGTTGTAGAGATGAATGACACCTCTCCTCTTCCAGTTGCTCTTGAGATGAACCAAGGCTGTCTCAACTCTGATGCATGGCTGCTATTAGGGAGACTGAAATCTGATACTTCAGCTCAAATACCACTGCGTGTTCCCTCCACCCTTATTGATATATCCCCTTGATTGGCTCAAGTTATGCGTGGTCTGCCACATTTGTTGGAAGTATCTCAGTTTTTCTAACGGTCTAGAACGAAGAGGGTAGGATCCAAAGCCATCCCATCTTGGATGCAGGACTCAAGCTGTTAGAAGAAACACCATGGACTATAAACTTTTTGGGGAAAATTCAATTGAATGAATTGGAAACTCATAGATTGGCCAAATTTTCAAGATGCAGATTGCTCGCTTGTGCTGAAGCATAAGGCAATTCTACAGATATGTAGACAGCCAGTGTGTTTATGGTATTCACATTGCCTCAACATTTGGCTTTGGCTAATCTTGAGGAAAGGATACCTTAACAGACTTAGCCATTCGTCCTCAGTCTATCATTTTTCGACTGATGGAGAAGTTTGAGGTGGAAATTGCAAAAGCCTACTTGGTATTTATCAAGAAACCAAGTCATGGAATGTGCTTGAGAGCAACATTCTTGAGTGTCAAGTCTACGGCTTTGGGCCAGATTCACTCTTATATGGTATCTTCTGTTTATATTAACGTCAAAACTCACTTGAAGGAGTTCTAATAAAGCAGAGTTCTGGTATACTGATGTTACTCTTTCTAATCTATCAGTGTTTAAGATATACATCTCTATGATCATGGAATACAAGAGAGTTACTTGTTTCAGGTAATTACTTGATCACAATTTCCATTTGAATTATTCCAGAAAATTTTAGTGATTTTTTTTTCACGTCACATTTTGATAATTTGTAGTTTTCTTCAAGCATACAAACCCTTATCATTACCATGTATAGAACCCATCTTCATCAATAGTTCTCAACTCAGGAAATGTAACTATCCCAGGTTGTAAACATGGTCTTATGCCGGATAAAAAGTCTGCAATCTTCTTTCTAGTTGTGTCCCTATCTGAACCCTGGTTCCGGCATTAATAGGGTACGGTTGCACCACTCCAATTCCTCTGGCCAAAATGCCTTCCAATAGAATGTTGGTTTGGCCCAAGTTGGTTCTGTCAAGTAGTAGTCTCCTCTGCATGTGCTGTTCACTATAGATTTGGTGCATTTTTTGGTTTGCAGTATTGGCATCACACTAAGCACAGCCTAGTAGCGGTCATGTTCAGTTCATAAATTTTTTTATTGAAAAAGACAAATGAAACTTATAGAAATGCAACAAATGCTTTAGCTATAATGAACCTCCCATCTCGTAGTTCTTTATCCATTTCCATTTCGATATGGCTCAATAAGAACTTGTCATTTCTGATTCAATCAAACCTGGAGTTACAATTGTTATTCCAACTTCTCTCCCAATTTCAACTCTTAATGTCTTGTATAGGCTTACAACTGCTGCTTTGCTAGCCTGTGAAAGAATTGTAAAATATATATGAATTAATTACAATCTCAATTTCCTAAACATAAGAGATTTATGGTTTGTCTACTTGTGCTCATGTTAAAAAGTGATTTCAAAAGAAGCGATTTTAGGAAGAAGCACATATAATTTCCTTTTGTTAGCAAGCACAAAATGTGCTTATGAATGCGGAAAGTGATTTTGACAATTTTTTATTCTTGTTTGGTTTTTATGCCTTTTTTTTGTTAAAAACCTTTTTACATGGTGATAGAAGCATAAACAAACAAAACCTTAGAGTGAATAATTTGTATAGGCTTTCTTACACTATAGAAGCTGAATTGGGGTAATGGTAACCATGAAGCAGAAGATGCAATCCCTATGATCTTTCCCTTGCTCCTTTTAAGGTGTGGAATTGCAAAGTAGGTGACATAGACTGAACCCCAGAAGTTTGTATCCTATCAGAGAAGGCAGAGTTATTGCTAAAAACAATTATATAATAGTTTATACCAGTTCAACTAGCTAGAGTTTACCATCTTCTTAGTCAGTTGCATAGTCATGTTTGAATAACTCAGAATTCATTAGTAAAGACCTTCATCTTATTCAAACCAGCAAAACTGTTATGTTTATAAGTTAATTATCATAGCTTGTTTCAAGTTAGCGATATTAGTGGCCTCCTCAAAGATGAAGGCAGGAGCATTTCTAGCATTGTTTACGAGATGATCCACTGTCCAGTACACAAATCCTTCATCATTAGTCTCAGATTAACATTCCGAAAATCCTTTTATGCTTTCATGAAAATAAATAAAGGGTTGTGTGGTTGTATAGGTCCACTAGCAATTGTGTTGGGAATATGCAAACAAAAATCTCACATTGACTAGACATGAAGTAATTCATAGGCTTATTATAAAGACTTATGCTATTCCATTAAAAGGTTAATTTTTTATGATTGAATCTCAAGTTCCTTACATATTGTAATTAGAGTATTTAGATTCACTACTTATTTTCCTAATTAATTTTGTACGCTTGTTTTTTAAAAAGTACCACGTAAAGACATAACAATGTACTTAGGTGGACTAATTGTTTTTCTTTTAATTTTTTTAATTGCATGATAAAAGAAGTTATAATATGAATAATTAATGAAATATTTTTTTTGAAAAAAATAGATAAATGAAGATCATTTGTTCTGGCAATTTCTTTTTTCAAAACCAATGAGTGTTGAAATTGCAATAACTAGTTAGAGATAAAAACCCTAGTATTGTTTGATTTACATTGGCCATAGTAATTCAATGTTTCACCAACAAAGCACCCACATTGTTCTAGCTTGGAAACATATGCAGCAATGGTGATAAAATCTTGGCAACCAAGAGTTGTAGCTTTACGCTCTACTATTGACAAGAGTCCTCTTCTAGCAACGAGAGCAAGACAAGCTCCTCGTCTAGCATACAACAATTTTCTTCAGCGTTGCATACATAGTATAATATTACGAAATTAAAAGAAAAAAATAAATTTCTTCTACATGTGTTAAATTAATATATTTAAAAAGTGTATTACAAGTATCAATATATTTCATCCTATAACATAATTTAACTATAATTTTAATTTGAGATGATTTATTTTTTAAATTATATGTAGTATAAAAAATAAATGATTGTATATATTAGTTATCTTTTAGTGAAAAATCCAAAAACAAAAACCAAGAGACTCTTAAAATGACAAATTTTATATGAATAAATTTAAAAATAATAAATCAGAAGAATTGTAATTTTTGTAATAATTGCATTATTTGAAATTAAAATATGAAATCAAGTCTTCTAAATATGTAGTAAATTTTAATTTATTTTTTTATAGTGTAAAAAATAATGAATTATATGTACTAATAATTTTCTTTTAGTGGAAAAATTAAAAAGAATGACCGAAAAACTCTTAAAATATTTGATTTTACGTAGAATAGTTAATGAAATTGACAATTACAAAGAAAATCAAAAGGCTCATAAATTTTATAATAATTATCCATGTAAAAGAGAAATTTAAAATTCTTCCCAATATAAGTTAAATTATATACTTAAAAAAATTATAATACATAAAATATGAATAGAAAATTATAAAAAAAACGTTATTTTTATTTATTTCTATAAGTTATCATAGGTTAAATGTTGAGAATTTTAATACATTTTACATATTATTCTAATTTTAAATGTATTATGTTGAGATATTAATACATATATTACAGATGAATAAAATGATGTAATTCTCTATTTAATGTTTTAATTTAAAATATATTGTAAATAATCATTTTGATAAATGTAATATTTAATTTTTAAATGATAAACAAAACTTCATTTAATTAACAAATTTTAAAATTATAAAATCATCAAATGCATTGCTATTATTTGTAGTTCTATGCCTTAATACGAGATTAATCATAAGTATTTTTACTTTACTTTGTTTTTAACTCATCCCTCATTTTGATTTTAGATTTTTTACTTTATGCATTTTTAATTTGAGTTAATAATGTTAAAAAAATTAATATAAACAAAATCTCAAAAATTTAACTAAATTACTTATTAAACTTTATACATTTTTAAATTAAAATTTTATATATTAATTAAATTAATTCCAACATTTTAAATATTTTTTTTTTACGCAGGTTTTCTTGGCTTGTTTCGTGTTTAAGAACTCAATAAATAATCACCAAAATACTAATTAAACAAGATGTCATGTCATGTTTAACTTATTCATTAAACAGTGTCGCATTCATTTCATCAATCATATCATAAATTGCTACTCCTGATTTAATCTTGTAGTAATTCAATTGCATTTATTTGAAGGACCCCAGAGAATGGCAAGCACAGAACTATAAAAAGAGCTTAGGTACTCTTTGATCGTTATACTATTATCATAATTCTTATTATTGTCTCTAAATAAGATTCAAGCTACAGCTGTTGTGTATCATCTGCCATCTTCCTAGTAAGATTGACTGTATGGAATTTTGCATTTGTGTTCAAATTGGACGTTTGCTATGTTAGCCAATAGCCACACAAAAAAAGGATGCATAACTCATAAAACAATAACAAAAATCCATTAATTAATATTACACTACATACACTCGCATACAAAGCCAATTTGCCTCACAGCTAAAATCAATCTCACTAAAAGTAGATCATGGAATCAAAACTGCACACTTACACCTCTCTCTTTCTCTCTCTCTCATAAACACAACTTAGGATACAATAGTGATGAAGACAAACAACCTACGAGCTGCAAAAAATAATGATTTTATGAAGTAGCTTTTGTAATAATGCTTCTCTTTCCTACTTCTCTTCTCCACTTCCATTTTTTCCCCTTCTAATAATGACTGAATTATACATGCTAGTTCCTAAGCATGATGCAAATCTAACTCACTAAACAAACTCTTCATCGATTTACTATCATTTGAATAGCATTAAGCTGAGTCGGAGTCACGTTCTGCAGATTCATAAGAAAACAGTTTAGTAATATGCTCTCTGAAACAATATTGAAGAAAATTTTCATAATGAAATTCAAGTACCTGAGAAAGATGATTAAACAGTTCTTTGTTGCTCCGAGAAAAATTTACAAAGAAATCAGAAAGATAGCTTGCTAGGTTAATCTGTAACAAATAAGCAGTTTAGATATTAATATTCGCTACAAGCTAAAACTGGATGATGGATGAACTTAAGTTTCAGATCTAACCTGATTAAGGGGATCAGCAACAATAAATAAGTCATCTTCATCTGCATCCTCCTGATCCTTCCAAATTTAACAAGCAAGATTCAAAAGTTAATCCCATAACCAAAAAATAAAAACTACAAAAGTAAACAGTTTCGAGTATAATTCCTAGCTAGGGGAAAATACGGAACAGCAACATGACACTTATCAGAGAATAGATGCATGTAAAGGAGAGAAAACCTCATTAAAAGCTTTAGCCATTGCTTTGAGATGTTCATGTGTAGGTCTGTTGGATGTTGCCCCTTCCAAATACATCATATCTTTATCAGTTTCCTCATCTCCTTCCCGAACTTCTTCCCAATCACTGTCCTGCAACAAGAATTGAAAAAAGCGAGGACTCAGATCAGGAAATGCTGGCTTTGAATAACATGAAATAACATGTTGGTTACCTCCTCATTATCAACCATAACTTGTTCTTGGATTTCAACTAGCGCATCTGCCAACAAAGCCAGTATCTGCCCACAATGGTAAAGGAATAAAGGAATAAGCAGTAGTTTTGTTGGCATTACTTAACAGTTTAGATTTTTTTTTTCCTCCCACTAAGGAATACTTATTTTAGATGTAGCATATAGAAGCAACAATCATGATCAAAAATCGTTAAACTGAAACACCGTCAGACGATGAGAAGTTTCCTTGAAACCCAACCAGGCAACCAAGAATATCACTCTATTATGGGTAAAAACTGTCCCAAGTTATTGACCACAGTCCAAGGGTTTTGATCCAATCATTTAAGTGTTTGTGCAATGACAACCTTGTCAACTAAGTGATTTTACCTTCGCAGGAAGTGGGACAGCTGTCCACTGATCTGGTGCTGACTTAGCTTTAGATCGAGTGGTTATCCCTGCAGCTGACTACACATGATAAATATAGGTTATTCAATCAACAAGCAGATTTGAAACGGCTGAAGTAAATGGGGGTACCTTCATTAGATTTCCTTGAACATTAATTTTAACTAATTCAGCATGCCTGGTGGAGAGCAACAAGGCCAAAGCACTGGTAGTGACCTTAATTTGATAGGCCCCTTGAATTTCCCCTGCACGTTCAAAAAAACTTGGTTGATATAATTGCAGTTTTGTATGATATACAGATTAATATTCCATGCAGTCAATGAAAAATTCAGAATCATTGAATAGAAATGAAAAACCTGATAACCATTACTCTTGGTCTCAATCAACTGACTAATTGATCTATAGGTTGCAAGTACTTAAGACGCAATTGCAGTTTTGTATGACATACAGATTAATATTCTCATGCAGCCAATATGACATAAGCATAAGAAGATGCAAAGCTCAGAATCATTAAATAGAAATTAAAGAAATGATACTCATCACCCTTGGTTTCAAATTTCAATCATTCAACTGAATCGTCTATAGATCCCAAGTATTTAAGATGCCTTTGTTAATACAGAGTAATTGAAAGAAAACCACCAAAAGAAATTCATCTTTCAACATATATAATAAAGAATGGCGAGCCATGTAATTTTTTTTCTTTTATTATTAAAAGACACAAAAAGATTCAGCAAAATAATTTTAGTATTCAAGCCAAAAGTTTTCTTCTGACAATCTTCGACAACTAAATTAAAAAAGGGGAGCAAAAATGAAATCTCCAGCTAGACATTACCTTTAAAAGTTTGAGATGAAACCAGGAAGGCAGGAATCTAAACTAATATTTGGTACATTGTTGATTTTATAAGGAGAACATTCCATTTAATATAGAAATGACAGTATGCTTATCGTTAACATAATTTTGGTATTTCAACCACATGCCCACCTCTGATGGTCTCTCAAAGCAACTCATTCAGAGCATTTACTTTATTCTGTTGGAAATGCTCGTCTAACTGAGTCAACTATGAAGAATTCCAACTTTAATGGACACCTTTTATTAGATCCCATTGTAATGGCCTTACAACAAAAAACCAGTCTAAATATACCTGGGAAACCTAAAGAACTTTTTGATCCTCTTCATGTCAAACTTTTATCTCAGACTATTAAAATCCAGTCATAATTTAGCTGAAAAGTGGGGGCAGTTTGGATGTATTCAGGATGTCGTCTGGTCAAAACTGCTCTTATGATAATGAAGTAGTTAGGCATTTGACACTAATGTGAGAAACAATTATGCCTTTTTTACTGCTTGGCAACAAAACTTAGTTAAGTTGCTTCAACTATTACAAATTACTACAAAATGCCCTTTTAAATGGTGGTTGTCTATTCTTTCACAACTGTTGTGACAACTTGTTATGTCACCAAAGCTGAAGAGGGTGAATAGATGTCCCTTTTCATTTTTTGAAAGTGTTTTTTCCAATTGTAACCAGAATGCAAAATCACTTGTTCAAGAAAAAATAATCCTTACTAGTGCTTTTGAAAATATGAAAGCACTTACTGTCTTGGTTGTGCTTTTTAAACTCTGAAATCACTCAAACCCTAGGAAAATCGCATAAAATTAACTCATAGAAACAAAAAAGCTCTTGGATTGAGCCAATCTCACATCTTGCTTAGGCTCTATGCTTTAAGTAGGACAATGCTAGTTTTTTATTTATTTTGTTAAATGGCTAAACTACACAATTAATCCCTAAACTTAGAAATCATGTTGAAATTGCATTGTCGAGTCAAAATTGATTTGTCCAAATTATTTATTTTTCTTCATATTATTAAGTCCCTTGCCTCTTCAATTTCAAGATACTTGGTCCCTTACCTTGAATTTGAATTTGGACTGAAAATGTTGAAATTGAAAATTTTATGGGGAAAAAAAATTTAGGGGATCAAAGTATAGAATCCAAAAAATATTAAAGATGATCAGATGAATTGTATAGTTGAGCATTGTTAAATTTTGATATTCTGATCACATGTGGTGGACAAGGTCCACATTAAAAATTAAAAAATGGCAGGATGCAGGAGCAAAACTCGCATGCATTTGGATATAATTTTCCATCTGTTACCCCACGTTAAATTACGTTTGTTAAATTTCATATTGATATCATTATATTTTACATGCCAACATGCAAAAAAAATATCCTCAACACAGCTTAGATTTTCAAAAGTATTTTGAGGAAACTATAAAAGAGCAACATATCAAGGCAATAACTCTGCTTCACTGATGACTTATGCTTGCAAGAAAACTTAAGTAAACCACAATTGAGGGAAGAAAAGGCAATAGCAATACCTTGCTGCTTCGTCCATTCTGACATCAAATAGGCAAAAGAGTTATCATTGCCCTCAGCTGGGACAGTGATAAGTAGATCTATAAATTGATCAACCTGTGGGGTACTCAAGTGGACCTATATTTTCCAAAAAACCACACATAAAAACGTGATCTATACAGAAAAACTTAGGATCTACACCAGCAAGGAATAAGCCAGGATGCAAGTCAAAAACGCTGAGAATCATATCAACAAACCCGTATAATTAGTAAGCAGTAGATGCAGACAAAAACATACATGTAGCTACAAAAATTGTAGGAATCAGTTGCAAATAAATAAATTAATACATATTTGACATACCAATCGGGCAAATATAAGTAACAATGAGCTTTTCAACCCTGTAATTTGAACAGATTGCATGCGCCTAATGAGAGAAGCAACTAGATCTCGGATATGCGGCACTATCTGTGCTTGCAAATGCAATATAAGTTGCAAAATGTAGCTCCCAACAAATAGAGATCCAGAGCTTTCTAAATTGGGATCAAGAAGCCTGCATAACACTTAGCATTCAGAGACCAAGTCCATAGTTCCAATGTATGGTTTAGAGGTCATTAATAGTCTTTGAAATGCTGTTAAAAATCAACAGGAAAAACCTTCATAAAATATCCACCAATTCTACCATCTTGCAAGAAAACACAGTACTAATTGCCACAAAAAAATTGGAAAAAAAAAGTTGTTAATATATATATATATATATAAAGGTGACTTCATCTTGTTAATAATTCTGCCTACTATACTAAAAACATTGTGTTTCCAGATGCTGCTCAAATAAGGTCAAATGCCCGCACATAAAGCTGAGCAATACAAGTGGCTCTGAGACAGTAAAGTAAATGTCTAATTGAATCCTAGATACTTCATAAATTAGCAGTTAGAATAGCACTTCCACAAGCAACTTGGTAGACCGATCATGAACACAAGAAGAAATAATAGAACAAGGTTTTGCCAAGCCAACCCCACCATTCTCTCTCCACCCAACAGCTTACAGCTTACATCATGAACACAAACAAGACCAAGAGTCCTTAGAAAACATTGAAATACAAAGGTAAGAGAAAATAATATAGAAATCTAGACCACCTAAATTCAGGAACACTTTTTGAGAAGGGTCAGCTACAAATACTTTCCTAGGGGTTTTCTGAAATAACAAAAAAAAAACTTCCATAGATTTGAAAAATAGCAACATGCCCCTTCTTGTCATTGTTTATCACTTTTTTCAAGGGAGGTGTTAGCAAAATCAAAAAAATCAAGAGGATATTGTAATAAAACAATAATAGAAGAGGATTTGATTGCCTATTTTCTAAATTTAAGTTTTTTTTTTTTTGGGGAAAACTCAGGGGCTATGTAATAACATTCCCTTTTGAGAATGAATAATGATGGTCTATTACTAATAGTTTACTAAAAACTAATGACTGATTAAGACTATCAACAAAGCAATAATCTATTACCTTGAAGCTACATCTAGTAGACTTTTCATGTTAGATCCAGAGTCACCCCAATCTAGCAGAGACTGTCTTGCACCAGATATAAAAGCTGCTAAACATTCCGTTGCGTTCTGGCCAATCATCAAATAATGGAAGTTGTTTTTATTTTGTATATCATTATATGTAGAAACAGAAACAAGTGTATTAGAAATTAACCTGCATTTCACTATGATCATCACTTTTAAGTACAATCCTGATGATACCATTGAAACAAACATCGTAAACTGCTTTAATGACATCAATAGGAGCATTCTGTAAAAAAGCTATCACAAACATGATTAGCACAATCCTGATTCTAGGGAGATTAGTCGGAGGAAAATTAGATATAACTATCATAAAGAGCATATCTTGCCTTCAATAACATTGTCACCAAATCCAATGATCCAGCTACTAAGCCATCAGCCTGCCTATGGGGCTGACAACACAATTTAGGCCAATCAGAAATAGATACCTTATAACATTTACACTTCTGGAAATAGAACGCAGTTATTTTAATAAATAAAAAAACCATACTTCATTTAAGATTGACCCCATGTATGGTAAAATCCGGGAAACCAATGGATGAATACAACCCGGAACGTTTTTGATTGCCTGAAAGAAATTTAAAAAAGAAAAGAAAGATCAAACATTAAGTAGTGAGTCTTTGATAAAATGCAACAGATAATTTCATTAAGCTATCTATTGTTTTCTTTTGCAATAATTAGTCAAAGATATGGTTTCTTATAGACTAAAAAATTGATACTTGAGAACTAATGTAATAAATGATACAAGTATAAACCATCTATAGGCAGAACTAGAAATAGAAACTCCATAAAAGTAGAAACTATATAGAGGCAGTCTTCCTGTAATATACAGGACATCAACACAAAATGAAACAATATAGAAGCTCCATACATCAATTAAGACAAAACTAAAACAATCTTCATTCTAATATCCCATATAAACTTAAATAATTGTAAAAGAGCTTATTTAATTCATTACCCTAATTGGGTATCTATACACATAATGAATAATTCTATTTAGATTATGATAAGTATAAGTATTAGATTGGAATAAGTATTCTTAATTATACTCAAACTATTAATATATTCAATACGTATCACATTACACATCAATTATCCACCTCAAGTTGGGACATAAATGTCACATATACCCAACTTGGACAATGTGGTATGAAAAAAAACTCCAATTACATCACGAGTCATAATGTTAACTACTTGATCCACACTCTTGATGTGCGAAACTTTGATAATACTAGAATCCAAATTATCCTTGATGTAGTTTCTGTCACACTTAATATGCTTTGTTCGGTCATGCTGTACCGAGGTATTGATGATCTCAATAGTTGACATGTTATCACAAAATAGTGCCAGACTTTTTAGGACCAAAGCCAAACTCACTAAACAAAATTTTCAACCAAGAAAGCCCTACAACAGCATATGGTGAAGAGCACGATATTTGGCTTACACACTAGAGAATAATACCATATTTTGTTTCTTACTTCTCTAAGTCGCCAAATTACCTCCAAGAAGTGTAAGATATCCTAAAGTAGATTTCCTATCCACCTTAAACTTGCAAAGTTAGAATCAATGAAACTCATGATGTCTAGGCGTCTATGCTTAGAGAACAAGATACCTTTGTTTGAAGAGGACTTTAGATAAACGAAGATCCAATTCACTGCATCTTTGTGCCACTCACTCCGATCACGCATAAACTGGTTTACTACACTAACTACGTATGACAAGTCAAGTCTAATATGAATCAAACAAATCAATTTCTCCACTAATCTATGATCTCTCTCCTTATTAGAATAGACAATCAACCCATGATTCACCTCAATAGGAGTGTTTGCAGGGGCACAAGCACAATTTCAAGTTTCAACAAAGAGATCTAAGGCATATTTTTGTTAAGAAAAATAGTTGTTTGGATCGAAAAACTTTAATAACTAAGAAATACTTTGAATTCTCATGTTTTTCATTTCAAACTCCTTAGCCAAGTAATTAAGTAACTTTTCAATCTCATCGATATTATTACGGTGACAATCATATAATTAATCATGAAAGGTTACATTTTTCATTAGTCTAATGGTTTATTATATACATATACAACTAGAATAAAAACTAAATATATCTCTATACAGTATACATGTTAGCTCATATCATCAAGATAGACTAGGAGTAAGGTAACGTCCATATCATCTTCTTTATAAAAAAGTGAGATATACATGGGCTTGCTTAAAATTATACTCTTTCATTGAATGACTTAACCTATCAAACCATGCCCTGAGTGATTGTTTCAACTCATACAATGACTTCTAAATGAAATTTCACAATAAACACCCACTTATAACCAACAACCTTCTTCCTTTTAGGTAAGGTAACTCCACCAACTCTTAAGTGCAATTTTCCTTGGAAGGTATTTATTTCTTCTAACATTACAACTCTCCACATGGTGTGTTTATCAGAATGAAAAAAAATGAACATGAGTATGAAAATGCGTGACTATCATATTATAAAACTAGGGGATAACATATATAATATCACTTTTAGATTTCATCAAGTAAGTCTAGTATAATTATCAATGAAGGAAACAAAATATTTGTTACCAGAGGTGTGTGAGTAGAGAAAGAACACCACACATCAGTGTAAACACGAGTAAAATGAATATAATTTTTATTCAAACTAACTTTAAATGAAACACAACAATTTTTTGCAAAAATGCATTGTTCACATCATAAACTAGAAGTAAGAATACTAAAAAAAAAATTAAGGAAATAAATGTTTTGAGCAAGAAAAAAATGGATACCCTAGACGACACTACCATAACATAATTCTCTCTTTCACAGTCTCTATTTACTTGGAAGCCACAATTAGGATTGTCTGACCTTGTCTCCAAGTAGTAGATGTCTCATCTCTCCCTACCAGTGTCAATCGTCATCTTCGTATGATTGTCCTCAAATATACAATGAGTAGGGTAAAAGGTTATAGAACAATTAAGATTCTTTATAATTTTACTAATTGACAAAAGATTATTAGAGAGATTTGCTGCAAGTAGAACAAAAGACAAAAAGTCTACGTTAGTAAGACATTGCCAGCTCTTATAATTGGCATTGATGTCCCATTAACAACCTGGACATTCTTAACAAAAGACGTAGAGAATCAAGAAGAGAGGGTCACTAATCATATGATCAATAACCCCTGAATCAATAAGATAAGTACTAGATTTAAAAAAAAATTGGAACCAAAATTACCCCTAAAGTAGGTACTTGAGAAACCTAAGAAGCAAAAGATAGAGAGATTTTAGTAGTCGCAACTTGAGCAGTTTGCTTTTTTTGTCAACTTGCTTAATTTTGTACCACTCTAGATAACCATGCTTTTTCTAACAAATATCATTAGTATGTCCATTGCGGTTACAATACATGCAAATTTGAGAATTTGAACGGGTTCTACTCTTTTGGGCAATAAGGGTTGAAGTATTAAAATGTCCCTTGGTATCCATAGTGACGTGTCTCTGTATTTCATGATAGACTTGTGAATAACCTTCTTCTAGACTTTGCAAAAGAGAAGTAGCTAAAACACTACTACTAACCTAACCTAAGTTTTAATCCAATCCGACCATAAAAATATAAACCCGATTCTCAATTGTATGTTTTCTCAATTTTTCAATATCATTAGCATGCTTCATATCATTAGATCTTCGATAATCAAGTTCCATAAAAATAGAGTTTAGCTCATTGTAGTATTCAACAAGAGATTGACCCCTTATGTGGTTGAAAAGATTTCTTCCTCAATTCATACACTTTAGAGGAATCATTTACATGAAGATAACTCTTCCTAACTGCATCACATGCTTCTTTTGTTGTTCCACATTCAACAAAGTGAGATAATTTATCTATCATAGAATTAACGAGCCAAGACTTAACTAAGGTACCTTCAACTTCCCATTTATCATAAGTTGGATCGTCTTCTTTTGAGACAATTTTTTTTCCAATAATGTAGCCTTTTTTCTCTCTATCAATAATATATATCTCCAAAATTTTAGATCAAATACGATAATTATTACCATCTAATTTAATATTAATTGGAGATAAACTATCATGTATAATTGTAGTAGAAATAATTTTACTACCAAATTTAGAATCCGAATCTTTAGACATGGTTTAAATTAAATTATAAGGGAAAAAAACAATAGAAGGAATTGGATCCCCGAAAGTTTGGAATCACAATATGAAATTTAAGCTAGGGGCCGAACACAACAGTGGCAACAGAAAAGAAGAAGGTAGATGGTGACAAGGCTAGCATTCACATACCCATCAGCGTTGGAAAAGAAAAGATATAGCACGACGATAGGCAGATCTGGATGTTGTCAGCGCAAGAGAGGTGTGGAGGTACAAGTGACATGAGGTGGTGGGCAACGGCAACCCTTTTTCCGTTTTTTTGCACTAATACCAAGTTAATTGTAAAAGAGTTTATTTTATTCAATACCCCAATTAGGTATTTATACACAGTAAAGTAATTCTATTTAGATTAGGAAAGAAGTATAAGTATTATATTGGAATAAGTATTCTTAATTATACTCAAACTATTAATATGTTCAATACATATCACATTATACGTCAACTTAGGAGTGTCCATCAAACCGAAAAAATCAAACCAAACCAAATAAAGGGACCAAACCAGACTAGACTAGACTATACAATTTTAGTAGTCAACCAATCCGATCCGATTTATACATTTTCTTGAACGACCAAATCAGACCAGACCAGACCAGACCAAACATAAATAAAATTTTAAAAAATAACCCATTTAAAGCCCATATCTCAAGTATTCTCCCACTCTAACATATTAAAACCTGCTTCACTTCTCCTTTCGCAGCAGCCATCAACTTATTCACCGTCTTCTTATCCACTTCACTTCTTATGGCAGACAAAGGTAAGTTGTTAAAAGGCATTCTTTTCTCTTTTTCAGCATCTCTTTCTTAAACAATATAATTAGATTTAAAATTATTTCTCTTTATTGGGTAGATTAGCATTAATAAATAAATATATATATATATAATGCATTCTTCAACAACTTTCCTTGGGCTTGGAAAGAGAGAACGTATGGGATATAATGTCCGAGTTGGTTTTCGATTTTCATCGATTTTTATTTTATTTTTTGAGATAAATTTTGAAAAAAAAATTGTTTTCCTACAAAGTTCTTGAACATGTCAAAAATAGAAGAAAAAATGGCACCCATTATCCATTATGTACACCCAATTGTATACATAAAGTTTTATTAATAAATGTATACATTTCAATTGGCTGTTAAATTACCATTTATACACTTGATGAGCTCTATGTAACAATTTTTTACATAAAATAAGAATAATTAAAATTATTTTCTCCAAAAAAGACATAATAAAATCTATTACTTTCATATCACCCAAATAATATCATAAAAACTAGAGAATAATTAGTAAACTAAATGTCCAAATTTAAAATTCACAAAGTCCATAAAAAAATAAATAAGGTTCACGACAAATTCAAAATAAATTACATGCATACCATACAAAATTCACAAATAAGAATATAATTGTCTAACTCATTTACATAATTATATTCTTATTTGTACACTTAATATGGTATGCATGTAATTTATTTTAAATTTGTTATGAACCTTATATATTTTGGTATGAACTTTGTGAATTTAAAATTTGGACATTTAGTTTACTAATTATTCTCTAATTTTTATAATATTTGGATGATATGAAAGTAATAGATTTTATTATGTTTTTTTTTGAAAAAATAATTTTAATTATTCTTATTTTATGTAAAAAACATTGGTACATAGAGCTCATCAAGTGTAAATGTTAATTTAAAAGGCGATTTCATGTATACAATATATACATTGGTTAATTTAATTTTGTTTAATTTCATGTATACAGGTGTATATAGTGAGACAATGGGTGCTATTCAATTCTTCTATTTTTAACATGTTCAAGAATTTTGTATGAAAACAATTTTGTTTTATTTTCCAAAATCTCTCTATTAAAAAAAACAAAAAATGAAAACCAACCAGTGTTGAACCGATCAAAACCGGGACACCTCTACAAGAACTAAATTCCTTTGAATATCTTGAAGAGAATAGGAAAAGACCAAAGAGCTTTCCAAAATTTATAAATCTCCACATACTTCCCAAAGTTTTGTTAATTAACCAAGAGTCAACAGCTTCATGGGAAATAAAGATTGCTAACTAGAAACAAGGATTTTGCAAAAAGAAGCCATAAATGGTGTATAAGCGCAGAAATAGGGCTTTTACTAAGTTTAGCATTAAATATAACCAAAAGGAAACACACACACAAATGGAAATGAAAATGAGACAAATAAATGAGAAGGGATACATGCAGGCATTTTAACCACTTAACTGAAAACCCTGCAAATGATTACCTCTAGAACCTCAATAGCATCAATGCCGATGAAAGGATCAGAAACATGTGATACCCATGTATTAAGGACAACAGGAGAGATTATAGACTCCATGGATGCTGATAACTCATGACCTATAATTAGCATAAAACAAAAGGTATAAATCTATAAATGCAAATGGTAAAATCAATGCAAATTTAAGCTAAAATTCAAATGTTCCCTAGTATGCTTGCAATTTTTAGAATAATAATTATATTTTTTATTCATACTTGAAAACACTATTTATTTGAAAGTTACCAGCATTAACTGCTGCTTGCAATGTTTCAAGTACCAGGTGTAAGGTTTCGTCAGATGCCTGCAAGTAGAAATTATTGAAACTACTGACTTTAGATGCAACTATAAGTAAAAAATAGCTACAAATTACCTGGTTAAGAAGACTTGTGAGTGATGACAGCAAACTCAGCAACTGGGGTTGAATAATTTCTTTGTTCACTTCAGGTAGGAGTTGTGAGAGTGCCCTGCATGCACCTACTTTTACGGGTGGGGGCCTGGCCACAGAACGCCATTACAGGAATTATTCCATTATTTATACAGAGAAATCTTATGAGGAAAGAAAACCACACTTACACATCCATGCTAATTGCTTTGACAGCAGCATAAAGAAAATGCTCAATAATATCACTTCTGAGCTGTAAAACATAAGACATTTCAGAGTAGTTTTTAATGAAATGATGTAAAGAATAAAAAAAGAAATGGTTTGATGATTACCACAGAGGAGAATTTAGCAACCGATACAAACATGCGAGCATAAAGAAAGGGGTATTCGTGTACTCCTGCACAACAACATCGAAGCATTCACTTCTGAAAAAACTGACTTACTTGTTCCAACCCAACCACATATCCATCCCTCCTTCCTTTCACTTTTCTCCACTTGGAGGGGTGATATGCTCAAGGGAATGACTTACCTAATCCAAGGTCTTCCGTAATTATTTGCTGCAGAAGGTTTCTTAAGCCAACGCCAATTGTACCAGAGTCCTTTAGGTAAGATATAGTTAAATTACTATATAGATACCACAAAAAAGTATTATAACATATTAAGAAAGAATAAGGTGCTGATTATGCTACTTTGAAGCTCTCAGAGGCACAGATCAAAATAAAGAAGGAAAAAAGAAAACAGAAACATTAAAAAACATTACCTCTGCTTCAAGTAATTGCTCTGACAGAGAACCCAAAGCATATAGAACAGCCTCCCTTAACTGCCAAAAAATTTCATACCAAAGAATCAGTGACATAGAATGGACTACTGATCAGATAGAAGCTAAACTATCTCATGATGAACAACCAAAAAAAAAAGGGGCACCACCAAGAGCCCCTTACAAGCAAATAACTTCAAAATGACAGTTACTCTTAGCCAAGGGTCCTCCATAATGGTCAGCTTATCAAGAGAAACAAATATATTTGCTCACCTTCCACCAAGCTGAAGAACCAGCAGCTTTTTCTCTTTGAGACTCACTAAATTGTTTTTTAGCAGCATCCATGATAGCATCAACTCCTTCTATACCACTCAAATTCACCACTTCTTCCAGCAAAAGTGCACCTGCAAGAAATGAATGTAGGGAATAATGTGCTAGACTATATCTAGTTTTTTCAAAAACAAATTCTCTCTACCGATCCGAAAATTATAACAAAGCTCATGTCATGTGCTAATATTTACCCTCAAATCTAACAGCTGAATTAATTTTGAGAATGAAAAGAAGAAAAAGACATGCACTACATTTAAAGTTATTAAAAGCAGCCGATAAAAGTAAAAGGCTGGCTAATATTCATGGGTATGATGCATTAGTGCCATTAGTCCCGAAATTTAAAATTGGTATAGATGGATCTCTGAAACTTTTCATTAGGAACATAATAAGGACCGTTTCTTTATAGGAAAAAGAAGAGTTTCATTAAAACTTTAATAAAACAATCGAAAAAACAGGGTTGACCAGCAATCCACAATGCACTTGAAAAGGAAGGGGGAAAGACAGAAAAAAGAACTCTCCCATATAAGAGACGGATATTGGAAATGACCCTTTTACCATCAGCTATTGAACACAATACATCAAACAGCAGGTTGTTGATTGCATCCCAATTGTAGTAGATAACTAGAAAGATTGAGCACTTTAGCAAAAGCTACACATAAAGGGGTCAGAGACACAATGCTGTCCTACAAAAGGCTTCAACTCTGCTATGTTCCTTCAAAAACTTTTCTATTTGTCTCCATACAAATCACTATCACATGTTGAAATTTCCCCGTTACAGAAAATGAATCACATGACTCATCAAGAATCTTTTGTTGATAAAAATGATATTGTATTACATCATGTCTTGAAGATGACAAAATTTAAGAGATTTCACACAATTATGGACAATATTTCATATTCTTTCTGAAGTTAGCCACCATCTATAGTGAATTTTGAATTCTACAAATGACTCATGTAGGAAAAGTCACTCATTTCACTAGAGATGTTCAAAGCACATTAACATTGTCCTTGTAATGTTCTTATAAAAAACTGGAAACGTGGGAATCGTTGGAGAACTTAGCCTTATATATGTGGTCTGATTAATTGCTAACATAAATCGCCAGTAGCATCATAATAGCTTGAAACTCACCAGATACACGACAGCTATAAGTGCCATCATCTTCATCAGCAACAAACTGGTTTGCATCTAATGACCAGTTATGAACCTAGAGAATAATTGTAATTGACAAAAGAAGAAAAGACAACTTAACTCTATGATTTGAAAGAAGCAAGAAACCATTTTCCCTTTGTTGCAAAGCTATAGAGCATGTACAAAATAGGAACAGGAATAAACAAAATAAAAGCTTGCCTGTTGTCCTGTTATTTGCAGAAACGCAATACTATAGTATGCCAACTCTCTAAAATTTTTCACAAAAACCTACATCAAATAGCCCCAACGGTGACAAAGTATTATGATGATGAAAGAAATCAGAATGGAAGAATTTTAAATATTTTTAATCCCACCTTCACCATTTTAATGCTTCCGATTACAGTCAATAGAAACTCAAATAACTGCACAAGTGAAATGCATTATATTAAAAATGATCAGTTAAAAAGAAGGAAATAAATTAGATAAACAAGTATGCAAGAATGACCACCAGTGAGGTGGAGTGAGGCTAGCTTTAGCCCAGAGGGAGAAAGCGAAAACCCTTTTGTTCTTTATATTAGAAAGAAAAAAAAAAGAGGAACTAATTAAGGAGACTTTTAAACTCACTCATGCCTTCACCTTCCCAAGGAAAAGGCTTTCTTTTACATCCAAAAGAAAGTGAACGATTAGGGTATCAGGAATCTTATGTCATCTACCAAGCTCTCTAATCTCAACCAAATATTATCAGGCTTTTACATTATGAATACAAAGAGAAAATTGATTAGCTTTAAATTAATGACTTGCATAAAGGTGCCTAAATAATCAAGTCCCATTGTAACAGTTTTAATAATCAAACCCACTGGCTTTACTCATTCTAGAAATACTAGCTCACAAACTCAACTCTAAACAGTTAAAGAAATATGTTGTTGATGAATTTGCATAGCAATCAACTTAATAATACAAATTAGACAGAAAGATCAAGAAATCAAAACCCAGTTGCTTGACTTGTTACCAACTTATGGGGAGAATCTATATTGAAATTCACCAATCTGAATCCATGACCCAATTCAAAACGAAACCTATATGAATATATATGAATGAACTAACCCAAAGCTATATATCAAAATATAATTTAATTGAAACCATGTCATTATACAAAATAATCCTAAAAAAACTCAACCAAAGTGGACATATCATAGGTGCGTGCAGTGACTCTAGAAACCACAGAATATATCTGTATCTTGAACAATAAGATCTTCAATGTTCTAAACATAAATAACATCACAAGAGGAGTGAATACAGTTGGCACAACTGAAAGTGTAATGAAAACAAGCAATCAGTTCTGACCTTTGAGAATATGAGAATTTTATAAAGTAATTCCATCAAATAATGAGTAATAAATACCTGAATAACAAAAGACTCGAGGCTTATTTCTACACCATCAGAATCATATATTCCCTCAAATGCATCTTCTGTACCTTCAATGGATGACCATACTCTCAGAGACGTTGCAAAAGTTTGCCAAAGTGGTCCAACAATAACTGCAACAAACTGAGTTGTTAAAGACCTTTCAATTGGAATGACCACAAACATCAGATCTAGGCAATGAACAATAAAAAGCAGCAAACTCACTCATGAATTCATCTTCAGTAAGGTTAGGGAAATTCTGAACAATCTGATTCAAACACTTCAATACCTGGTGAAAGAGAAATAAAATCAAAGTCCAACCTTTATTCTTGAATCACATAGGGGACACACTTTTTGATGGTCATTTTGATTAAAATATCCAACTGACCTCCATTCTGATACTCCAGTCATTAGGATCATCAGATTGAACTGGATGATTCAAGATGATTGAGAATTGACTCATCCATTGTTTCAGTAAAGGAGTTAACAGAGCATTAATTTCCATCTGAACATAAATATCTTAATCTGTTATAGTAGAACAAACTTAATTATGAGAAGTTGACATTAAAAACAAGTCCAGAATAAAATACCCTATATACTCCACTCATTGCCCCCAGCATGGAGATGCAAGAATAGACAACTTGAAGAGCTTTTGTGCGTAAATATTTATCATACGCCTGTAAAAACAAAACATATATTACTGATCACATGACAAAAAATGAAGATGTTTTTTCCTTAAATATTTATTTACATTGACTTGGGATCTCTTTTATCTCCAAAGCTCCCACCTCTTGTAAAAGCAAATATACATTTGATCAGTGCCACAAAAGCTCAGTTAAGGAAAGAAAATTAGAACAGGTACAGACCTGAGGAGATGACACGATAGTCAACAGGCATGGGAACAAAACAGGTACTAGTGTTGGCACAACCTTATCATCCAAGTCACCAGAAAGAAGAGCCAAGCACCGCAAAGCTCCATGTACTACATTATTTCAGAGTAAATTGTAGATCTATCAGAAATCAGAGATAAAAAAACTAAGAAACTTTTAATCATGAATATAAGTCCAGCTCTTTTAACAGTGACATCGAGGATGTGAAAACAGAAAATAAAATCAAACTCAGCATACTAAGAAATCAGTCCATACAAAGTCAAACTTGAGTTTATGTCATGTCATGTGTGAAATGTTACTTATCTGAGAATTCATAAAGGCTTGTGAAATTTCAACATTGGCAATATACGACAGCATCATCTATCTAATAGAAGGGATGGTTCAATCATGAGACAAGAGAATTACCTCCATTCATGTTAGTTTGATCATTAATTAACTTCACTAGGTACAGCAACAATTCAGGCCAATCTTCTGGCCAATCATAAACTGCAATAGATGCAACAGCCATGCTGACTGCTGTGCACATTTTCCTATGAGAGTCATCCAGTGACAGCAAAAGAAGCCCACGTATAACTCTCTGATGACGTAACCACAAGCCATTTAATTACACAAGAATATCAAGTTTATTAACCAAATCTAATACTGCATCTTGATCATGTGCTAAAGGGGACAAATATATTTTAATTTAAGAGTTTATGACAAAATTTATGATTCAAGATCTGATATGTGACCACAAGACTAAATAATCAAACACATTATTACCTTTGCAACAAATTATTATCTGAAGAACTCATAACAATATGACCACAATAGTTCAACTTGAACTTTATTTTCTTAGCTTCAATCTGTGAGTAGGATTTGATCTCACAAACACTATTTCGCATTTGCCATTGACAAATTACACTACAACATCAGCCAGAGAGAGTAAGAGTCTACTGTACAAATCAAAGAAATAAACTTTGGTGTTCTTTTACCTTACACAACTAGCCTTATTACAAAGAAACAAAGAGAGGGAAAAAATGACTATCTGAAACCATAGGTGTAAGAGTGCAGTTTTGCCAAATTATTTTGCTTTATGGTGGAATGTTGGTTTACCAGTCCCAACAATCACATTTTCACAGTAAATTAGCATTTAGCATAAGTACATAATTCAATATCCAGTTTTCAAAATTCAGTCACACAGCTCAAGTAAATTTGAGGTAAAAGTAATTAACAAAAAGGTGGTTCTCATAGACTCAAAAATAAATTTGTTAAAAAAAAAGACTCAAAAATAAATGGAGGGATACCAGTGTAAATGTAAGAAATGTTATATTAGTTGCCTGCCAAATAGGAATCTCAAAATTTGTGAAATAAACACTATACAAGCAAGTACAAATCAGAGTAATGCAACCATGCCAACTCCTATTGAAGCATGAACACAACTAGTATGCCCAGTTGCTGCCAGTAGCATGAAGCCAATGTGCTGTTACATGGCAGTATTTGAGACATTTTGCTTGATTCATGCTTCAACAAGGAGCACTAGTGCTCTGAAATATATTCCACATGCACTCAAAGGAACAACAGTAAAAGCATTCAGAACTTCGAATATTAAGTACACCTTCTCCTCACTTGAAACAACAGGATGTTCAAAAGACTCCTCACTCTCCTGCCAATGTTTTTTGATGAATTGTTTCAGAAGGACAGCAGCTAGGTATAACAGTATGTTAAATACAACAAAACAGGAAAAACAAAACTATCAAGAAGTGCATGCTAGAAATGAGCATCCAAAATTAGTGGTTACAAAGAAAATATAAATCCAGTATATATTTTAATTCTATGAGCAAGGAGATAAAAAAACAGAATCGATAAGAAAATAGGAAAAAACATACGATATAAAATGTTTAATTAAAAAAAAAAAGAATTTTACTTAAAAACAATCAAAAGTTGACCAGCATTGCACGACAAAAAAGGAACAATATATGACTTATAGTGAATAAACAAAAATGATATTCCCAACAAGGTGAAACAAAAGGATATCTGGCGCAAACCAAAAGGAATCTCCCTGTTTGCAGAAACCTTTGACAAGGCACTTCCAAAACCTTAGAAACAATAACAAAAACATAATTTTTTTAATATATCAGTGCTTCAAAAATCCACAAAGAGATGCAAAAACAGATGCAAGTATGTTTAGAACTCCATTATTTCATAAAGCAAAGACAATATACGCATACTCGGAGCTCATATACAATACAAAAGAAACCACAAGGAACTTTACTTATTATATCAGCTCTTAAATTAACTTTAACTAGGAGTAGAAAGTTATCTAGCTTTTCACTAAAAACGTAAGCCTGTGAATGAGAAGAGCCACAATATGATTTGACAAATCTCCTTCTCTTTTCATTCGCTCTAGAAGTAAACTCTTTTCATTAGCTCTAGGGGTAAGATCTTCGAAATCACTTAGAAGTTTTTTAATGTCTTTAAATTTTAAAGTTCCAGGCCCAATCTTTAAGAATTAAAACTTTGCCAACATCCAAATTGATTCATAACCTGTTCTAGTTGACCCACCATCCGTCTTAGATTCAGACTCTAGATTGCTAAACCTATGTAAGAATTTGAGAAAAACTACATTACAGTAGAAGAATTTTCTTCATATCGTATTTTCTTGAGCTATATTTAACAAAGTTCATCGACTATCAAAAACCCCACACCGTCTCCTCCGTATGAAAATTGAAAAATACATCATTTCTGCTCATCTACCAATTCGTTCAGCTAATTATCGTTTCCATAACTTGATCATAATTGAACCAAACATCAACGTAGAAAAATAATACTCGGCTGGCTCCTAATTATTTTAGCAGATAAAGGAATCTCAAATTATAACAAATCGAGCATTGTCCTTCAACAAAAAGTATTTAAGAGAGCAACATTTCTGAGGCAATGAAGCAGCAAAAATAAATTTTAAACAAGGACACAGTTTGTGAGAGTTGAGATATCAAAACCTGACTGATGAGAAGCCTGATCAAGCGAAGCTTCGGCGAAGGATCGAACCTCCTGGTTAGGATCGAGAGTAGCAGACAAGCAATTGAGCAGCCATTTTTGATCCTGATCAACAACACCATTAACGCTCTCCATAATCAAGCTTACCTAAATGATTATGAATAGTAGACACCTATCTCCCTTTCGGCTCTTGTCCCTATCTCCTATCGGATTGCTCTCACTATTTTCCCGCCTAGAAGAGAATAAGAGAGTAATGTTCTTTACTTCTTTTGACACATATCGGCTAGGTTTATATAGGAAGACGCAGAAGAGTGGCACTAGTAAAAGTCTTGGTCTCGTGGTCTGCAATAGGGTTCGCTAAAAAAGGTTTTCCCGAGAAAAAAAGAAAGCGAAAAAAATAAAATGAAAAACAAAGAGGAGAGCGCTTTTCTAAAATCGCCCGCAATTTTTGATAAATTGATTATTTTTCTTAAATAATAAGGATTTATAGATAATTTGATATAAAATCAAATTATCTAATAAAAAAAATTGAATAAATATTATCTTATAAAATTAATAAAATAATATCAAAATAACATCTATCACATCTTTGATAGTCACCATAATTGATTTCTTTAGAGTTTTAATGACTCCATCAATGCTCCGAAAGTTATCATTAATCACCCTATTAAAACTTCGATTATCAACGTTAGGATTGAGAAAAATATACGATCAATCCAAAAAATTTGATAAAAATGAGTGATTTTGATCCGAAATTGGATCGAATTCAGATTGAATTTTATCAATCCGCTCGTATTCGAATTAAAAATATTTAAATTCGAATAATCCGATCTGATCCAATATATTTAATATATTATTTAAATATATATATATATAATAATTAATAAACCTAATTACCTAACCTAACCTATTAGCCGTATCTCTTATTCTTAACACAAACCCTAATATATTTTCTCAACTGCTTCCATCTCTATTTGCCTCCATCCCACATCTCTCTCACTGTCTCCTTACCTCCATTGTTGGTTTCAGACTTTAAGGTTTCTTTGCTTCTCTACTGCTACTACTCGTGCTTCTTTGCTTCACTACTGTTCATTCTTCTCTGCTCGCTCACTATTGTTGCTCGTTGCTTGTTGTTCATTGTTCTTCATCATAGTACAAATAAAAGGTTATATTTGTTTGAACTTTTTTCTTTTCCTGAATTTTTATTTCAGATATAATATTCAAATGCTCTGTTTTGGTTGCTATTGATAGTTATTACTTTTGTTTCAAATGGATATGTGAAACAATAAGTTATCTAGAACATATTGTGTGATTTACTATTTTCTTAAAGTAATTTTCAAGAGCTATGAGATGAAATTACGAGTCTGAGTGAAAATGTGATTGTATTGTAGAATAAAAATTGGATGACATTATAAGAAAACTTTGAACAGTCATAACTTTGTGTTGGAAGGTCTATTTTGGACGATTTTTTTTATGATTTCATGTAACTTTTTTATATCTTGGCACACCAAACTACCAAAGGCGATTTGTTTAGAGTTTTTCCCCAAAAAAATGTTATTTTTCATGCTTTAATTGAGTTACAGAAAAATTTAAACTACTTTTAAAATATTGAGGTCTATCGTGACTTGGTGGAACAAATGTCAACATTGTAGTACATCATGGTTATTTACATAATTATAAAAACCAATATCATAAAACATTGTTTTATAAATGGTGCATGTTAATTGAACATTTCATTCATATTATTAATTTTTTAGTTATATTATATATAAATGTTCGATACATATTTTAAATCACATGAAAGTAAACATGTCCAACATCACCCCACGTTTGTGTGCACATTTTTACAATTATTTATTGTAAATATCTAATATTTTTTTCTACAACTATACAGATGACTTTTGATAGATAATGATACACTTTATATGATTGAAGAAGTAAATAAAGATGAAAGTGCAACACAACCAATTTAAGAAGAAGATCATGTAAGTACTCCAATTACTGACCTATGCATTGCTTCTAAAGAATAAGGTAAAAAAAATTCTTCTAGATCTAGTAGTAAAGCATGAGCTCATTTTACTATAGAAGGGATAAGACAACATCACAAAGCTTTATGCAAATATAGTAAGAAATAATATAAGTATGTGTCAAGTAAATATGACACGTCAAATTTGCTTGCACACGTTGTCATTGGATGTGATAATTTTCTCGATAAAGTTCTTAAGAAACAAAAAACTTTAACTTTCTAATCATTAATATCTAAGAGTCACTTGATGAAATTGAAATTCTAGAATCAGTTATATTGCATAAAACTTTCAAATATATATTTTGAATATATATAGATTTATTTGTTATCAAATATATATTATTATGTTTATTAGCTCATTATTTATGTATATTTTTAACTTTTTAATTTTTTATCATGTAGATGTTCTTAATGGTATTGGTGACTTAAACCTTAAATGATTATCAAAAAGATTTCTTGTTGTTATTAATGTTTGGAGAGTGAAATTAATTTATGTAATTGATATTTAATTTTTTAGAGTTAATTATTACTATGTATATTTTGAGTTAAATCGTGTAATTGATGTTGAATTATTTCTTTTTGATTATTTTTGTTGAATTATTTTTAATCATGTTGTCACCTACTTTTTAATTTGTATGAAAAAAAATTTATTTTAGATTTTATTTTATGTAATTTTTTATTTTATATGTTTAAATTATATCATATTTGGATTTGTTCGGATTGATATTTATAGCGGTTTGGATAAGATT
Organism: Hippophae tibetana; assembly: GCA_037013495.1. NCBI lineage: Eukaryota > Viridiplantae > Streptophyta > Magnoliopsida > Rosales > Elaeagnaceae > Hippophae > Hippophae tibetana. Next base: position 3,507,196 of record CM072812.1, read on the forward strand.
AATATGTCATAATTTACTTATTTATGTCATTTTTTTAATAGATTTAAATTAAATTTTTGACCATATCTGATCGGATTGACATTTGAAGCGGATTCGAATTGAATAATTCATAATTTGCTTCGAATCAGATCAGATTCAGATTGATCTAAAATTTACAGTTTCAAACCGATGCTCACCCCAAATCATCGTTAACAGTCTCATTTAAGATGTATGTAACATGTTACCGGTAGATATTGATGTAATATATTACATATAAAAATAAGCTATAGTAAATATATTACATATAAATATAACAAGACATTCAAATTATGGTAAATATAACATGTAACATGTTACATAAAATATATATGAATATAATAAATTATATTCAATGGATATTGGAACTATGATGAATGTAATATGTTACCTACAAAGATATATATAGATATAACATGTTATATCGTGTGAGTTATCGACGATAATTGTTGAAATTATGTTATTGGAACTACGATAGATATAATATATTACCTACAAAAAATATATGTAGATGTAACATGATACATCCTATGAGTTATTTATGATGATTGTTGAAGTTTTGTCGATAACGATCGTCAGATATATCATGAGATCTGATCTTATTTTTATTTTATTAAATTATTTTGTAAATGTATTTTAATATTTATAAGTATAAAATTATGAATTTTGAAATTATTTTTTATTAATTTAAAAGGTAAAAAAAATATTATGTAAATATTTTCAACATAAGATTCGCTCAAAAAGGTTTCGCAAGAAGGAAAAAAAAGTGAAAATGGCTTAGAATAGCTTACTAATAGATTAACAACTATTTTTTTCATATCTCGCGAGACGGAGTCATTTTGAGCAACTGAGTTTACTATTTTGTGCTTCGATGTTTTGTATTATTCCAATATATATATATATATTCACTTTTCGGATCTGTTCATTCTATCTCCAACGGGAGCGTGGTCCAGAGTGGCCTTCCCAGGTGGTCGATGTTTACATCCGAGTCACTGATGGTGAAGTCTGGCAGCTCACTTGCTTTGAAGATCGGTCCACTTGCTCTATATACAAAGAAGATCGGAGAAGACATTGCCAAACTCACCGTCACATTAGGGTTCTTTGTGGAGGATTTTAAAAGCGTGAGAACAAGTCCGTCGAAGACTTGAATGGGAAGGACAGAGGAGAAGTCGGTGGGATTGAGACTGCGAGAGGACCAGTCGAAAGACAACATGGCATTTCGGACCCAATCTAGGGTTAGCTTGCCGTCGAGTGGCCACGTGAGAGGGATGTGGGTGTCTTAGGGTTAGCATCCACTGTAACGCCATAAGCATGCAGAGCTTGGATTGAGATGGCCACTATGCATGACATCTTCTAGAGATAAATATACCGTGGTTGGAGTCTCGCACACAAAGGCAACGACATATGTAAGTCCATCATTGAGGTTGAAGGTAAGACGTGCTGGTTGGTTTGATTTTTGAACCTCAATTGGGGAAGCTTACACCTAATCCTTCATTCTTTTTAAGTACTCGGTGGTTTAAACCAGATAATTAATTCTTCAAAATGCCTTGGAAAGTTACTATTAAAAGTGAAGATGTGATCGCCATATTTGCAGTTTCAAGAATATCCATAAATGGTTTGGTTCATACACATGAAGCATAAATCTGTAAATACTAAAAGTAAGATACGTTCTTTCTTTTGGGTCATCCATCACCCTGTACATTCCCTCTGGTTCAAGACCGAGCCTTCTAGTTCAAGGAGAACAAGACACTACACTACTCAATATGCAGAATATGTTCAAGGTCATTAATTAAAACATGAAAGAAACTTTCATTATAAATGATTACTTTTTCATTCTTTCGTATCAGGCTGCAAATTTTGTTGTATGTTACTGTTATAGTTTATTTTTCTTTTGACTGAGACAATACTTTGATATTATTCTCATTGTCAGCTTCAGATGTAAGAAACTATTAGTTACATTCTCGAACCACTGATTTTCACCGTTAGTTTGTCAACTTTGTATTTATTTTTAGTTTGAATATAACAATTTATATCAGTTATATATAATGTAACATATTAAAACATTTTTATATTAATATATTATATGAATTATATCTTGTGATGTAAAGTTACATAGATTCTTATGATTTAGCTGATAATTTCGTCAAAAAATTGATAACATTATCAATAGGTGGTTGAAACTCTGGCCAAATCGCCAAAGGATGACTGGAATTAGAGTGTTAGGTTCGCATGGGAATGAGATTTTAAACTTAGAGGGCAATTTAGTAAAATATAACTTAAAGCTAACATTAAAATGTGAAATTTTGTCGTTATTTCTGTTAGTTTGAGAATCACAATAAAACTAAATATATGATATTTAAGTCATTCACTTTAAAAAAAAATAAGAAAGTGTGATTCTATTTTGACCCAAAATTTCTCTAAAATTACATGAAAAAATATAAAAGTCCAACAGGTAAATAAACATCTCCTAAATGATTTCAATCAAAAATGTCAACATTACGAAGAAGAATAATTTAAGTATTTATAAATTCATTAAAATTATCTTATCTTTGAACGTGTAACTCTTGTTTGTTAATACTCTATACCCATTACAAAAATATTGATTCTCATCCATAACTTCATATTAATTAGTTCCAAAATTGCATTCAAAATTTAAAGAAAAATAAATTGCAACGAGAATTTGATCTTAAAAAATTGAAAATATATCAATAATACATTTAAATTTTGTATTTTCTTCACAAATATTTCTAATTTTTTAACAATTTCAAATATGTCCTTTAACTTTAACATATAATAGATATAAAGATTATTCAATGATATTTTTGTAATATTTTTAAAGTTAAAAAGTATTAAAAATAAATGTTAATCTATTTTATTTTAAGATTAAATAATAGACTACACTAAATTATTAAAATAAAAATGATCATTTTTATTTTCTTCTAATAAAATAAAGATATAGAAATTAAAATAAATAAATATATGAACATTAATTAAATATAATATACATACACGGGTGGTTATATAAGCTAAATATATACACATACACGGGTGGTTATAAATTGGAAAAATAAAATAAAATTACATATAATAAATGATTTTTTTATTACTTATTTTAAATGATCAATATATAGTAAAGCTATTAAATTTTTTTAAAATAATAAAAATATTACTCCATGAAATTTGTATAAAAAAATAGCACTTGTATCCAATTTATTAAAAAAAATTAACTATCATTTCACAATTAATATCGTTTAATTGAACTTTGTTCAAATAATATTACAATTATTTAGATCTTTTTAATATTGAACTTCATTAATTGGATCTCATTTAATATTATTTGAGTATTATTTTTGTTGTCATAATTTTTAAGGATGTTATTTTATTTAATTTTCTTTTAATTTTCAATTTTCTAAAATGATTAAGTATCAATTTTAATTAAATTTTATCACATATGGCTTCAAATATAATGATGTTTTACCTTTTAGAAGTTTAATTTTTATTATAAGAGATAAATAATAGGAATCAATACTAAAATAATTAAAATAATTACAAATAAATAATTATTGTTAGAATTTTAGAGTTTAAATATTGAGAATTTTATTTGTTTACCAATTGTATATTTAATTATAAATTATGTTTTGAATGACAATTGGGATTTGTTTTGTTATCATAATAATATCATTATTATGTATTATAATATGTTTTATGAGACCAAGATATTAAATGTATCAACTTCCGTCTAAATTCTCTCAGTTTCTAACTATATTTTTCTTTATTTTAAATCTTCGAACTTTACAATTTGTAACCCTGATGTCCTATTTGTAATATTCCCAAATTCCCTCTTCCCCATCTATAATATATAGATTTTAAAGATGTGAGCAAGAGGTGGAGAAATTGGCATTTATAAAATTTTTTTAGTCGTATTATTAATGGTTTATTTGATAAATAATGTTCACCTATAGATAGAATTAAGAAGTCCTCTTAGATTACGAATTAGAAAATAACAACATATATGGAATTTATTTTTTTATTTAGATAAACACTTGTTTTTAAATTATATTAAATTAGAGCCAATAACAATGATTATAAATAAATTAAAAACTTATAAAAAATCATCCAAGACTAAAAATTGCTAAGTTAATAATATACAAACATAATACGAATGATAATGACTATATTATAAGTAATATTTGTATAAAAAAATCCTAATAAGGGTATTTTTTATAATATATATTATTTAAAAATGATATTAAAATTTTATTTTTATTATTAAATAAATAAAATATTATACGATTATAATTCAAATGTAAATATATGATTATTGGGTATAATAAAATAAGAGTCTATCGCTTTACATATCCATCTATGAGCGATCACAAAAGCATAAAACGATTTGGAAAAGAAAAAAAAAAGAGTACGCAGCGAGTGAAAGACCAACTTGTACAACATTGGCTAAATCTCTTCATTACACACTTGCAACCAAATAGCGAAGGCTATGGAAAAATGCAGAGGTTGAACATCACTAGGAAAAAAAGCACATGATCCTTTGAAGTCACTTCATCAGCATTTTTTTAAGAAGCTTCATGCTCGCCCTATAATTTGCACGAACATAGAAAATACAAATAACATGTAAATATCAAATTTGAGGTGTTTTTACATTAATTCATTACTTATCAATTAGTTTTCTTGGAAATAAGAGGAATATCAAACAACAAATTAAAAGTAAGCAATTATAGGCTAAGTGAGCTCACTTTATTTGGGGTAATGAAATGCACAAGCTTTTTCTTTCCCTTAACACCATGTGAATGGGAAGTTCGAATTCCATGATTGTTTATCAATTTCTCCCTAACAAATCGCTCATACAAAAAAGTTGCCCCTTTGAACTGAGGCAGAACCAGCCAAGCCACAAACACTAGTTTCACATCGTACCAAATTGGTATCCTTTAATTTATTACACAAACAACCACGTTAATATCAATTACTATATTAGAATACTTGTATGTGTTTTAATAATAAAAAAAAAATACCCAGAATATGTTTGCTTGGACTTGCTCTCTTCATAACTTGAAAGTAGTTTTGATAAAATATTTTTTAAGAAACAATAAAAATATTATTATTAAAATTTGTAATTGTAAAATAATATTTATTATGTATTTTATGTACATTTTTACTATTAAAAGAAAAGTCTTGTACATTATTTTTTATTGGAAATCATCTAATTAAAATTATTTAAATTAAAATATGACTATTTAAACATATTTAATATACAATAATATTTAATTGAATCTCGTTTAATATATTATTTTTATTGTTTTAACTCTTAAGATTGTTTTTTTTTTGTTAATTTATCAAAAAAATTATGTTTGATTAAAAAAAAGCTTTTTTTACTATTAAGAATACTTTTCCTAAACCTCTTGGTTTCTTTTTACTATAAGAATTTTTTTCTTTTAAGAAATACTATTAGAAGCAAACATAACCTTTAAGTTTAATATCAAAATTACCACTCTAAGATAGGTTGTAGGGGCATCTCAATGAGAGTGAGGAATGAGTACAAGATCCAATAAGAAAGCCATTGCTCTTGCTCATCATCAAGTTTAGATGCGCTCTCTATAGCCATAACCGATGCATATCTACATGATTATTATTAATTGGAACATATATATAAATTAACCACGTTTTTGCCCAAAACCAAACAAAACATAAATTAAAATTAGTGCAAACTGGAAGAAAAATGCCGTTTTCATAGCAATAAACACTGCTGCTAGAACAAAATGTCTATTTTTTTATAAATGTATTTTGTTATTTTCTAGAGCAAAATATTTATTTATTTTTTAAAATATATTTCTAAAACTGTGACAATAATGTTCTTGCTAGCTAGGCCCATCCAATTAGAACTGAGTTTAGCGCCTAGCTAGCACATTACAATTAAAATCATAATATATTTTTTTGTTGGAATTAAAACCACACTTTTTTTAAAATAACTACAGACATGTCAATTCGAAATCCAAACTTAAAATCATTACAATTTTCATTTTCGACAAAATACCACTAATTTAAACATGTCCGGCATAATACTGAATAGAGAATGAGGAATTAATATGAGAAAAAGAGAGATTTGGAGGAGAGTCTTACAAGGGGTAAATCAACATCACAGTTGGCCTACAAAAAACGAAAGAAACAAAAAATGTCAAAGTAAAAGGAGTGTGAGTTCATACTTAATATTTTTATTTTAAAAATTATACTTAAATCTTATATATTTTTTTGACATTATTGTCTTATTATTATTAAAAAATAATTACACAATTAATCCTATAATTATTTTAAAAATAATATAAAGTTTTATCTTATTATTATTAAAAAAGACTACAAAAATACAAATAATCATTTTATATATTTTTATTTAATTTTAACCTATTCAATTTAAAATAGTTTTTAGTTTAAAAAAATAAACTTGTATGGCAACTTTTAAATAATTATAAATTATATTAAATAAGAAATATCTTTTTTAAAGTAAAAAGTAGATATTAAAAATAAAATAAAAACGGTCATAGTAGACAAAAGAGAGATGGCTAAAGTTGAACGAGGATTAATGAAAATGAAAAGAAAGAATATAAACTTAATTACCCGGCAAGTGAATGGAGTTGAGTGAGCAAGGTCCATAATTTCCCCATTGTTTCTCGATCTTTCTGGGTTATTGTGGAGGTTCAGGCAGAAAACAACAGAGAAACTTGAACCCAAAAAAAAACAAAAAAACAGAGAGATGGGCTGAAGAAATCTTAAGCCAGTGATAAGAATTTAGAAACATGCATAGAGACAAAAGTTTGGAAGTGGGTTATAACTTTGGAGCATTGGAACAACAATATAATGATGTTTTTTTAAATTCTTTGACGAGACCAATGGTGGCAATTTATACCAGTTAAAGTAATAATAATCATAATAATTGGAGAGATGCGTGGCAAGATTAAGGCAGTATCGGGTTCTGCCTTAAGCTCGTCCAGCTAGCTTTAGCACCACCCAAAAGCAAGCCTGTTTTTGAAGATCTAGTATTAAGCAAGCCTCGCTTGGAAAGTTTCTAACTAATTAATAGCATTTTGGGTGCGTTGATGAATTGATATTAGTTTTTGATAAAATATTAGATAGTTTGTTCGACAAGTTTTTAATTAGTAGACTAGAAGTTATGAAAGTATGAAATTAAATGTTTATTTAGTGATTTGATACAAATTGATTTTTAAAATACATCTTTGATAACAATGACATCACTGCATTGGAAATTATTAAAAGAATTTAATGGTAATAAATTTATTTAAATGTGAGTCTTCAAATAATAAATTTGATTGTGAAAATGGTGATACAAAAATTTTCATCACACTTATTTAAACGTGAGTCTTCAAATAATAAAATTGATTGTGAAAATGATGATACAAAAATCTTCATCACTCTAATACTGTTATTTTAATGTGAGTCTTCAAATAATAAAATTGATTGTAAAAATGATGATACAAAAAATTTCATCACTCTGATACTGTTATTTAAAGACTAATATGTAAGTAAATTTATTACCATCAAATTTTTATTATTGAGTTTAATCTCTTTGGATACATATTTTAAAATTTAGTATCATTTAAATTATCAAATTATTTTTTTGGACTAAATTTTGTTAATTTAATTAATTTTTTTATTAACTCAAAGGAATTATGAAATACTACTAAAACTTAGTAGACTAAATTATCTAAACTTATATATATATAATATGATATTTTTGCTTTTCAATATTTGTTTTAACATATGTATTCCATGCTTTTAATATATGAAAAAACTATATGATAAACTTGTAATATTATTAATTTGTACACGAGAACATATATATTATTATTAGTTTTATAACTGTCAATACATATTAATTTTATTGATATATTAAAAAATACATAGGAATCAAAAAAGTAAAAAATAGTAAAAATGGTACACGATAAAACTAAGAAAATAACTATCTATAAAAATCATATTTATTTAAGGGGCATTTTGGTATTCATTTGTGTATTAAAAGAGTAACAAAATAATGGAAGAGGAGAACTCACTTTTTATTTATAATTATAAAAAAATTATTTATTTTAAAAATATTTTGATATTTATTTATGTGTATAAATAAAAAATATTTTTGTTTTATAGATATTTTTATTATTTATTTGTGTGTAAAAAAATAATGAAATAGAAAAACACGAGAATAATCAATGTGTTGTTTATTGGTTATTCCCGTTTTTTTTATATAGTAATATAGAATTATAAAAAATATATTTATTTTATAAATAATTTGAAATTTATATATGTTTATAATAAAAAGTATATTTATTTTAGAGATATTTTTACATTTATTTATGTGTATAAATAAAAATATTTATTTTAAGAATATTTTGGTATTTATTTATGTATATAAATAAAAAATGTGTTTATTTTATGGACATTTTAGTATTTATTGGTATAAAAACTAAGAAAAAATGAAATTTGATTCATAAATAAATTGATTAAATACTCATTAAATAGATAATCATGAATTGTCACTCTTAATATAATAAAAATAATTGTATTATATAAAATATTTTATTATTTATTAGTATAATAACTAAAAAAATGGATAAAAATTGTATTTATTATATGAATATTTTAGTATTTATTTGTATAAAAAATATAAAATCAGATTAAAAAAAAGAAAGAGAAATTTGTTCATCAACCAAACTTACTCCCTTTTTATATATATTAATTTTAGATGCATACATTGATTTAAATTTGATAAATATATAATAATATTAATTGACTAATAATAATTATTATTACTCTAAATTTTTTATTTTAAAATATAAAAAAATTCATTAATTATAACAAGATGAAAAATTAATATTATAATTTTATATAAATTTGTAAACAATATTCTTAAAACAAATATTTAATTAATTTGTTAGTAATGAAGAGTAAATATACAATAATTATTATATTTTGGACAATAGGTATTTCATTTTGTGACATTGACATACAATATAAATATGAGTTATATTTTATTTAATAAATAAATCAAATATAATAAGATGATACATGTAAACTTAATACGATAGATAAAACATGATCAAACTTAATAGGCATTTTTATGAACATTTTTACCTAAAAGTAATCTAGGATAGTTGACTATTTATTAATTATTATTATATAAAATATGATATTGATACAAAAAAAACATGATTAATTTAACACATTTATAATCCCTAAAATAATAATTAAAGGTTGCTATTGTAAAGTCAATATATAATTAAATTATCAAATATAAATTATACTATTATTATCTATTATAAAAATATTTTGATATTTATTAGTGTAGAAGAAAAAAATTAAACTTAAAACTTAAAAAAAAAACACAAAGGAAAGTTGGAATAACATAAAAATACCTCTAAAGTTTCAAAAAAATCAAAAATATTCTTCAAACATAACAAAAATTAAATTTAAAAAGATTGAATAATAATATTTCATAAATAAAAATAGAAGAAATAATAGAGAACCAAAAAAGAATATAAAATCAAGAAATAGTAAAATTAAAAATAAAAGACATCTCAAAATGTTTTTCACAAAAAAATGATAATAAGTACAAAGAAACCTAAAAAATTTAAAAAATTAAATTAAATTTTAAAGAAAAATATGAATTTAAAGATATATCATTTTCATCTTTAAGAAAATTATTCACAAAAGAGACATAATTTAATATCACATATGAAAAATAAATATATAATATTGTTATTTGGCAAAGAAACTATATTGAATAAATCATCCAAAAAATTTCAAAAATATAAAGAAAAAATTTGATACATTCATTTAGGAGAAATCTAAATATTAATACAAATGTATTTTAGAGAATAAATAAATACACTCATTTCAAAGAAAAAATAAATACACTCGTAAAAATAGTATTTCTAGATAGTAAAATAATATACAAGAAATATGTTTTACTAGGAATGATTCATGATAATTTGGATTCTAGAAACTAAAATTTATAACATATATTATGTTTGTTACTAATTTTCACAATAATAACATAAACAAAGTATCAAGAACTTGAACAAATAATAAAACCAAAAATATTAGCAGACTTTGAAATACTGGATGAATAATATTTATATATCAAGAAAAAACCTTCGATATCAAGAAGAAAAGGTGACATGGTTAAAAATAATAATATATCGAGGTTTATTTTTATAAATCATAAAGGAGAAACCTCTAATAAAGATTAAGTTAAAAACTAAAACACGAAGTTCAAGTAGAGAAAACATTAGTTTATGATGTCATATTAAGAAGACAATAATGTTTAAAGTTAAATTAAAAAATATACAATTAAAAATAGAAGAACGCCTAGTAGGGGTAACAAAAAATCAAGTAATATTAATGAAAGTTTTAAGGCTTTTAATAGAAAAAATTGATTTAGTCCAATCAAACACAAAATATCAATAAGATATAATCGAAACACAAAAAAATTTATTAAAAGAAATAAATTAATGTGATTATAATAAATTACAACGAGATATACATATGAAAATTATAGAACTAAGAAAATATGTATATAATATACATAGAAATAATGATATTATGAGTCATGAATACGATCCCTTAGAATGATTAAAAGTATAATTACTTAAGAAATCAGATGCCCTAATACCTAAAAATGAGATAAAGAAAAATGAAGAAAAATATAATGAAAAAGAAAAATTTCAATTTAATGGAATGTAGAAAAGAATTAGAGGAACAATTCATGAATCCTGAAAATAGGGATATAAACAAATAAATTAGTTTGTTAAAACTACATAATGAAAAATTAGAAGAATATTATAATAAAAAAATTTGTACAAACAAAGTAGAAAATGATATTACAATAATCAACGAGACTGATTCTGAATCAGAAATCATGACTCTAAAAGTTTATATAAAACTAATTTCATTACTAGTTATATGAGAAAATTATTCAAAACAGTAAGATTATAAAATCTTTTGGATCCAAAAATCAATAAATATAATTCAATTACCAACATAAAAGTAAGAGACTCTAACAAGTTGATTAGAGTAAAACCAATGATTTATACTTCAAAAGACATATTGAATTTAAAAAACAAATTCAAAAAACTTTTGAAATTAAAGGTCATAATACCAAGTAATTCACCTCACTCTAGTCCAATATTCTTAGTCGAAAAAGAAAATGAAAAAAGAAAAGGAGATAAAATAATGGTAATAAATTTCAAAGCATTAAATAAAAAAACCATTGATAATGTATACTTTATTTCAAAAATTAATGGTATTTAGTTCACTCATGGATAATTTTAATAAACTGTTGTACCATTTAGATTAAACCAACACTATTACAAAACATACATACGGCCTTGGTTATAAGAACCGAGGCCGAAGCGAGAGAGACCATAGGTAATGACCTATGACCTCGATTTTTAACCGTTGTCATAAGGTGTATTTATGGCATCAGTTAGTATATAACCGAGACCATAGGGTATACATAAATTAAAAAAATACAATATTTAGTAATTTACAGTGCATAACACATCAACCATAATGATCGAGTACATGTCCCATGGCTAATGTTATTCAACTTATAGTTGATGAAAACTAAAATCAATTCTCCAATATCAATAAAGTGTGATGTCACTCGTTAAGGTATATGTCTATAAACAGTAGCTATGACTCTAAATACTTAAGAATGAAAATATCATTCAAACCTTAAGGAGTCTCTAACCACTTCTTGGATACCATTTTTCATAGAAGGTGAAAAAATACTTGTATTTGTATTGATTTTATACTTTCATGTAACAAGATAACAACTGAAACTTCATTTTCATTCAGTAGAGGTGCAGGATTCATAATCTTATACTTTGGTAACATGTTGAATGATGTTTCCCAATGGCTAATGCTTTTCCTTAAGGCATACGCTGGTAAAAGGTGACCATCACTTGACTTTCTATTAATATTTTATTCTAAAACAATAGACTTAATCAAATTAATAATCTTGTGAAGTAAATGTTATAAAGAGATTTGATGATTTCGTTGCATAAACTTGATTAAATAAAAACGAAAGTCTGATAAGAGAAAATACCAACATTATAGGGAAATTCTTTTCTATGTATTAAGTCTACAAGAGTAGCCTCCCCTTCAAACCTCTATATTAGCCAATATTCACCTTTCTTTAAAGAAGTCTAAAACCAATTTTAAAGAAAATATACAAATTGGGATTAGTTTAAACTGTGGAATTGAATTAAGCAACAAAGAAAAACAACCAGCTTCTAATACAATAATACCCTTAAATGATATCGTACTAGTAGTCATAACAAAAAAACACCTCAAGAAAGTCGTACAAGAAATCAGCACAGCTGTTTGAACAAGCTCTCCTAACACGTTCATTCATCCAAATTTCAACTGTATCGTATTCTGAAGCTCTTTTCAACACCAGGTCATCATCCTTATGAAAACAACAAAATTCATAAACAGAAAGAAACAATTCAAGCCCCATTTGTCTTTTCTATATACCCATTAAATTGGAACAACTTACTCATCACCAATGCAGTGCACCAGCACCAACACCAGCAACAAGCATCCAACGACCAACATCCAACATCCAGCGTTCAATGACTAATGTCCAGCATCCAGGGACCAACGACCAAGTGGCTAGCGAACCAACGAACAATGACCCATCGAACATCGACCACCAAACTAGTGAGCTGGGAAGATGAGGAAGATGAGGAAGAAGAAGAAGAAGAGACGAGAAAAGGAGGAAGACTCGCGAGAGGGGAAGAGGAAGAATCAGATCTGAAAAAATGAAATTTCAGATCTGGGAGAAGAAGGAAGAAGGAGGAAGGAAGAAAGAAAGAAAAAAAGAAAAAATAAAGAGAGAAGGGTAGGCGTGGGATCAGAAGGAAAAAAATAAAAAGAGAGAGAGAGAAGGAAAGGAAGAAAAGGAAGAAAAGAAAAAAAAAACAAAACAAAAAAAACAAAAAAAAACATGGAAAAAATAATATAACTTATGACCACGGTTATTAATAAAAACCGAGACCATAAACATATCTTATAGCCTCGGTTTTTATAAAAAACTAAGGCCATAGGTCTGAGACCATATGTCAGTTTTTTAGTAGTGCAAGCTCGAAGTATCTTCCAAAGATATATGGATAACATCTTTAAAAAATTACAAAATTTTGTTGTGTCTATACAGATGATATTTTGGTTTCGAGTAGTGAATTAAATAATTATTATTTAGATGTTACTAATATTCTATAAGAATGAAGGAAAGAAAGAAGTCCTTATTCAACATAAAATTAAGTATTTTGGATTAGAAATTGAAGATGAAAAATATAATTTACAACCATATATACTATATAATATTCAAGATTTTCTTAGTAAATTAAAAGACAAAAACTAATTAAAAATATTTCTAGGATGTTTGACATATGGAGAATCGTATAACAAGTTAAGTGAATTAAATTATTTCTCAAAAAAATTTAAAAAAATAATCAAGAACTTCAGGAAAAAGATAAGAGTAGGTGATTAGCCTATTTATCTCAAATTTTTCAATTCACTAATAGACTAGAATGAGAAATGATGTATCAATCCCTATCACTTCATCAAGCTAGGGATTTCCAACACAAATAGACAAGTTTTTAAACCAATGGTACTTTCAGAGAATAAACACAAAAGAATTTTTTGTATTAAGAGGTCAAATGTTAAGCCAAATTTACTATGAATTAAGAAAAATTGATAAATCTACCAAGAGTAAAGTAAATTACTCAACGAGTAAAGTCATCATACTTCTTCCTATAGTAGCATAGCTATTTGAGAAGAGGATGATGAAAAATCACCAAATATGAGACAAATTTTAATAATAATAACATGAAAATTAGTTAAAAAAACAAGGAATGTATTCTACTTCTATGTCATAAAAGCTACCAAACATCACAGATGCATTTATTGCATCAAAGATTAAGAGGATGAAGATGCGACATTATTAACGTCATTCAAAGGGCTATCGATAAAAATGACAATGAAGAATAAAGAGGAAGAATTATCGGTAGAAGACGACAAAGAAAAAATAAAGATGTAAGCCCATAACTTTAATCGATAACATATGCCAAGAAAAAAACAATGATTGATATTTAAAGCAGTAAAACAGATGAATTATTAAAGTAAGGATACAATAATAATTCTCATTTTGTAAACAAAGATCTCTTCTGCTATAAAAGGAATTCTTATTTTTAGTTGAGAGGGCACAGAAAAAAACTAGAGCACATATGTCAAAAAAATATGCAACCTCTAGCATAGTAACCTTATTATCTAGAAATCCTAACCAGTAATTATATACTTAGTAATTATGAGCGGCTAATAATCCCTTAAAGATTCTTAGTTGATATTAAGTTTGTAATAATTATGATATTATGAATAAAATGGACTTTAGTTATTATTTTTTAACAAGTTTGAATTGGACACTATCTATGTATAAATGTTGAAGGCTCACCATAACAATGAGGGTATTAAGGTTTGAGCAAAAATGAGGCATAATCGGTGTAACAAGAGAAGACAAACATAAGAAAAGATTATGACTGACTCATTAAGTTCAAGTATAATAATTATAATTTTTAAGCCAATTAATGGTCTTGAATGTTTATATATATTTTTACATCAAGTTATAATATTGATAAACAAAAAGATGAAGATAGAAATAACACAATATTATAATAAAAAAAATAAAAAATCAAATTTAATTTAATGATTATAGAAATTAAGAAAATAAAAATTAAAGTATCTTTAATAATTATAAACAACTACTATTAAACCGCTAGCGTCCAATTTAGTAACAAAATCATAAGAATATTTACATAATATGGATAGAAAAGTCAATACCATTCAATTTAAATATATCAACAATGTTAACCACAAAATCCACAGACATTATAACATTTTTTTAAGAACTTCAATGATATAAATGAAGATACCAAGGGTATTTTAGATAAATATCCAAGGAAGTTTGTAGAAAGGTTGAAGAAGTGAATGAAGGGGAAAAAACATCTTATAGAACAACCAAGTCATTTTATTTATAAATAGGTAATCATAAATTGTATGATTTACCATTCTTAATGTAATAAAAATAATGCATTGTATAAAATAATTATTCATAAAAAAATTATATTGGTGTAAAAAAATAACTTTTAATAATTATTTACGTAAAAAACTAACAAAAAGGATAAAAATTTATATTTATTAGTATAAATAAAGAAACTTGATCATCGACCAAAACCATACAAATGTTTTTTATATATAAGATATTTTAGTATTTATGGGTGTAACACTAAAAAAAATAAAAATTATATTATTAAATGAATATTTTGATATTTATTAGTGTAAAAAAAAAGAACTCATTCGTGGACAAAAACAGGCTTTATATATATATATATAACTAGTTTTTGGATCCATCCATATGTACTAGTGATAATTTAAATTTGATAAATATATAGTAGTATTAAATATTAAATAATAATTATTATCGTTTTAAATTATTTATTTTATAAAATAAAAGAAAAAAATTCTTTAAAATATAAATTTTTAAGTTACTTTTATTATAATTGAAAAATTGAAGTTAAAATATTTTATAAGGTGGTTTGAAAAAATAATCTTAAAATAAATATTTAATTAGTTTGTTACTTTAGTGATTAATAAATACACAATAGTAAATGAGCAATAAAATCAAATATAATATAAATATAAGTGTTTTAACAACATATCGAAAATAATTGCGTAATTTTATTTAATATATAATTCAAATATAACATAACAATATATTAACTTATTTAATTAATATTTTTACTATCTAAGAAGTTAATTCTACATGAATAATAATATTTTTTGATTAAAAATAATTTATATTAGCTTAATATAATATTTTGAATTAATACAATATATGATATCGTCTCGACATGAAAATAATTAGTTCAAAAAAATATGATTTATTCATAAATAAATTGATCAAAATAAATTAAATGGATAATTATAATATATGTAAATTATCACCCTAAATGTA
The DNA here is from genome assembly GCA_037013495.1 of Hippophae tibetana. Taxonomy (NCBI): domain Eukaryota; kingdom Viridiplantae; phylum Streptophyta; class Magnoliopsida; order Rosales; family Elaeagnaceae; genus Hippophae; species Hippophae tibetana. The sequence goes on from CM072812.1 coordinate 3,523,304, forward strand.
ATAAAAATAATTACGTTATACAAAATAAATATACACAAAAAGTTATTTATTGTATAGATATTTTAATATTTATAGTTGTATAAATTATCATCATTAATATAATAAAAATAATTGCATTGTATAAAATAAATATTCATAAAAAATATATTTATTATATATATATATTTTATTTTTTTGGTGTAAAAATAACAAAAAGTAAAAAAATATTCATTAAATAAACATTTTAATATTTATTGGTGAAAATATAACAAAAAATAAAAAATGAATTGCTTATAAATAAATTAGTTGAATATTCATTAAATAGATAATTATAAAAGTATGAATTGTTACTATCAATGTAATAAAAATATTATATTATACAAAATAATTATTTAAAATAAAATATATTTATTATATGAATATTTTATTATTTAATACAGTAAAAAAATTAAAAAACTGAGAACAACCAGTACCCATTGAAGCGTTTAATATATAAAAATAAAGAATTACATTTTTCAGGACACAGTTATATTCATTAATAAAACAGTATATATTACTAAAGAAGAATAGATTTTTCCTTCAATATATGATATCACGTTATTAATAATATAAGTTACTCTTTAGATCCAACGTAGTTCATGAATTTGAAACGAAGATATTGTTTTCCACAAATCATTTCTATGTACACTAGAGTCACTGGGACAAGGTTTCATTATATCATATATATATATATATATATATATATATATATATACCGACATGTAAAACATAAGTGATGTTACCATTACCACCTGGCCGGATTCATATTGGTATATATTTTTAGTGAGCTTGGTATTTTTATTAAATAAAATGCCTTAATTTTTACTCATCGGTTACTAATTTAAGTATATTGATGATCAAATTTTAAAAATAACAATTTCATATTTATAAATATTTATTATTTTATATATTTTTTAATTTTAATATAAAAACAACACATGTTGCTTTATAAACATTTAAAACTATTGGTAAATCAATACTAACTTATTGTCACAAGTCACTTGTTGGTGTTCCAACTACAATTTTAATAAAAAAAATATAGGGAATAAGATGAAAAGAATGATGGACAATTGTTAAGATAATATAAGTTTTTTATTGAAATAAAAAATTAATAATACATTTTTTATAAATATAAAATTTAAATTATATAAATTATGTCACTTTTCAAAAATTACACAATTATTATATCTTTTATAAAATAAAAGAATTAATAAAATACAAGTTTAGAAATATACTATTCTACTATTTCGTTTTAAGTTTTAACAACTTCTAATTACTTAATAGGATATGATTAGATAATGTTGATTTTTTTATACAATTAATTATATTTTTTTTATCGTAAATATTGAGATTTATACAAGTAAAAAGAAAAATTAATCTTTTAAATCTTAACTATAAATAATAAAATTTAATAAATTCTGTAAAATATTATGATAAGTGATATCGTAACTTACTTAAACTAGGAATTGAGTATTTACATGTTGTATCGTACAATACATTCACCACATAACATAATTGAGGAAATTTTGAAGGTTTAATATGCACGTCCAAATGCATGCCATAATGATTGGACCAGAATGGCTTACCTAAGCTGGATATTTAGAGAAGTATAGCTAACATGTTTTCTAAGTTAGCCCACCTTCATTTAGTAAAACATTTTACCATATCTGAGTAACTTAACAGTAATATGAATTAATTTGTGATATAGTGTCACAATAATATTTTTTTTATATCTTATTTTAATTCATATCTTTAAATTATATAAATAATCATTTAATTTATAATAAAATAACAATAATATGAATTAACATGTTTGGGTCGATAAATCCAAATGTTAAGGAAGGGTGGATTTGAGTTTTTATTTGATTTTGGAAACACTTTTATAAATGATATATATATATATATATATAAGACATAAGTTTTAATTTTAAAATCACAAACACAAACTCAAGAGTTAGTTTAAATTAAAAAAAAAAGTCTTTTAAAAAAAAAATCCATAAAAACAAAACAACAGTTATGTGGTATTTCTTTTGTCACCATTGCTCGAAAATAAAAATAAAAATAAAAACTAAACATTATTTTTTAAAAGAAAATTACATATCACTAACCCAAACGTTCACTTAATCTCTTTTAAAATTCTCTCCCACATCTGAACCACCATATTCTGTTCTGAGATGCCCCTTCTTTTTCATAGCAAAACACAACTACTGCATCTAAGAATTTTTTTTTTTAACTTTTAATTTGACTTGATGTTAATGCATATACACAAAGAAATGTTACAGTGCGTAATTCTGTATATGATTATCTAATCAAAGGGGCAAAAATGTCATATAAATAATGGACATAAAGATGTGAAAAAGTTGACGCATTTATCTCCATATATAAATCATGCTAACAATAATTTAAACCTAAATCTTAAAAATTAATCCTAATATTGAAATAAATAATTCTAAATTTTTGTTTGTCTTCTAAGCGATTTTCAATAACATTAATTTTTTTTAATGATATTGACACGAAGATTTTTATTATAATCATATCAAGACTCAAGAGTGTTTAAATTATTTATTTTTATCTATAATTAATTTATTATTATTAATAAAAAATAATTATGATAACAATAAATTTGGTTGTTACTTTATTATTATTTTTTTAATGAAACAGTCCTAATATATGTATATTCCAAATTATCTATAATTAACAAATCAATTGTCCATAGCAGATTACCACTCGAATCTCTCGACATTTGCGTGTAAGGCGGTAAAAAACCAGTCCTCGCAATTTCTCTCCCACCCATTAAAGTTGTTCAACTGCAAAACCTCACCTCTGATTTATAATTATCATTTTAGACCCACACGTTTAACTCAAAAAATCAAAAATTTCCACATATGTGACACCATCTTCTTCGTCGTTCATCAGTAGTTACACCAACTATTTTCAATTTCATGAGTAAAACCAACATGCGCTTAAATCCATCTTAAACTTTGTTGAGTTCTCTTTAATCATCTCAGGTAATAAACTAACCCAATTATTCACACAATGGCAGGAGCTATAGGTAGTAGTGTAGGATCATACATTCATGAAAAGAAGAACAATGTGGTCATAGCCATTACTGCAATATCAGGTTCTAAATCGTTAAGGAATGTTTCATTCTGGTCAAAACAGTGTGGAGTATCTGTGAGAGCAAGTTCAAAAAGTAGGACTCCAAAAGGATTGGACATGATCAATGGAAAGAAGGTAAATGGGATTTATATTGGGGATTCTCCATTAATGGGCAATAATATTGATGAAGAGACACCTCTTCACGCTTGTTTGAGAGGAAAGTTTGTGGAAGATCGTTTTGTATATAGGCAGAATTTTTTTATAAGGTCTTATGAAATTGGACCTGATAAAACTGCTACAATGGAGACTCTAATGAATCTGCTTCAGGTTAGTTTTTAATTTAGACAAAATACATTACTTTTTGTGCTCCATCTTTTGATATTTCTTCTTAATGAACTTGAAAATGGATAAGATGGTTATAAATAGTTGATTTGAAGTGTACTAGCTAGCTATTATATGCAATGATTTATGAATGCAGGAGACAGCTCTCAATCATGTGACAAGCTCTGGGCTTGCAGGGGATGGCTTTGGAGCTACACGAGAAATGAGCCGCCGGAAACTCATTTGGGTTGTCACCCGCATTCACATTCAAGTGGAGAGATATAGTTGTTGGTACTATCTCCTCATTTCTTAATTATAGCCTCCTTCATTAGTATCATCACATCTTCAACAAATAAGTAATTACACAACTTTGATTAACTCATCCTATGTTGTTAATTACTTAGGGTTCCTTTAACTAGTTATGTTTTTAAGCTCTGTGTTCTTGTGGTTGAAACTAATTTTTTGTTTTCTTATTCATTTAGATAGTGAAGAAAAAAAAACAAAAACTTATATGGTAAAAGTGAAAGAGGAATATGGTTTTTAAAAACTTTTCAAAAACAATAAAAGTCTGGGTAAAAATGAAACTAAATTTCAACCTGATTTTGAACTTTAAAATGAATTTATTACCAAACAATACCCATTTCTCTAAAAACTTTGCTCTAAAAACTAGAACTTAAAAACAAAATTGGTTATAAAACAAGCTCTTAATTGCTGAATCTAGTTATTGCCAGATAAGATAGATGATACTAGATTAGCTCAAACTATAATAGTTAAGTATATCAATTCAAAAGCTTAAGTTCTTGTCCGGAGGTAATAAATGGGAATGAAATTGGATTTTGATGACAGGGGAGATGTAGTGGAGATTGATACATGGGTGGATGCAACAGGAAAAAATGGAATGCGCCGGGATTGGATAATCAGAGACTATCGTACCCAAGAGATCATAACTAAAGCCACAAGGTAAAGAAACGCACTTTAAATTTATCTCATTTACACAATCTGATTCCTGCAATGTGACATTTATGTACGAACATATGATAAATGTATTAATGTTAAATTTGCATACAGCACTTGGGTGATTATGAATAGAGAAACAAGAAGGTTGTCTAAAATTCCCGAACAAGTGAGACAAGAAGTGATGCCATTTTACATAAATAGAGTAGCCATTGCATCAGAAGATAATGACAGTGATAAAATCGACAAGCTCACTGATGACACTGCTGAGAGAATCCGATCAGGTTTAGCAGTAAGTTTAAAATATATATATATTTATCGGGAAATCTTATTAGATTCACCTAATACATCATTCTCTAGACTTTTCATTGTTGCCTGTTGGCTATAACAGAAATTGAGTCTTTTGAAAATCTGCAACTAATAATTGCTTTCATTTCTTCTTGTTTTTACTGCATCTGAAACATAGCCAAGGTGGAACGATATGGATGCCAATCAACATGTAAACAATGTCAAGTATATCGGGTGGATTCTCGAGGTACGCACCAATATATAACAGAACCGTTTAGCTCCTATTAATGTGTGTGCCTGCGTGCGTGCTTGAGTAGTTTTGCAAATGAAAGATTTACCAAAATGCCAAAAAAAGTTTAAAGGTTCATGAAAATATTTGGAAATGCAATGTGCAGAGTGTGCCAATAAATGTGTTGGAGGATTATGAGCTGACAAGTATGACTCTGGAGTATAGAAGAGAATGTACGCAATCAAATTTGCTGGAGTCATTGACAAGTTCAACAGAGAGTGTTACTGCTGAAGACTTCTACAATAATTCCACAAATTGGAGATCAGACTTGCAGTACACGCACTTGCTGCGCATGCAAGCTGGTAAGGCAGAGATTGTTCGAGCAAGAACAGAATGGCATTCCAAAACAAAAATATAATTTAGTTTGTATCCACATAATACATTCTTTCTATAGTTTACTCCCCATTTTTCGTGCATCTTTTTTGATTTTGAAGAGTGTTGCCTGATATGTAACCATCCACTTATAATGTTTGATAATGAATTCAATGGAAGTAATACTCAAAATGGAAAATTTAAGTGAATAACATAATGATATCTGACCGTCATTAGTAATTTAACTTTATATTGTGTCATAAAGCTAACAATTTAAGTTCAAGAAGTTTAGTTTTCAACTTCAACGTAGACAATCAGTTTAATGGTTTTTTATTATTTTTTGGGTGAAGGCATAAAAGTTACTATAGTTTTCACAAATGGAGTGTTTTAGGCAAATTGCTTTGCACTAAAGCATTTTAGTCTTATAACTATGAAAAAATGTGTATTTTAATTCTAAAATTTTAAAACTATAAAACTTATGTACAATATTTTTAGGATTAAAGTGTGCTATTTTAAAACTAAAGTATAATTTTTTTAAAAATTATAAAAATAAAGTGTTCAAATTGAAAGTTATAAGACTAATAAGCTTATTTGCCTACAACTAGATAACCACTTGTGGCCTTTTACCTTATTTTTCCACATGCAAATGTTAATTTAACTATTAATATTACATGAAAAATTTATGTTTATTATTTTTTGTTTTAATTGATTGCTTGTATTATTGAAATGTCTTTTAATAAATTATTATCATTAAAAAATTGTTAATTTGATTGAAAAATTTAAGTTATGTGTATGACACATCCTTATAACTTTATGGACCATGCATGCGAATTAAATTTTTCAACCAAATGAGCAAATATTTTTAAGAAATTAAAAGATATTTCGATAATAAACACATTCAATCAAAATAAAATAAAATACTAAAAGTATTAAATTGAAAATTTTGAAATAAATAGTTAAACGAAGGTTTATCATTTTTTCCCCTAAGCAAATTAAAGGGTTGAATCGTGAGAGGAACCCTTTTCATGTGATGTATTATATGCCATTGATGAAATATAACATATCTCAATCAGTGCCAATATGTTACTAACCGGGTAGACCTATAAATGGAGATAGATCGTTATATTGTGTTTATAAATATATATATATATATATATATATATATATATAACATACTAACATAATAAGCAATTATACATTTTTTCTTCATCTCCCTAATTGTGCTGTTAGTTCTTTATAACGTTAGATTGATAAATAAATCCATATTCTATTGTGTAAACGTCCTTAATGCTTTGGAATCATGTTAGCTTATTGCCAATATTGGTTCAAGATGGAGTCGTCATTTGATGAAAGATAAGAGTAAATCTTTTATCTTTAATGAAATTATATTTTAGACTAATATTTATTAAGTGATATAACACAAGTTTATTATGTTTTTAAAAAAAGGATATATAAGTTTTTTTGGTAAAAATAATAGATTTTTAATATTCTAATTTTTGTAAAAATAATATATTTATGTTACAATTTTTGAACTTGTGTTGTTTTATTTAATAAGTACAGATTAAAGTATATTCTTAAAATTATCCGAATTTAACTACCTTTTTCTAACCATTAATGTATAAAATTATTAGAGATACATATTTTAAACTTTTTCTCGATTATCTAGAATTGCCCTAAACAAAAATGTTGGTTAATTTAGAAACAAATGTGTGCCAATTTAAAAACATTAATGGGCTTTTGGATCCTATAATAATTATATGGGCTTAAGCACATTTGGTCAGATGAGCCTATACCATAGAGACTAGGACCTTTTTTATGCCCATGTTTATTGTTCACTTTCTCTTATGAGTTCTTCACTCCGATCATTTGATTTTTGAATCTAAATCCATAGTTACAGACCAACCAAAAGCTCCAAAAATAAAAAGAGGAAGATGAAATAGTTAAAAAAAAAAACATGAAGCGTGTGCTGTTAGAAGAATATTAATAAAACCTAAATTTGTGTCCATTTTTATGGCACGTGATTGAATTATTTAAAAAAAAATCTTTTCATTTTTCAAATTAATTCTACAACCTCTTACAATGCAATAATTGATACAAATTCATATGATTTTAATATTTGTAACAATTATTATAGGGTTTGGTTCAACTTTATTGCAACCACTGCAAACAGCCTTTGCGGGTTGTCCTTGATTCTCCACCAAATTTCTTGATTCGTCACACAATAATTTCAAAGTGTTTTATGACAACAAATTATATATAGTCAAAGTTTGTAATTAATTTTTTTAATGAAAACTTTGAATTGTTGTCAAAAGGAAGCAATGCTATATGAAAAAGATACCATTATCATATCAAAAATATATAAATGAAAAAGAAGAAAAAAAATCCGCTATACCAATTTACATTACTATTTCACATTCAACCTAACTTGGAAAGCACATGTGACCTACAATTATGATTAGATTATACCTAGAAAACATACGTTGAAATTGTAGAATTTATTGGTTAGAAGTTAATTATATTATGATACATAATTTAATAACTCAAGTTAGAATAATAAAAAGTGAATTCTATGAGGTACAAATTTATATACAACTACATAATTGGTCTACAAATTCTAATTTTACAATTTGGTCCAACTCTTTTTCTTTGTATTATTAATATGTTCATTGTCTTTGTACATTTATCACATTAGTTTAATTTTAAAATAATAAACTAAAATGCTTTATAATTTAAATGCTAAGTTACTAATAATACAAAATGTTTTTTTAATTAGTTTAATTTTTAAATTTAAACTATGTTAATTTTTTTTATAAAAAAACAATTTTAAATTTGAAAATATATTTAGTTATGTCTTACCCATTTAATAAACGAGTTATATCAATATGATTATATTTGTGTTGAACTAATGTCAAAATCATGTCAAATTTTATATAAGTTGAAAAATAGTCGAGTAATATTTATTATTATTAATCAAAAATATTTATAAAAATGCTTATTAAGTTTAATCAGATTATGTTTTTTATATTCACTTAAAATTAACTTCTTAAACAATAATAAAATATTAATTAAATAAATTTATTTATATTATTACGTTATATTTAAATTATTTATTAATTAAATTATACAAATTTTGTAAATATATTATCAAATCACTTGTGTCTATATTGTATTTCAATTATATATAATTTTTATAAATTATTATACATAATGCTCATAAAACAATTATTATTGTATATTTATTCTTTATAAAATTAATAAATTAATTAACTAGTATTATTGCAAAACTTTTATATAAAATTTTAACATCAATATAAATCATATAAAAAGCAACCTAAAATAAAATTATATCGGAAGACATATTTTTTTTGTCAAAGATATATAATTTCGAAGCTATAAAGCAATCAACACTATCATGGTCACCAAGGGTCATGGTCACTCCAAATTTTTAAAAGTGATTTTTTTTCTTTAGTTACGAGGAGATGATAGAAATTATTACTATACAGTCCATTTAAAAGAAATTTTATTTTATTTGCTTATTAAAATTGTTTTTAATCTAATTTTTACGTAACAGCTAATATATTCTACAAATAAATTAATAATCAATTTGAATTCAAAAACAAAAGAAAATATAAATTAAAAAAATGATCTTCAATGATAATTGCGAAATTATGTATAAAAATATATGTATTTTTGTTAAATAATTGACTCTGAGATTATTTTTAACTAATAAAATTATAATTCTTTTATTAGATTAAAGTTTAGAATATTAAATTTTATAAACTTTGTTATTGAAAACGTTAATTGTAGATGTTTAATTAACATAATATAACCATAATATTTTATTTAATTAATTGATCTCCTTAAAATTTCATTCCTAGTTAAGTCTCTCAACGTGGTACCCAAAACTAGTTCCTACAAAAGAAAACTCAAAAACTAATAGGAAAACACAAAACAAGACACACAAGAAAGGGTTTCAACTATATATATTCACTTCAAACTTCATTATTGTTTAATGGAGGTTTTGATAGAGTATTGGTGAAATTTACATTCCCTGTGTACTTAGATAAAAACAAAGCGTTAGGGATAAATATCCAATATGGGTTGCAAACTATAGCAAATAGATTAGGACATGCATGTACCTGATCGACATTTTATGACATTTGACAACTTAAAAGGCAAAGGAAAAGAAATAAGACAAATTAAGTGAGTGAGGAGGATATGGAGCTTGACATGCATGCATAAAGAAAGAAATGGGGGACCTTATCTTTCTCAACAATTATTGGTTATAACTAATTTGCTAATTTCACTCCCTTAAACAAAAATAAATAAATAAAAAATTGAAATAATTAAAATAAGTATTTTGGTATTGGAACTTGACAAACATGTATATCTCTATTATCTTAGCTGGCTTGCTACCCTAGTTAAACATATATTTCCCATTGCTCTTGAAATTTCACTAGGTCTAACATTCACACCGTCAGGCTCATGTATTACATATATAATTATATTGTAAATTTTATTTTTATTAATTTCAAAATACCCTTGAATCCAATCTATGTAATCTGTTTGATATCTAAGTCAAATTACGAGTGAGAAAGAAAAAAATGGTTTTTTTTAAATGAAAATTTGTAGTGTACCTGAGATCTTTATTATAACGAAAATAATTTATATGTGTGTAAACATGAGATGATTTGGTGCTTTTGTAGTATCACACTTTTTTACTTTGGGATTCCAATTTACCCTAATTTTTAATGACTTTTCGTAGAACCAGATTTTAATTACTTTTACCTTTTGAGTTAAATTAAACAATATTTTTTAATTAATGGAGAATTTGCAAAATTAACATCAATTCACTAATTTTAAAGGAGTATTTTTGTCCATACATATTTATAATACTTTTTAGTAAATTCGTTTACAATTTATCTTTAATTATTGTAAGAGATCTTGTTAAGCTATCTGGGTTGAGTAGAGTGATGACAATGAAGCAGGAAGTCGATGGGATGAAGATGGTTATGATGTTGTGATATGAAAGAAAAAAACAAAAAAAACCCATAACCCAGATAGCATATAGTGTTTTTTTTTTGGCTACATAGCGAAATCTCTTCAAATATTTTTTAAAAAAGTTATTCGAAGAAAAGTTAAATATCATAAATATAAATGGAAAAAAATATCTATTTAAAATAGATGATATTATGAATATAGCAGTTAAGTAAGATATAAATGTATATGTTAACTAAAAGGATAATAATTAATAGACAAGTTGCCTTCAAATCCCATAATTATTTTAAAAATAATATTTAATTTTATATTTATTATGTGATAATTTAATAATATTATTATTGTTAAAAAATAACCTCATAATGATATATGGTAATTCTTTATGTTTATTTTTATTTAATTTTACTTGTTATAACTTATTTAATTCAAAAACATTTCTATCTAGTGCATTTAAAAAATAAAAATAAAATAATTTATTTTTATATAATTATTTTTTAATAATAAATAATTAAAGTGTAAAAAAATATAAAATATAAATATATTTTTATAATGAGTAAATGACGGTATTTATTTTTTATTAATAAGAGGATAGTTAGCATTAATGATAAAATATTTGATAGATATGGGTTTTTTAAGATTTTTGGTCAAAATAAACTACGCACCAATCAAATAATGACACGACTTGATGACAAGTTGCCACTATATACTCCGTGATTCGAAAATACCTAAAGTACTTAATATAAGTTCTTATAGGTAGATATAATCATAATTATTTTTTTCAACAATGGCATGGTTTTTAAATAGACTTAATTAGAAGATGAAATTAATAAAAAATATAACTCTTACAATTAATAGTTATAAACAAATAAGGTTTGTCGCCTTCGACGAGCACTTTACGACCTTAAACAAGCTCTACGAGCATGGTTTGTCAAATTCAACTCCACCATCCTTCCCTTGGGTTACATTGCTAATCCTTATGATTCTGTTATATTTTTTCGTCGCAATGATAAAGACACCATTTTGCTTCTCCTATATATGGATGATATGATCATAACTGGTGATGACCTCAGTGGTATTCAGGAACTCAAGGATTTTCTTAGTGAGCAGTTTGAGATGAAAGACCTTGGACATCTCAGCTACTTCTTGGGTCTTGAGATCACTCGTTCCACAGATAGTCTTTATATTACTCAAGCTAAGTATGCATCTGACCTCTTATCTTAAGTTGGACTTACTGACAGCAAGACTGTTGACACTTCAGTTGAACTTAATGCACATCTCACACCATCAGAGGGGTAACCATTGTCTAATCCTTCTCTTTCCATACGTTAGGTTGGTAGCCTAGTTTATCTTACAGTTACTCGTCCAGATATTTCTTATGTTGTTAATCAGGTGAGCCAATATCTATCTACTCCACGATCAACTCACTATGCTGCTGTTCTGCGTATTCTACGATACTTGAAAGACACTATCTTCCATGGCCTTTTCTACTCAGTTGATTCTCTTTTAGTACTTCGTGCATTCTCTGATGCTGATTGGGCAGGAGATCCCATTGATCGTAGGTCCACTACAGGTTATTGCTTTCTCCTTGGTTCTTTTTTGATATTTTGACGAAGTAAGAAACAAACCTTCATGGCCCGCTCCAGTACTTAAGTAGAATATCGTGCTCTTGCTGATACCATATCTGAGCATCTTAAGAATTTGGGTGTGACCACATCCAATGCTACTCCTCTTTATTGTGATAATCAGAGTGCCATTCATATTGCTCACAACGATGTCTTTCATGAACGGACTAAACACATCGAGATTGATTGTCACTTTATTCACTCTCATCTTGTCCATGGTGTTCTCAAGCTTTTCTCCGTTTCCTCCAACGATCAACTTACAGATATCTTCACTAAGCACTTCCCAAAGGACGCACTCATAATTTGGTTGACAACCTCAAGTTGGTCTCACATCCACCTTGAGTTTGAGGGGGGCTGTTAATGTATATCTAGTAACATATTAATGTATATATATATATATATATATCTACTAATATATATCTACTTACTTTAGGGATATCTATATGTAGTTACTTTAGACATATCTATTTTACTTATAATTCCTATATAAAGGAATCATGTGTATTCATTTGAATAATAGAATAGAATAGAATCATTAAGTATTTCTAACACGTTTAATGTTATTAAGATATTATTTTTATTTTTATAATTAAGTTTTAAACTTTTTTTTAATTTTCTATTAATTTTGTAGAGAGTTAAATTAGAAACATAATTTAAGCAACAATCACACCCTTAGGTGGTGTTTGGTTCGTGGAATGGAATCAGAATCGGAATGGAATGAAATGAAAAGGAAACAATGCTGTTTGGTTTGACCACTGGAATTAAGCTCGGAATAAGGATTACAGTGTTTGGTTTGCCACTGGAATAGAATAAAAAAGCTATAAATGACCTTAATACCCCTACATGTTGTACAGTTCAAATAATGTCATTTAATTACTATTTTTTCGTCGGACAAAATATCTTATTGAAATCATTATTTTTTTAAATAATTACTACTTAATTAAAAAGAAATATATTATTAAAATTATTATTTTTCTAAATAGGGTTTAGGTTTTTAAGGTTTGAGATGTGGGATTTAGGATTTGAGGTTATATTTGTGGGTTAAGGTTTAGGGTTAAAATTATTATTTTCCTAAAAAGGGTTTAGGGTTTTAGAATTTTGAATTTAGGATTTTAGGATTTGGAATTTGGGGTTTAGGGTTTTAGGATTTATGTTTTAGGGTTTTGGGATTTATGTTTTAGGGTTTTAGGGTTTAGGGTTTAGGGATTTGGGGTTTAGGGTTTAGTGTTTAGGGATTTGGGGTTTAGGGTTTAGGGATTTGGGGTTTAGGTTTTAGGGTATTAGGATTTGGATTTAGGGTTTTAGGGTTTAGGGTTTATGGATTTGGGGTTTAGGTTTTAGGATTTGGATTTAGGGTTTAGGGTTTTGGAATTTTGGATTTAGGGTTTAGGGTTTTAGGATTTGGAATTTGGGGTTTTGGGTTTTGGGTTTAGGGTTTAGGGATTTGGGTTTAGGGTTTTAGAATTTTGGTTTTAGGGTTTAGGGTTTTGAAATTTTGGGTTTAGGGTTTAAGGTTTTGGAATTTAGGGTTTAGGGTTTTGGAATTTAGGGTTTAGGGTTTATGGTTTTGGGATTTATGTTTTAGGGTTTTGAGTTATGGGATTTATGTTTTTGGGTTTAGGGTTTTAGGGTTTAGGTTTTAGGATTTGGATTTAGGGTTTAGGGTTTTGGAATTTTGGGTTTTGGGTTTAGGTTTTTGAAATTTTGGGGGTTTGAAATTTTGGGTTTGATAATTTAGCATTTGAGTTTAAGGTTATATTTGAAGTGAGGGTAAAATTGGAAAAAAAAAGTTTAGATGGGAATGAAATTATGATTACTAAGGGGGGAGAAAGAATTGTCATTTCTTCTCTTTTAGTAATAGATTCTATTTCGATCCCCTCATTCCGTCCAACGAAACACACAAAATAAAATGATTCAATTCTGATTCCATTTCATTTCCTACAACTAAACATGGGGTTAAATTTTGCAAGAACTACGATGTCAAGACCGGAGAAGGAAATGCCAAAAAGAGAAGTTGGAATTAATCGAGTTTTAGGGTAGTTAGACTTCATGAGTGCCCTATATAGCTTTAAATATTAATTGGTCATGGTACATTTTTGAATATTAAAATAAAGATAAAATTAATACATGAATAAAGTTGGATATTTTAATAAATTTTATATTTTCGGAGGGTACGTATTTGCTTTTGTGGGACTGAAAGCTAACTAGTTAGGTAGCAAAGTTTTTCTGTTTTTGGAAGAAACAGAAACAAAAACATTTAGCTGGAATATGAAAAAACAAGCATGTGATGTTGGAATCTCATGCAGAATCATAACGTGCATATGCTTTTCAAAAAAGGTATTTGAAAAATTGTCCATACCATAAATTATTTATGATCTCCTAGAGTGTGAACGTAGAGATGGCAATGTATGAGGATCCGATTTATTGATAATTCAATCTGATTTTTCCTTAAAAAAATCATTTTTTTATAAAATTAAAATATTATTTGATATTATAATCATATAAATTTAAAAAAAAATCAATAATTTTGTAATTTTTTTTTATATTATTAACTTTATACTATTTAAAGTTTTAAATTAAACATAATTTATATAATCATTCAATAAAGTTGATGAAATTTTCTTTTATTTAAAATAAAAAATGAAATTTGATTTACTCAAAAATTAGAAAAAAATATTTTTTATAATATAATAAGAACAAATAAATAGTTATAAATATGATGAGATTTAAATTTTGATTTAATAAATTTTAAATAATAATAGATAGATTTATGAAAATTATAAGAGAGATAAATTTTAAAAATTATTATTTATAATGTAAAATTTTCAAATAAATAATTGTAAAAATTAAGAAATTATTTTAAGAATTCGTGATTTTTTTAATTCTAAAATTATAACTTAAAAAAATTAGATTTGAATTGATTAATCATTTCAATCCAAAAATGATATGTTTTGATTTGATTCATAATAAATCACATGGAATAAATATCACTATAACTCTAATTTAATGGTTATTTTTCCCATTCCAATTCTAACGAATTGCAAGTTAAATGTAATTATTTTTCTTGAAAAAATAGATAACTCATAGTTTATTAAAACAACAAAGTCTTGTACGTACATGTGATTGGTGATTGTTAGGAAGCAACATTTCATTTACTCTAATAATAATAATAATAAATAACTACTCATCTGAACATCCTATACTTTCCACATTTTCAAAATACGAAAAGGGGATTGTGCCTGTGCTATGTAGTACTATACTTGGTCATGCTTAGGAATGCAGTCGGTCCGAATCATATTTGATCCGATATGGATTAACCAACGGGATATTATAAATTGAATTATTTTTGGATAATTTTGAACTGAATAGTGTCGGATATTATTCACAGGTCAAACATTCGATCCATTTTTTTTAAAATCGTATTTATACAAGCTTCAAAGTTAAAAAGAAGAAGAAGAAGAACATAAAAAGAGAGAGATTGAGACCCGTTTGTAACCTAAACTGTGTTACTGGGAATGAATAGCAACCCGACCCGAACGGCCTCATCTTACTTTAAACGGGTCAGGTACATGTGGCCCGATCTGACGGGTGGAACGGCCATCCCTAGGACTCATGATTAGTGTACATATATGGTAGGTGAAACTGACATCTCTATGACTCATGCTTAGTATATACATATGGTAGTTATTGATGAATGAATGATCAATATTGTATCACCTTCTTTCTATTATTTGGATTAATATGTCCCACTAGTAACCTAATTGTTCTACTTTCATTGCTATCCATCATGCTTATTATGACTACATTAGCAGGAAAAAAAAAGTGACTTATCATGTACGTGTAGGATTGCTTAAAATATAGCCAAGTGTTAGTAATTTTCATCATGAATTAGTTGAAGTACAATCAATTTGGTTTCTGACATTGATTGTCATATGATATGTTAGAGAATGTGCTATAAAGATAAAGAAAACCATATATATATATATATAGTTGGTATGATTAGTATTCCTGATAAATTTTAACAAAATATTCTGGTGTTTATTAATATGTAAAAAATAATAATTATATATTTAGGTTTTATTATGTGCTTTATTTAGAAATAGTATAATATTTTGAATATAAAAAAAACATTTTAGTGGATTAGTTCTAATTTCTAAACACTTGCGTGCGTGCGTACGTATATGCTATATATAAGCCATAAATGCACACAAGTTAATTATAATATTATTTAATTATTATTTTAATATAAAATATATATGTTATGTATTACAATATATGTTTATGTTTTAAGAAATTTACATGATATATGATACTTTTAATAACTTGAATATATAATTCATAATTTAACATGTTTAAATTATTTTCTTAAATATAAATAACTATAAAAGAAAAATAAATATCATTATTTTAAAAATTAAAAATGTTTTTGTTAATGGTCATAGAAGAAAACATACGTACTAATTGAACAAAACCCAAAAATATATGCACAAAAAAAAATAAGTGATTTTTTTTCTTGTTAAGAAATAAAAAGTGAAATTTACCAACAATACATGCATATTAGGGGTAAAAAAGATAAAGATATTAACAAAAAAAATTCGTAGTAAGTAAAATGAAAGAAAATGTGAGTGAAATTAAAATGGGCAACTGTGTGTAGATGAACCTTATTAGTAGATAAACCATTCATTTAATGTTGTAGAATGACCACTATGATGCTCTTGCCTTCAGTATGCTTGAGTGTTGTTGCCTAGAGAAGAATCATGTGAATATGCATGACATTTTTGAGAAATAATTATTTTTAGTAGGTAAAAATGATTTCTAATTTTTTATTTTATTTTATGCATTACTCCCTTTATTTATTTATTTTATGCTTAATTTGGTCACTTTTTCATTTTCACGCATTAATCTTCTCATTTTTTTTTTTCATAATTAGTCATTTTTTTTTTAAATTTACTCCAAACTTTTAGAACATATTAAAAATAAAATAAGTGGTCCAAATATGAGAATTAGAAAATAAATGAGCCAAATTTTAAAAAAAAACACCTTAAACAAATTATGAAATATTTATGTTCTTCAACCCTTAGAGAAATATAAATAATCACATAATACCGAATTAAATTTGATTAAACCTAACAATATAAGTGCTCCATATATGTAATAGAATTTTTGATAAAATCTAATAATACAATTGTACCATGTTATGTCCGGTACAAATCTTTTTTACATGTAGAATATATTTAGTGTATCATATTAGATATGTTAAATATAATTATATTAAATTGAATTATAATTATATTCTATATATATTATTTGGTAATAATATAGTAAATAAAATTAATTATAAATATTTTAATAAAATAATTTATATTTAAAATATTATTTAATTTAAATTTATTATTTATTAAAATAATTTGATTATAAAAATTTATTTAATCAATATTTAATTTATTTTTTATTTTTAAAAATTTAAGAATATTTTTTTAACATGGGCTGAAATAAAAAATAAACATACATGATTTGTGAATTTAAATTTCATACAATTTATTTAAAATATCTGATTAGATTTACACTCACTATTTATACTAAATATTTATATATTTTTTATTTTATAAAATATAATATTATTTTATAATTAAATACATAATTATATAATATATTACTTAAAAAAAGTGGATATAAAGTTAACTTTTTAATACTAATAGTATAAAAAAAATGAACAAAAAAGACAGGGAAAACCTTTTTTGAGAAAATTATTTCCTTGTGAATTTCAGGCCAAGTCAATGTAACTTTAGATGGGTATGGTCTACTAAAATTGAGATTATCAAGATTGTTTTTCCCCTAGTAAAATCTAGATTTTGGTGAAAAAAGTATTTGGTATTCAATTATAGTTACACACGATAATCCAAAAGAAAAGGTAGTACTTTTTAATAATAATATTTACACAATTTAAATTATTAATATTATAAAAATATTTTATTAATAATAATTTTATTTAAAGATAATATTATAAATAAAATTAATATATTGAATAAAATTGTTATTTTTATAATAAAATCTTTTTATAATAAAAATAAAAATTATAATGATAATATTATTATTATCCTATTCTTTTAACAAAAAACTTTGAACCTAAATATATAAATGAATATCGGAATTTGGAAAATACTGATATTAGCCGAATTGATTTAGATAACAAGGCCAGAGAAACATAAAAGTGATTAAGTGAACGTTAAGAACTATTTTACACAAAATTACAGATTGCGAATGATTAATTATATTTTTGCTTGGTCAATTGACTTTAAAACAATCATATTTAATCCGTGGTTATCGGAGCGAGAGTTAGGAATTTTTTTCAAGAATCTTGAGTTTAATTATTTTGTAAAATTGATACTATAAAATAATTTTTTTAATAATTTTTAATTTATTTTTAATAGATTTTTTATTAAAATCAATTTTAAATTTTAAGTAATTTATAAATTTACTAACTCAAAATTTATTACAAGTCGATTTTAACTTAAAATTGATTTTAAATATCAACTTAAATGTTTTTTACTATAATTAAATTATTTAAAATAAAAAATAAAAATACATTATAAAATACATATAGATACTAAATTAACTAATTACTATTTTTTAAAAACTAAGAAACATATTAAAATTTATATCGTTAGTATAATTTAAATATTAAAAAAAAATCCCAACTCTGAAAAATTCCGAAATACATTCCCGTACTTACATCAAACACAACTTCCTAATTCCTATTTATACTTATTAATATATTATTAACTATCAGATTAATTGTTTTTTTAATGAATGTTCGATAATGATTTGAATTTTAAATTTTAAATATAAAAATTTATTTATTAGATTAAATTTATGAGATTAATTTTTAAAAAAAAATTTAAATGATGTACCTCAGAATTTTTATAGCAAATAAAAGGATACTTTAAAGCACCGTAGGCTGATTATATACATTCTAACTTCAAAATAGGTCCCTTTTATCTTCGGTGTTTAAAATTTATCAAATTTGAAGTAACTCAATTTAAATTCTTAGTTTCTTTTTATTTTTATTTTTTCCCCTCTATTAAGTTTGTTTGATTTATAAATTCCAAAAATCGACCTAAAATAAATTATTTTGTTAAAAATCAATTGAAATGATAGAACCCGTAATAAATATAATATTCATTTTTATTTTTAAAATATTTTCATTAAATAACAATTAAAAATAAATATTGTTGGTATTTTTGTAGGATATACATTTTTTCAATAAGAAGTAAGTCAATGTATTGGCATTTACATAATTATTATTTAAATTAAATAATTATTTATATATATAAATTATGCATGCAAAATTAGACATTAAATTAATATTTTAATTTTTGACATATAAAATTTACAATATGTATATATTATTGTAAATTTTATAATCTTTATTAGATTATTTCAGTTATTAATTTTTAAAATTTTAATTTATTAATTTAACTAAGATTTTCATTAAAGATTTGGTGTCCAATCTTGAAAGGCTTGGAATAAAATCTATATTTATATTCTCACAAATGTTTGTTGGAACATATAAAAGAGTGTATAAGTTTGTGTTTTGAACATGTTTCTTAACAATTTGACATATACCATATCTTTGAACAAAACAAGTGACATTTCTTTGCAGACGAGGTCAATAAATTGTATCAAATAATGCTAAAGTTTTATCTCAACTTATATGGACAGAAATACCACCACAATGAACCTCATGAAGTGATTAAACTTAAAGAAAAGTCTTAGAAATGAAAAATTGCATCCTTTTGAAAAGATAAACTTATGAATGAGATAGTCATTCATATGTATATTATTATGGCATTGATGCCAAATATTGCTTAATTATATATATATATATATATATATTGTTAAAGCTTGTAATTTGAACATGAATAGTGGTTAAAAAATATGATTTTCTATTCAAGGCACCTTCTACAATATTCCTTGCATCAGACTTATGTTAACTTTTGTAGAAATAATTCTCATATGATATGCATGCATACGATTCATCTATTTTTAGTAGGTGATAAATTGTAAAGTATGATGATCTGAAAGCAAAACAAATTCTCGTTGAATGAAAGAGGGTTCTTAATGTTTGAAGCATTTGATCCACAACATATAATTCCTATCCGTAGGTGCACCATTTTTGCCTTGTCTCATTCAATTTTTCACTAAAAAAATTTGACGAGTCTACCTTCCTACATAAGCAAAACACCTATGCCAGTGTAAGAAGCATCACTTTTCATCTTAAAGATCTTTTCAAAATTAGTAAGTGTCGAGATAGATGCACTATTTAGTTTTTGTTTAATATTCTATAAACTTTGATTTTACAGTTCTCTTCGATGAAATTTTCCTTTCTTTAAGTAATAAGTAATAGCAGTAATAATAAAGCTATTTTTTTTTTGAGAAATCTTCAATAAAAAGTTGCTAAACCATGGAAGCTATTTACCTCACAAATGTTAAAAGGGCTTTTCCAGTCTTTGATGGCTTGGATTTTCTTTGGATCTACAAAGATACCATGTGCACTCATGATAAAGCCTAAGGATAGAAATGTTTTGTTCATAAACTCACATTTATCGAGGTTCAAAAATAACTTGTTATCTTTGAGAGTTTGTAACACACTCTTCAAATAATCATAATATTTAGTAGTGAACGTACTAAAAATTAAGATGTCATCGAAGTAGACAACAACATATTTTCCAATGAATGATTTAAGAACTTAGTCATAAATCTCATAAATGTACTTAGGGAATTATAAAAACCAAAGAGCATAACAAGCCACTCATAAAGCCCCTTATGAGCTTTGTAGACAGTCTTTCACTCATTTCCTAGTTTGATCCTGGTTTGATGATAACCACTCTTAAGGTCCAGCTTTGAGGAAACACTAGAATGACCAAACTTATCTAGCCTACCCTTAAATAAAGGGATAAGTAACCAATATTTGATTGTGATTTATTTGTGGCACTATTGTCAATACATATTCTATAGGTACTATCTTGCTTACGGAAAAGTAAAACAGGTATAGCAAAAAAGTTAAGGCAATTTTAAATGTGGTTTTTCCATAGGAGATCATCTACAATGCCTTGTTATTATATCATGCTCATTTTGCAAGGGGGCATTGATAACTATATTTTATATAGTTATTTTCACCTATTTTATTAATTATAATTGCTATGTTTTCAATGTTTTTAGTTAATTTTAGTTTAATAAATTAGTATTTACTGTTTTTTATATATTTTAATAAATTTAAATAATTTGTATCGAAAAACTTAATTAATTGCAAATTTGAGTCCAAAAATATTATTTCAAATAAAATAGTATTTAATTACAATTTATAAAAGTCAAAAATAAAATTTAAATTAAATTCGGGCTTAATTTTAATTATTAAAAGTTTAAAAATTTAATTTAAATTAGAAAAGGGCTAAACTGTAATTAAAGAAAGTTGAAAGTGTAATTTGAAATAGATTTGTGGGCCAAAATCTAATTAATTAAAGTTTAAATTTCTGCGCAGGTGAGAAGACCACGCGCCAACATGCACGCGCGACACGTGGACCGTCCGATCAAAGAAGAAATGACTGAGATCCGCGCGTGCCATTCATGCCCGACCAGAACGCGTGGGTGCAGAATTGTTTACGTGGCTCGGCGCCCGATTGGGACCCACTTTTCTGACGCGTCAGCCGCTGTCCTCCACGTACGTGCGCCTCTAATCCCGTGCGCTGATCTCAACGTGTGCCCGGCTTTTCCTCCAATCAGACTCTGACACGTGTTCCTTTTGAATTTCTTCCTCAAATCAGCAACTACCACGTGTCCCACTCTATTTTTCAGCCAATAATGTAACGACGCGTGGCATGTTACGATGAGCGCGAAAGCGCAGGATCGCGCCCGTATGTGGCCATTTTCGTCCGTTCCTTTTTGTTGCCGGCGCCGTTTCCAGCGTCCAATGAGAAGCTGCCACGTGTCCGTATTAATTCATTTCAGCGAATCAGACGCTGACACGTGGCACGCATAAAGAATTAAAAATTGCAGAATCGACGCCCTTGTCTAACGCGTGAATTTGTTTAATATTTTTTGATCTGATTTTCGATACGCGTTATTTAATTTTTCGATAAAAAATTATTACGCGTTTTATTTAAAAAAATAAAATAAAAAATGTAATATTTTAGATGTATTATTTTTGGGTATAAATAGGAGATAAGATGATAGTTTGGAGAAGTTTTTGTGAGTTTTTAATTTTTGTGGTGTTTTGTGTGTTGGCTGTGGAACACGCAGAAGCTATTTTTGGCTTTTGTTGTGTTCTGCGTGTGCCAAAAATTTGTTCTAAGTGATGTTTTAATTTTCCTTCTTCTTCATCTTAATTTTCTGTAGGTATTGTAATTTTTATTTTAATTTTATGAAGTAATTTAATTTTTTTAGAGTTGCATTTGATCTAAATTTATGATGCTTTTATTTTAATTATTTTTTATAGATTTATATGACGTTCGATTTGTTCGTTCTATTTTGTGCTTAATGCTTTTTGATTATTTACGAATCTTATCGAAACGATCCGTGGCACATGAATAAACTTGGAAGAGGGTGTTACTCGTAAATAGAATGACATGTATGATGAAGGATAGGAATATACTCTAATTGTATGTGTGGCCATTTGAAAACTTAAAACGTAATGAATTTCGGTGAATTTAATTCTCATAGAGATATAGTGAATTAATTTAACGAGGTGTGTTTGTACGGAGCTCGGAAGAGATGTATGAATAAAAATAGAAGTTTTCGGTTGACAAATTAAATGTACTAAAAAATATAAATCAAAAGAAAATAAAATCATTTGAGTTGATTAATTTGGTGAAAAATTGCAATCCTAGATTTCTTTTATTTTTTGTTTTAACTATTTCTTACATTTGTTACAATGAACGTACGTTTGGAATAAAATTAGATTGAGATAATTTTAGTAATCAACAAACTATAGTTACAAATCTCCGTGGGAACGATACTTTACTTACAAATTTTATTACTTGTGACCGTGTATACTTGCACGTTTTTTGTGTGTTGTAAAACACACAACAGACATGTTAAGAAATTTGGTGTTAAATATTCCTTAAAGGAGATAAGTTAGTCATTTCTTATTCTAAATAGACATCCTTATAATCTCTCAATAGTTGTTGTAAGCTAGAAAGTACATTAAAAACTATATTGATTACCTCTCTACCTAACAATATAAGTACCAACTTATCTCTGTTAAACTCTCGAAGGAGTTGATTGCCATTAACTGTAACTAACAATATTTTGGCCCTACTAGTGTTAACCACATGTTTAAGTTCAAGCATTGGGTTCAAATAAATATTTTTTACCCTTCTAAGGAAAAAAAGTAAGTATTGCCTTTACCATGGTATATGACATCCAAATCAAAATACCAAGGCCTTCCCAATAGTACATAACAGACATGCATATTGACCACATCATAAATGGTTATATCTTGATAATATTTCCATATTAAGAAAGGAACCTTGCATATTTCAGGGACTTTTGTTTCAACACCTTTTCTAATTCAACCAATTTTGTAAGGCTTGGGGTGTGGCTCAACCATCAATCCCAACACCTTAACCAATGCCTTTGAAACAACATTCTCACTAATGCCACTATCTATAATGACATTGTATATCTTATTGTTTATTGTGCATTTAATTTAAAAAATTACGCGTCTCTAAGTCTTTCTAGCCTGTTTAGGAGTGAACAAAAGTTTTTGCAAAATGCATGTAATAGTTTTACCTTGATCTCCCTCTTCATCTACTGTCTTAGGGTCTTCTGGCTTATATTCATAAGTGTATTCATACCTTCTATCTAATTCTCTAGAATCTTATATATAGTTAACTACTATTATTTAGGGACATTCATTGGATCTATGTCTTGGTTGTAGACATTTAAAGCACTTGACTGGGGAAGATTTATTGTAAATGTTAGTTATTTGTGTGCAGGTACTAGGCTTAGGTAGGTTTTTGTTTTGGTTTGAAGGTTCACCAACTAGTTTATAAGGTGTTTGGGTTGGATTAGAGGTCGATTGATACAAGCTAATGTTTTTTCTCAAAATGAGGCTTAAAATATTACTTCTTGGTATAAGAAGATCGAATAGTTCTAGCCATTTATGCTTTAACATCTAGTTTTTCTTTTAGGGAATTTTTAAGACCAAAAATGAAATGTAATACCTCATAAGAGCTATCTTCATTCACGTTGTTTCTAGCACTTAATCCTTGAAATTCATCAATATAATATTCCATAGCGTGTGTACCTTAATAGCATTGAATGAAATGAGTATGATGGATTTACTTGTAATCATGTGGTAAAAATCTTCTTTTCATTAAATGCTTTTATCTGTCCCAAGAATTGAACTATAGCTTGTCCATTTTTACTGTTGTGTGAGTTCAATCCTTTCCCACCATAACAGAGCTCATCCACGAAACTTATAAACTACTATTTTAACTTTTTTCTCTTATGGTACTTTGAGATAATTGTAAAAAAAAATTATGTTGTAAATTACCAATCAATAATTTTGCAATAAAATTCTAGAATTTTATTTTTGAAACGAAAATAAAACTCATGGTGATTTCTTGCTTTGGGTATGAAGCCCTCTTATTGGGGTAGTTCCATAATTCCTGGATCATCTATTACTTCTTCTACATTTCCATTGTCATCAATAATGTTTTGAACTGGTCTAATAATTGTTCCACGCCATTTACCTCTCTTTGCAATAGGCAATCAATTAGGTGGTTCTTTTTGTTATCTGACTGGGTACCTAATTTCATTGTTGTTGTTTTTATGCATTTGATATAATGAATTTTGTAAATCTATAGATAACTAACATCAATTTGTTATTCTTGCTCCATCAAAAGTTATCACATCAACCATACTAGAGTTTCCTCATTACCTATGTCAATTAGCAGTATCATTAATAGCCATAACAATTGAGGAAAACCAAAATGATACTAATTTGATTATGTTGACTCAACTCATGATAAAAATAAGAGAATGATTCTCTAAATTAAGTTACACAACATGATCAATCCATCATTATGTAGCTATGTAAGGCTATATAACCCACACATTAATTATGACTTAGTAAAATTGAATGACACAAGTTCACTATATGCCAAAATAGTATAACTAACTGATATTGTATTGATACGGTAAAACATCCAAATATCATGTTAACTTAATATTATGTCATGCTAATTAAAAGAATTATAAAAAAATAATTAGCTAATAAAGATTATTAAAAGCAAAGCAATAAAGCAATCAAAATGGGTTGCATTGATAGTTGGTAATAATAGATACTCAAAACTCACTTGCTAACTTAAATTAGTTAAAAAAAAGTGTTATTAGAGGATCAAGTAACATATACCAATCAATTATTACACAAGTAGTAATTTTCAAATTAAGTGACTTATGTTCTTCGTTGATCAAATTTTTAGTTTAAAGCATGATGAGATCCATATTATTCAAGTTTTTGAACATATCTTACATAGTTAGAAAAACTTAACTATGTAAAACAAAAAATTGATTAGAAATAAACATGATCAAATAAAAAATGAGACACATTTCATAATAGAGTCAAACATAACCAAACACCACAACCTAATATATTACAATAATAATAAATTGTAAATACGATGAAAAATAATAAAAATTAAATAAAATTACAATCGTTTCAAAAAACTTTATAAATCACGTTGGAGTTTCGTAAACCTAGGAAAGCGATTTCAAAGATTTGACTTCTAACCATAAAATACTGAACTTGGCTCTAATATATTACCACAACCTTAACATGTGACTTACATGAATAACCTTAACTATAAATTAAAGTCATTGATTAAGAAGTTAATAAACGTACGAATTTCACATCTAAACCAACCAACGTGGCAAGTGCTTTTTACCTATTGGATCTATTAATTTATAAATTTATTCTTGCCAGCAAACCGAACTTATCTCATAACATACTATTTATTTCATAAGTATTGTCAAATAATGCATTTGATTCAAACTAGATTTCAAAGATTTGTTATCTTAATGTAACTTTATTTTTAATATTTTTTATTCATATTTTAAAAATAATTCAATGATATTTAATTTAAAAAATATATTAATTTAATATAATTTATTATTTAATTAAAATATTTATATATACATAACAATACATGTATAATATTTACCGAATATTTTCTTATAATTATTTAAAAATATTAAATTAAATTATAAATTATATCATATTAATATATTTTTTAAATAAAAAATATTATTAAAATACTAATTCAACAATTTAAATAAAAAATAATAAAAATAAAATCGCCCTCAACTCAAGACTATGCTAATCATAAGCCATCCGCTTCCACGTTTTACTTACTTTTCCTTGTATTACTTATCTTAAATAGTTATGGTCACGAGTGCACAATTCACAATCCATTGGTAGGATTCAGAAACTTTAAGGTCTAATTATCTTTCACTTCAATCACCTTTTACAATGTGTTTTTACCCAAAAAAAAATAAAATAAAAATCCTACTTGACAATATTTTATGCTAATATTATTAATTATATTTAATATTGTACTTATTTCTTACGATTTTTTATTTTATAAAAATAAAAGATAAAAAAACTCATTTTATCAACTGTTAATAGATGCAAGATTTTTTCTTTCTTTCTCTCATCTAGCCTTTACACAACTGTCGAAAAGAGTGCCTTCGATCCTCACAATGTTTAAAGAAAAAAATACTTCATCTGTACGTGCATAAATAAAAGGGAAATTTACAATAAAACCTCTGGAGTATCTAAAATTAGAAAAATAAATCCTTCAACTTTAAATATAAGTAATTATAAATACTAAGTTATTGTTAAAACTTAACTTAACAAAATAACTTTTAAAATTTGTAATAATATAATCCTTGTTTGAATAAACACACTAATTCACTAATTTATGATAAATTTGGTTAATAATTATTAGTTATAAATTGGTATTAGTTTTTTCACTGTTTAATTACGTTTTTTTTACATTTATTCAAAATATATATTTAATTCAAAAAATTAAATATTAACTTAATAATTACTATATTATTTAAAATATTAAAATTAATTTTTATTTTTTAACTATTTATTAGTAAAATAAAAAATATATATTAAGAATAAAAAATAATAATCTAATTATACAAAAATATTTAATATTTTATTATTAAAATTATATTATTATCCGTATATAAAATAATAATATCAATTTATATTTAATTTTGATTAAATATAATTTAGATATTGTAATAACCATTTTCTACACATCTTTAATTATGGTTATTTTCGAGATAAATTTTTAAAGATATTTACAGTTTCAATTACTCAATGTTAAAATTAACTTATTATTTTTAATATTTTATGTTTTTTTTTTGCTTAAATAGCACTACTGCATTACAATATGCTTATATAAATATATTGATTGTATCACTTTTTTTATTCCAAGTTCCAAAAACATAAAATCAAAATTCAATAAAAGAATGATTATTATTTTTTAAACTTGGAAGGCCTTTATATTATTTCACTAAATCCAGACAGACGTCTTTGTAAATTGCATAGCACACGACTAATGTCATGTTTATCAAGTAACATTAGGGAATTAATTATGAAAGCACTTAGCAAATATTCAATTATATTGTACGTATAAATGAAAACATTTTCAAAAACAGATAAATAGATTTAAGAAGTAGAATATTCACTCACATGTCATTATTACATACTACAAGTCTATGAGGACGATGATAATTATTTATTTATCTTATTATACTTTTAGTAATATATTTATAAAAGCTAAAAAGAAATAACAATACAAGAAATCAGCCTAACAAAACTCTACAGCTTATCTGTAGATCTTCTTACTTCTAAGCAAGAAAACTGCACATGTGTAGAACAGGTTACAAATAATACACGAGACCGGACGGGACAGCAATAAAACGCCAAGGACATTTTTCAAATTTAGTAAAATTAACCCTTTTTTTTGTTTTCCCAATTCCCATTCTACCCTTGTAATTTGTCACCTTTTACATAACAGAGCAAGCATTTGGGTTCTCATCACTGAAGATCTGAGGAGCAGGAGGATAAGGATAAGCATACATCTCCATTCCATACCTTGGAGGGTAATAGTGATATTCATTCTTAAACTCAGCAACTTTTGTTTCTTCTTCAGTAATCGCTTCTGCAGAAGCACTTCCATCACCACTTCCATTTTCACCACCTTTCTTCTCTTTGTTTTTTTCTTTTGCAGCCTCATCTCCCCCATCACCACCTTCTTTCTCTTCTTTTACACCTTTTTTATCTTCTTTAGCTTCTTCTTTGTTTTCCTCTTCTTTGTCTTTCTTGTTATCTGGCTCTTGCTTTGCTATCACTGAGTGCTTTCCAGTTCGTTTGTACACATACTCCACTAGCTTAGGTGGATCAAACCCACCCTTTACTGTCACCTCTGAGCTCTTTAGATCTGCTTCTGCTGATTCCACTCCTACCCAAACAATAATAATAATAATAATAATAATAATAATAATAATTTGTTTAAATTAAATATAATATAGGATCCGAGTAATATAATAATCATGTTAATTTAAAGTGGGCACATGTGGATTTGGCTTTGATGGGTTATTTATGGAATCCAAGGAATTTTTAATATTGTATTCAAGGGAAAGAATGTACTTTTTTATTATTATTTTGTGTTTGGTAAGTATGGGAATAAACTCTGTATTATATGGGGCTCAAAATTAAAGTTGTTTTTTTCTTAACACTCTCAGGCTACAGAGAGATTTCATGACTATGAATTAACGGGCCAAACAGCTTTGTCTAACGGATTCATATTGAATTTTTTTTAAGGGTAAAAATTTGAAGCTTGAACTGTGGGATTTCAGCTGGAAAATTAGAAGAGAGAAGGGGGAAAAATGGAAGCTTGAATCACATAAACCAAATGGAGCAGAGGTAATAAAGAAATAAACCAACTTGTTTGGATTTATCAATGGAAAAAAAATAAATTTCAAAAAAAAAAACAAGAAGAATCTTTCACACACCTTTCATTCTTAGAATGCGTTTCTTAATTTCTTGTGCACAAGCTTCACAATGCATGTGAACTCTGAGGACTACTGTAACAATCTGAGGCTGCAAGTTCACACAAACCCAGATATTCCATTCATCAATAACCATCAAAAACATTAACTTTCTATTTTATGAAAAATGGACCAAAAAAAAAAAAGGTAATTGAATTTTTTTTTCTGGGTTTAAACAAACCTCTTCCTTCTTTGGCTCTTCTGGTTTAGGTGGCTCATTCCCTCGAGACTTCTCCTCCTCAGACGGTGTTTTTGGGATCGGAGAAAGAAGCTCAACTTGTCTATGACTCTTCCTCTGAACTCTGTCAAGAACTTTGAGAGGATCGGCTTTTTCCCCTTTGACCACTACTTTGTGAGACTTGCAATCTGTGATAACATCTTCAACCCCTGAAACTCAATCACACATTTCAATCAAACCCATTAAGAAAAAAACAGAGCCAAAAAGGTATCAAATTTATTCCACACCCACATTATTACCAAAAACAAATATGCACAAACCTTCAAAGCCTTTAAGACACCGTCTAACTTTACGAGCACAACCTTCACAATGCATAAAAACCTTGAGAATGATTTCTTGGGGTGGTGGAGGAGCAGGGGCAGATTCGTCTTTTTTATCCTCACTTGGTGGTTTCTCTTCTTTTTTCTTCTCCTTCTTTACCTCTTCTGCTGGTTTTTCTGCCTCTGGTTTCTTTTCTTCCTAAACAAATACAAACCCAGATGTCAGAACAACAACACACACAATAAACCATCGAAACCCACAAATGGCTCATAGAAATTAACTTAAACAACATAATAGATTTTTTTTTAATAAATAAGCCAAGTGTTGAGTCTTCAAGACCTCTCCCATTAGTTACAGTTACGTCTTGCAATCTGGGCACTAAGTACAGAACTTTGCGAGTTAATATGAACTGAAGATAAGAGCTGTTTGGTATTTGTATTTGTATGCTCTTTTCTTCCCTTTTCCCCCTTCCCTCTATTTTTTCTTTCTGTGCAGTGTAAACTGTAAAAGGGCTCTCTTTAATGTATTTCTTTGTGTAATAATATTTTTTTAGATTGATAATTCTAAATATTTTATTATTATTTAAAAATAAAATAAATTATTTATTAATTAATACAGATCATATTTAATTTAATAATAAATTTTATTTATAATAATTAGTAAATATATATATATATATATATTAAATTTTTTCAAAAGAAAAATAGATACAATAATACATATTATGTATATATAAAACTTTTTTTAAGAAATATATATATATATATATATAACTACTATATAATATTTTTAATTTTTAATATTAATATATGTTATAATATAAATTTATAAAATCTTAACATATTTAATAATTTAATGTATTTTTTTTATATATTTAAACACATAATAATTGATTTAATAATACATATAAACTCAAAAAATATATTCACATATTTCATTTATAACATATTTTTAAGTTTTAGATTTTTAATATATTTTTTAATAATTAATAAATTTATAGTCTAAAAATCTATAAATTAATAAACTTTTATTAGTAATTAATAGACTATTGATATATAAAAGTAAGTTAATATTAAATATTTTATAACAAAAAAATAAAATTTAAAACAATAAATAATATTTAGGTGAAAGACAAAAAAAATATGTGTAAAAATAAATACATAATTTTTTATACTAAACAACATCATAAAATATTATTACAAATTAGTTTAAATTATTTAGAACTAATTTGAGTTTTAAATATAAATAATTTTTTAAAAAAATTATATATTTATAAAAATAATATATATAATTTCATAAAAATAATATTTATTCTTATTACACTTCATATTATAAACTATAAATTTGTATTTATTATTATTTTAAAATTCGAATTTTATCACATACAAAAGTTTTTACTGTTAACGTTATCGGGTTGAGAACTATCAGACAAATTTTGTCTCGGAGGTTCCATTCTCGGATAAACTGGTGTACACTACACACACCCACCCCTTTCTTGACATTTTTTAGAATTTACCAGAAATTTCTTAATTATATCAATTTTTAGTTACTTTATTACTTAATTCTTTGTTAAGAAAATAGCATATAAATTGTTAGGTATAGATTATAATAATTATAAAATTATTAAAAATTTGAAATTGATTATTTGTTTTATCATATCTTATTTTTACAATAAAAGAACTGATTTATTATAACAATAATAAATAGATTAAGTTATTTTAATTGATTTAATTAAAAGATATTGAATGCATTTTTTTTAATATTAAAAGGATAGATAGCGTAAATATGAATTTTAATATCATACTTTAAAGCAAACACTTTAATTTTATTGCTATTTATAATTACTTTATTCTACAATACTTTGTGGTAACCACTGATTAATCGTGAGGAGATTATTAATAATATCAAAGCAATAGATTTTCACAGTTCAGCAACAAAAATAAAAAATAAAAAACATATTTTCATTAATTTTAGTAGTGTAGCTAGTGGTTTATATCAATAACTAGTTTTTAATACCTTCATATCTTTTTTATACTAGTCAAACGATTGGAATTTTAGATATTTTATAGGTTTAAAAATGATTAGAAAGACGAAAAATCGTAGAATAAAAATATAAATTAATATGTTTATTTAGATTTTTATACATTTAAATAATTTTGAAGTTTATTTTTGATAATAAAAATTATATATAAATGAATAGAGTCTATGAAATTTATTTTTATTGAATTGAATAAATTAAACTTCTAATAAATAAAAACAATTATATAAGTTAAAATTTAGATATCATTTTCTCACTATATTAAAAAGAGTAAAATATTAAAATAATATATTTATTTATACATTTAGAGTTTATAGATTATTTTGTTTTTAACATGCATTTTTTAACAAATTAATTGACTCATTAAATTTGCTCATAGTGTATCCTATTTTTATAGTATTAACGTATTAAATAATAAGAATATGTTCGTTAGATAAATTAACCTATATATTTTGTGATATTGTGTTTGAATAATTTATTAAATGAATGATATATATATATATATGTGTGTGTTACTGTTATATAGATGCATTGATGTGTAATTTAAAAAATAAGTTATTCCCTACTAATCATTTATTTTGCAAAAATAAATTTAATAAACATCAAATAAATCAAATAATTTATTAGGGAAGGAAAAGAAAAAAAAGGATGCTAATCTTTTCGGTGTATTTATCGTTAGTAAAGAAATAATTATTCTTATTTTGCTTGTTAATTAAGTTTTAAAACTTTAATTATGAAGCCACCGGTACACTCCAACTACTATTTGTGGTTTTCGGTCGCTAAGTGCTGGGAGCGATAATATATGTTGCAATTAGATTGTTAATATCAAACATAGTTATAAAAATACTAATTGAATATAAATTAAATTAAATTTAAGCCTAATTTAAATAACACAAAAAATTAAAAACTATGTTACAGTTCTATAATACAGAAATAAAAAATAATTATAATTATAATTATATATTATTAGTATTAGTTTTTTTATATAATGAATATATCATAAAAAAATTATTGTATTTTTCTTAATAAATATATTTGTGACGTTGAAATGGATTTTTACTTGGAGAAAATCGAATTGGGAATATCTTGTATCTCGTAATATTCCTTTGATATATAATTTAATTTAAAAAAAAATTAAAATATCATATCGAATTTGAAAGACATAGTACTCTTTTTCTCTATCAAATTAAAAAACTCATTGGCTAATTTATTTTGTATAACAACATTGAAATCAATATTTATAATTCATTACACATTTAAAATTTATAATAATAAAAAAGTTAATTTTATTTTATTTATTATTTTTATTAAAAAGAATAAGTTTATAAATTTATAATAAATAGAATTATTTTTTCTTATTATAATTATATCATAATTATAATTAATTAGTATCTCGTTTAACATTTTAACCAAATGAGTTGATGAGCTCATAATTAAGGAAACAATACGCAAAGGGTCCATTGATTTTCATTGGTGTTGATGTTACTGGTAGGTGAATAAATTCTTAAATGGTAACGTAGATTTACATGCAGAAATCTGCAATGAAAAATGTTACGGTAATATAAACTATTATAATTATTTTTATACTCGCATTTATATTATATCTTAAAATAAAATTATTTTTGAAATAATATAATTATATTATTCAAAACACATACATAATTCAATTTTATTGAGTTAAAAATTGTACAAACTTATAAAAAGTATTAATATATTATTCTTGGTTAATGTGGGACAAAGATACTTTATAGTCACACAAACAAAAGTAAACATAAGTATCACGGTAAAAATGTGTTAGAACTCAAGGTCCAAACAAATAGAGATTATGAACAAAACTCTGATACTATGTTTGAAACTTAATTCTAATTTAAGTTAATAACATCTCATAGAATTATAACTTGTCTTAATTTATAAGTAATATTGTTGTCTTTGTTTTGATCGATGTAAAATAAATATACTTAACACGTATATTATGATATAAATATAAATATTAAAAAACAATATTAGTCATTTCCATATGCAAATAGTTAAAACTTTCACACAACTATAATATAACATTTTAAAATTTTAGGAAATATTATGTCTATATTTTCTTTTTTTTTCTTTTGTCAAATTATGTCTGTTTTTTTTTTGTTCTTAAAAAAGAAACACTTTTTAGGGGTGATATAGTATGAATATGTTACCAATTCATAAATTATGAGAAGTATATTCATTTTAAGCAAGTAAACAAAGTGTCGTTTGCAAGGTCGACATTAAAGCAATAATTTAAAGTTTCGAACTATATATCTCTTTGTCTAATGAGGTGATAATATTTCCTCGCATTCAACCCAGTGTTAATTGAACTACCTTAGGATGAATAAAATCATGACTATAGTTAAAAATAAATATTTTATGAGTAAATAATTGAAATTATGATTGGATAAACGATTATTCTCTAAAATTAATAAACATCAATTAGGCATGATTATCAAAATTTGAAATAAAATATATATTTATGTTTTGTTTATATATATATATAATTAATATCATAATAAAATATAGAATTGTATTATTTGAATAAACATATAATATGTTTTTTCAATATAAAATTATAACATAAATTTGATATAAAATATAAAAATGATAAAAATATATAAATAGAAATATGATTCATTTATTTAAAAAATATATGATAATTATAGATAAATACTTCTAGATTGATGGTCCAGATTGATGAACATGTCTAAGGACATTTGGGATTTTGGGATCATGACATGGTCATATTTAGCTTGGGTGATCTCCTAGGATTCACCCTCTACATTAAACTTTATTTTTTTAACCTTAGTTTAATGATACGATTAGGGGTGTACATAAATCGAATCGGATCAGATCAAATTAAACGATTTTACTAATCAAACGGTCCGGTCTGGTTTGTACTAATTTTAAACCATTCAAACTGTACCGGACTGATTTAATAATATATTAAAAATTTCACATTATTCTTTATTAAATTATAAAAAAATCGTACCAAACCGTTTTATAAATCAAACGGTCCAAATCAGTTTTTATTTCTTAAAACTGTTTCAAACGATCTGATCCGGTCCTGTCCGAATAATATGAACGATCCAATTTAGTTAAATTTTTTATAGACAAAATCGGACCATAAACACCCCTAGATACCATTACTCATAAATCATAAATTCAATAAAATTAAGTTAAATTTTATTTTAAAATATTCAATCCACCAGCCCACTCGCCAATACCATTTATACATAGTACATTGTTGGTGTGTGTTGTTGTGGCAGACACCAATGACTCAGTGGAGTAAAACATGGAGCATACAATAATGGTAGTGGATCCATAAAACATGGATATGCAGGAATTATGGTTATTGTTTAATTTTCGTTTTCTTTGTATACATATATCTCAACTATTGTACAGAAACAGATAACAGAAATAATAATGAAATATACTGATAATTATCAGAGAAATACCATAATTTGACATGGTATCAGAGCAGGATATTGCTAATGAACTACCTGCTGATTTATGACGAAACTACCATTTTTTGATTGCTGATTTGCAAATTTGCAGATTTGCTGATTTGTTGATCTTTGATTTCTGAATTTTGATTTCTGGTTTCTGATTTCTAAATTCTGATTTCTGATTTCTGGTGTGGCTACTGATTGTAGCTGCAGTTTTTCATTTTTTTAGTTCTGATTTCTGGTTTATATTCAGCTCTTGTAGCCGTTTCAAACACCAAACATGTGCAGCTCAGAAATGAAAGCAAGATAGTTATTTCACGATTATTTGTTCAGAAATTCAATAGAAGATTACGGGTTACATTTTAAAAAAAAATAAAAAATATCAGCATACAACTTACAAGGAGTCAAGGGATTCGCAATCAGAGCAAATTTCTGTTTCCTGCTGCTGATTTTTTGATTTATGGTTTACACTTACCCTCTGAATCTGATTTCTGGGGTGGCCAGTTTGGTTTACAGTTTCTCGACACTGGTTCGATCTATGTGGTCGTTCTGAACTGACTCATTGAAACCGTACCGGTCTAATTGGTTGGCTCCAACACTGGTTGCCTCACAGAGTGGCCGGTTTCACCATCAGTTTCTTGTCTGGAAAAGAAACAGAACACAACGATAACAGGCGCTGATTGCTCGTTGGTGTGGAATTATCGCAGTTTCTCTACGCAGCAACATATATTTTGTGGTTTATCTGCATGTGTGGAACGAGAAGGAACTGCACAGAAGTTGCGTGAAGCCACAGTAGAAGAAGCTGCGCTGAGGAAGGAAGAATTTGTGCTGAGGAAGAAGAAGGAGGAAGAAGGAGCTGCGAAAAAAAAAATTTGAAAAAAAAGGGAAACTGCTCAAACACAGGGAGAGAAAACAGGCGCCGCTCGCGAGAGAAATTAGGGTTAGGTTACGAATTGTTTTTTTTTTCATTTATATAGTGGCGTTTTTGTAAAAAAAAAAAAGAAAAAAAAAGGAAAAACGGAAGGAAATTTTTTTTAGATTTCATGGCGGAATCTAGAGATTTAACTACCAATTTCATATTGGAAGATTTGACGGCGAAAATGACGGAAGTTTTAACTAGAGCTCAGATCAGCTCACAACCTCCGCCAACTGAAGCGTCGACTGCTCCCATTAATATCAAGTTGGGAGGATCCAATTATGCCTTATGGTCCCAGGTGGTAGAGATGTATATCTCTGGCAAAGATAAACTGGGATACATTAATGGGGATTTTCCTCAACCTGTTGAAACCGACCCATTATTTAGGAGATGGCGTACTGAAAACGCCATTGTCAAAGGATGGTTGATCAATTCGATGGACCCCTCCTTAATTGCAAATTTTATCCGATTCCCAACTGCAAAACAGGTTTGGGATTCGGTGGCTACCACTTACTATGATGGGACAGACACGTCTCAGGTGTATGATCTTCGCCGTCAAGTTACTCGTACGAAACAAGCGGGTGGATCCATTGAAAAATACTACAATGACCTTCAAGGGTTGTGGCGTGAAATTGATTTCCGTCGTCCTAATCCAATGGAGTGTGCGATTGATATACAAAAATACAACTCCATCGTACAGGAAGATCGAGTGTATACCTTCCTCGATGGACTTGATGATAGATTGGATAAAACTCGAAGTGATGTGCTTCAGATCAAACCATTCCCTACGGTGGAACAAGCCTATGGATTCGTCCGTAGGGAAGAGGTCAGGCAGACCGTGATGATCACAGGTGTAGATACGACACCCGGAGCTGTTATGGCTTTTAAAGGGGTCAAGGGACACCATAACCTAATGCCACCAAAAACAGGAACTTCCTTGGGTAGCAAGAAATCCACGGGAAATCCACCATCTCTTGACATGAAATGTGACCATTGTGGAAACTCCAAACACACCCGTGAAAACTGCTTCAAACTACATGGGTATCCAGAATGGTGGAATGATCTTCAAGCACGGAAGAAACGGGACACTACTGGGCGAGCAGCTGTGGCTACCAATAATGCCTCACTATCCCTTACTTCTCAGGCCGAATCTTCCCAAGATCCAGGTATTTCAAGTAAAGCATTTCACATATCTACTCGTAGTGAGAAAGATGAGTGGATTCTAGACTCTGGAGCTACAGATCACATGACATTTGACCCAAACGATCTCTCCAATACAACCCAGCCAAGACGGAGTCGTGTTGCCAATGCAAATGGGGTCACTTATCCAGTTACAGGAGCTGGAACAGTGACCTTATCTCCTTCATTATCATTATCTAATACTTTGCTTGTACCCTCTCTGTCAAACCGACTAATGTCTGTAAGTCAGGTCACTTCAGACCTTAACTGTGTAGTATTGATGTATTCTACTTTTTGCCTTCTACAGGATATTCTCACCAAGGAGATCATTGGGCGTGGTACTAGGAGAGGAGGGCTATATTATGTGGATGACCTCAGTTCAGGAAGAGCCAATCACATGCAACATACTGTTGGTAACAAGGAACGACAGATTTGGCTATATCATCGTAGATTTGGGCATCCATCATTCGGGTATTTAAGGCACCTACTCCCTAGTTTATTTTCAAATATCACACATTCATATTTCAAATGTGATACTTGTATCCTAGCAAAGAGTCATAGGGCGTCTTATCCTATGAGCATGAATAAAAGTATGACTCCTTTTGCTTTGGTACATTCTGATGTTTGGGGACCTTCCCCGGTTATTACGTCATCGGGTCATCGTTGGTTTGTTATTTTTGTTGATGATTGTACACGCATGACATGGCTTTACCTTCTCAAACATAAAGATGAAGTATTTGCTACATTTCACCTGTTTCACACCATGATTCAGACACAATTTTCTGAAAAAATTAAGATACTTAGGTCTGATAATGGAGGAGAGTATGTTAATCAACAATTCCGGAAATACTTGGACAACCATGGTATTCTCCATGAAACCTCATGTTCATAAACCCCACAACAGAATGGGACTGCGGAGAGGAAGAATAGGCATATTTTAGAAACGGCTCGGGCCTTACTAATCGGTGCACATATGCCTAATAAATACTGGAGTGATGCTGTTACTACAGCTGTGTATCTACTGAATCGAATGCCCACAAAGACCTTACAATTTCAGACTCCATTAAAGGTGTTATCTGATCATCTTCCCTTACCTACTATTTTAATGCTTCCACCCCGAATTTTTGGATGTGTTGCTTTTGTCCACCTCCATAAAAATCAACGAACTAAGTTGGATCCATGTGCTGTCCGATGTGTATTCTTGGGGTATGGTGTACAAAAAAAGGGGTACCGATGTTATGATCCAATTACTAAAAGAAACTATACTACCATGGATGTCACTTTCCTCGAATCAGAATGTTTTTTCCCATCATCGGTATCCAATTACACTCTTCAGGAGGAGAGTTATGGTGAAGAACGAAATTGGCTTGATGTTGAAATATTAGACACTAGTCCAACATACTCGGATCGTGCCAATATTATGGAGGAGCCCGTATCTAGACCCGAGCTTGAACTTCCAAGAACTGAAGCTGAAATAGTAATTGAATCTCCAGAAGATGAAGTGGTTGATGTACCCCTCCATTCTCTAGTACCCAATGATCCTCCTGCTGAGAACACTCCTGAGGTAAGCTATCCTATCACACCTTTACAAACTAATGCTATAGATACACCTGTTGGTTATGTTTTACCTTTCAGACACAATCGAGGTAAACCTCCAAATCGATACTCCCCAGAAAGAGAAGAACGACAACCCAAGTATCCAATAGCAAATTATGTATCTACTCAAAAATTATCAGAACCTATCAGGGCATTTGCACAAACACTCTCCTCGTGTCAAATTCCGAGTAGCATTGAAGAAGCCTTATCTGATCCAAAATGGGCTCAAGCTATAAAAGAGGAATTTGAGGCATTGCAGAAGAATAACACATGGGTGTTAAGCGAGTTGCCTCAAGGGAGGAAGATGGTAGGATGCAAGTGGATTTTCTCCATTAAGTATAAAGCAGATGGGTTAGTTGATCGTTACAAGGCGAGGCTTGTAGCAAAAGGATATACACAGAAACATGGGATAGATTATCAAGAAACCTTCTCACCAGTGGCTAAACTAAAAACTGTGAGAGTTTTGTTATCTCTTGCAGCAAATTTAGATTGGCCATTGCACCAACTTGACGTGAAGAATGCCTTCCTTCATGGTGACCTTGAGGAAGAGATTTACATGAATATTCCACCAGGATATACTGTTACATCAGGAAACGAAACTGCATGTAGATTACAACGAGCATTGTATGGACTAAAACAATCACCTCGAGCGTGGTTTGGTAGGTTGAGTTCAGCAATGAAGAAATATGGGTTCCAACAAAGCAACTCTGATCATACTCTTTTCCTAAAACATCGATTAGGGAAGATAACAGCCCTTATAGTCTATGTAGACGACATGATCATTACAGGGGATGATGAAGAAGAAATCTCTAAGCTTCAAGAACAACTGTCAAATGAGTTTGAAATGAAGAACTTGGGAGGGCTCAAATACTTCTTAGGTATTAAGGTAACAAGATCAAAACAAGGCATATGTCTTTCCCAAAGGAAATATACTCTGGACCTACTAGCAGAGGCAGGACTACTAGATTGTAAACCTGTCGATATTCCAATGGTTCAAAATCATAAACTCGGAGAATATGTGGACCAAGTACCAGCAGATAAACAGAGATATCAACGGTTAGTAGGTAAACTCATATATTTATCTCATACTCGACCTGATATTGCGTATGCTGTGAGTGTCGTGAGTCAGTTCATGCACTGCCCAAGTGAAGACCATATGGATGCGGTCATGCGAATACTTCGTTACTTAAAATCCTCCCCTGGGAAAGGACTTATGTTTTCAAAGAATGGTCAATTGGAAGTCCTTGGATATACAGATTCAGACTGGGCAGGGAATATGAAGGATAGGAAATCTACTGCTGGGTACTTTACTTTCGTGGGGGGCAATCTTGTTACATGGAGAAGCAAGAAGCAAAATGTAGTTGCCTTATCCAGTGCTGAAGCTGAATTTCGAGGAATGGTCAAGGGAATATGTGAGCTCCTTTGGTTGAAAAAACTTCTAACTGAGATTGGTGTTGCTCCTAACTCTGAAATGAACTTATTTTGTGATAACAAAGCAGCCATTGCCATCGCTCACAATCCAGTTCAACATGATCGCACGAAGCACGTTGAAGTGGATCGGAACTTCATCAAACAGAATCTTGAAGAAAAGATTATTAAGCTTCCATTTGTTAAATCAGAAGATCAATTGGCTGATATACTCACAAAATCTGTGTCTGCAAGGAACTTCTACAACTCACTTGACAAGTTGGGCATAAGAGACATATATGCACCAACTTGAGGAGGAGTGTTGGTGTGTGTTGTTGTGGCAGACACCAATGACTCAGTGGAGTAAAACATGGAGCATACAATAATGGTAGTGGATCCATAAAACATGGATATGCAGGAATTATGGTTATTGTTTAATTTTCGTTTTCTTTGTATACATATATCTCAACTATTGTACAGAAACAGATAACAGAAATAATAATGAAATATACTGATAATTATCAGAGAAATAACATAATTTGACATACATAACTTCTGATATTCCATTACTGCCATGATAATCAGATCCAACAACAACTGATATTGTGTAATTAGATGGAGTACACTCCATCTAAGGTTTCCTCATAATCTTCCAAATTATTATCCATTATTTTTAAAATATTTTTTTTTTAAATTAAATTATTTTTTCTTTCCATCTTTTATTAAGTATTTAATTTTTAATTTTTTTTACATTAATATTAATTTTTTTAATTATTATAATACATCATCATAAAACTAAAAATTTCTCGAAGAATAATTAACCATTTTTTTTCCAAAGCTTACGCAACAATTAATGGCCTTCCCATAAAGATAATGGAACTATGAGATTTCTTCTTCTCCATTAAATTCGGGCCTTTTTCATATCAATTTTTATTAAAAAAAAAAAATTAAATTCTTAATAACTCATCAAAACTATAAAACAGTAAAATTTAATTGCAGCACATTAAGAGGAAAAATAATTTATTATTTTCAAAATCCTACATACAGAATCAAGAAAAAGTTTTGGTTAGCATATATAAACTTTATATTTTCTATGATTTTCTTTCAATATATATATAAAATTACATTTACTAGCTAAATAAAATTTACTAATGATTTATTAAAAATGTGAAAATCAAAATAAAAAATTGTTATCAAACCCATATCTAATTTAAATCACTTAAAAAAATAAAAATGTGAACATCAATTTTTTTTTTAATAGTTTCGGTGTTAGTGACAGTATTAATCCCTCTTTTACAGACTTTCTATATGTGTCTAGATTGTTCTAAATAAAGTAGTGCAAATTAATTTTCTCATATTGTGTTATTTGTACATAAAAAAATAAAATTCAAATTCTACAATTATTTTGATACTCGATTGTGTCCGTTGAAATGGCCGGGATTGTTATTTCCATTTGTGTGTCCAAGTGTAACTGTGGATGCCGACTAAACACCACTTCATGACTTCAACATTGTGTGTTGTGATTCTCTCTTCAAAGACAGTAATAATGCGTAGTGGTGGTTCACTTTTGACTTATCATAATTAATTGAACACAAGACTTTTGACACTTGACAAAGAAAAGGATAACTTTTTAATAGGAATTTTTTTTATTTTAGATTAGTATATTTATTATCCTTATAAATATTTTTTTGCAATTTTTTTCATAAAAATAATAAGTTTTTATTATAATATTTAATAGATAAAAAATTAAAATATATTTTTATTAAAAACATGCATTAGACTTAAGATTACATTTTTATCTTTTTATAAACGGGAACATATAGTGATTTTAAGATTTAACCTCACGTAAATAAGCAAAGTTTTTAAGATGTGCTCTATATATATATTTAGAATTATTGCACACAAAGAAATAACAATTTTTGTTTCAAAAGGTTTTGTTTAAAATCAATGGATTAATTCATTTTTGTTTTAATAAAAGTAAAAGTAATATGATAAGTAATAAATAATGTAATGTAATATTATTGATAAATATATTTATATATAAATAACTTTATTCAATAAAAAATTAATATTAATTATAATTGTGATATATTTACAAAAAAAAAATTGTTAGATAAGATCATTATCTTCTTCTTTTCTATTATTATTATTATTATTATTATTATTATTATTATTATTATTTTCTTTTCTATTATTATTATTATTATTTACTTGGGACCATCTACAAATATCATATATGGGAACTTGGAAATCAAGAACTTTGCTAAACTGAGATCTAGGATTGGCCCTAATTCTCAGGGTTAAGAATATTGTGTATCCATTGAAAGTTACCATGCATTATTCTTTCATTTATGATTCACAACCATAATTTCATATACAAATAAGTTGTCATACAATTGATTTATTTATCTTTTCCAACAATTTACCATTTACCAATTTGGGTATTTAATTTTCATTGTGGGTACCACAGCGATTTGATCTTAATTAGCATATAGAAAGGATAAAGACTAAGTTGTTGGGATATAATAAGATTATCATTTCTTTTTATGCTAAATTCATTAATAATTTTTAAAATAAAATAGTATTAAATGTTGTTTTAATTAAGGTAGCAATTCGTGCAAATTGCTTTATTTTGAACTTACTCGAATATATTTAATAATTAAAATTTATTATATCAAACAACATTACATAAAACACTAAAATTGTACTGGTTTTGACTAGAGTTTATTTTTTCATAATATTTTTTATTTATACCTCATTTTTATATTTATTTTACTAGTTTTGACTAGAGTTTTTCCATAATTTAAATTGTATAGTGTACTGATTTATCCATTTATAATAATATTATAATTATAATCTTAATAGTTATTTTAGATTTTAATCAGTTATTTTGAAATATTTTGATTAATTAATTGACTTATTAATTAAATTAGATACCATAAATTTTATAAATACATGTATTAAATAAAAAACTAGTTTAAAAATATAAATAATCGATTGTTTTGACATTTTATAATGTTTAATAAACAAATTTTATAATTTTGATAGAGTTTTCATAATTTTCTTAAAAAAATTCAAATTTTTCATCGATGACAACAATATTTTCGATATTCTTATAAAATTTAAGTTTCGATATTTGGTTCTACGTTGATATTTAAACATTTATTTTTTCTATTAATGTCATGACACATTATATATATTGTATTTATTAGTTTATAATTAAACTAACATGTGGCAGCTTGGTTAAAGACTAAAAAATCATTCCTGAGATACCTGTGAGAAACATATTAACTTTCTTTCATATAAGGTAGGAATTTGTAAAAGTAAGGCCAATATAGACCCAATTAATATCAATAATGGATCCCAAGACCCATAATCTACAAAATTGGTCTTACATCAAATGATTGTATGACAAATATGCAAGGAGAGCGGGGGTCCGTATCACCAATGCCCTAGAAGAGCAGGACATATCATTTTACATATGAATGCCTTTAATTTTGGGGACTCCCATGGGACCAACCCAATGATCAGTCTAGCTTTTTAGAGGCCCATTTGTAGAATATGTGGACCAGTGGATCCAAATTATTTCTTCACGGGAAACAAACCAGCTAGATTTGACAAGTTCATGGAGGGCTACCTTTGCCTTTGCCTTATAATTGGATTTCTAAGACTTAACCATTAAATTGAAAGGGTTTATAACACCCCTAACATGATGCAAACACTCGTTGTTTTTCTTATAATATATAAAATATAATTTTTACTATACAAAATACAGTGTACATACATCTTCTGAGAGAGAAAAAAATAATAATTAGTATTTTTTTATCTCCTTACATTATAATTTAGTTCAAACTTTTAAATAGTTATTCAATACGGTAAAATATTCATAATTAATAAAACTTCGAAATTTCCTTTGTGTTTTAGAATTTTTCACTATTTATGTTAAATTTATAATTAAATGTCATATACAAATTAATAATAATAATAAATCTTATATATATAACATGATAACAGATGTATCATCATTTACTAATAATTTTGTAGTTCATAATCTATTAGTAGGCTTAGATATAAGTTCTTTTTAGGTCTTTTTTTTTTTTGCTATAAGAAATAATAGATAATTATATTCTAGTTTATTTATCGTGTGCATAGATTAGATAAGAAGACTGAAAAAGAGTGTAAATTAATGTTTCTCACCATTCATATATTTCTTGTCCAAGTAATAAGATTGTGAGCCTGCATATTTAAATCTTGAGAGATCCATCTCAACGATAGCATAGAAAACTGACTAATCATTTGTATTGAATCATGAAGGATGTTATTGTTGATTTGTAAACTTGTTTACAAGCCCAAAGAAATAAAAAAAAACAAACTTTGAAATATTCTAGCTCATTTGAAGTCCAGCTCGTGGAAGCTTCTATGGTGATGATCTGGATTGATAAGGATACAACTCATGG
Organism: Hippophae tibetana; assembly: GCA_037013495.1. Lineage (NCBI taxonomy): Eukaryota > Viridiplantae > Streptophyta > Magnoliopsida > Rosales > Elaeagnaceae > Hippophae > Hippophae tibetana. The sequence goes on from CM072812.1 coordinate 3,567,894, forward strand.
TTGGTGGGAAGAAGAAAAATCAATGGGTTAGGTAAGAAGATAAGTGCATGGTTTAGATTGTTTTGGTAGGTTTATATTGTGTGGCTTAGATTTATTAGTTATTTCTATAAATACCTCTAAGTAGCAATGTAATAATCAAGTTAAAGAAATCAGAAACAAAAATTCAATAATTTCTGAGTGTTTCTGGAAAATTGTTCTTGAGTGTTCTTGAGTTTTCAGAACTTTGATCCATAATTTTCCAACAAAGTGGTATCAGAGCTGTAGTTGGAAATATAAATATACACTATTGTATATCAAATCGAAGCTCTCGACGAGACAAATCCAACGCCGCAAGAATCATCCCGATCGGAGTTCGGACGCACCGCCACGATCCTCCGGAAGTTTCTGCTAGAAGTGAGTTAACTCACTGAGTCAGCCGAATTGGAGCCGAGTTGACCGAACCGTGAAGCCTGTTGACCGAGCCGCCGAAACAGTTGACCAAAAGTTGACTTTTATCATCAACTTTGACCGTTGACCAAAAAACTCAGATTTTTCCTGGAGTTTCTCCTAAGGTTTTTTGACGTTCTGAATCTATCTGTGCTATCAGAATCTACAAATTCTCACTATATTGAGAATTATGTCAAGTGGAGGTATGCCATCGTTTCAAGTCCCCACACTCAACAACGATAACTATGATAATTGGAGTATTAAGATGAAGGCTCTTTTGGGTGCACATGATGTGTGGGAAGTCGTAGAGAAAGGCTTAAGTGAGCCAGATGATGAAACTACTCTAACACAAGTGCAAAAAGAATCTTTGAAGGATTTGAGAAAGAGAGACAAGAAATCCCTCTTTCTTATTTATCAAGCCTTAAATGATGATGGGTTTGAGAAAATTTCAGATGCAACATCTTCCAAAGCAGCGTGGAATAAGCTTCAAATTTCTTTCAAAGGAGCCGAGAAAGTGAAGAAGGTTCGTCTCCAAACACTAAGAGGTGAGTTTGAATCTCTATATATGAAAGCTTTCGAATCTATTTCTGATTATTTCTCGAGAGTCGCAGTTGTTTCTAATCAATTAAAAAGAAACGGTGAGATGTTGGGAGATGTTAGAATAATAGAAAAGATACTTCGTTCATTAGATTCCAAATTTGAACACCTCGTCGTGACGATTGAGGAAACAAAAGATTTGGAAGAAATGACCATTGATGAACTCAATGGGTCATTACAAGCATACGAAGAAAAGCATAAGAAGAAGCAAGGGATCACTGAGCAACTCTTCAAGATGCAATTCAAAGATAAGCATGAAAGTCAAGGCAATGATAGAAACCAACGTGGCCGAGGTAGAGGTAAAGGTCGTGGACGAGGTGGAAGCCACGGTCGTGGATGAGGTTGGAATTACAACAACAATTCCAACAACTTTGAGAGAGCATAAAGCTCAACACAAAGTCGAGGAAGAGGTAATATGAACTCAAGGTATGACAAATCTCAAGTTCAATGCTATAATTGTCAGAAATTTGGACATTATGCTTCAGAATGTAGAACTCCCAATAATAGAGTAGATGAGAAAATTAACTACATAGAGGAGAAGACCGATGAGAAAGAAACTCTTTTTCTAGCACGGAATGAGGGTGATAGTAGTCAACCAAATGCCTGGTATCTTGACAGCGGTGCAAGCAACCATATGTGTGGAAGCAAAGACATGTTCGTGGAACTAGATGAGTTAGTAAGTGGAAATGTCTCATTTGGAGATGATTCAAACGTAGCAGTGAAAGGAAGAGGTAACATTCTTATTCGTTTGAAAGATGGGCAACATCAATTTATTTCCAATGTTTACTATGTCCCAAATATGAAAAGTAACATCTTAAGTTTAGGACAATTGTTAGAGAAAGGTTATGATATTCATATGAAAGATTATAATCTTTCTATAAAAGATGATAAGAATAACCTCATTGCTAACGTACCGATGTCAAAGAATAGAATGTTCTTGATCAACATACAAAATGACATTGCAAAGTGTCTGAAAGCCTGCTATAAAGATGCATCGTGGCTATGACATCTTCAATTTGGACATCTCAATTTTGGAGGATTGGAGATGTTGTCTAAGAAAGAGATGGTGAAGGGACTACCTTGCATTAACCATCCTGATCAGCTTTGTGAAGGGTGCCTACTCGGAAAAAAATTCCGAAAAAGCTTTCCAAAGGAGTCAAACTCAAGAACCAAGAAGCCACTGGACTAATCCATACTGATGTGTTCGGACCGATCAAGCCTAACTCTCTCGGTAACAGTAACTATTTTCTTCTTTTTATTGATGATTTTTCAAGAAAAACTTGGGTATATTTCTTGAAACAGAAATCAGAAGTTTTTGAAGTATTCAAAAGGTTCAAGGCTACAGTGGAGAGAGAAAGCGGTAGAAAAGTCAAAGCCATGAGATCAGACCGAGGTGGAGAATTTACATCCAAGGAGTTTCAAGAGTTCTGTGAAGCAAATGGAATTCATAGATCTTTAACAGTGCCAAGATCCCCCCAACAGAATGGTGTAGCTGAAAGAAAGAACCGAACAATCCTCAATATGGCACGAAGCATGCTCAAAAGCAAAAAACTACCCAAAGATTTTTGGGCAGAAGCAGTAGCATGTGCAGTTTACTTGTCAAACCGATCTCCAACAAGAAGTGTATGGGGAAAGACACCGCAAGAGGCATGGAGTGGAAGAAAGCCTGGTATTTCCCACCTAAGAGTCTTTAGAAGTATAGCACATGTTCATGTACCGGATGAGAGAAGAACGAAGCTTGATGATAAAAGCGAGAGTTTTATCTTCATCGGTTATGATGCTAATTCAAAAGGCTATAAATTGTACAACCCACACAATAAGAAGATTGTGATTAGTCGAGATGTGGTATTCGACGAAGAAGGAAAATGGGATTTTAACTCTCATGCAGATAACTTCAATTTCTTTCCTCAGTTTAAAGAAGATGAGCAGACAATGAGGGAGCAATCTGTAGAAATTCAACAAGAGCCAACGACTCCACCTACTTCACCAATTCCAACCACTCATGAAGATTCATCATCATCTTCAAGTGGAAGTGAAAGAGCCATGACACGTACACGAAATCTCCAAGATCTTTATGAGGTAACAGAACGACAAGATAATCTTACCTTATTTTGTCTCTTTGCTGATTGTGAACCAGTGAGCTTTCAAGAAGCTGTACAAGAGAAGAAGTGGAGAGATGCAATGGACTAAGAAATCAATGCAATAGAGAAGAACGACACATGGGAACTTGTTTCACTTCCCAAAGGGCATAAGGCAATAGGTGTCAAATGGGTGTACAAGACAAAGAGGAATGCTAAGGGAGAGATTGAAAGACACAAGGCAAGACTAGTAGCAAAAGGATATAGTCAAAAGGCTGGAATTGACTATGATGAGGTATTTGCTCCTGTTGCTCGATTAGAAACTATAAGACTAATCATTTCTTTGGCAGCTCAAAATAAGTGGAAGATACATCAAATAGATGTAAAATCTGCTTTTCTAAACGGAGTCCTTGAAGAAGAAGTCTACATTAATCAACCATCAGGCTATGAAGCAAAAGGTCACGAAGACAAGGTATTGAAGTTGAAGAAAGCTCTTTATGGGTTAAAACAAGCACCAAGCGCATGGAATAACCGCATCGATAAGTACTTTCTGGAGAACAACTTCACCAAGTGTCCCTATGAATATTCACTCTACGTCAAGATTGAAGGTGGTGATATTCTAATCGTTTGCCTATACGTAGATGATCTCATCTTCACTGGAAGTAATCCGAAGCTATTTGAAGATTTTAAGAAGGTGATGACCCGAGAGTTCGAAATGACAGATATCGGGTTAATGGCATACTACCTTGGAATTGAAGTGAGGCAAAAGGAAGAAGGCATATTCATCGCTCAAGAAAGCTATGCAAGGGAGATACTAAAGAAGTTCAAAATGAACGATTCCACGCCGATCAACACACCAGTGGAATGTGGAATCAAACTATCCAAGCATGAAGATGGTGAAAGTGTGGATCCAACATTTTTCAAAAGTTTAGTTGGAAGTCTGCGTTATCTCACATGCACAAGGCCTGACATCTTGTATGTCGTTGGATTGATTAGCCGTTATATGGAGAAACCGACAATCACCCATTTCAAAGCTGCAAAAAGAATCCTACGCTATCTGAAAGGTACAATTAATTTTAGCTTGTTCTATTCAACTTCTAATGATTACAAGCTTGTTGGATATAGTGATAGCGATTTTGGTGGAGATATAGACGATCGAAAAAGCACTTCTGGATTTGTGTTTTTCATGGGAGATACTGCTTTTACATGGATGTCGAAAAAGCAACCGATTGTCACCTTGTTTAGTTGTGAAGTAGAATATGTAGCAGCTACCTCATGTGTTTGCCATGCAATTTGGCTGAGAAACTTGTTAAAGGAGCTAAGTATGACACAAGAAGATCCAACCAAAATTTGTGTCGATAACAAGTCAACCATTGCCTTAGCCAAAAATCCTGTTTTCCATGATCGAAGCAAACACATAGATACTCGATATCATTACATCAGGGAGTGCATCACAAGAAAAGATGTACAACTCGAGTATATAAAATCACAAGACCAAATTGCCGACATCTTCACTAAACCGCTCAAGCAAGAAGACTTTGTCAGATTGAGAAATTTGCTCGGCATCATAAAACAAGTTTAAGGGGGAGTGTTGATTTGTAAACTTGTTTACAAGCCCAAAGAAATAAAAAAAACAAACTTTGAAATATTCTAGCCCATTTGAAGTCCAGCTCGTGGAAGCTTCTATGGTGATGATCTGGATTGATAAAGATACAGCTCATGGTTGGTGGGAAGAAGAAAAATCAATGGGTTAGGTAAGAAGATAAGTGTATGGTTTAGATTGTTTTGGTAGGTTTATATTGTGTGGCTTAGATTTATTAGTTGTTTCTATAAATACCTCTAAGTAGCAATGTAATAATCAAGTTAAAGAAATTAGAAACAAAAATTCAATAATTTCTGAGTGTTTCTGGAAAATTGTTCTTGAGTGTTCTTGAGTGTTCAGAACTTTGATCCATAATTTTCCAATAGTTATGAGTTTTTAGGTCGAACGATTTTCAATCTTTTGTGTTGAGAGCATTAATAATGTGTTTTTGCATCTACTTCAATATAAATGGAAATGATATTTTGATTCAATATATGCTTTAATGCTTTGTGAAAAATAGCAACTTCTGCTTCTTTACTAGAGAAAGTGGTTGTATATCCAATCCATGAGTGTATAATTCTTTCAACATAATCCGTTAATGAGTCCCAACACTACTTTCTCTTTTACCCATGCAATGTCAAAACTTATTTCGATGACATTTTGTATAAGAGACTTCCATATTTGAGGTTGGAGATAACAATCTTATCAAGGGGAAATTCTTTTGTAAATTTTTCTTACAGAGGAGGTGAGAGAATTCCTTGACTCTTTTGAGAATTCTATTTAACTGTTCACGTGGATCAAGGTTTATGTTATTATGGAATACTTTATTGCATAACTACCAAATCTGTTCCATCATGATAACTGTAGTAAGGGTGAAAGATGCTTTGTCAATCCATTTAGTTAACTATTTGGAATAGGAGCTTAAAATAAAGGATGAGTAGGATTTATTAGTATCTAAATTTTTAGTGAATCTCCATATGGTGTTCCATTTGGAGCTGAACCATCAAGATTAAAGAATTCACATCTTATAAAAAGATGTTTGATAGCTTTAACTTTTTTCCCACATAAGGGGTAGTTTAATCTTCAAAAGACATACAAACACTTAGTTTCTTTGTAGTACAAAATCAATTAATTATTGTTAATTTTTCAAAATATGATTTTGTGTCTTTCATGAATAGAAGCTTTTCAAAATTTTCTCCAATAGCTAGAATAGTTGTTGGGATTTTATTCTAAATAAGAATTTCAAAGGCATCTTTAATAATAATTTTTTGCATTACCATACCAGTGAATTTGATCTACCATGGATGGGTTAAGAGGTTTCACGATGTGATAGGAACCACAAAGAGTGAAGATATTTTTGGATTGTCTCAGTACCAGTGATGAGTCCAAAAACAAAGATCAAATACATAGTGTACCTGTTATAGGTTGGGGTTTGAATTTATTCTTTCAATCATGTATTAGGGAATTTTTTTTATTGTAGGAGCCCAGGTATCCAGGGATATCCAAGGATCCTATTAGAGGTTAATGAGTCTCGTACTTACCTTCCAATAACTATCTTGTTGGATTAAATCTCGAGTAAGTATACCTTTCCAAATGCCAAAGTCATTTGGTTTCTCAGTGACAATAAGAAAAGAAATATTCTTCTTATTTCTGACTAAAATTTTTATCCAAAATTTATTTAATTTGATTATCAATTCTCAAGTAGTTTTAAATAATATTACTTTGTTGAAATCTTTATTTTTATGAAAGCCTAAATCCCTATCAAGTTTGGGTTTGCAAATATTGTTATGATTGATTAAAAATGATATTAGGTTTGTTAGTCAAAATAGGGGGTGCCTAATTTAGAAGAAAATTCATGAAAGGTGGCTTACCAAATTGTCAAAGATGGAGGTGCCTAACCTTGTTTGAATAAAGAATAGGAAAATTAGGTAACCTAATTTTGTTGAATGAAGAAATGTTTGGCATATGAAATGAAAACTTGAAGGCTATAAATATGACTTCATTTCTTCATTGTTAATCATCCCAAAAATAGAGAAAAACTTGTATGAGAAGTTCTTGAGTGAGAGAATTTTGTGGGAAAATTCTCTTGGGCTTGTAGTTGTTCTTGTCTTTTGGGTGTGTGAGAAAATTACTGAGAGTGTGGTTGTAACAATTTTCCACATAGTGAATTTTTCTCTGGTTGTCTTTTGACAACGAAAGTGGTTTTTCTCTAATTTGGAGTTTCCACTATAATTCTTGTGTTGTGTATTATCTATTTCTCTGTTATTTGATATTCTGTTAAGGAAGATCTTGGGAGGAGAAATTTATGATTATACCATTTCATCCAAATTTCCTAACAAATATAATACTAATTCATAGAAGAAAAGAAACAATGCGAATTTTGGAAGCTAATATTATCTTTCCACTAGAATTTTCGCATATAAGAATTAGCTACTTCACAAAAGCTAGTTGTTAGCTTGAAAGTACTCATGGAATAAATCGAGTTGGTTTGTAGAATATAGTTTATCAATGTGCATTTACTAGCATGTGATAATAACTTGGATTTTCAGTTGCCTAATTTGAACTCAATTTTTTTTCGTCTACCAATAGGTAAAGAGTGATCTAGATATTTGATAACCTCGATAAATCTATTTATTTGAATATTTGCTTTGCAAATCAAAGAAATGTTTATGAAGAAGAAAACTATACATTTATGTAATTTTATTCTCTAATCTAACCAATTATAGTACTTATGTCTTTGATCACCATTGTTTCTTGGATATTGGCTTTGAGAAAAATAACAATGTCATCCGCACAGAAGAGATGAGAAATTTGAGGGGTTTTTCTTGTCACTTTAATTCCATGTAACTGATTAAAGTGTTTTGTTTTAGAGATAAGTGTTAGAAAGATAATTTTTAGGGTTTTTGTGTGTAAACATTACTATAAAAATGGGTGTGTTATATAGTATTATTTTTTTTTCCTCTCATTGAACTTCATTAATTATTATTAGATTTAAATATGTTTTGTGTTCTAACTTTTCCATGGATAACAAAAATGTCATCAACTTTTAATTAGGTTAATATTTATATTATTTTAATTAAAAAATTAAAGGTTAAATGTGATAGTAAAAAATTAACTCTCTTAACAAAAATTAATAAAATGGTATAAATATTAACAAGTTAGAATTTTGTGTTGTTTTGGAGGAAGGTTCAAGTACTCGCGTATAAGGGAAAGAAAAAGCTATAAAAATGATAAATAAATATAAATCTTCATAGTTACATAATTAAGAGATTAGAAAAGAATTTTAATTTTCATCCTATAAAAGTAAGATTGCTCTATAGAAATGAAGATGGAAAACCCATCAAATTATGAAATAAAATTATGAGAAAATGATCATGTTGGGATTAGATTAATCTCATTTCCATCATCATCACCATGTATCTTCTTCTGATAAAAACAATTAATAATGCAAATTCCAATTACAACAGAAGAAACAGCACTAATAAGCCTACTCAATAAAACATTACACTTTACCCTTTCGCGACGACCACCATTAATAATAATCTTTGTATTCACAGTACTCATTATCTTTTCTATTTCTTCATTTTTCTCTGCCTCGCCATTATTAACAAACTTATATGAAGATGAAGAAGAATCAGCATCGAAAAGATCAAAGGGTATTGATCTTTCAAGAGCCAAATGATTAGTCCTCACCTTCCATTTTCCTTTTTGAAGAGATGACATAAGCTCCCTTGGAGATTCATCAAAGACTTGAAGATTTTTGACATTGTTTTTTGAGTTTATTGAAAATCTGCCAAGGCTTCTTGGGTTTGATTGTTTGAAGGAGTCCTCCCAACCTTGTTCTAAATTCGAGACATTATTGTGTAGTTTTGATAATGTTTCTTTTACTTTGGAGCTTTCTTCCAGGTAGTCCATACTAACTTTTACTCTTTATCCGTAAAACATTTTTATATATCATAATAACGAATAAATTAGTAATTTTTTATTAGATATAATTATTAATAATATTACGACAGTTCATAAATCTATCATAAACAGATTTTTTATTTTATTTTTATAATTATTTAATTCTTATTGATTTTGAAGTAGAGATTTTTGAATGAGTAAAAGGATGGAGAGAATTTCGTAAGAGTCCAATGTCTTAAGAACTCCTCATATTCCTTTTCAAATTTGATATTGAATTTAGAGTAATTGAGAAAAAGAGAATTTAAAGGTAAAATACCAAATATATTTTTTAAAAATCAAACTATAAAGAATATTTTATCAGATTGGAAGTATCTTTTATATATATATATATATATATATTGTTTATTTTTATTTTCATTTACTTGTTATTTGAAGATGAAAATAAATTGTTTTTAGCATTTGATATCCTCCTGTTAGTTTCTTTGGTTTTTTTATTCCTTAATTCTCTTTTGGGTAAATGCTAAACGTACGATTAGGCTTCAAATTCCTAAAAAAGAAAAAAAAAACAATAAATAAAGAGGAAAATTTAAATAACTCGGTCATGGTAAATGTTTTCACTTGCAACTGCAACCTTGTTTCATGTTAACGATTAAAAAAAATATAGAATGGTCATAGCAAAACTCTAAAAACTAGAATGAATTCATCTATCTCATTTTATATATTACTAATCAATTAGCTAGTGTCATGTTGGTGTATTTATTTAACAATTTTTTTTAATTCTTTCTCTAATTAAATAACAACTAACATGACACCATATAATTGATGTTACATGTAGTGTGCCACCGAAGTGGGAAAGAGAACTCTGGTCCCTAAGAACTTCTAAATCTAAACTAAAATATATATCTCAATAACTTTTTTTTTTTAATGTGCAACTCTGCTCTGTTTTAATTTATCAGATTCCATCCACTGTGAAGACAACCTACCTAGTACACTCCCTTTTTACTACCATAAATATAATTTTGTACATGGAACATGAATAGAAAAAGTTAAGAAACAAATATCGAGTATTATATTTTATATGATTTTCTTAGGATAAAATTGTTCTCTTATCGTGTGTATTAAAGAATCATTAATGTTTATTTCCTAAGATAAAATGATATATAAACAACAAATGTATACAAATTTAGTTGCTTCGGCCAACTAAAAATGTGTCCAAACTATGGCACATTAAACCTAACTATAGAAGGGTGTTGAAAAATATCTAATATTTTTTTTTTTAAGTTTTTGTTTTTCAAAATCTAAGTCATAATCATTTCTTTTAGTTTTACAAATACCCCAAAGCCAATTTATAATCATTTATATTAGGACTATTCATTTCTCATAACTGTTTATATCATAATGCAGACATAAATGATTATAATCGTTTTTGTTATAATATAGATATAAATATCATAATTATTTTATTATAATAATTATAAACATTTTTGGCATAATATAGACATAAATGACATAATTATTTTTTCATAATGGTTATAAACATTTTTTTATAATATATATATAAATGTTATATCTATTTTTTTATACAATAGACATAAATGGTAAAATGATCGTAACTATTACAAAAGTAACCAAACGTCTATGTATTGAGTAGAGAGTTAAACATATATTCTTCCACCTTAATGATTGCTTTTTTACACTTAATATCTCATTCATTATAATGTTGTTTTGTACATTAAAATATTTTATCAAGTTTATTCTACTTATATTAATGCCAGAAAATGACACATCATCATAGTGTATATATATATATATATATATTATTTTTAAATAATCATTCACATGGATGAAAATTGATAGAGTTTTTTTAAGAAATTGACTCAAATCAATTTGACACATAGTGATAGATTTTAACGGTTCGAAACCTGCATGAAATATGTAAATGTTATCCTTTAAACATTCCATTGTGAAAGTATATCTACCTTACTTGCTGGTTAATTGACATGATATTCTAGAATTGTTTATGTTGTTTATGTAAGCGATAGTATATTTCACACAATAATCTTTCCTGACACAATTTAGTTCGCACTATTATGTTTGTTTTTTTTTATAAACAAACACCTAATTCTGTGAGAGCTTTTAAAGAATTTAGCATTGTATAATTTCCTTTCGAAACGACCACACTTCTCTTTCAAATAAGTGATCTCTTCTATATAAGAGTAATCCACGATATTTAACTTAGTATTCTCTTCATAAGAATCATTAAAAGTCTTATCTTAACTTCTATCATACATGTATCACTATTTTCATCATATGGATGAATTTAAGAGTAAACTCTCACAGTGATCTCACTAAGTCTTTACAATTATGTTGTCCTTTTGAACCTATATCTTAGAATCTCTAGTTAATTAGGTTAGTTTTTTTTTTTTTTTGCAAATCCTTATTCCTTAGTGGGCTTCAATCTCATTCCCCTCGATGACTTATCAACTAGCTATTGATTTAATTATTTAGTTATCAAATCTACTATGTTATCCTTTAACTTTACATAGTCAATACAGATAACCTCAGTAGAAAGTAGTTATCTAATGGTATTGTGTCTATGACATATATGTCGAGACTTACCGTTATAAATATTGCTATGTACTATCAATAACAAATTGACTATCACAATAGATGCAAATTGCAAGCATATGCTTGATCTATTTTGAAATATTCTTTAAAAAATATGTAAACATTCGGTCTCTTGGCAACATTTATTCAAAGTGATGAATTCAAATTACATCGTGAATCTAACAATGCAATTTATTTATTCAATTCTTCAATTGTGATTTCTTTCAAGAAAAATAATTCTAAAACTTTTGATATCTTAATACCAAAATGGTTAGTTCGCATCCAAAATTTTAATTTACAAATATTTAATACATAATTATAAATGACAATAGCCACATGCTATAGTGGTATAAATCAATTTGTAGTTTCACAAAACCACTACATTAACTATATAGATTAATAATCAATCAAAATCAATTTTAATGGTAAACAATGTTGGGATTATTATTCCAACACATCGAAAAAAACATCCTAAAATCATATAGATCTTAATTTAATATCTCTATTAATTGTTGAGTTCATGAGACAAAATTAACAAAAATAATAATATGCAATTAGAAACAAATATTAATCAATATATATAGGTGGAACATCAAATGCTATTTCACAAAGAGTCCGATGATCTTTTAACATGCAATAATAATATAATATATAAAACCATAATTTTAAAATGACATTAACATCATCCTAACAACAAAAGATCTTTGACACAAACATAGTTAGATATCAACTAAAGAGCAATCAAAATTTATAACTAGTTATATCAAGTATCATGAACATATAATAACAATAGTAACCAAATATAAACACATATAGTACTCAAAATTGTATTTAAAATAAACAATCAAGTTATGCCTATTCAGTTTATGGTAAAATAAAATAAAATGCTTTACATTATCACCATTGATACATATGAATATAATCAAAATGAAAATATATTTAACTATCGCTTTGAACATTTAGAATCTTGAGATAGAAGATACAAAAATAGGTATATCTTTTCCGAAACAATATATTACATTCCTAAAATTTGAAACTAAATAGATAATTAATTAATCAAACTTTTGAAAAAAAAAATCAAAAAAATAAATTTATATCATGTTATATATATTGAGTTTATGAATCGAACTCAAACAAGTCATATCCTAATTAACTCAAAATGACTTAAAAGAAACTATACTTGAGTAGTCATAATAAACATATACTAGCAAGCTTAATCAAATTTGCAAAGTTAATACTTTCGTATACGATATTAGTAAGTATAAATAAATATTTTTGATTAATCATATTTTTGAGACAAACACATACTATTGTCATTTTGAAATGAAATTTGTACATCATTCATAATAAAAATATTGATTAGTTTATTTATATTAATAATCATAATTTAAATTTAATAAATATACGTGACTATAGTGAAAATTAACCATTCGAAAATTTATCATTTAAACTCTTGAAATTCGAAATTCAAACAATATACCGTGAAAATTATAATATCAAATTTCAACAAAATTAATTAGAAATATTACATCTATACTCTCAAAATTTAAGTATGGATGCTTAAAAACCACTATGATCAATAATTTACAAATTGTTCCTAATTTGTTTGAGGATTTTTTAAAACTATAAACATAATATAAAACTCTATTATAATAAGATTAAAGAAAATATTCATCAAGTATAAAAATTATTTGCAGCTACAAGGAAGATGCAAGCATGAATAGCAATAAAGTAAGTATAAAATAACCAAACTTGAAACAAGCATTAAATACTAATAAGCTTTGAAAGCCAAAACTTTACTTTTTTGAAATCTTAAACTGTTCACAAGTTATTGATAAAAAAATTAAATGAATGAATTTTAATACAATTGTCTTCGGAAAAAATTAAAAATTAATTTATCAAATCAAAAAAATAACAGCTTTAACATTAAGTATAAAAATGTCAAATAAAAGAGGTGTCGCCATAAATGCAATTAAAGAGTCAAAATTAAGTAATTTTTGCTCGCTATGATATCTTAACCACCATCGTAAACATTACGACATTAATCAAATATCAATACATAAAATAATTCACATATTTAAATAGGGATAAAAAAGTGTAAGTCTCTACCACTAATAAATATCATTAGAGAATAAAGTAAGGACACACCAGTAAAATAGTAAATTTCAAAGCGAAAACATTAGGGGATACATCAAACCACAATAACCAATATGAGAAGTAAGCTTAGTAGCCAAATTAAAACTAATAGAGATAGAAGTATTAGAACATAGATAAGTAAGCAAATTAAAATTAACAAATAAGGTAGTAAGAATAATTTTTCCTTGTAACAAGAAACATCGATTAACAATCAGATTTTTTTTTCAAATACAAATTAACAAATGTCAAAAGAGTTTATAAAATAATAATGAAAAACAATCATGCATCTATTAGTCCTTGAGGGAAATTTGTATTAAGATTGTTAGTAAATATAATAACAAATATAAAATATTAACATAATTTTGAATAACAAAGTATAAATTACAAAATTATGAAAGGTAAATAATGTAAATAAAAAAATTTCAAAAACTAATACTAAGTCACGTATTTCATATGATTTTCTTAAGATAAATTTGTCATTTCATTCTGAATATTACAGAATCATTGATGTTTATTTTACAGAATAAAATGATATATAAGTAACAAACGTACACAAATAACATATTGTTTTATCATTTATTATGAGGAAGGCATTTGCAATCTTTGTTGTTCTATGAAACACGAGGAAAATGAAATTCATCATATGAAAGACATATATCAGGTTGTGTTCTCCTGTTCTTCCCCCCCTCACGTATTTCATATGATTTTCTTAAGATAAATTTGTCATTTCATTTTGAATATTACAGAATCATTGATATTTATTTTACAAAATAAAACGATATATAAGTAACAAACGTACACAAATAACATATTGTTTTATCATTTATTATGGGGAAGGCATTTACAATCTTTGTTGTTCTATGAAACACAAGGAAAATGAAATTCATCATATGACAGACGTATATCAGGTTGTGTTACCCTGCTCTTCCCCCCACCCCCCATCAAAACCACTGTCTCCATTTTCCTGGGAAATCGCTTCCAGCAACGAAACGACAAAATACAACATTATATTTAGTGTAGCAAACATATTAACGTATATTTAAGGATAGATATAAATAATCGTAATTTAATTTAAATTGTGTTGAAAATAAAATGATATTATAAACTTTTTTTTAATAATAAAAATATATAAGATTAATATAATAATGTTATTTTTGTGATTATAATTTATAAAATATGTTACTTTTTATCGTTTTTCTTGTTATTTTTACACATAAACATGCATGAACCATTGAATTAAAATCTTTTAGATAACCAAAACAAAGTTCATTTACCCGACTAGAATGAAATAGAATTATAATTGATTTCTTTCAATTTTATGTTTGAGTGTGCTTGAAAGTAAGAATGAAATTAAATCAATTCCTTCTTAAAGAATCATGATTTTATTCACATCTGAAATATTTTTTTTTCAATTTTACTCCAACCCTAAGCCTTAAATTGCAAACCATAAACCCTAAAATCCAAATCCTAAATCCCAAATCCCAAAACCAAAACCCTATTTAAAAAATAATAATTTTAATCATAAACTTTAACCCACAAATATAACCTTAAATCCTAAAACCTTTAATCCCAAAAGCCAAAACCTTAAATCCTAAAATCCTAAATCTCAAATCTCAAAACATTAAACCCTATTTAGAAAAATAATAATTTTAATAATATATTATATTTTTAAGAAATAATTATTTAGAAAAATAATGATTTCAATAATTTATTTTGTCTGACAAAAAAAAATAATTAAATGATATTATTTAAACTTTATTGAATATAAGTATATTAAGATATTATATAGTATTTTACATTCTATTTCAGTTGTAAACAAAACATTTTAATATTGATTCTTTATTTGATTCTAGTAGTCAAATCAAATAAAAATGTTTATTCTCATTCTCATTCCATTCAATTCTCATTCATATTATGTGAACCAAATGCTACCTTAAAATATTTTCACTGTCAGGAAGCTAGGAGAGAATGCATCCTCAATGACTACAAATTATAGGAGAAAACAAATATTGGGCAATCAAAAACCAAATGAAACAAAAATTGAATCAAATGAAACCGAAAATTTTAATTATAGGAAGTTATTCATTTATCTCAAAGGTGGTCCATTAGTCCCTTTTCTTCCATAAAATAATACATGAGATTTTCTCAACTGAAACAACAAAATGTAAAATAAAACGTGTCGTTAAGAAACATGGTGGTTGATGCCTTGGTCCCTTTGATTCTAAGTGTAGGTCTCCAGTCCTTTATTTTACGAAATAATAAATTTTACAATCTATTATCAAACTTTACTCATGTATATAAATTTATCAATCAATTTTTGAAGTATCAAAATATACTAGTAAAATTATATCAAATTGTAAGAAGTACCATTACCATTAAAAACCTAATTGAATTTAACCCGAAAATATCTCGCATAATTCACATGATTAAATTATTCTCAATTAAACTCCCAAATTTCAATGTATTAATCATATTCATATCTCACCCATTTACATTTTTCATTTTGTCATATATATGCCCACATCAAGAATTTTCACCCTTATAAATAAGCATTCTTACTTTTTATTGTTGAAAATTAAAATAATTTATTTTAAAAATATTTAATTATATGATAATACAAAGTGTTTGTTAGTGTCCAAGTGTCAAGATAACAAGTTATGCAATTTAAGACACCTCGAGGATAATGATAGGAAGGTTCAATAAAGAGTAGCCTGATCATGAATATGATCAACATGAATGAGCTGATTCAAGAGACAAGAGTTACAACCTAAAGATGGGGTTCTAGCATTTGCAACCTTATCGGTCAGTTTGATATAATGTAAGTCTTAGTGATCTATGACAACGGCTCAGGATAGTAGATAGTATTATGTCATGTAAACTTATTCTAACACATTTCAAACAGAATGTTAACTATTATAAAGTAAATACCTATACTTACATATCTCTATTTATATCTCATTATATTCATGAATAAAGGACCTAAATTTTTTCTCTCTAATATCTTTCAATAAATCCAATCACTATTAAATCTAAGTGTAAGTCTTTAATTAATTGGTGTTTAATAATAAATGGATCTAATTAATCTATGTTCAACAATAAATATGTTTAATTAATTATAATTTAATTTAAACAGTATTCAAAAAGACATTTAATATTAAAATATTTAACTGGAGATTTATTTTATAGTAAATATATATAAATTATATATAAAAACTAAAATTTTTATGAATATAAATTTAAAGAATGCTATCAATATTACTTTTTAAATATAAAACATTAAAAATAAAAATAAAAAAATTTACACAATAACATAATTATGTTTGGGCTTACCTCATTTTGGACCGTAAAGTCGGCATACTCCAAAATAATTGAAACCCGAATATAACAAAAAAAAGAGTAATAATATCATTACCCTTTATATAACAAAAATTATTGTATAATGTCATCATCCTTCATATATACCATGTACTTATTTGGATAAAACTTTGTTACAAGTTCGTTATCATTTTAAAAAAGATCGTAGAAGTTCAGTAGAAAAATTTAAGACAAATTTTTACAAATAAAATTGAAATTTTAAAAAACATTTATTTTTAATGTCAATAATTATTTAAATAATTATTTTTTATTCATAATTACTTTGTAGTTATCTTCTTACAATAAATAATCTCAATGATATTTTTTAAATATTTAATTTTTAATTTTTTTATTATTTAAAACCATAAATTATGTATTTTTGAAAAAAAAAATTGTTATTTAAATATTAATTGTGGTCATTTTTGGTAAATATAATAAATAAGTTTCTTATGAACTTTGGTTATCTTTTCTAAAGAGATGACAAACTTGTACTATCAATTGAATAGTTAAGTGACTAACATGTTTTTTTGTCAAATATAATGAATTTTTACTACTATCCAACTTATTTTTACGGTTTACTACCTTACTAGTACTACAATTCAATTTTTGATATCTTTTTTACCCTTATTATTCAGGTGATACTTTATTAATACTCTTGTTTAAAAATAGGTATAAATTTAATACTTAAAGTATGATAAATCTCTAATTTAATGTAAAAATTGCATTAAATTAATACATATTTTTGAATAGTAATATCACATGAATAATAAGGGTAAAAAGAGGTATCAAAAATTAAATTATTATACTATTAAGGTAGCAAAGTCAATTTATATGATTTATATATTTTTCACTTATTCTTTGTTTTTATATATCTTTCATATGAGAAAATTTTACATACAAAATGTTGCATTTCTTCTATTAATATCAATTCTCAACTTCTATTGTAAGCAAAATCCTATCATTTTTCATACATATTTTCATATTGTAAGTCTTGTTGTACTTTGTATCTCTGCATTGACTTCTTATATACAAAATAAAGTGTTTGTTTATTTTATTTTATATTCTATCTTCCTTTTGTTTAAAATTAGTTACTATAGATGAATAATACACACACGTACATAGTTAGGTATATTGTGATTGAAAACATATTTTACACATACCAAATGGTTGGTTTTCATAGTATGCTATGCTTACTCGCCAATATTGTCGCTCGTATTTTTGTTTCGTTTCATGTATGAATATTTATGAAAATTACTTGGTAATTTTTGAATAAAAAAATGGAAGCTTTTACACCTTAACAAAGGCCTTGTCAAACCCCTAACAATTAGGTCGACGAGGACCCTTAGTAATGCTATTTGCAGTTATTTTTACCCATAAAATTCTCACGAATATTTTTCACATATTTATATATTTCAAATAAAAAAAATTAACTTTAAAAAAAATTATTTGATTCAAAATAAAAATACATCAATTACATTTAAATCAAAAAATTAAATTATTAAAATTATCATGAGAACTCTACCAACAAATTAGTAACTTGATATTTAATAGTGGGGGTTTTTTAATTTTTAAACCATAATGAAACTCTAAATAACAATACTAGATTTATATTTAGATGTAAAAAATTTGAAAAATAAAATAAAATATACTTAACTTTACCATAAATCAAATTTATACTGAAGAAATTATCATATTAAATTTAAATATATATGAAATGAAAAAATTTATAGAATAAATATTATGATATTTATTTAAAATAAAAAATAAATAATTATTAATATCTCTAATTCATATAATAGAAACATCATATTCGATAGAAAATAATAAATAAGGAAAGAAGAGTAAGAATAAGAATGACAAAGAACGCCCTAACTTTTGATAACCATTGCAATTTCAATTTTGTTTGTAATTAATTTTAAGATGTTTTTTCGAATAGCTTCTGGTGAGATTTTAATGGTTGGAATCAATTCTAACATTCAATATATTATTAAGTTATGTTATTTGTTTTGTTTTATTATTTATATTAAAAGTTATATCATTTAGTTATTTATCAATAAAAAATGTATCAATTAATAAAAATTATATTATTTTAATAAATTTTTATTATTTTTTAAAAAAATTACTTAAATATATTTTTTAATTTTTAATATAAATTAAAAATAAATAAAATATTAGAATAAAATTGAGACAATTAATAAATATTTAAAAGAATATTTTGTAATTTTTTTTATATTAATTGTTACTTTATCATTATTAAAGATTAATATTTAATATTTTTACATAAATAAAGAATTAAATGAAATTATTTATAATATAATAAATTAAATATAAAAATTAATTTAAGAGAGTTTTTATATTTTTTTAGTTGCTATAAATATATATTGATTGAATAATCTGTTAATATTAAATGCATTGTTTTTTTTTTAAATTGAAAAAATAAAGAAACGTATGAATATCGTGTAATTTTAATTAAAAAATAGGTCAAAATTCTATAACTCAAAAATAAAAGTAAAAACGTTTTACTCAAAAATAAGTAAATATTAAATATTATCTTCATTTTGAATTACGTATCAAATTTTAAGATGAGTTTTTTTATTTTTATTTAATTTATTAAATGCCTTATTATATACCCTTACATTACGTCATTATACAGTCATAGTAAAAAAAATGTATATGTCATAATTTTTTCATTTTTTTTAGCATACTGTGCTCCATAATTTCGTCTTCTGTGGGTCCACCTGACAGGGCTGACACACACAATTATAGCTCTTTTTTCCGGAGAAATTTTTCAACATCTTAGTTAGTTCGAGTTTGTTGCAGATTTTAAAGGACTTGTCTGTAAATTAATCTCACACCCTCCAATTTCCCGGAACTTTGTTTTCTCTCTAGTTTTAAAATTATACATTAATTAAAAATATACACTTTATTTATAAAAAATTATATTTTTTCATATCAATGAATAATTGAATACCAATTTTTTATTATTCAATGACATTTTAAGTATATAAATATTGAGACAATTATAAATATCTCATTTCAAGATCTTTTAAAATAGTAAAAGATTTTATAGATTTAAAAAATAATTATTATATTTTTTATTATTACTATTTTTTTAATTTTTTAAGGAAATTATTTATACCAAAATTAATAAAAGTTACTTACCTTAATTATTTGTTTTCTAATAATATTAAGTGTATTCTACTTAAAGTAATGCCAAAAATTATATATGTTTATCAACTATTCACGAATACACCCCGATTTTTAAAACGTAACATGCCCCCCCCAATAAAGATTTATTTTAGACATTTTTCAAGAAAAATAAAAAGAAAAATGTTGCAAAATTTGAGTGTTTGCTTGTGATCCTCTTTTTTACAGCAAAATAGTTGTAACACATTTTTAATTAATTTTTATTTTAACATGCGTTCGGAAATATCAATAACACCACAACTATAGTGAGACGAGAAGATTGGATTTTTCATAATAATAATAAATAAATAAAAAGTCCTGAACTATTTACACTGTTTTAAACACAGGTTCATGTATTTTTTTTTTTAATTCGTTTGAAAATAGAAGCATTATCGGAGCTCTAACAAAGAAGCATTATCGGAGCTCTAACAAAGAGAGTTGGTTGAGACGACTACAAAATCATTTGTGCACTTAGTTGAACCTTAAAAAAAAAATTACAATGAACGTTATTTTTGCATCAAATTAAATTTCATTAGTGATATTCTAATCCTTGTGGACTTTTAATAAAATGTTTTTATTTTTTTTTATTTTTGAAGGTTAACTAGAGGTGAAAAAGTACTTTTCTTTTAAAAATGATACAAATATTTTTTTATAAGTAATTGACAAAGATAAATTAGAAAGAAACACAAATAAATTTTTTTTTATTAATTTTTTTTCCTTTTACAAAAATCATATAAGATTCAATAATTTCTTAGTAGTAAATATAAAAATTCAGCCTTCAAATGAAAAATGCCAACATTCAATTACATATAAACAAATTGTGAACAAATCAAGTCTATAATTTATACTCTTAATACATAAAATGTAATATTATTAAAAAAAAAAAGCTTTTGAAAATTGACAATTTTGTTCACTTTTTTTTAACTCTAATTAATTTTTAAAAATAAAAAATAAAAATCCTTAAAGAACTAAGAAGGTATTTTGGATAAAAAAATAAAAAGTGTATCAATACTTGAATTGAATTGGAGAAACTAAAATGAAACATTTTAAAAGCGTGAGTTATTTGAGTTACCAATATATATGTTATCTTGTTATAAAGTAATATAAATAATTGTACGATAGCATAAAATATTCGTAAAAAAACGTTAGAAAGTTTGTTTTTATTAATCTATAATGAAAATTGATAAAAATAAAAATTGATTAAAATAGAGAGGAAACAAATTTAATTTTTTTTGTGTTTATTAAAAATTATAAAGAATTACAATAAAATTTTAACTTATTTAAATGCCATTTTAAAAATAATAATGAAAATTGATAAAAATAAAAATTAATTAAAATAGAGAGGAAACAAATTTAATTTTTTTTGTGTTTATTAAAAATTATAAATAATTACAATAAAATTTTAACTTATTTAAATGCCATTTTAAAAATAATAATGAAAATATATAAAAATAACAATATTAAACTTAAGTATATTTTTTAAATACACTTTGTTAAATTAAAAATAATAATAAATAGTAACAACGAATAGTACAAACACAATCAATGAAAGTGATTATTAAAATTATGATATCTTTATTCTATTTTTATTATATTTTTAAGAAATCGATAAGGATAAGGAGATTTGTTTTCTTTCCCCTAGTTATAATGAATATAATAAAAAAGTAGAGGACGAAGAGTCATCAATCTTTTAGTTTAAGAATAACATTTTTTACCCTTTTTGTTAGTAAAAGAAAGGATCGAGAAAATATAAAATTATTTTTTAAATATTTTTCAATTAAATTTATGACATAGTTTGTGATTTTATGGATAAAATATTAGTGTTGTAATTTTAATTATAATTTATTATATTCAACGAATATCTTAATATTTTAATATATTATTATCTCTTTCTTATTATTTTGTAATTTTAATACATGTTTTATAGTTATTTAAATAATAATATTTTATAACAAACAAAAATAAAAATTTTAATTATAAAGGATTAATAGTTATTTAAAATCTAAGTTACATGGATTTAAGGACTTTCATCCTAAAAGTTTAAAGAGAGAAAACTGTTTCTTATACAATCCTACGGTGTTTGGTTCGTGTAATAGAATTGAAATCAGAATCGGAATGGAATGAAATGAAAAAGAAATAATGTTGTTTTGTTTGATCACTGGAATCAAGCTCGGAATCAGGATTAAAGTGTTTGGTTTGTCACTAGAATGGAATAAAAAAAACTATAAATTTAGTAAAGTTTAAATAATGTCATTTAATTACTATTTTTTCGTCACACAAAATACATTATTAAAATCATTATTTTCCTAAATAACTATTACTTAATTAAAAAGAAATATATTATTAAAATTATTATTTTTCTAAATAGGGTTTAGGGTTTTAAAATTTTGGATTTAAGGTTTTGAGATTTATGTTTTAGGGTTTAGGGATTTATATTTTAGGGTTTAGGGTTTAGAGATTTGGGGTTTAAGGTTTAAGGTTTAGGGTTTGAGGATTTGGGATTTAGGGTTTTAGGATTTGGATTTAGGGTTTTGGAATTTTGGGTTTATGAATTTGGGATTTGAGTTTAAGGTTATATTTTAGATGAGGGTAAAATTGAAAAAAAAAAGTTTAGATGAGAATGAAATTATGATTACTAAGGTGGGGAGAAGGAATTGTGATTCCTTCTCTTTTAGTAATCGATTTCATTACGTCCGCCTATTCCATCCAACCAAACACACAAAATAGAAGAAATCAACTCTGATTCATTTCCATTCCCTCAAACCAACACATGGCGTAAATCATATTTATTTTATATACATATATATTCCTTTTCTTTTTTGCTGAAACATCCGGTATATGTTGTCCTTCTTTGTTTTTTAACAAAAAAAACATCTAGCATACATTTTTTTATTAGAAAATAAAAGATTTCATTCAAACAACGTTACAACAAAGACTAAATATTATATTTTTAAATACAATAAAACTTTAATTACTAATCATGATTTACCAACTATTATTATATTATTTATGAAAAATTACTTTTCAACTTTTTTTTAAGTTTTGTATTCTTCAATTTAGTATTTTACTAAATGGATTAACACAACATCTAGTATACTTTGTATATGCTAATTATGAATATGCATGAGACAAATTGTAATAAATTTTGATATAATTTTTTTCAAAATGATACATACGCATTTAAAATTAACTGAAAATTGTTACAATTCAAGGACCATTTTATCCATGAGTATCGAGAAGGGATGGGTAATAAATAATACCTGAATCAAAACTTTTTTTCAAATTCATTACAAAATTTATACTTAACAAGATATAATCAAAATACAATTAACGATGAAATTTTTTACTTGTAATTTAATAGAATAAATCTAAAATTCAATTATCCACACAGAAGCATCATAGGAAATTACAACTAAAATATTCCAAACATACAAATCTTAAAAAATAATATAAATTTTATCTTCTAATTATTTTTAATAACAATAAGGTTATACAATAAAAATCAAACATATAAAATCATTATAATGAACCAAAATAACAAATTGATTAACCAATAATATAACAAATTTATTTTAACATCATCTTTTGCAATAGTAATAGATGAAATAGATGAACTAGGAACTAACTTATCTAAATAAATTATAAATTATTTGATTATATAATTAAATAATTAGTATATAGTACATATAATAAGTCTTAATAGGATATAACATGTAAAAATATTAAATATATAGATTTATATCCCGTTTATAGATTAATGCACATAACCAATCTTTGGCACACATCAAAGCTTCTAATATATTTTCTTTAAGTCTATCACGGTATTTGCTCACCACTATACTATTTGTGCTCATGTAGATTCTAAAGCAATTGTGGTTACTAGAATAATCAAGATATTTCTGGTCATGTCATGCATAATTTGATACTTATATTTGTTGCACTTTCATCAAGATAATATATTAAACTATTCATCCAAAATTTTCATATCAACTTCCTTTAAATAAGAGTTCAACTCAGATCTCGAAAGGTCATTTTTATTTTGTATCAACTTTCATTGTTTCTACTCAATTATACCATTGGGATTCAGAACAATAGTACCTTTTGAATATTGAGACATATTGGAGCATGTTGAAAACTCTATTTGTTGACTCTTATATTCTATTATTCGTTTCCTTTAGTACATATTTACCAAATCACAATACTTTTTTTTCACCATTCAAATTTCAAAAATGACATTCCATCCATATATTATTGAAAAATATTATTCGAGATAATTCATCTTAAATTTAGGAACCAAAACAACTCTTACAACCATCACAACATTAACTTCTTACTAATGCTTATAGAATTTTTCAAGCATGTTTTTAGCCATTTCTTTGATCAAATTATCCTCATTATTAGTCAATTGATATAATGTCAATTTAATATCACAAATATGAGAAAATAACATGTTTATAGTAGGATAGTTAGAACCATAAATTAATTCAATGACCTTGTAAAATACATTTAACTTATCACAAATTTTACTTGTTATTTCTCATTCCAAGTCATCAGGGAGATCTTATAATTCTTATCTAATTGTTTCAAATGAGGAAACAATTTTTGATAAAACAATGCATCTATAAGCATTAAAACACTAGAATTGTAACGAGTTTGACAATCAAGAGATAAATTGTTACACTGGGACTTTATCTCTTGAGATGCAAAATTTTTAATTTTTTTCTTCCTCTTTTGTGTTACTGTCTAATATTTGGTACTATATCTAACTTTAACAATACATTGAGAAATTACATTCAATCTATCTTTCACTACAAATTTTAATATGTGAAAAATATCTTCATCCAATAACATTGAAGTTCTATCTAATGAATCTTTCATATCAAGAAATATTGAGTCATTAGTCGAACAATTATCTAAAGTTAAGGTTGAAATATTACTATTAATGTTCCAATCTGAAAAACAATTCATCAACTCCTAGCTAATAACTTTAATAGTATGTAGAATAGGAGCATATATAAACCTACAAAAAAAGTTATATAGAAACAATATGATTGTTATATTGATAATCATTTTATATATCAAATCTCTAAAAAACATATTTCATATAAATTGCATAAATTTTAACAATCAAATTTATAAGTTTACCTGATTATTTTGTTATGTAAATACCAATTGATATCAATAAAATGACAAGTTACAACTATGAATCCTTTGTTTTGGTTTCAAAACCTTCATATTTCACTCTTAATTGCAACACGACTTTTGTTATTCTCTAAGATATCTATCATTTTTTCTCTCAGCATCATATATCTTTAGAATGTCACTCTTGATTGTAATGAATATGAATACTCCCTAAATCCATGATGATCAACAACACTAAGAGGATATTCGTGTAGAATTATCATATTGCACATTTGTCATGAGAAATTGAGGATCAAAATTCCAATGTCCTAACTCAATTATATCCATCTTCTTGTTAGGATTCAACAATGATTACCCTATAACCCAATCTTTTCGTTTGAATGGACAACCTTTTATATATGCTTTCATGTGAGATGTCACATTCCTTGTATCACCTCTTATCTTCTTTCCACAATAATTACATATTGTCTTCCATATCTCATTCTTCCTATCAAAGTGAACTCATGCTTCACACTTCAATTCAGCCTTTCCATCTTATTCTTCAATATATTCATGTGGTGGTTGAGTTTGTGTATTTTTAGATGAGGAGGTTCGTGTAGATCACAAGCATTTATTTACTGATTGGTACTAGAAGTTGCACCACTCACTACCTCCATATTGTGTGATTAATTAAGTTCAATGACATTTCCTTCTTTAGAGTATTATAGTGAAAAAATCTAAAAAAATAACCTTAAAAGTTTAAATTCATATATTAAAAAAACAAAAAATAACCTATTTTCTATTATCTCTCCTTATCTTTTCAACACCTTCACTTACTATAATATTTAAATCATTTTTCTTCTTCACGAAGCTCAACTCTACAAGACACATGAAAATGTATTAAATACAAGACACATTCTTCAAGTGTTAAATGCATATTTACATGATAAACAGTATCAGTTATGATTTCAAAGCACAACAAGTTGAGTAGAATTAAATGTAGCAAACATGTATATGGCTTTTTGATGTGAAGCAATTTCATGTGGAATATATGATGAATAAGAAAGGAAATGAAAATGAGTATTTCCCTAGAAAACATGTTTTGACATGAATTTCCCATACATTTTCAAGCTCATCTCAGGACTGCTTGACTACGTTGAACTTTAGGATATATCATATACCTAAATTCTTCTCTTTTACTTTACCTAAATTATACTCTACGACCCCATAGATAATTAAGAACTTTATGACTACTTGAGTGATAAATAAAACATTTAAAAGTTATACAATGATGCCAAAGATGTCACATATTTAAAAATTTCGTAGTATTTCTTGATGTTACACTATTATCGATAAGAACAAAGATGAACAACACATGTTTAGCTAGAATCTAAGTCTTACCTTCTGATAACTCTATGAAAGTAGAGTTCTTAGCGCACTTTTTTACTTAATATTTACTTGTTTTATTTAATAAATAGTATTTTTTAGGCTTAAAATATTAAAATATAAATTTTTTGGTGAAAAAAGGTGAAAATATAATTTTTGGAATTTTTTGGAGTTTTTATCGATTTTTTATGACTTTTTAATGCATGACCAATTAAGAGCTACCACGCAAGCATAAGAGCTAACTGGACAAGCCATGCGGATGCCACGTAAGCATGGACAGTGAATCACATTACACTGCATGTGAGGAGGATAAACTGCTCGACACATGTTAACACGACGTTCAATCCGAGTTGGAAGATTAGTTAACCAACTCTACCACGTGTCACCACCTGATTGCTTGACGTATTCCACCCATGTGCCACGCCATTTGTTTCTGAGAATCATGTCACGCTATATGGAGCTGACTCAATGAGCGTTGACTCTAATCAGTCTCTCCTGCCACACGTCTCTCTCTTATTTGCCCAATGAATTTCTTGTGTCACGTGTTACGCTGTGATTGGCCAATCTAGGGATCTTATGAATCCAATTTTCATCATGTGATGATCTAATATTTTATCTCAATTATAATTATAATTTATTTATATTATTTAATCTGACTTTTATAACATTAATTATTTGGCTAACAATTTATCTATAAAAACAATTAAATAGATTTGAGAAAATTATTTAATTATTTGTCTTGATTAAATAAATGCATAGTTTCTAAATTCTACTTTACGACCCTATAGATAATTAAGAACTTTAAGAGTGATTGACTAATAAATAAAACATTCAAAAACTTATACAATGATGCCAAAGATGCCACTCATTTAAACATTTCGAAGTATTTCTTGATGTTACCTCATCATTGATAAGAACAAACATGTTTAGCTAGAATCCAAGTCTTACCTTCACAAAAGTTCAACTTAATGACAATAAGTCTCTTAACGAGGGGCAAACTTAAAACTAGACTCGAATGACATGCGGTAGTTATGACTGCAAAGTTGGGATTGCGAAGTTTGGATGTGAATCTGGGACTACAAATAGTGGCCGGGGTTTGGGAAGGTTGGGATTGCGAATGGTTGTCTGGGTTTGATTGTCCTACCATCTGTGAATAAGAGGGTAGGTTAGGGAAGTTTGAGGCTTTAACCTGAATGAGGCTAGAGGAGGAGGACATATAGGATTAATTTTCAAACTACCCTAACCTTAGTAGTGTTTGAGATATGATAACTAACACTAAATAATAATATTGTATTTTAATTTTTGTTATTATTATTATTTTGTACAATTTTAAACTATTAGAATATTTAATATGAAATTAAAGAACAAAAGATGGTGGTAGATTCTTCGAATGAGTGTTAATATATGAATGAAAGGTTTAAGGTTCAAATCTTTGAAACTTGAAATTTTTGTTAGTTTAATAATTATATAAATATAATATATATCATGAACGAGGATGAATATCAATATTATAAGGATTATAAGTTTTGGGTATTTTCGTGGATAAGTTATGTAAATTTATTTTTAAACTCACTATCAAGCAAAGTTCAAGAAATATGAGAATTCTAGATAGTCTTACATTAGGTATATTTGTTATAACTATAACACATAGGATTACACTTGCACATTTAGTAGCACATAAATATGATATTATTTTTACTGCTAAAATATAGAATAAGATATATGTTAAAATATTATATAAGATCTACTATATATTATAGGCTAAATTTTAGCTTCAAAGTTAGCATAAAATATACTTTAATGAGTCTACTTTAAAAGAACCATTTTTTAAATAAAAGCATTCTTAATTAGTGAGTATTATTAATAATTTTTATAGTAGAAAATATATTTATCAATTATATATGAGTCTTATACTAATTAGTGAGTGTTACTAATACTATTTATAATAGAAAAAATATTTATCAATTACATATGATTAATGATTTAATTTTTTCTATAAATAAAACATATTGTTCCTTGTTTCAATCAACCACACAAAAACATTATTCACTTACTTCTTAATTCTTCTCTCTCTTGTTTTGAAAATATAAAATCATAAGTCTTTAGGCCTATTTATTTAGTTAATTTATCAAATATTGATGGTTATGTTTGATTTATTAATAAGCCTAATTAATTTATGATATTTTGATCATACATTTTTATAGCTTCTTCTTTATTTTTGTTCTTGAATTGTTAGATGAAATAATCGTGTTTGTCATATCATAATTATTTGATTTAATTATTAATATTTAAAGAAGCTATTTTATTAAACTTGTGCTTCATCTTTTTGCTCTTGGATTTGCTAGTTGATTTTATTTAAGTGACATATTTTGAATCATCTAGTTAGGATTATTCATTATTAAATTTGTTCTAGAACACACACGAGTACTTGTATTTTTGTGCTAATAATTTTGCAGTTAATTCAGGAACATGTCTAATTGGTGGAAAATTTATTGAAACATTGATCTTAAAACCACTCACGCTAATATTGGAAACTGTAAAAACAGAACAAAGACTCATAAGTAAGGTATATTAAGGAACTATACTAGGGAGGGTAGCATAATACTGAGTTTGTACTTGAATATTTATTTTTCATAATTGAAAGTTAGGTGATTTGGTAGAACGATGATTCTCTTCTTAGGTCATGGTTGTGGCCTACGTTGTTTTCATATAAAAATATAGTGTATTGTTCTTTTATTTTTGTACTTTATTATTACACGTAATTGCATGTTTGATCGTTTTTTTAAGTTATTAAATTATAAATTGATAAAAAATAAAAAATAACTTATTCACCTCTTCTAAGTTAATTAGGTCTGTAATTTATAAACTTTAGTTCCTTGACAATAACAAGTCTCTTAACAGCAAGTAGACTTGCAAGCAGACTTAAATGGCAGGCGATAGTTATGACTTCAAATTTAGGATTGCAAGGTTGGGACTATGAATGGTGGTAGGGGTTTGGGGAGGTTGGGATTGCGAATGATTGTCTAGGGTTTGAATATTCCATTGTCTACGAACGAGAGGTAAGTTAGTGAGGTTTGATGTGCTTTAACCTGAATGGGGCTGGAGGAGGATCAGAGATATGATTAATTTTCAAACTATCCTAACCTTGGTAGTGTGTGAGGACAAGATAGCTAACACTAAATAATAATATTGTATTTTAATTTTGTTTTTATTATTATTTTATAATTTTAAACAATTAAAATATTTACTATTAAATCAATGAACAAAATATGATGGTGTATTAGTGGGATGAGTGTTAATATATGAATGAAAGGTTTAAGGTTCAAATTTTTCAAACTTAAATTTTTTGTTAACTTAATAATTATATAAATTAAGTAAATAAATATAATATATATCAAGTATGAGTAGGGATAGATATCAATATAACTACATCCATCTTGTAATTGGTGTTTTATGTTCGAATAATAACTGAAATTGTCCTCGTTTTTTAAATGAATATGATAAAAATTGAACCAAAGTACAAATAATAACATGTACGATAATCAACAATTAAAATGTACATTCCTAATGTTAATTTTGTTATAATTTTTGGTCTCATCATCATTTATGTATTTTTATATTTATTTATATAATTCAAATTTATGCATTTGTTATAAGATTTGAATCTCGAAACTTTTACATATTTAAATAACATTAATCTTGATTTTTTATAGTAAAAAAATATTAATAAAATTATATTTAATAATAAAAATTCACAAAAAAATTATTTTTATCCAAATGAAGTGAAGCAATTATCGTCTAACATGGAAAAATATTACATAAATTAGAAAGCAAACACAATTCTCTCTCAATACTATAAAGAGTAAAGTGTCTAAATAGTTTATATTTATACATTTAGAGTACATTAATCATTTTGCTTCAAATATGTGTATTTTAACAAAGAAATATTTGATTAATTAAATTTGTTTATGTTGTGTCCTCTTTGTGTCATTTTAACATGTTAAATAATAATAAGTTACTTTAACCTGTTAACTTATATTTTTGTGTGATATCATATTTAATTTATTTATTAAATAAATTATGTGTATATGTTACTTGTATTTATTTTGTGCATGTATTATATTATTGTATTTTGTAATAAATATCATGTAAAATATATTTATCAAAATTCAAATATATTGACTAATTTTAATTTTAATATAATTTTTATGTCTAAATGTTAAAAAAAAGAGTGATACATTTATAATTGTGAGGAGTGAGCAAAAGGAATTTTTTTTTTTTTTTTTGCAATTTCATGAATACATTAATTTACATAGAAGATTTTATTAATTAGCTTCATAATTATTTTATAATTTTATATATAATCATCGTTTATAGAATAACTATTTTACATAGAGCAAAATCATCTTTATTTTTTTAATGCATTGTCCCACAAATAAAAAAGGAAAAAAAATATTAAAAAATTAATTTCAAATAAATAGGTGCAAACAAGCACACCTATCAAATAGAAACGGTGATATATATACATAACCAGATTTTTTTTTATTTTAAGAATTCTCTTTTTCTCCCTAAAGATTCAATTTATTTCATTCATGTTTCTTCTCTATAACACCCTCAAAATTTACCCAAATATAAAAAAATCTCAAATTTTAAAATAATATAGATAAATTTTAATTGAATACTTTTTAATTAAAAATAATTAAAAATAAAATTTTGTAAATGTAACCTTCTTTTTTATATTAAAGAAATAAATTAATACAGTAGTTAAAAAAATGTTTTAAGTAGATATAAAAAATTCAATCAATAAAATGAAGATTAAAAATTAAATTAAAGCATATCCCTTTTCACTCATTTGCATTTAACTATCTTATTTACATGTCTTTCAATATCTCTCTTATATCTGTTATTGTTAAAAATAAAATTAATTTTTTCATTAAAAAAGTACATAATTTATTAATTTAAATATATTTATTTTTGTTATTATATATTTTTAGCTACACTCAATGAGAAAAAAGTAATCATTTTTATGGATATCAATATTTTTATTCTTCTATCCTTTCTTATTTTTAAACTTATTTAATTTTTTTAGATAGTCATTTGTTAAACTTTATAGTTTTTTTATACTAAATCATATCTAATGGTAGTTCATTAATATAAAAAAAACTAGTTATAACCTCTTTGTTATTTGAGCAAAACTTGAGGACTTTATTGATATTTATCTTTTCTCTTTTTTACAACTAACGAGCCTGAAAGATCATAAATTTACTTACATATATTAAAGGTTTAATGTTCAAATATTAATGATGAATGTGAGTTATGTTGTATTGTAATGCAATGACACCAAAAATTTATTCCAAAGTTTCAAATTCAAGATCAGCATATATAACTTATCTTAATAATACTCTATACTCTCACTTTTAATTAAATTTTGCTCTTGTTTTTATTGGCTAAATAACTTTTAAGGTATGAAATTATGTAATTTTTTAAACAAAATTTCTGGAAAAAAATTAACACTTTTAGTTCCAAATTCATTGACTGTTGTTTGCATTAATTTTTTTTTTTCAATCACACGTGAAAAATTCACAGTAACATATTAGTCATATTTTAATCTTTTAATTTATAATTTATATCTTATTTGTTAAAATATTATAATTTTGAAATTAAAATGATAATTTTTTAAATTTAAAAATCTTTATGGGCAGGATTCTAAAATTTAATATGAGAGTCTAAAGAGGAATATTTGTAATCATCGAGATAATTTGTATGTTAAATATATCATATTTTTATTTTGATATTTTTTTTGCTTTTATTTTTAATTATTATTTTTAGATTATCACCGTTTAAGTTATTGATATTTATTTTAATTAATTTTAATAATAATTATACCTTTAAAATATATTAATTTATTAAAATTAATCAAAATAAATTACTTTGAATTTGTAACGTTATATTTGATATTTTCTTGCCAAGAAAAACTGAGGCTCTGACTTATAGCATAAATGTAGTATATTTAGTTAAAATAATAATAATTCGTTGGCCCACGTTCCTTTAATATGTGTATTAAAGTAGGTATTTTTTAATAAGTGAGTTTCAAACCTTTTCATACTCAATTATAAAATTAATTTAATTACACCAATTGAATATTTATTGTTAAAAAAAAATCGTTGATATTAACAAAAGATTATAATTGAAAATTATTACTCATATATTTTTTTGTTTTTTCATTTTTTTCGATTTAATATTTAATATTTATAATTTATAATTCATGATTTAGTGAAAAAAAGAGAGTAAAAGATAATTTTATATAAATAAATATCTGTTAAAAAAAAGAAAAAAAATAAGTAAACATGTTTATTAGAATTAACAAAGCTTATCGAGAATAACTAATTACATCATTATATATAGTTTTTAAAATTTATTGATGAAAAAAGATAAATTATAAAATGAAAACCATCAATTAAATTAGTTATTATTTTAACAAATCCAAAATTTGGTAACTTTTACCTATGCTATTTTTATTTTAATATTTTTTTAAAAATATTTGTATTTAAGTTATTAATATTTATTTTAATTAATTTTAATAGAAATGATATTTTTAAAATATTTTAATTTGATGAAATTATTATTAAAGTTAACTAACATTAATATTAATAATTTAAATAAGAATAAATATCAAAATAAAAATAAGATAATTATAAACTTACCAAATTCGACGAATTTATAACCGGTCGAATATTTAACATATTAGATTGGTAAAAGTCATTTTAGCTGTCACGTACGTTTAAAAGTATAAATCCCTTTTGCGTTGCAGTGGAACTGTCAGAGAAAGAGAGAGGACGATGTGAACTGAGATTAAGACTAAAGAAAGAAAGAAAGAAAGAAATCTATATATACATGTATATATATATAGAGAGAGAGAGAGAAAGAGAGAAAAAGAGAGAGAGAGAGAGAAAAAGAGAGAGAGAGAATCAGTGACCAAAAGATGAATTAAATTTGTTCATTTTCAAACTCAATAAATTTCAAGTAAATATATATATAGTTTGTTTTGAGTTATTATCAGTTTTTTCATTTTTAGGATTTTTAATATAATTATTAAATAAATATGTAATATTGGTGACAGGCTGTCTGTACTGTGTAGCTTTCAAAGTTGTAGACCCAATTTAGGGAAGAAAAAAAGAAGAAGAAGTACAATGAAGGGTAGTCACTAGTCAGAACAAAAGCATATGAGATGTGGCTTGGTGTTTCACATTTTATGGCATGTCTTTCCTTTTTTATATATATTTAAAATCACATATTTAAACTAAATAAAAATACTGTTTTGGTAATAAAAAAAATAGAAATAAATTAAAAATTATTATGCTTTAGTTGGAATAGTAATTTTTCTATAAAAATAAATTATATTTTTAATATATAATGTAGAATGATAAAATTATGAAAATATTTGAGTAGGGTATAAATTATTTAATTTTAAATCATACATTTTTAAAAATATTTTAATAATATATGTATAATTTTGATAAAAATATTAAAATTTTGTTTTTTAATTGTTATAGTATCATAAAGTGTCATTGATGTATTAATATGGATGATTCACGTCGATATAAATTAACAGCTAATTCTGAAATTTATTTATTTATTTATTTTTGAATGGATGTTTTTAATATTATTATTATTATAAAAATTAATCATCTTATTAATAAAATTATATCCATTTTAAAAATATTAATTTTTAATAATTAAAGAATTAAAAATACTTAGATAGAAATGATACGATACAAATATAAAATAATTTAGTCAGAATTAACTAATATTTTTTTTATATTTTTATATTATAAATTAAAATTATGGAGAATTTTTTTATATATTATTTAAGAATTAGCGTGATAGGATGTGACATTTATATTAATAATTATAATTGTTAATATTAATTTTAATTATATTTATATAATAATCGTGGTTATAAATAGTTAACATTTGTTAATCATATTTTTTTTATTAAATATACGTGTGAATATTTTTATATATCAAAAACATTATAATTAGTAATAATATTTTATTGAGTATTATTATATAAATTTATTACATATCAATTATAACCTAAGATAAACTTATTACAGATAGTTTTCTATTTTTTAAAAGTTGTTGTCACAGCTGATGTGGTATTTTATCTATGTGAAATTCACACACAACTATTTGCCTAAAAGCAGTTTTGTTTGTTTCCCATTCCATGACGAACTCGCTTTATTGATATTAATGGAATCAGTACTGTCAGCGAATACATAGTTTTGAAACCGCATACCTTCACCTCTTGTGTGACACACTTGCCTGTATTGTTCTATCTCTCTCTATCCCCCCCCTCTCCTCTTCATTATTAGCTTTTGTGTTTATAAATATGTTCTCAAATGGTTTTTTTTAGCTCAAGTACGTCCCAATATGTTGGAAGCAACTTCACAGCCCCAAAAAAAAAAACCTTGTGCTTTGTCCCAATAATTTAAATAGAAAAAAAAATTTGGTTTCTAGAAGTATTCTTCTTAAGTCTTAAGTAAAGAATTGCTATGTACTTTTATACTCTCTTTAGCTGAATCTCAACTTTGATATTTGAAATCATTTGAATAGGGTTTCTGGCAAGATCTCTTTTTTTCTCTTTCTCTTTTGGGTTTTTTTTTGAGAAAATAGATATTAATGTTTATTTCTCGTAGGTGAAAAAAAATCCAAAAGAGAGCAATTTTTATATGGATTGGAATTTGAAGGTACCCTTCTCCTTTAATTTTAGTCAAGTAGTAGAGGAAGGAAGTAGTAGTAGTTTCCCAAACTTAGAAACAGTTGATAATGGGAATTATGAAAAAGGGGGTTTTTCAGTTGATCTGAAGTTGGGTCGTCATCATCATCATCATCATGATCATGTGGGTAATAGTACTAGTACTAGTACTAGTTCAGGCAATGAGTTAGTGGATATGTGGAGGAACCAAACTGGGGTTTCTAAAGTAACACCTTCATCTTCAAGTGGTTCGTTTAAGAAATCTAGAGGAAAAGTGAGTGGTTCTCAAATGGTTTCATGTCTTGTTGATGGTTGTAAATCAGACCTTAGTAGTTGTAGGGATTATCATAGACGCCATAAGGTCTGTGAGCTTCACTCTAAAACTCCCCAGGTCACCATCGCCGGTCATAAACAACGATTTTGTCAACAATGTAGCAGGTACTTAAAGTCTAGACCCTTTTTTTTTTTTCTCCCTTAGATCTACTACTATTGCAAATCATTTTCTTATTTAATCATTGTGTTGCTGCTTTTAGTTTAGCTAATAGGGTAATTGCTATATGTTTCTTGTGCTTGATTTTGAATATAATTATATTTCTCTCAATTTCGAGGTCCCATTCTATTTACTATTGCTCTACATACTGCACTGGTACTTTACCTTAGATCTAGCTAAAATTTTCCTACCAAATAAAGACACATGCCTCAGCTCTGATGCTGTGTTAGATTTTGACCGCAAACCAATTCTCTCTTTTAAAATTTTGAGGTCCTATTCTACTTCTTATTGGTGTATATATGTTACATTTACATCAATTTTCCTCTTATTTTTCCTACTAAATGGAAATACGTACATCACTCCAATTTTGATATTATGTTAGAATTAATTAAATCCCAAATCAAACTTTTATCATTTTGGAGTGTTGATTTCTTTGTAGTACATATTTGCTTTATAGATGTTTGAATTAATGAGTGGCATGAGTTTGAACTCTTGTAAACTATCTATAAAGGAATTTATTTAAATATATATGTTGGGACAGGATGGGTTGTCCTAATTTATTACCTAATTTTTTTTATATCATTACATCCTGAAATTTCTTAATTAAAAGAATAATTTTTTTTTTATGTCATATTCGTAGTAAATCTCAACAGTTTAAAAATAATGAATTAAAAAATAAGTTAATAAATTAGGGTTAAGGATATTATCCCAAATATGTTTATGTTTTTCTGACATGCGCTAGCTTCCTGAAGTTTGTATTTTATATTGATTCCATTATAGTTTACCCGCTGAACCCTTGGTTCCTTAGGTTTCATTCGTTGGAAGAATTTGATGAAGACAAAAGAAGCTGCAGAAAGCGTCTTGATGGACACAACAGAAGGCGAAGGAAGCCTCAACCTGATTCCTTTTCACGTTCTGCAAGCTTGTTGCACTCTACATACCAAGGTTATTATTTTATTTCTCTTGAAATAATTACATGAGACGATCCTTTCAGTAGGTGCTTTCATATTTTTCTACCTCCATATTTTTTGTTAAAAATGTGGTAAAAAATAAAAAAAAGTAATGTAATAGGAGTTAACAACTCTACTCTTAATCTTTGATGATCGTTTATTTGAAGGTTCACAGGTAATATTGCTTTTTGTTTTTTTTTTTACTCCAATCTAGTTATTCAATTGTTTTATAAAAAAAATGTTTAGTGCATGTATGAAGATGCGTTATACGTATTAAAAACATATGATTAGCACATGAAAGAGGGTTAAAAATAAAATTCTATCTATTTTTAAATATGACAAACTTGATGGTTGGTGAATTAATTAAGATGTTCTAAATGTCTTTGGAAGTTTTTACAGGTACACATATGTTACCATTTTCAAACCCAATTGCATATTCCTCCACCAGTCCAAATGTAATAAATCCTAGTTGGGCAAGAGGAGTTACTGTCAAAGCAGAACCAGAGTCCTGCACAATCCAAAACCAACAAAACATGTTTCTAATTGGGTCTCCAAATAGCACTAGTAATTGCTACGAGGGAGTGAAGCAACATTTCACACTAATGCAAAACAACAACAACAACAACAACAACAACAACCAATCATCACTTGGAATATCCGTGTGTCAACAACCTCTTCTAAGATCCATTTCTAGTGGTGGGAATAGGAACAAAATGTTTTGTGACAATTTATCAACAGCACAAATTCATGAGGACCATGACTCAGATTGTGTTCTCTCTCTTCTGTCATCGCCACTAATTCAGACAACTACAGCTAATCAGATTGGTTTTAGACAAATAATGCAACAACATTCTAATCCAATCTCTATTGGGCACTCATTAGGTCCTCTTGATTTGAATGGAAATAGATTTCATCCCATTAATTCAGTTTTTGCTGATGAGTCTCAAGCTGGAGATGATGCCCCGCAAACACTTCCCTTCCATTGGGATTAAGACTTGTCAATTTAATTGATTCTAGTTAGGTTAATTTCTTTATGCACAATGACTTTGTATGTCCTTTAATGATTTTGTACCAGTTCCCCCCTCTCTTTATTAGGGCTTGAATGGCCTAATTTTCTGTTTATGAAATTTAGGTTTCATTTTGAACCTCAATATTGTTACTAGTTAATTAATGTACTTTGCTTTAAAAACATTCATTTTGTATTCATTCTGTTTTTATGGAAAGGGCATGCTTTGAGCCTTGAAGCCTCCCATTACACATCTTAAGTTGGGGAACAAATAGAGGCATAATTGCATGTGTAGGGTTTTAGTGGTGACTAATAGTTAGTGAAATGATAATTATTATATTTTAGGAAGTTTTGGGAATTGATATTTTCAGATTAGGAAATATTAATGTTTGAAAAATTAAATATTGTTAAATTAGGGCTTTTAAAAATGAAAATATGTTAGTAAAATCTGTTATAATAATAGGATTATTCTAATTTTATTGTACGATGTCATGAATATAAATTTATGTAAATTTAGTGTGTTATGGTGTGATTTAATGAAGGAGGGCTTTTTTGGGCTTAATTGGATATTCAGTTTATTGACTTTACTCAAGTCCGTGAGCCAGTCATATTTTTCTTTTTCTTTTTTACTTTTTTTTATGGGTAAATATTTCATTTCAAAACAGGATATGTATTTTTAAAGTAACTGTATAAAATTATTAAATATATATTATATTTTATATATTTTTTAAAATTTGAATTAAATGAACTTCAAGCTAACTAGTTAATAATATCATAAAAGTTTGGTTTTAAGTTCAAATTAAAATTAATGTGTACCGTAAATTTGGGATATCTAACAAATCAATATTTTTTTAAATCAAATATTCCTTGATCATTTTGATATTCTAATTGATAAAATTACAGCCCATTTGATCAAAAAAATTAAATTTAAATTTTAACTCCTATAATATTAGGTGTTTATAGTTTGAATTGAAAAATATAATCATTTGTCGTTAATTAAAATGAAATTGCCAATAGTATTTACACGATAAAAACAAAGTAAAAAAAAGTAATATTTTTTCTTATCAAAATAACATATCTATCTTAGCTAAAAGTTTGATTATTTCAATAATACTATAAAATAATACATAAAGTATGTTTCTTTTTTCGAAATTACACCTATTAGTTTAACTTTTATAAAATGTGATAATTAACATAATTATTAAAGATGAAAGATAATTATCTTTAATAAAAATTTATTTTAATTTTATATCTATTAGATAGTATATTACAAGTCTATTATAAGTAGTATAAATATATTTTATAAAAATAATTTATTTGTATTATTATTATTATTATTTGTAAAAATAACACAACAAATCTATTATTTTTATAAATGAATTTCTACTATGCAAAATACACTAAATCACTTAATTAATAAAGGATTAAAAATAATGAATTTAGACTAACTTTTCATTACAAGTAACAAGCTTATACCTATACATCCATTAACTTATACTAATTAGTTGTAAGAGGAAATAAAATAAATCAAAAAAGTCTCTCAACTGTCAGTTAAAAATATATATTTCAACATTCGGCTATTATTTTGCAAAATAAAGAATAATAAAATTATTAATATATAATATATGATTTTTCTTAACTTAAAATAATTAGTCTTTTTTCCAGTTATCCTTTAACCTCGAATCTGATAACTAAAACTTAAGCACTTTATTAAGACACAAGATTGATGTAATCTCGATTACATGGTCCAAATGTTATCAATCTAATTATTTCATAATAAGTTACTTAAGAGTGTATTAGGTTCCAGTTAATTATATTATAAATAGAATCTATGTAATAATTTTTTATTTAATATAATTTAGGTTATTTTTAAGTATACTTATTAATATAATTTTACTATATCATTGGTTATCATAAAACTCTCATAATTAGAATTTTCCTTATAAGGATAGATGATGTACATTTTCTCTCCCAATCTTGAAATGTTTTCATTATAAAATCCTTTTCACACGTTGACATAATCGAGTGGGCTCACACCTTGGTGTTTGCTCATAATTGCACCAGTATGAAAGAATGCAAGTAAGGATTTTTTTTTTATCAATAAGGAAGTTGGGAAAATATCAATAATAATATTTTTTTAAAAATATTAAAAATAACGATTAAAAATAGATTTAAATTAAATAATATATTTATTTTATCTTAAAATATTAAATAATCAATAATTTTAAACTAATAAAATAAAATTAAGTTTTTATATTTTAAAAATATATGCATATGATTAACAAAATAAAATTGAATTGAATTATATATAATGAATGAATGTTTTATATATTTGTCCCAAATCAAAATCACACCTAGTAAAATAATTATTTTTTAACTTTTTATTTTCTATAAATGGTTTAGATCCCAATTTAATTAAATTTATGACATATTATTCAAGATATAATGATAAAAATAACATAATGTTTTTATTTAAAGTAAAACTAATAATTAAATTATGTTATAAAAATATAAAAAATGAGACTAACTTTTAAGAAATTCATTATTGACGTGAATTAAAATATAATTAACTCATTCTTAAATAAATTATTTCATTATTATAAACATATATTTTATTTCTTAAATGTAAAAATTAATTTTTAATTATATTAAATATACTAAACAGTGAGAATTAATTGTTTTCATTAATAGATATGAACAATGAGATGGTGTTTTGGATACGTAGAAAAATTGAAATATTTTTAAACACGGGAAGAAATATGAGTGATGAAATAAATTAAAAATATATAGATTAAAATTTTAGTACTACATTTAAATTTAAATTTAAATAAGTATTTATATTTTTATGTATAATTTTAATTAGTATAGATTTTTATTTTTTAATCATAATAAACTTAATAAATAAGTAAATATATTTCAGTAATCTTAAAAAAATAGATTGTCAAATGGATTCGTAATCTTAAAAAAATAGATTGGATAGGAAGGCTGGGTCCCAATCCTAAACTTGTCTGGAGCTGTTTTGGACCAAGATTCACTGACTGGTTGAGATTAATTGAGATTTTTTTTTTTGGGAGGCTAAACGAGATTAATTGAATATTTGAGTTGATGGTTAGTTTAGGATAATCTTAATGAATTTCATTCTGTATTTTTTTTAAATATAATTTTATCATTTTTTATTCTTATGTTTTCCATTTTTAAAAATAAAACTTTTTTTTTGTTATTTTATACCCACCATTAAGATTATTTATGGCCAAATTCGATTCATTATTTAATTTTTTTTTAAAATTATATCAAATTATTTAAAATATGAAAGTTGATTAGGATTGAACTCATAAAAGTGTACAACTCAATTCTATTAAATTTTTATTTTGTAATTATTCGAGAAGAAAAAATATAAAAAGTATATTTTTGATATATAAAATTATTCCATTAACCTAGTGGGTTAAACTCGCTAATGCAATCCTCTACAGTGCAGTATTCAATTCTGTTGCGCAACTTTCTAAATATTTTTGGGATTTAAACACATTTTTAACAAAACCAATTACGATTAGGTTTTGAACTTTAAATCTCAATATACAAGTATTTGACTTAATCGTTGGACCACAATCAAATATATATTTTAATATTATTACAAATATAATATATATTCTAATTAAATTAACAGGGTTCAGACTTGAATTATTATGACTCTTATTTAATTATAACAAATCATTTAATATTATAAACCATTACGTAATTTATTTATTTTAATTTGGTTCCATTTTAATAAAGTTGGTTATTGTTAGGAAAATTTATAGAGACAAACTAATATATAATTAAAGTGAAAATTAAAATAATAAAAATAAAATAGATATAAATATTTTACGTGAAAAAATCTCCGAATAAATTAAAAAAAAAATTATGGATAAGTGTAACAGAATTTCACAATTGTAAGATAGAGATTACAACACTTTCTTTCTAGTTACAATGAGATAAAAATTCTAATATTTATTGTAATAGAAGAAATAACTCTTTTACAAAATAAAAAATATTTTTTTTTTCTTTTTAAGTAATAACTCATAAGATAACTCTAAGAAAGATTTTTAATATATTTCTTATAGATGTTTTCTAATTCATTTATACTTATATTTTACACAAATAAACACAAGTTATTTATAGGCGACATCCTTGAAGAACTTGTGGTAGCCAAAACTTCATGTATTATCTCTATTTTGAATTGACAAGAAATTAGTGTTCCAATAACATCCTTGATTAAATGTCTTTCATGTTTCTTATTTCATTCATTAACAAAATATAACATTAGACTAAATAAGTATCTTTACCACTAAACAAGTTCATCAATTATCACATTTATTTTTTACTTTATTAATTATGCATTTTAATTTTTTAATTTGATCTTAGTATACCAAATCTATTACAAAGAAAACTAAACGAGAAGTTTAGAGTAAAGATTAAAATATAACAACAAAGAAGAATAATATTATCACATTATATATTATTATTTTAAAAATAATTTATGATGAATCTTTTTATTTATATAAAAGATATTATTTATTTTATAAAAATTATATCAAAAATAGACATTTAATAATTTTAAATTTATTTAAAAAATTATCAAAAGTATTTCAATCATAAGATAAGGATAAAATATGGTAGTACCATTACCAACTATGTTTGTAATTTGTTTGGGTTTAATAGGGTAAGAATAAATGATGAAAATACTCTCACTAATATATGTTTAATATGATTTTTAAATAAGAGTTTTTTGGCTTATTTTTTGTAAGTAAAATAATTAATATTTACTTTTTTTATAAATTAAATGATTAATAAATATATTTTTAAAAGTTAGATGACTAAACAATATTTTTACTCAAGATAATAGATTCTATGACATTTTTCTCAATAATTTATTAATAAAGACTTTATCTAATAATAATATCACTAAATTATAATTAATAATATGGATAAAATGAACATTTTCATACATTTTTATTGTGATAATATCATTATATAATAAGAGAATGATCTATTAAGATACAATTTCAATCATTTTTAAATTTTAATTATTTTTTTATAAAATTACAAAAAATATCCCTAAAATATATAACAACACAAATCGTATTATAATAATATTGAACGATATTAATATTAAACGAATCTAAATAACTATATTTTAATTTAAACAGTGATTAAAATAAAATAATATATAATAATTTTTTAATATAAAAAAATATATGAGATAAATATAATGAATGTTATTTAATGATTGTTAATTTTTAATATATATATATATATATATATATTCATAGCATAATAGAAAAAAATATGATTAAATTTATTAAAATTGAAAAGTTTAAAAAAAAATTAGGAATTTTTTTTCTATACACTACTATAAAAATAGGTATTTAAGTCGATACGTAAAGTCGATTTTTTCCAAAAACCGACTTTAAATTGGTTTAAAGTCGGTTCGATATAGAACCGACGCTATCCACGTAGGACGTAGCGTCGGTTGATGTGTCAAACCGACGCTATGCGTGGACGTAGCGTCGATTCTAGGTGTTAACCGACGCTATCCACGTAGCGTAGCGTCGGTTGACACCTAGAACCGACGCTATCCACGTAGCATAGCGTCGATTCGACACGTCAACCGACGCTACACACGTGGATAAATATTTTCTCTTCTTTCTTC
Organism: Hippophae tibetana; assembly: GCA_037013495.1. Classification (NCBI taxonomy): domain Eukaryota; kingdom Viridiplantae; phylum Streptophyta; class Magnoliopsida; order Rosales; family Elaeagnaceae; genus Hippophae; species Hippophae tibetana. The sequence goes on from CM072812.1 coordinate 3,611,166, forward strand.
CCAGACAGAAACTATTTTCAGCGTTGTAGAACTCTAAAAAATCGAAAACCTCCTCCTCCACTTCTCCTCCATTCTTTCTCATTTTCCGGCCACCTACGACTATCATTTCTAACATCGATTAATGAGTTTTCTTCCTCTCTAACTAATCTTTTAGATCCCCTATTATTCATATTTTTTCTGTTATTATGTGTTATTATTTATGTGTATAAATTGTTGTATTATATATGTAGGTTTGTAATATAACATAAGGAGAAGAGTATGACGATCTTGAATAAAATAGAATAAAACTATGGTAATTTTTCTATTATTAATTAATATTTTATTTTTCAAATATTTGTATTATTTAAACTGTTTGTTAAATTGATTTTGATTTTTTTTTCTACTTGAATACAGGTTGAAAATGAATAAATTAAAAGAAGAAGAAGTTAAATTCGGTTAAAATGATAATCGTATACATTTTATAATTAATAGTAAATATGATAGATGATGAAAGAAAATCTTAAGATGTTATTAGAAAATGAGAAAGATGTACGATGTTCTTTATTATTAAAATAACCATGTGTCTATTCAATACTTTCTTTCTTTGAATGAAATAAATAAAAATAGCATCAAATCGATTTTTAAATTTTTTTGAACTCAGTTCAATCTTTTTCTCTTCTCTTTTGTTGAATATCTAGTTATTACATATATATATTTCTTTTATTAAGTGTATAATGAGTTATAGATAAAATTAGAAATGATAAAATGTTTGATGATTCCATCGTATATGATTTAATTAAAAAAAAATAAGTATCGTATATGTAGTTAAAGAATATCTTTCTAGTTTTGGGTAGTATTTTTTATTTTTTTTAGTTGTTCATTTTGCCAATTACTCCGAAGACACTTTCATCTCTCTATCTCTCCCATTTTGTTCTTCAATTCGACGGTTCAATAGACTTCTCGAATATTGAGGAAACACAAAGCATGGCAAATACAATAACCTCTTTCGCATTCGAATTACGAAACCTCTGAAACCTAAGAGAAACGATGGGAATCAAATTTGTGGTTCAAATAAAGAATGTGACGAATAGATCAGAGTTACGGCGACTACAAACGTGGTGCTACACTCTTAGTTTCTCTTCCAATTGAGGATTGGACAACTGGGTGTCCGACGATGGATGACAAAATCTTTAATTTTTTGGTTACCCATTTTAGAAAATGCAGAGTACATGTTCTTTTTCCCTTTCCTATTTTAATGTTATAGTGTTTTTCCTCGAGTCTTGACCAGCTATTTAATAATTATGAAAACTGTTATAATCGTTTTTTTTTGGGCATGGGTTTTATGTGATTCCACTTTTAATTTATCGTAACTGGTACCCCAATATAAAGAGTTTGTTTTAGAAATAAAGGGTTAATTTATACATCTAAATTTACTATAAATATTTATTTTCAATTGTGGAAGATAATAACGTTTTATTTATTTGATTTTTCTCTTATCTTGTCTGTCATATTGAGCCGAAACACATGTATGTCAAAGCTTTCATCTTGTGCCAGTTGTTATCAATTCATCAAACACCATAATTTATGGATGGTAGTAAGTAGTACCTTCCAAATGGTCAAATGGATGGTGTGTGATGTGATGACACTCTTCTTTAAGTTTCACTTTCAACAAGCATGAATTCGAAGGTTGAAATAATCGAAACATTTTGCATTTTTTATATCGGTTTGGAGATATCAAAACTGCATAGTAGTGGCTTGGGACATTGAGAATAATTTGTAATTTCATATGATTACTTTTTACTTGTAGGCTGCTGATGAGCAGAGCGGAAATGGCTAGGAGATAACATGCAGGATGACCCTTAAAGTGACATAGTTACAGGAAAGTCCTTACTAAATTCGAATTATATGGCGTTTTGTAAAGGTATAAGCTAGGATTTATTTATTCATGTATTTTTTTTCTGCCCTTTCGTATTTTTATGAGCTAATAATGATTCTATGTGAATGAGATTTGGCCTTCATATTGCTATGGGCGTATAGCATCTCAATTTAAGTATACTTCTTTCTAGAGAAACTATATTTTAGCTGACGGTAGCATATACTTGCTGAGTACTTTTTGCTGCCGTCATAACAAGTGAGCTTTGCTGTGCTCATTAGAAGCTAAGAAATTAAGATTTGGCAATGTAGTCAAGTTTGAATATTGACTACTTTTGCCCATGCTTTCTAGCAGAGGTGGCTAATTGGGTGTTCATCCTCGATAGTGAGTGAGGTTTGAGTCTCCTCATTCTGAAAGAGAGAATTAGGTTACACCCAATTGATTGCTTAGCGTTTAATAGTGAAAAGAGTATGGTCCATTTTTAAATGATTGAGTAGAAAGCTAAGCTATTTTACCTATGGCATTATGAAGATGTTCCACTCTAAGCTAGATCTCATATAATCTGGGCTTTTATGCTTAAATTTTTGTTCAGTGGAGAATGAGGGCTGTTCGGATCCTGTATATGTTACTCAGTTCGTGTAAAATTAGTTGCTTGTCATGATCTGTGGGCACGCTGTCTCTGTCTTGGAAAATTAGGTGATGAAACAAGGTAAAAGATGATAGTTTGTGGAAGATATCCACTATAAAGCTTGTCAGTTTTCTATTTTCTTGTCAGAGCCTAAATTTTCTAGTGAAATCTTTACAGCTCATATTTTCTAACTTTTTTTTTGGGGGATAAGAAACAAAAACATTTTATCAAGAATAACTGACAGCATGTGGACAAGTGGACCAGAAGTCATGACATAACCAATGCAGAAATAAAGGAAGAAACAGACAATTTGACATCTTCATTTGATTTCTATTCTTATTGTCAGGAATAACCAGAATATGTAGCCTGAACTATTCTGCTTGTTCCTTTTGTTTTGGACCAGCACTTTTGATGGGGATATGACAGGCCTTTATATGGTTAATATTTAACCCATTATTATGTGCCTTATTTATAACGTCTACATTTGAACTCTGATTCCTCGTGCTGTCTTTTTCTGGTCATCTTGTGTTTCTTCACATTAGCCTTCTGAGTCCTTATAGGCTATATTAACCCAGTCGTTCACTATAGCAGCAAAACTGATATTCATATTTGATGTTATGAGGTCAAACAACCTTAATATATCCTTGTAGATTGTAGACGATGTCTCAGTTGTGTGAAGCTGCTTATGTTCAAACCTTGTGAGTAATCCAATATTGGAGTGGGGAAGCACAAAATCTCTACGAGCACCAGTCTTCATGACAGTGAAGTCTTATAAACTTAAAGGCCAACTTAGTACTCAATTCATCTTCCTCTTCCTGCCTCTTATCTTGCACTTGGGTAGGGGGTTTATACGGTGAACTCTGAACTGTGACAGGGCTCTGCATCCTGTCTCTTGGAACTCAGGTTGGGGGAATTCTAACTTGGCAGTGCAGGTCCTATTGCTATATGGAGAAACTTACATAGAAAATTTATTTCATTAGATATCAGTTTACTGTGTGTTTTACTCTTGATGAGACCAACCTTTCCTAGAAACTTGGCCTCCACTTAAACTTCTCTAGCTTAGTTTTCCATCAGCCCTCACTCCACATTGACTAACATATCCTGTCATGATAACTACTGACTTTACTTTATAATTGGGGTTGATCGCTCGTATTTTATGCATGGTATGGCAGAAACACCACTCACCACATCCTACATGAGACCAGTAGTTTCTAAACAAAAGCCATGTGTATCAGCATCACCATTTATTTCAAAATTCAGTGAACGGCGTGCTACTTATGGTGGTCCAGCTGAGATGTCAATGGGCTCTGTCAGGCCTGTCCCACATCCCATATTAAGTTTTAATGAGATATTTAAATCTCTTTAAGCATATACCATTTAAGCATGTATTGTATAGATGATCCCATCCTAGTTAGCACTGTCCTAAATAGGCTTAATTATGTTATTTTTTTCCTTTTCTTTTTCAGTTCATATATGTAAGTTTTCTTGCAATTTAGCAGAAAGAACGTGAGATATCTATAACTTCCGTACATCTCTTTCTACTTCTCCATATTCTTCTGACTCTTTTAGCTTGTAGATATATATACATTAGGATTTTATCTGTTTCCATTATCTTAATCTTTTTCATGGACCTCACCAGCATCAAAACAAACCCTTGTATTGGACATATAGAAATACCCAAATAGAGAAAATTCAAAATAGAGCAAAAGAAATGAAGATATGATTAGCTTCTCCTTTATATGCTGCTTTAATGGTGTTTAATGTGGTAATTTTGTTGGATTGACTTCAATTTCAAATGGGTTATTCAGTGAAGAATCATATGATCAGTTCAGATGATATGAAGGTAGATGAACATAGAGTGTTTTTTTTACTCCGAACAAGATCAACATAATAATTATACTTGCAAATTTAAATGAATAAAACAAAGGCCATTTCCACCATGGGAGATGAACTGAGATCGAATAAATTGTCTCTAAGGCAATGACTGAAGATTGAAACGGCGACAAAGGAAACTTAGTCAACAACCAGTTTTGTGATGAAGGAAATGTCAAAGAAGGAAACTGTGGCCAACTTAGTGATGACGACTTACAACGACATCAAATGAGAAAGATTGAAATGGTGTGAGGAATAGTGTGTCAAACTCTCATTTTTTTAATTTTAATTATTTTATTTTAGAATAAGAAAAATAAAGGTAATCAGAGTCCTTAATAGGCATGATGGAATGAGCCAGTTAATATCTCACCTAAGCACGTACCATACAAAATGATGCGATTTGAGTTGGGCCTTAAAATAAGTAAGATAATTGTGTCTAATTGGGAAGCATGGCCCCATTGACAAGTCTAATATAGCTAATACACTCAAACACACATAAACGATCTGCAATGCAACTCACCTTTTTTAGAAACGTGAAGCAACATTTACTGAACCTAAAAGCTAAAGTTCAAAATGCAAAAGGGGGTCATCTTCTTTTGCTAATCGTGTCCACAACATGTGTAACAACAATTACAATCAAATAAAATCTAGAACGATAAAGACAAACCAGAATAAGACTCAAGCAACTTTTTTAAATAATGCAATCTACATTTTTGACACATTTTTCTGAATCCTTTAAAGTGAAAAACATAGAAACCTAAAGCTCAAACTTGAGAGAATTACCTCAAAACTTGTAAAAGGAAATTTCATCTAGTATACCCCAAAGACCTCACACCACCACCACCTCAAAAGTCAAACAAAAACAAACAACAATTCATCTAAACATATGTTTAAAATACCTAAAACAAAAACCAAATTATTTTTTAGATAAATGAAGATGAAACAAAACCCTCAATTTAAAAGTAGAGAACCTACCAAGATCTTTTGGTTGTGAAAGTTTACCTACTTAAATCGTTTACCCAAAAGAAAAACTTTTTGGAGCATTTCTTTGTCTTTTTGAGCTCGGAGAGTTTGTGATTTTGCACAATGCGGAGATAAAGAGAATAGAGAGAGAGAGAGAGAGAACTTATGCTTTCTGAAAGCCTCTCTTTTCCTCTCTTCATGTTAAGCATTGTGTCTCATTGAAGGATTTTCTTTTAAAAAAAATTTGGAAGTTGGCTACTTATCATTTCAATATTTTAAAATCGCAAAACTGAGATCCTCCCTTTATTCTTGCAAAAATAGCACCGAACTTCTAAAAACGCCAAAAATGCTCCTCATTGTGATGGGTGAGCAAGAATATATCGTACATAAGTATGTTTTATGTTTGCATATTCTAACCCATTATTGGAAGCTGGTGCAAGTTTTGCATGAAATAAATGAAAGGTGCTAGTTTTACAAATAGTGGATGCAGAATGCTAAAAAGGAAGATATCTTTATTTACTCTTTGTTTCCTTCTATGTCAAACAGCTTTTAGAAGTTGCAATTTGTCCATAATCTCCTTTCTAATATAACATTAACATGGTATTTTGATAGCAAGAACATTGGCGATTATTTCTCAAATCACAAGGGTGCCATTATCTATTTTTCGACTACATGGGAGGTATATGGTATTGACGGGCTATTGTATTATGCAAAACTGATTATTTAATTTTGCTTTTCTTTAAGGTTATGAGAAAATACAATTCCTTGAATATTTGGTTCAGAATTATTTAGAAGGAAAAGAAAAGGACTAAAAAACTTCAAATGCCCTTTACCGGCACATTGGGGTAGGTATTTTTCTTTATTTTAATTTTTTCATTCAAAAAGAAGATATCTGCCTTAACTAAGAGAAAGAAAGCTGATCTGATTGCACGAGATAAAGATAGAAGAACGTAACATTGATTGTCTAAAAAGTATTGTTCGCAAGGTAGAAATCAGATGCGGCAATTAATATGGGGTGCAGGTTCGTCATCAAAGAAAATCTCAAGGATATGAGAACAATAAAAGCACCAAATCCTCACAAAAAGAAGAATAAAAGCTCCAAAAGCTGATAAATCTTGAGAATCCAAAACTCTTTTACTATAAGTATTAGTTCCTTTACAACCGTGAAAGAGGAAAGATTAATTCAAGAATGTAATTACAACTTTTGGTCAAATTTGATAATAGGTAATGGCCAGATTTTCTTCACATCTAGGTCCATTGCTCGATAATATAATTAACAATGTCTTCATAACAAGATTTTTATTATTATTATTTTTTTCCCCTCCCTTTTAACCCTTACGTGTAAGCTACACCAACCCCCAAGCGACTATATAAGGCCTCCCCTTCCATTTCTATATACTCACTCATCATTTTCATTTCTGTAGCAAATAGCCATGGAAAGAGGAGGGTTCGGGTTGTTGAATGGCGACATTGTGCACAACATTATTGGAAGACTACCAGCTTTGTCCTTTGCAGCAGCCTCTTGCGTTAGCAAGTCCTGGTACCACATATGCAACCGCATCCTCTCTCGTCCTAAACTTGCTTCTGCTCTTTCTCTTGATCCTTCGCTTCAAGTTAGGCTTTACTCTTTTATTCTCTATTTGATTTCTGAGACATTGCATGGATGTAAAACACATATGATTGGTTCCTTTAAATGCTGGTAACAGGTTGCTGTTAAAGAGGTTCTAGATAAGGTTCTATCAGAGCCTATCCGTCCACACTTTGTCATTGCCTGCATTGGGATACAGTTTAGCCTTGAAGTCACTCACCATCTTGTATTGGTTTCTACGATCTTGATATATTCTTTGTTTTAAGTTTTTGGGTATTTCAATCCCAAAGAAAAAAAATCTATGCTTTTGTTCTGAACATTGATTGTATGTGGTGCAGATTACTAAAAGATTTGGTTTTGGAATTCCTATAATTGCTCATACTGCATGCGGAATCGTCGGCCCTGATGCTGTTAGTAATGAACCCAGAGAGGTTTGTTTGTGAATTTATTATCTAATTGAACCCTATGCGGGGATTTTTTTCACTGATGGGTTCCTCTATTGGGTTAGCAAAAATAGCCCGTCTTTCTTGTCAATGTTTTGATCAATGATCTAATTTCTTTATTTTGCCCCCCAATTTGAACCACAAACAGCCATCTCCTCTTCTGATTTTCTGCTTGGAGCTCCAATGGCCTTGCTGGATATACTGCACCAGCTGCCAGAAATACAGCAAGCTTTGATGGGAAAAAATAGCCCGGCTCTCTTGTCAATGTTTTGATTAATGATTTAATTTCTTAATTTTTCCCCAATTTGAACCACAAACAGCCACTTCCTCCTTATCTGATTCCCTGCTCGATGTTCCAATGGCCTTGCTGGTATACTGCACCAGCTGCCAGAAATCTGGCAAGCCTTGATGGGGGGAAAAAAATATTTTCACTCTCTTTTAAGCAAGGATATTGTTCTCGAAGTAACAAAAATGATCAAATTGCAATCTTCTTAAACAGGAGTGATAAATGCTTATAAGTGTTATGTGTTAGGCCATTCTTGTACAAAAGCCTTGTTGATTTAAGGTTGAAAATGCATAATATCTCATCTGATAGTTTTCTGATTTTGAGAAGTTACATAACTTTTGTAGGTGAAGTGGCAATTCATTAATGATGGGGCTTCTAAATTCCATGGCTATAAGTTACCTCATAAACTGGATAAAGGGATTGTTTTGGTGGTTGGATATTTGCCTGGATTAAAGGTTGACACAATCCCTCTGTTACGGCCAAAAATGGTAAGCTGTTGCTTAGTTTTTTTCTTAAATATCCATCTGAATATGATTTGGTTTTACATTAGCAATATCCTTTGGTATATGAGAACTTAGTTTTTCTTGGTACAAAGCTAATAAGAAATTTATTTTCCAATTAGGTACCTCAAGAGGCAATGGCTGACAAGTTTGTGATGGATATTCAGGATTACACAGCTTCTGTTTCGGGTTGCAATTCCCCAGTTGGGATTATGATGTTTGGAGTAAGCCTTTTTTCTTTTTTTAAAATAAGTTTACTTCTTGAGGATTGCTGATTATTTGAATGATTGGTTTTCTAGGATCAGTATGTTGACATGAAACCCATTATTGCCAAGATCGGTAAGTTCCATTCGATCTATAGCCACAGCTTCCATATAGCTATTTATCATTGATGATTAACCTTGATATCTTTCAGATGATTCCTTCGCTGAAGAAACTGTAATAGTAGGCGATGCTAGTGGCTGCTTTTTGTGCAGAAGTAGGGATGATTGTCGAAATTATTCCCGGGATGCAGTTGATGCTGTTGCACTCGTCTTTGCAAGGGATATAAAAAAGCCTATTGGTATTCTTTTTTCTTTAATTTCAGTTGCTTGTCAAATTGAATTTTTATCTTCAATTTTGACAAACAATTTGAAATACTTACTCTTGATATCTGTCTAGTAGACCTATATTCTAAAACTTTGTTATGAGCAGACATAGGGGAAACTGAATTCCATGTCACTGTGTCTTCTGGTATGATGCCATTTGGTCCTCGCCTTAGGGTAGTATCAGTAACAGTAGCTGGCTTTGATTATTCATGGCTCAGTGTCTTAGTGGAAGAACATAATGTGATTCTTGATGGCGAGACATTCTTAAATGATTTTGAAGCAGAGGTATGTTATAGACTAAATGTTAATTACATTTAGAAAATATGTAACTTGATTATTGTCTTGTGCCACCATTTTAGTTTCATAGAGTTTCATTAAATTATTTATACACTGGACTGAAAGGGAATTTTGTTGCAGTTGGACTCTGCTGATTTATATATTGGAGTTACACACCAAAGGGAATGCGGCATTGGGACAGAGAATTCATGCTTAGCAACATCTTTGTCCTATTATAAAGTGTTGGGGTGAGCTTTGAACTTTTTACAATATGTACCTTTCCTTTGATCCTTCTTGATCTTCACTTTCGTTTTCATAACAAGCTGTTAAAAACTGATGGAAAAATATCCATAAATAGTATATTGTTGTTTGAACAGAGCTAGCAATGACTTCATTGTGGTTGCTGGTAATGGCATCAATCCTGGTGATGTCTTCTTATTCTACCATTTGGATTTTGAGAATGCAACAACCTCTTGCGCCCTTGCCTTTGACAGTCTCCAAGCTTTGAAGGAAGAACAAGATAGCAGAGCTTCTGGTCAAGTTTGGGGTGTAAATGGTCATAATGACAATAAAAGAGAAGTATTTGGGGGTTTCATCTTCTCTAGCAATTCTCGTGGGGAGTCATTCTTTGGGGAGCCTAATGCTGATAGTGCCCCATTTGTTCTGAACTTTCCCAGGGTTCCACTGGTTGGAATATTTTGCTTTGTGGAAATTGGCCGGGGCAACTCTTTGAACTTAATTGCCAATGCCGGTTCCGGTTCTAGTGCCAGCATCAATGTTGATGTTGATCTTGATAAAGAAGGTGATGATGGAAACAACGACAATGATGATGGAGACATTTTTTACCACGATGATGTCGATGATGGTGAAGAAGGAGGAGGCTCTCCTCGTTGCTGCCTGCATGTGGGTAGCACTGTGTACTTAGTGATGTCATATATTCCTCCTGAAAGTAGTCCAGGGGTCTAGATAGATAATCTAGTTCCAACAATAAGTTATAGCTAGTTGGGGACTTTTCTTTCTTTCTTTCTTTCTGATTAGGTCCTGAGCCAGTGGTGAAGACTTGACCATTGAATAAAGTTTGTAGAATTTTGGAATTCTGTGTTGTTTGTCTTGTATGTTTGATTTTTGGAAATTGGATCAAGTAGTTGTTTTGAATTTATCTTATGCCGGAAATATCTAGAGTGAAGGGGTAATGGTGATTTTGACATGAATATCACTATCCACCTTACATTTACAATAATCAGAATCGTTGATTTAATGGAAGTCTATATGTTATCTACAGTCACTTTCGTTCTTCTTCTCAATGGTTTATTTTTGAATGGACTCGAGTAAACTCCCGTTGCGTGATCTTAGGGGCAGACGAAATAAACTGTACGGTGATATTTATTATTTTTACAGTATATTTTTCATGGATTAGATTATTTTTTCTCTTAATTTTCTATTAAATATTTTTTTATAAATTCTTTTTCATTTTGTTTTAAAGACAATCCTATGGATTTTTTTTTTCTCTTACTGAGCTGCTGTTTAAAGGCTGCTTGATGTAGAACAGAGATGGATAGGAGACAGAAAAATAACTTATCATACGAAATGAGAAAATATCATACAAAATTAAGAATTTGAAAAATAAAAATCAGTCAAAGATAGAACAATAATAACGAAGCAGGAACAGATATTCAATTTATATTATAAGTTTTATAAATAAATAAGATACTAAGTTTTATTATAGAATTAAAATAAAAATTAGATAAATATAAAATAATTAATAATAATTTTAGACAATAATTTAAATAATTGAATAATAAATTTAAATTTAAATTTAAATTCTAGATAATTAATAATTACTCAAACTAAGATATTGTTAGATTTATAAAAATAATGTTCATTGTTCGTCAGTTCATAATGATTTTTTATTAAAACTGATAAAGTAATCTTTGATTCATTTCTTAAAATAATCAACCTTGTGTTTCACAACAATTTTAAACTATTTATTTTTAATAAAAATAAAAAGTCACCTGCTTTATGATAATTAATAGACTTTTTTATAATTATTTATAATTTTTATGATTTTAATCATTTTTATTTCAATAATTGTATGTATTAAAAAAATATTTTTTCGTGATCTATGAATCATCCTATATTTTTAGTTATTTTTTTAAAAAATTATTATCAAAAATACTTAATTTGAAAATCATTTAAAAAATCAAAATCTTTGCCAACGCACCACCCTTAATATGTTTCAAATATAAAAATTATTGAAATTAGTTAAGTCAACTTTGATGATGATTAAAAAAATACATAAAACATATATATATTCTTTTAGTTTTGATGCACATGGATTATTATTATCTTCTATCCATCAATTGTACAATGACTAATCTAATCTACACATATCTTAATTCACCTTAATTGAGAATTAAGAATGCTATCACAATAATTCAAGTATCCTATTATCTATAATTATATGTTTGTTTTAAATAACAATTATTGAGAATAATTGGATTTTATTACATCTTTAACGTGTCAAGTAAGACAATATGTTATTATTTATATATTGCTTGAGGATTCCTTCCCTACTAAAATACTAGATTGTTATGAATTCAAATAAGCAAATTATAATTACACCCTTAATAATTTATCAAAAAAAATTACATGTGATCGTGTTTGTTTAGTCTAAGGCCTTTGTACTTTATGAATTAAGAAATGTGTATATTAATAGTATTGTTTTTTTATCATCTTTATTAATTATATTTTTTTTCTAACAGTATGTAATTTTTTTAAGATTTAATAAATTTAAGTTTATGAAATATATGAAAATCGTAAATTAACTATCAATATTTCTTACAATGATCAAACTATACTGTTATATATTATAAAAACTCTACGTATGAAAATAAATAAATATTTTATATATATATATTTTTTAGATTCTACCTGATTTATTGATAATAATTATTGATTCAAAACGTACAAATAAAATTAATTCGGTTGATAAATATGTATTAATGAATGCTATAAGGATTCGATGGCTTGATGCTATAAACATTTGTGTAATTCTGATATACGGTAGCAATTTGTTTTTATCGTCAATTGGTAGTTTTGTTTATATAATTAGTTTATATTAACAGTGGCAGTTGGTCGAAATTTTTAATAATAATAAAATTATTAAACAAAAATCTATTATAATATAAATAAAATTTTGGTGATTTTTTAATTAAAATTAACAACTTATCGTATATTTTTTAAATTATTGATGATATTTTCATATTTCTTCGATGATTCTGTAAAACTAAAATATTAATATTAATATTATATATTATAATTATTTTAATCCAGATAATGGGACCGAATGTTGAAGGTGATCTCTCCTCGATTTGCATCGAGCTAAACTCTACAGTTTCCGGCGGCTGTGATAATATTTTAATTTCCAGTGCATTTGGTCGGACCATATACGACGACGACGTTTGACTTTAGCTTCATCTTTCTTTTTTTTTTTCTTTTTTTACTTTTTTATAAAGTACTTTCAAATAAGGAGGAAATTTTTTATTTTATTTTTTTCATTTTTTGAAGCATGATAATATAAATAATACACAAGTGATGATATTCGCGAGATACTCTCACATGGATCAAACATCACTGTTATTCCATTAATAGAAGGCTCCTATTTTAATGTTTCTATAAAATATCAAAAAGTTTATTATTATTATTAAGTGACTGTTAATGTGACAGAAAAAAATATAATTATATTATTTAATTATTATATATTATAATAATTTATGTTTAAAGAAATACTCTAAAAAATAATAATATTATTTTAATATAAATTATTATTATTACTATAATATTTAATTAATAATATTATTATGATATAATTAATATTTTATATATTTTTATCGTAAAACATCGTTATTTAAAATAAAACTTTATTTATAATTGAAAGATACAACACATTTACTTTTAAAAAATACTTAAAGTATTTAGAAAATTATAAAAAATAATACTATTAAAATTTAGATGACGAAAAGAAAAATAATAATTTAATAATATTAAATATATTTAAATAATAATTATTTAATTAAATAATATTTAAAATAATATTTTTTTAATAATAAAAATATATAAAATAAATCTACTGTTAATATTTTTATAATTATAAATTTTAATTTTTTGTCGTGTTACAAACCAATTTTCGCTATTTATAAGTAATTCGCGATTATATTAACACTCATTCCATTGTTGGTTGCAGTAGAGGTAGAACACCGACAAGTAATTCTTGGTGAATCAAATGGAAAATTTAATGCTCAAGTCGTCGAACGGCGCTAAGTTGCACAAAATAACTGGGTTTTCTCTGATCAATGACGACTTGCTTCAAAACATTACTTCGAGGTTACCTGCTGTTTCTTTCGCTTCTGCGTCTTGCGTTAGCAAGTCATGGAACAAAGTCTGCAGACGGATTCTTTCACGCCCCAAACTAGTCTCTGCACTCTCTCTCAACCCTTCTCCTCGGGTATTATTTACTGACTTTTTCGTTACGGTTTTTGTTTTTCTAATTTTTTTTCTGTTTGTTTACTCAGAAAGTTGACAACTTTTTGGAACTGGTCATTCGTGTTTATGTGGGAACTGAGAATATTGCTTATTACGTGCTAGATGGCTGTAAGGGAGGTTCTGGATAAGGTTCTAGCCGAACCCATAAAACCCCATTTTGTTATTGCAAATGTGGGTAAGGAATTTCCCTTGTCTGAGGTCTCCAAGCTTGTATGTCTTCTTCTCTATTTTTGCCTCTTACTTTTTCCTCTTATCAGAAAAGACTCTGAATTATTGATTTGTTAACAGATTTCAAAGCGGTTGGGATCGAAAACCCCAACGATAGTATCAATTGCAAGTGGAATAATTGGAAGAGATGCACAAACTGATGAATTCAAAGAGGTTCAATACTGACTTCAACTGTTTATTGCTTATATTGTGAAATATTCATGCACAAATTGAAGCAGATTAAACTAACAGTTTTACTTTCTTTCTTTTTTTCTTTTTTTGTGGGGGGGGGGGGGGGGGGATGTAATAGGTGCAATGGATAGATACTTGTGGTGAGCTAAGTGATGGAGATGGGAATATAAGTGCAGACGATGTGGACTATGGTGTAGTTCTGACCGTTGGCTATTTGCCTGGAATCAAAGTTGAAGTTATACCAATGTTAGGATCTTCAAAGGTTTTGTTTTGATAAATGCTTGTAAGTCCATATAATCTGAATTATAAAGTCTTCAAATGTGGCTAAATTTTTAATGATGTCAGGAGCCTCAAGATGCAAGTATGGAGAAGTTTGTGAAGGATATAAGGGAATTCACTGTCTGTACTTCAGGGTCTGCTAACCCACTTGGAATTATACTGTTTGGAGTAAGTGGATGAATTTTTCTTACTTTGCTCAGCTTTCATCTTGGCCCTGCATTTAAAATGGGTTTGTTGCTTGGCTATGACATATGGATGGTACAGGAAGCCCGTATTGACATGAAGCCAATTGTTAGCATATTGGGTGAGTTTATTCTAATTTGGTTTTGCTTTTATGTTAGGGTTCCATTGTTCCTTTTGGTGGCTGAGAAAATATACTTGATGAAAGATATGTTAACATGATGAAACTCTAGTGGTGCTGAGTTTCTGTTCATCCTATCTCAACTATTGCAGATTGCACTATGCCTATGGAAACTTTCATTGTGGGCAACGAGAGAGTTCGCTTCAACTACAAGAGTGTAAGGGAGTACAACAATCTTTCATGGAAAGGAATATGTTCTGCATACGCTGTTGGTCTTGTATTAGCAAGGGATAGACACAAAAGCGATGGTACTTGGCACTCCACTTAGGAAAATCTAACTATAAGATGGCATATTTTTTACAAAACCCATCTCCTATAGTTAGGCTATACAAGCTCCCCAATTATAACTTACAAAAAACTGGGAATAATCTTTTGAAAGTTAGGCTATACAAGAGATGGTACTTAATTTGTCTTCTCTCCCCCCCCCCCCCCCCCCCCCTTTCTTTTTATCTCCATTCCTTGATAATGAACTCTGTGGCTTTGAGCTTCACCCTGTAATCTTTCTGCTTCTTTACTTTTTACTTCTCTTGTATCATGATTACTCACTCATGTCTTGTCATTTGATGCACTTAAAGTTGTAGGAAATGTCGAATTCCATGTTGCGTTTTCGGATGGAGTATCTGCAGTAGGTCCCAGGTACAAGGCCGCTTCTGTTAAAGAGAAATGCTCTGGCCGTCCTACATGGCTTACTGCTAGAATAGAAGGACAACAAGAAGTTCTAGACGGTCAAAGAATTCTGAATCATATCAATACACTGGTATGTGATATGATCCACAAATGTACTTAGTGGTTATTTTCATGTTGTGTCCTGTTATGAATTTTTTTTTATTGGAGGTGACATTTTTTTCTCCATAAATGCTTTTGTTAATTTTCCCTTTTGGTCTTTTCACAGTTGGAAAATCTTTCTCATTCCCCTGATCTGTATGTTGGGGTTACAAAACGAAGACACTTCTCTTTTGGATCAGAGAAGCCTAGACTAAGAACATCCTTGGAATACCATGGAGTTGTAGGGTAACAAACGAAACTCTCTCTTCATCCACTACATGTCCTTTTTAGTTTTCCCATTAATGTTCTAAGTAAAGAACACTTCAACACCAAATATTATGTCATGAACGTACTGATCCCTGGTACTGATTACTCATCCATTATGTGTTAAGCCCCCATTGATTATTTTCTGAACTCTATTCATGTCAGTTTGTTCATATCTGTTGTTATAGCCTAAATCTAAACTAAATTTTGTACAACCAACCCATTTAGTTTTGATTTTATGAGATGATTTCTGACTTGGGTTCATATCAATGGATGAACAAGTTAAGCCACAAGACTTGGAAAAGGCTTGATCATTAGGGGCATGATGAGCATGTGCAACCTATAAAGATCAGTCTGCATATATTTTTATCGACCAAGTAACGCCAGCCTCCTTTTTTTTTCCAGAGGAGATGAGCAATACCTATATATCAATGGTTCTGGTATCAGAACTGGTGATGTCTTTCAACTGTACCGGTCAGATCATGATGTTGCATTATCCACGCTGAAAGATGTCTCATTGAACCTCAAAAACTTGAGGTTAGATGAAAAGCAGGAGGATCGTCCGAATATTGTTAGTTCTATTAAAAAGCAAGTGTTTGGAGGGTTGATTTTCTCTTGTCATGGTCGTGGTGAATCATTCTTCGATCGTACCGGCGTTGATAGCTCGCCATTTCTGGAGAGCTTTCATGGAGCTTCTTTGGCAGGAATGTTTTGTGGAGGAGAAATTGCACGTGGCTCTGTAAATGTGAACGGTGAAGGTCAGAAAATAATTGATGTGCGCTGCTATCTGCGTGTATATAGCACTATTTACTTAGTGATGTCATATACTCCATCACCACTGGAGCATTAGATGTTCCTTTACGGGCTCTTGAAAGAGATCTTTAATGTCCCTCAGTATTAATTGTGTCATTTCTTTGTAGATTTTATGTTGCACTTGTTTTAACCAAGTAGAACTTGTATAGCTCTGAATTTACATTTGTGATAGATATGTATAATTTGTATTTGTGTGAAACATAAATGTAGATGTTTACATAATCTTTCCTCTACAACAATCGAGCTTTTGTTAATGTTCCAGTTCCTTATCAAGGCTCTGCAACATTGCTAGGAATGTGCTAATATAATAATATGCATAAAAAACTATTGAATAGGAATACAAGAGCGTCTATGGTGATGCTACTTAATAAAATGAAAGTTGTACATTGATTAAAAATCATACGAATTTATAAGAATTATGAGCATATTCACTCATTGAATTAACTTTTAGGAATGTGCAGCTCACTGTGTTTATAACTATACAAAATTGACTGCCATGAATTGCATGTATAAACATCTTATACTTATATTAGACCTTATGTGTGATTGTGTTACTTGTAAGCGATTTTCAGCGTAATAGATGTAGTTCGAACATAACAGGGTCATAATTGGTATCGTTTTAACATAGCAGGGTCATTTGAATCCCAAATGAGTCTATATATTCAAATAAATCACAGGCATGGAGAAAACATATCGGAAAAACACACACCCATTTTTTATAATCAATTCTATTTTCAAATTTCAATTTTTGAAATTAAGTTTTCAAACTATGTTTTATTTAATAATTAATTCTATTTTCAAACTCGAAATCAAATTTGTGTTATAAATAAAATCTCGAGATGTTCAGAGTTTTTTTTAAGCCAATTATTTCATTGAAAAAGATTATGTAATCTATTTTATTATGTTTCCTTAATAAGACATTGGACTCAATTATATTTAGGCCTCGTATAGTCCTAAGAATACACACAATAATAAATAAGAAATATCTATCTTCTGGTCTTCTCTACTCACCATTTCTCTTTTAATCTTATTATGTTCTCAATTCACAATATTTAAATCTTAGTTCTATATTAACAAACATTTTTTTTATGGTTTATGAAACTTTAAAAAAAAAAAACCATATTTTAAATTCACTTTTCCTTTTATTAATTAACTTTACTTTTTTTTTTTGTGATTTCAAAAGAAAACAAAACTTTTTACCAAACAATTTTATATTTTTATATTTTTTTAAATAAATTAGAAAACAAAAAACTAGTTCTAAATGTAAGAAAACAAGACTCAAACACCAAACTTGTTAGAAAACGAGCCAGAAAAGTTTCTTATATTAAGATATCAATTACCAAATGAATTTTAATTTCAAGTATAGATGATGAAAAACACTAAGCACGATTCCTGGATCAGTGCATTATAGCTACAACCATAACAAGTTTCAAGGATCATTCAAAAGAAATCTTCCAAAAACCAATGAAATCAAAATACAAGAGAGGGAACTCAGAAAACTTTATGTTTCAAAGTTTCGTATTATTTTTATTTTTTTTAAAGGAACACCTCTGCCTAAAAGATACATGTCAACATCGCAATAAGACATTCAAATTTTAATCCCCAAGGATTTTTTGAACTTCTCAACCTCCAAATATGCTGTTGAGTAAGGAAGGAACTCTGTGAAATATTCTTTGCTTAAATCATTTATTGCCACAGAAAGTTTTGGTATTTCTAGAGTCTCTTCATGAGTAAGAGTACGGACAAACCTTGCAGGATTTCCTGCCCAAAGTTCACCCGTTGGGATGCGCCTTCCCGGGGGAACCACAGATCCAGCTTCCAGGATAGAGTGAGTTTCAACTAAAGACCCTTCCATGAGAATAGAATGCTGACCGATGATACATTCTGGCTCAATCGTACATGACCTCAATAGACTGTATGCACCAATTGTCACAAACCTCTCAATAGATGTTTCTGCTGGCATGCCTGATATTGGTAAAGGAAGTGGAAATAAATAAACTACGACTCCAAAGAATATCTAAAAGGCGGCAATGGATATATGATCAGTTCGACCAGAAAACAATAACACTAAAATATACAAATTTGAACAATTAAATCAAAAGGCACATGAACGAGTTCTTGTGGTCTGCTGGGATGCATCTATCATTGTAGTTCTATTTTGGCCTCATAAAAGAAACTCCTATACTCCAAAAAATACGCTAATAAAACATATTCCTAATAAGTTCATCTGTTCGGGAAAAAAAAATAGAAAGCTTAAAATTTGTATCATACCAAAAGAACAACCCAACAATACCTAACCTGAATGTATAGAGCTAGAGATCAAATCCAAAAACCAATTTTCTCAGTATAAATCATAAAAAGCAGGATTAGAGTATGATGAACAATCTTGTATAATACAGTAAATTTATGGTGGATTTCTAAGAACATTTCATCAAAGTCATTCATAAAATCAAGCATTAGCATATAAGTTACCATGTTTTCGATCAACTGAAATTAAAATATTAACTTAATTATTATTTAAAGAAAAAGATTAGTGGAATGACTTATTGGACAAAAAATACAATTCTAAAAATCTGTAAACTAACATTGCAGCCTTCGATGACAGAGAGAATGTTTCATGATTATGCTCTATATGATTTATCTGTAATCGAGTCGACGAAAGAGAAAATAAATTTGCCACGCAGCTAAATGTCAATGTTATCGAGCAATCAATACTGTAACCATATTCATGCAGATTGGTTTCATAATTAGGCATTAAGCTACTTAATCAGATTATAAACCAATAAGTATAATTTAACAAGTAAAGCAAGCCTCTATTGTAATGAATCTCCACTCTACGAATGTGAATCTACTAACATAATAAATGGTAAACATATGCCTCAAATGAGGACAGTTATGTTGGTTATCGACCAAACCATAACTTAATCCAACCATGAGCAGAGCTTCAATCATAAGCTAACTTTTAGAGGTTTGAAAATTGACAGAGCTAAAAGTTTAAATGAATGTAAGAGTATAAGGCCAACTTGACCATCATACCCATTAACTATTTTCTAATCTAATTATAAGTTATAACCAAAATCCCATAGACCAAAATCAATTTTCTTTAATGAGATTTCCTCTGTTTCCACTAATTTAAGGCCAGAAAAGAACAAACAAGCTTTGCTTTAAATGACTGAAAGCCAAGTCAAGTCCTCATCTCATCCTTAAAAATGGTTACTTCACCGCTTGAAATAGAGCAAGACAAACAAACACCATGAAGAATCTTGTAAATTCAGCTATAAAATAAATTCTCAAAATTCTTAATCACTCAGTCTCACACGCGTATTCGCAACCTTCAAACTTCAAACCTAGTAATATTATACAAATTCGAGAAATTACTAAAGATTTTCAGCTACCCACTAGAAATTCCACAGAGTAACTACTTGAACCGAACAGCTATATCGCTCCCAATTGCTGACAAAACCTAATTGAAAATCATAAATTTTTATAAATAACGGAATTTAGCTACCCCACATTTTCCCAACGTCGCATTAAATCAGAGTGCATTTCCAAAACACTAAACAACGAAATTCAAAACCCTAAAAAGGTCAAAGACATAGATCATGAACCTGTAGGAGAAGACCAAGCGGCGTGAATTACACAACGTTCCTGAACATTGGAGCAGAATCCCACAGTGATCTTATTGAGATCACCGCGGAGGACCGATCCGGCCCAAACCGAAGCTCCATCCTGAACGGTGACCTGGCCGGCCAATACGACATTGGGCGCCACGTACGCGTCGACAGCAATCTTGGGAAGCCACTGACCCAAGGGAATTATCTTTCTCTGACCTCTGTAGTCCCAATTCACTCGATTCTCCGATGGCCTTATGGCCTTTGCAGCTTCGGTTGCGAAACATCGGTGGAGATGGCTGTGATGGGCAGAGCTTGCCCAGGTTGATAGGGCTTTCTTCGAGAATCGAACTAAAGTAGCCATTTACAAAAAGAAAGAGTGACAGAGAGCCTAGTTAGGAGTTCGCTTCAATGGAGTTTATGGCAAACTGGAAATGGAGCTCAGAGAACGAGAGAGACACTCGGGGAGGAATAATAGACTTTTGAGTGGACCTAAACAAGTATCGTCCCCTTCTATTAGAAGCAGCCCAACCCAAGTTTCTCTAACTAACTTGTTCAAAGCTCAGTTCATTAACAACCCAATAGAGTATATACATATTTTATTTTATTTTTGTTCTCTCTACAACCCATTAGAGTGTATTTCTAATAAAAAAAACTCATGGCTTCATTAATTTAGTGGAATTTTAATTTTATGATAAATATTTTTTATTTTTATTTTTTAGGTTGTATTTTAGTGAGACCAACGTTTAATAAAATGTATAATTTTGATATAATTTTTTATTATATTAAAGATTTTTTATATACGTATATTAAATGAAAAATAATTTGTATACATAACCCAATATATAAATATATCAAATATGTAACTCAAGTATTATAAGCAATATAAATATAATACAAACGATTGAGTGAGTATTTTGTTTGAAATTTGAAAAACTTTCTCAAATCATCAAAATACCTAAAAATAAATGAAACTAATGAATAAAATCACAATTTAAGTTAATCAATAGAGAAAAACAATATAATTGAAGTTGTTTAACTTCTAACTGATAAATAAAGAATAAAGATTAAATAGAATATAAAATGAATCAAACAAGTATTAAAAATATAATTTAAATTATCAAAAATGTCATTAAAATATGTTATTAATATTATAGAAAAGATAATAATAAAAAATATCACAAATGTTATACATGAAATGCATATGTATTAAATATATATAAAAAAATATTAAATTAATTTATTTTATTAAGGGTGAGTATTATTAAGATGTTAACTAAGAATTAAAGATAAAAAATAATATATAAAATAAAATTATAATACATCTAGAATAAAAATTTTAAAATAAACGATGTTTCAATCACCGTACCTCATTCAAAAAGTCGAGAAATGCGAAGGAAAAATTTATAATAAATAATAATTAAAGAATATAATCGTTTATTTCTCAAAAATAATAGTTAGTTTTACTATTTTTAAAAATATAAAAAATTCTCTAATAATCTTCAAGTAAATCAATTATAAATAGTTTTAGAACAAAAATTACATTTTACATCAACAGCCTATGAAATTAGTTACAAATATATTTACTTAATTGTAATTATATTAATTACATATAAATACGATAAAAACATGCTAACTTTACGCATATGTTGTTATCGTTAATTATATATTATGGACATAATTATAAATTTAAACATATTTAATATTAAATATATTTTTATTATTATCTATAGTTTTACATAATTGAAACTAAATAAAAGTTTTGAATATATTTATAATTAATTGGATATATCGTGGATATAAAAAGTAATTAATTATTTTATTCAATTACATTAAATAAAAACAACAAATAATGTATTTTAAAAATCATAATAAAATTTTGAATGATAATGATTTTGATTTCTATTTAAATAATTGAATTTTTAGTTTCTAATTTATAAAAAATAGATAATAATAAAAATTAGAAAATTATACATAGGTTATTTATTAATATTTTTTATATTTTTTTCTATAGTTTGTTTGTCATGATACACGAAGCTTTCATAACGAGACTGTCTCCACCCGTATATATATATTTTCTATTAATTCAATTTAATAAATAAATTATTTCTATAATTCGATTTAATTGCTTTTTTAACTATGTTTACATATAAGGTTGGTATTTTTACAAGTGTGTTTTATCATTTTTTTCTTTATAGATTTAATATTTTTATTTAGGTACTATTAATATTTAAAACTATGAAATACCAAGTTTTGTTGATATATGATATTCTAATAACCTGAATAATCATACATGAAGTTTGAAGAACTCCAAGAACTTAAGATTAACGCTTGAATATTTTTTTTGTTCATATTTTAATAATTTTTTAAGAATTTTTATTATAATTTGATGTACTTTTTTTTCAAGCATAATATTCCGGTAATAAAATTCATCAAAAAACATCTTTTGGTAAAAAAAAATTGAACTAATGTAAATTTATATTTAAAAATATTATGATATTATTTATAAATTTTACATTTTTAATTATCTTTCTATATAATATATTTGTATGTAAAAAAATAAAAAAATGTAAATAATAAAAGAAGAATTATTTATAAATATTATTTTTTTAATATTTATATATACAAAATTTGAAATTTTTATTCTAATAAATGTTAAATGAGGGGATATAATTTAACTTATTAGTACAATTATGCTTATAAAATTATATTGAATAAAATTTTGTCAAATTAATTGTATTTATTATGTTTTTGTGATATATTGGTGCTTAAAAAATTATTTTGGCGGGGAAGTCAGTTACAGAACACGCTCGACAATCTTGGTTCCTTCTCACCAAACACAGCCTTATATCTCCCCTGTTTTCTATTCCATGAAGAGGAGCAACCAAAAATTGAAGAAATAGTGCAAGAAGTTTAAAGATCTCCATCTTAATTATCTTGTAAGCTCAGCCACATTCATCTCTCAAGAAGATCCTTTCTCTTTGAATCTTCTGTTTTATCTTGCATGGACATAAGTCTTCATAAATGGACTCTCTTCCTCCCCCACTTTCTCTTTCTTGTTTTACTTTCTCAAACACTCGCAATTACCATTCCTACACATTTCACTACCATGGCCGTCTCTACGTCGTCGTTTTCAGCATCGCCATCTTCTCACTGGTCGTCACCGCCATCCCATCACCGCCATCATCACCCACGATCACGGTCGCTCCCTCCGTCAAACTCTACACTCCTTACTCCTCCTCCCCCAACAACCCATCAAATCCCACGAATTCCGACGATGACACCACCCCCGCCTCCGTCCCAACATGCCATCAATATAATTGACACCCTCATCGGATCCGGCGATTTCGGCGACTGGGTCAGAATTATCTCCGGCGCTTCTCCACTTTTTTTGCCTCTGAGTACGACTCTTTTCATACCTCAAGACACTGATCAAAACCGACCTGTTGTTTCTGACCCTTTCGTCTTCCCATACCACGTTATTCCACAGCGTCTCACTTTCTCGGAGCTTTTGCTTTTAAAGATCAAATCTCGAATACCCACTTTGCTTCCTGGCCGTTCGATTATTATAACGAACAATTCTCGATTCAACTTCACTGTTGATGAAATCCCCATTACTCAGCCGGATGTTTATCTCACTGGCTCTGTAGCAGTTCATCGAATTTCTGGGCTTCTTGATTACAATGCCTTTGGTAATGGGCTCGATGTGTTTCCCAAACCTTCGCAACAGAACCAGACTCAATTGGGTTCGCAGCCACCGTCTAATGGAGGGACTTTCTGGCGTTCGGAAGCGTCGATATCACGCGCATACGTTGTATTGGAGGTTGCTTTGTTAGCTGTTTTCATCTCCCTCTTTTTACTCAAGAATTTGGGTTTTGATTCATTTATTTACTTCCTCATTTTGAGATATTGCATTGTGTGTGTTGGATAAATTTAGTTGTACTTGTCTTTCTTGAAAATTTCATTGTTGATCAATCCCAGTTTAGTCATATTTTTTTATGGTTATGTTTCTATATAACGATGTTGAGTAGTTGTCATCTTCTTTATAAATTTACCAATTTTGAGTTACTTCAAACAAAATATAAGAGCTATTAAGTTTTGAGTTTGTGAAATAAGCTAAAATGCTCCATCTTTTAATGATTCCAAATTTTACCATAAGTGGTGGTGGCTTCTACATCAATTTCTAACTAAAAAGTGGTCTTATTAAGTCAAGGCACAAGTGGAGATGATTAAGGGTCATTTTCGGGTTAATTTGTTTTTAATGAAGAACGTAAACTCAAACCCAATCTAATAATCAATTAGACGAGATTTTATAAACCTGAACCTGGTGCAATAATTAAACTGGTTAACCCAATAACCAAAACTCATTATATGAGGCGACTAAATGATCATTTGTTCATTTTTAATTCTATTTTTTATTTTATAATTACAAAAACAATGCAAACCAAGATGGTATATAGGACTTTAAATTTTCAAATTCTACCTAGTGTTACTTTATTTTCTTACATTTTATTGCTATTTTTTTTAATTTGTAGCAGGTCTAATAGGTTGATTCGTGAAATAATTCGAATCCAATTATATTTTTTTTTCTTTCGTACGGATTAACTTGTTATTGGCCAAAAATCATATTGAGTCGTGATATTTTATCCTGTCAAAATTTGACATCCCTAAGACAAGTTAAGAGAGAGAGAGAGAGAGAGAGAGAGAGTAATATGTAACAGGATTGTGGGTTATTTTGTGATTTTTATTTACAAAAAAAAACATGTTTTTTTTTTGTATATGTATGTTCTATTTTTAAATATAGATTAAACATGTATTTTTTATGTTTAAAAAATTCCATGAGTATCAAGTAAAAAAATTAAAATATACATACAATTAAATTTTTTTAATGACAATAAAATGTATAAATTACTTTCTATCATTAGTGTTGTTTTAATTAAATAATATCATTAGTAAAATAATAATAATTTAAGTTAAATTGTGAAAGTATAATCATTTTTTTATATAATCTAAAAACAATTAATTATCTCTGAAAAAAAAAAGTGTGATGAGTGGAGGGAGATTCATGATCGTGTTTGCCAACTAGAAAATAATGTATACAATAATAATATCACACGAATTTTTACATGCCCCTACGGGAACCTACATCAAGTCACGTGTAAATTGGAAATCAAAATGTGGTTACAGGGTAATAAAAACTTTATTAATCAATTTAAAAAAAATGACAGCAGGTGATGAAATTGATATAATTTAATAGTCTTATGGTTGTAGTAGATTTTAATTTCATGAAATTTTATTAATTATATATTGATACTAATGGAGAAAATAATAGAGAAATAAGAAGAGTGACAAAAAATATAAAAATAAAACTTTTTTACAAATACTTATAAATAGTTAGAGATACTAGAAGGGTAAATAGAGATTTTTTAACATATAATTTTAACTAAAAAGGCAATAAAAACCAACCATTGGTTCTTAAAATTATTAACTTTTTGAATACATTAAATTTGAAAATATTTCTATAAAAATTTAATTTAACACACACCTATAATAAGGTAATTTTATAGAATCTTTAAAAAAATTATTTGAAAAAATTTATATTTTTAAAACTCCATAAAAATAATTAAAATTCTCATTTAAATACACAGTTATTTTTTTAAATAATAATATATTATCATAATAATTTTTATTATTATCACAACAAAATATATAAAATATCTATTTCATTTTTAATATTAATTATTATTATTATTAAATAAAACTATCTTTAAGTTATTCATCTAATAATAATAATTTATATTATCACATTGTTACAATCCTATTTTTTTACCTTGTTAGAATTTATCGCATTTAAGGAGGAGTTAAGAAGGTAAATCAGCATTGCCGAGAACTCTATCATCCTATGGTACGACCGTACCACACCGATGATTTGAATTCTCAAATTTAATAATACCACAATTTAATTTTAAATATCCTATATTTCATAAAATATATTATTTTTATTTAATTTTTATCTACCATTTATTCTAGAATAAAATTAATTTCTTTTCACATCATTTTTAATCCTTAAATACATATTAATATTTTCTTTAACTCATTTTATATCCATTTAACTTTTCTTCTTTTTTTATTATCTAAAAATTTAATAACTTCATTTATATTCTAATTTTTCATATTTATCAGCTTGAGATTTTCTTTTTCTATTATGATTTTCCTTCTGATAATTCTAGAATAATAAAATTAAGGTTAAAATTCATTCAAATTTCAAATAAAATGCTTGCTAAATAAATAATTTAGATGATATTAATATATTACTTGTAATAATAATTGCATAAATTTAATATGTTTAACTAAATGCATATAAACTAATTTTTTCTTCATATAAATTGTAAAAACTAATCATATTGTTTTCCTATTTTTTATGTATAGAAAATTGAAAATTTGTATACTATATTTATTGTATATAATTTAAATGAATATCAATAAATAATAAATAATTATAATGAAAGTTATTGACCTTTGGATGATAAAAGAAGAAATATTGTTTTCTTATTTTTGTATAGAAAATTGAAAAATTGTATAATATATTTATTTTATATAATTTAATGAACACTAATACATAGTTATAATAAAAGTTATTCGGCTTCTGGATAACAAAAGATAAAAGTTGATGCATAAAATATGTATCTAAATTCAAAAATAACGATAAGAAATCCGTTAAGATTTTAGAGAGGATATTTACACATGGTTTATATTTATTTTAAATATAATACTTTAAATTTATATTTATTTTTGTGATAATTTAATCATATATTATAAAAAATAAACTGTATAAAGAAAAATGATTATTTTTTATATATTTATCTTTTATTTTTATTTAATTTTTGCTTTGATTTTTTCAATATATTTAAATTAAAACATTCTATATCCAATATAATAAAAAAATTAATTTAGTCTTAATAACAATAAGATCTAAACATTATTTTTATAATCAGTATAAAATACTCGTAGTCTAAAATCTCATGATTATATTTGGTATAATAATTAAAAAATATATTATATTAAATTAATTTTTATAATAAAAGTATATTTATTATAATAAAAATATATAAAATTAATATTTTTAATAAGATAATATAATCCTATTAATTGTAAAAATATATACCAAAAAATAAAAAAAAATATTAAAAATAAAACACTTAAATACACAATTACAGGGCAAGTCACTGTATATTTATATATATTCTTCAATAAATCAATTATTATGATAAAATTAGTGTACTTCAAATACATTTTATCCTTGTTAATTATATTTGAATACCATTAATGTACTGCCTGACAAATATATATATATATATATATATATATAATAAAATTATGGTATCGGAACAAGTATTTCTCTCTTTTTTGACAAAAACCATGGATCAATCAAAAAGAAGAAGAAAGGGAAACAAAGTGCATTTTTCCTGATTTTTTTTTTTAAATTGCACTATTTATGATTCAAATAGGTGCTAAAATTAGTGCAAATTTATATTAAAATAGAGTTTCAATCATAAATGATACTTACCAAAAAAAAAGTGAGAATTGAAGTATGTTAGTGCAAAAAGTTACATAAAAAGATGGCCCAAATGCAAAAGTAGCAGATCCAAATATCATTCAACCCTTAAGCTACCCAGAAAAGGAGAAACTAAAAAGGAATTAGGTATATCTGAAACTAAAATCATTCATATTTCAATGAAGATCTGAAACAACAATAGAAGATTACAAAAACATAGAAATAGAGAAGCCATTAATTAAGATTAACCAGCATAAATGTGAACTCCAATTGCAATAAGGAAGATAGTGATGAGACCAAAGTAGATGATGGTATGGACCAAAATAGCAGCACCACTAGTCTGCATACTCCCAAATTCAACAATTCTGCCTTTACCACCTGGGATCTGAAACAACAATCCTGGACTTAACACCACAAATAACACCACTGCTATCATTACTGGACCCCAGTCCGCCATTTCCTGATCTTATTATAGATCTTTCTTCTTAACCTGAAATCAAAAGTAACTTTTTATTCAAATCTGCTTCGTGGGTCTCAAACTTCTGAATTCTGAGAAAATAAGTGGGATGGGATTCAATTTCTGGGTGGGATTAGTATTTTATTAGATGGGTGTGGAAGACAAACTCATTGATATGGACGCTTCTCGTGAATACATGATCATCGTTATACGTGTCGCCATATTCTGTGTTTTCATTTTCTACGGTTCTGATCTTCTTGGATACATTGCTTTAATTTGGTCGGTGGTTTCTAATTTTTTATTTATTTCAAAGATGCACGTAATTTACTTTATTATTATCATTTAATTATTTTTAAACTATAAATAATTATCAATATAAAATATTTATTTTTTATTTTAAACTAATTATTTTTATTGATAATAAATTTACCCATGATGTTTACTGTAATTAAAATGTATATTTAAAAATAATAATAACTCCAAAAACTACTTTCCTTATTTATCTTGGTTTTAAATTTGAACTAGGACACATATTTAAATAATTTTTAAAACAAAATAATTATTTTATTATTATTATGTTATAATTGACATGTTTAAGTAAAAATATATAATTATAAATTTATACATTTTTATTTAAACAAATACTTCTAAGCAATCATAGCAAAAAACGATCTGGGATATTGATGCCGTTAGTTATACTCACAACGGCATTTTATTAATTATAACTCATTTGATAATAGCATTAATATTTTATTAGTTATAATTCATCTAATAATAATAACTATTATTTTTTAAAACATATATAAATTTTTTATTAAAAATTAAAAATATAATTTATATAAAAAATTATTAATTTAAATAGATCATTAATTAAAATTATTAAATCAAAACTATTTTTTTAATATATGTAAAAACCTTTAAGCTTTTATCTTTTTGTTCTATTATAAATTTATATTTAACCATTCTAATTAATACAGTGAGCGTTATTTGAAAAAAATAAATTTTTGATATTATATTATAATTTATATGATGTCGACAATATATATATAAATAAAAATTTAAATTGATAATAAAATAAAAATTTTATATGCATAAATATTTCATAAATCATACCATATAAATACCTATATGAAAAAAATCACCATAGATTTAGATACAAGTAAAGAAATAATATAAATATATATTTTTTATTTAAAATAACTAATAAGAATAAAATAAATATAAACAAAACAAATCTATCAAAATATGCACACTTTGAAATATAACAGTGATAAATGTAGGGTTAAAAATCCTTTTTATTCTTTTCTTTTACAAAAATAACACAATAAAAATCCATAAATTATATTTTATTTAATTCAACTCGTAATTCATCTTCATACTTCAGATAACTACAATCAAATTATTTTCTTTGATAAATGTTTAATTTATTTATTTACATATTATATTAATATATTTTATAATAATTTTTAAAACTAAATCATACAAGTTACAAATAACCATTATATTAAATAAAAGATTAATATTTAGAGATTAATTATTACAATCTGATTAATTAAATATAATAATTAAATTACTTTTATATAATAAATCATATTATTTTAACTAATAATTATCTGTTACATTAATTATAATTATATGAAAAAAAATTAAATACTTCCACAATACTTATAAATGAGTATTAAAAAGAAATATAGACTAAGATTAATGCAATGATCACAAAAATTATATTTAAATTATACTCACACTAATTAGGATGTGTTATGTGACTAAATAATTTGGAAATAAAAAAAATTAATAAATTTTCATTATGTATCACAATATAATTAATATAAATATAAATTTAAAATTATATGATCATAGAGTTTCTCTGTACATTAATAATCTTGGATCTACGTATTTGTTACAAACCCCAACATCATGTAAATTTATTTAATTAGTCAATTAATATATTAATTTTGTAATTATTAAAATAAATCTATTTAATCTTATAATTTTATGTTTAAATTAAATTAGTCTAATTTTTTAAAAATTAAGATTTTTTTAGTTATAAAATAATATCTATATATTTTATTAATAACAAAAAAATTTAAAAAGTGAAAAAAAATTCAACATCTCTCTCTTCTCTCCCACATTCTTTCTTTCATTTTCCTCTCCTTTTAATATTTTATTAATAAAAATAAAAACTTAAAAAAATAAAAGAAAAAGAAAAAGAAAAAAAAGGCTAGATCTAACAATAGAATAGATAACAAGTGAGAAGGAGAAAGGGAAAGAATCAATAGTAAACAGAAAATCACAGAGAAAAATAGAAGGGAGAGAGATAGAGATTCAGCTATTTTTTAATATTTACTTATTAATAAAATATACAATTCTTACTATATTTTTAGAAAATATATATTTTTATAATTTTTGACTTAATCAATAATATTTTTAAATTACAATATTAAATATACTCTATATTAACTGTTTAATAATCACATTATTAATATGAAACATATAATTACAATAAGAGTGTGATTTCTTCATCCTTTTTCCCTAATGGTGACACACTTGTAGGAAAATATTGAACACAAAACTCTGTTCAAAGATTTGATAATTTTATTTTGTCTTAAAGTAAACATATTAGTTATTAATATTATATCAATAATTTTATTTAATATGATAAGTTGTGGTATTAACTTGAGATATTGAACACAAAATTCCATTAAAAGATTTGATAATTTTATTTTATCTCAGAGTAAACATATGAGTTATTGATATTATATCAATAATTTTATTTAATATGATAAATTATAGTATTAACTTGAGTTATTAATTGAGATCGTGATAAAAGATATTAATAAAAAAATAAAAAAAATATCTATTTAATCAAATAAAGAGGTTCGTAGAGGAATACGCCGGAGATTAATTTTTTTTAATTAAAATTTTTAATTATTAAATTATTTTTAATTTAACTTATATATAAAATTAGAAAAACAAATAAATAAATAAATTTACTTTTAATAATTACAAGATACCAAAGGAAAATTACATTTTTAAATGGTTAGAATTTTTTTTATTTTAATGGGATCGATGTTAATTTATTTCTCACATAAAAATCAAGCGAGTTAATGAATATTGTGTGTATATTATCAATGTGGTTGATATTTATCTTAAAAATAAGTTTAGTTTTATCTCAATAACGTATATAAAAGAAAATTTAAGTTTTATCTTTATTATTTTTATTTTAATTCAGCAATCCTAACGTTATTTCATTCTCACAAAAATAAAAAATTCCTTATTTCTATCTCTTACGTACCGGTGGAGTACCCAAAAAACAGGACAACGTGCGTATTTTTCATTTATTATTTTCTCTCATATTGGATTCCACATCCCTCGCCTTTCCTAGGTTTTCCGTTCCCCATTTCTCTCACCACCTCTCTCTTTCGTGCCGGTCGGTGTATTTTCCTGGAAATCCATTTCCGATTGAATTACCGACCGCTATCGCTTTACTTTTTCCCGGGAGAATTCTCTAAACTTCCAATCAGTCCTTGTCTTATTCCATTCACATCCTATCCTGTTCAACTTTTCACCTCTGGTTATTGGAGTATAGTCAACGGAGGGATTCTCGTTTCTCTGAGTTATGTTTGAGCTTCGATTCGTCTGTTACGATGTTTGATTGGAGCAGCTATTGTTTCGGAAGAGGAGAAGGATAAAACAATATCCTGCATTTGGTGAGTTTCTCGCAACATTTTGGAGATTTTAATCCTGATATTCTCTGTTTGATTGTTGAGAGATCTTTAGGATTGCTGAAACAAGAAAAATACGAATTGGTAAATAACGAACTATAATAACCAAGCATCTACGTCGAGGGAACCTATGAAAGTAGTTCAAGGAATTCATATACGAAGGATGAATTGCCACCTATTATATAGAGATACAAAAA
The DNA here is from genome assembly GCA_037013495.1 of Hippophae tibetana. Classification (NCBI taxonomy): domain Eukaryota; kingdom Viridiplantae; phylum Streptophyta; class Magnoliopsida; order Rosales; family Elaeagnaceae; genus Hippophae; species Hippophae tibetana. The sequence goes on from CM072812.1 coordinate 3,643,129, forward strand.
TATAACTTTATTATTATTATTATTTTCTATGATAATGAAAAATTAATCCACGGTTTTATTTTATGTTTCTATTTTAATTTTTTTTCGTTTTATGCGAAAGAGATAACATAAATGTTTTTTGTTTTATGGATTTGAAGGACGTGTAAGATATAGTGCCCAGTCTTGGTAAGGATGGCCAGCCAAGCCGGCTCCTCCAGAAGAAGTCTATCTTTGCCGAACTCATCGTTACAGGGAAGAAAGAAATCCTCAGAAAATGGAGTGCCTGATTCCGCTCGCAAATCTTTTCAATCCTCTCGCTCCATGTACGTTCTCAATTTTTTATTTCAATAATCACTTGTCCTTTTTTAGCATTGCTCTGTTTTATTACCGATGTTGGTTTTTGTTGCCTTGCCCCATTGGTTACTTGGCCATTACTTGGAGCATTGATGCTAGAGTGAATTTTTGAGATTGAATAATAAAAGCATGAATGCATGATTTTGAAAATCCTCAGTTCTTCTGAATGATTCCAATGATATATAAATTTCTATTGATGTCTTTTTTTGATGGTCAAATAAATTCTCTAATGTGGGCTGGCCAAAGACATTGAACATTCCTCGTCCACATGTAAAAAAATATCACTGGGTGAAATTTTGAGTGTGGTACCATTATAGGAGCCAGATAATCAGTATGGTGTCACAATCTGATCTATGAAGATTGTAAGAAACAATTTCTTTTTTCCTTTTGTATTTGGAATAGGGGTCTAACTGGGGAGCGAACGGTGAAAAGATTGCGTCTCTCAAAGGCTTTGACTATTCCAGATAGTACTACAATTTATGAGGCCTGCCGTCGAATGGCTGCTCGTAAAGTTGATGCTTTGTTGCTCACCGATTCCAATGCCTTGCTTTGTGGGATTCTTACAGACAGGGTATGACTTGAATGTGACTCTTTACTTGGAAAACCCTTGGAGGGAATAATTAATGTATAGAAGCACCGTTCAATGCCCATGGATTTTAAATCTGACTATCTACATTTCCATTTGTTTATGCATTGAAGGATATAGCAACAAGAGTTATAGCTCGTGAGCTTAATCTTGAGGAGACTCCTGTTTCCAAAGTCATGACTAGGAACCCAGTTTTTGTTCTTTCAGACACCCTTGCTGTGGAAGCCCTACAGAAGATGGTACAAGGTTGGTAAAAATTTAGGAATTCCATCAGTTTTCTTTTCATGTACCGTTCTCTATCTTCTATCTTGCACTTTTAATTTGTTGCTGATTTTGCCCGTCTACAGGAAAATTCAGACATTTACCAGTTGTGGATAATGGGGCGGTCATTGCTTTACTTGATATAGCAAAGTGCTTATATGATGCTATTGCTCGCATGGAAAGGGCTACTGAGAAAGGAAAGGCTATTGCTGCTGCTGTTGAAGGCGTTGAAAAGAATTGGGACTCGTCTGTTTCTGGTTAGTGTATATTTCATCCTTAACAAGAATAGTTTTCTTGGTTTTGCTGTGGATTTTCTGCCTTTTGTTGTTGGTTGCTCATAGTTGGATTTAGCCTTGAGCTATTGCATGGTGACTTATAACATTGGTTTAAATTGCCAGCAGGTCCAAATACATTTATTGAGACACTTCGTGAGCTGATGTTTAGGCCATCTCTATCTACAATAATTCCAGAGAATTCAAAGTAGGTAATATTTTGTTTAATGTCCTTTGTCCCAATTAGCTATTTGTTAAAAAATTGTACAAAAGGTTTTTAAACAGAGGGTTGATTCTTTTAGGGTTGTGACAGTATCTCCAACGGAAACAGTTCTGGTTGTGACAAAGAAGATGCTTGAGTTGAAATTGAGCTCAGCAGTTGTGACAGTTGATAATAAACCTCGGGGAATTCTCACGTTAGTGTCTTTAGTCTTTTCAAAGAAATTTTTAGTTCATTTTTTATTCCACAAATTATATATTGCATACTTTTGAATTTATTTAATGAGAAAGATGTCATGAAGAATTATATAGATACTGATGTACTGATGGATTGCTGATTAGTTCAAAGGATATATTAATGCGTGTGATTGCACAAAATCTTCCTCCAGAGTCCACCCTTGTCGAAAAGGTATTTTTCTCTGAGCTGGAAATAATGCTATTTTTGGTGTTTAATGACTTGGTCCATGCGTGGCCCAGAACAATTTCTTCTCGCTAGGACAATCCTTCCAGAACAATTTTTTTCTCGCTAGGACAATCCTTCCAGAACAATTTTTTTCTCGCTACGACAATCCTTCTAGAACAATTTTTTCTCGCTACGACAATCCTTCTAGAACAATTTCTTCTCCCTAGGACAATCCTTTCATTTATTTATTAATGAAAATAAGCTAAATTTTCAAGTATAACGTCTCTTGATTTGATTAGGTCATGACACCAAATCCAGAATGTGCTACTGTTGATACTCCAATTGTTGATGCACTACACAAAATGCATGATGGGAAGTTCTTACACCTTCCTGTGTTAGATAGAGGTAATGCATTGTTAAAATAAGAGTTTATTTTTACTAATTATTTATTGCTGATAAGCAACTGGATTTTGATAACCGTGGGTCTTTGGAAATAGATGGGAACATTGCTGCTGTTCTTGATGTAATTCACATTACTCATGCTGCTGTGGCCACAGTAAGTGGGATCATTGTGTTTAGAGCTATTTTTTTCTTCTTTTTTTCCCTCTATTTTTGGCTCGTAAGTCTTATTTTGCATGGCATTGTTGTTAAGGATGACAGGCTCAATCAAGAGGAATGCCAGACCATGTTAATGAAATTCATCACTATCAATTTTTATCTGTAATTATGTTTCCAATATTTAAATAAAATGAAATATAAACAAATGAAGTGTACATAATGTACTGATGAAACATCTATTGTGAATGTTTAATTTATCCCTATACAGAAAATGCAATGGACATTTAATAGCTTTAATTGTTTTGGTTTTTCTATTTGTAAGGCTGGTCTTTCTTGTCCTCTTCCTTCATTTCTTCCTTTCCCCCAAAATTATTGTTACTTTGTTTCACGAGTCCTGTTGTATAACGGACATTATTTCTGTTGTCTACTCAACTATTTTATCGAGAGTACTTTTGGTTTTGATTTGGATTCATTATTTTCCTCTTAAGATTAATTAATTTACTTAGTTTTACAAGACAAGGTTCGTTTTGTAATTTATTATTTATAGAAAGTTATACTTAGCAAGCACTTACAGAAAGTTGTTTACAATCATTGTTAGAAATTCGTTTCAAATCATTTTGAGAAACATAGGATCCTCGAGCTATTTAATATAGATTGTTTCTTGAGTAGAGAATAATATGGCATTTCATATGCTAATTAGGTCGGTGATACTGCTGGAATTAGTAATGATGCTGCAAGCACTATGATGCAGAAATTTTGGGATTCTGCCATGGCCTTAAGTCCCCATGACGAAGATGAAGACAGTCGAAGGTATATATATCAGAAGATATATTCTGGGTTTTGCCTTACATATGGTTACTAACTATGTTTTGGTCATAACTCAGTGACAGTTCCTTGAAATTGGCTTCAGAGGGAACAGAAACAGGGAGATCCCTTCCCTATCCTTCATCCAGTTCCAGCTTGCCTAATATGTTTGCTTTTAAAATTCAAGACAAGAAGGGCCGAATGCATAGATTTATTTGTGGTATGAAATTTTGTCACTTCACCCCAATTTTTTTAAGGAGAAATGGTTGCCAAACTCCTCTAGGTTAGGTCTCAAGTAGCCATTAATCTTTTACAATAGAAAAGAAGTGTTTTTTTGTTCGGTTGTTATTGTGAGAGGGGTCATAGAAGGACAAAAATTAAAATTTTAGTTAAATCTATAATAAAATATTATTATTTGACACGTGATTAAAATATTATTGTTTAAGTGAAGGTAAAAATAAGATTAAAGTTAAAAAAATAAGATAGAGAGAAAGTCGCACACTAAAGTGTTAAAGGGTTGTTGAGTGGTGGGAATAAGGATTAAAATGATAATTCTAATTCATATTAATAAAATCATGTGATAAGTCTAATTAAAAATATACTTCAAAAATTGATTTTGTCATTCCTCTACCTTTTTTCTTAAATGCAACATTTAAAAAAAATGTTATTTCTAAACTAAAGGAGTAAAACACCCAAATAATCTAACCTAACCTAAGGGAATATTGCAGCTTTTTGCTCATTGCCTTTTAATTTACAGTCAATCTGCTAACCTAGCCCTTCTGCACCCTGGACAATCATAAGTCTGTCATCGATTAACCATCTAATCAGAATTTCTAATTTTATGAGAAAAATATAATTTACTTGGTCATTTGGTAATAGTTATTTTGTTTGCCCTTGCCTGAATATTCCGGGATTGTTGATTTGGTTTCAGATACTCGTAGTTTTACAGAACTCATAACTTCTATCATTCAGAGGGTGGGTGATGATATTGACCGTGATAACTTGCCTCAAATTTTGGTAATGCTTTTACCTCATGAGATTTATTGTGCTCAATTAAAGTTCTGTATTTTCCTGATTCTAGGTTTTTTTTCTGCCTATATTCTATAGTATGAGGATGAAGACCATGATAAAGTTGTACTGGCATTAGATAGTGATCTTGCAGTGGCTGTGGAACATGCAAGGCTAGCTGGTTTGAAGGTATCAATGATTTCTCCTTTCTTAGAATAGAGAACATTTACTCCTATATAGCAAAGATACATGATGGGAGTTTTTACATGGAAAATTAGTATTATTGCGCCATGCTACAATTAATATTTATCAAATTAATGAAATATACAGGGCTTAAGATTGCACTTGGACTATTCGGACTCACATGATAGTCGAAGATTGACTTCAGGGGATATGGATTACAATCGGGCAGATGCTTGGGCGTCTGCATACAGTACTGTTGCTGCAGGAGCGGCACTAGTAGCAGGATTAGGGGTCTTGGCATTTTTGAGAAGATCCAGTAACTAACTATTCTTCTTATATTAGTTAAAGGTAAAAGCCTGAATTCACAATTTGCATAGTGCAGCAGAAAGAAGCTTTTACCCTGAGATGGCATTGGAATTAGTTGGGAGGCACAGCAAGTGCTTTTTTTAGAAACTACACGACACGGCGTACAAAAAGAAATCACTAAAGAGATGTCTTTTTTTCTTTACTGCATTGTTTGCAGGCATGATGCCTGCCTTATTTGAATCTTGATTAACATTTAAAATGTAAAAATAAAGAAGTGCGGTACGTACCTCAAATATACAGTACATTTATTTGTGATTGTGGAAAGGGCTTATGATGGTATACGGTATACGTCTGTTGTGCCTTTAGTTTGTTAGTGATTAGTTAGTTGACTCATCAACATTAGTTTGAGCAAAAACAGAATCAAAATCGTTATTCAGCTAGTATAAATGCATGGGATAGTCAAAATGTGTCGTAAGCTGGTCGTTTCTTGATATCTAAAGATAATATGATATTTTCTACAACTTTCCTTCTGAATCTGTTTCTCTTATTTTCTTGCTTACCAAACACACACTGCTCTCAGATTTTTTCTTAGAGAGAGAAAGCGTTAGGATTAAAGCACACAACCCCTGGTTAAACCATCACTTGACATACCAACTGACCCATAAAATAGTTATATATTTATAAATATTGTGTAAAGTGAGCGTTAAGTGTGATTCACTGCATAGCTCACCTTACCTGTTTTATGTAGGGGATTGACATTTAGAGTTATAATCACGGACATGACACAAATTATATTGTAGTTACAATCAGTTATTAATTTTTATGTGATTGTAAAGATATTAATTTTTTTATAATTATGAATAAATAAATTAATTAGAATTTGGGTCCGAAAATGAACGAATTATCAGCCTTTGTTTTAAGTCATCTAAAAACAAATGGACCGCATTCATCCATTAAAACTCTTGTTTGATCAAGAGTTCTCAATCATGTTCGATTTTAATATTCCTTTTAAATTTTCTTCAACATGTTTTTCAACCGCATTGGCAGCAACACCAATGAATGACATTGCACTTTTTAAGTAAGAGATAATTCATTGGAAATCTTAAATGATAATTAATTAGTTGTCAATTCTATGAAACTGGATCAAAAACACTAATTGATTATTACACTCTAAGTCTTATAATTTACCTTTTCTTTTTGAACATTTTGTAGACTTTTTTTTAGGATTATATGTTCATGACTTCGTGTAACTCTAGCGTTCACAGTAGCCTGAAATTGAAGACAACGATAACCACAACTTTAAAGCGAAAGATGCATTTCGTAATCTGTGCCATCTGAGCATCTTTGTGGTTTGTACACGTGCAATGTTAGTCTCATTTGTCAGCTATGGGGCCTCAACACATTTCATAAGATAATGTATAATAATTCTGTTAAATTTGGACCTAATTCTATATCAAAACCCAATAGATGTAGGATTACCTTGTTTATATGCGCAACGTGTGCGCGATCTCCAGTCGATGTGGGACTTTAAGGTTATGAGATGGAGTTAGTCCCAAATTTAATATGGTATCAGAACAAGGTTATCCGATTGGTACAGTTGTTTCGCCACTGATGAGTGATGCATTCCGCCACTTGGATTCCATAAGCTCAACATCTCCGTCGGTCTCAAGAGGATAGACCCTTACCGATGGATGAAGTCAGTACCAAAATTTTGTTTGTTCTGGTACAACAGTTAACACTATCTGTTGTTATTGATAGACTTTATTTATTACCTTTTTTAAAACTATTTTAGTAAATAACATAAAATTATATATTTATATGATTAAAATGATATTATGATAGATGAAAAATATTATGATAGACAAAAAATTTGAAACTCTAATAGCGTACCTGCGCGTGTTGCAGAGACAAATATTATATGAAAGCAGTAGACTTTGCATGGTACAGAAAATTAGCAGTGAATATGTTTTCTTCAGAAAATTTATTCTAACCTTAGGTTTCATTGTAAGTAGGCTTAATACTTCTTGTATTAGTTTATAGAAAAATTTAAATACAAATAAAGAGTAATATGAGTTTTGGCCTCCACAAGCATATATATTCATGTAAATTTTGAAGTAATTTAGTTGTAGGCCTTGTTAATATACTGATAAAACAAAATTTATACTTATACTTGATTTATATACTCACTTTCATATCAAGATTGAATTGTGAGGGATAAAATTGTTTATTTTTTATTTTTTATATACTCACTTTCATATAATATTTAAAGAATTATAAATTATTATTACAAATTTATTATAAATTTAATAATTTAAATATTTTTATACTTAAATAAAATATACATAGTAGTAAAAAGCAAATAATAACTGAGAAACACGTAATAATATAATTTTACCGTTTACACCTCTTCAGTAAAAATGTTACATCCGCCGTCAGTTGTAGTCACCATTGCTGGCGATGAAGCTTACTGTTCCGTTAAAAAACAACCTATCAGGGAAACTAATCCATAAATCAGAGACGGAAAGTTAGTATTTAATAGAGAAATTTTGATGAAGTAGAGAGAGACTTTGAACTTCAAAGTTATCAATTGAAACCAACTCACCCTAAAATCTAATCTTTCGTCTTAGACTCCGTTCCCGTTATGTTTCTAAGCTCGTACATTTTTATGTTCCTTAGCCATTAAGTTGAAAATTGAGGTTGGACACCTTTTACTTTATTTTAAAAAAAAAGCCATCGTAACTTTATTTTAAAAAATTATTAAATAAAATATATGTATCTTACCGTGAGTCTCGTATAAATTCCCACCACGACTTTGGCCCATCCTCGCTGATATGTTTATTAGTACAAATAAATGATAATTCAAAAATATAAATTTAAGTATGAAAAAAATACAACTGTTTTTTAATTCTTATAATATCTTTTCCATTGGTATCACATATTATAATTTATTTGTCAAAGTAATCTTACATATTCTATATTTATTTTAAAAATAAAACTTAAATTTTATATTTATTGTTATGAAAGATTAGTTCTATTAATATTATTATAAAAAAGTAAATACATAAAGATAAATAATTATTTTTATTTAATTTTATCTGATTTTTTTCGTTAAAATTTATTCAAATTAAAACAATTTTTATCTAAATTAACAATAAAAATAAAAAAAAATTACTTTGTTTGTGCACACTCATTTTTTAATAACAATAAGATTAAAACATTATAAATATATATATAAAATATTATTTTTATAATAGTTACAAGATTCCTATGATATTTACAGCATGTAACAAAGTAAATAGTAAGAACCCATATTCTCGTTGAGCATATTTTACTATTATTTTTTTATAAATTGAACATATCAATTATTTTTTAAAATTAATGCAATTTAATCACTTTTTATTATAAAGTTGGATTTTTTAGTTTGTTTTTACAAAAAAAGCTTAAATTTAGTTTGATTAAAACTTACTAAAGGTTGATAAATAATTGAAGAGAATAATGTATCCAAAATTTGAATAAAAATAGAAAACAAAATTATTAAAATTAGTCTAAAATATTTAAAGTATCAACAAATATAACAATAAAATGATTAAAGTGTACAATTTTAAAATAAAACGATGATGTATTAAATTTATGAAAGTAAGTGATCAAATATACTTTTTTTTTCAAATGGCATATTTTTGCTTTCACTTTCATAATTTATAGAAAAATTATAAAAATAATACTTTTAAAATTCGTAATAAAAATAATAAATTTTTATATCTATTTTATTGATATATTATTTTTATTGTTATAAATTTTAAATATATTATTTGTTGTAATTTAAAAAAGAAAAATTATAATGAGACTAATGTTAGTTGTTATATTATACTTAAAATACTTAGTAAATTTAATAACTTGATGTTGTGATGCTTTATTTTATAGTCTTACCATTTAATTTAATACTTGATATAAAAAATTAAATTTAGTTTAAATTCATTATATTTGTAATATTATTAATATAATTTAACATTAATTGTATTGTAATAAATAATTTTCTTTAATTTTGTCATTGATTTTTTTAAAATTATGTATTAATAATAACACTTTGTAAAATAATGAACTAATATTAAATACTTTAGTTATTTAATATTTTTTATACCTATCATATTTATAGTTACATATATAATATCATTTTTCATTTACACCTAAAAATATCATAATTTTTTATAATTGTATTAACTTAAAAATAATAATTTAAATTATGAATAATTTAATCATATATTCATATAATCAAATAGAGAAAAAATATTAAATACAAGGTAATAGAAACTTGCGTTTTTTTATTTTAAAAAATAAAAATATCATAAAACAAAAAGTATTTTGTATTTGAAATAAAAAAATTGGGCCCGAAAGTTTTAATTTTTTCTTCTAAAACAAATTTGTATGTTTTTTTTGTACGTGTCCAAAATGAGTATATAAAATATTTGAATTGAGATTTAAAAATTAGTAAATTAAATGATCAATTAACTACCATATTTTTGTAATATTATTGAATTAGTTTTCAAAAATTAATTTTACTAATTTAATACTTTTACTTCTTTAATTTCACTGACTTGGTATTACAGTTTTTCTAATTTGATCAATTAAAATTATAACTTATTTAATTTGATTAATTTAAATATTTTTGGATAGAAAATTAAAAAAATTAAATTAATACTTGAAAATTAATTCAATCAAATTATAAAAACTAAAATTATTTAATTTAATTAATAAATATAAAATTAATTATTGATTTTTTATCAAAAAATTTAACAGCGTTACAGCACTTCTAATCTTGTACATAGTTACGCCTCTATTCCCAATTTACCACTCTTGTAGTCTCGTTACATTGTCATTATCATTCTAAATTCTAAAAAATAGAATATACAATAAAAATAGTGTCTCTCACATCATAATGACCAAATTAATAAAAGTAGTATCTCACGTGATTTCACTGTGTGAATTGATTGAACCAGTTGACTGCTTATTCTTTAAGCATTTATTAAAAAAATGCACATACAACTAATATAATATTACTAGAGAGTTGTCTGGTACAGTGCTATCGAAATATAAATAATATAAATTTGATTTGTGCATTAACATTATAATTATTTATAAATTTTATATAATATATAAAAAATATGAGATATTAAATCTTAAAAAATTAATTTATACAAAGATAAATCTTATATTATTTAAATATATTATATTAAAAAGTATTTAATTAATAATTTACTTTTTTTATCATTTTCATCCCATGTTTCCGTGACTATATAAAATAATAAAAATTCTAAAAGTATATAAAATTTATATATATTTTGGTACACATTATTTATAGACAAATGGGTAAAAGTTTGCGTGTGATTATTATAATAGGATAAACTGACTAATAAATAGTGACCATAGAAGTAGAAGTAAAACCGTCGGCTTCCTAGTGGTATAGTTTTTTTTTGTTTTTTTTATTTTAAAATAAATAAATGAAACACACTCGTTGCTTTTATATGCCTCTAAATTTGACTCTCATGTAAGAGGAAAAAACTTTAGAAAATTATGAAAATATTCGGAAAAAAATAATTATTTATTTATATTCAGTAGGAGGGGAAGAAGGTGATAACTATAATAGGTCATGTCACCTCTCACTTCGATTTTTTTTAACTATTATATGTAATTAATTTTATAATTTTAATTATATTATATAGATAAAAAATACACTTTGTCTTTATAGTTGTCTTTTTCGAAAAATCTTTACAAATTTTTAATATCTCTTAATATTTTATTACTATATAATTTAACATTTCATATATTACTCTTTATTTAAGAAAAATATTATTATTCTTCGTTTAAAATAAAAAAAAGAGATAATATATTTCAATAAAAAAATAATTATAGATACTTACAATTTTAATTTTTATATTTTATGCTCCTAATATTTAATAAAATTAAATTAAATAATGTTTAATATTAAAAAAAATTAAATAATCTTATTTTAATTAGATGATACTCGATATAAAATAATATGTTAAGCTTGTTTTCTAACAATAAATATATGGTAAATTTTTAAGGGTATTTTTTTTTCAAAACACTTTTTAATTTTTATATGCTAAAATTAGCCAATTAGTTTTATTTTTAATATCATAAAAATATTTTTTTTATGTAATAAAAATGTATTTACAGTGCACTTATTAACATATTAAACATATATTTTTTATGTTGGGAAAGAAAATTATGTACAATTTATAAAAAATTTAAAAATCAAACTTAATTTATAAAAAAATTATTTATACATTTAAATTACTAAAAAATGACTTATACTTGTTGTGTACTCATATTCCATAATTTATTTTTAAATACTCAAGGATTAAAAGTAGTAATGATTAACACAATTGAAAATACGCTAATATACGTGATCATATAAAAATGATAAATAATTTTAAAAATAAAGATTATTGTATACTTCGTTAATAAGTTAACTAAATTAATAAAATAAGTTTTTTTTGTTTTGAAATACAAATAAAATCTATTAACTAAATTTTATGATAAAAATATGAATAATAGAATGAATGCATAATCATTCTCCACCATTAGTATTTATTATAAATTAATAAAAATATATCTTAATACAAAAATCTATAACTCTTTTTACTTATTCGTTGATATTAAATAAGTTCTTAATACAAACTATTTTTAGTAGACAACCTATAATAAATTCTCTAAATTTAATATATTAAAAATATTAAATTTTAAGAAGTAAATTAGATTAAGTTTAAATACACAAATTCAATTTAATTATCTTGAATATTAATTCTATTGTAAATAATTTATCAATAATTATTTAAATTAATTAAATGATTACGTACATAATCAAATAAATTTATTAACGATAAATTAATTTGATTATTTAATTATATATTTAAATAAAATGTTACAAATCTTATTAAATGTGGAAATTCATGTTTAAGTTTTTGAAATCACCTACAATTAATTGTAAAATTAGTTATTCATATTAAATAATAAATTCATAAAATTATTCATAAAAACAATAAAAATAAATAAATCTTAATATTTTTATTCTTGAATCTGATTTCCAATCTAGCTAGTTATTTATTAAATTATATTTTTCTCAATTATTGCATGCAACTTAATTATATAAATTTTATATTTTCATCGTCTCTATATTTGTATTATGATATTTTTTTCTGAATGTTTTTTGTATTTATATAAGATAAAAACTAGATTCAAATGTAATTAAGATTATTAGTATTTTGATGGAGATATAATTAACGTGCATATGTCAGAATGATAAGATAAACTATGATGGTTTAAAAGATATGATAAATTATGAAATATATCCGATTATTTTCAAAACTAATTCACTAGTCAAACAAAAACCATAAAAAATACATAAAAACCTTAAAACATTAAATAATAATAATAATAATTTTTGATAAATATAAAATAAATAATTTTAACCATTATAATAATATATAAATAAATATAAATGAATTGATATAAAAAATATGTATAAAATATCACAATTATGAGAGATGGTTACGTTAATAACAATAACTATTCCGTATTTGTTTCGTATATATTCGGGTAATGACATGCTATTATGAGTCGATAGTAATTTTTTCACCGTTTAACCACGTTTTTTATTTTTTAATATTTATTATAAAATATATTCATTTTTTAAAAAATTAAATGTTAACATAATTCTTAAACTACTATATTATTTAAAATATTGACATTAATTTTCATTTATTTACTATTTAGCATGTTTTTTAAACAAAATAAAAAAATATTATTTTTAACATTAAATAATAATGATATTAAATTCATAAAATAAAAATGATCATTTTTATTTTCTTATAATAAAAATAAAAATAAATAAGTACATATATATTTAATTTTTCATGTATTTCTTCACTTATTATAATTTTTTTAACTATAATAAACATAACAAATAAATAAATAAATAATGTTTATTTTATAATTTTAAAGATTATTTCATTAATTTAGAAAAAGAATATATTGATGGAAAAGTTAACAGTTGTTAATCGTAATTATCTTTAATAATATGTATAATTTTAATGTTATTAGAGATATTTTTTTTCAAAGATTAAGTTTCATTTGTGAATAAATTAAAGAAAAACCGTAAAGGGCATTATTAATATATTCTCGTAATTGTGACTAGCTGACAATTTCAAAACAAGAGGAACCGAACAAGTGTTTTTAAAAAAAATATATTATTCATATATTTAAAGTAATTAAGTCACAAGTTCATTGATCACAATTTAGTTAAACCTTAGCCATTTTTTCTTTCCTTGATCTCTCTCTAAAGTTTTCAAGGGTTTAATGTGCTTTCTACGGGATAAAGATTTTCTTATATAAAAACTTTTTTTTTTGTAAATTTGTTTTGTTTATCTTTTTTATATCTCATTATTAGTTTAAATAAAAACGTACATATTTATTTCTATTCATTTAAATCTTATCTTATATTGATTTTTATTTCAACTAAATATTTATTTAAAATTATAAATTGTTATTAATCTATATTTTTATCTAGATTTTTTGCATGAAAATCACGAAGATTATACAGGGTATAAAAATTCTATTTTTTTTAAATAATCAATATGTATTAGTTGAAGTAAACAAACAATTAACTAGAGAACCTTAAAGTGTGAAATATATACACGAAAACACAAGTTTTTCTTTAAGTGTTCATTAGAGTTTTTAGTTTTCATTTACTAACTTTGATTATTGATATATTTAGATTAAATATTTTTATTCTATATAATACATTTTAATATTTAATTAAAAAAATTATATTCTTAAAAAATATTTCAATGATATTTTTATAATAATTTGAAATTAAGTGATATTTATACAATAAATATAAAAGTATATTGGTAAAAAAATCATTTTATAATTTATTTATATGCATTTAAATTTTTGACAAAATAACCTCAAATTCTTTTATCCTTATTAATTATCACAATTTTTTTAGAATGTTTGCACGATTCAAATCTATTACCTAAAAAAAAAAAGTATGAATCTTAATACCAATTCACTAGGTAAATCACGAATTTATGGTAAATGATAAGTATATATGTATATATTTTCAGTACATGGTTCATTTTTAAGGATTTTATTTGTAATTTTAAGTTAGTTTTTAATAATATAAGTATAATTTATTGTGTAAAAAATATCTTAGAGGTATTAAATTTTATAATCACAAAAATAAATATAATATATCAACTATTATATTTTTATCATTAAAATTTTCATGATATATTATTTTATTTTAAACGTTATTGATTTTTTTATTGATCGTTGTGTTGAAGTTTAGAATATAATAATAATTGATATCCCAAGTTTTTGAATTTAGGTGAAATTTTTAAATGAATTTTTTTTAATTCTAAAGTATAGTATAATTTTTGGTATTTTTTTAGCTGTCTTTTTTATTATAAATTTACACTTAAATATAGAATAAATTTAAAAAAATGATTATAATTTTTTCCATCTATTTAAAAAAAAAATATTTAGATCTTATATTTATATTTTTTATAATTTAATCTTGTTATTATAAAAAAATAATGCTATAAAAATAAATAATTATTTTTTATTTTTATTTGATTATTTTAATTATAGTTTATTTAAATTAAAAAATATATATCTAATGAATGTATTTAAAAAATTAAAAAATTAAATAATATTTTAATAATAATAAAAAATAAATATATAATTTAAAAATTATTTTTATAATAAATATATGATATTTATCACATATTAGTTACTTTGTTTCAAAGTAATGAAAAAAAATTGTTATAGGATGCCACCGGCCCACCGGAGAAGGATAAATGCGAAAAAGATTGTCCCAATTAACACATGCTAGTTTTTTAAAAACTAATGGTTTTTTATTTTATTTTAAAAGAGTATTATTAGATGTATACAATTTAAAATTAGTCATATGCTATGATAAATTTATATGTTTATTTATTAATTAAAAATAAATCAAATTATAATATATAGATTATTACATATATAAATGTGATAAAATTTATTTAAAAAATAATAAAAAATAACATCTAAATGTAGCAATAAAAATTATACTTAATGATGATATTTTAATATTAATTGATGTGTTAATTTTTTTAATAGTTAAAATATATAAATTGTATATAAAAATATTATTTTTATGATTATAAGTTTTATATGTATTATTTTTATTATTTTTTTAAAATTATTCTACCTAATCATAAATACTAATATATATATATATATATTAATAATATTTCTCTAAAAATATTAATTCAATCCATACCTTTAATATCTTAGTTAGTATGATTTATGTATCCCAATATATTCAAATTTCGATTTTCACCCCTCAGATTCGTTGGAGGAAAAAAATAACATTAACATTGCTTAACATTTATAACCAGTAATTCTGTAAATCGGTAGTAGCATTTTATTAATATTCACATTAATTTTATACTACACTTTATTACTCAAGTTTTTTAATATACTTTACGAAAGGTATTAATTTAGTAAAAAAATATGCATTAAAATGATTAAATTTCACTTTATTATTTTATATATATAAAATATTTTTGATTAAATGAATATCTTTTTTAAAATATAGATATTTTTGAATTATAATTCAAAACGTATATAAACTTATCATCCTCTTAAGTCGGCTCATCAATCATTAATTATCATACAAGCAAACTTAATTATTAGTATTTTTGAAATAAAAGATAAATCGTATATTAGATTAATAAAATCTAAAATTAATTAATTTTTTTTAAAAATCTAATTACCTAATACAATTTTTTTCCATCTTCTCTCATCAATTACCCAAATATTTAATTAAATATTGTCATCGGTAATAAGTATAATCAATGAAAGCACCCGTAATATCTTCGTACAATTTCAACCTTTGCGCCAATAAGTGTTAGAAAAAGAAAGAATGAAAATGCGAAAGAAATGGGTTATTATATGATCATGTTAAAACACTAAAAAACCGACAAAACACAATTATAACTCCAATCTACGCAGAGATTATGGGGAGGGAGGATACCAGTTTTCTACTTTTACCTTTATTGTCTCTTGCTTTTCCCTTTTTCTTTTTAAAAAGAAAAAGCCATCAATTGCATTACAATACCATCAAGCCAGAAGCTTCTCTCTTCTCTCTTCTCTGTGCTCTGTGCTCTGTGCTCTGTATTCCCCATATTCCTTACTTAATCACAGCACAGTAAATCTTTTCTTCCCTGAAAAAATATTCAGACCAGAGATACGGAGGAACTAATTATCCTCCTCAATTTCACTACTTCAATATTACTACTTCATATCACTGGGTCTGGACCAGAAAAAAACCCATTGCTAAAAGCGCTTATTTCTCTCCAGAGAAGCTAATGGGAGGTTCTAAAACCAATCCACCACTTTCATTTTCCACCATTTTCGTCATATTTCTCACACTTTCATGGACTTCTGAGAGAACCCATTTTCTTGTTGCAGCTCAACAACAACAACAGCCCATCAAAACTATTGTGATTCTAGTTATGGAAAATCGTTCCTTTGACCACATGCTTGGTTGGATGAAAAAAGCAATTAATCCAGCTATTAATGGTGTATCAGGAAAAGAATGCAATCCTGTTTCTACTAAAATTCCAAAACCACAAACAATTTGCTTTACTGATGATGCTGAATTCGTAGATCCGGATCCGGGTCACTCTTTTGAAGCTGTAGAACATCAAGTGTTTGGCTCTGGTTCTGTTCCTTCAATGACTGGGTTTGTAGAGCAAGCAATTTCAATGTCTCAAAACCTTTCGGAGACAGTCATGAAAGGATTTAGGCCTCAAGCTGTACCAATCTACGAAGCTTTAGTTCGTGAATTTGCAGTTTTTGATAGATGGTTCTCTTCAATTCCAGGTCCCACACAACCCAATAGACTCTTTGTGTACTCTGCAACTTCTCATGGTTCAACAAGTCATGTTTCCAAACAATTGGCTCGTGGGTATCCACAAAAAACCATCTTTGATTCTGTTCATGATAATGGTAAGGACTTTGGGATTTACTTTCAAAACATACCCACAACTCTGTTTTATAGAAATTTGAGGAAATTGAAGTACGTTTTTAAATTTCACCAATATGGTTTGAAGTTCAAAAAAGATGCTAGAGATGGGAAACTCCCAAGTTTAACAGTAATTGAACCACGATATTATGATCTTAAGGGAATGCCTGCAAATGATGACCACCCTTCTCATGATGTTGCTAATGGGCAAAAGTTTGTGAAGGAGGTTTACGAAACACTAAGAGCTAGTCCCCAGTGGAATCAGACCCTTTTGGTTATCACTTATGATGAACATGGTGGGTTTTTTGATCATGTCAATACTCCTTATGTTAATGTTCCTAATCCAGATGGGAATACTGGTCCTGCTCCATATTTCTTCAAATTCGATCGGCTTGGTGTTCGTGTTCCTACAATTATGATCTCTCCTTGGATTAAGAAAGGCACTGGTAAGAAGCTTAGGACTCATTTGGATTTTTTTTCTTCTCAAACTAGTTCTGTTTTCCCTTTTGATTTTAGTTGAAAATGAGTTCCACTTTTTAGTATAATTTTGGAACTTGCAACTTTCGAAAACTTGTTTTCTATTTACAAATTTAAAAACTTTCGGTGATTAGATTTTAAGTACTTCTTTTCTATGGTCGAAATGGGTATTAAACATGTAGGACACAGTTTTACCAAACGAGTTTTCTATTTTATGTGTTCATATCTAATAAAACAGCTAATAAAACTCGAGTTTTCTGTTTTCTTTCAAAAAATGAAATAGAAAAAAAAATTGTTTTAAACACAAGAAAAACAAAAATAGAGTTATCTTAGTTCACGGTCTTGCTAATATAGTAATATGCTTCTGTTGGGTGATGACTTTTATTGGGTTCTGTGAAGTGGGATTTGACTAGAGAGTGCTGTAATAGCTGGACATAACAAGTGGTTTAGTTGGTACCTAATGGTCTGAGTGCATATATGATTAACCATTTTATTCTATTGGGTAGAACAAACTTGTTTTCTTATTACCTTTCATTTTGATTGTACTGATTTGTAATATTGTGTTTTGGCAGTTATAACTCGGCCACAAGGACCAACTCCAAATTCTGAGTTTGAACATTCTTCAATACCTGCTACCATCAAGAAGATGTTCAATCTCTCTTCTAACTTCTTGACTCATAGAGATGCTTGGGCTGGGACATTTGAACATGTTGTGGGAGAATTGACTGCTCCGAGGACCGACTGCCCTGGTATCTAACACTCATCCTATATTACCATTTCATCCGAGGATTGAAAGTGAAGCCTGCTGAGAAAGATTGTTATATGATATTGAAGTTGTCAAACCGCTTAAAAAATGATTTAAACCTTCACATTCTAGTCAACGAAGTGTTAGTGCAGCTCAACTTGACCATGAGGAAGACTCTTTCATCACAAACTTGTGAAATGACACAATTTGATTGGATATGATAGAGATTGATAAAAGATAACAAATAGGCCTACGTAATTGTAATTGTATCCGATGATATTTTTTCATGTTAGTTGTGTTTGCTATAGATAGAAGTGCGCTAACTAGTTTTGCTCCTGAATATGTTGCAGAGACCTTGCCAGAGGTGACACCTATGAGGAGTACAGAAGCTGAAGAGAACAGGGGATTGTCAGAGTTTCAAAGTGAAGTAGTACAGTTAGCTGCTGTTCTCAATGGTGATCATTTCTTGAGCAGCTTTCCAGGTGAAATGAGCAAGAAAATGAGCGTAAAAGAAGCTCATGAGTACACAAGAGGTGCTGTTTCAAGGTTCATTAGAGCAAGCAAAGAGGCTATCAAGTTGGGAGCAGATGAGACAGCAATTGTAGACATGAGATCATCCCTTACAACCAGATCCTCCATCCACAATTAATACACCTTCATGTCTTATTTATATAGCAGTTTCATGTTCTCAAATATTAACTTAAGTTTAGGCATTTTTCATCTACAAAAGAGACCCACATATGTTAAAAAAGAAAAGTAGTTTTGGTCTATTACTGTTTAAGAGGTGTGATTGTATGCAGTAAGATCATAAGAAATGCTTTAGCCCAAAAAAAAAAAAAAATTATAAGTAATGTTTGTTTGGTTAAATGATTTTTCCCGTATGTATTCAAGAATCAGATGTATTGCCATAAATATTTATCCAAACAAAAATTATATATTGAGGATCATATCTAAAAACGATAAAAAAAATCATTATTTTATGAAGTTTACCTGAATGTAACTTGCCTTTGCTCAATTTGTTCAAACATGTTAAGAGAGGTTTTCTAGGGTAATTGTATTGAGCTACATTTGGTCAAAACATTATTGTTGTTGTTGAATGTTGAGTGTGGACATTTAAGGCTGGTGATATAAAAAAACCATTACAGAGAAATTATTCATATTTGTCGAGGAGTAAGTGTTATGTTAATCTCTACTAATTTTACTGGTGGTCGTTTTATAAAAAAAATGGTAGGTGGTTATGTATTTTAATAAAAAAAATTGTATTTATTTTGTATTTTACTAAGTTGGAATATCACATAATCAATGATCTAAGTTGGTTTGCTTTATTTGGTACTTGGCAGACAAGAATATGCTATGAAGACCCAATTCCATTTTACTCAAAGCCTATGGAACTCCTTTTATTTATGGCACTCTCCTTAAGAGCTATCTGATATACTGGTTGATGTCTTGTATTTTGATGCAGTGGTAATATTATTTAAATGTAACAACTAATTATGTTGGTTATAAAAATAACACTAAAGTAGAATTAGTTAATACAAATATACCATCCGTTGCCCTGTCCGTCAACTATTAATGGAAAAGGCCACCTGCTAATAAGTTTTAATAAACGCTTCGTGAATCAAACATATGAGGCTCGATGTACCAGAAATTTGTTCACAAACGTTTCATTTATATCAAACATACGAAGCTTTAGAAAACGCTTTCATGTTTCTCCTTCACCAAATTCCTAGAGTTTTGTTTTCCCCTCTATGAATCACAATCACTTATCTGCTATTTTCTCTCATTTGGTATAGAAACCCCTGTGCCAGACAACAATGACCCAATGTGAAGTTTCTTTAGCTGCACCAGTGTCCAATCTGAAGCATCATCACCTACGGCTCTGTGCTTTAAGGGACTGTATTTTCAGTTTAATACATCTGAATACAGAGTTCAGACAGAATAAGGACTTTGCCAGGTCGATATGTCAGTAATAAGATCCCGTAATTGATCTATAATAATCTTGAGATGTTCGTTCTTCTTTGCAAGATCCTATAATCAGAACCACATTCCACATAAATTAATGCACAGATTGTAATAAAAGGGGGTAATAAGATGAAGCAGCTAAACAAGGCTTTTAAGCACCCCATTTGAAATTAACACCATGGAATAAGAAACCACCTTTCTTAGGTTGGAGGCTTGCTCTTCTAACTTCTCAACTTCATCTTGTTCTGCAGAGGATGAAGCTGAACTACTTGCAGTTGATCCCGTATCAAATGATTTTGCCTATTTTAATCACAGAAGTAACTTGTCTTAACATATCCAATAGGTGAAACATATTCATATCAGGAATGTAAACATCTCAGCTGGAACCAAACCTCAAAGGTGGTATAGTTGTTAATGCAACTAGAGCAATGCAAAATCCAAATACATACACTATATAAGATTTTTTAAATCTGAATTAGAATCCATTATCATTCAGAGATTGGGTAAATTAAAATGACTAATGCAGAATCTCAAGGAATGCACTGAAATCTGAATCCACCTTAGAAACCGTGTAAAAATTAAGTTAAAAATGTGATGTCATAATTGTGCAATGCTCCTAGAAAAGTGCGATACCATAATTGTACAGCTTTCAAGACCAGATGCTCAAGAATTGCAACAGCTAACGAAACAAGATCCCAAAGTCTGTACTACAAAGCAAATGCCCAGAGACAATTAGATCCCGAGTGCTCAGAAGCTTATGTTACCTATCTGAGTTCTAGCCTTCTAGATACTACGGACACAAAGCCAGTATTTCCATTACAGTAAGCATTGTCATAAAAGATTATTTTGAGGCTTAAAACAAGTTCCAAGGCTATATCCTCATGTGCTAAAGCAAGGCTTACGCCTTTTTGGTATGAGTCGCACGCTTAAGGTTTTTATTCCCTTCAAACGGTTCGTTTCATGCTTACCTATAAAACCCTCGTACCCAACCCATTCTTTTTCTAAAAACATTTCACAAACATATGGTATCTACCACATATAACTACTGAGAAAACAAAACTTTGAAACAAAATCGAACCATCTGGAGAAAAAGGGGAAGGGAATTTACTTTCCGAGAGCTGGGAATTGCAGAGAGAACAGAACGAAGCGAAGCCACGGAGGTTTTGTACCGAAATGGAGCCTCCGCAAGAGCTCGACTAGCTATATCACTACCACCACCACCACCCAGCTCTCCACGGTGTTGTTTAGTAGAGCTATGAGACGCGGAAGCAGGAGTATCACCATTTACAACGCCGTTTGTCCATTAGCAAAAGAAGAGGCGGCAGTGTTGGGCCACAAGGTGGGGTTGCTGAGCTCTTCGTTCATGGAAGATACGATCTGAAAAGCTGACTCAATTGTGTCATTCAGATGCTTCTGATCCTCCATTGCTAGTTCTTGCGTCGCTATTTGGCTAGTTATTGTCATTTTTTTTATTTTTAACCGGTGAGAGTGAAAGCTCTTTAACTCGTTTTCCTAATTTTCAGGGATACTCGTACCAAATAAAACCAAGATTTACCATGTGAAAGATTCCTCATAACGGTCTAGACAAACGACGACCAAAAAGGGTGTGGTAATCTAAAAAAAATTAGATTCGTCGACAGCAGGGTTCGAACCTGCGCGGGCGAAGCCCAACAGATTTCAAGTCTGTCTCCTTAACCACTCGGACATATCGACGTTATTGATGTTTGCTGCATGTTTTATTAATAATTAATAAATATTTTTTTAAAGATTTGGACACGAGAACATTGGATATTTGGATAGTAGTTAAGGCGATGGATGGTTACGGTGGTTAAAGAGATGGGATAACATAACAACATGAGAGTTACTAGTCATCTTCTTCATCAACCTCAATATGTTTTTTCACTCCCAAAAATATCACTTCAAGTTCAGAATCCAGAACCAAAACCTGTATTCGTACCCAGTTTACTATCTTTGGCTCTCACTGTAACCTTGAGTTTGCCTTCTATTTCCTTTGCCATCCCTTCTTTCAATTCTCAGTCTTCTTCTTTACTCTCTCCAACCACCCCATTTTCTCAATCCAAGGATTTGCAGACTGGACTGTTGAACGGGTATCGCTTTCAATTTCTTTTTACTTCCACATTTAGTTTTAAAAATATGACCTTGTGGATAAGATTAGAAACAATTTGGGTTTCGTTCCTTTTTTCAAAAAAATAGCTACTTTGTTTTTGGGAACCCATAAAAGAAGAAGAAAGATTGGTACTAGTTTTGGGAAATTGCTTAACTATACTGAACATAGGCTTTGATTTTGCAGGAAAATCAGGCCCTGCCCGTCAACAAATCCAGGATGTATATCTTCAAATCCTAAATCATCGTCATTTGCATTCCCATGGCAAATTTCTGATAATTCTTCGGACAATGCGATTCAGGTACCAAAGAGATGTTGGTTATAGCAAAAGCACTTTCATTATTATTTAGTTTTTTGGTCTAATACTTATAAATCACTTTTAGTGTTGAATGTTTTGAGGATTTTTTTGGCCATATAAAGCTTTTACAAGCGCATTCATATTTTGGTTCAAGTTTTAAGCATTACTTGACACCTCTTCTTCCTTATTTCCTAAATCAGAAATTGCAAGAAGCAATCATGGAAACTCAGAAAAATACAAAAATTCAGGTTGTGGAAGATACCCCTGATGGTAAGTTGAATGAACTCGAATCTGAAAGTGCTATACAGACACATAATTGATATTTTTTCATGAACAAAAGCTCAAGTAGGAGACTATAAAATGCATAATAGTAACATGTGTAATGAGTAATAGTAATTCACTATTCAAGAACACTTAAGCAATGTGGAAACTCAATATCAACATTTATGCACACTCAAAAAGAAAGATTGAAGCTTGAAATGAGATCAGTAATTTTAGCCATGCTGAGACTTGTGAGTCAGAAGAGATGAGTAATTTTAACCAGTTTGGGAAAAAACAAATTTACTGATTGAAAACCAAATTCAGGTCAATATTTACAAGCCGAGGTTGATGGAGGGTTCGGTCGAGATGTTCTTGAGTTCTTGGTGAAAGGAGATGTAGTTTCTTATAGGTGTGTTGCTAAAAAAGTAACCTATGTCTACCCTTTCACCACAGCTTTGGGGGATTCAAAAGGTCAAGAAGAAAGGATGAAGATAATTTTGGATAAATTGGGCTGGTATGCTCCAAGTTTTGATTCCATGGACTAGGATCTTTCCCATAAAAGTTGCTTGTTAATTTGTTCTTGTGTAGCATGGTGTTCTTAATTATGGCGAGTATTATTACTACTTGACAATGCAATAGCAAACATGTAATGTTCTTCATTTATGTATCAACTTTACTATCTTTTTATGCCCTTTACTAGATCAGGCAATTTTATATTTCGTCACAAAGCCCTTCCAGACAAAATAAAACCTCTCAAGATCGTGCTACAAGTGGAATTGATTGAGGAAAGTTAGGATCAGGTGAAGCCAAGCTTCCTCCAAACAAGTTTCACATGGATAGAATAACAAATAAAACTTGGGTTTATAACTTATAAGTGCTTGGACAACCCCATGGGTGGGTTAACCTTTTTTGGACAGGAACTCATTGCACTTGTAAAAGTACATGCGAGTTTCAGCTAATAGTTTAATATGATATTGATAGATAGATTCAGTAGCAGTAAGATTGTTCATGCTAGTAACTCTTAAATGTTGGACGTTTTGTCTAGCTCAACTAATCACAAGTCTAAACTCTACATAGCATCATGCACAAGCTGTTGTCATAGAAGCTTGAAGTTAAGAATTTTATTGTGTCTATGACTAAAAAGTAAAATCACTAAATAGTAGGCATTTTTCTTCGTTTTGATTTGTGTTATAGTTCTAGAAAATCTTCCCACTTAGATGCAAGGAAGCTTTATGGTATTTCTTGTTACTTGACAAGGTCAGATATGTGAAAATTGAAAATGTAGAAAATTTGGAAACTATGTGTAATCTCCAAAATATATGTAAATGAATTTTGTATATCGTCATGTACTCATTCATTCCTATTATGAACTTGTGAAGTATATATGCTGATGAATGATGCTTGTAATATGAGGGAAGAAAACAGACAGATTGACATCTTTTGTCCTTGAATGCTAGTTTCCATCCAGATTTAAATATTGCATATCGAAATAGTAATTGTCATTGCGCAAGCAATTAGTTTTATTAAAATCTACAGGTTTATAGAGGAGGCATTGAAAACTTCTTGAAGGTCAAGTTCTTTGTTTTACTTATTAACTGTTCATTAACATCCTATTATCAGCCTCCTAAATTTTACCCTGCATAGCAATCTCCCTTTTTTAATGGATAGCAAGAATAGTTTATTAAAGCTGCACGAATGAGTACTCATCTCCATGTGCTCCTTTTACAGTAAATTACAGTAATTACAGTTTGACTAAAGTTTGTAACATGGGTTAGATAATATTTGGTGCAATTTGAAATATATATAATAGCTTGATGAGTTATATTATCTTTGTTGACATTATACACAATTGTTGACTGTTAGGTTCTTGTTTAAAGAAATAAATATTGTGACTAAATAAGCATAGGGTTGAGACAGATGACAGATCAAGGTGAAATTTGTTGTAGAGGTTTTATAATAATAACTCAAGTAGCACTATTTAATCATTAGATGAGAAAAATGAGTCATTTATTTTAAGATGCCGTATGATGAAGTATCACGTTGGATATATTTAAATTATTAATGTTATAAAAGACAGGGGAGATGAAATAATAAATTACTGAAAAAGGAAAGAGAGTATGAACTAATAGTTTGTTTAGTAGAATGGAAATTTTTAATTGTCAGTTATATCCAGGGGAGCACTTCTGACAAATTTTTTTGTTTGATTTAGAAGTGCCTTTGTACTATTAGAAGCGCTTTTACAAGGCATCATAAGTATAAACTAACAGGCCCTTGGTATTTTTTTTACCTTCCTCTAGTACCGGGGTATCCTCTCCTAGTTGTTTGAATTTCTTTCATCTTATTAGAGATCATGTCTACCTAGGACCGGTGGACATTGGCCATAGTTCAGGTCATCATGGCATTTGGATTTCTCTACTATTCTATGAATTGGCCAGGGTAAATATATGTTCTGACTGTTTTGATAGGATTCGTATACGGATATGCATTGAGCAATTTTGCCTGCTACTGCCTCAGAGCTGTTTGGCTAGAAGAGCTTTGGAGCATTATATAATTTCCTTACACTGGCTAATCCTGTTGGTTCTCTAATATTTTTAAAAGTCATTGCTAGTGGCATATACGACTATTATGCTGCGAAACAAGCTGCTTTCAGACGACAACATTTACTGTCAATGCTTGTTAAACCTCTTCAGGAGGAGTGACTCACTTGTGAAGGCCAAATATGTTATGCCCTCACGTCTGGAATATTGTCAGGACTATGCATGGTAGCAGCAGTATTAAGTTCGATAATCGTTTATCAAACTAGAAGGGTTTACACCCTACTGTATAGGAAGTCTCACATTTGTGACGTTGCAAAACCTTCAAAATGAATAGGTAATTTGTTAAGAGCATAGACTTGCAGCAGGGAGTTGCTTACATGCTTAGCAGATAGCAAAGTATAGCTAGTACTGAGCGCTGGAGGTAACAATTTTACAGAATTTGCACAAATAAACAACTCAGTTCCTCTAAAAGTTTCCCTCTGGTCTGCAAGATGAAGACCTTTCTTCACTTGGCATGTAGTTTTGCATATTCTTCTTCACGACAACCTGTGGAAATAAAAACATAAAATTATGCAATGCAGTATTGATCATGACTCTGTAAGTGTAAACTAGAATACATTATTCAAGTTTAGACCTTGTCGATTAAGTTAATAAGGGATGTATTATGTGAATGCCTGAGGTTTGATCTGTCATTTCTTTTTCTCAGTTTTATTGAGATGTAAAGACCGTAGTTCCTTCATGGAATTTGAGATATATGTTGAAGTTGATGTGTACATTCCTTCTTTAATAGCTATAATGTCTTGTTGGACAAATAAATAAATAAAAATTTCTCAAGTGCACGCACGCACGCACACATACAACCGTTAATACTGTGATACCTGTTTTATCTTGGTCAAACAAGTTAATCTAATCACATTCTCTGGAAACAGAGTTGGGTCTTGAACTTGAAAAACACGTTAATCCAATGAACTACATTATTCAGTTACCCTCCTTCCTTATAACCTTGGTTAAGAATCTGTTGTAAGAAATATATCATTATTTGGTAACATATAGACTGCAACATATAGAGTTAGATTTCTACTTCAAAGGAATTTATCTATCTATTTATTTATTTTTATCTATATTCTTCTTTTCATAGAAAGATTTTTTTTTTTCGTTTTGGGAATGCATCATATTATAGTTGAAAAATTAATTTTTTCCTTCTTCTTCCTTCTCTATCATTTTAGCCTAAAGGGTAAAAATAGAAGGGTAATTATATAGACTAAACTTTTAGTGCTTGACACCAGTAGAGAATAGCTAATTCTCATGAGGATATGAACTATAGTATTTTTTTTTCACTTCAAAGGAAATTTGTTTGATCTAAATTCTTCATTTTATGGAAAGAATTTTGATTTTTTTTGGAATGCATCGTACTATAGTGGAAAAGTTATTTTTTTCTTCTTCTTCTTATTTCTGTATCATTGTAGCCTAAAAGGTAAAAAAATAATCTCTCAAAAAAAGAAGGGCAAATATAGAGACTAACCTATTACTGCTTAATAATTACAATAGAGAATATCTAATTCCCGTTAACATATGAAATCTAATATTTTTTTATATTAAATGATTTATTAATTTTAAGTTGTATGCTAAATTCTATTAATTCATAGATACTATCTTAGATAGAATTATAGTGTCTCATTTTTCAATCATAATAGAACTCTAATATATCATAAATAGTACATTAGAGTTCTTTTACGTTTGAAAAATAGTACATGCAAACTCTATTAAATTTTAAAAAAAGACATTAAGGATGTTTATGTACTTTTAATATCGTAATTTTCAAACTTATTAAACTTATAATATACTATCTAAAAATTAATAGATTTAATTATATAATTTATCTAAACTATTAGATTTTTAATTTTTTTAATTATATTGAAAAATCATATAAAAAATGACATAATACATGCAAAAGTAACTCTTAAACATAATAATAATAATAACAATAATAATAAAGTAATTTGATATTCTTAAAAAAATAATGAAAATTTTATTATTTTTAGTATTATCATAACAAAAATACATAAAATATTTATTTTATTTTTATTAATTATCACTTAATACTTTAATAAAATTATAGTTAATAAATTATTCTTCAAAAAACAAAAAAATAACAAATTGCATTACTGCAAAGTGTTAAAAAGAAAAATTAGCAGATTGGATTTTTATTATATCAAGGAATGCATTAAATGTTTGTTATCTTGGAAAACTAAAATTTAATTATTTTTACTGCATTTTCGAAAAATGATAAGAGTTATATGGTTTATTTTTATTAGATTTTTTAATTACGTAATATTTTAAATTAATATAATTTTTTTAAATATAAATAACAATAACAGATAAACAATAATTTAATTATTAACAAATAGATTTTAAAAATAATAAATAATACAACATATCATTTAACAGAAAAACTTTCGTGAGAGTGAATACGAATTTAGATAATTAAAGAAAAATATTTTAATATTTATATTAAATTGAGTTTATATGTGCAAGTAATACATTTATATAAAATAATATAAAGAAATGATTTTTCTTATTTTTAAATTTGATTCTTGTAAAAATTAGTTATTTAAATTAATTATTTTATTATTTAATGATATATTTTTATTGTAACAATAAAAATATTTAAATTTAAACTGTGTTAATATATATATGTATAAATATATAATTATTAATTAAAGTTGCTAGTTAAACATTAACCATGGTTAGGATTTTAACTACATGCAAAAATATATTATTAGGTTAGCAAACACAATATATATATGAAAAATGAAAACCTTCTTATCTCTCATTAAAAAAAAAAAAGTGAAAACCTTTTTCACTTTTATATGTATTAAAAAAGTATTATACGTTTTTCCTGCGAATTCTTCTCTGGTTCGAAAGATATTCGCCAGAAAAAAAACCTAGAATTGTCATTTTTATTAAAATTAATTTTTTGATATCGGAGGTAAAGGGTGAATTTCAGAATTATGAATGAAATTAATCGGCCACATTTTTGAGATTCAGTATCTGAAATGGGGTAATGTTGTATCTATCTCTTCTTCTTCTTCTTAATATTTTTAATTTATTTTTGTTAGTTTTTAGCAGCCTCGTGAATCAAATAAAACTATCTGTGGCATTGTTTTGGTGTTAGATTGTGAACTGATGCTTTAAACACTGTAGGATTGTAGTAAAAATAAGTGAATTTGGTTATGTTGAATGTTAATTATGTGACTACATTTAGGAACTTAATTTAAATTTTAATGCGTCTGAGATTTTGTGTGAAGTATCGTTTTGGGAAAACCTAGTTAATCAAAGAAGTGGGAGCATGTTTTTCTCTTAATTTTTCTTCTTTTTGCCGTTCTGTCCGTTACAGATTATCATAAAAATAGAGATATCATGAAAAGATACGTATCCTCGGTTTGATTTATGGAAAATTAAACTGAAGCCAACTTAGAATTCATTCAAAATCAGTTTTCCCTGCTTATCTTCATCAGTATAATGATTTTATTTGAATTGTTTTATCACCAATTAATCTGTTCATCATGATTTTTTGCTTTCCTTGCACTATTTTTTGTTTTTGTTTTTAAATTGTGATTGGATATGATAATAATGTAAGTGACTTGTGATGGCTAGGAATTATGATAATGTCATTGATACTCAAACCATGGCATTTTTAGTGGTGATATGTGCAAACTTGCTGTTCTTATTTTGTAAGTTCGTTATGTTACTATTCAGTTGGCATCAGATGATCATAGATTCTTTCAAAATTTATTTAGTTGTTCATTGAACTAATTGTTTCAGCTCTACCTTGCAACTAATTTATTTACATGTGATTTATGTTTCTATTTTTGCAATGCCCTCAGCATTGGATAACGACATTATTATTACCCGTTAGTCTTTGCTTTCTTTTTTGTCGTTTTATTGGAGTTTTTGCTTATTATGGAATTTTTTTCTTCTTTCTTCTTTAATGCATTAGGGCTTCAGAAATGCCAAGTGAACTTATTAATGATGCATCCGGAAATATCGGATGGAAATTAATATGTTGATTATGACGTGTTTGTGACGTGAAAACCTTAGAAGAAGACAGGAGATACATGTGGTAATATACATAGGGCTAAAAGGATTATAATAATGGAATGTAATAAAGAGGAGGCACTCAAGGCCAAAGAGGTAGCGGAGAAAAAATTTGCCGAGAAAGATATTGATGGGGCCAAGAGATTTGCTTTAAAGGCCCAAAATCTCTTCCCTAATCTTGATGGTATTTCTGAATTGTTGGTGACACTTGATGTCTACATCGCTGCCAAGGAAAGAATAAATGGGAAAGTTGATTGGTACAAGATCCTCGGTGTGGATCCCTTGGCTGATGAGGCTACAATCCAAAAGCAATATAAGACATTGGCTCTTAAAGTTCACCCCGGAAAAAACCAATCTGTGGGTGCTGATGGAGCTTTCAAAATTGTGTCTGAAGTGCGGAGTTTGCTGTCCAATAATCACAAGAGAGCTTTTTATGATGAAAAGCAGAACTCAAGTTTTATGCCTGAAAAAGTTATGGAACAAAAATTGTCAGTTCCAGCTGGTCAGAATGGTGCAACATGTTCACGGTCTTCTTTTGCTACTTCGCATGGGATGAGGTCCACATTCTGGACCACGTGTAATGCTTGCAAGGTACAATTTGAATATCTTAGAGTGTACCTGAATCAAAAGCTTGTATGTGCTAACTGCCGACAGACCTTTTCTGCTTTTGAGGTACCACCTCCACGTATTAATGGTAATGGCTCATCCACTCCTTGGACTTCATACTTGCAACGACATAATTTTGGTCCACATTCCATGATGAAAAACACTTTTGCTCCTGGGAGGATGCCAACTCCCACTTCAACCTTGAGACAATCAGTATTTCCTGGTGTTGAGTCGATTGATTTGTCAAAGAAAATTTACCAGGTAGGTGGAATTGGTGGGTTGCAGGCACCCTCTTCTATTGTTGCTGAAACTGTAGGCGGCATTCATCCAACATTTAAGCACTTTAAGAGAGGGCGTCAGGAGGCATCATTAGATGCTACGATAGAAGGTATGCCTAGGTCTCAAATCCCAAAGAAAACAAGTGCTGGTATGGGTATGAAGTTTTCTAGTTCTGCTTCTAGTGTAGCACTAAAAGGAGATCGACCTCAGGAAAAAAGATGTGTCAATGTTCCAGAAATGGTGAATCGACATGTGGAAGCTCCCATTAAAACTGGTTTTGTATCAGAAAAGGCTATTTTGGGTACAAAAAAGTGGAATGTAGCTGATAGACAGATAAACTGTTTGAGGGAGCTGTCTCCCATAGAAATTCGAAATATCTTGATGAAGAAGGCTAAGAAAGAGATTCAGAAGAAGCTTAATGAGTGGACCATGGCTTCTGTGATGAAGACTCCAGGTAGACCACGGGAGATGGAGGACAACAAGAAAGCAAAGAAAGTTGTTTCTACTATTGTGAAAGCTGATGTGAGCAGATATAGCACAATTCCGGATATCAAGAACCAAGGGCATACTAAAAATCCATTACCTGCCAAATCTGTTGATGATTCTGGTGCAGAGGATTCTAATGCAGGGTCAATGAGTGTTCCAGATCCAGACTTTCATGATTTTGATGAGGATCGTACTGAAAGTTCATTTGGTAATAATCAAGTTTGGGCTGCATACGATGAGGATGATGGCATGCCCCGTTATTATGCTATGATCCATTCTGTGATATCTTTAAAACCATTCAAAATGAAGATTAGTTGGCTCAATACCAAAAGCAATGATGAACTGGCTCCAATAAATTGGGTTGCTTCTGGTTTTCCTAAAACTAGTGGAGATTTTCGAATTGGGAAGCATGAAATTTACCACTCTCTTAATTCTTTCTCACACAAGGTTACGTGGACAAAAGGCATCAGAGGGGTTGTCCGGATATATCCTACAGTGGGAGATGTTTGGGCTCTCTATAGAAACTGGTCCCCTGATTGGAATGAACTTACCCCAGATGAAGTGATACACACGTATGATATGGTGGAAGTGTTGGAAGTTTGCAATGAAGAGCTAGGTGTGAGTGTTGTACCTCTTGTCAAAGTGGCTGGTTTGAAGACTGTATTTCGTCGGCATTCAGACCCAAGTAAAATCAGGAAAATTCCCAGGGAAGAGATGTTTCGATTATCTCATCGGGTCCCTTCCGTCTTCCTCACTGGCCAAGAAAGTCAAAATGCTCCTAAAGATTGCTGGGAGCTTGATCCAGCAGCTACACCTTTAGAACTTCTTCAGGTAGTAACGCAAGAACAAAGTGAACAAATTGTGTTTACAGCTGAAATAACTAATGGAAAAAAC
This sequence comes from Hippophae tibetana, assembly GCA_037013495.1. NCBI lineage: Eukaryota > Viridiplantae > Streptophyta > Magnoliopsida > Rosales > Elaeagnaceae > Hippophae > Hippophae tibetana. The sequence continues at coordinate 3,674,921 of CM072812.1, forward strand.
CTGGTGAAGTCTTTGGAAAGCCCAAGGTTGGAGCTAGTGGGTAATTGCAAAACTCCTATTGAGAAAGGTCTGATACAAGATGCTAGAGATCCTTTTGTTGCTCAAATGATAGAGAAGGACACTGAACAATCAAAGTGCTTAGTATATTATCGGAAACGGTTAAGGGAAGACAAAAGGCTGTAGGGTGCTGACTGATCATCATTGTAGTGGATAGACCTAAAATGACTGGAATTCACCTTTTTTGTTTTGCAATATAGAGTTTCTTTTCAGTTAAAGTCTTGGTTCTTTTTACCATTTGTAGGTGGACAACATTTTCTATCAAGTCTAATAAGCAGCTTCTTGGGGGGGGGGAAGGTTTTTCTTCAACGCTTTCCTACAGATAAGTTATGTGCAGCTATTCAACCTTGTGAACTTAGGAGCTCCATGGCTTTTCTTTATACAGCATAATGCTTTACATTGTTCTCTTTTGTGCTGTTACATTAAACTGAAATGAAGCTTCAAACCTTATCTTCTCTATGACTTTTGGAATTTGTTACCTCAATAGTTGTTTGTTGTTTTCGTTTTACAAACCAATATATTGTGTTTTCTTGATTTTATGTTTGTTTGTTTCTTAATTTTCCTTTCAGAACAACTATTGAAAGATGAAAACATTTCGACAAATAAAAGGAGAAATATATTTAATTAAAAGAAAAAATTAAACATGAAAGCCAGAAGTGAGTGGCAGCCAATTAAATCATATTTAAGGGCAGTGAGACAGTGTCCAAAGAATAAAACTTATAATTAAAATATACATAAAACAATTATTATGAATTGGATGTAGGAAGTTGGAGCTCTGGTCTCTCCCTGTTCCCCATTCTTCTCCAACTTCTGTTCAATTGCAATTCACATCCCACAACCTCAAATCTCTCCCCTCAATGCAAATCCACCCATTTTCCTCATCAAATTTCAATAAAGGAAACCTGAAGCCCCCAAATGGACAACAACATTAACACCAATGCCAATGCCAACACCAACACCGCCCCCAACAAACCCAATCCACCGTGTACCCACCAACCCAAATGGAAATTCCAGCAAACCCAGCTGCATATCACTACTCCGAGGCTTATGGTCCTACCATCATCAAGATATCGAGCAAGTCAACGATTTCAAGAACCACCAACTCTCATTGGCCCATATCAAGAAGATCATGAAAGCCGATGAATATGTCCGTATGATATCTGCCGAAGCACCCATCTTGTTCTCTAAGGCATGCGAGTTATTTATTCTTGAGCTTACCATTCACTCTTGGCTTCACGCTGAAGAGAACAAGCACAGAGGTTTGCAGAAAAATGACATCGCTGCGGCTATTACTCGGACCGATATTTTTGGTTTTTTGGTGGTTATTGTGCCCAGAGATGATATCAAGGACGAGTCTGGGTTTATTGGGATGGTTGGAGCTCTGGCTAGTGGGGTTCCTTATAATTACCTGCCTATGGGTCAGCCAGCTGCTGGTATGATGATTGGTCAACCGGCTATGAACCCCTCTGGTGTATATATGCAGCCACTGTCCCAGGCTTGTAAGTCCGTTTGGAAAACTGCTGTGGACGATGGGTCGTATGGAAGTGGAGGCAGTAATGGGCAGAGCAATCTTGATGGACAAAGGTTTGTTCTTGCTTATCTGAAACCGTGTTTTTGGATATTTTATGACTTTTTTGGTAAACTTTCACGTGGATTTGACAATGCTGTGGTGTTTAGAATAAATTTAGCATTTCTGTACAATATCCGATTAATGGTTACAAGTGTGCTCTTAATTTGTGTTGTTTTGATGTTGTGATATAGTTTTGGCCTGTCTCTAGAAGACTACAAGTTGAGAAGGTGAAATGTTATATTAATTGTGGGATCACTTATAAACATAGGTTAGGTCAATTATATTATGAAATGTAGACTGATGCGTGTATCAAGTTGTGTTAAAAAAAAACAATTTTCCTGTTTTTGTTCGCAGATGATAGGTAAGATTTGAATCTCCTCATATAGGTTGTCACATGTTTCCTGGGTTATGTGAACACTGGTTATATGACTTAGCCACGTGAACAGACTTTATTTATGCAATAAGCAAGTGGTCTGAACTCTTAGATGTTACTCTGAACTCCCAAGTCTTTCAGGCTCGTGTTGGACTGGATGTCCATGTTAGAAACTAAAAGTTGGGGTAGGAAAATCGTTGTTTAAGGCTAACCTTCTCTCTTCTAAACCGTGCTGCAAATTGTGATGGATTGGAGGCCGAACGTCACGTGTGCCTGATTAATTTTGTCAATTATCAATATAGGGTTTATTTACTCCACCTTGAAGAGGCGGAAGAAAGGGATTATAAGTGCTTCACTGACTTATGGGACTAGTAGTGGCCCTTACCCTTTTTCCTTATATTTCTGCCTTTGTGGTGTGATAAATAGAAGATGTGATTTATTGATTCTTGGGCATTGAAAATTGAACCCAGACAATGAGGTACGAATCATGTTAACAACAAAGTAATCGATAAACTAGAGATCATTGGAGTGGTTGTGGGAATTGTTGATCTTTAGAATGTCATCAACCATTAAAACTGAGGCTATAGGGAACTATTGGTCATGAACAAGATAAACCGATTGTTTGGTACATTACGTTATTGCTTCACGACACTAGATTGCCCCTAAACTCACATCTGGTCTTTTTCCTTCAAAACATATTAGCTTATATTCTTTTCAAATTATTTTTAAGTTTCTTTTTGCATGGTTTAGTATTTTGTATTCATTCTCTCGTGCAATTGACAAGATATTTGAAGTACTCATTTGAATTCAATGAACGCTATCTTTCTAGCATTATAAATTCTTACTTACTGTAGGTTTAAGCAACTGTTTGGCCTCAACATTGCAATATTCATTCATGTTACAGTTGCTTTTAAGCTTTGAAAATGTACCTGATCATAGGATTGGTATATTTAGATTACCTTTATTTTTATTTTGGTACCATAGTTAACACATAAAATACACATTTTTCTCAATTTTAACAGTAGTTGTGCCTTTGAGTTACTCTAATTTATTAATATTATTGTTGAAATTGACAAAAATGTGTATCGATAAACTAAATAGGCGTATTTCATATGTTCTAGTTGAGAATAATGGTCAAAAAGTATACTAAAATAATAACATGGGTAGTCTAAAGTTACCGATTCCTTGATCATCAGTGTTGTCTATTTTTACCGTTTTATATGTTGTTAAAGAGGTCATTTTAAAATAAATGAAACGGTATTCTCAAGTTGCAAGACGTCTGAACTAAGTAATATTCAAGACGTGTGTTTATAGAGTTTTTTTTTATCAATTGATAATTGCTCTTTAGGTGAGAGAGAGGATAAGATCCGTAGTTAGACTCAATCAATTAAACTATTAAGTGATTATCTTATACAGTAGTCTTGCTTTGTATACTGATTTTTGCTGATGTATGATGCTTATACTTTTTTTTAGACGAGAGCGTTTAATTCAGACAAATGTTAATTTTATTGGCTTAACTTCGTGCATTCCAGTTACTCAACCATTAATGTTTTTCCAAGTGGTTTGTGTCACAAGCAATTATGGTAGCAACTATTTTCCTAATACTATTAAATGAAAAACAGTTCTAACTTGGGTTTGGGTTTGTGGTTGTTGTTTACAGTTGCAGCAACTAATTTAGCTTGAAGCAGAGATAATACAATCAAGCTACACAGATATCAGTTGGAATTTTGATTCATTTTTAATTGTAATTTTGCTTATTTTAATTTTATTTTGTTCGGATGCTCTCTGAAAACACCTCATAGCAATTGGTTCAGTGTTGAATATCTAATTGGGACTTGTAATTGTTCAGTTTGTATCACTATCTTAGCAACAAAACAAACACCAATAAAAGGAAAAGGTTAGTGGAAAGATTGGGGTATTCATGGCTTCATGCTAGAAATACTGTTACGAAAATTTCATTTATGATTTTATTAACATTAGCACATATATTGTTTTTGTAATAAATTCCTCACCTAACTATTTTTAGTAACAAAATAATATCATTAGTGGTTTAAAATATCAGGATTTATTATATTGAACTGAAATTTTACAAAAGTATAAAGATATTATCGTATTAAGATATTTTCTATAAAACAAAATAAAAACAAGTATTGAGAATATTGAAACATGATATTTATGCAAAATTTTAGTAGGATGTGCAATAATGTTGAATTACAATCATAATTTACAATTAATATGATTTTTTTATTAAATATAAGTTTGATTATACGCATCAATAATAATATATTACATTATTTAAATTTTTCTTAAATTTACAATATATAATTTGTTTTCATGTCCTAAATTTAAAAGAGAGATAAATAAAAGTGATAGAACATTTTTTTAAAAAAAGGTGATAAAAATGTTACATTCCACTATTAAATCGCTAAATGGAAGAGAAAAAAAATAATGAATTGATATTTAGTAATCTACTTATATGATTTTACTTATTTATAATATTTTTGTTTAATCTTCTAAAAAAAACATATATTTTTTAAAATATATATATATATATATATATATATATATAATATCATACAATTGAACCTATTTAATATAGTGTGTGTTTGTCAAAAATACTAGACATATAATGAAATAAAATGACATAATTTTCTTTCAAATAATATTTTTGATAAGTTATTTTTATGTATTATTAATAATTAATAAATATTTATAAAAAATAGTTGATAAATATATGAATAAAAAATATTAATTTTTGTATCAAAATTTTACATTTTCATCAACTTTTCTTTATGTATTTTATTATGTATTAATAGCACATCATATATTAAAAAAAAATTGGAACATGAGATTGGGACTCCTTACCCATTAGGGCATGATATAATACATTTAAGTTATTTTTTTAATAAGAATATTGTTCCAAATAAAACTCTTCAAGGATCTCCATTTATACCGGTTAAAAAGAAAAAAAAAGTTATTGGTCTCCATGACTCCATGTAAAATAAATAAATAAATAAAATTGAATTGTTGTGGGCATTCTCGTCAAAGCCAAAAAAAAAATCAATACAAGACTTGGGCTGCTTCCTAAAATTTAACCAACAAGGGATAAACGCGTCAGAACTCAAAACTCTTTCTTCACCTTCCCTTAGATCTAGTCCGTTCTCAACCCTAACTCATAAATTATCAAATTTGGTTTGAGAAAATGGATGCCATAGACTCTGTTGTCGATCCTCTAAGAGACTTCTCTAAGGACAGCATTCGTCTTGTCAAGAGGTGTCACAAGCCCGATCGCAAAGGTATTACTACTTCTTTAGTCCCTATCTTCTATTTTGCATGCGGATATTCTTTCAATCTGGTGGTCTTCAAATTAGGGTTTTTATTTTTTTATTCCTTTGTTCACTGATCTGTGTTTTATTAATATTCTGAATTGTATTGTTGATTCTGGTTTAGAGTTCACGAAGGTAGCGTTTCGTACCGCCATCGGATTTGTAGTGATGGGATTCGTTGGCTTTTTCGTGAAGTTGATATTCATCCCCATCAACAACATTATCGTCGGATCCACTTAGGTATTTTATTTTTATTTTTTTAGCTCGATTGTTTCTTCAATCGTCATTCTTCATGCAATGGGTAAATTTATTACTTGATCGGAAAATCTGTTAAATTTTATGAGGGAGTATGATTGAAAATCTTGTTTAAGAATAAAATAATTGATTCCATTTGAATTTTGATTGTAACTTAACTAATTTTATTCTAATCTACTTTTGAGTTTGCAATATTTATTCTATGTTTGTGCTTGTGACTAATTTGCTTGATAATTACAAACATGCAGAATGTTTATTGGCTTCTTTTGGGTAATCGTAGATTTGTATTTATAACTGAATCAATTTATTGGTGTATTTGACACCTTCCTAAGTTATTTAACATGGTTTCACTTTTAATCTCCCCTCAGTAAAAAAAAAAGCAAAAAATTTCATTTTCGTACCACGTTAAAAAAAATATTTATTTGAACATTTTCTTGAGGGGGTTCAAAATGAAACTCCATGTATAAAATGGTTATGTTATCCAATCAAAGCTATCCGATATTGGTGTTCAGATTTGTATACCTTGTAGAAAGCCTTCGGTCCTTTAAGGATGCTAATTCTCATTTACAGATGTTTATAATGATTTCTTATAATCATATCTGTTGTGTCTGTAGTTTCTAATTTGTTATAGTTCTCATTTCGTAGAGCAAAAGCCATTTATTATATATTTCCTTGAGTATCGTATGATTATTATAGATGATTAAATTGATTGAATATAGATGCTGCAATATGAAGTAAGCTGTTTAGGTCTTGAATTATGTGAAGAATCGCTTTTTGTCAACATGGTGTACTACACAATTGTGGTTACTTCCTCATCTCAGTGTATTACGTGTGCATATTTCTCTGGCTTCTGTCTGTTGCTGAGTTTATATGAAATGTCTATTAATGTCCCTTTTTTAAATTGTTAGTTTCAAGGCACATTTTATCCGATAGATAGTATAGTATCGTGTGGTTGATGATTGTCATCTCTTCTCAGTATTGAGAAACCATTACTCTCAATCATCCCCTTTTAGCTTGCACAAAATTTGCTTAACTAAGCATCATGAATGGAGTATTGGAGAGCATTGCCTAATAGATTTAACTTTACTTGATTTTAATGGTGATGTTCACATTATAGATGTCATAGCCATAAGCTTTAGCTGATGGATTTGTTTTCAAGGTGATGGTTTTAATTTCATTGGCAATGTTCACGCATTTAGCCATTTAGGACTGCTTTATATTGTTGTCTTACATTTGTTTACTGATGCTGTTTTTTAAAATACAATTTCAGGTCCTGCAGAGTGCTTGAGCTAGAAACTGGAATATGCATGACTGCAACTGTATCAAAGAGTTCTTAGTGCATATTTCTTTTTTGTTTTTCCTGACTTTCTTCCGCTAGTTATGCATGCGTTTACTTTAGTTGATAAAACCATTAGACTTGAACTTTTGTCAGCTTTATTAAATGGGATTTTGGTATTGTCTTCCATCTATTTTGTTTGAGGTGTGTATGCTATACTAATATGTGAATTGGAGTAATAAGGAATCGGGCTAATGGGTAGGAATGAATGAATAGATTCATTACTTTTGATAGCGTTTACTTGGAATGGAATGGGAATTGAAAGAAATTATTCATTAATCTTAGAATATTGATTTTGAGATATATGATGATATGGTACTCCAATTCAATATAATGGAATTTAAGGTCAGTACAATTATTTTCTTTCAAAAAACAAATATTCAAAACTTAATAGAGAAAAAAATATGAGTGGTGGGGAGTATATTTCATAAATAATTTATGATACCTCTGTTAAAAGTACCAGGTAAGTAAAAATAGATAATATTTATATGCTCTGCTTATTTTGTGAGTTTTAAAGCTAAACGATTGAAACTTGTAAACGGATTTCAATTAAGTTCACAAGCAATCTATTGATGAATAATGTGACTATCGTTCTTGTTAAGCCTCTTTTTTTTTAATATATATTTTTATAATAAGTATGCTTGGATGTTATATGAGAAGGCGCTTTTTTATAAGTGCATTATAAAAGTTTGGACTTCTGAGCATTCGAAAAGGTAAACCGAGATACTTACAAGAAAAATAAGGTGATTATAAAGGTTTTAAATTTATTTTAAAAATGATATTTAAATTTTGTATTTATTTTTGTAACAATTTAGTTTTATTGCTATGAAAAATTGACTGTATAAGTATAAATAATTATTTTTATGTTTTTTTTTTGTTGTAGTTTATTTAAGTTATAATAATTTCTATTAAATGTAATTGAAAAGATAAAAAAAACATTAATTTTTTTGTGGTTATTTTTTATAATAATAATATTAAATTATTATAAAGAATAAGTATATAATTTAAATTTTATTTTTATAATAAATAAAGAGAAGTATTTTTTTTATTTTTAAAATAGGGGAATAACTATTTGTTGACAATAATATAGTCAACCCATGAAAAATAACGGTTCTAATATGATATTGTTTATAACTCTCTATTTCAAGATCCTTCTATTAATAGCATTACCTTTAAAATGATTATTTTAGAAGATAGTTTCAGTTGTGGGATGGTTAAAGATGATGGTGTGATTTGCTAGGACCAAATCTGATAATTTGGGTATGTACAAAATTTTTGGGAATTTCAATTTTAAGACCATGGCTTCAAGTAGGCAATCTGAAGGGCTATATATTTTTTTTCTAGTTCCCGTACTGAGTTGCCTATAGAGTCTACACAGCTTGTTCCCTTTTTTGTTTGACAAATAAATTATCAAAGATTAGAAAAATCACAATTGCTCTGGCTGAAAAAATCGTCAAGTTAAATTTGTTTATAAGTTTAAAGTGTATAATTTTGAAAACAAGATTCACGTGTAAATGGATTCATTTATACTGAGATACAAATGAGTTGTTTAAGCTCTAGATTTTCTTTATGTTTGCTTATTAATTTACTGATATGTATAGATGTTTCATGTTTGAATTGACAAGCTAGAAAGTTTGTTAACAATTCGAATTGCATAAATATGAATGGGCATTTTGTTGGTACGATAGTTTCACATTGTTTGATCACAATTTAATTAGTTTCCACTTTATTAGAACTCAATTCACTATATTTTAACTTTATTTGATCTCATTTTGATTTTATTTTATCATAATTCAATTTTATTTGACATCATTTCTACTATAATTTAACTTTATTTGACTTTCTTTCTACCAAAAATAAATGTGTAGATAAAATAAATTAAAATAAAGAAAGTAATATAACAACATTAGAATAATTATCTCAATACATGTGTAAAAAAACGTATATTTTAAATTATAATTAACTAACATAAACCATTCTTAAAGATGCATAATTGGAATTTTTTGGCCAACTTTAATATATTAACTAGACTCTAGCAAATAAATCTTAGTCTCAATGATGCACACTCATGTAAAATACTACATAACCATAAGCTTGATTGCCATAAGTGTCATTCTTTAGTCTAAAATGAACTAAGTAGTTCTTGTCCATCATCTAACTTCAACCTTTTTTTGCCTGCAAAATATAATAATAATAAATTATTAAGTTGTCAATTCAAATAGCATACAATTCGTAGAAGAATGCCGTAACTTACTAAAAGTGTTAAATTTTTATGGGTATTATCAGGTACAAAATTAATACATAAAAGTTCATGCATATCAACATTTTTCTTCAATTTTTGACTCCATATCAACCCTCAGCTGTAAAAAAGTTCTAACAATATGCCTATGTTAATCAATCTATGCCAGCTTAATACAATATGAACCAATAATTTCTTTAATATATAAACCAAGTGTTACCATTGATTCAGATTTCATATAATTAAGTCATGTAAAACAGATAAAAAATATAAAATGTTGCAGAATTGACTTACTTTTTCCAATTTCTGTTCTATCTCTTGAGTCGTTCTTAGCAGCTCAAGAGAAGTTCTCAAATGTGACTTACCTTTGCGATCAATAACATTATATTTTGTCTGCATTTATAGAAATAATAGAAATGTTTTGGTTAACAATTTAAAGAATGAGCAAGGGTAGTTTAAAGTAGAGTGATTAACATGAAATATTATGATAGAATAAAACTGTGAAGAAGGTTTTATATCATGCAAATAGTAATTGACCTCAACAACCCATTTTTATATGAGTATATATGCATCCATTCCCCAACTTCAAGAGCGCCAAGTTGAGCACAAGCTGGAAAAACAGAGACAATACTAATCTCATTAGGTTCATACCAAGCATTTGCACCTCATGGAAGAAATCTAATGCATCAGAATAGTACCCCAATTTTGCGTACCCAGAAAACATTGCTGTCCAAGACAGAACAAGCTTTTTTGACATTTCTTCAAACAATGCTCTTGCTCTCCTCATCTGCCCTATTCTAGCATGCCCAAAAAGGAGACAATTTCGAGATATTGCATCTCTTTCACTCATTTCCTCAAACACTTCATGTGCATCTATAAAATTATCATACTTCGTATACATATCAATCAAAGCATTATCATTACAGAATTAGATTTGGTCCAAACTTACAAAGCTATGCGTGAACGTGCTTACCCAACTAATGACAAATTAGGCCTGCACAAGTTTTTAATACAAATGGGAATATGAATTTATCAGGGAAAATGAAGTTTTTAGCTTGTGGGTGTCTAAGCATTTGCTTGTAAAGAATGATAGCTGGGCCATACATAAATTATGTGTATACGTTCTGATCATTGCATTGAATAGAAGTACGTTTTGATCAACCACTCGTTGGAAGAGCAAAGTAGCATACTCTACCTCTCCTTCGCTATCACACACGTCCACCATTTTCGTGTCTAAAAAGTTACTTTGTGACAATGAATACTTTATCATTTGGGTATGATTTTTTTCAACCCAGCAATGTTAAGTCAATTTTGTAACGTAGGCAAGAATAAGTTTTCCATTTCTTTGACAATTAAGGCCCATATTCATACCCAACCTCCGCGGAAGCTCCATTGGATTTGTTCAGTTCTCTCTTCTGCATTCTTCAATCACTTGAGTGGTTTTTGCTCTAATGAGTTATGATTATAGGCGCTCGACGTCATTTGGGATTCTAGGGCACATTAAAAGTGCAGGTAAGCCAATAATAAACAAATGGGATTTTATCGGTTGTTTCAGATAAGAGACAAGTGTATTAGTTCTCTAAGAAGCATTAATGCTTCTAAGTTCTAACTTCATGTGTAAATTTTCAGTGTTATGCTTGAAACTTTTACTCTGATGTAATAGTTCTTAGGGTTTGTTTCTGTGTTGCTTGAATAAGTTCTACTTTGAGTTGACCTTAAAATGGGCAAGTTTGCTAATACCTTTTACCTTCATTTTCATTAGTACTTTTTGGTAACTGGCCCGCACCTAATATTCTACGCAAGACATCATGTACAATTGTGAGATGCAATTATTTGTTATAAACTCTACTTAGTTTTTATACAATAGCTCTTAATATCAGTCTGTTTTTCAAAAATTAGACAGGTAAGGAGAAATGTTTTTGCTTATAGCAATTCAAACTGACATATTCTACATTGACATTGTAAATACCACTCATTCATTGACCTATGCTGAAGGCATTGTAGTAGTATCAAATGATTTCTTCCTGACCAAGAGGCAAGTTATCCTTGAAGGTTGTGCATCCGCATTTTCAAGACTACACAAGACAAAGTCAGGCCTGTGGAGAGCAAGGTTCAAGTGATCCTTTCCAATGACAAGGGCAGTTGCGTCGAGAAGAACATGCCATGAATTCCTATGAGCTTCCGACACCCAATGCAGTGAATGATGAGTCCCGTTGACAACAGCAGTGTAAGCAAACAGGCCCTTTTGCTTGTATTTACTTTTCTTCCTAAAATACTGACTAATCTGTGAACCTTTGATCCTCAAATCCAACCAAGTCTCTGGTGCTAAAGTCACTCTGGCTTCCTTGAAACTAGCATATTCCCTTATGCAGTCTTCTTCTTCTCCAATAATAGTCATATATGTGTTTCCCTTGAAAAATGGATAGCTTTCTCCTACTAACTTCATGGCATCAATATAGTTTGGGGTAAAGAGAACAAGATACTCACTATCAGGCAAGCCACAGTGTTTCAGAACCTTGTTTCGAGCTTGAATCTCGGGAATTGAGATGAAACTACCAGGGAAGGAGGATTTTGTTGTGAGGATATCTAGCAATCTTGATGGCTCCAATTGAGTTCTGTCCAACTCTGGAGCATTACTTCCAAAGGAGGGTGATGAAGGCTCTCTAAAACCACCTCTAGGAGATTTTCGCTTATCATCAGGACTAGGTTCAGATGATTCATCATTGATGCAAATACTAGAGAGATCAAATTTTTCTCCTTCAAGAAGTCCTACATATTGTGGATACTTTGCTAAGACATATTGCTCTACGTATTCCATTTCTGTTGGTGTAATTGGACCAGACCATCTGAGGCCTAAACCATCATCATGAAGTGTTGATATGGCTTCAGCTATGATATGAGCAGGAATAACAGTTTGTGCTTTCTGTTCCATATCAAAATTTAGGTCAATTAATGAAAAACTCCACCCATTAAATCATAAAAAATTACCAAACAAGCCCTTAAGATTTTGAGTTATAATACCTTGATGACCATACTTCTTGGTCTTCCATCTCCTTTCTGTGGTTTGTGAATAGAAGCAAATAAAGACTTTTTGCATAGACCCTCCTTTGCAGCCTTTTTTTTCAGATGTAACACCAACAGTTAAAACATTTTCCAAAACAAGACCTTTTGGATAGAATTGACATAAAAAAAAGACGGAAAGAAAGAAAAAGAAATCTTAGAACTTTAGTATTACTTACCTTGTTAACTGCATGTGTAACAATCTCTCCTTCAGTGTTCCTTCCCATGTACTAATTCTTTCTACCCCTCAAAGAACTAAACAAATTCGCCTTAATAAAAAAAGGGGCTACAGTAATTTGTTTGAGGTTATCATAAACAAGATCAAATTGGCATTTCAACAGAACTAGAAGTAGAAAATGAAGACAGGAAATTTAAAAAAAAAAAAAAGTGTAAAAGGCTGTTCTCAAGTTACCAAACAAGTCTCTATTGCCTTTAGAAGTGAGGCTGAGAGCTTTGATAAAATAAAGAAAAGGTAGTGAAGAGGATAGAAGAGGTAAATAGAGGGAAGATGCAGAGAAGGTGTGAAGAGAAGACCAAGCAAGATTGATCACCTAGAGCTTTCTTGTTGCAATTGTGGATCTGTTTATGAGCTATTAAACAAATAAGAAGAGCTTACATCACAGAAAAGTACATTGACAATGATATTAGCAATATTTTAAAACTTCATTGGTTGAAACAGTGTTAAACCAATATGTGAATTTAACCATGGTTTTGAAAATTTTGATAATGCTTTTGAATGCTACTGTGTCTCATCTAACCAAAACTTGATTTAATAATTGATCTACCTTAACTTTGAATTTGGGATTATGAATTATTAGTTGGTAATGTACTAAATTAATAAGGTGGTGAAGATTAATTAAGGCATGAGAGAGGGAATAATGAGAGAGATAAATAAGAAAGAAAATGTAATTTTATGTCTCTCTTTGTTCTCTCTTATGTTGATTGGCACTGGACCGACCACCACATCAGTTTTATCCAAATAACATAATAATAATAATAATAATAATAATAATAATAATTTTTCTGTAAATGATAGATGGTGTGGAGTTTATTTTAAAATACAACTGTTTTATGGCTGTAAATATTCTGATATATTAATTTGGAAGGAGTACAACTGACTTAAAGATTAATTATTTATAAAAATAATGACCCATTGAGGTCTTTTGTGAATATTTCTGGACTAACAATACACCAATAAGAAGATAGCATATTTTCTTTTCTTTTCTTTTCTTTTCTCTTTTTTTTTTAAAAAACAAACTTAAAATAACATCATCTTTGTTTGTATCATTACAAACTCATTTCAGTATAATCCAAGCATCATTGGGCAAATTGAAAGTTTTGGCTGAATGCTAGAATTGCCATTATATAAAGGTTGTATTGAAATTCATTTAGTAAGAAAGCCTGGTTTTATTACTATTGAACAAAAATTCTACTAATTTGAAAAAAGGTTCATATCACACCCAAGTTATTAAAATTATGTCTTTATGATATTTTAATCCTTCAATTTTTAATGAGTATACTTAGGTCTCTATTTCTTTAAAAAAAAATTGTATATATTAGTCTTAAAATTTCAGATTTTAGTAAATTTTAAGAATTAAAGTGTTAATTTCTTTATTTTTGGGTACATTGATGTCATAATAAGGACTAAAGTGTCCATTCTTTTTGTATATATATCCCCCCATTTTGACATTATAAAATGTAAGTGTTTGTATTTTATCAAAATCACATAAGTTTGTAAAGATGCCATTTAGAGATTCCATATAAAAAGAACTTAAATAAGGACAAAATCATAGCAAGGAATAAATATCTATGCAGTTTGACAATACATTAAAAAAGCATTAAGCAATAATATGATGGCATAATAAGGAAGACTTGTGGTTAATGATTAAGTTCAAGCCTTAAAACAAAACAACGTTGCTACAATTCAGTTTGAATTCAACTGCTCAAATATGCTATTATGTAGTAAAATAATTTGTGGTTAAAAAACATGTAACATATTTGAATAAGTAGAAATTATGAGATTGGAGTATCAATTAAAATGTGTGAATAAAATAGTTATTTTAAAAAAAATACATTAAAGTTAGTATTAATTCTAACATTTGTTTGAAATATCGGTGCGGGCTTTCCATGAACCTGCTCTTGAAAACGACCCAAATATTTAATAAATTTCATTTAATCTCGCTCAAACTGATTTAGAGACTGGTCTGAGATCTCTTATTAACTATATATTATGGTAAGATTATTATTATTATTATTATTATTATTATTATTATTATTATTATTATTATTTTAAGTTTGGCCGAATCGCAAATTTGTCTGTAACCTTCAAATTTGTTTACTATTTGTCTCGCAGTTAACGCATAATACTATTTAGCACAATTTTCTATCAATTCGATTGGGATCATTCTAATTTATGAGAAATGGAAAGTGTTTTGTCTACTATATGAGTCACAACCTGCTACTGCTAACTACATGCTATATTGTACAGGCATGTATAACCCAGTGCATGGGGGTGTATCTTAACGTTACTTATACTTTTTACACTTTTTTTTTTCAATTGGGATAATTCAAATTTAATATAAATGAAATGTGATTTTTAAGATACAATAGATTGGATTAGATTTATGATTGATCCGATTCATTCTAATACGTGGATTAAAACGAATCATATGTATAATTTAATTTGGTAACAATAAAATAATTTCTAAAACACGTTGATTCAGTAATATATACTTTTTATATATATTTTAAAAAAACTTAAAATTTTCTTGATGAATCTCCCAAAATCCGATCCTAAACTGACTAATAGATCGAATATCCACGAAGTTTGTATCGTGATCGAATATCTATGGAGCTCGAATTTAATGATCAAATATCTATTTTAATATTTATTTAACTTATTTTGTCTACTATTGCTAACTAGATTTCTTTGTATAAAAATAGCAGATTAACGGGAAGAGGGGGGAGGGGGGAGGTTGGTGTACTTTTCATGAATATAGTTTGTGTTTTTTCCTAAAGAATGTAACAGAGTTTACATAATGGACTTAACTGCACCACAAATTGTGTGTTCTAAGAGTTTTTTCAACAAACTGAAATTCTTCATACAAAGCCTTAAAAATTACAAAACTCGATTAATAGATAATTTTTTAAAAATTTAAAGGAGCTTATAATCGTTCAAACAAAAAATTGGAATGCAGTGAAAAAATAATCGAATTAATTTTTTAAATTTAAAAACTTAATTTTATCTTTTAAATTTTAAAAGATTTTATAATGAGATAATATTTAAATTAAATAATATATAATAAATTTAGATTCAGATTCAGATTAACATATTTATAATTCATTTTCATCCTATTTGAATTAAACTATTATAAAAATAATAATTAAATACATATTTATTTTATAATATGTTATATTTAGATATTATACATATAATAATTATATCAAATTATTATTTTAATTTAAAAAATAAAATATAAATTCTAAATCTCTAGAATAATTTAATAAGTCTTTTGATTTATTTTTTATTTTTGTGATTTTTTTAACTGTGACAATAAATAATAAATTTTATTACAGGTATTAATTTAAAATTAAAATATTATATATATAACAATAATTTATAAATAAATTTCAAATTCAATCTTATTTAATAGGACGTAAAAAAAGAAAAAAAAATGCAATTTACATCCGTTCGTCGGCCCTTGCTAGCTTGATGCGATACAAAGCGATATAACATCTGGTGACCTGTAACCTCGAGCACACACGTTTTACATTTTGCTTGTTTAGCCACCCAATAGCTTTAAGCTAATTAGAATTTGCCATGCATAATCTCTTTCAATCATTTCAACAGCAATCAAAAATGGTAATGAAAAAGACCCACAAACTATCAGTACTATCCTTCTTACTCCATTCATCACCAGACCAAACCTTTTAAAACTCATTTATAGTAAAAATAAATGCCAATAGTTACCATCCCAAAAGTGATTTAAGACACCTAACCCATAACTCAAATTTATATAGGAGTAGACATGGGCAGCTTAACTTAAAAAATGCAACGTGGCAACAAACCAATTAAATTAGGTAGAAAATTAACAATTCCATGAGAAAGAAAGAAAAAAAGCTACTCTTTAAACACAAGCAATTAAGCAAAACCTTTCTTCTATCTCACTCAAGAAGATCCATCTGCATAACTTAGAACATCTGAAATAGTGTTGTCAATGGAGCGGGGTAGGGGCAGGGTTGACATCCCATTCCCATGTTAAATGTTGGCAGAAAAGAGTGGGATTCTCCGGCAGAGTTTTAGAAGATATGTGGAGATCAAAGATTCCTGTTATCGAAGAATATGAGTTTAATTGTACATTTTATATTCTAAATTAACAAAATTTATGGTAAAAAAAATATTCATGCTTAATAGATAAGAAATTTAGTCTATAAATCATAGACATAATTATATTGATTGTTTTGATGGTTGTTAAGTAATCAAAATAAAATATTTTTTATTTTTAATGTTGTATTTTCGTAATGAAATATTAGAGGAAGTTTTATATTCAATTATGAATATATATAAAAATTATATAAATTTGTAAGAAATCATTTTGGTGATTTGATGGGATGGGGATTATAATTTCCTACCCTCATCCCATCCCACAAAGTCCTTTTCTCCATCAGTAAAAAAAATCAAGCTTTCTCTGCTGTTACCAACCATAGTGGGGTAAAATTGAGAATACTAATCTAAGCCCACTGCCCACACCACAAAAGCTATAAAGAGGATGTGATAGTGGCAGTACAGTCATTGAAGAAAATAGAGGTAAAAGAAAAATGCCACCAGAAGTAGCTTGTATACATCCTCCAAAAACTCCTGCAGTTCGATCTTCTTCTCCAATGTCACCTGAAACACAAATATACCTACCTTTGATAAAAAAATATTATCAGGCAACAACAAAAATGAAATTTACAAGTAAGAAACTTATCGTCCTACTAGTTATAATATTATCAGCCATGTCATTCATCAGACTCCTCAGAATTGTACTGACTACATATCATTATTCTCCTCTATTTTCTACTTTTCTACCTAATCTTCAACAAACATGTTATTATTATTCTCCAACATGCACTGATATTTCAGTAGAAACAGATCCAATCACCCCTCTCACCAAAAAGGAATTCAAACTTTTGTCAAATCTCATAACCCACAGAGCTCCATGTAAACTCCTCATTTTTGGCTTTCAACCTCAGTACTTGTCTTTCACATCAATCAATGCAGGTGGAACCACAATTTTCCTAGAAGATGATCCTAATAAGCTAGGCAAAGTAAACATAAGCTCAAACAACACAAGAATGTACAAAGTTGAGTATTCGATACCTGCAAAAAAGGCTTACGGTCTTCTAAACTATGCAAGAAAAAACCCATCTTGTCTACCAAACTCAGGACAGCTCCTCCAAGTATCAAAATGTAGGCTTGCACTCTCACGTTTACCTCAAGAAGTTTATGATACCGTGTGGGATGTTATGTTGGTGGATGGACCAAGTGGAAATTCACCGGAGGCACCAGGGAGAATGGGAGCAATATATACCGCTAGTTTACTAGCAAGAAAAGGGAATGAAACGAATGTATTAGTGCATGATGTAGATAGGATGATTGAGAAATGGTTTTCTTGGGAGTTCTTATGTGATGAAAACTTGGTCTCTTCCAAAGGGAAGTTATGGAATTTTAGGATCAGAGGTTCTTTGAGTTTAACAAGATTTTGTAATTCTAAAAGAGTTAAGATTGAATGACGGAACTCTGTCTCTCGAGAAAATATTAATACATACATTCATTCTGTTCTCAGTTCTTTTCATTTCAAATTATGATTATGGTACTTTTCGTGAATACATCAAGCTACATGATATGAACATGATACTTATTCACTCAAATTTTATGTAAATTTACAAATATATTTTAAAAAATAATCGTATCCAATGTCTAAATACGTATCTAAAAATTTATGTATATTACGTATAATATAACCAGATATATAGTGAAGTTATCTGCTCTGCTAAACTAATTAACCAGCACGTGGTGACGATGACGAAGATCAGTGTTCTGCAGTAATTGATTTCATGTTTCATTACTTTTTATAATGGTGTAATTATGCAATTTGAATACTTTGGAAACATTGCGTGCCTTTCTTCTTGCTGGTTTGCATTCCTAACTAGATTAGTTAGAGCAAGATGCATAATTATTAGCTTACCTTGGATATATGAAAATATTGAATTTTTTTTATTTTGATAATATCTGAAAATGTTGAATAGTTCTCGTAGCTGGTATCTTTGGGTAACTTCTCTTCTGAATAGTTGTTGGCTTCTTATCAGATTTGATTACTATAGATTTCTCTTCGGAACAATAAATTAAAGGACAAAAAGTTACCATAACCAGATCATATAGATATTTAATACTATAACTTAAAAATAATTTCTTCAGTAATTTTCATTTTAACTTCTCTTATTCACTTAAGTAATAATAATAATATTTTATTATAGATTTCATTAAAATCTTCTAAATCTTCTATAGCATTTTTCACAACAATAATAGGAAAAAAAGTTTTTTCTATTCTACAATACTAATGTTCACTTAAGATTTAATCTACGACTTTGACGACACTTTTTTCCTAAATTAAATATTAAAAAAAAGGATTTTTTTTTATGAAATATAAAAAAGAGAGTTAAAACTTGAGGACTTCAAGTTCAAAATTAAATAGGCCATTAACCGGATTGTGTAAATTCCTCAATTATTTAAGTTGAATCTATGAAAATATTGTCAGGTGACAGCCCTCTTTAATTTTTTCTTTTTGGTGGATAACGTCTCTTTCTGTGTTCACCTTCCGCATGAGCAATTCAATTGCATAACACATTGGAAGGGACTAAAGATTTTAAACCTGCAAAGCAATTTTGAAGTTCAGAAGCGCCCCTTCCGAAGTCGCAGCCAGGCCATGGCTGCAACTGCGGCACCACCAATGTGTGCAGAGCCTGAGATATTTGAGTCTCCCTGCAATTATGTAACTACATTAGGTAAAGTTATAAAAATAACAATAACAGCTCGCTCACCAGACAGCAATAGAAACACATCCACGGCAACAATTTTTTCCATTTTGTCCTACCAGGAATTTCAAATTCATTCAGGCATTGGTTAGGTCAGTCCTTCTATTCGTTCTAGAGAGCAAAGGTTTCCTCTTTTAAATTCATAATTTATAGAAAGATGAAATGGGTAATTCTAACCTCTAGATAACAATCCCATTATCAAGTGAACACAACTAAACATGAAGGCAGCAGAAATAACAACAGTGTAAACTATAAAAGTGCATGATGATGACGATCATGATATTATGCATACCTCTATCATCCTCAATAAGTCTTTGCCAATTAGAAAGATTCCCTATATTAAAAACAACCCATAAGTACCTTTTTTAGATTTTGCACAACTTTGAGATACCTTTCGGATAAAGCAGAAACAACTTACCAACAAAATGGCAGGAACTGGTATGATAAAGTCAAAGTATAAGGTAGCTTTTGGAAACAGGAATATATCAAGCAACAAGATGGCATTAACAGCTCCACTTGCCCCCTAATTCACAAGGAAGTCAACAATCAAACGATTTTTATTTCCAATTAAAATTATATATTCGAATATAGAAAGTAAGCCAACAGAGTCTGCTATGAATGTACTACCCTTCATAAGTTGTTGCATTTAATACTTGTCCAATTATTTATAATTTGGAGTGCAAAATAAAAAGCATAAATCGTTGCGAAAAAAATAAAGAAAAAATTGAAACAGCCATTTATACATCAATGAGAGTAAATGTATCTATCTTTGTCTACTATGGTGAGAGAGAAAGAACGGAACACGGTAAAACAAAGGGGTTGGCGAGAACAGTACCAATCCTGGTATCTTTGAAGGGTCACTCCACAGATTCCTGCCCTGCAAACAGAAAAAATAAAGAAAAACTCACAGGACTTTTACCAACTCATCGAGGATTTGTCATGTACCAATGAAAGCAAAATTATCACTGGGAAAATGAGGTTCAAAATGTTTTATTTTAATATTTTATACATTATTATAATATTTTGACCAGTTTGTGGTCAACAATTTAAGCTCAACTTCTAAACCTGAAAAGTCATTTTGTTAATAAATTATCTGCAAAATGTGATCAAGAATGATTGATCAACACCACCCCAAGTGAGATAACAGATTTCAGATAATACTCTCCTTTTACAAAAAAGGTCAATTCGTCCATACTGAAAATTTTAATGTTTTAAATATTACTATTTCTAGAGTTGACCTTTGTTTGCGAGGCCAAAAAGGCATGATGCACCAAAAAAAATATAGAGCCACCCACTGCTCCTGCTAGGTACAACTTCAGCAAATATTGAGGCCCAAAGTTTCTTCCAACCTGGCCAGTGTGTCAAGAAAAGAAAATGTGTAGAACAAAATCGAATATATCACCAAATTGAAAATAAGGCAAAAGATTGAATTAACTAATCATGAGGCTTAGTTATAAAACAACAACTTTCACCAAGCGATACAATTGGGTAATATATAATCCCAAAACTAGTAAAATGCATTGATTAGTGTCGAGCGCAAACATAAGATTTTAGCTCCTTGTGCATGCAAGCATATATTTTATGGCAAGTGCACAACACTGTTCTTTCTGTCAAGGAACTCTCCAATTTGTTGGTTCCCCTTTCCTTCCCCTTTTCTTAACACTAAGTGCAATTTTTGGAAGGATTATATGCATCATATTTTGCTTATCACTTGATTACATTTCTTGATTGTCTTCAAAAAAAGTCGATGATCCCTGAAGATTAATTCTTAATAGCTCATTTGGAAATGGAACAGGCTAATGACAAATCAGAAGGAAATTATGGAGAAATGAGTGAATCCAAGACAGCCGAATAGAGTTTCATGATTCATTTTACTTGAAGTACTTATTTTCATTTTGAAAAAGTAGTACAGACGTTTATGCTCTGCCATATGAACCAAACAGTTATAGCTAGTAGGTCTTGTTCCAATTAGATATTTCTTAAAAGTTCAAAATCAAGAATATAAGATCCCTCATGTAGTTGTCAAATAGCTAAGGTCTTAAATTTTGTTCACCTCCTTTATGTCTCAAACTCCATGCTTCTTGCATGTATAGTGAGTGATCTACCATTTGAGTTACACCTCCCACAGAGAGTATGATCTACTTTACTTGATTAATTTTTGTTTTAGTTGTTAGACCGCCTAGAGGCTTATGCCTCCTCTAATCAGAGGAAAACATCTCGGTACTTAAAACAGAATTTTACAACACTGGACACTCACGAACATCACACAGTTTATGAAATGGAAATAACACATCAAACGCTTAAATTGGTCTTTCTATAATTTCAGAAAACAAGAAGAAATTAGGAGACTTCAGAACCATGACTCTCATAATAAACAAAAATGACCTAACAACTCCACCTCCCAATACAAGATGTACTAGACTACTAGTTATGATTTCAAATTTGGTAGTCTGGTTATAAAAATTAACAAACATATAAAAAGATGAAAGTATATGAAAGAAAGGGCCAAGAATCATAGCTTAATAGAAACCTCAAGAAAGACATCCATACGTTAGTTCCAAAGAAATAGAGGCCAATCATGTTAGAAACAATATGCTCCATATCCTTGTGACTGAAGGCAGAGGTTATCAAAGTGTGAAGCCGTCCATTCCTAACATTGTCAACTGAGATCTGCTCAGACAACAACAAGAAATTATAAAATATGGAACTATACATGGACAATAAAATTGTTATCCAAAGCAATTCATTCTTATACATGTTATCTATGTTCCTTTCACCATACATCATGCGTTATACATTGTATATAAATAGCCTAACATTACCAGGGTCTAATTTTTTTTTGAAATATGACAAAAAATATTAGCATATAGTTTGTAATTTAGGAAAAAGGACTCACAGTAAAAAATTTCATCATGAACTGATAATCAACCATTTTCCATAACAAGAAAACAGCAACATTGGCTATAATCAAGCCCAAAACCACATCATCACTACTTGTTCCTCGGAACCATGACTTCCTACAAACAAGAAATAGTGGTTCAAAAATCTCAATGAACAAAAATTGTAGCAATGTCATCCAATGCAAAGAGCTTGCCAAGAAATTAAATTAAACAGCAATATTGTTGAAGCTCTCAGTTTGTTGAGCTTTTTCTGTGTTCATAGCCTAGTAGTGTTCGTCAATAATGTCCACTTTGTAAGGGCAATCTGTTTTTGATTTAATCCTAAACCGATTTACACGTTCTTAGGGTTGTTGAGAACGTGAAGCTATCTTTTCTCTTTTAGTTGTAACCGGCTCTATAAAGCCACACAATTCCTAGCAATAAAGTTGAATAAATATTTTTCTAACCTAATCAGTTCTGAGATTCAACATTTGGTATCAGAGCTTCATCATAAAACGGTGATTGGGTGTTCTACGGAGTTACGATTGCTTTTGAATTTTTTAGCAAAAGAAAAGGAATTAGCGAATCATGGCAACATAGAACAACAACTTTGTTCAGCCAGACATCCCACAGTTTGATGGCCACTACGACCATTGGTCCATGTTTATGGAGAATTTCCTCAGATCAAAAGAATATTGGGGCTTGATAGAACACATGATTTTTGTCTCAACAAGAGGAAATGAGCTATCAGAGGCACAATGGAAAAACTATGAAGATCAGAAACTAAAGGATTTAAAGGTAGAAAACTACTTATTCCAAGCTATTAATAGGACTATCATTGAAACATTCTTCATGTGCAGCGCCAAGGAGTGGTTTTATGATCTTGATGAAACTTTCAGACAATCGGTGAAGCTCGGAGACAACTCAAAGATGCTAGCTATGGGAAAAGAAAATGTCAAAATGAATATCAATGGAATAATTCAGATAATTACAGAGGTTTATTTCATACCAGAATTAAGAAATAATCTCTTAAGCATTGGGAAACTTCAAGAAAAAAATTTAACCATTCTTATTCAGCATGGCATTTGTAAGATCTACCATCCAAGGAAAGGCTTAATTATACAAACACAGATGTCAGCCAACAAAATGTTTGTCGTACTAGCCTCTGTAATTCCTCCAACTTCGACCTGTCTCCAAGCCACATCCGAAGACAACACCCAATTGTGGCACTACCGATATGGACATCTGAATTTCAAAGGGCTGAGAACTTTAGTCTATAAGAAGATGGTCAAAGGTTTACCAATGCTCAAGGCCTCATCAAAAGTATGTGATGATTGTATAGTTGGAAAGCAACATCAAGAAGCAATACCTAAGAAAAGCCAGTGGAGAGCATCTAAAAGGCTTCAATTGGTCCATGTAGATATTTGTGGACCAATTTCACCAGAATCAAACAGTGGAAAAAGGTATGTAATGACCTTCATTAATGATTACAGTAGAAAGACATGGGCTTATCTTTTATCTGTAAAATCTGAAGCATTAGCTATGTTCAAGAAGTATAAGATATTTGTGGAAAAGGAGAGTGGAGAAACACTTTGCTGCTTAAGAACCGATAGAGGTGGGGAATTCACCTCTCTCGAATTCAACAAACAACTTACCAATGCATACACCTCACAGCAAAATAGGGTTACTGAGAGGAAAAATAGATTCATCATGAACATGGTGCGCAACATGCTATCAGGAAAAGAGATACCAAAATAATTTTGGCCAGAACTACAAATTGGTCAGTTTATGTGCTAAACAGAAGTCCTACTTCGGCCCTCAAAGATGTCACTCCTAAAGAGGCTTGGAGTGGCATAAAACCTTGTGTCAATCACTTCTGTGTATTTGGGTGTGTGGCTCATGTTCATGTGCCTGACAATCAAAGAAAAAAACTAGATAATATAAGTTTCAAATGTGTTCTTTTAGGCGTTAGTGAAGAATCAAAAACCTATAGGCTTTATGATCCAATCTCGAAAAGGATAGTGATTAGCCGAGATATAGTATGTGTTGAGGATGAGAAGTGGAACTAGGGTAGAAATGCAGAGGAAGTGAAACAGGATGAGTTCGAATGTGAGGATAACAACAAAGATGCTGATAAAAGAGAAAATCTGAAAGATGTTGAAACTGAAGAAACAGATGACTCATCATCAAATGAGTCATCTGAGGAAGCACCATTGATTCCAGATCAATGGGAGGAATCGAAAGTAGCCAATGTGGTTGAAGGATTATGTAACCGGTGAGGGACTGACTGATGAAGAGGAGAACAGTAATGTGGTATTGTTTATCTCAGCTACAGATCCAATCACTTTTGAGGAAGCATATCATAATCTAAAATGGAGAGAGGCAATGGATTTGGAGATAAAAACTATCAAACAAAATGAAACGTGGGAGTTAACTAATTTACCAATTGGAGCTAAACGAATAGGAGTCAAATGGGAATTTAAGACAAAGCTTAATGAGAAAGAAGAAGTGGACAAATATAAGGCACGACTCGTAGCAAAAGATACTCTCAAAGACAGGGAATTGATTATACTGAAGTCTTCACCGGTGGATAGATGGGATACAATCAGAACAATTTTAGCTCTTGTAGCTCACAAGGAATGTTTTCCAGCTAGATGTAAAAGGAGCATTCTTGCATGGAGAACTGAAAGAGAAAGTTTTTTGTTGATCAACCTCAAGGCTATAAGAAACAAGGAGAAGAGCACAAAGTTTATAAGCTAAATAAGGCATTGTATGGGCTCAAGTAGGCTCCGCGAGCCTGGTACAGTAAAATTGAGGCATATTTTGTCACAAAGGGTTTTGAAAAGTGTTTTTGTGAACATACATTGTTTATAAAATCAAGTGACAAAGGCAAACTATTAATTGTAAGTCTATGTGGATGATCTTATCTTCACCGGAAATGATGAGGAAATGTTCAAGAGTTTCAAAGGATCAATGGAAAAGCAGTTTGATATGACCGATCTTGGTAGAATGAAATATTTTTTAGGAGTAGAGGTGGTACAAAATTCGAATGGAATATTCATTTGTCAACGCAAGTATGCTAAAGAAGTACTTCAAAGGTTTGGAATGGAAAAAAGCAATCCTGTGAATAATCCAATTGTTCTAGGATGCAAGCTGTCAAAAGATGAAAGTAAAGTTGTGTATATGGATGCTACAGAATACAAGCAATTGGTTGGGAGCTTGTTGTATTTAACCGTCACGAGACCAGATCTCATGTATGTAGTCAGACTAATTAGTAGATATGTGGAGAAACCAACAGAGATGCATTTGCAAGCTGTCAAAAGGATACTAAGGCATTTGAAGGACACTTTGGAAATTGGAATTAGCTATAAGAAAGGTGGTATAGGGAGTTTAATAGCATTTGCATATAGTGATTATGCAGGGGATGTTGATGATCGAAAAAGTACCTCAGGATACGTACTCATGCTAGGAACAGGGGTTGTTTCATGGTCCTCAAGAAAGCAACCAGTAGTGACACTATCTACGACAGAGGCAGAATTCATAGCAGCAACCACGTGTGCATGTCAAGTGGTCTGACTGAGAAAGATTCTGGAAAAACTGTCATGTTCAAAGTATGAGCACCACTATCTATTGTGACAATACCTCTACTATCAAACTTCCCATAAATCCAGTTCTACATGGTCGAAGTAAACACATCGACGTAAGGTTTCATTTTTTACGTGAGCTTACAAGAGATGCAGTAGTGGAATTGGTGCACTACAGTACACGATCAGGTGTCAAACATCATAACTAAACCTCTCAAATTGGAGTTTTTCTTGAAACTGAGAAACAAACTTGACATTTGTGCCATATCAGAAGTAAACTAAACGCACTAAGACAGTTCAATTTAAGGGAGGATGTTGAAGCTCTCAGTTTGTTGAGCTTTTTCCGTGTTCGTAGCCTAGTAGTGTTCGTCAATAATGTCCACTTTGTAAGGGCAATCTGTTTTTGATTTAGTCCTAAACTGATTTACACGTTCTTAGGGTTGTTGAGAACGTGAAGCTATCTTTTCTCTTTTAGTTGCAACCGACTCTATAAAGCCACACAATTCCTAGCGATAAAGTTGAATAAATATTTTTCTAACCTAATCAATTTTGAGATTCAACAAATATTGGTTCAAAAATCCAGTATTTATTACAGCAAACTAAAAGGCATAAAAGCAGGCAGCAGTACACATCATCAGTTTTTTTTTTTCCAATTCTTCACCTATAAAGAAAAATAACTAAACAAGTGCCCTTTTGCAGCTCTTTACTCTATAGGGTCACATTAAAAGAAAATCAACCATGAAACAACAGGAAAAGGGCAGCATTATTAACCAGGAGAAAAAAAACCCTATTTTTTATTTTACAAAAAGAACTGATCTCACTAAACAAGTGCAAATTTTCGCAGGGGAGATGCAAAACTAGAGTTACTGCAAATTTCTAATGCTAAAATTGAAATTTATAGATGACTCCCCAGAAATTGGAACCTTAACTCCGGGTTTTGACAGGAAATAATTCTCAGTAAAACGCATTAAACGTAGAAAAAACTCATAACCCATCACATAGTTTCTAGTTTCTTTTACAGTGTCGAGCAAATTAATGGAAACCGAACAGACTGAAGAAGTAGAAAATAAAACAAGTTACCAGCTGCGCCGATTATAACTAAACGTTGAGTTGAAATCAAAACGCTGCTTGGGAAATTGAGCTCTAAAAAAACCAACACTACAATCTGTGAGATATCTTCTCGAGGTCCTCAAAAATGTATTAGGTGAGATCAACAACAGCTTCGTCATTAGTGGTGTGTCGAAGATAAACCCATGAATTTTCTTTGAGAGGCTGTGATGTGATCCCCATGAATGAGAGTAGTGTAGAAATGGGTTTGCAATGGACGAGTTAAAGAATTGAGTGGAGGTATGGTTTGGCGCTGGTTTAGCAAGAGAAGCGAAACTTGTGTGAGGTTGAGAATGGAAAAGTGCAGAGGTGGTTGAGTCTGAGAATTTCTTGGTCAGGCTTGAAGAGAGTCTGAGAGATACTAATCTCTGCATTTTTTTTTATCCCTTCCTTAAACCCACAAATTACAATGAGGCAGAAGGAAGAAGCCATATTTATATTCCCCTGAAGTGGGCATAAGGGTTGATTAACGTAATGTGTTTTAAAAATTCAAAATATTTAACGAGTTGTATTTAATTGTAATTATACTTAAAATATTATGGTGATATTTGATAGAAAGTTATAAGATTAAGAATTAAATTATTTTTATATTTATTTATGTTATATATAAGGAATATAAATCAAATAATTTTTAAAAAAGATAATTATTGTTTATCATTCCGTACCCATTGTATAAAAAAAACATTATTTCAACTGTCTACGGATTTTAAAACTAACATTAAACCTAAAACCTTAAAATTCAAAACTCTAAATATTAAACCTCTAACACTATTATATCTTAAAATTAAAAATCTTAAAATCTTAAAAAATTAAAATTTTAATTATGTAATATTTAGTATTGATATAATAGATCAATAATATGATTTCAGTATCTTGTATGAATACTTTTGTGTTATTTATAAATAATATTTAATAAAAATTTACCAATAATATTTTAGTTAATAATTATTTAAAAAAATAATATGTTATATCTCTCAAGGAAAATAATAATTAAATGATATTATTTAAAATTCACTAAACATAAAGATATTAAGGTAATATACATTATTTTTATTCAATGTTAGTTGTAAACTAAATACTTTAATATTGATTTTTTATTTTATTTTAATAGTAAATAAAACATTGTAATAGTAATAATGTTTCATTTTACATTCAATTCTATTACCATTATCATTATTATTACCTTTTCATTTTGTGAACCAAACATGACATATGTGTAACGACAAAAATATACTTGATATATAATTATAGTTTAATTTTTTAATGTAATTGTATTCTAAGTGTATTTTTGTGTACATAATTAGAAAAAGTTAAACATTTTGAGTATTTTTATAACTCAATCCATACGTTATGGACATAAAATGTAGTTAAGTTACTTGATATTTTATCATAATATCCTAAGAAAATGCAAAAGAAACGCACATGATACAATTTAGTTAAAAAATTAAATAACATTTATCGATTAATCATATTTTTATCGTTACACATAAAATTGTGTGTATAATTATAACTACTTAAAAAATTTAGAGTTTTTTTAACTTATTTAATACGTTATTAGTATAAAACATAATTAACTCTGAAATAAATAAACAATAAAATAGGATAAATAACAAAGAGTGCGCTTCAAATTTATTAAAATAAAAAAAAAGACTCTTCAAGTTTAAAAAAAATTACATCCCTTGTAGTGATTTTTTAAATCTCTCTAAGGGAGATGTTTAAAAGTAAAACAATAAAATTAAGATATCTAAGAAAAAATAATGTAATATAGTAATAATTTGAGAATGGTAATTCTCTATTTTCTAAAGAGTTGTAATTTTCTGTTTTCTAAAGTTTATTTTTTTAGTTTTATAACACCTTGGGATGTTTGTAGTAATTTTTCCATAAAAATATTTTAGTGTGTAATAATTTTAATTAAATTTATATATTATTTTAAAAGTAATTTAGTTAAATAATAATTAAAAATAAACAAACATATCACCCATATAAATTAAAATTTTATTATTTAAATATATTTAATATTAAATAAATTTTAATTAAAACATATTGAATGTTATTAAAGTGTTATTTTTTGTTATAAGTTTTAAGAACTTAACTTTTATAAACAAAAATTGTAAATAATCCAATACAACACATACATGTCTTTTAACTTAAATTATATAATTTAACCTTTAAATTTTAAAAATTTACATTCGTATCTTAAAATTATGAATCATAATTATTTAAGAAATTTGATGATTCAATCGTGATTTAAAAGTTTAAAAAATTATGAATAAAATAAAAATTTTAAATACTAAGTTTTATATTTTAAAGTTTTAAAATTTTAAAATATATTTGTGAAAGAAGTTTAAAATTTAAAAACTTAAAAGCTAGGCCTTAATAAATAAAATAGAAATTAACATAAAATGGCTTGTGTATGGAACCCTCTGTAAATATATTTTACAATTTAACGAAGAGTAAAATATGATAGAAATTTATTAGATTTAGTCATTTATATCTTTAGATTTCTTAAGTTAGAAACGATATCATTTAGTTATTTAATTTCATAAAAAATATTAATTAAAGACAAATCATATGATTTTAATGTTTTTTATTAAAATATTATTATTATTTGTGAAGTGATTAAATGTTATTAAAATACAAGTTTTTAATAATGATAAAGTAACAATTAATATATAAAAAAATTCAAAATATTTGTTAATTGTCATTATTTTATTTTAATATTTTATTAATATTTTATTTTTATTAAAAATTAAAATATATAGTTAAATAACTTGTGTTTGAATTTTACTATTTTTTTAATATTTGATATTAAATTTCACTTTTATCATTATTAAAAACTTGTATTTTAATCGCTTGATAAAAATAATAATATTTTAAATAAAATTTATTAAAGTGATATTATTTATCTTTAATTGATCAATTTATAAAATTAATTTATTAAATAACATCATTTATAATATGATAGATTATACGACACAAATGAACTAATCTAATAAAATTTTAGAGTAACTTATCTTTTAATAAAAGAAAAAAAATAAATGATAATGATTTAGTTATTTATTAAGTGTGAATATAATGTAGGGTAAATAACAAATACCCTTTTCATATTTTTTTAAAATAATAAAAAGCTCCCACTTTGAAAAATAACAATTGCATCTTTTTTGTCTAACATTTTTACATTTTAAAGGATGTTATTATAAGTAAATCAATAAAAGTCAAGAAATTTAATAGAATATATTCTAATAAAATAATAATACAGAGGATGTTATTACTTATTCACCAAACTTTAGGAATGTTTAGTAATATTTTAAAACATCAAGGGGTTATATAGTAATTTTTCCTATAATGTATTCCACTAAGTATATTATAAGTAAATTCAAAAAATTTAATAGAGTATATTTTAATAAAATAATAATATTTACGATGTAATTACTTATTTATCAAACTTGAGGGATGTTTGGTAGTATTTTAAAAGCTCAAAGAGTTATATAGTAATTTTGCCTATAATATATTCTACTAAGTTATAGCATCTAATATCTCTCTTAAAATTTTCCTTTTCTAGAAAAAGAAGATTATTGGGTGCAAAAGAACACCTATGCAACAATCTAATTGCTAACTAATGATTTACGATTATCAAATAGAGTAGAAGAGTTCATCTTTCAAACCGTTCAACTTCTATCTAAAATGCATCAATATCACTAACATTCAATCAAAATCAATCAAGTTATGTTCAAATTGATATTATATCAATACTTATGTCTTATTGGTATAAATAAAAAAATAGAATCATATATAACTAAAGTTTTCACCTAATTTAGGATTGGTTATTAGACTTTCATTTAAAAAACTTCTTAGCTTAAAAGGATTTATAAATCTTGACCCTGACTTAATATTTTCATCTTGGACTGGTTTATTATACTCAAATTTTTATTTTAAAAAAAATCACATTACTAACGTGTTAATACTTAAAATTCGAATTGAAATTATATATATATTTAAATAGATTATATACTATTAAGTCATAATTCATTTGTAATATACATAAATTTTAAAATTTAAGACTAAATCTATTATCTTTTTTTATCTATAACAAAATATATTTTCTTTACAAATATTTTTTTTATATAGAATAAATTATATATAAGAGTTGAATTAAGATTAATTTATTTAATATTTTAGCAAATCAAAACTCTCTTTAAACTCAATTGTTCTATTCAACTTATCATATCTTTAAATGATTGTGTATTTGAATGTTTAGATAATAAAAAAAAGTGCCATCCTTATGCAACATGGATGAATGACATCTAAGATCTTTGTCTTTTACTTAAAAATCATATAATTTTTGTTGTTATAAGTGAAATATAAGTCATGTTACTTTCGAAAACTGTAAAAAGTATAGATAGATAAAAAGAAAAAATGATTTAATGTTATATTGATGTGTTTTAGAATGTACATAGAGAAACCATATTTATAGGGTTGTAACAAGTGTAGTATAAGTGAAATAGTAAGTATAGTACAAGTGAAATAGTAAGTATAGTACAAGTGAAATAGTAGAAGTGTAGTACAAGTGAATTATAATATCAAATATAACTTAATATTCCCCATCAAACTTAAGGAGAAAGAGAAACAATCAACTTGAGTTTGAAAACTAATTCTTGAAATCTGCCTCGTAGATGAGATTTGATGAATATGGCAGTTGTTTGATTTATGGATGATATTGATTTGAGACAAATAGTGTCTTAAAGAACATGTTGATGAACAAAATGACAATCAATCTCGATATGCTTTGTTCGTTTATGAAATACATTATTGTGAGCAATCTGAATAGTACTCTGATTGTCACAATACAGGATAGTTATAGTTGATTGAAGAACACCCATATTAGCAAGTAGCCAATGAAGCCAAATAAGTTTTTGAGTGGTGTCAGCAAGAGCACAATATTCAACTTTAGTACTAGATCGAGAAGTGAGAGATTGTTTCTTGCTTCACCAAGATATGATAAAGTTTCCAAGAAAGAAACAATATCCAGTGATAGAGCGACGATCAGTTGGGTCACATGTCCAATCAGTATCAGAGTAGGCGGAAAGAAGAATATTATACTTGTTAGAGAAGTGGAGATCGTGAAATATGGTGCCTTTGATGTAGCATAGAATGCGAAGAATCACAGTATAATCGGTAGACCGTGGAGCAAACATGAATTGACTAACCAGATGAACAACATAGACAATGTTAGGATGAGTGACTGTGAGATAAACAAGACTGCCTACTAGTTGTCTGTATAATGTGGCATCTGAGAGATTAGTATCATCTAATGGAGTAAGTTTGACATTGGTTTCTAGAGGTGTTGATGTAGTTTTGCAATCAGTAAGGCCAACCTGATTAAGAATATTGAAAAAGTACTTTGCTTGAGAGAGATAATATCCATGAGAATCAGATGAGATTTCTAGGCCCAAGAAGTAGTGAAGATGACCAAGGTCTTTCATTTCAAATTGATGGCTGAGAAACTACTTGAGATCAATAATGCCGTTAGAGTCATTCCCTGTTATGGTCATATCATCTACATAAAAGGAGTAGAAGTGTTACACCAATGAGAGTCTTTCGAATAAAGAGATCAGAGTTATAAGAACAAGAAGTGAAGCCAAAGTTAGTAAGTGTAAAGATGAATTTGGCAAACCAAGTCTGGAGAG
Organism: Hippophae tibetana; assembly: GCA_037013495.1. Classification (NCBI taxonomy): domain Eukaryota; kingdom Viridiplantae; phylum Streptophyta; class Magnoliopsida; order Rosales; family Elaeagnaceae; genus Hippophae; species Hippophae tibetana. The sequence goes on from CM072812.1 coordinate 3,707,471, forward strand.
CTTGTTTGAGGCCATAGAGAACACGATGAAGTCTTCATACTTGGTGAGGTAATGAGTGTATCTAGGATGAGGTTTCATATAAACTTCCTCAGTTATGTCTCTATTGAGAAAATCATTTTTGACATCCATTTGAAACATATTCTAGTTTCGGACAGAAGCAACAACAATGATACTTCAAACAGAGGTGAGGCGAGCTACAGGTGTAAAAGTTTCTTTATAGTCGATTCCATATTCATGTGTAAAATCCTTTGCAACCAGACGAGCTTTATATCATTCAACATACCCATCTAAATGAATTTTGATTTTGAAAATCCACTTACAACCAATTAGAGATTTATTAGATGGAAGATCAACAAGATCCCATGTATGTGCTTTTGTTAATACCTGTAATTTATCTACCACAGCTTCCTGCCAATGAGGGTTAAAACTAGTTTCTCTATAGGTTTGGGGTTCATGATGAGATAAAATAGTAGAGAAACATTGGTAATCATGAAGATGAAAAGGAAGACTACTTACATGAGTACAACGACGAAGTGATGACTTTGGACAATCAAGTAGTTGGTCTTCAGAAGATGTTTTTATGGTAGGATTAACAGAAGAAACAGACATATCAGGAGAAGTCGCAGTGGACGATGGTGAGGGTAATGGAGCAATGTTAGGAGGAAATAAATCAATAGTTGGGTCATTAAAAAATGAGAGTGAGGTAGGAGATGAGACATGAAATGAGGAAATAGAGGAACAAAATTTATGTTCTCAAAAGATGACATGACGAGAGATGCGCAATCGTTTAGAGATAGGGTCCCAACAATGATAGTCTTTGTGTTCTATTTCGTACCCTAAGAAACAACAAAGATGATCACGAGGTTCCAATTTATTGTGTTCATAAGGGTGAATAAGAACGAAACAAGCACAACCAAACACTTTGAGCAGTTCATAATATGGAGAAGTACTATAGAGACGCTCATAAGGGGATTGATTGTGAATAATAGGCATGAGAACACAATTGATGGTATAAACAGCCATAAAATCTGCTTCACCCCAAAAACGTTTAGGACAAGAACTAGAAATGAGGAGAGTGGAAACAGTATTAAGAATATGTCTGTGTTTTCGTTCAACTCTTCTATTTTGTTGAAATGTGCCAGGATAAGAATATTGAGAAAGAGTCCCATTTTGTCGAAGAAAATTTTAATTTTTTTTCTTTATATTCCATAGCATTATCAACTCTAAGTACTTTGATATTTTGAGAAAATTGGGTTTTAACCATTTGGGTAAAATCATAATAAATTTTGGGTAATTCAGATTTATGTTTCATGAGAAAATCCATGCGAATCTTGAATAATCATCAATAAAAATGACAAAGTAAACATATTCCCTCATAGTAGGATGTGGGGATGGATCCTAAACATCAGAATGAAATAAGTCAAAAAGGGATACAAAAGTAGAATCACTTTTATTAAAACATAAAGTAGGTTGTTTTCCCAATTGATAAGGCAAATAATTTACATTATCAGAAATAGAAACATATCCTAATTTACTAGAAGATGCTAAGGGACGAAGACGTCCTATAGACGTATGGCCTAGACAAGCATGTCGTAGGTTGATAGGAGTAGTAGAAGCAGCAACAGAAGTACAGAAGTATGAGGATAATTGGGTAGATGAAGATTACATGACAACCAGAAGAGGAAAAAATAATAGTAAGACCAAGTTCACATAATTGACCAACATAGATAAGATTTAGAGTAAGGTTAAGAATATGAAAGATGTCAGAAAGTGATATAGAAGATGTGGAAACTTATCCTACAACATTAACATTCATATGTGAACCATTGGCAGTTTGAATTAAAGGTTTGGAGATGGAAGATTGTGTGGAAGAGAATATATGAGTATCATGAGTCATATGGTTACAACAAGTAGAATCAAAATACCATAAAGATTTACCTGATGTGAGAGACAAGACAGTACGATAAGGATTACTAGATTATGAGAGAACATGTTTAAGAAGACCTTCAAGTTCTTGAGTGGAGAAAGTAAATTTTTCATGATTATCCTCAGAAATAGCAATAGTGATAGATGAGTTACTATTTTTACCTGAAGCATGTTGAGAGGGATTCTGTGAGGAATGTTGAGAGGGATTCTGTGAGGAATGTTGAGAGGGATTCTGTGAGGAATGTTGAGAGGGATTTCGAAAACAATCTCTGTGAAAGTGTCCTGGACTTGTGACAATATATACATACCCAAATGGGACATGTAAGAAACTTATGATTGAGGTTGTGATAGTAGGTGCAACCTTTATGTTTGAAGCCCTCTTTAGAACCTCTTTTAGGGCGATAAAAGGGGATGACAAGAATAGAATATGTATGATGAACTTTGAAAACCCTCATCCAAGTTTTTTCAGAGCGAAGCTCAATCACAACAATATCGAAGGATGGAAAAGGACTCTGATGTAGTATGTATTCAAAGAGAAAATGGTTAATTGTTTGATCAGCCCTTTGACGTTTGGTATGAAGAGTTGTTAGAAGTTGATATTGGTTGGCCAAATTTGTTGTAGTGAAACAAGCCTCAAGAAATTTCAAAACTTCTTTGGCAGTGTCAAAACACCCAAATTCACCATGGATGGAGGGTAATGTGGTGTTACGGAACCAAGTAATAATTTGATGATGTTTACTCTCCCAGTCTTCAATGTGGTCAGCAAATAAGAAGTTGTTTTCAGTTGTTTCTTGGATGGGTATACACCAGGCTAGGTGGTTAGTATAATCAAGGGTGGTAGAGATTTATTTTGGGACATCATTTCGGTTCATTTTAACAAAATAATAGAGGAAATATAAAGAAAATATATAGAAATAGTATAAAGGAGATATCCTTAAAAATGAAAAAAAATAGTTGAAAACGAGCTTCGAACCAGGTTTGAGTGAGCCAGGTTGAGAGTGAATTGAGTCGGGGTGAGCCGGGTTGGCTGTGATGAAGAGAGCCAAAATTTTGATAGAAATTCTAGAAGTATATGAGAGACTCTGATACCATGCGAAGAGTATAGAGAGATAAGAAGAAAGAATGATTTAATGTTGTATTGATGTGTTTTAGAATGTACATAGAGAATCCTATTTATAGGGTTGTAACAAGTGTAGTACAAGTGAAATGATAGAAGTATAATACAAGTGAAATGATAGAAGTATAATACAAGTGAAATGATAGAAATATAATACAAGTGAAATAATACAAAGTATAGTACAAATGGATTACAATATCAAATATAACTTAACAGAAATACCATCCTATTTGTTATCAAATCATAAATGCCCTCACATTATCGATCACGTGTTTGGGTCCTATTTATATCAATCGAGGACCCTTTTTGTATTCTTTTAACAACAAGATTTATATATTCACTTGATGAAAGTTACGTGAGCATGATTACCATTCAATTCCATCATTTTATATTTATTACAATTAATTTTTATTCGGAGATAATTTTATATGTTAGGTATTCTAGTGATTTTTAGAAAAAAATAAAAAATATTGATAAAATTAACATATATAGTATTCTTACCATTAAAAATGTATAAATAACACTTATTAAATAGGTGTCAATGTTACATAGGTGGAACTCTTAAGCGACTAAAATATATACAATTCAAATTCTAACAAATTAGGTTGTTATAAGCGTTAATTTGAGGTTTTATATTAAGATGTGAACCAGGTCGTCAAGACAATATCCAAGCCATTTACTTAGGCCATATCATGATCTTCATGTCTTAATCCTCAGGTTGTTATTTACATAAGTTATACTCATCATGAGAGAGATATCTTAGTCGTAATGGAAGTGTACTTGTCACATAAATAATATCAAATAATTTAAATGAGTTATCAACCCATTTGCATTTGGGACATCAATAAGAGGTGTTTCTTCTTTTTTATCATTAGGTTAAAAACAAAGTGCCATTTTTTAGAAATAAAAATGAATAAAAGAAGACTGTTACTTATTACTTATATAACATAATCTTATCGATTATATTTCTTATTTTTAATTTTTAAAATATACACTTAAATCTTAGATGAGATATTGGAGAATAACAAATAAAACATTCAAATAATAGTACATTGTTAAAACTTGAAATTTATACTTGAAGAATATGTAGCTCATTTGAGCACGTAGAATGTTTGAGATTTGAGTGTTAATTATAGATGTGTGAGTAACGTAGTTATTAAAAAAAACAGAGAACTATAAAAACAACACTTATGAAGCTTATAATAATAAAAATAATATTTAAATAACATTGAACTATATTCAATTGGACAACGTTAAACTTTAAACATGTATAAATGATCGTGATTTAATTTGAATAATTTTTAAAATAAAATAATGTATTAAATTTTTAATATTAAAAATGTATAAAATAGACATAAAATGTGCTATTTTTATAATGGATGGTAATGTACAATCCTATACTTATTTTAAAAATAATATTTAAGTTATATAATTTCTATGGTAATTTAATCTTATTGTTATAAAAAAGTAACTGCATAAAAATAAATTATTATTTTATGATATATTTTTTTATTTTTTAATTATAATTTATTTAAATTAAAACAATCTCTATCTAATGTAATCGAAAAAATCAAAAAAATAAAATATAAAAAATTTATTTTATTCTTGTAAGTTTACTTTTTAATAACATCTAAATTGTTATCAAATATAAATATAAGATCTAAGTATTATTTTTAAATATGTATATGATTTTGGTGATATTTATCTATTTTTTATAATTATAAGTTTTTAAAACATTATTTTTATTTTTATTTATTTTTAAATAATATTGAAAATGCGTGATTTTGGGGCTTTCGGATTGTAATATCCCATTTGGGGTTTCACTTTCGACCCAATCCAAACAAGGTAGTAGGCGCCTTTATACGCGCCCTTTTCCCGCTTACATTTAAGGCGTAACCACTTCCCCCATCTAACTCTCCCGCTACTTTTTCTAGAGGCGCCCTTAGCCATTTTCTTCGGAAAGTGAAAGGCCTGAAGGCGAGGCATTCATTTCTCTCATTTTGAACACCATGAATTCTCGCGAGCTCGCTGTTATATCCACAGCTGTTGTGTTTGGCGCTTTCGCCTCTTCTCTAGCTTTTCGCTTATTCTTCTCCGGACGTGGCAAGAAACACCCTACTGAAGATGATTTGTCCGCGAACGGTGTAGTTTCGAGTAGAAGCTCTTCTCAGAACGTTTTTGATCCCTCAAAAAGAAAAGGGTTTGTAGTAGAATCGCCGAATTGAAGCCCCTTTGTTTTCTTAAACTGTTATTTTTCTGTGAATAAAGATTTGATTTTGATTGCAGCTATTTGTCATGGGATGATTATTTTATGGCAATTGCATTCCTATCAGCTGAGAGATCCAAAGATCCTAACAGGCAGGTCGTATTTCCACCTCTTGTTACCTTGCTTGTCTGAACCTACTCTTTTTGTAGTTGAGAATACCAGTGCTAACTTATGACTATTAAATGCAAGTTTGTTTTGGTTAAAAGTTTTAATTGGTATACGATATGAGGATTTGGTGAAATAGTTGGTTTTTAATCTTTCTTATTGCGTGTACGTAGGTTGGAGCTTGTTTAGTGAGTCAAAATGGCGTAATCCTAGGTGAGATCACCACCTGTTGGGAATGTATATTCAAATTGTCTGGGATTAGCTATTGTTTTGCTTTACAATTTATATAGTTTTGAAATTCTTCATTTATGTTGGACCAAGTTTGATTATCATTAGTTGCATAATATGATAAAGTTTACGTAACTGTAATTTTCGTTCAAGTGAATTGTCTCCAAACATTCAATTCAGAACAGTGACTATCCATAGTTCAGAAGCTTCTTTTTTTTCCTTTGTATGAAGTGGAACTTCAATTATAGAATAGAATCCATAAAATGTTTCCACTTTTTAAGCAACTTATTAGAAAGATATAACTGTGGTCCAACTTGGTTGAAACATGGTTGGGATTGATTGGTATGTGGATGAGACATCGTAGAGGTTGTTTGACATTGTGACCCTTTTGAGAAATATTGGAAGAGGGTACATAGCAATATGTTTCAATGATATATTTCAGGCTGAAGATACCAGTACAGGACTAAATTTGTCTACCTTGATTAACTCCTATGGACTAAAATATATACTTTTCTGTTTATAATTGATGGTTACTTTATTTTGCTATATGTTTGGATGAATCACCATTCTATCATCTTTCACAAGGAATCGGGTATAACGGTTTTCCTAGAGGTTGTTCAGATGACAAGCTTCCTTGGGCGAAGGTTGGTATTTGTTACTATATGATGGAAAATATCCTGATATTGTGAAGCTATAACTATTAGTATCTAATGCCCTCTTATGTTTCAGAAATCTAGAAAAGGTGACCCTTTGGAGACAAAATATCCGTAAGTCTGATCAACTTGTATCTCTGTTTAGCTCCCTTCCAAACTATTTTACTTTACTCCAGTTTATTGACAAAACTCCAAAACCTTCATGGCTTCCTTACCATCTTATCAATTTGCCAATGCTGGTACTCTATTGATGAGGAAAACTATCCTGATGTAAACCATTCCCTCAAACTCTTTTTACTTTTGCTTATATCTCTACTGTTTTTTATAGTTATGTTTGCCATGCTGAAATCAATGCTATCCTAAATACAAATCATGCTTCAGCTGCCGGACAGGTTAGAGCTCCAATACATTTGAATATTTTCTGTTTAAGCAAGGTTAGGTTCATGTTTCTGTATCTTGTGTTTCTCAAGTTATGGGACTTCTGTCTGTAAATTTGCAGAGGCTTTATGTCACCATGTTCCCCTGCAATGAATGCACCAAGATTATCATTCAGGTTCGTTGGTCATGCTCTCATGTGTAGTTTAATAGCTATATACAACATGAAATACAGACAAGGTTTACCGGCTGCCCTTCATTAGTAGAGTAATAACGGCTTGGTATTCTCCAGGGAAAGCCTGTTTTGACTTCGCCTACCCCAAATATAGTTTGGTCTTGCCAAATAAAACCCAGATGGGGAATTGCCTCATTTCTCACCTATGCCCTATCAGAACTGTCTGAATATTAGTTGTCTTATTTATATATATATATATATTTTACAGGAGAATGAATATTACTTTCCTGCTTATGAGCAAATGTTATTATTGATGGTCTGATCATTTTGCATTCTTTTCCAGTCAGGTGTCTCCGAAGTTATATATTTTGTAGAAAAGAGGTTAAATGATTCAGACTTTGCATATATTGCTTCTCACAAACTACTCTCAATGGCTGGGGTGAAAGTAAGGCTTTTTATTTTCTTATGTTTTTCCTTGAATCAGTGATGCACAATTTACTTGTTAAACTGGGTGGTTTGCTTTGCATCAGTTTATCATTATGGATTTCCTTAATAGGTTGCTGTCATGTGACTCTAGTAAAAATGCACGTACAAGACATAAATTTTGCACCGAGGCATGCAAACTGCCTTTAACTTGAAGCACCCGCCCCTATTGACTTGCTCAGCCATTATATAACCTCTATTATCCTTCTTTTCATTGCAGGTCAGGAAACACCAACCGTGTATGAACCGGATTTTAATCAAATTTGAGGAAAACTAGTGTTGATATTAGTTTATGCCTGACGTCTCATAAGCAATTCAGAAGAATTGTTTATCCGCTGATAATGTTCTTAACTTATGTATATTATTAGCTTCAGGCCCTGGAAAATGTATAATACACCTTTCAGACGCCTAGATCAGTCAGATTAACCCTGATCAACTATGTTCGGATTACAGAGATCTATAGTTTTACAAAGTTGTTTTAATTCAACATGATCAATATGCATTCCCTTTAAATGAAGCACCTTATTGTATGGAAAGTGAGTCACAAGATGCAATGCAATATACAATCTACAAGAGAACATCAGCAAAGAAAAAAAAACACAATTCAAGAGAGAAGCATAGTAGATTACTTCTTGCTTGTGACTTTTAACAGAAGTTGAATGATATCCTCTAACCTTGATAAAAATACAGTCTAATTTTGCAAAGTACTATAAGATCTATTCTATTGTAGGTTATACCATATGGTTATGGCTTTAAGAAGATATCAAGTAATTCTGTTTCATTGCTCACTGACATCTATCTTGAAGACTGAAGGGGACACAAAGGGACTGCGACTAGCTTTTGCCACATTTGGTGAGCAGCTGCAACAAGCCGGCAAGGTTGAAGTTTCATCCATATAAGATCATACTGCGTCATAGTAAGCACCATATGAAGTTTTTGAATAATAAAGATTGATTAAGAGGAAAGAATTGAAATAAAATGTCATCATTAAAAGCAAGTTGTCAATGTCTGACCCCAAAATAAATATATCAGTGACAAAATCACAAGTCGCAACATACATCTGTTTTAACATATGACATATTGATGTTTCACCAGCCGCCATCTAAAGTGGTAAAGGCTTGGTATTACCTCAGGAAAAACCTGGTTCGATTAATAACATATTGATGTTTCATTAAAAGATTAGCAAATGCAAATTCTGAGGCAAGACTCCACTTAATTGGTGGTTTAATGGCCTTGATACAAAGCTAGTGTTACGATTTCTAAAAAGCCCAACGTTCAGACACCATAAACACAAACATACAAAATAGAGTTTCCATCCACCAATTCATTGGTCAAGAGTCAAGACAATACCACCAATAAATGCACCAAACCATGCATTTACCTTTCTTTCCGATGCAAACTACACAGCATTAGCATCCCGTTGTAAGTGCCCATTTGAAGTCTCACCCTAAAAAGTCAATGACAAAGCATGTACTGATTTTAAAATAATCAAACATAAGATACAAACATTTTTCAAATACTACACATGCAACTTAAAGAACGGGGGCAACAACTCACCACGTTAGGCAATTGGTCTTTGATAGAATACATAGACTTGATCATCTCTTGCAAAGTATCATTACCTAATTGAAATTTCACTTCCATTTCCTTTGGCTTTGGCTTTCCATCCTTTTGAAGCTGCAAAATGATATCGCTATTAGAAGCATATGCGGTTACAACTTGCAATCACAAAGTACCTACCAAATCTGAAGTTCCCAGTTCCCACATATCCCAAATTTCATAACAGGTCCTAATTTATTACCTTCAAGTTGATGACAGCAACAGGTTCAGTCAAGCCTGTGACTTGATTCACCATATCCCAATTCATAGCTTTCAAACGAGGTAAACTGCCTTCATTTTTGTCCTTAGCTACATCTTCTTTCCATTCTCTCTGGAACTTCTGTAACAAAAGCGTCAGTAGCCGTTGTAGTTCAGGTAAGACCCCGTTTGGGAACAGCTTATGAATCTCATCTTTGTCAATGTTATCGTACACACATCTACGCATCAACATCCGAAGACAGACCAAAAGCTGCCCAGTAACACCAAAAGACCATGTCAAGATCAATCTTTAATTTCAGAATTTACGAGTTTCAAATACAAAACCATAAGATAGAGTAACGAACCGGGTCAAGGTCCGAGTCATTCTGAAGCTCAAGCATATCACGGATAATTTGGCGGTCTGCAGAGTCCAGACCAGTCTTTCGAGTTCGCCATAGAGCCTGAAGTAGATACTCCACCGAATCCTTCGAGTTCGATCGGACCAGTAATGGTAAATGACCCCATATCGAGTACTCCATTATCGGACACCAGTGCCCTAGCAAACTCTGCAGCCGAATACGGTACTACTCGGTCAACAAAGGTTCTTGCTTAAACGACGTCGTTTATTTTTGGAGAGCAATCTCAAATGAGTTCGTCTATTTATTTTCTATCGAGAATGCGTCATTTGGGTTTTCAATTTTCAAATTCGTTTCACAGTTCCCACTTAAAATCTACCAACTTGTGAAGTAAAGCGAGAGGCTTGAAACGGAGCCGTTTGGAACAAGCCAATGGCGCCACACGAGCTGCGCCGAGCGTACAAGCGACCAGCGATATCGGACCAACAAAAGCGGCGAGAACTATCCCTCCGACGACAAGAGCAGGGTCGCCGCGATACTCAGCTTGAAGCGCGCCGCTTAGCCTCCACTCTCCTCTCTCTCCATACCGATAGCTCAAACGAAGAACCAGCCACCTCTGATTCAGATATCGAGCTAATAGAGCCCCAAACCGAATCCAACTTCCAACCCGAGTCGGAGTCCGGTTCCTCGCAGAAGGACTTCGAATTTGATGTTCGTGAGGCTTCGAAGCTCAAAGGCCCTGACGCTCGGAAATGGTTCGCGAGACAGCTTATGCTTCCTGAGTGGATGATCGACGTCCCAGATCGATTGTCACATGACTGGTTAGCTCTTTATGCATACATAATTTTGAATATAGATTTATGAAGTAGTTTTCTGAAAGTAAGAGCGGTTTTGGGTTTTGTGTAGGTATGTATTTGCGAGACCATCTGGGAAAAGATGTCTTGTTGTTTCATCGAATGGAACAACAATCAGTAGGCAAAGGAATGGTTCTATACTCCATCATTTCCCGTCTGCTTTACCTAATGGAGCTCGTACCAGGGACGTTTCTGGTTCTGGCCAATCGTATTCTATATTGGATTGCATATTTCACGAGGTAATTTTATTCATTGTTTTGTTGGTTGATGTGTCTTTATGCTGTACTCTCACTGTTTTTATAATTGCCAAGGTGGTTAATTTATGCAGAGGGATCAAACTTACTATGTTATTGATATGATTTGTTGGCGGGGTTACTCTTTGTATGATTGCACTTCGGAGTTCAGGTTTTTTTGGTTGAACACCAAGCTAGCTGAGTCAAGAGCTTGTGAATCTCCTTCTCACTATCATAAATATAAATTTGCTCAGGTCCCCATTTACAACTGCGATCAGAGTGGTCTACATGTTGCCTATGCAGGATCAGTGCCTTATGTCAAAGATGGTTTGTTATTTTATAATAAGTAAGTTCTTTTATGTGTTGGTATGAATATTGTTAAGCTTTATATTTGTTGTTCATGGTCGGATGCAGCATTATTTGAAAAATTTATCATGATCATTGACATCATGTTTCTCTTGCTATGAAAATCTTTCATTAGTCTAGTAGAAACATTGAAATATTTGATAAATGCCCAAATTACTTGCTATGATTTTCTCATGTTTAATTTCTATTTTTACAAAGTGGTATTGCTATTGTTCATTCCTATTTATTATTCTTTCCATGGAATATTTGTATCGTATTTACTCTTTCTTAATATTTGTTTGATGTTCACTCAATTTTCTTCCAAAGGCATGCACACTATCAACCAGGTAACACGCCATTGACATTGGTTTGGAAGGATGAAAACTGTAGTCAATATGTTATTGACACAGATAGCAAAGGACATGTTCCTAGCCAACAACAGGTAAGTTAAATATTGCTAGTTTTACTTGCACGTGAATTTTTTCAAGACCTTGTGTTTGTTCTCTTACTTTTTATGAATCCAATTTTTTTCAAAGACTGGTTTTTCACCCCCTCTAGTATAACTTACTACTAGTCCTCCTTAAATCAGGTAGTCTTGGAGCTGCAGGATGATGGAAAACTGACAACATTGGATGATCCTCCTATGATACTTGGCTTTCTAGAGTTGGAGTTTTTACAAAAGGTGAAGTTTATGTAAATCTTGACAAAGCTGATTGACTTTGCCTAGTAATTCACAAAAGAACGCCATTTCTCAGTCAAGAAACAAAACAATGATGCTAAAGAAAATTGGGAAGAGCCTGCAACTTCACATAATTACTATTATGCAACAATAAATGCTAGAAAGAACCACGTCGGGCAAAAATATATTGAATAAATTATTAGAGGAATAAGATGAGCATTTGTTTACTTATGATGCTATTAAAATAAAAAGTTGAAAGATTTCCTTTTGCTCTTGTCAAGTTCAAAAATTGTATGTTTTATTGTTAGGAACAATCCTTGAGCTAGATAACGAGTTTCTTATAATTTGTTACTATAAACGTTAAAGCCTGATAAGGCTGGATTCTGCTCTATTCACTGGCAACTTTGTTCCATTCTAATTCCCTTTCACCCGTATAAACTATTCACGTGTTAGAAGTACCAACCATTTATGTTTTCTTCTAAAATCTATGTCTATCTTTTTCATTAGAACTGTTCTTTAACTTGTCATACTTCTCAGTCAGGGCTGCATTCTGGATGTCTTCTTCGTTTTGCTATTGGTGATGGAGGTTTGAATATCATGGATGGGAAACTTGAGAAGGCTGATTTGCATTACCTTGGCAAGGTCAATAGAGCACGTGCTTTTGCAGATAGTTACTCAAAGGTCTGTAGAAAAAATAGCATCCCTGTACCTGTGCGAATTCTTTTTGTTTCTTGATTACAGAGTTAATACGGAAGCACAAGTTTTGCTTTCATATTGTGCAGTTAATTATTTTCCTCTCCTTTTTTTCCCCTTGTGCTGCAAAGAAGGAAAAAAAAGAGAGAAAATTTGACGTCTTGGTTCATATTTTTTTGCCTTCAAAAGTCAATAAATATAAAATTATGTGTCTCAGTTAATTATTACTGTTGTAAGTTTGGTAGCCTTTCTTGCATATCTATGTAAATATTGAAAACATTGTTAAAAACGTGTCCTTGGTCCTTATAGGTCATGTTTCAGTATATGGTCCGGCATTCTCCTCTTAGAATTGATGATCTAATTGCATCAATTAGCTCATTAGATGATGAAGGAAATAGACCTTCAGATGTGGAAATGGTGGGATGATGATAGAAACATGACTGCATGTGAGCACTGTGTTGGTCGGATGTTTGATTTTATGGAAGGCTGTGTACGAGTTACCTATTCAGTGGCACTTCAATCTTTTGCAGCCTATCGTACAAACACTACTATCATGCTTGAAAGTGCCAACCTATTTATATGAAGTCTCCCGGAGGTTAACCTAAAAGATGTCTGAAATCAAATCTTTGCTATCATTCACTATTCCTTGACATTGCCACCAGCTTTCTGTGCCGTTGGATATGTTCTGACTATATTTTCTTTTTCAAAGTAAATTTTCATTGTGGCTATATTTTGTAACTTTTTACTCTATTATCTAGCATCAGTATTGATGGTACTATTGTGACTGCAGTATGTTAATTGTGTTTTAGCATCTGGTAGGACTTTTGAGGGGGAAAATGATCAAGAAGACTCTTGCGGCTTTGTATTGTACCATTTTTTATGAAATTTATCCAGATTTTATTTATCAATTACAAAGATTTACAAATTTCTCAGGAGATTTTGGCAAAATCACTCTCAAATTTCTTTTTCTATGTTAATCTTGCAAAGGTAGATGGTCAACTCCAATGTAAGAAGGAAAATCATAACCAGCAAAGGAAGAAATAGTAGGGTGCATCATTAATGGTATGAGGTTACCTCAAATTTTTTGTTATTATACAAAAAAAATAAAAATATAAGACCATACTAGAGAGACAAAATTGCTTTTGGTGAAAATCTAGATCTAATATTTTCCAACTTTAACCCTTTATGATGCACTTTCTTTTGAAAGTTGAAGAGTATTTGTTATTATTTTATGATGTCGGTTAACTTGTGGAATACTAAATTCACGTAAATTAGTGTCATGTAAAAATATTCTTAAATTAATAATTATTTATTTTTAGAAAAAAAAATGATGTATAGTAAATGATAAGTGTAAATAATTATACAAATTTTTGTACATGTAGCATTTTTCGGGCCAACATTATTGTGCTATCACTCCCTTGTCGAGTAACACGAATGAGAGGCACATCAAGATAGCTCCAAATTGTTACATTTGGGGTATACATGTAAAAAAGCTTCTCTAGATCTGTTGAGGGAAATTTTTATTATGACAGTTGATTATATTATATAAAGCACTTATATTTATAATGTTATAGTTGAATAACAATTGATATGACAACTATCTATTACTTAAGGCATTTGAATCTGTTTTTTTTTAATCTGTAATATGTGTCACATGACTTGTTACTATATAATAAGTTATTGTAAATATATTTTTTCTATTATCCATGGGCTGTCCGAGATTTCATAGGTGATAGGACCAAATGGATCACTCCTACTAAAGTAGGAATCATAATCTTGTGCCTTGTTATTAGAAAATTATAAATTTGTGACGACAAGACTTTTTTCCTTTGTTCCGACTAAAAAAAAATTTCCATGCACAGGCACATCATACAAAATAGATGAAGAAAAAAACGGTAGATTTGACAATTTTTTGTTAATAAATATTTTGCTAAAAGTAATATAGCACATTAACTATTGATTTTATGCCAAGGCAATAAACACGAGTAACAATGTTACTAACCATTTGATAAGACATGGTATGGTTCAAGATGCTAAAGTAGTTGCTTCACAACCATCATGCACACAGGCTAATACATCTCTGTAATCTCTGGAAATGGTGAAGGAATCATAGACCTTTCCGTCGCTGCTTTTCTTGTAGTCAAAGAGGAGAAATGAATGGTTGAATGCTGTCAGCTTGACAAAGCCAAAGTCATAATCTCTGTAAATACTCCAGTAAGGAGTAATGTCACTGAACTTGGATAAGTGACTCCCTCCGCCTCCAACAACTACGTGGATTGTTCCACTTAAGCTACCAGAATAATGGGATCTTTCTTTATTTACACACTGGTTCTGCAGATTATAAACAAAATGAGAAGATAAGATAATAATAGTACACAAGTGGTTACCAGTGCATTGTCAATGTTATATCATGGTATGTTTGGAGCTGCTTCTCAATTAGAGTGAAAACCGCTTTCATATGGCCCAAAAAACTTTTAGTGGTGCTTCAAAACCTTTAAAAGAAGCATTGTCAGTGCTTTTAGTTTTAACTTGGTTATGTCATTCTAAAAAACCTATATGATTTTTTTGAAACCACTTTTACAATAAGCACTTCCAAATGGATCCTCAAAATAGAATGGGTTGGGAATAGTTAAACAAACAAAAAAATTTGCTGAGGAAATGAGAAATGATCATTCTCATTACCTGGTATATGGGGCATGTTCTTTCATAATTGTGAACATGACCAAAAAAGGCAATGTCCACCTTATATTTTTGCCAAAGCCTTTGCAAGCTTTCCCTTCCCATGGGTTCTTCAAATGCACCCTCCATGCCATACCAATAGTCAGAGGAATACCCCAGGACACGATGAGCTGCGAATATCAACCAAGGCTGTTTACTTCTGTCTACTGATGCAAGGCAATTCTCAATAAACCTGTATTGTTCAGATCCTTCCCTCCAGTCATGCTCAGTGTCAGCTATACAGAAATGAAACATACCATAATCTGTCGAGTACCTGCATGTTCACGTCAAAGAAAATATAGATATATTATTGAATGATTAGAAGAGCAAAAAACCCATTATAGTAGTAAGAATCAGTTAACAGAACATGTAACACTAACCAAAACTTGGCACGGTTCTCTGCTGGAACATAAAACATGGTTTCAGCAGGGACACCACATTCCCCACCTGAATCTACACCACCATAGAACGATCCTGTATTTGGCCAATCTCGTTCATGATTACCACTGCAGTATCATAGTTGAAGATTTTCCAACCAATGTCATAACTTGAGCCCCTAAAATAATTTAACACATGTGAGAAATACTGGTACAAACCTTGCAATCATATATGGCATGGTTGATGCAATGGGCTCCACTTGAGAGGTGAATTGGTCCCATTGAGAGAGGTATCCGTTTGCATATACTATATCCCCTATATGAAAAACTATGTCTATATTATCCACATCTCTGATGAGTTGATCGGTTGTGTTAAGTGAACCAGGTTGATAATTACTATACTCATTTGAACCATCACGCTCTGCCTGCAAGATATTGTGAAAATGTAAGCCTTTTATCCATTTATGAAATACAAGAAACACAATATACTCAATCTTTGTAAATAAAAGGACACTATTCGAGCCTGCAAGAATGCTATTATAACTCATAATTTTTCATGAATTACTTGTGTCCATGCGACGTCATATGGATATAAATATGGGTACTCAAACACTCCAATTTGGTATAAATTCACAAAAAATTTACAAAAGAAATCATATTCTTGAATATGAATCCAAAAATTTATAATCCCGGTATCTTAAAAGAATCCGTATAATATAAACAAATGTTGTCGATATCTAGAATTAAATTATTAGTTTTGAATTGTAGATAATACCTTCCCCATGTCACCAAATATTACAACACGTTGTAATGAGTTCTGTCCAGGATATGGAGACGATTTAAATGAATAGGTTTTGCTCCAAACATATGAGACATTCATTAATAAAAGATGACCAAGCCTGTATGAATATCTGAAAAATCATCAAAACAACCATTAGAACATATATTATTTGATAGTATGGCATAACATTTATGTCAAAATGTAGTAAAAAAAAAAAAAAAGATCTGCAAATCATACACAGAGTTTGGCCACAAATTTTTCAGGAAGCTAGTATGAATGAAACCAGGATCACGCCAGCCTACTGTCCGTGCAGGGGAACCTGCATAACAGAACAAAATCTCATCATGAGCCATTCCCACATCTCCATCAACTGTAATATCATGAACAAAGACATTTAACTTGTCTGCCATCTCTTATGGGGAAAATGGCAGCACTGGGGAGAGATAACGCGGCTCTGTCTTTTGTAATCTTCTGAATTGCACAAATCGTGAACAATTGGAATTGAAAACCTACAGCCTAAAGGGTGAACTGATTTTTTACTTTTTCGCTCTTGAATGGGTGAACTACTTGGAAACAAAGAATAAACAACCTAATTATAAAAAATTTCTTGCATAATTCTAATATAAAAAGATGTAAAAAGTTTTAAACTCCTAAGAGAAATGGGCATGCATAAATGTTTTCAAGTCAAAGAGTTTCCTGTGGTAAAAGGAGAGAACACACACACAAAAACACAAGTAAAAATGAAAAGGTGGTAAACTATACAAAGGGTGCAAATCATAATTAGATAGAATCAATCATACCACAAACACTGCTCCTATCAAATGTCAAAGTTCCAGCTGGAGATCTAGTACGAGTTTCTTCTCTTAATCCCCACTCAACTAATGGAATGGCCTCATCTATGTTGTATCCACTTGTCCAGGTTATCGTCATCTGCATATCCTCAAAGATTTTTAATCAGTCAGCTTGTGTGTGAGTGATATATGCAACAGAAGATGAACACCGTAAATAACATGAACCATAGAATGAATCATGCAATTTAGGATCTTAGAATACTTAGTTATCTATCGCCAAGTCAAACTCAAGTGCAAAAGAATATCTCTTGGCAGTGTATGGTTGCTAAATTCTAAACAAATTTATGTAAAATTCATGATTGAACGGATTAGATCCTCTTTAATTTATATAAGAAACAGTATAATTCAAGAACCAAAATCCAGAAAGAATAGTCTATGGGAAACCATCAATTCAGAGATCTTACTTCATCCCAAGACTTCCCTTGAGCAAGGCGTGGATAGAGTGGTGCTTTTGGATTAGAAAATATTATGGAGTTCGAAACTCCCACCAGTTTTGGCTGCAACATTTGATTAACATATCAGATGCATAACTGCAATGTATATGCAAAATGCTGACAAAGCATTATACAGAAGGACTAATGGACACACATGTGACAACCCGCCCGAGAACAATGCAAAAGAAAAATCTGCCCGCTGATTTATCAGCTGAAACCTTAAAGCTGCTCGGCCAGTCTTCAGATAATGTGGGTTGCTACCATTAACATACTTGTACTGGAACATGGCAACCATATCAGGTCAGACAAGTTTATACCAAATATGTTCAATCTTTACACTAAAACTTACACAGACAAACCTTGATTGGAGCAGAGCATATAAATGGAGTTTGTTCTTTTGGTTCATTCACTGGTGGGCAATCTGATGAGCTGCCATAAAAAACAAAGTTACTTTAGGTTCTACAACAGAGCATATAAATGCAGGAATAATTTCATAGTCTCATGACTTATCATTGAGCAAATTATTGCCACAATATCGTATGTTTTACCAATCGCAGCCAAGTCAGAACAGCATCTCAACAACTCAAAGATCAATTGAAATAAAAAAAATTACTTGAATTTTGCTGGCGAGAAAACACCGACCCAATCATCCTCTGAGGGTTCAGGATAGTCTAAATAAACAGCCACCCATTGGCTATCTTCACCCTGTAATCAAATGAATGTTGCCATGTTCATACCCATTTGAATTTGAGTAAGGCTAAATATTGCGCACCAAAAAGTAACCCAGATGATAAAATTAATGAGCCACACCAGACATTTTACATTAATCCAACCCAACAATTATCTAAGGATTAAGTCTCATTTTATCTCTAAATTATATAAGATATTAAAATTTGATCTCTAATTTTACAATTCACACAATTTAGTCCATAATGTTTCTAATTTGATAAATTTAGTCTAAAATTAAATTTTTTGTCGGATTGATTTAACAACATTATACTTAACTATGGCATGATTGCAAGATTGATGACAAAATTATATCATAGGTTTAGAGAATAAATTATGTGTTTGAATAAGTTGGATAAAATAAATTAACAATTTAAGTGTAACACAATTTAATCAATTTAACGGTAATAAAATTTTGGATTGAATTTGTCAAATTTAATAACGATAGTGACTAAATTGTATAAATTAAAATATTAGAACAAAATTGTAATAACATAAATAAGTTAGATAACGCTGTATCTAATTTGTTTAAACAAAAAACGAATCGTCTACTCAAATATATCATATGTAGGTATTTAATTTAAGAGAAAAAATGCAACACAAGTTTCTTAGAATATAAATGTTATCATTTAGTTTTTTAACTTTGTAAGTCAATTAAAGACAAATAATATTATTTTAATGATTTTTCTGTCAAGTGATTAAACGAAATTAAAACACGAATTTTTAATAATGTTAAAGTCACCATTAATATGAATAAAATTTACAAAATATTCATTTTTAACATTTATTAATTGGTACTATTTAATTTAAATATTATATTAATATATATATATATATGTTTGAATTTTATTATTGTTTATTTAAAAAAAAATATTTCATATTAAATTTTAATTTTATCATTTTAATTACATTTTAATTAATTGATAGAAAATAAATAATATTTTTAATAAAAATTTATTAAAATAATATAATTTATCTTTAATCCACAATTTTTACAAAACTAAATAACTAAACTATAAGAAACTAAGGAATTAAACGATTAAACTAAGTAAATCACCTAATTTAAAAGATTTTTATGTAAGCTTACCCTTAATTTATTAGTATAGCTTACACCAACTATGAGCGAAATAGAGACATAACATCAGTTTAAGGTAAACAACCACAAAACTCGTACCCTCTTTCTAATTACTTCATAAGAAACAATCATCCTTGCCTAATTTCTATTTCTACGTTAAATTGAAAGAAACCCATTTCAATTAAACGATGATTATATAAACATTGAATAAGTCCGAGAGTTGAGCAAAATTGGGAAGAAATTATGATACCTTGGAACCTAGAACAGGAGGATGAGCTCTGATAGAGGCCGAGTGATGGAGAGCTGGAGTCGCGCTAAGGATGTCGATTTTAGAGAGTGGTTGCTCAACGAATCCACCAGGATGAACCCAAGCTGAACCCAAGTTTGCCAGCCATAGAACTAGAAAGGCCACACTCACTCTGTTTCGAAACTGAAAGCTCTGTTCCATATCTGAGATTTTCTCAAAAAATTGAAAGTCAATATAAATATTATCAAAAGTTTGAAACTGTTCCCCCTAGGAATAGATTAAGCATATGATTGGATTATTTAAGACTGTGTAGGAATACGAGAGAAGAAGAAAAAGGTCGGATGTATATATAATAAATATAAGATACTTCAAATCCATTATATTTATCATAATATTATATAATATTATTTTTAGTACGGAAAGAAATAAAATCTGTTTAACATATTCTTTATATTCTTTAAATATTCCTTTTTTTTAGATTTTGTACAATTGATGACGTAACTCAATTGTAACTCGCTACGCTTATCTGTGAAAAACGCTCATGAATATAAACCCTCAAAATAGGGGTTGGTACTTTTCTAGAACTTATATTATAAAAAAAATTTATTTAGCATTCATAATATTAAAAAAGAAATTGATTTAATATTTTTTAAATAACGTTTTTCACAGATATTTCGATCATTACCCGCCCTTCCTACAAAAATTCTAATAATCGCGTATATCTATTTTGATAGACTAATAGATTTAAATGGGAGGAAGTTATTTATTATAAAACATGTATCAAAAATCATCCAAAAATCAATAAATTTTGATGACGAATTTTATCCGTGAATAACGATCCAAAATTATTATTAAAAAATATACGAAAATAACGTTTTTTAAGATATTAATTTAATGAATATATAAATTAATTTTGAGTATTCACGAATACAATTTATCAATATAATTATATCGTTAATTTATATTTAATTAATTTATTAAATCATATTTATTTTTAAAATTTATCAGATAAAAATTGAATCAACGATACTAATAATAAAACTTGCATTTATTTTAAAAGAATATTCAAAATTGAATCAACGATACTAATAATAAAACTTGCATTTATTTTAAAAGAATATTCAAAATTGTGAGTATTTTAATTTTAAAAACCCTACCACAAAATTTTCAAAGCATTAACCGAATCAACTATTTATTTAATAATAAAGAAAATGTTATGTCATTTACTGAACCTTCATGGAGCAGGTTAAAAAAATGCAAATACAAATGTTAATGAAGAAAGAGAATCAGAAGGTATATGGAAGAGAAATACCTGCCATGGCAACAGCTTGATGGATCTCTTCTGCTTCTAAGGCTGAGAGAAAAGGGGGGATAACAGCTTCGTTTTATAATGACCAAAATACTCCTACCCAAATAGTTACCGTTTAAAAATCATTAAATCTATTTTTTTTTAATATTATGCGTGTTATGAATCCTTTTAAAAGATGATTGATTTATGAAATTTTTATCATAACATAAGTACTTACTGTTACAAGTATGAATCACTAAAAATATCAGCATTCTTTTTGTAATTTTATTTATTCTAAATAGGGGCATAATCTTACAATGTATCAATTTTGAATTAATTTTTAAATATAAATTTCATCATTAAATTAGATAAGTTTGACAAATATTTTATAAAATAAGTAATTCATTTTTAATTGAAAATATAAATTATTGAAATCTGAATGAAGATATATATAATTTTCTTGTTGCTTCTATAACCTCCTATCTTATTTTTACAAAACGACTTCTAATGATAAAAGAGAAACAAATGAAAATAAGAGATCATATTATGAAATAAAATTAGTATATTTTTGTTTATTTGTTTAAGTAATGATTATCTACGTCGTATAAGAAATTTATTTTATTTTATAAATTAATTATTTTAATTTATATTATTATATTTTAATTTTTCATTCTATTTTTTATGTGATAAAGTTTATAATATATGTGATCCACCGTTGATACAATGCGAGTAAAATTGATTAAGAAATTTGATAAAATTACATTAAGTGGTAAGGAAAATTAAAAATTGCTTATTTGTTATAAATGAATTTAAGATATCCATAAATTCACATGTTACTGTACAATTTACTTCGATAAGTAGTCTCATGTCTCAATTTTTTTAATTTATCACATTAATCGATGCAAAATAGATAAATATCTTTTTCTTTGTTTACTCTCCTTTTCATATGTTCATTTCATATCGAATTTAGACCAATTCTATTCATAAATTCACATGTTAGTGTATAATATCACGTTATTAGAGTGTATTGTAAATAAAATAAATTTTAATCAAAATTATATAATTAAGGGATAATAAAAATTAAAACAATGTTTTATATGTTTCGTCATTATTATTAAAAAAACAATTACCCAATGAATAATGTTGTACAAATTTGGTGCAATAGTATGTTGATGAGGCCCACATCGACTAAGAAAGCGAGTTAAGTGCTGGTTATAAGGTTATGACAATTCTTCCTCTTTGAGAGCTCTTTTTGAAGGAGTTAGGTCATGATTTTCTACATGGTATCAAAGCGGGTCCCTGGGGTCAATTGATGTGCCCAACACGGTCAACTCCGGTCATTCAACCTCACAGTCAATCGGTCTTTGCTGTGTCTCCGTCCAATAGGGGTGAGCAAAATATTCGATCAATCTGATCAATCCGATAAAATTAAGTGGTTTCTATCCGAAGTCGGATCGGATTGGATTTTATCAATCCGCTCGGATTCAGATTAAAAATATTCAAATATGTATAATCTGATCTGATCCGATATATTTAATATATTATTTAAAAATATATATATAATAATTATTTAACCTAACGCAGCTGCCGTATATCTAAATCTTAACCCAAAACCTAATATATTTTTCCAGCTGCCTCCATCTCTCTCCCTGCCTACCTGCCTCCATTGTTAAGTGCTTCTATACTGCTGCTTCTCTACTTCTCTGCTTCTGCTTCTCTACTTTGCAGCTGCTTGTGCTTCTCTGCTTCGCAGCTGTTTGTGCTTCTCTGCTCGCTCGCTACTGCTCGTGCTTCTATGCTCGCTCGCTGCTACTGTTGCTCGGCGGGTTGTCCAGATATTTTCCCCACAAACGCTATTTTCCCCCAAAAACGTTGTTTTTCATGCTTTAATTGAGCTACAACAATTTTTAAACTATTTTTAAAATATTGAGGTCTATCATGGCTTGGTAGAACAAATGTTAGCATTGTAGTACATCATGGTTATTTACATAATTATAAAAATCAATATCATAAAACATTGTTTTATAAATGATGTATGTTAATTGAACATTTCATTCGTATTATTAAATTTTTAGTTATATTATATATAAATGTTCAATACATATTTTAAATCACATGAAAGCAAACATATCCAACATCACCCTACGTCTATGTGCACATTTTTACAATTATTTATTGCAAATGTCTAATATTTTTTCTACAACTATCCAGATGGTTTTAGATAAAGATAATGATACATTTTTTGTGATCGAAGAAGTAAATAAAGATGAAAGTGCAACACAACCAACTCAAGAATAAGATTCTGTAAGTACTCTAATTCTTGACATATGCATTGCTTCTAAAGAAGAATGTAAAAAAGTTTCCTCTAAATCTAGTAGTGAATCATGGGCTCATTTTACTATAGAAGGGGTAGGACAACATCACAAAGTTATATTCAAATATTGTAAGAAACAATATAAGTATGTGTCAAGAAAATCTAGCACGTCAAATTTGCTTGCACACATTTCCATTGGATGTGATAAGTTTCCCATTAGAGTTCTTAAGAAACAAAAAACTTTAGCTTTCCATAAGAAAGGAAGTCTTGTACCTCATAGTTTTAATGCTGAAAGATGTAGAGAAAAATTGATAAGGATGATAATAAAAGATGAATTGCCATTTATTATCGTAGAAGGTGAATGATTTAAGGAGTTTATTGAAGAGTTACAACCTTTGTTTAAAATCCCTTCTCGGTGGACTATTGCAAAAGATTGCTTGAATTTGTATGTTATGAAAGAGTAAAATTAAAAGAGTTGTCGAATAGAACTAGTAAAAGAATATGTCTTACCACTGATACATAGACATCTTGTCAGAATTTATGTTATATGTGTTTAACTACTCATTTTGTTGATAATGGTTGGAATTTACAAAAGAGAATCTTGAACTTTTGTCAAGTTCCAAATCATAAAGGTGATACACTTGGTAGAGCGATTGAAGCATGTTTGTTAGATTGGGGCATTGATAGGATATTATGTATTACAATTGATAATGCAAGTTCTAATGATACTGCACTTACTTATTTGAAAAAATGTGTTAATGGTTGGGGTAATGCAATTTTAGAATCAAAACATTTGCACATGCGATGTGGTGCACATATCTGAATTTAATTGTTGAGCAGAGTTTGAAAGAGTATAACATATCAATAAATAGGATTCAGGCTATTGTAAGATACGTGAGAGGATCACCAATTAGACTGCAAAAATTTAAGAGTGTTGTTGAAATGGAAAAACTCTCTACTCAAAAACTCATTTGTTTAGATGTTACGACAAGGTGGAATTCAACTTATTTGATGTTGGATTCTGCAACTTATTTTCAAAAAGCATTTGAAAGGTTAGAGATCACTAATTTTGGATACTATCAAGAGTTTTGTCGAGGTGAAATTAAACAAGCTCTGACTATAATGGATTGGGATAATGTTAGACATTTTGTCCAATTTTTGAAAGTTTTTTATGAAGCTATATTAATGTTTTCTGGATCTTTATATGTGACTTCTAATTTCTTTTTGGATCGTATTTGTTTTATTCATGATCAACTTGATATGTGAAGTAAATGTGAGGATTATATTATGATGAAGATGGCTAGTGATATGAAGGTAAAGTTTGACAAATATTGGGGAGGAATATCTAAAATGAATATGATATTATTTGTGTCTGTTTTACTTGATCCTAGGCATAAAGAGTGTTCTTTATATCTAAGTTTGCTAGAATTGTGTAATGGGGATGAGATTGAGGCTTCAATGAGTTCAAAAAGGGTAAAAAAAAATTTGGAAGATATGTACGAGGAGTATCGTAAAACGTATTTTCTCTCAAACATAGAAGAATCTTCTCAACCTTTAGAAATGGGTACAAAAGGTTTTGGTTTAGAAGTAGATGCATTCCAACTTTATGCTTCTCGTAAGAGAAAGCATTTAAAAGAAGTTCATACTATGGAAAACAAATCTGAAGTGGAAAAATACTTACAAGAAGCATTGGTTGATATGGATGATGAGAAATTTGATCTTTTAAATTTGTGGAATGTTATTCCTCAAGATTTAAGATTTTGTCTTTGATAACTCGAGATGTATTGGTCATACCGGTATCTACCGTAGCATCTGAATCTCCATTCTCTACTGGTGGTCGTACAATTAGTCCATACAGGAGTTCATTATCTTCTAAAATTGTACAATCTTTGATTTGCACTCAAAATTGGATTTGTTCATCTCAAATCATTAATATCCAAGAGTCATTTGATGAAATTGAAGCTCTAGAATCAGGTATATTGCATAAAACTTTCAAATATATATAGATTTACTTGTTATCAAATATATATTATTATGTTTATTAGCTCATTATTTATGTATATTTTTAACTTTTTAATTTTTCATTGTGCAGATATTTTTGTTGATATTGGTGACTTAAACATTGAATGATTATCAAAAAGAATTGTTGTTATTAATGTTCGTAGAGTGAAGTTAATTTATGTAATTGATATTTAATTTTTTGGAATTAAATTATTACTATGTATATTTGGAGTTAAATTATGTAATTAATGTTTAATTTTTTCTTTTTGATTATTTTTTTTGAATTATTTTTAATCATGTTATCATTTACTTTTTTAATTTGTATGAAAAATATTTTTATTTATTATATGTAATTTTTCATTTTATATGTTGAAATTAAATCAGATTTGGATTTGTTCGGATTGACATTTATAGCAGTTCAGATCGGATTGATATTTCATAATTTGCTTATTTATGTAATTTTTTAATAGATTTAAATTAAAATTTCGGATTGAATAATTTTCGAATCGGATTGGATTCGGATTGACTTAAAATTGGTGGTTTCAGATTTGTTTGGATTAACATGTACAACGGATCAGATTCGGATTGAATAATTCATAATTTGCTTCGGATCAGATTCAGATTGAATAATTCATAATTTGCTTCGGATCGGATTCAAATTGACCTAAAATTTACAGTTTCGAACTGATGCTCACCCCTACCGTCCGATGTGAGGGGCAGTGTTGAGGAGTCTCACATCGACCAGGAAAGCCAGCTAAGTGCTGGTTATAAGATTATGACAATCTTTACTCTTTGAGAGTTCTTTTGGAGGGAATTAGGTAATAAATTTCTACGTAGTATCCATTACATTAAAATAGTACAAAATCTTAAAGTCTCTTTGAATAAAGTTTTAATACAAAATAGAGTTTGTGTCTCTTTAAAATTGCACTTATTTATGGATTAGAGGGTGCTCTAATGCTATCTTAACTGGCTAATTTCATTTACAAAATCGACTTTTCATTAGCGAATAAAGAAATTACCTAGAAAATTGGGAGTATTATTTACGTTATTTATTTTATGTTTATTTTATTATCCTTAGAGTCAAAAAAATGTTATTCCTTTCTTTATTATTTAAAGAATTTACTATATCAGTGCCTTAAAAGAATCCGTATAATATATATAAAAAAAATTACACAGTAAACTGAAGCATGTTAGTCTGCTGGAATCTGCTTCACAATACCACCGTCTAAAAGACCCAGCGCCACCTGTGTGTGCTTTAGACAATATATTTAATGAAAAACATACGTGATTTTAAAGCCTACCGTATTGCCATTTCTAGGTCTTTATCCCACATTACGAAAACTTCACTGTTTTATAAACAAAAACATAAAATAATTACACTGGCAAGAACATAACAATATACATTGTAACTAAAGTTTTCCATAACAGAAGTTGACATAATTTACACCTAGAAAAGAACACGGAAGCACCACTATAATTGGCGAGAATTACCACGATGTCAGTTGCATGGTGGGGGGGATGGAAGTGATTAGCAAATGGCACCACCTCTAGTCTTAAGACCATATGCTAACATTAAGAAAGTCAACGGCAAGCAAGTTTTCTGTTTCAAAAATTTTCATTTGTAGCTCTAACCCTTGGAAGAGATGATAAGAGCAGCTTCTCCAACTCCACTAAACTGGAACCAAATTCAAACGTATCATCAGCAAATGGAAAATAAGAACTCTTTATATACAGAATGCAGAACAATAAAGTCGATGATTCACCTACATTTTATATTTCTCAAGTGCTTCCTGTCGTTCTCCCAAACAAATATCGCTGTCTGTAGGTATATTGTTTAAAGAATTGTCTGTGCAAGAAATGTAATTAACATTGAATTTTTAACATTAAATTTCAAGGAAGAGAAATAAATATACTAACATAACAATCAAAACCAATCAAACTCTTACTAGAAAAGTAGTGAAATGGTAGAGAATAAAATAAAAAGAGCTTGAGAGACTTTTTAACGTGAAATATATGCCACAATGTAATAAAATCTATTGAAAGAATTGCTTAATGTGTATGCATTTGTGTCGATGTAGTATGAAGATAGCATCTGTATAATAGACCCACTAGAAAGCTAAATCAACACCAAGAACCTTTTAAGTCTCCAACAAGCTCTTCTACAAGACGGAAAATATGTTGAATTTATCTCTATACAAGGAAGTTCACATCAAACTACCAGAAACTGTAGGTGAGCTCTCAGCATAAGAGGATGAATAAGCTAATAGAAGAGAATTGCTAGGTCACAACTTAAAATAAAAAAGATGAGAATTGAGATGTAAAGCCCACGCAACCAAATAATCTTCAAAACAACACTATAGACTCCAGGGCCATAATTGTTAGACATTATAGCCTTTTACTGGCAAGAAAGCTACTATCCAATCCATATGGGAAAACTTTCAAATGAGTTTCTCCATAAATACATGAATGTTTTAGAGATTGAATCTCCAGATTTGATAGCCTGGCGCTTTTAAAAGAAGGGGGGAAAGGGGGGGATCTTAATTTTTTCTATTCTAATTTTTCACTGCAGCCAGACTGGCATAGATTTAATTCATCCAAATATAGTGGAAACTGCAACATTTATATCCACTTATTAAATCCATGACGGGAAACAAACATCAAACATTTAAAATAACGATGTATATAAACCATACATGGAAGTGAGGCTGGTTGTTTCATCACCACATCCTTAGTAACCTTTAGAGATATTGGTCTGTCTGTCACCAACAATCCCTGTTCAATAACAGTTTTAGATCATATGATTTATTTATAAGAAGCAGCATTCATATACAAATAAAGACAGGTTTTATACATGCAAATAGATCTAAGAACTGTCTAGCTCATCACATAGATGATAGATATTACCACTGAATAATGCAGCAATTCATCAGAAACAATAAGACCAAGGTGTTAAATTTAAGGAATTTAAAGTCATGACAGAAGTCTCCAAGGACATTGGAATAAATAAACTAAGGCAAACATTTACTAAAAGCTACCACATGGAAGAAGCATGCACCTACTAAATATGACTGTTCAAGTGCGAATTTTTATTTTTTTCGATAACTAATTAAAAATAAAGGCTGAAAGAGTAGGTAGGAAAGAAGGTAGACCTTTTTTTCCCTCCTCTTCAGTATCTTCATGTGACACTTTCTAATATAATGCGTCAAATGATATCTAGAATGTCTTGAGTACAATTGTTCTCGGACCTTTGGGTTCTCATTTAGCCACCCAGAAATATCTTTAGATTGAACCACTTCGTCTTTATCCAAAGACTCTAACCATGAATAAACTGGTCTCCATAGATTGGTGCGTTGAAACTTTGCATGTGGAATATCAACTCGACCTTCTTTTTTACCCTGCATATAAAAGAAAACATAAAAAACTACATTTGATACATGCTAGATAGATAAGGCAATAGATGCCATTTACGTTGCTTCTACCGATAGCACATGGAAAGAAAAGCTCTATTTAATATATCAGTATGTCTTTCTATTATGGAATTGAATACGTGGAAAAAACTATTGGAATGAATTTTTAAACAAGTTCAGTCATTGCATCTATCAATCTACATTATCTTGCAAAAAGCTTGAGTCTTGATACATATGTATGAGTGGATAATAAAAACAGGGTGGTCCTATCTTCAAAGATATTCATTGCCAAACAGAAGTGCATAACTAACCTATATTGCATCTTAATTTCTCAGTAGTACCTTTCCTCTAAAACTGCTTCTCGGTCAATCTGAACTGCCAAAACTAGCACAGCATGAATTGTGTTACTTAATCTTACTTCCTATTCCAAACATGCAATACAAGAAATCAATGATATAGAATACCTCAGAAGGTATACATCACCTTTGACTGATTTTCTATCCACCTAAACAGCTTTAAAAACCCTTTTTTTTCCTTCTGTAATCTAGAGTTATTTCTCAATCTCATATAGGCATATTGCCCAACTGATCAAAACAATACAATACTAAGGGCATTTGCCTTGAAGGAGTTAAGTGAGGTGGAAAACTTCACATGAGGTCCATAAGTGTTATTTTTTTTTTCCTTTCTAAAGAGAACTCTCAGTCAGTTTTAACTAGCTAGGTTACCGCTTATGATCGATGTAAGGTGGATAAAAGTTTGATATAGTCAAAATGTTTAAAAAAAAAAAGCAAAAATTAATGGTCGATATTTTGATGATCGGTTATTGCCCGTAAAGGATTAAAACAACTTGATGGTGGTGCTTTTTTAATAAAAACAATCTATGAGGCTTAAAGTTTTCACCCCTTTTAGACAAATACCCCAATATTGAAAAAAAACTACTCGGCTATGAAGTGTACCTTTTTGTGACGAAAAAGGTGCAATCTTCAGTAGTGTAGTTGACGAATTTTTCTAACTTCAGAAAGCAGAATGGCAAAAACAACGTCAAGCAATAAAACGCAAAATTTCGTTTTTTTCAGGAACCCATAAATCAGTACAAACCCATAGAGTGCATTAAGCTCTACCCCGAAGAAACCATACATGGTGGCCACCCCAAATACACAACAAAATCAAGTAAGCCACTGGTTTGAGTAAATTTCATAAAAAAGTACAGGCAATAAACTAGAGGTGTACTTGAATTAAGTACCTGACTAGGGAGTCTCGTATTCTGAATGGAAATAAGTCGCTGACAGAGCTCAGAGCGAGGCATTGATCGGACACCTTCAGGTAAAGAAGCAAGATTGGAATCAACCCATGCTTCAACTTCAGCCATAGACACAGGTTTCGCCTCAGGAAACGAACAAACCCAAGCTCGAGCCATGGTCTCCACCTCTTCTTGAGAAAGGTCACCGTTGTAGCCGTCATCAGAACCTCTCTGTTTCTCTACTCCTCCATCGTCTTCATCTCCATCAAAGTCTTCGTATTCCTCTTCTTTCGATAGGGTTTGTTGTACTGAGTCAACCATTTTCCTTCTCTTTTTGCCTTTCTTGGTGATCATGAACGATGAAAGGCTGCCCTGTTCCACGAAAACGAAAAAGCTGTCATTGGCTAGTTTCCTTAAGAACTCATATATGTGTGCGTTTATTGCAATTGAGTATTTGTTATTAAATAAAAAGCGACGCACATTGCTGTCTTCTTTCTCTCTCTCTCTCTCTTTTAAGAGTAATTATAGAGATCCGAATTTTATTCCTTTACATAAATAATACATCTTTTTTTTTATAATGAAATTTTAAGATACACATTTTCAAGCCTGAATAAGACGTTTTTATCTTGTATTATGATAACATATGTCTACATTTCTTTAAATATATTAAAATTTATATTTTATTCAAAAATACATAAAATTATAAAGAAAATTTCTGAAAAAATTTTCAATATTTACTATGAAATGTCTGATTATAAAATAATTGAATTTATTTAAATTTTTAGTGAAATGACTTTTTTAATTTATATATTCTAATATAATCAAAACATCTTTCTAATACATTTCCATCTTTCTTATTCATTTCAAACTCAACATCTCTCCTATTATTTTACTACTTATTTACACAAATCTTAAAATAAAAGAGATTAATATTAAAGATACTAAAAAATGAGAAAATCTCAAAAAAAACAAATTGAACCAACAATCATTTTAAACATATTTCTTACAATTTTTTAAATTAACATTATATATGTAAAAAAATTAATTACAAAATACCCTACCCTCCTTCACCCTTTTTACCCACTTTTCCTACATCCCACCCATATATGAACATTTTCGTTCACTTTCTAAACCACAGTAACCAGCCACCAATTTAGGCCACACTTATCATTAATTTATAATGCATCGACCATCAGCTTCTGCTACACGCATAACCAATACAATAACATATGGTGTTTTGGTATTTGTTTTGTTAAATTCACTAGAGGAGTAAGAAGATAATACCATGCATGTTCGATTTGGGTTATCGAACATACTTGGGGTTACCAAATCTCCTTGTTACGTTTGGTTAGTGCTATTAAATCCGAGTGTTATTTGTAAGAAAAATATATAAGGATGTATTTATTTCAATTAATTTTTGTCACGATTTTATTTGAATATATATAGTATTTATAATATTTTAAACATTAAAATATTAGTTTATATATTAAAAAATTTATAAGATATGGACCTAATTAATCTAGAAGGGATGAATACATTATTTTTAATTTAATAACCTAAATAAAACGAACAGACATGCAATCGTGTGTAAAAATAAAGTACGGAAATAAAATAATAACACACGATATTTTTAGGTAGAAACAACCTAAGTCATAACCATAACCTAAGAGGAAAACCATCTGTTCACTGGATCATCTAACTTTTCACTATAAAACACAAATATTTCAGTACAAACTCGGTTTTATACTACCATTCTTAAGATACTGCTCCAATGTACTTTATTTATTAGTCTTTGCTCTGTTTTCAATATTATCGTGAGCGATTTCTAGACCAACGTTTCAATAAACTTTTCACCAATTAGATACGTTCTCGAATTAACTGCAAAATAGTTAACACAAAAACACAAGTGTGTGTGTGTGTTCTAGAAAAGATTTAATAATAAATAATCCTAGCTAGATGATTCAAATCATATGTCACTTAAATCAAATCAACTATTAAATCGTAGAGCAAAAAGATTAAACACAAGTTTAATAAAAATAACTTCTCTAAATATTAATAATTAAATCAAATAACTATGATATGATAAAAATAATTATTTAATCTAACAATTTAAAAACAAAAATAAAGAATAAACCATAAGAATATATTATTAAAATATCATAAATTAATTAGGTTTATTAATCAATCAAATATAACCATCAATATTTGATATATTAACTAAGTAAGAAGCATACAGAATTATAATCTTATATTCGTAAAAAAAAAATTACGAAAAATATAATAATATTCTCACGTAGATGATTGAAATAATGAACAATTAGTTTTATTTATAAGAAAAATTAAATTTTTTAATCATATATAATTAATAAATATATGTTCTATTACAAATATGATAATATAATTAGTAATATTCATTAATTAAGAAAAATTTTATATGATAATATTTTTTCTAAACATTTAATTTGTTGTAATTCTTAAGTTTATTTTTAAATTTAATGTATTTGTGCACCATTAAGATTGATAAAAAAATGATTGGACATTCATGCAAGAAATGGATGTATGCGAAGAAAAATAAGTAATCCGTAAAATGTTTCAATTTAAACCTAAGGTATGATGCAAATAATATACGAATATGAAACCAACTTTAAAATGTGAACACTGTGAATAGAAATCCAATTATAGAGACGTGAACTCTGACCAAGAATAATATATTGAGATACGAGTAAGATTGTTTCAAATGAATATATATATATATCAATCTTTATAAAAAAAATTGAAATAATATCCAGATTATAAAAATGTGTAATCTAAATTTATTTATTTAAAATATAAGTATTATTATTTAAAAAATATGTTATAAATCGATTTATTTGTAAAAATTATATCATATAAAAAAATTAGTTTTTTATTTAATTTTTCGTTAAATATAATATAATGTGATATATATATATATATATGTTTGTATATTTTGATAAATATATATCTAATAATATAATTTTTAATTAAAAATTTATTTAAATATTTAATAAATTTAATCAATAAAATTTAAAAAATTATTGAAAAAAACTTTAAAATTTATAACAATAAAAATTCCATCTTAATAATATTAAACGTTATTTAATTTGACAACATTAAACAATATTTAATTAAATATTATTTAATATAAATAGATTATTTATTTCTCTAAATATACTTTAAATATTTATTAATATTAAATATAAAATATCATGTACACTATTTATTTTTACATACATCAATTTTATATAAATATTAAGATATTTTCGTAAGGAGAAGAGTAAAACTATCTGCTGCTTTATTTACGGTATTTTTTGGTTTGTTTTTTTTTCCGTGTAAAAGTTTGACTTAAAGGAATAACGTTTTGTACAATGTTGATGTTTATTATTTTTCTATAAGAATTTTATTTTATATTACCACTTAAAGTTTTCTCATATATCTCAAATATAATTTTATATTTTAAAATTTAAATAAAAAAATTATTAAAGTTTTAATACAATAAATATATGATATACATATAGTCATATCTTATACTTAATATAAAAATGATACTTAAATCTTATACTTAGTTTAATCTTATTATAATTAAAAAATGAACAAAAATGAATTTTTTTTTATATGTATTAAATAGATATTGTTTTATTTAATAAATTATAACTGCAAAATGAAAGAAAAAAATTATAAAAAAATTTATTTATCCTTATGTATTATTTTTTCATAATAATAAAATTAAACCCTCACAAAAAATAAGTATAATATTTAATTGTTATTTTCAAAATAATTATAATACTTTCCGATCACACTCCTTTTATATATATATTATAATACATAAGATATGATTTGTTATCCGATACTTACATGTTATGAAATAAAATATGTGAGATTTGAGTTATATTGGTTCCTTAAACCTAATGTTTCAAGCAACATGTGAGGTTAAAACACACAAAAATCTAATGTTTTAAGCAACTTCACGAGTTAAAGCACACAAAGTTTAATCACCGACTCGATCTCACGATTAAATAATATCTATATTAAATTATGATTTTTATTAATGTATTTTTCTAATACATATATCATCGTATAATTTACTTATAATACTGTATATAAATTGATCTCACAATTAAATAATATCTATATTAAATTATGATTTTTATTGATGTATTTCTCTAATACATATATCATCGTATAATTTACTTATAATATTATATATAAATTGATATCAAATCATACTATTTATTTTTAAATATTATTTTTTTAATCTCTAAATCTAGTCATCCCTTGTATATAGGGAAACTTATAAAATCGTCTCTTTTATCAAACGATAGTACTGATATGCGATTATATTCAACTATGGCACAATAGTACGTTTTGTAGGAAACGTACCAAACCCGTATATGGAGATACAAACCTCTTTATGCGACTTTTGTTTTTAATTACTACTCTTTTAAAAATTTATAAAAATATTAAGGTATTTAAAATATTAATGATTTTTAAAATCTTCACCTAAAGCAAAGACTTTTAAAGATTTAAAAACAAATTATGTATAAATAAAGTGCCACAAATAACATCTCCCATAATATTTATGAGATTTTTTTTAACTATTTTCATTTTTTATTTCTTTCTTTTTTATCTCTCTCTTTTTGCTCACTTTTAACCCCCTTTTTTTCTTTTTATTTTATTTTATATTTATTGAATTCAACGACAAACTCAAGATTAGATTTTTGTTAATAGAACACATTTAATAAGTTCAATATTATAAGAACTTAAATTGATTCACAAGTAAATAAAAATATTATTTTTTTAATAATTTTTCCTATTATCCTTAAAGAAATAATTTTATTTAAAACTATAAGGAAACATAGATATCATAATAATTACTTTTATAATAAGTTAAACAAGACATGAGCCAATTTTCAATCAATGCAAGCCCATATTTGATTTTATGGAAACCCTTGACATTTTTATACCATAAACAAAATATAAGTTTTATTAATTTTTTAAATAAATTACATAATAACATATTGATTATTTTTTATAATTATAAATGATTCATTAAAAAATAATTAAGAGTGTAGTAAAAAAACGTAACTATGATAAAAAAAATTAAAATATATTAAATTTATAAAATTTCCCAAAATTTATAAAAATTTATAAAAAAAAAGTAATATAAATCTATTTAAATTTATATAGAGTTTTTAAAATTCTAATAAAACATATATTATCTATTAAAATCTATAAATCTTTTAAAATTTAAAATATATATAAAAATATATTTTAAAATAATTAAATATTATATTTTTCAATTATGTGTTATTTTTTTTCTAACACAACAGATTGTCTTTGACATTAACTTAAAAAAAACTTGATTGAACTAATTTGAAATATCACACTAAAAACTAATATTTAACCAAATCATATGATTTGTCATTCATAATTACCGTATCATATTAATTCACTTTATTTCATCTATCATAACATAAATTCATTCAAATTAATCTCATTTATTTTAAAATTATTTAATTGTTGATAATTATTTTGATAAAAACTTATCTTAGAATATATTAAAACATTAAATAAAGAATTGTAAAAGTTACAAAGAATAGAGAAAAATGTGTATTCTTTATACCTTCAACTATTGTCTTAATGTTTTGATTTACTTGAACTATCCCAACTGAACATCTCCAATCTAAAACTCTATTTTAGTACAATTTTTGTATTGTAATTTTTTTCATTTCAAACACAATACACTAAAAAAAAAAATTTTGGAATACCTTTTATTTTTATTTTATTAATTAATTCATAAAAAATATTATATTAAATTAATTAATTAATTAATTAATTAAAATTAAATTAAAAATTATATTTTTAATAAGGTAAAAATGAAAAATTCATTAACTAAAATATTATCTTCATTATATGAAATAAACATTACATTTAGATGAAAAATACACACAATTAAATGTACACAATAATGGTTAATATTAATCAGATTTAGTATATTCATCCTATAAATTAATATATTTTGAAGTGTAATATGAATCTCTTTATCATCAATTTATTATATTGAGAAAAAAAAATTAAAATAGAGTATTTTTATTCACCACAATCTCAACTTTTAAAGTTAATATTTTCATAATAAATATCACCTTAATCCTCAACTATTATGTTATGCATAATAATAAATGCAATATGTAATATATTTTTATTTTTAAAATATGTAAGTAATATCTTAATTGTAAAACGAAATATGATTGGAATACTGTGAATGCACATTATACCGCTTTTTTTAGCATTTTTGGATGTATTTTGTATATTTTTAACGTTATGTTGGTTTCTTTTTGTAACTTTTTAATATATTTTAAAATTTTAATATTAATTTTTTAAATTTTTTAAATTTTTTCAATAAATAATGTTTAAATGTTAATGGTTGTATAATAATTTTTTTATTAGTTTTATATTATATACTTAATTTGAAGAGAAAGAGGGTATTAGAAGGATACTAATTATGATAAAATATACAAAAAGTTATTAATTTTTGAACTGATTATTATAAATTTACTAATTATAAAAAAATATATTATAAATAAAAATATAAAAAAAGTTATAAATAAAACACGTAAATATATATATGCATTTTTTTAAAGTTTTAAGTTATTATATGTTTATAAATCAATCATTATGTGTTTAAATTTATCAAAATTATATTTTTTGAATTACAAAAATTAATTTAAAAAATATATAAAAATTTAAAAAATATATACATGTATATTCACGTGCTCATTTATGATGTTTTATTTTATTTTTAAACTTTTAATACATTTTTAATAATTAATGGACTTATATTATCCTACTAAAAAATTAATGTTTTTTTATCATGAATAGTATCATTCTAATGCACTTCATCCTAATATTAATCTATGAATAAAAAATTAAACAATATTATTAATTAATAAAAAATATAATTTCTTCAATAAAAAATATAATTAAACATATATAAAATGAGAAAAATAGAAATTAAAATAATATTTTTATATTTTATATCTTTTAATAATAATTAAAAAGAGTAAGAAAAAAATAAGACGGAAACAATATTTTACATTACCTATTTCAGTGTGAAAATTTAAAACATTTTCGAAGCAACTTAAAGTAAAAATTTCCATTAAAATTGTGGGATAAAACCTCCTTATAGATAGTCTCAAACTGATACTGAATAAACCAATAATTAAATACCTCTGTTTCCAAAGCAATATATTAATTTTATATTTCATTAACTTAAATTATTTTATATCATTTGATGGTGGGCCATCATCACCAATGATATGTTAATTTTTTACTATAATACATAAATAACTCATTTATTCATTTTGTTTTATTTTTAACGTATTAAAATCATATGTTTATTTACGTTATTAAAAAAATAAACATATTTTTTTAAAAAAAAGTTTAAAAATAAAAATCTAAAAGATATAATATCACATGCAATTAATTAATTTTTTTATTGATTGTAATACATTACACTAACAAATTAATTGGATTTTACAATAATTAATAAATTATTTAATTTATTTTTAGTGGAAATATATTGAGAATGAAGTACTGGGATACAAAAAGTTGCTAGAATTACAATATTGATCCATAAATTTTATAATATTTATATTTTAATCTTTTAACTTTTTTTTAATAATAAGTTCACTATTTTTTAAAATTTAATACACTTATAATAAATTTAAAATTTTGACTAAATTGTATAGTAACAATCAAAATTAATTTAATGTATAAATTTTTAAAATTTAATATATATATATATATATATATATATAATTTATTATCTTAAAAATTTGATTAAAATTATTAAATTAAAAAATGGAACGTATGTGATAATACCAAAAAAAAATTATAAAACTAAAATTGTAAATTCGATAAAATTTAAGTATCAATGATGCAATTGAAAAGAAAGAAAGAAGGAGAGAATGCGACATGAAGTATAATACTTCGCCAATAAAGAAAAAGAGAAAGAAAAAGGATTTCCAGTATACATTAGAAAATATGAGAAAGAAAGAGAAAGATGCAAAACACAGAGTGCTTTTTCCCTTCTTTTATTTTTTTAAAAATAATATTTTAGATTTGCCTTTTCGTTTAACTTTACTGACACACAATTAATTGTTTCAAATTGAAATGAATTTTCTAATTAATCAAAAAATGACATTGATATTAGCCAAATTATCACCTTCTTCGAGCTCAGCCAAATTGCCATCACCGTCCTCATCAAACCACCGTTCTGTGGGTCTACATTTGGTTTTGTGTCTCGGCTTCCAATCAAGTGCTTGACACGATCGAGAACAGTAATTCACTGTCCAACAAACCGAGCACCGTCGAAACTCATGTGCTCTCGTTTCGGGTCGCCCACAACCCTCGCGGGCACACAGTTTCAACCCCTGACTCAACACCCCGACCCTATGCCCGAACCACTCTTTCAAAAACCGATTCGCCGGGTGGACTTCCTGAGATGGCACAGTGCATCCGAAATCACTGAGCTGCGGAAAACGGATGAGCAAGCCAGGCAGATCGTGGTCGGATCGACCCATGGAGCGTAGTACAGACGCGAGTTCGCAAGCGTTTGCTTGTACTAAAAAACGTCGTCCCTCCGTTATGTTTTTGCGAACGCCGTAACCGTCTTTAAGGCAATGGCCGAGCTCACGAATCGCGTCGATGTGACCGAGGAAAGCAGCTCGAGAACACAGAGCAACGCCGGCGCTTAGATCTCTGTTGACTTTAGTGGCTCCGCTTCCGTTGAACTGAATCACAGAGAGTGAATACAACGCCGGCGCGTGAGATTTCATTGCCGCTTTAGCCATCAGCGAAGCTCCAATTCTTCGGTTTTGTAAGCAGTAAAATTGGATCTGCTCAAAATGTTTATAAAAAAATTGGTTTAATTTTTGGAAGAAAGAAGAATCATAAAAACTAAAGTAAATTAAAATTTGGCTCTGACCATTCCAAGAGTGTACAAGGCTTCAACGTTGCCGGCGTTAACACAGAGTCTAAAAAATCGATGAGCAAATTCGGACCAGTTCTTGGCTTTAATAGCAAAAGCACTGAAACCGGCTTTGGATAGTACAATAGGATTAAGACCTAAGCGATTCAATCTTTTACATCTGTATTGGAAATTCACAAATACAATAAATTTAACAATACACATTCAAGAATACAATAAAATCTCTCAAAAAAGAAGATAAAGTTCTAAAAAAAGAAAAAGATTGTAAAAATAAATCATAGAAGATGGAGATTACGTGATGAGAATGCTGATGAAATCGGAGGGAGAAGAAACGGATGCGCTGAGCTTCGAGAGGATAAAAATGACAAGATCATCAGGTAAGCCATTAAAGAAATCGGATTTCTGATTGATTTTAAGAAGTTTCTTCTTGAGCATGATCTTCAGATGATTTCTTATTTATGTGTTTGTTATATATGGTTTATCAGTTTCGATACATAAAGGGTGAGCAAAGCTTATCGGTAATAGACATTTCAGAGGCAAGAGATATATACACCAGTAAACCCAAGAGAGAGGATCCCTAAAAATAAGGGAGTTGAGGTGGACGTGTACCTGACCTATATGTATATAAATATTCGGTGATATGAAATCTACAAATAAAATTTAATTTTAGACAAAAATACAGTTATGAATCTATTATATTACTAAAAAATAAAATAAAAATATATTTTATTTTTAATCACATTAAATTAATATTATTTACATTTAACAAAAATTATTAAAATTTGAAGATATTAACTTAACAAAAATTATTATACATATTGTACTCAAAAAATGCAAAATATCATTACTTTACGTATTTAAAAAAATTCTTAAAAGTAATAAGAGTATTAAAAGATAACTAATATGAAGTTATAAATAACAAATATAGCTTAATAAAAATTAATATAGTTAGTAAAATATATAATTAAGAATCATCTTAAAAATATTTAAAATTTATTAAAAAAATACTGATAAACACAAATATATTTTGAGTAGATGAATATACCGTTAAAAGTGTATTAGAAAATTGATTTTAGAAATTAATATTAAGATAGTTCAATGATACACTTTCAAATAAGTAGTAAGAGAAAATGTTACTAACATTAATAACTCTAATAATTGTATGTAAGAATAGTTCCATGTTATAATTAATAGTTATAATTGTAAAAAAAAAACTTGTTGAAAAGGTATTAATGTGAATTTTTGTCAACATCAAATAAGATTGTAATTTGTGAGATGAATAAACCATTGAAACATAAGACTAATGTGAAGAGATGGTCTTTGGATACTTAATTGATAAAATAACGATGAAGGTTGTACGTCTACCAGATGAATAAACCAATGTAACATAAGACTAATGTGAAGAGATGATCTTTGGATACTTAATTGATAAAATAAAGATGAAGGTTAGAAAAATATATATGATCTTTTGTTTATAATTATGACAAAATAGAGTATTTATTTGTTATTATCTATTATGAGATTCTAATTTGAGTTAATTTATTGTGATTGTGTACATATATAAGTATATACAAGTATATAGGGAAAGAATTAACTTAAGTCTATCTATTATGGGGTAGGTCGAACTTATTATAATATTGTAGATATTTATCTTTAATTATCTATTTATAATAATTAAATGATAATTATTAGATATTTATCTATTTTGGATAATTATTTTATGATTCTATTTATAAGGTGATTTATCATTTATTGAATTTGGTTCATAAGATTTTTTGTAGAAGTTAGATGTATAAAATTATCTCAACGAGAGATGACGTAGAAAAGACAATTATTACTTTAGTTTTATATATTTTTTAAATATATACTTTAATATTAAAAGTTTAAAGTTATATGATTTATGTATATCATTTTTAGGGCAAAAATACATATTTTTTTTTATAAAATTTTAAAATTAAAGTAATATAATTAAAATATATGTAACTATTACTTTATTTATGTAAAATTAACCATTGATACCTTTCTCCCTTTATTCAATATCAAAATAAGAAAAAAATATTGTATAAGTAAAGTTCAACAATATACCTTTCTACCTTTTTTAAAAATATATTATTATACTTAAAAAAATAAAAATCGAAGTGGCTCATACAGTTCCAAAACTAGAAATTAAATATGTATAAGAAGTTAATTTACTTTTTTTACAGGAGATAAATCTTCTACAAGAGCCCCATAACTTCCTTGTTGCTGCTTGAGAATTTACTACCATCTCCAATGATACAAAGTATGATATATACCCATAATGAGCACCGCACTTACCATTAGAGCAATATGTGACAAAATTCTATTTGATTTATTTAATTTTTCAAACTTGTTAGGCTAATGTGACATTTTGAAATTCAACTTCTCATTTATTCAAAATATTGTTTAAAAAATGTTTACTAACAGGATCTAGTAATTAACACAAAATTATTTTTTAAAATTAAATACAAATCCCAAATTGACCAACGTTGCACCGATTTGGAACATATACATCTAAGAATCTTAACACAAGAATAAAAAATGATATAATATTATTAATAGATATAATCAATTATATAGAATAAAAAATTAATATATCAATTATAATTATAATATAATTAACGTTAATTTATATTAATCTCACCTAAAAGCTTGTGAGTGGAGTTAGAATCAGATACTATCTTTTGTCAGCAACGTAATATGTCCTTGTAGGCAACAAAAGTGAGTTCACACCAAATTTACTAGTCTAATTATTTATTTAAAAAATTTTAAATATACAAATATATAAATGTCATCCATTTATTTACTCACTCTTCTACATATATTAACTCTAGATTCAATTTATAACTTTATAATTACCGTACAGTTATAATATATAAGACGGCATATTAAAAAAATGATTTTTGTTAAAAAGTGATGCATGTACAATAATATTCTGAAAGGAAAAAATGGAATTAACATTAATAACAAATAAAATAAAAACAAAAAAATCAACAGATTCACTCACATTGATCTTTTGGCTGCACCTTGAATTCAATAAAATGTCTCTTCTCTTCTAAAAAAAATTATTTTTCAAAGTTTACAACTTTATATTAATTACATACCTTAAAATAAATCTTAATAAAAATATATTACAATTAGTTATCTTATATTTAATAATTATTATACTTAATTATTTTAAGGATTAATTATATGACATAATCTTTTGTATATTAAATTTTATTTTTAACTCACTCTAATTTTTTTTTTACAATATTAATGAACATATATTTTTTGATGTTATAAAAAATAAAAAATATTTTTTTATCAAAAAATTAATAATAAAATCAATTGATTAAACAGATAATTTATGCATGATATGTTTTTTTAAATATGAACAAAAATATGTTATTTTGATAGTGTTACATTGATTACTTAACTCTTATTCCTTATTATAAATTCAGTCAACATTGATCCAATGTTTCAAAATAATTATTGAGTCCCATTTGTTTAGAACACTTGACCAGAATTTGTACAACAATCCAAAACATAAATCCAATATCATATCATATAAATTATTTTTAATTAAACTTTTTTATTAATTTATATAATTATAAATACGTTGATTTTTTTAATAATTATATATAAATAAAAATAAGTGAATTTAATTAGAAAACGAATACAATTACCCATAACCTGCAATTGTCACCCCTCTAACCACTCATTAATATCCTTAAATTAAAACAAGTTTCTTTCTTTTTTTTTAATGGAGGAACATGAGCGCCATTTTAAGTTTAGATTTATACCATTTTTTATTTTTATTTTTTATTTTGAGCTGGGGAAGATATTGATGCAACAAAGTAATTAGATAATTTTAAAATAAATATATTATGTTTTTAAAAAATTATTAAATATAACGTGTTATAGCTTTGTTAATTATATAATTGTTTTTGTTTATCTCTTTAATTTAAAATAAAATATCAAAATTAATTTATTCTACCGTATGCATATATACATATTCTCAGTTTTTACTATGAACTCTAGAATATTTGTATATGCATATATATAAGAACTCTAGAATATTTGTATATGCATATATATGCATATATATATTCTTTCAAAAAAGACACGTTTTCCGACTAAAGAAGTACCAACATTATTACAAATATTTTTACTGTTTTTGCACAATAAATTCAAATATTAATTTGTACTTGTTTGTGAAAAAATACACAACATTTACCTATGTGTTTTACAATAGCAGATGTAACATTGAGCTTGTTTTAAAATGGTAAACACAACAATTTAATGGCCTACATTTGGTATGAAATTTGGGCAGCCACCAAGTAAATTAAAGAGCACCACTAGCGCATGCGACGGCCACCAGTTCCTACCAATATCATGCACAAGGTTCCGCCGACTAAATCTTGCCGGACCCAACCCCTGCAAAGTTGTTAGTCATAGTCCGGCAACGTCCCATGATTTTTCCGACTTATAACCACTCCTTGATTTCTTTTTTCTTTTTCTAATGCGTACCTCTTCTATCTTCTCCACTATTTTTACAAATCAATCTAATTGCTCCTTGATTTCTCATTAATCAAACTTCAAGAGATGAGACAATAATCTTTCTTACTTATATGGTATATTTTTGTTTCTTCAACATGCTACGAATTCTCTATCAACAATTTCATGATCTTTTTGAACTTGGCAAAGGGCCAGCTAATAATGAGTACCATTAGAAGGAAGTAGTGTAGTGTACTTAGTAGTGCAATAACATAGATGATCAGTTTTGTTCAAAAATAAAAATTTATTTTGAATTTGAAGGTATTTATTTCAACTTTGCACTTTCTATATTAAAATTTTATCAAATACATATTTCACTCATTAATTAATTCACGTCATATTTAATTAGTTAGAAAAGATATAATCAATATATAATCATATTGCATAATTATTAGATATGTTTCAATTTAAATAAAAATATCTTTAGAGTATATCACTTCTGTAATATAATTATCTAATAAATAAGTTCAATATTTTTATATATTAAGTTATTCAATTATACATTTTAAAAGATTATCTCTATTAGTTAAACTCATATAAATAATTTGATAATATGTTTATAAGATACAAATCTAATACTACTACTACTTAATTTAGAACTCTAAGAGAATTAGTTTATATATCATACTTGATTTGTAATTATTACTTATGGTTTATTCATCCATTTTAAGATTGAGTTGGTAGAGTTGTGATGAACACAATGAGTGCATAAATTCACTTCATGGTATATGCAAGGATTGAAATATTGACGATATTATTAACATGGTCATTTTTTTGCATATCTTAATATCAAAACGTGATATTTATATCTTTTAACTAAAATATCGAGAATATCACGACATTATCGAAAAAAATATCTTTGTGAGAAAAAAAATCATTTTTGGTCAAATGTTGTCAAAATATTAACAAATATTGACAAAATATTATTTCATATTAATTTTTTTATTTTCAAAATAATTTACTTTAATTTTTTTTATTTTTAATCAAAATATTATTTATTTAAGATAATATTTTATATTTATTATTTATATCTTATTTTTACATTTAATTTACTAATTTTACTAATGTATGTAGTTTTTTTATAATTTAAATTCTATCATATATCGTCAAATATTCAATTATAGTAATATTAAAAATAATTATTTAAATAGTTATTTTAAA
This sequence comes from Hippophae tibetana, assembly GCA_037013495.1. Taxonomy (NCBI): domain Eukaryota; kingdom Viridiplantae; phylum Streptophyta; class Magnoliopsida; order Rosales; family Elaeagnaceae; genus Hippophae; species Hippophae tibetana. The sequence continues at coordinate 3,751,940 of CM072812.1, forward strand.
TTTAAATTAATTATTCTACAATATTCTAATTAACTAGTTGACTTATGAATCAAATTAAATATCATAATTTTTATAAATATATGTATTAAATAAGAAACTAGGTTAAAAATATAAGTAAAATTATTGTTTTAATATATTATAAATTCTGTGATTTTGATAGAGTTTCTATAATTTTCTTAAAATAAATCAAAGTTTTTTCAATAACGAAAATATCTTCTATATTTTTATAAAATTTAAGTTTACAAATTTAAATCAATATTCATATTTTTTTTATCTTGTATACGTTCTCACACTTTATTGATTTTTCACGAGCATATGTAGTAGTTAGCTATCGCAGGTTTGGTGCACAAGTTGAGTTCATGAATATGTGCCAGTCAAGTTCTTATTTTAGAGCATGCAAGACTCTTGATGAGAAAACAAGTAATAAGTGGGGACATGAGAGACAATGTAACAAAAATGAATGTTTAAATGTAGGTTTGGATAAGGCTTACATACGTGGAGTCAGTGGAACACAAACCCCTGCCTTCATTTTTACGTATAAGAGACGATGAATATTCAACTCAACAACAGCAATAATTCGATCTAATAAAAACCATATGCTTTCATGATTTAACTTTTTATATAAAAAAGTAGTTAATTTATTTATATCTTTTTTATTTTAATTTATAATTTCGTATTAAATTAAAATTATCTTTTTTTTTAAGTTTACATATAAAAATATATAATATATTAGAAAAGCACATTTGGCTAATCTTGCATCAGATTATCTTAATTGGCATGAAGCAATGTTCCGATATCGATATATAAACCATATTTGTCCAACATTGATTATATTAATTGTTAATTAGTTGATATTTTTAGAAAATTTCATGTTAACATTAATGTACTAGATGTTGCCTTTATAAAAACAAATTACTTCAAATTAATAACATTATAATCATATAAACATATAACTATAAAAATGCTACTTAATAAAATTAAATAAAATTTAATTGATGAGAATTGAACGTTAAAAAATCTAACCGAAAAAGTTTAATTTAATTAAATGTAAAATATTTAAAGTAATCTTTCTTATTATAATAGAAATATAAATGAAATTATTACAATAATAAACATATAAAATTCTAAATTGAGATATTAAAAAAAATTATCGTTCAAAATAACAAATTGTTTCTAAAACCCTATTGTGTCCCTCTTTCTTCTCACTCACACGTACAACCTCCTGCACAGCCACTTTACATGAAAATAATACGAAAAAATCAAGATTTTATAAGTGTCACCTCGTCATCCATCTCTGCCCATCCACCTTGCCGCCCATCAGCCATCTGTCGCTCAACCAACAACTCCTCCTTTTTCATATACCACTTCAATCCAAGTGAGTTCTATATACATTTCTATATTTTATTTTATTTTATTTAATATAAAATAGTTAATAATTTTTATATGTTTACTCTTCTATTAAAATCATATTATCTGTTTCTTAATACTGCTGTAAATGAGTTGTTAGAGAAGAAATTCGACTTGCAAACCTTCAAGCCCAAAATAAGTTCAATATTTTGGCTATTACTCGCTCCTGTTATTGACCAACCTCAACAATAAGGTGATTACTCTAGTTTTTACAATCGTCGCAGGTAGAGCAATAAAATGTTCTGTAATTATTACAAGCGTCATGACCACACCATTGAGACTTGTTATCGTTGCAACAAATCTACTGTTGATGTTGCTAATACTGAGCCTACTTCGCTGATGCCTTCTAGTTCAGCAGAGTCCGAGTCTTCTGGATCCACTATCAACCTCTCCTCTACTGAACTACAGAAGATCATAATTCAGATTCTTCAAATGGATGATAGTGCATCTTTTTCCACTACTCTCTCAATTCTGCCCAGTAAGTCTCAAACTTGGCTTTTTTTGACTCTACATGTTGCAATCACATGACACCTCACTCATCTTTATTCTCCAAACTTGACCCTGCACCGCATCCTCTTAATATTGATATAGCTGATGGTTCCACCATTCATTGGAATAGTCTAGGTTTTGTTTCGACCTCTACCCGCTCTGATACCATGTTAGACTGTGGTAGAGCCCAATTAGGTCCAAACACATAGAGACTAGACCCAGCTCTGATACCATGTTAGAAATACTCAATGATTGTATTTTATTCTGTGTTTTAAATGAATATACATGTGCCTTTAAATAGGAATTACAAGTAAACTAGATATGTCTAAAATAACTAGATATATATATATATATATATATATGTTACTAGATATACATTAACAATATATATTTTTATCTATTTTGTACTATTTATACTATATTTATCAATATTTTTGTCTTGCTCATCTATTAAAGAACATCTTATTTGTTTCTTAAATATTTATTTTTTTATTTGTTTACATTCTATATGTTTTTTAATAGTTTTGTATTATAAATAATTATATTTTTTGTGAGAATGTTACAAATGAAATTTTATATATAAAGAAAATTATGTCATACAATTAAATTAAAATATTATTTATGAAAAAAAGTGTACAAATATATATGCACATTTTGTTTTTATTTGTAAGTTATAATTTATATAATGTGAAAATGTTTTAGATATCACGAGTTTAAAAATACGTGTGTTATATGTTAGATTTTATTGAAATTCGTCAAATATTGGTTTATGTTTTAATTGTACATAATTTTTTATAATTGAATATGTTTATATAATTTAGTGGTTTTTAACTTTAATGTGTATATTAAATTTTTTTAAGTCTTGGAGACAAAAATGTAGAGATTAATATGGATTTTTAAGTGGATTAGAAAATTTATTAGAAGAAGCTAAAAAAAAAGAATCAACCCATCCAAATAATATTCTATGTACTTGCATGAAATGCTAAAAAAGTTCAAAAACAAAAAAAATAGATGTTATGAGAAAACATGTTATTGAAAGTAGGATTGATCAAATTTATAAAAATTGGATATTTCATAAGAAGATTGTTGGTAAGGAAAATATTGATTCTTTAGAGACAATGTTTCACAAAAGATTTATAACTACTAATCACATATATAAGGTTGTAGAGATGGTTGATGTTATTGAGGATGCATTGAACTAAGATTTCAATAAATTAAAAAAAAAGATGTAAAGAAGCTGCTTTATGATGGTTGTAAATATTTTATTATAATGTCTATAATAGTAAGTTTGTAGAAGTTAAAGTGACGAAAGCATTGACTGATAAATGTTTCAACCAAATATTGAAGTTCATTGGACAAATGCTATAACAAATTACCTTCGTCCATATACGAGGTTAAGAAAAGATACATGCATGATTTTAAAGAATGTTTAAAAGTTAAAAAAAACATAGAATATGTTGACTTGGGCTATTAAAAATGCATCCAATAATGGGTTATTGCGACATCTTAAAGACTCAGTATAATAGAAGGTTATAGAAATATGAAGGTTATAGAAATATGTTTCCACAATTTGTTGAAGAATAAAGAAACTTGCGTCTTGCGGTATCAATCTTTTATATTTTTCTTAATAGTAAGTATAGTTATTGACCTCTCTCAATGGTGACTTACAATCTTCCACTTTAGTTTGCATGAAAAGTAAATTCATGAAGATTTTGGGTTCTAAATAAAACCTAGTAATGACATTAATGTTTATTGTGAGCCTTTAATTCATGATTTGAGATTATTATGAAATGATGGTGTTAAATTAAGTGTATGATGCATTTAGGAAAGAATATTTCAATCTTAAGATATTACTTTTCTAGAAAATAAATAACTTCCCAACATATATCAACACAAAATTCATTGACGAAGCCATGTAATTACATTGTTAGGTCATATAATTCACGGGTACAAAACTTATCTAGGGCTATTGTTGCTATTTTTTATATAATAAAATCACATTAGATAACACAAAATAACCAAAATTTATTATAGAAAAATATTATTTTTGTTGATTTTTTTAATAAAAACCATGTCTAGAAAATTTTCTTCAATTCTTGAAAACTAGCATAAATTCAAAAATTTCACCGGTTTTCAAGAACATGTGAAAATTGTCAAGACCCCTTTTTATTCTTTAGTTTAAACGATTTTTCAAAAAATCAATGAAAAAATTAACTGGTTTTATAAACTATAAAAAAAATATTTGTTCTTATTTGATCATTTACAAAAATATTTGTTTTAACTAGTTAAAAACAAATAAAATCTATCCTTATTGTAGTAATTTGATCTTCACATTATGAGTGTTATTTTGTGAATACTAATTTTTTATGTGATTTGATGAAGTGACTTACATGAACAAATTTATTCTAAACATATTGGGTGTAATTTAATACATCTTGTGGTAAGAAAAAAAATTGAATTAGTAAAAAAAAAAATTATAAGCCAAACTCAGTAAGCGTTGGGTCATTAAATAAGTATTATCAAGGAATAATCTCATTAAAGATATAAATATATAATAATTATCTTAAAGAGATAATTACAGATAGATGCAAATAATATTACAAGAAGTCTATGACATGAAAAAAAACATATCTATAAAGTTAACTTATAAATATATTCACAATTGTACACATTTACATATAAATTGAATTACAATTTATAACTCATAAGTAACTATAACATCAGAAGTGTTCAAAGACCACCGCCCACATGATGGTATAAGGTTATAATGGTTTGTTTCATCTTCTAGATTTACAGAAAACAATCTTATTTGATGATAACAAAAAATATGTATCAACAAAACATAAATCAATAATACATTTTATGTTTACGAAAAAGCGCATCATAAATTTGTGATAAAATTTTCATCTTATGCCAAAAGTAATACAAATCTTCTCATTACCTTAACTTTAAAATATAAAAATACATGTATGGTTTATAAAAATATAACTGTTTAAAAAAACAATCAATTTGTTTTTTTAAATAAATTAAAAGACTTTATTCATTAAAATTAAAGGCGTTGAAATCTGTGATAATTAATGGTCTTGTTTAGTGGTAAAATCACTTACTTGGTTTAATGTTATATTTTTCTAATAGATGAAGTATGAAACATGGAAGACATTTAATTAAGGATGCTATTGGAGCACTAATTTCTTGTACATTCAATAGTACTAATTTCTTGTGCATTCAATGTGAAATACTAATTTCTTGTGCATTTAATGTGGAGCACTAATTTCTTATCCATTCAAAGTGGAGATGAACATGGAGTCTTTGCTACCACAAGTTCTTCAAAGATGTTGCCTACAAATAACTTGTTTCATTTGTGAAAATATAAGAGCAAATGAATTAGTGAGCATTCATAAGAAAGATAGTAAAAGTCTTTCTGAGAGTTATCTTATGAGTTATTACTTAGAAAGGAAAATTTGTTTCTTCTTTGTAAGTAATATTTTCCCTATTTTGTGAGAGTTATTTCTCTTATTACAATAGAGATTAGAATTGTTATCTCATTGTAATAAAAGAGAATGTGTTATAATCCCTATCTAACAATAGTGAAATCCTCTTACACTTGCCGGTGATTTTTTACCCCAATTTGTTTGAGGGTTTTTCCACGTAAAATATTTGTGTCCATTTTATTTTCATTATTCTCAATTTCACTTTAGTTGTGTGTTAGCTTCGATATGATAATTTTTCCTAACAGTGGTATCAGAGCAATTGGTTGAGAGGTGTGAAGCAGATCGTTGTAAACGAGATGTCGACTACGACAAAGTTCGATGTTGAGAAGTTCAACGGGAATAATTTCTCGTTGTGGAAATTAGAGTCGTGATTCTCCTACTTTTCCCTCCCCAACAATCCTTCCACAGTTTGGAGCTAACATCAAGTATAGTATAATTGTAGAGTAACAATGTGAAACGAGGTCACCACTTCTCAAATACATTACCTCGATGCTTATTGAACTAGACACTTTATGTAAACCAAGTCTTTCGACCCTCTATATTAACAACAAGCAAATCAGAGCCTTCTTGTCCGCAACCTAAAACTCTCTGTCTTAATCGTTGAACGCGAGCAGTTTGCCAAGAACTGGTTAGCCGTTTGTAGTTTCTCTGATCACTTACGACATTTCTCTGTAACAAACTAGCAACTATTGTACGGAATTGTTAATGTGTATGAGGGAATAAGAGGGCGGTGAAGGATATCCCCAACGTTTGAAAGAGAAAAAAGATATTTCCTTTAATAAGTAAAAACAATACTTTTATATGTTCCGAAAGTAGTTAGTTAAGATCAGTAGTTTAGTTAACTTCGCAGGAGAAAATTGAGCAACAAACATGACAAAAAAACATATATAGATAAAATCTATGCAAATAAATACAACTCTAGTCTAAATGTAAATGAAACAAATTATAAATTGTTTTTATTTAGTTAAAATGAAAAATAAAGGATAATTATTCAAAAAGAGCAACTTTTTGAGAAGAATAACGGAAAATCTAAAAGATGAAAGTTAAAAGAAAGAATAAAAAGACCTATCACACTTAAATATTTTTTTTTTAATTTTAATATACTATACAATTCTCATTTTGTGATTACTTACAATATTATTATTTTAACTAATAAAGTTTAGTGTGAATAATTAAATGAATTATAAGTTAGAATCGCAATAAACCCTATTAGTTAAAATAATAATATTGCATACAAATAAATAAAGTTTATGGTGCAAGTTAAAAAAACAAAATTTTAAATAAAATAAAATATTAGTTGTTTTAATAATTGCTGCTTGTGAATTATACTTAAACAGCATAAATTCGAATCTACCAATGTCAATCATGTGCATGAATATATATGTACAGATAATTATTAAAAAAAGCATAAATTATATATTAAAAAATTCAAATCATATGCATATATAATGCTGAATAATCACACTGATTATCTTCTAACATGTGATTCGATGGGCATAAAAGGGGAAAAAAAGAAACTTAAAATTATACGAATTTTATAATACCAGTTAGAATTTTGTGTGTTATAAACTTCTCTCGGTAGTAAATGTAATTACAAAATAAATAAAATTAATCACATTCAAGTTTTAAATTTATATGATAAGAAATGATAGTTACATAAAACACTGTAAATTAACTTATTTTGACATGAAATGTGTGTTTCCAAAAGAAATAAATATTACATTAATTATTTTTTTAATAAATATATTATTTACACGAAACTTTGACATGCTTTGTATAAAGTTGAAACATAAACTTGTTGATATGCGTTATTTTTATTATTATATATTAATTTTTTAAATAACAGTTATATATTTATGCATTCATGTATACAAATTTATATTAAAAGATTTAAATATGTAAAAATATTAATAATAATTTATATTTTCTTTATAAATATCCACAATCTTTAAAATATGTTAAAGAAGATCTTGATTTTAATGAAATTTAAAGAAAACATCTATTTAATGAAAATTTTATAATGTCTTTAAAATGAAAGTATATCTTTGAATATAAGTGAAAAAATTATATTTTTATTTTATTCAAATATTATAATGGATAATTTTTTTAAAAAATTCAATTAAAGTCAAAAATATATAAATGTACGTTACTAAATAAATTTTTTTGAAGTACATAGATATTTTATTTATTTATCCCAAATCATACTTAGTAAATTGGTTGTTTTTATAAATAATTTAGGATCCAATTTTAATTATGACATCTAACATGTAATGATAAAAATAAAATAATATTTTTAATTTTAATATTTAAATTTAAATTAATAATATAATTAATAAATAGAAATAATTTAAAAAGATATAAAATTGATACTAAATTTTAATAAATTAATATTTATGAATTATTCACTTGAAATAGATTATAATTAACTTATTTCTTGAATATAATAATTTATATTTTAATTATTATGAGTATACATAAGTGGTAAAAGAAATCAAGAAATTTAGATTAATTATTTATATATATATATATATTTTAACTAAATTAGATTTTTATTTTTTAACAATAACGAATACAAATATAGTAAATAATTAAATATATTTTTGACATCATTATTATTTTTAAAGAGTATTTTAATGATTTTAACAAAATAAATAAATAAAAAGTATGTGCGAAACAATAAATGAAAAAATTAACGTTATTATTGATGCGAACTATTTATGATAATATATCTAATATCAATATTATTAAATAATATTTTTTAAATATTTATAAAAAAATATAAACCTTGAAAATATAAGTGATTTTTCCGATTTGAGTATCGATAAGGAGGATCTACCATTCTACAAGTTAATTGATATATATATATATATAATAATAAATATATCTTATTATAATTAAAAATGCCAAATGTCTTATTTATTTATATAAAATATTAAAATATTATAACTTATATTACTAATAGAAGAAATATATCGAGCAAGGGACTGTGACCCACTCCAGTTGCTTAATTGCTTCACCCCTGGTCTCTAGTTTTGATGTCAAATTAATGAGAGAAAAGTGAATAATATTTTTATAAATTTATAATTTATTTTACTTTAATTTGAATTATACATATTACATTATGTTTTGATCGGTTAATATACACGTATTTATAGCTCAAATTATTGCTTTTCCATAAATAAAAAATAAATAAAACAGCTTAATATATAATGAAAAGGAAAAAAAAGTGAGTTTCCTGGTTAAGAGTGCAACATTAGGAAAGAATAATGAAAATGACCCATTAATTAAATGTAATGTGTGACAAAATAATTAATGTCATTTAGAAAGAGATAATGATTAATATGGATCAGTGAAGGAACACGCCATCCTTCAAAAATGAATGATTGAGAAGAGAATGTATTTGTGATTATCCTTCCTGCTTGGCCATGATTATAGTACTAATTAATTTTCTTTTTTCCATGTAAGCAAGATATTCTGTTGTATGTGATAACACTACTACAAAAATGGGTATAAAAGTTGGTTTTTAACAGATTTTAAATTCAGAGATTTAAATTGTAAAGTCGGTTCACGGCCTGAACCGACTTTACGTGTAGAGTCGGTTCATGCCGTGAACCGACTCTACATTTTATTTGTTTTAATTTTTAATTTTATTTTTCGTATAACAATATATATAAATAACATAAAAACACTAAAATATAAATAATAATACAACAAATAATTAACAATATAAATATATTTAATTACTTAATAATTAAATTTATTACAAAATCAAATAATGCATATAAATAACTTCAATTACAAATAAAATAATGTCGTCAAATTATGCCATCGAGTAAGCTTGGTTAACTTAGAATCTTGATTAGCCTTCACAAGTATTATGGAAAAAAAAGCTGATTCATATAACAAATATTCTCCTACATACATGAGCACGTAAAACATCCATCAAAAAAGTAGTCTAAACTTCAGACGTACGAATGAAGAAATTAAATCATTATTGAGATTAGCACGTACAACGACATTCGATGAACTCATATTAGCATTATTAATCATTTGTCTATATATGAAGTTATCTGGAATCTCTACAACTATTTTTTAATGCTATATATAATAAACTCTAAATATGAAATCAATTGCATGTAACTTCGATTTCTTGGCTAAGCTTGTGTGAGTTTTGGTGCCCTTAAACATATGGAACACGTTCATATGCACCAAAACTCATACAAACCAAGAAACAAATCGGACCGACGTACACCTGATTTGTACATTTAGAACTCATTATATATCATTAAAAATACTAGCAGAGATTCCAGATAAATTCATATTTATAAACAATGCATTCCCCTAAATACATGAGCATATATATGATTAATCATCATCAACCAAGTGATTTCAGACACAAGAATAGATATAGAAGGCCAAATCATTAAAAAATTTACTGTTATGTTGTCATATGCTATTCAAGATCATCAGAATCTTCTCCTGATTCTTCTTGCGATGATATAATTTGAACCATGTGTTCTGCCCATTCCTCTCGTAAATCATCAAAAATTTGCTAGTCGTAACCCGTCTTGATCCAACCAAAGAACTACATGTATTCAAAATCAAAATAAGAATATGATTTCATTTATTTACAAAAACAAACTCAAATATGTTAAAACTTGTATGTATATGGGTAAAATATATTACCACATCATCAATTGAAATTTTGATATTTGTGATGATTTCACTCGTAAACTTCATGACATAATAACCACACATGACTCCATTATTTTGTTGTGGAACCTACAAAAAAAAGTGCATGTATACATGAATTTTCATATTCGAACATCCTTATTATTTAATTGTAAAATTAATAAAATTATTAATATTGAATTGTACATACCATAACTTTTGTCCATATAAGCTTATGAGATTTTTTAAGGACAATGCCCCTAAACTTGTTCCACAACTTTCATGCTCTATCAAGGTATAAAACGATTAGTTTTTATTAAATATTACAAAAAATAATAGAAAAAACTAATATGTAACTAAATATAACTCTTACATTTCAACAACTGTTTTTATATCTTTACTCAGTTCTATGGAAGCTGAGTCACAGTACCAAGCATGATTATTGAACATATCAATGATTACCAACATCCAATGATCTTGGCCTTGTTCAAACCTTAATGGCCAAGGGATTATCAACTTTTGATTTCTGCTAAGCGTTAATGCTCTATCACATAATTGTTTAGCTCTGATGCTAACATCCTTCTCTTGATATTGATTGACATATGAAGAATCATAGAACATTGCTAAATGTGATGAGTGATTATGTTGAAGTCGATAATAGCAAGCCCTATATATGTATATATATAATTAGATAATATAAATATAATTATATATGTTCTGCATAAATAAAAGAAAACTAACTAGATTGAGGACTCACCTTGTCCACACTTGAATTATACTTAAATCGATCATTTGATATTCAAATATTTGCAACAAGCACTCGATCGATATATAGGTTTGGCCGATGTCTACACCAGAAATTTCAATAGGAAGTGGCACAGTCCATCCATCATTTATGCTAGATGCCCTCCCAACAATAGTCATCAAACTGCCAAGATTTCTACTGAACTGTAACGCATAAGTATGACTATATTTTTTCCAAGGCTTCTTCTTGAATGACTTGGTGCACGATGATTGGCCACTAGTCATATATTTAGCACGAGATACTTGCTTGGTATCTCTTAAATGTGCCGCATTTAAGAGTTCTGGTATAATGGACTACCAAAAAAGTATCATATATGTATTTTTAGTAACAATATAAGATCACATTAAATAATAGTAGTAAACAAGTGTTATTTTTTAAGTTAAAAAATAGTACCATGTCAAAATTTAGAACAACTTGAATCGACAGCCAAGCCACATACTGTCCAACCGCCTCTTGGACTGTGGTAGCATCAGAAGGCACAGGTAGTGGACAATCATGAAACAATGATTGATCAATTACTATTTTCCAATGATTAGGCAAATATTGATTATGAATCATCCGATCATCGCTCAATTTTTGTACCGTTCCAATAGCAACATAGTCCGTTGACGAAAGATGTTTCAACAAACATTTCATATTCTGTAAAAAAATTAAGTGTTATATATAAAAAATAAAACATATAATAAGAATTTAAAAATTAAAATCTTACCACATATGATTCATCAAATAGAGGAGGACTCTCATGTGGGGTAGCTATTGGATGTACATTCTCACCAATATGTTCATCTTGGCTTGATTTATGGTAAGAATGTGCAGATTGCATTGGAGAAAATGAACCACTACTTGATTACATGTGCATTCCTGGCATATAATGAGGACCAATAGGATGGCTATATCCCATACTGGATGTAGTTTGAGCACAATGAGATTGTGTGGATGGCATGCCTGGCATGGATGGTGACATGCTTGGCATGGATTGTGGCATGCCTGGAATGGAAGGTGGTATGCCTGGCATGCATGGTTGCATGCTTGGCCAATATGGCATGCCCTGGTTGTAGCATGATGTCATGGCTGACAGTTGTTGTGATTGATGTTCTTTTAGAGTGGCAATCTCACTCATCACGGAGGCCTTAAAGGAGGTGAATTCTTCTTCAATTTTAGTGTATTTCTCCTTACTTACCGTCTGAGGCTTATGTTTTGGAATTTTAAAATACTCCATAGCACCATCATATTGGCTACCTCCCCTAACACGACCAGGATGCTCGCGTCCGATTGCATGATATAAAGCATCTCTCCCAGGCTCTTCGATTATTTCACCCTTGTATAGTTTTTCTTGAACAGCTCTCTACAAATAATAAAGCACACAAACATATCATTCATTATTACATCAATTATTAAGTATCAGTCAAACTTTTTATCAAACGAAATTACTAACCAACTTATTTAATTGTTCTTCTCCTCGTTGACTCATCGGTCTTGCATTATTCGTTTTGGGAGTCTTTGTTTCTATGTACAATTCCATTCGGGTAACAGGTCTACCCAATTCAGCTTCCTACATAAATTAGGAAAATTTTATTAACAATGACATGAAATTAAATTGAGAAAAACTAATATAAAAATATTTATAAAATTAAGACAAATTAATAATACCATTCGAAATCTAACTTCAGGATTTGAAGACCTCCCAGTACGGTTAGGAAGAATGTTATGCATTTGGACATTCTGATGATCTTCTCTAATAATTTGAAATTCTTCTGAACGTCTATAATCCACAAAGTCTTTCCAAACTTGAGGTGTAATCCAGGGGTGTCCTTCAGGGATTTTGTATATCACATTCTCATCAAGTGTTTCCAAATATAGAAACACATAATTTTCTTTTCATACACAACCAGGGAGGAAGGTTGTATGTTACCATAATTACTGGCCAACAACTATATCTACTACTGAGGGAACTGTGTGGATTAATTCCATCAGCAGCAATGGCAAGACGCAGATTGCGCGGATCAGATGAAAATTGAGGAGATAAATTATCTACTACTTTCCAATTTGGAGAATCACAAGGATGACGTAGCACCCCACCATCAGATCGATTATCTGAATGCCAAGTCAACATCTTTGATGTATATTTACTATTGAACAACCTTTGAAAGCGAGGGATCGGAGGAAAGTACCAAAGAACCTTTGCAGGCACGCCTTTCTTATGTGTTGTACTCTCATTTGTACCATGCTTCCATCTCGATTCTTTACACATAGGACAATCATGTAATGTCTCATATTCTTTTCTATAAAGAATGCAATCATTAGGACAAGCGTGAATCTTATGATATTCCATGCCAAATCGACTAAGAGATTTCTTCACTTCATACATTCAAGGTGGCAATTCAATACCCTCAGGAAACATATCGACTAGTAGATTTAGTAATTCTGTGAATCCCTTGTCAGAAAAACCATGTTTTGCCTTGACATTGTACAAATGAACCAATCCTGACATCTTAGTGTATTTTTTGCATTTTGGATACAACGGTTTTTCGACATCTTCTATAAGTTTATTAAAGGTTTCGGGATCATCCTCGCGTAATTCATCTTCAACACCACGAAACATATTTTCTGTCTGTACATTATGATATGATGTATGTAATCCACCCACATTCTTATTATACTTTTCTCCATGAATATTATCAATATTTTCTCTATGATAATACCAACATTTATAGCTCAATAGAATACCATTACGGATAAGGTGATACTTAACCTCATCAAATTCATGAAATCGCTCATTTTTACATTTAACGCATGGGCATCGAATCATACTACTTCCAGTATTACTAGTTCTACAAGCAAATTCCATGAAACTTTCAACTCTAGAAATATAGTCTTGCTCAATTCTACACTTTGACATCCAAGATTTGTCCATGCGTCTATTAATGACATTAATTAAACATACCTAATGCAAAATAGTTATCATTTTAATCATTTTACAAAACCATTTATATACAAATTAAAAAATAAGCAGTTCATGTTTCATGAATATATATATAAAAACCAATCACGCGGTTGATTCTAATTTTTAAGCATGTTACTATATCATAATTACAAAGTAATATTAATTATACGTATAAATAAATTTATCCACGCAAACCCACAAAACATTTCACATATTATTGAATACATACAAGTAATAATTCAAACATTATTATTACAAGCAAACAAAAAAACATAACTAAATCAAAAATTTATACAAAATATAAAACAAATTGATCGAATAATAAGCTAGCTGTATGCATTTTGCATAAACTAAGTCAAACATATTTTTTAGGTGTGGTCAAATAAAGTGGCAGATAATAGACTTACTTTTGTTTTTCAGCAATCTAAATTGTAAATGTATCTTAAGTTGATATATATTTACAGAAGTGCTCTCTGAATGAACTTTTAACAAAAGTGCTATCTGAATGAACTTTTAACAAAAGTGCTTGTGGAACCGCACGCATTGGATATAAAACCAAAAGATATATAATACATTTGAAGTAGTTAATTCAAGTTATTTAACCACACAAAGAAACTGCCCAAGCAAAACCCAAATCGAGATGTTAGGTTTTTAATTAACGAATAAAAATACGTTGTTCATAATTAATGAAATACATTTACACGCTGATAAAATTAGCACAGATAAAATTAGCACAAATTTACACGTTGTTCCTAATATACCCATAAACAGATTTTAACATTTTGCTAAAAAAAGAAGAAGAACTGACAGATAATATTGTGAGAAGAGGAATATAACTTACAAACGTCCGTTCAAATGGTGGTTGGAGGTGGCCGGAAATGTAGAACGAAGGTGGCGCACGGTTAAGATTTTGGGAGAAAATGGGAGTGAGGAAAAGAGAGGAAAAAGAAAACTGGAAATCTGCGTACAAAATGATATGTTAGGGCATATATTACGTGGATAGCGTCGGTTAACCACGTCAACCGACGCTATCCACGTAACGTAGCGTCGGTTGACGTGGCGTCGGTTGACGTGGTTAACCGACGCTATCCACGTAGCGTAGCGTCGGTTGACGTGGACAACCGACTTTACACATCGATTTATATACCCCATTTTGTAGTAGTGTGAAATATTTAAGTTTTTTTTTCATATTATATCTTAATTATTTTAATGAATTGATTAATTTTATATATTTTAAAAAAAAATTATGTACGCTTACCGTGAAAACTATATACTGTTTGTAAAAAATGAGTGAACATGTTTTTTATTTTTTTATTTTAAACATTAATTATGATTATGATTATTTTCATACAAGATAAAACTTAAAATTGTAAAATTTTAATTAATATTATAAATATAAGTATATATTTGAAAATTTGAAAATTTGAAAATTTGAAAATTTGAAAATTTAATAATTTAATAATAATATTTATGTTTTATTTCTCAAAAATGTTTGAGCCTGATCACTAATTATTTTGTAGGTTTCGAGTTTCTATCATTTCTTAGTAATTATTTTTTAAATATAATAAATTATTATATAATAATAATTAATACAATAATTAATAGATAACTGATCTTCCTTTTCTTAACTTATTAGTACATGTCACATATTATATAATAAATAATTTTTTTCTTTATCATCGTATCTTTCCAGTTATCTATTATAACTAAAACTAATTGAAAAAAATTATAATTTAATTTCATAATCTAACCTTTATTTATAAATAAAATTTTATTTTTAACCCTCTCTCTCTCTATATATAATATAATGTAACATATATATATATATATTTTAAAATGAATCAAAAATAAAATCATATAAATAACCGTATTAATTAAAAATTAATACAAGAAATCATTTATATTTTTCAATGCGTCAAAGACAATCAAACAAAAAATATTCCTTTCAAAAAAGAATTACGGAAATGATAAGATTGTGAGCCCTAAAAAACATGCATATAGTATGTTATATAACTTCTACTAATATTAATATTAGTGCTTAATTTCGTTCTAATTTTTTTTATTTTTTTATTTTTTTATAAAATTAAATAATTAAAATAATTTTATTCTATTATGTATCTGCGTTCCTGCTATATGTATTCTTTTCTTAATTTGACTCCATACCCTTAAGATAATTAATAAGGATGAAATAATGTATTAGGAAATCCCAACAAATACATGTATAGACATACATTTCAATCTAACAGAATTTAATATACATTATAACTTGTAGTACCTACAACAAATTATGGGTATATTGCTTGAAATAGGTACCCATAGAATCACAACGTGAATGAAACAAAAATATTGTCTACTAAGATACAAATGTTGAACCTGACTTAAAATACAAATGTTGACTAAACTTGTTGAGTGACAAAAGTCAAGGGTATACTATATATGAACACTAATCTTAAAAAGCATGCTAAAGTAACTAGTAAGTTTTCTTTTCATTTGCACATTCGTTTAAAGTTATAAATATCAACAGAGCTTTAATGAGAAACAATCCAAGAAAAAGTTATAGACTATGAACAATTTCTTTAAGCATTTGTATAAAAGAGCTTTATCTTCAATATATTTTTAGATTTATCTATGAATTGATATTATGGACCAAATATGAAATTAATTAATCGGTAAAAAAGTCATTTTCATCTTCTTCTTAGTCTTTTTTTTAAATGTCTTTATGTCACATTTTTAGTATGCTACTAATTATATAATTAATTAGTTTAAATTTAGACATTTGATTTGAACCATCGTATTAAAATTGTATTAAATCGATAAATTTTATATTTGAATTGAAAATATAAAATACGTTCGAATTCAGATCAGATTTAAATTCACAGATTTTATAATCTATTATACTTGATCTTAGTTGAACTACTATTAAATTATAAACAAATACATACTTTATTTTATAATATGTTATATTTAAATATTATAATACAATAATTACAATAGATTACGATTTTAACTTAAAAAATCATTATAAATATTTATAATTGTACAAACATATTTTTTATTCTTTTGATTTTATTATTTATAACTATAAATAATATATTTTTCTATAAATACACACATTTTAAAAAATAAATTTTGTGTATGTCATGTTTTATATGTGATAACAATTCATAAATAAATTTCAATATCAATATGAATTTATCCAATTAAAAAAAATTATTTGTTTAAATTCAGATTGGTTTAGATTGATTATATCATCGGATCGAATTTGAATTCAGATTGATCAAAACAAACAATTTCGATTTGTAGTTCATCCCTACCACTAATATGCAATAAATCTGTATATAAAAGTAATTGAAAATGTGGGATTTTGTTGTATATAAAAAATAATACATGTTTATCAATTATTGATTGCAAATAAAGTAACACAATAAAAGTGAAACTCTGATTTGTTAACCGCCTTAACAACATATAGATCGTTTAAGCATGTAGAAAGTAAGTGATTTGAGTGTCAGTTATAATTGTTTAAATTATAGTTATTTTGATTCACTATCCCTGCATATGTTTGATGAGTGCTTAAAAAGTACTAAATATACCATGTTTTAATATCATTTAATTAATAAAATAGATTTGCATTATATGTATTCTATTATATTTTAAACAAATCTATTCGTTCAAATTAATGGATATATTTTAATGTTTTGCATGTATTTTAATATATAATTATTAAAATAAAAAAAATACTTAAAAGCATGTTTATCACATTTTTTGAAGCTTAAATGAATATAATTTATTTGATATTATCCAAAATGAAGGAAAGAAATGGTGGAAAATAAATAAATAAATAATTGTATCTCACAGTACAAGAAGTTTTGAATTGGTCAAAAATCTGGTTGCGATTCGATCCCACTGTAGCAAAAAATTCTCTAATTTTTTTCTTATAAATAGGACCCTGTATACCAAGAAAAAGCATCCAAGTTGCATTTTATCAAATTTCTCTCCCACTTTTCTATAGAATTTTATATTTTTAGTTTTTAGAATTTATTTAGTTCTTCCCTCAATTTTAAAGAAGAACATGTTTATGTTTTAGTAATTCCTAGTTTTTTATTCAACAAATTTTGGAGTACAATTACTAACGGGGTTTTTTCAATCTTAGAATAAACTCTTGAAAGTTATGTAAGGATATTGTTAAAGTATTAACTATATTCCTTTTTTGTCCATATATTTGTGTTGCTTCTTCTATGTAATTCTTGATTTATTTATGATCAATTATAACATGTATGTCTGATGGTAAATATGATATAATAATAACGATGTTATACTTGCAAAATATTAAATAAGTAAAACATTTTCTTAAAATAAATTGATTTTATTTTTATTCAAGATTTTTATAAAAAATGTTATTTGAAGGAATACATTACTCTTAATAAAAAAACTTAATATGAGAGTTAAAATTAAGATTTAATTAC
Source organism: Hippophae tibetana (assembly GCA_037013495.1). Lineage (NCBI taxonomy): Eukaryota > Viridiplantae > Streptophyta > Magnoliopsida > Rosales > Elaeagnaceae > Hippophae > Hippophae tibetana. Next base: position 3,770,210 of record CM072812.1, read on the forward strand.
CTAGACTTAATTTGAAGTAATAATATTTTATTTTAGATTTAATTATTTGAATATTTAGAGCGAAGTTCTATTTCAAAGGTTTTTTTACAAATAATTATTATTTGAAAATGTATTAACAACATATTTTATTAAATATTTTTAAAACCTAAAAGTTATTTTTCATATAGTTAATTTCTTAAATTTAATTTGAACACCTTGAATAAAGTTTAATTAAGTAAATTCGCCTAAAATTGTGACAAAATGTATATGTTTAATTTTGTTTTTAAAATTTGAATAATATTTAAAAACCACACAATATTACTTCCTTGAATCAACATTGAGAGTATACTTATCAGTTCTATAAATGATTCGTACGCTTGTGAGAATTAATAAAATTTAAAATGGATAAGTATTTATGAAATCGATATTATCTCTAATTTTGTTCATCAATGTCCCACATTGCTTAGGAAGCTAAGTGGTTATGTGCTTATAAGGGGTGAACACTCTCTAAATGATATGACATGTTTTAGGGTTTTTCCCTATAACAAAGATGTGAAGTCCCGTTGAATTATCAAGTCATGGTCGTGGACCTACTGAACTTGTAATTATAGACCAAGGCAAAAATCTCATGCCACATGGAGTAGGTCTCACCCTAATTGTTCTGCATCAGTTGCTTATAAGAGGTGATCACTCTTTAAATGACATGACTTGTGTTGAAATAAGTACGTGAAAATAGTGTTGGAATAATATTATCGATAACCTGAAATAAACTGTTTGGGTTGAGTCATAGACTATGTCGCTCTTTTTAAGACGTTTCACACATCTACCCAAATTGTACAAACAAATACAACTCCATCATTCCTAGGATAAAATATCCCAGAATCTTTGTTTTCATGTCTCAAAATTTCACTGTACTGATGAAGACCAGATGCTACACCTATAAATATTTGTTGCGAGAATTTTTTCTTAGTGAGATGAGTTTGTAGATTTTTGTGTAGAAATTGAGAAATAAGGTCTTCTATTTATAGGTTTTAGAAACTGTGTGATCATTATGATAATAAAAGTAATGTTTGGGGGTGGAAAGCCTAACAACCATTTTTTGAGTAAAGAAGAGTAACAACCATTTTTTTGAGTAAAGAAGAGTAACAATCATTTTTTGAGTAAAGAAAAGTAACAATCATTTAACGGGAATATTCTGAATAAAAGAAAATAACGACCATATTTTAAGTAAAGAAAAAAATGACCTTTTTTCTGAGTAAAAAATATAACAATCATTTTTCGAAGTGAAAAAGTATTTTAATAAAAAAAATTCTAAAGAATAAAATGTCACACGGACTCTACACGGTCAATCAAGTGACGGTGTGCGCGCATGGTATCACATTTGCCTAGATCCTCTCTCCTTTCACAAAAGCGGATATTTTTAGGACTCAAATCCAATAGCTAACTCTTTACTAATTATACATCTTCTAAGTGATGTAAAATAACAATGTGTGACAAGACAAACAATTGGCTTCTCTTGTTTTTTTATAAAAATTCATTTTTTTCTCAACAATTTGTTCGAGGGTTTCTCTATATAATCAAAGTTGTGAGGTCTCACTAAATTTATAATTATGGACCAAAGCGAAAAATCTCGTGTCAAGATGGAGTAGATTTTATCCCGTTGTAACGGACGGATTAACCGTTCAATGTAATATTTAAAAAAGACATCATTCTTATATGATTTAGTTATTCATATAATTTCACTTTCAACTTACATCTTAAAAATATATATGTATTGTATTTTTAAATATGGAAAAAAAAAATATCTTTTATGTATAAAAAAAATAACATATATACACCGCAGGAATGGTTTAATTCAATTAAAAAAAAAGTGAAACTATGATTTAATCCATATTGGAGAACAATAAACCATACAAAGCTAAGTAAGCAGCTAGATTTGGGAACTATTCATCTTTTTTTTTCTTTTGAGAAGACTATATATATAATTCACTTTTTTTAGTGGAATAATCATATATATGTTCTTTAGAAAGTGGTACACTCATTGTAGATTGGTTCACCATGCCTACGGTTGTGCTAGATTGCTTCTTATTTAGCAACTACTTTTCATTATTGACACAAGCCGAACAATTTTTTTTTCTTTAAAAAAAAATCTAAGTATATAAGTACCTTATCTATACTATTTTAAATTATGCATATGATATAGTATAATTTTTTTACATACCTAACCAGGCTTCTCATCCATGTTTGTACGCGGGGACATGTTAGACGCACCATTACTGTACTTGCATGTAGGAAATAAGTCTCATGTCAACATCTATGATAACGTTTGAACTTATATCTCAGTACTACCTCACAGCTACTAATCTAAGTGGAGCCAATTTGATTAATACATACGCGTCACAAGCCAACAAAATTTGTGAATCCCAAATATTAAAATATACTGTGTCAACCAATATTTTCTAGCTAATAACCAAAATCAAGTACATATACTTTAAAGAGAGAGAGAGTTATAAACAACAACACCGATCTTCGTTTGCACGTTAAGATCTTTGACTATATCTAATATACGCTATCCATCAGTTCATTACTAGTTTTTCTTTACATGAAGATAGTGCAGCTAGCTAGATCTCTAGCAATAGAGATATCGCATAAATTAACAAGAAGTCAAGGTTAAGGCAAATTTGCTTGCCCTTTGCTTTGGTCAAAGGCAAAAAGGCACCCAGTGTAAACTCCATAAACGTGCAGCGCATATCCATTAATCATGATCAATTCTGGCATATTGGCTGTTAAGTAAAATATTAAACTCACACAAATTTCAGTATATTTTTATACCATTAAATAATTATCAATTCTAAAATCCGGTATAAATTTGTGTATCTTTAAAAATGATTCAAATTTTTTCAAGTCTAAACACGGAATCAAAATTACATATTTTTTTTATTAATCTGATCCAAATCAAATTTAAATGTTTTTAATTTAAGATCGATATAATAAAGTAAACGATTCGATTTAATATAAATCCGAGAAAATTGAATTTTTTTTTCATATGGAATATAAGGTTGTATTAAAGTTGAAACTCATATGTAAATATTATAATAAATAAAACATAATATATATAATATTTTAATTTTAAATTAACACATTTTTAATAAGATTTATTATTTATAAGCATAATTAAAAGAATCTTATTAATAAGATGTATGATCGGAGGATTATTAAACTATCAGAGGTTTAATATTTATATTCATCTGTTTAATTAATAATGGTATTTTAATTTTAATTGTAATATGTATAATATTTAAAAATAATATATTATAAAATAAAATATTTATTTATTTATAATTTTAATAATAACTGATATTAGGGGTGTTCAAAAACCGATCCTGACCAGACCAAACCGTAAAACCGGATCGGATTGAACTGTTTTACAAATCAAACGGTCCGGTCCAGTTTGTATTTATTAAAACCATTTTTCAAACGGTCTGATCCAGTTTGTATTTATTAAAACTATTTTTCAAACGGTTCGGCCCGGTTTAAACCGTTCGAACCGGATCAGACCGGTTTAATAAATATATTAGAATTTTTACATTATTTTTCATTAAAGATGTCAAAAAAATCAAACCAAACCGAATCGGACTGAACGATTTTATAAATCAAACGGTCCGGTCTGGTTTTATAATAATAAAAACTGTTTCAAATGGTCTAATCCGTTTTGGTCCGAGTAATATAAACGGTCCGATCCAGTCCGATATTTTTTCTCAAAACCGAACTGGACCGTTGGACACCCCTAACTGATATGAATTAGATTGCAACAAATTATAAAATCTATCAATTTGAATTATGATTATATATTTTTAATTTAAATATGATTCGATTATAATTTTAAAATTAATTTGATCCATCGAATTAATTTTTTCAATTTAAATAAATTGACTAGATTATTTGATCAATTAAATATCAATCAATAGAATACATATGAATCTAGTGTTTTTTTTTCCAAAATTAATATTTTTAATTTAAATATTTAAATCTGATTCGATTATAATTTTAAAATTAATCTAATCCATTAGATCAAATTTTTTAATGTAAATAGATTGATTAGATTATTTGATTAACTGAATATCAATAAATGGAATACCTCTTAATCTAGCGTAATTTTTTTAAAATTAATATTTTCAATTTTAATAGTAACTAATTTGAATTAAATTGTACTAAATTATAAAATCTATCAATTTGAATTCAAACGTATTATATATTTTCAATTTAAATCTGATCCGATTATAACTTTAATATTAATATGATCCATCATATCAAATCTTTTAATTTAAATAGATTGATTAGATTATTTGATCAACTGAATATTAATAAATAGAATACCTCTAGATTTAGCGTAATTTTTTCAAAATTAATATTTTCAATTTTAATAGTAACCGATCTGAATTAAATTATAATAAATTATAAAATCTATCAAACTAAATTCGAATAGATTATATATTTTTAATTTAAATCTAATCTGATTATAATTTTAAAATTAATATGATCCATCGTATCAAATCTTTTAATTTAAATAGATTCTTTTAATTTAAATAGATTGATTAGATTATTTGATCAAGTAAATATTAATAAATAGAATACCTCTAGATTTAGCGTAATTTTTTTCAAAATTAATATTTTCAATTTTAATAGTAACCGATCTAAATTAAATTATAATAAATTATAAAATTTATCAAACTAAATTCGAATAGATTATATATTTTTAATTTAAATCTAATATGATTATAACTTTAAAATTAATTTGATCGTCAATTTTTTTTAATTTAAATAGATTGAGTAGATTATTTTATTAACCTATAGATAAAGTAAGTTTTCTCAAAATTAATATTTATTTTTTCATGTGTCACCAATGAACAACATATACACCTTGGGAAAATAGTTTGTAAAATTGATAAATAAAATAAAAAGTGATAAGAAAATTCGAGGCATACGATAATACACTAAAATTGAGATCTAAATATGAGTATATAAATGGGGGAGTTGTGTTTTTCTACCTGCATGAATGGAGTAATTTTCTTTAAAAAAAGTAGTAATTTTGATATAAAAAAATATGGAGAAATTATATAAAATAACAATTTTAGTATTTATAATAACAATTTTAGTATTCAACTTAAATAATATTTAATTGTAATATTTTTAACTTAAACTTTTAAATTATAATTTTTCTTTGTATTAAAAACATATGAGCATGTTATGTTTGCATCAAAGAAAGTGATGGGAAAGTATTAGAGAAGAAAACTTGATTTGAATTTTTTTATTCATATTATAATCAACTTATAAATAATAGAATGAATATTTCATTCATTTATTTTTATTTTTTTATACATAATATTTTTCTCACCATTTTTTAATACAAAGATTCGAACATAATTACTATCCTGCTACTTTGAGTGAAAGCCTTGAAAGAAAATTTTATTAAAATAAGCTAACTTTGAACTTTCTTATTATTTTTATTCAAAGATAACTTTATATATATATATATATATATATATATATATATATATATATATATATATATAATGTAAAAGGTGTGATCATATTAAAATAATATCACGAGAACCTAAGAATAATGTTAAATTATTTCCCGGTCCCATGAATTATTTGAAGTTGTATTTGTATTTGATTTTTAATATATAATGAGAATCTAGCCTACCATGGTCACCATAAAATGAGAATCTTATACTTAAAGATGAATGTGATAGTGTATTAAAAAAATTTATTTTATATAAATCATATATGGTTTACTTATAGTAAACTAATTTATTTATCTTTTTCTACGGGGTTTATTTTTTCAACTTATAAGGAGAATTCAAAGAGCTAAATAAAGATGATGAAGAATTTTTTTTTTGTTAATTTTGATTTAATTATTTTTGTATTTTTATCTGAATAAATAAAATTATATTTAATTCTAATTTTTTTTATCTTTAATAAAAAAATTAAAATAAATAAATTTATCGATCTTACTTTTAAGTATTTAACTATATAGACCACAAATTACTTATTATTATGTCAGTATCTTTTTTAAAGTTAAAACCATAATTTTTAAGCCTTTATTTTATCGCTCTTAAAATAATATACACGACATCAATATGATTTGTAGCCTATTTTGAAGAAGTATAAATGTGACAATCGCTGGACAAAGATATTATGTTGGCATATTTTGAAGAAGAGCTAGAAGGATCGCATATCACATTTTAAGTTTGGCCCACAGTCTCGTAGGAAATTGGTTGTAATTTGTCTTGCTTTGAAAAATAATGTATTAGATATGCCAATAATTCTTGCCTTCTTGAAAATTTGAGTAATAAAATAGATATATAGTTAAAATAAATTAATTTTTCTAATAAATTAATATTTTAAATTAAAATATTATGTACAATAATTTGTATTAGAAATAAGACTTAATTTATGAGGTAGATTATTAAAAATCATACCTATTTTAAGTTTGAATGAACGACGGATTCCTTGTTAAATAACAATAAAAATTAAATGATATTATTTTAATTTTATTTTAACTTTCAAGATTTGATTAAATTAACTTAATTTTTTTCACTATTTCTTAACATACAAGCAAACTCTATGGAGTATTAATGTTTTTTTTTAAGAAAGAATTGTTAAATGTACAGATAAATCTTAAATTAAAATAATATAAATAATAAATTAGATATATAATTGAGATAAATTAATTATTTTAATAAATTAAATTTTTAGTTGAAAACTCGTATAAAACACAATCTAAATTCAAATTTCCATCCCAATATTACTTCCTAAAAATAGGTTAGAATATGCTTTGAATATAAAGGCAAAAAATTCAAAGTTTGTGAACTTCAAAAGTCACGGATGTAAATGTGATTTATAAGTAGAATATCGATTTTCATTTGTTGTGAGCAAGTTTATGATTCATTCACGTATAATCTACTTACATGGTTAAAACTTTTATGTTTAAGTTCCAATTAAAATATGAAAGGAATATAATTATTTAAAAAAAAACATTATAAAAGTTTCACCTTTAACTCATATCATCGTTGGTGGATGGAGATATTGAAATGTAAAAAGTTTAGAGATAAGAATCAAATTCTAAAAGGGTGCTAGAAAATTTAGGAAGTGAAAAGGTTCATGAATAGATAGATTAATTTGACACCTTCTTGGTTTGTTTTTATTGTTTTATTTGAGAATAAGTGGGTAATTATCAATACATTTAATTTTTTTTTTTACAATAATGTCTTAAAAATGTTACTATTTTTTTTCTAATAAAATGTAACTAATAGTGTAATAATATTTTTGAAGCAATTAAATAGTTTTGAAATTTTTTATAAAAAAAATATTAATCTTAATTAATTAAACATGTATTTAATAAATATATTTTTATTAACGTATAACATTTAATTTTGATAACGTTATTAAACATGTATTTAATAAATATATTTTTCTTAATGTATAACATTTAATTTTGATAACGTTATCTTTATTAAATTATGAGATTTAATCAACTTAAATTTGCATTATTTTTAGTTTTTAAGAAAGCTATTGGAATAAATTATCAAATTATGTCATAACCCAAATTAGGCCCCAGATCCTGCCAAATTGGGCCTGAAATCGTCCGAATATAAAAGAGGAAAAATGGAAAGAAAAGGCTTCGTTCTCGTTCGTACTTCGTAGTGGAAGCAAAGCATTAGTTCAACAGAAAGTAGTTTGCTACCAAATTGGCAAAATACTCCAACAACAGAAACAACATCTATACATTCTACGCTTGGTGTTCACTAAAAGGAGTTCTCAACTAATCACTTATTGGCGTATCTGAGGATGCGGCTTCAGGTCATATTCAGTTGTTAATTCCCGGTGAAACTGCCTGTTTTGCATGTGCACTACCTCTGGTATGCTTCATCTCATTCATCTTTCTTTCCACAAGTAGTTATGATACACACATCAAATTTGAATCGAAGTGTTTCTTGAGATTTCGAATGTGCTCATTTGTATTGCACTATCCTGGAGGTTTCTGTATGTTTGAAGATCTGTGCGCATGGATTATTGACTGTATTATTAGTTCTTTTGCATTAAGATTTACTTTGAGTGATTGCTAATAGGAAACCACAAATTGCGTATGTGGAAATGTGGAAATAGTAAATTGATGTTTGTTCTCACAAGAATTTTCCGTAGGTTGTAGCGTCTGGTGTGGACGAAATTACGAAAAGACACTTAAGCGTGAAGGGGTTTGTGCTGCATCCTTAGCTACTACCATGGCAAAATAGGAAAGTTTTACTTCAAATTACCACTAATCAATAGTCTTGTTTTTTTTTTTTCCTTCATTGATATATTCTTGACAGTTTTTGTAATGTATAGTTATTGAAAAAATCTTAATCTTATCATTGTGTAAACTGAAATTGACACAACTTTGTTATTGATCATACAGGGCAACAAATACAATCCCCAATACGTTTGAGTTATATGAGCTTATTGATTTGATTTTCCAGGGAGTTGTTGCAGGGTTTCTAGTCCAAAACACGCTCTAATATTTGCTGAAATTTGGAATGTGTCTCCATAGTCCATACTTGGTGGGTCATGTATTTATTACTCTCTTCCCACAAATTCCTAATCTTGTATGAAATAGAAGAAATGTGTTTTTATTTCAACCGTGTTCCGTAGTAGACTGATAGTTATATCTGTCTTAGTTTCTTGCATTTAGAAGAATCATTCTCAAGAATCAAGATAGTGAGGACAATTTAACTTTGGGATAAAATATGCTTCCACTTAGATGCTACATTCTTATGAATTTTCTTTGCTTGATCTTAGGGTTATAACTCTCTTATAGACTATCCCAACCATTTGAAATGAAGCCAAACCCTCAGTGTTCAAATGCAGCATGTCTCCAACGGAAGGTATTGCTATCCAAATCCAGAATGGGTGCTGTTTAATTTGCTTATGGTGAATATCTGACTCCGATTATACTCAGTTTTCTTACTGACTCTGAAACAATTTTTACTGGCAGAAAGAGTATTTACTTGCAAAGCCAGCTAGGGATGCTGCAGGTAGAGCAAAAATGGAAGCTGAAGCATCATAAACTAGAGATGAACCATTTTATATTGATAATGAATGGAATATAACGTATTTCTCCCAACTGTAAATTGAACTTAACAGCAGTAGGAATCATAATCATGTGTTTACTGATTCATTTTTAGTCTGAATTTTGAAAGATTTGTAAGGTGCAAATGAATCATGTGGAAAACAATCATAAATTGTTGCATTCATGGATTTTGATGGAATTTATTTTCCATTTGCTAGATTCTAGGTTGCTAAGTTCTATGATTTTTGTTTCTTGAATTTCCCAATTTGTTGATGATGATAGTGAATTGGATAGAGTTGATGTCAAAAATGATAAATGTATAAAAGTATAATTAGTCTATTTTTCATTGGTTTAAGCTTTTAGGAGAGTTAGTTTTCCAACTTGTATTATGGTGTCAGAGCTGAAGAATATGTATTCACTTATGCAAGGTGTAAAGAGCAAACACTTATGCAAGAATGATAAATGTATAAAAATATAGGTAGTTTTTTTCCCAATAACTTAAGTTTTTGAAATAGTTGGTTTTCTAACATGTTAGACAGTTTAATAGTTTGTTATTTCACGTGGTTAGTTAGTTTATTATCATTAGTGGCGTTATAACTTGTGGGTAAGTGTCATGTTAGTTTGTTATCACATGTGATTCTATAAATAGCTTGTGAATGCATACCTTTTGTATGGTTTTCTAACATGTTAGCCAACTCTTTCTTCTTCTTGCTCTCTTGATTGCACTACTTTTCTATCAATTTTATATGGTATCAGAGCTCCTTTAATGGAGAAAACTCTGAGTTATTGAACTCATTCATTAGTTCCTTAACTCTCTTAGTTGGAAATGCATCAATGTAGAATTATCCAATAAATTCTAATTTTGCATTTAAGTTAGATCGAAGCAATTATCTCCTCTAGATAGAACAACTAAAACATGTTATTCCAAAACTATAATATGTAAGATTTTGTCATTAAAACCTCAAAAGCTCCTTATCAATCCAAATTATGATCTTTAGGATAAATGTGATACAATTGTAAAAAATTAGATTTATTGATTTGTTAGTTAATCATATTTGAAATATTTAATTAACAAGAAAATAGCAAGTGATTAATGGCTAAGCTTATAGAATGTGTTCTTTGAATTTTCATAAACAAACTTGTTGTAGCTAAGGTGGCAATTACGGACTATATAGAAAGGTAACTTGTCCATAGAGAATATATCAATCATTTAAAGGAACTAATGGAGGTAATAATAGCATTTAAAGAGGAGCTTCCACTAGAAATCAAGTTATGTATACTCTTGAAGGCCTAGGATTTAAGTATATGTCATCAATTAAGAATATCACTCTTTCTAGACAAGTACCACACATAGAAGAAGTGTTCACAATTATGATAGTTCAAGAAAAACAGATTGAAAGAATGAGTCTCTCAACTTCTAACAATGTCTTTATTCAAGCCAATTTCAATAGGTCTCAATATAACTTATATGTTAATTAGTACACACCATAACCTAAATCTTCTTTCCAACAAGGATCTAATTCACAAGTTGCATATCCCATTTCCTTACCTTATACACAAGATTTCAGGTCTTGAGCTAATGCCTTATCACAAGACTTCAGGCTAAAAAGAGGTAGAAATGGAAGTTATCAAGGAAAATGCTAGATTTGTAAAAAGTAAGACTATAGTGCTGCTTGTTGTTGGTTTAAGTCTAATCCAAGAAATTTCATTAAGGTATATCCTAAAGCACATTATGATCAGGTTTCCTCTGGAGATTAATCTTCTTCTAATGTGTTTTCATCAATAACTCTATGACAATCCTAGTTCTTAGATGCATAAACTACTAATCACCTAATTGGTGACAAATCAACACTTATAAGTACCTATGGCTTATATTGGCAATGAATCAGTGAGGCTAGATAATAGACAATTCGTTCCTATTTCAAACACCAGTCATTTTGTCTTATTTGAAAGTAAACATGTCTCGATCTTAAAGGAATTATTGCATGTACCATAACAAGAGTCTTTTGTTGAGTTCATTCCTAACTATTTTTCTATTAAGGATTTGGAAACAAAAAGAATGCTACTCACAAGAGGAAATTAAAGAGGACTCTACAAGTTCCCAACCTTTTTAGATAAGATTTTTTCCTTAATTGAATGTAATAAGACTCTTGTTTGTGAAGCAATGTAGTATGACAAATTAGGTCATTCACATCAATTTGTTTTAAGTCAAATTTGTTTACTTTTGATTCTCATGCTTTTACCACTTCATGTTATAAACTCTCTGAATCCTATCAAATGAGTAAGTCTCACAAATTATCATTATAGCATGTACATACAAGATCAACCAATGCATTTGATATTGTTCATGTTGGTATTTGAGATCCGTCTTCTATACTTGTTGTTGTTAGTGCCTAAATTTTCAGCCTATTTGTTGATCGATTGTTAGATAAATACAAAAGCTAAACTTGTAACTATGGGTTATGACAAAAATTGAGAGAATTGATTACTCAGAAACTTTCAACCCTGTTGTCAAGCCCACAACAATTCACATTGTATTAACTATGTCTCAACATTTGGGTTTTATTCACTCTGAAAAATCACATTATGTTTGCATGCTTAAGAAAGCTCTTTATAAACTAAAATAAGCCCCTAGAGCTTGCCACGTGTTACCATGATGTTCGTTTCGAGTTTCACCTTGTGTTCAACAGATTATCATGTATCATCACATGATTCGTCCACTCTTTCCACCGGGACACCATGCAATCCATATCTGTGAATCACAACACACCACATAGCACTGACTCAGTGCGCATTAACAATGAATATTCCACCACTACCACGCGTCGCATGTTGAATCGTCTAGTAAATCTTCCATGCCACGTGTTACATTCCTATTGGCCAACGCTATTAATGTTTCATTTTTTCACCTTATCTTTTGATATGAAGTTGATCTGATAGTCCAAATTACCTATGAACCTAATTTAACCTCCTAATTGCCCTAAAAATCTTAATTAATCAAAAAATATCAATTTTTATTAGTTTTTGGAACTAAGAAGAGGAAAAAATACTAAAATATTCAAAAGAAAATATAATTTTGGTGAAGATTCAAGAAGAGATTTGTTCTAAAATTCAATATATTGATTGCATTTATTCTTTTCATTTTTTTATCAAGTTTTATGTCTTTTTTAATGAAAAATATGAGTTTTATGAATGAAATTATGTCTAGTTAATTTATTAATCTAGCGCTCTTATGAAGACAATTTTTTACATGTGATGATCTAATATTTTATCTTAATTATAATTTTAATTTAATTATATTATTTAATCTGATTTTTGTGCTATTAATTATATGACCAACAATTAATTTATAAAGACAATTGCATAGATTCGAAAGAATTATTTAATTATTTATTTTGATTAAATAACACACATATTTTTTAAACAAAGATGTATAATTTTTATGTATGTAATCCACAAGTTATGAACTTAATAAGTAGTATGTAATTTAATTGACATAAAAGTGTGATTAGGTTAATTAATATATTGTCTGTAGTTTAATTCAGAGAAAAATATATACTATGTTAGATTTAATTGATCATATAATTAATTGATAATTATATTAGAAATATTTTAGTGATTCAAATGTTTAGAAAATTAAGAGATTAAATATTTTTTTAGTTATCAATTTTGAGTTAATTAATTATTATTATTTATTTTTAAATAAAAAAATAATTTTTACTTTTTAGTTTTAAAAATTAATTTATAATAATGTAATCTTCATAACAATGATATTTTTTTTATTATATTATTTATTGTGATACGTATATTTACGTATTTATTATGTACAATTCATGTTGATCTCGTCTTTTGGGAATCTAGAAAACAAAATGTAGCTATCGATCTTCTACTTGATCAGAATTTAAGGCCTTGACCTAAATAGTATGTGAAGTGATTTGGGTGATGAGAGTCCTATATGATCTTTCCTTCAACTCTTCGGTTGCACCAGTTTTTTCGGTTATCTTACCAAGAACCTAGTATTCGATGCTCCAACTAAACTTTTGAAAATTAACTTTCAATTCATTCGAGAGAAGCTGCTCCATTTCAAATGCTTCACTTCCAAAAGGCCTTACCCGCGAGCTTTCCAAGTGCATTTCATTTTTAATTGATGACCCAGAGGATCTTAAAAAGCAACTCGATCAATTAATGCAATTAATTCTACTTAAAAATTAAATACAAGTCTTTATTTATTAATAAACACGAGCATATTATATAATAATAAAAATGAAATAAATATTTCTATAATAATTTTTATAATAAAAATTATTATGTTAATATCTTTATAATAATTTCTCTTATTTCCTCCTATTCAAAATATAGAAAAAAAAAATTTATTTGTAAGTTGTTTGAAGTCATATCCTTTTAGAGTCAAATGAGGTGGATAGTTCTAATTTTCTAACACACACTTTGGGGAACGAAGGAAAATTTCAATAATAAGTCTGGGAATTCTTTTTTAAACTTCATTTTGTTGACCTTTCGATCAGTTTTCCTTTTCATATTCCATTGATAGCGTTTAATTTGACTACAACGGATAGATAGAAAAAGATCAGTTTTCCTCTAATTTTCGTTTCCATTATTTTCTTTTCTTGTAAACCAAACAAACAGAATTCAAGAACCCTGTCAAATATACTCTTCGGCGTGCTTCATTATCGTCTGTTATTTATTATTTTAAAAGTATATATTTTGTAAATTATATTTTTATTAAACAAATTATACTAATATTAAATTTTATTAAATTACAATATTATCCATAATATATTAAGAAATAAATTAATAATTTTTAATATATAAATACATTTTTATTTATAAAAACTTTAATCGCCTTTATTCTCAGCTCGGTCACATCAATATAAAAAACTGGGAAAAATTCAACCTTGAAATTAAATTTATTAGAAAGTGTTTTATTTATTTATTTATTTATTGAAACTATGACCTACCTTTGGAATTAAAAAGGTAAAATTATTATGTCAAATCATATTAGTGACTACAGGTACTCTTGTTCTATCAAATTTATTAGAAAATGCAACTCTAATCTAAAGAGTTCTTCAGAATGTGGTCTATTTTTGTTAAGAAAGAAACATAATTATTAAATATTTAATAAAATGGGCGAATAATAATTAATGAAAAATATATTCAATCAATAGTAAATAACACTTCAAATATGCCATCATCAAGTTTTAGTCAATTCTTGCATCTAATCAATTCCTGAGATGAACAAACGTCCAAATTCGAGATTATAGCCCTAGACAATACATAATATTAAAATAAATATCCAATAAAAAAAGGTCAAATTTTGCAAAAAAAATAAATATATATATTTACACAAATTAAAATTAAGTATACATCTGAAAAAAGTGAGGAAGTTGTCTTATATTAGATAATTTTTTATTTTATTTTTAAATTATAATTGATATTATTTAATTTTTTAGTTTTAAAAAAAATAATTAAGAATAAATTAGATTATTTTTTATATTTTTATATTAATTTTTAAAATATAATAATAATAACCTAACAACTATTATTAAAAAAAATATAAAATATTTGTTTTAATATTTATGATATTCGCTATTTTATTTTTATATGTTTTTATTAAATATTATTGTTATTGATTTTATCTTATATATTTTCATATTAACTTTAATATTTATAAATAAAAATAATACTTTATGAAAAATATTAAAATAAAATATTTTGTCCGAATCATTTTTTTAAAATAGATAGAATAATTAATATAATTTTTAATTTATAGAATTAGAGGAAACTAATAACCTAATATAAATTATATAAAACACATGTATGACCTTGCCCCATTTTATGAGGGCTAAACTGTATTTTTTTGTCCCCGACATATTGGGACCGTAACAAATGTCTTGAACCTTTCAATTGTTGCTCGAGTATCGTTGACTGTTATGCATATATATTTTTTCTTCAATTCTTTTAATTGAATTAAATTTTAGTATATTTTTATTCACTACTTCATCTAAGAGTGTTCGATAAAATTTAAAATATTTTACTACTATAAATAGATAATATAAAAAAAAATTAAATCAAAAATCAAATACGATTAATATCAAAATATAATACAAAAATATATGAAATAAATAAGATACGAATACTATTAAAATTACACATTGTTACTCCTATTTTTATGAATTTTATAACCAGAAAGAATACTAAATAAAAAAAATGAAATCCTTATAAATTCATAAAAATCTCATGGAATAAGAGAAAAATTAGTAAATATTTTATCACGTATATTTTTAACTTAAAATTACATAAAAATCTATGAACTTTAAAAATTCTTAATCTATGACTTTTTGTATACATCTAAAATTTAAAGACTTTAAAAATCTTAAATGAATACGTCTAGATTTTTATAGTTTTTAAAACTATTAATTGAATATGCTCCTCTAAATTATACATATTTAGTCGAGTTAATTAACAGTGTTTAATTAAAAAGTTTATATAATTAATTTTATTAATTGATTTGATTAAAATATAATATATTGTTGTTTTGCATCAAGTGATGTATAATGTAATAATTAAATAAAAAAATAGGTATAATTGTTACATTGCATATATATTAATTATTGTTAAATAAGAATTTAATGAAAAAAAATACTCTATATGTACGACACAAAATAATTTGTTGAAAGTGTTAGGGCATATTTGGAATGACGATAAAATATAGCTTAGCCTCCAAATTTATCCAATGTTAAAAGCACACATTTACAAAAACAAATGAATTCATGCAATTATTGTTTCCTTAACTTTTAAGAGTGCAACTATCAGTCCGTCTTTTACGGTCACAAGATCAAATATGCACGCACTTCTTACAAAAGAAGCAGCAGCATACAACAAACCTGTACAAATTATTTGTTATTATTAGAAATTTTTCATGACCTGATAATTCATGTTAATGAGATTTAAAATTAATATGAATTTATTTAAAAATATATAAATACTTAATAATTAATAAAAAAAATATAATCTCAAAATAATAAACTATACTTACTAAATCCCAAAAGCACTTCTGCCTCTATCTACTACTCTGCTTGGATAGAGTTGTGGGCTTGTGGCTTTACTAATTGTCTTTAATCCCTTTGCATGTGGGATCAGCCTCAAGATTCCTATCATATACAAATAATATTATTTACAGTGTGTTAAAAAATTTAATTTAATAATATAAACAATATAACTACAAATATTTCCTTTATTTTTCATTTAATAAAGAAAGATATCACATATATTTTATTTGAGTATAAACATATTAAAATTATTTAATTTATAGTGAATTATTGAGTAATAAAGATCTAAAAATAAAATTTAATAGAACATAAATTCATTATATGCATAAATTTATTGATAATTATGTATTATATTTAAAATTTATTTATAAAAAATTAAAAATAAATATAATTTGGACCCAAACATATTACATAGGAGTGCCGAAATGCATTTTATCTCAATTACATGGTTCAATATTGTTTAATATCACTTAATTGTTAAAATTTTATAATTTCTTTTTTATTATTATGTTAATTTAACTCCACTTATATCATTTTTAAAATAATTGTAATTGAAAATGCATAAAACGGATATGGTTATTGTAATATCAGAACTATAGTTAAATAAAATCGAATATATATTAATATTATTAGTTTATGTATATAAAAAATATATAATTTTAATAATAAAATATACAATATTTTTTATAATTAGATTAAATTTTATTTATTATTTATTCTTATTTTATGTTTTTTATTTTACTTAAAAATATGAATTAAATAATTAAAAATTAAAATTAATATTAATATTTTAAATAATATAGTAAAATAAGAATTAAGTTAATATTTGATTTTTTAAAATTAAATATATTTTTAAATAAATATTAAAAAATAGAAAACGCGTTTAAACCCTACAAAAATTATTATTGATTAATAACTAATAGTTATTAATTGAATATATTTAAAATTAATTTACAATAATTATAATTATTAGTATAATTCTACCGTCTGTAACCAATCTTAAAGTTAACACGTAAGTTATTCGTAACTATATATGTGTCACCCACGCGACAATACATCGTTTTCGGGAAAAATAATTGATATGTTCTATATTTTTTTAAAAGGATAAATAGTATATGGATATTAAAAAAAAGAAAGAAAAAAAAATATCTTAATAATAAAATAAATATAAAATATATTATTTTTATAATTATTAATTTTAAAATTTATTATTTTTATTAATTTTTAACGAAAAAACATATAAGTATAATTTATAAACAAATATTTACATATAAATAAAATATAAAGTGAATGGTACCCGAAGAAGAATATCAAACTAATTTTTTAAACGACTAGTCCGAGTGGGTGCCCTTATGAGTTTAATATAAAATTATTATTTTTGCTTACCAAATCATATATGTATTAATTCAAAGAAATTTTCAAATCCAAGTCAAAACTCTTTTTTAAAAAATCGTTTAGATTTAAGGACTTTTAATATAAACACAATAGATCTTGAATATTATTAAGAGACGAGTACATGTAAGAATTATTTTTTTAAGGAGAGACGAAGCTATTATAATTTAGCTATCATATTTTACTTAAAATAATCAATAAAGTTTAACTCTTTATTTAAAAATATTTATTGTTTTATTCTCTTATTTTTTTAGTTCAACAAATTTGATATAAAATTTTAAATTTATTACTAAAATTAGTTTAAAATCATCATATTTTTAACATTTTTGACATGATCTAACAATAAAATTACTTGTCACTGTTAATTGTTAATTGTTAATTAGAAGTTTTATATTAAATTTTGTAACTAATGATAAAGGATTATTAATTTTATACAAAAATAATTAACATTTTGCGATAATAAAAAACTAAACTGATCATGAATATTTATGCTATTTAGCATTTGGATACCATCAATTTCTTCTTTCTTTCACTTATATGTAAGAATATGAAAAAAATTATAATTCTTATATTAATTTAAATAATAGTTAGATCTCAATAATTGAGCAATTTACATTGCATAATTTATATATTTATATAATAAGGATTTAAAGCCTAAAAGTTTGATTTTTTTTGGTTAGAAAATGAGTATATCCGATACTTTATTTACAAGTAGGATATAAAACAAACCTATAAAAATATTAAAAATATATATATATATATAATAATTAATAGATTGAATGGTTAATTTATTATCTAATTTTTATAATTTAATTGAATTATAATCTGAAAAAAGTTAATATAACTAATTTAGTAATTAGTACTCTAACTTTCTCATTTTGATTAACTTGATATAAAATTTCTCTAATTTAACCAATTTGAGATCTTTTAATTTGGCCAATCTAAGTAGTGTAAGCATACTAAATTCGTTTAATTGAAAAAATTAAATATTAAACAATCAAATTAATACTTAAAAAAAATCATTTAATCAAGTCACAAATATATATATTATTCAATTTAATTAATTATAATTATTTAATAAATATATAAATTAATATTACTAAATAATATTTAAAATTTATGACGGAACTGCAGTCATTCTTAACCCCACACAGTCCCGCCCCTGATTAAGAGGGCACAAAACTAAGTGAAAAGAAAATTGGGTTGCTTCGTGGGAAAAAAACGAAACATTAATAACTTATTATAATTTAAATATAAAATTGATGAGAAATGAAATAAAATTTAAAATTTAGGTGTTACATCACCTTGCATACAAATTCAAAAATAATCTAAAAAAAAGGTTAAGGTTATTTATGTCAAGGGACACAATTTTATTAGTTTATCATTTTTTATATATTTGATGTAAAAATCAATAAATTAAAGATGAAATAAATATATATATATTTTTTAAATAAGTCATAAAATATATATTAATCTTACAAGTAACCAAATTCATGCAAAAGATTCTGCCTTCATCCTTGCTAAACGTAATACGTTCAAATTATGAGGACTAAATTTGATGAATATTTAGTAGAAGGCTGAAATTAGGTAGAAATGATATTAAAAAGATTTATATAACATTTATTAATACAAAATATCTTATTCATTTATATCTTCAATATCAAGCATTATAATTTATTAAAGGTAACTCTATTCTCAGGTATAAAAATAATATTTTTTAAAATAACATAATCAAGTCTAATATAACTATTTTTAAATAAAAGTATAATATTGTAATTAAATTATGAATAATAAATTTACTTTTACCTTCTTCTTTTTTTACAATAATCTTATTCTTTATTAATAAAGATATTGTGATAATATATTTTATTATTTTAATAATAATATTTTTTTTAAAAATCAGTCACTAAATTGTTTTTTTTATTAAATAAAAAATGAGATTTAAATTTGAGTCTAATAGGATAAGAAATGGAATTAATACCTATATTTTATTATTTTAATAATAATAATTTTTTTAAAAAAATAAGATACTATATTTTTTTTATTAAATAAAAAATAAGATTTAAATTTAAATCTAATACGATAAGAAAGCACAGTCATAAGTCAATCACATAATAATAATAATAATATTTAAATATAATTAATTATAATAATATAATAAATATTTTTATTGTAATAGTATTATAGTTATTAAAATAGAATATTACACCAACTTTGAGAGCACCATTTCATTTTAAAAAAATCATTTTTGACGGAAAAAGGAAAAAGAGACGAGCGTTCAATTAGTTTCGGTCAATTGAACCAATTGTTAAATCAGACTTCTATGCCAGGTGTCAAAATCACATTAGATAAAATAAATTTTATATGTACCGATCAGGATATTTCTTTTTCATTTTTTTATACACAAAAATTAAATTATGTAATTAATTTAAAATTTACTATATATATATATATATATAATAATAATGGCACGACATATTATTCATTAATATATATAAATTAAACTCTGAGAAGCCTATCGTCCCCGTATGTCACCCCCAAAGTATCGTTTGTATTAACATAACTAAAAAAGAAAAAGAAACACCGAGCGAAACACCACCGATTTTCACGGCCGGCCAATATAGTCTTTGCTCCGTTAGCCCCAAAACCACACAACCAAACATCGTTTCGTTACTTCAACCTACTTCACCGCCAGCCAGCCGCCACCATATGGTTTCTCTATTCTAGTCAATTTTGTTCCCGTTACTAAACACCCCTCTCTTCTTACTCACTCCCTGTCAAACCCTAGTTGACCTACACACGCATACAAACAAAGAGATGGCCACCACAACTACCAGTCTCAGCGAAGGCGGCGAAGACCGAGTCTTAGCTACGGCTCAGCAGATCATGAAGAGTCTCAATACTCCTAAGGAAGTTCGAGAAGATATGCTTTTGATCTTCTCCAGCTTCGATAACCGTTTATCTAACCTTACCGATTTGATTAACGGCGATGATTCCAAATCCGGTGAGGATCGATTTGATTGTGCCGAGAAGGTTATTTTGCGTTGGGATTCAACCTCTGAAGCTTCTAGGCACTCTCTTCCTTGGGAAGACTCCCCTGATGAAGCTGTTGAGTATCTCACTGCTGTTGATGAGATCTTGGGCTTGGTCGAGAACCTTTCAATTCAATCCAACGATGAGTTGATGGACCGGGCCGAGAACGCCATCCAACTCGCCATGTCCAGGCTGGAGGATGAGTTCCGACATATCCTCATTAGGAACACCGTCCCTCTCGATGCCGAGCGGCTCTATGGCTCGATCCGTAGGGTTTCGCTCTCATTCGCTTCTAATGATGGAGAAATTGATTATGAATTTGAGAGCTTTGGTGAAGTTGACCGCGATGCCTCCACTGCTGGTAGATTCCATGAGCGAGGTGCAAGCTTGGGAGATGATCTTTGTGTTGATTTGATTCATCCTGATGTGGTTGTTGAGTTGAAAGAGATTGCCGATAGGATGATTCGGTCTGGATATGAGAAAGAGTGTGTTCAGGTGTATAGTGGCGTTCGTCGTGATGCTTTGGATGAGTGCCTTGCTATTCTTGGTGTTGAGAAATTGAGCATCGAGGAGGTTCATAAAGTTGAATGGAAGGTTCTGGATGAGAAGATGAAGAAGTGGATACAAGCAGTGAAGATTTCCGTGAGGGTTCTATTGAGTGGTGAGAGGAGGCTATGTGATCAGGTTTTTGGTGGGTCGGAGGAGATTAAGGAGATCTGTTTCAATGAGACTGCCAAAGGCTGTATCATGCAGTTGTTTAATTTTGGAGAAGCTGTGGCAATCGGTAAAAGGTCCCCGGAGAAGCTGTTTAGGATTCTGGACATGTATGATGCTTCGGAAGATGTGTTGCAGGAGTTGGAAGTTTTGGTTAATGATGACTTTGTGCTCAGCGAAGCTAAGGGTGTTTTGGATGGATTGGGAAACGCAGCAAAGGGAACTTTTGCGGAGTTTGAGAAGGCTGTTCAGGGTGAGGCGTCAAGGAAACCGTTGCTAAGTGGGGAAATTCATCCCCTAACTCGGTATGTGATCAACTATGTGAGGCTGCTTGTCGATTATAGTGATACCCTGAACTCACTTTTGGAGAACGAGGGTCTTGAGACCCAGGGGTTGCAAAATGAGGGTGGAGACAGTAATTTGCAATTTGAGAGCTTGTCTCCCTTGGGACGTAGATTGTTCTTGTTGATATCAATTTTGGAAGCGAACCTTGAGGAAAAGTCTAAGCTTTATGAGGATAGTGCTATGCAATACATATTTTTGATGAACAATATTCTGTATGTTGTGCAAAAAGTAAAAGATTCTGAGCTTGGCAAGCTTCTAGGAGACCATTGGGTGCGAAAGCGCCGTGGCCAAGTTCGTCAGTATGCCACAAGTTATCTTAGGGCTGCTTGGAGCAAGACATTATCTTGTTTAAAGGATGAGGGGATTGGTGGTAGCTCAAATAATGTCTCCAAGGTTGCTTTGAAAGAAAGGTTTAAGAATTTCAATGCATGCTTTGAGGAAATATATAGGATTCAGACTGGGTGGAAAGTGACTGATCCACAACTTCGGGAAGAGCTACGGATTTCTATATCGGAGAAGGTGATTCCCGCTTACCGCTCATTCATGGGGAGGTTTGGAAGTCAGCTAGAGGGCGCAAGGCATGCTGGAAAATACATAAAGTACACACCAGAGGATCTTGAGAACTATTTGCTGGATTTGTTTGAAGGCACACCTATTGTTCTGCACCACCTGAGAAGAAAAAGTTCATAGGGCTTCATAAACAGGTAAGCCCCTGCTTTGTAAGACTAGTCGAATTAATTGACAGATACACTATTTATTTATATGGTGATAATGTCATAGACAAAGGTTTTGTGGATATCATTCCCCTACCCTTTTCATATACGTAATAACATTTGTACATGTTCTTCTCACAAGACTCTAGTTTATCTTTGTTTGGTTTTTGATGGTTCATGTATTTTATTCCAAAGAATCATCACTTTGGAATAATATTACTGTTGTTAGCTTTTGTAAGATTTGCGTCTGCACTAGAAGAATCAACACTACCGTGTAAATTGTGATTTGCTTGAAAGATTCACAAATATATTATTTTCTTTTGGTTTTCATGTTTCATCTTTACACCATTATCAGTCAAGTTACCTTAGATGTAGACTAGTGATGTTCATTTTGGGGCTATCAAATTGGTAGAGAAATATGTGATGTTGTTCTATGAAAATTTACTTAGTGTGAAAAATGCAACTTAGTTTCCTTTATCTTTTTTTAATCTAAGCATGCTTTGACATCAAAGCTCTGTTGTCTTGTAAAAAGAAACAGCATTCAGCTAATATATTAAAACCCTGATCCGAGACGGGTACGAGAAGCTTAACTGTAGAGAGGTTATGTGTTAACTGAATTAAGCTTCACTAGTAAATGTACTTTTCTATGGCTGTTTCCAAACTATCCTTTGGAATTTAAGGTGCATGAACAGGACAGCAGTTCATACAAAATGCCGAGATAACATGGCAATGATCAGAAAGAAAGAAGCTAGCCCCCTCCCCCAACCCCTTTCTCGTATCTCTTTGTTTGTAGGACATTGTATTAACTTGGCCAAAATGATAAATCTTGTTGTTGGAAGATTTGAAAGAATATCCTCTTATGTAATACAGTTTGTCATGTCCTAAACTTTTAATGGAGCAGTTTAAATATGATATGATATATACTATGCTTATACACAAATTATTTAATCCATTGAATTTTGACCATGCGAAAATATAGAATAACCAATCCCATTTTGGGCAGAGATGTAATTGTTTCCTTACCTATGTTTTGGTTCTTTCTAGTCTCCTAGGGTAGTCGTCTAGAAGTGAGGAGTATCCCCTTTTCTCTTCCAATCAAACGATACTTGATGTGGTTTGAGTCTTTGACTTGAAACGATTTAGAAGCGAATCTTACCATTAGACTATTAAGTGAACCAAAGAATATGTTTTCAACTTTTCACACAATTTAAATGTTGTATGTGGGAATTTCTTTGCCAAAATTAAAGCTTAGTCTCATTCAAATCAAATCGTGGAGAATCTTAATTTCTAAGACTAGTCCTAATTTAAAAACTATTTGTTCTTTCAGCTACTTGATTTCTTCCTGTGACCTAATTTAATTGCCTTATAGTGTGCAATGAAATGTGCTCATTGCAATTATTTCAATGGCTTTAGTTGAGCTTCAACCATATATAATGTGTCCATGTATATAACTGTCAGCTAAAAGAAGAAGGAAAAAAAAACATATAGGATCATTTGAAATTTCTGCGATCCGTATTCTATGTTGAATTTTTCTTCTTCTAACAAATACAATACGAGACTAAAGACTTTGAAACAAAAAGAAAAAAAGAAAAGAAGAAGAAATGCAATATGAGTCAATCAAGGAGGGGAAAGATGGTTTAATAAGATGCGAAAGCCCACATAATTAAATAATTGAGTGGTGAAATGCACATGTTTGATGTAGAAATTAACCAAAGCTATTAAATGATCAAATGCAATAAATGTGCTGTCTTTCTATTTCGCATTGTAGTATATGATTAGCATTATTTTGGGTTCCTTTCTCTTCTTTGGCTACGAGCCATTTTGAACTCCTTTAAAGCATGACTTGATGTCCTTGAAAAGGTAATTTTTTTTAAGAACAAGAAACACCTTATGGTCACCTTAAATTTCAACAGATGATAAATTTTTAATCAAATCATAAATGGTGTAACCGAGATATGTGAGTCGTATCACCATATATGACAATCGATTGATATATCAATGGAGTTCGTCCTTGTACATATAATGGTGTAGTATTTTAATGAAATAAAATACTCCAACCCAGGGGCGTAATGATTTTATTAAAAGTCACAACTCAATACTTCATTTATTGAATAAACAATGTCTTTGATGGGATATCCATTTAGTAGGAATAATAAATAACATCTTAAGTTTGTGATCTCCTTACTATGATTGACTATAGAACTACCACCCGCTCCAGCACAATTGGTTGGATAATATTTAGGTTAACCATCAGGTTTAGAGTTTTAATTAGTCTTATCCCACACATTGTAGTGATCTTTTAACTGTTTCTTCCATATTCTTGAATAAGCTAAACATTTCATTAGAATCAATCAATACTATGTTAAATTGTTACCCAAATACCATACTCAATTTGCTATTTAAGGAGAGTAGGATAACTAAGGTGAATTTCAAAGTATGGTGCAGTATTTTGCTCTCAATTACCAGATTGTGTTCGAATTTGGCAATGAAAATTGCATGTTTTCGACATAAATTTCTTGGAACTCGATCCAAGTAACAAAGAGTCCCCTCAAATTCTTCTTTTACATATTCCCAAGAACACTACAGAAATAACTTTTATGAAGGCATCAAGATTCAAATATAAGATGCTAAAAAATTTAACCAATAGTCAATGCCCAAAACCAAACTAGATGAAGAAAGATCATCTTATTCCATTGTTTTAAAGAAATCTATATGAAACTCATGAAAACAATAAAATTATACAGAGATGAAAACTATGTCAAAACTCAAATTGTGGGGTGTGGAGCACTAATAACAAGGGCTATGCCTACGATTACACTCGTCATCATAGGACGACAAGAGCACATATCATACAATATAATAATAAAAAGAAAAACCGCAAAGTGTGAATGATCATCTGAAAAACCGTTGAGAATCTTATTATTGATACCTCTTATTAAACCCGGCTGTTTGTAGGAAGTGGAAAAACACCGTCGAAGAAATCGCCAAAGTAGCCACGGGGTTCATGAACTAGTCTTGATACGATATCTCTAAGTGTAATTACTCCTTGTAAATTCCCGTCATCATCCACAACATATATCCTTTGAATCTTCTTGGAGTCTAGCAACAAAATCAATTCTTTCACTGGGTGGTCTTTTTTGCAAGTAATCGTATCAGTCAACAATGGGGATGATTCATTATGCTTCTGCAAGTAGTCTCTAACTGCTGTGAGAAAGTTCTTTGCTGTGATAGACCTATTCGTGCCAAAGTGAATGGACAAAAAGGTGAACTTAAATTAGTTAATTTGTGTAATTTAGTCGATCAGATTAAAAATTGAATTATTTAATCCTTAGTTTTATAAAAAGTATTAATTGAAGATAAATTATATTATTTTATTTAAAATATTAATATTTTTTATCAATTAATTCAAATACAATTAAAAAAGGAGTATTTAATAAAGATAAAAGTAAAGTTTAATATAAAATAGTTTAAGAAAAATAAATAATAATAAAATTTAAAGAAAAAGTTATTTAAATATATATTTTATTTTTTAATAAAAACTAAAAATTAAAATAAAATAATGATAATTAACAAATATTAAAAAAAAAAAAATTGTAAAAAAAATTCATATTAATTATGACTTAACATCGTTAAAAGTTCGTGTTTTAATTGCGTTTAATCACTTGATAGAAAAATTATTAAGATAATAAAATATATTTTTAATTAATCATTCTTATAAAACTAAGAGAATAAATAAAAAAGTTTTTAATTTAAGGGAATATCTCATACAAACAACATGAAATATGTGATTTAGATGTATTTTTGTCTAAAATATAATAGACTTCCCAAGTCCCTCGGTATGGATAAGGCCACTAAAGGCCATACCGAGCTGCAGGGCATTTATTTGTGTAGCGTAACATGGACTATTGATTCTATGTGCACTACGCCATGCCATAGCTCCCACAACTACGATGAATTTTGAGGAAATCCGAAAATTTTATTGCTTATAAGATCCTTCAAATCTTACTGGACATCTTAAGGGATGCCATAGAATTCAAAGAGTGAAAAAGAAGACAATGCAGTACATTTCTGAGAAGTAGCAACTTCAATTTATTTAGCAAATAAAAGAATAAAAAGTTACAGTATTTAGTTACAAACCTGAATTCATGGTAGATACCTGGTGCAATAAGCAAATAGTGGACATCTCTTAAGCTTATATTACTTACTGCCTTGTTACCACCACTTTCAATCACCGGTACGCCTCCAATCCTCTTTTTACGCATCAGCCTAAATGCTTGGAGCACTGGTTCATCCTCATACACCAGCAACAGGTTATGTTAACCTTGGAGAGATAATAGACACACAAATCTTCTTTCTTTTTTTTCATTCACTTTAAATGTTTAAATGTGTAAGTTCAAACTCAATGTATTGATGATTATCGACACAAACACCAAATTCAGATGAAAAATGAAAATAGTCATACATACCTTGACAATATGATCAGTATGCATCATGGGAAGACCAAGTTCAGAGAGCTTTTTGGTTCCCCAACTCTCAAACCATTGAAGTCCAGCACATTCGACTT
Organism: Hippophae tibetana; assembly: GCA_037013495.1. Classification (NCBI taxonomy): domain Eukaryota; kingdom Viridiplantae; phylum Streptophyta; class Magnoliopsida; order Rosales; family Elaeagnaceae; genus Hippophae; species Hippophae tibetana. Next base: position 3,797,129 of record CM072812.1, read on the forward strand.
ACACGTGAATGACATCATATTGTGTAACAATGTTAACTATCTTTCCTTCATTTGAATCAATTATAGGAACACTCTTTATTTTTATTGGATATTAATCCTTAATCAACGAATGGACATTAATTCAACGAATAAAACAAGGACATTAATTCAACGAATAAAACAAGGACATTAATTCAACAAATAAAAAAATAACATTAATTCAAAGAATAAAACAAGAAGTTTAATTCAAATAATACAAACTATATAACTCTTTTGTGTAGAGTTATTTCTTGTTTTTTCAACATAGTATCAAGCTCAGTCTTGTTGAATAAGTTTAATTACTTACCTTGGTCAAGAACACCGTCTCTTGCTTTAGGTAGAAGGTCCAAATTAGGGTTCATAAGTGGAAGCATCAAATCACTTGATGTTTTCTCACCAACCTATGAATCCTGACTTAGTAAGGATCAACTGGTTATGTCATGGCTTCTAAATTTCATGGAACGTAAATTAGCTTAAATATTCACTTACTTTGAATCCGCATACCAATTATGGGAGACGGTCAAGGAAATGTATGACAGTCAAAACAATGATGCACGAGTTTTTCAATTAAAGAAGAACATCTCAGATTTGCAACAAGATGACAAGCCTTTTATACAACTCTTAGGAAGCATGAAAAACATGTGGAATAAGTTGAAAATATATAGTCCTCATACAACCGATGTAGCTCTGCTACGAAAGAGAGCGAAAGAAGATAAGATATTTCAACTTCTGTCCAGTCTCGATTCAACATATGAAGATATACGATGTCATATACTCATGATTATTAAACTTCCTTCCTTCACCAGTGTATATGCGAAAATTCAACGTGAAGAAGTAAGGAAGAAAGTCATGAACAAGGGTACAATGGCTAGTGCATCTAAGGCAAGAACCTATCTAACCAACGAGAGGAAGTACAAAGGGAGGCATCCAAACTTGAAGTGTCAACACTACAACTATATGAGCCATGTTAAGGACACATGTTGGATTCTACATCCAGAATTAAAACCTGATTTTATAAAGGATAAGGGTTTATAGAAAGTGAATCGTACTGCACACCATGCAAATCATGTTTTTGCCTCTACCTCTAATGGGTCTGATCCATTCAAGAACTTCACAGTGAATCCAGCTGAACTCATGAATGAGTTTATGTTGTATCTTCAAAGCAAGACATGAGGAGCTAGAATTGATTGTGTGGATAGCATAGAAGAAGAAAACTCGACAGCATTGCTAGATAAGTTTACGGGTTTTTTGGCAGATACAAAACTCATACCACAAGAGGACATGCAAGGTATCATAAAAGCCTTTAAAACTGCTCTTAAAATAAATATATTGCATGATTTTTGGGTTGAATATTCAAGTGTCACAGGTCATATGACGAACCATGTGTCAAAGTCTCATAAGTTTGAAAAAGTAGCAAATCCTTCTCAAGTTTCAATTGCAAATGGTGAGAATGTAAAGATTTTAGGAAATGAAAAAATAAAATTAATGTCAGATGAAATCGAGTCAGCAATTTTATATGTACCTTCCTTTCCCTTCCAACTTTTTTCTGTAGGAAAAATCACAAATACCTTCAATTGTTTAGCCATTTTTTCTCCTCACAATGTCATTTTTCAGGATTGTGCCACCAAAAAGACGATTGGTGAAGGGTTTTACTTAGATGGTCTCTATTACATATCCAAGAGCAATCCCAAAGGGTTTCAAGCCAAGTTTAACCCTATCCAAGATAATCAATTGTAGCATCAACGTTTAGCTCACCATTTTCCATCAATTTTGTCAACTTTATTTCCAAACTTAGAAAATGATGCAATTTCATGTGAAACTTGTCACTTGTTTAAGGCCACTAGATTGCCTTTTAATTCTTCCTTGTCTAGGGCTAGTAAGGGTTTTGAACTAGTTCATTCAGATGTATGATGTTATGGAAGTATTTAAGGACTTTTCAGAACCTTGTTAAAAATCATTTCTCCTCTAAAATTCAAACCTTAAGGTTTAACAATGTCACCGAATACATGTCCCATATCATGAAACAATATTTGAGCATTCATGGCATTATGCATCAAACAAGTTGTGTTGACACATCTTCACAAAATGGTATAGCTGAACGCAAAAATTGGGACTTATTTGAAAAAAACTAGAGTATTAATGCTACAAATGAATGTGTATAAAGAAAGATTGGTGGCTCGAGGATTCACTCAAACATTCGAGGTGGATTACAAAGAAATATTTGCACCTGTTGCAAAAATGAACACAGTAAGAATGCTACTGTTCGTGGCTGTAAACAAGGGATGATCCATGTACCAAATGGATGTGAAGAATGCATTCTTGCATGGTGATCTCAAAGAAGAAGTCTATATGAAATTACCACCCGGCATCCTCAAAGCAATGAATTGGATTTAGTGTACAAATTGCACAAATCCATTATGGTCTGAAACAGTCCCCACGAGCTTGGTATGCCAAGCTAAGCTCAGTTCTCACTAGTGTTGGTTTCAAAAGCAATAATGTCGATTCCTCACTATTTGTTTGCACAGGAGCTATGGGCAAATTGGTAGTGCTGATTTATGTAGATTATCTGATAATTACAGGTAATAATGCTGACGAGATTTTCAACCTCAAACAGTCCCTCAGACAAAGGTTTGCAATTAAAGACCTTGGGATATTAAAATACTTTTTTGGTATAGAAATGGCAACCTCGCACAAGGGACTCTTTCTTAACCAAAGAAAATATATCCTAGATTTGCTCAAGGAAGCTAACATGAGCGATGCTAAACCATCCATTACCTTTCTTGAGAGCAAGCTTAAACCTAGCTTGAAGGGCACGCCACTCACGAATATAAGTTATTACCAGCGACTGGTTGGTAAGTTGATCTACCTAACAATCACTAGCCTGACATCACATATTCTGTAAGTATTGTGAGCCAATTCATGCACTACCCAACACTTGAATATTTAACCATTGTTAAAAGGATCTTACGCTACTTAAAAGGATCAGTGGGTCGTGGTATCATCATGAAAAAGAATGATAACACACAAATCATGAGGTATTGTGATGCTGATTGGGCAGGGAATGCAATCGATCGTAAGTCCACCACTGGCTACTGTACATTTGTCGGTGGAAACTTGGTCACATGGAAGAGTAAGAAGCAAACTGTCATCACCAAATCAAGTGTCAAAGCTTAGTATCGTGCAATGGTTTCAACTGCGTGTGAGTTGATATGGCTTAAAAGTCTTCTGTGTGATTTAGGTGTTCCTACAGCTCTTCCTATGTCCTTATTTTGTGACAATCAGGCAGCCATGCATATAGCATCAAACCCAGTGTTTCACTAGAGGACGAAACACATTGAAGTTGATTGTCATTACGTTCGTGAACAAGTTTAATCATAGGTGATTCAGACACATTATACAAGAAGCTTCGACCAACTTGTTGACATCTTCACCAAGTCCTTGGCTTCTCATCAGTTTCAACAACTTTTGTCCAAGCTTGGATTCATAAACCTTCTGAATCCAACTTGAGGGGAAGTATTGGATATTAGTCCTTAATCAAGGAATAAAACAAGGATCTTAATTCAAGGAATAAAACAAGGATCTTAATTCAAGGAATAAAACAAGGATATTAATTCAAGGAATAAAACAAAGATCTTAATTCAAGGAATAAAACAAGAATCTTAATTCAAGGAATAAAACAAGAATCTTAAACAAAGACCTTAATTCAAAGAATAAAACAAGGACCTTAATTCAAAGAATATAACAAGGAATCCTTAATTCAAAGAGTAAATCAAAGAATACTTAATTTAAAAAGTAAATCAAAGAATATTTAATTTAAAAAGTAATTGAAGGAATAACATTTCATTATATATAACTATACAATTGTAATGAAAACATGAAGAAAATAATACAAACTAGAAAACTCTTTTGTGTAAAGTTATTCTTTATGTAGAGTTATTTATTGTTTTTTCAATAATTTTGTACTTTGAAAGCAACAAGAGCATGGTCAAAAATGAGTTAGATTTCTGCAAAGCTAGAAATGGAGCACATCGAAATGACCCTCAGATATCACGAACCTACATGAAGGTTTATATACACCATCAAAATTTGATAAGGACAAGTGAAATGGTGATAAAAGCTTTATAAACCTTTGTGTTCTTATAAAATTCAGATGAAGTCAAAGCCTCAAAAAAGCTTCCTGATGTTGTTGAATATTCAGGATCTAAGTCTCCAAGTTCAAGAGCATGAATCATTCCATTAGTTGTTGCTGCAACAACAGTTGAACTATCGGGACTCCTCGGCGATGGAGGTTCCAACTATCCACAACAAAGACACCATGTTTAAACTTCCATTTAGCTACAAGTAAATTGGCAATCTCATACACACATTTACAATTATATATATATATATATATATCATGTAAAATTCAAACTAAAAAAATAATATTGGAACATGTTAAAAAAGAAATGGATATAGCATTTGGATAAAAAGTTACCATGTTTTAGTATATGACTTTTTTATAAAAAACATATTAAAAAATTATAACTTTAAAAAATTAAAAGTTGTGAACTTTTGTAAATATAAGTGACTTTTGAATGAGCTGTAATTGTTTATGAATAATTTTACAAATAAATAATTTAAAAAAAAATCATAATTTATCAAAAAGTTACTTCTCAACTTGAATGAATGCACATTATTTTATAAATATATCATTCATTTAGACTATTTGGAAGTTAAGTTTAAGAAGAATGAATTCTTATAGAAATTTCTATACAAATAAAATTAATATTATATGAAAAAGAAACAAAAAATAAATGACTTTATTGTATTGCATATTTATTAAACTCACTGCGTCACTAAATTGGTTGAGATAAATACAATCAAATTCTAAATGCCATATTATTTAGCATATTTTGCCGCTTCAAATTTAAAGACTTTAGAGACTTGATAAAATCATTGAAATCATTATTATTCAATAACAAATTCAAAAAGAAAAATTCTCAACAAAATATATATAGTATATACCTTGATCTGTAAGCATAGGGAAGGAAGAAACAGGGATGCCTTCAAAGCAAGCATTAAGCTTCTCAGTGGGAGTGAGTTGTGGTTCTTGTACATCCCACAAATCCTCTACTTGCATCCCCAACTTCGCTTCTGGGCTTGTTGGGCTCTTAGTACTACTACCTGGACTATCTCCTACAACCATAGCCGATTCACCCATCATTATTAATTATTATTAATTTCAAGCTCACCCAATTCTCTCACCTTCTCTCCATTTCTCTCTCTAGAACTATCTCACCTTAATCTCTGACTGCAACGCTGAAAAAGAGACAAAATACAAGGAAGCATTGGTAGGGTGACTCTTCATAACTGTTTCTCATTTCACACCAGTACACCAATAATATAAACCATTTCATTCTCATACTTTAAAGTTGCTGACGACACGTGGCGATGACTAAAATGGAACGGTCAATGTCTGACTCGCTATAATTCTTCCTCTCCAAGCTTATCCGGGTTTGTCTGTATTTTTTGATATTTTTAAAGGAACAATAGTTCGGACGAAACAACTTACTTTTGCATCAATATTTCTACTCATATTATATAATTATTTTTTAAAAATTATAAAAATTATTTATTTTTTAAAATAATTTTGAGAGGTGACACATTATAAAAACATAAATATACGAATATTTTTTATGATCACCGTTACTCTCAGGGTGAAAAGCAGTCATAATCCGATTTTCAATGGCAACCACATGTTTTTTTTCTTTTCTCTCTTTTATTATTAGGATCGTTTTATTTCTATAATTCAAAAATAAAGATACTTTAATAATTCATTAATTTTTAAGTAGTATCAATTAAATTCTTTCTTTTTTAGTGTTGATATTTTAAGATATATAATTAAATTTCTCTTAAAAATTTTAAAAAAAACTTTCTCAAATTTATTTAATAATAATAATAAAATATACTATTTTGGGTTTTTAATATTATTTTTAAGAGTATTATAAAAAAATTATTTTTAAGAAAAAATCAATTTAACACTTTAAAATATTATTTTTAAAAATTTAAAATAAATTGACTCACTCTAATAATTATTTGACTAAACCTACCTAAATTTTTTTTAAAAATTGATTTAAATACCTTTATGAAAGAATTACATGACAACCCTAATCCCTCGTTTTTTAGCAATTTAATTTATTTTATGAAAAATGATAACATATTGACATAAATTTTAAAACTTATTTTTATTTTTTCTCACATTTTTTTTACTATTGTTGAAGTATTAATTGCATAGATTATTTTTAGTATAGACATGATTAAAAATAATATAATATAAAAAAATTAAGAAAAATAAGCATTCATTTTAATGCTATCAATTTTTAATAACAAATAATTATAGTATAAAAAATAATAAGTGTATTAAATTGTTTTATTAAAGGACTTTAGTATTTGCATCATATTAATAAAGAAAGGACTCTTTTAAGAAGTATTCTTATTTAATACCTGTAATTAAAAACATAAAAATTATCACAGCTATGACAACTTTGACGAGAAACAACCATTAAAGTAGTAACATATTATCACATGCCTTTAAAAGAAGTTTAAATCTTTAGGTTCAGATGAATTTTATTTTTGAAAATATAATTAATTTTAAGTATATTTTTAATAAATATATAAATAATTTATTTTATTATTATTAATAGTTATATAATTAATAATTATTTATCATTAAATATGTAAAATAAATAATAATAAAAAAGGGATGGGAGAGCTTTAATGGCATAATTTGATGGAGTACTTTTAATTACATTTGTCCTTAGCCATTCCTAAATTTTTCAACTTTTTTGTCAGAGTTCATATTATCCACCAAAATGTTTAATTTGAGGGGTTGTTTACAACTGAAAATTGTTATATCACACAATTATCATAAATATAATTTTATGACCTTCTTTTTTAAATTTTAGAGAATGTTCACGTTGGTGGTTCAGTACTTCATATTGAATCGCGCATACATAAAGTGTTGGTGATGTTTTTTTATATTTTATTTTTATAAAACGAAGTTTAATTAAATTTAATATCAACAATTAATTTATTATTAATTATGATTTATTTATATTAATTTATTATAGATATTTTATATTATTATAAAAAATAAAATAATATCTTAACATTATTATAAAAATAAAATAATATCTTAATATTATTATTATATATATATTAAATATTTAATAATAAAATTATTAATTAAAAGAAAAATATTAAAGATGAATTTTTATGATTAAACAATATTAATTGATTTAGTGTAAACTTTTAAAATATGCGAGATCTTATTTGATTAGGCAAGATATATTAAAATTAAATTATTATCAATTATAATTTATATATAATATATAATATATTTTTAATTTTATTTTATATTATTATAATAGATCAAATAATATCTTAATATTTGTATTATTATTAACACGTGACATGCAAATTTCCCTACTTGGTGTTAACTTTTTTACTTTAAAATACTGGTATCACACTTAAAAATAGCACTCATCATTTAACTAAATTAATTGGGATGTGAAAATGTTTAAATATTCTTTAATTATATTGATTTTAAAAATTAAAATTCATTATTAACCACCTAATTTAAATTTAAAGTTTTTAAAACTTCGTATTTAATTTTTTAAACTTTTAAATAATATAAATAATATGAATTATTTTTAAACTTTTATAATTTTATATATAGATCCTAATCTTTTTATTCACATTTCAAGAAGTTAAGAGTTATAAGTGAAATTTTAAAAATTTAAGAAACTAAATTATAAAATTTAAAAATTTGATTAACAAATTTTACTTTTAAAAATTTAGAGTCAATATAGTTAAATTTTAGAGATTAATAATACACTTTAATTATATTAAAATAAAATATTGTTAGAATTAAGAAGTGTGTGAAAAATATACTAACCAAACTAACCCAATCAGTCTAAACTAAATCAACCCAAGTTTATTAATTTAATTTGGTTTCAAATTTACGTACAATCAATTAAGTATGAGTTAGTTTGATTTTTAAATTTTAAAAACTAATTAAAATCTAAGAAACCCATATATACATACATTATATTAATTTTATTATATTTAATTTATTTATTTGTTTGTTTATAGATTAATAGTCTTTTCTTCCATTTTAAATTCTTAACATATAACCATAATCATTTGAGTATGATATAAACAAAGATATTTAAATTAATATATATGCATAAATTACTATTTAACTTAAGTATTATATATAAATTATTTAAAATCAATTTATATTAGTCAAATTAACTCAATCAATCCAAATTAACTAAATTTATTGATTTGGTTTGGTTTTAAAGTTTTGAAGAATCCATCAAATATGAGTTGGTTTTATTTTTAAATTTCAAAAATTAATTAAAATCGAACCAACCCATATTGATTTGATTTGATTTTAAATGTTTGAAGAATCTATCAAATATGAGTTAGTTTTATTTTCAAATTTAAAAAATCAATTAAAATTGAACCAACGCATATATACATTATATTAATTTTATTTTTCTTATTTATTTATTTTTTAGATTGATAGTCTTTTTTTCAATTTTAAATTTTAAATTCTTAAAGTATAATTATATTCATCTATAACTATGAGTATGATATAGACATATATATATTAAATTAATATATGTGTAGATTATTATTTAACTTAAATATTAGTAATTATGATAATATATATATATATATAAATTATAAAGATTAAAATTTTTTAAAATCAAATTTATTTTCAAGAAACAAAATTTATACCCTAAATCTAGAAACAAAAATAAAAATTTCCAAAATTAATACAACTAACTCAATTTTTTTTTGTTAGATTTTATATTATTAATTTATTTGATTCTATTCTTATTTTTAAAGAATATATTAGATATCCAACTTTAAAGTAGTATTATTGTGCACATTTGCAATATTATTAAGTGACCATTTAACGCAGCAATTAAAGTTCCCTTCGAGAAAAATCTTCATCACTACGGCTATATTCTAATCCACAGGCGATAAACGTGTTCTGATAGCAAATTTGTAAGCACAGCCAACAACCACTTAGCGAATAGCTAGCTGAGATGAAAATTACTGTAGCTTGAAAGTCGAGTCTCGCTAAAAACTTACGTATAATCTTTCTCAAATAAGAAGACAGCAAACAGAAAAATATGATTTTAATTCTATAAAATTCACCATATATATTGAGAACAATGGAACTATCCCTCAAGGTTTAAAAAAATATATTAATTAAAACTTGTTATCATAAAAATAACATTTTTATATTAAAATATTATTTTTATTATTATAAATTTAAGAGATATTTTTTATAATTTCTTAATAAAAATCTACAAAATGAACTTCGGTTATGTCCAAGAATAAAAACATAATGAAAATTGAAAAAATAATATAAATTAAATTCAATAAAAACAATATTGAAAATAAAACAATATAGTGGAATCAAAATTATTATATTTTTGTTTAAACAGTGAAAATAAAATTATTATATTATTGAAATAAAATTATAAAATAATTTACTTTTAAATGAGATAAAAAGAAAATAATAATAAATAATTATATAAATATATATAAAAAAGAATAATATAATCCTGAAAGATATAGGAGGAATAAACATTCCTATTATTATTAAAATGTTTTATATTTTATTAAATTATTAGTCAAAACAAAGATTACCTTATTTCAAATAAAATAAAATCTATAATTAATTATTTCATGTAACATTAGATTTTTCCTTCTTTAAGTAAATGTAATCAACTAGTATAGACTAAAATTACAACCGATGAGGCAACGACATTATAAAGATTGGCAAAATAAAAGGATGTATCATAGAAAACAATAGGATATCTTTATGTCTTGCCTGGATGCCATGCCAATAGCACAACAAATCAAAAAACATGATAAACCACCAGAAACAAATCCGGAAAAGAAAAAAAGCTACAGCATAACGAGACATAACAAACATATTGAAGGGAGCCAAATAGGAACATGATTATGGTAAAAAAAAAAAAGATTTTAACATTAACCCTAACCTCCCCAGCACCAAGCACGAATTCTGCAGTAAGAAACCAAGTCAAAGTCAAAATACTGAACTCCAAACAAGAGGTATTTATATTTGATGCAAATTTTACGACCATTGAAAAGTGCGTCAGAGAAGACTTACATATTTTGTTGAAGGCTATGATATCGCAATTCTGGACATACTCGTTTATCAGCTCCTCCAAAAGTTTCTCCTCAATAAGAGGGGAACCTCGCCTAGCTTCTCTGTACTTGTATTATTCAACTCTACTGTCCACTTATCTTGTGTCAATAGAGACCAGGTCATCAACATTGGTTAGCATTATCTGCAGTTTTTTTATACCATAACCAACAGGTGCAAGTTTGGCTGCAAAATTAGCATACAAAATACTTTCAGCATAACCAACTGGATCTCAAATTCTTTAATATTCTTTCTTAAATTGAAATATATGTTAATTATTTTCAACTTAAGTAAGCTCGAGAATCGTGGAAAATTCAAAGATTTGATAAATATATCTGTTAAGTGTTTTAATGTAGAGATATAATAAGTCTTGATCATTCCAGCTTGAATCTTTTCTCTCACTAGATGACAAATTATCTCTATGTGTTTGGTTCGTTCATGAAACACTGGATTTGATGCAATGTGAAGGGCTGCTTGATTGCCACAATATAACTTAGTCGGTTGAGAGTGTTTGATACCCAAATCATCCAAAATGTATCGTAACCAGGTTACTTCGCAACAGGCTGCTGCCATAGAACAATATTCTGCTTCTGCACTTAATCGTGAGACCGTATTTTATTTCTTAGTCTTCCAAGAAATTAACGAGTTTCCAAGAAACATACAATATCTTGTGGTTGATCGTCGTGTATCTATACATCTAGCCCAATCTACGTCACATAAAGCATTTAGTTGCAATGAACTAGTTGTTGAGAAAAAGAGACCTGATCCTGGTGTGTTCTTGACATATCGTAGCACTCGTTAAGCTGCTTTCAAATGTGGTTGACGTGGTTTATCCATATATTGATTGAGAATGTGCACAACATACACTAAGTCGGGTCGTGTGATAGTCAAGTATATTAATCTCCCAACAAGTCTTCGATAGGATGTAAGGTCACTGATGACTTCCCCTTCAACCTTGCTGAGGGATAAATTCCGTTCCATAGGTGAATTGGCAAGTTTGACACCAAGATAACATATGTCTTCCAATATTTCAAGTGTGTACTTGCGTTGTGATAGAAAAATTCCCTTCTTGAAACGTGAAACTTTTATACCCAAAAATTACTTTAATTCACCGAGATTTTTTAGCTTGAATTGTCGCATGAGATGATTCTTAGTTTCTTTAATGTCTTGTAGATTGTTTCCTGTTATGATTATATCGTCTACATAGACAAGAAAAGCAGAGAAGAAATTACCACGGGTTCGAATGAATAGTGAGTGATCATACTTGGATTGGTTAAAACCAACTAGCTTAAGTGTTATTGATAGCTTGATGAACCATTATCGTGAGGCTTGTTTGAGTCTATACAAAGATTTGTGTAATTTATATACTCGTGTTTCTCCCTTTCGTCTGAATTCAGGTGGAAGAGACATGTAGACACCTTCATGAAGATCACCATAGAGAAAAGCATTGTTGACATTGAGTTGGTAAAGATGCCAATTTTGAATAGTAGCAACGGCAAGAAGGAGACGAATAGTGACAAGTTTGGCTACTGGTGCAAAAGTTTCTTGGTAGTCAAAACCTTCAATCTGACTGTATCCTTTGGCCACTAACCGAGTCTTGTATCGTTCCACTGAGCCATCAGGATTATACTTGATTTTTTAGACCTATTTACAACCAATTGGTTTCTTGTTTGGAGAAAGTTGTTGAAGCGTCCAAGTGCCATTAGTTTCGAGAGCATCCAGTTCTTGTTTCATGCCAAGCTGTCATTTTGGATCGTTAAAGCTTCAACAAAGGTGGTTGGTTCCCTAAGAATGGAAATAGAAGTAGCAAAGGCACGATGTGTAGATGATAATCGGTCATAAGTAAGTACATGAGAAAGAGAATGAGAAGTACCTTTGTTATTTGACGATGATGAGTTAGACAAAGAAAAGGACCGAGAAGGCAATGAAGCTTCTAGATTATACTTGTTGTAGGAAATCAACCTAGGAGTATGGTCAATTTTCTGATTTCCAAGGTAGAACCAACCTCTGATTTCAGGATGTCAGTTTCCTGATTTTCAGGATGGAACCATCCTCTGATTTTAGGATGTTAGTTTCCTTATTTTCAAGATGATTTATAGTTGTATACTAATGACTTCTAGCAGTATATTAGGTATAACAATTGTATATATAAAGAGATCTGATATTAAGAAATAAATGAAGTAATTTTCTGTAAAATAAAAACAGCTTCATGGTATGAGAGCTTTAGGCTCATAAACTGTTGCTCTTAGCCTCTTGTTCAACTAGTTCTGTAAGTTCACCTAGTATGATGTCAAACACTCAAGCAGGGAATGCACCTTTTCAATTTCCAACTCAAGTTTAAGCTTTTGGGCATGAGTGCTATAAAAAAACTAAAAGTTTAAATGTTCTTAGTACACTGGAAAATGACATGGATGAGGAGGTTCCAGAGACAAGTAACAGAATTGAATTCAATATGGGAAATTCAGGTAACTTTGGGCTTGGATCCATTCTTGATCCTGCTCCTAAACATAATCCTTTTGGTGGTCTATTTAACAGTGTAGTTATTAATGTTTCTGCTTCTCCTTTTAACAGTACCAGTCCTCAAGGAGAGCTATTTCAGCCGGTATCTTTTCAGTTCCAGTCTCTCCAACCATCAATACAAACTCAGTCTCCAAACTCAAGTACATTTTCTGGTAATTCTATCCCATTCACTAAGGAATAGTTAGAACTTTTCCAACAACTTATATAAAAGGCAAATATCAACACCACATTTAGTAACAACAGGAATAACTCCACACATATTTCCAGTAATTCAGCAAAACATGCTAGAAAAGTTCCCTCCTCATCTTAGATAATAGACTCAAGTGCCTTCAATCACATGACAAGTGATCAATCACTTTTCACAACCTACTCACCTTGCAACAGACTTCAAACAGTGTATGTCGCCAATGGTACTCGCACCACAGTGGTCGAAAGAGGGACCATTTGCCTCTCAAACAACCTCACTCTCAAATTTGTATTATTTGTGCCTGAATTTTGCTGCAATCTCATATCAGTTAGTAGATTAAATCATGACCTTAACTGTAAAACTAAATTCTTGGCTAAATCTTGTGTTTTTCAAGACCTGAGCTCGGGGAAAATGATTGGCGGTGCTGATTTACGTGTGGACTATGTTCTTAATATCAACACTCCTTCAAACCATTTTGTTAGTCATCAATGTCAATTGAGTCATAATCTTAAGTCTCATAGTTATACTAATAAGGAAAGTGAAATCATGATGTGGCATTTTCGTCTAAGTCATCCAAATTTTTCGTATTTGAAACGTTTGTTTTCATCCTTATTCATCAATAAAAATCCCAATTTATTTCATTGTGAAGTTTGTCAGTTGGCAAAACATACTCGAAATATTTTTTCACCAAGCACGCATAAACCAAGTCATCATTTTTCCCTCATTCACGGTGACATTTGGGGACTATGTCGCGTTCTCAGTATTACTGGTGCTCGATAGTTCTTACTGTTAGTTGATGACCATACTCGATTATGTAGGACATTTCTTATGAAAGACAAATTTGAAACCAAGCACATATTTTCACTTTTTCATGCCATGATCCAAACTTAGTTCAATCTCACTCTCAAATTTTGTTATTTGTGCCTGAATTTTGCTGCAATCTCATATCAGTTAGTAGATTAAATCATGACCTTAACTGTAAAACTAAATTCTTGGCTAAATCTTGTGTTTTTCAAGACCTGAGCTCGGGGAAAATGATTGGCGGTGCTGATTTACGTGTGGACTATGTTCTTAATATCAACACTCCTTCAAACCATTTTGTTAGTCATCAATGTCAATTGAGTCATAATCTTAAGTCTAATAGTTATACTAATAAGGAAAGTGAAATCATGATGTGGCATTTTCGTCTAAGTCATCCAAATTTTTCGTATTTGAAACGTTTGTTTTCATCCTTATTCATCAATAAAAATCCCAATTTATTTCATTGTGAAGTTTGTCAGTTGGCAAAACATACTCGAAATATTTTTTCACCAAGCACGCATAAACCAAGTCATCATTTTTCCCTCATTCACGGTGACATTTGGGGACTATGTCGCGTTCTCAGTATTACTGGTGCTCGATAGTTCTTACTGTTAGTTGATGACCATACTCGATTATGTAGGACATTTCTTATGAAAGACAAATTTGAAACCAAGCACATATTTTCACTTTTTCATGCCATGATCCAAACTTAGTTCAATGCCAATATTCAAATCCTAAAAACTGATAATGCTAGGGATTTCTTTAATTACGATCTTAATGGATATCTCAAATCACATGGTATTATCCAACAAAGCTCTTGCGTTGACACACTACAACAAAACAGTGTAGCCGAACGCAAAAACCGTCATATGCTTGAGGTTTCCCAAACTTTACTTTTTCAAACCAATATTCCTAAAAAAATTTGGGGTGAAGCCATTGTTACTACAACACACTTGATCAACTGAATGCCTTCTCGAGTTCTCAACTTTCATTCACCTTTACAAGTGCTTCAGAGTCAATATTTTACCTCACAATTTGTGTCACCAATTCCTTTCAAGATTTTTGGTTGCACTATTTTTGTCCATATTCATTCACAATATCGTGGAAAACTTGATGCCCGTGCCATTAAATGCATATTCGTTGGTTACACAGCCAATCAAAAAGGCTACAAATGTTTATCTCCCATCACTCGTAAGTTTTACCATTCCATGAACGTTACTTTCTTCGAAGAAACTCCATTTTATTCTAATTCTGCAATTCAGGGGGAGAATCACACTAATGAATTCTAGAATTGGGATTGATTATCACTCATTGAACCGAATTTATCATCCCATTTACCCTTCACTACCTTGTCCTCTTCCAACCTGATACTTATTCCAGATTCTTCTTCAAAAACCAAACCTGATCAATCTCTTATTGTCTATCCTAGACATCTTCTCCTTCCTAATGATGCCATAACAGTTTATGGAAGAAAGAGAAATCCTGACTTACCCACATGAAATCAACAAAGCCAAGAAACTCTCATGAGCTAGACTGAATCTAAAAGATTACAAGATGAAGCAGAATCTAGTCCAAAATTAGGTTCTGACCCTGAGTTAGATCTTCTTATTGCACAAAGAAAAGGCGTTCGATCATGCACTTAACATCCTCTTCAAATTTACATTTCTTACGCAAATTTGTCCCCAAAATTTTAGGCATTTGTGACATCCCTAGACAACATCAAGATTCCTAATTCTATCAATAAGGCTCTAAAAGATCCTGAATGGCACAAGGCAACCTTAGAAGAATATACTGTACTTGAAAAGAATGGTACATAGATGTTAACAGAGCTACCACTTGGAAAGAAGACAGTAAGCTGTAAATGGATATTCTCTATTAAACAGAAGGCAAATGGAAATATCGACAGATATAAAGCTCGACTAATGGCTAAAGGGTTCACCCAATCATATGGAATCGATTATCAAGAGACTTTTGCTCCTGTAGCAAAACTTAACACAGTTCGTGTCTTGTTGTCTATTGTAGTTAATGAGGATTGGCCACTGCTTCAACTCGATGGCAAGAACGCATTCTTAAATGAAGATTTGATCGAAGAAGTTTACATGGATGTGCCTCTTGGTTTTGAGACTAAAGATACACAAGGGAAGGTATGCAAGTTGAGAAAGACATTATATGGACTTAAACAGTCACCTAGAGCATGGTTTGATAAATTCACTAAGGTCCTCAAACATGATGGATACTCTCAGACACATACAGACCACACTCTATTTTTCAAACACTTCATAGATGGGAGAATCACAACTTTGATTGTATATGTTGATGATATAGTTCTTACAGGAAATCATGTAGGAGAAATGAAGAGATTTAAGATACTATTATCCAAGGAGTTCGAGATTAAAGACTTGGGATATTTGAAATATTTCTTAAGGATGGAGGTGGCACGTAGAACCAAAGGAATCTCAGTTTCTCAACGCAAATATGTTCTAGATCTCTTGTGTGAGATTGGCATGAGTGAGTGTAAACCTGTTGAAACACCTATGGACCCTAACACCAAACTAATGCCCCGAACTGATAAATTGGAAACTGACAAGGGGCGATATCAACGTTTGGTAGGTAAGTTAATTCATTTGGAGGCAGTAAATCGTATTCTAAGATATTTGAAGAAGGATACTAAAAAAGGGCTTATGTTCAAGAAAACAATTAATAGGAGATTGAAAATTTATACTGACGCTAATTGGGCTGGATCTCCTAGTGACCAAAAATCCACATCTGAATATTGCTCATTTATTTGGGAAAATTTGGTGACATGATGTAACAAAAAGCAAGCAGTGGTAGCACGTAGCAGTGCCGATGTTGAGTTCCGTGCATTGACTTTGGGCATCTGTGAAGGAACTTGGCTAAAATGACTGTTATACGAACTCAAGGTTGAACATTCAGAATCTATTAGAATCATGTGTGACAACCAGTCAGCAATTGCAATTGCCAAAAATTCAGTCCACCATGATCGAACTAAACATGTGGAAATTGATAGACACTTCATCAGTGAGAAAATTGAAGGCAAGATGATCTCCCTCAATTATGTTCCATCTAGACAACAAGTAGTAGATATCTTAACCAAAGCTTTGTTTCGACCTAATTTCACAGAGTTAAGTGTAGCACTTGGTTTGGAAAACATATATCGCCTAGCTTGAGGGAGAGTGTAGGAAATCAACCTAAGAGTATGGTCAGTTTCTTGATTTTCAGGGTGGATCCAATTCATGATTTCAGAAGGTCATTTTCCTGATTTTCAGGATGATTTATAGTTGTATACTAATGACTTCTAACAGTATATTAGGCATAACAATTGTATATATAAAGTGATATGATATTAAGAAATAAATGAAGTAATTTTCTATAAAATAAAAACAGCTTCACTTGTGAAGGTAGCTAAGAACATTGGTGGATCGGCGAAGTCTATGTGTGACTGGTGTTGGAGGAGTCACGTGTGGTGCAGAAGTTGATGATGATGTTTTAGGAGATAAATTTTGATGATGAAGAATATCTGAGTCGATTGTTGGAAGGACAAATGGTGTATGATGAAGTGATGTATTTGGAATGGTTGATTGACAAATGGTAGACATGTCATCATAAATAGTATTTTTTGATGGAGTGAATAGAGTTGGAATGTTGACAGCCAAAGTGGAATAAGAAAACACATGTTCATGAATGATAACATCACGAGAAAAAAGTTTTGCATGTTTCTAGATTGTAGACTCAATAACCTTTTATCCCAGATGGATACCCAATGAATATGCATCGATGTGATCTAGCATCAAACTTGGTGGGTCGATCATGATGTGCAAATGTAAAGTAAAGAGAACCAAAGACACGAAGATGTTCATACCTAGGAACTTTGTGAAAAATGATTTCAAATGGTGTTTTACCCTTGAGAGCAGGTATTGGAGTACGATTTATGAGGTATGTGGCTATAAGAATGACATCTCCCCAGAATTGTTTAGGGAGGTTGGCTTGGAAGAGCAATGCACGAGCCACATTGAGAAGGTGACAATGTTTACGTTCAGCAACACCATTTTGTTGAGGGGTAGAGACACAACTGGTATGATGTAGGATTCCTTTGCTAGAAAACAACTGGGTCATAGAAAATTCTGGTCCATTATCACTACGAATGATTTTAACTTTGGATGCAAATTGTGTTTCAACAAGATTAATGAAGGTGGTGAGAAATGTGTGTGTATCAGATTTAGTGTTTAAGAGATAGACCCATATGCATCTTGAGCAGTCGTCAACAATAGTGAGGAAATAACGTGCTCCATTAAGTGCTGAAATGTGATAATCACCCCAAATATCAACATAAATCAGTTCAAAAGGTGTTTTTGTATTGATGAAACTTAAAGGAAATGAATTACGACTTTGTTTAGCCAGTGGACAAATAGAACAATCACTAATAGAACAAAATGGTATGTTGATGGAAAGAGAAAGCTCACACAAACTGTTATTAGATAGATGACCAAGTCGTTGATGCCATAGATGAGGGTTGGTTGGAGTAGTATTTGAAACAGAGAAACATCCAGCTTTCTTCGAAATAGTAAGGTAGTATAGTCCTATTTTCTCAGTTCCCATCCCAATCGTCTTCCTCGAACATTTTTCCTTAACAAAGCACATATTATTAGTGAAGGTGGCATGACAAAGTGTAGTTTGAGTTAGTTTGGCTATTGAAACCAAGTTTAATTTGAAGGAAGGAACACATAAGACATCTTGAAGTATGAATTATTGGAGAAATGTACGGTACCGATATGTGTGACACAAGCAAGTGAATGATTAGGTAAATGCACATGTCGATTAGTGATTAGAATGTTGGAGCTCATAAGGTTTTGGGAACAAACTATGTGATCAATTGCTCCTGTATCAAGAATCCAACGGGTTTCTGAATGAAAAACATTTGCACATGATATGTTACCTGAAGAAGTAGTCATTTGTCTTACCATGCTACCTGATTTGGCTTGATTGAGAAACGTAAGAAGCTCATGATATTGGACGTATGTAAGGTTATGAGATGGTGTCCTTGTATTGGAGTTGTTTTCCTGAAGATTAGTATGATGAGCTTTGGAGGGGAAATCATAACTTGCATCTCTTTTATCTTGAATTGCCCTTTTCTTTCAATACATGTTGATGTAATGTCCATTCAAACTACAGAAATCACATTTGAGGCGTTTTTGGCAGTTTTCATAATTGTGTCCATTGAAACCACAAAAATCACATTTAAGGTGATTTTGGCAGCTTTTAGAATTGTGGTTGATATTATTGCATCGATTGCACTTGAGATGTGAGTTCATTTGTGGGTAATTCTTGTAAGGATATTGTGTACGAATGTCATTGGTAATTTCAAACATGATTTTTTGAGTAAAAAATTCGAAAATGGGATAAGATTTAGTGTGTTTTAGACAACAATGACTGTTTATAAAACTATTAATGAACTAAAATGGGCTATATTTTATAGAAAATCTATCAAGGATTCCAGAACCGAAAAACCGATCGAAAAGTTGGTGAATCGACGTTTGGAGTGGTTGAAACGGCGGCTGGAACATTGAATCAGCTGGAGAACTAAATTGGATGAAGACCAAACCAGATGGAAGATCGAACCAGCTAAAGACCGAACTGGAACGAACGACGCATCGTTTGCTTCAGAGGGCGAGTTGAACGACGTGTCGTTTAAGTCGTCTTCCTCAGCAGGAGCACGTGTCACTCCGGCGAGGCGCGTGTAACTCCGACGAACTCAGACAAGGCGCGTGTGGTATTGTTTTGGATTAGAAAAAGTTGCAGATTGCTCGAAATTTTGTGGATATTATAATAGGATGAAATTGAAATTGTTTTTGTGAATCGAAATTAGTTTTAAAAAAAACAAATTTTGGAAGGAAAAAAAAGTTTCTGTGTGAGCTGAATTTTCTGAGAATTATTTCCTCAGTTTTGATAACATGTAAGAAATGGTTTTATTGATTTAATAAACGAATGTTTAAAATCTAATTTATAAAAAAAAAAATTATAATAATTAAAAATAAACATAATTATGAAAAAATATTTTCTTACCTAATTTGTTGCTCTATATCAATTTATTGTTTACTGTTTCCAAATGTATCTCGAATTCTTTAACACATTATAATATGGAGGAAAGGGTTCGACGTGATCAAAGGAAATACAAAACCATAAATAAGAAACTAAAACAAAAGAAGGAACTTACATTCTTTCTTCTTTCCAGATGCCTTGACAGCAGCTGCACGTTCTTCAGCTGCCTTCTTCTCCAAATAGGTCAACATCATCATCGTCGTCATCAGCAGATGAAGCCTGAAAGTCCACGCAAGTTTTATTAAATAAGTCACCTTCATTGGGTGACTAATGTGAAAAATAGAACAATCCAGAAACAATCAGAATCAGAATGCATCTTTAAATCAATAAAAATTAGATCCCTGTATTCACAACCAAAAGAAACTAGCAGGAGCTACTTGCCTTTGCATCAACTCAAGGAGGAGTAGCAACAGCGTCCCCATAGATAAGAGCAGATCCCTGGACAACAACACCATTACTTTCTCCAGAGACACCACCGAAAGAAAAATATAATTTGAACAAGTTTAAAGCTAAACATAAAAAGAAAACAAAAGAAGACATACGAATCCTAAGAAGTGCTTCAATGTGATTGTACCATCGGGAAACATTCACATAATCTGCCAATAATAACATTATTAATTATTTTTTTAAATAATTTACATTTTAAATATTATAATAATTTTATAAAATTTTAAAAGTATAATTAAATACTTAACTTTATGTACTTTTATAAACTTTTTAAAAAAATTAACTTTTTTAATTAAATATAATTAAACTTTATTTAAACTTTTTAAATAAATAATTAATAAGTTTTAAATAAATACAGTTAAATTTTTAAAATCCATTTCTAAACAACAAACTTTATCAGAATAGACGCTTGTAAATGTTTTGAGAATAATAAAATAATTAAGCCTTTTTACAACAATCGGCGAATCCTTTATTTGTCTGCGTTCGAAGGAAAACCCTAACTTTTCACTTCACGTCCTCATCGAACGGCCACCGTCCACTGCCATCGTCGGCAGCTAGGCCGTAGTTTGTACAAACTCGGAGCTGTCTACTCCTTCGTCACCTCATCTCGTTCCTTCTTCGTTACTCCTCCGTTTCAACCCACGCCATTGCTGCCAGTTGTGTTGTTGGCTCCTATACGATCACGAGTACGGTAACGCCCTTGACCCAATCCATTTCATCTAGATTCTAGCTTCGATTATTTATTTTGTGATTCTCATGCACTTCAACTTCAAATTCATGCGTGATGCTGAAAAAACCATTGGTTTTTTTAGTGGTTTTATTTACGATAACAGAAACTCTAAATTCTCCCTCCATCTGTTTGTGGTTTACAGAATCAATTGTAGCTGTTCTAAGTTGGTTAATTTCCCGATATCCTTGAAATTGATTGTATCGTCCTATCTCTAGGACTAGCAGTATTCAAAATAAATATATTCACTCATGTTTTGTTTCGTTTTGCTTCTTTCTCACTTTTATTTTCTTTTTTCAGTTTTACCTATTGTTTTGGACAAGGAAAAAGGGAAGAAATGAAGCTTTTTTCTGGTTTTGTACTTGGTCCTATATGTTGCGTTTTCCTTTCAAACGGCAATGTATTTGGAAATGCGATATTGAAATTTAATGATATTGTTATAATACTGCAGGAAAATCCGAGGACAAACTTTATCTTAAATTTTTATGCAGCATTTTGTAAGTAGGGATGTTGTTATCTCTTTAGTTTTCTGTCAAGAGTTTTTTTGTTGTGGATATGGGGATTATATTTTCTACATTGATTTTTTTGGTCAATGATTCATGGATGATGTGTAATTTTTGGTATCGTAAGTTGTAACCATATGGTTTAATCATTCTCTTGGTGTCCATTGTTATGTTTGTAGATTTGGGTAGTTTCAATTTGTCATAGAGGTGAGGTTCGTACTCATTTAGTCCAACTTTTTGATAGGCTCACGATAGTGACAGGCGACATGCTTATTTTTGACTGGCAGTCTATGATTATCTCGCAGGAGCATTGCTATATACATTCTAGTGCATTTTTAACCATTTGGGCATTTTTTTTAATTTGCTTTCTAGATTTTGTGTAATTTAAAATATTGACGAGTAGTCCATGTAGTAATAGATGCATCTGAGCCTTCTCTTATTCAGATTTTTTATGCAACAAGTTTGTGTGTGAAATTTCGATGTGGTTGTTGACAACTAGAGTTGTTAATTACTCTGATTTTGATCTGATATAGTTCTAGCTGGTAGATGCGGTTATCTTGAGTTCAATATCAGTAGTCTGCTAGTGCCTTATTTTCTGCACAAGTTAAAACATGATTCTGTTTGATGATTTCTATAAAGCAGGACCAACCCACCAGTGATATATATATATATTTTAGTTGAGTGAAACATCAGTTTAAATAATTCAAAGATACTAATTACATTATTAGTATCCTTTTCATTCTTTAATCAGTGAGAGAAGTGAAAGGAACTATGTATCTGAACGTGGAGTTGCCCTGGAATATCATCATCCCTCCTGAAGCCATGGATGTAAATGGATTGATGCTGCAGAAGTCCATCGTTAAGCGCCTTCTGGATGAATTTGCTGCTAAGAAGGCAACTAAAGATTTTGGATACTTTCTTGCTGTTAAGTCTCTGGACAAAATAAGTGAGGGAAAAGTGAGGCAGCAAACAGGGGATGTGATGTTTGCTGTTTCTTTTAGGTGTATCACTTTCAAGCTTTTAAGGGGAGAGATCTTAGAGGGGGTTGCTCACAAGGTGTTGAAGCATGGAGTTCTCCTGAGATGTGGTCCAGTGGAAAATATATTTCTGTCTTCTTCCAAGATGCCTGGATATCGATACGTGCCTGGAGAGAACCCAGAGTTTCTGAATGACAAGCTTCCCAAGATCGGAAGAGATGTGGTGGTTCGTGTGATTGTCATTGGAACTAAATGGCTGGAAGCAGAAAGGGAGTTTCAAGCATTGGTCAGTTTGGAAGGTCATTACCTTGGACCACTTAATTAGGGAGAAGACTTCATTGTATTGAATGACTTCTGTTCAACTGTGTATGAAATTGGTATTTTGCTGTGACGTAGCCTGTTCTGCATAGTTGTTAGTTAAGAATGTCCGAAATAGACTCTGTGTGCGTTCATCCTATTTCTAATTATGAAAAGAAAATCCAATTTCAAGCAATTGCTGTTTCTTTGATTTTCTAGAAATAAATAGTACATAATCTACTGGTATTTGAATTGGTTCTCCACTGCTTGGAGACTTGTAGCTCAACTAATGCTTGCAAGTTGATCAGGAAAAAAACAAGTCGACCAAGCTCATTCATTCATGTAGTCCAAATGTCCAATAAAGTGATGTGTTTGGGTAGTGCTATTGTAAGAATAGATTTTACTAACAATGTGATCAATATTTTTATTTTTAGAAATCTTAAGAGTATTAAATTATGAGGTAAAATATTTAATTCTTTTAATATTAGTTTTTTTTTCTTGAAAATATAACTCCTTATCTTTTACTAATTATGTTTCATTTTGCCACACTTTTCTCACTTTTGTTTTGTAATTATCATAGTATGATTTGTATATGGTACCACTATAATTAACTGCAACATAAAGCATATATTATATTATTATGCATCCAAACAAAATCCAAGACATATAAAGAAGAGAAGAAGCAACTTTGGTATCGCATCTAGTCTTGGGAAAAAGGAAAGGAGGGATAATGGGTTAATTGACAATAGTGGATTAGTAATAAATGATAGAAATTTCCCAAAAAAAAAAAAAAAATCACAATGATTATTCCTATTTTACAATATATTTTGGTATACTATTCGTGTGTTTCTTTCTTTCAAATTTATCTTGTTATACACCCGCATAAAGTTTTTACATACGTAGATAATGGTAAACATTTTATTATAAATCTTGTAAATTTTCTACATGATTATAAATTTTTCCTTTCTTTTTTACTTGGGTGATTAATTTTTCAAGTTCTCTTATTTATATTATTAGGATATTTTCCTTACATGTTTTTAAAATATATATATAAATTATTTGATTTTTAAAATTAAAATATTTTTATTACGTAAAAATTGAATAAGGTATATATCTATTATAAAAACTAAATAATTAAAATGTATAAATAATATAAATAAATTACTTGCTAGAGTAATTTCAAAACTTCACCCAATCTTTATTTAAAATTTTTATACATAAAATGGCATCGCAAAATAATGTGAAATTTGAGACTAATCCAAGTAATCACTGTAAATAATAATCGGTCTACGTGAAAACTAACAAACCTTATTTAAATAACTTGTTTAAAATTAAAAATATCTTCCGATATTAAAAATAAGTGAATTTTACTCAAATAAACACATTTGTTAAACGGATTATGATTGTATACATATTTGTACTTATTTCAAAATCTTAATTATTTATTTTATATTTAATATACGTGATAATTTAAAATTATTAATAAAAATAATATTTTAAATTTTAAATTAAAAATATATGATTTATATTTGATAAATAAGAAATAGAGATACGATTCCTCTGTTAAACATGTCATGACCTCACACGACTAAACTCCTAGATTTTAGTCTACCCATTTATAAGATGTTAATGGTATGGTGTTAATTTGGGCAGTAATTCCAAATATAAATTCAATTTATTACTATATAAATTATTTTTAGTTAAAGGTAATTAGTAAATTTTTTATTTATTTGTAAAGACATTAAAAAATTGTAAATTTAAACCAAATAACATAAACACAGGATAAACATAACATAATATGAATACACACACCATCTTTAAGAATTACCACCTTTGAATGTTACAACTATTGCAAAGACAAATACTACTCATTTTTAAAATATTTGTAACTTGAAAATAAATAAGTGAAACATCTCAATTGAATTTTTTGATAAAATATTATTATGTCCCCTATTCGGAAAAAAAATCATGTAAATTATCTTATTTAAAAACTAAAATTTAAGAAAAATAAAAAATATTGAAAAATATTAATTAATACATATAAATATAATCAATATAGTATCATTAAATTATACTTATAATATATATGTATGTTGGTTTTCTTTTGTTAATTTAATAAAATCTAAATCTTCAAGCGACTTAGATTTTAAAATTTTAATACCTATATTGAATAAATTAACTTATTAAAAATATATGTTTAATTTATTGTATTATTTTTTAAAAAAAACATGATCACCTTACAAATTATCCTTACACACATAATGGACAAAACTTGGGTGGAGTTTTCTACATTTTTAAATTATATTTGTTTAACAATAATAAAAATAATCAATATATTATTATATTTAATTTTATTATTAATCTAAAATTAAATATAAAATATTTAAACATTAGTGATAACTACTGCCTCCTTTAAAAATACATTAGAAAACTATATTTTTTACATAATTTGTATAATCATTTATTATTTTTCTTAATTTATCTATATTAAAATAAAAAAAATACTTCATTTATAATTTTATGAATTTAATTTTAATATTTATTATTATTATTATTAAATTTAATTCATATTATCATTTTTATTTTTATTACATTTTCGTTGTTCTGCGAGCGAATCAAACGTAATTTTTTTTATGTCATATAGCGCATCTTAAGAAGAATCTAGAAAAGTTTGCTAATCTAAGCTACCACTTTAACAGTAACCAAAAACATGCGCCATTTAACGGCACATAAATTTTATGAGCACGGCACACCAACCAAAAGCAAAGCTATAAAAGAATTACAATATTAAAAGAGAAAATGAAATGGGTAAAAAAAAATAAAAAACAAAGAAGCAATAAATTCTAAAAAATGAAACAAACAAAACAATTTCATTAAATAATAATTACTATCTTCTTCTTTAGGCTTTTTAGCCTACTCTAACAGAGAAAACAAGAGAGAGAGAGAAAGAACAAGAAAAGAAAAAGAAGCAGCGAAAACGAGAGTCATGGTTTCAACGAGAAGAAGTGGATCTCTCTCTGGTAACAATAGCAAAAGATCTTCGTCTTCGGATGATAAATCTTTGTCACCGAAGCGTCAAAAGGTTTGTTCCATCATGAAAAACCTTTCATTTCTTTGCTCTTCTTTTTGTTCCCTTGGTTTTGCAATTGGGGTTTTGGGTTTTTGTTGTGTTTGAATTGTGAGATTTAGGGTTTTGATCTGTTTCCTTTTTTAGGCTGACAAAAGCGGCGCTACCGAGAAACCTTTGCCGGCGGAGGTGAATTCGAAGGAAGTATGCACCCCATCAGAGTCTCAGCAGCCGGCCGATCCTGGAGAATGTGGTTCTCGCGATGTTCCGGTCGCTGGAGATGTAGTGAGTGCGGAAAAGGTGGATGTGGCTTCTCAGGCAGTTGCTGTAGCCACTCCGATCGCGGAAGGTATGTGTTTGACACGTAAAAGATATTTAATTGTTTCATAATTAATGAATTATAATGTTTTAACTCATTGTTTCGTGGAACTGTGATTGATTGATTCGACGAGTTTGAAAATTTTGAATTTTTGGTTTTGATGTGTGTTGGAGGATCTTCGCCTGCGGTGGATAAAACGAGAAGTGCTATTAATTGGGGATATCCCAAGCAAAACCAAAGTTTCGAGACGTCGGCACCATGGTGTAAGCTTTTGTCTCAGTCTGCACAGGTAATCTCTTGCGTTCTTTGTTAGTCATTTGATATTTTATGCCTAGGGAAGGTACACCAGTACTTGCATATACATATTTTTAGCGTGGAGATTGCCTTTGATTTTGGTATATTTATCTTCTTGCATTTTAAATATTTTATCTCACTGCAGAATTCTAACATTGTCATTTCTACACCAAGTTTTACAATCGGCTCAAACAGACACTGCAATTTTTCTTTGAAGGACCAGTACAGTAGCAGCTCCGTTTGCAAGATCAAGCGCACACAGGTAATTTTTTAATTTAGGCAGAATTGTGCTGAAGCACTTGCCTGTGAACTTGATCCTTTGTTCTGATGAGACCCCATGGGTGTAGAGAGTGCTGAAGTTCTGATGAGACCCCATGAGTGTGCAATGCGATTGGTTTTCCACTTTATTTCTTTCTTTCTTGTGTTTAAGTGTAATATTTATACATGCAGTATGATCACTCATTTTTTCTGGAAATGATCAGTGTGAGGGTGGTACTGTAGCAGTTTTAGAAAGTACAGGAAGCAAAGGATCTGTGCAGGTAAATGGGAAGACAGTCAAGAAAAACACTAGCTGCCAGCTTCAATCGGGGGATGAGGTTGTCTTTGGAAACCATGCTTATGTATCCTTTCTGGGCTATGAGCTTAGATGGTTCTCTTTAGATTTTGAATTTTTAGTTGTCATTGCTCCCTTTCACACCGTTGTATCTGAATTCTCATGCATGTATATATTAATGATGTGTGTGACTCCTTAACTTTATCAATAAAGGTTTTTCAGCAAAATGAAGCTGATGTTACTGTCAATGGTTTGGAGACTCGTGGTGTTGGAAAATTTCTGCAGCTTGAAAGGCGGACAGGAGATCCATCAGCTGTAGCTGGGGCTTCCATACTGGCATCTCTCTCAAACCTGAAACAAGATTTGTCACGTTGGAAGTCTCCAGCTCACTCCACTGGCAAAATCCAACCTGGTACTGATGTATTGGCTCATTCTGCTGTTCATGATGCTACAGAAGTTGAGCTTGATGGCCTGGAAGGCAACTCAACGCCAAACTTAGGCATGGATAAGGCTGAAGATGGCGGAACATTTGACAAGACTGTAGACTGCAATCCAGATTCTGGCACAGAGGCAGGCAATTTAAAACTTTCTGGGGTGAATGATTTGCTAAGGCCTTTATTGAGGATGTTAGCTGGATCACCTAGTTGTAAACTGAAATTGAGCAAAGATATCTGTAAACAGGTACTGGAAGAAAAAAACGAGTGGACAAGGAATTCACAACCAGTGTCAACATCTGGCATGTCCCTGCGGTCTGCAGTGTTTAAAGAAGACATTCATGCTGGAATTCTTGATGGCAAAAACATTGATATTTCCTTTGAAAATTTCCCATACTATTTAAGGTATATTTCTTCACTTCTTTTCATTTCCTGCATTTATATCTTTATATCACTTTGCCGTATTTAATTGGATTTGGAAAGCATTAATTTTTCATTTCAAAATTTCTGTACTATTTTAGGTATGTTTTTCACTTATTTTCATTTTCTGCATTTATATCTCTATATTGATTTGATATTTAATTGGATTCCCTGCAATCTGTTGGATCTTAACCTCTTTTATGTTCTTGTATTTGAATTCCAGATCTATATACATGATTTTATGTTGAGGAATGGTTTTTTTTTCATTTGACCTTTTGTTTCCGCTTTTATATTCCATACGTTGAGTTTCTTGTTGTATATCATCATGAAACATGGTTTCTAGGAGCTCACAGGAGATTCTAGTGGGAATTAAGTCTGGATGTTGTATGTCTGTCAACATTTGGTTATGCATTTAAATTATGTTAAAATGGATACCGTTACTGCTTGATTCTTATATCACTCCAAACTTGCAAGTCAGTGTGAAGCTAGGCTTGAATGTCCACAGGCATGCTTCCAGCTTAGACAATTTCAAGCATTAGATTCTGTACCTCAATGGCTATGACATTTGATACACACACATTTACATGTAAGCATTAGTGACATGGATGTTTACACTGGCTATTGCCTGATAACGCTAAAATGTTAATTATCGGTCTTCTATTTTCTTTGTTGATTGGACTTGTTACAGAGTTAAATTTTAATATGTGATTTTTGTCCTTAAATTTATGGTAATAGCCTATCCAATTCCTCTAATAAGTAACCGATTAATTGAGTGATGATTTTTGTTGTACCATCACAATTCTAATTCTAGTTTTCTTGAGCAATACTCTATGGCATAGTCCTTAATGTTATGCATCTATAATAGTTGGTGTTTTTCTTTTTATTTTTTTGCAGTGAGAATACAAAAAATGTGCTAATTGCAGCCTCGTTTATACACTTGAAACACAAACAATATGCGAAGTATACATCAGAGCTTAATACTGTGAACCCCCGGATTTTGCTTTCTGGTCCTGCAGGTTCTCTGTCTGATTTACTGAATTAGACGGTAGCCTTGTAAGTTTTTGTTGCCGGTAGTGTTAGCATTACAAAAAATTGAAAATATTTGTTGCAAATGCCTTTGCAGGGTCAGAAATATATCAGGAGATGTTGGCAAAGGCGCTTGCTAATTACTTTGGGGCCAAGTTACTAATATTTGATAGCCATTCATTTCTGGGTGTAAGCTAAATAGAACTTTCTTGAATTAGAAATTAAGCTTTATATAGTTCCTAATTTGATGTTTTGCTCGGGTTTAGTGTCTTGACTTGATTGTGGATATTATATTATGGATTATGGTCCAAGTAATTGACAATTCATGTTAACAAGTAGGATTTGTTAAAAAATATGTTTTCTAGGGTTTATCATCAAAGGAAGCTGAGCTACTTAAGGATGTGTCTAAAGCAGAAAAAGCTTGCAACGGCACCAAACAAAGTCCAGTACCTCCTGACATGTCTAAGGCAGTGGATCAGTCAACCTGTGAATCAGAAACACTTAGCTCTTCAAATGCACATTCATGTGGCCTGGACTCTCAATCAAAGATAGAGTGTGATGCCATTCCCTCGTCTACTGGGTCATCTAAGAATAATTTATTCAAAATAGGTGTGGCATTTACCCTGAGGGATCTTTTGTATCTGGCCCTGATAACAAGGTCTTGAGTCTTGACTTTACTAATTTAACTGGGTTTTTTTTAAAACAAAAATGGACCATGCAGGTGACAGGGTAAGATTCAGTTATAACGCTTCTGCTGGCTTGTATAGTACAGCATCTACCTCAAGGTACAGTTTTGACTAATCATGCATTTTTCTCACTTTGAACTTCTTGGCTCTTGAAAAAGCTTCTCTTGCACATGTTATTTCCTTTTCACTGCTTGCGTACTTGATGTTTCAGTGTGTGAATTGTTTTCTGGTCACACTGCTATATGTTTGTCTTGCTAGTATAATGTACGTTTGTGCTGGTTAATTCTTGCACAATGACCTGTGGTTAAGATTAAATATGCAATAAAGCAAGATATATATTAGGTTTATCCGTGTAAACTAATGCAGAATCTAAATCTACATTCAAATATCATGTAGGTCTTCATAATACATATTCAATGAATAATGATCAATATCCCCAAATCATTTAACAAATTTTTTTCCCAACATGTTTCCATGCCTTGATAATGACCAAGGTGGAAGTGGCAGATGAAAGAGCAGAGGTCACAGTATGTTTTAAAGTTCTGTGGGGGTAGATTAAAAGTTAGTCATAATTGAGGTGTCCATAACATACCTTCTCTGTATTTATTGGGCTTTTGAGATTGATATTTTTATGGTGATGTACTTTAATGATTTTATGCTTTGTATATGTTTCTACAAAAATATTTTATAATGTTGGTTTGTTGCTTAATATTTAGGGGCCCACCTAATGGGACCCGTGGTAAAGTTGTGTTGCTTTTTGAGGACAATCCTTCATCAAAAGTTGGTGTTGGATTTGATAAATCCATTCCTGATGGGGTTGATCTTGGTGGTGCATGCGATGCAGGCCATGGATTCTTCTGCAGTGGTATGACTTTAGTTTAAAAACTCACATATAAGTAAACTAGGCTCATAGACTGTCAGCCTTTTTTACCGCATTATACTAAAACTCTCTCTTCCCCCCGCCTTTTCTCATCTCTTGTTTCTGTAGCTATGGATCTTCGTTTGGAGAACACTGGTGTGGAAGAGTTGGACAAATTGCTTATTAATACATTGTTCGAGGTTACATCTTTTTCTTTCTATTTTGTACTGGTATACTCTTGGGAATTGTTTCATTTCATAGTTTCTTATTGAAGACAATCTTTTATGTAGGCTGTTCTTAGTGAGAGCAGAAATTCTCCATTCATTTTGTTCATGAAAGATCCTGAGAAGTCTCTCATTGGAAATTCAGATTCACTATCCACGTTTAAAAGCAAGCTTGAAAAGCTTCCAGACAATGTGGTTGTTATTGGTTCTCATACTCATACTGACAACAGGAAGGAAAAGGTGCTTTTCTGTTTAGTTATTTCCCAATGTGAGCTAAGAGTTTCATCTACATTATATGATGGATGGTAGGGGTGGCAATGTCTGATACGACACGGTAGCACGATCCAGATTAAGGTCTTACTATTTATTAGTATTATAAGCAGGCAATACTAAAGGAAATTATGTAAAAAAATTCATGTGTCAACTTACATGTGAACATGGCACGATTAATGCCAAAACGACATGATGACACGACACAAACATGACATGAATACGGCTAAAACGATACGATTGTCACTCCTAATGGATAGTTTTACATTTTAGTGTGACCGTTATTTTGTTTGTCTAACTATAAATTAGGCTAGAAGTACAAAAATATAGTAGTTGTACTTTATAAACTGGAGAGTATACGCATACATGAGAGTATGGTTTATGTTTTACTTGTCATGTTGAAACAAAACTTACATGACATTATACAGTGATATTATGTGTACTGATTTCAAAAAAATAAAAAAAAATCATACAAGTTATCAACAGAGTTTCTTGCAAATTTGATTTCAGTCTTTTCAAACATGACCAGACTGTATGTAGTTATATATTATTACATGTTTAATATCAATTAAGGAATGTGGTATGGTTGTAGCTCCCTTTGTCACAAACAAAGTCAAAGGTTCAAAATTTCTTGGAAGTATTCTAAGTTTAAATTTGTTTATATTATAAAATTTGTCTTAAATGAATTGCACTTGCAGAGTAAACCGAGGCTCAAATTTGACACACCTAACCACTATTCTGACTCGTTGCTTATGCGTTTTTGGTTCAATTATTATATTGACCATCGATTCTATTAGTTCAAATAAGAAAAATACGAGTGTGAGGGTAATCAAGTGTAGGGCAACTTCTAATACAGATGTCTCTAGATGGAGTTTGGTGCAAGGTGAGTCCCTTTCTTTTTGAAAAGGTGCACTTTAGTCCTTTGTTTTGTTTTTCAATGATGCACCAGAAGCCCATAGTTCTTGAAAAGGTGCAGATAAGTTCAATCTGCACTAGAATTGGGGGAAAAAATGGCTTAACCGTACATGTTCATTTTAAAATTGTTCGTGGTCTAGGAATGAAAAATATATATTTTTGTTTCTATTCATCTCACAATTTGATCACATGTGATGGTTGACTAAAATTTTGTGATGACATCATCTATGTTGAGCTTATCTGCACCTTTTCAAGAACTAGGGGACTTTTGGTGCCTTGTTGAAGAACAAAGGGACTTAAGTGCACTTTTTGAAAAAAAAAACAAGGGACTTGTGGAGAGTTTCTCTCCTATATTTATGCTGCTTCAATTATTTTGTTCTTGTTTTGGGATTATACATTTTAAATTTTCTCATGAAAAATGAACACTTATATAGCATTCTAGATAGGGGTTTGATTTATTCAACTTTTTTCTCCTCTCTTTGCAGTCACACCCCGGTGGTCTGCTATTCACTAAGTTTGGTAGCAATCAAACTGCTCTACTTGACTTGGCTTTTCCGGTAACTGATTCTTCTATCTATACCTCTATTGATGATATTTCTGATTTGATATCTATACCTCTATCTATACCTCAGTGGTCGACCCAACAATTCAGAGAATGGAACTCATTGTGTGAGGATACTGTATTGTATTTGACCTTGACTATGCCATTCCTGTAGGATGCATTGTGCACTACACAATCTTTAGGGATTGTGACAACAATGGATAAATGACATTTGTCTGCTATAACTTATTTAAAGCTAAAAATAAGTGATAACTCATGATTGGACATTAAAGAACTTAAATTGGTATGAACTGGGAAAAATATTATCCAATTGAAATTAAAGCAATAATTTGAGGATTCACAATGAATTTACTCTGAGAACAGTTAAATGAATGGAGGGAGGATAGCATGATGATGTATGACTAACATTGGAGTCCAGGTTGAGGAAGGCTTGGTGAAAAAAAAAGAGTTTTAGCATTTATGGTTTATGAAAAGCAGAGGAGAGGAGCCTGCATAATACAGTTTCCAAGTCACTTTCCTTTTTTTTACTTTATTGAGGACGCATTTGTCATGATTGCTTGGTAATATTTTTCCTCTAGCAATTTTTCATTAGAAAGGTATTTTCAATTTATGGTATGTAAATCTAAGTTGAACACTCAATGCATGATAAGCTATACACAGAAGTTTTGTGTTTATTTCTTCTAGAGTGATTCTTTGTGCATTTACATGCATATGCACAAGATGCAGACTTGCAATTCTTTTCCAAAAGGCTATTTAACCGATCATTAGATAATTAATGAAGCAATATTTTGCCTGGAATTAAGAGTTGATGCGTAGGTGTGACATTAGCATTCTACGATTTCTCAGGATAGTTTTGGAAGACTACATGACAGAGGAAAGGAAGTTCCAAAGGCAACAAAACTCCTGACTAAGCTATTTCCCAATAAAGTTACCATTCATATGCCACAGGTTTGTCTAATAACATAATCATATATTCATATGTAAATATATGGGTTGTATGAGCATATTGAATAATCTCAGGATGAAGCACTTCTTTCGTCGTGGAAACAACAACTAGATCAGGATGCTGAAACCCTCAAAATGAAGGGAAATCTGAATCAATTGCGCACTGTGAGTGCACTCATGCCTTTGCTCTACAAAACATTGAAAGCCATTTTTTGGAGGGTTGCCTAATAGTGTTTAGTTTTGCTTTACCAATAACCATTATTTGCAAAATACTCGCTTGCTTGCATGAGTCCTATTCAACTTGGATTCATGTTTGTCTTTTAAATAATCCAGTTGCTGAGTTTAGAGGTGTAAATAGATAGTTTGGTACTGTTGGTTGCAATATTATTATAAGCAGGTAAAATGTTCAAAACTTGAATGTCTAAATTATATCAATCAATGCCCATATCATTTTCCTTGGCCCTAGATTTTCTAGTTAACACATCAAGAACAATTTCAAGAAACTAGTTGTATATTTTAGGCTTTTTAATCTTTCTTTTGGTTTCTGAGTTTGAGTGGTGGGGGTAGATTGAAACTGAAACCAAATTTGTGAGCTTATGGAAATGCAGAAAACTCGAATGGACTCCATAATAACCGGTAGGGGTTGTGAAATCAGTTACGAGTGAAAGGATATTTTGTTTCCAGCTGGACAGCTAATTGTTAGCTATGACTCATGATGTTTCTCTTTCATGAATATATGAGCAAATATGCTTGAATGAGAATTGTTTACTTCTTCTGCGATGCAGTGAAATTAGTTTGTGAGCATCAGGTTTGGTAGGAGAATATACTAAGAAAATGACGACCACATTTATATCTTTTATGTGTAGGTTTTGGGTAGGAGCGGCATAGAATGCGAAGAACTTGAGACATTATGCATCAACGACCTGACTCTTGCTAATGAAAGTAGGTCCTGTTAAATGAATAAAGACATCAGGAATTCCTTCATGATTGTTTGTACTTTGTTTTGATTGTTTATGAATTATATGATATCTTGCAGGTGCAGAGAAAGTAGTTGGATGGGCTTTAAGCCATCATTTAATGCAGAATCCCGAAGCTGATGTAGAATCAAAGCTTGTTATATCCAGTGAGAGGTAATTGATAGCTCATTTGCAGTTCTCCTTCTGGATTTTAGTTAGCTAAAATGTCAGTTATTTCATGGATATTGAACAGTAGCTAACTCGTGTTGCAATTCTGGCAGCATTCAGTATGGGATCGGAATTCTACAGGCTATTCAGAACGAACCTAAGAGCTCAAAGAAATCACTAAAGGTGATTGCTATACATCTTTGCCAATAATATATATGTTTTATAGCTTTGGAGTGATGTGGTACATGTGTCTACAATATTATTATTATGACAAAATTAACGTCTAAATTAGATAATCTTATAATGGCTATTTGCTTCAAATCAGGATGTTGTGACAGAAAATGAATTCGAAAAAAGGCTTCTGGCTGATGTTATTCCGCCCAGTGATATTGGAGTGACTTTTGATGATATTGGAGCTCTTGAAAATGTTAAGGATACATTAAAGGAGCTGGTGATGCTTCCTTTACAGAGGCCTGAACTCTTTTGCAAGGGACAATTAACCAAGGTTGGGAAAATATTTCAGATGTGAAAAATGTTCCTTCATTTAGCTCTTTGTGGCATTTAAGTTTTTATTTTAATTTAATTAAAATCTGCTCGTAAATTGGCTCTTAATTGTTTTGAATTTAGATGGTCTATATGTATTTCATGTTAGTAGGAACTTCTCATGTGTTTGCCCTTTGTGTTGATTCTGCTAGTGCTATGTGAAGTGTGAAGCTTAACAATTTCTAAAGATCCTTCCATGCCAATTTTCGGTGGCTTGTAAAATCCAATAGAGTTGACATCAAGATTTCCTTCCACCTACTATTTATTAGTTTCAATATTTCTTCTTGTTTTGGTATTTGCCCTGTGTTGTATTCTCCAAACTATTGTGGAATAACTATCCTTGATAATTTGGTGGCGTTATACTGTGTTGCACAACTTTTCTCAGAGGCCCAGATTTTATACTTGTAATTAGGCTACTTCTTCAGTTCTTATCTCGTAATTATGTTCTATCTAGCCACTCTGATTGATTGCTTCTGTACATCCTGTCTAGCCTTGCAAAGGCATACTGTTATTTGGGCCCCCTGGAACAGGAAAGACAATGCTAGCTAAAGCTGTAGCTACTGAAGCTGGTGCAAACTTCATA
This sequence comes from Hippophae tibetana, assembly GCA_037013495.1. NCBI lineage: Eukaryota > Viridiplantae > Streptophyta > Magnoliopsida > Rosales > Elaeagnaceae > Hippophae > Hippophae tibetana. Next base: position 3,832,781 of record CM072812.1, read on the forward strand.
AACATTTCAATGTCAAGTATCACATCCAAGGTTGTTATTTCTAATAATTGTTGTTGATTCTAAATCTGTAGTCTGATTTCACTTTGTATCTCCTTTAAGAGAAAGAAAGACATTGATTTTCTTCTTTCTTCCTGTAGTGGTTTGGTGAGGGTGAAAAGTATGTGAAAGCTGTCTTCTCACTGGCTAGTAAAATTGCCCCTAGCGTTGTGTTTGTTGATGAAGTAAGTTTCTATGGCCTTGATATGTTGACTCTGAGTTTGTAATGATTTTTACCATAACTGTTTCTATGCTTTCTTGTCCTTAAGGTTGACAGCATGTTGGGCCGGAGGGAAAACCCAGGGGAGCATGAGGCTATGCGGAAGATGAAAAATGAATTTATGGTAAATTGGGATGGCTTACGGACAAAAGATACGGAGCGGGTTTTAGTACTTGCTGCTACGAATAGGCCTTTTGACTTGGATGAAGCTGTGATTAGAAGGCTGCCTCGGAGGTAAAACATGATGCAAAGATGGACTTTATAGATACGCAGAGGCATCGTAGCCCTCAGCTGTTGCCTAATCGTTGTATACTTTAAAATGTCTGCTAATCTTAAATCATAGTAATTGAGTCTTCTTACAGATTGATGGTGAATTTGCCGGATGCTCCAAATAGAGCAAAGATATTAAAAGTTATATTGGCAAAAGAGGAGTTATCTCCTGATGTTGATTTTGATGCCGTTGCAAGCATGACTGATGGTTACTCGGGAAGTGATCTTAAGGTTACATATTCTACTTTTTGCTTAAGAGTTGAATAGATTCATTAATCAAAATTGGAAGTGGATAACATTAATTATTTCATTGCAGAGTTTATGTGTTACTGCTGCTCATCGTCCAATTAAAGAAATATTGGAAAAGGAAAAAAAGGTATGATTCACTCTCCTGATTAATGCATTTAGATCAAACTTAGAACATTCTTTAACTCTGTTTTCAGCATCTTCATTGTAAGTGAAGTGATTTGAGCTGCAGAAATGACTTATTTTGCATTGTTTGATAAATTTGAATGTCCTTTCCACTCAACTAAACTAAGCCCAAATTTTTGGGACTGGATAGGAATGGGTTTCCTGAATGTAGATTATTGGGAATTTGTTCATCATTCTGTATCTCCATCGATATATCCATCATTTAGTACTTACATGTGATTTTGGTATCATAGGAGGAAATCCGTGATGACACGAACACAAATATGAGACAATCTGAAGCATTTGGATTAGAAATTATCACTAATTGTTTTATAAATTTAAACTTCTTATTCCTTACTATTGTAAGTAATTTATATGACAAAAAGTTGTTTAAATTTTTTATTGTCGATCAACATGTGAATACGGCACAACACGCCCCCAATATGCAAAGATGTCACAAACACGACTCGATTGCCACCTCCTACATCATCCCTTAACTTCCAAAACTCAGAACGATCTCTCCTTGATGGACTTCCACGGTCACCTAGTGGACTTCCATGGTCACCTAGTGGGAGCAGTTGTCCTTATAAAATGACATTTAACTATGGATGGTCTTGCATGTTTTGTCTGAACTTTGAGACCTAATGTAGGTGTTGTAATAGCTAGACACATTTTATGAGGATAGGTGGTCATTAGGGATGACATAGTTTGAAAATTGAATACATGTCTAAAATTCTGTCATATGTTTGATTCTAAAATCATTTTTGTACAACAATCTGACATTCGTATGAATGCTCCCCATTTAATTTTTAGTTATGAATGGCCGGGCTAGTATTGAATTTTATCTACTTTGATCAAATTTGTTTCTAACTGATGACAGGAGCATGCAGCTGCTCTAGCTGAAGGTAAACCTGCTCCAGCTTTGAGTGGCAGTGCTGATATTCGTCCTCTAAACATGGAGGACTTTAAATATGCTCATGAACGGGTAAAAATCAATCCACCGCCTTCGCTCCTGTTAAGTTTATTCTCATTTTCTGTTACAGTTTCTGAACAACTTATATGACTGTAGGTATGCGCAAGTGTTTCATCTGAATCTGTAAACATGACAGAGCTTTTACAATGGAATGAATTGTATGGTGAGGGGGGATCTCGAAGAAAAAAGGCTCTAAGCTACTTTATGTGAGGGCTTTATTTGTACAATTAGTCTCTCTCTCTCCGTTTCTCCATTTCTGTTATAGTTCTTCAAACTTCTCTTAAAGCCCATTGGAGAGTAATTTTGCTCCCCATGTTAGGGCTTACCGAGCAACATTTTGTCTGTAAAATGAGAGGAGAGAGAGAGAGAGAGAGAGAGAGAAGGGGGGAGGGGGGGGGGGGTGTTCTAAATTATATCCTGAATGTCAGGGTGGGTAGTATAGAGTTAAGCGCCTTTAAAAAATTGGGTTGTCCTCCTAAGTTGTCCTGAATGAGAGGGAACTCCCCTTGCTGCTGCAACATAAGAAACATGACCGTAGATCTTATTTGTCATTGACATCAAAATAATATGAAAGGAACAATTTTTGTCGGAAATTGAACAAATAAGCATTGACAATATGATCGTGATTCAATGTTTTGAGTTTATGTACATCTTTGTAGATTAGAGTCTGCTCTGTAGAACTTCAATTTGCCTAAATATAAGATGCAGTTTCTTCGGCAATAGCAGAATATATATTTTGCAGTTTTTTAGTGCATCTGTTTCATTCAAAGTTCTTTTGATTGATATTTCCGTAACAATTGGATGTATGGTATGAAGATTAGATTCTACTTTTCCCACAAACTGCCTGCTGGTAGTTCAGGGAGGATAAACTAATTCTATTTTCTGCATTAAATGCAATTTTGAAATTCATTTTGCTTTTGTTGAATTTGAGGACCTTGTAGTTGTTACAGCAATATTAATTTGCTCATTCATGAAACTTTAGTGCTCTGTTCTATTTTCTATTTCCAAACTCTCTTCCTAAACTTAGTGTTGATTGATAATTGATCAAAGTCAGTTTTTATTTTGATTGAAAATGCGTTTCATTTAGGAAAGATGTTTACCTATTATCACTTTACTTTCACAAATTAATCACATTGGTTGTATTGCTTTAAATTATTGTACTTAAGTCATTTTATGGTTATAATTATGGATATTTTGGTCATTTTAGTTATTATTATTTTTAGATATTTTCTTCTTTAAATATTTAGTAAGGTTTAATTTGATCTATAAGATTTTTACAAAAAAATGACTCGAAAAGGTTAAAAATTGACAATAAATGATTAAAGTAAATAAGAATGCAACATTGAGTCACTAAGAAGCACTAATTTTTAAAAAAATATGAATAATGTACACAAAATGAATCATGTTAATTGCGTTGTAGAACTTAAAAACGATTTGGCGTTGATCCCTTTGAAGATGGATTGTACTATTGAGTAGAGCTTAATGCGAAGGGCTTCCTCCTCCTCTCTATTTTACTGTTAGTATAAGCATAATGTGCAAATATTAGCCAAGAAAAAGGCATTCTGTCCGAACTTTTGCTCTTACTAGATGAGATGAATTAGTTTTCTTTACACTAGGCTCCATTTTGGTGCATGTTATGATAATAACTATAGCATATACGTTGGCTCCATTTTAGCATTATATTAATACAGTCGGTATAAACACGAGAGCTAATCCCCATTACTGTTTGTCTCCAACTGATGTATATGGAAGTCACCAGAATGATGTAGCTAAAAAAAAAGCAACTAAACTCATCTTTCGTGATAGAAAGAGAACTGAATAGAATTAATATGAGAACTTTCCCCATTTGATTCTTCAAAAAAATATTTAACTAAATTGTAAGAATATGAAATAAAATAGTATTCCCCAATTACAAAATTATTACTTTCTTAGTCCCTGTTTAGTTACCTATTTGATCAAAGTATAAACAGAGATCCTACGCTGCAAAAACAATCCATTCTTGCTATTGGTTTGTCGCTTCTTTGACCTCTTGGCCATCCACAGTAAGAATTTTTTTGCAGTACGATCTTGGTACTGAGAAATCACCATATAGGTTCATTAGAAACCAAGCTTTACAGGAATGATGGCGAAAGCACTTGCAAAAACTCCTCTACTAATTTTCAAATTATTTTGAAGCAATTGCCTCACTATCAGACAAAACTTGATCCATGTCCTCAAAATATGGCCAACCTCTCTGGCTTTTCTCATCACTCTTGCTTTCCTGTTTTAGGAAGATAAGGGTTAAGTTATTCATCTCGACACATAAATAAGGAAAGGTATTGCACTTCAACAAGGACAACATACCTCATATTTCTGAATGAGAGATGCCCATCGAGACTTGCATTGACCTGCGCTCCGGTTGATCCCATCAGCCAACAAAGTGTTGGATATCTCTTCCCAAAGTGCCATTCTCCCCTTCACAACTTGAAATCTGCTATGTAACTCTCCACGCATCTTAATCAGTTTCTTCACCTCCTCAGGTTTCCATTTATTTAGCTTGACAGACTTGGAAGACTTTGTTTTAGAATTTGGCTCTTGCTTGCTTTCTTTACCGTCTTTCTCAAGCTCAAATATTTCGTTTTGCGGTGGAATAATGTTGTTGTCTTTTACTACTTTGTAATTCGATAATGAGGACCCAATGAATGATTTCCAGAATTCATCTGAATCGCCTGAGTCAGAACGAACATTGTCTGAATTAAAACTTGAAGTCGTGGTGGTCTCTTCTTCAGGTAACAATCCCACAAGTTCAAGATCATCACCTGAAACACAAACCATGTTGAGATTAGAAATAAAATCATGCTTTTTTTACTTCCCTACATTATTTTGTTTTCTGATACGTCATAATAATGCTAATATCACAATCTTTGTTGAAGAAATAATCATGCGAATAAAATATATTTGACAAGTCATTATGTGTAATTTGAAAATAATTTGCGCAAGAAAGAGAGAAGGGAGAAGCATGCATCTAAGTAGTACAAACACATGTAGAGAGAGGGAAATAAGTGATAACCTTCCAACTCATGTCCTGAATCGTTTCTCAAATTTAGATTTTCCTTGTTTAGACCGGCTGGCGTTCTACCCGGCCTACTCTTATTTGGATGTTCATCAAATCCCTTTCTTAGTGCTGGCATCTCAAAACCAACATGGGATTTGCCAGATAGTCTTGCACTGACCTCATCAGAAACAACTGCTGAAGGATTCTCCACAGCAACAGCAATCACTTCAGGCCTTCTACCGCTGTATTTTCTCACCAATTTTCTCAATATCTCAGAAACTGATTTTTCCACGTGTGATAGAGGACAATTTATCGGGCAGCTTGCAAGTGCAGCATGAACACCTTTATATAGTGCATCTAAAAGCTTTCCTTTGTCAAGCCATAAACATCGTGTACTGATTCTTATCTTCCCTTTCAAGCTACTTTCAATCGGACCATAAACATTTTGAGGACGTAAAATTTCCATGCTGCAAAAGAAGATATCACGCATCATTATATAGATAGCCATTAGCCAGAATGAATGTATTTCAACTAGAGATTAAAAAGATTAATTACCTGACCACTATTATGCCATCTGTTGCAATTTTTAGTCTCTCATCAACACAAAGTTCACTTGCGGTACCAAATGCTTTATCCCCATCACTGTACTTCAACTGCAAAAAAACAAGTCAATCTATCAGACAAGTCATTATTTGCTTCTCAAGATGGTTAAATAACGAATTTTCAAGAGGGAGAACCTGCAAATTCTCTTTCCCAAGGAAGTTAAAACCATTTGACAGAACTCTTCTATTTCTTAAATGAGAAACTCCAAGCATCTCACCATTTCTTACAACCTGATGCCAAAAACAAATTCACTTTAGGATTAGTGATAGGGGTAAATAAATGCTAAGATAATTAGGTAAATAAAATAATGACAATAAATGACAGTTATAGAACAAATCCTTTGCTCTCACAAAAAACATAAAACAAATCTGTTTCATTAAAGCATGGGAAGCAATGAATTTGACTTACAGCAGTGTGCCGGATGCCGGTTGATTTACCAAGCAACTCATGCTCTCTGAGAAACAAAAGTTCTCCGTGTATTGGAAGGAAATGCTGTGGCTTTACAAGCTTAAGTACCTCCTCCTGTAAAATAATCATTTTCAACCATTTTCCATTTGAACATACAATGAAAATAAAACCACATGGAAACAGCACACAGAAAGTATCATTAGACTACCACTTAATGATGTGAACTGTGGTCTTCATTTTGCTTTTCGTGAATAATTAAAAGTTCCACTTATTGCATATATATGATTAAGCATTCAAAGAATGGAACTAATAATAGTAACAGCTGCTTCATAGCTGAAACAAAGGTAGATAGTTCAACAGACTGATACTTTCAAAATAGATGGGAGTTTGCGATGTGGTTACAAAAGTGTTCTTTTACGAAGTTCATTTAATAGTACCTTCAAGAAAACAGTGATAAATAAAAAAATGAAAAGAAATTACCAGCTCTCCACGATATCCATGGCCAGATGTGTGCAGCCCCTCATTCTTACCCATTACCATTGTTGATCCAATTTCTGATATACGATTGAACATTTTCATCACCCGGGATTCATTACCAGGGATTACCTACAAGCATATAAAGCAAGATACATGATTCAAGGGTTTAATGAATTTCAACGGCAAAATCAAATGCAATCTGAGGGAGCAATACAGCTCAGCACTTGGCAGACTAGCATCAACTTGAATAGTCTCCTTAAGCACTTGGCTGATTTCTGCATATATGATTGATTGTGGCTGATTTCCATATAATTTTAATTTGGTACTTCCAAACTGCAAATCCAAGACTTCATATTTCTTTAAAAAGCAAAAACATTTCACGTGTGTAATTGTTTGTGTCACGCAATGAATCAACAACCTTTTCCCTTATTTGATGTCTTGACTTAACCATGGCTGTTGAGATCTTTCTTCATGTATCCTGCTTTAAATTGTTTTACTATTTATTCTCTTTATTTGTGGCTCCACCACCTAAAAACTAGCATCTTAGACCAATTTCTATTCTACTGATTCTGATGCATTCTTAGACCAATATTATAAAACCACACCAAACTTCCTTTGAAGATTACCTAAAATTCGAAATGTTTAAGCTGACTTTTTGCCCATGACTGATCCAAGTCAATGTACCATCAGAATAAACTAGTAGCTTAGAATGTTTCTAAGTTTTGCTAAGACATTTGACTCATCCAGTAACTAGTCCCGAACATATGACATACAAAAGAACTTGTAGTTAACTCTGACTGAAAACTCCTGTTCCCACATTCTAATTTCCAGAAATAAAAAAAATGTAGAGATAAATCACAAAGATACACTTTACATGTAGACATATAAATAATTACTAGATAATACAAAATGTAACCGTTAACGAAATCCATATATTAGATGGATGTTCACAAGAATTTACAACAAAAAATTATTTAGAAATCAATTCACTCACCTTAGCTGAGTACAGAATTACATCTTCCTTTGTCAGCTTGAAAGAATGACTAGTTCCATAAGATGCAAGATTCAAAGCAGCACGTGGTTCTGCCTGACACAACAGCATTCATGGTCTCATGCAAGTAAAGTTGGTCAAGCAACATTATTGCAGTCAAAGGCAAACAAAATTACTGGCACAATCTAGATATGCTTACTTGAGACCCCGTTGTGACAACAAGTAAATCTTTTGGAGAATAGGCATCCATGTCCTCAACTTTTACCTATTGATAATTGTAAAAAGCAAAATCATTACTACATCTAGAACTCGTATCACAAGAGAAGAGCACAATGAACAAATGCTAACCCCAATTTAGAATTCTAACAAAGACTACAGTCATAATGGTCTCAAATAAAGTTATTATACACAGCCAGATGCACACTTTCTAAACCGGGCATAAACTGAAATTTGGTCCTCAAAAGTTCATCCTCTTATCATCATGCAATATTGAAGCTATTCCAGTTCCCCAAAAAAAAAAGGAAACAAACGAAGCCAACTAAAACCGAATAAACAAGAAAGTATAACAGTCATGTGCATGTATGTACCAGAGTTGATGGATCAATAGGTGCCTTTCCATCCTTCCAAGCTGCATCAAGATATGTCCTTAAAGACATACCGACAAATACCTAATACAAAGATTAGAAACTGCTTTAACATATTCTTCCTTCAGAAGAGTAGATTACAGAAATCACAAAAATATTACTAACATCACATCAGAGTGATTTGGACGAACCTACCAATTTTCGACCAGTTAAATCAGCAGCCGATTTCACACTTCCAAGCCGGTGTATATTGGAGGCAAACTGAGTAGTAATAACCCTTCCCTTAGCAGCTGAGATATGCCTCAACAATGCATCTGCCACAACAGATTCACTCATTGTCCTTCCAGGTGAGAGTATATTTGTAGAGTCACTCATCATCTGAAAATTGAGGCATATTGAATGGCAAACTCATTTCTTTTTCCACACAAATGATTGACAAAAGTATTAATTACTTTTACAGTTACTAGAGAAAATGGAAAGACTGCACATTGCTCAATATGCTGAAAATTTTATAGTTATGACTATGTATATGCATCGTAAGTTAGGAGCAGAAAGGGTGGAACTTTTCCAGAAGCAAGCAAATTGACAAGAAGGGTGGCTACACAAGCTTGATTGAATTTAAATCATGCAAGCATATATGCCCAAATAAGGACACTACCAATTTGAAACTCCCATCTTTAATCTATAAGCAATTAGAGAAGACAAATACACAGAGCCAAAAACTTACAAGTGTCACTCCCTCTTTAGAGAGTGCCTCCAGAGTTTCACGGTCAAAACTTTGACCATCCAATGGTGATTCGTCAATCTGTAAAGTATGCATTTTTATACAGCTTTAGAAGAAAGTAAAGCATACACTGTGTACACGTAACAAATTCTTACCTTCCAGTCCCCAGTATGAAGAATTGTTCCATCAGCACAGCGAAGAACTAGTCCACAACAATCAGGAATAGAATGGGTCACACGTATAGGCTCAATTTCAAAAGGCCCCGCCATAAATTTACTCTTTGTTCTAAACACCTTAAGTCTGGATGGAGCAAACATTCCGTGCTCCTTCAGACGTTTTCTAACTAGCTGTCAAGCAAGAAGCATTAATTTTAACCATAGAGAAATGGCTTCTTGAGCACACATGTGCTCAGTGATAAAGGGTACATTAACTATGGAAAGTAAATGCAAAGCGCTTAAAAGCATTTGACAGCATACAGTGAAAAGTCATCATAATTAAAAAATAAACACATCTTTACACAGCCTTGAGCTCAGAAATATTTGTTGGTGGCATAGCAAGATCCTTTTAAGCATCATACAATACCTCCATGGTAAAGGATGATGCAAATATTGGTGTATGGGGGTCCAGAGCTGGGATGACCTGTTTTGGAAACATTGAGAACAATCATTATAAATAGAAAAAAGTGTTATAGAGGTCCCCTATTTGTGTCATTTGTTCCGTTAGATTATAAATGGAGTCATTAAGTTCTTTAGTTTTAGAAAAAGTGATCAATTAAGGACAAACTAGATTATTTTAATGTTTTTACATTAAAATATACCTTTACAAATAATATTTTAATAAAAAAACACTAAATAATGTGTTTTGTCCTTAGCTAGCTATTTTTCTAAAGCAATGAGACTAAGTGACACTACTTTTAATCTAAGGGACAAAAGACACAAATGGCCTAATATAAAAAAAACTCTACGATCCGCTCCCTTATAAATATTATTAAAGAAATATTGTATGGTAACAAGAAGGAAAAAGTACTCATACAGCCCCTGAGGTTTGCTTAATACCAAAAAGACTCCTTAGAATTGAAAAGTAACAAACAAATACCCAGTACAGTTAGATTTAACACCTTTTATACTGTTTTAGCTTTATAAAGGCATCCACATGCCCAAAAAAAATTAAAGTTAATGCTCTTGGACACTTGGATATTTTTTAAAGCTAAAATAGAGCAAAAAAGTATCGGCATTGACCATATCAGGGATTTGTTCGTTATTTTTTAAACTTTAGGAGTAAATTGTTATTTAGGTTCTCAATGGAGGTATTTATCATTCACCTTAAAAAGAATTGTGATTATATGGCAATAATACCACCCATTCCCTTCATCAGTAATTACCTAATAGCTTAAACCTCTTTATTTGAACAATACTAAAGAAAGAAAATGGTGAAAGGCTAACAAGTCTCATTTAAGGGAACTCATTCTTTTGGACTCAACGAAATATGTTTGCAAGCTTCCACTCCATAACCACTCTCGTTTGAAAAGGAAAAACAAAGAAACGGACATTGGGTTTCATTTTACTCCAATTTTTGATCTCATAACCACAATTAATAAGTGATCAGTCTTGTAGGTACATAGTAACCCTGGGGAAGACTACTAGAGTCACCATTACAACTAAAATTAACTGTGAAATAAGTTCAAGATGTTCTTTGGAACCATAATGTCTGATGAGCACCAGTTATAAAGCATGTTACTAGTTTCTTCCAACAAGGATCCATGTCAAGATTTTAAAAGACGTAGTTAAGTTAAATATCGAGACGAGTTGACAATTCTAAATTCTAAGGAGTAGAAGGAAACTTTACCCAAGGTAATGCACCGATGTGATCCTCATGACCATGTGTAATGACAACTGCTTCAATTTTGTGACTCCATCTTTTAATAAACGTTGTATCAGGTATGATTTTCTGGACTCCAAGCTCATCATAGCTGATAAATGGCACAAATTATCCAAGGACAATGAATATAAGAAGAGGATAAGCTGAGCTACAACGTATCATGTTCTTGTCCTGTCAGCAAGTAAACATTGATGATTAGAGCAAAAGTGAACATGTAATGAAAAACTTACTCAGGAAACATGACACCAGCATCAATAAGAATATAACGATCATAGTTTCCAACCAGCATGCAATTCATCCCAATTTCACCCAAGCCACCTATCGGTAAGACGCGCAGTGGAGGACCATCAGACCCCTCATAAAATTGTTCCATCTTTCGCTGAACGGAATCTTCCATACTTTTCCGAGCCCCTTCTGGTCTCACCAACTTTTTGCGTACTAAATTAGATTTAGGCGTACCTATTTGAAGCAAAACAAGACGAAACCATCAAATATTATTCAAAGCTCTTATCCTCATAGATGTCATAACAATAAACAAAGGATAGCCCGAACAAAGTAAAATACCCACCAGAAAATAAATTTTGAAGATATATGTACATCAAATCACAAGAACAACTAGCTAAAGGAGAACAGAATCTTGGAAACCCTAAAGTCTCAAGTTATTCTTCATTGACACTTGACAGGAAATAAACCATGTCTCGTCAAAACTATGGCAAAGTAAAATCTAAAACCCCCACTAAACTGAGCATATATTTATCCAAATAGAAGATATATTTCAAAATCCCGTTTTCTTCTTTCCATTTCTAAGAATCAAAACATTACATCAACAAGACCCAAAAAAGGATAAAGTAGAGAAGCGAATGCATATAATATCCGAATTGAAATACCAGTAAAAGCAGGAGAGCCGAGAGAACATGAAAGGTAATGTTTTCTTCTAAGCTTGGGACGCCACAAGATGCTACAAGGACAAAGCGAAAAAGCACCAAAAGCGGCCATTGCAGGCGACAAACTTGATCTACAGGGAGCTGAATGGGAGGAAGATAAACCTCCCAAAAACCCTAATTGCGTGCTCTTTTAGAAGATTTCAGAGACTCAAGCTCAACTCCAATATAATAAGATTGTCGAAAATCCGAGGGAAAGAGAGTGAGAGTGAGAGTGCAAAGGAATTAACCCAAGCTAGGATCTTTTTGAGGATGAGAAATATCTTTCTTATCACCTTGTCCGTAACAAACTACGACAATGCTGTGCTGATAAGCTGTCACACGTGCCAATGACACTGTTTCTCAAAATTGAAAAGTATTTGAAATTGAAACCATCACTACTGGTGGGATTTTTTTATTTTTCTTCATCATCATCATCATCATCATCGAAAAACAACAAATTTAACTTATAAAATTTATAATAACATATATTTCAACGATATAACAATGAATCAGGAGTTATGAATTTATATTTTTTCTAAAAATAATGAAAAAATTCTGTGAACATTAATCCAAACCTCACTAAGTGGAGAGTTATTTTTTGATGTTTTGAATTTTTACGCGTTATTTGAAGTTATTTTCATTTAATGGATTTGTTAACTTTATTTATTATTATTAAATAAACTAGTAAAGAGATAAATAATAAAAAATGAATCATAAGTTTTTAAAAATGAGTTTAGACGTGATTTACATTATAATATAAACTAGTCATAGATACGTATGTTGTACATGAAAAATATTTTTTTTAATAAATAAATAATTTTTATTTTAATTAAAATTATAATATTGTTACTATATTAGTATATTTTAATCGGATTAAAAATATAATTATTATATTTTAAATATTAATAATTTATTATTTATCGATAAAAAAATAAGTCTTAAATATTATTATACAACAAGATGTTAAAGGCAGTAGCAATGGTTATTCTAAACAATATGGTTGATTTTATTTAAAAATTTATAAAACATATTTTAAATTTTTATATATAATATAGATAGAGATAGAGATAAATATAAATATTGGTATTTTGACAAAATATGTAACTCTCATAGTTCAAAATAAAGTAATCATTTTTGCATATCTCCATTGCTTAGCTACAATGGAGATCTTGAGTAGATGCTATTATAAGCGTTTTTATTTTTTTGACAGGAAGTGCTGGACCAAAGATGGTATAAAAGGAGGTAATAACGTCTGTGATAGTTATGATTCTGAACAAAAGATAGTTTCCAATTGACTTTCTAATTATCTGCCAAATAATTAATCAATTAGCAGTTTTTTTTTCACTCAATCAGAATGCAGCGTTGGACAATAGAGTGAAAACTGTGAAATATTCGTAGGTTATATTGATTTCACAGGCACTTTGAAAAACTAAAAGTGTTACCTAATCAGTATATCTGCTGAATTTATGTTGTAATATGCTATCATTTTATTTAAATATCATATAAATTGTAACTTAATTTTAAACATATATTATATTATTATTTTTTATTAAACTTATATTATAAATAATCATGTATCATATTTTATTATTATTTTTATATTCTTTATTTGTTTTATTTAAGATTGTTATGTACATACGAGATATCTCAATTAATATTGTTTCATCCTTTTTTCATTCATTAAAAATTAAATGAAACAAGATAGAAATGAATTTTAAAGATTAATATATTGTATCATGAAACTAATAACATCTCATCTTAATTTAAAACCCTACACATAATCACGGAAACACAGTTCAGAACTAAGGCCTCAGGGTTATTAATCCAAATGTGATTGAACTGTCTACAACTGTGAGATCCACTAAACTAAAGAAACAATTATTAAAGCCACCTAAGTTATGAACCAATTCTTAGATTATTAATGTATATAATTTATCAAATTGACCCCTTTGCTCATGCAACTGTTTCAAAAATCCAAAGTAAGACTACTAAAAATTTCAAAAGCGATCTAATATGGTACAACAGCCATTGCACGTCAAGAGCAAGACCTTCCCGGGCCTAGTCACACCTGAGCTTGAGCTTCTCTCAGGTCCCAGTCCGCAAATAGAGTTTGTCTAAGTTTGATTGGCATGTCCTGGGAACCAAGGGAGTCCTGGCTGAATGCACTGTTTTGTCTCTGAAATTGGAACAATTGGTCCGAGATAGATGCGCCACAAATCAAGTATAATTGTAACCAGCATTGCAGCACCAAGAGCATCAACAGCAACTCTGGGTAAGTCCCACGGACCATTTGGTTTCTCATCAATTCTGCAAGTATGGAAGAACCATTTAATGATTGACTCCATAGAGAATCTACTCAAGAAGAAAATAAATTTGAACAATTATAAAAAAATAACATCTCTAGAATTTATAATAATAAAAATAGCACCCCAATAACATTGAATGGGTCTAAATGAAAGTAGTTTAAATTGAAAGGCGTTTAAAGTTAAATTATATGTCAGATTTTTTTTAATAATGAAAATATAAAAGATAAACATAAAATATGCTATTTTTGTTATTTTTTCCTACCGAAGTTTGCTGCTTAAAAGCAAGCATTATATAGGTGGCTCATCCTACTAATACTTAGTAGTACAAAGCAAGCTAGCTCCCAGCAACGATGAAACCTATGGTGATTCCACAAAGTGACACCTTGAAAACATTTTAATTATTATTTTCACTAAATTGGAAATAACTATAGTTAATAAGTTAATGATTCCCAAAAAAATCAGCAAAGCACTATAAGTAACGTATTTGACTAAATTTTGACTTTCTTAGTGAAAGTAACTTGACCAAAAAAATTGGGGCCTCCAAGAAACTTTCATTCACATAGCATCCATCTATATCCTTGCAAGGGTCAAATTTAATTGTGACTGAATTATAACATGATTGTAAAAACAAATTGAATCATGATCTATGAAATAAATTGTTCTTTTAAACAAATCAGTCAATACTATGGAACATATGCATGTATTTATGCAAAAGCTATAAAGCCACATCACTACTTATCAAAATAGTAAACTAAATTCACAGTTCCACTATTTTCCTCCTATGATAGATACCCGTGATAGAAAAATTAGTAATTCAACAAATGGGGAAATATTTGATCCAATGCTTCAAGACAAACACTAAGGGAAAAAACCACATATATGTTAGCGTCCTTACCTTATAAACATTGGGAAGCTCACAATAAAGTAGATGGCGTAGAACAAAGACCCAACTTTGTACATGGATGACCGGTCCACAAAACTATAGTAAGGAAACTGCACATATAAGAAGAAAACATGATATTATATTTCAGCCTCCGTAGTTGTACCCACCTCCATGTTATTAAGCATCTATTAGTATTTCAAACACAGATGAGTTTCTTCATGTGACAGCAACCACCCCCCATCCTCACAGCAAGCACAAAATACAACAGAGAGACTGTATCAGATAATGCCACCAATGCTACAAATGCTCAGCGTGATGGTGAATCTACAGCACAGCTTAGTAAAACTTGACTGTAGCACCAATGCACCACCATCTGAGTGAACTTTTTCAATCCAATGCATGTGTCACTCCTTGTCACTAATGAAAAGTTTAAATTTAAGGCTTAAATTCATTGCATTCGAAGTATTTCATAAAGTAGTTGGAATCATTTCACATCTTTGGATGGAAAATACAATAATGATAAACCTTTAAAAAATAAAAATGAAATGAATTAAAAAAAAAAGGATCATATTCCTGAATATAAAGGGACAGCATTGTAGGCCCGAGTAGAACACCATGGAATAAGCAAGACTGAAAAGCCATGAAGGTGCATTACTGTCAACTCACTACAAAATTGTATCTAGAGCCTAGTAAACTACAAGAACACCACAACACAGATGAGTCTAAACATGCCTATGCTTAACAAAAACGCCTGTAAATACTAAATAGTATTAACAAAAGAAAATAAATTTTTCATCACATACATTGGAAATGGCCAAAGTTTCCAGGTATGCTATGAAATAAGAAAGAGCCAAAATCCATGCAGCCTCAAAAGCCCACTGGACACTTGTAGGCAAGTCAGCAGTGGAATGCCGTAGTCTGCGAAGTGTCATGTTTGACATGACATGGTAAAACAGAAAGCAAACTTGTGTGAGGAGGAAAGTAGTATGTGGTACCTGCAAGCACCAAAAAAACAAAATTATCAAAAAGAATGAAATAAAGTAATTACTGATGTTAAGAGTTTCTTAACATACATTGTTCATTTTCCAAGATGGAAAGGTATAAGAGGCTCCCAGAACTGTGAAAAAATAGTGGGTCCAAAAGTAGTTGCCAACATAGCTAAAGATTATCATCCAAAGACTGGCCTGCAGTAAAATGTGAGCACAGACAAATTTAGAAGAAATGCTATGCTAACCCCCTCCCTCAATAAGAAAAGAGATACTTTAATTGACAATAGAATTTCTAAAAACAACTGCAAAAGTTCGAAGCATTTGAAAAAGGAATCTTCCTTATTAGAGCACTGGTACACAGAAAACCTTTGAATTTTCCCATAAAAGATATTATATCCAAAGAACTTTGGTTTGAAAATGAATAAAGAAGAATGGCCGAAAAATAGCATCACTAATTGTGGCTTCATTTTAACTTTTCTTAAGGGCATGCACTTGATAATGATTTTTGCACAGCCAAGAAACAGGAATGCATGTCACTAACTTCAAGTAAAGAACCAGAAGATCGAAATCTATTCAGATAACCTGGTTGGTTAATTACCAACACCTATAGCAGGAGCATGCTTAACGTTCTTATTGATAAACAAATTGCTCAATTTCTAAAAGATGCATAGCACAATTAGCTTTTGTTCTTTGATGAACTCCTCATAATTGATGAACCAAAGAAGGTTTTCCCAAAAGACACTTGCCTTGACCCAATACTTATCCTTCCAGTGCATGGTGCTATCTGCCTGCATAAACATAAGGGAAAGCAATTGAAAACGGAAACGATTGGTGAGAAATAGAAAGAAAAAAAAATCTCTGTTAAGTTGAAATATACATGCAAATATTTAGTTAATTTATCCATTTTTATTTTTTTTGGCTCTAATCTTATCAAGAAATAATTCAATCATCCTTTACTTCCTTTTTTCAGCTGGGAACTTCCATACGTTTGATTAAAAATATCAAAAGTCTGGCCTCTAGTATGAGTTGTAGGATGGATTTGTGATCACAGACTAGTTTCCAAATAATAAACGATGCTTGAAAATGAAAGGCGGAGTACCACTTGAACCGAAAAGAACCCTGGAAACAAAAATTCTGGAACAATTATTAATTTAAAGTTCTTGTTCAGTGAAAAAAGAAAACTGAAACCACGTGAGATTCCAAAATCTGTCGCCAATGCTTTTATTTGGGATACTACCGGTTTTCATAATACGGATTCTAATAAACATTTGGCTATAAAAGCCGATTACATCAAACTTGAAGCTGACTGAAATCTCTAGCATAAACTCAAATAATTTAACTAGATTAGATATTACACAAAGAAAAAAAACCTTATGGAATTAAAAAGTTGAAGAGTTTACCTTGCCAACTACAAGCATTGGTATCAAGAAAGAAGGAACTGCTGAAATCAATCCTAGAAGCAAATACTCCAATTCTGTAAATCTCTGTCAATTACCATAAAAATTAATAGCATGAAATCTGACTATATAGCACCATAATGATTAGCTAATGCTCTGTCGCCAACCACCAAAAAAGAAGCCCGAGAATTCTTTTTTGTCATTCTAATCTATCAAGAATAACTTACTGCAATGCAGAAATCAAATGTCAATCGAGAATGATTCAACCATACCTCGTAGAGTTTGAACGGCACAACGATTCCCAAACAGAGAGTGAGCCAGAAAGGAGTGTAACAGATAAAGAAAAGCTCTCCCCATCTCTTGCTCGGATTTGGAGCAAGCCATAAGCTCGAAAAGGAACTGGCCGATTCTTTGGCTGTGCCATTGCCAAACACAGTTCATCAGATGTCAAATTAGATTTTTGATATTATAAACCCTAAAAAAACCTTATATAGTATAGATCTATACCCAATTTTCCGGTCATTTCAGCTTTTGGATCTAGATTTAATGAATTTATAATCCCCAAATACCAATGCTTCGCTCTGTGAATTTAGGATCCGATGAAGTACCGCTCTTCAGTTTGCGCTGCTCTACTAGCTAGTGTTAGTGTTGACTCCCAAAGTAGTGGATAGTGTAGACCGAAAACGACGACAAAAGAGGTCCTTTATTGATTGAAATTACTAGTTTGCCATAACCTCTCTTTTTTTCAAAGATAATTTACCACAATAAATGCTTTTGATAATATTATATATCCGATGACAAAAAATCAAAAATACTCTCAATGTTTTTAATATCTTCATAAGTATCTTTAACGTTTAAAAAAAATTACAATATTTTTGAAGTTTAAGGTATCTTCAAAAATACTCTTATTATTTAACATAAGCATAAAAAAATCGTAAAAAATCACATCAATATCTGAAAAATCTTTTCTACCTCTCTCTATATAGTTTTTTAAATATTACTGTTCAAAATATCATCGCAAATACCCTTCAAGTTTTTCTTTTCTTCAAAAATACCCATGTTATAATAATTAATTTAACTTTATTAAAATATCTCTACTATAATAATTAATTTAATTTCATCAAAAATACTCATGCTACGATAATTAATTTAACTTCATCAAAAATGCTCATGCTACAATATTTAATTTATCTTCATAAAAAATATATCTACTTCTCAATAACACGATATAAAATATTTTCCAAAAATACCCTGAAGATAAATTAAGTTAATAAAGCACATAATATCAAGTTAAATATTTTTAGAAAATATTTTATATCGTGTTATTGAGAAGTAGGAGTACAGTAGAGACATTTTTAATGAAGTTAAATTACTTATTATATCATATATATTTTTAAAGAAAAATAAAACATCAAGGATATTTGCGAGAATATTCTCAATGGCAATATTCAAAAGGCTATATAGAGAGAGGTAGAAAAGAATTTTTCTGATATTAATGTAATTTTTCACAACTTTTTTATGCTTGTGTTAAATAATAAGGATATTTTTAAAAATACCGTAAACTTCAAGGGTATTGTAGTTTTTTTAAAACATTAAGGGTATTACTGAAGATATTGAAAATTTCAGGAATATTTTTGATTTTTTTCCCGCGTGAGTGATATATGTATAGTGGTGAAATTACCATTTTACCTATAATGTTAAACGGATATATAACGGTGATAACATTTGTGGGCATTTTTTATATTAAATAAAACTCAGGGATAATTTTGAAAAAACACAAAATCTCAAGAGTATTTGTGATAATAATCCCCAATTTTTAGAAGAAATTCATGGTTGCCAAAGCCAGTGACAATTGGTTGATATTCTTATTGAATTATATTCATATTTATATATTTTTTATTTTTTTGACTTAAATTAATACATTTTTAATATTATAATAAATTCAATCATTTTTAATTAATTTACTTATTTATAATAATAATAATAATTAATATTTTTATAAGTATAAAATAAATAACAGAAAATTTTAATTAAAAATAATAATTTACATCACGTTATGTTGAATTTATGTTCCGAACAATATCCCATTAATTTAAAAAATAGGTTAATATTCAAAATTGTTGAAATTTAGTGAAATTATTGAACATATATATATATATATATACCTTCACATACTCTTAACATCAAGACTATAACCTTTTATTGAAAGTTCCAAAAGGTATATATACCAAACCTAAGGATGGGCAAAAAAACTCTGGGTACGGTTCGGTTACGGTTATACTAAAAATCGTACCCGCGTCGTACCCGAAATTAATTATATTTATTTAAATAAATTATATATTAATTAAAATTTATTTATTTTTAACCTAATATATAAACCTAATTTATACTTGCCGTCATAATCCCTACTCACGCAGCGCCTCCTTTTTTTTCTTAATCTCTTATTTTCTCTCATTTTCCTTCCAATCTTTCATCTGCAGATCATCATGCATCTCTCACAGCGCCGCATCGTCGCCAGCCGCTGCGTCTTCTCCAGTCGCTGTGTCTTCTCTAGCCGCTGCGTCGTCTCTAGCCGCTGCGTCTTCTCCAGCTCCAGTCATCACCAATCCATTCATAGTGTTGCGTCGTGGAGAAGAAGATAAAGGTAACGTAGATAATAAAAACCTTGTGTATGGAGAATAAACTTGTATTATGATTTATGTAATGTTAATAAATGAGTTATAAAAGATTTATAAAATTCTGAATTGATTTGGGTAGTCTACTACTTACCAATAAATTATTTCAAGACCATCAACTTTTATGTTGTTGAGGAAAAAGAGATTATTGTGTGCTAAAACTGTGTGCTATTTAGTGTGTTAAAACTGTGTAATATGTGTGATGTGGAAGGCAATGTGTGTTGTGGAAGTGTATGTGTTGTGTGCTCACAGAAAATGTGTAAAAGTGTAGTGACAAGTGTTGTGTAAATTGTGAACCAATGTGTTAAAACTGTGTGTGCTAAAACTATGTAATATGTGTGATGTGGAAGGAAATGTGTGTTGTGTGCTCACAGAAAGTGTGTAAAAGTGTAGTGACATGTGTTGTGTAAATTGTGAACCAATGTGTTAAAATTGTGTGTGCTAAAACTGTGTAATATGTGTGATGTGGAAAGAAATGTGTGTTGTGGAAGTGTATGTGTTGTGTGCTCATAGAAAGTGTGTAAAAGTGTAGTGATATGTGTTGTGTAAATTGTGAACCAATGTGTTAAAACTGTGTGTGTTATTTAGTGTGCTAAAAATGTGTAATATGTGTGATGTGGAAGGCAATGTGTGTTGTGGAAGTGTATGTGTTGTGTGCTCACAGAAAGTGTGTAAAAGTGTAGTGACATGTGTTGTGTAAATTGTGAACCAATGTGCTAAAACTGTGTGCTAAAACTGTGTAATATGTGTGATGTGGAAGGAAATGTGTGTTGTGGAAGTGTATGTGTTGTGTGCTCACAGAAAGTGTGTAAAAGTGTAGTGATATGTGTTGTGTAAATTGTGAACCAATGTGTTAAAACTGTGTGTGCTATATAGTGTGCTAAAATTGTGTAATATGTGTGATGTGGAAGGCAATGTGTGTTGTGAAAGTGTATGTGTTGTGTGCTCACAGAAAGTGTGCTAAAACTATGTATGCTCACAGAAAGTGTGCTAAAACTATGTGTGCTATTTAGTGTGCTATTAAGTGTGCTAAAATTGTGTGTGCTATTTAGTGTACTAAAACTGTGTGTGCTATTAAGTATGCTAAAACTGTGTGTGCTATTTAGTGTGCTAAAATTGTGTGTGCTATTTAGTGTGCTAAAATTATGTGTGCTATTTAGTGTGCTAAAACTGTGTGTGCTATTAAGTGTGCTAAAATTATGTGTGCTATTTAGTGTGCTAAAACTGTGTGTGCTATTTAGTGTGCTAAAATTGTGTGTGCTATTTAGTGTGCTAAAATTATGTGTGCTATTTAGTGTGCTAAAACTGTGTGTGCTATTAAGTGTGCTATTAAGTGTGCTAAAACTGTGTGTGCTATTTAGTGTGCTAAAATTATGTGTGCTATTTTGTGTGCTAAAACTGTGTGTGCTATTTAGTGTGCTAAAACTGTGTGTGCTATTAAGTGTGCTAAAACTGTGTGTGTTATTTAGTGTGCTAAAACTGTGTGTACTATTTAGTGTGCAGCCACGTTCCAGGATAAGGATCACTGGCATTAGAGGTTATCATATCAAGACTATCCAGAGATTTTAAATATCATGACAATTGAATATGTTGAAAAGGTAACTTGAGATAATAGAAAATATAAGTATATATTTTTTATATATGAATTTACATTTTGAAAGTTATTTTTTTCAGAATTGTTCACCACAATCATCTCAAGGATTAAATGGCATTGAATTTAATGTGGAGGTAACGAGTGGTGGAACTTCAAGTGACGATCAACATACAAATGTTTCTCTCCTTACATCAACCTCTTCACCTGAAAATACACAAAGTCAACCATCAAATGAATGTAGTGAGGAAGAAGATGGGAAGGCTAAATTAAAGTCTGAAGCATGGGTTCATTTTGATAGGAAGAAAATTAATGGTATATGGAAGGTAATATGTAATTATTACGGAAAACGGTTAAGAGGTGATACAAGGAATGAGACATCTCATTTGAAAGCACATACAAAAGGTTGTCCATTCAAACGTCAAGAAAGGGGTATCAGTCAATCATTGTTAAATCCTAACAAGAAAAGGGATAGAATTGAATTAGGACATTGGAATTTTGATTCTCAAGTTTCTCATGATAAATGTGCAAAGATGATAATTTTACACGAGTATCCTCTTAGTATTGTAGAACATCATGGATTTAGGGAATATTCACATTCATTACAACCAATATGGAAGCCTATTTCTCGGGCGACAGTTAAGAGAGACATTATAAAGATTTATGATGTTGAGAAAAAAAATGATGGATATGTTGGAGAATAATAAAAGTCGTGTTGCAATCATGAGTGATATGTGGAAGTCTTGAAATCAGAACAAAAGATTCATGGCTGTAACTTGTCATTTCATTGATGACAATTGGTATTTGCATAGTAAAATAATAAGGTAATTTTTAAGTTTATTGTTAAAATTTATACAATTCCTATTAAATATTTTTTTAGAAATTTGATATACTAAATGATTGTATATAAAAAATTTATTGTTACTATATAATTTTTTGTAGGTTTATATATGTTTTTGCTCCACACAATGCTGCAGTTATTGGTTAATAACTAATGAGTTGCTTTTTGGATTGTAACATTGATCGTAAGATTTCAACCTTAACTTTAGATAATTGTTCTACTAATGATTCAATGCTACCTAATCTGTTAGATTCATTAGATAGAACTTCAATGTTATTGTATGGAGATATTTTTCACATGCGTTGTACTACTCACATATTAAACTTAGTAGTGAA
The DNA here is from genome assembly GCA_037013495.1 of Hippophae tibetana. Lineage (NCBI taxonomy): Eukaryota > Viridiplantae > Streptophyta > Magnoliopsida > Rosales > Elaeagnaceae > Hippophae > Hippophae tibetana. The sequence continues at coordinate 3,855,330 of CM072812.1, forward strand.
AGATGGGTTAAATCTAATTTCTCAATGCATTGTTAAAGTTAGAGATAGTGTTGCATATTGGACAGCAACACAAAAGAGGGAGGAAAAATTTTAAAAGATTGTATCTCAAGAGATAAAGTCTTCTTGTAAGAATTTATCTCTTGATTGTCAAACTCGTTGGAATTCTATTTTTATAATGCTTAAAAATGCATTGTTTTATGAGAAAGTGTTTCCTCGTTTAAAACAATTAGATAAGAATTATAATAGTCTTCCTGATGCATTGGATTGGAAAATGGCAAGTACAATTTGTGATAAGTTAGAAGTATTTTACAAGGTTACTGAATTGATTTCTGGTTCCAACTATCCCACCATAAACATGTTATTTCCTCATATTTGTGACATCAAATTGTCATTATATAATTGGATTAATGATGAGGATAATTTGGTCAAGGGAATGACGCCAAACATGCTTGTAAAATTTGATAAGTATTGGCAAGAAGTTAATATTGTCATGGCTATAGAAGTTGTTTTGGATCCTAGATTTAAGATGAATTATCTCGAATTCTATTTTCTAAAAATATATGGAGAGAATGCCTTTTTTGAAATTGAAAAGGTGAGAACAAAATGTTATGATTTGATAAATATGTACCGAAATAAACGAATTTTAGAAAAGAGTCGACAAATTGAATTTTCAACACGTTCCAATACATCTCAAAGTTCAAAATGTACTAGTGTTCTTAATCCTAGTGGTATAAATGAGTATAAACAATGGAAATTAATGCAAAATAAAGTTAGATCTTTGAAATCTAAGTTAGATTCTTATTTAGAGTAGGCTGATATAGAAATTTCGGATGAAGAGTTTGATATATTGTCTTGGTAGAAGTGTAATAAACATAAGTATCCAATAATGCATGATATGGCTAGAGATATCTTGGCTATTCCGGTCACCACAGTTACTTCAGAATCTGTATTTAGTACAAGTGGTAGAGTAATGAGCAAACATCGTAGTAGACTCAAAGAAAACACATTGGAAGCTTTGATGTGTACTCAAGATTGGTTATGAGCTAATATTCATAAACAAGGTATAAGTTTATATATTTAATACATATTATATTTTATTAACATTTGTTTTATGTATTATATATTAATTATTTAGTCATGTATTTAAATATTTTATAATTTATTCAGATATGTTATCTCCTGGTTCATCCGCTTCCACTATTAATATTGTAGAAGATGATGTTGAGGTAAAAAAATTACATTATTGATTAATCAATTTATTATTTTGGTTTATAAAAGTGGTTTTATATGTTTGATTTTTGTAGAAAATGTGCACAGTTGATGAATAATTAGAAGAAAGAAGTTTTGATTTATTGTAATTGAAGTTTTCTTAAATTTATTTAATTAGATTTCAATATTTGTATTAGTTTATAATATTTTATTTATATCTTGTGTTTCTTGTTTATATCATTATATGTATTTAATCTTATCTAGATTCATATAAATATATATTATTAAATGTTAATTTTTTTTATCATAAACTCAAAATAACAAATTCAGATAATAAATTCAATATGTTGTTTTGGTTGAATTGCATTGCTAAAGGGCGCTCAATTGAATAGGATTTTGAAAAACGGTTTTTTTTTCGGTTTTTTTTCAATAACTGTCCCGAACTGTTAACCGCGGGTAAAAAATTGTCCCCGAACTGCAACGGTTCGGACGATTTCGGGGATAGATTTTATAATTCAATTTGGGGACGGTTATATTCAAATCCGTCCTCGCCCGTCCCCATGCCCATCCCTAACCAAACCTTCTAAAACAGGTTCTGTAAGATTTAATTAACTTTAGACGGAGGTTCGATAGTATCCATTTAATCTCTTCGTGATTTAAAATATTTTTGTGAACGATCAACAAATTAATAGCGTCATATAGATATTATGAACACTTGAAATGTCCATTTTAATGAAATGAATAACCATGAATTCTTTTAGATTGTAATATTCTTTGAATATAATATAATTGTTTATTTTTTTCAATAATTATCTCTCATAAACGAGTTAATCATAAGAACTTCTTGTAACTCAATATGTGATTCCCGTTATTACCAATACGATACCACATTCTTTGGCATAACCATGAATGGTTATAAAAAAAATTCTACAAATTTAGAATAATTTCACAAATCAAAATAGAACAAAAATAATATCAAAGATTTTAACGTGAAAACCTTCCAAAATTAAAGTAATAATCACAGAACTCGTAGGCCACTTAAAATTTTCACTATAATAAAATGAAATTACAAACTTCACATTTAGTTATATCACAAAAATACAATAAATATGTATATTCAATTTATGGGTTTTAACTTCACAAATTAGCTCTCTCAAATTTCTTCTCTAAAAAAATTTTCTACTGAGGTTTTATGTTTTCCTTTTCTCTCAGGTTGTTCTTCTATCTATATTGAGATGTGAAGCAAAGATTTTTATAAAGAAAAAGCTACATCTTTCAAGCCAAAACTTACATAGACATACAATCCAAAGTTTTGATTTTTTTTTCTTCTTCTTCTCTCAAACATTCATTATTAAATATTGAATGCCTTTTTTTTTCTTTGTTTCTAGCCCACATAGTTGGACCAACACCTCGTATAAAGATATCAAATAATATATTATTTTAGAACATTTCTATTTAATTTGTTCTAATGATTATAAATTCAAGTATAATTCAAATAATTTAAAATTCTCTCTTCTCAACAAGCAAAAAATGATATAAATTATTATATAAGTTAAAATTCAATTTAAATGAATTTTATTATTATTTTATTTTGCTCTTAATTTAATTTATATAAATTAAGCTTCTTGAATTTTTTTAAATAATATATAAGTATTTTTTTTTAATAATATGACGGAATAATAACCTAAGTTTTTAAAAAATATTTTAAGATTTTCTTTATTAATATAACATATTTTTTAATAATCTCATTCTTTAATTTTGATATATTTAATAACATGACATTGATTTATTTTTTAAAATAACTGAGATAATCTTAAATAACTTTTAATAATTGAAAATAATTATTAATAAAATGATTGTAACTTTGTTTAAAAAAATTGAAATTACAATCCATAATTTTTTTAAACTATACTTCTAGTATTTTTTTAATAATATATGAAATTAATCATAATCAAAATATTTTATTAGATTATTAATTTAATGTGTCTTTGTTTGTCAATATATCTAACTATAAAGGTGATTCATATTTCTTAAAAATAAAATAGAAAAATAATTAAGAATGAATTAAATAGATAAACAATTATTAAAAAATAAGAATATAAACACTAATTAAATTATACTTTTAACACTAATTATTATAAAATATCATATGTTTTGTTCAATTTTTTTATCGATTTACTTTCATTTTTAAAGGAATAAAAAATGATTTATTTAAAAACAATTGAGTCAAATGAGATATAACAACTTATCCCACATCAATACCGTCCTAACCATTACAAATATAAATGGTACAAAATAAGATAAATTTATAAATATAATATGTTTTATAGTAGGTAAATTTGTAAATATGATATGTTTTATCATGGGTAAATTTATAAATATAATATATTTTATCAATGTTTACATCTCTAACCGCATACTCCAATATCACTAAATGATGGTTTAAATCATATCTTTAATATTTTTAAAGTTATTATAAGTTCATCAAACATATTGTAAATATTTCATTGCATTTTCTCTCCGTCTTTACCTGGTTCACTTAAGCTCACTCAATTTTGTTAGTCCCATCACCAATATGTAAAGGTTCATTGCATAGTTCATTAAGAATCACTCAGCAAAGTTCATCTTTTGACACAAATTTCACATGCGTTAATAATCATCAAACCATTAGTTATGATACGAATTTGTAAAACCCAACAAGTTAATAAATTTCTCATAAATACTATCTGATTTCAACACAAAAGATCAACATTATTGAAAAGATTAACCAAAACACTAACAAATCATTCTAAATTATCATATTTTTTCGTGGGATTTCTCCCATAATAATCCTTTTCAACCTTACACACATTTTGTGAATGCTTTGTATTCCATTTGGCCAATGCATACCTATGCAGTACAATTATACCATCTTCAATTAGAGGCATATATATATATATATATTACATCATATTTTATTTATTATAAAAATAATATTTAGATTTTACATTCATTTTATAAAAGTTTAATTTTTTTTGTCACGAAAAAATATTCGTATAATGATAAAGATAATTTTAAAAAATTCAATCATTGTATAGAGACAATTGTAACTTAAATAAAATATAATGAAAGAATTAAAAAAAATATATAAAAAATAATTATTTATCTTTATACAATTATTATTTTTTCATAACAATGTGATTAAATCATTATAAAAAATAAATACATAACTTATGTATCATATTTAAAATAAATATAAAACATTTACAATCAACTTTCCACGTAAAAATATGTGATTTTAACATAGACCGTATTCCGTATTCCTCTTCCCCCTCTACTTTTTTTTTCTTTATTTGGTTCCTTTCTATCTCCTTCACACTAATTATTCATTATCGAAAGTTTTATTGAATCGTAATATTAAAGTGTAATAGATTGAAATGATATAATAAACAATTTATAGTTTTTTTTACTATAACAAAAATAATTGTGATAATATAATTATATTTTTAATTTAAAAATAAATGTATATTATAATGTGAAAAAGTTGATTTTTAAAGCAATAATTTTAATGAAAAATTCACACAATTATAATATCAAAATTATACATTATAATAAACAAAAACAAAAAAATAATATAAAAACTCATATTTAATTACTGTATTTTTTTATTTTTGTGGTATAAACTATCTGTGAATAAAGTTTTTAAAATTATTGCTACATAAACGAGTCTTTAATTTGATTAACTAGTATTGTTGTTATAAAGTCGTAAACAAATACAAATAACTTAAATTTAAATTCGTATATAATATTTTAAATTAAAGATTTTAATATAAAACTAAATACATATTATCAATTACCATGAAATATATATTATTTAGTTAAGTATATTAAATTATATATTGAGTTCAACTGAATCACTTTGTAAAATACTATTTTTATTTTGAAGTTAAATTATTTTTTAAATATAATATTTAAAATTAAAAAAAAATAGATACATATATATCATTCAATTTAGTGATGAATTTTCCATTAAAGAATATTTATTGTTGAAATATTAAAATTTAAGGCAATAATTTTTATATATTACTCGTTTAAGTCAACAGTTTTTATATATTACTTGTTTAATTTTTTTTGGTACTGTTTAATTTTTTATTTATTTTTAACAATTAAATACTTATATATATATATATAATTCAAAACCAGAAAAACCATAAGTATAATATAAGAAAGTTTTTAAATATTGTTTTAAATTTTATATTAGTATCAATTATTTTATTTTAATTAGGTAATTATATCAATTAACTTATTGTGAAGTCGTCCAAATTATTTTCTTGGCATAAAATATAATTATATAACTTACCTCCTATATATTGAGACGTGACAACTTATATTTTCTGTCAATATGGTAAATTGCTAATTACTACGAAAATACCATGATGGGGCTTCTATAGAATTGCTTCATTTAAATATTACTACAAAAATATCATGTTTGGGTTTCTATAGAATTGCATCATTTAATTTTCAACTTGCATTTCACAATAAAGCCCTTCAAATTCCAGAGGTCAATTTTGGTCATTGATAGACTTATATATATTGTGATACTATAATTAATTAACCAACCCATGCAAGTAAATTTTTATTTTAAAAAATTATTTGTGTAAATTAAAATATATATCTTGACACTATAAAAAGGGTCTTATTTTAGAATGCTAGCTTATTAGATTTTCCATCTATGGTTAAACGAATTTACTAATTATGACCTGGAATGTAAGTTATGAACTCCTAGGTTCAAGTAATTAACTATTAGAGAAAGTCAGAAATGTAAAAAAAAAAAACTCTCACAAAAACTAACACTGCTGTTTTAAGGTGTGAGTTTGTTTTGGGAATACCCGTTGTGCTGTCTATATAAGAATAGTTACAATTCTTAATTAGATAAAGAATTATTAAACACAATAAGGATTTTTTTTTTTTTAAAGTGATCAGTATGGCTTGTTCACCAGCATCATGCAGAAATCTACAGGAGATATGTGCAATTGTTTTGCTTGCCTGCTTGCTCCTACGGAGTCGAGGTATGTAACCTTCACACTTCTTCCTTCTTCTTTTTCTCTCCTTGAGATAAATAAAATACAATTTTAGTAATAATGATAAAAACTAATTCATACAAATATATAAGTAATTAAATTTGATAAATCAAGACTAAAAAAATTTGTATAATTTGCAAGTTTGTATAATTTTTCAATAAATATCAAAATAATAAATAAAGAAAATAATAAGTTTCTTTTAAAAAATTAACGAAGATACGAAATGATATGATTTACTGATTTATAAAATAAATCAATAATGTAAGATTATTTTTTGACTATTTCTAATTTTTATATATTTCTTCACTTATAGATTTTTATTTTTAACTATAACAAACACATATTTTACTTTATAATTTTTAAAGAATATTTTAATAATTTAAAAAAATTTAAAAAAGTATGCGGATGAAATAACTAACGATGTTATTGATTGGGATTATCTTTGATAATCGTCTAACTTTAATATCATTAGATATATATTTTTAAAATGTTAATAACATTCGTGAATAAAAAACAAACCTTAAATGCATTTTTGGTATTTTTCATTAAAAAAGTTATCACTATTATTTACTGTAACATCCATCATTCTAAAAAAATATTTGTAAATATTTAATAAAAATTAAGAGTATGAAAGATATTTTAAATTTTTTTGAAACCTTAGAGATATCATTACAAAATTTCCCATTTGTTAGCCCAATATGGAGAAAAAGATGACTTTCTATCATTGTCATGGGCTATAAGGTTATTCAATAAGTTTTTGATTTTTTATATGATATATTGAATATTATTCGTAATATTATATTAGAATTTGTAAGCTATTGAAAATAATAGATCTAGATAAAAATTTAAATTTGAACAAAACATAAACTAGCATAAATATAAAATAAGTTATCCTAGATTCATACACGGATAAAAATGAATCAACATGTAACAAAATATAGGTAAAGAAATATAAATAAATACTTTTATTTAAATCAATAGAAAAGAAAGATATAAAATATATTATACCTAAAAGGTCTCCTATGTATTTATCAAAAGGTAAACCATTATTTCATAGAATATGGATCTTCTGTCCCAATTGGCTCGCTTCAATAAAAAATTACCATGTATTGTTCATTTTTACATCACATTTTTTTACCCATCATATTAATTAATAATAGATGTTTAAGGATTAATGAGAATATCTGAGGAGTTTATAGATAAAAAGCATAATTGTATAACCAAAAACAAATACATGCTATAATTTTTTGGTTTAATTAGATGACATAACTCATTTTTATATATGAAATTTTATTTTTTCTCTTTAAAAAAACACATTTATTTTTTTACAACGTAAATGAATTTATGATTTTTAATATTGTACGAAAATCAACTATGCTTTTTTATTAAACAACTAGATTATTTATGTATAAAAATATACTTTTTTTATTAAAAGTGTCACACACCATAGAAAAATCTAAATTCTTTAGCTTTTTAATATTTTTCTAACTCGGAGTACAATGAGTTACTATTTAAAAATAACCTCAAGTTAAATCTTTGCACGTTATTATTTCCAAGGAAAAAATGTAATAAAGATCTTTTTTTTAATAAAAGTGTTATTTATTCATCTAATTTTAAAAAATTGTTAATTAATCATTTTATTTATAAAAAATATACTCATTACAAGTAAAAAGATTAAATATCAAATTTTACAAGTAAAAAAATTAAATATCAAAATTTTAAAATTAAGAGATTAAATAACATATTTTGTATAAATAAAGGTATAAATGTGAACTTCCATCCTATTTTTCTTTCTCAGAAGGGAGTGACTACTTTTCTAATTTTGAAAAATTGATTTATTAGAATGACTTTGAGGCAATTTTTGGGTGCCAAAAGGGTAAGAAAAATTTGGAGAACAAATTTAGTGATGAGTGAACAATAATATGCCGATAATTATAAACTTTTACATTTACAGTTGAAGCAAATGCTGAGGCAAATACATCAAACCCTGAAGAATTAGAGGTTAAGAGGTCTGATTTCCCAAGTGATTTTGTGTTTGGAGTTTCTACTGCTGCAGCACAGGTAAATACCAATAACTATAATGGGCAAACTCTTCTTATAATATTAGATCTTCGTCCTTAATTTTTATTACTTTGTTTTTTCTTCCCCCTCTCTGATATAAAATTAGCATCTACTTAAATTATAAAAGCTTGTAATGGATGTAGATAGAAGGATCATCAAATAAAGGAGGGAGAGGACCTAGTGTTTGGGACGACTTTGTTAAGAAATACCCAGGTAAGGGCACCATTCATCCTGTAAGTTAAATGATTACATTAGTTCCGTAACTTTCGATTAAAGCACATTAATCCCATAACTTTGAAAACAAATACATTTTAATTACAAAAAAAATGTGTATATAAGTTTTGTTATTTTGATTTTTGAAATTAAAATACATATTTTTTCAAAATTATACTGCTAATACGTTTCAGTTGAAAGTATCAAGACTGAAACACACGTAATTTACATTTAAAAAATATCTACTTTATTATTTTATTTAAAAATTTCCCTTTTTATTTTTTTTTAATTTTATTTGACTTGTTCTATCCGGCAACATATATATATGCTTATCATCGTTTTCCTTTTTCACAATTATGTTTAGGAAAAATTTCAGACGGCTCTAATATGTCTACTTCAATTGATTCATATAAGCGATACAAGGTGAGTTGTTTCAGTGTATATTGTCACAAAAACCTCTACATGCATTTAGTGGCGGATTTAAGATTTATAATGAGAGGGTAACCATGTAAAAACAGAATCAATGGCCATGCTATCAGGGAGAACACTTTAATACATTTATATATAAAAAATAAAAATAAAATCTCACAAATTTATAAAAATTAAAGAACAAAAAAAAAAATTAACGGGTCCTTTTGGTTTCCATACAAATCCGCCTGTGCATGCAATCAACTAATTTTTGTTGAGAGGGATCTTTTTTATACACATTTTTGCAAATACATATATATGAATGTGATTGCAGGAAGATGTGAAACTTTTGAAAGCCATTGGTGTTGATTCTTACAGATTTTCCATCTCTTGGACCAGGATTCTACCCTGTAAGCACTTCAATTATATATTTCTTTTTTTGTTTATTTTCATGGATGTATATATGTTATTTGTCTTGAAATGAAAGTGTTTTCATTCCCCCCCCCCCCAAAAAAAAAACAAGAATATTTATCATTGCATTCTGTGTAAGCCATATCTAAATTTTGGGGCAATTGCCATTTATATAACTATATATATATACCTTCCCTAGCCTTAATACCTGCAGAGTAATTATTTGGTAAAATTGTTCTGATATTAGTGTTATTTTTTTATCTGGAGACAATAATTTTCAAAAATAAGTTAGGTACTTTGTACGTCTTAGCTTGAACATTGCTACAATCAGAGGACTTTTGAAGATTTTGTAACATGTAATAAATTGTTAATTGTTTGATTAGTTTTGAATTATCAATTATCTTAACCATTTTTGTGAAGTCTGGGGATTATTGTTGGCTAGAATAATTATAATTTTTTTTTGGTGATTTATTTTAATTACAGATGGATCTTTAAGTGGTGGAGTAAACCAAGCTGGTATTGATCACTACAACAATCTGATTGATGAATTAGTAAAGAATGGTAAGAAGACAGGGATTAGTTTATTTGCATTATATTCATATATGTCACTTTATATCGATCCCCCAACTCCATTTTGTATTTTTATGTAGGCATAAAGCCCTATGTCACCTTGTTCCATTTCGATTCACCTCAAGCCTTGCAAGACAAGTATGGAGGGTTTGAAAGCCCTTCAATTGTGTAAGCAGCTATCATGCTCTTTTCATAAATATGTCTCACATCAAAAACACAAACTATTTGTATAATTATTCAAGTTAGCATAGTTGAAGCTCCACACTAAGAATCATGTTATGTATTCGAAAAGAAAAAGTCTTTTTATGTAAGTTTTTGATAAATTATTACGTTTGAATATGTGTTGAAATGAGTTTTATTTTTAAAATTGTATTCTCAGGCATCTCTATCTAATAAGAAACTATAATATTAGTTGTGATTGTAATATATTTGTAATATATATGAATGTTCAAACCATAAAAGTTTTTAACGGCGAATACTATTTTTGAATATATGTTTAAATGAGTTTCATTTTTAAACAGTGTTAATTTTTAGTGTTAATTGACTTACATTATTTCAACTCATGATTCTATTGTCTTTTTTTTTTTTTGTGTCAGGAATGATTTTAAGGATTATAGTGAAATTTGTTTCAAAGCCTTCGGAGATAGAGTTAAGAATTGGATTACAATAAACGAACCATTTATTATAGCCAATTTTGGTTATGACCTTGGAGTTGCTGCACCTGGAAGGTGTTCACCACCGTATATAGCAGGTCCATGTACGTCTGGTAACTCATCTACTGAACCTTACCTCGTAAGCCACAACCTTTTACTTGCTCATGCAACTATTGTTAGTCTCTACAGACATCAATTTCAGGTAATTTTTCATATCATTATTAGTACTAGATTAATCATGTATGGTTTTTATTTGTTGTATGTTCAATTTCATATTCTTTTATTTATGTTTTGTAGGTAAAACAAAGAGGAAAAATTGGAATAAGCCTTGTGGGACGATACATTGAACCTTATTCAAACTCGCCTAAAGACAAAGCTGCAACAAAAAGGCTTATGGACTTTGAACTTGGATGGTTAGTATTTGGGTCGATGCACTTTTGAATTACCAAAGACAGAGAGGAGTCTCATGATATTGTATAATTACATTAATACTATGTTATTAGGTACATGGAACCACTAGTTTATGGAGATTATCCAAAGAGCATGAAAGCTATGGTTAAGAACAGACTACCTATCTTCACTAACAAAGAGAAGAAATTGGTAAAGGGTTCTTTTGATTTTATTGGCATCAATTATTACACTTCTAGATATGGCAAAAGTGCTAGTCCAGTGAAGACACCACGCTACTCCACCGACTCTTTAGCAAAAGAAGAAGGTAACTCTATCTCTCTCTTTTTCTTCCGCTTCAAAATTAAGACAACAATTCAGGTGGCAAAAGTCAAGTAGACTTTTAGAAATGAGCAATTTAGCTCTCTTGTTTTAAATTTTAACGATTCAATGTAATAACTTTATAAAAAAAATGTGCATTTTAGATCTAAAATGAGTGAAGATAATAATGATCTCGTTTTTATGTAAAATAGGTTAATTTAATTCCGTTATTATTAGTTTAGATATTATAAATTATATTATTATAAAAATAAATACATGTAATATCATAATTATTAAAAATGTATATTTTAATCTTATAATTACTTAAAATTATATATTTTAATCTTAGTTTTAAATTATATTTTTTACATTAAAGTATTTTATTTTTATAAATTATTGGACTAAATTAATACAATCATAAATTACTAAACTAAATTTACCTATTTCATGTAATAACAAGACATCTAAAACCTTAGTTTAGTTATAAAAATTTAAATTTGAAGCACTTATATGCACTTTTTTGAGACTATAAAAGTGTATATTTTTTAAAATTACGATATTAAAGTAATTAAATTAAAAATTACTGTTACAATTCACTATTTTTTTCTAAAGTGTAACTTCATGCCTTTTTCCATTTCTTTTGTGATATGACTCTGCTCACGCTGTTGTTGTCATTGCAGTTCAAAAGGATGGTGTTCTTATCGGTCCTAAAGTAAGAGAAGGATATAATTAAGATTGTTAATATATATATATTTATTTACTCTGGTTAAATCATATTTAATAATAATTGATTTGATTAATTTGCAGGCCGAAAATAGTAGTTTTATCTACATTTATCCAACTGGGCTGCAGAAAATTTTAGAATTCATAAAGAAAAACTACGGGAACCCCACAATTTATATAACTGAGAATGGTATAAACTCTCTCATATGCATTTTTTATACAAAATTTGATAAATATTTATTTGTATTTTTAGGAATTTTTTTTTTTAATTTTGAAAAAAGTAATTTAAAATGCATTATCTTTTACTAAATTAATTACTCTAAATCATTTTCAAGCCTTGAAAGTCATGGTGTACATTTTGCACAAACTTGCAGGAATTAGTGATACAAATAACAATGATCGTGGACTTGACGTTGCTTTAAACGATCCTCACAGAATTACTTATATTCTTCGACATCTATATCGAATTCATTTTGCAATAAAGTAAGCCATCTCATTCATAAACAAATGATAGGAAACTTTTCTTATTTGATGGTTTTGTTTGGATACATTATTATTTTTATACAACAAGTATTCATATTTATTATCACTTTTATTTACGTAATTATCGCATATTTATGATACATATAAAGAAAAATAGAAAATAAAATACACGGAGAGATTTCAAAGCTTGCAACAATCTTTGTTTCTGCATGCCTTGAAAGAATATTAAGGGTTGTTTGTTTCTTGTATCCTCCAAAAATTCTTTTGATAGCAAAACACTTTATGATGAAACAGTAATTTTTTTCATCGTAAGTGCTTTCAGAACTCAAAAAACATATTTTGTGTTTGCGGAAACACAGACTTTTTTATGAAATCACTTTTAACAAAAACAACCTACTTTAATTTGCTTAATATTTTTTTTTCCTGAACAGAAATGGTGTAAATGTGAAAGGATACTTCTACTGGAGTTTATTTGATGATTTTGAATGGGGAGATGGGTACACATCAAGGTTCGGACTTTATTATGTGGACTACAAAAATAACCTCAATCGCATTCCTAAAAGATCAGCCAAGTGGTTTCACCATTTTCTCAAAGGTCACAACATTCATTCTTCATGATCTGTCTCTAATGGCTTAAGAACTCAAAGTTCCCATCTAACTATTCAGGCTGTCTTTAAATGTAAGGAGTGGAGTTCATGAATATATATATATATATATATATAAAAGGAGTGAACCAAAATAAAATGTAAAGTAAATTTAAATTTTAAATAATTTTTATGTAATATATATAACTCTTATTTTAAACAAATTAATTAGAATCCTTATCTTGAAAAAATAAGATAATTTAAAATGATATATAAGTGTTTGTATTATTCATTTCAATAAGATTTACAAACTCTCTAACAACTATGGAAAACTCATTGAATAGTTGGGCTTCCATAATTAATAATTTTTTAAAATAATTAAACAATTCCATATTTTCTTTCTCCAAAAGAAGTTCCTCAGTTTTTTTCTTTTCTTTTCAATTCTCTCATCTCTTTCACCAGCAACGAGAAACCATGATATTACATATTAAATTTAAAGGAGAAGAAGAAGAGGAATAGAAAAAACTGTCGAGGATGAAAGAGAGAGATTTATTTTATTTTTTAAGAATATGAACATTACATGAATGTGAAGAAAAGGAGGGAAGAAAATGAAATCTAGAACCAAAAAAAAAAAAAAATACAATTTCTGAATTTTGTAGAAAAAGTTACGAAAGAAGGTATTTTTTCCTTTCAGATTTGTTCAGTTGATCTATATATTGCGGTTGATTCGGCAAATTAGTTTTTTTTTTGTTTAAAACTATTTGTTTTGCATAAACTTAAAAAGTAATTATTTGTTTTCATAACTTTATAGTAATACTCCCCCCCTTAAAAACATCAGATTTTTTTTAGTAATAATAGCATAACATGTATTTTATTTAAAATTTGAGCAAAATTAGGATAATTTATTTAAAAAAACTAAATAAGAAAATATCTAATTTAATTAATTTTAAATTATTAGCTATTTTCATTTTGGAATTAAATCAAATAATTTTAAAATCCACTAATATTACTTAATACATTTGATGTATCATGAACATGTTACCCACATTGTTCTGTAAGTTTAATCAAGTAAAAAAAAGTATATAAAAAACTAAAATAATAAAGAGAATATATAGCTTTTCATAGAAATAATAATATATGAAATAAACAAATTGAACAAAATTAATTAAAATAAAAATGGTCAAGAATAAAAACAAACATATAAACATAATAATAATAACAACTAATAAAATAAAAAAAATAAACAAGTAAAATAAAAAATTGAAAAAAAGAAGGTAACATAGTTGCAAAGGCCCAGTGTATATATTGGCTTCCCCATACTTACCCTAATATCGCTCTCTGTTTTCCACATCAACGCTGGCCGTCAAGTATCCTCCAACTCTACTGCCGACGGCCAATAGTCTCCACAGTCTACTCTCCCAATCGTATTCTGCGTGGTTGGCTTTTAGTTTGTAATAAGTAATCTCTCTGACTTATCTTGATTTATTGGTTTCAGTTTTATTCTTTGTGCATATAATTGCCGACCTTGTGTGCATGGTATTATGTTATGACTTACTAGCTAGTTTTGCGAAAATAAACTCTTGAGCCGCCCACGGGTAAAATCTCTAACTAGATTATCAGTAGCTCTCTTTTCTCTTCAAAATCTTTCATTTTTCGTTTATTTTGTTCTATTTTTTCTGTGAATTTTTATATCCCCATATTGTTGTGTTTATTGAGTTATTTAGTTCTTAATTTCCATTGCAGAGAGATAGTAACGAGTTCCTCAAATGGCGCTTTATCTTCTGTACGAGTCTGCTTCTGGTTACGCTCTCTTTCAAGCTCAAGGAATCGATGAGATTGGTCAGAACACCGAAGCTGTTCGGAACTCTGTTTCAGACTTGAACCGGTTCGGTAAGGTGGTACAGCTCACCGCTTTTTACCCATTCGAGTCTGCCCTCGATGCTCTCAACCAATGCAACTCAGTCTCTGAAGGTCCGAACCCTCAGACCTAAGTCTTTACTATCAGTCTATTTGTGCTATTTGGATGTAACAGCCTGGCATGTTTGAACATAAAAGGAAGATTTTTTAATTAGAGTTTATTGGTATTAGATGCTTCCATTTGATGCTACTTCTTGGCGGTGAAGATTGAAATATTTTGGGAAAACAATATTTATATCCCCTTAAAATTTGTAACCACGAAAATAGCACCCTTGTGTCTAACTCATATGTAAAATAGCACCCTTGGATGTCGTTTTTTTGAACTTTGGGCAATTAAACACATTCAATGTTGAACTTCAGGCAATTAGGCTCTTCTAGTGTTGAACTCCAACAATTATACACTTTTAATGTTGAATTTTGGGCAATTAAACCTGTTCATTGTTGAGCTCCGATCAATTGGGCCACATTTAATGTTTTTGGATATTATTTTTGTTGTTATAAGTTTCAGAGATATTATTTTATGTATTTTCCCAAATATTTTTTATTAAGGTTATATTTTATGTTTTGTTCGCAGAATTAAATTCAATAGAAACAAGATTACTACTACTATGTTTCCTTTGGCATTAGAATACAAATAACGATAATATTAAAATAATTTATAAATTAAAAATGCAGAAAAATTAAAAAATAAATCCTTTTGATTTTTAAATGAGATAAAATAATAAAAATAATAAATAGTGATTATACAAATATAAGAAATTAATGATTAATGCATATTCTTGAGGATGTGGGAGTGGGAGGAATAAGCATTCCTGTTGTAATGATTATATTATATTCTAAATTAACAGTCTAATCAAACACATGAATACTCTAAATTTGCATTACCCTTCTTATTATTGTGAACCAAATATGGCTTACCATGATCTACCATGATGTGAGTGTTTGTGGATGCAATCATTAGTAGGATAAGCTTTGAAGGAATGAAATCTGAACATGTAAAATGTAGGAGAATCTGTATTAGTGTGCATTTTTTCATTTCTTTTATGGATGATTTAAGATTTAGTTACTATGCAATTTTTTTATCATTGTGCATGTTTTTTGGATTTGTGTCCTCTTTGTATCACACTATCACCTCACATTCCTTATTCAGAAGAATGAATCCTTTTTAGTAGGAAGGTATTTTTTTTAAATATTGATTTTATTATCATTTGCTAGTTATTATTTATAGGCACTTTTAGTACTTCAAAGTAGATAAAAAACAAGCGGGTTGCTCTGCAACGTTCTGCGTGGTAAACTTGGAGTCTTCTTTGAAATAGTCGCTCCTTTTGATAAGAAAGTTGTCCATTTGTCTAAATGAATCCTTTCTGTGTCCAAACCTTAAAAATCATTCAAAGCGTGTTTTTTTTATATTAAAAATGGGCATCAGCTGCTGCTTTAATGGGCTACAACTGGTCGCCAAAATTTAACTTTGTTGACTTTCATTTATTCATCTTTCAACTCTTCCACCATTTTGACTTTTGTTTTGGCCTTTTCAACTTTAGTTTGGTTACTGTTATAGCTTGGATGTGAATTATGAGATTTTCTAAACTTATACATAATGTTTAATTCTGAATCTTTGATTGAATATCAGGGCTTATGACCGATGAATTGAGGAACTTTTTGGAAAATAATCTCCCAAAGGTCAAGGAAGGTAAGAAGGCAAAGTTTAGTTTAGGATTAGCCGAACCAAAGATCGGTTCTCACATATCTGAAGTGACTAAAATTCCTTGTCAAAGTAATGAATTTGTTCTTGAGCTGATACGTGGTGTGCGGCTACATTTTGATAGGTTTATCAAGGATCTGAAGGTTTGGATTCTCTCTGTTTGATTTTGCATCATTTAACAATTTTTTTTACAAATATTTTGCTTTGTTGTTTTAAGATATGGAGTTGTCATCCTTACAGTATCCTTTTCCTCCCTCTCTTTTCACTGGTTGTGTTTGTTAGCCTGGGGACTTAGAAAAGGCCCAGCTTGGTCTAGGGCACAGCTATAGCAGGGCCAAGGTCAAGTTCAACGTTAACCGAGTTGACAATATGGTGATTCAAGCCATCTTCCTCCTAGATACACTTGATAAGGACATCAATTCTTTTTCAATGAGAGTCAGGTACAGTTTTAGTATTTCATGTTATAATGTTTCTATAGAGTCTGTATCTGGAAAGTGCTATATTGGTAATTTTTCCCAAATTGTTTAAAATTGTTAATTGTCCTGATAATTGCCTTAAAATATGTCAGAACAACAATAATTGGTATATAGTTTTCAGAAAATTATTTGTGGTTGGAATATAAGGTTCTTATACCTCAAAGGACAGTCAAACAAATATGTAACTGTGATATCGGCATTCTTGTTTTCTCTCTCTGCAGAGAATGGTACTCCTGGCATTTTCCCGAATTAGTGAAGATTGTCAATGATAACTATCTCTATGCAAAAGTTTCAAAGTTCATTGAGGACAAAACAAAGCTATCTGAAGAAACAATTCCAGCTTTAACAGAAGTAGTTGGTGATGAAGATAAGGCAAAGGAGATTGTAGAAGCTGCCAAGGCATCCATGGGTAATAATAATGTGATCCTGCTGTATTACTGAAATTTAGTGGTTTCCCAATACTAATGTTATTTTCTTTTAATTTTTTTCAGGACAGGATTTATCTCCAATTGACTTGATCAATGTCCATCAATTTGCTCAGAGAGTAATGGACCTAGCTGAGTACAGGAGAAAACTTTATGATTATCTAGTTACTAAAATGAATGATATTGCTCCCAATTTGGCCTCCTTAATTGGAGAGGTTGTGGGTGCCCGTTTGATATCCCATGCAGGCAGTCTTACAAATTTGGCAAAGTGTCCTTCTTCTACACTCCAGATTCTTGGTGCCGAGAAGGCACTCTTCAGGTTCTTTTACTTTATTCCTGTCTTCCCCGTGAAATTTTGCACTTATTCTGTAATATTGAGCTTATATTTTTGTCTTTTTAAAGTTTGCTAAAAGTTGTATTTGGGGTTTCCCATTATTTCATTTTCCAGGGCTTTAAAAACAAAGGGAAACACGCCCAAGTATGGACTTATATTCCACTCATCATTTATTGGTCGAGCATCTGCCAAGAACAAGGGCCGAATGGCTCGTTATCTTGCAAACAAGTGCTCTATTGCATCTCGCATTGACTGCTTTGCTGGTAAGTGTCTAGCTTCTGGGATACTTTATTAAATGGAGTTTTCATGTAATGTGGTTCAGTTATCAGCTCATCTGTCACTTTAATTAAATTTGTTGGTACCTCATGCAATGCAGAGAGCAGTTCTACTGCATTTGGAGAGAAACTTCGTGAGCAAGTGGAGGAGCGACTTGACTTTTATGACAAGGGGGTTGCACCACGCAAAAACATTGACGTAATGAAGGCAGCAATTGAAAGTACTCAAAACGAAGGTGCTCTACCAATCAAATAGCTTGTCTACTGTTTTTCATATACCTCAAAACACATGTTATTTTGCTCCTGAATGCCTCAAGAATAATATGATGAAATATTGATGATTCTAATCTTCCCTCCCAAAAAAAGTGTTTTAGTATCTGTATTTATACGAATCCAATGATGATTTATTTATTTGCTTCTATGAATTTGCAGATTCCAAAATGGAAACAGAAGTACCTAGTGAGAAAAAAAGCAAGAAAAAGAAATCGAAGGTTGCTGCTCCAGATGATGTTGAGCCCATGACAGTTGACGAATCAGCTGCTATTAGAAATGGCCCCTCTGATGATTCTAAATCTGAAAAGAAGAAAAAGAAGGAAAAAAGAAAATTAGACGAGGATGATGAACAGAAGCATCAGCTTGCAGAGAATGCTAATGATGTTAATGGTGATGATAAAGCAAGTAAAAAGAAGAAAAAGAAGAAGAGCAAAGGTGATGGGGATGAGGATGATATGCAGGTTTTCAGTGAAGAAAAGAAGAAAAAGAAGAAAAAGTCAAAAAGCCAGGAGGAGTAAGTTTGTGTTTCTTTGTTGGTAATATTCAGGTAGTTATTCTGCACCATGGATGCTCTACCTTTGTGGTGATTTTGATGTAACAAGTTGTAGCATTATAATCTCATCGTTTTGTTTTTCCACCTAACTCAGGCTTGCACTTATTTTATTTGTTTAGCGACCTTCTATCAATTTACTTTCAAGTTTCCTTTTTCTAATTTATATGATGGGGTTTTAGGCTTTTATTAGCTTCTCATTTTAGGTGGATGGATATGGTTGCCTAGTGAATTGAGGTTCAAGGCTCAAGCACATCTTTCATTATTTTAATGTTGTGCTTCTTGCTTTGGTTCCTTGCCTGTGTGATGTTTGTCGAAGCATTGTGCTTTATTTCAAAGACTGGCCACCAGTACGAAAATGAAGTTATATTTGCAAGCTAAAAATAATGAATAGATTTACTAATTGTATAGTGTTTGTTCAACTAGATTTTGTTCGTATAATTTTTTGTGTACGATATGTTTTCATTTTAAAGTCAAATAAGACAGGAAAAATTATCTAGTTAGAATATATATCCTTTTGAATATGACATGCAAATTTATTTTTTTAAAATCCAATGCTTAACAAAAATAGATATTTTCTTAATTTTTGGTCAATTGTGTATTTGTTACACTAGATTTTCACCATATAATTTTTATTTTGCATGTTTCCTGTAAAGACACGTGCCCTTCATGTTTTGAAAATAACTGAGGCAATTTAAAAAATGAAAAATAAAATCCAATGCATAACAAAAGAAGATATTTCCTTAATAAAAGAAGAGATGTATTTGTTGTTCGGGTGTATGTGTAGTGATTCTCGCCTACCTCGACTGTTTGGTAAATAGAATTACTTTTGTAGCCAAAAAATTATAATAATAATAATTACTAAATTCGTTATAAAAATTAATGAAATGATTTTGTGGTAAAATTATAAGGGAGTTATTATTTTAAAAATATCAGGACCATTGATTTTGATTGTTTTTTAATATAATAACTTTACTATAATATTAAAAAAAATTAGCATTAGAGGTACCTAATTATAAAATTGCATTATTTTGTTATATTCTTGCCAATTAATTTCCATAAGTTAAGGATTTTTTTTTTAAAATATATTATCGAATCATCACAAAAATTACAAATATATTAAATTATTATTATGTTATTTTTTTAATAATTACGTTATATTTTTAGTATTAAATTTGTACAATTAATAAAAAATTTGGTGGTAAATTTGTACAACTAATGTAGTGATACATTTATACTAATAACAAGAAATTTGACGATAAATTTATCACGCTAATGATAATATATAATGATAGATTTATATTGTTAATAATATTTAAATATTAATTTTATTACTCGATAAAATTAGATTATATATTTATAATTTTTATGATAATTTAATAATATATATATATATATATATATATATATATATATTCATAATACTATTACCAATAGAGAAAGTGAATAGTACATCACTGATACAGACTCAAATATCATTGATCTATTTATATTGTTGATTTTTTTCTTCCATGTTTCTAACTTTGATAGAGATTATTTCTTATATATGTCTCTCCAAAAAATAGTGTGTACTATTGCTATATGGAAATTATGGATCACCCTTTCGAAAATGGGAGATCAAATTCATCATTCCTTTGATACTTATACCTAAATTAAAACATTTTGAGTTATATTGATTTATATGTAGTGATGATATTGTATTAAAATTATACATGATACTCTTTTACTTGATTTTTTTTTACATTAAGTGATTAGAATGATTTTAGTTTTAATTAATCAATTATTATTTAATTTTAATTAGATATTTGTATAATTTAGTTTGTTATAATAAGACGTATGTTCACTTAATCACACTTTAGTTGATCGTTTACTTTATTCGTTAGAATCGAGTTAAACACATATTCAATTGGTTAAAATTTGGTCAATTAGTAGCCTTACTCGTCGAAATGTGTCAAATTGACGCAAAACGTGATCAGACACATATTGTATTTAATGAATATGCAAGTATACGTACCATAAAAAATAATATAATGATAAGAAAATATCATTTACACAAAAATTATGTTATTAAAAATTAATTTTTAAAATAAAAAAATCAATTTTTTTGTGTTTTAAGAAATCAAAATTAAAAGAACTAAAAATAAATAACAATAATTAATTATATTAGATTTAACAACTAGGAAGATATATGAGAAAATATCTAGGAATACTTAATCTCTCATTTTTTTAAACATGTGAATTACTAAAATTCTTTCAATATAATTATCAATTAATTATACGATTAATTGAATCTAATCTAGCATGTATTCCGATCCTCTCTCAAGTAAACTACACATCATATAATAATTAACTTAATCACATTCTCATGTCAATTAAATTACATACTACTCATTAAGTTTATCAATTATAGATCACATACAAGAGAATCATACATCTCTTCCTAGAAACTATGCATATCATTTAATCAAGATAAACAAATAAATAATTCTCTCAAATCTATTTAATTATCTTTATAGATCAATTATTGGTAAAACAATTAATGGAATAAAAACTAAATACAAATAATATAATTAAATTAAAAGCATAGTTAAGGTAAAATATTAAATCATCACATGGTGAAAATTGGGTTTATAAGACCTCTAGATTAATAAATTAACTAAACATTAACTAGACAATCAATCTTTTGAATTGTAACACTAATCTCCTCTTGAATCTCCACAAAAATTGTATCTCTTTTTGAAATTTTCTATATTTTCTCTCTTCTTAATTGGCTCCAAAAATTGATAAAAATTTATGTTAATTTCAACTCCTTCTAGTTTATGGTGCAATTAAGAGATTAAGTATAGCTTCGGTGGAATGTAGACGGTCAAATCAAGGGATGAGATTAAAAAAGGAAAAATTAACAACGCTAGTTAATCGAAAGGAGACATGTGGCACACAAAATTTAGTATGTGAATTAGAACACGATGTGTGGCGAGAGAATTGGTGTTAGTCAATGCATGTTAAGTCCATAACACATGGTGCAAAGTGATTCACGGTAAGCTTATTGACCAAGTGACGAACTCGGAATGAATTGAGAAATCAGGTGAAGCCATGCGGTAAGCTCGTTGACCAAGTGAAAAACTCGAAATGAATGCCATGTTGACACGTGGTATGGCGTTGCATCATTGAGAACATGCTGTGTTGTGTGATTCGCCTTCTTCGATTGCGTGGCAACTTCTGATTGCTTATATGTTAAAAATCCATAAAAATCTCAAAAAAAAATAAAAATTATACTTTTATCCTTTTTCACTATAAAATTTATATTTTAATATTTTTAATTGCAAAAATACTACTTATTGAATAAAAAAAGCAAACATTAAGTAAAAAAATGTACTCATAATTCTATTTTGATAGAGTCATCAAAACGGAAACACAAGTACCTAATACTATAGAAACATTTAGAAAATAAGAAATAGATGAACAATGTTTAGAATAATCAGAATCATTCTCTCATAAGAAGGCCTCATATTTATATTATGAAATAAACATAAGAAAACTATTATCTAGCCAAATACTCTAGCAAATTTAGAATATGACAAGTCAAGCTATATATTATTTATTTTTAGACGAGTACTCTAGCAATTTTAGAGTAAGATTAATAACATAAAGTTATTCCTCTATCTTGTGGACGAGGAAAGATTATCCTAAGTTTTTTTCCTTTATCTTATGAATGAGGACTTCAACTTCCAAACAGAAGAGAGAAAAATTATTCTTAAAATATTAGGAATAAAAAAAAAAGATAACTTATTCAATATTTATAAATTGATTCTTTTATACGATGCTTTATACATCAAAAGGCTTGGTTATATATAGTTGAAAAGTTCCTAGAGCATAAAGTTTATTTGTGAGACTTTAATAGTACATAAAAAAAGAACTCTAGACAAAATTCTATATGGGATATAAGAAACAAAACTACGTTATACTTTTACTATATATTTTTTCTTAGTAATAAAAACTACTTATTTTTCTAATCCTTAAATGAGGATGATAATACATGTAGTATTCATTGATCTTCAAAATTTGCTCTTCTTGTTATTTCACTTCCTTGAATTTGAGAAACAATATTAGCCAAATACTATCTACATGCTAAACTTTAAAAGTAGTCTTTTCAATAAGTTCTAGATTGATGAAACATGATTAAGTATCTTGAAGATTATTTGAAAACATTTGTTTCGAAAAATATTTCATGTAATGTCAAATAATTGATTGTATTTGAAAGTAGCGAAGACTAATTCTAGGAACATATATAAGTGTCATGATATGTGAATCTTCTTTTATAGAAATACTTTTGAGATCTGAGACTAACTCACTTTGTGAAGGGATTTTCTCTTCAAGATCTTCCTTACGAATTTGCATGATCTCTAACATAGGTTTTTTGGCCTCAATACTCTCATCATCTTTGTGTTCGGTTATAAATAACTCAGAAGCTTTGCTTTCAAAAGATTGTTCCTCCATTTTTAAATTTTTTGGTGCTTATATATTAACGTTGTGTTGGATCATCTTTTCCATTCGAACAAAATCTTAATTTTGAGTTTTTCCATAATCCTTTTGAATAGAAGCTTGATTCATACTTTTGTTTAATAATTTATTGAAAGCTTGATTCATCTCTCGATAAAATTTTTAAAATTATTTTTGCATAATGCCTCTATTATGCTCTATCGGACCCATATGGATGTCGTTTTGATACCACCTGACATAGGATTGAGGAACAAGTACATCATTAATATGAAAACACTTAGAAAATAATAAATAGATGAGTAAAGTTTAGATTAATTAGAATCAATATCTATCAATATGTCATCATATTTGTGTTATGAAATAAACATAAGGAAACTATTATCTAAACAAGCATTCTAGCAATTCTAGATTAAGACTAGTCTAAAGTTATTTTTTTATCTTATGGATGGGGACTTCAACTTTCCTTTTATCTAAACAAATACTTTCCTTCTAAAGTATTATAAATAAGAGAAAAAATAAATAAGATAACTTTTTTAATATTTATAAATTGATTTTTTTATAGGATGCTTCCTACAAGCAAATGGTTTAGCTATATATAGTTCAAAAGTCCCTAGAATAGTTTATAAAGTTTTTATGTGGGACTTTAACGGTTCATAAAAAAAGAATTCTAAACAAAATTCCATGTGAGACATAAGAAACAAAACTAATAATATTATACTTCTATTACATATTTTTCCTTAGTAATAAAAAATACTTATTTTTCTAATCTTATGCCACATTACTAACTGACTTAATTTTGATCAGACGGTCACCCTATTCGTTGGAATTGAATTGGACACATGTCTAACTAAATTGATAGTTATCCAACTAGTTGGATTTTGATTGGTTGATAATCATACTCATTGAAACTACGTTAGATACATGACAAACTTACCAAACTTTTATCGATATGTGATCCCAATCTCTACATACGTATTTGAATAATTGTTTACACATATTTTCTCTGTATTTGTTCATATAGTTAGGTAATTATCCAACTCTATTATATAAAATTAGACACATGTCTTCAAAAAAGATATTCAGTGTTAATTTGACATATGGTCAACTCTATTATGTCAAGTTGAAAATATGTCAAAGTGTATTTATTAAAAATATAATGTAAATAATAATAAAATTACAAATTGGTGATCCAAAAATAGTGACAATAGATCATATAAACATATTTTCCTAATATTTATTCTTCTAAAAATAACAATTCTTAGAAATAAAAACAAGTCTTTTTTTTAATATTAAAATATTAAACATTTATTAACAATCAACAAGATAAGAAAATTTGATTCCTAATACATATAATGTGTAAGTCCCAAATCAAATTTGAGAGTTCCATGAGCTATTTCATTTACTTCTCTAGATCTAAATTGGTTTTTATTCCTATTCATTAGTACATTTTCTTATCTTATCTACTAAACTTCTTTTAGTTGAAAAGCATTATCGATCTCCATTAATTAATACCTCGATTTGTTTTGAATCTATTTCAAAAATGACACCAATCCAGCCCTATTACAAGCTAATTTCCTTGCAAATAAGATAGCATGAAAATTTACACATGAGGAATAAACAACCCTAAACATTGGCATCACAATAACTATTATCACCATTCCTTCGTGATTTCTCATAACAATTCCTAAACCAAATACCTTTTTTTTTCTCACAAAGAGTAACATTAATACTGATTTTTATAATCCCTATGACTGGTTTCTCCCATTTTTTTTCTCTAATCCCTTGTTCATAATCAAATACGGGAAAAAATTGTGATCTTTTCTCCTAGTAGTTTCAAACTCAGTTAACAACATGTACACACATTCCACTATGTGTATGTATCTCACCCCTAGCCTTCTTCTCATGCATTGTTTCATTCCTATTGTGTTATATCGCCCAAGTTAAATAACTAAAAAAACATATCTCATTCCTTTTAACAGATTGTTAAAGATTATTTAACAAATCCACAAATAATATACGTAGATTATTTAACAAACTAGCAAAATTCAATTAGTTTTCATACCTTTTTTGTAGTCTCACAATACCATAAAACATGCATTACATACCTCAAACACCAAAGAAACTATGGTACTTTATTTTAACATATACTTGTTTGAGTTGACAACTATCATTACATTACTTTAATCAATTATTACAATATGCACCAAAGTTATTTAGTTACATTTTTATCATTTCCTCTATTAACAAATAATTTAAAATGATAAGGAAAAATTCATCTTATTATACGAAAAATCACACAAAAATAATGATAAAATCACATAAAATTCATATTTCAAATAAAAAAAATAAAATTCATAGAAATATTAAGTTGACTTTTATATCACTCTCTCACCGAGAAAAATATGTTTTTCAATGAAAATACAAGAGCAAATTAGTAATTTTGTAGCATCTAGTTAGGGGCTACTTGAGATCGAAGGTAAGAGTGAGTAAATAATTCGATTAATCTGTATAAATTAAAAAATATGATATGATCCGTCAAATTCAGATCGAATCGAATTGATAAATTTTATAATCGGATCAAAATAAGATTGAAAATTATAGAATACGTTCAGATTTAGATTTATGGATTTTATAATCCAATGTATTTGATTTGAATTACTATTAAATTATAAATAAATAAATATTTTATTTTATATTATGTTATATTTAAATATTATGTATACCATAATTATATTATATTATTATTTTAACTTAAAATAAATATAATTTTTTATAATAATTTAATAATTGTATAGATATATTTATTATTCTTTTAATTTTTGTAGTTGTAATTATAAATAATAATATTTGTTATAATTTTTTTTTATAAGTTATGTTTTATATATAATAATAATTAATAGATAAATTTTAATATTATAATATATTATGCATTAAAAAAAATTAAATATGTTTGGATTTATTATTTCATATTCGGATTATTACCAACCAACGGAAAAGAAAAAGCCTTGGCCCCCTTTCTCTCATTCATACTTTCGTTGGTTCGTTCTTTCTTAGAAGTCTCCGCCATATACCTCAAAAATTCTGAAGAGAGAGAAACCCTAGCCCAAGGTTGAAGCAAAGTAGCAAGCCATGGCGAGCAGTTCTGCAGCTTTGAGCTTGGAAGATGTTCCCTCCCTCGATCTCATGTCTGAGCTTCTTCGTCGCATGAAATGCCAATCCAAACCCGACAAGCGACTCATACTTGTTGGTAATTTCTCTCTTCTTTATCTCTATAGGTATATATCTATGAATAATTTTTCTGTTGTATAATTGGTCTTTTGTTACTTATATTGGTTTTTATGTTGCATTCCTGGTGAGATCCGAGATTTATTAACTTAAAAATTGTTTAACCAATCTACTTTTGCTATAGGTTCTTCCATTGGTTAACGAAAAATGTAGAAATTGACGAGATAGAGAAGGAAAAAAATTAAAATTGGAAATTATAAAAAATAATACTCTAAAATTTATAACAATACCAATCCAATAATATTGAACTGAGATCCAATTGAACGGACGGATCCAATTAAACGATGTTGAACAATGGACGTGTCTAAATAGCTGTAATTCAATTTAAATAATATCTAATCGGACAATGTTCAAAATAAAAGGACGTACTAAATTTATTTTTAATAGTAAAAATGTATGAGGTGGGCATACGCGTACTATTTTTAATTGTAAAAATGTATAAAGTGGACATAATGAACGTGTCTAAATAGCCATAATTCAATTTTAATGGTATCTAATTGGACATTGTTAAGAGTGAAGTGATGTACTAAACTTATTTTTAATAGTAAAAATGTATGAGGTGGATATAAGATACTATTTTTGTGGTTATAAGTTTTTATGGTATTATTTTTTATGTTTTCCTAAATAATTTTGCAATTTAAAATATAGGTAAAGAGGGTAAAAAGGTGTTAAGAATGAACATTGGGACCATGATTTTGGATAATTCTAGTGGCTTCCAAATTTATTTAGTTATTTTTTTTAGCGTTTGTGTGTAGGAATTATAAGATTGAAGCAATGACTAATTCAGACTCATAGTTGGTATTTTAAATTTATAACAGATTTTGGATGTGTAACCACAGAATCCTACTTTTCAAGCTCTAAATAGATTGGCAATATCAATATTCTATTTGTTTCTTTTTCAATATTGACATTCTGATTTCTATTATGGTACTTCAATCTACTTATTCTTAAGCCTGAATGAACTCATGCATATTGTATAGTGCACGGACATAGGTACTTTTGTTTTCTTCTGAGCTTGTTTTGCCTTTTCATGTACCTGTTTGAGAAAAAAATTAGTCAGTTTTATTGCTATCTATTGTTCATAAAATGACATGCAAGGATGTTCAAAACCAAGTATATACTCCTTTCTTTGTTTTCTGCAATGAAATCTGCTGAATAAGGCTCTATAGTATGATGAAATCGTACCTATAGGTTTTGGTTACAAGCCCTTTTAACGATAGATTTTTTACTTGCATTTATGGTGCTCGAATAATAACATTTTCGGTTGACTCCTTTTCTGGAATTCTATGCAACATTATGCTTGGATGTGAGTAAAATTCCATTTACATGCTTTCTTTTCTTTACAGTTTCCTAAACCAGTTGCTTTCCTTTTTCTTTTCTATTAGAGTGTTACTTCCTGCGAGTGTATTATTTTGGTTAATTCATATGTAATTATGCATGACTATAGGATTTTGCATAGTGCAGGTCCACCTGGATCAGGAAAGGGTACCCAATCACCAATTATTAAGGATGAGTACTGCTTGTGCCACTTGGCTACTGGTGATATGTTAAGGGCTGCTGTTGGTGCAAAGACTCCTCTTGGAATAAAAGCTAAAGAGGCTATGGATAAGGTATAATATACCCTTTGCATGCTATTTACTTAAAATGGTATTTTGTTATGTGCATATTTTTTGATGTTACAAGCTAGTTAATTATGGTTCTATTTTATTTCAGGGAGAACTTGTTTCCGATGACTTGGTTGTTGGAATAATAGATGAAGCAATGAAGAAACCTTCATGTCAGAAAGGTTTCATTCTTGATGGATTTCCAAGGACTGTTATGCAGGCTCAAAAGGTTATAACTATATTGCTTTAAATTTGGATCTCTCTCTGTTTTACTGATGTTTTAACCATGGTGTTTTTTCCTTGTATATAGCTTGACGAGATGCTGGAAAAGCAAAGAGTTAAAATTGATAAAGTCCTCAACTTTAAAGTTGATGATTCGATCTTGGAGGAGAGGATTACTGGTCGCTGGATACACCCCTCCAGTGGTAGGACTTACCACACAAAATTTGCTCCTCCAAAGGTCCCTGGTGTCGATGATGTAAGGAAACTTTTCTCCTCTCTTCTCTGTCTATCCCTGACTCTGTATTCCCCCCCCCACCCCCTTTTTTGGGAGGTGGGGGACAGAAAAGTACTGGGCATATTTTTATTTACAAACAACATACTTGGAGTTCGGTAGATTGATATATGTAAGTATTGTGTAGGGGAACCATTATTACCATGATGGTTTAGTTAGTTTCGTGCTGACCAATCTTGATCCGGTTTTTGTTTATCTAAGGTCACTGGGGAGCCTTTGATTCAACGCAAGGACGATACTGCAGGCGTTCTAAGGTCAAGGCTGGAGGCATTCCATAAGCAAACCGAACCTGTATGCTCTCTCAATCCTTGATCCTGCTGCTTTTGAAAGATTTGAATATTGTCTGAATGTTGTAGTGCCTTATGTAGTAGTTTTGGTGAATTATGTCAGAATGAGATGGTTATTTTTTGGTGAATTATTATCATTCTATTATGTTTTTTTTTAGTATTTTTTGTCTCTATGTTAGGTTTGGTTCTTGTTCACTTTGCATTTTTGACTAATATGTTTTCATTTTGAAATTCTGCTTTGTTTGTCTATTTTCTTTTTCATGAATTCAATTTCAATGAGAATGTGAAAGACTATATGCATTGATGTTTTATGATTTCATATATCTTCAGTTTTTCATAACAAAATAAATTATATTTTTTTGATTTTCAGGTTATCGATTATTACTCCAAGAAAAGCCTTGTTGCTAACCTACCTGCAGAGAAACCTCCAAAAGAAGTCACAGTTGAGGTTGAAAAAGTCCTTTCTTCTTGAAGCATGATTTCCATTTTCAGTAAAATTATTCAAAGACTCCGAACTTATCCGATTAAACAATTTTAACCGCTGAAATGTGAATTTCAGCAATTTATTTTATTGGAAATTACCGGCTTCTGTCAAAACTTATTTTATTGGAAATTACCGGCTTCTGTCAAAACAAACCTTTCGGGGGTATTAGTGAGTAATGAGTTGTGATTGAAATAAAAATCAAATTGAATATCTGATTTCACTACTTTGTGTTTATGTTATAGCTCAACCGTTTATTTAGGCTTCTCAGACACTTTATGACATTAAGTTAAAACATTGATCTAACCAGGAACTCAGGTATGTTAACACTGTTTTAATCTCAGCATTAGCACTTCCATATCGTGCTCTAAGTTCTCTGTTCTTGGGAAGTACTTGTTTTTATTAGAAAAATGCTACTTTAGCTGTATTCTAACAAAAAGTGATCCTGATAGCGAGTCTAAGTGGCTTCGTTCAAAAGAGTTCATAATTGATTACACAAAGTCAACTTCATCGTTTAGCATTGTAAAGAGTTCATAATTGATTACACAGTCAATTTCATCGTTTACCAAATACATAATTGATTACACAAGAGCAACGTATGAGCTACTTCTTAAGCTTAAATAACTAGACCAAGTGAAAGCTTTTCACTTGAATGAGTTACATGTCCACTGTAATCATTGCATCAAGATTGGAAAACTCTTGGAAAAAGGCCTTAAAATGATCATACGAATGCTTCACGTCATCAACGGCACACATTTCTCGTATACTGTGCATAGAGAGCTGGGGTGCACCTACATCGACTGTACGAATTCCAACACCACTTGCAAGGATGGGACCAATGGTTGAACCACAACCCATGTCATTGCGAACCACAAAATCCTGCATTTGGAACAATCTTATATAAATTCAAATATACACCAAACTACTATTGTTGAACAGCCAATCCCTTTTTGAAAGAAAAAATGTGCACGCTATTTATCTCTTTTCTTCTCAAATTTTTAGCGGCCTATTCATTCACATTGCTTGCCTAAGACAAAGGGCATAAGAGGATATTGCCTTTTCAGATACTCTCTTTGGTGAATCCCTGATTTCTTTTCCTTAATCATTATTTCTCCTCTATAAATCATTTTTCTACTGTATAATCCCTCATCGGACCTCACATACAGCTAGGACACCAAATGGAATGGTGGTGACTGTGAAACTCAGATCTAATAACTTGTCTCCTATTACTTCCCATAATTTCAAACTAGAAAGCTGACCTGGATGGGAAGATTATGATTTGATGCTATCTTCTTGAATATGAAGGATGTGACAGCATTAGTAGCATAGCGTTGGTTGGCATTGTGTTTGATGACAAGTCCTCCGTGCAACTGAGGCTGGTGGTTCTCTTCATGTTTGTCCTAAATAAAGCTCAATTAAAATGGCGCAGAACTATGAGAACAGGCAGTTAGTAGAAACATAAAAAAACATACCATATAATTAGGGTGAAGGGCATGTGCCATGTCAGCTGATACAAGAAAACTCCTCTGTATCGCTTTCTCTAGCATCTGGGAACAAATTATTACAACATCAACATAAAACTCTCTGGAAAAGAAAACACGGTAACCTAATTAAGTAAACATTTGAACCATGCAATCCTTCTGATGAAACTCCCCTGCTGCTCACAGGACGACCTCTATGTGTCATTTGAACAGTTAATTATTTACTTTTTTAAAATCCAAATTGCAGCTTAGCGATGGAAATGAAACTCAAGGCAAAAAGCCAGGGGGACGAAATACCAAAAAGCCAGGGGGACGAAATACCAATTGTTCTTTGGCCTCAGCTATAACTATCAAATTACAAAGACATGACGTACAGCGAGGCAATTGCAGATTTGACATTGGACCAAGTAGAATTTTTAAATCACATGATCATCATAATTTAAAATGCACTCTAGTGGAGCAATGTTTGCAATATATATATTTACCCATCAAAAGCAACCTGCATTCACTGGATAAGCTAGCAAAGCATGGAACAGTGTGGATATGGGATTTAAGTTACTACCTTAGAATCTGAGGTGAAGGAAAGCGTAACTCGAGATAGAGTGTTTAACATTGCAGGAGAGCCAGCACC
Organism: Hippophae tibetana; assembly: GCA_037013495.1. Taxonomy (NCBI): domain Eukaryota; kingdom Viridiplantae; phylum Streptophyta; class Magnoliopsida; order Rosales; family Elaeagnaceae; genus Hippophae; species Hippophae tibetana. Next base: position 3,887,148 of record CM072812.1, read on the forward strand.
CTGGGCTGAGTTAGATCCAACTTCCTCATGATCAAACAAAGCTACCATTCTAACACCAATCTCGTCCCCAAGGCTGCTCTCAGAAGATGTTGAATCTATTAGTGCCTACAAGGAAATCCCAATCTGAGGATTAGAATCAGCTGCAGCGTTTAGCTGTTTTAACTTTTTAGGCGAAGAATCAAATAAAATAGGATATAAGTGATTCTCTTGATTCAAAACTTATCATTCAATTTAAAAAAGAGACTTCAAACTCAATAAGTTTTACATTGATATTACCTCTCAAATATAATGTACCAAATAGTGCCATTAAAACAAATATTTCGAGTCAGAAGAAGGCCAAGAAAAGAGCTAAAAGCATGTTACAGCTGACAGCCAAATCTTCATCGGAAAGATGTGACACCAATTAGGGACATGGTTTAAGTATATATGTATAAAACTAAATAGAAATGGAGCAGTATAGCAGCGGACAAGAATTATAATTTAAGACTATTTACCACATACACGAAAGCAATATATTGAGGATTAAAAAGAGCAAAGACAATGACAGTATCAAACTACTAGGAAGCAAAAATGCAATGGAGAACAATCTCTTTTGACTCATAGGGAAGCTGAATACAAGATGATACTTGGACCAAAAAGTCATATAATAAGCTCTTGACACGGTGAACAACAAAAGAACATAATTAACAAACAATTCATGAAGTTGCAAGAGATAAGCAAAGCATAAATAAACATAGCTCAAATCAGCAATACCTCATACATAAGGCTTTGAGACATGTACACCCCACCAAACTATAACTGTTGGGCCAAAAAAAATTAAGAATACATACAAGTACTAGAGCTCTTTTTTTTTTTAGGTCAAGTACTAGAACTTTTTTGAGGCAAGAAGTCGACAAATAAAGACAAGATGGTAAAAATTAAGCTCTCACCTTAAGAGAACAAAATGACATGCAGAGATTATCAAGCCGTCCTGAGAATAAAAATTCCTTCATAGCACCAGCAATTGTACTGGGTTGAGTATCACATGCTTGCAATTCAAAATCACAAATATCATCCGGTCTACATTGAAGTTCATTGGCAAGAAGCTAGAAAAGAGAAAATGATAATAAAATTACCACCATATGATATCCAAAAGTAGTGGTGGGGGTGGGTGGGTGTATGTGTTGGAGAGATGAGTGCAACTAAGTGACCTCACTATCTCCTTTATTGAATTTGAAAGAGAAACCAAACTACTCGGCATCAGCCCCATCCTTTCCCCACTTCCCAAGATAATGATTAAAAAGAAAAAAAAAGGATATATAAACCTGTAATAAAATTGAATGGTGCTTCGAACTGTTATCAGTTGCTTTCTTATTACATGTCTCTCCATTACTCTGACCTTCACTTTCAATTGGGCCAGTTTCAGCAAAGGGTTTATTGAGCTCTGCCTGTAAAAATCATTCTTTTTTTAAATATTATCTTTTTAAGAAACTGCTGGCTCAAACTAAAAGCATACAATACTAGCTCAGTTCTTAAACAGATCAAAATAATAATGTCCAGAGACGGGCTCTACTTGCTACTGAGTTCCATTTGTTTTTATAATAAAGATTGACCAGATAGGAAACATGATATTTTATACTTAAAACTTGTACTGAATGTCAATCAAAGTCAATAACAAAAATATATCATATTGATAAAAAAATAACCTTGATTGAAGTTGCCAAGACTGGGAGGAGTTGAGTCTGTGTGTTTGCTTTAAATCCATCATTGACACCCCTGTTACAAGACAATAAGTTTCACAGAGACGAAAGAGAATAGTCTTAAACACTCCGTAATTTAGTCCCAATCATGCACTACTTCACAACCAAATATGTGAAAAATATGTTGTATAGCAAGAAAACCTGTCTAAGTGAATTGCAAGGGTTGGGATTCGCATTATGGGCTCCTTAACTCTGACAAGTCTATGTGAATAAGAAACAGAACCATCCTTTTCTTCTCTAACTATCACTCTTCCTGCAATGGTCAAGTCTCTGTCAAACCATGTGTGCCACAGGCCACCTCCATATGTTTGGATACCAACTTCTAAATACCCTCCTTTAATGACCTAAACATAAGAAAAAATTTTACTTTAACAATGCATTCATTCTGTAACAAATGAGTAATGGATAAATTGGAGAATTACCTTGCTAACAGGCTTCAGTTTGAGGCAAGGACTGTCAGTATGAGCACCAACTATGTGGAATCCATTTCCCGCCACAAATCTAAATATAAATTCCAAAGAAAGGATAAAAATTAAGGTTCAATCAATGCCAAATGCTGATAAAAGAACACCATACTTCCGTACTACAGAGATAGTGGGTACATTTTATGAGAAAGACGAACACAAATACCCCATGACCACCTATATTGTTGGATATTTATTATTTTTCTTGCTTTAAACTCAACTCAATGCCTTTGTCTCTCCACTAAAGTAATACTGAAATTATTCTCCTACTTTGATAATTGAAATTTTAAACGTTGTTTAAAATTATTATTTTTCGTCTCTTTATGCAGGTAAACCAACCCAATGATGGAATTTGAACAAACCAAAGAGATAAATTTGGTGATATAATGTTGGTTGTATTCTAACAAATATTCAACTTTGCTAAGCTAACTAAGTTTCTTGCATTAAGTTTACACTAGTAGTATAGATGCATAACATAAGCCTTCATGATAAAGTTTCATTTTTAAACCATTTCCACGCAGTGCACATATTTTCTATAACATAATAACAATTTTTTTTTAATAATTATGTCATATAAAAATCCGCAACTAATTTAATTTAATGACACGTCTCCTCAAACAAATATAAAGAAGCACATGTGATGGAACAGAATTCATACTTTTTACCGATGGCGAATGCAACAATGGTTGAATGATTTCTCGTGAAGAAATATTTCTTCCCCGCTTCCAACTTCCAATCCCCTCTCTCTGAAACTTGCTCATAACCAACGCTTTGAAGACGCTTTTTTGCCTCGGCTGAGAAAACGAAAACAAAAATTGATCAATTCAAGAAAAAGTATTAAATTCGCTTTATTTATTTATTCAAAAAAGTCGATTTACTCAAGGAATGTGAATCATGATATATTCAAATCTGTTCTATATTTCTTCCAGGGATATTCTCGGGAAACAAACGGAAACGAACTAATGAAGATATGAAAAATAAAAAGTTACCGACAGCGTGAAACGCAGTTGGGGAAGCGTTCAAGAAATTGATAAGATCAGAAACAACGGAGCTTCCTTCAGAGTTGGATTCTTGCTTTGACATCGCTTTTGATTCGTTCAGCTTCTCACTCACTCTTTTCTGTTTTCGTAGCTCTCTTTGTGTCTCTGCACCACGCCACTATCTTCTCCCTCGCCTCTCAAACTTGTCTCCACCCTCTTATATGCTACTGACGAGTCTATGACTTTCCTTTATGATTTGTGATTTTGGGCCACGGCCCATGGTGATACTTAGAAAAGGTAGGTAAAAACTAAAGGACGTTTGATACTACAACGCACTAGTTACGTTAAAAACAGTATTTTATTCATTTTGTTGATATTAAGAATATTTTAATTATTTCGTTATTTTTTTGAATAGTTTAATCTTTTTATTTTTTAAAAATTAATATTGTAAAAGAAAATTATCAATTTTTTATTTATTATTCATAATTATTAATTATTTTTAATAATTAATAAAAATTATTATAAAATTAATAAAAAAATAAAACAAATTTAAAAAATTTAAAATTTAATGTTAACTTAACTAAGACATGCTTTATCTCGTTCCGTATCCGATGCATTTGTCTTTTCATATATTAATATTCATTTATTGTTCATTATTTGTCTCAAAAGTAAAATGCTGTACTTCAGCACCCGATGCCTTTATCTGTTCATAGATTAATAACAGCAATTCATTAATTAGAAATTTACTCAAGAATGATGTCACTCAATCTTAATTAGTTATAAAAATATAATAAATAATTAGTATAATTTAATTTCAATAATAATAAAATAATTGTGATAATATTATTAACCTTTATTTTTTAAAAAATATTTAAATATTTTATCATTGATAATTAATGGTAATATTTATGAATCGTATACAATTATCAAAAATTATATTTTGTTGGAATAATTTTATAAAACAGAATAATCATTTATTTCAATTGGATGAAGTACCTGGTCTTATAACTTTTAATGAAAATATAAAAAAATCCTATAGTTATTAAATGGTACACAAAAATAATTCAAAAGGGATGCATATTTGTAGTCAATTGATAATTCACCATTTTTGTTTTACAAAGTAATTATATGTCAAGTATATTATCAAATTTTAAAATGCATTTTTAGAATTATAAAAAAAACTAGCTAATTCTCTTATTAATAAAGCTATAATTGTAAACTTAAAATCAATATATATATATATATATTAAAATTATAATAACTATAAATTTTTTTTTTATTGAAATGTATTGAACTTCCTTGACTCGTAAAAGGATCATTGATTTTATTATGTACACAAAACCCATACGTTCATCTCACTGAATAACTTTAACTGACCCGATAAACAGACCCATTTATAAGCCCATTTTATAGCGACCCATTAGTAAATAAGCAACCATACAACATGACTTCTTTTACTTCAAATGACCAAAATACATCTTTCTTCTAATTTCCTTTATTTATATACGCGGTCTCTGAAACATATTTTTAATACAATTCTTACGTATTTAACACTAAATAACAAATAGTTATTTTGAACCCAAAATGATATTTTTTTTTCACTTAAATAAACACGACCCTACATATATAGGTTTAGAAGCAAGTTAAAGATTACATATGTAATATGTTAACAAGTATAAACTTATATGTATATAATATAAGTTCATTTATTCTTTTCAAAATCTATAAAATTACAAGTATAATAAAACCATAAGTTTATTTATTCCTTTCAAAAGCTATAAATATAAAGCGTTCCCATCATATATTGTATGTATAAATGATCTTAAATAAGATATGATTTTGTTATAGAATTAACCGAAACAGAAGAACATGTATGTCAGCTCTAAAACTGCCACGTCATCTGATTGGGTTCCATAAGCAACTCAATGTCTTTATTAAAACTTTATTTTAAAAATAATAATAATTATAATTATGAAAACAAAATTACTTGTGATCGTTATGGATCACAAGGTTCTGGGAAATAACAAAAACACCTAGAATTATAAACCTCAGACAATAGACAGGTTCCAAAGAGGGCACCCTCTCTCTCTTTACATCTCCGACTACACAAGTCATTTACCAAACAAGGCCCAACCCACGTTGTACTCCGTTTTCTGCAAGCCCAATCATTTTCTTTCTCCGCTGGTACTTGTTTCCCTACAAATATTAATAATCAATTAAATGATATAAATAAACAAATTTCACAAATTACCACATAAATTATGGGTATTTACGGTCCGATTTAGTCAGATTTTAGTTAAAAAAAATTAACGAAATTAGACTATTTATATTACTCAAACCGTTTGAAAAACGGTTTTGATTAATACAAATCGGGATCAAACCGTTTGATTTATAAAATCGTTCAATTTGATCTAATTTTTTGATTTTCAATTGATTTAATCCAATTTTTGGACACCCGTAACTAGAAGGCAATAAAACTATTTTAAAATTATATTAATGATGAATAATATTTGAATTAATTAATCAATTTTATGAAATTCTCCTTTTAAATAAAGTTGACTATTATGTTTTCATGGTTACATTGATAAAATATTCTTTGTAGGAAAAAAAAACACTAATTACTAAGATACACCATATGTGAATACTTATAAAAGAAAAAGGAAAATACACCGTAAATATATAAAAATGCTTACTAAAAATTGATTTAATAAGGAAAAATTACAACAAACTCTTTCAATAATTGTAATTGTTAATTTCTCTTTTAATTTCTGTAAGATATTTTTGTTATATATGTCCCTAAATATTTCTTCTTAACTACTAAAAGTGTTGCTTTAATTTTTTTTTTGATAAAGTTATAGTTCGTTAAAATGATTCAAATTAAATAATTTTCTTAAAAAAATATTTAGTACTCTACTTTATAACAACTTATTAAATGTTGAAGAATTGAAAATATAAATATTTAAATCGTAAAATAATACGATAGAAAGAAAAAATGATGAAATTTTATTATTACGTATAAAAATATGAGATATTAAATATATATTTTGATATAAATAATCATAAATTAAACTCGTAAAAATTTAAATGTGACATGTTTTATAGGAAAATAAATTCTAGAGAAGCACCAATGAAATTATATGCAAGAAAAATGCTAATAATACAAATTAATATTATTAAAAAAACAAGTTTTTAAAAAATTGAGAGGGAACACATGTATGCATATGCCATCCTCCCTTAACACAAACCTTTGACCATTTTCATGGCAGAATTTGGCAACATACTATCATCGAGCTTGATAACAGAGATTTGTTCCTTCAATTTTGACGTGATATGCTATTTTGGAAAACCATTTCTTTTCCTATACAAGTATTGATTAATAAAAATTGAATGCATGAAAAATACAAATAACAAGAATTTACACAAATTAACCTATTTTACCTTATAATAAGTTTAACAAATGTTATAAACAAATCATAACAACTATTGAGTTACTTTATTTACGTTCATATGATAATTGATTTAAACAAATCATAATTAAATTTAATTAAAATTATTTATTGTTAATAAATATATAAACTTAAATTAAAACGTAATTTTAAAATATTTAATTACAATTAAATATATATATATAATATTAGATTGTGTTTATTGAAAAATTGATATCATTTCATAATATTATTTATTTAAATTATCTGTATTGATTAAAATTAGAATTTTAAAATTTCGTAATTTGGACGAGTGAAATGTTTTAAGGAAGATATTTATCTAAATTATTTATTTGAAAAATGATTCACCATATATATTTAATATTTAAGTAAGAGCCATATTCATGTATAAATATGAATTCTAAAATAACCTTGAGTTGTTAATGATGAAAGGAACAATATGGAAATAGATAAGAGCAAAAACCAATCAGCAAAGTTGAGAAGAGATTTCATGATGATTATTTTCTATGAATCTTTTGCTTTGTATATATATCAACACCGAGAGCAATCCTTTATATATATGTATATATATATAGGAAACTAGAATGAATATAATGAGTTAAATTCAATTAATAATTAAAATTAATAGTAGCTTTAATGCCAATGTAAAATTAAATTGGCCGAACAGTATTATTCCCTAATATAAATGTACAATTAAAACCAAAATAATATCTATCATTGTTTGTATCATCTTTGAAAAATATTTTTTTATCTTAATTAAACTAAGATTTATAATTTTTTTCTTTTAACTATACTAATCTAAATTCACATATAAAAACATCCCACTATTGTTATGTTACACCACTAATTAATCATCTCCACTTTGCTTTAGATGAACGAGTAGCCTCTGATATCGAAGCAAATCTAACAAATTAATTAGTTTTAGTCGGCTAAAGTGGTTATTGGCATCTTCAATGCAGATTTCGGATTTTGACATAATAAAATTAATTGTTATAAAAATATTATATTAATTGTAAAAAATTTCTGCATGTAAATACATAATAATGTAAAATTTATATACAAATTATATATAAATTATATGTTGATATTTACATATTACATATTATATATAAATTAATATATTATTTTGAAGAAAATTTAATTATATATTATCATTTATAAATTTAATGATTTATATCTAAATGTGACACTATATATACATTAAAATAAATATAGTATTAGATATTTTTCTATTTACTGATTATTTTATAACTATAAAAAGATTATATGTATATTTTTTTAGTAAAAATATGTATAAATTATTAAGTTTGTAACGAGTTAATGAGTTTTAAAAGTTTAAAATTAAATTTGTATAACTTTTTATTTAAATTCAATATCTAATTTTATCTGACTTATTGTATCAAATCAACTTTTTTATTTTAAATGAATTAAATGAATTAATCGAATTATTTATTTAACTCATTGTATCAAATCAACTTTTTTAATTTAAATGAATTAATGGAATTATTTATTTATTTCTGTCATGATATACAATTTAGAATGGAGTTCTTTTTACACAGATAAAACTAATTTTACATTAACGTGAGATGCTAGACATTCAGAGCCTCATCGTTTCAGATTTTTTTTTATTTTTTTGATGGGGTGGGAATAGAAGGTTCAGATTTATCTAATAAGGGGTAAAATAACATTTAAAGATTTTTTTAAAAATATTTAAAAACTTATCGTTAATAATTAATGACATTGTTTATAAATAAGATAACAAGTTCAAACCATTCTAAATCTTAAATTATTGTTTCATCTTAAAAAAAAAATTAACACAAAATAAAAAATAATTATACTGAAAACAAAACGATATTTATTCACTAAAAATGTAAAAGCAAGTTATATATATATATATATATATTGTTTTAAAAAGTGGAAAAGATAAAAGTAACCATCTTATATATGTATTTATATAAACATAGTAATGTTATTGTGATCATTCTCTCTCTCTTTACATCTCCGACTACACAAGTCATTTATTAAATAAGGCCCAACCCATGTTGTGATCCGTTTTCTCCAAGCCCAATCCCCGTTTTCTTTCTCAGCTGCTATTTGTATCCCTGAAAATATTAATGATTAATTAATCAAAATTATCTCACCTAAGTCCACTATTCGGTAGTTATTAATAATAAATATTTTTAGTTTTCAAAATTAATTTAAAAATTAAAATTGAATAAAATAAAACTAAAGGTCTAAGATTCTAAGATGTTTGTATGCATCTTACCGAACATAAAAGTTAAAATGATTGGTTAATTACGGTAAATATTTCTATTTATTACAATTATATCACTTATAATTGATACAATTTTTTTATTAAATACAGTTAATTATATTTATTAATAATAATTTACTACGTCGTTTATGATTTATTACAAATTTATAATAAATATATTTTCAAAAAAATAAATAACATAAATAAACAAGTTTCACAAATTAGCCCGTGAACTATGCTAAGCTAACTACTGTAGTACCCAATAAAAATATATAAATAGTTAATTAGAATTAAATTATCAAGCTAAAATTACACCTAACTCTATAAATTTACTAATACTTTATCTTAATTAATTAAAAATATATTATATTATTTTAATAATTTTTTAAGTAATTAAAATATATTAAAACATGAGTTGGATAAAAGAAATTTTTCATATGAAATTATTTTAAAAAATAATCAATAATAATATTATAACATAAAATTATTTAAATATTTTATTTTACTTTTCAAAAAATATATTAAAACATTAAAATAAAATTTGTGATAATCTTCAAAGAAATGAACATTCCAATTTTTCGCATGAAAAATTATATTTTAATAAAATTTTTTAAGAAAATAAAAAAATTATTAAAATGATATTATTTGTAATCTTTTATCAAATCTGAATGACTAAAAAATAACTTTTAGAATCTATAGAATCAAAATGCATATTAAAATTTAATCTAAAATATTAGAACAATAATTTTGTGTGTATATATATATATATATGTATATTATTACTACAAAATATTTTCTAACATTTATACTTTTTGTGTATTAATGATTGAGATTTAATAGAATCATTTTTTTCTCAAATCAAGGTATATAAGTTCATGTGATAACTTACAATATCAAATATAAATTACTGGAAGATATGATTATTTTCTCTCTACATGTCTATATTATTGTTCTTCTGAATTTTCTAATATAACATATCAACTTTGGCAATAACTAATGAATAATTACTCCGAAGTTTGAAGTTTTGAAGTTTGGTAAAGTTGATATTATACATCTATATATCTAAGGTATGCATAGTTAATGTTCAATTATTAAAATAAAATTAATATATGACACAACACCGTAGTTTGAAATTTTAAACTAGTGGTATGCATAGTTATGTTTTGCACTAAAACTAGAATCAACCTAATAAAATTGATAATTAAAAAATTAAGATTGATATAATGTAATAAAAATATTTGGATTAGTTTGAATAGATTATTTTTGTATTTTTTTTAATTGTTAAAATTTATATTTTAAATATTGATTAAATTTATAACCTAAAATTTGACTTTTTTCCCAATAAATCAACAAAAAAAAACATTTATAGCAATACTATACCCTAACTATCATAGCAACTGAAATAAAAAAATAAATATTATTGTTTTATATAATTAAGCATATATTACTTGTATAAAGAAATATTTAATTTAAAATATAATAATTTCATTAAATAAATACTAATAAAACATCAATATATTTATACACTATCTCTAAATCTAATATAATTAACTATTCACTAATTAAAATGAAATAATTATATCAAAAATACACCAATACTAATTTTTTTGAATTTTTATTTAATAAAATTATAAACAAAATAATATTATTAATGGGTTGATCGATTCTATAGAATTTTCAATATCAAGAGTCAATCCAATCCAATCCAACGATTGATTTTAGGATTTTTGGAACCAATTTAACTCATTAAAAAAAAACTAAATAATATGAATTGAATTTGTTCGAATAATAAGTTAGTTTATAACTTTATATCAAGTAAATTTTGAACTGTACTAATTTAAACCATTCAGCTTAAATAAGTGTAAAGCCCTTCACTGTGCCGAAAATTCTTTAGTGTCATTTTGTTTATTTAATGTATATATTTATACCAGACCGTTTTAATCGGAACAGAACCGGATTATTCATGTTTTACCGGTCCGATTTATTAAGAAAAACAGTTGGGCCCAATTTATTAAATATATATATATATATATATATTTATATTTAAAAAAAAAGGATTGGACCGGACTATCCAGCTCTAAATTATCTAATCTTGTGGATGGTTGATTGGCTTCAAGGTGATCTCTATCTTGTAATTATTAAAGCAATTAATATATAATTCGTTAAACTCTAACCTTTGGCCATTTTCATAGTAAAATTTGGCAACAACATAATATCATAAGCTTGACATTAAAGAGTTGTTCCTTCAATTTGGACGTGTTATCATCATTTTGTATAATAGTTTATTTACCTACAATTATCGATTAATAAAAGGATAAAAATTAAAAATTAATCATACAAAATAACTAAAATTTACACAAAACTATGATGTATTATATTTAATATTTAAAAGCCATACATATTCATGTATAAATATGAATTATAAAATAACCTTGAGTTGTTAATGATAAAAGGAGCAATATGGAAATGAATAATAGTAAAAACCAATTAGCAAATTTGAGAAGGGGTTTCATGATGACTATATTATATGAATCTTTTTTATTTATGTATATCCAATCTTAATTTAAAATAATAATGATATTAGAAAAAATTATATAAATAATTAAAAATATTTTATTATTTTGATTTATATATATTATCTACGCTTATATATAGGAATAGTAAATATAATAATTCAATTCAAATAATGATTAAAATTAAACGTATGGTTTATGTTAATAAAATTTTTAAATTGGCCGAACAACATTATCCTAAAATTCCTAAAAAACAGTTGCAATTAAACCAAATTATTACTTGGGTTTAATCTCTAATAGGACTGGTCGATCGATTTTGCATTGAACAAGTGTACGTAAAGAAAGTACACGTTTTAATTAGTCGACTAAACAGGGCATTGTCTTCGATACAAATTTGGGAATTTGGATTTAATTTCTACTTGTTATATTGTTTCAATCTTATTCTATAAAATTTATACTGTTTGCTTAGAACTTAATTCTTATATGTACTGTTAGCTACATATTTTTCACTATCAAAAACATATTTGGTGATAAGATTATTCGACATAAAAGATATAAATTATTTTTTTGGAAGATTTTAAATTAATTTTACGTATCAATCGACGCTATACGTGACTTAAATCGGTTGATAAGTAAAATAAACTTAAAATTTTACGTATAGTATCAGTTATAAGTATCAATCGACTTAAAAAATTACATAAAAACAAAATAGTAGCGTCGGTTGATACGTAGAATCGACTCTATTCGTAATGTCGATTCTATGTATAAACTGACTTAAAAAATTGTAAAAAAATAAAATAATAGCGTCGGTTGAAACATAGAACTAACTTAAAATACATTATAAAAACGATTTTAAATCTTAACTTATATAAACTTTTATTGTAATAGCGATTAACAAAAATTACACTTTTATTTACTAAAAGGTAAGAGAACTCTTAATCTATTCTTTTATGAACGAAAGAACTTGAAACGAAGGAATAATTGTTGATTTTCTCTGATTTTTGTTGAGAGAGTTATTGAATTGATTTTGGCTTAATGTCTAATGTTATATTTATACATTGAAAGGAAGAAACTAGCCGTTATTAAACTAGTCGTTATTAATCTAATTATTCTCAACACTCCCCCTCAAGTTAGGTGTGTAGATATCGGTCAACCCTAACTTGCTTAAATTTTCTTCAAATGATTTTAAATCTAAACCTTTGGTGAAGATGTCCGCCAATTGTTTTTCACTTCTCACAAATGGAGTTTCAATTTCCTTTGCTTGAATTTTTTCTCGAATGAAGTGGCAATCCACTTCGATGTGTTTTGTTCTCTCGTGAAACACCGGATTTGATGCTATATGTCGTGCCGCTTGGTTATCACAAAACATCTTCATTGGTTCTTGAATTTTAATTCTGATATCCAAAAGAAGTTGTTTGATCCAAGTTAGCTCGCTTGAGGTTGATGTCATGGCTCGATATTTTGCCTCGGCACTTGATCGTGCCACAACATCTTGTTTTTTGCTTTTCCATGTGACTAAATTTCTGCCTACAAACGTGCAAAAACCAGTGGTTGATTTTCTATCAAAGCTACCAGCCCAATCTGCATCGGAGTAGCCACACACTTCATTAGAATTATTATGTTTCATGAGAATTCCTTTACTAGGTGTCCCTTTTAAATATTTTAAAATGCTATGTATAGCCTCTAAATGTGGTGTTCTAGGTGTATGCATAAATTTACTAATTTGGCTTACTGAAAAAGAAATGTCTGGTCGGGTTACCGTTAAATAAATTAATTTTCCTACAAGTCTTTGAAATTGGCTTATGTCTTCTAAGGGTTCGTCATCCTCAATATTTAATTTCCATTTACTATCTATTGGTGTAGATGTTGGTTTACTCCCTAATTTACCAGTTTCTTTCAATAGGTCAAGTGTATATTTTCTTTGTGAAATAAAGAGTCCCTTGGGTGAATGTGCTATTTCTATTCCTAGAAAATATTTTAATAAACCTAAGTCTTTGATATCAAAATTCTCCTTTAATTTCATTTTCACTTTTTTAATTTCTTCCAAATTATTTCCAGTAATTATTATATCATCTACATATACTAGAATTATGGTTGTGAATGTACCATATTTTTTGGAAAATAATGAGTGATCGGCATTACTAATTTTAAAATCACAAGAAATTAAATAAGAGCTTAGTTTTCCATACCATGCTTGTGGAGATTGCTTTAGTCCATAAATAGATTTTTTTAACCTACACACTAGACTAGAATTGTTTTCTTTTTTATGACCAGATGGAAGCGTCATATATACCTCTTCTTCAAGTGTTCCTTGGAGAAAAGCATTCTTGACATCCATTTGATGTAAGGTCCAGTTTTGGTTTACCGCTATGGAAAGTAAAATCCTAACGGTATTCATTTTGGCCACGGGTGCAAATGTTTCTTGATAGTCTACACCATAGGTTTAAGTGTAACATTTTGCCACTAATTGTGCTTTGTACCTTTCAATAGTACCATCACTATTAAACTTAATCTTATAGACCCATTTGCATCCTACGGGTTTCTTTCCTTTGGGTAGTTGTACGACTACCCATGTTTCATTTTTTTCAAGTGCTCGAAGTTCTTCTTCCATTGCTTTGCACCATACCAGTTGGCCTATTGCTTCTTCATAGTTATTTTGATTCATTTTCTTTGGAAATTGAAGTCAAATAAGTCCTATATTGCGGTGTAACATTTTCATAAGATAAATAATTTTGGATAGGATATTTTACCTCATATGTTACAAAATCCCGTAATCTAGTTGTAGGTTGTGGAGTCCGATTAGACCTTCTCAATGGTATTATTTCGGTAGTACCATCTTCCCCCTCACTTTGAGAAGTTTCTTCCTCTTTATTCTCATTGATTATTTCATTTTCATTTTCTACTACTATATTTCCTTCTTCAGAATAAAAAAAATGGAAATGTAAATTCATTTGGTTCCTCTTGGTTATTAGTCTCATTTTCTAGTGTTTTGTAATATGACTCATTTTCTTGGAATTTCACATCTCTTGAAATGTAATGTTTTTTGTTAATCGGATCATAGCATTTATAACCCTTTTTTGAGATGAATACCCCAAGAAAATAGCTTTGATTGATGTATAATCTAGCTTGTGTTGTTTATTTTTGTGCACATAACATGTACATCCAAATACTCTTAAATGATAGATATTGAGTTTTTCTTGGTAGAAGATTTCTAGTGGGCTTTTGAAATTCAAATTGGCACTTGGCAATCTATTAATTAAATATGTTGCGGTGAGAACAGCATCCGACCAAAAAATTATTGGAACATTATTTTGAAACAAAAGTACTCTTGTTACTTCAAGTAAATGTCGATTTTTTTCATTCCGACACACCATTTTGTTGGGGTGTGTAAATACAAGTTGTTTGATGTAAAATTCCTTTTTGCTTGAAAAAAATTGTAAAATTTTGATTTACAAATTTTGTTCCATTATCACTTCTAAAAGTTTTAATCTTTGCATCATATTGATTTTCTACAAAATTATAAAATTCTTAAAATTGAGAAAATACTTCACTTTTATTTTTTAACAAGTGTAACCATGTGGTTCTTGAAAAATCATCTATAAATATAACAAAGTATTTATAACCATTAAATGACTCAATTGGAGCAGGGCCCCGAACATCAGAATGTATTAACTCAAAAGGTTTTTTGCTTTTACAATTGGATAAACTAAATGGTAACCTTGTGTGTTTTCCTAATTTACAAATTTCACAACTACTACAATCTAGTTGTTTGAAATCAAAAATACATTTTAAAATCTTATCGGAAGGATGTCCAATTCTCTTATGCCAAAGAGTGCCTAATTCTTCTTCTTTTTTAATATTGAAGTTGCATTTTTCTTCACTCAGAATATAAAGCCCATTTTCTAGAAAACCTTCACCAATGATATTCTTCGTTATCAATTCCTGAAAAATCACATTTTTGGATGTAAATGTAATTTCACAATTTAAGTCTCGTGTGATTTTACTAATGGATAACAAGTTAGATGTACAATTATTCACATGCAAAACATTTGAAATTTTTCTTGAAAGGAGACTAATTGAACCATTTCCTAATATTTCCATTTTTCACCATTTGCAATGATTACAAATTGTTTAGTCTCAATTTTGTTGTAATTATTGAGTAAGTTTTTATTTCCAGTTATGTGATCAGTTGAACCTGAATCAAGAATCCATTTGGAATTTAAAGAATTTTGAGTAAGGTTTGTAATCATACCAGAGGTTTTTTGAGATTTTCCTTGAAACATCACGGATAATTGTGTATACAGCTGCCTCATTTTGTCCATATCCACCTCACCTTTTATTTCTTTTTCAACCTCGTTTGTACTCATATCCTCTTTTTCCTTTTGTACAGAGTAACCCATTTTCTCTCTGCTCTCTACCCGATTTTGTCGCTGATCTCCCCCTCTGACGAAGCTTCCACCTCGCCTTCCCTTTTGCCGGAGATGAGGGTTGAGACACCAGCATTCCTCACGCTTGTGTCCTTCCTTCTTACAATAATCGCAGCGAGTGAGTGACCAGCATTCCTCACGCTTATGTCCTTCCTTCTTACAATAATCGCAGCGAGTGAGTGTTTGGTCTCCCCGACGTTCTGACCTAGGGTTAGATCTGGTGACGAAAGCTTTGGCTTCGAGGTTGTCAGGTAGTTGAGTACCCATCATTATTTTTCTTGTCTCTTCTCTTTCAACCATCCCAACAACCTCATCAACAGATGACAGCTCACCCATGAGAAGAATTTGTGAGCGTACCCCCTCATAGCTTGAATCGAGCTTGGCGAGGAAGGTGAAAATTCCATCCTGCTCCTCTCTTCTTTTGATTTCATCAAGATCGGCTGTGAGAGGTTGATACACTCTAATCTCATCATTTTTTTTTGGATTTGGCTGAATAGTTCGGTGACAGATTGATTTTGTTGTTGTAACTGTTGAAGTTCTTACTGAAGTTGATAAATAAGAGAGTAATTTTTCTTCTTTCCGAACATTGTCTCGGCTTTAACCCACATATCTCGAGTTGTATCTAGATATGTCATGAGATCAGAGATATGGGGTTCCATGGTTACCAGTAACCAACTCATGACTAGATTGTCACTCTTTCTCTATTCTGAAATTTTCTTTCTTTCTTCAACTGTTGGGTGTGTTGGATCTTCGGCTTTTGGTTTTGATTTCTCACTAGTGACATGCTCAAATTTGTCTCTGCTGATTAGACCAAAAGTCACTTGACATGCCCAAAGATGGTAATTTTTACCATTTAGCAGCACACCTGTAAGTCTCTCTATATGTTGTGACATTTTCTAGATTTCTTGAATTTATACAGTTCTTGTTTGTGGGATTGATTTGGAGCAAGATCAAATCTGTTCTAATACCATGTTGATTTTCTCTGATTTTTGTTAAGAGAGTTATTGAATTGATTTTGGTTTAATGTCTAATGTTATATTTATACATTGAAAGGAAGAAACTAACCGTTATTAAACTAGCCGTTATTAATATAATTATTCTCACCAATAATCAATGAATCTTAATTCTAATAATAAGATAAGACTCTAAAAGTAATTATTATTGTAATATTTATAAATATTCATACAAAATATACTTAATTTTGTCTCATTTTTAGTACATCTTTAAGAAATAAGTCTCACTTTTATCAATTTTTGGTAATTTTTAGGAAGTCGCATAAAAAAAACATGTATATACATTTTTCAATTAATTAAAAAATGAAAAGTAAGTCCCCTTATATATCTTATACTGCATCCAAACTCACCCTATTGAATGTTCTGATTAAAAAAAAAATCACAATGGAAATTAGAATGTGACTGCTTTGCAATGCGATTCTTTTTGCCTTTTCGGTATTTGGATGACTTTTCCGACAAGATTATACTTTATTGATCGCTTCACCCAATAAAAAAAAACAAATATATTCCAAACCCCAAACCTTAACTAATTGTTTATGAGATTCGATATAAAATATGCAAAATATGTAATATTATTTATAAAAAAAATCTAATTATTTCTTTAAAATCATCCAGATGCATGTAAAGTATTTTCCTACTAAAAAATATTATAATTATTCAAAATATATATTTTAATCATTTAAATTCTAAATTAAACCTCTAAATTACTGTAATTTATTAAAATGTATATTTTAATCTTTCATCTTTTAAGATATACATATATTTTTTTCTAATTCTTTAAAAATTCAATATACTTCAAATAATTTTTTTTTCAAAAGATAAATTTAAAATTGTGAAAAATAAAATACAAAAAGTAAGAAAAAAAAATCAATATTTGAAAAAACTCTAAAAAAATATTCAAATTATATTCTGGAATGAAAAACTTAAATTTTGTGTTTTTTTATACATTTTTTTCATTATTTTAATTTTTTTAAACTTCTACTTTTTGATCAAAATTAGTAATTTTAATTATTATTATTATTATTTTACTTTCTAATATTTTAAAATGTAATTTATAATGTACATTTAAAATATATTATTTTTAATATTTTATTTTTAAAATTATGAATTTACCTTTTGAAAATAAATTATTTAAAGTAGATTGAAACTTTTAAAAAATAGAAGATCTTATATGTATACTTTACAAAATAGAAAACTAAATTGTATTTATTGATAAATTATAAAATACTAATATATATCTTAAAAATTAAACAACTAAAATATATATTTTAAAGAATTACAAAACTGGTACAAACCTAAACCTTTATTTTTATATATACATATTTGCATTAGAAAACAAGACACAATAATGACTGAGAAATAGGTAAAATTAGATTATTGTATTCTAAATTTAAATGTTACTTGTTAATTATTATAATTTAAACAAAAAAAAATTATATTATGGTTGTATATATTATTAAAAAGATGGTGAAATAAATTAAATCTAATTTTTAATCATATATCATTTTTATATATTATAAAAAATATGTCAAATAAATCAAATTTAATTTTCAATGAACATAAAATCTGAAGATGAACAAATAATTTAATTAATCTATTTAAATTAAAAAAATTGGTTTGATTCGTCGGATTCGGATTGGATTGGATTAATAAATTTTATAATCAGATTAGATTTGGATTGAAAATTATACAATCTGTTCGAATTCGAATCAGATTTTGATTGACAGATTTTATAATCAATTGTATTTGATCTGAACTAAATTACTATTAAATTATAAATAAATAAATATTTTATTTTATAATAATTTTATATTTGAATATACATACCATAATTATATTAAATTATTATTTTAACTTAAAAATAAATATAAATATTTATTATTATTTTCATAATTGTACAAACATACTTAATATTCTTTAAATTTTTTCGATTGTGATTATAAATAATAATATTTGTTACAAAAATATCAATTTAAAATTTAAATTTGTGTATGTCTTATTTTATACGTGACCATAATTTATAAATAAATTTTAATATTAATCTGAACTTATCTAATTCGAAAAAATCCAATTTGTTCGAATTTTGATTGATTTAAATTGACTATATTATCTCATCAGATTCAGATTGAAATTTTTTAAATTTTTAAATTTTTAAATATGTTCGAATTAATAAAAAATAGATTATTTTAATACAATTATCTATAATAAAATTGCCGGTACACTTTATATCTAAATCCGTGGCTCTTGGCAAAAAATGAAAATACCATATTTTTATCTCTATTTCCATTTTGATTGGTATGATATAACTCAATAGGAAAGGTTAATGGCAACAGCTTTTCGGCACAGTTTAAGAGGTGGTAGAAAGGGTTAAGTTAAAGGACGTCTTTTCATCAAAATTTATACTAGGTTGTTTAAAATTGTAACGATTTAATTTAATTTATACAATCTAAACTAATCTAGTATATGTTACTCGATTTTTTTTTTATTATCGTTGGTTGATTCTAATTAGTAAATTATAAAATCATCTATAATAAATTCGATATGTTTCTAATATTAATTTTTTATAAAAATAGATAAAATTCATACTTATATTATATTATATTATATATATATATATATATTATTTTTAATATAATGATCTTATTAAATAAATAATAATAAAATTAATAGATTTATAAGTTTAATTTATCTTTAACTCTATTTAATATCTATTTTCAATTTTATATAAATACATGTAAATTATATTATTATTTATTTAATCAAATCCTTATTATTTATATTAATCATTTGTTTATACATATAATTTATATTTAAATTGATATGAAATTAAATAATAAATACTTGTATTAATTTTATGTTATTTAAAATATAATTTAAAATTATAGTACATCATCTTTGATTATTTATTGTTTGTAAAAAATAAAATTTCTTTTAGATCATAATTTTATTTAATTATTAAAACATAAAATTTAATATAATAGTTGTTTAATTATTAAAAACAAATATTTAAAAAAAATTACCAGAAGAAGCTAAAAACATAAATATCAATCCAAAAGATTTGGTTTTGATTGATTTTAAAAGTTTTATCGGATCGAATTAGTTCTTATTTTTTAAGAATTGACTTTATTGGTTTGTTTTCGATTTTAATTTAAATATGAACCAACTCTTTGTATGCACACACTTATTCATTATTCATGCATATCAAATTGCTTTATTTTTAAATATTAGATATTTGATTTTTAAAATGAAAAAGTTATAATAATCTTAAATTTTGTTATCTTTAAAAACTATGTCATCACATATTATATAAAAAAAATTATTTTGTATTTATTGAGTAATTTATGTATAAAATTATTACAAATAATTTTTTCAAAGAGATTTATGGTTTTTTTTACTCAACAATATTTATGATTCGAAACTCTTATTTAAAATAAAGATGTTTGAATTTTATCATTATAATCGTAAAATAAATTTATGGTCCAATTAACCGATAATTGAGAAGCTATTTAATTAGGTACCTAATATCCTCAAAATGTTTATCTAAAAAATTAATTAAAATAAATCTAATAAATAAAATAGTTAAATGATAAAAAAAATGCCTACATTTTTAGTATTGAATAGAACAATTACCCTCTACATTATGCATGTTGATTAATTTCAAAAATAAATATTTTCTTTTTAAAGTAAATTTAATAGACATAATTAACTCAAATAAATCCAAGGACCCTTGTTTGTCATATTTATTTTATGAAAATTATATAATTATAACCAACATCTATTTCTTTTGCAACTTGGTGGCCGAAGCTATATATATATATATATACACACAATTACATCCTTGGGTTGGGTATATGATCTTGAAGAAATAATAATGCTTTAGATCATTTAG
This sequence comes from Hippophae tibetana, assembly GCA_037013495.1. Lineage (NCBI taxonomy): Eukaryota > Viridiplantae > Streptophyta > Magnoliopsida > Rosales > Elaeagnaceae > Hippophae > Hippophae tibetana. The sequence continues at coordinate 3,907,873 of CM072812.1, forward strand.
TCAATAGTTTTTCTTTAACAAAACGTGACTCGATTTTTGCCGGGTAAACCAAACGATTCAAGGAGCCAACTGAAAAAACCGTCTAGTTTCTCATCAGATGCTATTACTTTTAACTCCAAACCGTCTAGATTCTTTCAGGTTCTGCTAATTTCTACCAAAAACTCAAAATCAAAATTCAAAGCCACCAATTTCCCATCTCTGTTTTTTTTCTTTCCCTTTATACCTTATTTTCATTCCCAGTACAAACCTGAGTACTAAGAGTTACAGAACAAGATTCAAAAACGATTTCAAGGTTGAATAGTTTTCATAGAAAGATCAAAGATCAAGAACAATTCATCAATGGCAGAAAACCCATCTCAAAACTTCAACTCAATCCTAATCTCTCCACTAGTTTCACTCTTCTTCTCTCCCATAAAGAACCCAAAAAACCCAAGACGTTTAACCTCTCCAACCCTTCCTCTATTCTATCTTTCTTTTCTACTTTCCTTCACTTTCTTGGGAATTTTCTTTTTCAGTTTCATGCCCTTTTTCGAGTACTCTGTTTTCTCTTCATTAGTTTCTCCTTCCTCACCTTCTTTGTCAACTAATTCACACCCTTCAATGCTCTTAGCCTCACTTTCTTCGAGAGTTTTGAAAAATAATAATGACGATAAGCCAAGATTGACAAGGAGTTCTATTGTTCCATTGCCAGCTCATGATGGGTTTATTGGGAATCTCTCTGAAGCCGAGAGAGAGTTTTGGAAGCAACCAAACGGAGAGGGCTATAAGCCTTGTTTATATTTCAGTATTGAGTATAGGAAAGCTTCTTTGAAAATTTCAGAGGAGAAGAGAAGGTTCTTGATGGTTGTGGTTTCAGGTGGACTCAATCAACAGAAGAATCAGATTATTGATGCTGTTGTTATTGCTAGAATTCTTGAGGCTGCACTGGTGGTTCCTGTTTTGCAGGTTAATCATATTTGGGAAGATGAAAGGTACATTATTATGTTTCTTTACCCCTTGTGACATTTGAACTTGTGAATTGAAATTTGTCGGCCACAACATTATGTTACATAGATTTTTTTTTTGTGTTTGTTACACCTCCTATTTTCCTCAATTTTTAAGATATGTCATATTCATGTAGCATTGGTTCCACACAGTTACTTAATAAAGGAAAAAGAAAAGAGTATATGAAAACTGTTGAAGAATTTCACCATCAATTTTGTTGTATAAATTTGCAGTAAATTTTCGGAAATTTTTGATCTTGAACATTTCAAGAAGACCCTAAAAGCTGATGTTCGAGTTGTATCAACCCTGCCCTCTACACACTTGATGTCAAGACAGATAATTGCAACCAATATTCCTAATGATGTCAATACACATTGGATCAAAGCAAGATATTTTAATCAAGTAAGAGAAATCAAACTTCTCATATCTTGTATTTCTGATCTTGTTTAATTGCTAAAGGAAGGTTATTAGTGTGTTTTTATGGATAAACATCTAAATTTTTGTATTTTTCTATTGATTTAGTTAAATGAAGGTGGTGTTCTTGTATTAAAAGGGTTCGATTCGAAGCTCTCCAAGAATCTTCCCTCTGATTTGCAAAAGCTTCGATGCAAGGTAGTCCAGGAATTCTTTGGAAAACAACTCTTGATCAAGCTATGTTGATGTAACTGTTCTTAACATTTTCTGCAAATATTGCAGGTAGCTTTCCATGCATTAAGATTTGTAGCTCCAATTCAGGAGCTTGGGAACCAATTTGCTAAGAGAATGTGGATTGAAGGTCCATACATTGCACTTCATCTCCGACTAGAGAAGGATGTATGGGTTAGAACCGGTTGTCTCACAGGTCTAGGTCCACAGTTTGAACATGTTATTGCAAAATTTCGGGAGTCTCATCCCGAGTATCTGACAGGAACCTTAAACATGAGCAATGCGCAGCATAGATATGCTGGATTATGCCCTCTTAATGCATTAGAAGTGACAAGGTATTATACGAAGTCTCGTGACTATTCCATTAGAAACAAGTGTTTTGTGTATCATTGAAAAACTTTTAATTGTTGTGAGAACAATGCAGGCTTCTAAAGGCACTTGGGGCACCAAAAAGTGCTCAAATATACATTGCAGGGGGAAAACCATTTGGTGATAAAAAGGCTTTGCAACCACTTGTTGCAGAATTTCCAAATTTAGTGACAAAGGAAACATTGGAACGAGATAGAGAACTCGTTCCCTATGCGAACAAATCCTCTGCTTTAGCTGCTATTGATTATATTGTTTCACTAAGTAGTGATGTGTTTCTACCTTCTCATGGTGGAAATATGGGGCGAGCTATGCAGGTAATACTTGAAATATTCTGTTCTTTGTAATGTCATTCTAGTATGTGAAGGTGAAGGTGAGTGTTTTGCTAAAAGTTTATATTGTACTCAACTTCATAGGGTCATCGTGCCTATGTGGGGCATAGGAAATTCATAAAGCCAAACAAGCGAGCCATCCTACGTTATTTTGAGGACACTTCCATTTCTGATGAAGAACTTGGAAGCATCATAAGGGAGATGCATAGAAAAACTCAAGGGCAGCCTGACATACAAAGTTATAAGAGAGATCGAGATGTGATTGCATACCCGATACCAGAGTGTATGTGCCAGAAACACACAGGAATTTTTCAGGGATTTAGAAACTCAGTGTGATTGCACATGTTACACCAGTTTGTATTTGTTTTCATTTACTTAAAAAGCATGTAACATGTGGGTTTTCTTTTTCTTTTTTCCCCCTCTATATCCATTTTTAGCACGTTATACTAAAATTTGTGTGTGTATGTATTGAAGTCAACTGAAGCAAAGAAAAGTACCAAATTTGAGAATATTAATTTGATGATCATCTGACTAACAAGTACCAAACATTTATAATGTTAGGTTTTCTCAAAGAGAAAAGGCAAAAATATAGTTTAATAGTGTCCATTATAAAAGAGGCTTACAAACTAAAGAGAATGAACTTAAATGAAGAAGCTGTATGAAGGCTTATTTGGAAGTGACATGGTTAGAAGGGAAACAGACATGGCCTCTTAAGTGTTAATCAGTGTGTCCCTTCCTGGCCTTGGTCCTCAATTACTAGTTTTTGAAACTAACTATCTTCAGTCAGTTTGTCAAATTCCTTTTTTGTTGATTATAATATTGTAAAATGTGATTTAAGTTCATGTATGGTTCCTTCAAATCGAAGTCGGGCCAGAATTATATATTTTCAAGTCAGAACAAACAGAAATTTTCAAAACAAAATGAAAATTTTAAACTCAACCTTAAAATCATTTCATTAGGTGCAAGCCTAACTTCTTTGAATATAATCACACATTAATAGACTTACCTCATTGTTTTAGTTCAAACTTCAAATTATACAAGAAATCACTAAAATTAATGTCATAAAATGAGTAAATATATGTAAAATTTATAAAATTTAAATATGACTTAGACTTTGGAGAGAATTCGAGTCATATTTACGGTAAAAATATTTACCCTTAAATTTAACATTTAAATCGTTTAGATAAGGACATATCGAAATTTTAAAACCTAATATGACTTTGAGCTAGATTAAATGATAAGATTCATCTATTTAAACTTTTCATCAGGCTGAACTTAGATGTTGAGTAAAAAACATTAACATAGTTAAAATAATATGTTCTTGATATCCAACTTGATAAAATATGAGTGGTTGGCATTACGGGTGTACATATCATGAATTGGTTTGATTTTTAACTAAAATCTGAATCTAACCAAAAAAATATTCTGAAAAAATTATTTGAAAGAGTCCACAATCCGACATACAATCAAAATAAAAAGATGCAAATTTCTTATATTATCTACTTCTCTTAACTCCATAAGAATGAATATGTGTGTGAAAAAATAAGTTAATAGAAATAACATCGGAATGGTTAAGTCAAAAAGGATGCACCAACTTTAATTCCAATTGAAAGAGTCTACCACCTAATACACAAGTAAGGTAAGAAGATGTCGATCTCTTAAAGAATCAACTCTAACTCGCACAAACAAGAACATAAATACTTGTATAGATCACGTAATAAAAGTATTTATAATATAATATTAGATACTATAACCAACACAAAGATATCGAGTACAACGTGGCTTATATTATCTAGTTCAAACTTTTTGGAGTGGTATATGAGTTTTTTTTTTAAATCTTCAAATATTTTAATAACTAAATTTTTATTATATTAAATTTTTATTTTAAATATTTAAAATTAAAACCTAATTTTTTCTTTTTTTATTCCTTTTTAAACAAACAAATCAATTAATATTATGCAATGAAATTCTAAATTCTAAATAAAAAAATTAAAATAGAATTTAATTTGTTATTTTAAATTAATTTAAGTATATATTACGTATATAAATATATTTTTAATTTAAATAATAATCATATAATTAAATAAATATTAACTTTACTTAAAAAAATGATATCATTACTTAAAAATAAATATATTATTTATTTTTTAAATTTTATTTATTAAAATCATTATATATAAAATAAAAAAATTATAATATTATTATAATTTAGATCACAGTGGATTTTTAATACTAAGAATAAATCCAAAGAATTTTAAAATATGATAAAAAAAACTAATAAATATGGGTTACTTTGGTTCAATTAATTTTTTTTGTATTACTAATTAACACGAAAGATTTCAATTAGGTGAGAAGCAATTAGGGTTGTTAAAGCAATTATCACGACATAACACGGCCTATAAAGCACTTGATTCATTGATCATCGGGTCGATATAGTATGATATGTTACAGCATGCAAAGTAAAAAAAACACATTAAACTAATTTAAATTGAATTCTACGTATATTAATATCAAATATATAAATATATCTATATATTATTAGATATAGTACTAACTTAATGAATAAAATTAACATTAATATATAGGTAACGTGGAGTATTAAGTTTAGTAATATCTTTTTTTTAAATAATGGGTTAAGTAGATTGTGTCGACCTATTAAGTATAATCCAATACGCCTGACATGACATAACATTGTATGGTAAAAACTATGAAGTAAGAAAAAAAAAACAACTTATGTACAAGTTGGCATGGAATGTTAATTAACAATATGGGTCACGTCGATCAACTCAACCTCTTTGATACTTCTAGAAACCATCCAATGATTTTTTTGTTTTTATAATTTTTTTTTAAATTATTAAAAAAGAAATACATTTCAAAATTTATAACAACAAAAATAACCCTTTCATCAAGGGTGATAAATTTTGATAAACACGACACAAGATCGACATGAACACGAAATAATTACAATATTATATAATTAATTTTAACCCATTATTAAATGAGTCAAACGCGACACAATAACCTAAAATTAACACACTAAATTTTTATTTTAATATTATTTTTTTAATTAAAATTGACATGAAACGAAACTACTCAAATTGAATGAATTTATTAATTCATATTTAACTAGAATAAATTAATTTTTTAATCAATGACACGATAACCTCATCCGAGATGAGTTGACTTAACATGATCTGACACGACATAAATTTTAAATAAATTGACACGATAAAATATTTTTATTAATGGGTTGATTCGATACAACCTGCTTATCAAATGAGTTGACATGATATCCTTATCTTTCATAATATTAAAGGAGATTTAATTTTACGATGTTAAATATTAAGTTAATTAAAATATTTTTAAAATAAAATAATATATAATATTTTTTTAATTATAAAAAAATATGAAACGATAATAATTAATATTATTTATTTAGTTATAAATTTTGAACGAGGGTATTTTATGTATTTCGCTTCTTCTTCATTTTTGCGCAGAACATTTTATATTTCACTCGCTCAGCTACCAACCAACCTTGGCTAGACGATTATATTTCACTCTGCAGTGGAACTAATCGTCGATCGTGTCGTTTGACTACGGCTTTTTTTTTTTCCTTTATAAGGTGATCCTAAGTACTCAATATACACTCATAATTGTTGTCTTCTTCATTCATCGTTTTCTTTTAGTGTTGATGAACGTAATTGCTCTGAAATTAGGGTTAAGGTATTGAATAAGTATGAATTCTGATCGAGTTTTTCGTTAAAGTAATATCATTGAATGAAATTTCTGTCATTTAATTCATATTCTGAAATCATGCTAAATCGAACAAATATTTCAATTTCTTTTTCGCTATTTATTTATGCTTCCTAATTACTCTGAATATTTTGTTCTAGCTAAAAATTTCGATTTTGAAATGTTGCCCTCATTTTGAAGGTCCTAGACTCCTAGAGTTGGTTTGGTTTGGTTTTGCAGCCTTTGTCATGAATTATTCTTCTTTTCTTTTTCCTACATTTATACTTTTAGACCATATAGGTCTGGTGTTTGTTGAGATTTTGCTTAGAGCTTTTATCATGGGCAAGATTTTTGTTCAAATCTGGGAAATTTTAAATTTATGTGGACTATTTAGTAAAGGAGATATATCCAATTGTCATGAACGGGTGCTATAAACTTAAAATCTGTTTGATTGCATTTCGGTTAAAAGTGGTTTCAAAAGAAAACGCTTTTTTTTAATATCTCTAAACCAATGAAATTTAAAAAAAAAGGGGGGATAGGTAAAAACACATATTCAAAAATCTTGATCATACAGAAGGGTGAAAAAAGAAAAGAGAGAGAACAAAATAGAAAACGGCAAAAAATAAGAGAAAACACACATAGAAATAGCAAGAACCTGGGATAGTTTTTTATTTGCTCAAGTACTAAAAAGTCTTTTATTAGTAACTCACTCTATTTTTATAAAATGTGTTGTATTATCGTCATTGATAATAGTTAAAAATGTCTTTTGTATGCTATTATTTCAATTTCTTGAATGGTCCGGGGAGAAATGCATGTTAAATGTACTTATAATGTTTTCATAAGAATCATATTACTTGTGCTTCTATCAATTAGAAGAAAATGTACTTTTTGAGCCCAAAAGCTTTTGATTTTAGAAGTGCTTATATAGGTCTAAAAGCAGAAGCAAACATACCCTTAGAATAGTATGTGATTTAGATGCATCCGTTTTCCTCATTCAAAGAAAAGGTCATTAGTTTCAGTTTCTATTTATTTCTGCCCGGGCTGGGCTGTCTTTTTTCTCGAGCATCAAATTCTTTACCTTTTGATTGACTTGTGCAGAGGGATTTTTTAAGCAGTCAGTAATTATAGATGACTTCATTCCGAGCATTCTTAAACAGCCCAGTTGGTCCAAAAACTACCCATTTTTGGGGACCTATTGCCAACTGGGGATTTGTCGCTGCGGTATGCTTTGCTACCAGATTCTTTTAACTTGATATCACGTTTGATTTGATTTTCACGGTACTTTTTTTAAATTTACAGGGTTTTGTGGACATGCAGAAACCTCCAGAAATGATTTCTGGCAACATGACTGCAGGTTCAATATGAATAGTATAAAATGTAGTTATTTTTTTGTGTGGGTTAGCTTGTCTCAATTCTCACTTCAAATTTTGTTGTTCCAGCAATGTGTGTATATTCAGCATTGTTCATGAGATTTGCATGGGTGGTACAGCCTCGCAACTATCTACTTCTGGCCTGCCATGCTTCAAATGAAACTGTACAGCTCTATCAACTCTCTCGCTGGGCAAAGGCTCAGGGGTAAGTAACTGAGTCTTTTGACACGTATTGCAAATGGCAATATGAAATATCCATTGATATTTTCATTTCATTCTGCATTACACAAATGTATACAGTTTCTTCCAATATCCTTTTGTTTTTTGGTTAGATTTTCACACTGCTGTGCAGCTTCAATCTAAGTCTTTGTAATGGAAATTTTTGTTGGTAGTCGTTGAAACTTTGAACAAACATGCAAAGTAACTTTTTGTGCTTGTAACATTATAGGTACTTGTCCCATAAGAAAGACGAAGCTGCATCACGGTAACTTGAGGCTTCGTTCATTTTTTTCCTTGAATGCCGTTTCTTTCTTTGTCGTTATTTTCAGGGGAATCGATGTTAAGTTTGTATAAGACTCAAAGGATACCTATTTGTTAAGTTTCACCACCGAAATAAGTAACTAAGCAGGGCTGTACTCTTTGATTATTGGTTTGTGGTGTTTTGGTTTGTGTTGCCCCATTTGCAGTGATGTGCCTATTGGAATTGTTCATTGAATCGTTTGCTAATCTATAGTGATATTATAGTCTGTCTCGCTTAATTCTAAATTTCTAATTCAATGTGCTATATTGTGCACTTTTAAACTTTTTTTTTTCTAGTAGTTTTTTAACATTCATATTTTCAAGTCTTGAACCCGAGATTTGCACCTTATAGTATGGTATCATATGCTATTTGACTACAAGACGATTGGCAAACGTGGGAATGATTAACCACAGGAACAACACCATTCCTCAAAATAATTGGTGAACATTATATTAGGGCTAAAAATCAATTGGATTAGACATATATTTATGTGCTTGATAATTTATGAAGGTTTAATTTGATAAGTATATAGAATATTCTATTAAAATATCTAGATATTGTCTTGAAATTCACCTAATTTCTTAAACAATTTAGGATATTTTCTAGTATTATTTATTAAAGACATTTTATAAGAGAATTGTTTATCATGAGTGACACATGTATAAATATTAACCATTAATTGAAGAGATGAATGCCTATAAATAGGTCTAGACATTTCATTTGTGACACATCTAAGAACTAAACAACAAACCAACAAGTCTAGTAATATTTTTTCCATATTTTCATCACAAACTCATTCATCATAGTGTTCACTTTCTTCACCTTTACTAGTCTTAAATATATATTTGGGTTACTTGCTAGTTAGGCTTACGTAGCATTTGGGTAGCTAAGTGACGCACGTGGCCTTGAAGAAAATAGGCATGTAATAGTTAATATCAAAGCTAGGTTGTGTAGCATTTGGGTAGCTAAGTGACGCACGTGGCCTTGAAGAAAATAGGCATGTAATAGTTAATATCAAAGCTAGGTTGTGTATGGGGTTTGCAACTAAAGGTTTTAAGAAGATCATAGCCAAGGGTACTATCAAGAATAACACGATTGAGACTACCTTGATGGAGGAAAATGTTATTCTTGAGCACAAGCACAGAGTATCCAAAGAAATGGTGTCTAGTCTTGAGATATGTTTAGCTCACATTGAATCCTATGTAAGCAAAGTTTATTCTAGTATGGAAGAAGTTGGTAAACATTTGGGAGATCTTGAGAGTGAGAAAAAAGCCATGCAGGAGACAATGGTGGGATAAGGTGGCTCAAACCTTAAAATAAGAATTTGCCACCATGGAAGAATGCATCATGAAATGTCTTTGTTATGACCTCAACTAGGAGCTTGATATCTTGAGAGCTCATTGTGAGGAAATTAAAGATGACATGGCCTTATGCAAGCATACTATAGCCATTAGGGTTATCACCACACGTGAGGCTCATAAGTTTGACATTCGTAAACCCAAGACATAACGAGGGAAGTAGGAATGCAAGGGAGCTTAACAACTTCCTATGGGGTTTAGAGTAATATTTTAAAGTCGCGAAGATTGAGGAAAAGGCTAAAAACGTACACTATGTTACTTTCTATCTCATTGACATTGTCATGCTTTAATGGAAAATAAGGCATGTAGATATTGAGAAAGATACATGCTCTATCAATACATTTGATACTTTTAAGAAATAAATAAAAAGGTAATTCTACTCGAAGAATGCAAAAGATATGGCATGAAATCGCCTCCAATAATTGAAGTAAATAAGGAGTATTCATGACTAGATTAAAGAGTTTATCACTCTTACTCTTGAGATCCCCGAGTTAAGGTGCAGATGTGCACAAGATCTTTCCATTCTTATTGTCATTGTTGAGACCTTAACAGACTACTCCAAAGACTCATGAAAATCCAAGGATAAAAAGTTATTCTTAGCAAAGATGGGGTGACAAAGATAAAATTATAGCCAACGAAAAAGCTTCAAGAAAACCTTATAATGGAAAAAACCAAGGTAAGAGAGACATATAACTAAAGTATAATTGTTATTTTTGTGATGATCTGCATTGGATGAGAGATTGTCCAAAAAGAAAGACTCTCAATGCGATGACTATTAAATTTGATGAGTCTTGAAGAGGGTGGAGCACAAATGGGATCACTTCAAATTCTAAATGCTATCAAGGCCTCTCCAAAACCACAAGCAAAAGAATTGATTTATGTTTATGTGGTTCTTAATGGAGTATAAACTAAGGCGCTTGATGATATGGGTGCCTCTCATAACTTTGTAGACATTAGGAAAGCCCAAGGACTCAATATAAAATCTTCCAAGGAGGGAGGTTCTATGAAGATAGTGAACTCTGATGCCAAACTGATCCAAGGAATTGCCTATGGAGTGAAGACAAAGATACGAAAATGGAGTGGAACATTGAACATATCCATAGTACTAATGGATGACTATAGAATAGTATTAGAATGGAGTTCCTTGACCACGTAAAGGCATTTTAACTTCCTTTTGCAAACTCAATGTGTATTCTTGATAGAAGTAACACATGATTAGTACCCCCAACAAGGCTTAACATGATGAATATCAAGACTTTGTCTACCATGCAATTCAAGAAGGGGTTATACAAGAAGAATAGGAAAGGACTTGCATTTCTTAGATAATTAGAAGGAGTTATTGATAACTCATATGGAGGTGATATTCTTAAACAAGTGCGAGAAGTCCTTACAGATTTCAAGGATGTCATGCCAAATGAATTGCCCAAGAAACTCGCACTTAGAAGAAAGATGGATCATAAGATTGAATTAAAACCTGGAGTAAAGCCGTCTGCCATAGGTCCATATCAAATGGTGCCACCTGAGTTGGAGAAACTTAAGAGACAACTTAAAGAGTTGCTTGAAGCTAAGTAAATTCGACCATCTAAAGCCCTTTATAGAGCTTCTGCACTCTTTTAAAAGAAAAAGGATGGGTCTTTGTAGATGTGCATTAACTATCGAGATCTTAGTAAGGTAAACATCAAGAACAAGTACCCTATCTCCCTCGTTGCTGACTTACTCGATCAACTTGGCAAGGCACAATACTTTACGAAGTTGAACTTGCACTTTGATTACTACCAAGTATGCATAGCCCCAAATGATGAGGAAAAGACATGCATGATAAGGTATGGTTCTTACGAGTTTCTTATTATGCCATTTGGTCACACTAATGCTCCTCACACTTTCTGCACTTTAATGAATAAATTTTCCACCCATATCTTGATCAATTTATTATGGTATATTGTAATACTCTTAATGAACATCTTCAACACTTAAAGCAAGTTTTCCAAATCTTAAGGGAAAATGAACTTTATGTGAAGAAGGAAAAATACTCTTTTGCCCAAAAAGATGTTATATTCTTTACATAAGATCAATGATGGAAAACTCATGATGGATGAGACCAATATAAATGTTATACAACTATAGAAGCCGTTGATCAAAGCCCACGATCTAAAATCATTTCTTAAACTAATGAACTATTATCAACACTTTATTAAAGGCTACTTCATAAAGACAAATACACTTATTGATCTACTCAAAATAAACAAGACATGGGAATGGACGTCATGTTGTTAAGAGGTATTTGAAGAATGTCATAATTAAGGAACATGTGTTATGCTTGGCTGATCCAACCAAGCCATATGAGTTATAAAATTGATGCATCTACCTTTGCCATAGGAGTATTGGTGCAAGTATTGATGCAAGAAGGTCATCCTATAGGTTGCGAAAGTTGGAAGCTCAATGATACATAGAGAAATATACATTGTAAGAAAAAGAGATAAGTGCCATCATCCATTGCCAAAGTTATTGCCAAAGTTATAATGACTGAATTTGCACCGAGAGTATGGCGACATTACTTGAATTTGCAATCAGAGCTCAACATGTGTGCAAAATTGATTGCTATGTCAAAGTTATAATGACCCGTGCGATGATGTAATACACCGTTAATAATAAAACTGGCTGGTGAGTTATGCAAGTTAAAAACTTAGGATTAGACAATTATCATTAATTTCTAATATAATGGAGATAGACCACTTCTATTTTATATGTATATTATGAAGACCTCTTCCATTATATTACACTTACTGTCCCATAACAAGAACAATTTTCTGTCGTTCGGTATTTCCGTTTTGACATTTTAACATCTACCATATATGGTAAAATAACCTTATTTAGTTGGGAAAAAAAGTAAAAATAAAGTTTATTTATCACAAATCATATCACCTAAGCGATAAACTTGTTGATAGAATACTCAAGTAAAACAATGAAAATGGAAGTTATTAATTGTCACGCCTCTATTTTATCATACACCCAAAGTACTCAAATGGGATAGAAAATGAAGAGAAAAAATGAGACAGTTCCATATGCACTAAATATAAAAGGGCAAGGATTGAAAAATGAGTTATGTAGTTATTAAACCAAAACAAAATCAGAAGGTGCAATATTTCTACACTTTCCATTCTAACAAAAATGTTATGGCATAAATTGGTCTTTTACCCCCATGTTTGGTTTCTTTCACAAGATGAGATGTACAATATAAGTTCACTTGCTCATTCTGAATCACACGCATCATCAACAGATTTTATTCTTTTGCTACTTTTCTTGAGTTTGGACTGCTTGCTTCCATTTTCTTTAGATGTTTCCTTTCTTCTCTTTTTTTCTTTGCTTTCCTTGTTTGTTTTCTTTTCTTTTGATGCCTTCTTCCTTTCCACGGGTTCTGTTTCTTCCTCTTCAGTCTCATCTGCATTTTGTTGTGCTTTAGCAAATGAGACATCTGTCGCTGAATGTATAACATCTGCTTGTACATAATAGCAAAAGTTAAGAGTCACCTTCAATATTACACCACATCAGAATTTTTATGGAATGGTGCAGTATAAAATAGTATTGTTTGCTTCCTATTCCCTATAATCTTCAATTTATTAATCATAGTAATAATAATGAGTTAATATGATTATAAATGTGTTTTAATCTTTATTAAATGAAAAAAAGATGTTACATCTATCTCATTTGAGTATAAACACGTTCATATTTTTAAAGTTGTAGTGAGTTCTTGAATGATAAAGGTCTAAAAATTAAAATTCAGATTGTCAAGAGTTGGTGGGGGCCAAGTACGCAGATGTGCCCCTTGCATGCAATGTCTAGCTAAACACCATAGCCCTATGGCCCTATCTAGCTTAAAGCTGCAATAACCCTAGAATTAGTTATATGACAACTCAACAATGCAGGACACTCGGGCACGAATACTATCTTGGTCTCAGAAAAATGACTACAGAGCATGACGATACAAAAACAAGTGAACTAACCTTCATCAATAAAATTAGAGTCAATAAGAGCATTTACAAGATGCTGCTTCAGGAAAACCTGCATGCAGTGAATGAGACAAATAATTAGATGACATGATAGCATAAACTAACAAATCTACCACTTAACTTAACTTTTGAACAAGACAAGTACATCTTCAAAGTGTTAGAAAAAATACCATCACCGTCATTTAGATGATGAAAATTAACCTTCTTTATCAAATGAACTGATGTGACAAACAGAACTACCACCGAATTTTCATGATTTGTGTAAATCTATTGCTTAAATTGATCATTTGGGGTTACATGACAAAAAAAGGGGGTTAAATTTTGTTACCTAAAAAAGAGGGATGACATTTCCATAACAACTATAAGGAGATTGATGGTATATTTGTCGTGACAAAAAAATTAAGTGATAAATTTCAACAAAAAATGAAAGTTTGGCGGTAGTTTTGTTAGATAACCCAATACTTGTTTAGGGAATTGAAAAATGTTGCACAATTCGAATATATGAATTTTATAAGCATATACAACCAAAATATAAGATTGTTATTGGAAAATTGGAGTAGAAGTGTGAAACCCAGATTAGGCTTAAACTCCAGGATTTAATTTCAACAACATATCTTTTCCAGCCAAGTACACATCGGACTTCTTGCCAATCTTCATGCATTTTTCACACATTCAATGTTAAATTTCCACAAGATCATAATGAGCTTTAAAGGTAGAAAATATTAACAATTTTCCAGTTAAGTTTCAACAACTCTATTATAATTAAGTTAAAACATACCGCAGAGAGCAGTTGTCGAGTCTTTACGTCCCAGAAGCGTAGATACCTATCCAGTCCTAGAAAAAAGCTCCAATTCAGTGGTACGAACCATATTTTGATATTGAACACCAAAAAGCATATTATTTCTTGTAATCATTGTTAACAGACCATTCACCAATGATAGACCGAGTTCTAGGGAGATATTACTACATAATCTGTAAATGGTTTAATCAGCATTTACCAGACCTCCATGACCTATGATAAACCCATCGTTCCCCTAATGGTTCTTAACCCACAATGCATATTGATTTCTACTGCAGGATTGTCTTGGCTCAAATATATGCATAAGGCAAGTGCTAGAAGGAAAAAAGAAATATTGTACGGAAACCTATGAGGCAATCCAGCCAAAGTCCAGACAAGGCATAAGAGACTACAAAAATAGAATGCCTAGGACAGAGAGAGAAAAAACACAATGGCTGAAGCATAGAGAAAAACATAAAATTCATACCACATGATAATATCACTGGATGCTCAGGGTGTCGGGCTATTGACCTAATGCTTCCCGAACATTTGCCGATAAAACATCCTAATGTTTTCCCTGAAAATAACACTTGCAGTGTGAAGTCATATTGAGAAATCCCAAACGCCTTTAAACAGATGATTCGAGAATGGTTCATAAAAGCATTCCATGTGCATCTAGATTTTTAAAATAAACAAAGAAATTTTATGAGCTCATCCTGTAGATGGAAAAAAAAATTTAAGCAAAAGGTATGAATATTGAGTATTGACAACAACAAGAACAAGAACAAATCTTAAAAATAAGTCATTTGTGTCATTGGTGCCTTAGATTACAAGTTGTCATTTAGTCCTTTACCTTTAGAAAAAGGGGCCAATTGTCATAAGTTATTCCCTGTTTACATTTCGTTGACACAGACGTCCATATAAATTAATTTTGAATTGATATACGATTAACAATAACTTTAAAGCTTTAGATACAGCTTGAGCTCAAACTTTACCGTTCCATTAAAAATTATCTAGAGTTTTGATCCAACTGCTCCCTGATACTTCACTAATTATTCTTAAATTACACGGAGAAGGGAATCACTGAAGACATAAGAATACCAACAGAATGGAGCACAGAGAGAGAGAGAGATTCAATGTCAAAGACAGTCAAGACTTATCCTTCAATCCAGTCAGCTAAACAATCCAAGATTGTAAAAGTTAAACTGTATATACCAGTGCGCATGTCAAGGGCTGCAAGATCACCAGCTCCATTGCCAAGATAGATTGTGTGTCCATCGAGGTCTTCAGCTACAGCTTTGATAGGGGTCTCCCGAAAATCAACTGATATAACAGGTCGTCGCTGAGCAGAAATGTCATAAAGGCGTACCTGATACAAACATCAACTTCAATATACTGAATCTTCATTGCGACCATGCATCTAGGGAGTCACATACAGAGGCCGACCTTACAAAACAAAAATAGCAGACTTGACCAAAAGAGCCCGAGGTCATTAAGTTTTACAAACCATTTATTCAATAAATAACTTCTAGGGGTCACATACAGAGGGCAACCTTACAAAACAAAAATAGCAGACTTGACCAAAAGAGCCGGAGGTCATTAACTTTTACAAACCACTCATTCAATAAAAAACTTCTAGGGGTTTTCCCTAGAAAAACAAACAAATACTTTCTTGGAGGTATTCTAGGTGCACACAAATTTGCACAAATATTTGCACTCACTAATTATGATGTGCCATGGGACAAAATAACTAGAATTGGAAAAATTAGTACACCATATTGGTGTGTGGTACAAATGTGTGTGCATTTAGCATTTTATCTTATCTATCATGAGAATGAAGGTAACAAGCCAACCAGTTTCTTCGTGAAACAAAATCATTATAAAAGAAAGCAAAGAAAACATAATTCAAGGTTTCTTGGTCCAAAGAAAACACTGGTATGTAGGTTGATCCCATAATCACATTGCAACCGTCCTACTCAAATTGACATGTTCCAGGCAGTCAAATCTTAGCAACTAAAGCACTCTAGAGATATGAACTAAAAAGCCATAAAGAAGTGAGTAACATCCAAACATATGTATGCATAGACTCCGTTACCTGGACTCGGCCACCACACACACGTGGTGACACGACACAACAAAACACCAATACAGGTGTAAAATGTGTGTCGACAGTTAACACGTTGCTGTACTTGCCTAAATCTTCTTGACCATGGAGGAGAAGGGAAGAAGAAAACAATTTTTGAAATATTTTTACTCCGGATTAATGGAGATCAGAACTGAGGAAGACAAAGACACAAAGAATGAAAAGAAATCTGGGAAATTGAAAATCTTGTGCTTTTATCTGTTTTTTTAACTTGTTTTTAGATCATCTATCCAATTGGGGTACATTTTTCAAAAACTAATTTAAGTAGTTTTAACATATCAATTCGATTTTTTTTAATAATTCTGTCAATTTTGAATCAAAATATATAAATATAACTAGAAAAAAGAGAATGGAAAAGTATAGCCAAGTAATAATAATGCATATAAAAATATCGAGTGAATGGAAAAATATTGTATAATGTAAACTAATATACATTTAGAAATGTATAAATAAATATTAAAAAAAACTAGCATTTTACTTAATATATTGTGATCCACAAATACTTATATCAAAATTTTGGCACTCTATAGACGTGTCTCCATGTCTTAAAATTTACAAAAAGACATGCTGGACACCAGGATCCGTATCGTACCCCACACTTCGCAAAAGAGTCCATGTAACAGTGTATAGAAAAGAAAAGGATACCTGATGGCTGTTTGTACCAGCCACAAACTTCCGATGATCATCTTTATTTAGAAACGTGGCAGATGCAAACCATGTTGGGGTAAAAATACCAAGGCTGTTCTTGGGAGGCTGCAAAGAGAAATGGTGTTGTATGCTGAGACCTAATTCTAGACAAAATAAATGATTATATTTTACTGAAAAGTAAGGAAAGAAATAAAACGCTAACCGGTTTTGCTGACCAGATCTTTTCACACTTCTCAAGATCCCATACATTCATTTCAACACCCTTGCTGGGATAAAAAATAGAAAGGTCACTAAATATCACCTAATAAAGATTATTTTCCTGAGCCTAATAAATATGTTTTAGAAAAATATATTAATTAATAAGAGCACTGACCCTCCAAATAATGCATAACTTTCAGTTCCATCAACTTTAGAACATAAGATGTTGCCAGCACTGCATACACTCCACTTTCTTGAGGTCTCAGTATAGTCAGATCCAGCATGCAAAGTTGAATCCTCAAAGGACCTCATGCTTGCATTCCCTTTTGTTGTACAGGTAAGCAAAGTAAAAGGCCTGACAGAAAATGATAATAAGAGATAAGTAGCTGTTGGAAACGGGTGGATGGGAGAACATTTACTTCAGGCGAACTATTTATCCCCTATATAGAAACAAGGAACATGGAGAAGTGTGAACAAATAGCTCATCAAAATGAAAATGAGAATTTTAGCGCATGGAGAAGTGTGAACAAGCAGGTCATCAAAATGCAAATGAGAATTTGAGCACATTCAAAGAAAAAAGGGGAAGAAGGAACCATTAAATGTTAAATATAAGTATAAATAGAAAATAATTTCAACAGCAAAAAAATAAAAATAAAAATAAATAAATTATCCCACTCAAAAATCTATCAATACAAATAATATCTTAGATGACAGAGCATACAAGATACACATTTGAATCCAGTTCCTATCAATTGACGTGAGTAAACATGTCACTACTAAACACCTAAGATGGTGTGCAAGAAGAACTTCCCCCACATCCTCCACCAAGTAGCTTACCAAATTCTGTGAAGCTTATGATAGAAATATTGTCTAAATAAAGCAAATATGGCAAGCACTCAAGTTACATATTAACAAAATGGGGCCATGTTGGGTTCCCATTGATATTGATAAATGGTTCCCAAAGTATAACAAGAAAGGAGCATTACCTATATTCCAACTCCAAATTCTTTCTTGAAAATAAATGCAACCCAACAACAGGATCATCATCGGATCTTTGTCCGGCATCACCAACACTAGACATTGTGACACAAAGATCCCCATTAAGAGGATTGAGAACCTCAACCTATAACACGATTTAAATACAATTTACAACCAAAAACTAATCTTATCTAAACCCAGAAACATCGGTATGAACCAAAAACAAAAGTGCTAATAGATAGATCATCTGAAAGAGAACTTACCTTACCATTTCTTCTAGCAACAGCTAATAACTGCAATAGTTCATTGTTAAGAAGGAAATGTTATAACTTGGAGAGCATAAAATATCTATTGCCACAGACAATTCAAAAGACCTGACAGCTTTACCAATTATTAAAGCAAAATGAACAAATCAGTTCATGTAACATAGGCATGAAGAAATAATAGATATTCAATTCTAATATTTTGAAGGACAGTTATGGACAAGCAGCAGAACTAAATAACGTGTACAATACAAAAAATATGAAATATCATATGATTCATGTCCATGTACAGCAAGACTATTGGCTATGAGAATCAAGCAACTAAAATTCTGAAAGATGAAATTGCAACCCAAATAGTTTGTGTTCTTGAAAGAAATTTATATGCATACTCTGTCTTCTCTCTTCTTTTTGAGAAAAGTATTAAAAACTTTAATAACTAAGAGCAGCGCACACCTAGGCAAGAGCAATCAAGTTCCCTTCAAAGGGATTTGCGATACCAATTTCTAGGAGCAGTAAGAAATTCCATGCATGCCCAACAAATACAAAACTAAAACGAAACCTCTTCTTCTGGAAGATATTATAGAATAAAGACTTGAAAAGCAATAATAAATCAATTGCAACAATATGCAATATGCATACTCCAAAAATGCACAAGTTCGCAATTAAACTTTCAAACGTACAAATAAATAACACATACAGGATGAGATTTGCAGTCATCAATTGAAGCAGCAAGAACACATTTGGAGGATTCGGGTTCTCCCCACCTTTCGACCACTTTTGGAACCCCTCCTTGCTTACTACGAGACTCAATAACTATCATCAACAAACAAATAGAAAAACTATTTCAACTCACAACCACACAACATAAAATTTAATGGGAAATCTTATTTGAATTACTCTAGCAAACAACTGACCGCTTACCTTTGATGAGACCAAGCACGTCAAATGTTAACGCCCGAAGAGGAGGGCAACCTGAGCACTCCAAAGTAGTTGTTCGAGGCATACTTCGCTCTTTGTTCTCGCTTCTATTCCACCTGAATAATCCAAAAAGGTCGAAGAACTTCACATTTGAGAATAAGAATAGAAAAGCCCTCGTTAAACCCTAGCTTGGGCCTCAGGCGTCAAGTTATAGCTGCGCGGCTGGGGTCAAAATCAAAACTTTATTATTATTGTTTACATCAAGGATTTTGAAATTAAATAAACAAATTCAATTAAAAAACTCCAAAAGTTTAGAATAATAATAATACGTTAACAATAAAAATTACATTCTTGTATTGGGAAAAAAATAACCCTCTTGCAATGACTTTTTAGACTTTATTAAAAATATTTTGTACAAAATTATAAGAATGAAGGACAGTAATGATCTATCAACTACAATCAAAGATTACAAAATATTATTAAATTTAAGGAGGAACTCCGCAAGTACACTAACTAGCACTAAAAGTCAAATACAAACAAAAATTAGAAATGAAGGACTCGAAGATAAATGTATATATTTTTTAAGTTATTATTATTTTTAAATTAAATTTTATGCTCTTAAATTTATCAAAATTTATATTTTTTGAGTTAAAATTAATTTAAAAAATGTATAAATCTTTATAAAAATACATGTATATATATTCACACATTTTATTTGTGACATTTTTTAAAAAAATTAACTTTTCCTACATTCTTCAATAGTTAATGAATTTATAGTATATCATTAAAAATTAATAGATTTTTATATACTTCTATCATAAATTAATCGATTATTATTATTTTTTTAAAAATTATAATATATTAAGATGTTTAAGAAATGATATTGCTCATATGGAGATAGATTGTAATATAACTTAGAGGTGTAATTGTTCATTTTTCAAAATGTATAATTTTATTAGTTTTATATAACCATATGAAAATCAATTGCAACTTTTTTACTTTGTATTTCATGGTCATTTGTGATTATATGGGAGAAATCCAAAATCTGATATAATAATGATATTAGAAAGAAAGAAAGTTATAAAAAAAGTTTTCATGTGATTTTTTTTTACTTGTGTTCATCCTATACGGTACAATTAATACTCATCCTCAAACTATTTCGTTTTATGATAGAATGTAATTCAATCGTTATTGTAATATAATAATATATACTAGTGCCTATAAGGTGTGTGTTTAACTCCATCATTATATATATTATTTAGAAATAAAAATAAAAATTGCTTTTTCAACCTGCATTGCAATGTAATAATATACTAATGATTAACATTAAAAAGATTGTGTTTGAATTCCATCTTTATATATGTTATTTAAAAATAAAAATAAAAATTGATTTATTTCCTATTTTTGAGGAAAAAAAAAGTGATTTATTTCTTATAAATATTATAATGTAGTGTAATGAGATATATATATATATAGTTACATGTTAGTTATTTATAAGATGGGTTTGGGTTAATTTAATTAATTAACATTTTAATGTTTCAATTGTTATAGTATGTAAATTTAATCTAATAATTTTATGATAAGGTTAATTCAATATAATATTTTAAAAATTAAGATTTTTCAAGAATAAACTTGATTTTTTCTTTTATAATTTAAAAGCACGAAAAAAAAACTTCTCTCTCCATCACTCTTGTTTCCTCACTTTCACTCCCATTCTCACTCTTCTCATTCTCATAATCTCCCTTCGTTCTCTTTCCTCGTAGTCATGCCTTAGCTTCAAATTTTGTATTATTCTCAATGTTCATATAATAGGACTTTTTCAGATGCTGAGTTTCATAGACATAAAAACTTCAATTCAATAACCCCAATTTACATTTGGCGAAGTGGAAAAATTCCTATCCTGCATGCCCAAGATGATCATTATAAGTAGTATTTTATGCATTACAAAAAAAATAATCATGTAAATTCATCAAATCATGCCACCAAGAATGAAGGAATAGTGGGGGTGGGAGATATAAGGAGAAGGAAGAGAGAGTATAGGGATGAGTACAAGAAAATAGAGAGCGAAGAACTTTTTATTTAAAAAAGGCAAAAAGTTATACGAAATATAAACAAACTTAAAATTAATGAATTAAATGAATAAATATTAATAGTTTTAGGATTAAAATATTGATTTCATCTAAAATCCTCAATATGATTTAAAATTAAGGATATGAAATGGTGAAATGATTGTTAAAGTATTTACTAATAAGTGATCAAGTTAAGGGTGTTAAACGACTCGATACAACACGTCTCATTGACCACTTGACTTTTTTAGCCTGTCAGGTCAAGAAAACACGACCTATTAAAATATTGACATAGCATGGTGTAACGGTTTGCAATTTTACGTAGAGAGAATTTGACCATTCGATGTCAAGACTCCCTAAGTCAAGGCCAACATATCACCTTTATAATCTAAGATATGACCCTTGAATAAATATTTCAATGCTTCTTGAGAAAATACCAACGAGAATTACTCTCAACGAGTCTTGTACGAATGCAACCTCACGGTTGCTTCCCAGTATCAAATTTACATAACCAATATGCTTACACCGTAGTAAGTTTCTTCATTATGCTGCACAACTGCTCACCCAACTGTGCAAGTCACGCATGTTGATAGCAAGTAGTACAACGATGTACCAAGATTTAGTAAGCTTCATATTCCTATTGTTGGTTCTCTTCATACACGTTCTCAAATAGGTAATTTGACATTAAGGGTCAATTTCTTGCCGAAAGGCTAACTTATTCCCACACCCCAAGTGCATGTATGCTTGTTTATCCTCGATACACTTTTACTCAAGCTAACACACATGTCAACTTATCCTCAAGTTAATCATGTGTGGATTTCGGATAAAATGAGATAGCAACTCCTTTGCCCCACATATGATGCCTTCATCTTAGTACGTTGTCGCCCACTTTCGTGTTATCAAGCCTATGAATCCTTAGTACTCGATCGAACCCTAGACCAAGGTACATCCCAACTTGACATCACTGTCATAAAGGTTGTCACATTTATAATGTAACTTACTCAAAGCAACGCTGCCTAACTAGTATGTTGTTACTCATCCATGTACCGTCACTTATGCAACAATGTCATCATAGTATGTTGTGTTCCCACGAATCTACTTCCACATATGTATATAATGTAAACTGTCAGTATATACATTCTCCCTCGTGTAGCCTTTCACATGGAAACAATGTTAAGTATTAACCCTACCATCTCATTGATATTGTCCCTAAGATTCACTGTCTTCGAGACACTGGCATGCCCACGTAGCACGATCAATTTCTATCCTATATAGAAGCATTTTCTTGTTCACAAGTAGCTCACTTAGCACACCATACCTACAGGTGCTTGGAGTGGTGGAGAACTTAACACCATGTCTCTTAAAGCATTTTCTCATCATTTAAAAGGAAATATTACTTTATGCAATGAGATATAAACCCAAAATAATTCAATAACTATTATTTTACCAATTACCAGAGTATATCTCATATGTATCATGACACGTGGCATAATTGTTGTGCCTAGATTGACATAGCATGACTCATAACATATAATAGGTATGGTCAAATATTTTAAAACTTATATAAAAAGTTTCATTATTTAATATGTAGCCAATAAAAAACTTATTTAGATGTAATAATAAAAAAATTGAGTAACTTTTTAATTAAAAATTAATTTTTTTTACATATATATCTATCAAAAAACATAAACATATATGTTATATATGTATTATTTTCTTATATTTAACGAAAAATTTAAAAAAATTAATTTTATTTGTACATAATATATTTTTTTATAAATAAATAGATTTAAAAACATTTTTTTTAATTTTGATGCAAAACAACTCTTACAATTTAAATAAAGAAACTTAGATGACATTTTTCCCTCTGCATAAATACAAAATAAATTACCCTATGACTGTTGACCCGTAATTCCGATTTAGCAAGTTAGTCACCGCACAATGTGTTAATTAAATATGCCAACTTATCTAGTTTAACATTTTGATTAATTAAATTACCTTAGAAAATCAAATTTATACATATTTTTAAGAAAAATACAAGTATCACAGGCAATCCTATTTTCCATTACTACGTGTCCTAATAATTTATCTTTTATATTTATTATCCTAACGTTGATAATAAAATTGCTGCTAAAGTTTAGTTTATTATAAAAATATCTCTAAATATATATTGTTTTGATTATTTCTACCAATACATTTAATTATTTAATATAGCTTTTAATTTTTTAAAATAAATCTCTAAAAATATAGATTTATAAAAATATAAAACATATTTAAACTTATTTATTATGGTTAGATGATATTAATATAACTCAAATTATTATAGTTATAAAAATAAGTTATTAGTAAATATTATAACAGAGATATTACTACTATTTAAATTATTATTATCTTAATAATATATACTCTTATATATAAAAGAGAATTGCTCCTCATTTATTTATTTGAGAATAATTTATTTAACTTTTTTGTTCATCTTTTATTTCATCGTAATTTATTTAATTTTATTTTATAGTTTTTCTTTGAAAAAGAAGTTTTTGGTATGTCTTTAAATTATTTTTTAACATTTTTTCCCTACTACCTTTATATAAAAGATGAATAGCCCCGATTTTTTTAAATCCCCAAAGTATGTATTTCATATTTTTTTTCTTTATCTATTAACACTTATATTGTTTAAAAAAATTATTTTTTATGCTGTATATTTTCTCTAACTATTATTTTTCTTTATTTATGTAATCAAAAAGAGTTATTTTTTTTAATTTTTTTATCATGGAGTTGCAATTACATAGGATAAAAAAAAATTCTTTAATTACGTTTATATTTTCTAAACTTTTATTTTTAGCAAATTTTTGTTTGTGAAATTATTTCTTTATTTTTTTCATAAAATCTGTAAATTATTTTTCTAAGCCAAATTTGAACCTCTTGTTTGAATCTATTCACACAGTTCGTTATGTACTGTCTTTTAAATGATTTAATGAGATAAGCCAAAGATATAAAAAAATGGTAAATAAATTTCCATATAAGCCATTTATGATACAATAATCTTTTATATAATCAACTAAAGTTTAGTTTACGAAATGAAATTGAAATTAAAATGAAAATGAAAATAAAATGGAATGAAAAATAAACATTTTTGCTTGTTTTTACCATTATAATAAAAAAAATTCAATATTATAATATTTGGTTTACAAATGAAATGAAATGGAAAACAATATATATTACTATAATACTCTTATATTTAGTAAAATTTAAATAATATCATTTAATTATTATTTTTTCATCAAACAAAATATATTATTGAAATAATTATTTTTCTAAATAATTATTACTTAAAAATAAAATATATTATTAATTTTTTTATATAGGGTTTAGAGTTTTAAGGTTTAAGATTTAAGATTTAAGGATTTAGGGTTTAGGGTTTAGAGTTTTAAGGTTTAAGATTTGAGATTTAAGGATTTAGGGATTTAAGATTTAGGGTTTTGAGATTTGGGGTTATATTTATGGGTTAAGATTTATGGTTAAAATTATTATTTTTCTAAATAAGGTTTAGGGTTTAAGGTTTAGAGTTATATTTGTAGGTTAAGGTTTTGGGTTAAAATTATTATTTTTCTAAATAGGGTTTAAGATTTAGAGTTTTAAGGTTTAAGATTTGAGATTTAAGGATTTAGGGTTTTAAGATTTGGAGTTATGTTTATGGGTTAAGGTTTAGGGTTAAAATTATTTTTTTTTAAATAAGGTTTAGGGTTTAAAGTTTAGAGTTATATTTTTAGGTTAAGGTTTTGGGTTAAAATTATTATTTTTCTAAATAGGGTTTAAGATTTTGGGTTTTGGGATTTGATGTTTAGGGTTTAAGGTTTAAGATTATATTTGTGGGGTAAGGTTTAAGGTTAAAATTATTATTTTTCTATATAGGATTTAAGGTTTAGAGTTTAGGATTTATGACATAAGGTTTAGGGTTTAAGGTTATATTTGAGGTTGAGATAAAATTAGAAATTTTTTTTGAGATTAAAATAGAATCATGATTTCTTAACGGAAAAGAAAGAATTCTAATTTCTTATCTTTTAAGAATCAATTTCATTGCATTTTTGCTTTTCAACCTAACCAAACATAAAAATAGAAGGAATCAATTCTGATTCCATTTCATTCCAATCAACCAAATATAAGGTAAGTTTTTTACTTAAAGAAAAAGATAAAATGATAATTGCTCATTTATCAAATTGCTATTTTAAATGTATTTTATAATTTATTTTTATCAAATGTTAAATATTAGAGTATATTCTTCTTATTTTTTCAACATTTCTTAAACTCAAATAAAATAATACCGTATAAAAAATAAAATAATATTTCCTCGTAAAAATAGAATAGCATCTTTTTTTAGCAGGAGCAGGACGATTACTTCAATTTTATTTTATATGAGTGAACATTTTGATAATAAATATAAATTCTACTCTTAAAATAACATTTAATATGCTCGTACCACCAAAATCAGTAATTTATTAATAATTATTTTATGTAATAATAATGATAAAATAAATATTTTATATATTTTTATTGTGTTAATAATAAAAATAATTATAACAATATTATTACACTAATTTTATATAATAATAATAAATTGTAAATATATATAATAATTTTACCATTTTCAATATATTTTTAAAATAATAGATAAATGAATTTAAACTCATACCCTCTTAATATTAACAAAGAATATAATACCATAATTTTATTTTGAATATATTTTTATCTTTATTTTTTGGTGGTACTTTAATAATATCTACATTTAATAAAAAAAATATTAATTTAATGTGATTTTTATTTTATTATAGATTTTTTGCACATGTACATTTTAATGAATGATATTTGTAGTATTTTTGCTATTTTCTCAGTTGAATATTAACAACTAATTTTTATATAATTTTAAATCATTAAATATATATTTTAATATTATTATTTTTTACTTATTTTACATTCTCTTAGACCACTTTCTTTTCTCTATAATATAGAAACTTGACAACTTTTCGTATAACTACACTCTGTAATTATATTGATGTTAATTCAAATTTTATATAAGTTATAATGATTTTATTTTAATGAATACAGTATTCAATTTTTGAATTATATATATATATATATATATAAATAGAAAAAACAAATAACATGCAATATGAAACTTTTGTGGTTTGTATAAAAAGATAGACTAAGTCAATATAAAGAATAATTTGTATACATATTATATGATCATACATATTAAATTTATAATGATATGTATTAAAAGGAAAATAACAATGGCAATAAAATCTCAATTTAAATTAATATAGGAAAAAATATAATATATGTAAAATATATTTTTTATTTTTAAAATATATAAATAATGATAAAATATATTTAATATTAAATATTAAATATTTTTAAATTTATATATATATATATATATATATATGATATATAAATAACTATAAAAATATAATTGATATTATATATATATTTTTCATTACTGTATACTTAATATTAGATAAGTTATTATTATTTATATATTATTAATATAATTATAACTAAATAATTTTTTTAATTATATTTATAACTAACCTACATAGAACATAATTAACTCATTGCAATAACAATTGTTTAAAAAGGGATCAGTTCTGACCGGAGTGTTAGTAAGACAAAATACAACAAAGAGAAAGCTCAGAGCTCTATAGCCACAAGCTTCTATGGCGGACCAAACAAATCCAGACCCTTGTATCGACCCAAAAAGTGGTTTTTGTCCGATAACCAAAACTTTCCATAGTCTGAGACCGTCAGTTCCCCTTCCATCACCTTCTCAATCTCTATCTCTCACTCAGTTCGTTCTTTCTCTCCTCCAATCCTCTGCACCTAGCACCACAGCTTGCGTCCTCATCGATGCCGCCTCCGGTGTCCACCTATCTTACCCCGTATTCCTCCGCCAAATCCGATCACTATCTCTTTCTCTCAAATCACTCACTTCTCTTTCCAAAGGCCAATCGGCATTCATTCTCTGTCCACCTTCTATCTACGTTCCTGTCATTTACCTTGCTTTGTTGTCGTTGGGAATCACAATTTCACCCGCCAACCCAATCGGTTCAGACTCGGAGATTTCCCATCAAGTCCAATTGAGTGAACCCACCATCGCCTTTGTCACATCCGCCACTGCCCACAAGCTCCCAAGTCGCCATTTCTCTCTCGGTACTATTTTCGTTGACTCTCCCGAGTTTCTTTCCATGCTTGACCGGGTTGAGAATGACGATAAGGATTATGCCGGAGGTCAGGTGAGTCAGTCCGACCCGGCAGCGATTCTTTTCTCGTCAGGAACCACCGGGCGAGTAAAGGGTGTGTTGTTGACTCACCGGAACTTGATAGCGTTAATAGCTGGGTTTAATGCTTTGAAGCGCCAATCGGACTTGGACGAGCCTGAATCACATCCAGTTTCATTGTTACCGTTGCCATTGTTCCATGTATTTGGGTTCTTCATGCTTGTGAGGGCCGTGTCAATGGGAGAGACATTGGTCTTGATGGAGAGGTTCGATTTTGAAGGCATGTTGAGGGCTGTGGAGAAGTACAAGGTCACGTACATGCCGGTCTCACCGCCGCTCATTGTGGCGTTGGCTAAGTCGGGGGTGGCTCAAAAGTACGATCTCAGCTCGCTCCGCGTACTCGGAAGTGGCGGCGCTCCGCTTGGCAAGGAGGTCGTAGAGAGGTTCAATGCCAAATTTCCCGATGTGGAAATTGTGCAGGTGAGATGACTCCGAATTTTCTTTTTGTGTGTGTTTTATGTTTATTTATTGAAATCCCAACATTACCTAAGAAGAGATTATTGTTGAATTGAATTACTAGTGTTTTATTCGAACACGTTGCTACACTATTATCTGCATAAAGACTAGTCATATATATATTAAATTGTTGGATTTATTAAGTGAGTTGATATTGTTGTAATAGATGTTAAATTAATAACTTGAGGTAATTAATAACTCCACTTATTACATAAATCAATCAATAGTAAAGTCATATTGATAAAAATATTTGATAAAATAATAATAATAATGATTTTAAAATTTGTAAATTTTAAAATAAAAAAATAATTTTTATTTTTATATTATATATTTTTATTATTTTAATTTTTTTAATATATTATTTTATTTTAAACGTAATTTAAATTAAAATAAATTTATTTAATTTTATTTAATATTAAATTGCTTTTGACACTAAAATGATATGTTGTTGTTATATGTTTCGTGTTTTTTTAATATTCCAAAATATTTTACTTGAAAACACCATTTTAACTTGATTATAACCATTTTTGCTCTAATGTATAATTGAGATAAAGTGAGAAAAGTGTCTCCTTCGTTAAAAAATTGTATATCATTCACGATTTGAAGTTAAAAAAGGTGAGGAGTTTGTCACTTCCTTTTGGGTTAGGGTTAAATCTAACCATTTTCAAGGGTGACTGCTTGAAGATGTGAATCGTTTTGAATTGGCCATTGATGATGGTGTTAGGGATATGGGTTGACTGAGACCGGAGGTGGGGCGAGCAGGACGATAGAGATTGAAGAGTCAAAGCGGCATAGTTCAGTGGGTAAATTAGCCGAAAACATGGAAGCCAAGATTGTTGACCCTGTTACAGGGCAGGCATTACTTCCTGGGCATAAAGGAGAGCTGTGGTTACGTGGTCCTACTGTCATGAAAGGTGATTAACTTTTTTACTTTTATTCTTCATAATAACAATACAAGTTAAGCTATAGATAAAGTTAAAGGTGATAATTACTCTCAGCAACTCATCCATCACCTTGAAATTTAGTTTAAATTGGTTTACTCATTTTAGACGAGTTATTGTTAAACTCAATTCGTTTAAATTTTATGCAAATTAAATTCAAATTAGTTTAATTTTAAATGAGTCAATTAACTTATAAATTAGCTCATTTATCCTTTTAAAAAATAAAACAAAAAAATAAAAAATTAGAATTTTGTTTAAAAGTGAAATGTTAATATAAATATTACCTTTTGATTATATTTTTGTAAAGTAAGAAAAAAATAAAAAAATATCTTTTAATCGTAATTTTTTGTAATAGAATTATTGTAATTATAAAAATATTATCATTAACAAATATATTTTGTTAAATGAGCTTGCGATTAAGTAAGCTAGTTCATTTGAATCAATGAGTTAGGTGAATCCAGTTTAAATCAACTTTAAAAGAATTTTGTTGAATTAAATTGCTCATTTGACACCATTAAATAATCATTCCTAACTTTTCTTTAGATAATAAAAAAAGGGATGGTATTGGTACTTTTCCTTTAGAAAAGGTACATAAAAGTATTGTATTTATTAGGTATTATATCAACAATTTTTTTCTTTTGAAAAATGGTACAATTTAGTCCAGAATCACTATTTCAAAAAATAAAAATATCATTAATACTCCTGATACTTACTATATCTTCACTTATATCCCTGACTAGTTAAGTGCGTTAACTTTCCATCAAATGTGATAACTTTTCTTTTTATGATTTTGATATCAAATTGTAGCTAATTGTTTTACAACGCTAATTGTTTCTTGTGATGTTTTACAACGTTAGTTGTTGTATCTTGCAGATTATTATTTAAAAACAAACATATAAATTTCTTATTAAAACATTATTTTAGCTTTATATTTTCTTTATGTTTATTCTCGTATAGACTTGTAGTTAGTTTCTTTGTTTTCATTTTCTTATTTATTAATTTAATAAATGTTTTAAACAAATATTTAATCATTTAAGATTCTTAATTGACTTAGAATTATCATTATCATACCTGAATTTAATGGGTGTACCAGTATCTTTCCTTCTGTTATTCGCTTTCTTTTGTTACACCCGAAACTCTCAGTTTGCTTAAAACTTAATACCCTTCTAGTAATGGTGAAACATTTACATCCGTACATAATGTTGTCAATGGACAATTTAGTTGTCCATAACAGCTTTGCTGTGTTCCATTGACAGCTTGGCTGTCCATAATAGTTTTGTTGTAATTTGTTGTCTATATTCATTTAGTTGTATACAACTGTTGTCCATAGTCTATTTAGCTGTAAATAATTGTCCATAAATAGCTTACCATAGATAGCAATCCATGGTTGTCCATAGACAGTAATCCATTGCTGTCCATAAACGGCAGTCCACAAACTGTCCATAAACAGCTGTCCATAAACAGCTGTCCACAGCTGTTCATATACAGCTTTGATGTATTTTGTAGGTTTGTTGTATTTTGTAAAGTCTATAAATAGAAAGAAATCACAAGAACAAATCATTCGGTCATTTTCATACAACATTCTTGACTTATTTTTGACATGGTATCAGAGCTTCTTTGAGAAAAAAAATTCAGTTTTCTATTTCTGAGGAAATCTTCATTGATATTTTTTTAGCGTTTGTTGTTAAACAAGTGTTCTTTGGCAATCTCTGTTTAAAGTCATTTTCTCGGTTTCTTTAATTTCAGCATTATATTTCTAAGAAAATCTTCATTGATACTTTCTAGCGTTTTTTTTGCCAAACAAGTGTTCTTCGTCAATCTCTGTTTAAGGTCCTTATCTCGTTTTTTTAATTTGTTTGAATATTTCTCGAGTTTTATTTACTTGCAATGGACACTGCACCAGTGTGTGTTAAGTTTACGGGAAAAAATTACTCTACCTGGGTTTTCCAATTTGAACTATTCAAAATCTTCACGGGACTAGTCAACGTGATCAATTTCTCATGAAATTATGCCCGGAATATGAATTAGTTCGCTCTTCTCTATTGAACAGATCTCTTGTTCCTTCTCTAGATATTTATTTTGGTGAGTTACTTCGCGAAGAACAATGTCTAAGTACTTAAGTTATTTTGGAACAATCTCATGGCAATTCCACGACGACAACTATGGCTTATGCAGCCCAAGGGCGTGGATCATCTATGCCTTCTAAAAATATGCAATGTTTCTGCTGTAAAGAATATGAGCATATTGCTACCAATTATTCGAAAAAATATTGTTCTTATTGCAAGAAAAATGGTCATATTATCAAAGAATGTCGTATTCGTCCCCAGAATCGTTAGACCTAAGCATTTCAGACTTCTATTGTTGTTCCTCCAGTAGCACCTACTGTAGCACATGTGTCTTCCTCAGATGCTTCTTCTAATCTTCCACCTCCTGCAGCAACTTATTGCACTCCTAAAATGGTGCAATAGATGTTAATTTCGGCATTATCTAAAATGGGATTTCAAGGTAAAAATTCTACTACACTTTGGTATGTAGACTCAGGGGCTTCTAATCATATGACAAATACTCCCACAACTTTGTCTCATGTTCGGCCTTATGTTGGCCAATCTACTATTCAGACGGCCAATGACAGTTCTTTGTCAATCAAAGCTGTTGGAAATGCTTCTTCTACATTTGTTGATGTGTTTCTTGCTCCTCAACTTTCTACAAATCTCATTTCTGTTGGTCAATTAGTTGATAACAATTGTGATGTTAACTTTTATGGTGATAGTTGTGTTGTGCAGGACCAGGTAACAGGGGAGCCGATCGCGAAGGGACCTAAAATGGGAAGTTTGTTTCCATTACTTTTACCTATTCCAGTAATTTATCCAATTCCTTCTATTGAGTCTTTTGCTTGTAATAATATTCCTAATCTAAGTATAGTGTGACATCGTCGTTTAAGCCATCCTAATACTCAAGTTTTATCTCATATAATGAACTAGGACTTTCTTGGTAATAAAGGCTCCTCGTCATCTTCATCTGGCTGTTGTCCGTCGGATCATACACTATGTTCATGACACTTCTGCCCGTGGCTTATTCTTTCCTTCAGGCAATTCTCTTCGTCTTGTTGCTTATAGCGATGCTGATTGAGCTGGCTGTGTTGATACACGTCGCTCCATCACTAGTTGGTGCATGTTCTTAGGTGATGCATTGATCTCTTGGAAGAGTAAGAAATAAGACAGAGTTTCTAAGTCATCTACAGAATCTGAGTATCGAGCAATGTCTCTTGCTTGTTCCGAAATTATTTGGCTTTGAGGTTTGCTAGCTGAGTTAGACTTCTCTGAGACCGATCCTACACCTTTACATGCCGATAATACAAGTGCTATTCAGATTATGGCCAATTCGGTCTATCATGAGGGCACAAAGCATATTGAAGTTGACTATCACTCTATCCGTGAAGCCTTTGAAGCTCGTGTTATCACTTTTCCACATATTTCTACTGAACTACAAATTGCTGATATCTTCACCAAGTCTCTCACTCGTCATCGACATTGCTTCCTAAGTCGCAAATTGATGCTTATTGATCAACCCGCATCAATTTGAGGGGAGTTGTCAATGGACAGCTTAACTGTCCATAACAGCTTTGCTGTGTTCCATTGACAACTTAGCTGTCCATAACAATTTTGCTGTAATTTGTTGTCCATGTTCATTTAGTTGTACACAGCTGCTGTCCATAGTCTATTTAGTTGTAAATAATTGTCCATAAACAACAATCCATGACTGTCCACAAACTGTCCATAAACAACTATCCACAACTGTTCATAGACAGTTTTGATGTATTTTGTAAGTTTGTTGTATTTTGTAAAGTCTATAAATAGAAATAAATCATAAGACCAAATCATTCGGTCATTTTCATACAACATTCTTGACTTATTTCTGACAAATGTGGTGTCCAAATTAGATTTACTAGAAAATTGAAAAAAAGTGATTGCACTCCATTTTATTTATAATATTAATAACTATTACAATTCTTAAAACCAACTAAGAACCATGAAGAGATTCTTAGATGCTTATAGTTTTTAGATACATATCTAATAGGTAAATAGTTTTTTTAGAGTAGAGAGTTTGCTTTTTCTAAAATTGTGTCTAACTAATGACAATGAAAGTTTCTTTTATAGGACAATGAATCCCTCTTTACATTAGTAAAAAATCATTATTTTACCTTTATTTTAATAATTCACCTAACTTTTTGTTTTTGGGTTTTAATTTTAAGCCTTTCATTTCCTTTGCATGATTTGTTGACTGAAGATGTGGGTCTTATATCTTTATTCCTCTTTGTTTTTTGCCGAAAGTTCTTTTAATGACTTAAACGATGACACATTTTTATCTTCTCGATCTCTAATGCAGTAAATGCATTTATAATCCTTAAGGTTTTCTTGACGTAAAAACAAAACACCTTTTTTACTTAACAAATTTCCAGTTATTATTGTTAAAATTTGTCTCATACTTATTGATTTTGTCATTGTTTTTTTCAGTGAGGTTTATATTACTATGAAAAGTGATTATGACTTTATTAGTCGAATAATTTACTTTGATTTCAGAAGAATTACTAATTTCCTGAGTTGTTGATAAATTTGACGTAATATTTGTCATTTTAGTATAGAGAGTTCATTTGTATTGAATTCATTTTCTATAAGAGCCATTGGTTTTGGAACTTCTTTTTTAGTGTTGGAAATCCCCAGTTTGATAAAAGGATAGAGATTAACACAACCTTCTTCAATCCAGTCCATAAGTAAACTGAACAATCTGATATAAACAAGCTTGTTAACTGCTCTGATCTTTTTCTTGAAGTTCTTGATAGCCATATTGGAATTTTTAGGAAAATAATTTAATTTACCTAAATTAATTACTGGATATATGTTCTCGTTTAAATTTGCATGAAAAGTTTTATAAAAAAATTAGATTAATTCCTTCAAGAATATTAATTTACTGGTTATAGGGAATTTTTTTTCCTCTGGTGTAAAATTTCATATCTTTGATATATTTATGGGTAGATTTTCTGGCTAAGTTATAAAAATTCAACTATTGTGATTTATTTAAATTCCTATATTGGTATTTTTCATCTTCAATGCTTGAATACTATTAGTGGTCATATTATTTTTATTGTTTCTGCAATAGGCGTTTTCTTAAATAGTATTGATAGTCTTACTATCTTTCTTAAGGTCTTCAACCCGCTCGATGGTGATGGTTGTTATTGTAATGTTGCAGAGTAATTTTAACTAAATCTTCTAGAGTAATTAGTTTCGGTACTCTGTAGTTGGCATAACTGTCTTCAGTCTTTATTATTATTAGTGAAAGTTCTGTGAGTTATTCCATTAATTCACTAATAATTTTGCTTATAATTTCTTGATTTTGGACCATTATAGATCACATAAACTTTTTCTGCTTATTCAGTCCAATTGAGCTTTTCTTTCTCATTTTTAGAGATGTTACTCTCTTTTGAACGGTTAGATTCTTCCTTTTTATTTTGAATTTTTTCTTCAAAAGTTTTACCTTCTTTAGAATGGATCTCTAATGGGATTCCTTTTGAGTTTTTTTTTTACTCTAATGGTCGTTTTGAACTGTTAAGTTCTTATTGTTTAATTTCTATCTCTAAAAGAGATTTCTCTAGGTATAAAACTTTGAGTTGTTCCCGAATGATTCTTATCTCCTTTTATTTTATCTTGATCTTGATATTAAGATATTCCATTCATGTAAGAACAAAAATAATTAAAGGTGTTAATTCTTTTGTAAGAGCATATGTTAAACTATTATTGTTTCTTGGAATATTAATTCTTAAAAAATAAGTTTTGACAAAAAATCTAAAACTTAATACATATATTAGAAATTTCTCAATAGTTTTTTTGACAGTTAAGTATTATTTTTTATTATTGTGATAATTTAATTATGGAACATGGAAAGACTATGATGTATATATACAAAGATATTCATATTTGTTATCTACTTTTGTTTTTAAAACTGCTCCCTAATATTTATGTGAAACATTTGTTTAAATTATTATTTTATCATCTGGATTTGGATGGTATTAAGTTGATTACTTGTGCTTTTACCTTAGCCATGCAAAAATTATTTTGTTCCGTCAATTTATAAACATGATTTTTTTAATTTTGTTTGTAAAGTTTTTCGCATTTTTATAAAGTTCTTGATGTATGCTTCCACATACATTGAATATCCTAAGAATTTTTGTAATTGATTTTTGTTTTTCAATTAATTAGGAAATCTTTGATTTGAATGTTATTTAGTATATGAGATTGTAGATTATGTTTTCCATATTCAATTTCTAACCTTAAATACTTAATTTTTTGCTGAACAATTACTACTTTCTTCTTAGAAAGTACAACATTCTATTGGAATTGTTATTGAGGGTAACTAAATGCTATTAGTTTTTGAGATTCCTCATCCAATCTTATTTATCAAAATCTAATTTTATAATCAAAACTTGAGAAATATTTTTTTTCTTTTATATTAATAATAATAATAATAATTTCTTTGGAATAAAGTATCTATTATCAATGATTTCGTTATTCAATGCTTTGAAGTTTATTACCATTCTCTTCTTTCTTATTCTTTTTTAGCTTCTTTTTCGATTAAAATTGTTGGGCTAAAGTGAAATGAATTACTTGCTATTATGACTTTTAGTTCTAAAAATTCTTGAATTTGTTTTTCGAATTCAATGCTATCTTTTGGAGTATAAATCATAAGTTTTACTCTAATGATTTTGTTAGAATCTCTTAGTTTTATGTTAGTAATCATTTTAAATTTATTTACCTTTGGATCTAGAGGTTTTTTTTAGCTTATTGTTTTTAATAATTTTTTGATATCTGTTAAGACTTTATCTTTCTGTATTTTATTAAGAAAATAATTTTCTGTCTTATATATCTAATGAAATTTTTTCTGAATAATGTTTTTATTACTGCTTTGTATCTATCTCACTATTTTTTTTCGTTTTTTATGTTGTTGCATAAGAGTTAGGTTTGATACAGTCAAAACTTTTTTTGTATTTTTGACACGTAAATGGTTGTTGTTAGACTTATTTTGTCTAAATATTGTGTAAAAAGTTGATATAAGTTTAGGAAATTATTACCTATTAATAAATTAACTTTTGTTTCTTGTTGATATATTGTAGGAATATGAAATTTCTCTCATTCTCATTATATTTGTATCCCTTAAGGCTTTATTAAGATTTATGCTAATATTATTAGCAATTCTTATAATTAAATCTTAATGCTTGTTTTCAAAGTTTATCTGGAAATGAATATGTACTAGCTACACGCATACTAGCTCCTGTATTTATATGTGCATGTAAATAATAATTTGTTTAACTTTTAAATTTCAATCATACCTTAATATAGGTACTATTTGGATTTATAATACTATTTAAATTATTCATATTCTTAGTCAGTTATTTATTCTTTAGTTTCTTCTAATAGATAAATATTACAAGAATCATTTATACCCGATTCTTCGATT
This sequence comes from Hippophae tibetana, assembly GCA_037013495.1. Classification (NCBI taxonomy): domain Eukaryota; kingdom Viridiplantae; phylum Streptophyta; class Magnoliopsida; order Rosales; family Elaeagnaceae; genus Hippophae; species Hippophae tibetana. Next base: position 3,944,420 of record CM072812.1, read on the forward strand.
GGTTCTAATTCTATCTTAAAAGATTCTTTTAAGATTTTTATTATATGTGAAAATTTCTTTTTAAATTCTTTTTTATAAATCAAAATTTTATCATTTCTTGTTATTTTGTGAGCCACTAAGACTCTACATGTTGAAGGGTTTGATTGTGTGATTGGAGTAGTTTGTGTGCTTACACTCATATTACTTGTTGTAGGTTTTTGTTATAATCATATTCTTTTATTTCATTTAGAAGTTCTTTTTGTGTCTCATATATGTTTTATAAGGACTTGATGTTTAATTCTTATGTTATATCCATTTTTCTGTTAAAAGAATTAAAGTGTTCATTATCATTTGTTTTTTTTACATGCTTGCTAAGCTTCCACTAAGATCTAATTCTATATTTATTTCTAAACATTATTGGGATAATAATATTTTTTCTTCTTAATATTACGTTATTGACTAATGCTTTCCTTAGTTCAATTTCTTGTTTTAGATTTATCACTTACCATTCCTTGGCAGAGGATTCTCGTTCAAGATCTATAAACGTAAATTTTGATACATTACTTCTTCTTCCTGATATCAAAGGTTTTTTCTTGTCGTTTAAGTTATATTATTCTAGTATTTCAAAATTTGTTAATATTTCTAGTTTTATTATTTCTCCAATTTATTGAAAAGTTTTATCTATTTCTATGAATTCATTTGTCCATGTATTGAACTATTATTGAACTATTATGACTGTTTGTTAATGAATATCCTACTATATAGTATACTGAAAATGAATGATTGTTTATTTCATTAAATCTACTCTTTTGAATTCATAAGCTAAACTTAACACTTGGTTTAAGTTCTTATCATTAATATTAATGACAAACTTAGGTATTCTATGAATTTTAATTTCTAGTATCTTATGTTTTCATGAATAATTCCTAATAAAACATTTTTTTATTTATTTTTCTATTATCTAGCAGTGCTAATTTTATTGATGTATCAATTTTTTTTAAAATGTGTTTTTATTAATATTTAAAATTTTCTTAAATGGACATATCCAATTTTCTTTTTGTCCTTTTGAAGGATTTTTGATAATTTATTCATAATAATTTCTTTGTCAATTGATGATATATTATAGTTTTCTTTTGAATCCTTGAATCTATTTCATTCTCTAAGATTTAATCTTACTTTGTATATTTTTTCAAATTTCTTTTTATTAATTACCATTTTCCGTAAGAAACATCTTGAGATGTTTTGTGTTTTTATTTTCTTTATTTCATAGTTTTCCATTATTTATGGTTTTTTTTTATTATTTTTGTCATTTTTTTTATAAAAATTACTATTTAATTTTATTAACTTTAACTTCTGTTAAGTTGAAAAATATTTCTGATATTTTGAAATTGTAGGATTATTTGTGATATTAAGGTTTTTAAAAAAAGACAATAATAAGGTGTTAATGATATATTCTTGTATATTTTTTATACTAATATGTAACTTTTCATAAAGCTAAGATGCCATATAAAACTTTTCCCCATAAAAATAATTATTTTTTCCTGATCTGGTAAGTAGTTCATCATATGATTGGATGTTTATAATTGTGTTGTTTGGTCAGTTAAACAGAACATTGAAGTAAGAGTTCCAATTATTCTTGAGTTTGACCTGGCTTTGTAAAGTACAACTCAGTGAATTTTCAATGATGAACTTTACAGTTTGATTTTGATAAACTCTCTTTAAGTACAGTTCGTAAACGCTTCACATTTCTTTCGAACATGGTTTAAATACCATTATTCATGGCAGGTTATGTTGGAGATGACAAAGCAACAGCCGAGACCTTGGACTCTCAGGGGTGGTTAAAGACAGGTGATCTCTGTTATTTTGATTCCGAAGGGTTCCTGTATATAGTTGACAGGTTAAAGGAATTGATAAAATACAAGGCATATCAGGTAACTGAAACCCTCATCAATCAAAGAGTTAACTTGTAATAGCATGTAAGATTCATTTCGGCGTAATAAAATGACCTTTTCTCTCTCTAAATAAAAATGCAGGTTCCACCTGCTGAGTTGGAACATTTACTTGTATCTAATCGTGATATTGCCGATGCTGCTGTGATTCCGTATGTATATTAGAACAATTATCTTATCTGCTTGTGTTTGCTAGCAGTTTTCATGTTTTCTTGCATTCAAGCTCTTACTGGCTACTGAGAACTTCAAGATATGGTTCTATCCCTTGTAATGATTTGAAATGTCATATATGTCATAGGGTGTTGAGAATATATAACAGTCATATGTCTGTTCTGCAAAAAACATGAAAAATTGTGGAAGGATTTAGAACCTTTCATCCACCCCTCTCTCATTTGTATCTGCCACCTATTCCTATTTAGGTTCTAGAAAATGTACCTTTTTACTGGATATCAAAATCGTGAGCAGAACTAGCCGTCCTCTAGAAAAACCCACTTCGATTCCCCCAAACCAAAATCTATTAGTAAGAAATGAGGGAGAGTAACCGTAAAGTTTATAGCTCTCATATTTATTTTAAAAGTGATGCTTAAGTCTCAACTTATTTTTTAATTATTGTTTAATTCTATTGTTATTTCATATTTGAAAGCTATGCACAATAATAAATAATAATTTTTTTATTTAATTTTTTTCAAATGCAATTGTCAAGTCAAATGACTTATATTTAATACAAGTAAAAAATTGAAAAAATATAACTTTATCTTTGTGTGATTACTTTTCATAATAATAATAAGATTAAAATGTAACAAAAAAAAGTTATGAATTTAAGTGCCATTTTTACAATAAAGTAAGGACCTGAAGGTATTTTTCTAAAACAAAATATCACTGAAAAGCTTTCTTGTCTTGACTGCTTCTCTTATTTGTCTTACTGAGAGCAACAGTTTACAATTTTACATTTCGACATTTTACCCTGCTAAGTGTAAAGTCAGCAACTTTTCTCATTTCTATCCATGTTCATTAATCTGGGAGCAGGTACCCTGATGAAGAAGCAGGACAGATTCCAATGGCATATGTGGTCAGAAAACCTGGGAGCAATATCACCGAAGCACAAGTAATAGATTTTGTTGCAAAACAGGTATTTTTTAAATATGAACAGATTAGTTCTATATAGCCTGAAAGTTCTGTTATATGGTTAGATTATTTTTAGATATGTTAGATACGTGTTTCCTGGTGTCTCGTGTCTGAGGCTATATGATATCTATTTCCAGTAACGAATTCAGGATTAGAACTCATAAAGGGCACTATAAAACAGGAAAAATAGTACTAATTGTTTGTCAGTTAGTACTTCTTGTTGAATAAATATGCATATGTATCTTATTTGAGTGTAAATATGTTCAAATTATTGAATTTGTAATGGGTTTTTAAGTGATAAAACCTAAAACTTAAAACATAGTAGGAGTACAACTTCATTTTGTGTCTATAATTCTATAAATATTACACCTATTTTTTTTTTGGGTCAAGAAATGAGAACGTTCATGTGCCCCTCCTAATCCCATAATAGATCTGCCCCTGTCTATATATGCATATGGTATGAGAAAAACTGGCTTCTGCTTCATGAACCTTCAATTTTCACTGAGAAATTCTTCTTTGAAAGTTTTGATTGAGCGACAATCCTTTTTGCACTTGTTCTTTTCATGAAGTGCATAAATTACTAAAGGTGTTTAGTCTTCACTCATTTGGAGCAAGTTAAGCTCAACTTTTACATGCATTAAAATGTCATGCAGGAGGATTTACATACTGTATTATTGTTGCAGGTTGCGCCTTACAAGAAAATAAGACGCGTATCGTTTATCAATTCAATTCCAAAATCTCCGGCAGGGAAGATCTTAAGGCGAGAGCTGGTCAGTCATGCTCTCTCTAGTGATTCGTCTAAATTATGATCTATGTATTTATACTTTTTATGGAGCACCATGGAAGATTTTATACAACTCCAAATTGTCAACCTCTAAATGGATCATTTATATGGCTTTAGTTTTTGTCCACCTTGTACTCTTCTGGGTTTGGCCAAAGGATACATTAGTCAAAAGCTTTCAATAGAGATACTTTATACCTTAACTTTCACACTAGGGACTACTTTTGGTAACTTGTCCTAAGTGTTAAAGCTAAGAACCATTGAAAGTTACAAGACTGCAAGTCTGCAACAGTATTACATAATACAACTTTCTTCGCTTGCTATGGGGCCTGCAGCTCGGTCTGAAATTTGGAAAGAAAGAAAGAATAGTATTTATAGTTTCATACTCTTATAAGATTTAGTATACGATTTATTTTTAAGTATCCCGACAAATGTTACATACAACCATAATAGCAATGCAATCTGATCAATTGGCTTTCTTTTGAAAGGTTACTGTTTCATATCCCTAAACAGATAATCAATAGAGCACACTTGTTAAAATCCTATTGCCCTATCCATGTCAAGTTTATTGCATTCTTATAACTAAGATTAAGAGCGAGAATCATAATGAAATCTTGTTTATCAATTTAAATCCTATTAGATCTTATTCAAATTTAAAGATTTTTAATTTAAATTTGATTTGATAATGTTATCAATTAAAACAAATAAAAATATAATCATATTGTATTTTTTTTAATTTGATAACATTGTATTGATGTTAAAATTTATTTATGAATTATTGTCACGTATAAAATAAAATATACATAATATTTAAATTTTAAATTGGTAAATTTCTAATAAAATATAACTAAGAAAATAAAATGAATAAAAAGTATATTTGAATAATTATTAAATTATTATAGAGATTTAATATTTATACTTATTTTAAACTAAAATATTAATTTAAAATAATTATGGTATGTATAAAATTTAAATATAACACATTATAGAATAATATATATATATATATTTATAATTTTAATAATAATATGGTCTTTAATAGATTGTAATGAATTATAAAATATATTAATTTAAATTAGATTAAATCTAAAAAATTATATATATTTTGATACGAATTCTATCCAAATATGTTAATCTAATTTAATCTGAGTTTTAATAGATATGATCAAAAAATTTAATTTAAATAAATTGATTCAATTATTTACTCATCTTTAATTTAATTCAAATATTTAATTAATTTTTTTTTATCTAATACGAGTAATAACCTTTGAAATTATTCTTTCATATAAAAAAAATCCTACTTTTATAATTTTTTTTCATTTTCACAAATCATAATAAATTAAAAATGTTTTACGTGTCTATCTTTTTTAATTAATATAAACTTTATTTTTGGTCTTAGAAATAAAAAATTGTCATTTTTTACTAATTTAATTCATTTTTTGCTTAGTTAAAAATTGAATAAATATAAATAAACCCATATTTTTTTGTTTTCAAATATATATTAATATTATTTATATTTTAACATGATTCTTTTTAGTTTTATAACTTTACAAGTTATTTGTTGATTCATTATATAAAAGATATGTTAATTAAAATTTTAAAAAATATCTTTTAAATATTTGTGTCACAATCATTATGGAACAATAATTGTTTAAAATCAAATCAAAAGAACTCATATATTAATATACAATATACAATTCAGCCTACAACACCTAAAAATATTTGTGTCATAATATATAATTACATATTTAAAAAATCTATAATAACTATATCTAAATACTTTTAAGTATAATTAGGAATTTTTTTGATGTGTTAATAACTGTAATTAAAAATAAAATATCCTGTAATTTTGTTTTTCATTTCTTAAAAACTTTTAGATACTTAAAAATTAGTTTTTAGATATAATTAATAAATATATCTATAAATCAAACTTTACGGTTAATAATTATACTTAAATCTTATTGTTTAAGTACGATTTTTAACCGTACTTAAAAGTATTTTAAGTAGAGTTGTATAAATTTAGCACAACACAAAACTCTCAGCCCCATCAAATGAATCTGAAGTGCCCCCAACTGCCGCCACAGCCACGCCGTCAGCTCCTCATCGCGGCGTTTCTCTTTGGTTGTTCACCGAATCTGAATTGATGAGAGAAATGGAAAAAGAGGAGGTAGTGGAAATGGCGAATAGAGTCAAGAATCGTAACGAAGAAGATGACATCGACCTCCTCCGCCATAGCAAGCAAGAAAGAGGAGACAAGAAGAAAGACAAAGCGTATGGAGTCCAATCGCAAATAGCAGCGAAGAAGAAAGCAAAAATCCTAAGAATAAGAAAGACAACTCTTCCTCTGTCGGATTCTCTTCTCCTAACCTTTCGTCCAAATACGACTTCGTTAAGGCAAGTTTCTTCATTCCCCTCTCTATTTGTTTGGTGATTAATCCCTGGATATCAATTCGATAATTAAGTTCTTTAATTAATTTTAATAGCTGAAGGTGTTGTTGGGTGATAATGCCGATCATTGCTTTGTGCTCTCCAGGTTTCTGCTTTGTAGAATGTTGACTGTCACTAAAGTTCATATTCTCTTTTCCTGTTGCATGAATTTCGATTTTTGATTGTATTAATAATCTTCACATTTCATTTAAGGATAGGGCTATCCCTTGTAAGCAGTCAATCATGGTCATGATGATGTTTTAATAATCTTTTTCAAGCATGAATTGCACTGTACGATGACTGATTAGAATGGATGATTATATATTTCAGATTCCAAATCATGTAGCTATTAAGATTGCCTTTGAGCTTAATAATCGAGTGGCTTCTTGGTTCTTGAGTCTGACTCCTTTGGAAAGCTTTTTCAGAATTGCTTTCCGAGTAGGCACCCTTCACAAAGTTGATCAGGATGGTTAATGCAAGGTAGTCTTTTCACCATCTCCTTCTTAGACAACAACTCCAATCCTCCAAAATTGAGATGTCCGAATCGAAGATGCCATAGACACGATGCATCTTTATAGCAGGTTTTCAGACACTTTGCAATGTCATTTTGTATGTTGATCAAGAACATTCTATTCTTTGACATCGTCACGTTAGCAATGAAGTTATTCTTATCATCTTTTATAGAAAGATTACAATCCTTTATATGAATATCATAACCTTTCTCTAACAATTGTCTTAAACTTAAGATGTTACTTTTCATATTTGGGACATAGTAAACATTGGAAATGAATTGATGTTGTTCATCTTTCAAACGAATAAGAATGTTATCTCTTCCTTTCACTGCTACGTTTGAATCATCTTCAAATGAGACATTTTCACTTACTAACTCATCTAGTTCCACGAACATGTCTTTCCTTCCACACATATGGTTGCTTGCACCGCTGTCAAGATACCAGACATTTGGTTGACTACTATCACCCTCCTTCCGTGCTAGAAAAAAAGTTTCTTTTGTTTTCTTTATACATATTCCAGTGCCCTATAACGTCTACTCCTGTACGGGTTCGAGAGTTCGGATCCTCTGAAGAATCAATTACTGAATTTTGTAGGGAATGCAGAATTGTACGTAAAGTATCCACTCTTCTACTTAGATGTTCAAAGTTGAAATACATACTATTAGATTGCTAACAGATTCTTAGAGTATATTTGACTTTCTGTAAACATGTCCTTGAGCTTTCTTTTCACGCTAAGAAAGTTTTTCTGATTTTATACAGTGTATTGGTCAATGACATGCTGTCTATAATTTGTGCACCTAGGTTTGTTTTGAACAGGGTTAAAAACTTTTCTATAATTGGGTATGATTTTAATAGTTATTTTTTTTCCTTCTATATTACGGCAATTTATAATTATAAACTATAATTAATTATTCTTGGACTTTTTTTTTATCAATAATAAGTTATGAAATCCTTTTAATTTAAATACTGTGCTTTAATAATAATATATTGTTTTTTTAGATTAAGTCATTATAGTTATTATATTTTTTATAGTTTGTAGAAAAAATTATATACAGAAGAGAACAGTTTGATGTTTGTCGAAGAAAAATATGAAAATATGTCGATTTCCCTTTTCATAGTATTGGTACCTCAAGCTATTTAATCAAGTTTTTAAATATATTATAATAATTACTTAAAATTATCACTTAATATATTTTATTTTTTATAATTAGATACCTATAATTTGTTATAGTAATTAAACTAATTTGTAATTGTAATTAGTTGTAGTGGAATTAAATACATGTTTATAATATATGTATTTATGATATTTGATATAAGAAATAATTATATATATATATATGATATTTGATATATGGTGAAAAATAATTTACAGAAAATTAAATTTTTTTTTAACTTTTAAGTGCAGCTTATAACTCTACTTCATACAATTACAAAAGCTTTTAGTTGTTAATTGTACCTAAAAATGTTAAAGATGTATGTTAATTGTACTTAAAATGTTTTAGATAGAGTTGTTGTTAACTGTACCTAAATGTCTACGTATATATTTACAAAAAAATTATATACAATTGTTAACTATACTTAAAAATATCAAGAAAATATACTAATTGTACCTAAAATGTTTTATGCACAGTTTTTAAATATATCTAAATGTTTATGAATATAGTTACAATTTTTTTAAATATAATTATTAATTGTTAAAAAGTTTTAATTATAGTTAACAACTGTATTTAAAAGTGAGGGTTTTAGATACATTAGCAAAGGATCTGGTTATATATTCACGAAAATAAACGTAGCTAAAAACATCTCCTTGTACACACCGTTAAAATATTTCTGGTATGGTTATGATTTTGTTACGTATGTAAATACAATTAGACTATATCTATTTTGCATGAAAAGTAAGGTTAGTGTTACGACCTTATTTTTCAAGTAGCGATCGTACGACACTTAGTACTGTCCGTTGCACTAAACTTGTCTTTGAATCCGAATGAAACTCCAAAGAGATTAGAAAGAGAGTTTGCAAAGAATGTTTTGTATTACTCTAGAGAGAGTTTATCTTATAATTTCCCAAGATGAATACAAATGAAGACCAATTAGTTTATTTATAGTGTGGCTTCTAAGCTTAAGAATATGCCACTACTTTCTAGATAATTCTAAGCCTAAAATATACAAGAGTGTTCTAGGTTTATGTACAATGTACCACAAGGGTCTAGGACCTTCTAACAAACTCTAGAGTCTTCTAGATTTGTCTAGTTCCTTCATGCACCTTCCGGGATGTTCCATAAGCTTCCAGCGGCTTCTACATCCTTCATGAACCATCCGGCATGTTCTAGAATATTCCAGCCCATTCTAGCATTCTCCAGCGTGCTCTAGAACATTCTAGGGTCTTCTAGCTTGAGATGAGTCAATCCAACTCTAGCTCTTTCTAGACATCTTTAGGCAACTCTAGAACTTTCCTTGTAGAATAGTCTAGATCCTTTAGGCAACTATCATTTGTTTGGATTTTTAGGGACAATTTGAGCGGGATGTGACACCCTTCCCCACTCAAGTTCGCGACGCCCTCATCGCGCCTTCAAGCTTGAACCTTTCTATGTCATCTTTGAATTGCCACAAAGAGTCCTCAGGTTCCCAGCTTGCTTCTACATCCGGAGCGTTCTTCCATTTGACCAAGTATTTCTGATAACTTGGTACACCTCTACGCCGGATCAAGCGATCCGCCAAGATTGAGTCCACTTCCCTGTCAAAGGAGGTTACCACTGCGGTAGGCGCCCTTTTGGATTCTCCTCGACTCATGTCTTTCTTGTCTCCATGATAAGGTTTTAGCATGCTTACATGAAAGACCGGATAAATTTTGAGCTTTGGAGGGAGTTGCAGCTTGTACGCCACCTTACCGACTTTCTTGAGGACTGGAAATGGTCCTTCATACTTCCGCACTAACCCCTTATGAACCTTCCGCAAGGACTTAAACTGTTGGGGTAATAGTTTTACAAGGACCAAATCGCCTTCGTGAAATTTCACCATCCTCCTTTTCTTGTCAGCCCATTTCTTCATCTTTTTAGACGCCTTATTCAAGTAGGCTCGGGCCAACTCAGCTTGTTCATGCCACACCTTGGCAAATTTGAAGGCAGCAGGACTCTTCCCTTCATAACTCGTAGCCAAGGTATGGGGAGTCATGGGTTGCTGCCCCATGACAATCTCAAAGGGACTCTTCGCGGTAGACTCGCTCCGTTGTAAGTTGTAAGAGAATTGGGCTACATCCAACAACTTCGCCCAATCGTGTTGGTTGACACTAACAAAGTGCCTAAGATACAACTCCAGCAATGCATTGGCACACTCTGTTTGTCCATCACTTTGTGGATGAAAGCTTGTAGAGAAGTTCAAGTCTGATCCCAACAGCTTGAACAATTCCGTCCAAAATTTGCCAATAAATCGTGGGTCTCGGTCACTCACGATATTGGATGGAATCCCCCAATGCTTCACAACATTATTGAGGAACAAACGTGTCGTCTCATCTGCCGTGCAGTCTGTTGAGGCGGGTATGAATGTTGCGTATTTGCTGAAGCGGTCAATGATGACAATGATGCTGCCAAAGCCCTCAGATTTTGGCAGGCAAGTGATGAAATCCATAGAGACACTTTCCCATAGTCTCTCTGGAATAGGCAGCAACTCTAGCAAACCTCCGGGTGCATGCTGCTCTATCTTGTCCTGTTGGCACACAAGACAAGTTCTTACATAAGCTTCGACATCATCCCGAAGTTGAGGCCAATAGTAGATTGACTTGATCAAAGTAAGGGTGCACCTCATTCCTGGGTGTCCAGCCCATAACGAATCATGGCACTTCTTGATAAGCTCTTTCCTTAAGCTCCCTCATTTTGGCACGAAGATTCGATTCTGCTTGGCATAGAGTAGTCCGTCACTCAGCCAAAATCGTCTCGGCTTTCCTTCCTTGATGAGGGCAAGGAGGTTTTGAGCAAGGGGATCATGCTTCAACCCTTCTTTGATCCTATCCAGTGAAGGACTGCTTGGCCTACTCAAGGCTGCTAACTCCGCCTTTCGACTTGGTGGGTCAACCACAACGCTTCCACTACGCGACTCTGATTTTTCCACCCGATAAGGACTCATTGTTGATGGTCTTGTATCAAGATCCAACTCAACTTTATGGTCCACCTCCCTCCTTGGAGGTAACCGTTTGGGTGACGCTTCACGCATCACCTCATGGGACTTATCTGAGACAACTTGCACGTCCGTCGGCAAGCTTGGCTTTGGAAACTCCTCCTCCTCGTCGTATTCTTTTGAGATGGTCAGGTGACTCTCTTCTTCTCTCTTCAATCCCTTCTTGAATTGAAGTGCCGAGAGAGCTTGGGTCGTACGTTTGGTGGTCCTGTCCGTCGGTACCACGCATGCCTTCGAACCATCCATGATACACATAGAGTTTGAACATGACACCAAGAAAGCTCTAACCTGGTCCAAGAACTCCATGCCGAATACTACTGAGTAGTCATCCATGGGTGCCACTGATAAGTCCACTTGGCCAGTCCAAGCACCAAGACTGACCTTAACTCCACGAGCAACTCCATGCAATGGTAGTGCCGCCGAGTTAACTGTTTTGAAAGATCCTCCTCCATGGATTACCTTCAGGCCGAGTCGCTTTGCTTCTTCCATTGAAACAAAGTTATGTGATGCACCTGTGTCGACCAAAGTCTTGGCGAATTTCCCATTGATGGATGCATCTACATACATCAAGCCTTTGGGGGTCTTTGGGGCGCTCTGCAATGCACCAAGTAGGCGCAAAGAACCCATCTTTGCACCTTCGTCCGACTCACCTCCATCTTGATCATGTGTGGAGGCAACCAAGGCACTCAATGCCTTTCTTTTCAGACATTCACGTGCTCAATGCAGTCTGTCGCAAATGAAGCACGTCACACGGGACTTCGAGGCATTCCGATCCTCCTTCTCCTTCCCCTTATCTCGTGGCTTGAATGAGGAGCTGTCTTTATGATTCTTAGGTCCCTGAATTTTGTCATGGCTTCCCCCACTCTTTCCTCCAACAAACTTCTTATCTGTGGCTTTGGAGCTCTCTTTGTTTGTAGAGTAATCAATAAAGCTTTCCGCAGTCGCAATGGCCGAAGACAAGTCTTGGACACCACGTCGCTTGAGCTCAAGGTTAGCCCACGATTGGAGACCATCCATGAATAAGAATAGAGCATCCTTGTCAGATGTGTCGGGGACTTCTAGCAACAAGGTTGTGAACTCCTTCACGTAATCCCTTATGCTACCCGTTTGCTTCAATCGTCGCAATCGACCCCTTGCCTCCTCCTCAGCATTAACGAGGAAAAACTGCATTTTGAACTCCCTTTTAAAATCTTCAAAGGTATCAATTGTGCAAACCCCTCGTTGCACATCTCTATGTCTCCGTCTCCACCACAACATCGTAGTGTCAGACAAATACATGGTTGTAGTTCGAATCTTGCTGGCATGGTCCATTATGCCAGTAGCCTCAAAGTATTGTTCCAGCCCCCATAGGAAGTTCTCAACTTCCCTAGCATTCCTAACACCATTGAAGGTCTTAGGCTTGGGAACGTCCACCCTCTTAGCCTCAATGACGGTGGTTGCACTAGTTCCCGCGGCCATAGCCCGCTTACATAGAGCTAGATCACCACCCATATCCTCCATTCTAAGCAACATATTAGCAAGTTCTCTTTGGACAAGATCCCTTACCTTGGCAAGTTCTGCCTTTAACCCATCAATCTTTTGCCTTAATCCATCATCTAGCTCGTTGAGGGACATCTTAACCGCTGCATGGATCTCCACATCCTCGGCCTCCAAGCCATTGCAACGTTCTTCCAAATTGTCCACCCTGTCGAACAGCTCCTCTAAGCTGTCATGTGCACTCCCCACACGTGCTTCTAAGCTAGAGAGTAGGTCTTTCGACTTAGCTCGAGATTCCTTTGATGGTTTCCGAATTTCCTCACACCCACGTTCCATAGGTGGAACATCGACGCTTGGTGTAGCTGGAGCAGCGTTCTTCATTATGCCAAAGGTAGAGATACTTTAACCTGCTCTGATACCAACTGTCACGACCTTATTTTTCAAGTAGCGATCGTGCGGCATGTTGCGTGTTTTACAACACACAAAAACGTGCAAGTATACACGGTCACAAGTAATAAAATTTGTAAGTAAAATATCGTTCCCACGGAGATTTGTTACTATAGTTTGTTGAGTACTAAAATTATCTCAATTTGATTTTATTCAAAACGTACGTTGATTGTAGCAAATGTAAGAAAAGAGTTTAAAAACAAAATAAAAGAAATCTAGGATTGCAATTTTTCACCAAATTAATCAACTCAAATCATTTTATTTTCTTTTGATTTATATCTTTTAGTACATTTAATTTGTCAACCGAAAACTTCTAATTTTATTCATACATCTCTTCCGAGCTCCGTACAAACACACATCATTAAATTAATTCACTATATCTCTATGAGAATTAAATTCACCGAAATTCATTACGTTTTAAGTTTTCAAATGGCCACACATACAATTAGGGTATATTCCTATCCTTCATCATACATGTCATTCTATTTACGAGCAATATACACACGAATGCCTCTTCCAAGTTTATTCATGTGCCACAGATCGTTTCGATAAGATTCGTAAATAATCAAAAAGCATTAAGCACAAAATAGAACGAACAAATCAAACGTCTTATAAATCTATCAAAAATAGTTAAAATAAAAGCATCATATATTTAGATCAAATGCAACCCTAGAAAAATTAAATTACTTCATAAAATAAAAATAAAAATTACAACACATACAGAAAAATAAGATGAAGAAGGAAAATTAAAACATCAATTATACCAAATATTTGGCACACGCAGAACACAACAAAAGCCAAAAATGGCTTCTACGTGTTCCACAGCCAACACACAAACACTACAAAAATTACAAACTCAAAAAAACTTCTTAACACTATCATCTTATCTCCTATTTATACCCAAAATTAAACATCAAAAATATTAATATTTAATACACGCGGGGGACAGAGAAGTGTGCGAAAAATAATAAATAAACCGCATGGGGGACAAAATTGTATTGAAAATCGAATCGAAAATATAAAACATTAAGAACATAGCAATTTTAATTAATAAAATAGGTGAAAATAACTATATAAAATACAGTTATCACGGCACTTAGCACCGTCCGTTGCACTAAACCTGCCTTTGAATACGAATGAAACCCCAAAGAGACTAGAAAGAGAGTTTGCAAAGAATGCTTTGTATTGCTCTAGAGAGAGTTTATCTTACAATTTCCCAAGATGAATACAAATGAAGACCAATTGGTCTATTTATAGTGTGACTTCTAAGCTTAAGAATATGCCACCACTTTCTAGATAATTCTAAGCCTAAAATATACAAGAGTGTTCTAGGTTTATGTACAATGTACCACAAGGGTCTAGGACCTTCTAACCAATTCTAGAGTCTTTTAGATTTGTCTAGTTCCTTCATACACCTTCCGGGATGTTCCATAAGCTTCCAGCGGCTTCCACATCCTTCATGAACCATCTGGCATGTTCTAAAATATTCCAGCCTATTCTAGCATTTTCCAGCGTGCTCTAGAACATTCTAGGGTCTTCTAGCTTGAGTTGAGTCAATCCAACTCTAGCTCTTTCTAGACATCTCTAGGGAACTCTAAAACTTTCCTTGTAGAATAGTCTAGATCCTTTAGACAACCATAATTTGTTTGGATTTTTAGGAACAATTTAAACGGGACGTGACATTAGGCTTCCCTCCTTTAAATCAATTATGCTTCATTTGTAGAGTTCCAGGAAAAAAAAAAGGATACAGGCTAGTTCCAACATGAAATGGAGAATTGAGCCAAGATTCGAACACATTATACATTTAAAGATATTAAATAGGTTTTCTTATTCTATCGAGTATATTATTTAATTAATATTGTTATTGTTTTTATAAATTAAAATTGTATCATTTTATTAATTTAAATCTTATTCCATTTAAAATTATCTGATTTATGATTATTATAGATAATTATATTTTTATCGTTTATATAATTTTATCCTTTCATTTTTAAGGCCATTTAAAACAAAGGAGATATCCCAATATATAACACAATAAAAAAGAAGCAGGATAAGTTATAAAAAACTCACAAAATTTGTAGAATATGTCATGAACTAATAAAATATTTCATTCTAATTTAAACCTATAATTACACATGATAAATATAGTTTTATTTAAATGAATCATACGAATTGTATTATAAAATAGGATAATTCTTAGAGTGGAAGTATATCATTCTATTTTTATCCTTAGATATATCATAATTAATCTCCTCCATTTCATATAATAAAAAAATTGTTTATTTTGTAACTACCCTCGTACGTATTGGTTAATGGGATGTAATACATCCTGAGTGTTTATAGCTAGGTAAGTTATTTACTGTTATAATATTTTTAGAAAAGTAATTTATTTAAAAAATATTTAAATTTCCTATATTATTATTTTTGATTTAAGATGAGTTCAATATAAAATTAACAAATAAATAAATGCCAAGGCACGACGTTTTAAAGTTAAAAATTCAATGGAGAATAAGTATGCACTTATTGAAGCATAATTTTTGCTTACTTATATAACTTTTATCATTTGTGATACAATTTAATTTCATAACTATATATAGACATGGACTAAGAAGGTTGCTTGTGTGCATTACGGTAAAAAATAATTACTTTAATTGCAGCACTTAAAAATTGATGTTTTAATGTAAAATGGGAAGAGGCCTGTCTCCTATAAACAATCATAAGTAATTTTTTTATTTAATTTATTTGTAGGTATATAATATAGGTACACTTGTACCAAAATATAAATAGAGATGCTATAGAATTACCGAACCCAAAAGGTAATAGAGTAATTTCATTGGGGTACATTTGTATTATTAGAAGTTTTAATTAATTTTTTTAAATGAATCGATAGTTGGTATAATTTAATTTGTGACTTAAAATTAAAAAATATAAATATTACTCTCAATCAATTAAATGATAACATGGATATTTAAAACAAAAAAGAAAATATTGGTGTATGAGAATAACTTCTACTAGCATTTAATAAGAAACATTTAAGAACTTGTCAATTAATAAGCTTGTAGTTTAATAGTGCAATTTATTTATAAGTGTAATCTATTTTAACATATAAAAGATACGAGGTTTGGTGTATAAATATTATAGTTATTAAAAAAAAAAATCATCTAACTCCTTCAATAAATAGCTTATTGACTTGGACATCCATAGACTAAATGCACTCTTCAAACCTTCGACCAGGTCGATCACAACTAAAAGTAAGTGGTTCGCTGAGACTTCACTAACATGGCAACTAGGCAAGTTTACAAATAAGATATGACAAAGTCTACCACAAATGACGCTATAGTTTTTAATTTGGAGATACAATTTGACTCACAAAATTACATTTAAATAAAAACTTTCTTTTATGGAAAATTCCTGAGACATAAGGAAGTAATGCAATAAAAAATTAAAATTAAAATGCAAATGCAAGCATTATTATTAATTATAATGTTACATTAATATAATTTTATTAAATAAATAGCATCTTCATTTATAAATTTATTTTCGACCCCCTATGTTTGTATTATTAATTATATGTTTGTATATATAGCATTGTGTAAATTAGATTTAGGGGTAGATAAGTGACACATATTTTCTTTTAATTGTCTATGAAATAAATTATATGTATAAAATATTAACGCATTCTATTTAAATTTTAAATTTTAAGTTTTTAATATTAAAAATCTTATAAAAAATTCAATAATTTTAACATATTTTTATTAAAACTAAGTAAAAGTAACTTTTATTAATTTTGAAAGGTATATATATGCGTGTCCCTATTAAATATAAATAATAAATTCGCGGTTTTGGTTTTGCATA
Source organism: Hippophae tibetana (assembly GCA_037013495.1). Lineage (NCBI taxonomy): Eukaryota > Viridiplantae > Streptophyta > Magnoliopsida > Rosales > Elaeagnaceae > Hippophae > Hippophae tibetana. The sequence continues at coordinate 3,961,141 of CM072812.1, forward strand.
AAACGTGTAAACCAGTAGGAAACTTCATGCCTTATTGCTTAAAATAGCTAAACCCAAGCCTTGTTCAGCATAAACTTAGAATATTTGTCTTTACTTTCATCGAAAATACTTAAACAAGACCTATCAATACAATCTAGATCTGTTCATATGGATAGTAGTACTGAAATATCATCTTCATCTTCAATTCCAACCCCAAAAATGATGTATGATGTGTTTCTTAGTTTCAGAGGTAAGGAAACTCGATTAAATTTTACTGATAATCTTCACCAAGCTTTGTATCAAAAAGGTATTCTTACCTTTAAAGATGATAAGAAACTTGAGAGTGGAAAGGAGATTTCAAGTCAACTATTGAAAGCAATTGAGCAATCTAGATTTGCAATTGTTATTCTTTCTAAAATGTATGCTACTTCACCTTGGTGTTTGGATGAACTTGTTAAGATTGTTGAATGTTGTGAAGTTATGAAACAGATTGTTGTTTTTCCTGTCTTCTATAACGTGGACACATATGTGGTTAGACATCAAGCTGGTGATTTTAAAGATGCCTTTTTGAAGCATGAAATAAATTATGAGCACGATTTGGAGAGGGTGAGCAACTGGAAAAAAGCTTTGACCACAGTAGCGAATTTCTCCGGTTGGGATGTGAACTCTAGGTAAATTCTTCGCACCCGTTTGTAGTTAATTTAATTAGTTTCATTTTTAATTCTTATACTTCTTTTCTTTTAATATGTAATTAAATAAATTTTTGGGGGTATATAAATAAATTAAAATGAATTGGATAAGGAAAAAAAATTGAAACAAATTATTTAATTTTTTTGGAAAATCTACATAAGTTTAATAATTTATTCTTATAATTATGAATTAATTACAATCAATTTTGTTATTATGAAAAATAAATATTTTTAATTTATCAAAAATATTAGAAGTGATTACTTATAATTTACATAAATAATAAAAATATAAATATTAAACTTAAAAATTAAGTTATTAAAGTTCTTATTTATACATAATAATTGAATCATTTTCATTTCTTTTTAAAAAAATTATGAAAAATTCGATGCCGGATATAATAATTATAAAACAAAATTACTTAACATATAGCGAGTAATTTCTATTTTATTTTTATATATTTAATCAAAATTATAATATTAAAATGAGATAATTTTGGGGAAAAAAACAATAAATGCTAACCTTTATGTATTAAAAAAAGAAATCAATCCATGAAATTATTTTAAAATTTGTTGTATCTTTATATGAATTTTAAAAAGTAAATAAAGAATGAGACTAAATCTTGGATAACACCATTGTCAGATAAAATATTTAACTAATCTAATATTAATGTTTTGTAATTTTAAATATCAATTCCCTTTACACTCATTCCCTCTCACACTCATAATGCCGAGAGGAATAGAAAATTTTGGCGCCAGTTACAAATATTTGGAAATAAACGAACATAAGACTGTTGAAATCAGTCGATAAGGGATATAGGGAAGACGATCGAAGAAGGTGCAAATTCAGCTGGAGATTCTTAGGTATATATTGGGAATGGGGGGGATCTCTAATTGTTACTCCCTTCAGTATTGCATCATAAAATGTAAGATTCTAGTTCAGTTACTTTCGTAGAGAAATTTCAGTCGGAATAGTAAAAACTTACTTGCATTCTTCGAATATTTATAATTAAATCAGGCAATAGCAAACCGGTAGATTCCTTTGTTCGATTTCTTCTCGTAATATCATTTGGTAAAACGAACATGCAATTAGGCAATAATTGATTAAAATAGTTAGATTAAATATACTGTAATGAATTGATATGGGTTCGAGTATTGCAAAAAATTATAATTTAGTTTGAGTTAATCTAACTCATAAAATTTACACCATCGTGTGACTACATTACACACAACGTTGTTACACGATTGTGTAAATATTTTGGGAAATTTTCATTAAAAAATAAGCTTAATTCAAGCTACATTATAAATTTTTGCAAAACATTTTCTCATATTATTTTTTTTATAAATATATTCCTAAATATCTTGAAGAAAAATTAAAGGTCTTCTTATGATCAATTGATTGCGTGTATTTGTTGTTTTCGCACATAAGCCGATGCAATTTTTATGCTGAGCAAAGATCCAGGAATATTGGTCTTTTCATTTTAGCAAAGGAAATCAAATTTCTTTTGAAGCTTATAATATTGTTATATGCAGGAAGGAATCAGAAGTTATTGTGGAAATAGTCACAAAAATCTCAAACTTAATGAATAACACATTTTTAAGTGTGAACAACAATTTAGTTGGAATGGATGCTCACTTGGAGAAATTGGATTCATTGTTGGACATAAAGTTGGACGATGTTCGCACCTTAGGGATTTGGGGAATGGGGGGAATAGGTAAAACAACAATTGTGCAAGAAGTTTTTAAAAGGATCCATGACCAATTTGAAGCTTGCTGCTTTCTTGCCGATGTTAGAGAGGAATCTAAGAAGAATAGTCTAGTCGACTTGCAGAAAAACTTGTATAAGTGTTTGGTGGACGAAAATGTGAAAATACCAAATGTTGATGTTGGAATTAATATATTGAGACGTAGATTAAGTTATAGAAAGGTGCTTATCATTCTAGATGATGTTGATGAGTTAAAACAAATGGAATCTTTAGTTGCAAAGGATGCTGAACAAATGCCATCATTGGGACGAGGGAGTAGGGTCATCATAACAACTAGAGATAAACATTTGTTGAAGGGATATGGAGTGAATAACATATATGAGGTTAAGAAGCTGGGTAATGATGAAGCTCTCAAGCTCTTATGTCAAAAAGCTTTCAAGAGTAGCCATCCTAGTGATAGTTATAAGGAGTTGTCAAAGAATTTTGTTAAATATGCAAGCGGCCTTCCTTTAGCTCTTGAAGTTTTGGGTTCCTTCTTGTCCGGGAGAACAGAAGATGAATGGTCAGATGCATTAGATAGATCAAGGACAGATCCTGAAAGTAACATTCTTGGTCCGCTTCAACTAAGTTATAGTGGACTGAAGGATACAGAGAAGAAAATGTTTTTGGACATTGCGTGTTTCTTCAAAGGATTTGAGATATATCGTGTCAAAAAGATATTTGAGAGTTGTGGATTTCATCCAAGCATTGGTATAAGTGTTCTCATGGATAAATGTTTAATTAAAATTGAAAGAGATAGATTGTCCATGCATGATTTGTTGCAACAAATGGGCTGGCACATAATTCGTCAAGAGTCTCCTACAAAGCCAGGAGAACGTAGCAGGCTGTGGTTTAAGGAAGATGCCTATAATGTAGTTACAGAAAACACGGTAAGATCTTTACTAGCAGCACGAATTCAAACATGCATGTGTATCATCTTAATAGAATGGCTTTTCAAATTTCATTTGAAAAATTGCCCCCACCCCTAAGATATTAAGTTACAAGCTTTTTGTACAAATCAACTTTTCATTTTTTGTAACAAAGGACGCTTATTGAATTCTTGTCCTCTGGTTTCAGGGAACAGATGCTGTTGAAGGCATATTACTGAGCCTTCCTGAAGAGAAAAAGATACACCTAAATTTTGACCCTTTCTCAAAAATGCATAACCTAAGATTGTTGATGATTTCTAAAATGAGCCTTTCTGGATGCTTTACAAATCTCTGTAAAGAATTACGGGTTCTGGAATGGCCTGAGTGTCCTCTAGAATCGATGCCACCAAGTTTCAGGCCATACAAACTTGTTGAACTCCACATGCCTGGCAGCCGCTTTCAACAACTGTGGAATGAAGCGGTATGGTGATTCAACTTTACATATCTTGAGTCAAAAAATTCTAAAATACTTTTTTCTCCATTAATAGTTTGTTTACAACCCTTTCCCCTTCTCCTCGTAACTCCTATTTTAAAACAGGTTTCTTTGAAAATGTTAGTAAGGATAAATCTTAGCTATTGTCAATCCTTGATCAAGACCCCGGACTTCAGGTATATCCCAAATGTTGAGATTCTCATCCTTGAAGGTTGCAAAAGCTTATCAAAGGTTGACCAGTCAATTGGTCAGCTCAGACATATCAAATTTATAAATTTGAAAGGTTGTGAAAGTCTCACCAGTTTTTCCAGCACCATTGACTTGAAGTCTCTTAGATTCTTTGTTCTTTCTGGATGTTCAAATCTTAACCATTTTCCAAAGATTATGGGGAATATGCAAAGTCTTATTGAACTCTATCTAGATGGAACAGCCATACAGGAGCTACCAGAATCAACCAACCATTTGACTAGCCTGTTTGTGTTAGATCTAAGTGACTGCAAGAATCTTGTGACTTTTCCGACTGTCATATGTAGTTTGACGTCTTTGAAAGCTCTTATTCTATCAGGCTGTCCAAGTATTCACCAATTGCCTGAAAATTTAGGGAACTTGGAACATTTGTTAGAGCTTGATTTCCGTTATACAGCTATAAGGAAAGTGCCTTCATCCATTACACTTCTGAAGAATCTTGAGAAGTTATCTTTCCAAGGATGTAAAGGTGAGCAAAACGAATTATCTGGGACCATTGGTTTACAGTTGCCTGCTTCATTCTCAGGTTTATGTTCGTTGATAGTATTGGATTTAAGTGGGTGCAATCTAGCAGAAGGAGCAATTCCTGATGATATTGGCTGCTTATCCTCACTGCAATATTTATATTTGAGTGAAAACAATTTTGAGAGCATACCTGAAAGCATCTTTCAGCTTTCCGAGCTTAAAGAACTCTACTTGAATAGGTGTAGCAATCTTCAATCGGTACCAAACCATCTTCCACCAAGTCTCAAATATCTCCATGCGAATGACTGTAACATGCTGTCAACATTTTCAAATGATAGGACTTGTTGGATTTCTAGTCAAGGATTCAGTTTCATAGATTGCCGTAAATCAAATGAGGATATCAATGATTGGAAACTGATACCAATTTCTGATGAACATCTTGATGTACTTTTTCCTAAATATATTGCGGTATTTATCTCTCTCTCTCTCACACTCTCTCTCTCTCTCTGATAGAATTGTTTTGAACATTGTGGATTAATTTATATATTCTATTTGTTCTCTTACAGGATGGAATATATAACAGGAAAAATTCTTTAGAAATTTGCTTTCCTTACACCAGAATACCAGACTGGTGTAGTTATTCAAGCAGTGGGTCTTCTATAACAGTTCAACTCACTCCAGAAGAGGGTAATAGTAGGTTGATTGGTATTTCACTATTTGTCATTTTTGAAATTCATGGGACTAATGATTATGAAGAAACTTGGGAATTGGACAAGTGTTTATTCCATTTTAATATTGATCATGGTTGCTTTGAACATCCCATAGCTGTATGGAACTTCAAAACCTGCTCTGCTGGGTCTTACGGACTTTGCCTCTACTATCCTCAAGAGAAGTTTGTAGGACAGTTGAGTAAAGCAAGACAAATTGGAGCTTCATTTTCAACAAGTAGACCTGACATGGAGGTGAAATGGTGTGGAATGCATCTAGTACTCAATGATTATGCTGGAGATTATTTGCAACATTTAGCTCATACTGCTAATGAACACCTAGAGGCTAGTTTGAGATTTTGTGAACATTGTAAAACATTGTTAGATGGAACGACAGAATCTGGAAGCTCTGGAGTTCTTGTGGTTGGGAAAGATCCAACAGAATTACAAAGTCCTTCTACTGAGTCACCACATGAAGCGAAAAATAGATCAAGTGACTCAACTGTACGAGTTGGAACGGATCTGAAGTCATTGCTCTCAAGACTTTTTGAGGTCACTCCTTTCTTTGGCTTTGTTCTGTCTTCGTGTCTTTCTCCCTCTTTGCACTCATCATTTCTGTTTTTTGTACAGGTAAGCAATGCGAGTGGGATTAGTTTTTATTTTGCTTTTCCTCACCCTGTAATTTCGCGTTGGTTCTTCCATCATTGTGTGGGTGATGCAACTGTTTGTTACCTTCCTGACAACATATCCGACGATAAGAACTGGGTAGGATTGGAACTATATGCTTTAATTTCATGGGATTTTTCTGTTTCGAATGACGAGATTATTTCGTATCTTCTTCTCCATTTGTTTGCCCATGGAAGTAGTAAATACACATTACTTAATTCCAAAGTTTCCCTGGAAGTGAACCGCTGTCATGGTCCCGGCCAATTTATTATCGTTCACTTACCACGGCTGCTTTTTGGAGAAGAATTAAATCACCTCAAGGGTATAAGTGCTTTATTCAGAACAACTATCCCAAATATGAATGTTGCAGTATGTGGAACCCGGCTAGTATATGAGCAAGATTTGGAAGATTTAACTGAAGCAATAATGGGATGCACAAAAGGCAGATCAGATACCCTTGATCTACTCTATCATCAAGTTCAAAAACATATTGGAAGGTTTGCTATGGAAAAGTCTTTTCATGAAGTAGATGAATCTGCTGAGTGCAATGTGAAAGGAAAACAAACGGAAATGTCCAATGATTGTTATTCCAATATTCAAAGGTGAAATCCCTGCATAACCTAGTTTCTTTCTTTTTATGCTTAACCATTCATAAATGTGCTTTTTAAGTTAATCATATATATGTTTGGTCCATCTAACTGGATATGTGGATTTGGCTTGCTATAACTGTAGGGAGCTAATTGAATCCTTACAGAAGCTTCTGGCTGGTACTGAAGATGTAGCCAAACAAGTTTCTACTCTGTCGTTGACATATGCATCCCACCTCACAAGAAAGCAAGGATATAAAGAATCAGATCCAATTATATACCACTCAAAACGGTACGCTTTGGACAGTAGGGAGCACATCCAGGCAATCCTTTCAGGGAAGGGTCCATCATCCCTTATTTATCATCATTTCCAAGTAATGGTTGAGAATTTGCTCTATGAGAATAAAAATATAGACCGGAAAATAACATTGAGGTCCGTGTTTCCTAATTTCAAGGATTGTGCCCTGGTCACTTTCAGTCTTCAAGGACATATAATTGCTGTTAAAAAGCATTTTGATCCTTTCTTTCCATATAACTTTTGTTTCCCGCAGAAGGAAATTCTAGATTGGTTTAAAATTCATAGTGATCTTCCTTGGGTGCAAATAGAACTACCTTCAGAACTATATGATGACAACAACTGGAAAGGTCTAGTTCTATGTGCTGCTTTTTCAGTAAATGAACATCCGACTGCCACCCTTGAGAATTTGGATTCAGATGAGTCTTTCAAGCTTCTGTGTCATTTGAGAACAAATGAATATTGTTTGAACCCAGTTCCCACATTATCTGTCACTAGAGAAAAATTCAGTTGGCTTCATGTTCGAGGATTCATTTGGCTAACCTACATTCCTAAGGCATGGCTTACAGAACTGAATGCAATGCGTAATTTGGAGGCTAGAATTTATTGTTCTTGTCCAAATCTAATGTTGAATAAATTTGGTATTCGTCTCATGTACGAGCAAAATGTGGTAGAATTTGAGCAAGCAATGATGGGGTGCTTGACTTCATTTGTTGATAAGGTAGATCTGTTACGACTATTTGTAGCAGCAAATAGAAATGAAAAGCCTGATCATGCTAATAATAATGAGGGGGAAACAAGTGGAGCTAGTAATGATACAAATAGGGAGAATCTATCAGTTTCAGTGCAAGGACTTGAGAAGGTAATTGTTTGCTTTCTTTCCTTTCCCTTCTCTCATAGTAGGCTCTCTTAATTAGTCTGTATATCTGTGAGACAGGACTTAGATCAAGATGGAATATACAACTCAAGTTTCCCTGAGAATGAAAAAGCTAATAACAAGGAGGGGGAAACCAGTGGAGTTGATTATATTAAAATTTTGGAGAGGCCAACAGTTTCAGTGCTAGGACTTCAGGTCTTTGCTCTTTCTTTCTTTCTCTTCTCAGAGTCAGAGTAGGCTCATTTTATTTCTCATTTATGAGCAGTTTTTTTGTCAGAGTAATTTAAGCCTAAATCTTTTTTGGTTGGAATTACTGGTTGATAAAATTCTCCTTCCATCTATATTACACATCTCTTTTAGGACACTATATATCTTAAATTTTTGGATACATATCGGAAATATGTATTAAAATCATGTGTATTTTTCTCATTTTTTTAATAAATTTTCACAAATTAAAGCGTTAAGTATCCACACTCATGTGTTGAAGTCTCACATCGATTGAGCATTGAGTTTCTGTTACACTTATAAGTCTATGGCAATCCTTCCTCTTTGAGAGCTCTTTTGGAGGGAGTTAGACTATGGATTTCTTCATGGTATCAAAGCCAGGTGACTCGGTCGGTACCCGGCCGGTTGTAGGGGATAGATCCTACGCCGGTGTGAGGGAGAGGCGCTCCATATCCCCGGTCGGAAATTGATGTGAGGGGGAGTGTTGAAGTCCCACATCGATTGAGCATTGGGTTTCTGTTGCATTTATAAGTCTATGGAAACCCTTTCTCTTTGAGAGCTCTTTTGGAGGGAGTTAGGCTATGGATTTCTTCATCATGTCCAGATCATATCACTTGGACATGATACTTCACAAAAATGGAAGAATCCATGTAACATAGCTCGGCATTCCACATTCAATACTATGTGATGGATTGCGTGCAAAAAGCTCCACTTTTAATTTTAAATTGTTCTGAAGCAAGTGATTCTTACAATAAAATTCTCTTATTTATTTATTTTGTATGTGACAGGCTTTTAATCCAGATGGAATATACAACAATTGTTTCTCTGGTAAAGAAATTCCTGAGTGGTTCAGAGATCAAAATGATGGCAATTCTGTGACTATTCAATTGCCTTCAACAAGCGATTGGACAGGATTGGGTCTATGCGCATATTTTGCACACAACCAGGATCCAAAAACCTCCCACGACTTTATTTGTCTGTTGGAAACTTGTACTGGTTGTCTGGAGTCACTGGAGTACAAAGCAGTCAACAAAGAATATCATAGTAAGAAGGAAGATTCTTTTGAAGGAGGATTCATATGGGTTTCATATATACCAAGATGGTGGATTTCCGATAATCTAGATTCAGCTGATGTTCTGGAGGCTTCATTTGCTAGTCGAGGTGTGTGGCCACAGCAGTGTGGTTTCCGTCCGGTATACCTGTATGAAGAAGATGAGTTTAGGCAACAATGTATGTGCATGACTTCGTTGCCTGATGATACGATTGTAGATAACAAATGCTGCAATGTTGGAGAAGAGTCGAGCACAATTGACAGCTCTGTTCAGGACCATGCATCAGCCAGTGTAAGGACCCAAAGGAGCCATGAACCCCCAGTCCTCACTGGTGTTTTAAGGTATATTATGTTTAGAAATTAACATGTAAATGTTTGAGTAGCTTATGAAACTGACTTGGCTCCTTGAGATTTGAATTTTTTTCCACTCAAATAGGTCGCCTTTATTGTTGATATGCTATAGAAACTTTTATGTTTATATAAATTTGACTTCAATGAATTTTAAAGAAACTTTCAAGGGAGGCATTTGTAATAAATGATAAGGAAAAGGATGTAACAAAAAAATTATTAAAGGATCTAATTGCCATGTTTCAAAGGTAAAAGGCTTTTCAGAAAATTTGGAGATTATTGTATAGTGATAATTACTTTAATAATAATGTTATATATATGCCCTTAAATTTAAATTTAATGATAAATAACATAATAATTAAAAATAAATTATGTTACATTTGTCAAAACGTTATATGTAACTCATTATTTTACAATAATTAGTTTTGATATTTAAAAACGTAGAGCATCTAATAGAGATTTTTTTTTTACTTTAGTCATTAATCTAACTTGATATTGAATGAGTACTTTTATATTAAAAATAATTAGGTTTCTTTAAATGTTACACAATTCAAATACATTTTTATTGATGTAAAATATAAAGAGAAGTTTTATTCGCAAAGTCCCATTTCAAAAGAAAAATTATGGCAATCTTCGGTGTTTGTTTTGTATTATTCTTTCGATATTAATTGTGTTGTGTTCATAAGTAAGTTTATACATAAAAAAATATTTAATTTTTTCGTATCTATTTATAATAATATAAAAAAATTAAGAATTTTAAATATATATAAAAAATTATGAATCATTTTTGTGTAGGTTTCTTAATAATATCATATTCCTACCGTATTATCATATTATATAAAAAAATATTCAAAATAATAATAATAATAAATTAGACACTGTTTCTAAATATCTATATAGCATGATTTTATTATCATTAAATTATAATGAAAAACATATATTAAAAAAATATTATTGATTTTCATTAAATTAGATTTTAGAGTTATATGGTATGGTAATTTCATATTAGTTAAGAATTAGTCATGATTTCTCATTATTGATATTTTAGATGATAAAAATATTTTTAATTTTTATTAATTAATTGCGATTTAATTTTGACTATACATTTGTCAAATTTGATTGGTAAAAATTACACGATTGTTTATCTTGTTCGAATTAATTGATTGATGACTTTACTCGTTAGAACCGAGTTGGATACAAGTTTAATTAAATTGAATAATTGTTAATTGTGTTCAACTAGGTAGAGTTTGATTGGTCGGTAACCTTATTCACCAAAATCGAGTTAGACATATGTTTGATTAAATTGGATAATTAATCAATTGAATAGATTTTGATAAAATGGTATCTTCATTCATCAAAATTAAATTAAATATGTCTAATTTATCGTGTCTCAACTATAATAACGTCTAATTTATGATAGGTGTTATTTATTAAAAAAAGTTGACATTGAATTATTGATTTGAATTTCCAACAAATTCCAAATTTAATAATAATAATATTAGAAAAAAAAACATTACTCAAGTAGTTTTTTCCATTTTGCTATATGTGACAAAAGAAAAATGCCTCTAGCTTTATATCTTATAATAGACAACGCTCTCATAGTACAATCCATACTACCTTTTCAACCACTTTTAGACTCCCCTCGTTATCGATATTTCACTTCTTAAGTCTTTTCTAAGCCTATTCATAATCATAATCCCTACTCTAATATATATGATTTTCTTTGTAATTAAATGCTCACCTAAGTTTTTTCGTCAAATTCGTCGAATTTCTGACTAAATCTCTACCCTAAATAATAATGACATATAATAATAGGAGTCATAACAAGTTATTTTCCTAAACAAACTTATGTGATTATTTTCGTAAATTTGTAATTGTATTACATCTAATAAGTATGAATCTAAAATGTATTTATATTTAAGCTAACGAATGGAAACGACTACTCATTTATGTATTATATGGCAAGGTTATTTTGTCCATCAATACAAAATATCAAGTAGGGATAGTGGTGTTAAATGAACCAACTCAACCCAACATATTTACAAGAATTTAGTACATGTTTGGTTGACTGGAATAAAATATAATAAGAATTAATTATTTTCAATTTTACGTTTGGTTGGACTGAAAAGTATGAATGAAATGTAATCGATTCCTAAAAGATAAGAAATTATAATTTTTTCTCCCCACTTAAGGAATCATGAATCTATTCTTATCTCAATTTGTTTTTCAATTTTATCCAACCATAAATATAACACTAAACCCTAAATCCCAAATACTAAATCCTTAAACCCTATTTAGAAAAATAATAACTTTAACCCATAAATATAACCCTAAACCCCAAATCCCAAAACTCAAAACCTCAAATCCCTAAATCTCAAATCTCAAACATCAACACCCTAAACCCTAGAAAATAATAATTTTAATAATATATTTTATTTTTAAGTAATAATTATTTAGAAAAATAATAATTTCAATAATTTATTTTATTTGACGAAAAAATAATAATTAAATATAAAGATATTAAGGTAATATACGGTGTTTTTCATTTCATTTCAATTGTAAACCAAACATTGTAATACTGATTCATTCTTTAATTTCATTGGTCAAACCAAACAAAATTATTTCCTTTTCATTCCATTTCAATCTTCCTATGTCCTCTAAGTGTAGAATATCGATATTACTGTTAAATTTGTGTCTAATTTCGTCTCAAAACTCAGGTTATGAGATGAATGATTGTTCTTGTTTATATGCGCATCATAGGCGCGATCTCTAGTTGATGTGTGACTTTAACACTCCCTCTCACATCGGCAAGGGTCTGTCCCCTTGAGACCGAAGGAGATGTTGAGCTTATGAAGTCCAAGTGGAGGAATACATCACTCACCAGTGGCGAAACAATTGCACCGATCAGGTGACCTGTTTTGACATCATATTAAATTTGGGTCTAACTCTATTTCAAAACTCAGGTTATGAGATAAAAAATTATCCTTATTTATATGCGTAGCATGAGCACGATCCCTAATCGATGTGAGATTTTAACACTCACCTTCGTAATTGACAAAAAAATCTGTTGGGTAGAGCAGAAGCATAAAAATAAATCTAAGCAAACAAGAACACAATAAAAGAGGAGATGTAATTCTTACCCAACGCAACCTATGAAAACCACCAACAGTCCAAGAACATGTGACAACTAGCAGATGATGAAGAACTTAAAACGGACTGATCCATTTTGGTGATTACAGAAATGGCTGGCGTATAAGTACCCTTAGAGGTGAGTAGAGAAATGGCTGGTGGAATTTGAATATTTTTTTTAAATATACTTAAAATGAGATGGCCCATATCCAGCCTATTATTGATACAAAAAGTAATGGATTCAAAAAATCTGATACATAAATGTAATGGGCCAGGATGGACCGAACTTTTAACTGGCTGGGATGGGCTGGACCTGGATCAATAATAATAATAATAATGGTCAAAACGATCTATTTTCCTAAATTTTATTGGTGTTTTTAGCAGAATTTCAATATAAATTTAATAATGAATAAAATGAATAATTATATTATAGTTTGTATTTTTTTCCCAAAAATCATATTTGTAAGTCCATATATATTTTTATCAAAACGAATTATTTTTTAAATTAAATACACTCTCAAAAGTTGGCTCTAAAGTACTCATGTAAATTCGAGCATAATCTTTTTAAAATTTAAATTGACATAAATTAACATTCGAATTTAAATATTTAAATTATCATAAGCTAAATTAAATCCAATTTATAGTAAAAATATTTGATTCTAAATTTAACCTTAAAATTACATAAATATAGCCAGATTAAACATTTTCAAACCTAATCAAAGTTTCTAACTTCATCGAATCAAGACGAGCGATTTGAGCAAACCCACGCTAAATTTACACGACTTAATAGCAATTTCTTTATGTGTATTTTATATTTAAGTAATAAATAATTTTATTTTAATACAATTTAATATACATTATAATGTAATTAGTTGCATATTAATAAGTAATTACATTATTACTTAAACATCTTACAACTTTATCTTTATATAACATAATTATTTTATAACAACAGATATTAATACAAATAATTTATACGAATACTTTTTACCAAATGATAATAATTTTGGAATAAACATAATATAATTATACATGTATTTTTAATTAAATTTTTAGATGAAGAACACTATTAGTCAATATATTATGCAAATGGATCACTTTATACATTTTTACACATCCCAAACCACTTCACCTAAAAAAATTCAGATCAATTTTTCAACTAATCAATTTCATTTTCTATCACTTTTTTTAAACAAATCTATGTAGTTTTATTAAAAAAATATTGTTAATTTTTTTTACATATAATATGAGATATTTGTGAATATTAATTTATAGTGTTAAAAATAATACTTTTTAAAGAAAAATCCACCAAAAAAATAAACTAATTAGTTGATTTTTTCATGTATTTATTTTTCTTTAATTTAAATATAATAATATAAATTGAATTAAATTAATTCAAAAATCGTTTATATAGAATCACTCAAAAAAAAAAAGTAATCGAAGTGATAAATTTGAAAAAATAAAAGGACTTGGATGCACATTATCCTTTTGATATTTTATATTAATTAACATGTATTCATTTAAATAATTTTTCATCGTTACTTCATAGCATGCGTATGTAGCGTTATTATACATTAATTTACTTTTAAAAGAGGGAAGGTTCTTATAGTCACTTTGGTTATGGTAAGTAGGCATTTAATTACTTTGTGAATGTAGGTGGTAAAATATTGGACGCTTCACTCACTTTTTTTAACATTATAATATTATTTTATAAATAAAAATTATAAAAATGAATTTAATGAAAATAATTATCATTTTATTTTAAATGTTTGAAATTAAATTTATCATTATAATATTTATATTATATTGTATTTTTCGATCCAAATAAAATATTTGCAAAAAATATAATACAAAAAAGTATCTAAAAATTATAAAATAAATCATAAAATTTAAAATTTAAAAAAACAATGGACAAAAAATAATTAGTCTGTTAAATTTAGTTTTAAATTGATAAAATAAAATAATTACTTTATTTACATTAAATTCATTCTGAAATTTTTATTAATAAAATAATATTTTATAGTAAAAAAAAAATTAACTAATTTTTTTTTTTTACAGAGATAATTTAAGACATTGTAGATAGTAGATACAAACGTACAAATCACGTGCATGTGTTTTGCATGTTTGCTAGTACAAATAAAAAAGAGACTTCCTGTTAAATGAAAAAAGAGAGAGACCATAACTATCGGAACTGTATTAATTTGCACCAACAATGAAAATTATATTCATCTCCTAATAACACAAATTTCTTTTTGAGTAAGCTGTATTAAGAGAAAAGCAAATCTGGGAGGATGGAGAGAGAAAGAACAAACCAAGATAGCTAAGAAGAACAACAGATTTTCTATAGAGCAATTACACGATGATCACCAGAAGAACGGAATTGTGTCCAACAATAACAGCAAGATCTAGCCCCTAATTTCACTAATAACTTTTTTAATTCGGACCTAAGCAAATTTAGATCTAAACTAGTACTTCATCTGAAATTAACGGGAAATTTAAGATATCGAACAACCATTCTGTACAAGAACAAACTACATTAATAATAATAATTATAAAAAAAAACTTCTAACTAAATACCATAGAAATGTGTTGGTTCAATTTTACACATTCCAAATTAAACCCTACCTGAAATTTCAAGTGCGATCCATCATCTTTTTGAACTCTTCAAAGTTCACGTTGCCATCACCATCAACATCAACGGAACTAATCATCTTGCGACAATCACCGAGCGAACACTTCTCTCCCAAACGCTTAAGCACAGCATGGAGTTCATCCGCAGAGATGACACCATTCTTGTCCAAATCGTAAAGATCAAAAGCGTCACGAAGCTCCTTGTTCGGGCAATTATCACCGTCCGATCCACTCACGTAAATCTCAGAGAATTCCTGGAGGTCAATGTATCCATTTCCATCCTTATCAAGCTCTGTCATAATGCGCTTCATTTCTTCAGATGAAGTTTCAGAACCTAGTGCACGCAACACGTCCTTGAGTTCCGAACTGGATATCTTGCCATCGCCATTCTTATCGAACTTGTTGAACACCATTTTGACATCGTCCATGGTTCCCAACGAGCACGTTTGTTTCGAGACCTCATTGTTCGCCATTGATGGAGGGAGTACTGGGGAGGAAATTGGAAAGAGACTCTTCTTGGACTTTTCCAGAAGAGTACCCTTTAATCTTTGTTTTGGCGTGTGGAACTTTAATATATTGTGGCGATTACACGCTTTTAAGTTTAACGCGTTAACTCAAAAAAAAATAAAAAATAATAATAATAATAATAACAATAATAACAATAATAACGCGTTAACTGATAAATGATAATTAATTCGAAAGGCGAAGATCTGTTGTGGTTGTGGTTGGTGTTGAGCGATTGGGACAAATTACTGGGGTATAACATCAGCGAGTAATAACATATATATTTTTAAATTTTGAATAATATTATAAATATTTTCTAAATTTAATAAAATTTAAAGTTAATAAAATTGAACAGAAATAATAAAAAATAAAAATATATAATAAGTTAAAAAAATATGGTCCGGAATGTTTTCACAAAAACTGATAATTACTAATTTTTTTAATAAATCCAAAAACAAGGTTAAATTTTAAAGAGTTAAATAGATTTAAAAATCTATCATTTTTAAAATAAATAAAAATATTTATAAAAAAATATAATTTATTATAAAATAAATAATAAAAAATTAGTATCAATATTATATAAAACAAATGCATAATATATTATTAATTAATAATTTAATCATAATAAATAAGTCATCAAAAATCCTCCAGACAAAAAATTATATACATTTATTTAAGAATCTAAAAATTAATTTTAAAAAATATAGTTACACCAATAAATATATTTTATTAAGAATATTTCGTGGTAATAAAAATAAAAGTTTTTTTTTCAAATTATTGTTTGATCCCCTTTGTAATTTCTTTTTTCAAAAATAAATACTTAATAAAAAGAGAAGAAAAAAATATTCTAATCGGCGGTAAATATACTTAAAAAATATATTATCATTTAATTAAATTATTTATTTTTATATTTTTTTAAATGTTATTATCTTAAATTTATATTCTACTCATTTGTAGCCTCTTATCATTATATATATGATTTCTCCTAAATTATAGATGATAACAAATTAAAAATAAAAATAGAAGTTAAAATCGGTGATATTGAAAATATATAAGTGCGTTCGATATTATTACTTTTATCTTCTTCTTTTTTCAAAATTACTAACTTCTTGCTACTCTAGAATTAAAAAAAAAAAAAAACTCGAGTCTAGGATCTTAATACTAATTTTACTTTTATTTTTTTTAATCTTATAATTAATTAGTATTGGAATGATATCCATATAAAAAATATATATTAATTTAATACAAAAATAATATTTAAATTAAAATTTCTAATATATATATATATATATTTCTTAATATTTTTCCTCTTTATCTCACATCTCTTCCTTTAACTTCTTTTTCCCATCAATATGTCTATCTCTTCTGTGTTCTCTTTCTTCCTTTAACTTCTCTTTCCCATCAATATGTCTATCTCGTCTGTGTTCTCTTCCTTATCTTTTCTCTAACTATAGCTTTTTGTTTTTTTATCTCTATACTTGAAAATTAACTATGTATAAAAGAAATTACCATTTCTTTTTTATTAAGTTTTATTCAATATTTATATTAATTGTATCTCATCTATTTAATTTTATATTAAAATATTATATAATAGTTATTATTTGTATGTATTGAATTATATCCAATGTTTTAAAATTCAATTTATTCACAGTAAGTTACAAAGTCTGAGTGAGCAATCTTTAAAGGAATATAAGAGGTAAAATAAATACAAAATTATTAAAATATGTATTTAAATACTAAAAAATAATTGAAAAAATTGTTTAGAATGCATGGACGAAAAGAGACGAAAATATTAAAAATATTCTTTATTAAAATCACATTTACTAATTACATAAACAAATTACACCAAATTAAAATCTTTTTTTTAATGTGTGTATTACTAAGGTGAATAAAAAAAAGATACAAAAATAAAATTAGGTATGTAATTTTACATATAGCATTTTACTTCCCAATTCGTATTTTAAGGAAAGTAACTTTAAAAAAATGACACAATTTAACCCCAAAAGAGAAAATAATGTATAAAGAAGTGCATAAGAAAACTGTGCTTAACATTCCCTTCATATTAAGTCGATTCTTGTGATAAAATGTGGGTGCAACAAGCCAGGTGATCCACGTATATATTGATCTGATTAATTTGCAAAGCCTACATAAAAAAAATTCATAATTCGTAACTATTTGTGAATTTTTATTTTTAAATCAATGTATATTAAATTGTAGAACATCTTTTAGGTGTGTAAGTTTTTTTTTTATTAATTTTATGGCATTTCATCATAATTCTTTAAAATAAAATTATTTACTATTTTTAATTTGCATATCTTTTAAAGATTAATTTGTTTTTAGATATACTTAGTATGGTTTAAATAAGTATGGACAAATAAAATATTATGGAGAATAAATTTAAATTTTTAAAATTTAAATGGGGCCAAATGTATTTTTCTAAGTTATTTGCTTAAAAATTATAAAAAAAATTAAATAATATTTTTAATTAAATTTTAGATCCTAAGGGAGCCATGAACATCTTTGGTTTAGGCCGGGGTGGAGGGAGTGATGATTAGAGGGTGAAGATGACCTCTTTTTCGATAAATTTTTACTATTATATATAACATGTTTTATAATTTTAGATATTTTATACAACAAAAAATGCATTATTTGGTCACATATTGCAATAAAAACAATAAAAATGGAAATAACCATGATGCAATTTTTTTATTTTTTAATCTAGTTATTTCATGACGTAAACATTATATATATAATCTATATTTTGATATCATATCTATTTTGGTTGTTTAAATCAGTTTTTATAATAACGAACATAGAATATTATAGATGATTTAAAGAATTTGAATGTTTGTTTATGCTTTTTTTCCTCTTCTAAATAATATGAATCTATTTATATGTTTGAACGAGTGGTATAATAGAATAATAATTTTGAGATAATCTTATAAGAATAAAAGCCAAGTCCGTACAATTATAATTTTTTTATATAATTAAGGAGTTTTTAATTTAATAAAAATCGAGAGATAATTTAATAAAATTACTATTGAGTCAGCCAATTTAGTGATATTTTGAAGATAATATCGTGAATATATGATATATTGACAATGATACTTTGGATATATGATATTTTTATGAAAAATATATTTACTGATATGAGTAAAACACATGATTAATCAGTATTTTTGTTATTAAAAACAACATCAAATCAAAATCGAGATTTAAAGTCAAAAAAGAAAAAAAAAATAAGAAAAAGAGAGAAGAGAGTGAAGAAAATACATAATTTTTTTATTATAAAATAACGTAAACTGTAATCCAGTAATGAAAATATATATATTGTTGAAATACTTGGACTACTCCATACATATTTTTATTAAATTATATAAAAATATTATATTTTTTAAGTGTTATAAAAAAAATGATAAAATATTATTTTTTTTTAATTTTTAATTTTCGCGTGTATTTTATTTCATATTTTTAATTTTTTTTTTAAAAAAAACCCTTGATATACCCATAGTTAAAGTAATATATTGATGATATACCCTTGTATATATTTCGTATTAATTTATACATTTTTTAAAAATTAAAATACTATACAAAACATTCTTTTAGAATAAAACCACCTAAATTGATATTATATATCTTTGAAGGAAACCTCAGTTGTTTATAGTTTTGTAACCATTTAAGGAAAGGACGTAGATGGAGAGAAATGTAAAGCTGACGTAACACAAATCCATCGTCCTTTTTACTTGGTTTTCAAACCAAACAAGAGTTGAGCAGGAAATTCAATACAAAAGAGAAAACTGTCAAGCAAGAAGATTTTAAAATAACCATAAAAATACTTATAAGCAAAATGATTATTTAAAATAGTTTTAAACATATCATTATTTAAAATAGAATGTTTCGGTTTTATAAACAAATAAATAACAAAATAAAATTAGTATAATAAAAAAAAACTTAAGAAGATTTTAAAATTACCATGAAAATACTTGCAAACAAAATGATTAAGACAACAAAAACTCAAAAAAAAAAAACAATTATAAACGACTTTTCTCATCTTGAATAGAGAGCAAGAAAAATGACAGTATACCACACAAGATTTTTAAGATTAATTTTACATAGATCAAAGAAGAAGAAAAAACAAATGAACAAACAAAAACTAAACCACCAACGTAAAAGGTACAAAGAACAAAAGAAAAATGACTGATGATTTTCTATTAATCAAAAATCATGGATAATTTTCATTCAATTGGTTTTTTTACCCAAAGTGATAAAAATAATTTTTATTTGTATTGATCAGTGATTGAATTTTTACTAGATATTTATCTAATTTAATAAAATAAAATAAAATAAATATCAAGTTAATCATAACTTGATCGGCCGATGATAGAATTGAGTTTTACACATGTTTAATTCAACTGAATATTTGTTCAATTAATTAGAATTTGATCGATCGATTATCATATTCATCGAATTCGAGTTGGACGCATATTCAATTAAATTAGACACTTGTCTAATTAATCAAATTTTGATATGACATTAATCATATTCGTCGAAATTGAATTAGACACATATCAAACTAAATATATAGTTGTCCAACAAGTGAGTTTAATCGACCGTTGATCCTACATGCAGAAGTAAAGTTAGACATATGTCTAACTAAACTGAATTTTAATTAACTAAACTAAATTTTGATTTATCGATAACTATATTTATCAGAGATACATTGAATACACAATTAATTGGCTGAATTTTAATTAACATGTGACTCCAATTATCAATTAATATATATTTAAATAACTTATTATATATATTTTCTTTGTATTTGTTCATATACTTAGAAAATTATTTAACTCTATTATGTAAAATTAAACATATGTTTTAAAAATAAGTTCTTTAATTTTTAGTTGGATATATATTGTGTTTAGTTGAATATATGTTAAATTATGAATTCTGTAAGTTGAAATATAATAAAAATGGTAATAAAGGATCATATGAGAAAAAAAACAGTGAGATCATATACGAGATAACAAGAGATACTATAATTTGAGATTAAAAATAGATATTTTTTATAGGTGAACAAATTAATCTAAAAATTAGTGTTCTAAAAATAATACTAATAGCCTTTTTTAATTGAATTTGTTTTTTGTTGAAATGTTTGTATTTTTTGTAATCAATATAATTTATTTTAAAATATACAATACTTATTAAGTTACTGTTTTAAAGAGAAATGTTAATATTATATAATTTTACATACTTTTACATCATAAAAAATGTTATATATGTTTTAAAAATTAAAGAAATGATTCAATTTGTTAAATAATAGTAACACTTAACAAAATCTAAACGACGTGAATGTAAAATAAGTATAAATTTATGTCTAATAATATGTATCAATTCACCTCCTGTCCCCAAATCCATTGAACATGTTTTTTTTTAGTGGAGAGAAAAGACGGAAGGAGAGATATATTAGTGAAATAACGTGACAGAATCTAATTGAGGGAATACAGGGGGGGATGTATAATTTGGAGTAAAATATTCAAAATTTTAAATTGTGGAGTGAGATTCGAATTCACATAGATAAGAGTGTGAAACACCATTTTTACCGCTAGGTTACTGGGATAAGGGTGTGCATAATTAGTCTATTCAATTATTTATTTATTTTACAATCTGATATTTATAGATTTTGAAAAATCTAAAACTTTAACTTATCTATAATTCCAACAAAACCAATCTTCAAGCAAGTCTATTTATAAGATTGGTTGGGTTGTTGATTTTACATTTATAATTTTTTTTGAAATTTACTCAACAAAGCAAAACTTATAATTACAAAGTAACCTTTTAATAATTGTTCGAAATGAACAATTTTTTTAGTATAAACTAAGCAAGGCTCAAAAGAGAAATTAATATACTGTAGATAATAGTAAAACTATTCAAAATTACATATTAGTCTTTATTTATCATAATAACATGCACAAATTAAATTTTAAAGTAACAAGTAAACCAAGTGCAAGCACACACATAACTACACTTACAATTAGGGTTGTTAATTGGATTGAAACTGCTGATTTTATATTCATCCAATCCGATTCGACCATCCGTTCAGATTAAAACATCTTAATCCGTAACCGATTCGATCACCTTTTACATCCGCTCAATCCGATCTGTAAACTATTCGGATGACATCCGATCAATCTGACCAATAAATTTAATTAACTCTATTTTTTGTATTTTTAAATAATTTTTTTAAAATTTGACATAAATCATAACATAAAATTATTTGATTTAAAAAAACATTAAAAAATAAATAAAAAAATATTAATTATATATATATATATATATATTTAATTTAATAAATATAGATAATTAATTTTGATCAGATTAGATGAATCGTAATGAAATTCAACATCTGATACGCATATAACGGATGAAAAATTAACGAATTAATCTATGCGTATAGGATGAAAAATTAACAAATTAATGGTATCCATGGAATGATCAGATTTTTTTGTACAACACTATTTACAATTACTTAAACAATGGCAGATGATGATCCAAGCAACAATGATGGTAAAGTCTAATCATGGGAGCTTGGGGATATCCAAGAGATTTTCACTTTATATTACCGTGACATTTGCCGTTAGACGACATGATTATTAACGTACTAATCGTGGTTATTTAATCGAGGATTTTGACATGATTTTTTAATATTTTACATAAAAAAAATTATGTTTTTTAATCACCTGTTTACATGGGCATGAGAAATTCATAACTTTTTTAAAGTTTATATTATTTTATTCTGCCTTTTTAACAAAACATAAGTGGAATTAGACACATGATCTTTATGACCAATCACATTCTAACCAGTCAAAATACTTGTATACAAAATTGGTCACATGAGTTTAAAGTAACATGTATACAAAAGAAACCACTTTTTAATTATTTTTGCTCTCAGCCAAAAAAACTATAAACCATTACAATTATTGTGTTCTTTCACACCATAATCTCGACCAACCACAAAAAATTTATAATATTTAAATTGTCATCGGTTGGCCGTTGAGGGACAGTTCAGTATGTTGGTAGGACTGAAGGTACAAAACTACTGATAAGACTACCGTATCCGAAATCAGATTAGTCTATTATAATTTCTATCGTTCTAAGTTTAAAATATAAATATCGATCAAAATATCAATATTTAAATTTTATAGATATATTAAAATATATTGTATGAAATTTAACAAAAAAAAAATTCGCTTATAAAAATATAAATATATTTTAATAATCTTCAAAAATATCATATAATCCTTTTTTTATTTAGTAAATCATGTAATATTATTTCTACTCATAAATAAAAAAAATCTAGTTAAAATATTTAAAATATTAACCATAAATAATATTTTACTCTATTATTTAACATTTTATCGAGAATATTACGATATTATTTATTAATATTTCATCAATATTATTTTGAACAACAATGTCTATTGCTGCCGTTACCAGTATATTATGCAAACATTGTCAAAAAGTTGAAATTTTCAGTCATTGCTATTGGTAACACCCACATAGTAAATATCAGTCTTCAAAGGTTTTAAGAAGCTTCACTTTACCTTAAAAACAAGACATCTCTCACATGAGAAAATTTCATAATTTAAACTTCAAGAAAAAAAAATGTTAATCCACTTTCCCTGAACTTGAATAGAATTTTATTACACTTTCCCTGCGTATAGGGGAAGGTAAATTGAGAATATTTACACACTGATTCTATTTACAATTTCAACATCTTTTATTTTCTAATTTCTAGCACTCTTTTCATGCAACCAACAAAATGAATCAAGAAAAAAAAATTAAGGCAGTTGATGGATTGTATCAAGCTTCAACGACAGTAAAGATGATCGTCGTCATCCAACTCGGGAACTCCTAGCATAGCCAAAGCTAGATGACTCTTCATCTCATGATTTGTTTGCTGTGATTGAGAATAACAATCAATCACACACCCGTTTCCCAAAAGACTAGACTTCTTCCTTTTAGGGAAAACTTGTTCTTCTTCACCTTTCAATATTGAAATAATCTCACCAATGCTTGGCCTACGAGATTCTTCGTTAGTTACACAGGCAGCTGCAGCTTCAATAGTCCGTGCAATCTGATTTGAATTTCCTAAAGTGCATTTGAGCCTTGGATCAAGCAACTCTTCAATTGTCCCTTTCCCTTTATGCAAGAAGGGTTTTGCCTGAAAGAGCATTAGTGAAAAAAATTGGGTCAAAATTATATATATACATTCTAACATATTACAAATGTCTCTCTATTTTAGGAAGAAAAAAAAGCATCCGATGCAGGAACAATGGGGACTTTTGCTATTTTGAAGCACTGTAGTTCATCAAGAAACAAAGCAAATTTGTTTCCCCTACCTTGAGCAATTTGTTGGGGAAAATAAATTTTTTTATAGCACTGTATTCATGACTTTATGGCTTAATATGCTGGCCTAGAGATCAAGATGCCACACCAACTAGTTTTGAGTTTTGACTAGATAGTAACCATATTACAATTTGGTAACGAAAATGAGTGTACAGCACCAATGATAAGTTTTCAAATTCATTGCAGCCATCAGCGGCATACATGAGTAGACATAAAAAGGAAGCTAGGTTGAACAGGGCAACATCATGCATAATTATGATCCTGTACGAGAAGATGGTATCGACTTTAATACCATTTGTGAGAAAAGAGTATGTCCTTCAGTTAAGCTACCCTACTAGAGCTAATACTTTGTTGGTGCATGTTCCCTAATCAAAAACTAAGATGAATGCTAACAGGTAACAACCTCCAGAAGAAACATTTATTGGCAAGCCAGATAGGTAACCATCTGCTTGACTATTATATCTCTAAGGCAACAAAAAGTAAAAGTTATTGACCTACCCACAGAACCAAATTTTCCTCTCCTTGTGGCCTTTTTACTTCAATTGGCTTCCTGCCAGTTATCAATTCCAATAAGACTACCCCGAAAGCATAAACATCGGTTTTATCAGAAACTTTTCCGTGCTGGAAGTACTCTGGAGCAAGGTAGCTGCATATATACAGAGAATTTTAAATTGAGAAATGAAAAGACAAGTAACTGTTTATGGAACAATTAATCATCAGAAATAGTGTTTCTTTTGGTTATATTAGTTACAAGTTCCCTTGAAACCATACCCAAATGTTCCTTTGACAGTCTTGCAAAGGAAAGGGATTGATGGTGCAGCAGTCCATGAGGCCAATCCAAAATCACATAACTGCAATACCATCAATAACAGAACCAGTTGATCATGATACCTATTGCATGGACAACATCCAAAGCAGAAAGCAATCCAAGAGAAAAATGCTTCTATACCTTTGGAGTTTTCTTGGAAGAAAGAAGGATATTTGAGGGTTTGATATCTCTGTGCACAACACACCTTTCAGATCCATTATGTAAATAAGCTATTGCCTCAGCTATCCCAATGGCAACCTTGTACCTAACTGACCAAGGAAGTTTCAATGAGCCTTTCACTCCCTTCTTTTTCTCTGCATATGGGTTAGTAAGAAGTCAGCCCAATTCATCAATATCTCATTGAACTCCAACAAAATATAGGAAAAACATACCATGCAAATGATGCTCCAAGCTTCCACCAGAAACATATTTGTACACCAAAAACAAGCCTTCCTCTAGATCTATACAAAATCCCAAAAGAGGAACAACGTTTGGGTTGTGCAACGAGCTAGCAATCATCAATTCTCTACAAAATGACTTTGGAGACTCTTTGTCTTCCTTGTCTAACCTCTTAATTGCTACGGCTGTTCTCAAAATCCCAACTCTCCCCCTAAAAACACAGCTCAATGCCCCTATTCCTAATACTCTGCCTACCCAAGACAATCAAATTTCTGTTAGACACTTCATTCAACATATAGAAAAGATGATAACTTTACAAAGCAATTAAATTACCTTTCGAGAAATTACAAGTAGCCGAAAGAATTTCTGCATAGCAAAACCTAACCAATGTATTAGCCACAGGGGATATGCTTCTTTCAAGTGACTCAATTCGTCGCCATTTTAGTTCTCTGGACCGAGACTCGCACAACCCATTATCCAAATTCACCATCAAAACAGTTGCCGCAGTAGCAGAGTTCATATTGAACGACTCAAGTTCAACCTGAGAGCAAAAGCTGAACCTGAAAGACGAGTGAACTGATTGTGGGTCAGCATTAGTCAACTCTAAACCAGACCCATCAGATTCTGCTAGCAACCATACCTTGTTTTGCTCCAAATTCTTGTTATTGATGCTCTTGCAATCATCAACTGTGGTCGAACTTTTTCCGGTTCGGCGTCGGTGAGGGGGGAGAAAGCAAGCCAAGCCAAGTTTCCAAAGCATCTTGCTCAAAATGGATTTTATTCTGAGCTCATTATAGTGACAATAGTGATGCTTAACTGTAGACGAAGAGAATGGAGCAATTGGGACGTTAGAAAGCTTTCCAGAGCGAGTACAAGTGCGTTGGGAGAAACCCATTTTGAAGCAGATCTCAATGAGTGAGCACAAAAACTAAGAAACCAAAAGCAGAAAGGAAAAAAATGATGAAGAAAATCAAAGAGAGATTACCCCAAAAGAAAAGTGAAAGCAGCTTTGCTTGTATAGTGGGAGGGAATAGAATTCCTTGACACCTCAACGGAACAAAAGGAGAGAGGTATTGGGTAGTGGGAATGGGCTTTTAATAGAAGAAATTATTTATTATTATTAATGTATTATGATATGTTATTTTAATTTAATAAAATTTAAAATTAATAAAAAATATATTCTATAAATAATAAATAATAACCCATTTTATATATTAACTTAGTTTTTATTTGCATAAGTTTGTTATTTCATAAATTATTATAGTTTATTTTTAAAAAGTTTTAATTTATATAAATATTATTAATATTTTTAAAATTAATAATGTAAAAATAATAAAAAGTGATTTGTTAACCACCATGGAATAAGAAGAAATCTATTTATTATAAATTATGTTAATGAAAAAAAGTAAAAAAAAAACAGTAGAATATATCATAAATAAAACCAATGTTTTAATTTTTTTTTATTGAGTAAATTATATAAACCAATTGTATACGTCAAAAAGTGACCTTGTTTGAATTTCTAACTTGAAATATATAGAATTTTACAAAGGGAAAAGATACGAATTATTCTACACGAAAGCTTTTTTCGAGGGTGAATGAAATAATAATGTGTGATAGCATAGTTTGCTTCTTTTTTGAGATAGAATAAAGGATCAAAGAAGCGATGGTTGTTTCCTCTTGGAAAATTATGAGCCCATATTTAAATACCAGATATATAATTAATGAGCCCATATTTAAATACCAGATATATAATTAAATTAATCTTAAATTAATGTATTAATTATACATAATATAAAAATAAAATATTAATTATACATAATATATATATATATATATAATAAATTATATATATCATATATAATTTATATATGTAAATCTTTTTATAAACTAATATATTATTTTATAATTAATTTTAATTTTAAAAAATATTTTTTTTATCACAAGATCACATTTTGAAATGTAATTGATATTTGTTAGTAACACCTTTATAATTATTTTATTATCTTATACCATTAATTTTTATATTAAATTAATAAATAAAATATAAATTTATTGTAATATGTTTACTCAAAAAAATAATTTTTATTATAACTTAATATATATATTGATAAGTATCGCTATTTAATTTATTTATTTACTTTTATAATTATTTTTATTATATTATATTTTTAACTTCATATTAAATTAATAAATAACATTATCATTAACACAAACAACGTCACGCATATAACAATACTATTTGTTTAGGGTAAAAAGAAGAGAAGAGAGTGGTTTGCTATTTTGATGGCGAGAAAATAGGAAACTAGTCGTACATTGTGTTTGATTTGACATTTTAAATTTTAAAATTATTTTATTATTAAATAAAATAAATATTATAGCGTAGAATTAAAACTTAATTTCATGATAATAGTGTTAGAAGTCACTGATCTTACTTTAAAACGCTAACTTAATTCTACTCTTTTTAATAAAATTAGATTTTATTTTATTAATTATTAAGTGAGATAATAAAAATAAGTTATTTTTATAAAAAATATTTTTAAAATTTCATTTTTTAAAGTGAATAGATTTATGTTTTCATATTTTGGTAAATAAAAAAAAACAAGTAGCATAAATTCACATCTTTATAAAATAAACATTTTTTTATAAAAATAATATATTATTTTATTTATTTATTTATTTATTTAAGGGACCCTCACTCTCTTGTTACTCTTATTTTTATTTTTGTTTTGTTTTTATTTCGTACCAAGAAATTAGGTAATCCTAAAATTCCAAAAAAATCAATGTAAGAGAGAGTGGATAAGAATAAGATGATGTAATTAGGTAATGGGTTAACTGCCTTTGAGCTTTTGGGTACGAGGATTGGTAAAAAAAAAATAGATGATTTAGAAAGGGCTAGAGTAAATTAATGCTGAATATAAACAGTAATAACGGTCCTTGTAAACAAAACACTTAGTCACGTAATATAATTATCAAAATAATAAAATATTTTTTCTTATTTCTAAATAAATACAAATTCGCGTTTTATTTTTTATTATTTCTCTAATGCTGAATGAGTTTAATAGTTCGGTGACATCCAACACATGTACAAACCAATCCCTAACGACCACTCTTGACAGTCAGGTTTCATATTTTTTCATGAGCACATGATCTAGCGGTTGAGATCTGATCTGTCCTGTCATAACTCTTAACTTAGTTTATTACAAATTATTTTCAGTCCAGTTCGACAGACTCTGACTCTGTTTTTTTTATTACAGGTTAATTTGAAAAATGAAAATAAGCGTTTAAGTTTTTACTTATCAATCTAAATGGCCTCTGATTCCACTGTTGCAAAATAATTTTTCGGCATACGTATCAAATATTTGGTATCTATATAAAAATGTATATTTTGGTAAAATAATAATAATTAATATGATAAAACTTTGTTAATATATTAAATAATAAATACAGATATTTTAATCACTCGTATGATAATTGATTGTTGAACGTAATTATTACTGGTTAATAAATTTGTTTGAACTGATTTTAAAATAAATAAATAATATTTTTAAAATTTATAATCATAAAAATAATTTTATATATTTTTATTATTAAAAAAATATAACATATTATCTTATATTAAATATCATATAAATTGAATTATAATTGAATTATAATTATTTAAATATATTTAATATTATTAAAATTTTAAAAGTGTTATTTTTTATAAAAAAATTTAAGATGTGAAAGAATTAATGTTACTAGTTTGATATTTTATTTGTATTAATATAATTATTAGGTTCACTCCTTGATTAATATATATCATGTTGTTAATTAGTTCTTTATTACGGGAAAAAGGACATTGTTTTTAAGAGACGAGAATTATTAACATAAATTCGTGTTTATTTTCATTCTTTATATTGCACTTAGTCGTGTAGAAAAAAGAATTATTTTTAATTTTAAAATAATTTTGATAATTAGAAAGTATAGATTAAAATTAATTATAAATTTATATAATATTTTTATTTAATAAAACATATGCATATAAATTTGTATATTTATATATGTTAATAGTTTATACATTTAATTTTATATATATTAATAATTAAAAATTAAGATTTAATTAAAAAAATTAACATGAAAAAATAAAAAATAAATTTGCCTTTAAAAAAATTTCCCATGAGTGAACCAACTTCTAATCATTAGCACACTATTTTTAATAGCATTAAATATATTATAAATTTATTAATTAAAATAACTAAGTTTCTATCGAAAAAAATACCATTTTGAATTTTCTCACAAAATCACTATCTTTAACATAAATCTATTTTCAAGGGTTTTGTTGAGGTGCTCTCAACTTTTTGTAATTTTGTTTTATTTTAAAATTAAATTAATTTTTTAAATCAATAATTTTAGATGAATTTTTTTATTCCTTAATTATTTTAAAAATAAATTTATCCTTTATTTTTGAGTAATGTACATTACACATATTAAAAATTTTAATTAAATTTTAATTTTAGATGATTGATATACTCAATATTAAATATAAAAATTATTATTATATAATTATAAAATATATATATATATATATATATTTATTTATTTATCAAATATAAATATTATTAGAATATTGAATGCTGAAAATCACATCTATTGCCAAAGTCTTCGTGAATTCGTTTAGGAAAACGAAAAAAAGAAGAAGAGAGAGAGTCTGCTTGAAGTTTTTTCTTTTTTTCTTTCCAAATATCTTGATTCTTAAACAGATTAAAATTTTTGTTTGGTGAACCACTTATCATGACAGCATAGCATCTATAATATATTCTTAGATGAACATAGTGTATTATTATTGTTCTTAGGAGTAAGTAACTTCAACTTACTTTGCTAGATATTTAAACTTTCATAGGATAGATAAGTAACTTGCAAATAGTAACTTGATGCTGAGATTTTTTTTTCAAATGAATATATTTAATTGACGTTAAAATATGTGTGTTAAGAAAAATAAATATATTTTTTTTCTTAATGAATTAAAAATAAAACTTAATATATAAAATATGTTATGTTTTGCCATTAAACCTAAATAATATATCTTGAAAACAAAATAAAAACACTTTTCAATAGGTATTGTTAGTATACCTTTAACAGACTAAAGTATTATGCATCTAGATGGATTATAAAATCTTAAATATATATTTTGAAAGATATAAGAATAAAATATATCTTACCAAAAATTACGATGTTTGCAAAAATAACATAACACTGCATTTATGACCCAATGAACACGATGTTTTACTTGCTAAATGAGCTGTTACTTCCGAAAAAGATAACTTGAATATAAAATATTGGGTGAAAGTTTAATTAATTCTATTTATTTATCCAAAATATCTTATTTATTTTTTTAAGTTAAAGAATATATGATTTAATTATTTTTGTTTTAAAAAAGTGCTAAAAATTATATTTAAAAATTTATAAAAAAATTAGGAATATCTTTCTTCATTTCAAGGGTTAGTGTGTAAAATTACCTGATTATTTTCTCTAAAAAAATTTATTAATATTACTAAAATTATTTATGTTATTCATTTTTTTAAAAGTGAAATGAATAATAAACACATTTTTTTTATAAATAAAATAACTAATAAATATTTTTTTAATTTAAAGAATTAAATAATATTTTTATTCAAAGAAAAATAATCCCTAAAATATTTAGGTTTTTATATACGAAAACTCGTGCATCATTAAGTCATAATTTATTTTTTGGTTAGATGAATAAATAAATTTGGTAAAAGATGGGAATTAATTTATGTACCCACTTGATCACATGAACTTGCGGTTCATTATATAAATCCTCATGTGTTCCTTTGAAAATCAATTTGGCCTACTAGACTTCCACTCTTTACGTTCAGTAATTAATATGAAGATAACATTCATGTAATATCCTTGGATGAGACTAGGACCACTTACCATTACTTCCTATGCCCTTTGATGATTCAATTCTTTTAAAGAATTGAAACCTTTTTTAAAGCAACTATATTACTATACAACATAGTTATTATTTAATTGTGTCAAAATAATTGTATTAAACATACAAAGATATAACTAAATATCTTAAATATACTATATTATAAATATATATATATATATTCGATCTTCTTTTATATTATAACTTTATTCTAAGATAATTAGTTGTAATGTTATATCAAAATTTAGATTTTCTATAAATGTACTTAAATTTAAGATAAATTATAAATTAATTCAATTATTCACAAAAACAAACAGTTTTATGTAGTTATTTTTCAATTGGGCTCAATTGATTTCACAAATTTAACAAAGAGTTAGATAAATCCAAATCATTATTCGTTATTTAAAACAGACAAAGGATACGTGAGAAAAATGTATGACCTTCTTATTTAAGAATATTGAATGTATTTTATCCATTTTAACATTAAAAGAAATTATAATATCCTTAAATCTCGACTTCATTCAATGTTTTTTTTTTTTTTAACTATGAGATAAGGGATTCCAAGCTTTTCATTACATTTATTTTTCTCATAGCTTAATATTACCAAGTTAACTTTAATTGATTAAACATGTATTTATCAAATGTATTTTTCTTTATATATAACATCTAATTTCAATAATATTTTATTAATTTAATTATTTTTGTTAAATTATAGAACTTAAATAGCAAACCCAATATTTTTACAATAATTATTAGACTAATCCGACCATTTTCTAGAAATTTAGTTTATATTTATATTATTTATAATATAAATAAAAATCTAAATCCTACTTAAAATAATTTTAAACAAAAGCATCCCCAAATTTAAAGTAACCACATATATTATCCTTCATATTTTATATTAAAATTTAAAAATAATTTCAACTACATTAAATAAAAATACTTCTATAATATTAAGGAGTACCTATAGATATATCATTATTCTTAATCTTTTAAGGAGTTTTGAAAACAATGGATATAAAGTTACTCAAAAACTTGTAGTTAATAATGAATTTACTTCAACAATTAATCTGAAAGCCTAAAAATTTTAATTTTTTATTTCAAAATAAATAAATTTTATATTTATATTTCAAATTTGTGGTTAAAATTGAGAAAAAATAAAAAAATAGAAAAGGCATCACAATTAACGCACAAATCATGTATTTTTAACTAGTAACTATAATACGATGAATATGCAATATCGCTGCTCAACATCAATCCAGTACCATATGTTCGATACTCATTTACATGAGTACGTGTATGGATTGCCGATCCAGTGGGGAAAATTTTCCCAGGATAATAGCTATTGTTTTCATGTTTTGGAGCTGACAAGCTGGTCCAAAACTCTTTGCAACTTGCGAGGCAAAGTTGTAACCCTAGCCCAAAACTGGTAAAGTTGTTAAACTTTTCTTATAGCAAAGCAAGCTTGGAATTATATTGATATCCTAATTGTTTTCTCAAAGTAGACCCTCTTGGGGTTGGCCAAGTATCCTAGTCTTTGGCAATGCCTCCATAACAGCCTGTTTTTAGGAGCAAGTTTACTCAAAAGGGTGTGCCAGCCCCAAAAGTTTGCCGATCTCTGTCCTGATAAAGAACAAATCACACTCCATTTCCTCCTAAAACGCAGGGCTTAAAAGAGATGTAATCTCCAAATCCAAAGCTGCTATCACTAAACTTTATGCAAAAGAAGCAGTTGAGCATAGTTTTGATAGTCTTATAAATCATTCACAAAGATGTTTTTTAGTTCTTACACAATGACACATATAGGGAAGCCTGATCTAGAATGCCCTACAGACAGGACTGCATGTATCTTTTTACCTACTAGTAGCCCTGTTCGTAGACAATTTGTGTTCCATACGGAGCCGGATTTGGCACCAGATAAAAGCTACTTGTATGTATATTCTTTCCTTAACATATCAAAGAAAATGTAAGACTGTCTAATTAACTACCAAGAGTACATCTGGTTCTTTACAGAAAAAACTTGAAACGCAATGTCAGGTCATTG
Source organism: Hippophae tibetana (assembly GCA_037013495.1). NCBI lineage: Eukaryota > Viridiplantae > Streptophyta > Magnoliopsida > Rosales > Elaeagnaceae > Hippophae > Hippophae tibetana. The sequence continues at coordinate 3,994,233 of CM072812.1, forward strand.
ATGAGGGATCACTTTGGCTTGAACATGGTCTAGTTTTATAACCCATCCTTGAATTCTGTTTGTCTGTCTGACCAAAAAGCAACAACTAGACAAGCTCACCTTTTCAATTCAGTGCCATCCTCGTATTCTCAACATGTAGAAATCCCAATATAACTAATTTCCTTGGAACTTTCCCCATTCAAAGCTCCTCAATCATACCTCCCAGAACTCACGGCTCTGTCTGTCTCCGGATGTCTAGAAAGTAAATATTATGACACTGCTCTAAACAGTATAGCAAACTTGTCTAGTTTACAAATAATCAAGCAGCAAAACAATCCTTTTTCTTCCTAGAGAACATTGTGTCTTTAGAATTCTTTCAATCAGTCAAGTCTCTTTCTCTTCTTACTCATCATTCTTTAATCGGTTACACAGGCCTGTAATCGAATTTTCATGACTAAATCATGAATTTTGCATGAGTTAACTACATTGTGAATTTATTCATATCTATTACACGCAAATTTCGTAAAACTAGGTTAGACAGGTCAGCAACCGGTTTTTCGTGACTACATTGTTAATTTTGCATGACTTGCTTGGACGGGTCTATTCCTGCTTTACATGATTACATTGTGAGTTTGTCCTTTAATCGCTCTAGATAAACTACTACATTTGTGTGTTCATGAAAAAGTTGAGTAGTAGAAGCTGTTCTTTTAAAGATAATCAATCCTTCAAGTAACACAAATCAGCCTTTTCAATCATGTAATATGCAATGGGAACGAAAATGGGCTATATAGAACTTGCCAAACGAACGTTGACGATTTAAAGTGTTGGAAACTCTTTAAGTAAGACTCAAACTGTTCAAAGTTAAAACAAGCAGAAGACAAAAATACACCTACCTGGCAGACTCTCTTATACATATCAACTGAAAAGCATCAATGCTATATAATCCATCAATCTTCATCTTCTGAGCTTCCATCATCACTACTATAGTCACTACTATCATCATCTTGATCAAGAATATCCAACTGAACTGGTCGAACTTGTATAACCTCAGGCTGCTTATGCAAACCAGGAATAGCATGAGGACGTACTTGTTGTTCCTCCAATGGAGGCAAAGCCACTGGGTCCCCTGGCTTCCACCCAGGTGGAGGCACAGGCAAATCAGTAGGCAACTCCACAGGCATTCCAGGTTTCCAACCTGAAGGAACCGTGATATTTGGAGGAAGCAGACCCTGAATTGCAGACAAGGGGTGTTGATTCCCTTCAGTCAGCATAATCTGTGGCGGTGGCTCAATTATAGCTTCCACCGTCTTCTCCTTGCTATCCACCGTGCTAGGCAATCCCACATCCAAATTAGCAAAATTGTACAACTGGGATGCTCGCATTTGCTCATCTTGCGGCGCCGGCGGTAAGGCCCCGCGTAATGGAGCTTGCCCAGCACCGAATTCAGGTGGGGCAAACGTCGTGTAACTTATCCGATGGGCATACGAGAGAATATCCCCCAACGCCAACTGCGTCGCAACAGTAGAATTGGAACTATCTAACAACGAATCATCATCTTCAACATCCTCAGCAACCTCATCTTTAGCTAGTTTGGATATTTTAGGTCGGCGATAATCGGAATAATCATCAACGAGAATGTCCAGAACGTGTTCAACGTCCTTGAGTTTATTAGCAAAAGAAAGAAGAGAAGAGTCCTTGGCCTTGATTTCACGGGCGAGTTTTTGTTGGGTATCTTGGTGGTCAAGGATTTCTTGGAGCTGAGCGACCGATTCGAAGAGTTGGGTTTGAAGGAGATTGAAGTGGGAAAGAATATCTTTGGTGGAGGAAGTGATTGAGGGGTCAAAAGGGATTTGAGATTGGGGTAGAGAAGAAGAGAGGAAGGTAGGAAGAGACCCACGAAAAGAAGAGAGCCATAGAGGGCGATTGGGGGAGACTTGGAAGAGTTTGGAAGCGAGAGAAGCCATTTGGATAAGAAGGGCTTGTGCTCTAGGGAGAGGTGGGAGGAGAGGAAGGAGGGTTGATGAAGTGGTGGTTGGGGTGGTGATGGTGGTGGAGGTAGAAGAAGAGGAGGAATGGTTGGAATGGTGAGGAGGGGGCTTGGGAGGGGTTGGATTTGGGTTTGGGGTTGCAGTTGGGTTCTGAAGAGAAGGGGAGGTCGGGTTGGTGAGGCCTAACCTTGCTGGGGATTGGACTATTTGGTGTTGCAGCATTTTTGTAGAATTTCAAAGGAGGAAGAAGATGAATGGAAGATCTGAGTTGCAATGTGTTGCGATACTGGTATAGGAAACAGAACAATACTGAATTGCAGGGATGCGTAGAAGTCTTCCGCACAGTCCCAGGATCAGGATCGAATGGCTGTGGGCCTGTTATAGTTGGGCTGGGCTTAGCTCAACTTTGGACAGTTTATTTTCGATTATGTTTTATATACAACTCTGTTCTTTTTTTAAAAAAACTCTTTAACAAAAAATATTTAATATTATAATACTTAAAAAAAATAAAACATAAACATTGTCATTCATTTTGAAATTACATTTAGCATGTATCTTTAATTTAATTTTTTTCAATATGAATATATTTTCATAAATATAAAAATTAAAAATATATAATTTAATAAATAAATATATATTTAGAGCTACGTTGTTTTAATCTCCTTGCCGAGCTTTGAGAATATACATCGGTTACTCTTAACATTTTTAAAAGAATATATTTTTAGGTGTAATTACACGGTATAATTATTTTTATAAATGTAATTTTATTTTTAATCACCATATACATTATAAATATATTATTTTTTATAAATATAAAAGAAAATTTGGATACCCAAAAATATTATACAATTTTTTTTTATTTAACTTAAAAATATATATTTTTTAAATGAAATTAAAAAAAAACTATATAAATAACTAAATAATATAAAAATTATTATAAACACATTTGTAATTTAGTATATATGTACTAAATACCATTTCAAAAACTTATTTTCCTAATACGGGTTGTCTCGGTAATGCAATTTATAAAAATAAAAAACAAAGTAATGCATATCCTAATGTACACCCTTTTTTTAATGCTATTTTTATAAATGACCTATACGACTTTTTACCTATTATGTTACCTAATTTTTTTTTTCAAATGTATTCGTTTTAAAAATTGTAAAAAAGAGAGAATTAAAATAGACATTTATGAAAATGAGAGTAACTTTTTTTCAGAAATTGGTATCTTTAAAATATTTATATTTATATTTTGGCATTTTTTTACTCCTATTTTCAAATAAAACACATCAAATTTTTTATTTTTAAAAAATTATAAATTAGATACCATTTATCATTTAATTAAATATTTTTACATATCTAATAATATACCAACAATATTCAAAAAAAAAATTTAAAATATAATTTAGGTATCGTTTAATTAATTAATTATCTAAAAATGTCTTCTAAATTACACATGTATTACTACACACGTAAAATTATTCAATTAAATAACAAATCACATTAAATTTATATCTTTTTTTCAAATAGAAATAACATTAAGATATCAACTCAAAAATATAAATAAAAAATGACATTAAAAGTAGAATCATGATACTACATATTAAGATAATGAACCACTATTTAGGTTATTCATATATATTTTGATCAGATTCAACAGTAATCTAAAAGAATTTAGGTTTTAAGTTACTAATTATTATTTAAATTGACCAAAATATGTATAAGTAATATAATTAATGATGTTTAATGTGTACTAATTGAAAATATAAGTTAAAAAATGTTAGAAATGAATTTAAATAAAAAAAATATTTTTTTATTATTTTATGACCGTTATTTAATAAATTATGTAACTGTCATTTTCATAATTATATAGTCATTATTTTTATGACCGTTATTTTCATAATTATGTTACCGTTACTTTTATAACCGTTATTTTTATAATTATGTGACCGTTACTTTTATAACCGTTATTTTCATAATTATGTGGCCATTAATTTTATGACCGTTATTCTCATAATTATGCGACCGTTACTTTTATGACCGTTATTTTCATAATTATGTGTCCGTTATTTTCATAATTATATGACCGTTACACATATTTTTTCCACTATAAAAAGGGGCAATAGCCCTCAGTTTAGAATATAACTTAACAACTCAAAAACAGTTCTACGGTTTTCATAGCAAAATCAAGAAAAGAAAATTCAGAATTGATTTCTCAGATTTCCGAGCAACATAAATATTTAAAAGGTGTAGTATTCCGGACTTCATCAGTGCAATGAAGTTTCGAGACAGAAAATGATTCTGGGTTGTTTTATCCTGGGGACGACGGGGTTGTGTTTGCTTGCACAAATTTGGGCAGAGCCGCGAAACGTCTTAAAGAGAGCGACCTAGTCCGCGACTCAACCCAAGCAGTTCATTTCAAATTATCGGTAATATTGTTCTTACATAGTTTTTTACATTTTTGTTCCAACAATTTTTAGACGCTTTATTATCTGCCATGTCTACTGAAATGTTAACTGCTGATTTCAACAAACCATTTTGTTTTGAGGAACTACACTTTAAAAAATGGAGACAAAAAAATGTTATTTTTTCTTAACCATGTAAAATGTCGCTTTTGTTCTTATTATTGAAAAACCAACACTGCCTAATTCTCATACTGACGCTACAACAAATGATTTAAACACTTGGATAAAAAAATTATTTTCTATGCAAAATATTTTATTCTTAATAGATTAGCTAATGACTTGTATGACTATTATAATTTTGATAAGTCTGTTAAGGAAATTTGGGAAGTACTTCAAAAGAAGTACGATACTGAGGAAGCTGAAATTAAGAAGTATGATGTGAGTAGATACATGAAGTATCAAATGATTGATGAAAAATCTGTGGAAGCTCAATCACACGAACTGTAGAAGATAGCACACAAAATAACTTCTAAAGGTATGACTTTAATTGAACAATTTCAAGTAGATGTTATTATAGATAAATTGCCCCATGCTTAGAAAGACTTTAAGAATACACTTAGATATAAAACTAAGGAGTTTTCTTTAGAAAGTCTTATAACCCGTTTAAGAGTATAAGAAGAAGCCCGAAAATAAGACCAAAAAGATGAAGTACTCGTTGTCTCAAACAATAGTACCAATAAGAAACCATCATCTACAATTCTGAAACCTAATTAAAGGTAGAAATATGAAAACTTAGAATCGCAATAATAACCAAAACCGCAACCACAAAAATAGAAACAAAAACTATCCTCCCCATAATGGATCTTAACCCCCTTAAGGAATAACACATTCATGTGTTATAGTTGTAACAGACCTAGCCACTTGGTCAGGAACTGCCGGAATAGGAATCGTCCTGCCCCGTAGGCGAATCTTACCGAAGATAAACTTATTGCTTTGATATCTAAAATCAATTTTGTTGATGGATATGAAAGGTGGTGTGTGGACACTGGTACTTCTCGCCATGTTTACTATGATTAAGATATGTTCAAGTACTACTCTGAGTCTGATGATAAGAAAGTGTTGTTGGGTGACTCCCACTCTACTAAAGTTTTTGGTACTGGTGAGGTGGTATTAAAGTTTACCTCTGGAAAGACTGTCATCTTGAAGGATGTCCTGCATACTCCAGAGATGAGAAAGAACTTAGTTTCAGGATATCTTCTTTACAAAACAGGGTTTACTTAAACTATAGGGACTGATTTATATACAATAACTAAAAATAATATTTTTTGTTGGGAAAGGATACGCCACTAATGGCATGTTTAAATTGAATGTTGAGTTCCTTTAATATTTGGCATGTTAGACTTTGTCATGTTAATAAACGCATAATCAAGAACATGAGTAGCTTAGAGCTAATTCATAAACTATCTTTGAATGATTTTGGAAAATTGTGAATTTTATAGTCAAGCTAAAATAACAAAAACTTCACATAAGTTAGTAGTTAGAGAATCTAAACTTGATGGAAATTTAACAAGAAATGGGAAATACTATTTTATAACTTTTATAGATGACTGTTCAGATTACACTTATGTATATCTAATGAAAAATAAAAGTGAAGCATTTAACATTTTAAAAATATTTATGACTGAGATTGAGAACCAACTTAATAGAAAAACTAAAAAGGTTTCGAAGTGATAGAGGCATTAAATATGATTCCAATATCCTCAATGATTTTTATAAAACTCATGGAATCATTCATGAAAAAAAACTGCACCTTATTCTCCTGAAATGAATGGCAAAGCTGAAAGAAAAAAAATAGAACTTTTATTGAGTCAGTTATTACAATTTTATTAAACTCTGGTGCTGCTTCCCATTGATGGGAGGAAACTTTATCAATTGTTTGCTATGTGCTAAATAAAGTGCCTAAATCTACTAGTAAAATTTCACCGTCTGAAATTTTGAAAAATAAGAAACTTAACTTATTTTAAAACTTGGAATTGTTTAGTCTATGTTAGGATCCCCGATCCTTAAAAGAAATAAAACTTACTAGTAGAACATACGAATGTGTATTCATAGCATATGTTGTGAATAGTAAAGCTTATAAATTCTATGACTTAAATGATCATAGTTATAGAATCAAATGATGTTGACTACTATGAACATAAGTTTCCATTTAAATTGAAGAATAGTGGGGGCTCGTCTTCTAATTGTTTACCCATAACTAGAAGTATTGAACAAAATGAAGAATTAAACACTGAAATTAGAAGAAGTAAACGAGCTCGAACCTTTAAGGATTTTGGGTCAAATTTTTATGCTTATACCTTATAGGAGGATCCCCAAACTCGTAAAGAATTCTCTTCTTTAGATGACAACTTATGGGAAGAAACCATAAATGATGAAATGGACTCTCATGAGTATAATAAAACTTGGCATTTAGTTGACTTACCTCATGGTTGTAAAACCATAGGATGTAAATGGATACAAAAGAAGAAATTAAAACTCGATGGTACTATTGAAAAGTACAAAGCTCGTATTGTAGTTAAATGGTATAGGCAAAGGGAAAATGTAGATTTATTTGATACATTTTCACCAATCACACGAATAACTTCCATACGTGTACTTTTTCCTCTTACTGCTATCCATGATTTAGTAGTACATCAAATGGATGTTAAAACTGCTTTCTTAAATGGTGATTTAGAAGAAGAAATTTATATGGATCAACCTGAAGGTTTTGTTATCCTACTCAAGAAAATAAAGTTTGTAAACTAGATAAATCTCTGTATGGTCTAAAATAAGCACCTAAGTGATGACATGAAGAATTTGATAATATAGTTATCCCACATGAATTCAAAATGAATGAAAGTAACAAATGCATTTATTATAAATTAGAAGATAACATTTGCACTATTATATGTGGATGACATGCTTATTTTTGGATCAAATATTCATGTTGTGAACAATGTGAAAACTTTGTTAAGTGCTAATTTTGATATGAAAGATCTCAGAGAAATGAGTGTAATCCTTGGTATAAAGATAAGTAGGTCTGAAAAGGGAATTTCTTTAGATCAATTTCATTACATTGAGAAGATCTTAAATAAATATAATTGCTTTAACTGTAAACCTGCATGTACTCAGTATGATCCTAGTGTAAAGTTGTTTAAGAACACCGAAGACGATGTTAGACAAACTGAGTATGCGAGCATCATTGGTAGCTTACGTTATGCTACTAATTGCACTAGACCAAACATAGCTTATGTTGTGAGACTACTATGTAGGTTTACCAATAGACCTAGTGTAGAGCATTGGAATGCTATTGAAAGGGTTATGAGATACCTTAAGAGAACTATATACCTTGGATTACATTATAAAAAGTTTCTCGCTGTTCTAGAAGGATACAGTGATGCAGATTGGAACATTTTATTATAAGACTCCAAATCAACTAGCAGTTATATATTTAACATAGTTGGTGGAGCTATTTCTTGGAAGTCTAAGTAATAAGACAATATTGACTCAATTTATGATAGAGTTTGAAATGATAGTACTAGCTACTGCTAGTGAAGAAGCAGGCTAGTTAAGAAGTCTGTTAGCTGAGATCACTTTATGGGAAAGATCGATACCAACTGTCCTGATCCACTGTGATAGTACCGCGGCTATTGCAAAGATTTAGAGCCGTTATTACAACGGTAAGAGACGACAGATACACAGTATTGTTAGAGAATTTTTCTCTACATGAGCTGTAAGAATGGATCCTATATGTACTGATGAAAATTTGACTAATCCTTTGACGAAAGGATTAACAAGAGAGAAGGATTTCAAAAAACTCGAAAGGAATGTGACTGATGCCCTTAGAATGAAGAGTCACTCATGATGGTAACCCAACTTATAGACTGGAGATCTCAAGAAATAAGTTCAATGGGTAATAACAAGTCATGAAGTGATATGAGATGAATCATGCTATTATGAAGTCACATTCAATATTGTTAGAAGCATGACGTCCTGAAGCGAAAGAAATGATGAGTTAATTATTAAACTCTTAATGAGTTCTATACTCTATGTGGAGTGGAGTACGTAGCTACAAGATTACTCTTGATAGACTCATCTATGTGAATGTGAAAGTATGGTCGCTTCCTATGAAAATTTTGGGCAAAATTTACTAGAGCATTCACTATACTGGGATACACGTGCATGGCCGTAAAACACGGGCTTTTCGAACTACACCTTGGAAAGGTTGTGTGTGTGATGTTGTTAGAGATAGAGTTCAAAACTACGAGTTACTCTAGTATATTCTAAAGCATCAACACTATGCAAAGGTTCAAGTCGATAGACACCTTTTGCTTATGCACAATCTTATACTTTTAATTGATCGGTTGCTCGATGAAACTATTTTTATTTAAAATTCAAGTGAGGGATTGTTGGAAATGAATTTAAATAAAAAAAATATTTTTTTATTATTTTATGACCGTTATTTAATAAATTATGTAACTGTCATTTTCATAATTATATAGTCATTATTTTTATGACCGTTATTTTCATAATTATGTGACCATTACTTTTATAACCGTTATTTTTATAATTATGTGACCGTTACTTTTATAACCGTTATTTTCATAATTATGTGGCCATTAATTTTATGACCGTTATTCTCATAATTATGCGACCGTTACTTTTATGATCGTTATTTTCATAATTATGTGTCTGTCACACATATTTTTTCCACTATAAAAAGGGGCAATAGCCCTCAGTTTAGAATATAACTTAACAACTCAAAAACAGTTCTACGGTTTTCATAGCAAAATCAAGAAAAGAAAATTCAGAATTGTTTTCTCAGATTTCCGAGCAACATAAATATTTAAAATGTGTAGTATTTCGGACCTCATCAGTGCAATGAAGTTTCGAGACAGAAAATGATTCTGGGCTGTTTTATCCTGGGGACGACGGGGCTGTGTTTGCTTGCACAAATTTGGGCAGAGCCGCGAAACGTCTTAAAGAGAGCGACCTAGTCCACGACTCAACCCAAGCAGTTCATTTCAAGTTATCGGTAATATTGTTCTTACATAGTTTTTTACATTTTTGTTCCAACAAAAAATACATTAAAAAGAAAGAATTTGTGTAATCCAAAAGCACCAATACTATTTTTTAAAATATATGATATTAAAATACTCAAATTGAAAATTTTAAAACTAAATTAATCATTTGTTTAAAGTTATATAAATGTGAGGGAGATTTTTTTTTATAATTTCTTTAAGGATAATGATATTTGTTTAAAAAATTAAAATATTATAGAATTTATAAAAAGAATTGAGAGATAAACATATCACTTTTAATAAGTAGATAGGTCTATATATATATATATGCTCTTCATCCTTCATATGTTGATATCTTAGTGTCACTAAGAACAAAATTCATTGTACCATGACGAAGTAATGCTAATAAGTTTTTGAAATACTTAGGTCATTTCGTTCCTTGGTGAGATCACTTTCAATCAAATCATCACTTGCGTTTTAGTTAATAACACCTTAAATAATGGGTACCTCATGGAAGGATGTACCTAAGGTCGTTTCTATCACATTGGAACGTGGTATCTCTTTTCGTGAGTATATCTTTGGGATGAGATGCCTTTTGTCGTGAATATCTCTTTTAAGAAGAAGTACTTTGTGTTGTTAGCATCATATTGGGAGGATATACCTCTGGTCTAATACCTCTTCCAAGAGTGTATATTAGGATTGTGATTATATCGGTACGTCAAAAGAATATAGTCCCTAAATACTTTTTTATTATCATAATAAAATATATAAAATGTTAATTTTATCTTTAGTATTAATTATATATTAGTGTCATTGTTTTTTAAAAAAATTGTCATTTATAAAATATTTTTATATCATTAATAATTTATATTATGATAATATCATTATCATTTTTTAATGGATTATATATTATTTAAAAAAAATATTTATTATAAATTTATGAAAAATAATAATTATATGATATAATGACATTAGTAAGTATAATATATTCATATATAACTGTATATAATGAAAAAAATATTAAGTTAATTATAATTATAATATATTTATTACATTGAACTGATAATATTATTTAATCCCATGCATTCAGCATTTCCCAGTGATCCCACGAGCCATTTCAACCGCATGAATGGCCTAAGCTTGAACCGAAGCTATTAATAAACTTTTGGATAATACAAAACATAAAGCTAACCTAACACTAATATATAATTCCATATATTTCAGTTTTATTTAGAAGCCTCTCCGCTACTTTTATTTCTTCGTATCAAAGGTAGGCGCTAGAAGACTCCATAAGCTACGTACATGCAATAAAACAAAATATCAAATAGACTTATAAGTAAGCCTTTCGGCCATTAAAATTTTATCATTGCGGTGGACAACCACAATTAATATGTAAATAATTGATTAAAATAATAAATTGTTTTTTTTTATTTACCAAAATTCATATCAATTGACTTTCATATTAATTATAATAAGTACACATCTTATAATTGGTAGATTTTTTCTTAAATATTATTCAAATTCAATATTCTTATGACCAAAATTCAATATTCTAACCTGTAAAACACGATGCAATCAGCTTGTTAGTACCAAGTCCTAAGTTCTAACCCAACCTTAAGGTTCCATGTCAGCACAATGGTTTCTACGCGTCACTGTGACATTGGATAGACAACTTAAAATGTCGACTTTATTAATTTTCGAATGATGAAGACACATCAATATTAATGTTACATATATAGCTTTAATTTTTTTACCCAGAATTTATGTAATGATCAGCTATGTTATAATACTAATAGTTAATTATATACTCATATAATCATAAAAAAATGGAATCATATAATTATGTAATTAACCATCACATATCATACCATATTATTAAATGTTATATCATTCCATATAAATTAAGCAAATAACTCAATATTTAGCTAAATCTTTTCAAAAGCTTTTCGCACAACCCTGTTTCTAGAAGAACTCTTAATTTCTTTTACTCTTATTTAGATAAAAGTTGTAGTTAGCTATATAGCAATGACAAGGCCAATTCTAAGGTACTCAACAATGCATGGTTTTCTATATTCATCAAAACCCATCAATGCTACAGTTTTATTTCCACTAATTGGAATGTTCTCTATGTTTTCTATTGTGACATTCTTATGTCTCCACAAGAAGAACAAAAAGCTATCACAAAGGCAAAAGGAAGAAAACAATACTAGCTTTCAATCAAGGGACACAAGTCTTGTTTCAAAATTGAATAGTAATATTAAGAGCAAAGCTCTTTCAATGTCAAAGATGATATCTTGGAGAAAAGTGCAAGTTGAAGAACAAGATAATAAAGAAATTGATGTTATTGAAAAAGAGAGTGATGATGAAGTTTGGAGGAAGACTATCATAAGAGGAGAACGTTGTCGTCCACTTGAATTTTCCGGGAAAATTGAGTATGATTCTCATGGAAACCTTGTATCTGATGATCATGATTATTTTTCTTATTGAAAGTCATGAGAATTATATATAGGAAAAAGTGATCCCTTAACTTATATTTTTGAGATATTATGGTCTCTAAATTTTCAAATGTTGAATTTTAATATCTATAATTTATATGTTTAAGACTTTAAGTACAAAAAAGTTCAATAAATTTATGTTTTTTGAGATACTTTAGTACCTAATATTTACTAAGATGAACCAAGTGTATCATCTTAATAAAACATAGGGACTAAAGCATATTAATTGAATTTTTTAGATAAAATTGTTTCATCTTAGTAAAATATAGGGACTAAAGTGTATTAATTAAAATTTTAAGAATCAAAGTGTCCCAAAAATACAAGTTTAAGGACATTAAAGGTATACTAAGGATTGAGATATATATGAAGTGCTTTCACCCTCTCTTTGTGTTTCTTCTTGTTTTCCTACTTTAGTATTTGCATTATATTATATATATTGATATATGTATAAAAATAACATTGATCGTTATCACAACAATTTAAATTTTTTGAAGAATTGATTTTCATACAAAATTTAATATATATTAGAATTAAAAGTCATATGTTCAAGAATCAATAACCTCAATTATTGAATTAAAAATGTACCAATTGAATCATGTATAAAGTTAAAGTTTGTAGGCGAATGTAAATATATAAAAACAATAATGATTTTTTTTCTAACGGCTTAAACTTTTAAGTTAATTGGTCTCACGGTAACTTTTAACATATACTGCACAAGAAATGTGAGAAAAGACCGTTTATAAAAAAATGAGCCCGTTAAAATTTATTAGAAAATATACTAATCATGAAGATGTTATGTGATACTGCAGAATGTATGTGTTTATTCTTGGTACTTGTAATTTGTAATTAGTCTATCAATTTTCTTTTATCACAGTTTTAATTACACAACTGCTAGACATTTTGTTGAAGTTGAATTTGATCAACTAGACTTAGTACGATTGGTGCCCTTCACTAAACCAAACCATAACACACTTGTTTATAGAAATGCTAAAATCAACCAATTAATCTCAAGACTAGTAGTGAAACTAAACACCCTTTTTTTGTTTTTGTAGTAGTGAAATAACAAGTCATTATAAAAATGATGCAAATGTCCATAGAATGGTAAAAATATAGTATCTACATTTTAAGGACAGTCCAGCTAAACTGCTTAATTGTTTTGCTTTTTAGAGTACTTTTATTCATCTCAACTTGATATGAGTTATCAATTTATGTAACAAAATGTAATTGAATGATAGAAACCGACTCATCTACTTCATCTTATCATAATCTGCTACTTAAATCGATAATTCATTACAATTTGAGATTAAAAGGCTTTTCATGATTTGCTTTATGTCATAATTATAGACTGCAATAGGGAGGTTGTATCTACATGAATTTCTCTTTCTTTGGTTGGAAGGAAACTCACTCCCTCCTGCAATTTTAAGTATAATGGGAAAAGGAATAATGTTAATGATTCTCTAACAAATTCTGAGATGCATAATAAAAATAAAAAAAATGAAAAGTTAAAAACTTCTAAGATAGATCTATTAAATGTGACGTTAAAAATTATGGAATAGTATAACTTACTTGTTCTTGAATTTATTTATTTATTGTCAAATTTAAGTCTTATATTCTTAATATAAGTATTAAAATATTACTTTTTTATTAATAAATTCAAATCACCATATCTATTAGATATAAAATAAATATTTGAGATTTAGAAAAAGTATAAACAAGTACAGAAAAAACAAATAGAAAATATTAATCCAATAATAAAAACCAAAAGTGTTTATAGATTCTTAGTAAATATATTATCTCATATTGATTAAGAAAGATATTAATGTAATATTTATAAGTAATATAATAATATTATCTTTTTTTAAGTTAACATTTTAGGATTATATATCTCATATTGTTTATATACTATACAAAATTTACATAATATAAGTTTCAATCGATAAATGGATGAAAAAAACAAATTAATGGGTCTCTAAAAAAAATACATGAGCTTTAATTACAAAAAAAATAATAATTCAAAAATAAACTAAAATATAATAAAAATAAAAATAGATTAAAAATATAAAAAATTGTATCAAACGAACCATGATTTAAGGATTAATGTTAGTATATAAAAAGATTGTGTTACATTTATTAAAAATAATTAATATAATATTTATAAATATTATATAAGATTTAAATTTTTTTAAGTTAATATTTTAAAATTAAATATTTCATGATATTTATACAAGCTTATAATGCACTGTTGAGATCCCTTTGATTTTTGATTTTTGATGATAAAAGAAAATATTTATTGAATAGTTTTCACCAAAAATTATTTATCCTGCTTTGAATACAATTAAAGTACACTCTGGAGTTGAACTTTCTTAATAATCGGTGTTTTATTCTTTTAAAGATGTTGAGAGGTTGTCTTAGTTTGTTGCATACAAAGGACAATTAACAATGCAGGCCGAGGCAATAAAATGGTGTTTTTGGAGCTTTTTTAAACAAAGCATATATATATGTCCTCCACTGAGCATAATAAATAAAAATCAAATATTATAATTCTGTTTACCAAATTAAACCGACTTCATTTAGCTCCTAATAATTTATTATTATTATTATTATTATATAAAGCCTCGAAAAGTCAAATGAAAAGGCTCTCTTTTCTTGCCCCTCCATGTGAACCGCTGTTTTGAGCCATATACGTCCTTAATATATGTGTGTATATATACAGGTCAACTTATTTAAGGAAAAAAAAAAGTGTCATTTTGGATATTGATACAAGAAGCTAGCTAACACATAAGGCAACAACAAACTTGCTCAAATCTGAAAGAACACTTTTATCATTTTATTCTGATTCTTGTAAAGCAACCCACTAACCAACAATACTCATGATAATGGGAAATGGGAAACCCATCATTTTGTTTAGAAAATTTACTATTTGTCAATAGCCATAATATCATTGACTACCCTCTTCAAGTTTGGAATTTTATTAAACACACACACACTAAAGGTTTGCATATCATTGCTTCTCTTAAAATCATAGCTTCTAAAGTTCTACTACTAGAAAGTCATAATTATAGTTTTTTTTTGGGTAATTCATTTACTTTTAAAAATTAGCATTTTAATCGGTACCCATTAAATCCAACATTTTATAAATGAAATGTTCTAAAGAACACTTTTTTTTAATAATATATAGTACCATTATTCTATCTTAACTTGTGATCTGCATATTCATTTGAATATATAGATAGAATAACAAAAGTAATGGCAGAAAATACTCTAACCAAGACTATATATATTAGTATTCTAACAATATCTCTAAAATCACTCACCGATTCGAATCATATATCATTTTATCTTAAAAATAATATATCTAAATGGCATCATTCTTTCTAATTGAATAATTGTAATGAAACTAATTAATAAAAATAAAACGTTAAACATCTCTACTTGTGATAATCCCAATTCAAATGTTCAAATCTTATCACATTTTGAGCCTCTATCAATTTAACTAATTATTTTTTAACACATCAGCTTGAGATAAGTCTCAATTCCTAAAATATGATTCAGATTTTATAAATAAAAACAAAAACAAACAAAAGAAAATCTTATCCCTATTAGATAAAATGGAATATGGAAAAGAAAAAAAAACGGAGTACTCTTTCTTACCTCGGGATCCTTGTGATTTTTCTTAATAGAACCAAGACTTGGTCTCAACTGTTCCTCACGGTGTAGCATCCCGGAGCCACCATCTCCACCACCATTTTCCATGTAAAGATCAATGATTTTCTCAGCCACTTCTACATTATCTCTACTCTCTTCAACCAACTTAGCAACCTGGGCCCTCGGCAGCCTTACTTTAACCCTCAGCGGACCAGAACTGGGACCAGATGGCTCACTGACCACCAGGCCCAATGACGGCCCAAGAACAGAAAGGTCAGAAACCGATCTCTGAGAAAGCATCAAACACTCAAGCCTGTCCTTAGCGCTCATGTTAATTCCAGAGCGTACTCTTCTGGTAACTTTTTCCTCTGAAAACTTGGGCAGTTCTAAAAGGAAGTATATTTTTCTGGGCTTAAGCTCTTGTTGTGGTTTCAATGGCTTAGTTCTGACCCCAAAATGCTTAACAGCTTCAGAATCCAATAATACATGACTTGGGTAGTCCTTTACCACATCCCATGCTCTTATTGGTGTCTTCAACTTTAAGGTCTCCCCATTCATCTTCATCACTTTTGCTTTCTTTCTTCCTCCTCCTATATGGTTACCCATCTCTTTCTCTCTCTTAACCTCTTTTTTTTTTTTTCTTCAACAAAAAGCATAATTACGCTTTAAGGATTGTGATGGTATTTCTATTTATATTGGATTATGATATCCAAATTTGAATGTAGTCCGCTATATAAATAGTTATAGCTGAAGCTGAGTAAGTGCTATTGTTCGAAGCAATTGAAAAAAAAATGGTCCCTTATTTATTATAAAAAGGATATTTAATTTATTTGCATGACAATGTAATTTTTTTAATTAAATAAAAATTATTTTAATTTTAATAAAATATAATCCAAAGAAATTAATAAAATATAAGGAAAAAAATATAAAAAAACATATAAAAGACTTATCATTTATTATTTTATAATCACTTTTTAATAATAATATTAATAACTTATCATAAAAAAAAATATGTACAAATTATAACTATTATTTTTAAAATAAAAATGAAAAGTATATAATCATCCTTCCTAAAAATTGATAAATTAATAAAAAAAAAGTGTACTTAAATTTGTATTGATATTACTTATAGTATATCAATAAATAACTTTTCAAATTAATTGATATATAACACCTCATAAGTAGTGTCATTATAAATTTGTACGCTGTTACAATTCATCACATGAAAATATACTGACAATAATCTTGTTAACCTAAGTTTTTGAAAAATGTTTAAGAAACCAATAATTATAAATTTTTTTAAAATATCTAATTCATATATTTTTATTAAAAAAACTTAGACAAATTTTTTTACATTAAACACTTTCTAATAAGGTGTCATTCAAGTTATATTTGATAAATTAGATTCGTTAAATTTTAAAATCTAACTAATTAAATTTAATGTTATTATGTGTTATTTTTATTGTTATAAATTTTAATATTGTTATTTTATAGAATTTTCTTAATTTATTTTCATATATATAATAACCGTATGCATACATCCATCACGTACCATAATCCGATGTATCAAATATTAATAAGTGTTTTTATAATTATTTTTTATCTATATATAACAACTTGATACATAATATTATTCTAAGTTTTTATTTTATTTTTGTTTACAATAAGCAAATCTGATTTTATGAACAAGTTTTATGCTATTTCACCATCTATCTTTAGAAAAATTTATTCCATCCCCTCTCTATTATAAAATGAAAGAAAGTGTTATTCTAGTTTCATCCTCAAATAAAATTCAACACACAAAACCTAACCTTTCCATTTTTCTTCTCAACCCATTCTCTGATCTCTCTCTCTTTTTCTATTAGATTTTGAGATATTACATTTGATTTCCATGGCAATTTAGGTTTTTATAATTATTATTAATTTAGGTTAATTATTTACGTCCATTTAATATATAGGAGCTTTTTCGTTAGATACTAATATTTTCCTGTTTGATTTATGATAAGTTTTAATTTAATTTCACTTTCTTTTCAAATCGTTTTTGCATTAATAAAATTTAATTTTTATATCTATAATATGATTATGGTTTAATACTAATAATGCTTAATGCTTATATTTGACGTATAAAAACTCTTATTTTAGATTTTCTTTGTAATATTTGGTGTTAACATAGTGAAATAATAATAAGACTCTACTATCATATATTAATATTTAAGTGTTATTTTATAAATAATATGGAAGAAAAAAATTAAATACATTTTTTTACTTTAATTTGTTTAGATTAAATAATATTTTTAAGAAATAATTATTTAAAAAATAATTATATTTAATAATATATTATGTTTAACGAAGAAAATAACATGATTTAATTGCATGCCATAACTCCTTTTATATATGAAATTTTCTTTTTAACCACTTAAAAAATCATATGTTCATTTTTCTTACAACGAAAATGAACATATGTTTTCATACTAAGAGGGTTAAAAGTAAAACTACATTGCATAATTTAGTAATTTATGCACCGAAAAAAATAATAATTAAATTTTATTATTTAAATTTTACTTAACGTAATGGTATTAAGAAAATATAAAATGTTTTCTATTTTATTTCAGTTATAAATCAAATACTATAATACTAATTATTTATTTGTTTCCATCGATCAAATCAAACATTACAATTATAATATTATTTCATTTATATTCAATTATTTTTTTATTATATAATATATGTGTGCCCTAAGTAAAGTGTTATTATTACATTTGATATTAAAAATATTTAATTAATTGTTTAATGAATTATATTATGATATATGTATTGATATATTTAATAAATTATAAAAAAATGTTTTTATTTTTTAATTATAATGAGATAATAAATTTCTAACAATTTGATGTATTTAGCTTATTGTTCACTCATCCTTACAAGTATGAATTATTCTAATGTGAACCTTAAGGATTTAATTGACACCTCTGATGTCTATGATCTAGTACCCACGTACATGAGGCCTACTTAAACCTCACCATCTCCAATGGAAGACTTTTCTTAGTTAGATGATGAATCAACCGAGGTGCTTCATCCTTTTACAATGGTGTCAAACATTCCTAGCTTGTTCTCTCTACATCCTCGCCTTGATACCTCTAAGAAAAGGAAAGTGGGTAAGACGTTAACTCCCCAAATGCAAGTGGCGAACCTAGATGACTTCAAGTTTAATGAAGCCATTCTGAGGGACGTCATTGTTTTAAACACCCTAGTGACTTAATTTAATGAATTTGTGTTTGGACGACCTAACTTAAAGAAGGATCTCTTCAACCATTTTGGGAATGAAACTAAATGAGCTAGGATCCAAAAAGCTCATAAGAATGAGGGAGCTTCAAATGGGGAGATATGGTTGATTGTTTGATTGAGGTAAACAAGATACTAACTTACACCCAATTTTTGTAATGTTGTAATTCAAGCCCAAACTTTTTTTCTTTAAGTTTTATCTTTGGTTAGGGGAAACAAAAATGTCTCTCAAGGCTTACAAACACGAGGTATAAGCCAGTTGTTGACAAATGGTGAATTACTAGAAGGCCATTGAGGATAAAAATGTTCTACTCATTAGGAACGGGGCCAAAATATTAAAACTTAAAGGTGACGTCCTTGACAAGTCAAAGAGGCTAAAATGGTAGATAATTACCATTTCGAGCAGGGACAAAGAGCATGATTTTTTGAACAAGCAACCAAGGAGTTTGAAAAAACGGCCAAAGAGACCAAAGATACAACAAGCTCTCTAAGAGAGCAAATGAGTTCCATGAAGGAACATATGAACTCATTATCTGTGTTGGTATAAACGCTTAAAGTGGAATGCGACTTACAAAAATAGGGTGAACTTTGTGATAAGCGACTTGTAGACCTACGCCGAGAAGTTGGATTTGATTGTTTCCTACTTCAACTAGTAACGGAGTCAAGTTTAATTCAAAAAAAAAATCAACCAAACATTACAATTATGATAAATTAAACATTTCAAAACTTTTATATATTTTTGAACATTTCTAAATATTTTACATAATTAGATCCTAATTTAGATAAAATGTTATCAATGCAAGATCTATACTTACAAATCTTAAATTAATGAAAAAACTAAAATACATAATAAGAAAATACATGAGTTTTAAAATAAAATAGAGTAATTACTATATTAGAAATTTCGTAAGATTAGAAGATATATATATTATTAATTTATATCACTTTGAAAACTTATTAATTATGAATCTATTTAATATTTTTATTTTTTTAATTCATTAATAGATACTTAAAATTATGGGCAAGATATCATCGGAGAAAAAAGCTATAATGTAAATTTTATGTATAAATATTTCACACTTCAAACAATTCCTAAGAACAATTTTGTCAAACACATTGTAAAATATATTTTTATGTTTTTTAGAATAGTTTTTTAAACAATGATCAAACAAATTATTGTGTTTTTTTTATAGTAGAAAATTATTTTATGGTAATAATTTTTAAGAATTATTAAGTTAAATTTCCAAAGAAACTTTCTTAACTTTGAATGTTTTCCTTCTCTCCACGTGTAAACGAGTATCACTCCAAATTAACATGACCAATGAAATATCTCTTATCTAGATAATCGATATAGGAAAAAGGTTAGATTAATTGCGTTACCTTTAATGTTTAATCCCCGACGTGGGTATTATAAGTAAAATATTTTTACAAAAGTTGTATTAATTAGGAATTGTATTGTACTTATATATGATTCGATATATATAGTCTCTCTTGGCATATAATTAAAGCTCTTGATCATGCTTCGTTTATTTTCTAGAAGAATATGGAAAGGCAATGGTAAGCTCAAGATTCAGTTGGGCTGATGAATATGCTTTATCTTCAACAAGACAGCTTGCAACATCAGATGCTCTATCATTTTGATCATCATCATCATCATCACATTTGAATGGTACTAGTTTGCTTGTAATGTTCATGGACCCACAAGAATTGGAAGAAACCTTCTGATCATCACTAGCTAGTACTCCAGGACTAATATCACGATGATGAGCCAGTTTGTTAATTTGGTGAAGACGATGATTATTGGGATCAATTCCCATTTTTATAAGCTTCTTACTAATGTTTGAATTCCAATAGTTCTTCACCTCGTTGTCTGTTCTTCCTGGCAATCTTCCAGCTATAAGTGACCACCTATGTATACACAAGCCAATAAAATTAACAATATTAACCTTCTTCTACGTTAAAAAAAAACTTGTTTTTTTTCTTCCGAAGAAGACCCATATTTATATGTTATCATGCTGTTCGGGTCTATATTGATGGATGCATAAGTTTATTTCATAATGATACCATATAAGCAATAAAAAAATAATATTACTCGTTTTTTTATGGAAAAATGTTATATATATATGTCATTTAAGTATAAATATATTTAAATTATTGAGTTTTTAATGTATTTTTGTGTGATAAAATCTTAAAAATAAACTTTAGAAGGGATACAAATCTATTTTATACATATAATTTGTCTATAATTTTATAAATATTATATCTAAAATATATATTATCAAAAATTAAGAGAAAATTAGTAACACTCATGATACTTACATAGTTATGCTAGTGATATAGTAAATAACACTATTTTTGTTTTCTAAAAATAATCATGTGACAAGCACATAACTATATTTATATTTTAAGATATATTTTTGAAATTATAAATTAATAAAAAAATCTTTTAATTCTTAATATAAATAAAGCTTAAAATTTAACTGTCAACTTAGGACTAATATACACTTTTTTTTAAAAACTATAGAAATTTTTTATACCTCCATTCATATTATTTTGACCTCACAGATAAATGATTTTAGATCTCAAAAATATATATATAATCAAATTAATCTTATAATAACATATATGTCATAAACATATCTTATACACGGATACATGTCATTTAATATATATATATAAACTATTTACAAATTAAAATGTTTTTTCATAACCATCGTCTGGACCATGTAAAATTTGTGCATAATCTTTACCTATTTCCAAGAAGAGCATGAAGCTTGATGATGAGGTCTTCTTCATCTAGGCCAAAATTACCACGTTTAATGTCGGGTCGTAAATAATTTATCCATCTTAGCCTACAACTTTTACCACATCGATCCAAACCTATACTCACATGAAAATCAACGTACATGGTTCATTAATTAGAGAAACACAAACCAAAAAAATAAAATAATAATAATTAATATTAGAAAAGCACGTAGCTAGGTTTTGTATTAATTAATTTAAATTAAATATTGAAAACCAACCTGCAGCTTTAGGAAGGGAACGCCAAGAGCCTTCTCCATAAGTTGAGATATAATGAATAAGCTTCTGGTCTTCTTGTTTAGACCAAGCTCCTTTGTTAGTTCCCTCTTTTTCACAGCAAGGCTTTCTCATTTGTATGTTTAGAGTATTTTATGAGATAATTATTTAGTTGATATTACGTATACCAACTAAAAACAACTAAATTAAAACTAATTAAAGAGGGAGAAAGTGATTATACAAGAGGCTGGTGAAAGCAGAAGAAGGGTGTAGCTAGCTAAATATAGTTGTGAGGAGGTCTATCTGAAACTTGCTAATTAAGTTTGACTTTGACCGGTGGTTTTGGCTATTTAGGTGGGTCTCAATATTTAAACAGTCTCTGTTTATATAGTTTTAGCTAGTCTAGTCCTTATGAAGTATATAATGGGTTTTCTTCTTGCTTGCCGTTAAGTATGTGTCCTTTTCCATGCTTTCTTAATATATAGTAGTTTGTAGAAACGATTAATCCAACAATTGACTTTCAATTCAAAAATATTCCTTTCTTTGTGCATATTTTTCAAAAATAAAATAACTATTGAAGCTTCAAAATAACATGTATATATTTTAAATAATTGAATATAGTATACATAATGTATATATATATATATAACATATGTGTATGTTATTTTAAATCAATTTAATTATGTATATGTTATTTTATATAATCAAATAGAATTTAAAATAACATGTGTATGTTTTTTTAGTCGGTTTTAAACAGGTTAAAAGATTAGTTTTCATAATAATATATGTACATTTTTAACTAATTATTTTCATTTTTGTATAATTGTATATTGTCTAGAACAATATGATTTCTCATGTCTATATATCATAAATTTATTGGCAAAAAGTAACTTTAATTTATAGGCTTCAAAATTAATGTCATATACTCACAATCAATCTCGACCATTTTGAGAAAGTTCCCAATGTATTAAATTTACTCCAAGCTGCTTATCGATCCCCTTTTTTTTTTATAAGCAAAATATTTCATTGGCTAAGAAACAATTGGTACATCACTATATATTAGTTACATCTGCTGAAATCAATGTATTAAATTTCTTCCAAGCTTTATCCCCCATTTAAACTATTGAAATATCGCGTATGCATGTGTTCAGTGAATAGAAATGCAATGCTCATGCGCGCATGCATTTAGCACGTAGAAAATCAAAAAATGATATTTATCACGACTAATAAATGCTCGATCGTCACCAACCTGTTGCACAATGGCGTTTCTCTCTTTATACTTTCACTTCGTATTAATTTACATGAACTAATATATCAACTTATTTCAAACGAATCAATAAATCCTGTTATGGTGTGGAGAATCTATATATATATATATAGTAAATAACTTGTATATTCAAACAATATCATTTTTTATTGTACATTTTAAGTAAAAATTTGCACCAAGTATATAGGTAATCATCACTACGCTGTTTAGAGAGGAAAAAGATAAAGAAAAAGAGTAATGAGTTCTGACCGTTTTCCGAGCCCTATACTGAGAATATTGACACACGCATTTAAAGTTAGTGAGAAACACATGCATTTGTAACTACCTAGGAATTCCAAGAAATCGCCATGGAAAAAGAAAAGTCTAGCACATTTTGACTATTACATCGTTTCATTTAATCACTAATTAAATATTTTATTTAATTTAATAACAAATCTTATTTATAATAATTAATAAAATGTAAACATATTAATAAAGATACAAATACATATAAAACTATATATTCTATAAAAAGTCAACAAATTATACACAAAAGCATCTGCCTCTTAGTCGTAATGATGTGATTCATTTTTCATTGACATATATATCCGATCAATAAATATAGAATGGATTTCAGTTATACATATATATATATATATATCAATTAATTATTTTTTTAAAAGATATTAAATTTTTTTATTAAATAAAAAAGTTGGATGGTACTAAACCGAATTTGTGAAGAGATGGGCAAAAAATTGGGTGAATAAGGACCGGTAAACAGGATTAAGGTGAACCAGGTTGGGTCTAAGAGTGATTGGCGCGTGGATTTTGAGAACAAATTCTTTTGGCAGCACGTGAGGGCACGTGAAGCGTTATTTGGGATTGATTTTGGTGGTTGTGGGAGACGAGTCTGATGATGGTAATTTGGTTTTAATTGGATTAATATAAGTGATAATGGTTTATTGTGATTAATAGAAGCGAAATTTTGATAGAAATTTTAGAGATATACGAGAAACTTTGATACAAAATTTTAATAGAAATTTTAAAGGTATACGAGAATTTCTGATACATGTGAAGAGTATAGAAAAATAAGAAGAAAATATAATTTAATGTTTTATTGGTGTGATGTAGCATGTACATAAAGAAGATTATTTATAGTGTTATAACAAGTGTAATATAAGTGGAATAGAAAGTATAATATAAATAAAATAATAAAAATAAAGTATAAAATTAATATAAATAAATTATAATATAAAATATAAATTAATAATTAAAAGATAAGACAAAAACTAAAATTTATAATTATTATATAAAAATTTATAATAAGTATAACATAAATCAATCTCAAATAATTAAATTAGAAAATAAGGAGTTTCATATGTATACCAAAGTCAACACATTTTTAACTTTTAAGATACTGTTTAAATGTTTTTTTTTTCATTGGGAAATGGTTGGATCACTATTCAATTATTTAATACTATCTAATATAATATTTTAAATTTTAATTAATAATTAAGTTTATATCCAGAAGAATTTTAGTTCAGTACCCTAGGTTCTCGTTGGGTATGGGAGCAGGTGGAAGTCGATTATAGCAGATATACGACTGAGCTTTACCATATGATTTCCTTTTTTCATCTAAAATTCCTGTGATTCTTAAAAGGAAAAAATCCAATGTTTCCTAAGACATCTGGGTAAGGGTAGTATTTATTTAATTATTTAAAACAAAAACATTGGTATTGGTAGTATTTCAGAGCATCACTTCTCTCAAAGCAATACGTACGGACTTTCAACTAAACATATGGAGTGAAAGAAATAGAAATAAGATCTAAGTCTATTTATTTTATAAAAAAAATATCAATCAATTTCTATAAAATAATTTTAATCATTCAAACAAATGTCTTGATCATATAATATTATTGAAAAATTATTATTTTTTGCACATAATAAGTCAATCATATATTTCTTATCTTATCAAATTCTTCGTCCATAAGTGATATTGAAAATCAAATATAATCTTAAAATCAAATTTTATCACTATAAAGCACTTTTTTGAGACCACTCTTACAAATATATGCATAAGTAAAAATACAATAAATTTTGGTTATTTGTGCTTCTTTGCTTGTAGATTGAAATAAATTGCTCTTAGGAAGCAAATAATTTGTTTTCGGTCATGTAACGCAAAACTTCCTTATGAGATTGTGTTTGATTTATAAGTTTATTTTATGTTTAAAATACAAAACGCTTTCAAAATGTATTTGTTTGGACGTAATTAAGCTTTTTTTTACTGTTAGTGTCTCAACAACCAAAACAAACACACTAACGAAAAACATGCGAAAATAATTGTTAATACAAATTTAAAGTCTACATAAAGGGGCTGTACTGCTTTAAGACTTGCTTATCAAAATACCAACTACTAGTAATAATTTTTAAAATCTACTAACTGATTTTAATCTTTTAAAATTTTATACAAATTTTCTTAATTTTTAAAATTATATAATTTAATTTTAAAAATTTAAAAATTTTAATACGTATAAATCATAACTTAATTATTAAATACATATTTATAATCAAAATTTTAAAACAAGTTGAAATTTAAAATTTTCATAGACTAAATTACATAATTTAAAAATTAAATTATATATTTAAAATTTTTACTATATATTTAATAATAAATAAAATAATATATTTACCGATATGTAGGGAAACTTTGGCAGTAAATTGTCGAGTAAATGATAACTAAAATAGTCTGAATATCACAGGTATCGTATCTAGTTATCTGAAATATATATATAATATATATATATATATATTATAATGGATCTTAAATGAACATTATTATGAAAAGCTGAACATGAAACAGAATACTAGAGTACTTAAGAGGTGAATTAGTTTTTATTTGTACACTAGTAGTCCTTGGAAATTGAACCTTCTGGAGACTGATGAAAGCCAGATTCTTTTTTTTTCCTGAAAACGAAAGAAATTTTATAGTTTTAGCCAAAAGAAAAAGAAGAAGTAAATATATAAATATGAGCAAGGTCAGGGACAAATAACTATGCACCTTTTTGCATAAGTCATTTAAAATTATTGATAAAATTATTTTTCTTTTTATTTTACAAAATAATTCTATCATCTAATACAATATAATTAATATATACAAAAATATGATCACATTTTTGTTTTCTTGAGATTTCTTATAAAAAAAATTAACATTACACTGTAGTCTTCATCTGGTTTGATAGGTTTTCCTTCCACCGACTTAACTACCACTATGACACATAAGTACTACAAGAAGAAATAGAGGACCAAAGACGTAGGAACAACTGAATGTTTCAAAATCCCTGGATCGAAACTGTTCAAAAGTAACATATCTAAAGTCCAAGAGAATGAAATAATATTCGTTAACCTAATTTTAAATAAAATAACTTAGAATTTAAAATCGGTTCACACTATAAATCAATTTTTTTTTTAAACCTATATTCGATTACTACATAATAACAGAAAAAAATAAATTTAATAAATAATTTAAATAATACAAATATTAATTAATAATAAAAAAAATTAATATAATGTTGTCTATATTATTCAAAATCATCGTATATATATATATATATATAATACAAAAAATAAATATCAAAGTAAGAAGGAATGATAAGTATAAACATATATGCTCACACCATTATGGAAATAAATAACTTAAAAATAAAAAATAATTTATTTTTTTTAACACACCATGATATAAGTATAAATTTATATATATATATTTAACATTTATTATGATAAAAATGATATAAATAATAGTAATTATATCATCTTATCAACCAAGTGTCATCTTATATTTTCTATTTTAGTTACCCTTTTATTTTCGTTCTTGATTAAGGATTTGTTATTGATACCATAATTTCATTTTAGATATTATTTTTTAACCTTATTTTTAAGTTGATATCTACATTTAATATAAATGCACTAATTTGATACTTTTTTTAATTTTATTAAAAAAAATCATATATATACATCACATGTATTTTTAATGAAAGACATCTTGGTTATTTTTTTACTATATTTTTCTATTTAAACATTAATAACTTATTTTTTTAATCTTTAAATAGATATTTTAATATATTTTTTTAACTCATTTTACATTTTCTTCGACATTCTTTCTTCCTCTATCAACTAGAAGCTCATCAACTTTATCTATATTATATTTTTTCCTTATTAGTCAACTTAAAAGTATTTTCTTATTAGTTAACTTAAATTGAAAATTTTTCCTCATATTATTCTTTTAAATTGAAGTATTTCTAATTATTCTAAAAATGATAAAAGACTAAAGTTCATTCAAGTTCCAAGCAAAATAATTTATCGATAATCTTTATAATATTAATATTTCTTGTAATAATTATATGTTTGATATGTATGATTATATATTAAGTTGTACATACAAATCATTTTTTATACTAGTCAATGTAATTTTTTCCATACAAACTATATAATGCATGTTGTTTTTTTTTATTTTTATGTATACGAAATTCAAAAACTGCATACTGTATTCCTAAAATAAAACTTGCATAAAATTTAAATGACCATCAATAAGCAATATGTAGTTATCATTGAAGTTTTTGAGCCCCTCGGTGATAGAGTAAGAATAAAGGTTAAAAAGTGTGTAAAATGAGTCAAAAAAATAATAAAATATGTAATTAAGAACTCAAAAATAACAGAAAAATTAAGTTAATGTTTCGATCAAGGGAATAATAATAAAATACTGCAAATGCCCTTTATTAAAAGCACATCTATTGCACATGTGTGAATAATAAAATAAAAAATTACATCACATTGATACAATTTATTAAATGTGTGTATTACTAAGATACCACTTGAAAAATAAAAAATAAAAAATTACCTAAAATAAAATTATAGTAATACTAAAGTCGTGAACTCCTTGATTAAGGTATGACCTTCACACATTCAATTTACAGAAATCATGATCTAAGATTCTAAGTTAATGGCATTTTGTAATGTAGTCGCTGGAAGCCTATGCATGAATCTGGACTGGTTGGTTATGAAACATATGCTATCTAACAGTCAGAGTCTACAAAGAAGAGAAGAAAATTATTCATATTAAACTTCTCGCAGATAGTGCAGTCTTATCCAGAACAAGAATCAACAAGTTCAACAAAGCACTACCCAATAGCACACAAATGAAAACAATTGTGTATGAGAGCGATGTTGGTAAAAGCCGCTGGTCCAATACTTTTGGCATAAGAGCGAATAAGTCCCATATTTCTAATTGTATTTACGTCAAAATGTTCACTTTAGTCGTACGTACGTCATTACAGTGCATCTCTTTATATGTTTTTAAAGAAGTGTATACCAAAGTGCTCCTATTGACTATAGTACACTTTATACCAAAAGAACAGAACCACTGGCACAAAGAAGGACAAAGCATATGTGGGAAGAAAATAAAAACTATCAACTGTTAAGCCCTGAAAATGTCAATGGTACTTTTAACTTATAATTGACAAACAGTTGTACCCAGCTAATCACCCTAAAAGAATCCTCTAGGGAAACTATTGTATAAGTTTCCAAGTCATGGATGTAGTTAACAAACTTCAATTCAGTAGTAGCGAGGATATAAATTTTTCTTTTCTTATATTTTTTTTCTCCATTCAATGTCGACTAGCCTACTGCATTCGTTTAATATAAGTTGCATAGAGCAACGGTTAAGATGCAAAAAGTCATCAGTGAATGGATGGTATGAAAAGTCTAACTGCTACAGCCGATGTAATATTAAAAAAAAATCTTACTCATTTACTGGTTCAACTTTGGGTAACCGTCTATGCTTTGTGCCTTTGTGGGATAATGTAGAATTAGGTGCAAGTTTTGCTTCAACCACTGTAAGGGAAACAAAAATGATAACAAGAATTAATATCGTCAATAAATGTTGGGCATCATGAAAGATCATAAACTTACCTTCCTCAAAAACTTCGGAGTAAATTTCCTCTTTATTAGAACTAAAGCCTGACATGATTTGTATGGTAAAATCACATGTAAAAGCATGCAATTTGACTGGTTTTAAGTCAAAGCTATAGAAATATTCCAGCAAAACTAGATGAATTCTAAATACCATTCTGTGCAATGGGTTACTGACAGTTCTAACAATATTTTACAAGTTTGCATTTAAGAGAAAGCATTTCCAAAGCAAAAATAGCCATGCACCATATTCGTAAGTTATGGGAGAAAAATCTCTCTGTTCACTCTTGCCTCTCATCTTCTCCTTCAGCACTACTCTTAACTGGTAGCAATGCTTCTATAGTTAAGAGTCTTCTGCTGGCAATCCCACCTGAAAAGTTAGTTTAGTAAAGCAATACTATCAGATTGTTTGGTGTGCAAAGGTTTCCGCCCCCAATTCAAGCAAGGTAATGAGGAATAATGGGATGCATGGAAGAAACCGAAAAACTAAGTTTGGGCAAATTTTCACATCAGTGATAAGCAATTTAATAATGTAGTTTCCTATCGTAAAGATTGTGAGTTCAAAATTAGTGGAGCTTAACAAGATTGACCTGTTTTCAAGTATTCGTTGGTCATTCCAAAATAAGACAACCATCTAAACTTGTCTATTAAGTATCAATAAAAACTTCACGCACTATCATAAAAAATTGACATGTGAGGAATCCTTATTAAATGCATGTTCCAAGCATAAAATCTTCCAATAAACACTAAGGTATACAAAAACAACAAATAAAACAATCTCTCCCATAAAATTTGAGGCATGCATCCATTTCACAGCAAGCTATTCTAAATTTGACTTCTCCAAGTTTGTTGAAACTTGATAGTAGTATAGCGCCACCTAAACTTATTAAATACTGATGTTAGGAGAAACGAGAGAATGACAAAAGCAATTGGTATGGTCGAATCAGACAACAAACCTCACTCATGCGCCAGTTATAAAAGAAAAATAAAAGAGAAGTCACACTTCACAGGACCTATTAGGCTGGGAAACTCGTGTTGCAAGCCTTTTGCCCCATCTTTCAGGCGTTGTTAGCTGATTTTGGGCTCTTTGGACGAGCTTCAGTCTTCAGGATGGACTGCATCAAACCCTGATTAAATCCAAAGGGTCTATCCCTAACCTTGTTTAGCTTTACAAATGTCTTTGGATCTTCACAGTTATTGGTCTTGATTTACCACAATGAATAGAGTGAAAGTACAAGCTCTTCAAATCCCCACAAAATACATGCACAGCACTGAGAAGCAAACAGCTTATATCTAACAGCATCACTATCACATTACATAGATTCCTATGCCATAATCTCAAGAAATGAGCTCAAGTTAACAAAATAAATTTGGTTGAATTTCAAATTGCTTCTTAGAATTCCCAACATTCTTTGAATTTGCAATCATGAGAGTGTAATTAAAGAAAAGCTATGTACAATACTTATCAAATAGAAGGGTGGGGCTCAACAGAAAGTATATGGGTAGAATTTCTATTGCCCCAAGGTCAATCAAATTGCCTCTGTTACATAATCCTGGATGAAGTTGCAAACTTGTGAACCTCCAGTGCTATCTGACCACCTGTGAGTGATGACATAAGAACAGCTAATCTTGATGTGGTTAGTTAGCAATGGATAGATATCAAGTAAGGCAGACCCATCTTTCATGAAACTAAGGATAAAACTAAGTAAGACCACATTATAAAGAGAAGATATTTTCATTTGATGTACAGAAAAATTGGTTTCAACTACACCATAAGTAAAGGTACTTACATACATTCACATATTTGGATATACGGAGAGAATTTTGAGGTCCTCAGCATGAAACAATTCCTAGTAATGATAAGAACGTTCATTTGATTATTAGTACTCGAAAATTTGAATGTCTATGAAGTCCAGCTACCCACCTGACGATCTCAAGACAAACACATTCATTGTAACTGAGGAAGATGGACAAGCAGGTGTCAGTCACTAGAAGTAGGAAATCCAGGATCATCAACCGTCCTTCCCACTTTTTGGGGAAGGAGGGGGAAGAAATCCAATTTTAAGAGATTCCTGTGTTTAGAATTATAATTTTCCATGTAATGCCTTTCTTTCTTTCTATTATTTTGCTTTTTATCCTATTATGATTAGCAGATCAGTCTAGGCAAAAACATTCATACAAGCAAAAATTTGGTGCCATTTGGACACTGGCAACCACGTCTTTCAGTCAAATGAAAGGCATACTAAAAACCATAGCAGTACCCTACCAAACAACTATGAAGTCAGGGTCTCACTGACAATTAGCTTACTTTTCAGAAGCATGATAAATGAATATCAATCAAGCATCTTTAGAACCAATAATACAGAAAACCTAGAAAATTTAAAAGCCAACATAGTAACAAGCTATAGATGAAAAACGGTAATGGTAGCTTGAAATTTGAAAAACAAAACATTACTCTGGAACATATTGACATCAACCAATTACCAAATTCCAAAAGATAATAATAGCTACAGGCATAGATGTCAAAAGGAACTCATTGTCTCCATTCGCCATTTCACAATTATATAGATTTGATACATAACATCAAAAACAACAAAATCAGTGCATTAACCATTTGTAAAAGCTACAATAGAAATTATATATATGGTAGATTTCAGTTACAGTCTATATGAATTCAGAAGGCGAATTCACATCAGGCTTCCCGTTGTCACTCAAACCCCCAGGATGCTGCAAATTCTGCAACACTTGAGGCTGTAAAGCCCCCAAACCACCTGCCAATCCATCACTTGGAGATCCAAAAAATTGACATAGAAGCCTAGACATCAGACCAAGCATCTGCATTTGGTTCTGGCATGCCTCAGCATGTATTTGCATCATTTGCTTTTCATGCTCAATTTGCAAACTAAACATCCTTTCCCTCCATTCCATCTCCTCCTCCTCTCTTTGCTCCTCCAACTTCATCCTCCTCCGTCGTTCCTCATGGAACTCCCTCTCCAACCTCACCCTTCTCTCATATTCCCTCCTCTCCCACATTGCCTGCCTCTCTTCCAATTCCAATTCCCTCTTATCCAACAACTCTTCCCTCTCATTTCTCCTTTTCTCCTTCCTAAATTCAGCTTCATTCCTCTTCCGCTTCCTCTCTGCCTCAATTTTTTCTCTCCTGAATTCTCTTTCTCTCTTTCTCTCTTCTCTCTTCAGTAAGACATCCCTTAGCTCTAAAACCTGTGCCCCCACCAATCCCAACCTCCTTTTTACACCCAATACTCTCTTCAATTTCTTCTTTTGAACCGAAGCTACATCCCCATTTGCCGAGTCACCACGGAATCCACCAGCATTCCTAGTCATGCCCTCACCTCCTTGACCACCATGACCAGTATATTCTGATTCTTCCTCCTCCTCATCCTCTTCTTCTCCTTCTTCTTTCTCTTCTTCTTCTTCTTCGTCTTCCTCTTCTTCTTCTTCGTCATCCTCCAAATCCTCACAGTCAATCCCAAACCCCAAATCACCACAATCCCCAAAAAAATCGACATTCCCAGACGTCTTCTTCCCTTTATGATCGAGCTCTATATCGCCAAAAACCTCTTTGTACTTCAAGAAATTCTCCCAGTGAATTTCACCATCCGTCCAATTGAACTCATCCTTGGAGACTCGAATCTTCTGTTTGACACCCAGGTACTGGTGGCGCATGTTCTGGACCTTGATAGAGACGTCGCGCCAGGACCACTTAAAAGGGAAGGTGATCGGGTCGGGAATGTGGTGCACAGAGTTTACATGGTCCGCAATGGGCTTGAATTTCTTCTCGCGAGTCTTGAGCTTTCCCAGAACTCCCAAGCTGAGATGCTCCGAGTACTTCGTAAGGAGGGTCTGTTCCTCCAACTCCGACCATTTTTTACGCTTCATTCTCAAATGAAGTAAGAGAGTGTCGCTCTTTGCTGTAGGTCTTTCTACAGTCGTCGGAGGGACAGGTTGAACAGAAGGAATTGTCGGTGGGCATATGAGAGATTTGGAAGCCAAGCAGTAAGTAACTTTGACTGCCTCTAAGTAGAAAATTTAATCACTTTATTTTTATCAAAAAAACAAATATATAACACTCATTAAAAACAAGTTATATTAGTCATTATATTATTAATAAAAATTCATAAAAGCATAATAAAATATATTTAATAAAAAAATTAATTTTTTTCTTTCTTTATATTTTTATTTTCTTTTTTAATTCAATTTTAAAACTATTTTTTGTATGTAAAGTTTAAATATTTATAGCAAAACATACAAATAAATTACAATATATCAATTATTATACCAATTTTAAATTATTTGGAGCAAATTATAGTTCATTTTCTCAACTATGAAGAGAATAGATAAGACAACAACTAAGTAAATCTACACAAATATTATTAAATTATTGTATTTGTTTATATTATACAATCAAATTGTTTTTCATCAAATTATTACATTTATTCTAAATATATTATTTTATTAATCTCCATCACACATTAGATAATTAAATGATAGGTTTAAAATAACTCTAATAGTTAATTGATATATTTAGAACAATAATTTATTTCAAATAGGATATTAAATTATCTAAGTTATTTTAAATCTATAATTTTGTTATATTTTTGTATGTTTATCCAAAAAAAATATGAAGAGAACATAAATTTTAATTTTTTTAAATATTTTTAACAATAAGAAAAATATCTTTAATATATTCTTAAAATTTAAATATAAATAACTTAAGTAATATGATATTCCAATAATTTGTTGAAAATTTTAATATATTATTTTTATGTAATTTTTCAAAGAAAGATTACTATAATATCTTATTATATTATTTCTATAGTATATTTACTATTAAATTTAAAATTTACTAAGGTTGGTTTGCCTAAATTTTAAAATTAATATTAAAGAAAAATTTCAAAGAAATTTATTAGATTATATCATTTTTATTATTTAGTTTATTAGATTATAAACGTTATCATTTAATTTCTTAA
This sequence comes from Hippophae tibetana, assembly GCA_037013495.1. Lineage (NCBI taxonomy): Eukaryota > Viridiplantae > Streptophyta > Magnoliopsida > Rosales > Elaeagnaceae > Hippophae > Hippophae tibetana. Next base: position 4,028,306 of record CM072812.1, read on the forward strand.
TTTTATTAAAATTATCAATTAAAGATAAATTATATGATTTTAATAATTTTTTTATTAAAATATTATTATTTTATGTGAAGTAACTAAACACAATTAAAACACGAGTATTTAATACTAATAAAGTCATAAATATTATAAAGAAAATTTGTAAAATATTTATTAATTATTATTATTTTATTTTAATATTTTATTAAGTTTAGATTTTAAAAAAATAAAATATATATTTAATAAGTTTTTGTTTGAATTTTATTATTATTTATTTATTTTAAATTATTTTATATTAAATTTCACTTCATTCTTATTAAAGACTTGTATTTTAATTACTTAATAGAAAATAATAATTTTTTAAATAATAAATTATTGAAATAATATGACTTACCTTTAATTAATTATTTTTATAAAAATATTAAACTAAATAATATGAATTTTAATTTAAAAATAAAATAAAATAAATAACATAATTTAAAAAACTATTGCAAATAATAGAATGTCAAAATAAATGCGGTAAAGTGGTTATCATATTTTATTTTATTGTCTTTATAGCATATTTATTAATTTTAAACGTTATTAACAATATTTTTAATTAATATAAAATAAATATATTAAAAATAATAAAATATGATGTGCATATAACGCACCCAATAAATATCCTTCATTTTTTAGCATTTTACTTTCCCAATTCGACCTCCTGTTCAACATCAATCGGCCAACTCACCGACTCAAATTTCGTACAGCAACTAGGGGTATCTATAAACTAGGTCGGATCAGACCAAACAGTAAAATCGGACTAAACTGGACCAAACTGAATGGTTTTACTAATCAAACGTTTCAGTCCGGTTTGTACTAATTTTAAACCGTTCGATTGGACCGGTTTAATAATATATTAAAAATTTCACATTATTTTTCATTAAATTATAAAAAAATTGGACCAAACCGTTTTATAAATCAAACGGTCCGGTCCAGTCCGAATAATATGAACGGTTCCGATTTGGTTAAAAATTTTATAGAAAAAACCGGACCAGACCAGACCATGGACACCCCTAATAGCAACTATGGGTACATATTATCTATTTTGTTATTTATAAATTAAGTATTGATATCATTATAAATAACTTATATATTTTTATTATAATTATAATAAAATTAGTACGATAATATCAGTATTTTATAAATATTATTTATTAATTAGGTTATTTTATTTTTTTATTAAATATTTATTTTAAAAATAAATAAATAAATTTAAATTTTATTATTGTAATAATAATATTATGTAATTATTATTAAAAAATATTATTCATAAAATATTCTTGTAATAATAATATTTTACATTATTATAATATTATTACTTAATAATATTATCAAAAATATATGAAATATTTATTTTAATTTTAATATTAATTGTACTTTAATTTCATTATTATTAAATAAAATAGTAATTAATAAATTATACTTATAACAATATCACCATAAAAAATAAATTAAATTATTATTTTCAGTAATAATATTTACATAATTTATTTTATTATTATAACAATAATAATTTATCAATAAATATAGAATTATATAAATATAATAAATATAATAAATAATTTATATATTTTATTATAGCAATATTATTATTCGTTTCTAATAACGGTAAATTCACTTAATTAAAAGGTTGTTGCCACGCTAGTTTAATGACTTGACAAGTATTTGTTTTTTTAACTTCATTAATCGTCACCAAAGGGCACATGGATAACTTTTATCTATTCTACGTCTGTTTATCGGGGAAAAAAATCAAAAATATTTTTAAAGTTTTCAATATCTTCAAAAATATCCTTAATATTTAAAATAAAAATTATAATACCCATGCTGTTTAAGTTATCTTTAATAATGTCTTTATTATTTAACAGAAGCATAAAAAAGTCGTGAAAAATCACACAAATATCTGAAAAGTCTTTTCTACCTCTACTTATATAGCTTTTTGAATATCATTGTTGAGAATATTATCGTAAATATCCTTGAGGTTTTGTTTTTTTTTTCAAAAATACCCTTTTATAATAATTAATTTAACTTTATCAAAAATACCCTTGTTATAATAATTAATTTAATTTTATCAAAAATACTCTTGCTACAATAATTAATTTAACTTCATTAAAAATTTCTCAGCTATAATATTTAATTTGTCTTCATAAAAAATACCCTTATTTTTTAATAACACGATATAAAATATTTTTCAAAAATACCCTTGAAGATAAATTAAGTTAATAAAGCAAACAATATCAAGTTAAATATTTTTGAAAAATATTTTATATCGTGTTATTGAGAAGTATATGTATTTTTGATGAAGATAAATTAAATATTGTAACAAGTGCATTTTTAATGAAGTTAAATTAATTATTATAGTAAAGATATTTTTGACGAAATTAAATTAATTATTATAGTAGAAGCATTTTTTATAAAGTTAAATTAACATTTTATCCCTAATATTAAACGGAGATATAACGCTGATAACGTTCATAAACATTTTTGATATTAAATAAAACTTAGGAGTAATTTCGAAGAAACGTAAAACCTCAGGGATATTTGTGATAATAATCCGTTTATCGGGAGAAATTATTTTAAAAGTTAATTTCTTTGTAATATTAACATATTTTTATCATATAATTTTAAAATTATATAATTATTTTTTAATATAAAACTATCTTAATAAAGAGTTATATACATTAAATAAATTAGTGATAGCATAACACAATTTTTATAAAAAATACAAATTTAAATTATTTTATAATAAATAGTAAAAATTAGTGGTTTGATATAATAATAAAACAATACGAGGGATATGGCAAAAATGATAGCAGAGAATATAAGATATTTTAGTATATAAAAAAATAAAAGTAAATGAAATAATAATAAAATAATATTTTTTTTATAAATATAAAATTATTTAATATAAATTAAAATTTTATTCCAATTAAATTATTAGTGTATCTGTTTGTTAAAACGAGGAATAATAGTATATAAAATCGATTTATTTAATAAATACATGACAATCTGACATGAAACCGCCGTCTAAGATCGCAATCTTCCATTGGCAATAATCAAAATTCTTAGGGGATAGTATTGTAATTTCATTTTGATGTTCTGGTTTGGCCCTTTAAGTTGATTTTAGCATAAAAATCAAATACCATCTCCTACACCCTATACTAATCTTATGCTGTTTCAGTCTAACCTCTACAGTCATATTCGTTTGGGCATTTTTCGGTAAAAGTTATTCTGAAAACCGGCTATTTTGAATCTCTACCGGTTACGTTTTCGTATTATTAGTGTTGATTCGTATTTGTAACTTCCTTGTCCTCCTCTTTTAATTCTCGGTTGGAAATTAAGCTCGAGAAGCCCAAGGAATTCGAGAATGGCGCCTCCGGTTCTTGCATTGGCTCTGCCTTCGGAAACTGGTCGAGTGCTTAGCATTCAGTCTCATACTGTTCAGGTATGGGTGCTTTTTTCCCGATTACCTTCTGTTTGGTTATAATGAAAATCTGTATAGGAGGAGGTGAATTATAGTATTGAATTTGAGTAAATGATAGGAGTTCTTCAGAGAAATTGTAGTCCTGCATGATTGCGCTAATTGTTTATTTTTTTAGCCAAATGAGAAGACATTTTATCCTTTTCCCCTTTTCTTATACTTTGGGTTTTTAGAACTCCGTTCTTTTTGTATGAGCGTTTTCTGAACTTCCGTCATCTGATTTTCTGGGTTATTTATTATTTTTATTTGTTTATTTATTTATTTTGTGTACTAAACTGAATATTTAGTTTGCTCTGATGTAATTTTTTCCTTCTGTAAACTTGTCTCAAGTATGTCATTATTAATTTTTCCAAAACAATGTCCTATAAAAATATAAGAATTTCCAAAGGCTATTAAGGAATTTTTGATATTTTGATCGGTAAATGTTGTTTCAGACGACCAGCATTGGTAAATAGCCACTTGTGTGGAAAAACAACTATAGTTAGCATGTGATTATGGTAGCTTTATGTTTACCATATTATGGTGCTTCTGTTACTTGTGGTGGTGAATATAAATTTTCATATTTTTTTCGGCACTTTTTTAGTTGATGTGATGTGAGAAACTTTTGGATGTAACAGTTATAAAACTATTTTGTACAAACCTAATGTTGTGTGTAAAATAATGATGTTGTACAAGGAGAAGTGCGCCCTCTTGGATGTTGACAAAAAAACGGCATCAACACCTAGTAATCTTAACCAATCAAGACTGATTTTACTTACTGCGGAGGGACCCATTATGCTTAGAAGCCTAATAAAGTTTTCTTGATATATTCAAGTTACAACAACATTTAAGCATTAGTTATTACATACAAAATTTCTTTGGTGATGTATAAGTGGCTTTGCATTTTGTTGTTTATTCATCATTAGTTGCTTTCTAAATTTGATGTCACTTATATCGGAGTGTTCTCATATATGACAACTTTAATTAGTTATCATGGTAGGGAAGGGAAGCACTATGCCACGTATTAGGGTTTTTTTATTATGTAATATTCTTTTGTTTGTTTTTGGATGTATATGCGGCACTTGAATGAAGTAGACAGTCATTCGTGCCCTTTTGTTGTGCTTTATGTTTTTTGTCGTGATTAAAGTGTTCAGAGGCCTTCGGCACATCTTTTCCCGTGTTATCTAAATGAGCAAGACTTTTGTCTGTACCATACAATGGGGCACATTTTAGTTAAGTAACGGTAGATTCAGAATCATTCGTCAAAGGGAATGCAGAACAAGAATTAAATGCTTGTATCTCCAAATATGGCTCAATCATTCACATACATTACCCCTGTAAAAAAATTTACCTTATTCTATGGGTATTACATGGACATTTGTGGTAAATTATTCTATTATCAAGTCAGACTCCCTTCTATTTTATTATTATCTGGTTAATGGTTTTCTCAGTCTTCTCATTGACATCTACCTATCATTTATTTAGACTGGGCTTTCAGGTACTTTGCCTTATTATTATTGACTAAAAGATATGTTGACTGGATTGCAATTATACCTTTTAACTTGGATTCCATGTAAAGTTGAAATTTTCTAGTTTACAGGTGGTACAAGAGATGTCCATCCTAAAGAAGGAAAAAACACACACACACACACACTAGCGGAAGTGATAATGCATGGTTGGGAGAGATGAGGACTGATAGCACAAATCTAATCCTGAAACTGTAAATTGGACAACTATATCTTGAATATTAAAACCGTGACAAGTACAAATAATGCTTATAATTTTAAGTGGGAAGTAGTACTACTCGAATGGACCTGATTACCACAATACTTCCATTGGATTAGCTAAATCAGAATGTTAATGACAGTGTTCTGGTATCCTGATTTCATCTGCAGTGTACTTATACAATTTTCCTTCTCATATTGTTGTCAAAAGAGATCATAAACATCTTCTATCTGAAGTAGGGAACCATGCTTGAGTGATGAAAGTGTAGAAGCAATTTCATTTGAAAGTGTTGTAGCTAGATTTGATATCATCCTTTCTTCATTTCTAGTTGGTTGCCACAATCTTTCTCAATTCAGGTTATAACCAATTTATTCATGTCTAATGCTGCTATCTTTGAAAATAAATATCTTTTGATGTTAAAAGGTTTGTCTGAAGTTGGGAATCTTATTTAAGTGGTCAATCGTAGAAGCCAATTTCTTTAGAAAGGATGTGTCTAGACTTGATCTCATCATTACCATATTTCTCTTTGGTTTCCCTGATCTTTGTTGATTTAGGAAAAAATGAGAATCAATGTTTAATGCCACTACATTGCAAATAAATGTTTTTCAGTGTGTATTCTAACTAACATCATTAGCTTCACATAATAAGATTGATATCTCTTACGTTCCTTTAGGGATATGTTGGAAATAAATCTGCCGTCTTCCCTCTGCAACTATTGGGCTACGATGTTGATCCAATTAATTCAGTGCAATTCTCAAACCACACAGGCAAGTAGCTTCTATTACTTCATTCAAATAGACTCAGAACACTGTGGCCTGTTACATGATGCATTGTTATCTTTTGATCTATATAAGTTCAGCCATGCATCCTATTTGAGATTCGAGTCAGGTAATGATTCAATTGAGCTATAAATGATGCAGGATACCCAACTTTTAAGGGTCAAGTTTTAAATGGACAACAACTGTGGGAATTAATAGAAGGCCTAGAAGCAAATGATTTGTTATACTACACTCATTTATTAACAGGTGGGCATGTTTAGTTTTCATTGATAGATTGGATTATCTGTGGGTATTTATTTTATTTTGTTTTGAAAATTGACCTCTTTTTATCCACTTGTCACTGCTTGTAAGGAAGAAGGAAAAATAATAATAATAAAAAAAAACGTTGGCATGAGAAAGCAAGATAAGACTCTATTCCTTTCTTTTTTTGGATAATTTATGGAACTCTGTTTCTTTAATCTTGAGACCCTAATCCGAGGACCACTGTAGACGACCTGAAATTTGTATCGCTGTTGTGGGTTCACTCTTAGTTTTTAAGCAGCATTAGGAAATAGGAATGATACTTTTGAATGCTTTGTTTTGTGGGTGGCTGTATAAGTTTAAGCCCTAGAAGGATGTGTGAAAATTGCACATGCTAGTTGATATTGAGATAATATTTTGGTTTTAAGCAGAACTGGATAATTTATTAAGTCTTTAAGTATACTTCCATTGCTTCCCTGTTCTTTAGTTATTTCCAACAAATTGCAGGTTATATTGGCTCTGTTTCATTTTTGAACACTGTGTTGGAAGTTATCAGCAAGCTTCGCTCCATAAATCCAAAACTCATATATGGTAAGTAGATCATTAAAGTTCAAATATCCTTTCCTTTAATTGTCAAAAGTTGATTAGAGCATCTATAGGAGCCCATTAGCTTTCGCTGAATTAATTAAAAGGTGCAACCTGTTTCATTTTTCCCTTCTCCTCTTAACTTTTACTAACACAAAAGCCATAAAAAATGTCCAATTGCAACTTGAAAACTCAAACTGTTAGCAAAAGTAGAATACTAAGAAGCAAACTTGACCTTATATGTCCGACATTATTACTTTCATGCGGAAAGGTATGTCATTCTTACTAGAAACTATCTCAAACAAAACCAAGAATGAGTGTTCATTCCGAAGTCCAAATCTTGCAAAGAACCTAATATCCTTCCATCATAAAATTATTAAATCCTGCAAGTAGTGCCTTCTGTTTCTACATGTTTTTTGTATCATCAAACCTTGTGGACTGATACGTGTTTGGCGATTCATCCACCAACATCATGGCTACACATTATTCTGAAATATGCATATATTTAATTTTACTTTTAAGCTCCAAGTTCTCTATTCAATTTGACCAAAGATACTCAAATTTTTGTATACCCGTTGTTTAAATTTCAGTTCATTTGTAATTATATCTATTTGACTGAGGTGATTTTAAACTTTTTTCACTGATGAGATTGTAACTTAATTGACTCTATAAGCATTGTCATACATTAAATAGTAGTGCTTCCATGAAGTGTGATACATCCTTGCAACTTTTCTGATTAAAGGTGAAGGTGGATAATGTAGCATATTGCAGTATCTCTTAGATGTTTATATTCTCATTATATTTTGGTCATTTTTGGTTTAGTCTGTGATCCAGTTTTGGGTGATGAAGGAAAGCTTTATGTCCCCCCAGAACTAGTATCAGTATACCGCGAGAAGGTACGAGATTGGCTGAATGTGCATCATTGTTAATGTTTTATCTTTAAATATTTTCCCCCTTCTGTGTGCATAATTTTGAAATACTCAGATATCATTGTTTGATATCTACTGCAACTTTGGTTTATGTAATGTGCACTGGAACCCTGGTCCACATTTATTGCTGTAAGCTCTTCCCTGTTTCAATTGGCTTTAGAATTTGGTAGATCCTATAAATTCAAGAACCTTGCGATTCTTTGTTTGTTGAAGCAAAAACCAAGTAAATTAACTTTAAATTAGGGATGGTTACAGTTTGATGACAATCTCATTAGGTTGTTCCTGTGGCTTCAATGTTGACTCCTAACCAGTTCGAGGCAGAACAGTTGACTGGGTTCAGGTAATCTCTTGTACAATACTAGTACTAGACTGATAAATATCAGATTGCCATATCTTATTAGTGCATTATTTATGGAATTAAACTTCATTTGTTTTCTAGTTTCGGTCAGGGCAAATACATGAAAAAGTTTTAACATTTGAAGACCAGGTTAAGAATAATGTCTTTCTTCAACTGTTGACAAAAGAAAAAAACTGACACATTGGTTTCCTAATTGTAAAATCCTTGTAAGCTTTTGTCTGATTTTGTCCTATGGACATCTGATTGTTAATACATTGTGTAATGATATTTGTGGTGGCATAATTCTTGTAAAGTGGTATATTTTGGGGTAATGATATTTGCAACTTGTAGTTTCTGAAGAAAATCACTTCTCACAGGATAGGATCTGAAAAAGATGGCCTTGAAGCTTGCAACATTCTCCATGCTGCTGGACCATCAAAGGTTTAACTATCTGCATTTATTAGTCACCTGCATGAGTCATGAATTGTTTGCTTGGCCTTTTACTCTAAGTACATTGCTTTTTTGGTTCGTCTCTCCCAGAAAGCTGTCAAAATTCTGTTATCATCCTGAAAAAGTCGTTTATAGCTGAATATGCTATTAATCTTGAGGTCCATGGTTGAGATGTAATGTGATGGCCTGTACTATTTATAGGTTATTAAGATCACTAATTTTTTAACAAATCATGCGAAAAAGAACTGCAAATTTTTTAGATCCTGCAAAGTACAAAAGAAAGTCTTAACTGAAAATTAGTTTGATATTGTTTTGAAATGATGACCTTTTGGAGAAGAATAAGAAGTCAATCAAATCTCTTGTATTTTAACTGATTTCAGTTATCTAAATGATATTTGCTATGCATTGGGAAGCTTCAACCATATTATGATTGGCTTTGTCGAAGGTTAACTTTCCAATATATCGGCTGGTCATGTGAATTGTGCCCGAAAATATGTCAGGGTATATTTCCTCTGTTCTGTTTAAACCAATCTGGGAAATTGTTTGTTCATTAACATTTGATACTTCCCTTGGGAAAAATAAAAGGGGAAAATATGTTTGGAACACAAGTTTTATGGCTACAAATCAAATTATCTCCCTATACCATTTCAGCTAAAAATAATCCATTTCCAAAGTGAATAAAACTGAGAAAAGAAATATATATCGGGCATGTAAAGGTCAAAAAGTTCTGTTTCACATAGTTGTAATCTCATATATGTGATAAGCTGGTGAATTAACTTCATCTGTATGTTATGTTTTGTCCTTTGCTCTCTCTTTGTGCATCTCTCTGGTTTTGATGCATATTTCTTTATATGATGTGTACTTGATCATGTACAGGTTGTTATTACGAGCATTAATATAGATGGAAAGCTTCTCCTCATTGGTAGTCATCAAAAGGAAAAGGTACATGTATAAGGTGGTTTTTTTTTTTTTTTTTTTTTTTGCATTCTGCTTAAACTTTGATAGTATCTTCTTTTAATGTTCTCTGCTCATCATATTTGATTTGGCATTTTGTTTGACATATTTTTGGAAAATTTATGACTTCCTGTTACATCATCCTTCTGTTTATTTAATTGATTACTGGGATATGGAATGCGGTGTCCGTTTATCTGAGGGTGCTGCCTCCCTCCTCTTCCCCTCATGTGAACATGTTCTGCATGCTCTTTGTTGGTACATTGAAGGAGCATATTGTAACTTGGACAATTAGGCATTACTCATTAGCTTTCAATATGTACTAGTAAATATTAAACATTGAGACAGATTGTCAAGAGTGTCACAGTAATATTTTGTTCTCCAAAAAATGTTTTGCTGAATAGAACATGTTATTTTCGATAGATAATACAGTACAATTTGATGTGGATCAAGAAAGAAATAGAATTGGGGAAAGAGTGAAAGAGAAGAAATTAAGGTTAGGGATTGAAAAAATGAGAAATTAGAGGAGGAGAGAGATAATTGAAGGAGACAATATATCTATTTATAACTCAGGTCTCCAAATAAATGTACAATCACATGTTCTATTTATAGGATTCTTTCCATAATGAATTAAATCTTAATCACTAATTCAAAATAGAATTTCAAATTCAAATACATAATTAATAAATATATAAAATCATAACAAATATCTAATTTAAATTTTTTAAATGATAACTTATTCTTAACAGTATCTAAATAATCATAATTATCCTAATTTATTTTATTTATTCCCATCAATACCCTATGTTATCTATTCACTATTCCCATTATTTCTCCTCCTTTAGAAAAACTCGATTCCTAACGAGCGGTAGAATTGCAAAGTAGGAGGCAAATCTTAGAAATTTCTTCACGCACCATGGGTTATGCATAAGTAATAACAAGCACCTTATCGTCAACAGCTTATCCTGCAAAATGGTCATTGCAAATTGACATAACTGGATAGCCTCCTCTCCCAAATGTTCCTCTCTGCATTATTTGAACTTTAGCATGTTGCTGTAAATGTTTATCGTGCATAACTCAATATTGATAATTTGTTTTTATTTAAAAAAAACCCCTCAAAGTTGATGTATTTATAATTAGGAAAAACAGAGTAAACTTTCTTCATTTTACATGTCTTTGCTGTGTTTGTGTGACTGACATCTATTCAAGAATTTTAACTCTAATTTTCTGCATTGTTTTTACTTACAATTGTGGAGTTCTAATTCTGTAACCCAACACCTGAATTTGACAGGGTCAGTTACCTAAGCAGTTCAAGATTGTCATAACCAAAATTCCTGCATATTTCACAGTACGGACATCTATATAAAGCTTTATTCATATATAATACATTATATAATAGTTGTAACAGGAATTAATGGTATGTGAAGCATCCTGGAACGCTCGAGTCTCATTTGCTAGTTCCCTTTGACATCTATGTGAATATTATGTTATTTCCACGAGCCTTGCTAATGAAAAGAAACCGACTTTTTATGTGCAATTAATTAACTAAACCTACTGGAATAGTTTTAGATTTTTCCAGAGACGAGACAATGAATTTACCTTATATTGTTATATATGGTTGGCTTTTAGAAAGGAAAATATAAAAATTATGTTCAGGCATTTATATATAGAGCTGCCTTTAATAATGAAATGGTAAGTAATAGCTATTTTTTGACTAATAATATTAATAATAACAAATACAAAGGAGACCAATAACTAGAAATCTATAGCCATTTTTATATCTGAATCTTTAATGTAGAGATGTAAAATGGGTACCCATTTCATATCATTTTCATTTAATTTGTCCCTATTCCATGTCATTTTCATTTAATTTGTCCCTAATAGTTCTAGACCCAAGCATAACCCACCTCATTTAAAAGTCACCCAATCCCACCCAAACCCAAATGGGATATGGATTACCATTTATTATATAGGTTCAATTTAACTTAAAATTAATTTTTTTATTCATTTCATTTTGTTCTTAATTTCTTTTATGATAAGTTCAGTTTTTTTTTCTTTTTCTTTTCTAAACAACTTGATTTTTTTAAAAAATATTTTTAAGATTTCTTTTTAGTAACATAATTTTTTTAATAACCTATTCTGTTTTTTTTCAAACAATATATAACTCCTTTTAATAACATGCCATTGACATTGACAATCCAATTTTTTTTTAAGAAACCAGACTTACAGTATTTTTCAATAATATATGAAATGTATCATAATATTTTTTTTAACTTCTTAATTAAATGTCTTTATTTGTCAATATATCTAACTATAATGATGCATCCATCTTAAACAAAATAATGAATTAAATAGATAATCAACAATTTAAAAATACGGATATAAAAATAAATTAAATTATACTTTTAACACTAATTATTATAAAGTGTCATATTTTATTCATTTTTTTTATTGATTTACTTAAGGAAGGAAAAATGATCTCTTTGAAAACCATTGGGACAAATAGGATGTACCACATTTTCCCACATCAATACCATCCCACTCCATTACAAATTTGAATGGTAGAAGATGGGATAAATTCTCAAATATAATGGATTTTATCATGGGTTAAATGGGAACCAACCCATTTTACATCTCTACTTTAATCTATCAAAACGCACAGACATTTGGATGAAGCTTTGGTTCCATGGAAGTAATTATAATATTAAATAATATGATAAACCTAATATAAACTGCTTTAGTCTAACTAGTATCTGTGTACATTTTGTAGGGAACAGGGGACCTTACAACTGCGCTTCTACTAGGTTGGAGTAATGTAATACATCTGAACTGTATTCGAGGCTGGAAAATTACTCATACTTGTTCTTCCTAATGTCATTATTTCTTAATCTGGTAATCTATGGTAAAATACTGTCTTTCTATCGTCCAGAAATATTCAGACGATCTTGACAAAGCAGCAGAGCTTGCTGTCTCAAGCTTACAGGTATTACTTTCATTCCCTTCCCCCTAGAAAATCTTAGATACGATAGGGGTATAGATACATAATATAACAGGTTAATCTTTACCCTTTATTTTTATAAAAATGAAAAAAATGTAAGAAGTGGGGACGAAATCAACGATGATATTAATTGAGGGCACACAACATGTTCTAATATTTTCTTCTCCCCTGAACAATTTTTTTTGATTTTTTAGAGTTTTATTTAATATCATTGTGGAAGAGTGCTGTAATGATGAAAAGGTTTCTTTTGTGTACAACCGTGAGAAACTTGCCTCTGAAATCTGAATTATATATGGGTTGTAGACAAGAACTGAATACATTGTGTGGGGTATATTCTTTATGATACTACCTGGTATTAACAACATTCTTTTTCTAAATGCTGGTACCCGGTGCTTTACTATCTCTTGATATTATTTTTGATGCAGTATGTTGTCAGAAATGTTTAAAGCTATTAATTGGTTATGAAGGTAAATAAACATGTATGACTTAGCAAGTGCAGCTACACTTAGATTGCTGATCTCTTTCTGCATTGTTTAGTCCGCCACACAAGTTTAAGAAAAACTACACTAGTATACTGTCTATTCTGCATTTTCTTCAGATAATCACCTTTACCTTTTGGAATATTTTTATTGAATTGGTTTCCTTTCACAAGTCAAAATTGGTTTCTTAAATATAAAATTGGTTGCACTAAACAACGTAATTATTTAGAATGGAAAGATGTAGGTACTGCATATGATTTTAGGGTAAACATTTAATCTTCCCCGTTAATTTGATATTAAAAAAAAGTTTTTATCTCCCAAGAAATTCGTGTTTTTACTAGGAAAGAGCATTGTTAGTTTTTGGAGGATTGTTCTATTAGGGGTGGAGGCTCTTGTAATTTCTGGGAAGTAAGCTGTACTATGCAAAAAGCCAAAAGCTGCAAAACACAAGAGTGCTCAATCTTTTACCTTTTCTCTTTTATGCTTGTTTGGCATTACCAAGAATTTTGGAGCCTGCTTGGAGTTGACTGCTAGGTAGTCCTTAAGTAGCCAAAGACACTATAAGGTGGGATAGTACTGGCAGTGTATATGGAGTTTAAGGTTTTTCTTGGACTTTCATATCATTATTTGATTGCCATCTTGCAATTTTGTTGTTATATTCAAGAGTTTAAAATATACAGCGTAAACACTTATCAGTAATGCAAAATAAGTTACAAGTAACTCTTTTGTTTGTTTACTTAATCAGGGCCACACACAAATATAAAGAATTAAGTTACTAATTATTTAGGAATTTAATTACCATGAGAGGGTTCGGAATTAAATTCCTAAAAAATATTTGACTCTTATCTTTTCAAATTAATATCTTTAGAAATAAGAGAGAAATGTACTAGGTTTCTAAATTATGTTAGACCTTACAAGTATAAATAATTAAATTTTTATTACTATTTTTTTTATCAATTTTATTCATTGTTGTTTTTTCCTATAAATAATATATAAAATAGATATCTCAATAACAATTAAAAATATGAAAAAAAATAAAATAAAAATGAAAAATTGGTCATTTATCCTTGTGATCTCACTTTTGAAAACAAAAAGATTAAAATATTACAAAAAATAATTTTTGGATTAAACTGTTCTTTTGACATAATTAAGTGACTTGTCGTGTGATCCACTCAAATAATAATTACTTTTGCATTTCAATCATTTTTATTCCAATTTCAAGATAAAATAAGTAAACACAACAAAAAATAATTTAGTTGTAATTCTTCTTGTTTTCAATTATTTCCTTTTAAGTTCCCTTAGGAATTAGTAAATTGAACATAGTTTTTTCATTCCCTTGAGGGTTCAGTTTGCTAAGAGACATGGCTGTATGGATCTTATGATTCCATTTTGACACAAATTTTCTTTCAAACTGTGGTTGACCAATGTAGTACTAAATACTTGCAGGCACTTCTGCAGAGGACAGTGAATGACTATAAACGTGCTGGCCATAATCCTCAGTCAAGCAGCTTGGAGATTCGATTGATTCAGAGCTTGGATGATATTCGTAATCCGAAGGTCAATTTTAAAGCAGAAAAATACAACTGAGATGATCATAAGTTTGAACAACCATTTATAGCAACTATAGAAAAAGTTTAACCATGTTGTTTATTTAGGAAAGGCTATAGACTTGGCAGTTGAACTTGACAAGATTGGGATACAGCTTAAATTAAGGAAAAAAGAAAACAACACAGGGGAAGAAAATTTCACAATATCTGGTTTTAAATTAAATAAGAGATTAGGCCATACAACCTTTTATTGCATAAATAATCCAGTTATTTATATGGTTTTATTTTTAATTCCTTTAATAGAAAAATATTTATTTATTTTCGCACAATGTTAACGTCTTAAAAAAATAAATACATAAAGAGTTGTTATGGTATGCAATTAAGCATACTTTATATCTCTCACACTGTATACTTGTTTTACATATTTATTCATGCATGAAAAATATGTCGAGCTTTTGGGGCCAGTAGTTTCATTTTCTAAGAATTTAGTTAATCTACACTATTAACAGAAAAATAACAAAAATAATACAATTAAAACTTGTTATGATTAAAATAATTTTTTTATGTTTGTTTCATAATTTTTCTTATTAAAAAATGTATGTTATATTATTTTATTTTAAATATTATTTAATTAAATATCGTTTAAATTAAATTAATGTTAATTTAACTCATTGAATGTTAAATATTGATTAATTGAATCATGTTTAATATTATTATGATATTATTTTTATTGTTATAATTTTTTTTGGTTATTATATTTTAAAATTTCTCACTTTTATTTTAATAAAATATTTATTTAAATAACCACCCAGAGTGTTTGACAAAGAAACAAAAAAAAAGGAAAAAGGAAAATCACGTATTGTTGCTAATTTGTGCAGTGCTAAGTGTAGGACCTCTGATTTGTTTAATTCAACATATTTGAATTCTGTTCTGTTGCCTCACTTTGCTATATGAAGCTCTTCGGGGGGAAAATAAATTGGTGCTAGTAAAAAAAATTAAATTTAATGTTCATTTCTAAAGATTATTTGATCAGAATTTTTTTGAGAAAAGTTTATCAAAAAAAAATCATAATCATAATTTGTTTAAAAAATTAGTGAATAATAATTAATAAAAAATACTAGTATTATTATAGTTACTTATTTATTGCTAATTTGACACCGTATATATGAATTATATATTTTATCCTTATAATTAATTATATTTTATTATCATTATTATTAGATATAATTGTCAATAATAAAAAATTATTATCACAATAATAACTTAAATTGTGTTAATATAAATACCCATAAAAACACATTAATTGTAAATGTGCCATTATTATTGGTACACATATTCTGTGAAATAATTTCAATATGATATTTTCTTTCAAATTCTTAAATTTTTATTAATTTTTTATAAATACCTCACTGAACAGTAACTTTAAATTTTAATTTATTTATTATTAAAATTATTGAAGTATTTTCTAGATTTATTTCTCTTTACAATTGCATATTTTTATTTTTTAAGTGTCATGGAAGAAAAGACTGGCACTAGCAAAGCCCGGAAAATCAGAAGTTTATTGAAACTTTCTATTTATTTTTTTGGGATAAAACCTTATTTTTTAGTTTTAAAAGTGTGATTGAATTGAGAAGATAAATTAAAAAAAAATCATTAATTGAGGAAATAGCACTTCGAGAAATGTGTGTTTTTGATTCAATAAATAAATAAAAAGTATATTTATAAAAAAATTATAATAAATTTTAAATAATATAATATAATATTATTAATAAATATAAATAAATTTATATAATTATATTCCGTTATGTATAAAAAATGCTTCAAATCAATAGTTATGTATAAAAAATGCTTCAAATCAATAATCATACGGTGTAACAACTGTAACATTAAGGTGTCGTTTGATTCACATAATAGAATCAAAATCGGAATAAAAATTGAATGAAAAAGAAATAATGTTATTTGATTTGATCACTAGAATCAAAGAAAGAACCAGTATTACAGTTTTTGATTTATCATTTGAATAAAATGAAAAAAATTATAAATTAACTTAATATTCATATATTTAGTAAGTTTTAAATAATATTATATAATTATTATTTTTTCGTCAAATAAAATAAATTATTGAAATCATTATTTTTTTAAATAATTATAACTTAAAAAGAAAATATATTATTAAAATTATTATTTTTTTAAATAAAGTTTAGGGTTTTGAGGCTTTAAATTTAAGGTTTTGAGATTTAGATTTTAGGGTTTAGAATTTGAGTTTTAGGATTTAAGATTTTGAGATTTAAGTTTAAGATTATATTCAGAATAAAGTAAAATTGAAAAAAAAACGATATAAAAATAAAATCATAATTCCGATTATTCTATTTTAAAAATTAATTTTATTATGCACTCATTTTTCAATACAACATACACACAAATAAAAAAATCAGACTTATTCTTTTTCATATCATAATAGTTACCAGATCACTCAAGAGAACTACCGAACTTCTGAGGTGACAAAAATATATATAAACAAATACCTTCAGTGCCCACCAGAGGTTCCGCCTTGGTACTCTCTATTGTAGGCTTGCATCGCAGTTCAATCAAATTCTTACCCCAAGCCAAGAATTCAAATCAAAATCCTAAATCCCTAATACGTACCGAATAGCATTTCAATAAAATCTTAAACAATCCTTAACATTCTTCCCTAATTTTCAAAAATGGATCCTGATGTGGCGCTAGGTCTTGTGAAACACGGCGTTACGATCCTCCTCCTCGATGTTCCTCAGTACACTCTCGTTGGTATTGATACTCAGGTAAGTTTCTTTAACAGTACTTCTTCTTTGGCTGATAATATTGCCTTGAAAATGCTTTAAAATGAAAAGTTGAGGTACTTGGAAATTGTAAAGCCTACTTTGGTTGTTCGGAAAAAAAATCTTTGTTCGGGTAAGATTGAGTTGTTTAGTTCGTAATAGGATTTCTTCTTCTGTCTTACAGATGTTTTCTGTTGGACCTGTTTTCAAAGGCATAAAGATGATTCCTCCTGGTCCTCATTTTGTGTATTATAGTTCATCGAGCAGGTTACTTTGCTATTTCTTACTTCATTTGATTTTAATATTTCTATTTTTTCCATTTAGTTTCTAATTACTTTTAAGTTTATTTTGTATTTATCTGTAGTTTGTAAATTGATTGCAGAGATGGGAAGGAGTTTTCCCCAATCATCGGTTTTTTTGTTGACACTAGACCTTCTGAGGTTACTTTATACTTTATCCTATTCGTTATCTAAGACTGCTTAGTAACTGTGTTTTGGAACTAAAGGATCAAGACTCACCATTTTGTCACATGTGATGGCTGCAACAGGTTCTTGTCCGTAAGTGGGATCCGCAAGATGAACGGCTAGTCAAATTATCAGAAGAAGAGGTACATCTTCAATTGTTCTGTTCAACGATGCTTGTTACTTCTAGTATTGATGATGGACAGTGGTAGCACTTCAATCTATCCTCCTCGTAAAAAGTTTGGAACTATAATTCGACATAGGACATAAATGCTTTTGGAAATATTGATGCAAATTTCTAACTTGATTTTTTTCCCTCCATTTGTGAGAAATATTTATTTGGTTTTTTTGTCTCTTTTTGGGTTTGTTCTCATTTCTGGATATTTTCTTTCAACAAGGAAGAGAGATATTGTGAAGCAGTCATAAGTCTGCAGTTTGACAAGAATCTAGGTCCTTATAATTTGAAGCAGTATTCGGAATGGAAGCAGTTATCCAACTATATTACAAAAAGCACTATAGAACGGTTAGGTATGTACTGATTGCTACTATAAGGGCTCTTTGTATTACTCATTCCTATTCATTACCACGGGGTTCAGTCAATGCCAAATTGTTAATGGTAATGTGTGGAGTAGTAATTCATTTTGTCCTTTTTCTCTTTTCCCACTCTCCATATCTCTTCTCTACTTTCCTATAGAATCGTTTCCCTCCTTCCTAGAACTCTAGAAAAAATTCTGTTCATTTTAGCATTTGTTATCAAATTACTTATGAGTGATTTTATATTTTCAATTATTATGCATCCTTCAAACTTAGGTGGCAGAACATTTAAGTAATTGCTAGTAGGGGCAATATCTTCATGATTTTTTAAATATACACCTGAGTTTTGTTCAACCATTCATGTAGTTAAACAGTGAAACGTACAAGTTCATTTTAAATATTTCTAAACAGCCATACTCTCTGTTCCATTTTATTATTTTGTAGATTTTTAATCTGTATGGCTTCCTTTTCATGCATGCTCTTCTAGCCCACTTATGGGTCCTACATGCATGCATTTAGAAGCTGTTAGCTTGCTCCGTAGCAATAGCCATGTTCTGAAATTGAAGTTGAAACTGGTTTCACTGATGTGATCCAAGTCCTGCCGTACGAAACTATTGAATTATTCTTCTTTATGGCAGAACCTATTGGTGGAGAGATTACCATTGCGTGTGAACCTACAATGATCAAGAATACTCCCAAAACGGTGATGGAGAAAGCTCTAGATGAACAATTGAAGGATAGCAAGTTGACAACATCCATAAACAGTTCCGAGCGAAAAGGATGCTACTACACATTGATCCCTCGTGTTATTAAACAGAAAGGAATGCAGGGGCGGGAACTCACTTCCTTGAATCTGGACAAAGTAAGTACCTGGTCTTCTCTAAAATTCACATCAAACATTCCCAAAATATATTTCTAAATTTGATATAAATTTGTATTCTCTGTTTAGACACAATTGTTAGAAAGCATACTGATGAAGGACTATGGAGGTTCTGAAGAGATGCTTCTCGAAGAGCTGCAATTTGCATTTATTGCATTTTTGGTAGGTCAATAGTTTTACTTATATCCCTTGTGTATGTCTATGTTAATGAATCTGATAATAATTTTAGCCCACCAAATATTGATGCAGATGGGACAGTCACTAGAAGCATTTCTACAGTGGAAGTGTCTGGTCAGCCTTCTATTTGAATGTACGGAGGCTGTAAGTATTTGGCTGCATATTTTTAGTTAATTGAAGAAATGGTATCATGGTTATAATGTTGAGATTGTTTGTGAGTTAATATAGTGAGTTAGGAACTTGATGTCCCTCATGGATTCAAATTAGGTATCATTGGCACAAAAATGATTTTTTGTAGTTGTCCTCAAAAGATTTTCAGGTGGCTTATGTTGGAACAAATTGTAAGCAACCAGATTTCAAGCTTGAAGATATTAGCCAGAACTTAAACTTAACAAATCTTCGTATCAATAAAGTCCCAATGTTCTTTTAAGAAATCACTCAACAGGATCAGCCAATTATCCATTCACTACCCTTTTTTGCTAAAGATTTCACTTCCTTTGGATAGTAGGTCAATAGCAGAAAAATCTCCAGTTCTGCCGTGTGAAAAGTAGAGCAGGACTAGCGGGAAAGTCTTCCTCCTCAGAACTAAAGAACTAGAAAATTTTCTTGTACTTAAACTTGAGATGTACTTTATTACATATCTTCCATTCTAAATGCTTTAAGTAGTTACCCTTTCTCCTCGTGGCATTCTTTGAAAAGCCAAGTTGGCAGGCAACAGAGGAGCCCCACTTTGAGAATTGTGATTTCTGTTTTGATTACTGTAGTTTCCCTTTTAGACATTACAAATAATCTAGTGGGATAAGAGTGGGGATTGATACCATAGTGGTACTCAAGTTTAACAACTGATACCCCTTTTCCCAACAGTTGTACCTTGTCTTGGGGCTTGGCTTTACGAGAGAAAGCCCGTCGGAGAAAAAAGTCTTTCTCTTCCCGTCCTGGATCATATTCCGGTGCGTCCACAAAAGAGAAAATCGCAATGCATCTTGCTCAGCAGGCGTAGCTTGGAGTGGGAGTGTAGCGTGGGTAAGGTAAGGAAAGTGGCCGCCAGAGAGGAAGCCAAACCGGCCTATTAAGCGCAGCTAAGCGGAGAAAGCCAGGTGTCAGAGGTAAGCTCTATTCGGCCCGGAGCATTGATTCCCCATAACGAATAGGCTAGCTCAATTGCCTATTCACCTCTTTGGGCTTCTATTGAATCGAGAAATAGGTTTGATTGTCTATCCTTTTGATATAATAGATAGATAAATAATCTATCTATATAAGGCATCCTCCTGATAATTCAAATCAAAGCAATTGGATGTCCGACTCGGGCCTATATGATCGGTCAATAGAAAGACTCTAACAATCCACCCCTGTCATAGATTCCATACATCACACATAGATATCCTATTCATGGAATACGATTCACTTTCAAGATGCCTTGGTGGTGAAATGGTAGACACGTGAGACTCAAAATCTCGTGCTAAAGAGCGTGGAGGTTCGAGTCCTCTTCAAGGCATAATATTGAATATTGAGAATGCTCCTTCGAATCATTTATGCCGAAGGAGATTCATGAGATTAGGTTGGATTTATGTTCATTCGCTCTGCTCGCGGCCGAAAAATCCCTCTACTTTTTTAAAAAAAATATTTTCTTTACTACACGAATTTAGATTTCTAGAAGTGGTGTCTGTAGCTTGTTGCTGTTGATTCGGCTTTTTCTCCTTCCTATCTGTTATGTTTTTTCGAATAGTTCTAGAGGAAGGTCGGCTTATTTCCCTTTTTGCCTAAAAACGAGTTTGTACGGGATTTATGTCTTTCTTTTTAGTTCTTCAAAGAGTTCAGTTCATAAGGGAGAGTAAAGCGAGGGAAGGATAAGAATAGATTCTAGCACGCTACGGCAACAATCTGACACGCTGCGGCCCCCTTCCAAGCCAAGGGGGCCTCTGCTTGCTCCTCTGCTTACTGCTTCAAAAGAAGGGCTAGCACTCCTCTCTCGAATAGAGGAGTGAGAGCGGTAGGTGTATAGATTGCTTGATAAACAGGGACCCCACTGTGCTGGTAGGCAATGATCGGGAATTCAAAATCTGCAGCAGGTAATAAGAAAATCCTTGGTCGATTTGAGGAGCTACTGAAGCCTTATGATGGGAAACTACCACGTTAGGTTTGGTTCCAACATTGTAAAATTGCAAATAGTAACCCCATTTAATCAAGGACAATTTTGTCACTAAATGTTTTTAGTTTTCCTTCTTCCCTTCTTCTTTTCTTATTCTTCTCCTCCAACTTTTACTTTTTCCCCCCTTTTTCTTCTTCTTCAAGTTTTTTGTTATATTTTTTTAAGTTTTTTCTTTCTTTTTCTTCATTTCCTTCTTTTCTCCTTCAATTTATTTCCTTATCATTTTAATTAAATTATTGTTCGCCAGCATTACTAGTTTAATTATTTGTTATTAATTTCTGTTTTACCTAAACTTTAGTTTACTATTCATAGTGGTTACTTGCTTTGATGTGTTTTTTATTATCATTGATGTTTTACTATACAACACTTAACTTGCATTATTGTTATTAAAGCTGTTGATTTTTATACTAAATCAAATCTTTATGATTGTCATGTTTGACGAAAAATATTTGCTTATAATTTTCTAGAAACGATTCTCTTTAGAAAAATTCTTATGCAGAACAAGTGTAAATAATACTATTTCGAGCGATTATTTTATGCTTGTGTTTAAGTTTGTATAAACTCAAAATTATTGTATAAAAATGGAATAATAGAAATGTCTATTACCTTAAATTGTTTGGTAGTTAACAATATGATCAAGTTTGGTAGTGGATAGTAATATACATAATAATGAGTAAATTTTGGGTTTGTATTCGGAAGAAGAAGAAAAGAAGGGACAAAAAAAAGAAAAGGAGAGAAAAAAAAACTAAGAAACTTAATGATAAAACTGGGGAAGGAAAAGAAAGAAAAAACTTGAAAAATTTTATTGAGAAAATTGTACTTGATAAAATAGGGTTATTATTTGTAATTTTGCAATGTTGGAATCAATTAATGGATTTAGTTACCAAATTGGAACCCTTTGAGGACATGAAAACTTAGGTACTAAATAGTTGCTAAACTTAGGTACCCTTGTGGTAGCTCACCCGATAAGACTATGTGCAGGGTGTTTCTTGCCCCCCCAAGGACGCGTGCAGCCCCTTCTCTTCTCTCTACTCTACTTCCTGCTGTTGGTAGTTTCTTCTTCTTCTTTAGGGGTGGGGTATTGTTGAGGTAACTGTAACGTTTTCATGTTTTTTATTTCTCTTGGTAGCTGAAATTTTTAGTTGAATACAATCTCTTAGAAAACTTAATAGGTTGAAATAAGTTTTGCTTTCTCTTTTCTGGAATTTTTTTCTCTCTTTCTGTCAATTTTTTTTTAACAATCCAAAAGATAAGATGATATGTTCATGTTATAGCCTGCTTATTTGGTTCACTTGGATTGAATTCATAAAAGTCATGACCCTGTGTAAGTTTCTGTTTATGTTTGAATCTGTCTCATGATATTCAGTTTTATTGCAGCCTTTCCGTACAAGGAGCCAGCTATTTACTAAGGTAATCAGTGCCCTGTGTAATTTAAGAAAAATGAAAAATCTTGCTAAATTTTGAATCCAATTCCCAAAGAATGTCCATAGCGGTCATTTCATTGGCATCCTCAGTGCCTCAATATTCGCATGGTTTCACTTATTTGTTTTCTAGAAGAGTTTATTTATAGTTATAGCTCAGTAACCCTTCAATAATGATCTTTATTAATGGTCACAAGGAAACCCGAGAATCTTTTTTGTTATATTATCTGAAGCTATTTTGTGAAGGAACTGTGTTATTGTTTCACAGACATAATTAGGTTAATTTCTTGTGTTGAGGTCGGCATGGATTGAGATGGCTTAGTTTTTCAGGTTACTAGTATGAATCTTCGAGGACTTAAAGTAAATCTGAAGTTTACAAGTCCTTTCTAGTTTATATGGGGGTTGAGTTTTCAATTTTTTTTATACTGTAATTAACAATGATACTCTTTTAAGAAAAATAAAATGCAGCAACACATGTAGGTTTCTTTCGTGTCTTCTCCTCTCTTTTGGTATGTATGCCAAGTCTAATATCCGTTTGAATTATCATAGTTTATAAAAGTGGTCTACTATCAGCTGAAATGTGGACTTCAGAAAGATCGTACAGAAACAAGTTTTGGAGGGATGGTGCTCTTGGATGACTCATGGCTTTCCGCTGATAGCTTCTTGCACCGCCTATGCAAGGTACAAATACCATCATAATACTAAATACTATTACATAGCTTGTACCTTCAACTGCAATGATAAACAGGTCTTTTTCTCTATGTCGACACCATGGCAGCTACAATCTATCTGCTAATCAAAACTGAGGCTTCCTCCTTTGTCTAATAAATTGATCTCCTTCTTGTCTTACTATCTGCCTGGTTTCTTCCTTTGTCTAATAAATTGATCTCCTTCTTGTCTTACTATCTGTCTGGTTTATTTCTTCTTCTTTTATAAGAACATGGGATTATTCAATTTTAAGGACCTTCATGAATCAATTGTTACACCTACTTGGTTAAACTGCAGGATTTTTTTTCCCTGGTGCAAGATGCGTCAGTTGTTGATGGTGATCTCCTTTCATGGGTATGTGCTGTTAACATGACTTTTTCAAATGTCAGCAGAATGAAAGAAAATACATGAAGATTTTATTTCCTCCTAATATACTCTCCTTTCTGATATAGAGCTTGATGATAATTATATTTCATTGTTGCTTATGGTTGCCAATTACAACTATAGATCATCTTTCAGAATAAATTACTTTAACCTACTTGTATGGTGGGACAAATTTAATGTGTTCATTAGGTTTTGCCAATATTTGACATTGTATGTCATAACTGGGATGTTATTAAGTCATTTCAAATTCCACAGGGGAGTGGGGGAATTATTTGTTTTGTAGTCTTCCATGTGCAGAAGCATCGTTGTAAAAAACTATTTTGAGGCTAGCGTTTTGATCCAAGTCATACCTTTTAAGGCTTTTTGCATATCGAGATGATTGAGGTTGTAGCATTAAATTGTTCGTTTCATGCATTACTTATAAAATTCGAATTCGATTTTGATTAAAATTAACAAAAACAAAAAGAGAAATATTATAAACATAGGAACAAACGCAAACACATGATTAGGATTGCTTCCTTTATATTTGTAGGTCTTTCTTTACCTCCCATATTTCTTTTCCATTACTTCTAACACCACCAAATTTTGACAATTGTTAAGTTCCAGTTTTGCAAGTAACATTTTTCCTATTTGATTATTTGTATTTATATTTGTTTTTCCTTTTTTTTTTAGTCTATAGCTTCATCTTCTTTGCACATATTATTCGAACATTTTTGTTTAACTTTAGTTGTGTTACACTGATAACTCCAAATTGACATTTGAGGAATAGAGTTACAACCCTATATGATATATTTTGATGTATTTTGTGTTTTATTATTATTTTCATGTTTATTTCATATAATTTCTTTTATTGATTTTTTTTCAAGTTTTTAAGATAAAATTTGAGGCATACGCCTCTTCTCGCTACGCCTTGTGTGGCGTGAGAGATGCCTTGGTATTTTAAATAACTTTTTACAACATTGTGTGGAAGTACGTTGCTTTCTTCTTGTCAGAAGCAAGAAAGTTTCTCCTTTATCCTTGACTCACTCATTGGTGTGGGTGTAGAGAGATTATTAAAAGAAAAATATATTAAAAGGTCTCTAAATTATGTTGAAATTTCCATGTTTTAATTTGTAACTTTTCATCAGAGTGCATAATTTTCCAGTTATTGCCTATTATTGAAAAATAAATGTGATGAGAATGCTAATTTCAAAATTTTCAATTCTAATAGACTAGGAAGCTCAAGGAGCTGCTTGAAGACAATCTCGGGTGGGAATTTCAGAAGAACAGTGTGGTTGATGGAATGCATTTTGAAGAAGATGATGAGGTTAGTGAAGGAATCATAACTCACTCTTTCTTTCTCTATCTCCTTCTCCATTTCTCTTTCTCTCATCACATTCTCCAAACTTCTGCAGTATGCTCCTGTTGTTGAAATATTGGATGAACAAACTGAAGCACCTGGTGTCTAGAGTCTGTAGCTTGGACTTTTTTAAGTAGCATATGCAGGTCATATTCAATGGCTTCAATATAATGTAGACATCATTTGCCAGACAAATATCTGAATTTTGATGTTATTTGGAATTTTATGTAAATTAAACACTTGAGAAACTTCATGATAGATTTTGTAGATGACGTAAAGATTGTATGTTACTTTGTAGTGCACTTGAAAGGATTGTCTCTAGCAATGTTTCTTTTGACATGTCTATTTTTAAGGTTTAATAATTTTGTTATTACACTATAGCCATGTCCAAACGTTCAAATGCTCATATTTTGTAGCTTAAAATTTCAAACGTCTGAAATATATAAATTGGTTGACAGTTAATATAGCAAACATTTACGATTTATCACACTTAAAAAAGCATCAAGTACAAGAAACATTGAAACATCGACTGTTTTTCTTTGTTAACTCGTGTCAATCAATATAATTTTCTCAATTTTTGAAAAATAAGGGGCAAAAGCGAGAATTGAATGTTTAGTGTGAATTTTTAACGGTGATGGGGAGCTTTGATAAAAAACTGTTTATTAAATCTTCTTTATTTTCATGTTGGAATATTATTTTTTTAAGTGTAACATTTTTTTTTTGAGTTCGAACTACTACTTTCGCAAGGCTCGTTTGTCAACCCGTGTTAAAAACTCGTGATGGTATAATTATTTTACAGTCAAGCTTTGGTAGCATTTCATAAAGAAAAACCCCAAATGTACCCAATCGGTTACTTTACCCGATCCATTCATATATATATATATATATTGTTAATTTTATTTTAATATTATAATAGCATTAATTTGATGTTAACTAATCGGGTAATTCGGAAATAGTGAATATTCGGGACATATAGCATAATTCTCTCATAAAGTTAGCTACAAATTTCATTCTCGAATCCTTGCTTTTTTTAATGATATTTTACCGTGAGGAATAGTTATTTATTACTTTTAAAATATAATTCTTTCGTAAAGGTATTAACAAAATACTGAGCTACAAAATTCATGCTCGAACCCTTGATTTTGTTTTTTTCGAACGATGGTTTGTCGTGAGAAAGAGGTATTTATTATTTTTAAATAACACAATTTTTTAAAATTTTAAATTAATAAAATTTAAGATTAATATAACAAGTAATCAATTATAAATTTATATGATATATAACATAAAAATATGCCTTTTGTAATTTATATTGTGATACAAGTTTATATTCTTTTTATTTTTATTTTAAATTTTAATAATAATTATAATAAAGTAGTATTTATATATTTATTTTTATCTATATCATTAAGCTAATACTAAAAGAATTATAAATTTTTAAATTTTTATATAATATAAATTTATATAATTTGATTAGGATGTTATTTTTTTTTATAATTCTACCTTTTTTACCGTATAATAAAACGAAAATAAATAAATAAAGGGATTTGGGTATCTGTTCGAAAGTTTAGCACTATGTTCTCTCCCGCTTACATTCCTTTCCACACTTCCCAGTTGTGCCGTCGCCTAACCCATCTTTTCCTCTCGCTGGCGATTCGGTAAGCTTCGTCGAGCATGCCCTTCTTTGTTTTATTTCTTTCATTAGAATTAAAACTGATATTTTGTGGGAGAATATTAGTCTTTGTCTGATTTAAGATTTCTTATTGAAAGAATTGTACCATGTAGATGAATTTCTTCAAGTTTCGATGAGTTCGTGTAAATAATTACAGCCTTTTTTTATTTATCAGAAAACGTTTTAAACTTGAAGACTTGATTTGAATTTTTTAGCATTTCGAAATCTGAGATTCAAAGTTCGAATTTACTTACATGAAATAAAAAGGATCTTTTAGAGATTTGATTCTAAAATTTATAGTTATAATTAGAAGATGCTACTTACTGTGACGGAATAATGCGGTCAGTGTACTTTTCTTTTTGATAAATTGTTACCATATTCATTGGTTATGGTAATCTGTGGTAATTTTATTGCTGGAAACCCAATTTAAATGCAAGTATTTGAGTGTGCTTTCAGTGAACGTAAATTATCATGTGGATTTCATTGCTCTTTTCTTTTATCAGGCCGAGTTT
Organism: Hippophae tibetana; assembly: GCA_037013495.1. Taxonomy (NCBI): domain Eukaryota; kingdom Viridiplantae; phylum Streptophyta; class Magnoliopsida; order Rosales; family Elaeagnaceae; genus Hippophae; species Hippophae tibetana. The sequence goes on from CM072812.1 coordinate 4,055,842, forward strand.
ACGAAGCCTTGACCCGAGTATATAACTGACCAACATAAACCAGCTTGGAAACTTTATGGTTCGGAGAGTCGTCTCCTGTCTTTACTTCGTTCCATATATTTTAAGAGTCTCTGAACCTCACTTATGGTCTTCAACTTTTTCAAGGTCAAATTTCTCCTTACTTTATTCTTTGAATCTTTTTAAAATATAGTGATCACTTCGGTTTTTAAAACCTGAGAACGTTCTCATTTGTTTACTATGTACTTATCTAATTTTCAGGTTTGAAAATCTATATGCTTTATCAATAAGCAGTCAGATGAATCAATATTGTTCTGGATACTTTACAAATTTTAAAGGTTAGTTTCCATATTGGATTATTATGCCTATTATGATAATTCTAAATTTTTCTCTTTTTATTATGCCTATGATGATAACTTAAGTTGCATGCAATTTTCTCTCTCTGATATTTCATCGGGTATGGGATACTCAATTGGTTATTACGATGAGTGTTTAAATTATGAAGTTTTGAATTTTTTTATTTCTACTTGTAAAAATATCTCTTTGATGACAGTAGTTTATTACTTGAAACTAGCATCATGTTTGGATTTCAACTTTTTTATATGAGTTGGAGTTGCAAGTATTGAGGGAAACATTGAGTTTGTGGTACTTTTAGATATGGATAATCTAGAAGGATGGATTTGCAATCGATGCTTGTCATTTGTGAGCTCCAATTACTATATCTTGGAATCTATTATCTCCAAAATGATGCTAACAAAACAAAAGCTCAAAAAGAAACCACTAGGACCATAAATCCAGTTTGTTGTTTTGGTTCCAAGAGTTTGTATCATAAATGTGGAGAAGTTTGTTGTCAAATGAGAAATTCCTCTTAGAAGACAAGGAATTCTTGAGCTTTGCATTTGCGTGGGTTAAGCTAAATTGGTTTAGAATTTGAGACCCAAAATCTTGACTTTTTTTTAATTTGAGCGAAAATTGATCCAAAATTATGGTTTTCACTATATACAAGGTGTATTACTAGACATACAGGTTATGTAAGGTCGTATCCCTGATCTTGGACATTGTTGGCCAAAAACTCCAAAACATTTAGCCCAAATCATTGATTTGGGTCTGTTTGTTTCTGCTTCTGAGATCCTGTAAAAATGCTTCTAACATTAGAAAAGCTCTTAAGAACCAAATAGGAAAAAAATTGTCATAAGCCCTTTTAGAGCTCAGAAAGCATATTTTGTTTTTGCTGACAGAAGAACATATTCTTCTTGAAACCGCTTTTGTCTTAAACCATTTTTAGCAACATAAGCAAACAAACTTAGGGTATGATAACTTGAGGTCATTCATCATTGTGACTGCCCTGCTTAAATTATTTTCTTCCTTCCCATTAAAGTTGCATGGATGATTAGTTTTCATTAAACTTATATTATATGAAATGGGATTTGTAATTTTAATTCAATGTGATTCCTTGTCGTTACCGAAACTCAGTTTCGATAAAGTTATTGTTTTTGTTTATTGTCTCATCTTTGTACCTTAATCATGTATGTCGAATCTGGCAAGGTACAAGATCTTATGCTAGTGATGGGCGAAAACGTTATGATCTCTTTGGCAATGTAAAACCGGGTGATGCAGAATTTAAGAAAGCTTGGAAGAAAGAGATGGATGATGAGGACACTTCTTTGTGGACAGGAAGTGAAGACGAAAGTGATGATGAGAAAGATAGAAAAAGTAGTCTTGAAGAAGAAATCAAGGAAGTGAGAAGGAAAGCAAAGGAGCATTCTGACCTAATTGATGCAGATGACAGTGATGAATTAAGAAGTGTGTGGTCTGAAGGTGAAGAAGAAAAGACTTTGTGGACTGGCAGTGAAGGTGATGATGATGATGATATTCCTACAGAAGCCTACCCAAATGAAAGTAGTGATAAATATATAGATAAACTGTTTGAGTTTGAGGAAACATCGAAGTATCGAACAATCTCAGAACTATTGAAAGCAGAGCAGGAACCAGAGGAGATGTCCCCTGGAAAGAAAGCTAGAAAAATTGCAGTTGAAAATGCCTTGAAGAAGTTGAAAAAGGGACCAGATGGGCGTTACACTAATGTGTGGGAGGTTATGAGTGATATAGATATTCTAATAGGTGCATTTGAAAATATAGTATCTGGACCAGAATATGCAGAACTTAGACAAGGAGGGCCTAAGAAATTGAATATGCAGTTCTTTAAGGATATTCAAACACGCATGAGAGATCCAAATTATAAATTTTCACCTGAGTTAAAGTTGAAACCAAAGAGCAAACTTGTTCGAAGGAAAAAGTGGCAAAAGGCACAGTCTAGACGCAGAAAAGCACAAAAGCGCTAAGTCATTGTTGTCTCTCCCTTTCTTTCCCTTTTAAAATAGAATCAGTATTTGTTTTCAAGCGACATTATATGAACTGAATATAGGTGTGGATAATAATTTTATCTACTGAGATTGGTTCGTATTGATTCCCTGTACATTTGCAGTTAGTGGGATATTGCTATTCCCTTTTCTTGTGATTTATAGAAAGACAAAGGAATGAAGAATTATTGAAGAGAATTTTCAGATGCACTATTATTAGCTGATATCCCAAATTTCAGATTTCATGTTTGTCGTTCTTTAAATAACATTGCTCTCTCACACACCTTGAGGATCAAATCAAACCTTGAATTTGTAAGCCTTACAAAAAGCCTTTGATATTATTGCGTTACAATTAGGCGTACAAATTAATATTTCATGTTAAGAAAGAGAACAGAACATCTTTTCGGCTATATATGAAGAAGGAAAATATTCAAATATGAGCCAACTGGTTTGTGATTCCAAGATTTTTGAATTTTGCTAACGTCATTCGACATAAAGATATTTGTGAAAATATAATAAACAGCCAAATAATAAACAAAGCTGGACTATGTTTGTGATATAATTTCAAATCTATGGGTGTTTCGTAATCTTCATGGGTAAATATGGAATTTACCCTCCAAAGAATGAGTTTCAAAATGCACCAGTATTTTATATTAATATACGAAAAACATTGATTTTATCAAAATATTTTATCATTAATTTTATTCACTGTATTATTTAAATTTTCATAGAATACTTTACAAAATAAATATAATTTAATTTAATACTATTTAATTCAATATAATTATGCTTAATATATTAAATACGGTGTATCAAACATATTATAAGATTAGAATATTAAAATTTTCTCAGGGAACAAATATAATTTATATATGGAAATAAAAGACAACAAAAAAAGAGTAAATATTTAACGTAAAATTGTATATATATCTGATGATCAGAAACAACAAATCAATAAAAATGCACGTATAATCTAAAAAATAATATAAAATAAATATATAATGCAAAAGAATGAATAATATACATTGCAGTACTTGTTCATAAAGAACAATAACAATGAAATTAATACAAATAAATTTTGTTTTCGGAAACAACTCTCTAGTACCCAATGAACAATGATTTTTGCAATTGATGAGAGACTGAAATTCCCTCATAACTTGAAAATTATCTTCAATGTTCACGTTTCTTCCAACTTGTTCAAGTGCTTTTCCACCTGCTTCTCTAGCTTTTGCAATTTCTTGTTTCCTGGTTTTCAAGTCACCAGTCTTTTTCCTATCATTCGCTCTCACATCAACTTGTGAGAGTCCCTTTTAATCTCTCTTAAATTAATGCTGACAATAATTTTATTTTATTTAGTTAACTGATATTGTGTTTTATATTTACTACAAATTCAATTTAGTCTTTTTTTAATTTAATAATATTTACCTTTTAATCTCTCTTAAATTTTGAACTTTAAATGATATGTCTTGGATTTTTTCTTTACAGTACTTTGTACTAATGATACCATTATATTAGTCATCTCCGATTTAACTTGATATTATTAATTATTCTTATTCTTAAAGGTCAAAAAAATGTATAAAATAAATTAAATATAATTTTAATAATTTATAATAAAACTATTAAAAAATAGAAAATAAAAAAGAGTAAAATTTGTCCAACTACATTAGGTATGTTATTAAGAAACACTAATTTAATTTATTATAAAAGATAGCTATAAAAATTTAAATTTTATAAAATTTAAATAAATTTAACTAAATTATTCATATATATATATATATATATCAAATTCTATTTTTGTCCAATTATAACCATTCAAAATATCATCATTATATCATCACTAAAATATATATTGATCATGATCATCCAAACAACAATAACTTTTATTTAATTATGTATTCTCATTTAATTTTTTTTATTTTTTGTTATTTTTAGATATTTGAACTTGAAAACACAAGTTGAATAATAATTAATTTAACCATCGAGTTAAATATATATATTATTACGTTTGTGAAATATAAATTATACTTGAACAATTTAAACATTTTACAAACCAAGTGACACGTTGATTAGGACTATTCAAAATAATCTAAATTTTTGATTAAATTTATCAAATTTTTTGTCTAATTAAAAACACAATTTATATGATTTGATTCAAAATCTATATTATTGGATATTAGTCTTTAATCAAAGAATAAAATAAAAAGTTTAATTCAAAAAATAAAACAATGAGCTTAATTTAAGGAATAAAACAAGGAATCTTTAACTAAAGGAATAAAATAAAGAGTCCTTAATTCAATGAGTAAAATAAAAAGTCCTTAATTCAATGAGTAAAATAAAGAATCCTTAATTTAATGAGTAAAACAATGAATCATTGATTCAATGAGTAAATCAAGGAATGCTTAATTTAAAGAGTAATTGAAGGAGTAAAATTTCCTTATATATAGCTATACAATTGTAATGAAAACATGAAGAAAATAATACAAACTAGAGAGCCCTTTTGTGTAGAGTTATTTTTTATTTTTTCAACATAGTATCAGAGTAGGAAAATTAACTTGCTTCTATTTTATTATTATCTTAGCATCTTCAATCTTTGAAATGGTTGAAGACAAGCAGTTAGGATCAGAAGCTGAAATTGCATCGGTGTTTTTCTTCATGAATATGCATGAGGTGGATGTCAACCCAAATCAAAGATTAAGCTCACTCTTGTTGAATGAGTTTAATTACTTTCCTTGGTCAAGAGCAGTGTCTCTGGCTCTAGGTGAAAGGTCCAAGTTGGGGTTCATAAATGGAAGCATCAAAGTACTTGATGTTTCCTCACCAACCTATAAATCCTGGCTTAGTAAGGATCAGTTGGTTATGTCATGACTCCTAAATTTCATGGAACGTAAATTAGCTGAAATATTCAGTTACTCTAAATCTGTATACCAACTATAGGAGATGGTCAAGGAAATGTATGGCAGTCAAAACAATATTGATGAGATTTTCAACCTCAAACAATCCCTCAAACAAAGGTTTGCAATTAAAGACCTTGGGATACTGAAGTACTTTCTTGGTATAGAAATAAAAACCTCGCACAAGGGACTTTTTCTTAACCAAAAGAAATATGTCCTAGATTTTCTCAAGGAAACTAACATGAGCGATGCTAAACCAACCATTACCCCTCTTGACAGCAAGCTTAAACCTAACTTGAAGGGCACGTCACTCACGAATATAAGTTATTACCAGTGAATGGTTGGTAAATTGATCTACCTAACAATCACCAAACTTGACATTACATATTCTGTAAGTATTGTGAGCTAATTCATGTACTCCCCGACACTTGAGCATTTGACCCTTGTTAAAAGGATCAGTAGGTTGTGGTATAATCATGAAGAAGAATGATAACACAAAAATCATGGGGTATTGTGATGCTGATTGGGTAGGGAATGCAATCGATCACAAGTCTACCACTGGCTACTGTACATTTGTCGGTGGAAACTTGGTCACATGGAAGAGTAAGAAGCAAACTGTCATCGCCAGATCAAGTGTCGAAGCTGAGTATCGTGCAATGGCTTCAATTGCGTGTGAGTTGATATGGCTTAAAGGTCTTCTGTGTGATTTAGGTGTTCCTACAACTCTTTCTATGTCCTTATTTTGTGACAATCGGGCAGTCATGCATATAGCATCAAACCTAGTGTTTCACGAGAGGATGAAACACATTGAAGTTGATTGTCATTATGTTCGTGAACAAGTTCAATCATAGGTGATTCAGACACATTATACAAGAAATAAGAATCTTAATCAAGGAATAAAACAAGGATCTTAATTCAAAGAATAAAATAAGAAGCTTAATTTAAGAAATAAAACAAGAAGCTTAATTCAAGGAATAAAACAAGAAGCTTAATTTAAAAAAATAAAAAAAATGAATCCTTAATTCAATGAGTAAAATAAGAAATCCTTAATTCAATGAGTAAAACAAGAAATCCTTAATTCAATGAGTAAATTAAAGAATGCTTAATTTAAAGAGTAATTGAAGGAGTAAAATTTTCTTATATATAGTTATACAATTGTAATGAAAACATAAAGAAAATAATATAAAGTAGAGAACTTTTTGTGTAGAGTTATTTTTTGTGTAGAATTATTTCTTGTTTTTTCAATATATATTTATCATGTACATATTAAAGGTACTGCTAAATTTCCTCACACAACTTTGTAGTGGTCATGTTAAATTCCTTCCTCATCGTTTAGACTAGGCCAAGCATATTTTAGAATCAAAAGGGGGAAATGACATAAATTGTTGGATAAAATTTATTCGATTTGAGGGGAAAATAAGTAAAAAAATCGATCTTAATTGTCTTAGTATCAGTTATTTATGAGTTATTTATGAGATGGGGCATGTCATTGGACATTAAAGTGGCTTCAAAATACTATCTCTTAATACAATCAATTTAAAAAAATACCTATAATATAATACGACCACAAAGGGCCACTATCACCGAACACCTCCAAATAATGGACCTTGATAATAAACTTAAAATTGGCAAGGGCAAAAAAGTAAATGTCAATGGCACCATACCATTAACATTTATATAAATCGGTAAATGTTTGACATTTTTACATACTTTTCTTTTGCTAATCTCCACCTAATATTTTTTGGTCCTAAAATATGTCAATTAATGAAAATTTCCATAATGGCACTAAAAAGTTTCAAATATAAGGATTAAATTGTTAGTCCATACAATTTTCTCTTTCTTTCTTTCTAGAAACTCACATTATAATCCGCTCATATTAACTCACTATATTAAAGTTCAAGTTCATTTAGTCTTTGTATAAAAAATTGCTTCATAGAATTACACACTCGTACAAAGACTTGCATGTCTTTGATCATAGAAACATGAAAAACATTACCATGACAACTTTCTATGTTCTCTAAATGTAAAATGTCATAAAAATATAGCACTTAAGTTTCTTCGTAAAAAAAAAAAAAAAAAACTAAGATGTTGATTCTCCTGTTCAGCTCGATCAATGGATAAAAAAATCTTTATCTACCGCTCATAATCTGTTGAGCTTTTGGCCTTGTACGCCATTCCAGAAGGCAGATGCACTCACTAGCTTCTTACCAGGAAGCTGAACTTCCAACACCTATTTGAATAATCAAAGTATAAGAGAAATTATTGAATTACAAGTAGGTTATGAAACTATTTCGTTTTGGGAAACGGTTGAATTGATTGAGAATACAATATACTAACGAAAGTATTCACATGATATTATACAACAGCCATCCTCCAGAACATGTTTTAAGTAGTTTTGCATATCAAATAGCCAGCAAGTTAGCTGAAATTGAAAGGGAAGATTGTCTGTCCATCCTCTACATGTGGTCTAACTTAGTAATGGCCATCTACTATTTCTTGAACAGCAATGAAAGTTTACAGAGGTTTTTTTCCATTAGATAAAAGTTCAGAGAGATTGAGTTATGATTATTTACTGATACTTTCATTACCATCTGAAATCTGGTGGCTACAGTTACTGAATGAAGCCTCTCCATTAGACACAATCAACTAGGATCCAAATCCTAAAGGTTGATTGTTTAGTGTATAATGAGGGGAAACATATTCAAACTATGGAAAACAAAGTAGGAAAAGAAAAGGCTGACTTGGTAAGAAACGGATCTTCTTCTCTATATGTAGATAAGAGGGGAAGAGAGAGGGCCACATGGAGAAAAATCTTCAAGTTTTTTCATCATACCTCTTCATAAAATGTCATTGCAGTTATACAGCATCCCGCTATAACAAAATATTCATTTGACACTAATGAAACCAGAAAAAGAAAAAGGAAAAGCGTTAGAGGTTAAATGATAAAGCCTCATCAAATATATTTAGATATCTACCTTAAACTATTAGCAGATGCGGCCTGATTATCCGCAAAAAAAAAAAATTAAAGTTGTCTACTAAAACCACATTTCAGTCTTCAAAACCAACTTGTACATTCTTCTTCTGTGTGATGATCAAAATAACAATTTCCAATACAACAATGGAGAATGGCATGGGCAACCTTATTGAGCATGGTCATGCAAGTGCAAGCACAGAGTTTTCCTTGTCATTGTACCTAAAATTACTAGGTGCAATTTGTCTTTTATTCTAAGTGGTCTCGTGCTAACTACCTGGTTCCACTGATCTGTGGAACATAAAGCCAATGTGCTACCCTGCCAAGCTAATTGTGTATGAGACTATGAAGGTAATAAAGGAAAACCAACTACATGAAATGGGACTGAATGACACAAAGAATGCTCATTGTTTTCAATGTAACAAGATGTAGAGAATGGTGATTCATTTATATAGCCCAAACAAAAGATATAAAATAGCCACATAGATATGAGAAAATACCAGTTAACTTATCATTAATCGACTCAGTTTTCTTCTGCAACTCAATCTTTAGTTTCAGAATGTCTTCTCAGGCTAGACGAACCTCATATTCACTGAGTGCTAATTTTTCTTCTAGTTCTTCTTTCTCCTCCAACAAACTCTAAGGGTCAATGACTGCTTTACAGGAATGAAGAGGAAAGAAAAGACATTTAAAAAAAAACACTTTGAGCATGCATGGCAATATAAACATTTCATTGAAATATAAAAAAGAGAAGGTACTAAGTGGTTAAGAGGTCCTATTAAAGATGCTAATTCTTAAATCTTCAAAGTAACAAATATGAATAACATGGTATGAACACTACCAGTACTAGGAACTCCCTATTTTGATAATATAACATAAACTGACATAAATTCTTTAGTTCCATTTCGTAAAAGATATCAAATTCATCTTAGATCGGTTAACTTATTAATAAAGCAAGCTCATTGGAATATTATTAGAAGGCTCACCATTTTTATGTAAGAATAAAAAAATAATAATTATTAAAATATTATATGTTTAATAAAAAAGAGAATTCAAAAATAAAAATTGAAAAAATAAAGGGTTTAAATTATAACGAGAATAATAAAGAATAAAATGGTAGAATATGTAAGAATTTAAAAAAAAATTGTACAGTTCAGCCAGAAAATAAAAAAAAAAGATTAGAGAGATTGACAAAAATAAAACTAATAGGATTCATTAATTATATATTATTTATCTAAGATATTAAATAATATATAAATATTAAAATAATACTTTTTATTAGAACCGTTTCTTCAACTGAATTTACATGGGAGATAAATGGGCATTACTAGAACACAAAAGACATGAGTACCATGCATTCTGGCACAACAACAAATTTCAAGGAATAAAATAGATAAATAACAAATAATGCACAGCAAAAAGTTACTTTCCGTACATGCAAGTCCATTGCTAATTTACTTGTATTAATCCATCTAAAAATAACATATGCAATTTAATTACCATAACACCTTTTGCTTATTTTATATTAATTGATTAATTGTATTTACATTAATAATTTAATTGTTTAACTGATTTTATTTTTAAATTTTTAATAAAAATATGTTTATTTACGTAATAAAAAAATAAAGTTTTTTTTTTTAGAAATAAAAAATAAAAAATATATATATAAAGAGAATGATATCATATAATTAAATCAATATTATAATATTGGTTATCTTAATAGTATCACTATTTTATGTGTTGTATTTTTTTATCTAAATTTTTGAAGTTATATCTTATTAAAAATAATAATTTAATATCATTTATCATTTAATTAAAATATATATATATGTAATGATATAAGTGTGAAATTATAGAGAATTTTTGTATATTCATTAAATAAACCATTTGTGAATTTATTTATTTTTTTAAGAAAAAATAAAGAATCCAACCCCAGTTACCCTATCCATGCCCAATTTCTCTCATGAACGTGAGAAAACTTTAATTTAATCAATCACACCCAATCCATCCCAAAACACAATAACTACCTTGTATACACCTTAATTTGTTTTATCATAAAGCTACCATTTTCGTTAAATAATACGAAAATATAGTAAAAAAGCTGCCCAAATTACGTTGAAGGAGACAAAAGTGGAGAGAAATAAAACTGTTTTTGGTTCTTGGACGGAAAATAATACATATTTTAAATATATTTTTTTATTAAAAATACATATAAAAATTACATCAAAATGATACCAACTTAAAAATTTGAATAAAAAATAAAATGATCTATTAATAGTTTAAATAATTAAGTATTATATAGGTTAAATTATTATATATATTAATACTTAATTAAAAATTTCAAAGTGGGTAGACATCAGGATCTAACGCGACCTAACATATTAATTAACGCAATATGACGTCGTCTGATGACTCATATACGGATCATGTTGGGCCTCTGCCCTTGATCCATAAAACTTCGGCCGTGCTCCTATTAATACATGCATACCCACTATCACTAAGACACTTACTATGTTAGTTATATAATTATATATTTTTATATTTATTGGATATTTAACTTGAAATAGATTATGGGCAAACGGGGTTTGTATGGCAGTTAAGAATGAGTTTGGATATTTACAGTTATTTATACCTTCGGGATAGTTTCTCCTATTAATTTTAAATATGGAACAATTTTGGATATTATTTGACCATAAAATAACAATTTTGATAGATATACAGTTATATTAATATTCATCATCATACATATTTGATATATATTTATTAAAACGATTTTAATTTTAAATATTATATATTATTCATCTTGTCATGTTAAAAATTATCTTTGAAATGTAACAAATTTTAAAAAAAATTTAGGTATAAATTTTACACTTCGATTTAAGGATAATTATATAAAAAAAAAATATCCCATTCATACCAAGAACATTTATAGTACTAGTATGACACGACTCAACTCATCCCTTTATAAGTTAAGGATAATATATTGTGTCATGTTGTTTTTTTGTAATCATAAATATCATGTTATGTTATATAGAATTTTTAATAAATCATGTCTGTGTTGATTCTTTTTACACACTAAACTATATATAAATCAAAGATATATAATAATAAAGTGTTTATGACACTAATTAGATTTCACCTATGAATGTAAGTATACATATGTAATAAAAACACATTTTTGTATTTGTAACTTTAGAGGCATTGATTATATTAAAAAAATTATAATTATTGAATGGTGATATTATTATTATATTAAATTTTTAATTAAATTTTTTTTATATAACAATAATGATATCGAAATATAATTAATAATAAAATATAATAAATAATTTATTCATTTTATTACAATAATAACAAAAATTATAATATCTTGTATATTTTTATTATAATAATAAAATAATAATTTTATTAATATAATTATACTTTTAGATATATATAAGGGTATAATAATATTAAAGTCATAAAATGAATAATCAAATAATATAAATTTACACCAACATCTTTTATGTTGTGAAACATCTCAATATTATGAGAAAATAAATCATTTTTTTAGTTTTTAAAATAATTTTAGCATATGAAATATAATAGATATGAATGTAAATTTATGTAATATTAACCTCTGTTATATCATATAAACCAATAATAAAACTCATTTTTTATGGAGTAATGCTAACTAGTAATACTTAAATAAGCATTTACATGCATTATTATTTTACTTATATAATTATCATTAATTAAAATATATATAAATTAAAGGAATTATATATTATTTTGAGAGTAATTAATATTTATAATCTTCACCAATCACCTATCGAGAATAAATAAATTTGAATTTATCACATTATAAAGATTAAAAAATTAATGAATAATTTATCTATAAATATGAAATAGATTTTAATAAGATATATTCAATTATCATACACTGAGTCATGATAGAAATATTACTTCGTTTAGTAATCATATATATAATTTTCCTTATCTATATCTCCTTCACAGATGACATGCCGAATAGCACATTCTGCTGAAAACAGTTTGCTCCATTTCCAGCTAACATTTGAAGAAATGCACTCTATGCGGGGGTCTTGGTCTTCATGACGACATCTTTTATGTCATGCTACAAATAATTGTGCTGCATAACAAGCAAGCATAATTAAAAGGCCGCATAAAACAATATATTATCATTGCAAGATAAAACCCATCTTATTTTTCACTCCAACTTTCCAAGATAATAAAAAAAAATCGAAGGCATGGCTCACGAGTCATGACTGCATACGAATCGATTTGCTTAACACTCAGCTTGGTGGACCACGGAGAACTTTCAACTCTATGCTTTATTAGTCAAATTGTTAACACCATATTTCCACTGCGCTTTTAACGCCAATCAATATTTTAGATATCGCCTCCAATTGCGCTAGAATGGGATAAAGGACAAAAACAAGTGGAGGATAATCTTAAATTGAGAAGAAACCATCATTTCATTAAAAAAAATTTAATTGATGTTTAGATTTTATTTGTCTCAAGATATATATTAACAGTGTTTAACCCCTTAACAAAAAAAAAGCATTTTAATAGTAATATCATTTAAATAATTATTTTTTTGTTCTTAAACAAACATTTTTGTTTTTTATAGCTAATAAGTTAAATAATAACATTTATAATTTAAAACATTAAATAACACAAAAACATAATTTAAGAAATTTGTGGGATATTTTTCTATAAACTTATTATCCACAAGTCGGTTTTTAGCATTATTGTAAAGGAGGAAAGGACTGATGCTTCTCTAGAAAATGAAAATATACTAGTTTAAATTTCTACACTCAATTATTATTTGGTCAAATAGTTAATTACCAACCTAATCCTGAAAAGGCAATAGTTCCATTCTCCAATACCATGTGTCGTTTTGGTTAGAAAAATAAACCTAATTAGACACGTCTTTATGGTCTTTATAGTGCTTTTTAAGCATATCCTAGGCTGGTCATGAAATAATGAAAAGAAAGAACATTTTTACTGCTGAGAATTATTTTAAAAAGAAACCAAAGCAAACATAATTACATACTCAAATAGTCCACATATCACATTTTTTAATTACCAGCTTTAGGATTTCTTGAATACAAATGTCAATAAAGATAAGCCATTTCACTTTGTACTTGCTGAACAAAGAGAGATAGAAAGATCTCATACTGCAGAACCTCTCTTCTGCTTTTCAATGTTTCTTTCCAAATTGTCTTTCACATTCTCTTTGTTTACGATCATTGATCATAACTAGTGAGTATTAGTGCATAAGGCAAAAGTACCCAGTTATCATTTTGCTTCTATTTTAGAGAAGTGCACTTTTTTCACAATGACTGTAGTTCTTAGACTGGTTTGTTTGCTTTTCGTTCTATGCTGCTACTCTGTATTCGTGGTTTGTCTAAATGAAGAAGGATTAGTCCTTCTTTCCTTCAAAGGATCGTTCAAGAACTCAGAAATTTCTCTTACTAACTGGAACTCTTCTGATGAGAGCCCATGTTCATGGTCTGGGGTGACATGCAGGGAAGAGAAAGTCATCTCCCTCAGCATTCCAAACAAGAACCTTTCTGGGTTTCTTCCAACTAGTCTTGGTAATCTCTCTGCTCTTCACCATCTCAATCTTGGGAACAACGATCTGTTTGGAAGCTTGCCACCAGAATTATTCAATGCAAAAGGGCTACAGAGTTTGGTCCTGTCAGGTAACTCATTATCAGGGAACCTTCCTTCTCAACTAGGGCAGCTCAGTTACCTCCAAACCTTGGACCTTTCAGAGAATTTGATCAATGGTTCAATACCTTCATCCATATTTAATTGCAAAAAGTTGAAGATACTAGTTCTTGGCAAAAACAACTTTTCTGGTTCTCTTCCAGATGGGTTCGGAACTAGTTTGACAAATCTTCAAAGACTTGATCTTTCCTTCAATAGACTTAGTGGTTCTATTCCAGATGACATTGGTAACTTGTCAAACATAAGAGCAAATCTTGATATGTCACACAATTTGTTTAGAGGTCCTATTCCAGCAAGCTTAGGAAGCCTTCCTGAAGCAGTTTACATTGATCTCAGTTACAACAATCTAAGTGGAGCCATTCCACAAAATGGTACTCTTCAAAATGTAGGACCAACTGCATTTGTAGGCAATCATTTGCTCTGTGGACCGCCATTGAAAATCCCATGTTCTGCAGGAACTTCTGATCTGAATTCTCAGTCCTTGGTTCATAATCCAACTACAAATTCAGGTGGCAACTTTGGCAAAAGGGGGAAACATGAAAATTTTTACGCCCATGTCCTGATTACCATTGTTCCAGCTACCTTGGTGGGATTCTGTCTCATACTTTTCTTGTTAACCTATTTGCACAAGAAGGTTTGCAGCAATAAAAGGGCTGAACTAGTCGGTACCTGCAAATTTGAAGATAGGTCGACGGCAAAAAAGGATGTCTTTTGTTTTCCAAAAGATGCCTTGGAGACACTGTCAGAGAATATGGATCAACACAAATTTGTGCGGTTAGATTTGCACTGTGATTTTAGTCTTGAACAACTCTTGAAAGCATCAGCTTACATACTGTGTAAAAGTGGTACTGGGATTCTCTATAAAGTAGTTCTAGAAGACGGACTAGCCTTGGCAGTTAGAAGGTTGGGAGATGGAGGGTCTCAAAGGTTCAAGGACTTTCAAACTGAAGTAGAAGCTATTGGAAAGATCAGACACCCAAATATTGTGGCTCTTCGAGCTTATTGTTGGTCCATTGAAGAAAAGTTGTTGATATATGATTATATACCAAATGGTGACCTAGCCACTGCTATTCATGGTAACTCTCAGTCTCTCTTGTCCTTTTCTAACCAAACTGGTACATTGAGATTGCTCTGCCATTTATTGGTTCATATTTCTTTACTTTTGTTTTCCTGAAAAATGATATGCTCTCCCACCTGGTGGATACCATAGCATGTCTACCTTCAAGCACCAAGTCATTTCTCTTGTTTCCAATTTGAAGCCCAAAATATCACTTATATATCACCAAATTGGTCCCAAAATAACATTTAACTTGTATATAACTTATACATATCTACATGTTTAGTTAATGTATAATGTATTTGTATATAAATGAATATACAATATGTACAAATGACATGCTTTTGGAACCAATTCGTTTATGCACAACTCGTACATCTTGTTTAATGCCCGAGCACCTTGTTTTGTAAAAGGTTGTCTTGATTACATATGGTTTTGATTATGTGAATTTAATAAACAGGGAAAACAGGAATTCTATACTTCACGCCACTTTCTTGGCCAGTTCGTCTGAAAATAATGAAAGGAATAGCAAAAGGTTTAGCTTACCTTCATGATTGCAGTCACAGGAAGTATGTCCATGGGAACTTAAAGACCAGCAATATACTTCTTGGACATAACATGGAACCAATTATCTCAGACTTGGGACTCGGCCGCATTGCTAAAATAGCAGGGGAATATGCTGCTTCGAGTTTCGAACAAACTGCCACTGAAACAACAGCACAGAATTTTCCACATGAACCTGTGACAATAAATTCACCATTCACGGTAGGATCATATTATAAAGCTCCTGAAGCTTCAAAAGGATCCAAGCCATCACAAAAATGGGATGTTTTCTCATTTGGGGTGATTCTGCTAGAGATGATTTCAGGAAAGCTGCCACTGATTCGAACTGGTGGATCAGAAATGGAGTTGGTTCTCTGGTTTCATCTAAACATTGAAGAAAGTAAGCCGCTTCTTTATGTACTGGACCCCTACTTGGCAAATGATTTAGATATGCATAAGGAGATAATTGCCGTGCTAAAAATTGCTCTGGCTTGTGTGGATAAGAGCCCTGAAAGAAGACCTTCAATAAAGTTTGTATTTGATAATTTGGCCAGATTGATTTGATCAACTTTGTACTGTAATTGATGATCTAGAGCCCTCTTAGCAATTATGCCCCAAGAAAGTGCAAGAAAAGTGCACTTCCCCAAAATATATCATATAGTATAGTTTAGATAAGTCTCCATTATCCCATTTCAAGTCAGGTTCAAGCCACAAGAGTTACTACTATTACTGTGATTAAAAAAATATCAAATTCGCTCTCTTATTCCTCTGACAAAAAAAATTTGTTGTTTCTTTGCTCTTTTAACTCCAAAAATTATTTTATCATATAATTATTCAGCAACCCTTCTATGCTCCCTAAGGAAATTTCATTTCTTGTTTCTCGCCTCATAATAAAATCAGCTTTCAGGGTCAAAAAAGTCAATAGAACGTTAGGAATAGGAATAGTGTGACATGAATAGTTCGCTACTGTGAGATAAACACGTTAAAATTCAATATGGAAAATGTCTCCACAAGCTTCAGCGTCATTAATGTTGTTCATACCGAGTACATGAAAGAGTTCATCAGAATTGGCTAAAAGTGAATAAGTAACACTCGGTAACCACAGGTAGTAGATTATAATCTAATGCATCCACACCCATTAATAATGAACTACAAACACTAAAAAGGAATAGATAGGGTACAACAAAATCACTACAGTAAGTTTAACTTATACATCTTTGTTTTGATTTCTGCATGTGTAATATGATATAATCTATTTATCAAATGACAACAACAGTAAACAACAAAAAAAGCACGAAATGAGAAAAGAGGAGTAATAAAGAAAACAAACCACTGGCTTATCTCCATGTTACCAAAACAAAAATCAAGCATGAAGGTCCATTGTTACCATTGTTTGTCCGTGGAAATAAAATCATTGTGGCTGCAAAGTTCCAACCTGTTGCTTATTATTATCCATATGTAACTGCACCAAAGCTTCCGATAACAAATTTGATGCGGCATTGGTCGTGCTTGGGAACTTGGAAGGGTTAGAAGGTGGCGGGGGTTGAGATTTGTATATGTCTATGAATCCAGGAGCATCCTCAAACTCATTGCTATATTTAGGAGATTCTCCATAAGCAGAAGCAAACTGAGGCTGCTGCTGCACTTGAGAAAGGGAAAATGTTTCCATCTGATTTTCATTATGTGGTACATCTGGAATAACAAAATGGTCTGTCTTGTAAACTTGTGAAGCTAAATTAGGCGAGGCATCAATAAACATGGGCTTTTGAGTTACTTGTGAAGTTATATAGGAAGCATTTGGTCGTACTGCGTTTTGACTAGACATATGGTAAGGTTGTGTTGGTGCAACTCGCAAGACGTATACAGGTAATGGTTGGTTGGGCTGATAACCAAGCTGCACAAGCTGTTGATGCATTTGTGGATGAGACAAAGGGTAGAAGGATGAAATTGGCATCAAGCCGGCAGTATTTTGGGGCAGTATGTAAGGTGAACCCACATGAACATATTGCAATTGTTGTTGCTGCAACTGATCAAAAGTTGGAGATGATAAACACTCAGAAGATTGAACAGTTTTATGTGCTTGGATTCCGGTGAAAACATCAGAAACTCTAATCCCGCACTGAGCACAGTCAGATGAAACCCTGTTATCAGTTGAAGAAAGATGAATAGCAGGGTCTTGAAAATCTGCAATTTGTAGGTTAGAAGTTGCAGCCGAAACACTGCTACCACTGTTGCATCACAGACCAGAAAAAGTCTCAGACCACCATCATAACATTATAAAAGATTCACTAAAAAGCAGCCAAAGTCTAAATGTCACAATATGCAATTTCTCTTCCTCTTTTTTAACTTGATAAAAGACTACTATCCTAGGGGTTTGAGGAAGGAGATTTCTAAAGCAATGCGACAAATGTGCACAGTGGCACACCAAGACTCAAACTCACGCTGTTTGGCATGGGGCACTACACACTTACCATTACCATTAGAATACAGGGCTGTGGGCACAAAGTCAAATTTCTCACTATAACAATCAATGACAATGTAAGAAAGCCAAGTACAAACATTTTACTTCTTTGGAGAACCAATGTTAAAGGTTCTAAGTATCGTTTTAATTCTCGTTTCATCGATTTTATAAGCAACCAAAATATTAAGAAAGTGCACAAATAACTAAATAAATAAAGCAAACTAAACAGTTGGAACAGACCATTTAGTGAACCCCACTAGTGTACCTTAGAATAGATTCGAACGGGGTCGCTTTAGCCTTGTTATCCTGCAAATCACCCACATTATCCTCAACATTTGCGCAAATAGGAGCCAAATTAGAGGAGGAAGCCGAAGACGAAATGGATTCAAAGGACGAAATAGTATCCAAAAGCAAAGATTCAGCCGTAGAACCAATCCCATTACTCAACTCCCCACCACTTAAACTATCACTACTCTGGGCATCACCATCAAAACCCACCAAGGAATTCCTTCTCTTTTGCATAACCTTGGCACTTTTAAGCGCATCAAAGAACCAAGACTCGGTCTTTGGATGATGCATAACGGAATGAGCTTTCGACTCGTTCTTGGAAATACGAAAAAGGAACAATCTAATACGGGAACGAGTAAATGAAAGGCGGTGGAGTTCATCGAGCATAATAAGCAAGTCCTCATCGGTCAAGAGAGAAATGAGAGAGTCGAGGTCGTGCTGGGGAAGCTGGTATTTGAGAAAAAAAGGTGGTGTGATGGAGAGAGTGGAGGAAAGGTGGGCAGTGAGAGCAGAGAGAGTGGTGGAAATTATGGGGTTGATAGAGATTATACGAGTCTCGCCACCAGCGTAGCAGAGAGACTTGATGCGTGGACGGGGTACTATGTGTCCGCCATAGCTACACATTAGTCGGAGCTTTGAAGCGGCTGTGGATGGGGGTGGCGGTGGTTTGTCCATGGGTGCTCTGCTTTGGTTAGTGGAAAGATCTAAGACTGCGTTTGTTTAGAGTAGGGGACTTCGGAATCCGAGAGTAGTACCGATTACCGACTATTTTATGGAGTTTTTTTTAACACCCATAAATAAAATAAAAACAAATTTAAATAAATGTATAGTTACTCAATTAAAAAGATTACATTATATATCATTTTCATAATTAAAATAAAAAAAAAACATGTATTATTTTTGTTATAAATAAAAAATGTTAGTTTTATAATTTCATATTTATATAATAGTTTTGTAGTTTTTAATATATATTATATTTATATAATAATATTAAAATTAAATACACTCTTAATCTTTATTTTTTAATCATAAAATAATTTAATTTATATTATTTACAATAAAATAATTTATTTTTTATTATTTTGAACATAGAACAATTTAATCATCATCCTTAAAAAAATAAAATTAATTTATATTTTTTAAAATTTACAAGAATAGCATGTTGTTACGTTTGTGGTATTAATTAGTAAAATCATCTTTTTACCTCAAATATATTTATTTTTTATTTTACTTGTGCTTTCTCTGTAACATTCCAAAAAATAAATCATATTTATAAGTTCAAATTTTATGTCTTAATTAACTTGTAGATCTTTCCATCTCTGGTCGCTTATTATTTATATGTGAGCTCTGCACTTAGATATTAGATATTGTATTTAATATTTACAAATTTAAAATAATATAAATTAAATTGTTTTATTAGCAAAAAAATAAGAACTAAATTATTTTATTTAAAAAATAAGGATCAAATTTATCTATCATTAAGAGCTAAATTGTTTCCTAACTTGAAAAATAAAAAAAATAAAACGAAAAACATATTTAACCCTAATATATATTTACAAAAAAAATTAACATACCATATAGAACTTTTACCCATTTAATACTATTATTGTTTGAGCTATGAAAATTTGAGAAAAATAGAAAGGCAACCAATAAAAGGAAAAATATATATTAGAAATTGTTTTTAGTATAAATTGTATAATTTTTGAAAAGAAAAATGAGGAAATTTAATTTAAAGTAATCATAAAAGTAAAAATATAAACTTGATCAATTTTTAATCAATGTAAAATATTAATAAAAAAAATTAATTTTTTTACATTATGAATTTCCGTGTATATTTTATTTCACATTTTTTATTTTTTTTAAATATTGATATACCCATCACTAAAGTAAAGAATTAATAGTATATTTTTATATAATTTTAATATTAATATGTATTTTAAAAATATATATATATATATAAAACTTTATTCTATATAAAACTGCTATTGTTTAAGCTATGAAAATTTGGTGAAAAAAATCAAAGGCATAAGAAAAAATATATATTAGAAAGAAAAAAAAAGATTCAGTGCATACACTAATGGAAGCAAAGTCAGCAAACTAGCAAACAAGTTTTTATTTATTATTTTTGTATTTTATATTAATTATATTATTTTTTATCTTGATTGAATATTAAATATTTAATTTTTTCAAAAATAAACCGTCGCTAATTTCTCCTTTTCGGGTTGCAATTTTGCAAATGTGCAATTGCGTATTATTGTTAGGTTGACAACTGGCTTGGACAGAGCATGTCTGGTTACCACGTAATCACAATGTGGGATTTACTTTCCACGTCTCCTGTTATCGAATAGGAAAAGCTACATATATATTAATTAAATTTTCAATTTTGAATTTTCAACGTTAATAAGTATGGAAAAATGTTCGCCTTATAAATGGTATAATTATGTTACTTTTAGGTCAAAGTTCGTAAATATTTATTTTGTAAAAATAAATAAAAAATATAAATTTATTACTTAATAAAATATTTTTTTACAAAAATATAAATTTATGATTTTTTTATAAAGATAATAAACTTATAATACTTTTCCTAATAAATAAATATTAAATTATATTTTTAATAAAGATAATATATTTAAATTATCCTTTTTCATGAAGGATAATTATTTAAATTTAATAGATATATAATAATATTAATTAATCAGTAATAATTATTATTGTTTTAAATTTTTATGTTAAATATAAAAAAAATCTTTAAGAATAAGGAGATGAAAAATTAATGTAATTTTTTTACATAAAAGTGTGAAAAATATTCTTAAGATTTTACATAAAGGTGTGAAAAACAAATATGATTAGCAATGAGTAATCTTTAACTTTATAAATTAACATATTTAATGTAATAAAAATAATTATATTATATAAAATAATTATTAATAAAAAATGTATTTATTATATAGATATTTTGATATTTATTGGGTAAAAAAAGTAAAAAAAATTAGTGTAAAAAATATTAAGGATTATCGATCAAACATGATGATTTTTTATATATACATATCATAAGTGAGTTTATCGAATACTTATTAAATATGTAATTATTAATAGTATAAATTATCATCTTTAATGCGATAAAAATGATTTATAAAATATGTTTTTATTATATAAATATTTTGATATTTATTGGTGTAAAAAAATTAACAATAAAATATAAAATATGTATTTATTATATAAATATTTTGACATTTATTGGTATAAAAAAAGTAAAAAATGATTGATATAAAAAAAACTACAAAAAAATTATTGTTGAAAAAACATAGTTGTTTTTTATATATAAATATATTATAAATGGATTAATTGAATACATTAAATATGTAATCATTAACTTTATGAATTATCACTTTTAATATAATAAAAATAATTGCATTATAGAAGATAACTATTTATAAAAATATATTTATTATATAAACATTTTGATATTTATTGATATAAAAACTAAAAAATATATATTTATTATATAGACATTTTGATATTTATTGATATAAAAACTAAAAAATATATATTTATTATATAAACATTTTGATAATTATTGATATAAAAACTAAAAAACATATATTTATTATATAGATATTTTGATATTTATTAATATAAGAAACCTAGAGAGAAAAAACCATAAGACTTTTTATATATAAAGATAATAATTAATGGTATGAATTGTAATTCTTATTATAATAAAAATATTGCAATATATAAAATACTTATTTATAAAAAAATTATTTATTATATAGATATTTTGTTATTTATTAATGTAAAAAAACTAATTAAAAAATATAAATATGTATTTATTGTATAGATATTTTGATATTTATTGATGTAAAAAATTAATAAAAAATTATAAATATATATTTATTAATGTAAAAAAAACATCAACTAATCCATCAAAACTTTTTTTTATATAAATACATTTATATGAAGTTGGGTATAGAATTATAACACGTAATATTTACACTAATTTGAGTAACTAGTTGTATCATAACTTTAAGAAAATACACAAAAGTATTATATTTCATAAAAATATATCAAAAGTTTTATTGTTTTCAAATACATATAATTTGATATAAAATAATCATAAAATAATAAATTTGATTAAGTTTTATCAAGTTTGATTAATATAAAATATTAATTAATAATTTTTTTATGATAAATTTATTATTATTATTATTTATAATTCTTACATATATTTTATTTATTTTTTTAAATATCAATAATGTAATTTTTTATAAAATAATATATTTGTATATAATTTGAATATTTTTAAAGAGTTACAATAGTTGATTATAGTTTTACCCATATTTATACTACAGATGTACTTTACATATACTCTGAAGATCGAGAGAAAATTTGTATCATAGCGATCGCAAATTCTCAATTAAACTTTATGACTTTACCAATATCATTATAATTCAAATTAATTATAATAATTTCCTATTTACTCAATTTAAATGAATAAAATATATTAATATGAAGCTCATTAAGAATATCACATTAAATCTTACTTATGTATCTATTTATGCTATATGTAAAAATTTAAATTATATCTAATAATTTTAAACAAAAATAATTTATATTACTCTTTATATTTTATTTAAAAAATTTAAAAATAATAATCTAATCATCATTTGCTTTCGTATCTCTTTTTTCGAACTTATTACATAGATTGATTTAAATTTAGAGTAAAATTATAATCAATTTAATTCAATTAATTTTTGAAAAATCATAAACTTAAATCAATAAATTTAAAAAATAAATCTAATTCAAACTAATTTTATTGGTTTTGTTTCTATCAAGAATTTTTTTTCTATTTCTGCTAATGGATTTTATTCATTAATCTTATTTTTAATTCTTGTATTCTAATTTTTAATGTTAATTTTATAATAATTTTTAAATTTCAATCACTTACTTAATATCATTTTTATATCACGTATATATAGTGCAAGAAATACTCAAAAGAAATGCAAATATGCAATAGTAAATAGTAATAAACAAGATTCACTAATTTTCATGTCTTATACATCCATAAATCATGTTATGTAAACTCTAACCATAAAAATATGAAAGTTTATATAATTATAAATTATAATTGATAAATAATTAAATAATATAGTATTAGTGTCTCGTATAAAGAAGAAAGAAAATAAGACATAATATCTAATTTATAAATTTTTGCATAAATTTTACTTAAATATCAAAACATTAATAAAAATAGGCCAAATATGTTTAGTTCACGTTAATAAATTATAAAAAAAATTAATTCTAAAATACTATTTAAAATGAAAAGTTGTAGATTTTATATATAGAATCATAAACATAACAATAAATAATAAAATTAAAACTTCATCAAGAAAATAATAGAGTAAATAAGATAGGGAATAAAACTAAAACCTAAGAAGATAAAGATTAAAAAAATAATTATTTTAAAGTTTATAAACCTTAAATAAAAATAATAAAATGAATGGATTGGATTGGTTTGGTTTGATTTTAAATTAGTTTAAATAATTGAGAATAAAAAACTAACTCAATATTAATCAGTTTTATAATAGTAAAATTCAACTTAAACCAATAAAATTTTAAAATTAAAAATATTAAATTGAATTAATTTAGATATATTATATTGAGTTGGTTACATTTTGTACTCTACCGACAGAAACTCGTATAATTGGTTATTTACAAGTTGTTAATCGATATCAGTTTAATTTCACAATCTCATTTTCTCAGGGCTCCTTCAGAACCGAAGTACTCCAAAACCTTTTTTTTTTTTTTTAATTCTCAATTGCGTTTATTCAAATGAATATATTATATTTTTTAATTTCGTTGCCAGGTAATGTAAATGTATTAGTTGTTTAGACAACAAAATTGTGTCTTTAAATCTCACCGTTTCCAACCTTTAAAAATATGATCAAAATGTTCTTACAACTTTAATTATAAATAATAGTAGATTTTGTTTTTTTAGACTATCTTTTAATTCATTTAATAAATAACATCAAAACTTTGTTTCTAAAAATTGTTTTCAAAATAATGATATATCATTAAGTTAAAGTGTAATATTATATTCTCTTATTACTAATATCTTTTTATCTGTTTTAAAAACAATCAAATATCGTTTATATATATTGTTTAAACATTATTAAAAGTTACATTATTTAATATCTTAAGATATTTATCATAAATGTTGATAGTTAATGACCAACCTAAAATATGTATCTTATTAAGGAATAATATATGTATATATATATATATTATTGTTTCTATTACTAGTTTTGTGATTTTATTCCATGATATATTCATATTTTTTGATTCATTTCCATTATACGTGTATCCTTCTAATTTTTTATTCAATTTTTTTTTCAATTTTTTTTTCATATAGTTGTTTTAATATATAAACTATAAATTTTTAAAATAATCACGTATAACTGCATCATTGGGAAAAAGGAAAAAAACCCGCCTATAGGCTATAATTACAAAACAAAACAAAATTATTAATTGCTATAAAATTACTAATAAGTTAATAAGTTTTTTTTTTTCTTTTTTCCTAAATTGACTCCTTTTAAATGATTTTATATTATTTTAGTTTTATCCATTTTTTTATTTTTTCTAAATTAATTGTAGTTCATTTAACAATAAAAACAAAATTAGCTACAATTTAGTAAGATTAAGTTAATGATAATTTCTTCTAATTGTTTGTTATTGGATTTATAATGTTATTTAAAATAATAAGATTATTCTAATTGTTTGTTATTGGATTTATATTGTTATATCATTATTCTTATTTAGAAAATAAATATTTAATTTAAATTTTTTTGATATCATCTTCAAAAGATTTGTAACAAAATTTTGATACTTACTTTTAATTATTTATCAAATTTCTTTAATTAAATTCTTCAATTTAATCAAAATTTAAAAAAATATTTATGTATTCAAAGTTTATCTTTAACCATTTTTTTTGTTAGTTATAAGTAAGTATTTATACTCTTTTTTATCTTAATGAAATGTTTCTTACCAGATTAGTAATTTTTTTTGTTGTCATTGGCAATTTTTTTTTGTCAACATTAATAATTTATATATGTTGCAAGTTCTAATTAACATGCATGTACATACAAAGTTAAAATCATATAAACTTTTTTTACTAAATTTTACTATCTCTTTATTTAATCCAAGGAGAGGTCTCTAGTATTATTTTCTAATGTAAAAATATATTATTTCAATAAAAATAATTTCATATTTTATGGTATATTTTAGGATACGGGTGTCAAACAATATTAGTAAAATAGTAATTAAAGAGTAACATTTCGAATCTCAAGGATCGAGAGTCCTGATCAACTAAAGTAATTTTACGTGAGTCAGTATATAACATATTAATTTTTTATTTTTTATATGATCAAAATGTATAGAATATTTATTTTATATTTTAATATTATTATTAATGAAATATTATTATGATATTAATAATTTATATCCTCGTAATATCATAATATTATATAAACATGTTTTATTTTGATACAAATATTAATAAGATTAATTATAAATATAATTCTTTAGACTTTTAAAAATAATAACTAATTTTTTAACTCTTTAAATAAATTATTTGTAATAAAATTAATAAAATTTTAAATTTTTTAAAAATTAAAATATGTTTTTATAATTTTAAAAAGTCTCGATTAGTTCCATAATAATTTTTCCAAACTAATAATATATACTCCAAATGTCATCAAGGTCGCTCAAACAAATTTTTTTTCCCTTACCTTACTTCAATAAGCGAGGAAAACTGATTTTTTTTTCCTTTTTTAATTTATCAAGACATATTCAAATAGGATTTTGGTAAAATTTATAAACTTTTAATTTTTTTAAAAATTTTAGATGTATTTCTTTAAAATTTTATAAAATTTAACTATATTCAATTAAATTTTTAATTCTTTTTTTTAATTTATAAAAATCTATACAAATAGAGATTTATCCAATTATTATTTTTTAATTTTTTTAAAAAGTATTAAAGTATTCATGATTTCTGAAAATTCATTTAATTATGATTTTTTAATGTATAAATAGTGTACAATAAGTAACATCTTCTCATAAAAAAAAATTCTAACTATTTTCATTTTATTGTTTTTCTTTTTTAGTTGGTTATTTTTTCTCTATCTTTTTCTTTCTCTTTTTTTTCGGTACCTTTAACTCTCGACTCTTTTAGTTTTTTTCTTTTTTATATTTGTTTACCTCAACCAACAATCTAAGATTGTATTTTTTAAAAGAAAAAATTTCTCAAAGTTACTTTAATTTTTAATAAATGAGCACATTAATCGTATAAATATTAGAGTAAGTATTAAAAATCTCATAATTTTATATAATAAACATTTTAATCTTATAATTTATGAATTAGATAATATTAATTTTCTTATTATAAAAAATATGTATTTTTAATCCTATAATTTATTAAAATAAATATTTCTACTCCAACAATAATATTAAAAGTGAGTATTTATAGTAACTAATTTTAATAAATATTGAGATTATAGGCACACAACTTAAAAAGTACACTAATAAAGTGTTTATTTGTATATAGTAGCATAATTTTTTTGACATTTTTTCAAAAATTATGTAACATTTAATACCCAATGTAATAATTAGGGACAAATCACTTAAATTAAAAGATTATTAAATTTTTGGTGCTTATTTTCTATTTTTTTAATAACATCACGTCAAATTATTAAAAAATAAAGTAACTACAAAACTTAAATTGATTTACAATTAATTAAAATATTTTTAAATACCTACTAAACTTTAAAAAATATTTTTTCAACGCTTATTAGAGATAAAAGATATCACAATAATAAATTTTACTATAAGTTAAGAAAAGTATGTATTATTTTTTAATTAATAAAAGTCCGTCTTTATTTCTATAAAAACTTTGTATATTTTTATAACTTAAGAAAAATATAAATTGTATTAAATTTTTAAATAAAATATATAAGTGTTCTTGATATTGAGTGTGAAAAAGCAAGAGTATGATAATTTTTTTAAAATATATTAAATTATATAAATATCTCCAAAATTCTATAAATATTTTTTAAAAAACATACAAATATATTTAAATTTACATAGAATTTTTAAAAAATTAATAAAATATATATTAAGATTTTTAAAATTTTATTAAAATATAAATATTTTTAAAATTTATGAAAAAAGTTTTAAATCTTAATTGTAGGATACGAATAACTATAACTATAAGGTGATATTTGGTTCATAGAATGAAATCAGAATCAGAATGAGAATATAAAGAAAACAATTTTGTTTAATTTTACTATTATAATCAAAGAATAAATCAGTATTACAATATTTAGTTTACAATTAGAATGAAATGAAAAACACTGTAAATTACTTTAATACTCCTATATTCAGTAAAGTTTAAATAATATCGTTAATTATTATTTTTTCATCAGAAAATACATTATTGAAACCATTGCTTTCCTAATTAATTATTACTTAAAAATAAAATATATTATTAAAATTATTATTTTTCTAAATAAGGTTTAGGGTTTTGAGGTTTGAGATTTGAGATTTATGAATTTTGGTTGTGTTTTGGGATTTAGGGTTATATTTGTGGGTTAAGATTTAGAGTTAATTTTTTTTTTAAATACGGTTTAAGGTTTCAAGATTTGTGATTTATGATTTAGGGTTATATTTGTGGGTTAAGATTTAGGGTTAAAATTATTATTTTTTAAATACGGTTTAAGGTTTTGAGATTTGAGATTTATGGTTTAGAGTTACATTTGTAGATTAAAGTTTAGAGTTAAAATTATTATTTTTCTAAATAGTATTTAAAGATTTAAAATTTAAGATTTAAGGTTATATTTAATGTTGAAGTAAAATTGGAAGAAAATTTTGAGATAAAAACGAAATCTTGATTTCTTAAAAGGGAGAAAGAATTTTAATTCTTTCTTTTTTAAGAATCAATTCATTTTCATTAATATTTTTTAATCAAATCAAATATAAAATTATATGAAATCAATTCTTATTTTATTATATTACATTCCAATAAATTAAACATATTTAAAATTATTAGGTGCAGTATCTTTTAAATATTTAATTTTTTAAAAAATAAATAAATATTTGCTTACTTTCGAGTGCTTCACCGAATCACCGCGTTATAAACCTTTGATTTTCCGTTTCAGTAGAGCTTCTAGAATAAATAATAATAATAAAAAAAAATCCCCAAAAATTCCCATCAAATTTATGTAAAAAGGTCGTAGCTTTCAGGCATGAAGCTCTTTGCTTTTTGAATACTCTGTACATTTCCCCATTTTTTTTTTCATTTCAGGCTCTCAAGTGTCACTGACCTTTATCACTTATTCCTACCTCTGTTGGCTGTTGCAGGGTTAAGGCTTCTAGTGCTTTGTCAATTGAGACTGAGTAGGAAGCTTCCCACTGGTTATATTTCACACCAAGAAATTCAAATTGGCGGTAGTTTTCATCGTCTTCGGTTTTACTTTGCTCCTACGATGCCTTGGTTGGATCTGGGATCGCTTTCTATTCTTAGATTTTTCTCTGGTAACTCTCAGGTTAGTGGGTTATTGCATGCTATATTGTATGTTCAAAATTGAATGCATGTTCGACAAAGTAGTAAGATCTCAAAAATGAAAGCATCACTTAAAAGGAGTTATCTCAAGAAATTTACACTATGTTCAAAGGCATAATAGAGATTATATGTATAAAACGAATATGGGTTTGGATGATTTTGATGAAGTACAGTTTTGTTTTGGTTTTCACTTCTTTGGGTTCTTTCTGTTATTATGTATGTCTCTTATTTAAGGAGAGAGAGGGACTTATTTTGATTGATGGAATTGTAAGAATAATTAGGCTAAAGAAAAAGTCTATTTATTATCACAAGCTGGGTTCTATTATTTTATTCAATAATTGTTTACCATAACTTGTGGTATAAAGAATTGCTCTTAATTTATTATGTTTTCTTATAGCATATTCATTTTGTGTTCAGCTCATACTTTAGTTATCTAAATTAGACAAAGATTCTGCAGTTTGGGTGTAATGGATTACTGAGGATAGGAGTTATCATTTTGCAATTGAAGTAATGGGTAGCAAATGTATACTTTTAGGGCCAACATTCAGTTTTGTGCGCATCTTAGGACTTAATTTTAATTCCAAAAAGGAATTCTCCAGTGTCGAAAATATTTAATACATTAGAAAACTAATGTTAGTAGAAATTTGGGATTCCTTGGCCTAAAGCTGGGATATTTTTCCCAGTATGCTTTTGAACTGTATTGGGCCAACTTCAAGCTCAAGGCTTTCACAGTAAAACACTGTTGTCCAATTCCATGCAACTTATTTTGATATTGCTGTTTTGAGCACACACAAGTACTTATTTGCATACCTCATGGTTCATAGTGAAAATGAGATCACTCATGTATGGAGGTTGACTTTTTTCTATAACATGTTAAGTAGATTAATTGTTGAATAATATATGATATTTACTTTTTCATGACCTAAAATCTTCCAACCTGGGCTATAATGTGCCTAAAGGTTGCTTCCATCTCCATTTTACCTATACGCTCTTCCTCAATATGGGACACCTTTGTTTTCCATCTACTGCCCATTATATCTATTATACATCTATAATTGTTGTTAGTTTATTATTGATTTTGGATCTACAATATTTCAGTTCCCTTTTAAAAGATCTCAAATTGCAATTCTCTTTTTTTGCTCAGGCTCAGCCCAACAGAATGCAGGAAGTTCAGCTTGGTTCTCATACTGTAAGATCCCATGGAGTCACAGTTGCAAGGACACATATGCACGATTGGCTCATACTTATGCTTCTTGTCGTGATTGAGATCACGCTGTATGCAATCCATCCATTTTATCGCTTTATCGGGAAAGATATGATGACAGATCTTAAATATCCATTGAAAAGTAACACTGTGCCCATTTGGGCTGTCCCTGTGAGTTTTTTTATTAATTTATTTTTCTAAATGTATGCCTGGATTCCCAATATATTTTTTGAGTAACAAACTGATAATTTTTCTTGTCTTTGTTTTGTTTATTCATGTTTTCTTCTCTGGGTGTTAGATGTATGCAGTTCTGTTGCCCATAGCCATTTTTCTTGTTGTGTATTTCCGCAGGAGAGATGTCTATGACCTTCATCATGCAGTGCTAGGTATCAGAATTTACATTTTGAAATTTGATTATTAGTTGAAATTATTTTCATTAGCAAGCAGCCAACTAGCAATAGAATAAGATATGTAAGGAAGATGACTGATAATTAGGAGTTACTTGTTAATGCAGGTCTGCTGTTCTCTGTTTTGATAACTGCAGTGTTAACAGATGCTATAAAAGATGCAGTTGGTCGACCTCGGCCTGACTTCTTTTGGCGCTGTTTTCCAGATGGGAAAGATGTATAGATTTCCACATTCTTTGTCTATGATAGTTTTATAACCTGGTTCTTTTTTAGAAGTAAATGTCTATCATGTAATTTGGCTATAAAATATTGCACATCAGGTTTATGATCAGTTGGGAAATGTTGTATGTCATGGTAACAAGGATGGCATAAAAGAAGGACATAAGAGTTTTCCTAGTGGTCATACTTCATGTGAGTACACTTGTATCTATGCTTTTATGTTGCCAGTCTGTTTTAAGTTAAGCAAAACAAGAGGGTCTTACATTATCCACGAAGGTAATGGTGTTTTTATACAAGAGAATGTTATTGTAAAAGCTGCTTTAATTTATACAGCAGCGGTAATTTTACTTTTTCTTTGCAGGGTCCTTTGCTGGTCTGGGTTTTCTTTCTTTATACTTATCTGGGAAAATAAAAGTATTTGATCGTAAAGGCCATGTTGCAAAACTATGCATAGTTTTGTTTCCTTTACTTTTTGCATCACTTATTGCTGTTTCTAGAGTGGATGATTACTGGCACCATTGGCAAGATGTGTTTGCTGGAGGCCTCCTAGGTCTGTGTTATAATAATAAGATATCTAATCATTCTAGGCATTTAAATTTACCATACCTTTTGTTGCTTCACTTTGCTGATTGTGATGGAACAATTGTTACAGGTCTAACAATGGCTACAATTTGCTACTTACAGTTCTTCCCCCCTCCTTATCATCATCAGGGTAAACTTCTTAAGTTTTCTTACATTTGGTTTGCCTTTTTTGCAACTGTTTCCTAGAAATGGTACTTCAACAACCGTTTGTTTTAGATAACAATTTGTTCAGGACATTTGTTAAAAAACGATGAGTGATGTTCCTTCTTTGACCTTGAGACGTTTTTGTTGAAATGATAGATTTCTCCTCCCTTAGCATATAGAGTGTTTTTTGCTTTTACTGATTAAACTGGATATTTATTGATGTCTCTGTAATAGAAGAGTTGGAAAATTTACCACATTATTGGCTATTGTTTAATCTGTTTATGTAAGTTTTACACACATTCATTTTACTAAAAAAATTTCTATTGCAGTTTACACACCTTTTCCATTGATTAAATGCTTAATTGCTGATCGACTTGGAAAATGAAAGCATTAGTTTGCCAATATTTATTACATACCCACATGAAATTTGACTCATGGCATTGCATAAGAGACATTTATACCATTCCCAGTGCAATTTTAAAGATTTTGCATCCTTTCACCTCAAATCATCTCCTCTTCGTCACTATTGAACCCTTTTGATATCTATGCCGGAAGCATTTCTGAATGTTTAATCAGTTTTCTCAATTACTTACATTCAGAGGAACAAAAAATGAAACATTTGTCTTCTGAAAGCTTCTACCTGCTACTCTCTTCCCGTCTCTTTTCTTTCTTGAACTTGTCTGTTAAGTGTTTGTGGCTCTTTTAACTTTTTCATTCACATATCAATTCAGATCCTATTGAGATACGAGTTCCAAGTTTATCCATGCCCATTTAAGGGGAAAAAAAAGTGTATCCATGCCTACATGTGATTTGGCTTCTAGGCAAAGAACAGTTTTTGAAACAATAATATTTTGAAAAAGGCTTCTATTGAAGTAATGCCTGCATTAATATATTTTCTTATAAATAAGAATTATCATACAAATCAGGCTACTAATTATATGTTTGTAGGTTGGGGGCCATATGCTTACTTTCAAGTGTTGGAAGAATCACGTTCAGGGAATGCAGGAAATGGGCAAAATATGCAGACTAGTGAGGGTCAGGCTGAGAATCAGCGGCATGAACAAAGCAGCAATGGATGTTTGAGGCTAGCGATAAGAGATATGGAAACTGGGAGAAGTTAATCTTTTCGTGTCTTGCTTTTTTCTGTGACACGGTATTTCCACTCTTCATGTGTTTGTACAGATACCTGTTCTTTTTAATGCATGATCTTTTTTAAAGAATTATATTTGTAGGTAAGTTAATGATATTATCTCAACAAATGCTGTAGAGCAGCAGTATAGATATTTTTGAATTTCTGGAAATATCACCAAAAATTGTTTCCGCAATTTCCATTTTTTATTTTAGTTATTCCATTACTCTAGTTTGCAGGAGCCATATGGCGGGTTCAGTACTTTTACAATACCTCAGTTTTTATTTTGATACCTCAATTCATCTCAGTTTTCGTTAACTGGAACTATGGCTATGAGGAACTGTAATATTGACTCACAAGTTTAAAGCTTTGGGCTAAAGAGTATGGGCCTTATTGGACTTACAGGCCCTTTTTGTAAGAGAGATGCTATTTACACGCACCATTTGGCTCAATACACACCCTATTCAATAAAAAAAAATGTTTCAAGACAATATTAGCCTTATAACACATTACTAAACAAGAAAAAAAAAATTAAGCTCTACCTTGAAGAACATGGAAGAGCAATGGCCCAATACCAAAGGTTACAAGGACAGTTCCTTCAGATAAAAAGGCAAATGTTAAATTACTTTTCAGTAAACCATCTAAAGAAATTGTTTTTGAGGCCAATTTCACTTCGAAAGAATTAGGTGTCTCAGTTTCTCTTTATTCTACTTGTATAGACGTAACACGAATTGATGAATATTGCAATTTTATTCCCGTTTTTAATCAACAGAAGCCAAAAGGCAATATCTAGCAGCCAAATTTCGTCATTATTCTTCAGTGACATAATTTGTAGGTGTATTCAATATCTTTCTTACCATAATAAAGCCCTTTGAGTGAGACCCTTTTTGAATTACCTAGCACTGGGTGTGCTGGTTTCTTGGTATTCATGACCAAGGTGAGACATTTTATTTTCCCTTATATATATAAAGATAAGATATAAAATTTGAGAAGGCAAATGGTAAATGAAACAACAAAAGATTGTTAGACATGGAAATATATGGCAAAAGGTGTTTGAGATCCATAATTTTTAAACAATGAACACATTAGTTTCATAATTATTAGATTACTTATTAGAGATTCTGTAATTTTGAAAAAATAAGTAATTTAATCCCATAATTTATAAATTAATTACTATTAATCCTATTATTATGAAAAATAAATATTTTTAATTCTATAATTTATTAAAATGATCAATTAAAAATGAATATATATAATGCTTAATTTTTATAAATATTAGGACTATTTATCTCAAAAATTACGGGATTAAAATTCTTATTTACACATAAAACAAAACTAATTTGAACTTCACCATAGCTATTTCATACAAGAATGGACATAAAATAATTAGGTCTACTTTTTATTAGGAAATATTACAAATAAAAAATAATCTATGCATAAAATATAATTGAACTCACAATCAATCTACTTGATTAGTGGATTAATTTGAATTAAAATTATATCAATTATCGTAATATTATTTGAATAAAATATAAATACAATTATTTGAATAAAATTATTAAATTCAAATATTATATCTAAAGTTATCTAATAAATAAATCTAGTTAACTTATAAATCAAAAAGATAAAAATCAACTTTATCTTTAATTCTTCAATTAAATATAATTAAATTAATATATATTTTTAATAAATATTTAAATAATATTTTTTTCTTATAAAAAATGAAAACCAAACAAAATTGATTTATTAAGTTTAAATAAAAGATCAAAACGAACCTATTGAAACATCAAAAATCAATCCAAAAGATTCAATTCTTGTCCAATGAAGTCGATTTAGTTAGATTTTTTTATATCTATGTTCATCTCTAAGAAAGTGAATCTTTGAATCAATCTCAAGTTTTTTCTTTACACCCATCAGTATTATCACGGATTAAAGTAGCATTCCTTATTAGTAACTGCAATGAAGACTATAGTAAGAAATATTTGGCAACCAAAGGTTGCATGAAATGGGTCCCTCCCTGATCTAGTACAATCTTATCAACCCAAATGTAGAAATGTCTATTTTCTAACTTGATACTGATTAACATTATCAACTAATTGAAGTTGAATTGTTACTATCTTATTGTCAAATAATTGTTGGTTATACAAGCTAGACGATATTACACACACTTATTTTCTAATTTCTTAATAATAATATATTCATATCTTTATTGAATTACATATTCTTTTTTGTGTGTGTGTGTGTGTGGATTTAGGTGGTTACCAAAGTGAGGGCCACACTAGTTAGTTAAAGTTGTGATAAAGAAGCAAACCATAAAACTTTCATTATGAAACCTTAATGTTTATATCTTATTATTCAAACGCACGTCTTAATCTACCTAATGATGCAAAAAAGAGAAGACAAACAAAATGAAACCTTGAATAGAACACTAAAATTGAGCATACCTTATTTCTCTTTCTTGATATATTTGACAACTATGAAATACAGAACAAAATTAATACATAAGATTTGAAATCTCACAGCAACTCACATACTTTCATACCACGCCAAATATTTAACTTTGAAACAACCACCACCTCCTTATAAGTCCCTTCTCATTTCTCTAACTGCAAGTATAATTTATCATTATTTACATATATATCCCTTCTTCTTTCTCAAGCAAATTTTGCCTCACTCTTACATGTTCTTTCTTTCTGTTAAACATTTTGGCGCGTGGGGTTTTGTATTACACATATTCTGTTTAGGACGCTCTTAACTGTTTGGCTTCCGTTTCAAATACACATGCTGGTCCCCTCCAAGGAAAACAGAATACTCTCCGGTGATTACCAGGTGTTTTGTTGCTTACAGTACTGCTATGCATCTGACCACTGATTTGTTTCCACGATTCAGATAGATATAAATTGGCTCTTGATTATTGGAGGCAACTGAGTTTATTTTAAACTTGAAAGCATCCGAATTTTACCCAATTGGCGCAATTTTGCTAATATAAATAACTTTCGAGAACTTCACTTTGCATTCTCTCTACTGTATATTTCGAGTTTTGCTCTGCGATCCGGGTACGAACGATATAACGGATTGAGATTTTCACTCGGTTCTTCAGGTTTTGTAAGACCTACTACTACTACCACTATTTCTTCTTCTTCTCCTCATTTGAATCTCTCTGTTATATTGATTTTGTAGAATTTTCTCATTTATATGAAGCAAATATTTTCTACGTGAATCGATTTGGATTTTCGGTTTCTTTGTTGGAAAAGTATCCTCTCAGCTCATATTCGATTCGATTGATGAAGAATAAAAATATTTGGTTCTTTAGATGTTCATACATAGATTTGGTTCATTTGTACTCTTGATTTTCGGTGCTCTTTATGATTATCTGAATTTCTTTGATTAGGATATTTCATGTCGATCACATTGAAGTTAAGTATATAATTTGCCTTTTGTTATATGTTTGGTCATATCATGCTGATGATTTTACTCTTTTTTTCCTGGTATATATCTCTATTTTCAGCGGCGTTGGACTATGGAGAACGAATTTTTTTCTCATCCGCTATCGAAAACCAACGTTGCTTCTCCTAATTCACCGCCATCTACCATATCTGTCATCGCTAGCTTCAAATCTCCGGTCAAATCAACCGAAATTGGTCGAGATTTTGGCACGGAGTTTGCCTCAATGTACCGTTCGATATTCCGGCAGAAATCGCCGATCCACAGCTCACGCTCTGTCACGCCTTCGACGCGCTCAACCTCAGCGGAAGGCGAAGACACGAATGCCACAGAGCACCGACTCCAACATGCTCGCCTCATACTGGAGCACCAAGAGCTCACTGACCTGTGCAAAATCTACGGTTCTCGTATCCTCGAACTCAACGAAGAATTGGAAGTGATTTGCCGCGAGAACACCGAGCTGCGACTGGCCAACACCGAACTTGTGAAGCTTCTTTCCTCACGGGCTGCTCTCCAGAGTTTCCTTCTATCCTCATCCGGCTCTAGTCCAAGCAGGTCCTTAGTCGATGATTTTCGCCTTCTCAGCATCGGAGGAGTTTCTCCTCCTGATGTTCATGGTCCCGAAGAGGTCTTAGACATCAGTCCTACAAGCGTGATCGAAAACAACCGATTCGAGAGGCCCAATCCAGAGAGAGTCACTCTCCCGAAGAGCATTTCAGTCAGGTCCACCGTTTATCAGAAGATCAACCCACTTGTTGCAAGCCACGATGGTCCGAGTCGAGTTCTTCCTCGTTCAAGAACTCCGAGTCAACTCGCTCCTGGAACGGTGAGTTTCTTGTATCACATTATTAGATATTTTTTCTCCATTACTATCTCGAATTTCGACTTTTGTTAACCTCTTAAAGGGTGCAGAAAAAAGTGTATGTTCGTATGCCTGGGGTGGTTAGTGCAGAGAAGACAGAGGAAGAAGCAGCATTGGAACTGGAGGTGTATAACCAAGGGATGACGAAGACAGAGCTGTGCAACAAGTGGCAAGAGACAGGCACATGCCCTTATGGAGATCATTGCCAATTTGCACATGGGATTACAGAGTTGCGACCTGTGATTAGGCACCCGCGTTATAAAACTGAAGTATGCAGGATGATTCTGACTGGTGATAGGTGTCCCTACGGCCATCGTTGCCATTTCCGTCACTCGCTTACTGAGGAAGAGAGGTCACAGCTCAGGAATAGCGTTGATTAATAGTATAATTGGCTAAGATTTGAAGGATTTATAATTCCCTTGGGATTAATTGATCGACTTTTTTTTTTTGGGCTAAGAATTGATTGAGTTTTATGAATATTAATATGTATATAATAATATGTTTACAGGGGGAGATAAACTGATAAATAATAAATATGAGATAGTAAACAATAATATACCAACTTGGGTAGGAAACGAGGGTAAGGAAATGATTGTTAAGATTGTTAAAGCCGTTTAGTATTTTCTTTCGTAAGATGTCTCTGTATTTTTGGTATTTTCCTTCTTTAAGCTGGAATGAAATTAGCTTCACATTAAGTCGATTTCTTATGTTCACCAAGATTTTAATTCACAGCTATTGCATTCTGTTTGTGGTAGTGTTGATATTTTATGTCAATTAATATTCCATAGGGTATATGTCATATTTTATATTTAGAAATTTTCAAAAGATTTGTTGTTTAATTAATTGTAGTCTACGTGGGCTAAAGCGGATATTTTTATAAATAATTCAAATTATCGTATCTTTATTTATAAAATTGATTAGGTCATACTCGATTATATATCTATTTTTTTTAGAAAATGAAAATAAAAAATCATTCAAGTGTTCGGTGGTGGTTCCAAAAATAATAATAATAATAATTAAATAATTAAATTTACGTTGCTTGGTTGTGCTGTTTATGTTCTTTTTATTTTTTATTTTTTTTGTTAAAGAGAATTTTATTAACATGGCACAAAATTATAAACTTTCTTGCACTAATCCTAGATATAATTTTTTTTTTAAAAACCTAAGATTAAAAAATCATAAATGTAAATACATATCATAAAAGATGATGCTATAATCCTTCAAAAACTAACTATAATTGAGTTAGAATCGTCATCTTCATCATCTTCTATGATGAATTTGTTAAAGAACAAAACCAAATAGATTAAAATTAACAAACGTCTATTATATTACTATATATTATTTTAGGAAAAAATGTAGTTATAAAGAGAAAAACTCTTAGAGAAGGTTTTATAAAAAATGATGATAATAAGGGAAAAGGGTTGTTGGGAGAAGTGGGATGGGGATAGAGGCACTTGGGAATGAAAGTAAAAATATCCTAGATCATGTTGTGCCAGAGATGCAGAGAGAGGGTTGGATTTTTACTCTGGGTAATGTGCTTCCATTGCTATTAGCATTTACATATTATGAAAAACTTTGATTCTTTCCTCTCTCTTTTTTCTTTTTGGTTTGTGCTATTTCTGATACTACAGGAAATGCATTTAGTTCAAGTTATATAAAGAATCTCTCGAAGAAACTACTAATTTGTTTGTAAAAATGCACTGTAATTTTTCATTTATCTTTATAACTCACGAAGTTGAAGTGATAACTAATGCTTTGGGACCTAAATTTATAGCCTTTCTATGGGTGCAAACCTAACATGTTAACATTAATATTGTAGAAATATGCTCATTTTGTTGGAAACTTTTTATCTAAAACGAGATTAAGAATAAAAACACAACAATTGGATTGAAAATGACTAAATTTTATTAACAATGATTTTGGCTTAAATAGCCATTTAATACATGAATATACGATCTTAACAAAAACGAAAAAACAACTTACTTAGCGAAAAAACTACAATAAACTACAATAAACTCCTTCATTTCCTCTATTAAACTAAATGTTGTAAAGCAATTAGTTTATACCAAAAATTTCACATACTCACGTCAACTTTCGAAGCTTTTGAAAAACTTCAAGTTTCAATTGCACCCTCTTTAGTAAGATTCTTTAATAAATGAAACTTCACATTAATATACTTGCTACGATCATACATAAATGAATTTTTAAACAGCTTAATGGTTGAACTGTTATCACACATCATAATAGTACAACCTCCATCAGAATAACCTAGCTCCTTTAAAATTGTCTTCATCCAGACTCCTTGACAAACATAGAATGCAATTGCCATAAACTCATCTTTTGTGGTTGATAAAGTCACAATATGATGCTTTTTTGAACACCATGAAACAACACTTATAACTCATTAAAAACACGTATCCATGTGTACTCTTTGTGTCTTCTATATCTCTGGCATAGTCGTTATCCTTAAATACTAACAACTCATCATCTCCTCATTTCTTATAATGAATTCCATAGTTCACAATCTCTTTTAAGTATCAAATTTCTCTCTTAGTTGCTTGTAGATGAATATCCATTGGTTTTGGCATATATCTACTTATGAGACAAGTAACAAATATCATGTTAGGTCTTGTGGCAGTGAGATACATTAGACTACCCACCAGTTGCTTGTAATACATCTCATCAAAAAAGTTTCCATTACCGTCTCTGCTTATTTTGAAACTTGGAACTATTAGATTTCCTATCGAATTACTTTCCATCATACCAAACCTTCTCAAAACTTCTAATGCATATTTCTTTTGACATATATAAATACCATCAAACTTTTGTATCACCTCGATCCCAAGAAAAAAACTCATCTTTACCAAGTCACACATATCAAATTCTCTTAACATAAAGCTTTGACATCATAATTTCATCATTACCACTAAAAATTAATTCATCAACATAAACACTTACAATGATAATTTTTCCTTCTCTACTTTTCTTAGTGAATAATGTATGTTTGCTATCACACCTATGAAACCCTTCACTAATGAAATATGCTTCGATTCAACTAAACCAAGTTCGTGGAGCTTGTTTTAATCTATACAGGGCTTTGTATAACTTGTTAACTAGATGCTCACTACCTTTTTTTATATCCTCTTGGCCGCTTCACATAAACATCTTCACTCATCTCATTATGGAGAAAAGCCGACTTAACATCCAATTGCAAAAATCGTCCAATTCTTCTGTGCAATTAGAACAATAATCATCCTTATAGTATCCATTCTTGTCACCAGTGCAAAAAATTATACATAGTCCACTATATATGTCTGAGAGTACCCTTTAGTAACCAAGCAAGCTTTGTACTTATTGATCTTCCATGCTCATTGTATTTGGTTTTGTGAACCCACTTTACTCCTATTCTTTTGGCCCCAACTAGAAGCTCAATGAGTGTCCATCTTTGGTTCTTTTCAATGGATTCGATTTCACTATCCATGTCCAATCTCCAATTTACACTCTTCATAGCTTCCTCAAAATTCAATGAGTCAGTTGACACTATCAATGCCATACGAACTTCATTCTCAAATAGACCTTAACCATTAACATAATCACTCATCCACAAATGAGGTAACCTTTCATGAGATGGCCTCAACTCCCCCACTCTCTCTTCACCCTCACTAGAACCATCTTCCTCTTCTCTAACTCCCTCATCACGAGTCTCTCTTACCTCTCCATTAGTATTTTTTCCATTCCCATTTTCACTGACCCCTTCTTCATTCTCACCATCACCATCACCCTATTCCAAGTCTACTACTATTTGTTTTTTGTAACTCACATCCCAATCCTATTGCATTTTTTCTTCAAAAATTACATCTTTACTCATAACAACTCTCTTGGCAACGAGATCGAATAACCTGTAACCTTTTGATTCATCACTTACTCCCAATAGCATGAAGTAATGCTTCTATTATCAAGTTTAGTCCTCATTTTTTTTTCTGGAACATGAATGTGTGCTATACAACTAAAAACCCAAAAATGATCTACTCAAGGTTTCACTCCACTCCAAGCCTCATTTGGTGTAACATCCTTGACTGATAATGTAGGATACTTTTTTAGGACATAATAGTCCAGTTCACCACCTTCCGGCAAAAATTCTTGGGAAAGTTCTTTTCAAATAACATGGAATGAACCATGTTCATCATGATTCTATTTTTCCTTTCAGCTACATCGTTCTGTTGCAAAGTATAAGCAGTCATCAACTGCCTCTTGATCCCACTTTGTTTGCAAAAATCATTGAACTCATTTGAATTGAATTCTCCCCCTCTATCAGTGCGAAAACACTTAACAAATAACCTTGTTTCTTTTTCAACCATAGTCTTAAAGCATTTAAAAGAGTTTAAAGCCTCTGACTTTTCTACTAAGAAATACACCTATGCTTTTTTACTAAAATCATCAATAAATACCAGAATGTACCTCTTATTGCTAATAGAAGTAGGAGTGATTGGATCACAAATATCTGCATGAATAAGCTCCAACTTTTGAGTTTCTCTTTAGGTACTCTTCTTTGGAATGGGGTCACGATGTTGCTTCCCGTTATTACAATCAATGCATGTCACACTTGAGGTAGAGAGTTGAGGAAGTCTACGTACCATGTTCTTGTACAACAAGATTCTCAAATCCTTGTAACTTAGATGTCCATACCTTTGACGCCAAAGATGAAACAAGTTTTGAGTTCTTGTGTGAAGGCACTGATCAAATTGTGCTTGAAAAGGAGCTTGAGAGTGAGGCATTAAGATAAACATCCAATTGGCACTCATGTTGGTTTGAATTATCAAACCCTTCTCTGGATGAAATATCTTGCACATCCCTTCCTTGATCAAAATAGCCAAGCCTATTTCTTGCAACTGTCTTATGTTCAAGAGATTATTTCTCAACTCTAGAATATAGTATACCTCAGCAACAACACGATTAACTCCATTTATAAATAGCTTCACAATTCCCTTTCCAATCACATCCATCTTAGTGTTGTTTCCCAATTTTATCAAATGTCAAAAAATTTCATAGTTCATTGAACATAGTTCGATTGCCGCTCATGTGATTAGAACACCCTGAATCAAGGAACAATGCATCTTCTCTTCTAGCCTTATACAACTCCACATAAGACCTCAAAAGCATTTCTTCTTCCTCATCAAGCTTTGCATAATTTACTTCTTTGTTCCTAGAAGGACATTCATACCAAAAATGTCCAAGTTGATGGCATCAATAACATTTCATAGTTGTCTTGTTAAAGTCTGCTCGACCTCTCCCTATTTCTCTTCCTCTGTAACTACTACGACCACAACATATACATCCTTCATATGTCACTTTCAAAGCCTGTTATTCACTGTTACATTTTTGAAACTTATGTTTGTGTACTATTAATGAGCTTTGTAACTCCTCAACAGTGAGAGCATCGATGTCTTTTGACTCCTTAATAGAACATATAACATAGTTGAACTTCTCAATTAAAGAGTGTAAAATTTTCTCCACCACTTTAACATCCTGCATATCTTCTCCATAAGTTCGCATCATGTTAGCCACCATCATGACCCTAGAAAAGTACTCTGTCATTTTTTCATCGGACCTTATCTCAAGAGTTTTAAATTCTTTGTAGAGAGCTTGAAGATGAGACTTTTTTACCCTTGCATTTCCTTCGAATTTTTTTTCATAGAATCTCATATATCTTTGGTAGTATTCTTCTTGAGAATGGTGTCAAGAATGGTTCGATCAATTACCTGAAAGAGATAGTTCTTCATTTTTAAGTCCTTTAACTTCATCTCATCATTTTGTTGTGCATCTGTCAACATTGATTCATTTCCTAGCTCAATATAGCCAGGCCCCACCAACCCCTAAAACTCCTTAGATCAGAAAAGATTTTCCATTAGCATGTTCCAATATAGGGATGTGCATGGGTACGGACAGGGACAGATTTTAATATAATCGTCCCTGAACCGAATTATAAAATCTGTCCTCGAAACCGCCCAAAAACCATTGCAGTTCGGGGACGGTTTTTTACCCGCAGATAACAGTTTGGGACAGTTATTAAAAAAACCATTTTTCAAAAATTTAAAAAAATCCTATTCAATTAGGCGCTTTTTGGCTATGCAATAAACCTAAAGCAAATGGACAAGTCTCTTGAACTTGTTATCTCAATTTGTTATTTTAAGTTTCTCATAAAAAATTAACATTTAATAATATATATTTATATGAATCTAGATAAGGTTAAATACATATAAATGAGAAACGCAAAATATAAATAAAATATTCTAAACTCATACAATATTGAAAACTAATTAAATAAATTTAAGAAAACTTCAAGTACAATAAATCAAAACTTCTCTCTTCTAATTATTCATCAACAACACGAGTATCCTGCAAAAATCAAACATATAAAATCACTTTTATAAACCAAAATAATAAATTGATTAATCAATAATGTAATTTTTTTACGTTAACATCATCTTATGCAATAACAATATTGGAAGCAGATGAACCAAGAGCTAACATATTTGAATAAATTATAAAATATTTGAATACACAATTAAATAATTAATATATAGTACATAAAACAAGTGTTAATAAAATATAATATATACAAGTATTAAATATCTAGACTTATACATTCTTTATGAATACTAGCTCATAATCAATCTTGAGTACACATCAAAGCTTCCAATGTGTTTTCTTTGAGTCTACTACGATGTTTGCTCACTACTCTACCACTTATGCTAAATATAGATTCTAAAGCAACTGTGGTGACCAGAATAGCCAAGATATCTCTAGCCATGTCATGCATTATTGGATACTTATGTTTGTTACACTTCCACCAATACATTATATCAAACTCTTCATCCAAAATTTCTACATCAGCCTTTTCAAAATAAGAGTCTAACTCAGATTTCAAAGATCCAGCTTTATTTTGCATTAATTTCCATTGTTTATACTCATTTATACCATTAGGATTAAAAACACTAGTACCTTTTGAACTTTGATACGTATTGGAGCGTGTTGAAAACTCCATTTGTCGTCTCTCTTCTATAATTCGTTTATTTTGGTACATATTTATCAAATCAGAACACTTTCTTCTCACTTTTTTAATTTCAAAAATGGAATTCTCTCCATATATTCTTGGAAAATAGAATTCGAGATAATTCATCTTAAATCTAGGATCCAAAACAACTCCTATAGCCATGACAATATTAACTTCTTGTCAATACTTATCAAATTTTACAAGCATGTTTTTAGTCATTCCCTGGATCAAATCATCCTCATCATTAATCCAATTATATAATGAAAATTTGATGTCACAA
Source organism: Hippophae tibetana (assembly GCA_037013495.1). Lineage (NCBI taxonomy): Eukaryota > Viridiplantae > Streptophyta > Magnoliopsida > Rosales > Elaeagnaceae > Hippophae > Hippophae tibetana. The sequence goes on from CM072812.1 coordinate 4,100,086, forward strand.
ATATGAGGAAATAACATGTTTATGGTGGGATAATTGGAACCAAAAATCAATTCAGTAACCTTGTAAAATACCTCTAACTTATCACAAATTATACTTGCCATTTTCCAATCCAATGCATCAGGAAGACTATTATAATTCTTATCGAATTATTTTTAATGAGGAAACACTTTCTCATAAAACAATGCATGTTTAAGCATTAAAAAAGTAGAATTTCAATGAGTTTGACAATCAAGAGATAAATTCTTACAAGAAGATTTTATCTCTTGAGATGCAATTTTTTTAAAAATTTCCTCCCTCTTTTGTGTTGATGTCCAATATGCAACACTATCTTTAACTTTAACAATGCATTGAGAAATTAGATTTAATCCATCTTTCACTACTAAGTTTAATATATTGAAGTTTTATTTAATGAATCTAACAGATCAAGTAGCATTGAGTTATTAGTAGAACAATTATCTAAAGTTAAGGTTGAAATCTTATGATTAATGTTCCAATCCAAAAAACAACTCATTAATTCTTGATCAATAACTGCAGCATTGTGTGGAGCAGGAACATATATAAACCTACAAAAAATTATATAGTAACAATAAAATTGTTATATACAATCATTTAATACATCAAATCTCTAAAAATATATGTCATAGGAATTGTATAAATTTCAACAATAAACTTAAAAAATTTACCTTATTATTTTACAATGCAAATACCAATTATCATTAATGAAATGACAAGTTACAGCCATGAATCCTTTGTTCTGATTTCCAGACTTTCACATATCACTCGTGATTGCAACACGACTTTTTTTGTTCTCCAACATATCCATCATTTTTTTCTCAACATCATAAATCTTTATAATGTCTCTCTTAACTGTCGCACGAGAAATAGGCTTACATATTGGTTGTAATGAATGTGAATACTTCCTAAATCCATGATGCTCAACAATACTAAGAGGATACTCATGTAGAATTATCATATTTGCACATTTATCACGAGAAACTTGAGAATCAAACTTCCAATGTCCTAACTAAATTATATCCCTCTTCTTGTTAGGATTTAACAATGATTGATCGATATCCCTTTCTTGACGTTTGAATGGACAACCTTTTGTATGTGCTTTCAAATGAGATGTCTCATTCTTTGTATCACCTCCTAACCTTTTCCGCAATAATTACATATTGCCTTCAATATCCCATTAATTTTCTTCCTATCAAAATGAACCTATGCTTCAGACTTTAATTTAGCCTTCCCATCTTCTTCCTCACTACATTCATTTAATGGTTGAATTTGTGTATTTTCAAGTGAAGAGGTTGATGTAAGAAGAGGAATATTTGTATGTTGATCGGCACTTGAAGTTTCACCACTTGTTACCTCCACATTAAGTTCAATGTCATTTACTCCTTGAGATGATTATGGTGAAAAATTATGAAAAAATAACTTTCAAAGTTTAAATTCATATATAAAAAAAATATACATATACTTTCTATTATCTCATGTTACCTTTTCAACATATTCACTTGTCATAATGTTTTAAAGTCTCCGTTTTCTTCACAAATCTCCAACTTTACAAGACATGATAAAAAATTATCATCATACTATATTCCATATTCACTATGAATCGATAATAAGATCTTACCATATACACTATGAATCGATAAAAGAGTAGCACTAATCTCATAACAGGGAGATCCATACACAAAATAGAGTAATCACCTTATTCCATATACACTATGAATCGATAATACATTATCCAGATGGCTTTAAGCATTTAAATATGTTATGCCGAAGTTATTCTGCTCAAGAAACAAAATAAAGTCTCTGACTAAATCTATTAAAGCACAAATCAAATAAGATTTTACCATGATCATTTAAAATGGCTAGAAATTTTTGTAACAAAAATAGAGTAGCCAATAGTCATGTCTCATAACAGGAACGTCCATACACAAATCAGAGTAGTCAATTTATTCCATATACAATATGAATCGATAATACATTGTCTAGATGACTTTAGGCATTTAAATATATGTTATGTTGAAGTTGTTCTGCTCAAGAAACAGAGTAGCAAAAATCTCATAGTAGTGAGGTCCATACACAAAACAGAGTAACCATGTATCAACCACTAAGAGAAGCAATCTAAGTAAAACTGTAAAAGAAAACACGAAGCATAGAACATAAAGTAAGTTGCAGAGATGACTGGCGAGAGAGGTGACTCAGCGACTACACTCAATGACTGGACTCAATGTCTGGCGACTCAACGACTAGACTCAACGACTGGCGACTGGCGACTGGTGAGAATTGAGAAGTTTGAGAGAACTGAGTTCTGCGAGAGACGAGAGACGGAGCTAGTGAAATGAAAAAAAAAATAAGTTGGTTTATATACTGCGGAAAAAATAAGTAAACCCTAATTAATATATAATTTATTTAAATAAATATAATTAATTTCGGGTACGAGCGGGTATGGTTTTGAGTATAACTATAACCGAACTGTACCCACTCCTTTATGTTCGGTTTTTACCCGAAATCGTACCTATCCCCAAAATTAAACGGATAAAAACTGAACCACTGGTGTGGTTATTCGAACCCGCAGTTTTTTACCCATTCCTACTCCAATGGTCATAGTGACCATCAAAGTGAGGAATGGTTGGTTATATGAAACTCCCTTCCATAGTCATCTTTTGTGTTCTTGCAAGAACTTCAAAGACTACTGCTTTGATTTATTAGGCCCAATGGGGGCTCTGATACCAGAATGTCGGGAACTTTTGATCTAAAATGAGACTAAGAACATAAACACAACAAATTGGACTGAAAATGACTAAATTTTATTGACAATGATTCTGGCTTAAATAGCCATTCAATACGTGATTATACGATCTTAACATAAATGAAAAAACAATCAACTTAGAAGAAATAAAGTCAAATGATAACAGAAACTTGAAACAATTCAAATACACCTAGATATCCCTAAAGACTAGGACTTTATTCTAACAGAAAATCTGTAGTAAACTCCTTCACATTTGGAGAAATTGTAATGAGAAAATATTTTCTTAAGAGCGAAAAAGGTACACTATACATATAGTAGAATAAGAAAGTAGAAAACATACAAATGATTGTATCAAAACTAGTCTTGCATTACAACGTCACTTTAGTGATGCAGATCTTCTAAACATCCTCCAAAGCTTAGTCGTGTGTGAGAGTTCACTTGAGATTACCATTAAGAGCATTTGACAAGCTTATCAACAATTTCGCCGATTTGGTGAAATATAAAAAGGAATGTTTTGTACGGTGAAGTAAAAACGTAGGTTAAAAGGACTATTATATGGTTTCCTCTGTCGAGTCTTGTTGGACAAATTCTTGAGATTATCATTGTTTACATAATAATCGATCTGGACAAATTCTTCACCAATATATGAGCATGTTAGCACTGTGATACTAATAATATTAAGGGTGAGAAATGACACTGGATTATCAAGAACATTGACATTGGTGATGCTGACCTCACTCGTTTGGAATAAGAGGAGGAAGAAGGAAATTTATGCTTGCATGGAGTTTGAAATATGAGACATATTTAATAGATTATAAATATTTTATTTTTATTATTATTTTATATATTTTAAATGTGATAGGACATGCATTTAGTGATACATGAAGAATGTGTGTAGAATGGACATATAGAGATTCAAAGAAAAATTCTAAATATCATAAATTTATAATATATCACAAAAGAAATTATGATAATACATTTATATCCAAGAGTACAAAATATTTTTGAAAACATTTATAACAGCTTCAAACTTGTAACTACAAAACTCATTACATTCAATTCATATATATTTACTATAAACAAACACGACCCAAAATTTTACATTAAATAGCATCCAAGCTATTAAGTTAAATTCTAATTAATTAAATTTATTCAATATTAACTCCAATTAATTTAATCCATTCAATAATCATGAGTTGTTATTTTTATTGTTATAAATTTTATGAGTGTCATATTATATAATATTCTAATATTTTTACTAAAACAAGACTAATTTTTTTTAATAATAATATAATTTGCTGTTAATGGTCTCTTTTTGCAAAACAATATTTTTACTAAAACAAGACTAATTTTTTTTAATAATAATATAATTTGCTGTTAATGGTCTCTTTTTGCAAAACAAGACTACATAACTCACCGTGGGTTAATAACCACTACGACTTTGCAAGCTTGCTCTGTACATTTCATTGGTTAACCAAATCATCCTTTGAGCACTATTCAGTAAGATGGAAAACATCTTACGTACAAAATCTATTTACATGAAAGACACATGATGTACAAACAATTGAGAAACATTCAACCTTCAGCTGTCACATCCATCTTTCGAGTTTGAGAATGGAACAGTTCGACAACATCTGCAGCTGTGCTACATTCGTCGGGTTTTCTATCAGACAAGGTACGAAGGAATCTGGGGAATCTGATCGAAATTCCACGGGATGGATGAGCAAGACCTATGCCAGCCTCATGAATTGGTGACACTGTAAAATCTGCACCTCTTATCTCCCATACAAGTTCTGGGGAGAACCACATATCAGGTACCTCACCTGTACGATAATAAGGTGGCTTTTTGGACAATACCTTATCCCCGGAAAAGAAGACCTTCATCTACAAATTAATACAAATATGACTTATTAGAAAGAGAGACTTTACAGTTGACGCAAATGAATTGTATTCATTTTTATGTAGAAAATATTATTCCTCTCAAAATCATTAACAGAGTCAGGACAAAAAGGACTATTTCATGCATTTCTATTACTAAATTTTTTCTTTTCAAATATCATAAGCCTTTAGAGAAAAATCCATATAAACTCCAGAAAAAAGGGCAAAGAATGTTAATATGTGAAGAAAATATTGCAGCTATTTCAAAATACTTCTTTGAGATGAGATATCAACTTAGTGGCAAGATGTCATTAGATGTTAAAAGTAAGGCCAACTATTTCACCCAATCATATCCTGCCACATAAGTTGAGATGTCATCTCAAACTTGAGATAAATAGTGATATCAAAAGGGTAGGTGCTCTTTAACTCCTATCTAGATCACAAAATGTTTTCAAAAGACTACTTCTTTGAGATGAGATATCAACTTAGTGGCAAGATGTGATTAGATGTTAAAAGCAAGGCCAACTATTTCACCCAATCATATCCTGCCACATAAGTTGAGATGTCATCTCAAACTTGAGATAAATAGTGATATCAAAAGGGTAGGTGCTCTTTAACTACTATCTAGATCACAACAGTGATATCTACCTCTTTGTAGAAAGAATCTGAGAATCCAGACATGACACGGCAAATACTCTGATATTCCTCAGTGTCGGGGTTATAACATGCCATGAGAAATGGACTATACCTGCGACATAAGAAAGCTTACATTAAAATGTTATTATGACGCCACCTTCCTTGAGCATCAAGATTGACAAATAAACCAGGTAAGTTCATGAAGCTCTTTTATATCAATTTAATACCTTCTTCTTCCCCTTTTACAGAAGAAAAGGAAAGATGTGCATATCAACCCATAAACTGCAAGGCTTATTTGTTACATGGTTAAAAATCAGGCACTGTTTTTGGTGATAAAACATCATTTTATGTTCTTATTGCAGCATTCAATGTTTCACAGTAACACCACTAAATCAGTTATTTTGCATTCAAAAATTGTAGAAGTCATAAAATTGACGTCCAAGCTTCACAGATATTTAAGTAATCATATAGAACTACAGAAGCAAAAGGTAGAGGTAGATCATCACACCATCCTGCTTTTCTTCCATTTCCATGCCAAGCACCGATAGGGACTAAGTCAAGAGAGTCATTAAGTCCTTCAACGTAATCACGTTTGACCTACAAAAGAAGAGGAATTATAATAGATAATCAATGCATATATCTTTCCTATTACATATGGAAGGATATATAAGTCCAGAAATAATCTCCCATGAACCCAACCTTTAACCATGTGTCAGTACGCTTCGATGGACAGTACCCAGCATCTACATCTAAAGATTTAACCATAATCCCTTCACAAGAGGAGAGAAATGCACTTTCAAGAAAAGAGTTTATCTTAGTTAATGTTTCTTCATTGGTTAAACAAGAATCATCCGCTTCAACCTACAAAGAGGATTTCCATAAAACACTAGTTCAAAGTAGGTTTAAGTCATATAGAAGGTAATTACAAATTGCTTACAGTAATTTCCTTCGCAAATGCAAGGTATCCCATCTTCTCACCACAAAACAATTCTTTGAAATCTGCAAAATTTTGGGGTATATGAGGTTTCTCTTTTTCTCAAGGGAAGATACATTATAAGAGAGGAAATGATGAAAAAATTACAACATGAGATATGCGGATGCATACATTTCCGTCTTTGGCGTAGAGGAGCACCCAGCAGCCTGCAGTAATGAATGTTACATTATCGTTTTCTGTTTCATCTTAAATAAGCTACCGCATCCAAAGAATGAAGACAAAATAACATTGTTGTTAAAATCTATCCATCATACTAATGAAATGGAAATCTAGAGATCATGCCAAATTCTTACAAACTAATGACATCAAGGTTAATGTAATTCATTCATTTTTAGAACATCAAGGTTGATCCGTGGGCTTAGTATAAAAAATGTTGCTTTCCTTCTCAAAGTTGTCTCCTTGACAAAGTATCCAACATTATTTGAAGAAAATACAGAAGTTAAAGATAATTACTGTTTTCCATTAGCAAGCATGATATCAAAGACGAATACACAAATGGCAACCTGTGCATAAAAAATATCAGCAAAAAAATCAGGAATGATTGAAAAAGAAGAAGAATACAAAATACAATGTACCTGAAAAAAGAATATTCTTCATATAATTATAATTATATAGAAAGAGCAAAAAGAGAAGCTACATGTAACCATAACTTAATGGTTTAACCCCTAATATGATCTCTAGATTCTATGTGCTGTGTGAAATAGCAGCATAACATATAGCAACGTGAATACATTCTCAAATTTAAGGCCTTCCTAGGACAATCTGGAAGTTGTACAGCAATAAGTTCCCTACCCAATTTGCATTGAAGTTTGTTCTTACTACAGTACGGAAACTAGACAATTCATCTCTACTTTCAAAGTGCATGCCCGCTATCACAAGTTTTAACTTTCTCACAAGAGCTTGTAGTGCTTCAAAAGAAAAATAATTTCCCCAATCTTATTACTTGATCATGTAGATATGAAGTTGGGAAACAAGACATCTGTGAAAAAATTAGAAAAGGGGAGAACTAATATGGCATAGAAGTATGAACGGACAACAAAAACCACCAAATTGTATATGGTTAATTTTATCTTTTCGGTGATGCTAGGGAAATGAAACATGGATGAAAATATACATCAGTTAAAAGAGTCATGAACAAAAATACACACCAACAAGAAGGAATTGGAATTCAACTTAAATAGATTCATCTACAACTACACCCACACAATTTGGTTGGAAGAAAAAGTAGATTAGGTTTTGTAATAATATAGAACAAAAATATTAAAAAACTGGAGAAGAGAAGGAAAAATAAAGTGATGTGGGAGAAGAAAGAAAGAAAAAAGGTACTTGACACCCCAGACACAAAATCAGAAAGAAAAACACATATAACAATTGGGACTTGAGACTTTCATATCAAGAATTAAACTTTCCCAATTTCTTCAATGAATCTTAGTGTTGCACTAGGATTAAAAAAAATGCACCTTTATACTATTCAAATCAACTGAGGAATCTTTGCTCCCTCTCCCTCGTGAAGATAACTCTTGAAAAGACATGAGCTTGCAGCCATTCTTCCTATCAATTGCAACAACCTGAGACCAAACAGAAACATAATCCAGGTTTTGTCAATTATCACCTCCAATAGCATACTTAACCAATAAAACGGTTATGTTTCTCTCACCCCCACCCAATTCAGCAAATGGAAGAGTGGAAAAAAGAAAGACACCAACATATATGCCAGCATGGATTCAAACAAATATAAATACGAGTAGGCAAATATATAGGTACGTATATGCGCCTAATTTAAGTACGTAAATCTTTGAGTGAAGTTCTTACCTCCGCATCCAGTATGAAAGCCTCTGCATTGGGATTGCAAGATTCCTTAATTATATTGATGAGATCTGGGAATCTTGATGTTGATTCATCTCCATTTCGAGAAAACACACGAAATGACCCATCAGATAACTTGTGAATTTGAGCACGCTGACCGTCATATCTGAAATCACATACACAAAGATAACATGGGAAGAAAACGTCCAAAAATTGCAAACAAAGGTACAGTTGAAAGAAGGAGAAAAGATGACAATCTAACAAATTCGTTTTGATGAACCATACAGTTCTAGCAAGATAATTGAACTAGGACAACTAAAGAACATGGCGATATGGCATATATTACTAGGTGAAACGGCTCAACAATTGTTAATTAATTAAACAAAGCATATATATAATATGGAAAAATTATCTACAGCCTAACATTTGAGTATAAAAACTTATTATAAATCCACACCATATGCTGATATAGTCACATTATTATGACCTAAAATGAATGACAAAAGAAAGCATGTGGTTTTACCAAAATAAATAAATAAAATGGAAGCATGTATAAGAGATAATAACTCACTTGTATTCACATGTAAAAGCTTTATTCTCAAAGAGCTTTAAAGCTTGTGAAACTCCGTTTGTAATTCTACCATAACAAAAAAATGGGATGAACAATAAGTCATATGGTACCATTCAACCCATAAAAAGAGATGTATTACAAATAAAATAAAGACAACGAAGTAGAAATATATCCAAGAACAAATACTTTGCAAGCATTGGCTTAATAGGTATTCCTGGAACCATTGACAATGTTGAGGAAGAAAATTCGATGCCATTCTTCATGAGCGAAGTTACAACCAAATCCTGCATACAACCAATCACATAAACCCATCATATTTAGATATTCATCTCTAGCGCAATAAGCATTTTCCAGAGTATCTAAGACATGTTTCAGCAAGAATAAACAACTAGAAAGTAAAATAAAGTAACATTTTAACAAACCATCTTTTCAAATAAAACATATATTTTAAGATGATGCTAACAAGAATTGAGACATTCTAAATTATAAAAGTAAATGTATAAATAATAGGAGGCTATAAACGTTAAGACCTATGTTAGAAGATAGTTAGCAATCAATTCTCTTAAAAGCTCATATATTTGGGTCTTTAATACCCCTTGACTTGGACTTTTTTTCCTACCCTAAATTAAAGAGCTCTCACTTATGGGCTGTGTAAACGATTGTGAAGAGCTCAATAGTGAGTTGAAAAGATAATTTTGAAAATCCATCAAGTGGAGTTAGGTAAAACCCATCGACTGAGTAGATGATTATCATGGGCTTTCACTAATGAGCTGGGAAGAATTTTGAAAGCCTACCAAGTAAATTTAAACATAATCCCATCAAGTAGATAGATATTTAAAGTGGGGTATCAATTGATGAAGATCCCATCAAGTAGAGACAAATTTAAAGTGTGGTATTAGGAAAGATAGGCCCAAACTTAAGAGAAATGAAAATATTTTAGTTGGAGAAGTTCGAAGCAGAACCTTACACTCAAATACCATGTTAGAACTTGTTAGAAAACCAATCCTTCCAATAGCTTAAGGGCTAACAATATTTTTATACATCCATCATTTCTTTGCAAATGTGAGCTCTATGAACCATCCAGAACCAACACTTGAAATTCAATAAATGGAATTAATTGGGTTTGAACACTCTAGCTCTCATACCATGTTAGAAAATTATTTAGCAACTAATTCTTCTAAAAGCTCAAATTCTTAGGAGGTGGACTAACTATCTTATATGTTATATTTAGATCTTAACAACCTAGATATATAATCTTCCCTCATGGTATAAAAATTGAGCATAATTTAGAAAATATGGAAGGATAATGTAATAGTATATTTTACTAATTTGGTATCTGCAAAACCTAGTTGTATTAAAAAAAAGGTGATCATCAGGGCCTCTGATTGATAGCTGTTATGTTTTACAGCAAAGAAGATCCACTTGCATATTTAAATTATAAGGGATATTGGTACACATCAATTAGCAATGTGGTTTAGTAATATAAACAAAAAATACAGTGCAATTACATGCTTTGCATCTTTCAACACTATAGCTGACTTTAAAATGCTCTAGAGAAGATGAGTACTATTAACACATCACATCCAATACAGTTCCCTTTGGTTTGCTACATGGCAACAGAAGTGTTGTAAAACGTTTATTCAGAGAAAAAAAACTTACCAAGCTCGGAACAACATTGTATGCATCAACTACAGCAGCTGAAAGACACTGCAATCAGCATAACATTCAAATAAGAAACATAAACCTTTCAATGACAAGCTATGCAGAGAATGTGCATGTTTAGCACATTATGAATAGAACTCTAAAACAAATTTTTTTTTTGTAATGACTATGAAACAAAGTTAAAAGATAATAAATAAAACCTGAAGCTTCTCCTTCAAGAATTCAGCCCTTTGTTCATGGTGAAAGTTAGGCAAGGAAATCATAGCAACAGCTTGTGCTAGTGCAGGCAGTATGGTTCTTATCATTGCTCCAATCCTTAAGTTCCTAACCTGTGATAAAATATTGGATACTCAATAAAAATATTATAAAGATTTCTACTCGTCCAATACTTGGGAGCATATCACTTTATTACTATCATACACCTTCAGGATGATTGTAAACAGCAACAAAAGAAGAACGAAAGGACCCAACAAATTGAACACACACAATGGAACATACAAATCACTATTTTTCAACCTAAGCCAAATATGAGCAAAGAGGACATTTATGAATTATGATAATTATTTCTACTTCTTTAGTCATGGAACATAAAATGAAATTGAATCCAAACATGGAATTTGATAGGACTCGTCAATAATTCAAACATCTTAGCTTAGATATTCTCTACCCTTGAACTCAAAGCCAGCCAACAAAAGTTTATTTTGCCTGTATGACATTCTCCTCCACACATTTTTCCATCACGACTAAAAGCAGTTCCTTAATTCACACTAAGCCAAAATGCATCTCATTCAATTACATCCTCGGTTCCTTATGCATGCAAAACAAATCTTATTCCACTTTATAAATTATATTTTTACTCATCTGGTGACACCGAAACAAAGCAAATCCCCATCTGAAAAGCATTATACATTTATCTAGGATTCAATAAGATAAGATTGGCCAGAAGCAGACAAATAGACTGATGAAGAACCATACAATGTGATTTGAGGAGAAACCATCAGAATACAGAGCTCCCTTATTATAATATTATTATCGAAGACAAACAAAATATTGATTGAAATAGGAATTGATACTCTAAATAACATGCCGTGAAAAGGACATAAGTACTTGGTTAAGGAAAACTTAGACCCCCTAAAAAGACTTAGGTGACAAAAATTTCAGTACACGTGATAAGTGAAACATTCCTATCCGAGCTTGTATCCGTTCTTTTGAGTCCCCCCCTTTTCTGTCTTTTTTGATGTAGAAGAACAGCAAAAGACATTAGACTAATACGTTAGACTAATAGATCAATATCAATTGGAAACCAAATAGCTTAGAAGAAATGTTACCAAAGTTCTGACAAGAAACTTCATCTCCTTCTCCCTACAGGAACGCATCAGATTCACAATAATATTTTTCTTTCGAGCAGTACTTCCACTGCCTGTCTGTACACTGATGAATATTATATAAGTAAACTAAAAATCTAACTGATAGTTTGCACAACTATATTAACATAAAAATGACCCTTGACAATTACAAACCATAACCTATTAAGAGTAATCAAAGCCATCTTAGAATAAATAATACATTTGAAGAGCATTTAAAGGTATAGTTCTTCCACCCCATCCTATGATGTAAAGGGAACAGTAGGAAACTGAAATCGATAGATGCAAAAGTTTGCATCTGAATACATCTCGACGAAACAGGCAAGTGGGTTTTTAATTTTCAGTAAAACTCATTTATTCAGTGTAAAGTACTTTATGAAATTTATTCCAGAAACCTTTGGGTAATTTGGTATGAACACAAACAGGGAACATATCTCTATTGTTTCAATTACGAGTAAATAACCAGAATGGAGAGAAAGCACATCAAACCCATTTGATAAAGTTTACAGAGATGGTTTCTTAGGAATATCAACTTGGATGACTGGAACTGCTCTCAAACTTAACATTCTCCATTTCCTATAAAATAAAATATATGTATGTGCCAAAAAAATTCAAAAAATTGATGTAAAACTACTTATCTTCGCTCTTACATTCAACTTTCTTGCACTACATTTCTTGTACAAAAACGGATGGAGAATCTTAATTGAAAGTATATTATTTTGGGTCAATTACAAATATCTACCTTATTGTTTTTTTGAGATTGTTAAAAAGAAAAAAGAAAGAAAGAGTAGGTTTGAAAAATAATAATTAAATTCTTTTTGTCTCTTTTTATTGTTTTTCCAATGAAAGTATTTGCAAGAAAAACGAAAATTTAGAGGAGGATATTGAAATAAAACAATGATGGAGAGGATGCAATTGCTTAATTTTCAAACTTAAGGGGTGTTTTTTGTAGTTTTTTGGGAATCACAAGGGGTTCTATACAATTTTTCCTATTATTTTTTTACCAAACAAGCATAGCTAATATGAAAAGTTGTAAACCTAATAATAATTCTATCCAAAGTTCCCTCTAAATAAGCATACATTGCACACCATAAATTTGACCAGGTTAACTAATTTTTTATGTTTATTGTGTATCTTTCAATCTCAATGGCTCTTTTTCCTAACAAATGGGAAAAAAATCAAACTAAGTGGCAATGTTAAACAATACTGTACTCATTAACAAAATAAGTACTATCCAACCTTATCTTTTGCAATGCTGACAATACATCTCTTATAAGAAGTGGTGAAGGGGAAGCAAGTAAAGTTTGTGTTTGCCGGCATGCTTGAGCAACATCACCTTTTAGCATAAAATAATTCTCAATAAAATAATCGAAAATGCTGCAGGGAAAATAAAGTTCATAAAAGTTTCAACAAAGAAAATTAATGAAAATTTGTTACCAAGGTCACCCAAGCCGTTGTACATCTCCCTTATTTTAAGCCGATTCGTTCCACATGCCTCCTCCAGAGCTGCAGTGACCAAACTCCATCCAATATTTAGTTCCTGTATCATTGTTATAAGTGAGGGGTTTCCTTTCTGGTCGTGGAAAGGGAAACTAAAGCAATTACTCAATTGATGCACCTGATTTCTGACAGCAGACAGCAAGTGGAAAAGTAGTCTTTTCAATAGCTGTTTTTAATAGGTTAATTAGGATGCATGTAAGAAAAGTCAATGACAGGAGAAACAGTGCGACCAAATGATCCACATATATAGCTCCAGGCCTCCGTAACGAGTAAAACTAAAGAAGTTTGTGCAGCTTTTACTTTTCATGGTTCTCTAGTAAAGAGAACTGTTTGTGAAAATGTATTTCTGTATTTATGAATAATTTGTACAGTAAATGATTATAATATTTATAGGAAAGTCGGTGTCTAGAAAAGGAAAAGATCTCCCTTGAAATATTAAAAAATAAAATCCTCCTAATAAAGTCAAAATAAATATTCTCCTAATCTGCTTATCAATATACAATCAACTAATTAATACACAATCAAACCAAACCAAATCTTCTGTATTTAATCTTGATATTTCAACACTTCTCCTCAAGTTGGATCGTAATTGTTGATCATATCAAACTTACAAATAAGATTATCAAAATTTGGTTGAAGAAGCCTTTTGCTGACAGTTTGCTCTTTTGTTGAAATATATGTCATGTGTAAACTGTTTCATTTTCAACTTTCTCTTTGATAAAATATTTACCTACATTTACATGTTTTGTTCTGTCACATTGAACTGAATTCAAGGAAGAATTCAAGGAAATATTGATGGTTGTTGTGTTGTCATAATATAGCTTGACTGGAGGTGTTATTATAATTTAAATTTCCATCAAGAGTTTCCTTAACCACAGTTTTAACCACAGTGTCTCACAGATTCTTTATGTAACTGCCCTAAATTATGTTTCGACACTACTCATGGCTACTACATTTTACTTCTTACCTTGTTCATCAGATATTTGAGAAACTTCTATAAATTGCTTCAATGTGAGCCTCCTCTAGAGAATGTATGTATTGATTAACTATACTGACCTCAAGTGTTATGTTAGGTTTAGTGTGAGATAATTTTCCCACAAGTCTTTGATATCTTTCTCCATCCACTGTTTTACCCGTCTTCAGATTTCTTTCCAACCTCAATTCGTTGGATTTGCAGCCAAGTATGCCTGTTTTCATGAGGAGATCAAGCACATATTTGTGTTGAGAGACATTGATTTTTTTTTATTTTGTAATTTCCATTCCTAAGAAGTATCGCATTTGTCCTATATCTTTTACTTCAAATTCTTTAACCAAGTTGTTTTTCGATTTCTTGAATTCTTATAAGTTGTCACTAATCAGGATTATAACATCAACATATACTATCAGAATTGTTCTTTTCCCATTGCAAGCCTATTTAAAAAGCAAGATATAGTCTAATTGTCCTTTCTTGTATCCTTACTTCCTCATTGGTTTGACAAACTTATTGAATCATGCTCTAGGTGATTGTTTAAGTCTATACAATGACTTTTTCAATTTCCACACTATATTTGCTCCTTCCTTACCAAATCCAAGTGTCATGATCATAAAGGCTTCTTCTTCTAATATTCCATTGAAAAATGCATTTTTAATATCAAGTTGTTAAAAGAAGTCAATCCAGATTACTACTAATAATACAAGTACTCTAACAATATTTAATTTTGCCACATGTGCAAATGTTTATATATAATCAATACATAGGTTTGTATAAATTTCTTTGCAACCAAACGAGCTTTTTATCATTCTATTGTCCCATCAACTTTGTATTTAAACGTAAATACTCACTTACAACCAAACCAATTAATATCTTTTTTTTTACAAGTTTGTTACATTCTAAGTTCCATTTTTTTCAAGTGCTATTATTATTCCATAATAGCTTCTCTCATTTCGGGAATTTTTAAGGTTTCATGAATGTTTTTGGAAATTTTTGTTATATCAAGATAAGAAGTAAAAGCATGAAAATCAGTAAAAAAGGTTTTGTATAAAATAAATTTAGAGATAGAATGAAGTGTACAAGACCGAGTTTGTTTCTCAAGTAATGGGCAATTCAAAATTATCGGTGCTTGGGATAAACTCTTGCATGTTTCCATCTATCATCGATTCAGACGTTCTTGGTGCATCAAGTGTGAAGTTATCTCTATTCTTTAGTTTTGACCTTCGTAATGATCATTGGTTTTTTCATATCTCATTCTATGTTTAAGTTTCCTTCAGTAGATGGCAAAACAGAATGAGATGGAATACTAGGCTCATGATTTGGATTCTTTTGGTTTGACGCAAAATGTTAGTTGTTTGGGTTAGTTTTCACAATTTAGGTTATCAAGGAACTCATAAAGACTCAAATTTAAGTCTAAGTGCTGACCAAAGGAACAATCTTCACTCAAATTCTCCCCCTAAAGAGAGGTCTTTCAATAGTAAGGAATACTTCTAAAGAAAGTGACATCTCTACTAACAATGACCTTTTTTTTTGTTGAGAGTCCATAACACTTGTATCATTTTTTAAGTAGGTGGACCAATGAAAATACATTTATTTGCCTTTGAATCCAACTTAGATATATTATGTGAATGAATATGAGCAAAGGCAATACAACCAAATATTCTTAGGAAAATGTCAAATTAACGACGTAATATTGCCCAAAAAAACCTTTGGATCTTTTAAGAGAAGTTTCAAAAGAGAGATTACAACTCGTCGTTCGATTAATCGGGTAAGTGTCGGTTAAAACGATATCATCTATAAAGTTTTGGACATGCTTATAGTAAATATTAAGGCTCGAGCTACTTCAAGAAGGCATCAATTTTTCCCATTTAACTACCCTATTTTGTTGGGGAGTGTGAACACAAGAATTTTGATGGATTATCTCATGCTTTTAGTGGTAACCCCCGAATGTATGGTTGAAGTATTCGGTGTCATTATTCGTTCTAAGAATTTGAATTTGTGTTTGAAATTGGGTTTTGATCATAAGGTAAAAGTTAAGGAAAACATCACGAACCTCAGTTATTTCATTTAGCAAATACACCCAACACACTCAGGTATGATCATCAATAAAAGTAAAAAACCATTTAGAATAGATAAGATTTGGAGAATGAGAAGGTCCACACACATCACTATGAATTAAAGCGAAAGGGTTGGATGGTTTGTAGTGAGTATTAGGGAAGGAAGTATTTTGTTTGCAAGCTCACAACTTTCACATTAAATTTGATTGTTTTATTTAAAAATATAGAAGAAAATAAATGTTTTAAATACTAAAAATTAGGATGTTCTACTCTATAATACTATAATAAAATTTCATTATTCATAGAAGTAGATGTGGAATTACATATTTCAATTTGATTATTTTCACTCACATTTGTCTCATTCAAATATCGATTTTTACGGAAATATCAATAATTCAACATTACAAATATATTGATGATATTATCGATATCTACAAAAAAATTTAAAAAAATAAAAAAGTTTAGAAATATATTTTAAAATATGAAAAATCTTTATGTAAGAAAGCAAATTAAATAATATAACACCTAATATGATTCTCAATGAACAATTAGCTACATGACACAAAAATACTAACTTGGGCAATAATAATGCACTCTAACGTTTAAATGTTAAGAAATTGTACAATAATTGATATTAAAATATAGACATGAAATATGGAGAAAAAAGAAGCCAGAAAATAATCTAATATTTTTATTAATTCTGAAGTCAAATAATGATGAGTAGTTAATTATGTGTATAGCTAAATATATAAACTTAATAATATACATATAATTAACAACTAAAATAGTAAAAAGAGTAAAAAAGTAAAAGTAAAATATTTAATAAATCTAATTAGCGTTTAAAAAGTTTTGAAAAGAAAAATCATCTACCACCCAAAACGTTGCTGAAAAAGTGGTTGGAAAAGATTAATAATGACGGCCGCACTAAAAATGAGCTTTTAAATTTACAATTTTGTCACAAAATATATAGCCAAGTATTACAATATTTTAGTAAAACGACTATTAAGACAACCAATTTAGCGATATTTGGGGATAATATCGTGAATATATGATGTATCGACGATACTATCATGGACATATGATATTTTCGTAAAAAAGACATTTCATGTTATTTCCATATCAAGACCTATGGATATTGAATATTATCACAAATATATAGAGATATATTGGGATTTTTTAATCTAGGATGATAGGCCTTGGAAAGAGTTTAGCCGAACAATTTAACTTTTTTATTAGTTAGTTTATTGATATTAAATTACAAGACAAGTTCGCGACATGAAGAAAAAAATTGAAGTGTTATTGAGTTGAAATTTTAGATACTCCATTTTCTTGCAACACCTGAAGCTAAAGAGACATTTGAGGATGATTGATCAGAATTGCTCATACTGGAAATTCTTTTGAAGGGATGATCCAGTTGTATCGAATTAAATGCTCCCATAAGCTTAAGCCATCCTAGAATTGTTGGTGATTAGTCAAAATTTGATAACTTCGAGCCCTATTTTTATTTTGGTTTCCAATCTATTGGTTTACAATGAATTTTTCACCAAGTATCCTTCATGTGACCCGCTTATGCCAATGATCGTAGAAAAAAAAATTGGTGCAGAGCTGGGCTAGTTCCTAATCGATTCCCATGAAGACCATGAGAAAAATTGGCTGAGGGCCCAAGCCCATATTTAGACTCATCAATATTAAAGCCATGTCCACTAATTACAACATAACCAGGCCCATTAGAGCCTATAAATCTGGATTTACTAAACTCTGGTTTGTGGTAATTAAGCATGTGATCATCTCTCTTATTTCCACAAATCTCTTTCTCCATTTTCCTTCGAGTGAGAGCTAGAGTTGAGAACTTGTGAGAGTTGTCTGCACTGTTGTTTCCCATGCCACTAAGGGTCTCACTCAGTATCACTTATTGCCGACTCTCCTCTATCCTTACTTCGGCAAAAACTTCTCGAACGTTGGGCAGAGGTTGTTAGCTAAGCATTCTACTTCGTAGTCAATAAGGAATTCAAATACTCATTCTTTTTCCACCTTTTTCCGGTACCAAATAGAATCAGTAGCACATTTTCAGCTTTCCTCTGAACTCTTATCAAGTTCTTGCTACAGATTAAGAATATCCATATAAAATAATTGGTAACGTCTCTATCTCCTTGTTTAATTTCCCATAAATGAGTTTTTAACTCGAATATTTATGAAGAATCCTCACCATCAAAATAATTTATCTAACAACATCCCACACATCTCTTACTGTAGGTAGGAAATATACGTTTTTTTCAATTGCGAATATCATGAAATTGATAAGCCACGCAATCACCATAGAGATTTCAGAACTCCACCGTTACATTGCACCAACGTTGGTTGAGCCGAGTTTTGGACTTTCTCCCATCAGGTGTCCCATTTTATTTTTGCTATTGATAATAAGCTTTATCGATTGAACATATTGTCGATAATTTTTCCGTTGAATTTTCAACGGAAAATTGAAGTGGGAATTATCCAATCCATTAGTGTTCATGGTAAAGATGGCTTCTATTTTAGAGTCAATATTCTCTAATATTTTTTTCTGATTCAAGTTGATTCAGTTATAACTTGGTTTTATCTGAACCAAGCTCTGATTCCATAACAAGAATTGTTTGTGAAAATGCATTTCTATATTTTTGAATGATTTGTACAATAAAGGATTACAATATTTATAGAAGTCTATGTCTAAAAAGGGAAAAAAATCTCCTAATTAAGTCAACAAATATTCTCCTAATCTGCTC
Source organism: Hippophae tibetana (assembly GCA_037013495.1). Lineage (NCBI taxonomy): Eukaryota > Viridiplantae > Streptophyta > Magnoliopsida > Rosales > Elaeagnaceae > Hippophae > Hippophae tibetana. The sequence continues at coordinate 4,119,041 of CM072812.1, forward strand.
ATCAACACACAATTGACCAATTATTCTATATTTACTCTTGATATTTCAACATCCAGGTTGGACAGTTAATATGATACCATCTGATACAGTTCATGTCCCACTGAGAACTTGCACTAAACTTGCACTAAAGGGTAATTTGGCTTTTCAGCTACAAGGAAGCGTTACAGAGCTATGAGATTGGTTATAGCCCATAGAAATTTGGGAAACATATATAGTGAATCCCATAGGCTTGTTATCTCCAGTTTAAGGGCAAATTAATCTTAAATGAGAACAAGACCACTTTGAGCTTGTAGTATAACTGATTATGATTGATCTATCATTTCCTCTCTTTTCAATCACAGAAACATTTAGATTTTCGATTGGAAGGCACTGCTGCACCCATCCTATATCATTTATAAGAGATGTTGATGCTATCTCCATCAGAATAGGAATATAGAAGCAAATTATTCCATTTTCATTGAGTTGTGTTTAGCGTTTATGGAATTTTGTGATACGTCTTTCCAAATAATTTATGGTCCAGATGCCTCAAACTAATGAGTGCGAAGGAAAAGGAAAAGCAACATATAGGGATCGTCCATACAGACTGCCAGTTTAATGCTAATGAATTACTTTTATGGAAAATCACTATTTTCAGCACAAATTTTTTTTAGCTTTTACAACACGTATATCATCATCGCAATAAACAGCTTTCTCAATAAGTGGCCCTCTTAATAACAAAGATAATCAATCACTTGAAATTAGACATATAACAGACTAACCATATTTGCATGGTCAGCAGCAATTTTATTTGTGCACAGATACACTGCAGGTAGTACATCATCAGGAGACAAAGCTAGCAAACTGCAAAAAAAAAAAAAAATACAACAAAAGCAAAAAGTAGGAGGTTCATTCAGGTATTCGCTATCAAATGTGAAAATTATTTCCATAGTAGAAAGAGGTTAAAAAGGATAGCAGCAATAGCAACAATAAACAACAAATGCAAACCTTCTGAACATGTTGCATAGCATAGAAGTAGCTTTTATCTTGCCCTTTTCTTCTTCAAGTAGATCAAAAGTCCGTGCAAGATGTAAATATGGGGCAGGTTGTCCATTCCAGCATGCTGCATATCCAGGATCACGTTACTAAGCTCAAAGGTGTCTCATTAAGTTTAAGAAACTAATTCTAACAACATAAACACCAACCATTCTCAACAGGATTGTATTTTTCTAGTGGTACCGATACAGAAGCTGCATCCACATCCTCCTCTGATAACCTCCTTATAGATAAATCAGTAGTATGAACCACTTTTTCAGACGCTATTTCCTTCTGTCCAAAAGGGCACCTGTAATTTCCATGTTGGGAAGGAATGAATTTCCTAACTTCAATTTCATCAGATTTGTTCTCAGGATTCTGATAGTATAAATCAAGTGCCTGATTAATATCTCCTTTTGTTTTCACAAGGATATTAGCAACATAGGATTTCAGTGATTCGTTACCATTTACTATCTGAATAAACTGATTGATCTCGTTGCTGTATTTGGTAGCATCACAGGCCAAAATTTTGTCTCTAGGGCTTTCCTCAAGCACAGATCTAATCTCAGTATCCTTAGAAACAACAGTTGTAACTTTGCTGAAGAATCTTGTTATTGTAGATTGTTTCGATCCACTTGTTTCTAATTTTGACTTGATTTTGACTTTCTTGCTTTGCTTATTGTCAGTGTTTCTCTTCCTTCTTCCAGGAGATATACCACTCTTAAATGAATCCCCTGAGCTCAAAGATTTGTTACTCTGACTTACACGAATATCCATTTTCTCAAAAGGACCACTCTTAACTGTATCTAAATTTGGAAGTGAAGTGGAGTCATTTTGCAGCCTTGGTTGTGATATAGAATTAGGAGTTTTAGTAGCAAAGACTTGCTCATAAAATTCAGTTTCATGCTCGTAGAAACTAGAAACTACATCAACAATGTCCATCCCATGGCTGTGAATCAGACTTAACATCTGGTCTTGTGTAACCCATGAGGGTAAAGAGTCGTGAAGTGCCTCGAGGACTTTATCCACTACCTTGTTAGTCCCCGATGACAAATTTTGTGAATCAGGTTGCCGAAGTGGGAATGTGTCTTCCAAAACAATACCTATGTCATTAGTTTCCATACATTTCATATCAGATGTACTTTCATCTTTCTCCTGGTGCTGCTTTTCACATGGAGAATTTTCAGCATCCTTGTCAGCCGTATCACCCACTTCAGTAAGCCCTAGATGAAAGCCCCTTAAGAATTCTTGCTTGACGGCCATTTCGTCGAGTAACCCAGCAAAATGCTTTTTCATCTTACTAGCATGTTTACTATCAAGTTTTTCAACATCCAAACCCACAGTAGGAACAACACGCTTTGGTTTCAAAAACCTAACATACTCCCTGAGTTCATCATAGTTTGAATGTTCACTATATGGTACAAGATGGATCTCAAACGAATCCTTAGACTTCACAGAAAACTTGTCTCGCTTCACTTCATAAGTCCAACCTGTTGGAACAAAACCCACAGTCCTAGAGTAGCCCTTCGCAAACATCATCTCACTCATTTTCACAAAATTAGGCCTAAAATATGGCCAAGTTTCGCCCAAAACATTCCACCCAACAACATGTACATCACTTTCACATTCATCCTCTGTGAACACTCCACTCTCCTCATACCCCAAAGCTCGCAGGACAGACAATTTTCTAGCATCAACATGTACTTTACGAAGACACCTACGTGCAATCTCTAACAAAATCTTCTCTTTCCCTATAACATATGTAGCTACAAGAAACAAAACATTCCGTGTTGAACCATCATATTCACCTCCTACTTCTTCTATCACTCTCACAATATAATCAATAGATTCTTCTTGCAATGGAAACACAAATTTCGGATTACAATAAGTGGTATCCAAGAAAACTGTATCGGAACCCACAAATTCGCTCAACAAAGGGTCTGACTTCATGGAACTACAAAACCGAAAATCACCTGTATGAACATACCTCTCAATTTTTCCACCCAAACTCGGCACTTTAAACAGGAATTGGACAGCACCAGGACAATGATTCGCGTCAACGAGAACAACCTCACATCCATCAATCAATATGGTTTCACGAAGCGGTAATCCCACAATAAAGACTGAAGAAACCTTAAGCACTTGGGACAGAAGGCGAGCCGTAGTGTGGGAGCAAAATACAATACCTTTGGACCAATTGGAAGAGAGACCGCCATAGTGATCGGAGTGAAAGTGGGAGAGGAAGTAAGATACAGAGTAATCTCCAGCATGGCGAAAGGCGTCGATGGCGAAGCGGGTTTTGGGAATGTATTTGGATTGAGGAAATGTGGATGGAAAAGGAGAAAGGAAAAGTGGGGGTGGAGATTGGTGACAAAAAGAAGATTGAGCTGTGAAGAAAAGATCGGTGGAGTCTAGGGTTAGGGTCTGCGAGGAAACCATGGAAATTGAAGGAACTTAAGAGGGAAAGAGATCATGGAAGCGTTTTAGCGTTGTGAGTTCGAGAGGCAGAGAAGAGAAATGGGCAGTTGTGGATTCGGAATTTTGAGGGTTTAATAGCTTAAGCTTGAACATTAATAGCCTCGTTGGCGCCAACACTTAATGACGTCGTTGTGGATTCGGAGAAGGTAATTCGAGAATTTGTTTATTCCGAGATTTTTTTTCCTAATCTTATTACAAGGTTAATTACGTGTTCTTAGGTTAAATCGGAATAGAAATTAAAACGAGAAGATTAATTAGGTGTTTTTTTTGTTAACATGATAGAATAAGAATAGAAATGAAATGGATAAGAAATAATTTTGTTTTATTTTACCATTAGAATAAAAAAAATCAATACTACAGTTTTTGATTTACAATTATAATGTAATAGAAAACATTTTATATTATCTTATATTCACTAAATTTTAAATAATATCATTTAATTATTATTTTTTCTATAAATAAAATAAATTATTAAAATAATTATTTTTCTAAATAAGGTTTTGAGATTTTAGGTTTTAGGATCTCAAGTTTAGGATTTATGATTATATTTATGGGTTAAGGTTTAGGGTTAAATTTTTTTTTTAAATAAAGTTTTATGAATTGAGATTTAGAGTTTAGTGTTTAGGGTTTATAGTTATATTTATGGGTTAAGGTTCAGGGTTAAAATTATTATTTTTTAAATAAGGTTTTGGATTTTGGGATTTGAGGTTTAGGGTTATATTTGTGCATTAAGGTTTAAGGTTAAAATTATTATTTTTCTAAATAGATTTTTGGGTTTTGAGATTTAAAATTTTGGGATTTATAATTATATTTATGCGTTAAGATTTATGGTTAAAATTATTATTTTTCTAAATAGGGTTTAAGGTTTAAGATTTTGGGTTGTGATAAAATTGAAAAAAAATTGAGATAAAAATGAAATCATAATTCTTTCTTTTTAGAAATCGATTTCATTTTATTCTTATTTTTCAGCCCAATCAAACATAAAATTGGAATGAATCAATTCTCATTGCATTCCATTTCATTCAACCAAACATACACTTAATGATATATTTTTAAAGTTTTCTAATATTCAAATTTTATTTTCCTATCATTTTTATCTCTATGATGACGTATAGTGATTCATATTAAAAAAATATTAATTTAATATAATTTTTATTTTATCGTATATTTTTCACATTTATGTAACACGTGTTTTTAATGAATGATATTTTTGTTTTCTCTTGTCTGTAAACATTAACATTTTTTTCCTCACCAATTTTAAGTTTTTAAATAAATATTTTAACATTTTTTTCCTCGCCATCTCATTGTTTTTAAAAGCGTAAAACAATGAGATGAAATGAGTTACAAAACATTAAAACATATATTTAGACTCAAAAATAGTATAAAAAATTATTAATGTTTCAACAGTCTAAATAAACAATAATACTATAAATATATTTTATAAAAATGTTGTTCTTCACAAGTGTAAAACATTTTCAATAAAATGAAAAATTATTAAAATTAATACATTTTTAAAATGCAAATATCACTACAATACTACTTAAAAAATAATCATAAAAGATATCATAAATAAAATTGAAATACTATTAAAATATCAAACTCTTTTTTTTCTCAAATACTATCATTAGATTAATATTGAAATCCAAAATAACAACTTATTTACGACTTTATATAACATGTTAATTCATAATAAAATATATCATTCATATTTAACGGCTTATTTTAAAACAAATTTAAATATATATAATTTGCATGCCCAAAATATATATAATATATAAATATAATCAATTTAATTCAAAATAGTAAAATAGTTTCTACCAAATAAATACACCGTGATTTTAAAATTAATTCAATTATATAACATATATATTTATTTAAAACTTAAAATGACTACTAATATTAATTATTTATAATAAAAATTGAATAAATATTGATTAATATTAACCGATTTTATTGACTAGTAGTTAACGATATTATTCTATCATTCGTTAACAATTAACTTCACTATTTAAATATAAATTTGAATATACGTATTATAGTTGAATTAAAAAAATTATATTTTATCTAGATGAATATAAATAAATTTTATTTTATTTTAAAAAAATATAAATTAAGTAAATTTTATCTGAGTAAAATTTAAATAAAAATAATTTATTTTATAGTTAATTGAATATAGATAAAACCATTTTTGTTTGTATAAAATGTAAATAAGAACATGATATTTTTTGTGATGATTGATTTCATGACGAACTTTAACATAATATTAAAGAATAATGTTATTTATTCAATCCTTAATAAATACAGTATATGAATAGAGCTCACAAGTTATACTTAATAGGTATATAAAATTATTCTTTGTTATTTTTAACTTATATTTTTATAATGGTTATTTTTCATTAACTTCTAAAATTTGACGAAGTAAAAGGTGATGGCATTTATTGGTTTCTTGCACCACTTTTATTTGAGAGAACTTAATATTGAACAAATAAGTGTTTTAATGTATAGTTTTCAACTATATTATTTTTAGTCAACTAATTTTTTAAAAAAAATATTTTAGTCTTAAATAATGACATTATACCTTCCAAAAAAGTTATGTACATAAGTCTTATAGTTTTGATATTTTAGAAACAAATTATATATTTTTTTCAAAATTATGAAACCAAATCACTGTAACTAAAAATAATAGAACTAAAGCTGCCATTTAATTAAAAAAATGCATGACTTCCTGCAACCTCATCCCTTTTGTGATAATTGCAATTGAGTAATACTCAGTATAGTGAACACATGGATGCATGATCCAACTGCATACACAAGGATGAAGAAGATTAATTGCCAGCTAAACCATTGAAAATCTAAATCACGCCATCTTTCAATTGAAGAATTTTCCTCCAACAATAAAATATTATCAATCTAATTTCTATATAACCTCCCTGTTTATTTTTCTAAAAACCAAAGGATAAAATCAAATAGATCAAAAGAATTTCACATGTATTATCTCGAACAAACTGGCTCTTCAGCTATGGTCTCCAACAAGGGCTTCTTTGATCCACAAAAAGACCTCCTATGCCTGTATTCAAATGCGGATGAGAACTCTTCTATATCATCCAAATTCAACTTTATCTCACCAACCCTTTTCTCCTCAATAACATAAGAATTACCTACCTCAACGGAATCCGGCAATACCTTTGCCATTCCACCGGAATTTCTCTTGACGGCTGAGTTCGCCGTAAGCAACAAGGCACCCATGTCAGAAGCCGTAACAACAGAATTAAGTCTCTTCATAGGGAACATAACATAGACATTAGCCATTTCAAGGTCTTCATCTGCATTAAGAGCAGAAAATCTTGTTCCAATTTTGAGAGACTTGGTGTTTACTAGAAAGCAATTTGGCAATTCAAGCATTAGTTCTGCGGCTTTGATGGGTATAGCAGCTTGGAATTGTTTAATTTCTCCATTTGTGAGTATCACTTTGATGTCTGATTTGCAATACTTGCCTACTGAGGTTGTTAAAGTGCATGAAATGTAATTGCCCATTATATAGATTTTAGATAAATCAACCAAAATCTAAAGAACTTGTTGCAATTGGGTAAGGGTTTGTAGATTTGAGAGAAATGAAGTTTAAAGATGGGTGGTAGTTGAATTGATAAGGGTTTGGATATTTATTTATAAGGGTATAGCTAGAAAATTGAAATTTCTAAGTAAACACTAGCCAGTTGTAAATAGTTTGACATTGTGTATGGTTGAGTGTCCGCGTTTGGAAAATGAGTTAACGCACTACAATTTAATAAACTAACTAACGAAATGTTTGAGAAGGCACATTTCCAGTTATTACTTAATTGTTTTTAAAGTCGTCCTTATGCATAGTTTATGTATAAGTCATACAAGGATGTACATTATTTACGAACAAGTTACTATCTGTAACGATTTTAGAGGAGGGCAACCTTTATATGAGCAATGTTCATGGGTAATATCTTGAATTTTTAAGTTATAAAAATGTAAAATGAATTACATTATATTCAATTTAATGTTATTAATGAATTCTTGATTTAAAGTTATTATATCTTATTTAAATCTTATCTTAATATGTCTCATCCCATTTAATGTTATTTGATTATCTTTAACAAATTTATGATTGTTATAAATAATTATGTTTTATTATTTTATTTTATTTATATTTAAATTTATTTTAAATAAATGTGATACTTAAATATGTATCATATCAATACATCAAAAAATAATTAAAATAAAATGAGATAAGTTCATTTAAATTAATGAATTGTATCCTATAATGCACAAAAAGTGGTTATTTGCGTGGGTTTTGTAAACTTAAAAAAGTGGATATAAAAAGTATTTTTAAGTATATTTTACGTCTTATTTTATTAAAAATAATTAAAAAAACACAATTAATCAGTTTTATAATAATTAAGTTTATAAAACATCACATCTTAATTTATAATTTTACTTCATTATATTATATATGAATGAATAAATTTATGTTTATTTAGAGGTAATTTTAATACAATGTTAATAATATCTTATTAAAATTATTAAGTTATATCACGTTTTTATAGATATGCACATAAAGATATTTTTATATTATAATGATATATATTTTTTATGAGTATTAAAAAAATATAAACTTGAATCATGTCATTGTAAATGTATGTACTTAAAAATGCGAGTGTTTAATGAAGAAAAAAAAAGCTTAGTTACTAAAAATTTGGAACGTTATGAGCCAAATATCTTAAATGCACTGCCAATTGCACTTCCTATACAAGTAGTAACGAGCAGGGCGTAGCTATAAGTAAGAGTTGATGGGGTATGAAAACGGTATAATATTTTATTTAAAATAATTTATTAATTTATAGTTTATATATATTATATATATTTTTATGTATTTTTAATAAACATAGATAAATTCATTAGCATATATAAAATAATTACAATTTATATTTTATAATGTTTGATATTTAGAAAGTAATTAATTTTATTTTACGATAAAACTAATTTTTTAATAAAAAATTATAATTGATTTTTCTTAAATTTATAAAATATAATAATTATATTTCGTAAATTATTAAATTATTTTGATTATAAAAATTAAAAAAAATAATTTATAATTTAAAGTATAGATATAAGATGACTATTAAAATTTTTTGTAACTAAATGTAAATTTAATAACATTAATAATAATACTTTTTTAACACATAATCTATTTACCTTCTATATTATTTTAATTTACAAAATATTTTAACTATTAATTAGTACATTTTATTTATTTATTACTGCATTTAATGATGTCATTGATACAAAAGATAATGATTTTATTAAATAATTATATTAAAAGGTTTTATAATATATACAATTATTAATAAAATAATAAAAATTATTTATTCTTTATTAAAAATATCGATTATAATTTTTGATGTGCTTTACATAAAGCATGAATTATGTCTATAATATATTTTTCATTTTTATTAAAAAAAAACTCATATTATCAGTAAATAAGATCTACATTGATTTTTTTTTGTTTATAATTATGAGTGAGCTTTAAGTAACTATAAATTATGTGTATAATAAATTTTGGGTATGAATTATATTTATAATTGATTTTGAATTTCTTATATAAAAAAACTTATATCTCTTAAATGAAATGTATATTAAAAATATCAATTATAATTGTGGGTGAGTTTTATATAAGTATGAATTATGTTTATAACATAAAAAAATCATATTTTCATAAATGATACTTAAATTATATACTTTCAATATATTCAAATGAATTTATATTATTGAATTATAATTTATGTTCTCTAATATGTTTTTATATCTAATATTTGATAAATTAAAATATATATTATTTAGTCTCATTTAAAAAAAAATTTAGATCTCTTTAGCATTTTTATATCAAAGTTATGTTATAATCGTAACAAAATGATAGATAATTATTGATTAAAATAATATGATTTATTTTTAACTTATAATTAATTATCGTATTAATTATGATAAAATCATAACTTATGATAAATATAACTTTTTTAATAGATTTTAAACTATAATATTTCCTTTATATTGATTTTTTAAATAATATATTTTTTAATTATAATTTTCTATGTAACAAAAGTTACAAAATATACTTTGTTCTATCAACCTCTCTCTTTTAATCGACTTTAAATTATTAAAAAAATTGTAAGGTAATATTAAAATTTAAAGGTATTGTGGTTTATATGTCAACAATTTAGTTTTTATCTCAGATATTAAATTTATTTAAACATATTAAAAATGGGTTAAAATTATAATTATTTACGTATGAATTTTGTTATATTAAAAAGAAAAAGTGAAACCCTTCCATTATACACTCGCTACCATTGCGTATATTTCATTTTTATTTGTATAATACATTGTTTTTCCTGCTAATCCGGCTAATACATTTGTTTGTACAAAAGTCATTAACATAATAATAAAAATAAAAATCATGCGACTTGGGGGTTAAGAATGAGATTCGACAGGAGAAAATTATTTTTTCATTGAATGAACAAAAGTAAATTAAGCTTAACTTATTGTATAAAAATAAATAAACAAATATAAAAATATTATATTTATGAATATTGTTGCCATTTTAATAATTTTATTTTTTATTTTTAAAATTTTTTGAGACATTTTTTTATTTAAATTTCTACTAATTCTTTATTAATAAAGTTTAATTTAATAAAACTTATTTTTTAAAAAAATTAAAAAATTAAATTATAATAAGATTATTAAAATATATAAAATTTTAAAAATATGATTCAAAAAGTTAATTTATAAAAATAAAATGATTGATATTATAGTATCTAAATAAATAAAAATCTCTAATGGGATTGAAGACGGTGTACCGATGGTGCAGCGTGGTACCTCAAATAATGTTTATATATAATTGAGTTCCAGATGGATCACGTAACGATATGTCGGTGTTATCGCGTTTGATATTTGGGATAATTTTTTTATTTGTTTAAGGAATTAATGATTTGATTTTTTAAGTTAATAAAATTTAAAATTTATATAATTTAATTGATAAATATATTTTATAAATAATGAATAACACTTGAATATTTTGATGTTAAATATGTCTTTTTATCTAATTTAATAAAATTGATGTTTATATAAATACGTTTTAAGTTAAGAAGATTTGTGATTGTGTGTTATATATATTTTATGTAAAATATATAAATATTATTAAAGTTTATTTTTATTAGGTTGTATTCTCCTATAGATTAATAAACTATTAATAAACTATGAAAAAATCATTTTAGAAGATATGAAATTGGTGAGTACCGTATCAATTTTGATACTTAAGTTTGTGTATAACATAAAAACTAAGATCACATGGGGTTTTAAAGAGTTTAAATGATGAGCTTATATGTTAGATTATACGTGCATTTTATTATTTATGATGACATATTTAAAGATTTTGACAAGTGTTATGTTTGGATATATGAAACTAATTGTTATTTGGACCATGGTTTATCTCATTAGAAAAAGCCTACACAAAATACTCTAACCATGAGACAAAATTTCCTAAATAACGTATCTGACTCTATAGGTTTGAAACACACCAACAAATAGGAAGTTGGTCCCAAAATACTCTTCTTCTTATAAGGTTGACCACTAGCTCGAGCTAAGTTCGATCTCAATACATATAAAGTTGTATGTTTTATACTAATTATATATCTATAACACTCATATATGTGTATCAATTATATGATCGACATCTATACATGTGATATTTTATAAATAGAAGAGTCTCTAATAAAATCTACACATTCAGTTAATTATCATAATTTGTCTCTAAATTTTCTCTTTGTAAATCGAATAAACTCATAATTATAAGTAACTAATATCGATTAATTAATATTTAAATATTTAATTATTTAAAATATTAAGTTTATGTATCTAATCATTAATATATATTTTTAAAATTAAATAATAAAATATATATAAATGTGTTTTTATTATATTTATTTGATTTTTTCAAAATTAATACAGATAAATCAAATAGGATTATACATAATTAATAATTTTATTATCCAATAAATATTAGTAAAATTATTTATTTTTTAATTTTATCTAAAGTTATATTAATAATAATACTATATAAATTATTAATTCATTATTTTAAAATTAATTTAATTATATAAAATATTTACGAAGAATGAAATATATAATTATCTTTAAGTTTATAGTTTGACTATTAATTTTTTTCCAATAATTTAGTACATATATATTTTTAATTTATATACTTTGATTCTTAAACTTTATTTTTAACGATTTAGTCCCTAATTTTTTTAATTTTTACACTAATTTTATTTTTTTAATAAATTTAAAATGATGAGTTGGCAACTAATTAGGGATAAAAATGAAATTTTAGAGCTTAAATGTTAAATTTAAAAATTTAAGAGACTAAAATGTTAAAAAAAAAGTTTAAGAACTAAGTGTAAAAATTAAAAAATTGTGAATTGAATTGTTGAAAAAAAATTAAAAATTTAAGTATAGATTTAGATAAATTTTAGAAATTAACTAAACACTTAATCCAATTATCTTAATTTCTTAGCATGATACTTATTTGGGGTGTCTATAAATCAAACCGAATTAAGCCGAACAGTTTTATAAATCAAACGGTTCGATCTATTTTGTATTAATTTTTAAACTAATCGAATCGAATTGGATCAGTTTAATAATATATTAAAATTTTCATATTATTTCTCATTAGAAGTGTCCCAAAAACAAACCAAATTAGATTAAATAATTTATAAATCAAACGATATAATCCAATCTAATTAAAGAAAAATTCTCTCAAATCGTATCAAACTAGACACCCGCGCTAATTAGGGTGTAATGTGTGACCATACTAGCCATCTAAGAAAAAGTTGATATTTACTATTATTGGTTATAAATATTGAATATGTAATTAATCAGGGGAAAATGCATTATAAATTACTTTTGTTTATACATAGATATTTTTATCATTTTTTTATATCTCACTCAAAATTATTTTATTTTTAAAATTCAATAAATTCAATAAATTCAATAAATTCAATAAATTCAATTTAATTTATATTATTATATTTAAATTAAAAAATATTTTACATGATCATAAATATTATTAGAAATCAATTAATAATTTTCATTTTCTTTCAATTTTTTAAGCGGATTTTATAAAATTTATTTTTTGTTAAAAAATTACATACAGTATGAAATATTTATAAACATGATATTATTGTGTTAAAAATAATATTTTTTAATTGACAAAAAATAAAAAGTATGAGTTTATTTCTAATAATATTCATTATTGTTATTATTTTTTTATAATTAAAATATAATAATATAAATTGAAATAAATTTATTCGATTATAAAAATAAAATAACTTGAGATCAACCACTTAAAAAAATAATTAAAATGATTTGTTATGAAATTTATTCAATAAAATATTTGACACGTTGATTCCAAATACGTAAATTTATTTTATCTCATGTTTGTATAATAATAATAAGTATTTGATTATTACTTCTTTTTCGTTATAAAAGTTATCTTTTTAACTTTTATTAATTTTATATTTTAGTCTTTTAATTTTTTTTGGTTAGATTTGGTGCATTAAATTTTTAATTTTTATAAATTTAGTAAAAAAAAACTAAATATATTAAATTTAAAAAGTTATATCAAAACAAAAAAAAAACATAATTTTAACATAGTAAATCTAATTATTACAATAAATTTTTTATATTTAAATCAAATTTATGATAATCAAATTTAACAAAAATAAAATTAAAAAACTAAAGTGTATAATTAATAAAAAAAATGAGGACATATTTACATCTTTTGCTTTGTGATAATTTTTATGAAAATATTTTAATCTTATTAGATGTAGTATTAAGCTGAGGTGTAAACACTGCGGTGATAACCTAAATATAAATAATATTATCGGTAATATCAATTAACTGTGATAATTTTTATTAATTATATGATGTAAATTTATTATAATTATAATATTTAAATATTTGTAACTGGGAAGATGTATATGGTGGAAACCGGAAAGGAGGGATACATACCTATAATATTTTTTAATTAAAAATAAATAATTATTAAAAAATAATTAATATTATTTTTTATTTTATATAATGTATCTCTATTAGATGTAAATTATTGTTGAGAAAAACTGTTTAATTGCGAAGAAACAAATTTCACGAACATAACACCAAAAGTTTTTAACGTAAAAAATCTTTAAAAAATGAAAATAAGAACCATAAAACATATAAGTTATTTAAAACTTTCATTATAATAAAATAATATTATAAATTTCAACTTTAGTTGTATTTATCATAAAAATATAATAAATATGTCTTACATCATTCAAGACATATTTTGCCCAAACATAAAAGGTTAATTTTTTTTACTTTTTTTTTTCTTCTCATTACAAGGGCTTTGAATGTCTTTTTTTGTTGCTAACCCACGTGAAATGTACAAACAATTATACTACTTATTATAATTAAGAATTTAACTCTCAAACCATTCACACATTTCTTCGAGTCACTTTTATATTTGCATATAATTTTTATCTTTGAACATTGGTATTCAACTTTGTGGTATATTAGATAGCTTTTTAAATGTATGATTAAATTGACTTGTGTATATTCTGATAACATCTTCTCTTTGTGTCCGATTGGTGGTTCATTCAAAAAAAGAAAAGAAAAAAAAGCTGCATGAAGAAAAAATTAACACATATATGGATTAAATAGTGATGGTGAAAACTTAAAGCTAAAGAAATTAACTATAAAAAATTGTTTTTATTAAAAGGACAATCTCTCGATAAAGTATGAACCCTTTATTTTATTTATTTTAAGTAGGTTCTTCTCGTTTAGGATATTGTATGCACAATTCCTTATTTTTCTATATAAAAAAAAATTAGAACGACTTTCTTTTTTAATTATCAACTAAGGTTAAATTTTTCTTTTGGTCAAGAACTAACTAGGGTTAATTTTGCTAGTTTATACTGCAAGAAGGTATGTAATATACTACTATTATTATTTATTTTTTTAGCTAACTATACACACTCAAATATCTATTTATATTTTACGAGTTAAAATCTACATCGTTTTAATTAATATTTATTTATAATATATATTATTATGCTATAATAGAATTGACATAAACATACCATTCATTTTTTTTAAATAAAGTTTTATTAAAGATCAAAGGGTAACAGCTATGTAAAACAAAATTACTAATCTAAATACTTCAATAATTAAAGTTATTGAATAAAATTAAAAATATTTTTAAATATATGGACAAAATTTTTAGCTTTTTAAATAGTGGTTTTCATAAGTTCTATGTCTAATATAATTGATTAAATAAATTATAATAGGTCACTTTATTAATTTAAGAATTAAAAAAGTATATGTTTCAATGAGAATTAATTATCTTATGTCGGTGGTCACTGGCCAATGATTATGTACAAATTATTTTACTACAAAATTAAGCCGTTTACTCTCTCTATTTTGTACAATAAAATATGACCGGTAGCCTTTCGATCTTGGCCAAATAATCTAATAAATATTATTAGAATTTAAATTAAATTTAAAAATAAATTTTATAATCAGATTAAATTTAAGTTAATATATAATCTAATTATATTGCGATCGAATTAAGAATAATAGATTTTATAATATATTATATTTAATTTATATCAAATTATTATTAAATTATAAATAAATATAAATTTATTTTAAAATATGTCTTATTAAAATATTTACATATCATAATTACATTAAATTATTATTTTAATTTAAAAAATATATATAAATTTTTATAATAATTTAATAATTATACAATATATTTCTTAATTTTTTTAATTATAAATAATAAATTTAAAATTTAAATATTATATATATATATGATAATAATTTATAAATAAATTTAAATATTAATATAATGTTATTTAATTTATTTGAATTTAAATGATTTATTAATTATAGATCGAATTTAAATTTAAAATCTTAAGTAAATCAAAAGTATGATATTTAAAAAGAATTAATTTTGATCCAATACTATCCCTTATCTCATAATATATATATATATATATATATTCTTTTTTTTTTGTTAGAATTGTTTCTAAGAATATGACCGTTTGCTTGATCAAACTGTCGAAGGAATCTCATCCCTATTTATTGGTGGTTTTCATTTTTAATTATCAATATATTATTTTGTCATAGTCAACGCTTCTAAATTACGATTGTTTTTTGAGTTATTTAATATAATACTTTTTTATAATTAATTATAATATTAGTTACGATAATATCAAAATATTTAATAAATATTTTTTATATAATAATACAATAATTGTTTATGGTTAAAAATATATAAAAAAACTATTATTTTTTAAGTATAAAATTGATTTTTAAACTTTAATTAAATTTATATATTATTTTTCCAACTTTTAAAACTTATATTTAAACTTTTAAGTCATACCTGTACAATTAGCCTAAAAAATATATAAACAACTTTAATTGTTTCCATATGAGAAACTGTTATTCTAACACTGAGAAAGGGTAGATAAAATATTCTAACTAAACAACTACATTGCATTAATACGAGAATTTGTACAATTATCTTGTACATTTTATACATCAGAAATCCTTAATATCATATCTCAAACTTTCATCATTTTCGTCGATTTGAGATTCAAAGAACGACAACCTGCTTCAATTCAATTAAAGTTACGAAATCCACAGCATCAGAGCTGCCATCTTCGAGGCTCTTCTATTCAATATACAAGATTTGACACCTTCGCAAATGAATCTAAGGGAGAAATATGTGATCTTTGAATCTCTCTCTTACTTCTCCATCTCATCTTGTCATTGCCAGACTAGTCCTCGACCAGATATCATGCTGGTATAATGTTGAAGATTGGATCTCAAAAAGCTGCTGCTCAGTATCCATCATTTGATGCAAAGTACTCGAGTCATTCGTCCATCAATTTGAATATTTATAGTCGAAGTGCTTATGCTTAGAATTTTGAACGAAAGGTTTCGATCGATTGATTTCAAAACCATTGATACTAAGTTTAATGACACCATAGAATTGAAAATTGGATTAACTTGTCCTGTCTAACTCAACTGTCCGGAGTCCACCAGTCGATATTCTCCGTCGGTAAACGTTCTCACATCTCACAGACTCTTCTATGTTTCAGGCACAGATTAATAGATTATATCATTCAAATATCTATCTCTTAGCTGTCGTTTTGTTGGTGGAATAGAATTAGAATTGGAATAAAATAGAATAAAAAGAAAACAATTTTGTTTGTTTTGATTACTGTAATCAAGCTCGGAATTAGATTACGGTGTTTGGTTTGACACTGGAATGGAATGAAAAAAGCTATAAATGACTTTAATATCCTTACATGTTGTAAAGTTTAAATAATATCATTTAATTATTATTTTTTCGTCAGACAAAATACATTATTGAAATCATTATTTTTCTAAATAATTATTACTTAATTAAAAAAAAATATATTATTAAAATTATTATTTTTCTAAATAGGGTTTTGAGGTTTGGGACGTGATACATTATTGAAATCATTATTTTTCTAAATAATTATTACTTAATTAAAAACAAATATATTATTAAAATTATTATTTTTCTAAATAGGGTTTTGAGGTTTGGGACGTGGGATTTAGGGTTTAGGGATTTAGGATTTTGGGTTATATTTGTAGGTTAAAGTTTAGGGTTAAAATTATTATTTTTCTAAAAATGGTTTAGGGTTTTAGAATTTTGGATATGGGGTTTAGGGTTTTAGGATTTGGAATTTGGGGTTTAGGGTTTTGAGATTTATGTTTTAGGGTTTTGGGTTTTGGGATTTATGTTTTAAGGTTTAAGATTTAGGGATTTGGGGTTTAGGGTTTAAGATTTAAGGTTTAAGGTTTAGGGTTTTAGGATTTGGAATTTGGGGTTTAAAGTTTTGGGATTTATGTTTTAGGATTTAGGGTTTAGGAATTTTAGGTTTAGGGATTTGAGGTTTAGGGTTTTAGGGTTTAAGGTTTAGGGTTTAGGGTTTAGGGTTTTATGTTTTAGGGTTTTGGGTTTTGGGATTTATGTTTTAAGGTTTAGGGTTTTAGGGTTTTAGGGTTTAGGGTTTAGGGATTTATGTTTTAAGGTTTGGATTTAGGGTTTAGGGTTTTGAATTTTTGGGATTTATGTTTTAAGATTTTGGGTTTAGGGATTTGGGGGTTTAGGGTTTTAGGGTTTTAGGGTTTAAGGTTTAGAGTTTAGGGATTTGGGGTTTAGGGTTTTAGGATTTGGAATTTGGGTTTAGGGTTTTGGGATTTATGTTTTAGGGTTTAGGGTTTAGGAATTTGAGGTTTAGGGTTTTAGGGTTTAAGGTTTAGGGTTTAGGGTTTTATGTTTTAGGGTTTTGGGTTTTGGGATTTATGTTTTAAGGTTTAGGGTTTTAGGGTTTTAGGGTTAGGGTTTAGGGATTTATGTTTTAAAGTTTAGGGTTTGGATTTAGGGTTTAGGGTTTTGAATTTTTGGGATTTATGTTTTAAGATTTTGGGTTTAGGGATTTGGGGGTTTAGGGTTTCGGGGTTTTAGGGTTTAAGGTTTAGAGTTTAGGGATTTGAGGTTTAGGGTTTTAGGATTTGAAATTTGGGTTTAGGGTTTTGGGATTTATGTTTTAGGGTTTTGGGTTTTGGGATTTATGTTTTAAGGTTTAGTGTTTTAGCGTTTAGGAATTTATGTTTTAAGGTTTAGGGTTTAGAATTTTAGGATTTGGATTTAGTGTTTAAGGTTTTAAAATTTTGGGTTTAAGGTTTAGGGTTTTAGAATTTTGGTTTTAAGAATTTGATATTTGAGTTTAAGGTTATATTTTAAGTGAGATAAAATTGGAAAAAAAAAAGTTTAGATGTAATCAAAGAGTTCTGTGATGGATAAATGAATAGTTTAATTTATTTATTTGTCAGCTATTTGGTGCAGGTTGTTTGATTTGACAGTAACTGATTACAGTGAAGGAGCACTAAATCTTGCTCAAAGCCTTTCTCAGCGTGATGGCTTTCTCAATATTAGTTTCTTGGTATGACCAAAGCTTTCGATTATTCTCTACTTCTAAATTTATTATGGATTATCTTCTTTATGCCTTGGAAATTTCTGGTATCTTTTAAATATGAATGTTGCCTTATGCAATATATTTTTCTGCAACCCAGTGAACATGCTCTCTCTGTCTCTTCCCCCCATCCCCCACAAAAAAAAAAAAAAAAAAAAAAAAAACCAAACACTCTATTCCAGAATTATAGTTTGGACCTTTAACTTCAGAGAGTCATCAAATGGTATGGAAATTTCACATCTCTCTCGGGATTTTCAATTTACATTACTAAATAAGAGAACTTATTCGTCACTAGATAGCTAATCATTTATCTGGATTGGCATTTGTTGCCCGTGTGACTTACGACTTATGTATCTAGATGACCGATTTTTTATTTGGATGACCGAGATAGCTGGTTAAGCTAAGTAATATGTTAATACTTTTGTCATCGATTATTTAGTGTTATGGATTTTAAATATACACTGCAGACCTCAGAACTGGCTTTACAAAGGAAGATCGATCAAATTTTGACTGACAGAGATGTAATATGAAGGGGGCTTGATTTAAACAGATGGGTAAGTGAAATCTAACTGTCCCAAGTGTAACAATATCATCTTGAAAAAGTAAGAAGAAAAGTGTTTGGACATTTGGTCATCTGAATCGGCCCAAATACCCAGCTTTATATAGACCAAGCCCAAGTCCAGCCCAAGACGGAAGATGAAGCACCCTAAACATCCCACCCATGGGACAAACCAAAGCCCAAAGACCGAGCTCTATGTCTCGAGCCAAAAAAGACCGAGTTGGACGTCATCTTGAGTCCAAGAAAGACCGAATCCAATGTCACTTCAAGCTCGGTCAAAGTACGATCTCGAGTTCGGTCCTAGAACAATCTCGTCGAAAGCACAGTTGAATCCGACCTGGATCTCTGACACTATACTTTATGTCAAATCATACCCTACTGATATGTATTTACATGTACACATTATATATTTGACACATGTACCACCTATGTGCTATAAATATATGGATCACTTGTGATCATCCACAGATTGAACCCTTTGCACTAATTTCTCTCTCTCTCTCTCTAGATAACCCCTACATTAGGACTCTGTGTTATAATTTTTCCCTTTGGTTCTTTCCAATTTTTTCTTTAAAAGGTTGATGATTAATTTGTTGGAGGACTCTACCTGACCATTGGCCTGGGGTAGTAGAGTGTTGAGTGGCCGATCTTAATATTGTATTTGAGAGCGAATGTCTTGAGCTTTCGATCGGTGAATTGGCGCCCGTTATCCGTAACGAGCTCTTTGGGAGGCTGAAGCAACAAGTTATGGATCTCCATATGAACTTGATTACCTCCTCCTCTCTCTAGATAACCCCTACATTAGGACTCTGTGCTATAATTTTTCCCTTTGCTTCTTTCCAATTTTTTCTTTAAAAGGTTGATGATTAATTTGTTGGAGGACTCTACCTGACCATTGGCCTGGGGGTAGTAGGGTGTTGAGTGGGCGATCTTAATATTGTATTTGAGAGCGAATGTCTTGAGCTTTCGATCGGTGAATTGGCGCCCGTTATCCGTAACGAGCTCTTTGGGAGGCTGAAGCAACAAATTATGGATCTCCATATGAACTTGATTACCTCCTCCTCTCGTATTGTAGAAAGGCCAGGGACTTACTACTCCCCGCATATCATTAGGCAGTGTGGGGGTTAGGGGACCACATCCTTGGCATTTGTTGCACCTTTGAGCCTATTTAACGCAATCAATAAGCATAGTGGGCTAGTAATAACCCTATCTCATAATTCATTAGGATAATCTTCTACCCCCAAAATGTGTGCCGTAATCCCCCTCGTGTGATCCGTATATTATTTTTTTGGCCCCCTCAGTATTTATACATAAGAGGCTCGGGTCGAGTGGCATCTTGTGGTACAATTTTCCCACCTTGAGCATATACTGGCCTGCTCTGGTAGTGATTTATTTTGTGGCCATGCGGTTTTCGGGTAAGTCTCCTTTATTCAAGAAATTGTAGATCGGTGTGAACCATGTTGTAGATGGATTTTCGTCCACACATTCAATCCTTTTTTTCAATTTCTTCAAGAGATACTTCTATCAGCACCGTTACTGATACCACTAGGTCGTATTTGGTTTCTCTGATTGATGCCAAGATGACCAAGGCATCGGCTTGATTGTTCTCGTTTCGAGCTATCTGTTTGATCTTGAACATTGAGAATTTTGCGCATTCTTGTTTTAGTCTTTCCAAGTACTTCTTCATCTTTCCATCTCCAGCCTCAAACGTTCCTAGGAATTGATTGACCACGAGCTGGGAGTCGCTATGTAAGGCAATGTTATCTGCTCTCAGTTTTTTGTTGATCATGACTCCGGATATGGCAGCTTCATATTCTGTGATGTTATTGGTTGCTTGAAATTCAAGCCTGACAGCATATTCAAAGCAATTGTCTTTTTCGTCTCTTATAACCACCCCTACTCCTGAGCCATTAAAGTTGTGAACGCCATCTATAAATACCTGCTAGGTTGGCACATTCCTTGAGTAAACTATTCATACTTCCTCAATTTCTGTGTTGGTAACGACCTCAGGGCATTCAGTGAACTCGTCCACGAATTCGGCCACAACGTGTCCTTTGATGGCAGTCCTAGCCACGTATTTAATGTCATACTCCCCTAATTCCATGGCTATCTGGACCAGCTTTCCTACAACCTCTGGTTTTGTTAGTATATTTTTTAGGGGATGTGAGGTGAGTACTATGATGGTGTGTGAGCCAAAGTAGTGCCTGAGTTTTCGTGCATTAATTTTGAGGGCAAAACAAGTTTATCTATGGTGGGATATTTGCTTTGGGCCTCAGTTAAAATTTGGCTGACATAGTAGATGGGGTGCTGGATTTTGAGTCTTTCTGCTATGAGCATGGCGCTGCATATTTGGGGTGTAATGACCAGATATAGATAAAGAACCTCTCATGATATTCGACTGACTAGGATTGGGGGGTTGCCGAGGTATTTCTTGATATCCTCAAAGGCCACGCCGCAATCCTCATTCCAAAAAACAGTTTTGCTCTTTTTTAGCATTTTGACGAAATGCATGCACTTATCTGTGCATTTAGCTATGAATATTCCCAACGCCCAAATTCTTCCATTTAACTGTTGTATACCCCTGAGACTACTGGGCGGTCGCATGTTTATCAATGCCCATATTTTATCTGGATTGACCTCGATTCCTCTTGCTGATACAATGTACCCTAGGAGTTTTCCTACAGCCACACCGAAAATACATTTTTTGTGGTTAAGTTTCATGTTATACCTTCATATCACTTTGAATATTTCATGCAAGTCTTCAATATGGTTCATGGGTTGGACTGTTTTGACCAACATGTCGTCGATGTATGCTTCAACGTTCCTGCCCAACTATTTGTGGAACATTTTGTTGACGAGGCGTTGGTATGTTGCACCTGCGTTTTTCAATCCGAACGACATTCTTATGTTGCAAAATGTTCTTTCTTCCGTTATGAAAGAAATTTTCTCTTCGTCATCAGGATGCATTTTGATTTGATGATACCCAGAGTATGCGTCTAAGAAACTCATCAATGCGAAACTGAAAGAGGCGTCCACCAATTGATCAATGCTTGGGAGGGGGAAACAGTCTTTGGGGCATGCCTTGTTTAAATCGATGAAGACTATACACATGCGAGATGCTCCGCAGGCCTTTTTTACGAGTACCACATTTGAGAGCCATGAGGGATACTTAACCTCCCTGATGACTTTGGCCTCTTGGAGGGCTATTACATGACATTTGATTGCCTCATTTTTTTCCCTAGGGAATTTTCTCTTCTTTTGTTGAACGGGTCTAGCCTTTTTATCGACGTGTAGGTGGTGCTTTATTACTCGCGAATAAATTCTTGATATGTCTGTGGGGGTCCATGCAAAGATGTCTACATTAGCTTTGAGAAATAATGAGAGTTTCTACTCGAGCTCTGTTATCAGGTCATCGCCTATTTTTACGAGGTGGCCCTTTCCCTCCGCGTCCGTTGGGAATTCTTTTACTTTGTTTAAAAACATTCGCCTCACTGTACTTTTATTCCTTTGTTTCATTGAAAGGAAACCTTTCAGTGATTGTTATTTGGAAGCAGTTCCCTTCATTGTGGCATTATAACAACTTCTGGCATTTTCCTGATCTTCTTTTACCTCCTCGGGGCCTTTAGGTGTAGGAAATTTTACTACCTGGTGGAAAATAGATGGAACTGCCTTCATCTTGTGTATCCAGGGTCTTCCCAAGATTGCATTGTAGTGAGCCGGGGAGTCAATGATGACAAAAGTAGTCATTATTATCACCCCATTTGTCATGACCGACAAAATCACCGTTCCTATTGCATAAGTGGTACTGTTGTTGAATCCTACGAGGGGAAACTCGGTCTTGATAATGTCCATGTCTCCAAGTCCCAGGGTATTGGCCGTGGTTTGAAATAGGAGGTCTATTGAACTCCCGGTGTCAATCAATATTCGTCGGACGTCACAAGACCCGATCCTCAGGATAATCACCAATGGGTCCTCGTGATGGGATGCGGTTTCATCCTTCTTCGTGAAAGTTATTCTAGTGGGGTCTCTCTCTTTGTCCATCGTGTAGACGTGGGTGCGTTGTGCATCTCCCTTGCAAATCTTTTGCAGGCGTTGTTAGACACCCCGTTGACCCCAGGTCCTCCATGTATGGTGTGTATGGTTTTAACATCAGGCCCATTATGAGGTCATTTATTACTGTTTGACGAGAATGTTGGTTAGGATGTCCCTCGTTCCTCTTGGTAGATTCTTCTGTCATCATTTCCTGCAACAAAGTCTTTAAAATATCCTCTTGCCAGTAAAGTTTTCAACTCTCTTTTTAGGTCTCTGCAATTTCTTGTGCCGTGGCCCACATCTTTGTGAAAAGCGCACAATTTGGATATGTCTCTGCCTGGGGTATTCACCTGGGTGGCCATTTGGTCTCAGGCTCTCGCTCCATTCTTTTTATTACCTCAGTTAAATCCCCTTTTAAAAGATTCTGTAATCGCGGGGGACTTTTGGAGGAAGATTCTACTCTTCCCCATCTTTCCATGTTTCTCGGCCAATTTTTATTCACCGCCTAGTTTCTGTGGACCGGCCAGTGTTTGTTTCCTGAATCAGCAACTCGCTTGTTTTTGTAATTGTGGTGTGTTTGCTCTGGGCTTGTTCTTTTTTCTCTACTTAGGGTTGGGATGATATCCACCTCTGTTTAATGATCCTTGGTCAAGCTAAGCTCTCTTTCTAAATCGAAAAACTTCCTGGCTTCCCCGTAAGCTTCCTACAAGGTCTGTGACACTGATTTAGTTAGTTTAATGAACAGGGCAGATTTTTTTAGCAAGCTTCGCCTGAAAGCCTCTATAACGATAAAGCTAGGGAAATCAATGATTTCTAATTTTTCTTTCCTGAAATGCTTCATGTACTCTTTGATGGGCTCATTTTTCCCCTTGTATAATAGAAAAAAAGATGGTGAGATTCTTTTCTTAAGGGTTTATTGCAAGCGTAGTTGGTGATGAATAACTTGGCGAATTGTGGGAAGGAAGATATGGACCGAGGGGTAGGTTGTTAAACCATTTTTGTGCGCCTTCGTACAGAGTGGCGGCGAAAAGTTTACACATCATTGCATCTCTCTTTGCCTGGGTGAGGCTTATGGGTGCCATGGCTGTTTTGAAATGTTAGACATGAGTTACTGAATCTTTTGTTCCAAAATAGCCCGGGCATTTAGGAGCATTGAACTTTGGTAAGGGTTCATCATTTTCAATTGTATCTATAAATGGTGAAATGTACAATTGCTCGTAGTCTCTATCAACTTCAAAAGGAGTTTTTCCTTTTTCTTCTTTCTCGTTTGCTGCTTTCAGGGCCTCCTCTTGTTTCTTGTTGTTATTTTCTAAAGCTTGTAATCGTATTTTCCAACTTCTCTTTTCTTGGAGCCATTGTTCTTCGTCGGGGCGAGCTGAGCTGGAAAAAGGATGTCTTTCAACTTCATGCTCGGTATGACGAGGTTTGGACAGACCGTGTTCCATGGCCTCCCCAATGGTTGGTTCGTCGATAGGATTTTCCGAGGTCCTTTTGTCCGCCAAGGATCAGAGAGTTATGTTTTCTCTTCGGGTTTCATCGAGCTCTTTTCTTAGTTCAAGGAATTGTCGAGATAATTCCTGATAAAGGATGTTACCTTTTGTCCCCTCCTGATTGGTGGCGCGTGGCGTGTTTCCTTGGGTTGTCATTATGTCTGCATCATTCGAATTAGAACGTTTTTCTGACCGAGTTATTGCCATGTGTCGATTTGTGAGTTACTAATTCCTAATTTTCTCTCTAGGTGCGAGGTGAGTTCTGCGGGAGATGGGGTCAGAAACTTGTGAGTAACCTGAGAATCTAAGCCCTATGGTGGGCACCAAATTGTTGAATGTGCAGGGGTTATCTAGAAAGAGAGAGAAATTAGTGCAAAAGGTTCAATCTGTTTGATGTTTGTACCGTGCCTAACTCAGCGGAGGTCACAAGGCATCTTAGGATATCTGCATGTGAGCCCCTGGTGAGTGGGATTATCGGCACCAGGTTGCATGCATTTCTTTCGCTTTTACCCAGTTTCATAGAATTTGTATACTTAAGGGTTGTATCGGTCACATGTTCGAAGCTGGGTAAGAGCGAAAGAAATGCGCGCAACTATGTCCCGATGGGTACCAGCTTTATAGAATATGTGGCTTAATGGGCAGGTCATGGGTTCGAGGTTGGGGAGGCATTAAGTGTAACCTGGTGCTGTGTCGTCAATCCCACTCACCAGGGGCCCACACTTAAGCATTAAGGGCGCCTTTGATGTTTGTATCGTGCTTAGCTCAGCGGAGGGCACAAAGCATCTCAAGATATTTGCGTGTGGGCCCCTAGTGCGTAGGATTGTCGGTACCGTACTAAGTTGCACGCATTTTTTTCGCTCTTACCCAACTTCGAACTTGTGACCTACCCTTAAGTACACAAATTTTATGAAGCTGGTACCTATTAGGTGCCAACAATCTCACTCACCAGGGGCACACACGCAGATATCTTGAGATACCTTGTGTCATTCGCTGAGCTAGATGCGGTACAAACAAAAAGGTATGTAGAAAAAGTTGTTGTAGGCTTTGTTGGTTGGAGAGAAAGTATTTCGTTGGCTAACAAGGGTACATAAAATTACTCAAAAAAGTACTAAGAAAAACGTTATGTTGGTAAAAGGACTTCATCCAAATTCAAAACATTAAAAGATGGCTGAAAAAAAGTGAAGAATTCTAATTTCTGAGGTATATCTTTTTTATCAGAGATTGAATCAATCTCCACTACATGTTTCCCAGACGAGAGGACATTCTCTTTTTAGTTTTGGGACCTAGAAGAAAGTTTCCAAATAGTAATACTGACAATGGTGAATTGCTAGCCTTTCATTAGCTTTAATGGTATCAGTTTAGTCACTACAGAAGCAAGCATCGTTGGCGAATTAAATTCCTCAATATTTGTTTGAAGAACAATAATGTCATCTGATACTTCTTTGATAGTTTTTATATTTTTTAAATTATCTGATGAGTTTTTTTAACTTTACAATGCAGAATGTATTTACCAACAAAAACAATTATCTTTTTACGTTATTAGATGCTCATAAAGTTCAATAGTGATCAGACGTAATTGCTTTTGTAGGTTGATGATATTCTCGAAACTAAGCTCGAGAGGCAGTTTCAGCTTGTTGTGGACAAAAGAACTTTAGATGCAGTTGGATTGCATCCAACTGGCCCTATGAAAAGGTAAAATTAAAAAAAACACACGTTTTATTTATGCAAAATGCTGAACAAATAAAAAAGAGGTCAGGGGTTTATGTAATTGATTCTGAGACTATGGTACCTTATCAATTATCATAAAATAACAAATGAACTAGTATTCGATTCTCACAATGCCTCGTGCTTTATAAGCAAACATTGAAAGATAGTATTAAGAAATTCCACAGCCCTTTCGGTGGAACTTAGTTGTTTTCTCTAAACAAACTTAATAACAGACATCGATGCTCAGAATTACAGATGTGTTCTCTTATGTGTAGGATCATGTATTGGGACTCGATCTGCAGATTAGTGACTCGTGGTGGAATATTGGTGAGCATTTTTACTTGGAAAATGCCATCACAAATTTGTGATTATGACAAATGAGATGATGGGATTTTATTGGCCAAAATAAAACACCTACGTGGCCTGGTCCTGATAAGTTAATGGCTAATCTCATCACGCCATTCATTTGTGATATATACAAATCTTGTGATATCTGTTATTTTTTTTTTTTGTACTTCAAGTATATAGATGGATTCTCATCCCCAATTGCTGGTGGTGGCAGGTGATCACATCCTGCAATAGCACGAAAGATGAACGGAAGCAAGAAGCTGAAGGTTTTCAATAAAGGAAGCATTGGAGCTCCCCAGGAAATTGAGATCACCAATGGTCAAGTTCCTTCCCAATTTCAATACATCAGTCATGTTCGCTCGTATCCTACATTTGAGTTTGGTGGGCCTGAAGGATCTCGAGTTGCTACTGTAGCTTTTCAACGTAACTAAATTATCAATTTATCTATTATTATAATTTATGATCAGTTTATTATTATTATTAGTTTATAAATTTCTCCGTTTCTTTGGACATTCTCTTCTTTTTTTCTTTTTCTTTTTAAAAAGTTATGGAAATTTTCAATTGCGGTTAGCTGAAACCATGAAAGTTGCAACACATATCCAGTCTCTCCTCTCTCCTCCACTTCTATTTTCAAGACCCTCAAATTCGCATCTGCAATGTTACTTGGCCTCTTTGTTACCATGTTCAAGGGTGTGAGGGACCTTTGGATTAGTGTTGGATTAGTGTTGCAGCACATATCCGTCATTTTATTTTTTTTAACTATCGCTTTTATTTAAAGGGAGAACTGCTGGATTAGTGTTGAAATTGTCCTTAAAAGTGTACTTCTATCTTAAAATTATTGTCGTAGGCGTTGCAAGTTTCATTCATTTTTTTTGTTTATGAGTCAAATTAGTCTTTAAATAGCTAACAATGTTTAACTTATTTAAATTAGTCTTTAAAAAAACAATGTTAACTTATTTTATTAACTATTACGGTGAATCTATAAACTAAGATGTGAGATAATTAATTGATTTGTACTTTTATCCTTATCATTTAATTGGATTAATTTTAATAACATATTCATAATATTCATAAAATACCGTGTTCACAAAAACTAAAAATACAAAATCCTTAAAAAATCAATATAATTCGTTTCCATCTCGGAGTCAAAATTACACAATTACAAGAAGGTTAAAGAGTAAAAAAAAATTATCTTCCAAATAACCTTGGAGAAAAAAAATCACATATTTATTACATGTTTTTTATTGTTAATTATTTAAAAATACGACTAAATGTCATATAATAAGAATTAAGTTACTTTTATTATTTAACCTATTATGTCGTACACACTTTATTAAAATGTATTCATTAGCTATAAAAATAATTTTTTTTCATGAAAATGGTAATAAGAGGATTTTTTTTTTGGGAAGAAAAGTGTACCAAAATGGTGCTAGTTGAAAATAAACTATAAATATCTATACGTATATTTTTAATTATTAGTTCAAATAATTACTTTTAAACATTTTAACTATATTCTGTAAATTTTGGAAAAAAAATTTATATTCAAATCATTTATCTTTAGTACAAATAAAGGCCTATAAATGTCCATATTGAAATACCCTATAAATTAAATTACAACTAATTAGATATATTATATGTTGAACTTAACTTAATTAGATCATGTTAATATTATTGAATATTATTTTATATAAAATTTTAATTTATCAATCAAAATAGATTATACAAATTAATTTAAAAAAAATAAATAATTGATTGTTACTATATTTTTTTAATTTTTCTTAATTTCGTTAATTTATAATTTTTGTAAATTTTTCACCGCTATCAACAATGTCAATATCTTCACATCTCGATAAAATTTAAGCCCCACATTTTAAAGAAACACAACTAAAATGCATCACCAAAAAATTTGGACCCTATTTAGTATTCACGTTCGGGGAAGAGTTCTTTAGTTTTTCTCTTCGTATACTATGATGTGGCAAATTGGGAACTTTAGCTCTATATATGTGTTTCCATGTACTCTTTAGTGGTTTGAAGAAGATTGCACATTTTACCCTAAACGTGCTTCAACTATCTGTGCTATCATATAATAAGAGTACCTGTATATCCTGAAAGAGGCCAACAGAGAGTTGAATCTAAGACATCTCTCTCAATAGGTGACCAACTCAACTCAGAGGAACACAAATTCTTCTCTATCATGACCCAGGACAAGCCTCTGGCTCTTACATTTTAAATCTGTCATGGGGATTAAACGAGACATTCCCCAAAAGGAAATTTATTCATTATCAAAATACAGTAGAACAAATAAAACCTTATAGTAAAATCACCTAACTACCCAAGACAGGACCATTACTCTCATCGGAAACATCAACCACCTCAATGGCAAAGTAAAATAGCTCCACAAACATTTGGTAGTGGCAGCCTACACTACTGGACCAACAGAAAACTGTGACTCCATAAAGCTGAAAAATTATAACAATTAGGATGCATAGCCAGAATACCTTTATTCAAATCATGTGGATGCTACCCATCATTCCAGAGTGTAAAACACATATTCCAAGCGACATATAAAAGATCATTCCTGGTCAGATTCAGACTCGGCATTCTGAAGCCAATCGATGAAAGGTCGTGCATTCTTCCAAATCTGTGAGTCCTTGTTGCTTCCTTTCAGGCCTTCTTTATACCACTGGATTATGTACTCTTCCTCGAGGATATCGGCATCATACAATGCTTTTAAAACCAGAGCAACTTCCTTCAAGGCATTTGAACTTGACTTTCTACATAAGTCACCAATTGCTCCAAGTAAAAGTAACTGTGACCCTTCATCCTGAGCAACAACAGCAAGGTACTTCCCTTTTTTGACCAACTCCTTTGCAAACCCTTTCTCAACACCCTCAACTAGGACCTCAAACAATGCAGTCATCTTCTCCTGAGCAGGCATGGAAGAAGATCCCAGTGCAGATTGCAATTGATTGGCTGAAGTGATATTCTTTATATTTGTTTTCAGATCCTCAATAAGTCTTTTTTCAGAAGCTGAGTTTCCATTATCAGCACCATGTATTTTAGCAAGCACAGGTGCTGGTGCTGCTTCCTTACCCTTCTTCTCCAACTCACTTGTCGAAAGGACAACCATGTCGGCTGTCACAGCACTTAACTGCTCTTGTATCCGTTGGCGAGCTGCCTCCAACGAGGTATCAGTTTGCCACTGAACATCATCTTCATCATCATCCTCTTTCTTGTCGTCAGCCTGGCTGTGAGTGGGTGACACTTGATCTTCATCAGAACCATTTGCTTTCTTTTTTGAAGAACCAGCTTT
Source organism: Hippophae tibetana (assembly GCA_037013495.1). Lineage (NCBI taxonomy): Eukaryota > Viridiplantae > Streptophyta > Magnoliopsida > Rosales > Elaeagnaceae > Hippophae > Hippophae tibetana. Next base: position 4,149,110 of record CM072812.1, read on the forward strand.
AGTAGTGCCATCTTTCGAAGAGGAAGTGGACTTCTTCTTTGCCTCTTTTTTCAGTTTCCTCAGTTCTTCATCAGCAGCCTCACCTTCCTTTAATCGTTCCTTCTCAGCTCTTCTCATTACTTTCTTTTCTTTGGATCCCTTCTTCTGTTCAGGTGGGTTCTTAACAATGAAAGTAGTAAGTTTGTCCCTCATATCCACATCAGATACGAAACCACATGCAGCACATTTCAGCTGGATCATCTGATTCTTAGTAATCATAATCTCCGTTTCTGGATTTCCACAACCATAACATTGGACATATTTTTTAATAAAATTTTCAAGTAGTCCAGCTAGCTTAGCAGTGTCATGTGACCCATTAACAAGAGAAACACCAGTTTTCTCATCAAATTTAGATTGTGCTCCAAGCTCACAACCAAAATACTTTGTGGTGTAAGATGCTGGCCTTGCCAAAGCCTTTGCAACATCAACCATGTTGACGATATTAGTCTTGATGCCATTTCCCCTGCCCTCAATCTTTGTAATCATTTTGGGCATCTTATAACGATAGAAAGCATCATCACTATTACTAGCACCTATGTTTTGCAATGCCATCTTGATTTCAGCACAAAAGTATGAAAATAGTTATAACTGGATGTCACAAAAACAAGATGATGTTGGAATTGAAAGTGTACACAGCTGCAGTGTTATGTCCCGGACTATGATAAGATTGTTCTTCTATGATAAAAGAAGTATGCGTACAGCTGCGATCATGAAATCCTGAATATTCCTGCAATGAACCGAGATGCATACAGCCAAACCCTTCTGATAAGTATCTATTCTTTTTTCTTGACGAAGGGCAATACTCTCCCAACAACCCAATTGTTCCCAGATAAGAAATGGCCTGTTCGGACATAAAAGAAATTCCACAAAAACAACTTCCACTTGAAAATCTGAAATTAGCAGACAAGCCTGAAATAAGAATTTAGGCATTAGAATTTCATGTAGTAACTATAATGATTTTTAATAATCAATACTGTACCACATTTTAATTGCTGAAAACCCAGTGTATACATAAGTAGATGCAAGACAATGCCATCTCTGTCCTATATACAACTTCCTTATATCACCAGCAGCAATACAATGTTTTCAAACATGGATGAATGAATAAATAAGACCAAAATTCTTGGATGTTGCCGCCTGGATCTTTGATAGATAACGTTAAACTTCAAGGATTAAATACCTTAGTTTTGCTTACATAAAAGACCAAATGATGTAATGCTTTTCTGCTCCAGCTAAATATCTAATTTTGACCTAAAAAACACTACCTGAAAATTTGCAAGAACTACTATCCATAATGCAATCAGTAAATCGCCGAAATAATAACAAGATGGTTGATAAGTCCAAATCCTTGTGCAACCTCATCTACCCTAAAGACTCTATAAGGAAAACTTTCAAACAATCTAATGTGTCTCACAGAAATGCTTGCTGAGAAAAACTTCTTATTTAAAATAATCAAAATCTCTTCCAAAAATAACAGAAAACAAAATAAGACAATTCTTCGCCACAGCTTAAAGAGAAAAGGCTGATAAATACGAAAAAAATTACACAATACGTAAAATACAATAATAATTTTAATTATAATTCAAATCTTGGTTCTAGATAGCTGATTTCCGCTACTCAAGATGAAATTAACAAAAAAAATTCTTATCCAAAACTACTAACCAAGAAAAATACCAAGAAATTATAATCAATCCGAGCAGAAACAACGGTACCATCGCCGTGAACATACAGATAGAGATCAAATCCATCTGAAATAAGAGAGGTTAGGATCTTACCTGCGATTGGGACCCTATAGAATAATTGAAGAGGATGAGAGTTGGAATTTTTAAGATGCTGAGGTAGTTTTGTGAGGCGGTCATGTGTAGTCTAATACAGAATATAAACAGCTCATAGGGTTTGAGTGCACAAGGAATTTTCAATATTTAAATAAAATTTCTTCTTATTTAGGAAAAAAAATAAGTGTTCTTGGATTTAAATGTTTTTTAAAAAGTTTGTTTTTTTTAAATAATATTTTTAAAATTTAAAATAACAAAAATACATAATAACATTAAATATGATTTATTACATAATATTTAATATTAAACAAATTTAAATATCAATAATTTAATTTCAACAATTTTCAATTAAATGATATTATATGTAAAATAATATCATATATAATAAAATATAAACTAAATATAAGAATATTATTTTTATAATTATAAGTTTTAAAAATAAAATCAAAATTTATAACTGTTTTTTTATTTATATAAAAATATATATTTAATTTTATAAGTTAAAAAATATATCATTTAATAATTTTAAAAAAATGTATAAAAAAATATAAAATTATTTTATTAAAAATTTTATAAATGATAGATATCCGAGTCATTTTATTATACAATTCATAAAATTTCATTATTTATATATTTTATTTTTTTAAAAAAAATTAATAATAAAATATTTATCAATATTATTTAAAAAATTATGTGAATTTATTTTTAATAAATAAAATTATTAATAAATATATTTTTTAATTTAATTTAAAAATTAAATAATATTTTTATATAAAGAAAAGAGATTCAAAAAATATATATATATATATTCGTGGGTTTTTGTTTACTTTCTTAGTTTGCTAGCCGTTCTTAATCGTGAACGTTATTTTTATTGATATCTTATAGATGTTCCACATTTAAGCAAGTAATTTCTTGCTTTGTTTGGATAATACAACTTTTTTTAGCCAAAAGAAAATATTATTTTTTTTAAATAACTTTAACAAATGCGTCTTTTTTTAGAATCGAATTTTCTTTAAAGATCCAAAAGTAGGTGCGTCGGGATGTGATCCAAATTTTCGTCTGGCCAAGTTTGTTGATATGTTTTGGTATGCCTTAAGTGTTATTTTTTCGTTTGGAGTTTTTTTATATTTTATATAATAAAATTTTCCATTCTTTAAATTTTTGTTTTATAAAATTTGGTGTTATTTTTTTTTAATATTGATGACTTTAAAAAATTAAAATATTTTTTATATACATTTTTAGAAAATCAATGAAAAATAAAAATATTATTAATTAATTATATGAGTAAACATGTTCTGATTATATCTAAATTTTATAAAATTTAAATAAATTAAACTAAATTATTCATATGTATTAAATTAGATCAGATCAAAATATAAAATCAATAATCTAGTTTGAGGCTCATATTTTTTATTTTTAATAATATTTTATTTTATTGCAATATGTATTACCATTTTAAGTATGATTTGGTTTAAAACGAACGACCTATGTATCATTTATCAACGTTGTCTTATCATTCTATGTTACTTTCATGATCATAACAATTTCTTCATTATATTAATCCCTCTGTCTTTTTGGTTGCAATAACTTTAAGCTAAGATCGCTGGTTCAAAGTTTGGTAAAGAAATATTATTTTCATTATTTGTCCCCACAAACTTAACAGAAACTATTCATACATTGGATAAATGATAATGTAATATACTTAAAGTTGACAGAATATAACATTAATACAATTATTTTAAAAATATATTAAATAATTGATAAAAATAAATAAATAATGTGATTGATAAATAACACTCAAAAACTTAAAAAAGATTTCAAAAAATAGCGTTAATAGTTGTTCTATATGTCAAGATATAAAACTGCTATTGACCGTTTTGTATGTTAATATATAGGAAGACTACACGTCATTCTAAAAGAATTTCTTAAGACAATAACTGTGTTCGATTAACTACAAAAATTTGAGACTTGAAAAAAGCAATATTAATCATGAGACTTTAGTTTTGGTTAGTAATTTCGTAAAAAAAATATTTAATTATAATTTTTTTATTAATTTGTTATCAAGTTTATTTAATTATAATTTTTTTATTAATTTTTTAGTGGTCTTTATAAGGTAACATTTTTTAAGTGTTAATTTAATATAAAATAATATATTATTGTTTATAATTATAAATTGAATATAAAAATATACAAAATGAATAAAATATTATTATTTTATAATTCTAAATTTTAAATGTATTATATTTATTTTTTATTCAATCTTCCACCTAATTATGATTTTCAGCCTTTTAATATAATTTTGTTAAGGACTAAAACTACTTTACTAAATTTGTAAAATACTTTATATTTCCATTTACATTTTGACTTCATTCATTTGTTAAAATCTTTTCAATCACTTTATATTAAGTTGATTTGCTACCTTATCTATTATCTTATATTTAAATAGCTTTTATAGAGATTGCTTAATTTATGTTCTCACAAAAACAAATTAAAAATTTAGTCTAATATTGTAAAGAAAAAAAGTCTTTTTTATGGGAACTCATGATTTTTTTTTAATAAACATTTTTTTTTTGTGTGAATCATTTTCAACTATATATATTTTTAAACTTAAATTCGATACTTCAAGAATACAAACGCAATTATTGGACCTATATTGCTCAAACTAAAAATTAACATACTAAAATAATCATTTTTACAATTATACAAAGTATAACATTTCTTTTAATTATAAAAAAATATTTGAATAAGTGGATAACATAATTCTTTTATAAATATAGTTGTTGGAATAGTCCAATTTTAAAGAAAAAAATCATAAAATTTGAGAGAATATTTATATTTTTTAAGAATATCATGTATATATAAAACATTATACATATATATGTCGATCACGTAGAATTACATGTCGTAATATATAAAGAGATTACATATATAAAAGACATATTTTAAACTTGAGTTCGATAATACATGATTTGGATTGGTAGTTGACCTTCTAATAACCAAACCTATTATGGGTAGGCATGTACATCTTATGGGCATTGTTGTGTGTGTGTGTGGACGTTAGTTAGATTTAGCATTGAGTAGATTCATATGATTGAAATAATAGTTTTGTTTTTAATTTATCTTAGTTGCTAAATATTGTTTTTATAAAGTAATAAATATGTTTAACGTGATCAATATATATATTTTAAAAAAATTAAAAATTAAACTATTTTAAAAATTTAAAATTAATTTAAAAAATAATATTATACATGTCACTATATTAATGGGTTATCATCAAGGATAGGTGTACGATTTTAATGGGTTTCATCAAATGGGTATTTATATTACTGGTGGTGTTGGGGTTGGAAAGAGTATTGGTGGTTCTGTGAGGTCAAAGATAAAAACTTGATCAATATTGATAAATAAGATAGAAAATTGATCAATGTTGATAAATAACCATTTTCTTTGTAGGTTTTTAATATATTTTTTGATTTTTGTGTTAAATTAGTGAGATCAGAGAGATCTAGATTAGATTTTGGAAGCAGAAGCCTTTGTGTTAATATATGATTTGTAGATAATTTGGCAATTGGATTTTTGAAGTAAGCTATGTTCTTGGGTTCTTTTCAGTATTCTCTTTCGGATTAAGTAAATTACTTATTAGTTGTTACACAGTCAATAATATGTTGGACAATATTTATCTGATATGAACATCATTAGACATATTAGATGTAATGATTATATAGGTTTAATTAATGTAATGTATGCGTCACGTATAAATTTAATTTCATATTATAATACTTAATTTGAAGAAAACATATATTAGTAAAATTTAAATATAATTTTTTTATAATAATATTTTGTTATTATATTTTTACATAATTGAAATTTTGATTGAATAATAAATATCACTTAAACAAATATAATACATATTTATGATAATTTAACATATGTTAGATATGTTAGATGTAATACGTTTATACAATAAATCAATTTTAGTTAACATAAAAGGAACTCAATTTGACTTGTAAATCTACTCACATCAATACGATTCAAAATCCTTAAATTGATAAATATTCACAAAGCGTGCTCTAATAGTACTTCAATCTAAATTTGCTCTATTTTCTACCGTGTTCCAATATAAAAAACTTCCCTTCTTGGTAAAAAAAAAAGGGAGAAATTTCATACTGTAAGCAAGATACAAATCCTAAATACTCAAGATATTCCCACACAAACATCCAAGTCTTTGGCAACATAGTTTAACAACATCACATATAATACATTAAAAAATAATCATCAGTAATATATAAATTATTATCGGTAAACATTACATATAATACTTCCCATAAAAAAAACTCAATAATCATCAGCAATAAACTTGTCAGATTACATCAACGAAAAGAGAGAGAGAGAGAGAGAGAGAGAAATATATTAAAATATCACAATGAATCATAGCAAAAAGAGTCAAAGAAACTCTTCATATAATCACCTAAAACTCGATGAGCCACGATTGAATAGGAAACATTAGCTTAGGCTAACAAAAACAAACACAAGAATATCAAAAACTACAAATCAAAGGTTTGAAAATGAAGAAATTTGAAAGTAGGTTTCGTATAAAAAGAGAGAGTGAGTTGTGGCTAAATAGTTTGAAAGGAAAAAAATGGGTTTATGAGCAGAGAGATGAACTAAAATTGAAATATCAAAATTGTATTATGTTATTTTACAATGCAATAAAGGATAATATCGTATAGACGTATAGCCGTAATACACTTTAGGTAAAAATGATCAAAAACTATATAGGGTTGCTAATATGGATAGTTAGTTTTTTTAATAGTTGATGACATTGTGTATCACATACAAAAGTAAATAGATTTTTATGTATTTTGATTATATTTAATAGACTATTATTACCTTTTTTTTTTCCTGTATAACCTGGGAATAGCATTCTTCATGTACTATTGAGAATATCCAATTAGCAACAGCCTTGGTACCAACGATTCTAACTTGATGCAGAGTAACTTAAAAAACGGTTGGAGATTACTATAAAACTCCTTAATTTAAGGAGTAAAATATGGAGCAAAACAAGAAGTTTAATTCAAAGAGCAATTTAAAGAACCATTGATTTTAAGGAGTAATTCAAGAAGCGAATTTTCCTATAAATAAATGTGTAATTATAATGAATTAATCATCCAAAGTGTTCATTCCAATTGAGAGAAAAACTTTTATGAGAAAAAATTGAGAGTAATTTTCTTGGGTGTAATTGAGCTGTGAGTTATAAGTTGCGAGTGTTGTAAAAACCTTGTGTAATTTCTCTCATTTCAGTAAAAAGATCTACAGTAGGTCCGGAGACGTAAGTAAGATTGACCGAACTCCGTTATCAAATTTGTGTGTTATTTTTCTATTATTGCTTTCTCATAAATCTGACTTATCCAAAATTTGTGTAATTTCCCAACAACTGGTATCAGAGCTTTCAGTGGTGATTTCTGTCAATTTCCTATAAGGTTACTATTTACTTGAATAGTAAATTATGTGAATAGTGAAATTTTGTCGACGATATTTGTTCGTTGACGGAGGTGTTTTAATACTGGTTTGCAGAAATAGTCAGAAACGATCCGAAAGAAGTCAGATTTGAGTGGGAGCAATGGCCACAGATGAAGGAAGGGTGAAACTCGAGAAATTTGATGGCACAGATTTTGGGTTTTGGAAAATGCAGATAGATGATTATCTGTATCAAAGAAATCTATATCAACATCTCTCAGGGAAGAAGCCAGAGGCTATGAAGGAAGAAGATTAGAATCTTCTAGACAGACAAGCCCTCAGAATTATTCAATTAACGTTATCCCATAATGTTGCTTTCAACATAGCAAAAGAAAAGACCACGGCAGGTCTTATGACAACTCTCTCCAATATGTATGAGAAGCCATCAGCCTCAAACAAAGTGCACTTGATGAGGCGTTTATTCAATTTGCGGATGAATGAAGGCGCATCGGTAGCTCAACATCTCAATGAACTCAACACTCACAACCTAGTTGAGTTTAGTGGAAATTGAATTTGATGAATAAAGTACGAGCATTGATACTTTTGTCTTCTTTACCAGAAAGCTGGAATGCTACTGTCACGGCTGTGAGTAGCTCATCAAGAAGCAATAAGTTGAAATTTGACGATGTTCGTGATCTGGTTCTTAGTGAAGAGATTTGACGTAAAGAATCAAGTGAATCGTCAACTTCTTCAGTTTTGCACACAAAGTCAAGAGGAAGAAATTCAACCAAAGGAAATGGACGTGGCAGAACAGACTACCGAGGTAGATCAAAGGACAGGAGGTCCAAATCCAGGAATCCTAATAATTCCCATAGCTCGAAGACTATTGAGTGTTGGAATTGTGGAAGAACTGGGCATTATAAAAATCAGTGCAAGAGTGCACCGAAGGACAAACAAGTGAAGGCAAAGGAAAATGTTACTTCCACCTCAAGAGGAGACGATGCATTGATATGCTCTTTAGAGAGCAAGGAAGAATCTTGGGTGTTAGACTCTGGAGCATCGTTCCATGCTACTTCACAGAAAAAATTCTTCGAGAAATATGTCCCCGAAAACCTTGGAAAGGTATATCTTGGTGATGATCAACCATGTGCTATTATTGGCAAATGTGTAGTGACGATTAAGTTGAACGGGTCTGTTTGAGAGTTGAAGGATGTCAGGCATATTCCCGACCTCAAAAGAAACTTAATCTCAGTAGGATAGTTGGCCAATGAAGACTACACTACGATCTTCCATGGTGATGATTGGAAGATTTCAAAAGGTGCAATGACAGTTGCTCGAGGCAAGAAAAGTGGCACTCTTTACATGACAACAAAGACACGTTGTTCAATCACAATTGTAGCAGGTAATGAAACACCAAATCTGTGGCACCAGAGACTAGGCCACAAGAGTGAGAAGGGGATGGAGATTATGCACTCAAAAGGAAAACTTCCAGGTCTACAATCTATAGAGATGGACATGTGCGAAGATTGCATACTTGGAAAGAAAAAGAGAGTAAGCTTTTAGACAAGTGGTAGAACCCAAAAGAAGGAAAGGCTAGAGCTTATTCACTCTGATGTTTGGGGACCAACGACCGTCTCATCTATTGGTGGAAAACACTACTTCGTGACTTTCATCGATGATCACTCTCGGAAGGTATGAGTTTACTTTCTAAAACATAAGTCTGAAGTATTTGAGGCTTTCAAAAGATGGAAAGCTATGGTGGAAAATGAGACGGGTTTAAAAATAAAAAAGCTCAAAACCAATAATGGTGCTGAATATGAAGACACCAGATTAAAAAATTTCTACTATGAGCACGAGATCAGAATGGAAAGAACTGTGCCAGACACGCCTCAACACAATGGTGTAGCTGAGCGTATGAACCGAATATTGACAGAAAGAGCTAGAAGCATTCGTATACAGTCAGGTCTACCGAAGTAGTTCTGGGCAGAAGCAATCAACACAACAACTTATTTGATCAATCGAGGCCCATCTGTTCCATTGGAGCATAGAATACCAGAAGAGATATGGAGCGGAAAAGAGGTGAAACTATCATATTTAAAAAATTTCGGCAGTGTAGCATTTGTGCATATCAGTGAGCAAGGCAGGAATAAGCTTGATCATAAATCCAAGAAATGCACATTCATCGGCTATGATGAGGATGAGTTTAGCTACCGCATTTGGGATGACGAAAACAAGAAAGTTATCTGTATTAGAGATGTGATTTTCAACGAAAGGGTGATGTATAAGGACATGCCACTACTACATAAATAGGCATTAAAGTCGGTTCTCTGAACCGACTTTAAATTTAGAGACTTAAAATGTAAAGTCGGTTCATGCCCTGAACCGACTTTATATTTTTTTTGTTTTTATTTTTCGTATAACAGTATATATAAATAACATAAAAACACTAAAATATAAATAATAATACAACAAATAATTAACAATTTAAATATATTTAATTACTTGATAATTAAATTTATTACAAAAACAAATAATGCATAAATAATACATATAAATAACTTAAATTACAAATAAAATAATGTCGTCAAATTATGCCATCGAGTAAGCTTGGCTGGCTTAGAACACTTGATTGGCCTTCACAAGCATTATGGCAAAAAAAAAAGCTGATCCATATAACAAATATTCTCCTACATACATGAGCACGTAAAACATCCATAAAAAAAGTAGTCTAAACTTCAAACGTACGAATGAAGAAATTAAATCATTATAAATATTACCATAAAAAAGAGATTATCACGTACAACGACATTCTACGAACTCATATTAGCATTATTAATCATTTGTCTATATATATGAAGTTATCTAGAATCTCAACTACTATTTTTTAATGCTATATATAATGAACTCTAAATATGAAATCAATTGCATGTAACTTCGATTTCTTACTTGGCTAAGCTTGTGTGAGTTTTGGTGCCCTTAAACATATGGAACACGTTCATGTGCACCAAAACTCATACAAACCAAGAAACAAATCGGACCGGCGTACACCTGATTTGTATATTTAGAACTCATTATATCATTAAAAATACTAGCAGAGATTCCAGATAAATTCATATTTATAAACAATGCATTCCCCTAAATACATGAGCATATATATGATTAATCATCATCAAACAAGTGATTTCAGACACAGAAATAGATAGAGAAGGCAAAATCATTAAAAAATTTACTGTTATGTTATCATATGCTATTCAAGATCATCAGAATCTTCTCCTGATTCTTCTTGTGATGATATAATTTGAACCATGTGTTCTGCCCATTCCTCTCGTAAATCATCAAAAATTTGTTGGTCGTAACCCGTCTTGTTCCAACCAAAGAACTACATGTATTCAAAATCAAAATAAGAATATGATTTCATTTATTTACAAAAACAAACTCGAATATGTTAAAAACTTGTATGTATATGGGTAAAATATATTACCACATCATCAATTGGAATTTTGATATTTGTGATGATTTTGCTCATAAATTTCATGACATAATAACCACACATGACTCCATTATTTTGTTGTGGAACCTACAAAAAAAAAGTGTATGTATACATGAATTTTCATATTCGAACATCCTTATTATTTAATTGTAAATTAATAATATTGAATTGTACATACCATAACTTTTGTCCATATAAGCTTATGAGATTTTTTAAGGACAATGCCCCTAAACTTGTTCCATAACTTCCATGCCCTATCAAGGTATAAAACGATTAGTTTTTATTAAATATTACAAAAAATAATAGAAAAAACTAATATGTAACTAAATATAACTCTTACATTTCAACGACTGCTTTTGTATCTTTACTCAGTTCTATGGAAGCTGAGTCACAGTACCAAGCATGATTATTGAACATATCAATGATTACTGAACATATCAATGATTACCAACATCCAATGATCTTGGCCTTGTTCAAACCTTAATGGCCAAGGGATTATCAACTTTTGATTTCTACTAAGCGTTAATGCTCTATCACATAATTGTTTTAGCTCTGATACTAACATCCTTCTCTTGATATTGATTGACATATGAAGAATCATAGAACATTGCTAAATGTGATGAGTGATTATGTTGAAGTCGATAATAGCAAGCCCTATATATGTATATATATAATTAGATAATATAAATATAATTATATATGTTCTGCATAAATAAAAGAAAACTAACTAGATTGAGGACTCACCTTGTCCACACTTGAATTATACTTAAATCGATCATTTGATATTCAAATATTTGCAACAAGCACTCGATCGATATATAAGTTTGGTCGATGTCTACACCAAAAATTTCAATAGGAAGTGGCACAGTCCATCCATCATTTATGCTAGATGCCCTCCCAATAATAGTCATCAAAGTGCCAAGATTTCTACTGAACTGTAACGCATAAGTATGACTATACTTTTTCCAAGGCTTCTTCTTGAATGACTTGGTGCACGATGATTGGCCACTAGTCATAGATTTAGCACGAGATACTTTCTTGGTATCTCTTAAATGTGCTGCATTTAAGAGTTATGGTATAATAGACTACCAAAAAAGTATCATATATGTATTTTTAGTAACAATATAAGATCACATTAAATAATAGTAGCAAACAAGTGTTATTTTTTAAGTTAAAAAATAGTACCATGTCAAAATTTAGAACAACTTGAATCGACGGCCAAGCCACATACTGTCCAACCGCCTCTTGGACTGTGGTAGCATCAGAAGGTACAGGTAGTGGACAATCATGAAACAATGATTGATCAATTACTATTCGCCAATGATTAGGCAAATATTGATTATGAATCATCCGATCATCGCTCAATTGTTGTACCGTTCCAATAGCAACATAGTCCGTTGACGAAGGATGTTTCAACAAACATTTCATATTCTGTAAAAAAAATTAAGTGTTATATATAAAAAATATAACATATAATAAGAATTTAAAAATTAAAATCTTACCACATATGATTCATCAAATAACGGAGGACTCTCATGTGGGGTAGTTATTGGATGTACATTCTCACCAATATGTTCATCTTGGCTTGATTTATGGTAAGAATGTGTAGATTGCATTGGAGAAAATGAACCACTACTTGATTGCATGTGCATTCCTGGCATATAATGAGGACCAATAGGATGGCTATATCCCATACTGGATGTAGTTTGAGCACAATGAGATTGTGTGGATGGCATGCCTGGCATGGATGGTGGCATGCCTGGAATGGAAGGTGGTATGCCTGGCATGGATGGTTGCATGCTTGGCCAATATGGCATGCCCTGGTTGTAGCATGATGCCATGGCTGACAGTTGTTGTGATTGATGTTCTTTTAGAGTGACAATCTCACTCATCACGGAGGCCTTAAAGGAGTTGAATTCTTCTTCAATTTTAGTGTATTTCTCCTTACTTACCGTCTGAGGCTTATGTTTTGGAATTTTAAAATACTCCATAGCACCATCATATTGGCTACCTCCCCTAACACGATCAGGATGCTCGCGTCCAAATGCATGATATAAAGCATCTCTCCCAGGCTGTTCGATTATTTCACCCCTGTATATTTTTTCTTGAACAGCTCTCTACAAATAATAAAGCACACAAACATATCATTCATTATTACATCAATTATTAAGTATCAGTCAGACTTTTTATCAACCGAAATTACTAACCAACTTATTTAATTGTTCTTCTCCTCGTTGACTCATCGGTCTTGCATTCTTCGTTTTGGGAGTCTTTGTTTCTATGTACAATTCAATTCGGGTAACAGGTCTACCCAATTCAGCTTCCTACATAAATTAGGAAATTTTTATTAACAATGACATGAAATTAAATTGAGAAAAATTAATATAAAAATATTTATAAAATTAAGACAAATTAATAATACCATTCTATATCTAACTTCAGGATTTGAAGACCTCCCAGTACGGTTAGGAAGAATGTTATGCATTTGGACATTCTGATGATCTTCTCTAATAATTTGAAATTCTTCTGAACGTCTATAATCCACAAAGTCTTTCCAAACTTGAGGTGTAATCCAGGGGTGTCCTTCAGGGATTTTGTAGATCACATTCTCATCAAGTGTTTCCAAATATGGAAACACATAATTTTTCACCAATCTGGAAGTCTTGTATTCCTTCCACGCCTTATTTGCAATCTTATAACACTTACCCTGCCAACTGTCATCGACTTTGTAACGATTCTGTAAAAACACAGTACAAAAGATTAGATATAATACACCTAATATAATATATATATTGATTATAAAATATAAGAGACTTACATAAATGGTTATCCATATTTTGAACTTTTCTGCATCGGCAACCTCAGACCAATGATTTATATTGATTGGTATACTGGACTTTGTCAGTCGACCAATAGAAGATTTCAATTGTTGACCATTTTCCCCTATTGGATTACCAGTAGCATCAAATATAACGGGTATTCTATCATCTGGGTTAAGTGGAGCATCAGGTATATTCGCCCAACCCCTTCTTTTCAAATACCCCAATGGATCTACAAGCTAAATATCCATGAAATATCTGCAAAAAGTGGAGAAATATAAATTAATTGACAATTTTAGGAACACACATATATACAAGAGTTATTACAACAATATAGAACATACATTATGTTTAATTAGGTTGTTGATCGTATACATATATTCCTTCACAATCACTTCGAGTCCATGTCGAAGAATCATCATCATCAATTAGATTTGAGAAATTACTAATATTGGTTAATGTATCAAGCATAGAGTCATCATCTTCTACAACATCACAATGGTAAAACTCTTTTTGTGGAGGCGTTAACACAACAGACCATATTGGATCAATTTGATCGCTCACGTAAAATACTTGCTTTGCATGAAGTGCTAACGTGAAAGGATCATCTGTGTGACTTATCCTGGATAAATTTACAAGGGTAAATCCAAAATCATCTATTTTATATCCAACATTGATAACATCTTCGACCCAATCACACAAGAATACTATCTCATGGAAGACCTCATAATCCAATTCCCAAATCTCTTGTATTATACCATAATATGTTCTATCAGAAAGTACAGGATTAACATCTTTTGAACTGGCAAATTGCATAGTTTGTGCAACCATCTTCACCCCACTATTTTGATTTACTCGGACTTTGTCCCTAGCTTGAGTCGTAAACCTCGATCCATTTATTGTGAAACTATGAAATGATTTGACATCGAATTTTGGACCATGTGCAAGCCATTGTAAACTTTCTGATATTTTATGATTGGGTTTCTTGAGTTCATCTCGAATCTATGTATACAAAAACACGAAATGTGTTTAGAGCAAAGTTTTAAAACATTGAATATATATAGGAAGATACATGCATGATTTTTTGTTTGTGACACTTACGTGGTTGCGAAACCAATTAATAAGCTCTCGTTTATGTTCATCATACAACCATTTTTCTCCTCCTTTTTTTATAACGAGGATCGATCTTCAATAAGTTTAAATGCATCATGTAATGTTATTAAATATATATTAAGTTATATATCATCATTAATAGTTAAATAAAAGATGAAACAATGAACATCACTTACTCTATGTACGGTTGTGCCTCGTTATTATTTACCAAAATGATTCGGTGTGCTTTTTCCCATCGAGTGCGATCAATAAATAATTTCTTACTTCCACCAAGCATAGGGTTACCTACTTGGATCATGTGACGTTCTAAGAACAACTTGTGCGTAGGATTCCCAATTTCAGTGCAACCACTAAAGTATTCAGAACAAAACTCAATGGCCTCTTCAGCAATGTAGCATTCCACCATGCATCCTTCAGGTCGATATCTATTATTTACATATCCTTTAAGTACTTGCATATATCTCTCAAAAGGATACATCCACCTTAAGTAAGTAGAACCACATAATTGAACCTCTCGAACTAAATGAACACATAAGTGAATCATTATATCGAAGAAAGAAGGAGGAAAATATTTTTCAATTAGACACAAAGTTTCTACAATTTCTTTCTGTAAAGAATTTAACTCGCCAATTGATATAGATTTCTTGCATATTGTATTGAAGAATGAACAAAGCCGAATTATTGATATTCGAACATGTTTTGGAAGAATTGATCTAATAGCAACTGGTAATAACTGTTGCATTAAGATATGACAGTCATGTGATCTCAATCCATACAGTCTCTTATCGGTGATAGACACAAAATTTCTTAAGTTGGATGAGTAACCATCAGGAACTTTCACACCTTCCAAACATTTACAAAACACATCCTTCTCTTTTGTTGACATTGTATATGATGTTGGTGGCAAGTATGTTCGATTCTTATCATTTTCCACCCTTGGTTCCAATTCAGGTCGTATGCCTAGTTTCTTTAAATCCAATCTTACTTTAATGCCATCCTTTGTTTTTCCAGGTATATTAAGTAAAGTGCCAATGAAGCTTTCACATACATTCTTCTCAATGTGCATGACATCTAAGATGTGACGAATGTGTAGGTCTTTCCAATAAGGTAATTCCCACAATATTGATTTTTTTCCAACAACCATTCGGTTCAAAATCTTTTTCATTTTCACCAATTTCATTAGTTGACCTCCTTCGTTTCCCTACCTTGGTGAGTTTTTTTTTTCATTTTCCATATCGTTTGAATGTCATCCCATTCAATTGCCTTAATATCTCAATACCTCGCAAAGGTCGAGTTGCATGATCATGATCTTCTTCACCATCGAACGGTTTCTTTTGGTATCTAAACTTGTGTCCAGATGGAAAAAATCTCCTATGTCTTCTATAAGACATATTTTGTCCGTGAACAAGATATTTTGCAGAAGTTCCATCACTACATATAGGACATCCCTTGTAACCTTTTGTTGCATGTCCTGATAAGTTTCCATAGGCAGGAAAATCATTAATTGTCCATAAAACGACCCCCTTCAAGTTAAAGTATTCTTCTTTATATGCATCGTAAACATTTACACCATCATTCCACAACGTCTTTAAATCATCTATCAGAGGCTGCAAATATACATCAATATCAACACCGGGTTGTTTCGGTCGTGAGATCAATAATGTTAACATCATGAATTTTCTTTTCATACACAACCAGGGAGGAAGGTTGTATGTTACCATAATTACTGGCCAACAACTATATCTACTACTGAGGGAACTATGTGGATTAATTCCATCAGTAGCAATGGCAAGACGCAGATTGCGCGGATCAGATGAAAATTGAGGAGATAAATTATCTACTACTTTCCAATTTGGAGAATCACAAGGATGATGTAGCACCCCATCATCAGATCGATTATCTGAATGCCAAGTCAACATCTTTGATGTATATTTACTATTGAACAACCTTTGAAAGCGAGGAATCGGAGGAAAGTACCAAAGAACCTTTGCAGGCACACCTTTCTTATGTTTTGTACTCTCATTTGTACCATGCTTTCATCTCGATTCTTTACACATAGGACAATCATGTAATGTCTCATATTCTTTTCTATAAAGAATGCAATCATTAGGACAAGCGTGAATCTTATGATATTCCATGCCAAATCGACTAAGAGATTTCTTCACTTCATACATTAAAGATGGCAATTCAATACCCTCAGGAAACATATCGACTAGTAGATTTAGTAATTCTATGAATCCCTTGTCAGAAAAACCATGTTTTGCCTTGACATTGTACAAATAAACCAATCCTGACATTTTAGTGTATTTTTTGCATTTTGGATACAACGGTTTTTCGGCATCTTCTATAAGTTTATTAAAGGTTTTGGGATCATCCTCGCGTAATTCATCTTCAACACCACGAAACATATTTTCTGTCTGTACATTATGATATGATGTATGTAAAGAAATTGTAGAAACTTTGTGTCTAATTGAAAAATATTTTCCTCCTTCTTTCTTCGATATAATGATTCACTTATGTGTTCATTTAGTTCGAGAGGTTCAATTATGTGGTTCTACTTACTTAAGGTGGATGTATCCTTTTGAGAGATATATGCAAGTACTTAAAGGATATGTAAATAATAGATATCGACCTGAAGGATGCATGGTGGAATGCTACATTGCTGTAGAGGCCATTGAGTTTTGTTCTGAATACTTTAGTGGTTGCACTGAAATTGGGAATCCTACGCACAAGTTGTTCTTAGAACGTCACATGATCCAAGTAGGTAACCCTATGCTTGGTGGAAGTAAGAAATTATTTATTGATCGCACTCGATGGGAAAAAGCACACCGAATCATTTTGGTAAATAATAACGAGGCACAACCGTACATAGAGTAAGTGATGTTCATTGTTTCATCTTTTATTTAACTATTAATGATGATATATAACTTAATATATATTTAATAACATTACATGATGCATTTAAACTTATTGAAGATCGATCCTCGTTATAAAAAAAGGAGGAGAAAAATGGTTGTATGATGAACATAAACGAGAGCTTATTAATTGGTTTCGCAACCACGTAAGTGTCACAAACAAAAAATCATGCATGTATCTTCCTATATATATTCAATGTTTTAAAACTTTGCTCTAAACACATTTCGTGTTTTTGTATACATAGATTCGAGATGAACTCAAGAAACCCAATCATAAAATATCAGAAAGTTTACAATGGCTTGCACATGGTCCAAAATTCGATGTCAAATCATTTCATAGTTTCACAATAAATGGATCGAGGTTTACGACTCAAGCTAGGGACAAAGTCCGAGTAAATCAAAATAGTGGGGTGAAGATGGTTGCACAAACTATGCAATTTGCCAGTTCAAAAGATGTTAATCCTGTACTTTCTGATAGAACATATTATGGTATAATACAAGAGATTTGGGAATTGGATTATGAGGTCTTCCATGAGATAGTATTCTTGTGTGATTGGGTCGAAGATGTTATCAATGTTGGATATAAAATAGATGATTTTGGATTTACCCTTGTAAATTTATCCAGGATAAGTCACACAGATGATCCTTTCACGTTAGCACTTCATGCAAAGCAAGTATTTTACGTGAGCGATCAAATTGATCCAATATGGTCTGTTGTGTTAACGCCTCCACAAAAAGAGTTTTACCATTGTGATGTTGTAGAAGATGATGACTCTATGCTTGATACATTAACCAATATTAGTAATTTCTCAAATCTAATTGATGATGATGATTCTTCGACATGGACTCGAAGTGATTGTGAAGGAATATATGTATACGATCAACAACCTAATTAAACATAATGTATGTTCTATATTGTTGTAATAACTCTTGTATATATGTGTGTTCCTAAAATTGTCAATTAATTTATATTTCTCCACTTTTTGCAGATATTTCATGGATATTTAGCTTGTAGATCCATTGGGGTATTTGAAAAGAAGGGGTTGGGCGAATATACCTGATGCTCCACTTAACCCAGATGATAGAATACCCGTTATATTTGATGCTACTGGTAATCCAATAGGGGAAAATGGTCAACAATTGAAATCTTCTATTGGTCGACTGACAAAGTCCAGTATACCAATCAATATAAATCATTGGTCTGAGGTTGCCGATGCAGAAAAGTTCAAAATATGGATAACCATTTATGTAAGTCTCTTATATTTTATAATCAATATATATATTATATTAGGTGTATTATATCTAATCTTTTGTACTGTGTTTTTACAGAATCGTTACAAAGTCGATGACAGTTGGCAGGGTAAGTGTTATAAGATTGCAAATAAGGCGTGGAAGGAATACAAGACTTCCAGATTGGTGAAAAATTATGTGTTTCCATATTTGGAAACACTTGATGAGAATGTGATCTACAAAATCCCTGAAGGACACCCCTGGATTACACCTCAAGTTTGGAAAGACTTTGTGGATTATAGACGTTCAGAAGAATTTCAAATTATTAGAGAAGATCATCAGAATGTCCAAATGCATAACATTCTTCCTAACCGTACTGGGAGGTCTTCAAATCCTGAAGTTAGATATAGAATGGTATTATTAATTTGTCTTAATTTTATAAATATTTTTATATTAATTTTTCTCAATTTAATTTCATGTCATTGTTAATAAAAATTTCCTAATTTATGTAGGAAGCTGAATTGGGTAGACCTGTTACCCGAATTGAATTGTACATAGAAACAAAGACTCCCAAAACGAAGAATGCAAGACCGATGAGTCAACGAGGAGAAGAACAATTAAATAAGTTGGTTAGTAATTTCGGTTGATAAAAAGTCTGACTGATACTTAATAATTGATGTAATAATGAATGATATGTTTGTGTGCTTTATTATTTGTAGAGAGCTGTTCAAGAAAAAATATACAGGGGTGAAATAATCGAACAGCCTGGGAGAGATGCTTTATATCATGCATTTGGACGCGAGCATCCTGATCGTGTTAGGGGAGGTAGCCAATATGATGGTGCTATGGAGTATTTTAAAATTCCAAAACATAAGCCTCAGACGGTAAGTAAGGAGAAATACACTAAAATTGAAGAAGAATTCAACTCCTTTAAGGCCTCCGTGATGAGTGAGATTGTCACTCTAAAAGAACATCAATCACAACAACTGTCAGCCATGGCATCATGCTACAACCAGGGCATGCCATATTGGCCAAGCATGCAACCATCCATGCCAGGCATACCACCTTCCATTCCAGGCATGCCACCATCCATGCCAGGCATGCCATCCACACAATCTCATTGTGCTCAAACTACATCCAGTATGGGATATAGCCATCCTATTGGTCCTCATTATATGCCAGGAATGCACATGCAATCAAGTAGTGGTTCATTTTCTCCAATGCAATCTACACATTCTTACCATAAATCAAGCCAAGATGAACATATTGGTGAGAATGTACATCCAATAACTACCCCACATGAGAGTCCTCCGTTATTTGATGAATCATATGTGGTAAGATTTTAATTTTTAAATTCTTATTATATGTTATATTTTTTATATATAACACTTAATTTTTTTTACAGAATATGAAATGTTTGTTGAAACATCCTTCGTCAACGGACTATGTTGCTATTGGAACGGTACAACAATTGAGCGATGATCGGATGATTCATAATCAATATTTGCCTAATCATTGGCGAATAGTAATTGATCAATCATTGTTTCATGATTGTCCACTACCTGTACCTTCTGATGCTACCACAGTCCAAGAGGCGGTTGGACAGTATGTGGCTTGGCCGTCGATTCAAGTTGTTCTAAATTTTGACATGGTACTATTTTTTAACTTAAAAAATAACACTTGTTTGCTACTATTATTTAATGTGATCTTATATTGTTACTAAAAATACATATATGATACTTTTTTGGTAGTCTATTATACCATAACTCTTAAATGCAGCACATTTAAGAGATACCAAGAAAGTATCTCGTGCTAAATCTATGACTAGTGGCCAATCATCGTGCACCAAGTCATTCAAGAAGAAGCCTTGGAAAAAGTATAGTCATACTTATGCGTTACAGTTCAGTAGAAATCTTGGCACTTTGATGACTATTATTGGGAGGGCATCTAGCATAAATGATGGATGGACTGTGCCACTTCCTATTGAAATTTTTGGTGTAGACATCGACCAAACTTATATATCGATCGAGTGCTTGTTGCAAATATTTGAATATCAAATGATCGATTTAAGTATAATTCAAGTGTGGACAAGGTGAGTCCTCAATCTAGTTAGTTTTCTTTTATTTATGCAGAACATATATAATTATATTTATATTATCTAATTATATATATACATATATAGGGCTTGCTATTATCGACTTCAACATAATCACTCATCACATTTAGCAATGTTCTATGATTCTTCATATGTCAATCAATATCAAGAGAAGGATGTTAGTATCAGAGCTAAAACAATTATGTGATAGAGCATTAACGCTTAGTAGAAATCAAAAGTTGATAATCCCTTGGCCATTAAGGTTTGAACAAGGCCAAGATCATTGGATGTTGGTAATCATTGATATGTTCAGTAATCATTGATATGTTCAATAATCATGCTTGGTACTGTGACTCAGCTTCCATAGAACTGAGTAAAGATACAAAAGCAGTCGTTGAAATGTAAGAGTTATATTTAGTTACATATTAGTTTTTTCTATTATTTTTTGTAATATTTAATAAAAACTAATCGTTTTATACCTTGATAGGGCATGGAAGTTATGGAACAAGTTTAGGGGCATTGTCCTTAAAAAATCTCATAAGCTTATATGGACAAAAGTTATGGTATGTACAATTCAATATTATTAATTTACAATTAAATAATAAGGATGTTCGAATATGAAAATTCATGTATACATACACTTTTTTTTTGTAGGTTCCACAACAAAATAATGGAGTCATGTGTGGTTATTATGTCATGAAATTTATGAGCAAAATCATCACAAATATCAAAATTCCAATTGATGATGTGGTAATATATTTTACCCATATACATACAAATTTTTAACATATTCGAGTTTGTTTTTGTAAATAAATGAAATCACATTCTTATTTTGATTTTGAATACATGTAGTTCTTTGGTTGGAACAAGACGGGTTACGACCAACAAATTTTTGATGATTTACGAGAGGAATGGGCAGAACACATGGTTCAAATTATATCATCACAAGAAGAATCAGGAGAAGATTCTGATGATCTTGAATAGCATATGATAACATAACAGTAAATTTTTTATTGATTTTGCCTTCTCTATCTATTTCTGTGTCTGAAATCACTTGTTTGATGATGATTAATCATATATATGCTCATGTATTTAGGGGAATGCATTGTTTATAAATATGAATTTATCTGGAATCTCTGCTAGTATTTTTAATGATATAATGAGTTCTAAATATACAAATCAGGTGTACGCCGGTCCGATTTGTTTCTTGGTTTGTATGAGTTTTGGTGCACATGAACGTGTTCCATATGTTTAAGGGCACCAAAACTCACACAAGCTTAGCCAAGTAAGAAATCGAAGTTACATGCAATTGATTTCATATTTAGAGTTCATTATATATAGCATTAAAAAATAGTAGTAGAGATTTTAGATAACTTCATATATATAGACAAATGATTAATAATGCTAATATGAGTTCGTGGAATGTCGTTGTACGTGGTAATCTCTTTTTTATGGTAATATTTATAATGATTTAATTTCTTCATTCGTACGTTTGAAGTTTAGAATACTTTTTTTATGGATGTTTTACGTGCTCATGTATGTAGGAGAATATTTGTTATATGGATCAGCTTTTTTTTTTGCCATAATGCTTGTGAACGCCAATCAAGTGTTCTAAGCCAGCCAAGCTTACTCGATGGCATAATTTGACGACATTATTTTATTTGTAATTTAAGTTATTTATATGTATTATTTATGCATTATTTGTTTTTGTAATAAATTTAATTATCAAGTAATTAAATATATTTAAATTGTTAATTATTTGTTGTATTATTATTTATATTTTAGTGTTTTTATGTTATTTATATATACTGTTATACGAAAAATAAAAACAAATAAAATGTAAAGTCGGTTCAGGGCATGAACCGACTTTATATTTTAAGTCTCTAAATTTAAAGTTGGTTCAGAGAACCGACTTTAATGCCTATTTATGTAGTAGTGTCTTCATGCTCTTGAAGAATAATGATTTTTTCTATGTGCAGTGTGAGAGTAAATGTGCAATTGTAATGAAAACACATAGCATCATCTGTATGTTTACGACTGAAGTATTGATATAACTCATTGGATGAAGAAATAAAAGTACAACCTAGGCTAAGGCATGAACAAGATGAATACATACACGTCCTTTTATGATCTTTTATGCTGGCATAACTCAACTCTACTTTGCATCCATAGTTTTCATTTTTGCATTTTACTCAGACAGTATCCAAAACCCTTTCTAGAGCCCGAAATTGGTTGTATCCAATAGGTATTGAGCATGAGGGACATTTATTTCTTATTGTGGAAGAACATGTTGGTTTGTAAACTTGTTTACAAGCCCAAAGAAATCAAAAACAAATTCTTTGAAATATTCTAGCCCATTTGAAGTCCAGCTCATGGAAGCTTCTATGGTGATAATCTGGATTGATAAAGATACAACTCATGGTTGGTGGGAAGAAAAAAATAAATGGGTTAGGTAAGGAGATAAGTGTATGGTTTAGATTATTTTGGTAGGTTTATATTGTATGGATTAGATTTATTAGTTGTTTCTATAAATACCTCTCAATAGCAATGTAATAATCAAGTTAAAGAAATCAGAAACAAAAGTTTGAGAGTTTCTAAGTGTTTTTGCAAAATTGTTCTAGAGTGTTCTTAAGTTTTGAGAGTTTTGATCCATAATATTCCAATAAAGTGGTATCATAGTTGCAGTTAGAAATATAAATATACACTATTGTATATCAAATCGAAGCTCTCGACGATACAAATCTGACGCCGTAAGAATCATCTCCATCGGAGTTCGGACGCGCCGTCACGATCCTCCGGAAGGTTCTACTAGAAAGTGAGTTAACTCACCGAGTCATCCGAGTTGGAGCCGAGTTGACCGAGCCATGAAACCTGTTGATCGAGCTGCTGACTGAGCCTCCAAGCCGTTTGACCAAGCCACCGAGACAATTGACCAAAAAGTTGACTTTGATTGTTGATTAAAAAATTTAGATTTTATCCCGAAGTTTCTCCTAAGGTTTTTTAACGTTCTGAATCCATCTGTCCTATCAGAATTTACAAATTCTCACTATATCGAGAGTTATGTCAAGTGGAGGTATGTCATCGTTTCAAGTCCCGACACTTAACAACGACAACTATGATAATTGGAGTATCAAGATGAAAGCTCTTTTGGGTGCACATGATGTGTAGGAAGTCATAGAGAAAGGCTTAAGTGAGTCAGGCGATGAAACAACTCTAACGCAAGTGAAAAAAGAATCTTTGAAAGATTTGAGAAAGAGAGACAAGAAAGTCTTTTTTCTTATCTATCAAGCCTTAAATGATGATGGGTTTGAGAAGATTTCAGATGCAACATCTTCCAAAGCAGCGTGGAACAAGCTTCAAATTTCTTTCAAAGGAGCCGAGAAAGTGAAGAAAGTTCATCCCCAAACACTAAGAGGTGAGTTTGAATCTCTATATATGAAAGCTTCCGAATCTATTTCTGACTATTTCTCGAGAGTCGCAGTTGTTTCTAATCAATTAAAAAGAAACAGTGAGATGTTGGGAGATGTTAGAATAATGGAAAAGATACTTCGTTCATTAGATTCCAAATTTGAATACATCGTCGTGACGATTGAGGAAGCAAGAGATTTGGAAGAGATGACCATTGGTGAACTCAATGGGTCATTACAAGCATATGAAGAAAAGCATAAAAAAAAGCAAGGGATCACAGAGAAACTCTTCAAGATGCAATTCAAGGATAAGCATGAAAGCCAAGGTAATGACAGAAACCAACGTGGCCGAGGTAGAGGTAGAGGTCGTGGACAAGGTGGAAGTCACGGTCGTGGACGAGGTTGGAATTACAACAATAATTCCAACAACTTCGAGAGAGCAAAAAGCTCAACACAAAGTCATGGAAGAGGTAATATGAACTTAAGGTATAACAAATCTCAAGTTCAATGCTATAATTGTCAGAAATTTGGACATTATGCTTTAGAATGTAGAGCTCCAAATAATAGAGTAGATGAGAAAATCAACTACATAAATGAGAAAACCGATGAAAAAGAAATTCTTTTTCTTGCACGGAAGAAGGGTGATAGTAGTCAACCAAATGTCTGGTATCTTGACAGCGGTGCAAGCAACCATATGTGTGGAAGGAAAGATATGTTCGTGGAACTAGATGAGTCAGTAAGTGGAAATGTCTCATTTAGAGATGATTCAAACGTAGCAGTGAAAGGAATAGGTAACATTCTTATTCGATTAAAAGATGGGCAACATCAATTTATTTACAATGTTTACTATGTCCCAAATATGAAAAGTAACATCTTAAGTTTAGGACAACTGCTAGAGAAAGGTTATGATATTCATATGAAGGATTGTAATCTTTCTATAAAAGATGATAAGAATAACCTCATTGCTAACATGCTGATGTCAAAGAATAGAATGTTCTTAATCAACATACAAAATGACATTGCAAAGTGTCTGAAAACCTACTATAAAGATGCATCGTGGCTATGTCATCTTCGATTCGGGCATCTCAATTTTGGAGGATTGGAATTGTTATCCAAGAAGGAGATAGTGAAGGGACTACCTTGCATTAATCATCATGATCAACTTTTTGAAAGGTGCCTACTCGGGAAGCAATTCCGAAAAAGCTTTCCAAAGGAGTCAAACTCAAAAGCCAAGAAGCCACTCGAGCTAATCTATACTGATGTGTGCGACCGATCAAGCGTAGCTCTCTCGATAATAGTAACTATTTTCTTCTTTTTATTGATGATTTTTCAAGAAAAACTTGGGTATATTTCTTGAAACAGAAATCAGAAGTTTTTGAAGTATTCAAAAGGTTCAAAACTACAATAGAGAGAGAAAGTGGTAGAAAAATCAAAGCCATGAGATCAAACCGAGGTTGAGAATTTACATCCAAGGAGTTTCAAGAGTTCTGAGAGTTCTGTGAAGCAAATGGAATTCATAGATCTTTAACAGTGTCAAGATCCCCCCAACAGAATGTTGTAGCTGAAAGAAAGAACCGAACAATCCTCAACATGGCACGAAGCATGCTCAAAAGCAAGAAACTACCCAAAGAGTTTTGGGCAGAAACAATAGCATGTGCAGTTTACTTGTCAAACCGATCTCAAACAAGAAATGTATAGGGAAAGACACCGCAAGAGGCATGGAGTGGAAGAAAGCCTGATATTTCCCACCTAAGAGTGTTTGGAAGTATAGCTCATGTTCATGTACCAGATGAGAGAAGAATGAAGCTTGATGATAAAAGCGAGAGTTTTATTTTCATCGGTTATAATGCTAATTCAAAGGGCTATAAGTTGTACCACCCACACAATAAGAAGATTGTGATTAGTCAAGATGTGGTATTCGACGAAGAAAGAGAATGAGATTTTAACTCTCATGCAGATAACTTCAATTTCTTTCCTCAGTTTAAAGAAGATGAGCAGACAATGAGGGAGCAATCTATAGAAATTCAACAAGAGCCAACGACTCCACCTACTTCACCAATGCTAACCACTCATGAAGACCCGTCACCTTCATCATCTTCGAGTAGAAGTGAAAAAGTCATGACACGTACACGAAATCTCCAAGCTCTTTATGAGGTAACAGAACAACAAGATAATCTTACCTTATTCTGTCTCTTTGCTGATTGTGAACCAGTGAGCTTTCAAGAAGTTGTACAAGAGAAGACTGGAAAGATGTAATGGACGAAGAAATCAATGTAATTGAGAAGAACGACACATGGGAACCTGTTTCACTTCCCAAAGGGCATAAAGCAATAGGTGTCAAATGAGTGTACAAGACAAAAAAGAATGCTAAAGGAGAGATTGAAAGGCACAAGGCGAGGCTAGTAGAAAAAGGATATAGTCAAAAGGTTGGAATTGGCTATGATGAGGTATTTGCTCCAGTTGCTCAATTAGAAACTATAAGACTAATCATTTCTTTGGCAGCTCAAAATAAGTGGAAGATACATCAAATGGATGTAAAATCTACTTTTCTAAATGGAGTCCTTGAAGAAGAAGTCTATATTAAGCAACTGTCAGGCTATGAAGCAAAAAGTCACAAAGACAAGGTGTTAAAGTTAAAAAAAGCTCTTTATGGGTTAAAGTAAGCACTAATAGCATGGAATAGCCACATCGACAAGTACTTTCTGGATAACAACTTCACCAAGTGTCCTTATGAACATTCACACTATGTTAAGATTGAAGATGGCGATATTCTAATCGTTTGTCTATACGTAGATGATCTCATCTTTACCAAAAGTAATCCAAAGTTGTTTGAAGATTTTAAGAAGATGATGACCCAAAAGTTTGAAATGACAGATATCGGGTTAATGATATAATACCTTGGAATTTAAGTGAAGCAAAAGGAAGAATGCATCTTCATCTCTCAAGAAAGCTATGCAACAGAGATACTAAAGAAGTTCAAGATGAACGATTGCAAGCTGATCAACACACCAGTGGAATATGGAATCAAACTATCCAAGCATGAAGATGGTGAAAGTGTGGATCCAACATTTTTCAAAAGTTTAGTTGGAAGTCTACGTTATCTCACGTGCACAAGGCCTGACATCCTGTATGTTGTTGGATTGATTAGCTGCTATATGGAGAAACCGACAATCATCCATTTCAAAGCTGCAAAAAGAATCTTACGCTATCTACAAGGTACAATTAATTTTAGCTTGTTTTATTCGGCTTCTAATGATTACAAGCTTGTTGGATATAGTGATAGTGATTTTGGTGGAGATATAGACGATCGAAAAAGTACTTCCGAATTTGTGTTTTTCATAGGAGATACTACTTTTACATGGATGTCGAAAAAGTAACCGATTGTCACCTTATCTAGCTGTGAAGCAGAATATGTAGCAGCTACCTCATGTGTTTGCCATGCAATTTGGCTAAGAAACTTGTTAAAGGAGTTAAGTATGACACGAGAAAAGACAACCAAAATTTGTGTCGATAACAAATCAACCATTACCTTAGCCAAAAATCTTGTTTTCCATGATCGAAACAAACACATAGATACTCGATATCATTACATCAGGGAATGCATCACAAGAAATGATGTACAACTCGAGTATGTAAAATCACAAGATCAAATTGCCGACATCTTTACTAAACCGCTCGAGCAAGAAAACTTTGTCAAACTGAGAAATTTGCTCGGCATTATAAAACAAGTTTAAGGGGGAGTGTTGGTTTGTAAACTTGTTTACAAGCCCAAAGAAATAAAAAAAAACAAACTCTTTGAAATATTCTAACCCATTTGAAGTCCAGCTCATGAAAGCTTCTATGGTGATGATCTAGATTGATAAGGATACAACTCATGGTTGGTAGGAAGAAGAAAATAAATGGGTTAGATAAGGAGATAGGTGTATGATTTATATTGTATGACTTAGGTTTATTAGTTTTTTCTATAAATAACTCTCAGTAGCAATGTAATAATCAAGTTAAAGAAATCAGAAACAAAAGTTTGAGAGTTTCTAAGTGTTTTTAGAAAATTATTCTTAAGTTTTGATCCATAATATTCCAACCGAGCGTAAAGAACATGACATATGTCCATTTTCACACTGAGCAAATATAATTAAACTTTGTAAGATTTTTTATTTAGTATGCACACATATATGCATTTAAATATAAGTAATAGGTATTTGAAAGGATCTTCAAAGAATGCTGAGAACTTCAATGTTTTTTGTGCTTGATATTCTTGCCGTGTCTATAACTTTGAATCTTATCCCTAAATAACCAACTTCAGCTTTGACCACCATTTCATCAACACGGCTTGGATTTTATGACTTTTTTTTAATAAATTTAAAGATTTATTATTCATTATTATTGGAAATAATTTACATTACAAAAAATTATCTAATTTTTTTATTATATCAATTCACCTGCAAATAAAAACATGACATGAATCCGACACAAACATAATTGCCACAACTAATTTTTAAATGTTTACTGATTTCTAGTCAAATTCATGAACGAGCATCCAAAGTAAAGTTATAAATGTGGTATTAAAAAACTATTATATTAACGAAAATTATTTAAAAAGCATCATTGTTAACGGAACTAAGAATTGTGAGCATTTATGTAACAAGTTAAAATTTTAGGGATTTTTGTGTACATAACATAAGAAATTTGATTTATGATTTATGGTTAAATATTTGATTTTATAATTTATAATTATTTTGTAAAAATAATCACAAATATATTTGATAATAATTTTTAAGAAAAAAAAATTAAAAATCACTTAAATTATTTGTTAATATTTAAAAAAAACTTAAAAAATAATTTTTTTAATTATTATTCAAAAAAATTATATTTTTAATCAATTTCTTCGAATATTTATAAAAACAAAATTCATAAAATTTGATTTATTATCTAAAAAAATATATGATAAAAATAAAAATTTAATTCAAAACTTTTAAATATTTATAGATTATCCAATATTGTATATTTTGGTAAAGATTCTTTAAGTAAAAATCAAAATAAAAAATCATAACTAAATATGTCTTATTGAAAAAAAAACTAAATATTAAAAATCAAAATCTTTATTAAATGCAAATTTTAATTTTTGATTTTTAACTACCGGATATAACCCAAAATTTTCAAATAAAGTAAACAGTAATAAGCCAAGCGCATAAACACACATATTTGAAATTAGAGTAGAAATTAACAAAATTTAAATAAGAAATCAGACCTGATAGACAGGAATGGTTAAATTCTCGAAGCAAATGGGGCAATCAAGAACTTCTGGGTCGGTCAAAATGAGGTTTGAGGAGGGAATTTCTTCTTCTTTTTCTTGATCGCAATCAACTTCTTTCTCTTCTTCTTCTTGGTTTTGGGGTTGATGATTGTAATAGTTTATGGGGCTTCGAGCAAAGCGAGTGACACACAATCTCTTACGCTTTGGGGTGTTGTTAGATCCTGCTCCTTCTTCATCACCACCTATCGAGAATTTCGCCATCTCTCTCACCCTCGTCTACTTTTATTTCGAATTCCCCGAACTTTGACTATCTACCTGATGAATTTAAAAGGCTAAGACTAATATTTTTAGTATTGATGATCCAGCGGGAATTTGTTTTTTAGTTTTGACGAGGCTAGGCGCGAGAATCTAATCGTCGAAGCATCCGCCATATTTCTCCAACTAATTCTGTAATTTCTTTTAAAAAATAAAAAAAAAATATAATAAAAATACTAAAAAAACATAAATTGACATTCACAACCCTTCTCCACTCATAGAGTTCAATCCACCTCTACTTACACCTCTAGGAGCTCCACCACCACTAGATGAATGAGTGAAAATGAAATCGGAACCTGATGAAGGAGTTGCAATCGTGTGGATGATTAGAGGAGAGGCAGAGGTAGAGGCATGACTGATGGAGGTGAGGAAGAGGCGGCGTATAGAGGAGAGCAAAGATGTAGCTGGAGAAAAGAAATCCAGTCACTAAGTTAATGTTCCGTGAGGATTTGTGGGATAAGTTTGTAAAATCCTTTTTTCATTTATTTCAACGCTATGCGTTTTGTATCTTTATTTTTTCGCTAGTTGAGTAAAAACAACTGGATTTGTAAAATTCAGTCTATTTAGATTATTCATTGTTATTAAAAAAAGCACCAAATAGTATATTTAAATTCCAATAATTTTAGAAGTTTTGAGTTTCAAATACAGCATTTAATGCCATTTTTAACAGTTATTTAACTTTTAATATCTCACACTTAAAAATTAGTGTGCTTTTGTATACTTTGATTAGTAAGTGAACCATTATTACATTTTTGTTTTTCAAAAGGAACATGAAGACAGTTTTTTTTTTTAAATAAAAATTAAATTTCACAAGTCCTCACCACCGGAAAGAATTCACTCCTAACGTGTACGTATGTATCTCACGCCAAACCAAACACCTTATTGTCCCACTCGGTTACAAGTCCACGTTACCGGCATTGTGTATGTCTTAGAAGTGTCTCGGCACATTCTTCAAATTATAAAAGATAATCACGAGTCCATGATATAAAGTGAGAAACTGATTGATTGTGCAATCGTGGAACAGAATTCTCAATCATAAAGAGATAACAAAGAAATGCATAAGTACACAACCAGTGTCGAATCCTTGACATATTGAGTAACAAAATGTCGAAATGCTTTTCGATTTCTAGAATGTCCATCAGCCATATATGAGTAACAATATGTAAATGCAGTTCTAGTCTGAATGAGGTCTCATCAGCCATAGAAACTTTTCAGTTGCATTAAGCGCACACTAATCTCAAGGGGGGGGGTGTTTCTTCAAGGTTACATAATATCCTTAGCACAACAAGCATAATATTATATCATCATAGGGACTCGGGGTCCATATGACAAGAATGAGCATAATGCTCAATTATTCAATCAAACTAGTAAACACTCAACTAGGCAATCTGAGAGTAAAAACGCTCCTTTAGAAACTAGATCATCAAACCTCATAATATAAGTTCAACATCTCACAAGACCTCATAATATAAGTTCAACATCTCACAAGACCTCATCAGCGAGACATAGGGTTGGCTAAAGGTCTATAAATACTGTCTCTTGATTAGCTCATTGCATCATCTCCATTTTCCAGATAATGTGCTCTGCTAATCCATGTTGGATATGAGATCACTGATTGCCGATCGGCCTGTAGGCTTTTGTCAACAGCCCAAGGTCCTTCAGAGAAAATTCACAAGAGGATACAAATGGTTAATCCATGGAAAATAATTTCCCTTACAGCAATAAGGAAAATGTGTTAAAAAATACATACCTCCATTAGCTTGGAGAATTTCTGGAGCCTG
Organism: Hippophae tibetana; assembly: GCA_037013495.1. NCBI lineage: Eukaryota > Viridiplantae > Streptophyta > Magnoliopsida > Rosales > Elaeagnaceae > Hippophae > Hippophae tibetana. The sequence continues at coordinate 4,180,797 of CM072812.1, forward strand.
GAGGAACATCATAGGAACAGGGGTAGCAGCAGGAGCAGCACAAGCATGTGCCACCCATTGTGCTGGTGCAGACTTTTCTGCCACATCATCGGGCACCAGCATGGTTAAAATGTTGATTGATTGCTATTCAGCCTCATAAATTCCATCATCATCATCACTGACTTCATCAAATACTCTAAGATCAAGCTGGTAACGAAGAATCCCTCCAATACCACCAAAACCACGGCAAAACTGAGATCCCTCCTGTGATTTGTTGGTGACAAATTCGAGCGCACATCCAAACTTCTTGTATTCATTAGCAAACCACTCCAGTAATGACACCTTCTCCTGTACCTCCAACTCAGCCATGGTAGCAGGATCCCGAAAGTTCTCCTGATTGTTCTCTTCATCCTTTCTCAAGTGTTTTATGATAATCTCGCCAGTGGTAATGTTCTTCAGCACATACCTACTCATGTCTAGACTTTCCCACACAATAAGTGTTTCAACAGCACCCATCTCCAAAGCTTTCATTGTGTCATCAACACCAAAAACATACTTCCCACTATCTTGACTTATCTCCTCAAAGTATTTTCCAATCAAGCGCTTCTCTTGTATAAACTTTACACTAGCAAGGACCTCCGAAGACAGTTCAATGGCCTGATTGAAACCATTTTCCCCTCCATAAGAAACATCCACCACATTCAATATCTTAGCCTGAAGTCGAGGATCAAACATATCTGACTGGCTAAGCTCAGTTTTGAAGTCAGCTGACCCAGCAAGAATCAATCCAGAAACATTGGGCTGACTGGTTGCAGGATTAATAAAAAATTGGGTGGCAAGCTCCGCTGTCTTCCTTATGTAGTTATGGCGCTTTTCCATACGAAGACGAGCAAAACGTAGAGCTGATTGCCCTCCTCTGCCGTGTTTCTTAGGGAGGTCAACACTAAATTTATGAAGCACCTCTCGTGTATTTCCACTTAACGTTCCAAATAGAGTTCCATTACCATCCATGACAATGAATCCAAACTTGTCATCAGATTCCAAAAGTTCATTCAAGGCTTCTGTATGGAACTTGTTGTCGCAGAGATAGAGAGATGCATTGATGGGTTTGAAAGGCTCAAAGTCAATGGTGACCTTCTTTTCCTTGCCATCATCTGTAACAATTGTTCCTGTATAAAGAACAAGCCCATTTGGAGGAACTTTGCTGTAAAGCTTAAGCCTCTGCTGGGCAGATGTAATTGCACCTAAAACAGACTGTCGGTTCACCCTGCTTTTAATGTTTGAAGCAGTTCCATATTCATCACCAAGCATCTTCGTGACACGGGATACTTGATCACGTGGAGGCATGATAAGAGAAATCATGCTGGTACCATTGCCTCTTGCAGCTTCAAGTGCCTTGATCAATTTCTTAATCTTCCATATCTCGATGTTCCTGTCAGTGTCATGGCCATCTGCCATTGCAAGAAGAAGAATCACAACTGAAGCAGTTGCTCGTCTGCAACTACCAAATAAAAATTTAGAAAATACAAGATAAAAGTTCTATGTGCTAGACTAATAAAACATAAATAATAGAAATAAGGTAACAGATTTGCTACCTTAATAATACCAATATTTTACTTTTGGTACCATTTTTTAGCCAAATTTTTGAGGTGATACCTCCATTTTAAAAAAAAATGTATCAATTTAATACAATCTATCATTTAATTGGAGATTTTTTACATGTGTATTAATATATGTGCGATATTCAAAGAATATTTTCGGATAATAAATTAATTAAATGATATTCAAAGTGTATTTTAAGATAATCAATTAATTGGATACCCCATTTAAATATTGGAGAGAAGGGTCAGGATTTTCCCTGGGAGGTTGGGGGTTCTCTCTTTGCGAATTCCACACTAATAAATAAATTAAGATGACCTAAATCTTTAATAGGCTAAGTATGCATAAAATCTCAAGTATAATTATTTGTTATGTAATTAAATTTAATAAATTTATATTTAAAGTACAAATTACAACTATAAATAAATTCTTTATTTTATTAATTTAATAATCATTATAATAATTATTATCTCATATACCATAATTAAGGTATTTATTTATTTAAGAAAATATTTTTTTGGATCAAAATTCATTTAATTTAACTAATAAATTTTTACAAATATATAACTTATTTTAAAAAATTATAAGAAAACAAGAATCATGAAATATGCAGGGTGGGGGGACTGGGGAATGGGGATGGTATATTACCAAACCCATCCATCCCCACGTGGGCAGTGTCAAAATTGGGGTTTTCCCACGAGCCTCGTTTCTTACGGGAAAAATTGACATCCCTAACAGAAAGGCAGGAACCACTTTGCAAAAATTTTGAAATCCTAATCGAACTCATGATCATCAAACATATTTTATTTATTTTAATATTAATATTATTATTATACTTCAAAAAAGAATATAAACTGTGGGGTGCCTGAAGAAATGATAACCTTCAAACTTTTGAAGAAAAATCACAAGAAAAACTTAAACAAAACCCAAAAAACAAATCATTTTCCAGCCAAAGCTGCGATTACTTTGGAAACACGCGTACGAGGTTCTTTTATATATATATAAGCCACACCAAGACACGCAACAAGTTTAATATAAAAACGAGAAACTCAAAAATGGAACAAATAACGACAAATTATATAAAATATAGGAAATAAAAGAAGTTAATAATAATATAAATCTTATAATTCTATGGCGGATCCGATTAAAGAAGAAGAATAAATAAATAAAAAAGAAATGAAAATTGAACAAGGAAGCAAATAAAAAGAAAATAAATAATCGATTCAAAAACAGACAAGAATAAAGACAACATCAGTACTAGTATCTTGAAATTCTATTAACAGAGTTAGCAGAAATGACTTTATCAAAGTTCCAAAACAATTCTTTACTATCATGTAAAACATAATCAAAACATTCCAAATGTCTCAGAACTCTAAACCCTCGAAGTCTAAAATCATGGACTTCTACCTCAGGATAAAAATACAAAAACTCCCAATTTCTACACAAATTCCAAAAAATCAAAATCAAATTTAACACAGATAGAACATTCGAATTTCGTAACGAAGGGAAAAAAAATAAAAATAGATGGAACAGAATCACCAAATAAATCTAAAATCGATGATCTATTAGGCAAACATAACCAGATTAAATATATTAGATGAAAATTCATAATAAACGAAGAAAATAGAAATGAAGAAACCTGATAAACAGAAAATGAGAATAATGGTGGAAAGAGAAGCATCAATACAAAAGCAGGATATTAATAACTACTTATTTGTGAGGCGGTGATGGTAAATTGGGAATCATCGATTATTCGAGAGATTACGTATGCTTTTTTCTTACGACGATATTTGGAAAGCTTAAACCAACAACGTACTTACACGTAGTTTGGGTTTTAAACCGGTCCGATTCCCGATCAATAAGTTAGTCGATGGAATTTGAGAAGAAGTGCACCAATTCACTTTCTCTTTTTTAAATGTAAAACATCAATTACTTTATTTACTAGTGATTTGTCCGAAGTTATTTTTGTTTTTTTTAAATAATTTCAATTTAATTAGAAAAAAATATTCATGTGAAAAGGATCATCCTTAAAAACCAATTAATTTTTTTATTTTTAAATATTTTTTTTATCATAACAATCTCATATTTTTAAATATCTTATATTAAAAAATTTAAAATAAAAACAAACTTTATAAAATTACATAAATTTATACAAAAATTATTTAAAAAAAAATAAAAAAAAAAGATTAATTAATTTTTAATAATATTTTTTATAATTTAAATATAATAATATAAATTAGAATAAATTTACTTATTTTTTAAAATAAAATTACGTAAAGTTAAAAAAAATAAAATTATTTACAAAATAAGTTGACACTGCATTTTGGGTATTACATGTCCGTTACAAATTGGCCCAATTCTTATGCACTTCAAACTATTTTTTTTTTAAATAAAGTTATCCCATCTTCTAAGTAAGTCAACTTAAAATATTTATGATTAGTTTACATATTATAACTACATAAAGATTTATTTTTATTTTTAATCATTTAAAAAATATATATTCTCTTTTTTATAATATAAATGAATATAGATTTTTAATATTGTAAAAAAATAAATATATAATTTTTTTATTAAGAGGAATTAAAAATAAAATAAAATAAATATTTAATTTATGTTCTGAAAGGAATATTTAAATGGGCAAATTATGTTTCTTTGTTTTTGACGGGTTACAAATTCTCCCTTGTATTTTGATTTATTAAGAAAATGTCCACATTTTAATGATATGTGTTGTATTTAAAAATTCATGTTCAACAAATCTAACATTCATTTTGTTGGAATAACTAGTGTCCTTTTTCATTAATTTGGTTAACATAATTATAATAAAAGTTATATGGAATTCCTTAAATATAATAAAATCATTATGCTATGAGCACATTTTTAACAAATGAAAAATAGGGTCAAATTTATAATTAGGTACATAAAACATAATTTACCTTATTTTAAATTAAAATTTACTAAGAAAAATGCCTATGTTTTCTCTGTACATTTTCAAATAGCAAGCAATTTTATAGTCAACCCATTTTAATCAACATTTTGTTGGAATTGGAGGTTATAGGTTGTAATTTTGAATATCGGAAAAACAATCATTTTTTGAATAGGTTCACATATTAGTAACAAAAACTAAAAGCTTACCGTCAAAACACATATCACTCTTTTTTCTGATACCTTATCACAAATATAAAAGTAAAATAAAATAATTAAGATTCACTTCGTTAATTATATCAAATATAAATAATTTAATTCACATACATAAGTTTTAAACTAACAAATGAAAACGAATTTATTAATTTCTAGTTAGCACATAAAGAACGTATTTTTTTTAAATAAACACTAATATAAATTATTAATGTTATGTTTATCAACAATATTGCAGGTAGTAAGGTTTTAGCTGAGAGATTGAAACAATATGAGAAGATAGGAAATAGATAAAAAGACTTTTCATATTTCTTAGTTTTTTTTTTTTTTTTACTAAAACTTGTGATGGTGGCTGAGAAAACCTAGATAAAAATGTGAACTTGGAGGCACTGATATTATAATAGGCCATTTTTAGTAATTTGACAACTCAACTATTATTAGTTGAAAACGGTGCAAATATGTGGGCATACTGAGAATAAAGATAGCTAATTTGAAAGAAAAAATCTATTTATCACAAATTATAATATTAACATAATTAATGTATTAATTAATTATGATTCTACTATTTTAATCAATATTTATTTATTATATCAATTTTGATTCTAATACAAATGTCATAAACAAGTACTCATTTTAAAAGCACTCTTATTCTGAGGTGATGAATGATGATACGCCTAAATCCTACCTACATTTTGCTGACGACACTTCAATTTCATCTTCACACAGTTTTGTGTGAACTGTGAACGTGGACGATTTAGAATATGATAGGCATTTTTCATTTTGGAACCTAGGTCGGTCATGATTTGTATTTTTTGGTCTAAATATTAATATTTTAAAAACATCCAAAACCAAACCACCACAATATATTTTTATTTTAATTGAAAAACTAGAGCTCCTCTACTCAATCTGGAGATAATATATAGCAATTCTATTTAATTGGACCATATAAGTTCTTGTGAGATAAGATAACTAGGCTTTTTCGATAATATAACATCAAAAGCCTAGGTAGAGGAATATTTAGATGATGGTTTTATTTATGTGAGGACGAAGAATAACGAATTTCATTATTGCGACACACCCTAGGAAAAAAACTTTTGGGACCATGCCAACTTCGTTCTTTCTAATCCAAAAAAATAAAAATCTTCCATGAATATTGAAAAACATATTTATATTTCTAAGAATGAACATGCTAAGTGATATGATAGATAAACAACAATTCCATAGCTCCAGATGTTAACTTCAAAACCAGTTGATATCAAGGTCTTAAAAAAAAAAATCTGCACGCAATCAGATAATATAGTAAACAACCAAAATATCTGACAAAAGGGGGGAAAAAGAAAAGGACCCCAAAAAATAGTAACTTTGAAATACACATATACCTCAGAAATCACCTGATTGTATCACGGAAGCAGCAGCTAAAAGCCTTAAAGGGTTCCATGTGCTATTGCACGCTCTTTTACCCCATCGACTGGCACTAGCATTGGTGGATAATTGATTGATTGCTATTCAGAATCATAAACTGCTTCATCATCAGAAAGTTCATCAAATGTCCTCATATCAAGCTGGTAGCGAAGAATCCCTCCTATACCACCAAATCCTCGACAAAACTGGGATCCCTCCTGTGATTTGTTGGTAACAAATTCAAGAGTACAGCCAAATTTCTTGTAATTGTTAGCAAACCACTCCAGTAATGACAGCTTGTCCTGAACCTCTAGTTCAGAAGAGCTAATAGGATCCCGGAAGTTGCTCTGGTTGTTTTCCTGCTCCTTGTTAAAGTGTTTTATGATCATCTCACCAGTGGCAGAGTTCTTCAGTTCGTACCTAGCAATATCCAAACCTTCCCATACAATAAGTATCTCAACAGCACCCATCTCCAAAGCTTTTAATGTATCATCAACACCAAAAACATACTTTCCAGTATCCTGACTGATCTCCTCAAAATATTTCCCTATCAAGCGTTTCTCTTGTATGAACTTCACATTAGCAAGAATCTCTGAAGACAACTCAATAGCCTGATTGAATCCATTCTCCCCTCCATAAGAAACATCAACCACATTCAAAATCTTGGCCCCGAGCCGAGGATCAAACATATCTGACTGACTAAGCTCAGTTTTAAAGTCAGCTGATCCAGCAAGAATCAAGCCAGAAACGTTGGGCTGACTGGTCGCAGGATTAATGAAAAACTGCGTGGCAAGCTCTGCTGTCTTCCTTACATAGTTGTGGCGCTTCTCCATACGAAGACGAGCAAAACGCAGAGCTGATTGCCCTCCTCTTCCATGTTTCTTTGGAAGGTCAACAGTGAATTTATGAAGCACCTCTCGTGCATTTCCACTTAACGTTCCAAAAAGAGTTCCATTACCATCCATGACAATGAATCCAAACTTGTCATCAGATTCTAAAAGTTCATTCAAGGCTTCTGTATGGAACTTGTTGTCGCAGAGATAGAGAGATGCATTGATGGGCTTAAAAGGCTCAAAGTCAATAGTGACCTTCTTTTCCTTGCCATCCTCTGTAACAATTGTTCCTGTATAGAGAACAAGCCCATTTGGAGGAACTTTGTTGTAAAGCTTAAGCCTCTGCTGGGCAGATGTAATTGCACCTAAAACAGACTGCCGGTTCACCCTGCTTTTAATGTTTGAAGCAGTTCCATATTCATCACCAAGCATCTTCGTGACACGGGATACTTGATCACGTGGAGGCATGATAAGAGAAATCATGCTGGTACCATTGCCTCTTGCAGATTCAAGTGCCTTGATCAATTTCTTAATCTTCCATATCTCAATGTTCTTATCAGTCTCACTGCCATCCGCCATTGTAGGTATAACAGCTGAAGTCAATTGCAAATAATGTGTAATGTATCTGTTATAATTTCAAAAAAATTGCATGATGTTCTAAAAAAATAAATTAAGGCATTAAATTTCCATAACAGAAAATGAATCATAAATCCTGAAATCTCAATAGAAGGTGACAGTGCAACATCCAACACTTCCAATTATCATATCTGTAACTTTTGGGTTGTGTAAATTGGTAAGAACAGGAATATACATTATAAATCAGCTCTTGAAAGTTGAAACTCTCAAATAATAATAATAATTATATATATTCTTTGTGAAGAATATTAATATCAATACAAAAATGAAACTGATGATTATACGAATCACTGAAAGTTCAAAATGCTAAGGTATCCATATTTCCAAAAGATAACAAATGAGAAGGTATCCATAATTTCCAAAACATAACAAATGAGACAAAAAGCAATGAAAACATTATCATTGGTAAACCAATTAAGATTCCTAGAATTTATCGAAATGACACGAAAACAAAACAAAACAAATCAAAAAATAAATAATAACCAAACAGCATTACAAAATTTCTAAGATGAAAACAACGAATATTTAAAACCAGACCTATGATCATAGTCAATACTCTCAACTCAGCTACTATTCAATACTTAGGGGTGAACATTGGATTGAAACTGTCTGTTTTTGATAAATCCAAATCTCATTCGATCCAAACGGATTTGAAGATTTTCAATCCAAATCCGAATCCGAATAGATCAAATTTTATCAATCCAATACAATTTGAATCCGACAGATTGGATCGAATTATTTACTCACCCCTACTTTAGATAACATAATCAGAATAATCATCAATAAATCATGAAAAAAAATTGTCAAATAAGTTTTTTTTTTAATATAAATTTGTTAAAAGTAGTTACAATGAAAAATTGGTTGCAATAGTATAGAATCTCGCAAAAATTTGAGCAATGAAAACTACAAATATAATTTACTTTTACTGAAAGCACAATCAAATACTTAGAACCGGTTTCCAGCAGTAAAATTACAACAGGCAAATTATTCCGTCACAATAAGTAGCACCAGGTAATTAAAACCATAAATTTTCGAATCAAATCTCTAAAACATCATTTTATTTCATGGAAGTAAAGTCAAGCTTTGAATCTCAGATTTCAAAACGCTAAAAGAATTCAAATGAAGTCTTTAAGTTTAAAACGCATTCGGATAAATAAACGAGGCCGTAGATATTTATACGAACTCGTCGAAACTTGAAGAAATTCATCTACAGGGTACAATTCTTTCCATAAGAAATCTTAAATCAGACAAAGGCTAATACAATCGCACAAAATATCAGATGTAATTCCAATGAAAGAAAGAAAACAAAGAAGCACATGCTCCATAATGCTTACCGAATCGCCGGCGAGAGGAAATTATGGGTTACGTGACGGCAAAACCGGGGAGTGGGGAAAGGAGTGTAAGCGTGAGAGACCTTAGGGCTAAAGTTTCGTACGGGTACCCAAACTGTTTTATTTATTTATTTTCATTTTATAATATGGTTAAAAATAATAATAGCAAAATACTATTATCATCCGGTCGATTGGCTAAGTTTGAAAATTTATAGCTTTTTTAATTAGAAAACTAGACATACATTAGAATTACATCAGTTTAAAACACCTTCCATAACATACTTGAAAATTTTGATTCTTAATACATATAATGCAAAAGACTGACAGTCATAAAAGCTGTTATATTTGTTTATCTTGATCTAAATTTAATTTAATTTTCATTTATTATTATACATTTTCTTATTTCATCTACTAAACTTCCTTAAGGTGCAAAGCATTTTTCATCTATATTAATACTTCATCTTGCTTTGAATCTGTCTCAAAAATGACACCAATCCAGTTCCTATCCCAAGCCAATTTTCCTACAAATAAGATAACATGAAGTTCTGTACACAAGGAATAAATAATCCCAAACTTTTACATCATACTAAACATTATCACCATTCATTCATGATTTCTCACAGCAATTTCTAAATCAAAGAGTAGCAATCAGTATTGATTTTTATAATCTCCTCGCCTAATTTATCCCTTTTTTTATCTAATCACTTCATTACTCGTAACCAAATTATGTAAAAGATTATGTTATGTTCTTATAGTGGTTTCAAACTCAGTTAACAACATAAACACCGTGTGTACACTTTTCCTAAACTTCTTTTCATACATTATTTCATTTCTATTATATCGTCCAAGTTAAATAACCAAAAAAGCATACCTCATTCTTTTAGCAGTTTGCCAAACACTATTTGAAAAATATGCAAATAACATAGGTGAATCATTAATAAACTAACAAATTCAGTTAGCTTCCATACTTCTCATGCAGCCTCACAATACCACAAAGCTAGCATGCATTACAACTTCTCCTATCTCTTTGCACGTTAAACATCTGGGAAGTTACAGTACTTTCTTTTGACAAAGTCTTGCCTTAATAGGTAAAGTACTATTACAAGCTTGTCAAAGAAAAACCTTCATTTTGTTATAAACATTAAACGACCGAATTCTTGTCCACCATTGTAGCTTTAGTCGATTAATACATTCAGCACCAAAGCTGCCCCTAAGCTTTATTTTCCTCTATTCTACTACTGACAAATAACTTGACTTAAGAGAGAAAATACCATTGTTATTATACGCTCAAATCAATTTGTCTAAAAAAAAATCCTCTCTAATCAAGTCTTCTTTCTAGAATCCCGCATCTTGGAGGTTGTAATTCATGTCCGATTCATCAACAGTGAATGATGAAAATGATACATATGTGCTAATTCATGCTACTTGGTCTACTGAGAAATTTCTATGTTAAACTTTGTGCTTAGGACCTGCAAATTTTCATCTCTTGTGTAGGAAATGTTTTATTATTAAAACAAATTCTACAACTATGGCAATGTAGATTGAAATAAAAATATAACCATCATTATCTTAAAACTCTTCTTAATGCTTTTTATATTAATTCCAGATTTAAAGAAGGAAATTTGTCATTATAATTGCAGGTAAATTTAATAGTACTTATTGCCTTATTTGTCATTAGTGGAAACTATCAGTTATACCTATTATTTGTTAGCTGCTATACTGAATTATTCTTTTCTCAAGAATTTTACTGCATTTTCAAATGAGAAAGAGTGTCTTCTAACCATTTGTCGTGTTTCAATATGAGATATAAGAAATCTTGTTTTTCTCCTTATTAAGTCTCACATTGGTTAAAAGTAAGGTAACAGTACTGATTATAAGTCTGGGCAACCCTCTAACTCACAAACTGATTTTTAGGTTCAGAGTTAGGCATGAGTTTCTAAGATGGTATCAGAGCTAGGCTCTTGGCTTCCTCGTACTCTCATCGGCCCTCGTACCGTAAATTCGGACCGTGCCGTAAATCCGGACTCTAACCGATGTGGAGGGGGATGTTAAGTCCCACATTGGCTAAGAGTAAGACAGCAATACTGTTTATAAGTCTGGGCAACCCTCTAACTCACAAATTGACTTTTGGGTTCAAAGTTAAACCTGAGTTTCTAAGACTCCTTTCTCATAACATGTGAATGGATAGCACCCCTTCCGGAAAGGAGGGTCCCACTCTGGTACTTTCCCTTTTTCATGTCGACATGCATATAGCGAAGGGTGAAAAGCATCTGTCTTGGCTTTCAGTTGTTTAGCTGGTTGCTAAAATAACCATCTAGTTTAGGAGGCTTCTTATGTAGAATTTCATCAAAGCAACTATTAGCATCGTTAATAGTTCATTTTCTTGCATTAGTTTACTGTACTGATTATTTTATCAGAGCTCTTTTTTTTCTTTTTGTGCATCGTTGACTTTTGAAAACTTTTCTAATAATGTCAAAAGTATGTGATCTACATTTAGAGATTAAATTTTCTTTTTTTACTTCTGTGCAGGACATGTTCTTGTCCAGCTTAAGAGCTCTGGAGCCAGTACTTTGCGTCACGGCAGCATATGGAAACATTTTACCTACCAAGTTTCTTGACATTCCTCTTTCAGGTTAATTGAACAAGCCTCCTACTGAAAGGGGAATGCTTTTTTTTCCTTTCCCATCTAGTAATTAAATATCATGAATGTGATGAGAGAACCTTCTTAGCTTTGACAATATTTTCGTCTGTTTCCCGAAATACCTAACTGTTGGAAAGTACATATAGGATTTATATATTTTCTGTATTGCTCAGTGAAAGACAATAATTCAGCGGATAGAGTAGAATGTTGATGTTAATATGGAAATGTATGGAGATAATTTGAGCATTTTGTTGTCCAAAACATCTCCAAAGGGTACGGGGTACCCTTACATGTACATATTTTCATAGCTTCCCTGATGTCCCTGACTTAGCCTTTTGGACTCGAATAGTAAAGACATTTATTTTCAGGTATGATAATTTATCTTAACTAGTTCATGTGTTATTTGAATCTTTTGTTCCAACATTTAAAATCCTTGCAATTTTGACCATCTCTGCAGAAAGATTCCTTCTGAATTGACTTGTATTGTTCGGTAGAAATAATAAACAAAAGAAAACATGTAGGGCCTTCTCTTGCTTTGCAAAGACAGTAGCAATGCTTTCGATGACATTTCAGTGAAGCCTTTTGGCCGCACATGAGATACATCATGTTGCAAGAATGTTCTTTGTTAATGGCCTGCTCATAAGTTTGCTTAATGTGATGTGTTTATTTAGAGTTTTACTTGTTGTACGCAAGCACTCAAAACAAAATGCAATTTTACCAGGGACTGTAAATATCCACCCAAGTCTGTTGCCGCTCTATCGTGGTGCTGCTCCTGTTCAAAGAGCACTGCAGGTTCTTAAGTTATTATTATTTTTAATAATGTTTATATATAGATTTATTTGAAGTCAACAGCTCAAATCTTTGTATGAAGATTCTTATCAGATGTCTGAAGTTTTGAATTAGGATGGTGTTACAGAAACAGGAGTATCTCTAGCCTTTACTGTACGTGCTCTTGATGCTGGACCAACCAAAGATAGATTGGAGGTTGATGATCAAATAAAGGTGTGGGTTATTGTTGGGAAAATCGGGTATATTTTCTCTATTCTAAGTAGTAACTATTCACTTATGATTTAAATGAATAGAACTCAAACTAACTCGACAAAATAATGCTATTGAAAATATAATGCTAAAATAAACTAAAACAGATATTGAAACAAAAATATTAAAACAGAAAAATAATAACACCAGAAATTTAACGAGGTTCGGTATAAATGTTACCTAGATCTTCGGACGTTGTTGACCACTTCCACTATCTCCAATTGGATGAACTCCAAAATTACAACTAATTAGACAAAATTGAGCTAATTAATTACCCTTACAAAAGAGAGGAAGATTTACAAATTTTGGGATGTTTATAAATGGTGAAGGATGACTTTATTTATAGCCCCAAATCCAACACACATCTTCATTCCTAACCAATGTGAGACTTTTCTAATTTGCTCACTAAGGAGCAATATATAACAAATCTCCACCTTAGCGACTTAGTGGTTTAAAATGATTTCTTCAATTACTAGATCAACGATGCCAATGCCAATTCAGATTTGTAGGATGTTAATCAAGTCCAGACAATGTTTGAATTTGATTGTTGTTACCACCTTCTTGGTCATCATATCTGCGGGATTCTCTGTCGTACTAATCTTCTGAACTAGTACTCCACCTTTTTTAATAATCTCTCGCACGAAATGATAACGAACGTCAATGTGCTTTGTACGTGCATGGTAGACTTGGTTCTTTGCTAAATGAATAGCACTCTGACTATCACAAAACACCTTACTATGTTTTTGACCAACTCCCAAGTCTTCAAGCAAACCTCGTAACCAAATAGCTTCCTTCACAGCCTCTGTAACTGCCATATACTCTGCCTCTGTAGTAGACAAAGCAACTGTGGACTACAAGGTAGACTTCCAGCTGACTGGTGCTCTAGCAAGAGTAAACACATAACCAGTAGTTGACTGACGCTTATCTAAATCTCCTGTATAGTCAGAATCACAATATTCGACTGCACATTGACCAATGGTATTATCCTGCTGAAATACTAAACCAACATCTACAGTATTTATAATATACCGTAGAATCCATTTCACAGCCAACCAATGTCCTTTACCAGGATCATGCATATACCTGCTTACAACACCAACCGCATGTGAAATGTCAGGTCTTGTACACACCATTGCATACATCAAGCTACCAACTGCATTTGCATATGGTACCTTTGCCATATATTCTCGTTCTGCATCATTCTTAGGAGATAATTGAGCACTAAGCTTGAATTGAGGAACTAGCGGAGTACTTACAGGTTTTGTCTGTTCATTCATACCAAAACGTTCTAGTATCCGCTTCAAATATTGACTCTGGGTCAAACTAAGCTTCCCCTTCTTCCTGTCTCTACTTATCTCCATACTGAGAATCTTCTTGGCTTCTCCCAAATCTTTTATCTCGAACTCCTGACTTAGTTGAGCCTTCAACTTTTAAATTTCTGCTTGGCTCTTCGATGCAATCAGCATATCATCAACGTACAATAGGAGATAGACAAAAGACTCATTTTGCAGCTTGCGAAAATACACACAATGATCATGTGTGCTTCTGGTGTACTTCTGTTGCAACATAAACTGATCAAATCGTTTGTACCACTGCCTTGGAGATTGCTTCAATCCATACAATGATTTGTTTAGCTTACAAACCCAATTCTCTTTACCAGCAACAATAAACCCTTCTGGTTGAGACATATAGATTTCCTCTTCTAAGTCACCGTGTAGAAACGCGGTTTTCACATCAAGTTGAACTAGTTCCAAATCGAATTGTGCTACCAAGGCCAACAAAATTCTAATGAAAGAATGTTTTACAATTGGAGAAAATACCTCATTATAATCGATTCCCTCCTTCTGAGCGTAGCCCTTAGCCACCAACCTTGCCTTGTAGCAAATACCATCTTTGTTAGGAAATCCATCTTTCTTTGCATACACTCATTTGCATCCAATTGCCTTCTTGCCCTTAGGTAGTTGTGTCAACTTCCATGTGTTTATTCTTTTGAAGGGACAGAAGTTCTTCATCCATGGCTTCCTTCCATCTTTCAACTTCAGGGCTTCTGATTGCTTCTTTATATATGGAAGGAACATCATCATGCACAACTGAAAGTGCATAGGCCACCGTATTCTTAAATTGAGCAGGTAGGTCTTCAAAATCCTTGTATCGAGCAGATACCTTGACATTTTGTCGTCGTGGCCTATCAACTGCAGTTTCTTCTTGTTGCTGTGAAGGTTCTTAGGTTAAAACCTCTTCATCTGATTCATCTTCTGTCAATGGAGGATCAGCTTCTGTCTTATCTTCACTAACTGGATTAACAATTTTGCTTTCAAACTCCACTTGTTTCGAAGTTTGCTCTACCTGTTCTAAAGTGCCATCAATCTTCTTAGTTACCTTTCTCAATAATGCAGATTCATCAAAGGTAACATCTCTGCTAAAGATTATCTTTTTCGTTTCAAGACACCATAGTCGATATCCCTTAGAACCAGAAGGGATCCCCAAAAAAATGGTTTTCTTGGCTCTTGGGTCCAACTTTGATTCTGTTACATAGTAGTATGCAATTGAACCAAACACATGTAAGAAATCGTAATCTCTAGCAGGTTTTCTAGACCATACCTTCATAGGCGTTTTGCCTTTAAGAGTAGACGATGGTAGACAGTTGACGAGATGACATACATATGTCACAGCTTCAGCCCAATACTGCTTGCCTAAATCAACATTTGACAACATACACCGAACCTTCTCCAGCAAAGTCCGGTTCATATGTTCTGCAACTCCATTTTGTTGTGGTGTTTTTCGAATAGTGAAGTATCGCATTATCCCTTCTTTTTCACAAACTTTCATAAATGGATCGTTTGTGTACTCAGTGCCATTATCAGACCTCAGACGCTTGATCTTTTTACCAGTCCGAGTCTCGATCATTTTCTTCCACTTGAGAAAAATCCCCAACACTTCATCCTTTTTTTTCATGAGATACACCCAAACTCTTCTGGAGAAGTCATCAACGAAAGTGACATAATAATGTTTGCCACTCATGGATGGAGTTCTTGTTGGCCCCCATACATCAGTATGGATGTAATCCAAAATGCCCTTTGTATTATGAAGAGCAGTGCCAAAGCTTACACTTTTCTACTTCCCCAATACACAATGCTCACAGAATTCTAACTTGTCGGTTCTCGCACCTTTTAATAGACCTTGCTTTACCAAAATCTGTAAAGCTTTTTCACCAGCATGTCCCAAACGCATACGCCACAACTTGGTAGTTTCTAAATCTCTTTCTTCATTTGAAACTGCTGCTGATGTTGTCCCAATAACCGTACTACCAAGGTAGTAGTATAAGTTATTCTTCCGAACACCTTTCATTGCCACAAGTGCTCCAGAAGTAACCTTCAATGCCCCATTTTGTATGGTCATAGTGAAGCCTTTTGATTCTAAGACTCCCACAGCAATGAGATTCTTCTTCATATCTGGAACATAATAAACATCTATCAAGACCATGGTTGAACCATCTTGATTCTTCAAACGAATTGTACCGATTCCCAAAACTTTGCATGGATAATCATTACCCATGAAAACAACTCCACCGTCTAGTTCTTCAAAGTTAAAGAACCACTCCTTGTTAGGAGACATATGGAAAGTACATGCTGAATCAAAAATCCAATCACCAGGATGAGATGTTGTTGACGAAACAACCAATGCAAAATCTGAATTTGAATTGCTTTCAGCTACACATGCATTAGATTGCACAGCTTTTCCTTTCTTTTGCAGCTTCGGACAATTTTTCTTCCAATGACCTTTCTCATGACAAAAGGCACATTCATCTTTACCAAGTCTTCCTTTTGATAGAGATCTACCTCTCCTTTCTTTATGTTGTGTTTGCGGACGTTCTCTTACATACAAAGCCTCTGCTGCTTCATTCCTGCTTTCTCTTTTATCTTTCTTTCTAATTTCATAACTATACAAAGCAGTACAAACTTCCTCAAAAGACACTTTATCCTTCCCAATGAGTAAGCTCGTAATAAGATGATCAAACTCATCAGGAAGGGAAGCTAACAACATCAAGGCTAAATCTTCATCTTTAAAAGTTTCATCCATATTTAACAAATTTGTTACTAATTGATTAAAAGCAGTAATGTGGTCGTTTATTGTAGTACCTGGAAGGTATTCAAACCGGAACAACTTCTTCTTCAAATAGAGCCGATTTTGTCCACTCTTCTTCATGAACTTGTTCTCCAACGTCTTCCACAACTTACTTGCGAATGTCTCCTTCATGAACGTGTACTTTTGTTCTCTTGAGAGACACGAACGGATTGTATCACATGCGTTGATATTTTTCCACTCTATTTCATCTGCTCCATCTGGTTTCTCTTCTTCAATGGCGATGTCTAGACCTTGTTGAAACAGAGCATCTAGAACTTCGTCTTGCCACATGCCGAAATGACCGGTTCCATCAAACTTCTCCACCTCGAACCTTGCATTCATCACCATAGTTCTGCTTGGCGTGGATGACTGACCTTTGTTTGAAGGAGATTTTTCTTCCGCCATTTCTTCAAATTACAACAACTAGCAACTATATTCCAATAGCAAACAAACGGAATACAAACAAATGCCTAGATAGAAAACCTTCGGCTCTAATACCAATTGTTGGGAAAATCGGGTATATTTTCTCTATTCTAAGTAGTAACTATTCACTTATGATTTAAATGAATAGAACTCAAACTAACCCGACAAAATAATGCTATTGAAAATATAATACTAAAATAAACTAAAACAGATATTGAAACAAAAATATTAAAGCAGAAAAATAATAACACCAGAAATTTAACGAGGTTCGGTATAAATGTTACCTAGGTCCTCGGGCGTCGTTGACCACTTCCACTATCTCCAATTGGATGAACTCCAAAATTACAACTAATTGGACAAAATTGAGCTAATTAATTAGCCTTGAAAAAGAGAGGAAGATTTACAAATTTTGAAATGTTTACAAATGGTGAAGGAGTGCTTTATTTATAGCCCCAAATACAACACACATCTTCATTCCTAACCAACGTGGTACTTTTCTAATTTGCTCACTAAGGAGCAATATATAACAGTTATGCTAATTAGAAAATCATGGACGATTAAAATGGAGCCTGCAGAGTTAGAAGATTTTAATCTAATTCTTTTATTTATGGGTTGTGACTTTTATCAGTTAGCTGCTGGTTGCGATAAATGTATTTTGTATTTACATCTATATTATGAGTTACTGTCCAACATACAAGTCACTTTAAAGTTTCTGTCTAGAAAAAGGAAAAAAAGAAAAAGAGAAAAAAGAGAGTTCAATTTAGCATTGATTTATTTTGCTAATATTTCTCCCTTTTTGTTTGTAAATAGAAGGATTTTGTAACGTAAATACCTGGAAAAAAATTTCTGGGTAATGGGCAAATTTCTTTGGGACTTGTGGCTTATTTCAACCAATAAAAGTTTGCAGTAGTTTCTGAAATCAATTGTTTTTGGCTTGGGGGTTGCTTAGTGCACCGTAGCCTCTGCATAAAGTGGGACGGGATTGTAAAACTGCATGAGTTGGCTTTATTGTTCAATCGTATTTTTTTATATTTGTGAGTAATTAACAATGAGGTAGCACTTTTGGACTAAAATATTTGCTCTGGTTTGTATGCAGGCACCGGATTTATTGGCACTTCTATTTTCAAAAGGTGTGTCTGTTTATATTTATCCATTGTGGTGGTAGTCATACCTGAAGGGTAATTATTTTTAGTATTTGATATCTATCCTTTACCGTACAATTCAAGCCTGTTATAATAATTATAACAAGGAGATAAAGAAAGTTGCCATAAGGCTTATTGCATTTCATGATGGTAGAAGGTCATCATCATGTTCTCATTGGGCTCTTCCTGTACTCTTGATTCTTGATATTAATTTCTGGCCAATTTTTTGTGGTTAAATTAATTTTCATATTCCAAGCATGTTAAACAGCATAGGGAATGTCTTTGTTAGCTCTATTTGTTGAAACATTAACAATTTTTGCTTTGTTATGGAAATGGAAGTGGGTTATTTGAGTCCCATCTTTTGTAATTAATTAAATAATTTTGGCTGTATGCTATAATTGCTTTGTTTGTTTTAAGCTGCATATAACATGTTAGAATGGATCCAGGTATTGTTTTCTTGTTTTAATTCTGTCCTTCATTTATGATACAAGGTCCAAAACTTTTGATAAGAGAACTTCCTTCAATACTTGATGGTACAGCAAAATTTAAAACATGGCCTCAAGATGAGTCTAAAGCTACTTTAGCTCCAAAGGTACATCTAGTTGAACTTTTGTGCCACAGGAATGCAATCACGTATTTTTATTTGTCTGTCTGGGTGTAAGTATAGATTTTAAAACATTAAATTCAAACACTTTCTTGAGTTCTCCAAGTGACCAATTTTTTTGTTAATTTTTCTTTCCAATGAAAGTGACCAATTCATTGAATCATTTGACTGTATGCTACTTTCTTTTTGGTTCTGTGCAGATTATGCCTGAGGAGTCGTGGCTATCCTTTGATCAAGAAGCTATGATTCTGCACTATAAAGTATGTTTTCTTTTCTTCTTGAATTAGACATGATATTCATGGCATGCAACATCTATAGGTTCGTGCTTTTGCAGGCTGGCCTGGACCTCGAGCCAAAATTATGACTATTGACGTAGAAAAAAGGTCACCATAATGTTGTAGAGCTTAAAATTATCACAACAAGAGTTTGCAGCCACAACAATGTTGGGTGCAATGAAGCAGATGATATCTCTTTTATAAAAGGTGCATTGATATTTCCATGTGGAGGACAAACAGCACTTGAGGTGTGCTTCATTCTTATAGTATAATTATTTTCCTTCAATACTATGCATGATAACTTACAGCTTGTGCCAAATGTTGGTGTGTGTTGTGGTGCATGTTACAACAGTGGCATACACCAATGTTTAGTGGAGCAAAACATGGAGCAGACAATAATATTAATGGAGCCATAAAACATGGATGTGCACCAGCTAGAGTTATTGTTTAATTTTCGTTTTCTTTGTATACATATACTTAAACTCTTGTACAGAAACAAAACAGAAATGATATGAAATATACATGATAATTATCAGAGAAACACAATATTTGTCATGATATCAGAGCAAGTTATTATTGACTAATGGAATTACCGGTTATGCTGATTTCTATTCTACTACCATTTTGATTTCTGATTTCTGCTGATTTCTGATGTATGGTTTACATTTTTTCTTCTAAGCTGATTTTTGTTTTATTGTTGAAACCGATCAGTTGCAATACTGAAAAAAAAATACCATCAAGAAAAACAACAACATCAGTGTGCTTCCAGAAGGGAATAAGTACAAAGAACATTGTTGTAAGGCTTAACCACAGAGGTTGAAACCTGAGGGGATGGGTAGACAGTGAAGCCTCACCAGTGTTGCGACCATCTAGTATCCAGAGTCGTACCATTTTTTTGTCTCAAAGAAACGTGGAACGCAGCGAAGAAGAACACTGCTTCACATAAACGAAGGACCAGGTGGAGGGCTGACTCCGTCTGGATGTTGTGGTCGGCTGGGTTCGGCCATCCTGATCGTCAATCAGAAGAAGGAAGGCGCTGCTCTGCGAAAAGGCTGAAAATGATGACTGGCTCGGACACAGTTGATGAACGCAGTAGAAGAAGATGCATTGAGGAACGCAGAAGAAGCTGCGCTGCGCGAATTTGAAAAAAAAAATTTAGGGTTACGAAATGTTCTAGAGATTTAACCACCAATTTCATATTGGAAGATTTGACGACAAAAATGACGGAAGTTCTAACTAGAGCTCAGATCACCTCACAACCTCTGCTAACTGAAGCGTCGACTACTCCCATTAGTATCAAGTTGGGAGGATCCAACTATGCCTTGTGGTCCCAGGTGGTGGAGATGTATATCTCTGGCAAAGACAAACTGGGATATATTAATGGGGATTTTCCTCAACCTATTGAAACTGACCCCTCATTTAGGAGATGGCGCACTGAAAATGCCATTGTCAAAGGATGGTTGATCAATTCGATGAACCCCTCCTTGATTGCAAATTTTATTTGATTCCCAACTGCGAAACAGGTTTGGGATTCTACTACTACCACCTACTATGATGGGATATACACGTCTCAAGTGTATGATCTTCGCCATCGAGTTACTCGTATGAAGCAGACGAGTGGATCCATTGAAAAATACTACAATGACCTTCAAGGGTTGTGGTGAGAAATTGATTTCCGTCGTCCTAATCCAATGGAGTGTGCAAATGACATACAAAAATACAACTCCATCATACAGGAAGATCGAGTGTATACCTTCCTCGATAGACTTGATGACAGACTAGATAAAACTCGAAGTGATGTGCTTCAAATCAAACCATTTCCTACGGTGGAACAAGCCTATGGATTCATCCGTAGGGAAGAGGTCTGGTAGACCGTGATGATCACGGGTACAAATACAACACCCGGAGCAGTTATGGCTTTCAAAGGGATCAAGGGACACCATAATCCATTGCCACCCAAACCAGGAACTTTTTTGGGTAGCAAGAAATCCACGGGAAATCCACCGTCAATTGACATGAAATGTGGCCATTGTGGAAACTCCAAACACACCTGTGAAAACTGCTTCAAACTACATGGGTATCTAGAATGGTGGAATGATCTTCAAGCACGGAAGAAACGGGAAACCACTGGGCGAGTCGCTGTGGCTACCAATAATGCATCACTATCCCTTATTCCTCAGGCTGAATCTTCTCAGGATCAAGGTATTTCATGTAAAGCATTTCACATCTCTACTCGTAGTGATAATGATGATTGGATTCTAGACTATGGAACTACAGATCATATGACATTTGACCCAAAAGATCTCTCCAATACAATCCAACCAAGACGGAGCCGTGTTGCCAATGCCAATGGGGTCACTTATTCAGTTACAGGGGCTGGAACAATGACTTTATCTCCTTCATTATCATTATCTAATACATTACTTGTATCCTCTCTTTCAAACAGACTAATGTCTGTAAGTCAAGTCACTTCAGATCTTAACTGTGTAGTATTGATGTATTCTACCTTTTGTCTTCTACAAGATATTCTCACCAAGGAGATCATTGGGCGTGGTACTAAGAGATGGGGGTTATATTATGTGGATGACCTCAGTTCAAGAAGAGCCAATCACATGTAACACACTATTGGTAACAAGGAACACGAGATTTGGTTATGTCATCGTCGATTTGGGCATCCATCATTTAGGTATTTAAAGCACCTACTCCCTAGTTTATTTTCAAATATCACACACTCAGATTTCAAATGTGATACTTGTATCTTAGCAAAAAGTCATAGGGCGTCTTATCCTATAAGCATAAATAAAAGTATAACTCATTTTGCTTTAGTACATTCTGATGTTTGGGGACCTTCTCTGGTCACTACGTTATCGGGTCATCGTTGGTTTTTAATTTTGTTGATGATTGTACACAAATGACATGTCTCTACCTTCTCAAACATAAAGATGAAGTATTTTCTACGTTTCACTTGTTTCACACCATGGTTCAGACACAATTTTCTGAAAAAATTAAGATTCTTAGGTCTGATAATGGAGGGGAGTATGTTAATCAACAATTTCGAACATACTTGGACAACCATGGTATTCTCCATGAAACCTCGTGTTCATAAACCCCAGAATAGAATGGGACTACGGAGAGGAAGAATAGGCATATTTTAGAAACTGCTCGCACCTTACTAATTGGTACACATATGCCTAGTAGATACTGGAGTGATGTTGTTACTATAGCTGTGTATCTACTAAACCGTATGCCCACAAAAACCTTACAATTTCAGACTCCATTAAAGGTGTTATCTGATCATGTTCCCTTGCCTACTATTTTGATGCTTTCGCCCCAAATTTTTGGATGTGTTGCTTTTGTCCACCTCCATAAAAATCAATGAACTAAGTTAAATCCATGTGTTGTCCAATGTGTTTTCTTGGGGTATGACGTACAAAAAAAGGGATACCGATGTTACGATCCTATTACTAAAAGAACCTACATTACCATGGATGTCACCTTTCTAGAATGTGAATGTTTTTTTCCATCATCAATATCCAATTACCCTATTCAGGGGGAGAGTTATGGTGAAGAACGGAATTGGCTTGATTTTGAAGTATTAAACATTAGTAACAATCTGACATACTCAGATAATGCCAAAAATATGGATGAGACAGTACCTAGACCCGAACTTGAACTTCTAAGAACTGAATCTGAACTAGTGACTGAATCTCCAGAAGATGCAGTGGTTGATGCACCCATCCACTCTCTAGTACCCAATGATCCTCCTGCTGAGAATACTTCTTAGGTAAGTTCTCCTATCACACCTTTATAAACTAATGCTATAGATACATCTGTTGGTTATGTTCTACCTTTCAGACACA
This sequence comes from Hippophae tibetana, assembly GCA_037013495.1. NCBI lineage: Eukaryota > Viridiplantae > Streptophyta > Magnoliopsida > Rosales > Elaeagnaceae > Hippophae > Hippophae tibetana. Next base: position 4,203,819 of record CM072812.1, read on the forward strand.
ATTGATACTCTCCAGACAAAGAAGAACGACAATCCAAGTATCCAATAGTCAATTATGTATCTACTCAAGGGTTATCAGAACCTATCAGGGCTTTTGCACAAACACTCTCCTCATGTCAAATTCCAAGCAGCGTTGAAGAAGTCTTATCTGATCCAAATTGGGCTCAAGCTATAAAAGAAGAATTTGAGGCACTGTAGAAGAACAACACATGGGTGTTAAGCAAGTTGCCTCAAGGGAGGAAGATGGTAGGATGCAAGTGTATTTTCTCCATTAAGTATAAAGTAGATGGATCAGTTGATCGATACAAGGCGAGGCTAGTAGCAAAAGGGTATACACAGAAACATGGTATAGATTATCAAGAAACCTTCTCACCTGTGGCTAAACTAAAAACTGTGAGAGTTTTGTTATCTCTTGTAGCAAATTTAGATTGACCATTGCACCAACTTGACGTGAAGAATTCCTTCCTTCATGGTGACCTTGAAGAAGATATTTACATGGATATTTCACCAGGATATATTGTTACATCGGGAAAAGAAACTGCATGTAGATTACAACGAGCATTGTATGGACTAAAACAATCACCTCGAGCATGGTTTGGCAGATTGAGTTCAGCAATGAGAAAATATGGGTTTCAACAAAGCAACTCTGACCACACTTTTTTCCTAAAACATCGATTGGGAAAAATAACAGCTCTTATAGTCTATGTAGACGACATGATCATTACAGGAGATGATAAAGAAGAAATCTCTAGGCTTCAAGAACAACTGTCAAATGAGTTTGAAATGAAGGACTTGGGAGGGCTCAAATACTTCTTAGGCATTGAGGTAACAAGATCAAAACAAGGTATATGTCTTTCCCAAAGGAAATATACTCTAGACCTACTAGCAGAGGCAGGATTACTAGATTGTAAATCTGTCGATATTCCGATGGTCCAAAATCATAAACTTGGAGAATATGTGGACCAAGTACCATCAGATAAACAGAGATATCAACGATTAGTAGGTAAACTCATATACTTATCTCATACTCGACCTGATATTACTTATGTTGTGAGTCGGTTTATGCACTGCCCAAGTGAAGATCATATGGATGCCATCATGCGAATACTCCGTTATTTAAAATCCTCCCCTGGGAAAGGACTTATGTTTTCAAAGAATGGTCAATTGGAAGTCATTGGATATACAGATTCAGAATGGGCATGGAATATAAAAGATAGGAAATCTACTGCTGGGTACTTTACTTTTGTGGGGGGCAATCTTGTTACATGGAGGAGCAAGAAGCAAAAGGTAGTTGCCTTATCTAGTGTTGAAGCTGAATTTTGAGGAATGGTCAAAGGACTATGTGAGCTCCTTTGGTTGAAAAAACTTCTAACTGAAATTGGTGTTGCTCCTAACTCTGAAATGAACTTATTTTGTGATAACAAAGAAGCCATTGTCATCTCTCACAATCCAATTCAACATGATCGCACGAAACACGTTGAAGTGGATCGGAACTTCATCAAACAGAATCTTGAAGAAAAGATTATTCAGCTTCCATTTGTTAAATCAGAAGATCAATTGGCTGATATACTCACAAAATCTGTGTCTGCAAAAAAATTCTACAACTCACTTGACAAGTTGGACATAAGAGACATATATGCACCAACTTGAGGGGGAGTATTGGTGTGTGTTGTGGTACATGCTACAACAGTGGCATACACTAATGTTTAGTGGAGCAAAACATGGAGCAGACAATAATATTAGTGGAGCCATAAAACATGGATGTGCTGCAACTAGAGTTATTGTTTGATATTCGTTTTCTTTGTATACATATACCTAAACTCTTGTACAGAAACAGAACAGAAATGATATGAAATATACATAATAATTATCAGAGAAACACAATATTTATCACCTAATAGCTATGCTGTTGCTGCTTCTTCTTCGTCTTTTTTTCTTTTCCTTCCCGTCTCATATAAATTCTGAGGCACGTGATGCGTTCTTGTCTTGGTTTTAACTTTTTAATGTCAACATTTCACTAATGTACTCTAAACCAGAAAAAAATTCAACAAAAAATCTACCAAAATTTTCTCTTAATTCGTGCCTCCTATACATGAGGAAAATCTCATTGGGGACGAAACTTGTGTGAAAAATTCTGGTTTTACAAACACTTCAAGTGCAAACTTTTCCTATTTGTCTTGTTTTCCTATGTGAGCTTAATAGTCATTAAGTATGGGCGTACAGCTGTCATGACCTTATCATGATTGGTACTTCTCTCAGAACGATTTTATGCAAAAATTGCTTTAGATATCATTCCTTTAGTTGTCAAGAATTACTTAAGTTCAAAAACCATGAACATGACAAGTATATCTGTGTTAATTTACTCTATCTGGTACATGTTATAAAATCATTTGTTGGCGTTCATTTTTGGAATACTCCAACATTGGATTGATACCATTTTGTTTTGTTAATAAAATATTAATGTCACCTAAAGATAGTTATTGGACTAGATCCCCATTACTGTCTCACACTAACCTGCAGTAGATATTTTAGGTTAATGGAAATTCAGTCTAGTGAATGTCTGTGTGGCTGTCATGTGGTTGCTTTACAATCTTAGATGTTACGACATCCTTGATTAATCTCGAGAATTTTAATATAGCCCGTCAGTCCTATTTCAGGTTACAGGCCAGAACCTTGATATTTGGCAGGATACACCTGCTTGTGTACCCGATACATTACGCCGTTATTATTATTAATGTCTTTCATCCACTACAGAGGCTGCTGAGGTATTTAGTGGACCATATGATGGAAGGCAGTTGTCCTTTTCCAAACCTTATGGAAACACCCACTAATAAATTTTTATTCCCTTATATTTAATCATCTAAGAAATTATATTTAGAATTGCTAACTTCCCTTTAGTGCAACAATATATGCCTTTGTAGGTATTTCTGCAGTGTGGGTTCGAGCCGTTCTTGACAAGTGTGATTGTGTGATTGCATAAGTAAACATTTATTTATATTAAATAAAAAAGTGGAATTTTTTTAACAATCAATTATATATATCTAATTAGAAAATTGTACTTTAAATGAGTGATGTGAAAATGATAAGTTATTTAAATAAATAAATAACTGATTAAGATAACTGTTTGTAAACTTAAATGGATATTTATTCATATTTGTTTACGTGTGTTTTGATTACATTAACTTAATTTTGATAAATTGAAAATTTGGAAAATAAACTCCTCTGCTCTGTTTTGGCGTGTTTTAGAACAGGTTACAATAGGTTAAGTTAGATAAATTGGAAAATTGGAAAAATAAAACAATGCCATGTTTTGAAATAAGGATAAAAAAATCATTGGTAGAATAAAAGGGGATAGTTAACACAATCTTTTAGATGTAATATTTTTCTTTTGCATATCAAGAATATATTAATGCTAAGATTCATATTTGGAGATTTAAACTAATAAAATGCAACTGCTTAGCAGTTCTACTGTTCTAGACAAAAAAAAAAAAAGGAAAAGTTGCAACATTTGACTTTGGATTTTTGACTATTAGATATGTAAAATTAACTTTCTCTTCTAATTTATTGTCTCCCTAATATTGTTTCATTTTATTTAAATATTATCTCATTTAAATCGTAGTTTTAATAGATTTAATTTTGATCATCTTTTTTATTAAACTTAAATTATTTTTTATTATTTTTGTATTCTTAGTTGTCTCGTTTAAATTCATTAGATATAAGATATTTCAATTAATATCGTTTCATTATCGTTTCTTATCGTTAAAAATAAAACAAGATAAATGTATTTTAAAAATTAATAACTAATCAATATTATTAGTATATTATCTCAATTTACACCTACGAAGTAACTTTTCTGCTACAGGGAAAAAATGTGATGCTTCGAGAAACTGAGTCATTGCAGCAAGTATATTATCTCAATTTACACCTACGAAGTAACTTTTCTGCTACAGGGAAAAAATGTGATGCTTCGAGAAACTGAGTCATTGCAGCAAGAAAATGAGAGGCTGAACCAGGCAAACGTGTGCTTGCTGCAAAGCAAAGATTTAGCTGATGGTCATGTAACTGCTTTGACTAAATCCATAGAGGGCCTTCAGAAAGACCTCAAAGATAAAGATAACCTAGTAATGTGCCTAGAGTGTGGTTTGACCTGAATAGCTGTCAAATTTTGAAACTCGTTTCTGACAACAAATTTCAACTTATCATTTTCCAGGTTCAAGACTTGAAGCAGTCCTTGAAGCTACAAATACAGGAGCTCAATGATTATGACTTTGTTTCTAAAAGCCAATTCATATACAATATTTTAAAAATAGATATAAGAAAGATTTTTTAAAAAAATAGACAAAATCTTACCTTAAACTTGAATGAAAATTTTTTAATCAATTTTATTTAAAAATTCTATTTTAAAAAACATAATTATTATAAACATAAAAAAATATTAATATCTTATAAATTTATAATTAATTTTAAATACATAAATCTTTTTTATCATATTATATATTAAAAAAATTATTTTCAAAAATAAAAAATAATTTATTTTACAATAAAATAAATATAAATTTATACATATATTGAAAATGATATCTTAAATATTTTGATAATTTATAAATAATATAATACATTATTATTATTATTAAATATAATTATATTTAATAAATAATTATAATATTAATTATAATTATATTTAATAAATAATTATAATTATGATATAAAAAATAATATTCATAAAAATAATTAAATTATTAAAAAAAATTGTAAAGCTTTTATATCCAATTTTTACGAGATATAATACAAATATAGAACATTATATCACAAATTTTGTGAAAAAATATTATATAATATAATATGATTATAATTATTTTTATTATTAATATAATAAAATATATAAATTATATTTTAATACTTAAATATAATTATTGTTAATAGTTATTTGTTATCTTAGTAATAATTAAAATTATAATAATATTATAGATATTTGTTATAATGTAATATATTTTTTAATTTTTTTAATCTTAAATAATTTATTTTTTTAAAATGTCAATAATTTTTCATAAAAATTATTGTAACTATTTAGTAAAGTTTTTGATAATTTAAAATTTTATAATTTATTATTATTATTATTTTAAATATTTTATAATAAAATTTTGATAAGTTATTTATTATAAAAATATATATATTTTATTATATAAATATAAATTATTTTATTATTTTTTATTTATAATAAAAATAAATTATTATTTATTAAAAATTGATGAATATATATATTATAAAAAAATAAGTTTCTCGAAATTAGTTAAAGAAAGAGAAGAAAAAGATAAAAAAATTTATGTTTTAAAAAAACATGAATGATAGGTTGTTAATTAAAAAAAGAAACAGAAAATATGTGTGAGTTTTATGTTTTAAAAAAACGTTATTGATGTGTTCTTAATTAAAAGATAGAGAATGTGTGAAAGTTAAATTAACAAATTGTTTATTAAGTTTCATTTTGATAATTTTTAAACTAAATCTTAATTAAGTATATTTCTAAACTATCTTATATTATTAGCCTAGAAAAACCCCGCAGAGCTGAAATTACTTCCTTCAAAATGCACATTGAAGGATCTTGCTCTGGTCGAAATTTAGCAACTAATGAGGTGGATAATGCACAACATGAAACCTTAGAAAGATACAAGGAAGAAATTAAATCCTTGAATATGGAGATAGAAAATTTAAAATCAGTGAACATGACTTCTTCTGTTTCTATGGTTTCCTTCATTCCTGAGAAAGAGTACGTTAATTTGGATGAAAAATTTGTTGAGATCCATGAAGATAAAAGTGTAATTTCCCACCCAGTTAATACAGTCACGAAAACCGGAGATGCTAGAGATACTCAATTGCTGGGTACTCAAAGTTTTGATGACAAGTCAGATAGGCTCAAAGAACCTTCTGGTGTGTTGTTAGCGATTCCTAATGATAATGGCTTCTTGGAGAATATTCAAAATTTCTCCATTTACAGTGGTGGATTGCCATCAGAAGATACTGGGCAACTAAAATCAGAATATGTTTGTGTTGAAGCTGTTCACGAGAAGACGGAAAGTTCATTCTACCTTATTTCAAAAAGAGAGCTTAAGAACAACACTGAGCTAGAATTAGAATAACTTTATTAGAAAGTTTAATCCTTTTTTACCTGATCTTTCCATTTTTTTATAATGTCCCTCTGAAATGTTCTGCTGCGTTATTATACCTAAACCATTTGTTTATACTCTGATAGGTTCTTGGGACTATTCAGATCTTAGCCGATTCCTTGCCGAAGATCGTTCCTTATGTCCTGATAAACCATCGGGGGGGTTATATTTTACTTCAATTTCACTCCAGCCCATTCCCCTCCCAAAAAAGAAGAAAACGAAAACAGAAACAAATTAATAAAAGGAAACAGAAAGTAAAGAAGAGGCCTACATTTGTTATTAGACATATATTGCCATGGAGGGTGTTTATGATTGTTACGGGATTTGATTTGTACTATTTTAGGAATGTTTTACTATATGTCTAGATTGTATATAGCTGATAATTAGACTGTAAACAACATTATAAATACTTATCTTGTATAGCATTTTTAGGCGTTGAGTCAATTACTATGTAAACCTCTTCTATATAATGAAAGCAAACCCGATGGAAAGGGCATTCAGACCAATTTGACATGGTATCAGAGCCCTTATTCTGCTATTCATTTCTGTGGTTTTAATCACTCGTGTGACAGGAAGAATTTTTTTTTTATTCTTGCTCTTGGTGTGTCGCCACTTTTTGTGGCCACCGATTTCGTAGGTTCTTTTTTTTGTGGTTGTCGACGTACTGTTCTGGGTCGAAAGGTGTCCCTCGGCTTCCTCTGTGGCCGTCAATCTTCTCTGTGGTGCGTTCGGTGTTTTTTGTGGTGATTGAGTGGTGTTCGATCTTCTCTTTCGGTGCTTCTATTTGTGGTGGCTGGGTTTCCGTGGGCACGTCTGTTCTCTGTGGTAGACGGGAGGTTCTGTGGTGATTGCAAGGTGATCAACAATCTGGGCATTCTCTCCGTGTGAACTCGGCTCTCTGTGTTTGCCGATTCTCTTGTTGTCGACGTGCTAACTGGGCAGGTCTCCATTTCGAGCCTCCTTATTGTGTTTATTGGGCTGAATTACCCGTGGGCCTCTATCTTTTGAATTGCGTATTTGGGCCTCTTTTGATTTGGGCTTGTTTTTTTTTTTACTTCTTGGGCTGATTTTGTTCTACGTAACTTTCATCATGTCTACAGAAAATAATATTATTCGTTTTACTGGAAAGAATTTTTCAACGTGGGAATTTCAATTTAAAATGTTCTTGAAAGAAAAAGAATTATCAAATCATATTGATAATTCTATTTGAGTTCCCACTAATGAAAAGGAATTTGCTCAATGAGAGGTTAAGGATGCTAAGGCGATCTCTTGGCTATTGGGAACGATTGAGCCCCATCTTGTCACCAATCTTCGGTGTTTCACTACGGCTCAAGCTATGTGGGCCTATCTGCAACGTATTTATCATCAAGACCACATAGCTCGAAAATTCCAATTGGAGTTTGAAATTAGTAATTACACTCAAGGCAATTTGACTATTAAGCAGTTTTATTCTGGTTTTATTAATATTTGGAGCGAGTATTCTGTTATTGTTCATGCTAAGGTTCCCACCGTGGCCCTCGAGGCTCTTCAAGCGGTTCATGCTGAGAGTCAACGCGATCAATTTTTTATGAAGCTTCCCCCTGAATTTGAGTTTGTTCGAGCCGATTTATTAAACCGTAATCCGGTTCCTTCCTTGGATATCTGCTTGGGAGATTTATTGCGTAAGGAACAATGATTATCCACTTAGATGGGTATGACTTATGAGAAAGTCTTTTCTGAGGCTGTGAATGTAGCCTATGCAGCACAAGGAAAAGGGAGGAACAAGTTGCAGTGTTTTAATTGCAAAGAGATAGGTCACATTGCTCGCAACTGTCCGAAGAAAGTTTGTAACTACTGCAAGAAAGAGGGTCATCTCATAAAAGACTGTCACGTGCGGCCTTAGAATCGCCAATCTCAAGCTTTTCAAGCTGCTGTTCAGTCATCGTCTTCTTCGGCGCCTCCCATTGTAAGCTCTGATTCATCTGTTCTCACACCTGCCATGGTTCAACAGATGATTGTGTCTGCTTTTACGGCTTTAGGCCTACAAGGTACAGCTCTTACCTCCACTTTTTCTTGGATTGTTGATTCTGGTGCCTCTAATCATATGACTGGTAGTACGACGGGTCTCCATAGTGTTTGTAAGTATGGAGGTGCGTAAACTATTTAGATTGCTGATGGTAGTACACTTCCTATTACTGTTGTTGGTACTTTGGGTTATTCATTTCGAAATGTTTTTGTCTCTCCTGGATTATCTACCAATTTGATTTCTGTTGGACAATTGGTAGATAATAACTGTGATGTTCATTTCTCTCGTGGTGGTTGTCTTGTGCAGGATCAGGTGTCGGGGACGGTGATCGCGAAAGGGCCTAAAGTGGGTCGTCTATTTCCTTTACAGTTTTCTATTCCTAATGTAATTTCTTTTGCTTGTACGACAACTGCCAGTAATAATGAAGTATGGCATAATAAATTGGGTCATCCAAATTCTGTTGTCTTGACTCATCTTTTGAAACATGGTTTTTTGGGCAATAGAGAATTTTCTTCTCTTGTATCTTTTGATTGTGCTACTTGTCGTCTTGGTAAAAGTAAAGCATTACCTTTTCCTGCCCATGGTAGTCGTGCTTTTACTTGCTTTGAGATTGTGCATACTGATGTTTGGGGTGTCAGTCCTATTATTTCTCATGGGCAGTATCGTTATTTTGTGACGTTTATCGATGATTACAGTCGATTTACTTGGATCTATTTTCTCTGTTCTAAAGCTGACGTGTTCTCTGTTTTTCAAAAAATTGTTGCGCTTGTCGAGACACAGTTCAATACTTGTATCAAAACCTTACGCTCCGACTCAGAGGGGGAATACATGTCTCATTCCTTTCAGACTTATCTTCAACAAAAAGGGATCATTTCTCAACGTTATTGTCCTTATACCCCTCAACAAAATAGAGTCGCTGAGCGTAAGAATCGTCATCTCTTAGATGTTGTTCGTACTTTGCTGATTGATTCTTCTGTACCTTCTAAGGTTTGGGTAGAAGCTTTATCTACTATTGTTTATTTGATCAATCGTTTGCCTATTGTCACTCTAAATTATGATTCTTCCTATCTTCGATTATTTGGCATATCTCCTGAGTATCAATCCTTTCATACTTTTGGGTGTGTTTGTTTTGTTCATCTGCCACCTATTGATCGTCCCAAACTTGCTGCCCGATCTGTCACATGTGCTTTTATGGGATATAGCCCTACTTAGAAAGGATTTGTTTGTTATGATGCTCATGCAAACAAATTTCGGATCTCCCGGAATGTGATTTTCTTTGAAAATCAATATTTCTTTCAATCTCAAGTTATTTATGATCCTCTTATTACTCTTCTACCCGCTTTTGATGATGTGCCTTCTTCTATTGAGCGATTTAAACCAGGTATGGTGTACCATAGAGGTCCTCCTTCAGCGCCTCTTCTAGACACTGATCCATCATCTGATTCTACGCTTCCTATACCTCGGTGCTCTACCCAAGTTACACATCCACCAGATAGGTATGGTTTTTCTCATACCTCGCATACTGCCACTCTCGATATTGTTTATGTTCCTCACTCTTATACTCAGGTAGCCACCCAAGCATGTTGGTAGCAGGTCATGCAGTAAGAAATCTAAGCTCTTCAAGACAATCACACTTGGGATCTTGTGACTTGCCCTTTTGGTGTCAAACCTATTGGTTGTAAATGGGTATACTTAGTCAAGTTTCGGTCTGATGGCTCACTGGACCGATATAAGGCCCGTCTCGTGGCCCTTGGGAACCGACAGGAGTATGGTATTGATTATGAAGAGACATTTCCACATGTTGCTAAAATGACTACTGTACGGACTATCTTGGCACTTGTTGCGTCACATGGGTGGTTTCTCTGTCAGATGGACGTGAAGAATGCTTTTCTACATGGGGATTTGAAGGAAGAAATTTATATGTCTCCACCTCCTGGCATGTTTACTACACCTTTCTCAGAGGTTTTTCGGTTACGTCGATCTTTGTATGGTTTGAAGCAAGCTCCGCGTGCATGGTTTGATAAATTTCGCTCTACTTTACTTGCTTTTCACTTTACTCAGAGGCAATTTGATTCCTCTTTGTTTCTTCGCAAGACTTCTGCAGGAATTGTATTACTTCTAGTATATGTTGACGATATTGTGATTATTGGCTTTGATACTGAGTTACTTAAACAATTACAACAGCATCTGAAGGCCTCTTTTCACATGAAAGATCTTGGTCCCTTGCAGTACTTTCTTGGCCTTGAGGTCCAGATTATTCCGATTGGTACATTGTTACATCAGCACAAATACACAGAGGAAGTAATTTCATTAGCTGGTCTCCAATTGGGTAATTCTGTTCTTACTCCTTTGGAGGTAAATCTTAAGCTTCTTCAGGAGGAAGGAGAGCTTCTATCAGATCCATCCTTGTATCGGTAACTCGTTGGAAGTTTGAATTACTTGACGATTACCCGTCCTGACATTTCTTTTGCTGTGCACCAGGTCAGTCAATTTATGCAGGCCCCTCGACACCTTCACCTTGCTGCTGTCCGCCGCATTATCCGATATCTGAAGGGCACCTCTCCACACGGGTTATTCTTTCCTAAGGAATATTCCTTACAGTTGGTAGGGTATAGTGACGCTGATTGGGCCGAATGTGCAGATACTCGTCGCTCTGTTACTGGCTGGTGCATGTTTTTAGGCAATGCACTCATTTCTTGGAAGAGTAAGAAGCAAGACAGAGTTTCCAAGTCTTCCACAGAGTCTGAATATCGTGATATGACTTCTGCCTGCTCTGAGATCACATGGCTTCGTGGGTTATTGGGAGAACTTGGTTTTCCTCAACTTCATTCCACTCCTCTTCATGCTGATAATACCAGTGCCATTTAGATCACTGCTAATCCTGTCTTCCATGAGCGTACGAAACATATCGAAGTCGACTATCATTCAATACGTGAATCCTTTGACAGACATGTGATTACACTTCCTCACATTTCCACCGAACATCAAACTGCAGACATCTTCACTAAAGCTCTTTCTCGGCACCGACATCAATTCTTAGTTGACAAATTGATACTTCTTGATCTACCGGCATCAATTTGAGGGGGGATATTACGGGATTTGATTTGTACTATTTTAGGAATGTTTTTCTATATGTTTAGATTGTATATAGCTGATAATTAGGCTCTAAATAACATTGGAAATACTTATCTTGTATAGCATTTTTAGGCGCCGGAAATCAGGCAATCACTGTGTAAATCTCTTCTATATAATGAAAGCAAACCCGATGGAAAGGGCATTCAGACCAATTTGACAATGCTGTGTCGGGGTCTTTATTTATTTTTATGCTGCTTTTTGTGTGTGTGTGTATGTGTGTGGCTAAGACTAACGGTGCTGTTTACCTGCAGGAGCTTCTCCCCTGATCATATGTGCAATTGAGCGCCATCCAGATAGTAGCCCTCGGGATTCCTTGACACACACGTTATTTAATTTAATCAAGCGGCCAGATGAGCAACAAAGACGAATAGGGATGTAGGAACCAAACAAATACATTGTTTGAGATACCTATACGGTTAATGACATGTACTGAATCCTTCCAACTGCATTTCAGGCATGTGTTATAATCTTGCTAAGAATGTGAGAGAGGTGAGAACGGAGACAGAATTGCTTCCGCAGTGTTGGGAACAAGTAAGCTTCACCCTTAGCTTTCATTGAGCTTATCTGTATTTGTTGTCTTTTATGTAAGATGGATTTCATTTATGTGGATAAGTGGGGTGCATATAAATCACATGTACGAAGAACGTAGGTTGTTTGTTGCTAAATCATGTGGTGAGCTTGCAGAATTTGTTCGACCTCAGATCCGTGAGTCTCTCATTTTGTCAATTGTTCAACTTGTTGAAGATGCTGAAACTGTTCTTCGGGAGGCCGCTGCACATTATCTTGCTATGCTGCTACCACTCTTTACAAATATGGAAAAATATTTCAAGGTCAGCCTAACTAAATATGCTTCAATGCTCTTATGGAGGAGAACTCTGACTTGACAGAAATGTCTATAATGTAAGCTCTAGGGCAGGTTGATGACATGGTCTAGGGAGTGGAGCCTTTTCCTTTCGCCAAAACATAAAAATAAGAAAAGAACATGCAATAATTAATGAAAACAAGTTCCTCCAATAGATTTATTTTCTTGTTTCTAGGTTGAAGAGTTGATGTTTCAATTGGTCTGTGATCCCTCTGGAGCTGTGGTTGACTCTGCACTGAAACATTTAGTACCAGCTGTAATCAAATGGGGAAACAAACTAGAGCACATTTTAAGAGTTCTGCTCTCTCATATATTGAGCTGCATGCAGGTATGCTTGTTTCTATATGATATTTTATTATTTGTGACATAAGATCTTCAATTTCTTCATAACACTTTCGTTTTCTGACATTATTTATTATGACATTGCAGCATAGTCCCCAACTATCTGGGATTGAAGGGTTTGTGGAATCATATCTTCATCTGTTAGGCAAAAGGGAACGTCGGAATGTTGATGTTCTACTTAGAATGCTGACAGAGATGCTTCCTTCTGTTCATTGCAAAGCAATTGAGACATGCCCTTTTCTCTCTGCTCCTGAAACAACAGGAACAGGATTCTCTACCTCTCCACTTGAATTGTATGCAAAGTATGATCTACCGTCCTTTGATCTGCAATTTTCTTTTACTTGTTAGGATAACATGACCTTTTGCGTTGGCATAATTATTTTGACAAATCTGGTAGCTCTAAAAGCTTTTGCTAATTTATTGTGTGGTTAGGGGTCACGCTTCATGGCTTGCATTTGAGTGGATGCATGTTGACTGTTTTCCTGATTTGATACATTTTGCTTGCTTATTACCTCCGAAAGAAGATATGTTACATGGCCGAATTATGAAGGTAATAAACATCCATGGTTGCTTCATTCTCTATGTCTTACTGAGAGCAGTGCTCTTCTAGCTGTTCCTTATATGTATATTTATTTTTGTTGCAGTTCTTATTGGCTGTATCAGAATATTTTGGGAAGTCTTATTTGATATACATAATGCTTCCTGTATTTTTGGTGGCAGTTGGGGATACGGGTGATCTAACTAATATCCCATCTTCCATATAGCCTAGAATCAAAGGTAGTGAGTTCACAAGCCTTGGTATCTTTCCACATGATTATCTCATCTCTGACATGTTTGCATTATCTCAGGTTTGAGACCAAGGACTGCTGTGGCTGAGAGACTGGCTACAATGTGTGTCCTACCTCTACTTTTGGTTGGTGTTTCGGGTGCTCCCAGAAAGCATGACGATTGGCTATGTTCTTAAGAAAGTTACTAGTTGAAGGCACTGTGAAGGAGACTCAGTCTACAAAACGTAATGATGAGATCGTAGATGCTGTCCGGTTCCTTTGGTTTGTAACTTATATTCTACAAGAAAGCTACTTCTTTATTTTATCATTAAACTGATAGTTTTTCTCTGTAGTGCAGTACGTTTGAAGAACACCATGCTAAGTTATTTAATGTTCTGTGGGAGATGGTCGTAAGCTCGGATGTAGATATGAAAATCAGAGCTATTAGTGTACTAAAAGTCATCGTGAGTACAATCATTCTTCTGGAGTTCCCCGTCCTACTAGTACTGAATCGTGAAAGCTACTCCTTATTGATGCCTTCTTTTATAGGTTCCATATATTGATGCAAAAGTTGCAAGCATTCACATTTTGCCTGCGTTAGTTACTCTGGGATCTGAACAAAACCTTAATGTAAAGTATGCAAGCATAGATGCCTTTGGAGCTGTTTCCCAGCATTTTAAAAATGACATGGTATGCATTTTTCAATTTTGCAGCATAACATGATAGTCATAATAAATCAGTTTCTGTTAGTTTGTCTGATCAAATCTCAACCTCCCAGATTGTTGATAAGATATGTGTTCAAATGGATGCTTTTCTTGATGATGGATCAGATGAAGCTACCATTACTGTGGTTCGAGCACTGGAAGTAGCTGTACCGCATACAATGGATAAGCTTAGAGATTATATCCTTTAAAATTCTGCCTTCTGTAGCACTCTTTAGGCATCAACACTTCTTTGGATCAAATTGAGGCTTCAACAGTTTGTTAAAACATGAGTAAATATAGTCCATTTGGTTAACCTGTTTATTTCCTTAATCCAATATACATCTTTTATCCAAGATCTTCCAATATACAGCCTCTCCTAATTCTGCAAGTGATATGTTGCATCGGTGTGAAAGAAAGAGCCAATGCATTTTGTGAAGCGATCCGTGCTTTAGATGCTACAGGTTGGTTTGTCTGATGACCAATGTTTTATGACTATATTGTCATTCTTCATCCAATTTCTTCTATTTTTATTACTGTATTATTTTCTAGATTTATATCTCATAACATTCTCTGATAGACTACTCTTCTGGTCCCTTTTTTGGTACTAGTCAGTTCCATGTATTATGTTTCTGTCTTTTGTTTGATTTGCATCTTACAAAATCCTAAAACAGTTTGACAGTGATTATAAAGTAGTGATTACTCTGGAATGTTGGAGCTATTAATATAGAACTCTTTTCTCACTTGTGTGGTGAAATAAAGCACAGTTTTTCTTTACATATTAATTGTGCAGAAATGCAACGCATTGCTTATTTTGGTGTTCACACTAGCAGAAGAATAGTAGGACAGTGCTCTTTCTAGAGAAAAAAAAATTAAATTATATTTTTCAGTTTCAAGTTTCTTCAATCGCAGCAAGATAGATAAGAAGTTCATAGTTCATACCAACTAGCGGAACTTAATTTTTAAGACTTATAAGTTAATTACTTTTTTGCATCTGCTTCTATTGTTTGATGTATTTGATAGTTGCTCAGCTCTATCTTTGACTTCTTTAGATCTTTAGGCAAATAGCATTCGTGAATTCTTTATACCGGCTATACAGAACCTACTAAAATACTCGGATGCACTAGATCCTGCACCCAAGGAAGCACTTGAAATTATAATGGAGAGAGCTGATGGAACTTATGATTCATCTTCTATTGGTGAAGTGATGGGTGGTCATCTTGGGCTTGCATTATCGGTAACCAGTTTATTTGGTGAGGGTGGCTTGTTGGGAAAGAAAGAAATTCCAAATCCACCAACACGGGCACCAGCACCAGATACCGACTCACCAAAGTCTGTACCACCCTCACCAGCAGAAGACACTAGATTCAGGTGAAACATGAGAGGACACTTCACAGAGATGCTCGAGGGTAAAGTTAAAACCCAAGAAGAAAATCAGCTGTAATCGAGTTCCAGTTCATTCTTTCAATGCTTTTACA
This sequence comes from Hippophae tibetana, assembly GCA_037013495.1. NCBI lineage: Eukaryota > Viridiplantae > Streptophyta > Magnoliopsida > Rosales > Elaeagnaceae > Hippophae > Hippophae tibetana. Next base: position 4,219,269 of record CM072812.1, read on the forward strand.
AATAGGAAGAAGGAAAGTTTTCCATCTTTCATGACTTCTTTTTGGCAGTCTTGAGCATATTTTTATGACTGTTCGAGCATTCTCTTAAATTTTGTTGCATGATTTTTTTTTTTAAAAGTATTTTCAAGAATGGGATTTTATCCATGCCCTTTCGGATCAGTACCTGAAACTAGTGCCTTAGACCAACTAGTATTTTTAAGACTTTTAAGAGTGGTTTTTGCCTTTTTGGTTTCCCAAGTTGTTTCCTTCATTAAAAACAATGAAGCTCAGTGAGGTGACTGATATTTAAGGTGCTTGTTTTTGTTTCTGTGATATTTGTGATGCTGATCTCTTTTGGCCTAGAGAGAGATTTGAGATGCTTATTTGATCATAATCACAGATCGACCTTATCCTTGCTTCACTATTGCTGTGGAAGAATGACATGTTATTCAATATTTAAGTGTAAATTACTGTAAATTATACTCTTTCAAAAAAAAAATTGAATAATTCTATTTGTACCATTTGGCAGCAACCCCACTAATATATTAGGTTTTCAAACGAGTCCTTGCTATTAAATCAGGTAAAATTTACAAAAAATTATATACTATTTAATTTATTTTTAAACAGGTTTAATTACGTAGAATTTTTAAATACAAAATTACTATAAATTGTAAAGAGTAATTCTCAATGTGCTAAAAAAGAAGGGAAAAAAAAAAGAGTTAAAGATGATTTCCTTTTTCTTTCACGGGCGTTGTTCTCTCATATGTTTTGTCCAAGGAAAGAACTAAAAAAAAAATTAGAAAAATTGAATTAAAATACTAAAGTAACTAATATTCATACTTTGAGCAAGTGAATAGGATAATGAGACCGTTGATTTTCTTATTCATTAAAAAAGTATTATCTTTTGCATGACTTTGCACCCCAAGTTATTATTACTTTCAAAGTCTATTTATAATAAGTCGAATTTCTAACAATTAGGGTATGGAACCCCACAAGTAGAAGCAACTCTTCTAGCGTTTGGTGAATTGACATAACGACTAAGATTAGGATCTCTAATGTAGCCACAGAAGCAAGGCCTCTGTTGCCTCAGCTTCTCACAGCAAGTGCTTGAGGGCGGCACCGACGATGTGAATGCAGTTATGCATGGTCGGAGCTCCATGGGGTTGCATGTTTGTGCCTCTGTCAGTAGTGTTTTTTCACTTACAGCCACCAGTACCACCACCACCACCATACACATCGCTGCAAAAGAGACCTTCTTCTTCATCATCTTCGTGGAGTTTTACTTTCAAACACAAAGAAGCTTTAGTGAGTGAAATATGACTGTTGTGATGCATTTGGCAAGGGTGGAAACACCATATTTATAGATAGGAGACTTAGAATAGTGGTAAGTTTTATGAATTTTCAATCTATGATAAGAAATGTTTTTTATTTATTGTTTGCTTTTAGTGAAATACTATATTATATGTATCTTATTTAATAATAAACATGTTTAAAATATTAAATTTATGATAAATTTTTTAGAGATAAAAGACAAAATTTAAAATTAAGAGAAAAACAGTTTCATTTTATGTATAAATTTGTTTATAATTTAATAGATATTATATCTAAAAAATATTATTTTAAAAATAAAATATTACGCGTTATATACTTATTTATATTAGATATAATTTGAACTCATATTTTGTTAATAAATATTTATAACATATATAATTACATTAAAAAAATTATCATACAAAGTAAGGAAGAAAAATGCAAAATACATCATCTTTTATAAATATTTTTATATTCATTTTAATCTGGTGATATAATTTTTTTAAAAAAGTAAATAATTTTTATCTTAAAAATTATTTTATTATATAATATAATTAATATAAATATAAATTTAAACGTGATTAATATTACTAGTAAAAAATTTCAATACTTTTAATGTTGAAAATGTAATATTAAATCCCAAACCTATCCCATCGTAAGCTCTAACTTATCGCCTGCACATGTCGTTATAGTTTAATAAGAACATTTTAGCGAGAAAGACCAAAAGTGTACCATTTTAAAAATTAGTGAGATTTATGCATACTACTTAAAAAATTTGATACTAAATATATACTAATACTATACTTTTCGAGAAATTGTAGTTGAATATTTAGCTAAATAGTCAATTTTCTTTATAAGATTTTGAAAGATATCATTTAATGATATTAAATAAGTTTAAATCGGATGAAATATAACATTAAATTTTTAAATAATCTTAATTAAATTTAGATTATGTCTAATTTAATAATATTTGATATAAAATATTTACATTTAATTTTTTTAATAATAAAAATTTATAAATTTATAAAAAATTATGTTATTTTTATCATTATAAATTTTGAGAAATTAAAATGTTATTTTCCTAAAATATTTTTGTAATAAATGTAAGAATTTCTAGAGATATAACCACAAACATTAATGTGGTTTGAACATAAAAAAAATTCTTCCTCTTTTAAAAGTTTTAAAAATTATGTCTATTAATTTGAAATAAAAAATAATTGGAATTAGAATAAATGTAAATCAGAATTGGAAAAAAATAAAGTGTAAATTTCATTATTATTATTTTTGTATTTGTTAATAAGTAAAGAATCGAAATAAAAATATTAATTTATTTAAATATTATTTTAAAAGTAACAAATAAAATATATATATTAAAAATTTTATTCCCTTCTCACAATATTTTTATAAAATAAACATATAAATAAAAATAACTTTATTTCTTCTTATTTTATTTGTTGTTAGTAAATACACCCTAATTTCATAATCCTATGACTACCCACAAAATGAGAGTTCATAGTTGGGACTTAAAAAAATATATGTATAAATTTAAAATAGAAGGAAGATAAATTTAGATTCAGAAAATCATGTGAAAATAAAGTTATATTAAATTCAGTGTTGCAAAGTATGATTTTTTTAAAAGAAACTGGGGAGAATTTTTTTATTTATTTCCAAAAAGCTTCTTCTTAATTCTTAAAGAGATATATGTTATATTTGTATAATTTTATTAGGGTATATCACTATACAACTTTATTTTTATAAAATATTATATTATTGATAATTTTATTGAATATTAATGATATCAATGTATAAACTTACTTCTAAAAATAAAATACATATTTTATGTACATTTATTATAAAAACAATAAAAAATATTATAATGATATCATTACAATTTTATTTACGAAATATGAAAGAAAAGCTGTAAATATTATTACTGATTGTCTGGTTGTATAATTGACGAGGAATTATTGTTAAATTTGTTTTAGATAAATTAAAGCTTTGATATATAAGTGGTTTAATTATTTAATTAATTTAATAAAATAATATATAATATATATATATATATATTTATTTATAATATTAAAAAAATTAAAAAAATATATAGAACTCTAAAATAATTAAAAATAAAATTCTATATATAAAAAATTTATATCATACTATTAAACTTAAATTAAATTGTTAAATTAGTTAAAAAATATTTAAAAAATTTGGCACATAATTTTTGCTTTGTGTCTTCAATGTTATCAATTATAGTTTTATTTTCACTTTGCATGAATTTTACATTTTTGTTACACATTAACTTTTTTTATAAATAGTAAAAAATATACAGTAAAATAAAATTTATAAGTGTTATTAAAAATAATAAAAATATAAATATAATTAAAAATATTGGCAAACAGTACTCTTTATAATTTTAGTTACTTGAGCCATGAGGTATCAAGTCAATAATACTCGCCGAATTAGTCGTCACCATTGACTAATGGCCGAGTGGTGACAACAATCACCGCCTGGCTTTCAGAAAGCATGCAATACATTATAGCTCATGCATGTCTTTTTTGTCTTTTATACCTTTTTTTTATAAAAAAATATTATCATTATTATCGTTAACTTTATTTAAATAATAAAATTTATAAAATTATAAAAATAAAAATATTTTGATATTTATATAAAATGAAATAAAAAATAATTATATAAATTTATGAATAAAATAGAGCATTTTAATATATTTATAAGAGTTATAAAATGAATAATCATTAGTAAGGTTGGAATATTTTATATTATATTTTAGATTAATAATTAAATTAAATATAAAAATAATATGAATTATTTATGGTAAAGTTATTATTTCCATGATCTTAAATTAACGAATGCTAGATATATTACTCGCTTTACCCGCTGGACTGGATAACTGCATATATAATTTAAATATTTTCAACTGATGGAGGAAACCATCGCGTGGGTGTAGGTTAAAGGGTTACACTTTCAAATGTATCAAATCTTTGAATTTAAATTTCTTACAAATTTATAAATGTATTTTAAATATATTTATTTATAAAAATATAATATTATAATTAAAAATATATTTTATTTTACAAATAATCTAATTATAGTTATAATTTGTACACTATATATAATATTATTAAACATATATAATTTAAATTTTGAATTTTTTCAACACAATGTTTGTTAATTTAGAAACATAAATCTAAAATGAAATTTATATTATTTGTTTGTGAAGATTACTCTCCATTTGTACAAATCCTTCCAAAATCCGGTGTAGATTTCACACTTGTCCTCTTTTATATTTAGAGTGAGAATGTCCATATTAAATTTAGGGGATTGTTATAAAATGGGCATATTTTTTATAATAGTTTGAAAAAGAGTTAAAATTGTTTTTAGTTTAAAAAAGGGCACATTTTAACCTTAAACTTGACAATATATATTTTAATCAATTTTATTTAAAAATAAATAAAAATATATATAAACTCTATTTTACAAAACATAATTATTATAAACATAAAAAAATATTAACATTTTATAAATTTATAATTAATTTTAAATACACCAATCTCTTTTATCATATTATATATTAAAATTTTATTTTAAAAATAAAAATAAATTATTTTATAATAAAATAAATATAAATTTATATGAAAATAATACGCTAAATATTTTGATAATTCATAAATAATATAATATATTCTTCTTATTATTATTATTAAATATAATTATAATTATATTTAATAAAAAATTATAATTATAATATAAAAAATAATATTTATAAAAATAATTAAATTATTAAAAAAATTGAAAGCCTCTAATTAATTATATTTAAATATTTAAATAAAATTATTATTAATAAATATTTGTTATCTTAATAAAAATAAAAATTATAATAATATTAGAGATATGTGTTATAATGTAATCTATTTTTAAATTTTTTAATCTTAAATAATTTATTTTAAAAAAAATATCAATAATTTTTCATATAAATGGTTGTAACTATTTAGTAAAGTTTTTAATAATTTAAAATTTTATAATTTATTATTATTATTTTAAATTATTTTATAATAAATTTTTGATAAGTTATTTGTTATAAAAAATTATATATATTTTATTATATAAATATAATTTATTTTTATTTATAATAAAAATAAATTATTATTTATTAAAATTTAATAAATGGAGATATTTTATTTTTGGTTTTTTGTAAGAAGAGAAAAAAATGTACAGTTTAATTTTTTGAAGAAGAGAAAAAAAAAGTGGCTGAGAAGGGGGGAAGAGAGAAAAAAATATATAATTATCCGTAAATTGTTGAATAGGTTTCAATTTGACTTTTTTTAAACTAAAAACAATATATGCCGTTTTTTAAATTATTATAAAATATGTCCTTTTTAGACAAATATCCTTAAATTTATACATGCCTCACCCCATCATATAACCCTAGTTTTTAGAGTATCTAATGATGTTGTACTCAAAAATAATAAAATATAATATTAGTACATCTATTTTTAAAACACAATTATACAATATTTGATAAAGAGAGCAAATAATATGGTTAATAAAAAATAATAGAGATGTTAAACGAGCTTACTCGACACTAGGATGTCCATGGTCCAGTTCGGTACGGTTTTTTCTAAAAAACTTTTAATCAAATCGGACCGTTTATATTACTCGGACCAAATCGGACCGGACCGTTTGAAACAGTTTTAAGAAATAAAAACCGGACCGGACCGTTTGATTTATAAAACGGTTTGGTCCGATTTGGTCCAATTTTTTTATAATTTAATGAAGAATAATGTGAAATTTTTAATATATTATTAAACTGGTCTGTTCCGGTTCGAACGGTTTAAAATTAGTACAAACCGGACCGAACCGTTTGATTAGTAAAACCGTTCGGTTTGGTCCAATCCGATCCGGTTTTACGGTTTGGTCCGGTCCGAACCGGTTTATGGACACCCCTACCCGACACGACATAACTTGTTAAATATTAGGCACAATACGACACGACACGTGAGAACAAAAGTGACACGACATAACAGATAATGAATCGGGTCGTAACGAACCACTAATTCAAAATTAAATTATATTTAAATATATCTATATATTATCAAATGTTAGCTTAGTCCAATAAATAAAGTTAACATTGATACATGAGAGATAAGAGTTTGAATCTCATTATTAACATTTTTATCAGATAATAGGCTAAATGGGTAAAGGGTTAGACACGGCACAACATGACATAATAAAGCCCATACATTAAGAATAGAGGCACATCATGGCCAGTGTACAAGCCACAAGCCAACATACCACGCTCACGAGACAACATACCACACTAATTTATAGAACGGGCCTTGTCGTGTTGAGTTGACCCAACATCTTTGACACCTTTAAAAAAATATACTCTAAAGATAATGAATAACATCTCATCATTACTGTATGAGAAAAAGAAACTCTAAATACAAACATTGTTTGCATTTAAAATTATACTCAAATCAACAAATGTATGTCATATATTTTTGAAAGTTAGAAATTTATTTTCAAATGTACTATTGACACGCGTCATATAACTATTTGTTTGGATATAAATTTGTGTGCAAATTTGATTATGTTTAATATTGTTCTATGAGAAATTATTTATTTATTTTGAAGTAAGTGATGATATATAATTTTGTGTTAATAAAATGTAAATTTAGTGTAATTATTTTTTTAAATATAATTATCCAATAATTGATTAGAAATACGAGCAATATGATAGGTTGAAAATAACAACTTACTTACATTAAGAATAATAAATATATACTCTTTCCTTATGCTTGCTTATTATATATTTTACTATCTAATTTTATTATGAATTAATTATTCATATAATTTTAATTTATTAAAAAAAATATTTGTATATTATAAAAAAATATAAATTGTATTTTTAATATGTAAAATATATATTTGTATGTTATATAAAAAAACTATTAAAATAAATATTAGACGCTTGAAATATTTGAAAAATTATCCCTATGTATTGAAAGTATCTCTAGGACAATTATTCTTATCGCTAGTCATACATTTCTAATCTTTTAAAATAAAATCTATTTTATCACAACTATATTTTAGATTTTGACAACATAAATAAATATTTTCGATAAGATTGATAAGGCAATGGAAAATAAGTATTTTTCCCCATTCCATCCCTTAAGTGACTGTCATTTCTTCTACAATTGAATTCTAAATTTTTTTTTTTTCATTCTAGACTAGACTTACAGCTAAGTTAGACTAAAATAGAACTTTCTATTCCCATTCTTTGATATGATTGATTTAGATTAATATGTAAGCTCAATTCAGTACTAATGAATTGAAATTTTAAATTTCTTTCACCAAAACAATTTGCAGGCAAATCTACGAATATGGGGATATCAAACCCGCTCATGCCCCATCTCATTAATTTGCCAATCATAATTCTTAGAGTAATTGATTATGTAATACTTTATATTAATAATATGTAACGTTAATATAATTATTTTTTTAAAAAACACAACTATATAATATTTCATAAAGAAAATAAGTAAGTTGATTGGTTAAAAATATACTCTAGAAACTATTACAATAAAAAACAAGTAAGTCAACATTTAAAGTCGATTTTTTTCCAAAACTAATTTATAATGAATTGTAAGTCGATTTGTTGATAGATCGACTTAAAAGATTATAAAAATTAACGTTGGTTCTAGATATCAACCGATGCTACACGTAGGATGTAATATCGGTTCTATATGTCAACCGATGTTATTCACGTGTAGAGTCTGTTGATACGTAGAATCGACACTACGTTCTATATGTCCATCGACACTGTGTTATTTTTTCCTTTTTATCTTCTTCTCTCCCTCATTATACCAACAATATGCTTGTTTGTTTCCTTATTCTTAGCTGAAACCCGATTATCTTTCCTATAGTTTTATTCATTTTTCGGCCACTTTTTACCATCATTTTTGGTGCTATTTAGTGAGTTTTTTCCCTCTCTAATTTCTCTTTTAGATCCACTATTTTTAGCATAATATTCAAATTTGTCATACTCATTTTCTTTCACTTTCTCACTTACCAAACACTCTTTTTTCTTCATTTCCTTCATTTTATCACTTTATTTACTCTTTTCAGTATTTTTATGAATTATTTTATACTTATTATTCATATTTTTTATTTTAATGTATATTATGTGTTATTAATTATTTATATATATTTTTCTGTTATGTAGGATGTATATTTTTATTCAAGCTTAGAAGAGAATAATGTATTTTATTTATTTTAATAATTTTATGTATTTTATGTATAATGAGTTTATTAATAGTTATTATTATTACATGCATTTATATATATAAATTATTATAAATTATATATTGTTAATGTTATAATAAGTTTATTAATTGTTTGGATTTTATGTATTTATTTTTATACGGTGTTTTGATAGATATTTTAATAATTTATGATTTCATATATAATAATATTTGAAATATATTGGTTGGATACATATTTAATATGTTTAATGCCATTAATAAAAAATGGACATATCTTGGATGTTAAAGTGTAGAATTGAGGAGAATTATATTTCTGGAGATGAAAGTTTCTTGAAATTTGTCTGTAGAAATAGTAATAATGAAATTAGTATGATTCGATACCAATATGTTAAATATAAAAATGAGAAATCTTATGATGTTGACGAGGTTAAGTATTACCTTATCCATAATGGTATTCTCTTAAGTTATAAATGTTAGTATTATCATAGAGAAAATATTGATAATATTAATGTGAAATAAATAAATAAGGATGTTAGTATATTATATACATCTTATCAGAATATACAGACAAAGAATATGTTTCATGATGTTGAAGATGAACTACATAAGAATGATCCTGAAATCTTTAAAAAACTTCTAGAAGATATCGAAAAACCGTTGTATTCAAAATGCAAGAAGTACACTAAAATGTCAAGATTTGTTCATTTGTACAATGTAAAGGCAAAAAATGATTTTTCTGACAAGGGATTCACAGAATTACTAAATGTACTAAGAGATATGTTTCCTAAGGGTAATGAATTTTCATCTTCAATGTATGAAGTGAATAAATCTTTTAGTTGATTTGGTATGAAATATTATAAGATCCATGCTTGTCCATTCATCAATGTTTTATGATTCATCATTTGTCAATCAATATCAAGAGGATGATGTTAGCATCATAGGTAAACAATTATATGATAGAGCCTTAACACTTCATAGAAATCAGAAGTTGATAATCCTTTGGTCACTAAAATTTGATCAAGATAAAGATCATTGGATGTTGATAATCCTTGATATATATGACAAATGTAAGAGTTATATGGGATACAGTTATGTAAGAGTTACAACTAGCTATTTTTCTTTGTAATATTTAATAAAAAATTAAATGTTTTAAACTTTGATAGGGTATGAAGGCTATGGAACAAGAGTAGGGACATTGCCCTTAAAAAATCACACAAACTTATATGAGACAAAGTTATGATATGTACAAGCTAATATTAATAATTTAATGAATTTTATTATTAAATAATAAAGATGTTCGAATATTAAAAATCATATACACTTGTTTTTTTTGTAGGTTTCACAACAAAATGATAAAGTCATGTGTAATTACTTTGTCATGAAATTTATGAGCGAAAATCATTTCAAATATCAATATTTCAATTAAAGATGTGGTAATCTCTTTTACTAATATATTATTTTTAACATATATACGTTATTTTTTGTGAATTCATGATATTACGTTCTTATTTTAAATTTAAATACACGTAGTTCTTTTGTTGGAAAAAATTGGTCTATGATATGCAATTTTTTGATGATTTACAAGAAGAATGAGTTGAATACATGCTTCAAATTATAAATCACAAGAAGAATCATGAGAAGAATATGATGATATTGAATAACATAGGACAACACAATTGTAATTTTTTCAATGTTTTAATCTCTCTATTCCTATGTATTCTAAATTTGGGTTTGTTTGATGGTTGTTTATGGGCTCATGTATTTAGGGGAGTGAATTGTTGTATTAACCTATTTTTCTATCCAAACTCTATCTCATCTCATTGGGGAGTTCCATGGTCATTATGAATGAGACCTTGTTGGTAATTTTAAGCAATAAACCAACTTTCTCTCCCTGAAATAAAGTAGAAATATCACAAAATCCATGACAAATGAGTAAAATATATATATGTATTATATATAAATTGTTTTTTGTAATAAATTTAATTCTCAAATAATTAATTAATACTTAATTTTTTTTAATTATTTGTAGTATTTAAAAACTTTTTTAAACATATTTTGATTTTTTTCTACTATTATGTGATCGAAAACAAACAGTAAAGATAACAAAAAATGAATAAAATATGTTAAAAGTAATAGAATTTAAAGTCGGTTCAACCCGTGAACAAACTTTAAATTTTAAATCCCTTTATTTTAAATCAGTTCACATAACCGACTTAAAATATGTTATTTGTAGTAGTGAGAAGTAATAAATAACGCGTCTCTGTCGTTATATGATAAAGAGAAATGCTAAATACAAATATTATTGAGACTTAAATTTGCACTCAAACTAATAGATGTATGTCATATGCTTTTGAAAGTTAGTTATTTTCAAACTTAATATCTACGCGTGAAACTTAACTATTTCTTTGAGTATAAAATTGAATGTGTTTAACATTGTTCCATGATAAATTATTTATTACATGTGGAGCAAGAAATAATGTGATACTCTATGCTAATAAAATATAAAATTAGTGCATTTATTTTCTTAATCTAAAAATTGATAAAATTAGGGTATAGATTGTATTGTTTGCAATAACTTAAGTGAAATCATGAGAGTTATAGCTTATAAAAAATGATAATTTTACTACATGTTATTGAGTTGTGGACAATGTGGTATGGGTTGCAAATGGTTGTGGTTTTGCTAGGATATAAGGTTTAAAGAATTGGTTTTGAAATCTAAGTCATTTTAATTTTATATAAGTTTTAAAGAATTGATTTTAAAATCTAACTCTTTGTAGGCTAAGTAACTTGTTAATTTTTTGTGAGATCATGATATTTGTTATTTAATTTTTCACATTCTTTTTTTATTTATCATTATTGTTCTATAATAGCACATTTTATTGCTCATTATTTGATTAATTTGTGTTTATGATGTTTTGATTTTATAATTTAAATTAAATTGAGTCATTTTGACTTTGTCCAATCTTTAACAAGGATATTTGGTTATTATTTAAAGTTATATAGAAAGAAAATTTAAAATAAAAATAAAAAATAGAAGTTTTACTTGTTTACCCAGTATCGACGTTTGGCATGCTTTGCCAATGTCACGTCACGGCCAGGTTTAGTTTGTCAACCTAAAAATATCCCAAAAAAATATCTAACAGTATCACAGCTCCCTTTGACAATAATACCCTTACATGATGTCACGACGGAACTCCAAATTTTGTCTTATTTCAATTAAAACAAGGAACCAATTTCAAGTCTAAATAAGTATCAACGTCGCAACCGTTAAGGATTTGATAATATTTATATTTAATAAATAAATGAATCAACCCTATGGATAAACAAAAAAACAGCTGGAATAGAAGGGTAATAGCGTAAATGCAACGTTACATTTATAAAACGAAAACGGAAAAGGCAAATTTCTTTTGTTAAAAAGGCAACAAAAAAGAGAAAAATCCCGAAAACTTTTGAGGCCATCAAAGAAATTGAGAGAAGGTTGAATTTGGCAGTACGTAATATCCACTCAAATTTCTTCTTCCCTAATCCTATCCTTAATTTGCACATTCTCAAAAACATTTGCTTCTCTATCTCTTCATCTCTATTCATATTCTCTTAAGTAAATCCCCAAAATCCTATATTTGCTTCTGTTTTTTATCTTTCGAGTTCTACTCTTTGATCGAATTAGGGTTTTTCTCAAATTCAAATTCAAATTCATAGTGCCAATGGGTTCTGATTCCTTCACCCGCGCTTCTGCCCCTGCTCTTCCCAAAGATTTGTCCAAGAAGAAGAGGGTATTTGTTTTCCTTAATTCCTTTCTCTTGTCTTTGTTTGGTTGTGATTTGTGATTTTTTTTTCGTTTAAAATGGTAAGAATGTTGAAGAATGTGGATAGAATAATCAAGGCTTTGATTAATTTCCTGAGAATTGGTTCTTTATTTCTCTATTATATAAGTTTTAATTAATTGATATACTTCTGTTGTTCTTTCTTGATTTTGCTAATGAGAAATTGGTTTTTGTTGCTCGGTATGGTTGTTATCATGATTGTATTGGTTTCGTCAGACGAATAGGTTGGCTAAACTGAAGCAAAACAAACTCGACGTTCGTAGGGAGCAATGGCTTTCTCAAGGTATTTCTATTGTTTCTGTACTATTTGTTATTGTTTTTTTTATTTTTTTTTATTCTAGGAAGATTTGGATGGATTTCATCTCTTTCTAGTGAAAAAAAATTCAAGTTTGATTTTAATGTTATAGGGTTAAAGATTCTGTTAAATAATTAGAGTTTATTGTCCTGTGAATTCTTGAAGAATGAGTACTAGGTTTGTTATGTTTAAACATGATTTTCCTTGTGCAAGTAATTTGAATTTTAGGATATGTAGACATGTTATTAGACTGGTCTCTTTTAAGTACTAAATAGTACCAGGCCATTGGTGCACATTTTGTTAATCAATGCGTCATGCGTATCTGTTCACTAAATATCCATCCGAGGATGCTAATTGGGCGTGGGCCAGATTTCCTTCTAAATTTATCGGTTACAGCATAAAAAATAGGAGGTGGGGGCAAACTGACCTATGTTCTACGTTTCGTTTTCAATCCCTTTTCTACAAAACCTTCTTCATTACGATTTGTTCACAATGGATATTTGGGCTTATGCAGTCAAAAACAAGGGGAGCAACATGGACTCAAATCGGAGGGGTAAGTCACCACCGTCATTGCTGTTATCCAATGAACAGGACAGATCATTGGATAATTTGAAAATGGGATTGAGAGTTGGTGATGAGGTATTGAAAATCCATGACAGTGAATTTGGATCTTTGGTGGATAGCCCTAGTGGAAGCATCATCATGGATTTTACTGACTCGACAAACAGTCTTGGTGGGAGCAGTGGAAGCAGTAGTTGTAGCAGCAGTAGTCATTGTTTCTCTGGTTGTATCAGTGAGGAGGAAGTAGATGATGGGTGCCTAAATGACTGGGAGGCATTTGCGGATGCTTTGAATGCAAATGAGAATCAGAATCACTCATCTGATTACCTTGTTAAACCTGATACTGGAGGTGGATCAACCAGCCCTAACCTACATGACAAGAATTTTGCTGCAGACATGTCAAAGACAAATACTAAGAGTTGTCATGCTTGGAGACCAGATGATGCATTTCGTCCTCAAAGTCTGCCTCACCTTCCAAAGCATCAGCATGGCTTTCCAAGGAATTCAGATCGGCATTGTGCTGATGGAGCTACTGTGTGGGCTTGGCAACGTATTGTACCTCAGCCTTCTTCATGTCCTATATGCTATGAAGATTTAGATATTACAGATTCAAGCTTTATCCCATGTTCATGTGGATTTAGGCTTTGCCTATTTTGTCACAAAAGAATCATTGAGGCAGATAGCCGATGTCCAGGGTGCAGAAAGCAATATGATTGTGCAGAGGGAGGGTTTACAAACATTTAGATTTAGCTTAATTTTGTAGCTTAAGTAGTAGACCATGGAGGGTTCCCATTTTATTAATTTTTATCGATATTGGACTTCTCTCAATTGTCAAATTTGGTTCTTGTTCTTCTGTTTTCCCTGAGTAAAATACGAGTATTATAAAAGGTGGACTTCTCCAAATGTGTATTGTGGATGATATGTACATGTTGAAAATTAATTCACTTTTTTTATAGATGTATGGTACATACTCTGGATATCTAATTGGTTTTCCCAGCTTCCTATAAAAGTAGAAAAATGCTTAATATCCAACTTAAGACAAGCCAACAATTTGTTCCCTCCTCGGAGTAATAGTGTTCTCATATATCTAGAATTGACATATGATGTTTCATTTATATTCAATTTATATAAATCATGTTTGGTTTGCAGAGTGCAGTAGAAATTGAATTTATCAGAAATAATATTACTATTATTTTTGAACATTACAATCAAAATAATAATAATAAATAAATTTATAATTATAAATAAGTAAAAAATTTGATTTTTAAGTGATAAAAAGTATAAATGATTATATGTGTGTGAGAGAGGAAAATAAAGCATTTCAGTACATTTTTTGAGGGGTATAAAAAGGACGAATACTAGTACTATTGGAATACTTTAAATTAAATTTTAAATTAACAGTTAAACTAAAAATAATTTTTTTTGAATAATTTTCATTACTATTTTTATTACTTTGAAACAAAAATGACATTACTTTCTGCATGAGCCTCTCATCGTCGTATAATCCAAAACCTTCACGCTCACAAGGTACAAATAAATGTCACCAAAATTCCCATCCATTGCAACATAAACAATGGACGATTGCAAAGATGGAAATTGCCATTTATCTGAGCAAACTTGTCAATGTTAAACAATCTTATGGTTAAACAAACTGGTCATTTGCTATTCCAACTAAACTGTGAACCTCAATCATTACAATCCAACTATCATTACAAAAAATAAAAATCAATCTAAGTAAAACTCTGCTTCTCTAATGGACCAACATTTTGCTACTGAAGCAATGTGGTACTTTAACAAATCATCATGCATGGACCAAAGCTACCAACTAGGCTCAAAACTAAAGGAATTCACGGTGTACCTTCGTTGCAATACTGAGGATGATAAGTAGAATCTAGATTCTCCCAGTCTTGAATCCGTTTCAAATTCTTATTTGCTATATCGCCCAATTTAAAATTGCTGATAGGAGCAAAAGGACCAAACTCAATACCCTTTGAGCTATATGTTGAATGCTGCTTCATTTCTTTCGCATTATAGTTACTTTGGATTGGCACACTTATCTCCTGGTTTGACTTTAAATCAACTTCAATATTTGCCTTGTTTCTCTTCAAATTGTAGTTCGTCACATCTGTTCCAAAAACTCTCTTCTTAGGCTCATTCACATTTAAAGAGATATCACAGCCATTATTGGTCTTCCCTCTCCATCCCATCCATCTATATGCTGGTTTCCCACTCTCAAAATGACGAATCTGCACATTATTTGGAAAGAAAAAAAAAACAAATGTTATCCTTAGCTTAATTCACTCCACGGGCTCGGAAAGCACATTTGAGAATAAATTTTACCTTCTCAATCAGATTCAGAGAAGAAAAGACGTTTGAAATATCATAAAGTCGTCTAACTTTTGCTGGCATACATAAGAAAAAAGAATTAACTATTGGCTTCATTCATATTTTTATCCATTCATAATTTGAAAGATGTGATACTAAAGGTGAATTACTTCTCAAAGCTGTTGCAACCTCTATATCACCTGGTAATGCCTTTGCAGCATCATCAAGCAACACAAAATCGACCTACATAGCAATCGAAGCATCAAACAAGTGCAAAGAAGACAATCAATTCGATATGGGGGAATGAGTTACTTTTATTATCCACTCACATCTGAACAAAGAAAAAGCTTGATGAAGTTCTGAGTGAGAAGCGCAAGAGACTTATCTTTTCTGTTGCCTGCAGAGACGAACATAAAATCAAAAAGAAAAAATAGGATTTAAACTACCAACCATATGCAATATTATATTAATCTTTTTTCTTGTTCCTGTCCACACTTTTAGATTTTATTAGTAATGTATGTCAAATATCATCATAAGGAGGAAGTAGAGATTACTGCTTCGGGATGATGAAGAAGAACAGTTCTCTCTACTTGTGTTCATACTCAAATGCCCTTCATTCTTCTCCTCATTAGGATCCTGTTCAAAATAACCCATAAGAGTAAGAAATTAAAAGTCTCTAAAAAAATTGGAAAGTTCTTATCACAATATAACTGTTTATTATCGTCTATGTTACATGGATTCTTTTAGGACTATGGACATGAACATGCTTAGTTCCTTTAAGGTACTGCAAATTTCCACAAATTTAGAGTGTCAAATACTCATATTGGTGTCCAATGGACACATGTAATTCATTGAAAATAAAGAGCACATGTCACATAGCCTGAAGTTAATAACTTCATACGTTTCAGCTAAGGGTAATAATTACTTGCAACATCAATATTTATTCTGTGTTACTTGTTACTATCAATAATTCTTAAGCAACAAGTATATAAAGAATGAGAAAGATTCTGAAGAACATACTCTAGTAGTACCATAACAATCAGAAATGTTGAAATTTTCTCTGAGACTCAACCCCTCAGCCTGAGCAATAATAGAAAATCCAGTCATGAATTTAATCAAGAATGAGGATAAACAAAGAAGAGAAAAGGGGCATTAACATGTACATAATAATATAATTTACCTTTAGCTTTTCTAAAGCACACGGAATTTCCATTAATCCTTTCCATGTATACTGGTTCTTCGCTCTTCTTGCCACAACCTTAAAATTGAAAGTTCCAAACATGAAACAAAGCCAAACAAATTTAAACAGAGCGCTAAAAATAGGCTTGATATTAATCGAATTGATAGCAGAGAACTTACTCCAACGCTCTCCAAAATATTGACTACATCGTACATACGGCGTCGCTCAACTCCTGTATGTTCAAAGAGCCGGTCAATCAAACTATCAAGAACACCAAGCCTCCCATCGATTGCTAAAAGAAGTAGAAAATCACACTTTTTAAAAAAAAAATGATGGGCTTGAATTTTTTCATCGGAAAACCAAAAGCAGAAGCCTACGATAAAAGACAACTACTTTAGTTCAGCTACGCCTATTTTCTGGGCAACCAAGAGGGGGGGGGGGGGGGGGGGGGGGGGGGGGGGGGAGATGAGGTATCAAATGAACACCTAATTTGGCGGCGGCATCATCAAGCTCGATCGTTTCGGTACTTCCTTGATTATACAACCCCAAGAAACTGAAATTCTCAAATCAACATATAGTAAGTTTGAAGCTCGAGAAAGAAAGAAATGAGAATGAAATTCAGAAATG
This sequence comes from Hippophae tibetana, assembly GCA_037013495.1. NCBI lineage: Eukaryota > Viridiplantae > Streptophyta > Magnoliopsida > Rosales > Elaeagnaceae > Hippophae > Hippophae tibetana. Next base: position 4,236,654 of record CM072812.1, read on the forward strand.
AGATGTAGGAAATGTACTTAGAACACAATACGCCCAAAGATTTATCTTTTCGACAATAAAGTTGGGATCTAGTGTTAGATTCACAAGAGACCATAGAAGACATTCCCCAGAACAGCTTGAAGAAAACGATCAAAATTATTAATTTTTTATTGATGATAGTCGACACTCAACAATTCTTCAGAGCAAGATTAGATAAAGACAGTTAAATGCGGAGGGAGTAAAAGGAATCCTTGGCGCGTTCTGTAATTTCAAAATGAGATGGTTGGCTCGGATCTGCGCAGTTTTTCTTTTTATTTCGGGGAAAAATATTTTGACGAAATCACCGATCACTTTTTACGAATTTGTCGTAACAATATTTTTATTTTTTACATTTTAAATTAAATAAAAAATATACTAATTAATTCTTAAAACTTATAATAATAAAAATAAAATTTTAATAATTTAACAAAATTCAATTAAACAATATTTAACATTGAATTAATTTATACGATATTTAATTGAATTATACCGAGTTAAATTTTTTCACTAATAAAAATATATTAATTTAACATAAATAAAATTATTTTTATTATTATAAATTTTAATAATATTATTTTTTTAATTAAATTTATGTAAAGATTTAAATTTAAAAAATTACCTAAAATTTAGCATTAGATATATTATTATAGTTATAAGTTTTATTCTTTTATTTTTTTAATGAGTAATAGAAAATTTCATCATTTTGAAATAAGAGTATAACAGAAATTAAAGCACACATTTCTAAATACAATAAACCTTTAATTGAAAAATCAAGCTTAGTCACCAACTTACTATTTTATCTACACGAAAATACTTTTTTTTTACACTCTATATTTTTGTTCATCTTAATATTTAATTGAATTAATTTTTAAAAAGATTCTTCAAAAATAAGAAACTTTAATATTTATTGAAACTCTTTTATATAATAAAACTAAAATCTTTTATACCTGATTATTTATTTATTATAAATATTTTATATCCCTCAAACTTAACGTTATCTATTGTAACATTTTTAACATCAATAATATTATTAATATCGATGACACAAGTATTAAAAGAATTGAAACTTAATCTAATCCAATAGATAATTTCATTTTCATTAACTTATTAAATTTCTATTAAATTTTTTATTGAATTTAAATTCAAATCAAAGAAGTAAAATAAAAAGAGATATTAAAAATAATAAGGATACAAATTACAAACAAAAGGTAGGGTGATAAACTTGAAAAAGATGTGAGTATTTTAAGAGCAAAATTTTAAAAATTAGACTAGAGTATAAAACCTCGTGCAAGAAGGAACAGTCACCATGATTTCTCAAAATTTTCTTTTGTGCTATTTTTTTTCTATCACCGAGAGAAACAGCCCCCTTATAGTTGAATTTCATGATAATTAATTTTATATTTTTTTTTTGGGGAAAAAAATAAACTAATTTTTTTCTTTGAAAATAACAACTGCCTTTGAAATAAAAGCACAGTGTGCTCAAAATTACTATCATATCCCTATTGTCATAGACGGCCACGCAAGCAACTTAGTTTTTGCCCAGTGATATGTGAGCCTCGCTGCCATCACTCAAACTAATTATCCCATCTCATTTTATATTTTATTTAATTTATTTGATAATTTTATAAATTAAAATTATATCATTTTATGTCATCTATTTAAAGTTATCATTTTCATAATTATTATAAATAATCATAATTTTTTTAATTTTACTCATCATTTAAACACATTTAAAATAACTAAGATATCCTATTATAATATCATCACTTTACCATCCAACTCATAAAAAAAAATGACAATAAAATACCCTTATAAAATTTATGAATTGCACTATGAATTAATAAAACATCTTATCCCATTTAAAACCTCTCTAAACTGATTAGAGATGGATTAGAGAGTGATAATTGATAAATAATTATTAATTAAAATAATTTTTTGATTTACAATTAAATGTTATATTAATTATGATAATATTATAACTTATAATAAATATAATTTTTCTTATTTTTTATTGTAAAATAATATATTTATTTAGTACAATAAAGATGCCCTATTTCTATAATGTGAAGAAATAATAGCTATTGTTTTCATTGAAAAAATGAAAGAAATATTCTAAGCCATAGGCAAACTATAAAAGCATGTTATAAATACCATTATTTTCCCAAGGAAATTGAGATCCTATCTTTCTTTCTTTTCTTTTTCAACAAATGGTAACATTAGAAATTCACCCCAAAAACAACAAAAAAAAAAGGAAGAAGAAGAAGAAGAAAGAAAAAGAAAAGAAAAAAAAGAAAGGGAAGGTAACATCAGAATAATCAAAATCAAGGCGAAATTAAAATCGTATTTCCAAATCTAAAAAAAGTAAGATGATTCAAATTCTGGAGAAGAAAACAAAAACAAAATTAACACGCTAAAGCAATATTATTCACCAATAAGGCCCTATAATATAGAATACTTTTATTTTTTCATAGGGAATTTCCAACCCTGGTAATAAATCCCCATTGTTAACACAGCAAATCACAAAAAATGAAAATTATCTCATGTAAATTGCAACGAGCATTATCCAAAAAATTAAAAATTAAAATAGAAATTTCCTAAGCCAAAATCTATCCATCAAGCTCTCCGTAAGAGTTTGTAGAGGGGAAAAAAAGGAAGAAAAAAAACAAAGCTTTGCTTAAGAGCAAACCTCTGGTCACCACTGAAACATTATCCCCACTCAGGATGCTCTCTTCCATGCAATGCTTCAGCAGTACAACTTGGTCTTGGTCAGCTGTATGAGGCGGCAGCATACAAGTGGTTTCTCTCAAGATCCGATTTGAGAATGGGAATACGAGGAATCACTCGTTTCTTTGCAACAAACCAAGCATACGTACATCAAGTAAGAATAGAGTTGGGAAAATTGGAGAGAGTTTTTACTGTTGATGTAGTATTTCCAGCTTGTATGCCTGTATTTCCATGGGAGATATTAATACATGTCCCTCTTGGGCAGCATTTCCAAGCACATCACTATAGCCAAGCATTTCCGTGTCTTCATGCATGAGGTTTAAGGAAGTTGCTTTCACATTTGACACGGTGAGCTCCTTGAATAAGTAAAACAGATTCACAGGTTCATCAGCGAGACGAGTGCACTGCGTTCTGCCCTTCTTACAGTATGATGAATCCCAATTTCGTCTCTGTAAGATTATAGCAAATCTAGAATCTTTTTGTGATTGCTGAGAATACTTTGAAGGCCTAGGAACTTTTAAATTCACGATATGCAAGTCACATGGTAAGGAAGCAGCCAAAGGGGAGAAAGACCTCGGTGGTGGCTGTACGGACACATCCTCGGGCTTCTTGGCAACAAATGCATTTAATGGATGGTTCAAGTGAGAATTGACCCGGTGAGAAAGAAGAGAGGGGCTTAAGGGCAATGGGTTGGAAACTGGGTTTGAAGAGGCTGAAATGTTTGATTCCACAAGCAAGTGAAAGATTAAATTCATTGGACGATTATCCCTGACTCCTTGTCCAAGGCCACGTCCATCATCATTGACCAGACGACGGTCAAGCATAATCTCTAACCATCCACCTTTAAGGCTTGCTGTGCCCAATGATTGCCGAGAATGAACAGAGAAGCGTTGTCCATTGATTCCTTGCATGAATGCAAGAGAAGGCATGGGGTAGTAATTTCCCTGCACGGGAATTTTGTCATAGGTTTCTCTTCGGCTCATCTGAAATCCATTCAAGTCAGAGTAAAATATTTTTTTGTTATCAATATCTGTTTTGTATCTTACTATCAACTCCTTGTCATCAAACTCATGTCCAAGAAGCTCAACATGATATTCCTTCTCAATAACAAACTCTTGTACTGTATTTTCTCCACTATAAATACGGGTGCTATGGGAAACTGGGCTTTTTTCCCATGCTGTATGTGGGTAAGAGTATACTTCCTGCATCAACAGACCTTGGGAGATAACCATTTGCCCTCCAGATTTAGTGATAGACTGAGCATCTCCAGCTGGTTTGAATAAGTAGGCTCCACTTCCCAAACTAGAATACATGGCTATTTCTTCATCCACCACCATTGGAGAGCCACTTTTATAGCTTAGTTTTTGCAACAAACCATTCCGAACATCAAAGCTGAGTGTGTGATGTTGATTGCGGATTTCAACCACATCCTCCCCTAATTTTGAGCAAACATATGGACTGGGACAAGATAATGAGCCCGAAGCTGAGAAATATTTTACCTTAGCTGATTTTGCTTTATCACATCCAACAAAACCATTGGCTATGTAGTATGTTTCCAAGCCTAGAGCAGGAACAATAGCCTTCCAGTAAACACGATGCCTTCCAGTAAAAATGTTGTGTTTATCGTGTTGTAATTCAGGAGATATTTGACTCTGGACACAGGACGAGTTGGAGTCTAAAACAGCAACATCTGGTCGTTCAACAACAATCATCACAACCTCCTCCCTTGTTCGCTCTGAAGGATTAAATAAGATAACAGATTGTTTGGTTCCTTCTCGAGCGCTGATTGCCTTATGAATGGGCTGGACATCATACTTAGATCTCACCTGTTCTGGTTCAAATTGAGAAGGATTTTGCTCAAGCTTCTCATGGGGTATTCCAAGCAGTACTTCAATAGCTTTAGACATGAAAACCTGCAAGTCCTGCAGAGAAGTGTGCATTCGAGTTCCATAGTCAAGGACCACATGATCTCTTGCGGTACCAGTTACCCCATCATGGTGCTGAAAGAGAGCTAAATTTCTCCTGGCAGCTGTCAACTTGTAGGAAAACCCCATTTGTAACTTTTCACATTGTGCTCTCTGACAGTATGCAAGCATCAGAGACATCATGATATCTGCTGCACGAAGTGTTTGCTCCAGTACCCGGTCAACAGCCTTGAAGAAAGGCCTGGAAACATAATAGCCACTCCAATAGTCCTGCTGCCTATCAGCATAAGTAAAGAAGTCGCCAGAAAGAGAAGGGAAACCTCCAATCTGAACAGAACCAGTCTCACCAGGATGTGAGTAATTTATCATGTCAGCCTCCTCACGAAGAGTCCGGAAGTAATCCTCCAAAGTGCCAAATTGTGCTTCAGCATTTAACGAGGGATTTGAATTGATATAATCAAATAACATTTGGTAGTTCCTGAACTGAGCTTCAGCTTCATCTACACTGATGTAGCGAAAATCATCTCCTAGAGGAATAAGAAGTGTATTTGTCCTGTACAAGGTTGATTTCTTCCTATATTGATCTAGAAGTAATAATGCCCTCTCCTTGACGTTTTCCCGGTTGGTCTCTACTGGATGCAGTCCCCAAGGACAAAGTTCATACATAAAACCACGCATTCGAGCAAAGTCAAATTGACAACAAATAGCAGGCTCCGGACCACATGTATGTGGAACATCATAAGAATAGAAGGGCATCATGTGGACAAAAATATCAGTTGTTTCCTCAGCATCCCAGCTCTGACGCCAGAAGTATTCCAAATTTTTATGCAGTGCAAGTTCCTTCTTCAGCTCATAGTGGGTCCTCTGGATAAGCATATTTTCAAAACCCATACGTCGAAGAAGATATGCCATGGTAGGTGAGTAACCAAATGGATCTATTGCCCAAGAATTTTTAGGAACAACTCCAACAGTGTCGTTCAACCACATATTCCCCTCTGTTATCTGATGTATCAATTACACAAGATAATGAAGTAATTTAGTTTTTTTTTTTAAATGGAAAAAACTTCTTTAGACAAAGTAACATAGAGCACTACAAGAGGAAAACTCCATAATTAATCAGCAATCATAATGACACAGACATGGAGACAAAAACATGAAAGTGGCTTTGCCAACGTGATGTTGCCAATGCCAACAGGATTTTTTAAAGTTTTAAGTGGTGAAGCATCACAACAAAGCATATATAGACTGCACATTTTCCAGATCCAAGGACCTCAGGCTGAAGCCCATGTACAATGAGAAACCACGACTCTAGTGGATGTAAAAAAAAACCTTTACTATCCTAATCTTTCACCAGCACAACTTTCCTCATCAAATGTATATTAAATACACACATCATATCTAATCTATCAAAAACTTTCTTCTTCATCCAACTAAACTTCAATACTTCATCAATGTTATAATGCTGTCAAGAACTCAAATAACCATCTTTAGGAAATGTTTATGGATACATTGAAACAGACACAGGTTGAGATAAAAATGAGAAAATTAGTGAATTTACTCAGACAAAAAATAAACAATTAAACAAATGAGATACATTTGAATGTCAAAATTAATTTTTTTTCTAAAATGAAGCTTGAGAGTACCTGCTCAATTATGGCAAAGTAATGTGAATTTGCCTGCATAAAGAAGAGAGTTGACATGTTAAGTAAATCTTCAAAAATTTATATTAACTGGTAAGACCGTAAGAGTACTAAAAGTGTGGTTAAGACCGACTAGATAACTAAAAGTTTAAACTTAGAAAGGAGTTGACTGGTTTCACATTAGTAACTCAAGAATCAAGAAGAAGTCAATGAAACAGCATGGAAGTACCTTTTTACAAAAGTAAATAGATTCTTGGAATCTAGGTTAAGTACAACCTATGAAGAAAAATTAACTTAAAGTTTTGAACTAGTGGATGAATGTTCAACAGCATAAACTTTAGAGGACACAAGACAGGATCAATGAAACTCTGACTTAATCATGAATCCAAACAGTTTCACTAAAATGTCAGAACATACCCAGTACTCACTAATCATAAAGTATTTTGAAATCCTATGCATAGAGTATAGATATATGCTATCTATTAAATTGCTTACTGTAACTGTAGTCTGTAAGGAGAAGTTCGATTACCACATGGTTAAAAAAATTATGAAATCAATTAAGAAAAATAGCAAGACACTCAAACACAAAGAAATACAGGTGTTAGAAGATAAAAAAGAAATGTTGGCTCATCTCCCATCAGTATTGGTGAGCAGCACTCTAGCTTTGGTATCAGCAAAGGAGGTTATGTGTTCAAATCCTACATACTACACCCAGAAGGTTGAATCTGAAGTGATGGGCCATAAAAGTGAACGGAGTCAGATTTGAAAAGTAGTGTTATGAGTGTTTAAAGATAAAAGAAAGAAAAAATGTTGGCCTATCCTTCATAACCATTGGTTTTACATTTGTAAGGACCGGTTACCATATCCCTCCAAAACTAATAGTAGGAACACAAATTTTAAATAATTTCTAAGGACAAAAGAAACTCAATCCAAGAACCTAGTGAAAGATTCTGAGAATAGATTCAATGACATGAGTATTAAAATTTTAGAAACAAAATGAAAGAAATAAGCTCAAAATAACCCCTTAATATTTACCTCATCATTCATAACCCAGCCGCCACCAACAATTTCCAGCTGACCATTGTTCACTAGATTAATAAAGGATTTCCTTCTCGTTTCTGAGGCATCCCTCCACCATCTCTCTAAATAAGACATCTCTTCCCATATAAACTTGCGCCGAACATCCTACAAATCCAAGTCCATAGAAAATATTACTATCTATAATCTATGAAGTTACAAAACAATAAAATTAAATAGGAAACTGAATCCAAATTGCTTTCATTATCAATAATAATAATAAACAGAAGCCATGAATTTCGTATAATTCACATTATCCATTCACAAACACATATTCGAGTCCCATGAAAAAATGCAGCAAAGAATTGAAAGCCCTAACCCCCTAGCAAAACGCTCAAAAAGAAAAATCCACGTCACCTTAGAAAGAGTGTCGACAATGGTATCAAGTATATGCCTCGACTGCCTCTCATAGTACTCCTCTACAGTGAGTTTCCAGCCAGGATCGTTATGCGAATGAGGAACCACAAACACCTTCAATTTCTCCGAATCCCACTCATTCCCTTTATAAGTAACACTCCATCCTTGCTTCCACGGTCCACCATCTTCATCCAAGAACTTAATCTTATCATACAAGTCCTTGGTCGTGATATCCACGGAGGCTCCAGCAACGCTGTTGTTTCGAGTATCAACCAAAACGGGTTTCCGGGTAACTAGTTTTCTTGGTTTAGGAAACCGAGATTTGAAGTGATAAGTAATTGGTTTTGGAAATCCGTATCGTAAGACAACAAGGAAAAAGAAGAAGAGAGAGATCGATAGACCGATAGTGAAGAAGTTAGCAAAGAGGAAATCACGGAGGGCCAGTCGTCTACGGGATTTTCTGGCGAGTTTGGGTTTGGGATTGGGATTTGAAGAGGAAGAAGAGAGAGGCAATAGAGAGCTTGCCCAGCCTCCTCGGCGAGAGCTTCCAATATACGACGAGGAAGCCATTGTCGCTGATAGTAAAGCAGAGGTGGGTTTAATTAAAGGGTAGTTTAGTTTTGGAATTGGGTTGGTAAATTTTCATTTTCGATTGAACATGGTGGTTACTATTTTTTCAGACTTGAGAATGAAGTGAGGAAATTGAGAAGTGAGATTACCCGGGGGAGAGACGGTGGAGATCTATTGCTATTTTGATGGTTCCATGGTGAAGGAAGAAACGATGAGACGACCGACTTTGTGAACAACGGGACCTACGGAGAGTTGAGTCTTCACAGCCAAGTGCGCCAAAATGGTCCGTCCGATCGGAATTGTGTAATTTCTAACTCTTAGAATTTATAGAAAATAGTGATTTATTATTATCCTTCTCTTTAATATTAAATTACAAATTTAAACCTTACTAAATATTTTTTAATAATAAACTAAGAATTTTATTGAATAAAAAATAAGCTATAATCTTAATCAACATTCATACTATCAAATAAATCACTAAATACAAAATCAAAAGTGACACACTATTATGTCATAAATAATTATGAAAGAACATACATGAATATTCAATAATGCCTTTATATAATAAGTATTAAAACTTGATTTTATTAATTCATAAGATAAATAAAAAATTATCTTAGAAGCATTTTAACAAACATTTTAACCACAAAAAACAAACAAAATATCAAGTAATATATTTTTAACCAAAAAAAGACACAATACTTACAAGATCTTAAAAAAGATCAAAAACTATAGGACAATTAACACAAAAACATAAATCCATTGCATGTTAGTTGAAAAATCACTAAAAAATAAAGTCAACCAACCAATAGATGACGACAAGAGCATCTATTGAACAAAACTTACATCTACTATATCGAATGATGAAGAAAGACACAATACCTATCAATGAACAAAGAAGAACTAGGCATGCGATGAACGACGTTTAGAGCATAGACAAACAACTATAAAATTGAGAAAAATAGTACTAAAAACCTTATTATAATAGAGTAATACAAAAGGGAATATAGGTAATGAAAGAGGAAGGTCGCGATGATGAAGGAGAATGAAAAGGGAAAAAAAACAAAAACATAGTAGAAAATCGAACAAACTTTTATTTTTATAAATATACTTATTAAGTTTATTAAGTTCTCAATTCTTATATTTGAAACTTTATAAGAATCTAACCAACTCAAATATAATTCATGTTAGATTGATTTTTTAAATTTATTAGCTTAAATTAGTTTTTGATTTTCTTAATTTAGTTTTATTTTATATAGTGCGTCTAACGACACTAATTTGGAAATGCTATAGGGTTTTGTTAGAAAGATTGGGTATAAAATGAACTATTTAGATCATATTTTTTAAAATCGATCGTTTTTATTTAAATAAAACATTTTTTTATTTTTCTATAAACCAAATAACAATTATATTCTTCCTTTTATTATCTTTATTTTATAAGTTTGTAAGCATTTAAATCCTTTTATTAGGATTCATAAAACTTACCAATTAAAATTTCCTTTTTTAAAATATTTCTTATTTTTATTGATTTCAAGTAATTTTGTTTTACTCTTATTAAAATTTTGATTTAACATATAAATATTGATTAGTTTTTTGATGTTTTGAATTTTTAATAAATAAATATAATTATTTAAAAACAGAATCTAGAGTTGTATTTAATCCAATAATTTTTTTATTTTGATTAAAATTTTGATATAACATATAAATATTGATTAATTTTATGATTTTTAACAAACAAAATCTAAAATTATATTTAATCTTATCTTATTTTAATGAATATGGGTTTATCTTTGTCTTCATTTTCCTCGAATCTAATCTTTAGTTATTTTTCATATTATCTTGGGATGAATATTTTAACTATAGATAAGAAAAATTGTAATTATTCATAAAAATTCAATGATTTAACTATATATATATATATAATTATATAAAAATTATAATTTAATAATAAAACACAAAAAATTTTGAATAATTACTTTGAATTTTATTTATTCTTATTTTTTTTATTTTTTATTTTACTTAAAAACATATATTAAATAATTAAAAATAAATAAAAGTTAATATTAACACTTAAATAACGTAATAGAATAAAAATTACGTTAACATTAATTTTTTTTAAACTATATATATTTTTGAATAAATATTAAAAAATAAAAATAATGATTAAATTGTAAAAAAATTACCATTAACTCATAATCAATAATTATTAAGCCGATGTATCTAAAAATAACATAAAATAATTATAATCATTAACATAATCGCAAATCACGCTGACATTACTAATACTATCAAGCCCTATCCTGTTTACAACTCTAATATGTAATATTTTTGCATTCCACCGCAATAAAATAATAAAGTAGTGCTTATTCTAAGTAGGGGTTACAACTGCTACCATCTAAAATATTACAAAACATGAATTATTCTTTTAGGTTAGAATTAACTACTCATTCATCTCATTTACATGTGTAAATATATTGAATTCTTCTATCATTTTAAATGAATAAATTCATCAAAAATATTTTTTTATTCATAATATTAAAATATATGTAAATTTTAATTAAAAAATACGAATATGAATACACATAACACAAACACATATAATTCGTACAAATTATCACCACAAATGCCAAAGTACCAACTAACTTTCTACTAGGATGGTAAACGCTAAGGAGTAGTACTGTCAATCTCACCTAGTCATCTAAAATGTGCTCTTAGAATAACTCTTATACCATTCTTTGAAGCTCTTACTTTATAGTATGCTAACCCTATTTCACATTTATGAGTGTATATTTAAACGAGTTTACATCCCTATTAGTATTATAAAACAATACTCTCAAATTTAGTTACATCTTACTCATCACTACTACAAAAACATACATACGGTCTCAGTTTTTAATCGTGGTCGTAGGTCTATGGTCACAGTTATAAGAACCGATGTCTAAGTGAGAGAGACCATAGGTAATGACCTATGACCTCGGTTATTAGATAACCGAGACCATAGGGTGTATATATGGCCTCGATTAGCATATAATCGAGGTCATAGGATATACATAAATTACAAAAAATACAATAATTAGTAATTACAATATTAAAAATCAATACAAATTACAATAAATTTATTAATTACAATATTAAAAATTATATTATATTAAAATTAAAAGTATAATTACATTTGAGAGTTATTATACACAAAAAAAACTTAGTATTATAAACTAACTTTTTAGTATTAATTACAAACACGAAAAAAAACTTAGTATTAATTACCAATACCCGCCAATGCATCAGCACAACGCCATCAACAACACCAGCAACACAGCGCAGCAACACCAACTCAACGCCAACAGCACCAGCACCAGTAGCGCCAGCAGAACCAACAATGCAGCACCAGTAGCAGAGAGATTTAAATCAATTTAATAACAATAGTACCAACAACAATCAAGTGTTTTAATGCTTACCAAAGACTTGATGCAAAGAAGGCACTTATTGGTATTACACATGTTGCATATCTGTCACGAAAAAGATTATTTTAAAAATTTGAGATTGCACATCAAGGAAAAAACTAAAAACAAACATAAAAGCTAGGAGAGGATAACAATAAGAGAAAAAAAGCTATCACTCACATTTCAAAAATCATTTTGATTGGTGTTACAACTTGTAGGTTGAAAACAAAAAATGAAAAACAAACATTTCATCTTAAGACAACTCAACAATATAACACTAACTTATATGTAACGTAGGAAACACCACAGAAATACTATTTTGAATGGTTTAAGACAATTAATCACTCAAAATGCAACAATGAGTACTCAAGTGCTTCAAAAACTTTTGGAGTAGTGGTTTTTGGAGCTTATTGCAAGTAAATTATAACTGGTTGTGAATGTTATCTTACTCGCCATAACTAGGGCAAAGAATCAACACATTCCTCAATCTAAGGACTCGATCCCTTTCACAAATCTGATCGTCTCTATTCATGCTAATTTGGCATATCTTAATTTATAATAGGATAGTAATTTGAACGTGTACGTTTTAAACTATCTAGATAACATATGCCTCAACATGCTGAAAAATTAACCAATAAATAGAACATGGTACACATGAAAATAAAGATGCCAAAAAAACCTTGAAAACACGAACAAGAAAAAATGCCATGGCTCCAAAAAATCCCATATGAATCATAGTAGGCGTAATGGGTAAAAAAAAGTTGAAATATTTAGGAGAGAGAACCCACTGCAAGGAAAATTTAGCCAGATATACTTCACTCTTACTCAATAAACAAACCGGAAGACTAATGTTTAAATATATTAATACATAGTCCAATACTGAACAATTGATCACTAACAAAGTTATCCATACATAGATCATTCAGAAATTGAATAACAGTGTATAAGCATTTCACAACCCCAAAGAACATACCTTTATTGTACAATATTGCTCCAGATGAAAGTATAATGTAGATCAATAGGTAGAAATAAGTCAAAACAAGTGGTTTGTTAATCATACCTCAAATGAAGACTAAAATAGCAGAATATATAACAGAAGCTGGAACTTAGCAAGAAGAAAATCACAACCCTTTTATTATAAAATAAAAGACATGAGTACAATTAGCAGAGATGCACAAGAAGCAATAAGCATCATCACAACGCACCAGCACCAGCGCAGCATACCAGCACCAGTACCAGTACAGCTCACCAGCACCAGCGTACTACACCAGCGCAACACACCAATATCAGCACAACACACCACACTAGTGCGACGCAACGCACCAGCAACCAGCGTCCAACGTCCAACGACCAACGACCAACGTCCAACGACCAACGACCAACGTCCAACGACCAACGTCCAACGACCAATGAACAATGACTAGCGTCCAGCGTCCAGCGAGCAGTGAACAACGACCCAGTGGCCAACGAACCAATGAACAACGACCCATTGAACATCGACCACCAAACCAGTGAGCTGGGAGGAGGAAGAAGAGACGGGAAGAAAAGGAAGAATCACGAGAGTGGAAGAGTAAGAATCAGATCTGGAAAAATGAAATTTCAAATATGGAAGAAGAAGGAAGAAAGAAAAAAAGAAAGAGATAGGGGTGGGCGTGGGCGTGGGATGAGAAGGAAAAAAGAGAGAGAGAAAAGGAAAGAAAAAAGAAAAAAAAAACATGAAAAAATTAATATAACTTATGATCACGGTTATTAATAAAAATCAAGACCATAAACATATTATATAACCTCAATTTTTATTAAATCGTGACCAAAATCCTATGATCTGAGACTATATATCTATTTTTTAGTAGTGCATCCTCGTTAGTAAGCACTATAATTTTATTTATGTCTCGTTACATGTTTGTGTATGTTGTGTGTTTTTGTAGCTTATATAATTTTAACTAAAGTCAAAGCAATAAGTTAATAATTTTTAATAATTTATTCTATTAATTTTAAAAAAAGACACATAAGATAAAAAATTCAATTTCATAATATTTAACTATTTGTATCTATATTATCATTTAAAAAAATAGATTAAATTAATATAAAAAAATAATTGATATTAATTACTATATTATCACTTTTAAAAAAATAATAGATTAAACTAATATAAAAAAACTACTCCACCTCTATCCAGTATCCACCTCTATCCAGTATCCACCTCTATGGTCTTACTATTTGTCCCTTGATATACTCCCCAACGTAACTCATAGAATCATATCACACAAAAATTTGGTTTGTTTGAGAATCAGCTTTTTCAAATTAGTTTCGTTACCTTTTACACGAATGCAAGGTAGTATAGTTTTTTTTAAATGAATATTTTACACTTATAATTTATTTGATATATATTATTAGTTTTGTTATTATAAGTATAAACACTTCTAATATCATAATTATTAAAATAATTATTTATAGTCTATTAAAAATATTAAAATTAAATGTTTTTAATCTAGTAGAAAATGCTAATTTTTAAAATATAATGAATAATTTTCATAAATAATAAAATTAGATATAACGAACTCAAAAATTAAAGAATTAAAATACTATTATTTTCACGTAAACCTTTTCGGGCCCTTTTATATACAGCGGTTTTGGAATTGTTATCAACTCACCAAAGTGTCGTACAAGGTGAGATAACGCATGGCATCAAAATTACCTTTATTATAAATTATCAACCACTTTATTTCTAAAGCTTCGAGCTTTATCTAATGGGGTTTTGTGTCAATCAAGATTATTACATTATTCATGGGTCAAAAGTGGTTTCGTGTGTAACATTCAAGATGTTTGCATAAATGAAATGACACCATAATATCTTTGCTTGCATCAATTGAATTCATAAAGGTTGAAAGTTATATAGAATATAAATTGAAAGCTATGACACATATAATAGAATAGCACTAAGAGATCTTTAAATTTTAGCATACGTATTTGCGATGTCAGGTACTATTTTGTTCAATTTTTCTCTTTTTTATTTATTTATTAATATAGAACTTTGTGTAGCTTGGCTGATCAATCTTTTATGGGACTCCATCTAAAATTTTATTATGTAAAAACCCAACTTTTAATTAAGTGAAATTACAAGAAATCTATTATTAGTGATTGACGTAAGTTTCTTGGTCTATCTTAATAGTTCTTAATCTTCTTCTGACTTGTTCTTTCATTTGCATGGAGAAGTAGTCCATCTATACAATATTGTATTATTCTATCAGCTGTGTTAAGTCTTGTGATGAATGAATGACAGTGTCACTAACTTTGGTGGGATTATGTGGAGAGTAATGCTATGCATCACAATTGAGACGTGTATTTTTAATCCACTTGTCAAATTTTGATTGGATCATACTCTGATAGATGGAGACAAAATGAGAGAATTGGAATAAACTTAAAACTTAATACAGTAGCTTTACTAGTGGATTGAATTTGTGTCTCAGTTGGGACATAGAGCATTTTCCTAATGTGGAACGGGAAAAAATGACATGTTGGTGAAGTGGCTAAGCTGGTGTACCATAACAAATATTATTGTTGATAAATCTCAGCACTTTAAAATATAAAAAAAAAAGTTATACCCGTCTAATATGACTTATATGTTAAAATCTTACGAATTCTCGCGTAATGTTATATTAACTTCATTCCATATCTTGATAATCGTGTAAATAGTAAGCATCGTCACTAACAATACTCGAAATTCTATGTTATAACTTCACGCAATTCCATTTTACCAGTAACGTAGCCATGACAAAAATGTATGTATATATATATATATACTGAAAAGTCTGAAATACAAGCAAAACAGAGTTAAGTGAACTTTATTGATTTGTCTATTATCCACTAAAGTTTAGAAATAAAGAACCTTTTGCTGTATTTGTAAAGGGGGCTTAAATAGAAATGCAATTATTAAAACAACCCTACGTGCCTACAGATGAAATAATAAAACCCAATTCTATCTTTGATCTGCCTAAGCAAACTGGCTCAATACATTTTCATTATTGCTTAGTTATTTCTCATGGCTAGAGGGCAAAGAGGAAAGACACTCAGCTACTCATGTATTCTCCTCATAGGTAACGAAATTCTCGTTTCTATTTTCTTTCTAATTTTAAAAAAGCTCAAGAACCTTCTTTTAATATGTCAATAAGTTCAAAGAAGATGACCCAATTTCATAATTATCCCATCAATTTTGAAAACCCTTTGATTTCATAAACTAACATTAAATTTTTGTTTCATTCTTGTTTCTCATATTGTAGTAATTGAGTTAGATTTGTAATGTTTAAACTTAATGTATTTGTTGTTTATAGTTGTTGCTGGTATGGAAAGATTTGCATTTAAAGGAGTGGCTTCAAATTTAGTAACTTATTTAACAGAGATTGTAAAAATGAGCAACTCTTCTGCTGCCAGAACTGTGAATAGTTGGTGTGGTTTCACATCTATGCTTCCACTCTTTATTGCACCACTTGCGGACTCTTATTGGCATAGATACACCACCATTTTAGTCTCTTCTTTCTTCTATGTTATGGTAAGTTATGTTTCTCCTTCTTCTTTTTTTTCCTTCCAAAATAAATATCATTTTTTTCCTTCTTCTTTTCTCTTTCTGGGATTGGTATAGTTAATATAGTTTAAGGCATTTTAGTCCCAGTAGAATTTTGGTTGGTGATCAGTAAAAGTGTCCTTTCTGAAGGACTCTTCCTTTCCCAATTGCAAACAAATTTGGATACGCTTCTTGTAGAAGTACTTCTATGCTAAGTGGTTTGAAATCAAGCAAGTAATTATTTTAGAAATAAAGCACTAAAATGAAGCAAGTAATTATTTTAAAAATGAAGCAAGTAATTATTTTAAAAATGAAGCATGAATCTAAAACTACTTCTTTCAAAAGGATTACTTAATTTTCTTAAAAATAAGTTATTGCTTCCCAAAAATTTTGGAAGTACTTTACTGTCAAACACCACTATAAGTGCTGTAGTTCGTTTGAAAGCATTTTCAAACTAAATAAGAATTAGTTCTAAACAAACCCTAATAAAGATTGAGATGGGAGTGAACCAAATAGCACTCTCTCCCTTTGCCAAGTTTCACAATTGACCAATATGGTGTTCTGAAATAGAACAACACAACTATATTTTACCAAACCCAAAAAAAAGAAAAGAATAATTGTCTATTTCCCAAGCTAGCTAAATTTTGGAGTTGGTCATGTATTTAATGTGTATAGGTCCTGTATATTTCTGATGAATTACTTACTCTTTCTTATAGTAAATTCATGATTTTGCTATTAGGGGCTAGTGGCATTAACATCAACAGCTTTAGCATGGGCATGGTCTCCAGAAAACAAAACAAGGTCACCTTCCTTTATATTATGGTCTCTCTGTGTAATTTCTCTAGGGCAAGGTGGATACAATTCGTCTTTACAAGCCTTTGGAGCAGATCAACTAAACAATGAAGATGAATTGCCTTGTAGCAACAATGAGCAAAAGTCTAATATAAAGAGTTTGTTCTTCCAATGGTGGTATTTTGGTGTCTGCACTGGTAGTCTCTTAGGTGTCACTCTAATGTCTTACATCCAAGACACTTATGGTTGGGTCCAAGGATTTGCTATCCCCACCATTTTAATGTTTGCCTCAGTAGCATTTTTCACCAATGGAAGCAAGATTTACACGTACAGTCAGGATGAGGATAAGAAGCCTCCTATGTTAAACATCATTCAAATCTTCAAAGCAACTGTGTCAAAGTTATTAGGTTATAAGTTAGCTTTACCAAAGGACAATAATATATTGGAGCTTGAGTAGGGTTTTTTCCCCCTTTAATTGCAAAATAGTTGGCTAGTTATTATGTGAATGATTTCTGATGAACTAATTGATTTTTTTTTTTGGCTGTTTATAGGCTTCAAGAGAAACCTCTTTGTCATCAAAACTTTGTGATCATGGAGGGATTAGATGAGAATCCCAAAAGTGACATCGACATACTTAGAAATGCAAAAGTGATACTAAGGCTTTTGCCCATTTGGACAATGCTTCTTATGTTTGCTGTGATTTTTCAGTTACCTGCAACATTTTTTACGAAGCAAGGTATGACAATGAAGAGAAAAATAGGGAACAACTTTCAAATACCTCCAGCGACATTACAGAGTGCTATTACAGCGTCTATTATGCTCCTCATGCCTCTATATGACAAGTTTTTCATCCCAATTACGCGGTGGATTACTCGTAATGAAAATGGTGTCAATGTTATGCAAAGGATGGGAATTGGAATGTTCCTTTCTATCATTGCAATGGCCATTGCCGCAATTGTGGAAATCAAGAGGCTCAATATCAGTAAAAAAGTGAAATCACATTCAGAAACTATACCAATGACTATCTTTTGGTTGCTACCGCAATATATTATTTTAGGTATTTCAGACATTTTCACCGTTGTTGGGATGCAAGAGTTCTTCTATTCTGAAGTTCCTGGAAGAATGAGAACTATGGCATTTGCACTATACAATAGTGTGTTTGGAATGGGAAGTTTCTTAAGTGCCCTCTTGATATCAATAGTTGAAGACTTAACAAAATCTAAAGGAAATGACAGTTGGTTTTCTGATGACATGAGTGAAGCTAGGCTAGACAAATACTATTGGTTCTTGGCATTGTTAAGTGCTTTAAGCTTGCTATTGTATGTTCTTTTGTGTAAATTTTACACCAGTAGGAGTGATATAGAAGGTGAAAAAATGTAAATGGCTTTCTTGTTTTATCTTTAATAGAATTTAGATAATGCAGATATTAATCATACTTGCGCTCATGTCCTACTTAACATTTATTGGAGCTCCAAGCTTCACAAATAAATTCTAAACTAGATAAATAGTTCTCGTATAGGTATGTTTTTTGTACAGATTAAACAATTGTTGTTTTTAACTTGTGACAAAAAATGGAAAGGTGAGCCTTATCCTGACCATTAGGTGAAAATTTCCATATAGGTAGGTAACTTAATACTCATGGTTCTCACATATGTGATGTGATAAAAGCTTGGTGACTATTCAAATAAGTTTTATGATAAAGCTGCTTATTGGATTTTTATTAAAGATAGGACTAGACACACATCTTCTAAAGCCCTTGTGACCAAATAATAATAATAATGATAAATAATTAAATTGAAAAGCCCCGTTCAAATTGAATATCCCTATTCAAATTTTAAATCCATAAGACATTCATAATATATTTCTTGATGGTGGCCACTAATAATTACCTTTTTGCTAGATATAATAGAATGGAAATTATACAAATTAATCAAAACTAATAAACAATGTGGTAGCTAAAGACTGCTTAGCATTTATATCGTAATGTATGGTGCTTTATTATGACCATAGAGAACTTATAACACTAAAACTCACCCGAGAGCTCCCTTCTCTCTATGGTGTCTCTATCCCAACTTAGTATTGGCTTTTTTTCAAATCCCTACCTCCCCCTTGCTTTTTCAGCTCTATCTTTCCATATTGATTCTTGAATCTTCTGCTCATGATCCTTTATGTTCCTTGATTTTTCTTTTTGTGTTCGAAACCTTAAGTGATGGAAGACTTGTGCGATCGTGTGAATAACCTTGATTTGACTATTGACGTTGGCAATTTGATCGAATGTGAGCAAGGATCAGAGAATATTGATATTGTTGTTCCAATTGTTGAGAAAAAAGCTGTAAATTTTGAAGCACTAACACACCTATAGGAAGAATTGGATGAAGTCAGGTGGACTAAATTTGAAGGAGGTTGATCGATGGACTTTTCTCTTCTACTTTGAGGATGCTGATGAACCGAAATTGGTACTCAAAAAAGCACTGTGGTGATTCAAAACGTGAATCAGGTGTGTCTCTTTCTAATCTTCTATTTGAGTATCTACAATTTGAATCCAAATCCATGATCTACTTACATATTTGTGAATAGATGTAATTGTGAGAATAATTGTTGGTTTTATCGGTCCTATCTTCTATTTGAGTATCTACAATTTGAATCCAAATCCATGATCTACTTACATATTTGTGAATAGATGTAATTGTGAGAATAATTGTTGGTTTTATCGGTCCTATGTTGGAGGTGGATAAATTCTCCCTATCAAATGGCTCTCTAAGATGAATGAAGGTGCACATCAGGTTTGCTAAGTCAAAATCACCAGACACCTCTATTCTCTATAAAAATGACTCTCTGGGTTGAATTCAAGGATGAAAAGTTCCCTAAATTTTGTGACTACTGTAGTTTGATAACTCATAACAGTAGATTTTGTGAGGTAGTTAGTGATGTGTGCATTGCATTTGGTGAAAAGAATGCCCAATTTGGTGAATGGCTGCATTCAAATATGAATATGAAGGTTCCAACTCAAGTGAATGAAGGTAGGTTGAGCAAGAAGAGTGCTTATGATTTTGTTTTTAGCGTGGGTAATATTAGTGAGAAGAAGGGTGGTTGATGAGCAATATAGAGAAAAAAAGAACATGGCCTCTGGTTCTAGAAAAGGGAAAGGTGTTAGGGATGCCGTGAAGACTAGTAAGAGAATTGAGTAAATCACCACAACTTAAACCACTAACATAGAAAGATGACAATTGGATTAAAGCGTAGCAATATCTCTTGCTCTGTGATAATTAGTGTGACCTTTACATTTGATTGTGTAATTTCCTTTACTCTTTTCCTTCAAAGAACACCAATGAGCCACCAAATTTGTATAAAATGAAAAACCCATTTGCAGAAACATCTCCCGCATAATTAACCCTGCCCACGAGCTAATTTTTGGAAATTTGATTCGAGCCATTTCAATTCAAGAACAGTAGCGAAAACTAGGGTTGTTCATCGGATCGAAACCGCTGATTTTATGCCCATTCGATCCGATCCAACCATCCGCTCAGATTGAAACATCCTAATCCGAAACCGATCCGATTACTTTTCACATCCGCTCAATCCGATCCGTAAACTATTCGGATGACATCCGATCAATCCGACCAATCCGACCAAATAAATTTAATTAACTCTATTTTTTATATTTTTAAATAATTTTTTTAAAATTTTACATAAATCATAACATAAAATTATTTAACTTAAAAAAAATATTAAAAAATCAAATAAATATATATTAATTAAATATATATATATATTTAATTTCGGTCGGATCGGATCGAATCGGATGAATCGTAGTGAAATCCGTCATCCGATCCGCACTTAACGGATGGAAAAAATTCTCATCTGATCTGACCATCGGATTGGATCGGATCGGATGAAAAATCAACGGATCGGATCGGATTGATCGGATGATCGGATTTTTTGCACACCCCTAGCGAAAACACATGTAGCAATAGGCACAAGCAATAAATCATAATACTGATTCTCAACTCAATTTGGATCTTTCCTTTGAAGATAAACCAACAAAAACTCTTCAATCAAAACGTATTAAACTAAGGAGCGAAGAAGACAAAGGATATGACTTTTAGCAATTATCCAAGCGACCCAAGATAGCATAGAGCAAAAACAGCAACGCAACCGCCAAGACTTGTAATCGGAGAGCCTAACCCATTCGGTCGTGGGAGATTAACGCATAGATGAATAAAAGCGACGAATTCAATACGAAAAGAGAAGAACGAGGCAATATCTACAGGTCTTGAAAAGGTCTTAAAACTCACTAAAATTTAGAGAAAAATACTCTCCAGTAACAGTTAGAAAAATTAGATATTTAAATCCATTAATTTTCAGATAATATATTAAAAGTCTACTAATTTTAAAAAATAAAACACTCAAATTCCATACATACCTCTAATATCTTAATTTTCAAAATTAGTAGACCTTTATGTCACATTTTTCAAACTTAATGATCTCTAGTATATTACTTGTGATACATTAAACATCCACTATATTTAAAAAATAAAACATTATAGATCGACAGTATTTATGATACACTATTAAATTGTATAAATTGTAAAAGATATTGGACCATTTCAATACCTAGTCCCATAATTTATGACTCCTTGAAAGTTATTAAAATTCCAATTAAATATTATCATAAATTAAAACGAATATGGTGCACAATTATATTACAATAGACATATTTTCAGATGAACTTTATGGATGCTAACAGAGATTTTGGAGCATAATCTGTGTCATAATATGGTTGCTTTGGATCCTAGTTGGAGGTACAATCTTTTTGGGTGCCAATGACAGTCCTCAACAACTAATCAATTCCCCAAATAATTTGTCTTTTTTCTTAAAGCAATGCTTTTATTCATAAAAAAGTAATGTATTGGTGGAAAAGCTCATAGACAGAGGACCCTCTTGCAGCTCAAAAAGATCCACGTACCACACGTGCATTAAAAGTGTATGTAGCACAGCTGCACAGTACAAGCCATAGCAGAATTGAGTGTCTCTCTTCCGCACTTCCATTACTCATTTATTTGGATGGTAACACAAGGTAGCTTAAGAACTTAAATTTCAGTTGACAATCATGAAAACAGAGGATTTAAGAAATAACAATTGTTCTAAAATAGGAGGAAAAAACCAAATAAAACCATGTAAAATTTATCACTTAACAGAACTGATTATCATCAACCCACAGGCCACAGACATACAAAAAACATGCTCTTATTCTATGTCTCAAACTATTAAAGGAAAAGATTGTGTTTGAGATGAATGAATAACAAGACTAGCAAGCAAAATTTGAACTCTTTGGACTGGGGGTAAATTTCGAATTGTTTAACTTGGTTTATTAGATCGTGAAAAATTTGACGAAAACCAAAAGTAAACAATTTTAGATTGGAGCAGTGGGGCCATATGTTTAGTAGCAAAAAAGAATCACACTTTGGAAAAAGAAAAAGGAAATTTTCCAGCCTAGAACACTCGTAAAGTCAATAGCAACGACAGTGAAATTAGCAATAAAGTATGTGATAACGATGAAAGCAGTGGAGTTCTTCATGATTTGGATGAAATATCTCCATTTAAAGTAATCAATCAAACTATCAGAGCAAGCCATTGTACTAGCATATACATACATTATAACAAAGGCATGATATCAAAACAATTTGTCATAAACGCAATTTCACTGGTTGCTATTGCCCATTACTTTCAAGCATGATGCAAGTGCCAGATGAAGCCAAGACATTTGTGTCTGAAAGGAGACCTATGAAAGAAAAATCAGAATCTTATATTCGTTTAAGATTGCTCACAGGTTGTGTATTTGCTAGAAACTCTAAAATTTACCAGAGGGCTTATCCATATGTTTTATTTTAATAAGTATAGACTAAGTTTGCCCCAAACTTTACCTTCCCTAGCAACAATTGGTCAAAGACATTACTAAAAGTAACAGTTCAATTAGTTGCGTATATACCTGAGAGGCTGAGAGTTGAGACAAAACTCGAAAGGCCATAACCATTGAAGCCGAAGAAGCAAGTCCTTCAATAATTTTGTTCAGCTTCTCCATACTTTCCTCATTTTGCTAATCAAATCCCCAGCAAAAACACGATTCTTGTTCAGCGTTTCAGTATTTCCTCAGTAACAATGAAGTCATGAACTTTCATCGGTATCGCTTCAAATCTATGTCTAATAAGTCCTAATAAAATTAAGAGCTTGTGATTGAAAGAAAAAAAAATGGGAATGGAGTTCCAAGAGGGTTTGATGAAATTGGCAAACCAAAAGCACATTGAGGGGCAATTAGCATACCAGAAACCTAAAGAAACAGAGCTTGATTCTGCTAAACTTAAATGGAGTTTCTTCCGTAGGTCTTCGTCTACCCTTACAGCAAAACCCCGAATTGAACAGTCTCCAAAAGAGTTTCTATGCCTTATTTCTGGGTCTTTAATGGCCGACCCAGTTATTGTCTCCTCAGGCCACACCTTTGAAAGCGCCTGCGTACAAGTTTGTAGAGCTTTGAACTTCACACCCACTCTTTTGGATTCCTCAAAACCAGACTTTTCCTCAGTGATCCCCAACATGGCTTTGAAAGCCACCATTCTCCGTTGGTGCTGTAATGCCACAAAAGACCCTCCTAAACCCCTTGATTTCAGCTCTGCAGAGAAGGTCGTGCGTGCATTCATGGCTTCCCAAGACAAAATTACAATCTCCCAAAACCAAAGTGAAGCTCGGAACCTCATAGACTCAGAGAAGGAGCTAATACAAAGAGTCGAAGAAAAACCTCCGGTGAATTTTGACCACGCAGCCACCGAGTTGACACGGCGCCCGATTCAGATCTACTCCAGCCCAGACGAGTCGATTTGGAAAAATGCCTCAACTCCGCCTCTGCAACTCGCAACTCGACCCGGCTGTTATTCATCTTCCTCCTCAGAAATTGAAACCTTAAACCCTAATTCCTGCAACGAAGAAGAGGAAATCTTAACGAAGTTCAAAAGTCAACAAATTTTCGAAATTGAAGAGGCTGTTGTATCCTTGAGAAAGATTACAAGGACAAGAGAGGAGCTCAGATCCCACCTTTGTACACCTCGGCTACTCTCAACCCTACGACCTCTGACCACCTCTCGTTACACAACTATTCAGGTGAACTCGGTCGCAGCTTTAGTAAATCTCTCATTGGAGAAAACAAACAAGATTAAGATCTTACGGTCAGGTATTGTCCCTCCTCTGATCGTCGTAATGAAAGCAGGATCACCTGAAGCGCAGGAACATGCTTGTGGTGCACTCTTCAGCTTAGCACTCGAAGATGACAATAAAACAGCTATTGGAGTATTGGGTGCTTTACCACCTCTACTTCACTGTCTCCGATCTGAAAGTGAGCGAACTCGGCAAGACTCGGCACTGGCTCTTTACCACCTCACACTCGTTCAGAGCAACCGGGCCAAGTTGGTTAAACTCGGTTCGGTTCCGGTTTTATTACGTATGGCGAAGTCGGGTCATATGACAGGTCGAATAATGATCATATTGTGCAATTTGGCTTCGTGTATGGATGGACAGGTCGAAATGTTGAATACGGGTGCAGTTGAGTATTTGGTGAGTATGTTGAGGGGGAACGAATTGGACTCTGTTTCGACTCGGAATAGTTGTGTGGCCGCGTTGTATGCATTAAGTCATGGCGGTTTGAGGTTCAAAGGGTTGGCAATGATGGCTGGGGCGATGGAAATTTTGAGGAATTTGGAGAGAGAAGGAAGCGAAAGTGCAAAGGAGAAAGCGAGGAAGATGTTGGAGACGATGAAAGTGAGAGAGGAAGAGGAGGTAGATTGGGAAGCATTGCTTGAATCGGGGTTCAAAAGTCAATCTGGGTGTAGACTCGGTGATAGTTTAGGCGAGTCAAGAGTTAACTCGTCCGGGTTTTGAGTACATTAAATTGATCTTTGTGATTGGTTCGTTGTTTTGTTTTGTTTTTTTTTTTCCTCTTAATTCTTACTTTTGTTTTTAATAAAACACTTACATATATAGGTTTCAAATCTGCATGATTTCAACTAAAACATGTAAATGGAAGTATTTTATAATCGTGTAGTTTAAATATTTGTTAAATATTATTTAAAAAGTTATATTATGTTTTACATTTTTAAAACAATTATATATATATATATATGTATATATATAATTGGCTTATTCCTTTGTAATCCTTGGGTTTGGGATGTAATTATGAAGTAATTACAAATTGGGGTTTGGTACTTTGCTTTCCCCATTAAAATCTTAATCTCTTTCACCTGAATTTAATTGAAAGATGGTGAAATGTTAATAAAGGGACTTTAACGTAAAGATTACTCTATTAACTAGAGTCTTCTTCATTAAGTGAGTATCGCAAACTTCGCTGACTTACCAATTTGCTTTTTGTTTGTCATTAAGAGCGTAGTCAGGTCCTACTTGAGGTGGTTTTTGCATTGTTCGAGCTTCTCTCTATTGGGATATATACAGGCGCGATCCGATCTATTTCATGTCTTCGGACATGTATCCCTCGTAATTTAATTAAATATATAATTTTATATGTAAAATTTCCTAACTTTTTATATAAAAAATTATCATATTTAATGTCTTTACTAAAATTAAATTTTAAGTATTTATTCTAAGTATAAATTGTTTTAACCTCAAAACTTATATGTAAAGGTGGTTATTTTTTATTTAAAATCTAATAAAATTATAAAAATCCTACATTTGATACATATTTTGCTCAAAAAATTTATTTTTAAATTTTTATCTCTAATGTTTAATTTAAATTTTCACACACACATATATATATATATATATATATATATATTTAAATGATATTTTTAAATTTCATTTAATTAATTGATTATTTAAAAATATTATACATATATTATTATATATGTAAAAAATCTTCAATTAAATAATAAAATGTATTAAATTTATACATTTTTTTTAAATAATGATACTTACTATCTTAAAAATCTAAATAAAAAAAAGATATCAAAAATAAAATTATAATACTATTAAAATAACAAATCCTATTTTTCTTATAAAATTAATTGAAGTTTAGAATATCTCATTTTTAATAATTGGTTAAGTGTAATATTTTTCCCTTGACGTCTATAGAAGTGAAACAATTACATCTGTAATGTTTGGTTAAGTGTAATGTTTTTGTCATTAATATTTGTGAAGTGTAACAATTGTGTCATTGGAAAAGTGGATAATGAAAATATTTTTTAACATAGTATTAGAATTAGATGTTTTGTGTAAACATTTACTAAATTTAATTGTTAAATTATAAATTTTTAATATGTATAATACATAAAGTTAATATTTATAGAAAATTTATCAAAATATTAGTGATTATACTTCTTGCAACTTAAACTCAAACTTTTAGAGTAACTGATTTTTCAACAGCTTCTGCATTAATGTTTGTTTAAGTTTGATAATAATGTTCTTAAATGTAACTAAAGCTTACTCTTGTTAAGTTAAATTTATCAAAAATAAATAAATAACACTATATACTCTTGTTAAGCTAACTGGCGAAAAACCAACAAAAGTTTTAGTTTATTGCATGATTGCTTTTACGTGGATTTTTATTTTTGAAATATTAAGATAAAAATTAAATAGATAAAATAACGTTAAATTTATAACCAAAAAATAATATATTAATAATAATAAATTAATTTAAATAATATTTATTATAAAATAATTTATCATAGTTTTTATTAATATTTAAATATATAAGTTAAAAATAATGAATTATTTTTATTATTATAAATTTTAAAAATATTATTTTTTAAAATAAAGATAAATACTAATTTCTATGGTTTTATAGTGTACGTGTGTTTTAGTGGAGAGATATTATTTATTAATATTAAAATATATTGATCATTAATTAAATTATTATTATTTATTTATTATTTAATATTTTTCATATAAAAATATATATTGATTTTAAATGTTATTAATTTAAAATATTATATAAATATATATTTTAAAAATAATTAATAATTTATTGGGTTGGGGAGAAACAAGTGTTTCACTCTCATGTACCTGAATGTCAGAGTGAAACAGTGAA
Organism: Hippophae tibetana; assembly: GCA_037013495.1. Lineage (NCBI taxonomy): Eukaryota > Viridiplantae > Streptophyta > Magnoliopsida > Rosales > Elaeagnaceae > Hippophae > Hippophae tibetana. The sequence continues at coordinate 4,263,839 of CM072812.1, forward strand.
AATATGCCTTTCGGTTACCTTGGATTCTAAAAAAATTACTCTAAATTAATTAATTTATATTATTTTTACATTTTTATATTAAATATTATTATTAAAAATATAAAAAATAATATAATTTATTATCAATTAATAAATTAAAATAATATTATTTTTAATATAAGAAAACAAACTACACCAATAATAAATTATAAAGGAAATTTAAGCTCAGCTGCATCTTTTAAACTCAGAAGGCATTCAAATATATTTTTCAGATGCAACGTGAATATATGTGATAGGACCAAATTATAGGTATTGAAATGAGTTGCCAGAGGATTACAGTAATAAAAACCAATACAAGAAGCTAAAATGATGAACTACACATAATAATAAGATATTCAAATAATGTCATTGTGAGAACTAGACAGAGTAATAAGAGATTCTATACTTTCATACTTTTATATTAAGAACAAGCACAACCAATTGATTGAAGAAATTAACCAAATTATTACTTTAAAAATAGCAACACACTACCAAAAGATTTGTTAAAAAATGTAGAAATTAACCAAATTATTCATTTGGTTATAAGATAAAAGAAGTCTAGACGAATAATCATGTATACGTTCAACCTTGATAAATATCACATTAACACAAAACATGTATACATATATAACCAGATTCTCACAAACCAAACAAAGAAAAAGAAAAAAACTCAAAAGATAAAATGGATCGTCTGTTAGTCCTCATTCTAACACTGAAAGGATTCTTTTAATAGATTAATTAACCGCGTCGCATCTATGCCTAATCTGACCTCGTCTTCCAGTCTGAACACCATAAACGCTAAGCTTCTCCATTGCTCGAGCAAAGTCCTGAAAGAACTTGTTTTGATCCTTGGCGTACATTTCCACAAACGGTCTAGTAAGTGGGTCATTGTACAAACCGTGATCTGATTTCAATATCCCCAAACCCTTGGGCAAATTCTGAAAATACAGGTTATCAAATTTGTTGGGAGTCATTATATCATTAAAAACAGAAATTGCTGGGTTGTTATCAAAATCAGCACAAGCTTTCTGCAAACCACTAGCAAATCTGGGGTTGTACTGCGGATCGTACTGCGAATTTGTACTATAGTTATAGATCCCAGCACTAAACTCCTTACAGTGAGAAAACCCAATAGTGTGAGCACCACTTAGAGCCACCATTTCTTGAACAGAAAAGCTTCTAGAAGCAAACAATTTTGCAAGCTGAGAAATGGGCATGTTGGGTCTAGGCAGATTGCCTTCCACAGTAGAAGCTTTGGAGATTTTCCCATCTCTGCGACCCAGAAAAACATTGTAGTAAGGTCCACCGACCATCGTAACAAGGTCACGAGTAGCTACAGCCAGAATGTCAGAGCACGAAACGGTGTTGGGACAAGCTAGCTCGAGTGCCGTTTTGGCCCGAACGACAACGTCGTAGGCGTCGCCGGGAAGAGACAGATTGATGTCGGCGTCACGCTCAGCTTTGTTGAAAGGAGTAGAAGAGACGAGAATGGAAGCGTCGCAGCCATTGAGGATACAATCGTGAAAGAAGAGGCGGAGAGTAGCACTTGCTGTGGTGGGACTATTGATCTGCTTGTTGGTGATTGTGTCTTGGATGATTTGGTTGAATCTTGGGCAGGTTTTAGAGTAGTAGTTTGTGTAGAGTTTGGATTCTGTGGGTTTGGTTAGAGATAATGCTAGTGCTGACAGGAAGATAAGGAGGAGCTTAGCCATGACTAGTTTGGTCTTAAGCTGAGCTCTCTCGTATTGAGAATAAATGAAGAAAAAGAGAGGAGAGGCTTTTTGGTGAAAAAAGAAGAGGGTATATTTGGAAAGATATACTGGGAAAGTGTACACGCGTCTTTTTTCGGGGATATATTGATATTCTACTTTATTTATTTTTATTTATTTAATTTAAATTATATATTTTTAATCTAATAATTAAAATATTAATATTTTAATAAATTTAAATCAATACATAACACCCGTTAATATTTAAAAACAAGTATAAATAATAAAAAAACAAACAAATAACATATCACACGTTAATAAATACTCCTAAAATTTATAATAATAAAATAATATTTATTAATATTAAATACATTTAAATAATCATATTTCAATTCAAACATTTGATAATATAAAGATATTATTTTATTATTATAAATTTTAAAAATATTATTTTTCTTTTTTTAATCACTATAAAATAGTAATAATATTATCATAACTTTTTTTTTAATTTTAAAATATAAATAAATTATTTTGAAAATAATATTTATTATTCTAAAAATATTATTTTTTTATAAATCAATATTTAAAATATTTGGATGTAAGCAATTTTTTTTAGATGAGTTATTTTTTTATTTACACAATAAATTTATTATTATATGAAAATTATTAAAAATATCTTTGAAAATTATTAAAAATTTATAAAACTTATAGTAATAAAAATAATATTTTAATAATATTAAACGGATTCAAATAGATAATATTTTAAAATAAAATAATATGTTATATTTTTTAATAATAAAAACATATAAGATTGATATAAAATATACTATTTTATGATTAAAATTTTAAAAAATATTGTTTTCATTATTTTCTTAACATTCTTTTATTTTTAATAAATTTCTTTCATGTGAATTAAAATTATTATAGATTTTTTTGATAATTTTTAAAAGTAATAAAAATATCATAAAAATAATAAAATGTAATATGATAATAACTCTGTACTCTATTTTATTAAAAATAAAAAATATTTTTTAAAAAATACCAAGACTTATCATTTATTAATGCACATATTACGAAAAACATAGGAATATATATATCTTATTAATCAAAAATTAATTTTAAGTGTTAAATTTTTTTGAAATTCATGTGGATATCTTGAAATTTTTTGTGACTTCTATTGAGAGCTAATCACGGTAAAAACGTATATATTAAATATAGTAATTATTGTTTTTTAAAATCTATATATTTTTATTATTTTTATTATTATAAATGTAAATATTTATTAAGTAATAACAATAATTTTTTTTAGTGGAGTAAATTGCAAAATTATTACAATATTTTTTTTATAAAACCACAAAATTAATAATTAATTATGAAAACAAATGATGTTATTAGGTTTAAAATGTTAATTATATATAAATTTATATTTATTTTTTATATATATTTTTGTTTGTATTTTATAAATATTAGGTTTAAAATAATAAAAAATATAAATTTACATATAATTTAAATCTATATTATTTAAATTTTATCACATATAAATATTATATAAAATAAAAATATTAAAGATATATAAATTTATATTACTTTTACGTTCACTTGTGACAGATATAATATATATATATATATCAATTATCTTTCTATTATCACTAGCAATAAAGGTTCGACGGTGTTTTCGGCGCACGTGATATTGCAAGTCATCACTCATCAATCATCACCAACGTACCTGTTGAATGGGTCCCAAAATAGAAAGAGCATATCTATATTATATAATTTACAAATGTCAAAGTGTCAAAAGTTTTGGTAGAACTAAATTGTGATAGATATTTATTATGTAAAATATATTTATTTTTATATTTATAATTAATTATCATATAAATTATAATAAATTAAACAATTTATTACAAAATAAATAAATCTAAATAATATAAATTTAAATGTATTTTTATATTCGAATTATTTATATATCATTATAGATGATATAATTATTTAAATATATATATAAATTATTTATTTTTTAAAATAAAAATATTATAATATAAATGATTTTATTGATGTTTAATCATTTTTTTAAATTCAAAAATAGAAAAGAAAGAAAAAAATATAAAAATTGAGTAGTGTTACCTTTTAAAAATTAAGTGGATCAAATTGTTTCCAAAAATAATTACGGATTAAGTAATCTAATTACAATAAGTAATGAAATCTGTATTTTTTAAGGTAGAATTTTATGTGCAGAAGGTTAATTATAATAACAATCATACCAGTAAGACAGAAGTGAGTTGTCATTACGTCATCAATACATCAGGTCTAAATTTAATAATGAATCAATTTAATGATTATAGTGAAATTTATAAATTTTTAAATCAAATTATTAGAAAATAATATATAAAATGATAATAATTAGTGTTTCAAAAATTTAGATTAAACAATTGTTATTTAAGGAACTCATCCTTACATTGATTGCTCAATTAAAGAGTAGCAGATAGTGATACAAAGTCAAATGTAGAAAGCTATTCATTTTCTTCATCTTCTCTCATAAATATTACATGCTAATTTAAAAAAATACATATATATATATATATATATATATGTATATAATCAAGGGCACTTGGGTTTGTTGCCATGGGTTGTCATATCAGTATAGCACTTCCCACATTTTTCTCTGTTTCCATAAGTTCCAGGTGGAACACATTTGCATCTATCACAGCAAGTAGTGCAAGCTCTCATACACAAATTCATTCTTGAATGATTTTGACACCTGTACTGGCACAATGGAATACAATCTTTCCCCCCCCCAAAAATAACCAGAATCAGAAGACAAGTAGTAACAACAAATCCCAAAAGTATATAATATAATTAATTAAAGACAATTTAAAAAATATATATATATATATTTCCTCTCTTTTTTGTGTGTGCGTGTGCTAATTAAGGCAGTAGATTTAATTATTACCTTTTTTAGACCTCACTGGAGGCATTGGTGGACTAGTACTGGGTGGTGTTGCCACAGGTGGCTTAACTGAAGGAGGTGATTGTGGTGTTTTGGTTGGAGGTGATGGAGTACTTGGTGCTTTCAATGGAGGTGATGGAGTACTTGGTGCTTTCAATGGAGGTGTTGGTACTACAACTTTGGCATAAGCGATCTTCAAATAGTTTAGCAAAAATAAATAAATAAAATCAATCTTCAAATTAATCAGCGTAGTCCATTTGATAGCCAGCTAAGTAAAACTAATATGGCCTATGTTTGCCTACTTTATTCAGTAAAAATATATTAAGAAATGTGATTTGTGAGCTCCAAGTACATGTCAAATTAGAAGTCCTTTTAGTTGTTAAAGAGTCTTCATAAAAGCGTATGAATTTGTTTTTTATTTTTAATTTTATATTTATAATTAATTACATCAATATATGATCGATAGATGAAATTATAAAATGGAAAAAAAATTATAACAATAACAAATATAAAGTTAGGAACAATATTATTAACTTCAATTTTTTTGGTGAAAAATAGTAGATTTACACTTAATTCATTCATTCACAGATTCCAAGACATATTTAGATTTATACTTAATTCATTCGTTCACAGATTCCCAAGACTTTTAAAGTTATAATTTGATTCTCCCAAATTTAATACTTATATTTAACTAAAATTTTAAGTTATATGATTTAATATCTAAAATTTTAAAAAGCTTATAATCTTTGAACTATTAAGTTATAAAATAAAGTATTTATAATTTTATTAATAAAATACGTATTTATGATTTTAAATTTTGAGTTACAAATTCTAAAAAATTTATATTAAAACATGCATATTATTTAAAAATTTAAAAATAAAAACTAAGTGATTTCAATTAATTACTTTTTCTAATGTTTGTCGAAAATTAAAAGCATTGATCGTCTATATCGCCAAACATCGTAAGAAAACACTACCCTCTCGTAGTTTGTTAGTTAGGGTCTTAGCTCAGGTAGCAGAAGACATATAAATCTGTATATGCTATATAAGCAAAAAGTGACTAAAATATCTAAATATATAAATATAAAGTAATTAAATTGTATTAATTTTAAGAAAATAATTAATATTTATAATGTGAAAAAGTAAAGTGAAAAAAATATATTGTTTTAGTTTCAACAAACATGTATTTACCTTTGTTTTCGGTTGTTCGCCATGAGATGAAGCCTACCAAAAGAGAGATGATGAAGAACAAGTTTAGACATAATATACTATAAAATGAAAAATCCCCAAAAAAAAAAAAAAAAGAACGAGAGATGGTGATTCATATATACCCTGGAAGTAGTAACAGAGAGAATAGTGAGAAGAAGAAAGAACAAATAAGCTTTGGAAGACATAGTATAGATGAAGCAGAGAGAAAGTAAAGTAGATGAGAAGTTGAATATGTATGATTTTGCAGAATGAATTAAGAAGAGCCAAAGCTGGGGTATAAATAGTGAGAGAGAATAACAAAGTATTCATTTAGTGAGGAAGCTGATATATGGTTAAGTTAATATATATATATATATTGTGCATGCCAGCTTCTTTACAGATCAATGCCAGTCAAGAAAATATTTTTATTATTATTATTCTTGCATAAATTCATATAGCATAATTCTATAATTATCTTAACAATGCAGCGACATATGTAAAGAGAAGCTACGTGTGTCCTTCAAACTTTTTGATAATTTTTTCAGTGTGTTATATTTATAAATATATATATATTTATAAATATATAATAATATTTAAAAATATAAATTAATTGAACACATATAATTATAATATTATATATTATATAAAAATATCTCTTTTATATCAATATATTGTCAAACGGGAAAAAAAACTTAAAACTAAAGTTTTTATTTTTTTTTATTTATATCATAAAATTTTCTTATCTTTTGTTTAACTCTAAATTTTTATTCTATTTTACATTATATAATTTCACCTTTTATTTTAATAATTTTTTATTTATTTTTATCAATACTACACGATTAGTTTATTTCTTCAATTTAAGAAAATAGATACAACAAGTATTTACAAAAAATATATTTATATTTATTAATCTTTTATTTTTTTAACAGTACGTATTTATATATATATATTCTAAAATTTAAAATTATAGATAATATCTTATTATTTATATTTTAATATTTTTTTATTTTAATTTTTAAAACTTATCCATATATTATTTTTATTATAAGATGTATTAACTCCGTATCTTTCTTTTAAGAAAATTTTATTTTTAATTAAAAAATTCACTATAATTACTAGTTATAATTTTTATCCTTAAATATTTAAATATTTATTTTACATTAAAAATTTATACTTTAATTTCTTTCAAAATATATTTATTTAATATTTTTAACTTTTATTAAAATATTATAAGAGTTTTATTAATTAAATTTGTTACTGATGTTATTTCTTATCATAAATTTCATTAGATTAATTTTCTTATCGTAATCTTAAAAAATAATAACTTTTGCAAAAATAAAATGAAAAAAGATTTATTTTTAATATTTTTATTAAATAAATAAAATTTATTACGAAAGCCACTGGAACAAGAAAAGTAAGAAAGTAAATGTCAGTTTCTTATGAACTGCCCTGCAAGAAGCTGGACATCGCGATAAATTAAGACCTGGCGTGCACTTCAAATAACCTTGAGAAAATATCTCTCTCCATAAAAGTACGAGCAGTATAAGCAATTGATGCGTGCCAATATTATGATCATTTAACTAAGATGATATTTTTATTCATGCATGCACTTAGCCGGAGGACCGACCGGAACGATTAAATAAATTTAATCTAATTATTTTAAATATTATTTATATATATTTTTTTGTTAAAAGTATATTTTTCAATATAATTATATATATAAAATAATATCAATTTATATTTAATTTTAATTAACTATAATTTCAATAATTTAATAATCATTATCGTCTATATTTTATTTGTTTTCGAAGAAAAATTATTAATTTTTTATCAATAATTATAATTTTATTTATCCTCGATTAAATACTCATTCTTACTTTTGTACAATTACTCAAAATAAGAAGAATTCTCGCTCTTAGTGAAGCTTTCCGTCCAATCCAGGTCTTCAATGAGAACCAAGTTCAAAGTTGACAACTGTTGCCAACCTCCCTCGCTATAAATGATCAGTACCTATGACGTGAACAGAATCATAGGCTAAATACTCGAGAACAAAATGTAACCACCAGATGATTCCCAAATGATGAAATTTGACTTCACATAAGCATCATGGTATCTTTTTGATCATGTTTTTCAACGAGTTAAGTTGTATACAAAGATAATCTCCATCTTTCAGGCTTTGCCTTGCAACCCCACTTCTTTGCTCCTTGAAAAACATGCTCCATGGTTGTTCCTCTTTCCTCCGAATGGGCACGGGGACGGGCGGGGACGGTTTTTGACATAATCGTCCCCGAACCGAATTATAAAACCTATAACCGAAATCGCCCGAAAATCGTTACGATTCGGGGACGGTTTTTTACCCGCGGGTAACGGTTCGAGACGGTTATGAAAAAAACCAATATATATATATATAATTTAATTTATTAAATATATATAATTAATTTTTTATTTATAATTTAATATATAATTTAATTAAATAAATATAATTAATTTCGGGTACGGACGAGTACGATTTTTAATATAACCGTTGTTTCATATTCGATTTTTACCCGAAATCGTTCCGTTTCCGAATTTTACCGGTTAAAAACTGAACTACCGGTTCGGATAACCGCGAATAACCGAACCTGCGGTTTTTTTGCCCATCCCTACTATTTCCATCAGTATGTAAGAATATGAAAGAATGATGCTGAAACGTTGAGGCATCATGCAGCATAAGCTAGCACCCTGCATAACCATCACTTATTTGCTCCTTGAAAAACTGTTAGATCAACTCTTCGTTTTTTGCAAAGTATCCTTGTCTAAACGACCCAATATTTTATCGACGTATCTATTCAACACTCAACAAATTTACAGAAAATTGGGAAAAGTAACCGTGACATAAATACATATCTAAAAATTTAGATCAAGAATCCGTGTAATATAACTGAAAAATGGTATCTAAATTCTCTCAACAATACAAGTTCTTCAACCACCAGAAAGCATTTTACAAAGCTTAGAAACAAGCATTAACCAAAAAATAACACCTAATGAGACATGTGGATGACAAGAATTCATAGAGCCAAAGAATCGATTACGACTTGTCTCTCCCCCTCTCTGGTTCCTATAGTAGAATGTTTTCTTTTTCAGATTGGCATAGTTGAGCTAGACGAGAGAGCCCTCTCATCATCCTCAAAACTCAAATTCAGTGTTTGTAGCTTGAAGCCAGAGCCCTGAATGGTCTCAACCAAACTGGAAGCTACCCCTGTTGCTTGTAACTTTTACAACTGGAGAGGATAAAAAAGAAAGGTCTTTATCCCCGGTCAAAACCTGAATGCCTCTATTCAAGAATGGTAAGTAAATATTAAGCAACGTGTACCATTTAAAGACAAATTATATTATTTTTATATTAAAATATTAAAATATTAAAATATTATTTTAAAAATAATTAAAGTAATATATTTTATCCTTAATTAATCTTTTTTTAAAATTAAATAACTAAATGACACCACTTATAATATAAAAGATTAAATAATACAGATGATCTAATCTAAATTTCCTTATCTAAATGTCCTTTGCGGCCTACAAGTGCAAGGAGTAAAATGCACATCCTACAATTTACAGAAAACAAGACTTCATTTAACTACTTCTGATTTCAACTAATCTAATAGATTAGGTTGAAAAATATTGATCATTGATCGGTTGCAACATTGCAATCATATAGTCTAATGCAAAATTATCGAGAAGTTTTATATACATCTCAACACGTACAATACCCTCAACTATCTGAACCTTAAGGTTGGAGATACCCTCCATTCCCTACAATATAACAGTCAATACATGAGTTAGCAACTATAAGTGTCAATTTATTTTAGAAATTGATTGAGTTTTGCTCGAAAACTAGTACTTCCCCTCAGAGGGACAAAGGTGTTCTAATACACAATAGTTTGCAGAAATAATAAAAAATAATCCAGAAGAAATCATATTTGAGTGGAAACAATGACCGCAGATGAAGGAAAGGTACAACTCGAGAAATTCGATAGCACAGATTTTGGGTTTTGAAAAATACAGATATGAAATCATCTGTATCAAAAAAATCTATATCAACATCTCTCAGGGAAGAAGCCAAAGGCTAGGAAGTAAAAAGATTGGAATCTTCTAGACAGACAAGCCCTCGGAGTTATTCGATTGACGCTATCCCGCAATATTGCTTTCAACATAGTAAAGGAAAAGACCACGGTGGGTCTTATAACAACTCTCTCCAATATGTATGAGAAATCATCGACAAAACAAATTGCACTTGATGAGACGTTTGTTCAATTTATGGATGACGGAAGGTGCATCGGTAGCTCAACATCTCAATGAACTCAACACAGTCACAACCCAATTGAGTTCAGTTGAAATTAAATTCGATGAAATACGAGCATTGATACTTTTGTCTTATTTACCAGAAAGTTGGAATGCTAATATCACAACTGTGAGTAGCTCGTCGGGAAGCAATAAGTTGAAATTTGACGATGTTCGTGATCTGGTTCTCAGTGAAGAGATTCGACGTGGAGAGTCAGGTGAATCATCAACTTTTTCAGTTTTGCATACAGAGTTCAGAGAAAGAAATTCAACCAGAGAGAATAGACGTGACAGAACAGAATACCGAGGTAGATCAAAGAAGAGGAGGTCCAAATCCAAAAATCCTAATAATTCTTATAGCTCAAAGACTATCGAGTGTTGAAATTGTGGGAGAACCAGACACTACAAATGTTACTTCCACCTCAGGAGGATATGATGCATTGATATGCTCTTTGAAGAGCAAGGAAGAATCTTGGGTGTTAGACTTTGAAGCATCATTCCATGCTACTTCACAGAAAGAATTCTTCAAGAAATATATTCCCAGAAACCTTAGAAAAGTATATCTTAGTGATGACCAACCATGTGTTATTATTGGCAAAGGTGTAGTGAAGATTAAGTTGAATGAGTCTGTTTGGGAGTTGAAGGATGTCAACCATATTCCTGACCTAAGAAGAAACTTAATCTCAGTAGGGCAATTGGCCAATGAAGGCTACACTACGATCTTTCATGGTGATGGTTGGAAGATTTCAAAGAGCGCAATGACAATTGCTCGAGACAAGAAGAGTGACACTCTTTACATGACAGTAGGGGCACATTGTTCAATCGCAGTTATAGTAGGCAATGAAACACCAAATCTATGGCACCAGAAACTAGGCCACATAAGTGAGAAGGGGATGAAAATTATGCACTCAAAGGGAAAACTTTTAGGCCTACAATCTGTAGAGATAGACATGTGCAAAAATTGCATACTTGGAAAGCAAAAGAGAGTCAGCTTTCAGACAAGTGACAGAACACCAAAGAAAGAAAGGCTAGAACTCATTCACTATGATGTTTGGGAACCAACGACCGTCTCATCCATTGGTGGGAAATACTACTTCGTAACTTTTATTGATGATCACTCTCAAAAGGTATAGGTTTACTTTCTAAAACATAAGTTTGAAGTATTTGAGGCTTTTAGAAGATGGAAAGCTATGGTGGAAAATGAGACAGGTTTGAAGATGAAAAAGCTCAGAACCGACAATGGTGGTGAATATGAAGACACCATATTCAAAACTTTCTGCTATGAGCACGGGATCAAAATGGAAAAAACTGTGTCAGGCACGCCTCAACACAATGGTGTAGCTGAGCGTATGAACCAAACGTTGACAAAAAGAGCCAGAAGTATTCGTATACAATCAGGTCTACCGAAGCAGTTCTGGGCAGAAGCAGTCAACACGACAGCTTATTTAATCAATTGAGGTCCATTTGTTCCATTGGAGCATAGAATACCAGAGAAGGTATGGAGCGAAAAAAAGTGAAGCTATCACATCTAAAAGTTTTTGGTTATGTAGCATTTTTGCATAACAGTGATCAAGGCGGGAATAAACTTGATCCCAAATCCAAGAAATGTACATTCGTCGGTTATGGTGAGGATGAATTTGGCTTCCGCATTTGGGATGACGAAAATAAGAAAGTGATCTGTAGTAGAGATATGATTTTCAACAAAAGAGTGATGTATAAAAAACATGCATAAAACAGACACCAACAACTCAAAGCAAAATAAGTCAGTATTTGTAGATGCAGATGATGTCCTAGATAGTTCCGTGAAGGAACCAATTGTAGCAAGTCCTCAACCAGAGGAACTCGTTGGACAGAGCAGTGTGTAGCAATCCGATACACCACAACCTCCTACTCCAGCTCCTGTATTGAGAAGGTCTTCTCGACCTCATGTACCTAACAAGAGATACATGAACTATATGTTGGCAACTGATGGAAAGGAACCTGAATGCTATGATGAAGCTTGTCAGACTCGAGATGTCAGCAAGTGAAAGCTTGCCATGAAACTGAAGTTGAGCTTAACTTCAGTTGGTTTGCTAGAGTAACAAGACTAAAAAAGCTGCTACATTGATCAAGGTGTGAAGAGAGATTGAAATTAGTTTTTAAGTGTGAGATTGTTATAAAACTCCTTAAATTAAGGAGCAAAACATAGAACAAAACAAGGAACAAAAACTTTAAGGAGTAATTCAAGGAGTGGATTTTCTTATAAATATATGTGTAATTATAATGAATTAATCAACCAAGTGTCCATTCTAATTGAGAAAAACTTTTGTGAGAGAAAATTGAGAGTAATTTTTTTGAGTGTAATTGGATTGTGAGTTGTGAGTGTTGTAAACACCTTGTATAATTTCTCTAATTTCAGTAAAAAGATCTACAATAGGTCTGGAGACTAAACAAGATTGACCGATCTCTGATATCAAATTTGTGTGTTATTTTGTCTATCTTGTTTTCTCATAAGTCTGATTTATCAAAAATTTACGTAATTTCCCGACAATTACTATCGCCAAAGTTTCTAATAACCACGACTTTTCAATTTCAAATGTTTACTTAATGGGTGCAGACCTTATTTCATTTCTTATAAACTATGTCATCTTATTGTATTTTATCAATGTGTGATTTTTTTTTTCTCTAACATACTCCCTAGTATTTTGTCTAAACACTTTATAATTTCAACCATTTTATTATATTTTATTTCTACTTAGATCACTTCTTTTATTTTTGCAATCCCATCTTCTTCTTCTTTTTTTGTCGTAAGGCTCAAATTTCACAAGATCCCCAAAAAGTTAATCTTATTTCTTATATACATATATATATATATACTCTCTTTTTTTTCGTTTAAAGTACTTGATTTACAGCGGAAGGGCTTTGGTTACGGCAGGCATAGACGCCTCGCTAGTTGTTCCATCTGCATTTAAACAAGCAAAAAGGTGAGTGTTAGTTTGTTGCTCAAAATCTCAACCAGAACTAAATAACATCAACACGCTTTTAAATTGGATAGCTGAAAACCCAAAACAAACAGACCTTAGCTTCTAAGCTTTCCAACCCTCGAATGAAAATTAAAACTCCAAATCGATACTCGTATACCACCATCAATTGCTTCCCTTAACAAATTTAATTTCTCAAGTTAAACTAAACAATTCTTCAATTAAAAACAAAAACCACAATTCAAAGACATAGTAAAATGAAGAAATTAAACCTGAAAGAACATGGAGAGACTATCAAAAGGCGAAACGGCGACGGAGCGTGTTGCTGTTCCAACGTCGACGAAGAAGAGGAATTAGCATCACATTGCTCCTCTGGTTGCGTGGAGGTCTTACCTGGCACTAGGGTATCTTCTTCTACGGCGCACCTCACCCTTCTAAATCTTCGCTTCTCGTTCTGGTTCGGTGTCGCTTTCAAATACTTGAACGTAAAGGAACCGGCAACACCGTAGCTACAGAGGGAAAAGTTTCGAGACGGAAGAGAGAGTTGAAAGCACAATGCAATGTTGATTAGGATTTGGGTTGAACTCCGAAGACACTGAGTGCAGTGCAGAGAATACTGGCAGTGTAGCCATATTTCTTCTTCTGAGCGCAACGTTGTCTTAACTACTTTTTTTATATTTTTCTTTTTTTAATAATTACTCTACTAATATACTTTCTATAAAATATGTTTTATAATTATTTAATTTAAATAATTTAATCTCATAATTATTTAATTAAATTTTAAAAGTTTCACGATGTATAAAATTAATATTTTAATTTTATAATTTTTAAATTTACAACAAAAGTTTTATGTTTTATATTTTTAATAAATTAAAAATATTTATATTTTTTAAAAACAAACTGTTAATATCTAATTCATAAATTATAAGATTAAAAAAATTATTTTAAAAAATTTGTATAACTTATAATACATTATCTAATAATTATAAAATTACACTCACATTTTTCTGACATTTTCATGCCTAATTTGTGTCCTCCATTTGTTTGTTTGTTTGTTTTTTCTTTTCTTTTTTCTCCAATTCAATGGTTGGAAGCCAAATGTTTTACATTCTATATTTTCTTTGACATATTATTTTATTATTTCTTATAGTAAAACAGTTCAGTTCGGATGGAATTAAACAAACATTTTAAAAAGGAGAAATTAATAAATTTAATTACATTATATATATAAAGTTTTATTTTTAATGTTAATGAAAAATATTTTATTTTTCATAACGTAAATTATGTATATTTTTTCAAGAAATATTAAAAATAAAACCATATAAATAAATATCACATATGAATTGGAGTAAAATTAATATAAGATTTTTTTATTTTTTACCCTTCATATTAAACATTCAAAAATATTAAAAAATAATGTTCATGAATCATCACTTTTTCTCAAGAGATGTAACATGGTTTTCAAGTGACTTTGCAACGGTTGCTTGTCAGAATTTTCAAAACTACAATAAAGTATGTGTTTTTGAAAGCATTAAAAAAAATTATTTGAACATGCATTTACGACTTATTTGCATAGCTCACGACTTATTTGCATAGAGATTAACAAGGTTAGTCAGTGATACGAAGATCCAATTACCATCTCTTTTAAGAGCTCCTATGATATTAGTGTGTTCAAAAAATATCAATCGTATAGTCCAAAACATTTCTCTAAATGATCAGCAAGATCAGACCCAATGGCATTGATACTTTTAAACGCATGTACAAAAACAATTTGTTTTCGAACATGTGTTCAAAAAATGACGATTAAAAACTAAAATACGGTCAATTTCTCAAAGTAATCGTACACAGTTTGATTTTACTGAAGATTTAGCTTAATCTGGAAATATGGACACAATTCATAATCATCTAAAGATGTGACTCCAAAATAGTTACATCATGCTAAGTTTAAGAATTTAACATAAACCCTAAAAGCTGGCATGCCAATGTACCTTGAAGCTAAAAGTAGATAGATACATACGGTTCATCAATGATGAGCATAAATATAGTTTACTTAACCTGCTGAAGAACAAAATGATCTTGACCAAGCAGATTGCATTTTTATAAATGTTTTTTTTTCTTCGACAATGAATCAACAAGACTGGTTGTGTCCAAATTATGTCTCAACCCTCTTCAACTTGCCCATCTGGTTAGGCATAACATTTTATTAATTTTGCTGAAGCAAAAAGTGAAAAGAGCATACCATGAAAAACCATCAAAATTAAGAAGAAAAAAAGCAGGACCCTCACCCTTGAGATATATTGCTCGATTTGCCTGAGCATCAGCCTCAGAATTGAATTCCTGGAAAATGATAGATGTAGTCAATTGAAAAACAGACATCATTAACAGAATGGAGAATAAAATGATGACAAGCATGATCGGTGACTTCTTGCTGGCGAAAAAAACGAAAAAGGATTTCATATATCAGAAAGATACCAGCATTCTGTGTCAAAAAAGACCTTGATGCATCAACAAATACTAAGGCTATAAAGACTGTTTCTAAAAACAAATATTTTAATTCCGATTTGTTAAAACTGCAGCCCGATGCACATACAAGTAGGTAGACTTAAAAACGAAACAAGTAATTATTTGTACACACCCTATCAATATGACTGATCTGAAAAGATGTGAATTTGGCCTTGAGCTCCATTGCCTGTTTACACAGGATACCCATATTCTCGTTCTTAATTTTCCACAGACCTTGAATCTGTTATTGTTCATCAGGAATTTTCATGAGAATATTAAAATAATACAGAAGAAAAATGTGAGAATTGAGAGATAACTAGCTTAGCAAAAAAGGCATTGAATGAAAGCACATGCAAAGAGGCAGGCTTGTTTATTACGGACAGTAAAATCTCATGCAGAGCTTAGAGAATCCCCAAACAAAGTGCCAATACAACCATCAGTTATTCCACTACTGTTAGCCCAGATTTTATCCACGTCACTCAGTGATTAGAAATTCCAGAACCAGTTCTACAAATACACATACAAACATCAATTTGGTTAAAAATCAGTAATCCTGTAATGTAATAAAGATACTCTTTACTTCATTTTTATTATTTTTGTTTTGCTTTAAATTAAGTCAACATAAGACTGATCATCCCCATCCCCTGTAGTCTAGGACGAAAGGACCAGCCCCCTACCAAAAGGGAAGGAGTTTGAATCCCTAACCCCTAAATATTAATTGACCAAAAAACAACCCAGAAGAAGAGATCTCTCACAAATATCTTTGATAAACTAGAACAACGGGGACTTATAACAGCCCTTACTGGGGTTTGAGCCTTGATCCCGCATACTGCAAGAGGGGTTTCTCCACTTAGACAACCCACAGGTTCAGATCTCACAAGTATTTGATGGGCAATATATAAGGATGGATTCTCTCGCATGTTAAATCTAAAGTGTAATACAATATAAAGCACTTTGAAAAGATCCTCAAATAACCACTTCGTCTTGTTTTTGTAAATTTTGTCCTTTGTCAAAAGGACATGCTTCCACCACACACAATTCTTTAAACTTTCTCATGTCCCCTTCCTACTAGCAGCATGTAACATGTTTAAGTGCATAAGAAGAAAAACGCTGCAGAGAAGAGATAAACTAGAAGTAGAAAGTATCATAGAGTTAATAATATAACAAACCTGCATGCAGACAAGTTTAGAGTCGCCGTGGACACGAATGTGTTTATATCCTCTCTTAAGAGCCTGTTTCAACCCTAATATTATAGCGCGGTACTCAGCAGTATTATTTGTTGCAGTGCCTACCCCTTCTTGCAACCGGCAGACCTACAAAACTAGATATAAAAATCTCAATTTTACAAAGAAAGTCATAAACATAATCCAAGTCAAACCACATACAATGCTTCCATCTCCAGAACGCAGCACAGCTCCTGCACCAGAAGGTCCAGGATTCCCTTTTGAAGCACCATCGAACTCCATGATACAAAAATTCTTCAGAGGGAAGATCAAAAGAAAAACAAAATTGAGCTACTTTACAATTTGACACACCGTCAATTCAAGACAAAAACAATATGATTAACTGATATAAGTCATTTGGCAAGATGGTAAATAATATAGGGATTTAGGATCCGTGGAGCCTTGCAGACCATAAATTAGATCAAGTATAATCTGTAACTCTGTATACCTAAAATCCTATCTTTTAAGAATTCAATGTATATAATTAACTTGGAACCTGATCTTAACAAAAGGACAAGAAATGTAAGAACTCAAAACCCAACTAAAATATGCTAATAAACAAGAATCTAACACAGACCAAATACCACCCGAAGATAGTAAGATATAGGTAACATGTTTGCTTAAGAACAGTGTAGAGGAGTATTGAAACGAACTGTGTGGCATAGCAAGAGGCAATGTAAGCTCGTCTTTACAATGTAAGATATAGGTAACAATGTTTGCTTGAGAACCGTGTAGAGGAGTATTGAAATGAACTGTGTAGCATAACAAGAGGCAATCAAACATGAAAGATCACAAACTTACACAACCAGAAGAAATTGCTGGACACGAGAAAGAGCTGTCTGATTTTAAATGCTTATTTTGAGAGAGAGATGGAAATGAACTTGACCCAATTGACTGCAGTACAGAAAGCACCAAAAGTAAATTATTAAATTAAACTTCTAGAATACATCAAGCCAAAACATAAACACTCCATCCCCATGTTCTTGCGAGATCGTATTAACTCAGATGACAACTTATAAGAAAATAAATATTGAATGAATACCATTTTTAACTATGAATTTCTTTTTCTTTCTTTTTTTCGTTCCTATCAAACTACGAAACAATATAATCATGATAATGAACTTACAAGAAAGCTTGAATCAAGCACCTCTTGAGATCTCTTAGGTGAAGACTCCTTGTCAGTCGTTATAACTCCAGAAGAAACAGGCTGCTGAATGAAATCGCCATGTTTTCATTTATGTAAATATAATAATGACCCTAAATCCTCAACTTGACATAAATGATTGTCTAACACCTCAAACTTTTATGCCATTGAGGAATCAAGCATCTAACAGTAGAACATAACCAAATAAAAATAAAATAAGAACAAGAAATATAGAAACATATAAATTGCTAAAAACCTGGACAGGGCAAACGACAAGTTCCCCAAAGATATCATCATTGACATCATTGGCACTGATAACATAAGAGGCGTTCTTGAGCCCATGTAAAACAAGGGGGTCTACGGCTTTCTGAGGTAGCCCATAGCCTTTAAACACGCTCACAGAAGGATTGGACACCTGTGATGACCAAATAAAGACGTAAACTATTACCAAAGGTAACACAAAACAAGTTAAAAAGATTTAATGTCTTGTTTGATTACTATCCTTATTTACAATTTATGATTTCATATTAAATAATTGATTTTTTTTACTTTTTGATTCTTTATAAAAATATTTATCAATATTTTTTATAATAATTTTTATTTAGTGATAAAAAAACCACCTACAAGTTGTTTGGTAATGCTTTTTTTTTTTTTTTTTTCAAAAAAAATTAAGAAATGCTTTGGTTATCATTTACAAATTTTAAGTTTTTAATCATTTTCTTCCCATATGTATATATACAAAAGTCATAAGACATCATTTACCTTTTAGAAAAAAATGTTTCTTAAAAATACAAAATTTATAAATGAAAATCTAATTAAAAAAATCATATTCTTAAAAATTTATGGATCATCATATATTTTAATAGTGATTACTTAAAAATATGAAAATTAAAATTAAAAATTGTTTCCAAACATATTTTGATTAAAAATCACTTGAAAAAAATCAAAAATTAATAACCAAAATCATTATCAAACATACCCTAAAAAAAAGAAAAATTATATTTTTTCTTGATCAAATTTCACGAAAACAAATAATAACAAGATCAAATTTTTTATTTATATTCTAGCCCAAAAGAGATCAAATTTGAAGTTTCAATGAACTTACCTACTTCGATCACAAACTTTTTAAAAAAGATCATGAAGGTTTTAACCTTTGTGATACATTTCTCACCCCTCACAATTGATTTAGGATCACAAACTTTTCTCAATTCATAGAAGTTATTAAGAAAATAATTCTCCTAAAAATTTAAATTATTAGAAAAAAAGTCAACATTATTCTCGTACATTTATCACTTCCTCACAATTAAGACTATTGGGAGGACCTTGAACTCTGAT
The DNA here is from genome assembly GCA_037013495.1 of Hippophae tibetana. Lineage (NCBI taxonomy): Eukaryota > Viridiplantae > Streptophyta > Magnoliopsida > Rosales > Elaeagnaceae > Hippophae > Hippophae tibetana. The sequence continues at coordinate 4,283,185 of CM072812.1, forward strand.
ACTATGTTAGAAATTATCGAGAAATTAACTCTCTTAAAAGCTTAAACTATTGAAAGAAGTGTCAACATTACTTTTATAGATTTGTCACTCTCCATACATGTTGGTTCTATAATCCATACATATAATCCATACATACAGGTTAAACATTTGTAATTCAATAATTAGAGTTTTTGGTGTTTTAACACAAAACCTCTAGCTCTGATATTATATTAGAAGTTGTTAGAAAATCAATTCTCCTAAAAGGTTAAGCCATACGGAGAAGTTTAACATTGCTTTCATATATTTATCGTTCTCTCACAAATGTTAGTTCTATACATTATGCATGTTAAACACTTACAATTTAACAATTAGAATTATTAGAATAAAGAGATAAACAATATTTTTATACATTCATCACTCGTACATAATTGTTGACATAGTTTCAATTTTAACCCCTAAAAAAAATCTATTATTTATATTATAAAATATATATATAACGAACGACATGTTTTCTATGAAAAACATTTTTTTAACAAAAATATATATTTTATTAAGTTGTATAAAAAAATAACGTATTTTTTTTCTTATGAAACTGAAGTAGTTATATAATACAATTATAACAAGTTTAAAGCATTAAAAAAAAGGACACCTAGATATTATAGTTATAATGAACAGCGCTCTGCCTCCTAGTCCCAAATTCGAATAAAATATTTATTGTAAAAATGAAGAATCAACACAACTGTAACTACATGTCTGCCATACGGAATGATAAACTTTGCGAAAAGAAATGGAGACTAAAAAAAAAAGTGGAAAAGAACTTACAGAAGATCCAACCTGAGCTTGGCAAGCGCTTAGACTTTTGTATACTCCAATAAGATCTCCTTTCCGAACAACATAAAAAGCGCCCTTCTCATCCCCCATACTAAGTTACAAGTATCTAACTTTGATGAACAATCGCTAAAAATACCAGACTTTACTCTAAAATTAAAATGTAGGAAGACAACTATAAAGCATTACATAAAAGCCCTAAATTATTCAACAAAAAAAAGAAGGGATTGACAGAAACAGTACTCGAGAAAAGTTGACAACAGAGGATGGATGAAAAGCCTAATAAGTGACTAGTTGCCACTGAAACTTAAATCGTGTGTAATATGAAATCCTCACCAGAAGAGGTACCGGCTATGCTTACGAGTAACAATGGGCTTTTTGCGGGAAAATAAATATAGATTACAAGCCCATCAAATCCTTGTTTCGGCCTTTTTGTCAAGACACGATGGGATTGTGTTTTCTTTCCAATTGATTAACCAATATCACATAAAATTTGTTCCATCGTTTTAATATCATCCAATTATACATCATTTAAATTTAACTATAATTATTTAAATTTATTAATATTAAATTTTATTTAATTAAATCTAATTAAATTTTATTTTTTGTTATTAAAAATTTCATTAATATTCTTTATGTAGTTTTTTAAAAAAAATTATGAGATAAATACATACATAAATAGTTATCTTATATTTTAAATATAATATTATTTATATTGTAATTAATAAAAATTATATATATAGTAAATATAAAATAAAATAATAAATTTTTCACAATTTACGCAAAATTATGATCGGATATACAATTAAAATGATAACATATTTTGTAAATTATGATTGTATTCTCGTATCATGTAATCAAACATACATATGAGAACATAATAACTAGTAACACCTTGTAGACTTCTAAGCAAATAAAATACAAACTCTTCAAAGACTCGTAATAAACTGATATGTTTATAAAAGATAGATTGAAATAACATATAATCTAATCATGCATGACTATAACGAAAGAGTCCAAGACCCAATACATAATCAGGTTAAGAAGATACAAATTTCTTGGAGACTTAACCCAAATAGGAAAACAACATATAGATAAACTCTTAACAAAAAGTCAACTATAGTAAAAATAATCATAAAGGGACAATATAAAGTATAAACAAGATTAAATAATTGAAAAGTAGGCAATAAATAATAAAAGTTTTCTAAATAGAGTTTAAATTTTAGTACGTAGAAACATATAACATTTAAACTTTGATTGTATTAGTCATACATTTAAGCATGCATAATACCATATATAACAAGATAAATCCACTTAGAATTCCTACTTTTGTAACAACATCCTCAGATTGCTTAAGGTGACCACTGAGTATCAAATAATACACTAAATAATAAAACAGTTACAACTCTAAAAGAAATAAAATCACTATTATCTCTATTAGTTAGAATTTCTATCCAAACTATCTATTGTTGTTTTTACTTATTATTTCCATAACCTAGTTTGACACATAAACTCAGCTCTCCTCATAATCCCACACCATCCAATGTAGTATGATCAATAACCAGAAGTGTAATAACTTATACTCTTCAGAACCACCTTCAAACTAAAACATTCTATCTCTTATTACATACAAAAAGAGATATAATAACTCAAAACATTTAACTTAACTCATTCTCACAAATAAGTTCTCACAACACTATTTTACTTTAACTAGCAAACAACGTTTTAAGTACATATAACTTACAAGAAAGATTTTTCTCACACGATAACGAATCCCTAGTATGGAACACCACTTAAGGTATTAGTGATTTGAAAATAGAAAACTATAAGTTAATTTGACAGAGTCTCGCTACATTATAGAATTTTTTCAACATTTGACCACCTCACCAACCACCTCGTTATAGACATCGCCAACAACCTCACCAAGGGTGACGACAACGTGCTAACAAATCTCATTTTTCATAAATACCCACACCTAAAATGAAAACACAAGTAGCAACATCGATGATAAAACATGTAGACTATAAAAATCAACCACATGGTGTCTATAGACATGCTCACATATAATATGTCACTAACTGTGTGCGTATATTTATTATTGATCCGTAGCAACCACCCTTATAAAGAAACACAGAACACTCAAATTAACAAAAAACCAACACACAAAAATAGAACACAATAAGACTTATAGTTGTGCCAATATTCAAGAAGACTACCTTATCATGTTATCACTTAAACTTGACACGAGCATGATTAAGAGTGTAAATGAAGTGAAACATATTTAAATGATATTTTACCCAAAATTGAAAACAAAATCTTATATTATACCTTAAATTGAAACCAAAATTGATGGATATAAATATGAAGAATTATCATTGGATAACGATTATCTGTTCAGAACTCCAAAAATTAAATTTCAACATTTTTTTAATTTAAAATTGTTCAAAAATTAAATTTTAATTAGAAAATGTTTACAAATTGAAAATAATAACATTTTATGCATGCTTAATATATTTGATTTTGTTTTTATTCATAAATATTAACATTGTTTTTACCACTTCATGTATAAAAAATATAAAATTTTATAAAATTTAAATTTATAATTTGAAATATTAAGATCAAATTATTCTACCAGAATCAAAATTAAACTCAAAATTTTAAATAAAACAATAATCACACGCGAAAACTTAATCAATATTTATCATTTAAAAACAAACTCATTCAGTTATTATACACATTTACTCGAACTTGTAGAGAATTTTGACATCCATGACAACATGATCCATGTGACTATAATGTGATAATTTTTTTGTTTGAAATAATATGTTTTTATTTATAAATTTTATATTTATAACACACCAATGTAATACAATAAAATTATCATCTATATTTGAAATTACTTCTTTAAATAAATAAATTAATTAAGAAATTGGAAAGTATTACTACTAAATATTAAACACAAAAAAAGATTTTAAGTCAAGATTAAATTTGCAAGTGGTGGATTTGTTTGCTATTAATGAGACGAGTACTTAATTGTGCCAATTTTATTTACAAATTATGAAATTATAGTGTTTTTATTGATCTATAGTAATAATTAATTTGAATGAGAATAATTATGAATTAAAATAAAAAAGTGTAAAATTCATTATTTTTTATATTTTATTACAAAATATATATTTAGATATAGTTATATATTTAAAAAATTAATAATAATTATAGGGAATTTTTTAAAATATATTAGTTTTAAAAATAAAAAAATATTTTTTTTTCTTTTTTCGAAAAACTTAAATTTAATTAATTGAACCTAAATATTAAGGTATATGTAGGGATTAACAAATAATCTAATTAATCCGCTTAAATTTAAAAATTTGTTTCGATTTATCATATTAGATTAAAAAAAATTGTAATCAAATTGAATTCAAATTGATGGATTTTATCATCTATTATATCTGATCTATGCTAAATTTCTATAAAATTATAAATAAATACATATTTTATTTTATAATTTATTATATTTAAATATGATACATGTTATAATTATGTTATATTAATATTTCAATTTAAAAAATAAAAATCTATTTATAATAATTTAATAATTATATAAATATATTTCTTATTTTTTTTTTATTAGTTGTGAATACAAGTAATAAATTTTACTACAAATACAATAATTTAAAATTTAAATATTATGTATGTCATGTTTTATATTTTACAATATTTTATTAATAAATTTCAATATGAATTTAATTTTATCTTATAAAAAAATCCAATATATTATAATTAAGAATTGTTTAGATTGATTACATTGTCAAATCGTATTCAAATTAAAAATATTTAAACTCTATTCGGATCAAATTAGATTTGGTCAAAATAACAAATTTTGATCCGATGTTATAGGTATAGTTTTTAGGATTTACAAAGTTTATATAATGGCTCAATACACAAACTCTATGAGTTGCTCGCACGAGATCGACTAAGCCAACCAAATCCCATCCAACTCTCTTTCTTTAGATGTTACCATTGTCGTTCAACTTATCTCCCTTTCGTCGTGTTGTTAAACTAGTCTCATATGTGAGTTGTTGCTATTGTCATTATCTTCCATCTACTAAGTTTGAAAGTAAGATATTAAAAGGCTATAAATATCTTTATTGTCTTCATTTTTAAACTTAATTGACTTTTGATAGCCTATTTTTCAACCTCATCGGATATTTGGTATACTATTTGTGATATATTAGAGTTTTATTAAGTTCAAAATTATACCTATAAGGTATTAACTATAAATTATTAGATTAAATTGTACAACTTATAAAAAATAATTGATCATTTCGATATTGCACCATTTTAATTTCACATTTTATTTTATTTTAATTCTCTATTTATATATGCATAATTCAATATTTTTTATTTATCGGGTTAAATATTTTTTATGTCTAAAACACATATGATAATTTTTAAAAATATCTACAAAAAGTATAAGGTATCAAAAAAAAAATCCAAGATTAAATGGCATTAAATTATTTTACAGGAACTACATTGCACCTGCCTTTTGACGAGGACTTAATAATAATTTCAGTATTTTCTTCGTCGTCCATCTTCTTCCCCCACCCACTCTCTCTTGTTTTGTTTTTTCTCTTTTCACTCGTCCACATTTTCCAATAAACTCCTGGCCTTCCTTTTATTATAGGCTGGAGAGTTTCTATTATCCCTCTGGTTTGATCCAATGCCATCTTCAACTTTGTTGTCTGTCGAATCACAAGTTCTAAAGATTCAACCTTGGATTCGATTTTGTTGAGAGTGGACATCACAACTTTCACTATGTCTTGTTTGACTAAATCAAACAATAGGTCAAATGCCATAATTTAGCCCTTGGAAAATAAATCTCAAAATCAAAGTAAATCAAAGTAACTTCCAATCTAAGCAGTCAACGATAAGAGAGTTTGATAGGGTGGAAACAAAGCAAAGAATATGGAATTTTAGAAGATGAGATTTATGGGAAACAATTATACTTAGAGCAAAGATTGTATTTTACTCTTGTTTTCTTGAGAAACAAACACAACCCAGAATCCAGATTGAAGGCCTCGTCACTGAACAAGGCTATTATAAATAATGCAAGTCAAGTCGGGTAATGTGGATGAGTGGAGAGGAAGAGACAAATGGGAGGAGAGAGAGAGTAAGTAATCACGAAGATGAAGAAGAAGATACTGAAATTATTATCATGTAATCAACAAAAGTCACTTACATGCCTCACTTTTCTTAAATAATTTAACGAATCTTAATTATTGGAAATTTGTTAGTATCTCGTATATTTTGGTCACAACTACAACAATTTAACTATTTTGTATATTTTTGGAAAATGTTCCATGCATTTCAGGCATAAAATATAGTTCTTTTTTTTGTTTGTAAATTATTTTGCTACTTATTTTCTATTATTTTTTGTGATTTAACTACATTTCGTAACTTTTCATATATAAAGTTTTGTTTTTAATAATATGTTTTCTTTACTTTGTACGAAAATAAATATATTATTTTTAACTTTTTTTAATCGTGGATTAAAAGTAAAATTATATTGAATAATCAAATGAAATAATTTTTTGTTATAAATAAGTAGTCATATTATTATAATTTATTTTGATTAACTAATTCATTAAAAAAAATAAAAAAATACATTTTTCTTCCCATATTATTATTTTTATTTCATCATCTCAAATCTAAACATCTATCTTAAGCTTTAAAATTCATATTTTTATTTGAATGAATGAAACTACATGAATATTTGAATTTTTTAATTTTTTTTTAATAATATAATTGATTAAAATAAATTATAATGAAATAACTAGTCAATTACAATAAAAATAACAAAATGGAAAATTTTCATCAGGATTGTACTTTTTTTTCTCTATTCCGATTTGATTGCTTTGTGTTTTTTTTCTTCTTTCCTTTTTTAATTCAATCGGTTATGCATTTATACCTATTTGTAGTCTTTTGCTTTTCAATTTGTGTTCTTTATTGCAATGCTGTGTATTATTAGGATTTTGTTCTTTTCGTTTTTTTTATTTGTTTATGATTCAGGGAAATTTTTTTTTAATTTTAAATTCTTGTGCGATTTTTTATTTATTTTATAAGACATTCTTTTCTGATTCTTACTTGCAGATTCATCTAATGTTTGCTTGGTTGCACAAACATTCCTAATTTGTATCAAACTAACCTTAAATCTAATTTTTTAGATGTACCATATTTGTTATCTCTTTGTCCAGGAAAAAAAGAAGAATTAATATTGACTTCTTTAGAAAGGATCAAAGGTTCAAGAAGTTGGGCTTCCGAGATAAAATCACTCACACTTAGTAGTTGACGTTTTCTTCTCGGCAACAAGTAAAGATACTTTTGTTCTCTTTTCTATGCCATTTTGAATTTGCCATGTAAGTTAGAATTAGAGTTGTTTTATTTTGTACATTTTTTTTTACATCCATCGTTTATTTATTATATTTGTGTTATACTCTTTATTAATCAGATTATTTTATCTCTTTCAAATTGTTTTTAATAAAAATATATATTAATATTAAATTTCATTAACTTGAAATACTACATTGTATATTTTAAGAACAATGAATAATTTCTCTTATCTAAAATATGTTGGTTAATTAGTTTTTTGTTAAGTTTAAATCGTATTTGATGCTTTTAAATATATTTGATTACGTTGATTCTATGACTTTGAGGATATTACTTGAATTTATTAGTTTTAAGGGTTTGTTTGAATCAAAATTGCTGAAATTTTGGTCCTCTTAATTGCGTCTATTATTTTGTATGAAGATTATATGATATATTGTATTGAATTGGTTATGCGAATAGTGCATACGAAGTGTTTGATGAATTGCCAACTTGAATTCGTAAGCAAGTGAAGTACTCAACTTTTCATTCTGGGTTGTCTATATTCAATGCAAGCAACTAAGTCTTTGCAAAAGTCTGAATGATAACAGGCCTTATAGTGAGAAATTTGTAAGAGTCAGTTTTGTGTGATGAATGCAAACAAAGTACTATCTTGAAGATTATTCCCAATGAAATTAGGCATTGAGCATTGAAAAATTGCAAATAAGATTATATTTTCTTAACTTATAAATGTTGCTTTAAACTTCAAGCTGTATCAGAAATATCAACAACTCTTTAAATGTTATTCAGATAAATGTTTCTATGCTTATAATTATGGCATCTATTAGCAATGAGATAATGAAACTCCAGTCTAGTTTTGTTTTATTTTCTAAAGGTCCGTTGAGAACCGTATTTTTTTATATTTATAAGTATCACATGTTTTTCATTTAGATTAAGTTTTATCTTAATTATTAAATTTTATTATAGTTTTTAGAGAAGATAACTTATAGAAGGAAAAATCTTGATGTTTGTCGAAGAAAAGTATGTTAATTTTTTATTGATTGTATTGGGACTAGAGCTAATTAGTTAAGGTGACGTTTAGTTCGTGAAATGAAATCGGAATCGGAATGTAATGAAATGGAATGGAAAGGAAAGGAAACAATATTGTTTGATTTGACCACTGGAATCAAACTCGGAATCATGATTAAAGTGTTTGATTTATCACTATAATAAAATAGAAAAAAAAATGTAAATTAACTTAATACTCCTACATTCATCAAAATTTAAATAATGTCATTTAATTATTATTTTTTCGTCAGACAAAATACATTATTGAAATCATTATTTTTCTAAATAATTATTACTTAATTAAAAAGAAATATATTATTAAAAATATTATTTTTCTAAATAAGGTTTAGGGTTTTGAGGTTTGAGATTTGGGATTTAGGGTTAAAATTATTATTTTTCTAAAAAGGGTTTAGGGTTTTAGAATTTGAGATTTTGGATTTAGGGTTTAGAGTTTAGGGTTTTAGGATTTGGAATTTGGGGTTTATGGTTTAAGGTTTAGGGGTTTAGGGTTTTGGGATCTAGGGATTTGGGATTTAGGTTTTAGGGTTTAGGGTTTTGAGTTTTGGGATTTAGGGATTTGATATTTGAGATTTGAGATTTAGGGATTTGAGGTTTAGGGTTTTATGATTTTGGGTTTAGGGTTTAGGGTTTTAGAATTTGGTTTTAGGGTTTAGGGTTTTGGATTTTGGGTTTGGGGATTTGAGATTTAAGTTTAGGGTTATATTCGAGGTGAGGGTAAAATTGGAAAAAAAAGTTTAGATGAAATTTGAATCATGATTCCTAAAGGGATGAAAAGTAATTGTGATTTATTCTCTTTTAGTAATCGATTTCATCATGTCCCCCACATCCGTCCAACCAAACACACAAAATAAAAAAAATCAATTCTGATTCCTTTCGATTCCCTTCAATCAAACATCACGTAAGTTCTTACAAGTTAGAAACAACACTTAATGTATTTTATTTTGTATAGTTAGAAACCTACATTTTATTAATTATTAAGTTGAATATGTACTCGTCTTATATTTTGATATTTAGTAATTAAATTAAATTGTGTTTGTGGTGTAAGGTAATTATATGTTTAAAATATATGTATTTATGGTATTTTATATAAGAGGGGTAAATTTTTTTTATAAAAATATAATATATGATACATGTAGGAAAAATGTTTTCATATTTTTTTTTTAAATAAGATTTTGGGTATTTTTTTAAATAAGCTTTTGGGTACAAGTTGTACCTAAAAATACTAACGAAAAATTGTAACAGTAAACAATCAATTACTGTACCAATATATTTATGAGTTTGGTCACAAAAGTTTTAGCTACAATTATTAAGTACCATATAAATATTATAAATTTTCAAAATTATTACTATTACTTATAATTTTTTATACAATGTTATTTATATTAAGTAATATAAATAATTATCTTAAGTTTTATTTTTTATCATTTAAGTAATAAGTTATTAGTAGTTAAAATATTGATAATTATCTAGATTAAAAATATTTATCTTTTTTATATAAATTTATTTATCTTAAATAACATAAATAAATATCATTTTTTGGTTAATTATCCTAATATAAACAAAATAATAAATTATTAATAGTTAAAATATTAATAATTTTTTATATTATAATTTTTTGTCTTATTTTTAATGCAATTACCTATTTAGATAAATAATATAAGAAAGATTCTTAATTTATTATAAGTATTATTTTTTATTAATTAATTAATAAATTAAAAAAATTATTAATTTTACTTAAATTTAATTTTAAAAGTAATAATGAAAAATATTTCTAAAAAGATGTATCTTTGTTTACTTTCTTAACATATGAAGAAAAAATTTAAGAATTCCACAAATGTATGAGTTATTTTCTATTATTTCATTGTTATTGATTTTATTTTTTATATTTATAAGATGTAATTATAAAATTATTCTTATATTTATTGATTATTTTCTATTATTTACTCTCATTTTATTTCGATGATAGTAAATAAAACTAGGTAAAATACAATATATATATATATATATATGTGCGCGCGGGGGCCGTGTCTTCCAACATTAATGCTTCATGTCAAATCACTCTCCTAGTTTCCTTTTCAAACAAATTAAGCATCTTCTATAACTTATTATTTTAAACACGCACCTTTCCTTTTCATTTTCAGCCAAACCAAAAATTCTAGGACATTGAAACGTGTTGTGAAGTTTTGTGATGTTGATCCATTATAAAATTAATATATAATATATTTTTATATTATTTAGACGAGGTTTACTATCAATTTATTAATTAATAAGGGTCGTTTTATTATATTTTTGTTTTATATTATTTGTTTTTATTTCAATTTTAAGCGAAAATTTGTGCTTTTCATCACCAATACTATGCAAAAGTAAGTTTGGTTGGACGGTATTGGATCCATATGAATGTTCTTATTTTACATGTAGTTTCAAGAAATAAAATTATTATCTTAAAAATAATTTAATGAGAATTATTATTATGTTTGACATAAAATTACTACATGTTAATAATTTTAAGTGACACTATTCAAAGTTACTTCTTCTCAAAATTAAAAATTATTTACTTCTTTAAAATCACTAATAAGACATATTAAAATTTTGAAACTATTTCTTTCGCCAAACATCAAGTGATGTAAATTATTTGAAAGCAATCTAATTAAAATAAAAAGCATTTCCAAACGTAAAACTAAACTTTGCCATTTTTTATACTTTAATTCACTCATATTATGCCCTAAGATAATTGAATCTTTAGATTGTCACATATATATATATATATATATATATATATATTGATAAGTCCTAAACATAAATGCCCTACATTAAGTTTGAATTACAAAAATTCCATTTGTGTCCTTGTTTTACGGAAAGAAAAAAAAAACTCTTAAAAACATGATATGACACAGACATTCCAATGTTACATAGTAATTTTATATAAGACAAACGAGCTACAAAAGTATTTAGATATATAGATTTATGATCATTGACCATATTTTATTAAAAATAAAAAAAATGTTAGATTTATGATACATAAGTGATATTAAGTAATATAATAATGTAAATTATTTTTCAATTTTACAACAAAGGTAGAAAATCACTTGTATAAATTACACTAATAATAAAAATACTATTGATTAATATGAATATATAAAACTTAGTTATTGTATACTCAATAAATACGAAGAAATATAATTTGTGCAAGTAATTTAGAAGTATATTAATTTTTTGAAATGAATTATTTAAGTTTATTATTTTTTTCATGATAGTTTAATTTATTAGTTTTAAAAATTGACACCACACGTCTAAACGAGTAATTTTTATGTTTTTTTTGTTTTAAATTTTTATTTAAAAAATTGTTTTATTAATTATTATTTTTAAATACAATTGAAAAATAATATATATATTAGAAACCTAAAAATCTATTATTTGAACATATGGTACTCTAACTAATGAACTGTTGTGATCTTTATCTCATATAATTTATGCTAAAATTAATTTCAATTGTTATATCATATTATATCCTAAGGCTATTAAGTAAATTAAATGGTCAAGCAATTAACATTAAATAAGAAAACAAAGAAAAAAAATCTTAATAAAGCAAAATTAAACATATCAAAAGGAAAATTAAACACCCACCACGTAGTGTAGTTTTAACTGTTTTATTGGTTGGATATTTTTGTGTTTCCCTTAAAAAAAACAATGGTGCATAATCTTAGTGAGTTTTAACTTTAAAAAAGGGTATAAAATGTTAGAGGTGTTAAATGAATTATGTTAATTTAATTTAGTTTTATTTTAAATAAGTTATCATTTAATTTTTAAATGAGATAAACTGAAATCATTTTTAATTGAATTTAGCTTTTTTTGTGTGAAACTTATTATCATTATTATTTTATTAAATTCATTTAAATTGTTTTGAAATATTAATTATATTTATGTTTTTTTTATAAACTTTTAGACTTTTTAGATATAATATTAACTTTTTAACGAAGTTGTTTTGTTATTGTTTTTTATTGACTCATGTTGATAGGTTTATTGATGATAAACAGATTGATTTATGATATTCATTTTTATAATATAATTACTTTTATTTATGTCTTTTGTTGGATTTCACTTTAAGTGTTTATTATATTATTATTTTTAAAATATTATGTAAAATAACATTTTTAAAATTTATAATAACATCTAATAATATTAAATAATATCTAGTCATTTAAAGTAAAATGATGTGATTGACTTTTTTTAATAACAAAAGTATATAGATTGATATAAAATATATTATTTTTGTTATTTTCTTGATATTTTTAATATTGTATTGTGATGTGATGTATGTTATAATTAGTTAAATAAAACGAATTGATTGTTAATGATTCAAGTTTGTTGATTAATTAAAAAATCAATTTTCTAATAAAAAAAATTATGTTGTTCGGCCCCAAAATACGTTTAGTAAAAAAAAATTAACCAAAAAAATGTCCAATAAAAAAAATATGTTATCAATATGTTTTGTCAAAAAAATACTCAAAAAATTATTAAACGAGTCATTAAATTCATGAGCCAAATGAATTGGATGTTTTTAACCCATAAATTTAATGTGGTAACTTTAAATTAATTTAAATGGACTTAACAACTCATTTAACCTCTATATAGATATTGAAATGAATATGAAAAATACACGAAAATAGATATTAATTGAAAAAATCATTTAATTAAATGATATAATCCTCTTTTTTATATCAATTTTCATTTTTAATTTATTTTCACATAGTGTATATATTTTTGGTATATTTAAAAATATATGTGGTTTGTATGTTTTAAAGTGTGGATTATGTATTTTTTTTCCGGATAACACAAAAAACATGTTTTTAGAAACCAAATGGCAAATTGGATGAATAATTAGATCTTACAAAATATTAGAGTAAAAAAATAATTACTTTTAATAATTTTTACACATAATCCATATCCGGCCTTTATATATCTGGCAGCATGTATTCATCAATAAGATTGGGAAAAATATATAGTAGCCAAAAATTAAGCAATTTTGCATAGATTGTGATGCTTTGTAGCTGAAGAAGTTCCAGGCGAAACAAGTTCTAGATGATTAGTTTATTTGCAGTTTTGATGAAAGATATGAAGAACCATCTTCCAAACGTTGAGCGACGTGAAATGAAATTTTTTGTGAGTGATCAAGTATCTCCTTTTTCAGAAAATTTCTCGTATTCTTCTTATTTTATGAATATCAATTTGAAAATTAAAGAATATATATGTTTATTTTCCCAATGAACTCACCAATTATTTTACACATATAAAAATAGATAAAAATGCCACAAAAATGTATTAAATTAGATTATTTATATCATTTAATCATTTAAATTATAAGTAATTTTATTTATTTTTTAGAATTAGTTTATTTATGTAATATGGTTCCTTATTTATTTGTCTAACTTACAAATTATTTTGAGTGTTTTTAAAAAATAAAAATATCATAAATATTTTTAAATTATATTATTTGTATCATCTTATATCTTAAATTATAAATATTTTCATTTAATAACTCATAAATTATTGTTTATAATTCTCATTATGTTTTCATTTACACCATACTAACTTTTATATATACATATACATATATTAGTTAAAAACTAGTACTTTATTTTATTTCTTTTGAGTTTATATTTGATTAATTTTTACAGCTTGTTTCAAATAATATTTTTTTATTATGAAAGTAAAATTCATTAAAATTCAAAATTTTAAATTAATTAAAGATAGTTATTATAAAAATTATTTAAAAGTACTACATTCTTTAGGATTATGAGTTTTTTTTTATTTAAAGGAGTTTAGCTTTATTTTTTAACCAAAATTTAAAATAAAATATAAAAAGATATTATATATATTTACATTAAAATATAAAAATATATTTACTTCTGATGTAAACTTTTATATATAACATAAATTTATATATATAACATTTAATATTTTATTAGTATGGTTTGGTCTTTGCTTCGTAATTTTTAAATGGAAGGGTACAAATATCACAAAGATTTGATATTATTTTTGCTTAATTGTTAGATTCAATTCCAATTCTATAATTAGTAACAAAAAAAATTATATATCTAAAATTTAGGATTATTTTTAAATAATTTAACACAATATTATTAATTGTTGTTTTATAACTACTTAATTCAATTTTTTTTCATATATACTATGTTGGCAAACTAGAAAAACTACAATTGATGCACAAATGCAGGAAATTTAAGAAAAAAACAAAAAAATAAATAAAAAGTATAGTACTTAATTTGATATTAAAACTTTAAAATAAAATAAATTATAAATAAATTTTTCTTAAACAAATAGAGAACGGTAAGAGCAAAAAAAATATATTTGTTACAAGTTTGAGATAAATTTTAGATGATGTAAATAAATATAATTAAATTTATATAAAAATATATTAGTTATAATTATTACTATATCAAAGTGTTAAAAACTATAGGATAAATAGAGTGAAAATTAAAGAAAAGCAAAAGCAAAAAAACTATGTTAGACATCACAAATTATAATATTGGTATTAATTAATATGTATATTTGAATCGGATAGAAATATTGATTTGTCGGGTCTTAATTGGTACAAAATCCGACCAATTAGTGTATCTTGTCTCAACTTCAGACATAACATTTTCCTGAAAATAATGGAAAACAAAAGGCTGCCGATAGTAAAGTTGCAGTGATACAAATCAGAGCCATCTGCCAACTTAACATAGCCACAGATGACATATGACAGATGTCGGGAAATAATTACATAGCTCTAAGTTTCTGACTTGTACGAAAGGAACCCACCAAATTCTGTCACAATTGGGACAACATTATGTTACAATTTTTAAAAATTATAGACATCTCTTATAATTTTTATTAAAAATTAACTACTCATTGTTATTAATAAATAATTTTATAGTTATTTATAATTTATATCTTAATATTATTATATTAAAAATTTATTAATAAAAATTAACTACTCATTGTTATTAATAAATAAATTTATAGTTGTTTATAATTTATATCTTAATATTATTATATTAAAAATTTATTAATAAATTTATTAATATATTTTAGAGTAATTTTTATATCATAAAATATAATACAATTGCAAATAATAAGATAAATAATTATCAATTAAAATAATATAATTTATTTTTTTAGTATAAGTTAATTATCATTGATAATATCACAACTTAATTTTTGGTAAATAAAATTTTGATTGAATAATATTATCAATTCTTTAATTTTTATTGATTTTATACTCTAATTATGTAATTTTTCTTTAAATTTAATAACTATTTTTTATAGATTATATACTTTAATTAATCTTTTAGTTTTTATAGATTGTAAGCATTAATTTTTTTAACTTTTATTTCTTAAGATTTACTACAATAACTTTTAATTTTGATAAGATGAATTTGTATAAAAATATATTTAATCTAACTTTATTTTTAAATTAAATCCATCTCTAACTCAAATATGATCATATTATAACATTTGTGTGTTTTTTTTTCAAAATTAAACACTTAAAATCCTAAATTCTAAATCTCTTCAATAAATAACTAGAAATCACTAATATGAACCTAATAAACAAAAGAATAAAATATGTATTACATTTACAGGATATCAAATGTGTGTTTTCAGTGTAACTTTTTATGTAGAAGAAATAAAATTAAAAAAATAAAAAAATGATTAAATATTTATTTAATTTAATTAACAATAAAATTAGATAAATATAATTTTAAGTATCATATACATCATTAGTTAGATTAATTACCCATAATAACGAATTTACAAAATAAATATTTTTAGAAGTTAAAAATTTCTTTTCATTTTTATTATATTTTGTATTTGATTTAGTAGGTTGTTTGTTCTATTAGTTAGATTTTTTATTTTTTTATTTTTAATGAAAAAATTGTCTAATTCATAAATTAACTTATTATTAATTATTTAATATTCGTTGAAAACATAAATTTTTCTAATCAAAATATTTATCCTTTTTTAAATAATTCACTAAAAAAGAATATATCTAATATATTTTTTAATGTAATAAAATTAGATAATATCTATTTTTATGAGTTTTTCTTGGTATCATGTTCATAACGTAATATTTAATAATCCCAGTCATTTGCTTGTTGTCCAATAATCGCAGTCATTTGCTTGTTGTCCAATTCGTTTTTTTACCAGCCTTTGTCGTTTTGTTGATTTTTTATTGGACGAAACATATATATATATAATATTGATATTGGTTATTAATGTATTATTTTTATTTTTATATATTAATCTTCCTGCGTCGCTTTCAAAGTTGCTTTGCGAAATCTTTTTCAAAATCTAAAGCAAGAAGAAACAAAATTAAACTTGTCACTTTCAAAGACTCGTTGGATTTGGATGTTTTTGTTTTTTTGGGGTTTTCTAAAAAAATTGAAGTCTTCAAATATAATAATAAACTCAAGTCTATATCATGATCTGACAAGGAGGAAAAGTACAGAGCATGTGCATGGGTTTTGCTATTCTGTGGTATCTTCCTACTAACTTTAACAAATGAATCCTTTCATCGGATTAAATGGTGCACATACATTGATATTTTTTATATATATTTTATGTTTTTAAATTTCTTTTAATAATTTAATTTAATTTAATTATTAATATTTTTTGTGTGGGTTAAAGTGGGTGACATATTTGATAAAGGTGTGGAGATAATTTAAATAAAAATAAATAAAAGAAATGATCAAAACAATTGGATTTCGGAAATTACCAAACAAGATTCTTAAAAGCTTTAATCTTATCAATGATTATTTTTGTGTAAAATTTTAAAATTTATAATATTATTGAATATAATTTAATTAATAATAATTTAACATTAGATACTTAAAACGTTCAAATAACCAATTCAATGTATACAATTTAGACTTTGATTTTTTTAGTAAAAAAATATATAACAAATTATATTATTATAATTAAATTTATAAATAATATATATTGAAATTATTCCATGTCTAAGTTTTTGTTGTTCATGAATAGGTTCCAATTAGAAAAAACATATAATAGAATTTCTCATTCATCTCATACAGATAAAGTTAGGTTTTAACTAGTAGAATGAAAACTTAATATCATGGTAATACTTATAGAATATTAAATCTAAAAAATAATGATAATATTTTATTATATTTATTTAAGTAGTATAATTAAAATAAAAATTAAATTTATAAATTTATAAATAAATTTTGACTTTTGATAAGTGTGTAAGGAATGATTTTTTATAACTATTCACGAAATACTTTTAATTCTTTTAAAACTAACAATCAAATTAACTTAAATTGTGAAATTAGAATTATATTCATTATCATTATTATTTTAAAAAAATATATTAATTTTTCATTATATATTAACAAAAATGTATATTATATAGAACTATATCTCCAACAAGATAACTATTTATTTTTTTAAGTTGTAAATTTTTGTTTGAAAAAATGGGAAAAAGCCAAAGATAAAATTATACTCATTCTGTTTTTACATATTTCATCTCCCATTGTTCAACTTTAACAAGATTATAAAGTTTTTTATAAGTAAAAAAAATTAATTATATTGACATAATAATTTATTTTATTTTCGCATTAAAAATATATTAAATATATTAAGTACATCTTAATATTATTATTAGATAAATATTTTTATAAATAATATCATTATTATTAAAAAATTAAGAAAAACATGACCATAAAATAGTTAATAAGTGAAAAATGATTATTTAACTATTATTAATTTTGTTTCAATAACCAACAGTTATCTTGTTTTGAACAGCTACTTTCGTGCATTTTAAGATAAACAGTTTTATGTTCAAGTTCAAATATATAATATTAGATGAATTCTATTTATAATAAATTAAAAATAACATATTATATTAATTATATCTAATAAAAGATATCACATTAACTATGATAATGATATATCAAAATATTATGCCTAAATCCATCCCATGTGTCTTACTTATCTCCTACCCTAATAGCTAGCCGGTAAAAGTTTAAGAAGTTAAATTACTTTATATCAAAAAAGGATATTCTTCTGTAAGAGTTTCTCTACCTGTATGTTTGTTTTATTTATATTTTTCTTATTTTTTTTTAATAAAAACACACGTTGTTTTTTCGTAGATATTCATATATGATATTATATGTTATACTTATAAGAGTAAAATTTATGTTCTATTATTAATATAAATATTTGTCTAAATATGTAGTATAGAAGATAATGAAGATTATAATATCGTATTAATATTTTATTTTTTTAAAGTATGATCAATATATAAATTAGATCAAAAGACAATTTATTTTATAAAAAAAAAATACAATAAAATGGAAGATAAAAGGTTAAGGTTATCTTTTTGTATTTAAGAATATTTTTAGTTTTGATTTAACAATTTTGATTATTGATATATTCAAATTAATGATTTTTTTAACTAAATTATACATTTTGATATTCAACAAAATTATATTTTATAAAAAAATAAAAAATAGAGAATTATACTACGACACCATTTTACTAGGGATGGGTGCTATTTGGATTTGGTCAGTTTTGATCTAAAATACTAATCAAATTTACATATACTAATTTATTAAATAAAAACCAAAATCAACTTATGAAATGTCACTAATAAAATATTTAACAAATTTATTTATGTTAATTTGTGGTTTGAAAATACTTATTTTTAAGTGAATTTAAATAATATTTATGTTTAATCTATAATTTAGTTAAAAATTATATATTAACATTTAAAATATAATTAAACATTAGTTTTAAAGTGAAGAGTAAGTAAATTGTTAAGAAAAAAATTAGATTTTTTATTAATTATAGTAAACTTTTTTAAATATTTATATAAGAGAAAAATAATATAAATTGTTTTAACTTTTTAAATTATATAAATTTTTAATTAAAAATATAACTTTTTGAAATATTAACTCATTGGATTTTTATGTTTTTAAAATTAAGATTAATTTATTTAAATTTATAAAATATAAAATTAGTTTGGATGAGACTCACTTTAGTTCGAAAGGTTGGTTTTTCCTTATCATGTCCACCCTACGTTTTACCATCATTAACGACGCCGTTGGACTTTTTCCATCGACCATTTCCTTGATGAAAAATAAAATTGGTAATTTCTTGGCCCCAAAATTCTCTCTATTCTTCTTCCAGTCGCCTATTCGCATTGCACATCTTCTCCCTTTTCCTTTTTCGTAATTTGAACTCGTTCCTCGCACAAAATCTCTGTATTTTGCTGAATCGACTCGGCCTTCCCTTTGATCTCAATCGCCTAAATTTCCCCGTTTCACTCTCTCTCTCTCTCTCTCTCTTAACCCCGTAGAAAGAGCCGTACTGAAATTAGTTTGCCACCTAAGCCCTAAACCGAGACCCTCACCAGTTTCAACTGTGAATTGGCTTACTACTTCATACAATTGAAGATCTGGGTCCTGATCTAGGGTTTTATACGGTTTGAATTTCGCGCATCTAGGGTTTTTCTGGTGGAATTCGACTTTGGATTGATGTTTCTTTTCAAGGACAAAGTTTGGATCGACTCAGAAATCAAGGAAGATGAAGGGTTATGCATGGGTTGGGAGGTCAGACTTGTAAACAGAGTCGGCACATGTGGCCGGTCCCTCATTCGCCCGTCGCAACTGTAGCTTCTAACGGTTCTCACGTACCCGATTTCTTCTCCAAAGTATATATCTTTTGCTTATGTGTACGTGTACGCACGGGCATATGCTTAAGACTGTTTAGATAATAATACCTAATTATGCATCCCTTAATCTAGCATAGACAATTATGTATGCGTTGTTTCAATTGTGGGTTTCTTGCTCGTGTATATTTCAGCTTTTAATTATGGTTGGTTGTTTTGACGACATCCTTCTTCATGTCATACTTTCTGTATGTTTAGTTTCGATTCAAATATGTCACCACTGTGTGCTACTTCTGATTCCTTCCCCTCATTATTCTCGTTGTAGTAATGTCTTTTTTAGATTTTTTTTATGAAGTAGCCAACGAGTTTGCTGATTCAGAGGCTATTTCGAATATGGCTTTAGATTCTTTTGCGAACTATTGTAAATTTCTAGTAAAAGTTTAAATACCTCAAATGATTATTGAATGAATATATTTCTTGTTCATAAAAAAAAAAGAATATATTTTCTCGTTCTTTTTTCATTTTATATTTTGAATGAATGATTGATGCAAGTACTTTATTCAGTTCTCTTGAGAAACTATGGTTTCAAAAAATTTCCTTTTCAGGAATGACCAAAACTAATATTTTTCAGGATTAGACTGCCTCTCTTTAGCGTTAATACCGAATTGAAACATTTCTTCTTTCCTCCCATTGTTTGTTTTTTTGGGGGGGGGGGGGGAATGGATTATTTCAATTTCTTCATATTGGCTCTCTAAATTTCATTCTGTTTTATTTTTGATGAACTTGATGATTTTCCCTGCTTTGTGATCTTACCTTTTCTTGATTTATTTCGGTGCAATGAATTAGGATGGACGCAAAATTCGAGTTGGTGATTGCGCACTTTTCAAGCCGCCCCAGGATTCTCCTCCTTTCATTGGAATAATTCATAGCTTATCGTTATATAAAGAAGACAGCATCACTTTAGGTGTCAATTGGCTTTATCGACCTGCTGATATAAAGCTTGCAAAAGGAAATTTGCTAGAAGCTGCCCCAAACGAGGTGTTCTATTCCTTTCACAAGGATGAGATACCTGCTGTATCGTTACTCCATCTGTGTAAAGTCGCATTTCTTGGTAGAGGTGTTGAACTTCCTACAGGGGTATCCTCATTTGTTTGTAGACGGGTGTATGATATTGAGAACAGGTGTTTATGGTGGTTGACTGACAAGGATTACATTAATGTTAGTATGAACCTCATTTTCAGCTTCTATTTGCATGTGGATGGTAACTCATTCAATGGATTTTTAATCATGAACTCTTTTTGTAATGTAGGAACGACAGGAAGAAGTAGATAAGTTGTTAGACAAGACAAGGATAGAAATGCATGGGGCAGTGCAGCCAGGAGGGCGATCTCCTAGACCCTTGAATGGTCCATCATCATTACAGTTCAAATCAGGTTCAGGTAGCGTACAGAATAGTACATCCTCTTCTTTACAGGTTAAGGGAAAGAAGAGGGAGCGAGGTGAGCAAGGCTTAGATTTTGCTAAACGCGAACATCTTTCTAAAACAGAGGATGGAGAGTCTGATCATTTTGGATTAGAAAACATGTTAAAATCTGAGGTTGCTAAAATAACAGAGAAAGGAGGGCTGGTAGACTTTGAGGGAGTTGAGAGGCTTGTCCAGCTCATGCAACCTGACAGTGTGGATAAAAAGATAGATTTGGTTGGAAGAATAGTGCTTGTTGATGTGATAGCAGTGACTGATAGGCTTGACTGTCTGGGACAGTTTGTCCAGCTTCGTGGATTGCCTGTATTGGATGATTGGCTTCAAGAAGTCCATAATGGGAAAGTTGGTGATAGTGGCAGTGCCAAAGAAAGTGATAAATCTGTTGAGGAATTTCTCTTGGCATTACTTCGTGCTCTGGATAAGCTGCCTGTAAATCTTTCTGCTCTGCAGACTTGTAATGTTGGCAAGTCTGTAAACCATTTACGTTATTATAAAAATCCTGAAATTCAGAAGAAAGCTAAGAGTTTAGTTGACACATGGAAGAAGCGTGTTGCAGCTGAGATGAATATGGATGATGGTAAGACTGGGTCAGATCGTTTTGTTTCATGGTCTAACAATAACAAGACTGCTTCTTCAGAGGTTTCTCAAGTTGGGAGTAGGAAAACTGGAAGTTCAACTGAGGTTGGGAGTAAGAAAACTGGAAGTTCAACTGAGGTTGGGAGTAAGAACTTGGTACAGCATGCTGTATCTAAAACTATGCAAGTTAAACACATCACTGGGGAAGTTCCCAAGACATCTGCATCTCCTGGAGCAACCAAACTGCCGACTTCATCAGCTGGTATTGCCTTAAATGATCAAAATTCCAGAACGTTGGTGGTTGCTGGGGGCTCAGATATTCCATTATCCTCAATCAAGGAGGAAAGGAGCAGTAGTTCTAGTCCGTCTCAGAACAACAGCCAATCCAGTGATCATGTGAAAACGTTGGGCTCTTCTTGCAGGGAAGATGCGAAGAGCTCAACTTCTGTTTCTCCGCGCGTTAAAAATACATCTAGTAATGCTTCCCGCCACCGGAAGGCAGGCAATGGTCCTCATGGATCTGCTATTTTTGGAGTTCAGAAGGAAACCGTGTCAGCAAAATTCAATAATCCGGGTAAAAGTCATCATTCTGAAAAGTCGTCAGCAGCTGGGGTATCCCATGAGAGGCCAATTGAACTTCCCCTTCCTGATCATGGAAATAATCGCCTAATTGTTAGTTTGCCAAATACTGGTTGCAGTCCTGCACGATGCGTGTCTGCTGGCTCTTTAGAAGATGAAGGTGTATATGGCAGGGTATCTCCTCCTGGTGAAAAGTATGTTAACCACGAGAAAAAGCACAAGGGAAGAAGTGAGGCTTTTCGCCCTAGTGTGTCTTCAGATGTAAATTCAGATTCATGTCAGGTCAGGGATGGATTGACTCGTTTAGAAGAAGGTGAAGTGCCATCTGTTTGTGGTGAGTGGCACAAGGCTAGTGAAGGTGGTGAGAGATCCGTGGAAGTATCTAAAGCTGCAGGAGCATTGCCAAAAATAGCTTCAAGGTCAGGAAAATCTTATGAGGCATCATTGTGCTCCATAAATGCTTTAATCGAAAGCTGTGTTAAGTTTTCTGAAGCTAATGTTTCTGTTTCACCCGGGGATGATGTTGGCATGAATCTGCTTGCTAGTGTTGCTGCCAGAGAAATATCTAAATCCAATAATGCATCTCCATCTGGTTCTCCATGTATGGATTCACCTGTGCCTGAGGTGTCTGGTTTAGGCGACAATGATAAGTTGAAGCAAGTGGGTGAAGAAGCTGTCCTAGCTCAATCTCAATCTCAATCTCACGTTGATTGTAATAGCTCTGCTTCAACTTTGGAGCTGTGTAAGGCAGGTGATTTTATTCAGAGTAAGGTTGAAACAAGACATCTTGTCAGCCATTCACCTACTAATAATTCCGGAGAAACTAAAGGCACTTCAGCTTTGGTTAAGGAAAGAGCAGGAGGGCACAGTACACAATTGGATTGTTCTTCTGGTTCACCGCAGAATGTAGATGCCCCACCCTTGGTTTCTGATATGAAACTTGGTGACCCATGTGATGCTTCTATAGCCTCCCTTTGTTCTGGTAAAGAGAGCTTTTCAGAAGCTGAGGGAGTGAAACAGGTTGATGAACAAAGAAAATCAGGATCTAGTTGGGCCAAGACGAACAACATTTCTGACTCTGAGCTCAAAACTGAAACTCCTTTACCTGAGAATTTTAAAGAAGATAATGCAGATGAAAGAACTAGAGAGGATTGTACATCAGTTGCAGCTGAAGCAGCTGCTGGAAGCGCAGAGGTCGATACACACTCTGAAAAACCAATCTGCTCTACTTTAGACGTGGTTATTAAAAGCCAGAATTCTAAGAAAGAGTCTTCTAATGATATAGTGAAAGAGCTCAAGTCATCTCGTGTTTCCGAAGGTGATGTTGATCCGTTTGTGAGGAAAAATGATAATGTGCTTCTTTCTGCTTCTGGAAATGCTACTGACGTAGAGTTCACTGGAGAAAAGGTGGATGATTATAAGGCTGAAGGTCATACTGAGCGGACCAATGAACAGACAGGGGACATTTGTCCTGCTTCAGAGCAAGATGATGAACCTCATTTCCAAAGCAAACTGAAAGACACTGTTGTTTGTTCAGAGCCTGTTTCCCATGATGGTTCACCCTCTATTCCTTTGGTTAGAAAAGAAAAGCATGAAGATTCTATCCAGCAGAAATTATCAAGTGAAATGATGGAAGAGCAAGTGTCCTCCAGTGTGAGTGCTTCTGGTCCAGATGCTTCTGCAAAACTGGATTTTGATTTAAATGAAGGTTTTCCTGTTGATGATGGGAGTAACGGGGAGCTTCCAAAAGCTGGAGATCCTGGAACTTCGTCAGATGTTTGTTTCCCTTGCTCATTACCTTTTCAGATTTCCTCCATATCTAGTAGCTTTCCAACTTCAATTACTGTAGCTGCTCCTGCAAAAGGTCCGTTTGTACTTCCCGAAAACCCTTTGCGGAGTAAAGGTGAACTTGGGTGGAGGGGTTCAGCAGCTACAAGTGCATTTCGACCTGCTGAACCCAGAAAGAACTTGGAAATGCCTCCCAGTACTAGTGAACCAATTGTTGATACCTCTACTGACAAGACAGGTAGAACTCCTTTGGACTTTGACCTGAATGTGCCAGACGAAAGAGCTTATGAGGATATTGCTTCCCAAAGTGGAACTCATGGGTTTTTATCTCAGTCTCAGTCTCATGATCGTGGTGCTGGAGGTCTCAATCTGGATTTGAACAGAGTTGATGAGAATCCTGATGCTGGGCCATTTTCTTGTAACAACACTTCTAGAATGGAAATTCCTTCTTTGTTTGGTAGATCATTATTATCTGGTGGGTTTTCTAATGGTGGGATTAATGCCTCAAGAGACTTTGATCTAAACAATGGGCCAGGTCTTGATGATGTAGTCACTGAAACAGCTTCGCACACCCAGCCTTTAAAGGCCAGCTTGCCTTTGGCTACACCTGTTTCTGGCATAAGAGTGAGCACTGCTGAATTTGGAAATGTTTCACCGTGGTTCCCAGGAAACAGTTACTCAGCCATCACTTTTCCTAAAATATTTCCAAGTCGGACAGACCAAAGTTATGTTGCTCCTGCCAGATCACAGCGGGTCCTGTGTCCTGGTAGCACCCCATTTGGTCCTGAAATGTACCGGGGACCTGTTCTGTCGTCCTCCCCTGCAGTGGCATTTCCACCTACTCACTCATTTCAATATCCTGGGTTTCCTTTTGAGACCAGCTTTCCTTTGTCATCACACACGTTTTCTGGTGGTTCAACAACATATATGGATTCTTCCTCTGGTGGAACACTTTGCTTTCCTACAATTCCCTCACAGCTGGTAGGACCTGCTGGTGTTCTCTCATCATCCTTCCCTCGTCCCTATATGATGAGCCTTCCAGGTGCTGCTAGTAATGTTGTTCCTGATGGTAGGATGTGGACCAGTCAGGGTTTGGACCTTAACACTGGTCCTGGGGCCACTGATACTGAACGGAGAGATGAAAGGCTACCTTCTGGGTTAAGGCAGATTTCTCTTCCGACTTCACAGGCCTTAAAAGAGGAACAGATAAAGATGTTTCACGTTGGTGGTGTATTGAAGAGAAAGGAACCTGATGGTGGGCCGGATGCAATAGATAGAATTAGCTACAAGCAACACTCATGGCAATAGAATTATGGTGGAATGGTGCAAATCTGGGGTGGCCTGGTGAGCCTGCGTTCATTTATAGCTCTTTTCTTCATTTTATTTCTTTGATACTTCACTCATGGCAATAGTGAAACTGGCTTATTCTGTATGATTTATGGGATGCAGTGTATCCTTGAACTGTAACCACACTTTTATTACTTGTGTTAATCCTTTGATTGATGATGTTTTTGTAGCTCTTCGGGACTCGGCGGTGTTCATTTGATGGGTTTGCTGTTAAAGGCCAGATGCAAAGGCTCATTACTGCCAAACATAATGCCATTCCTGATACTGCCTCTTAACATTGGAGAACCATTAGGGCCCTTAGAAGAAGTTGTACCGATTGAATCT
Source organism: Hippophae tibetana (assembly GCA_037013495.1). Taxonomy (NCBI): domain Eukaryota; kingdom Viridiplantae; phylum Streptophyta; class Magnoliopsida; order Rosales; family Elaeagnaceae; genus Hippophae; species Hippophae tibetana. Next base: position 4,309,224 of record CM072812.1, read on the forward strand.
TCTCTAACAGATTGGCCTCTTCAGTTAAGTTTCCTGTGTAGATATCTAACTCCTGGAAGAAGAAAAAAAAACTTTGATGTGCTGGCCAAAAACTAGAATTCCATTCAGATACATCACCACCTGGATCCTTCGTTTTGAAGGTGAGGATTGGATGTAGGGACTTTTTCAGACTGAGGTGGGTTTTCATCCTTTGTCATACCTCCCCTCCCTCTTCCCTCATTTCAGTTGTTAAATATATAGAAATAATTCTAGTATTGGTTGTTGAATTTGGTTGCTTAAAATCAATGAGGTTTATTGATATTTTGCGCAGGCTGTCTTGTTTTGTATTTTCTTTGACTGTAAGTGATGATCAGAATCCTTACAGAAATTGTGGACTCACTGGACCTGGTCTTGTAAAACTGGCCGTGCGGCTGAGTGGGTTTAATTTTCTAATGAGCCCAAGGATTCTGTGTTTAACTTGATGCACTGTTGTGGGGAGTAGTTCATTTATCCAACACAATGTTATTTGGCCAATAACATGGGTAAATGAGACTCTGATGTTCCTTTTTTCGGTTGATGAGATATTTGCTTCTGTTCTCCTAGAGGAGTAACATTTTGAAATGTTGTGCTTAGGTTAACTCAGATTATTTGCAAAAATATATCAGATTTCAACTTTATTTTATACGTCCATTTAGCCTTAAATGTAGTACTAGACAAAACTGAACGAGTTTGGTTTTCTTGTGCTAAAGAATTTAGTTGTTTAAATATCGGATGCATTTTTACTAATTCAGCAAAAGAAACAATATTAGAGTTGAATATACAAGAAAAGTTATATAGTGGAGTGGGTCCCTCTCTCTCTCCCTCATGGGTTCGATTGATACCCTCTACAAGTTGCTGCATTGTAATTTTCTGCATTATAACCAGAATCATTACCAGCAAGAAATGTCCGAGTTCTGGAGTTTATTTTTATTATTTTTTCATTTATTTGCGTCAAGCTTTTGGGGCCATTCAAGACTTATTCATATTATTGCTCAACAAAAAACAAGAGTTTATGAGGAATACATTTTTGCTATGCTACTTATACGTGTAATTGTTTTGCTATGTTATTGATACTTGGTCATATTTTACATATGAAAATTTATCCATCTTTCATAAAGTAGTCTAATGAAACCCTTTTCATGTTTGGTTTTTGAATTAAAGATGTTTTATGTTTGGTTTTTGAATTAGAGATATTTTATTTATGAATCAATGTAGATTATAACTCCTAACCTTACAATCTAATGGTGAACACAACAGAAAAAATAAGACCTAAAATTATAAGATTTTGTTTATTGTTTATTTATAAGTTTAATTAAATATGTTATTGAATTATGTATTAAGAATATAATGTAAGAGTAAGATAATAAATTTATATATTTTCGTCTTCATAGAAGTGAGGTATTACACACTCTTTCAAGGCATTTATTTCTAGGCAAACTTCTTGGTTGTTTTTTCACTCGTATCTTTTTTATCCCTGAGTGGTCATTTAGGGGTCTTAGTTGCTGATCTAAGCAGTACAGAAAAAGCGTGTCTATTAACTTAATGGAGATGGTTTTACTTCGTCGGATATTCATTTTGAGTAAATGAGAATGTAATAATCATAAACTATGGTCTTGAAAAAATCACTAATGAAATACCACGTTTAGAAGTCCATTTATTTCAAAATTTAGACAAAAATGAAATTGTGATGTTAGGATCTTGGTTGGAAATGTGATATTTTAGTAGGTAAATTAATGCCTTAAGTGGTGAAAGAATCATCGTATGCTCTGAAAAATAAAAATAGATTATTACGAGCCATACTTGGTATTCAAGTATCTAATTCAAAGAAAACTTGTTTAAAACTACCTATAGATACTAGAAGTCGAGTTATTGATGTGAGATTGATCCATAAAAGGGTGAGCTTTATTTATAATCCAAAAATGATTCTTGCATATATTTCACAAAAAATAATAAATTAAAGTGGGTGATAAAATAGAGATAGAAATAAGGATATTATTTTCAAAATTTTACCTAGACATGATATGCCTTATTTGCAAGATGGAGGCTCATTGATATAGTCTTTAACCTAGACAAGATATAACTTATTTGAATGTAGAACAATTTTTTGAATGCTTGATGGGATTATGCTATATCTTTTAATAGTTAGATCGTTCAGATATCTTTCAATAGCCTATGATATTTTAGTATAATAGTTATATGACAAGTAGATCTTTTTATTAGATAACCCTAGCTACAAGCCCAGGTTTTAATTTTTTCATAGTGGTGCCTTCGTTGACTTCAACATTACTAATGATTAAAGTTGATTTTTTAAAACCCATATTGTGCTTAGCATTTACTACTATAGAATAAACCAATTTTAAAATGGGATAACATGCTCGATTGGGCATGAGTTCTAGTATCCTAAGTGTTTCTTCATAAGAACGTCCACAAATCTGATGAATTCCTCTTCGTGTTTTATCAATAGATATTTTTATGTATTGACTTAAAATAGATACTTTTGTGTTATGATTTTTTCTTCTATTTATCATAGGGTTCATCTCTTACTTATAAACGATTATTATTTATTAATATTTCTATTAAATTTTATTATTTATTATATTAAATAATAAACTAAAAACGATTATCATTTTTTGCATGTCCCAAAAACTTAAAAGTAGGTACAAATTCTCCTAATTTATGGCCTACCATACAATATGTTATATAAATGGGCAAATGCTCATTTCCATTACAAGTAGCTATGATAGGTATAATGGTAGACACCCAAGACCAAATTACTATTAATGTAGATTCTTCTTTTTGAAAAATCAAAACCTCTTCCTAAACTCTACAAGTTTCTTCCAAAGCATATGGCTTTCTCGGTGTAGATGATAATATCTATACAACTCAAACATATATATCGTAGAATTGAATTCTTATATAGATCATATAATTAGGAATCAAAATCTATTGAATCACTAATGTTATGATCTTTTACATCCTAGGTCTTTATGTTCCTTCATCTGACTTATGTTATTCATTGAACATTTAGACCGAATAACTGTGAAATTACGTTGATACTTTCACATATTATGGGTTACGTAGGAGATGTCTCTATTTTTCTCCTTAGAATCCTTAGAATTATCATTGCTTGATAGAATAATGAGGCATAAAATAAAAAAATAGAACGATTCAGACTAGTCATACTATATTTTATTTTATCATAATTAGTGATAAATAAAAAAGAAAGAAATAATAAGTTCATTCTTTTTTGACAAAGACCCATACCCAAATTCCCTAGCCTAGCTTAGAGTTCGTAATCCTGATCATTATTTTCCTACCCTCAAAGGGAAAGGTCCTTCCCTTTTTGGCCGATTGTGTGCGAAGATGAATTCAAACCCCCGACATCTTGATTTGTAGCCACATGTTCTAATCCTTTGAGCTATAGGCCCTACCCCATCTCCATTACCATATTGAATGGATCTTGTAGGATTCTTAAGAAATTCTTTTATTTCTTCCAAAAACAAATGATTATTAGTTTTCTTCTCACGTTCCATGAATAGTGAGGACATTAAAAAATATCTAGAAAGGCCTTTAGGGAATCGGTTTGGTTCTATCTCTGTTCATTCCGTTTGAGCTACTTCTAAGTTTCTATAAAAAATTAAAGAAAAAAGATTACAAATAGAATTTTAATTCTTTGTTTAGTTTTGAATCAAATATTATTTTTCTATCTAAATTATTTCGAGTTTTTGATAGGAATTTTTAATAAATATAAAAATAAAATAAGAATACATAGTCAATAAAATGGTATTTTTGTCGCAATTGGAGTTATGGATTTTCAATTTATAGGGGGTAGTATGGGATCTGTAGTTGGCGAGAAAATTACACGTTTGATAACGTATACAGATAATCAATTTTTACCCCTTATTCTAGTGTGTGCTTCGAGAAAACACAAGAGCACACATGTAGGAAGGAAGTTTGAGTTTGAATATAATGGTTAAAATATCAGCTACTTTGTGTGATTATCAATCAAATAAAATGTTATTTTATGTCGCACCCAATGCCTACATCGCATTTACGAGTAAAAGAGTAATTGATTAAACATTGAAAAAGTCAGTACCTAAGGGTTGACAAAGCGCTGAATATTTATTACATAAGGATTTATTAGATCTAATTGTACCACATAATCTTTTAAAAGCTGTTATGAGTGAGTTATTTCAACTTCATGTTTTCTTTCCTTCGAATAAAAATTCAATCAAATCAAGTAGAGACATAATTCTAATTTTACTTTTTAAAGTGAATAAATTATGTTATTCTTTGTATGATCGAGTTGTTATAAAGTTTATAGAAATCAAAATAAAAATCATAAGAGTTTTTTTTATTTAGTCACATAAGATTGAATTGTAAAAAGAATCAAGCGAAGAATTCTATGTAGAATTTAATGTATTTCTACATAATTAATATTAGCATAAAACTATTATATATATAATAATCACTAAGTGTCCTTGATATAATAGTATTATTATATATGAATCTTAAAATATCTTAATAATAAGTTAAATGTTAATTTCACAATATATAACCGTTACAAATATTAAATCGATGTACCTATTCTATTTATGACAACTTTTTTCAACTTACTCTATTTTGGGTATCAATTTTTCATAATATTAGACATAGATTAGCTATATCGTGACAAATTTTTTAGAAGAAATCATGGGATCACTAGAGTTCGTGTTCAAAATAACAGTGATTTGAACATTTTTACCCTTGGTCATAAACCTCTTTTGGATTTGTGATTGACTAAATTCTTCTATTTTTCGATTCAAAATGGACAAAAAAAAATAAAAGTTGCAATTTTGAAATCAAATTCTAACAAATTTCGTTGCAATAAATCAATTCTAGTTCAATTAGAATAGTATTAAGTAATATTATTAAGAATAAATAATAGAATCATTTCTAACTCGATTTAGAATTTTTATAGAAATCATTGTACAATATTTCATTTTTTGTTAAGTATATTATATGATATTATTACCACATATGCTATATTTATAATTATATTATTATTATTATATTAATTTGTGTCTATGATCGAAATCATTTCTTAGTTTCACAAGAACGAATAGACTTTTATTCTTTTTCTAACTTATTTAAAAAGAGAGAGAAGAGAATGGAGGTTAGCTAGTCACATATAAGGTATCCTTAATCTTCTTGGGTAATTCCTCTCTTAATAACTAAAAAAAAATATCAATGCATTCGAAAATAGACTATTGATTTCTATCAATAAACCTGTGAAAGTTGTGAACCATAGAGTACTTATTATTAGTGCCACATAAAGATATGTTTTTAGATCTTGTATTTAAAATCTTTCTTCTTTGTTTTTTATTAGAATTTTATTCGAATTTGTAATATGTACATAAATCGGAGTACATATATAACCCGAAGTGTATATGGTTATTATATATATTTAATTAGATTCTACATAGTTAATGATCGATTAATTGATATTGTCCTTTTCTTAAAGGAAAAAAATATGACTCTTTTACTCTATCCGAGAATTCTCATAAAATCTTTCTTTTTTACGACGGATTTTTTATTTATTTTAAATGTATATATTATATATGTATAGAATATGCGTCCAATATTAGAGATGAATCGAAAAAGAAATATTTATTGGTTTTTTTTTACGAAGAAAATGAATCTTTTTATCAAATGATCATAAAAAAATAGGTCTTAAAATGATTTGGACATCCAAATATAATAATATTTTCTAGCAACAAACGGAGGCTGTCAATCAATATAGATTGATCTAAAATTTGATTAAAATACAATATAACACTTATAAGTATTAAAAAAATGTATTGAATTGAACTATCAAGTATAACCTAAAAAAAACAAATTTTGCGAACACGCATATAAAAAATGAAATGAATGTGCACCCTAACAAAAAAATATAGATACATTAGACAAATCGATTAAACAGAATCATTTATTCTTACTCTTTTTTAAATTTGATTATGAACATGGAGAAGATAAATGATATTTTCAATGGATTAAGATATAACTTTTTCTTGTTAAAATAATACTCAAAAAGAAATAGTGTTAAGAATAGCAAATCTTTTTATATTTGTGAAAATGTGTTCATCTCTAATTTGTTTGTGCTATCAGAAATGCGGTGGTAGGTTAACAAAAATTGGATACACCTGATTTTCAGTTATAAATGCTAATAATATTAACATTAATTTTAAATAATAATATTATAATGTTACAATAAAAATTTATAAAATGATCACTTTATTATTAGTATTGATTAAAATTTAATATTATTATTATTGAATAAAATTATTATTAATAAATTATTTTATTAATAATATCTATTTATATTGTAGTAATATTTTTATCCTTAATTTAATATATTCTAATATAAGTCATGTAACACCATTATATAAAAATTATGAAGTTATTAAGGGTAATTATATTTATTGAGGAGTTATACATAGGTAAATAGTTTAGTGTTGGTTATAAGATATTAACAACATTTTTTATTTGAGAGTTCTTTTGAAGTGAGTTAGATCATGCCTTTTTATATAGTATTAAAGTGGGTTATTTGGTTCAATTGATGTGCCTAACACGATCAATCTCGATCATTCAACCTTACGGTCAATCGATCTTTGCGATGTCTCCATCCGATATGAGAAGAGGTATTAAAGAGTCCAACTTATTACTGATTATAAAGTCTCCATAATCCTTTTTCTTCGAGAACTATTTTTGAGAGAGTTAAGTCATAACTTTCTACAATATTGTTATAATGTAAATTTTTATTATTATAAGAATATTTTATTAATATTAATTGTATCAAATAACAATAGTATTAAATGATAATTAATATTAAAAATAAAATAATAATTATTAAATTGTAATTAGTATTAAAAATAAAATAATAATTATTAAATTATAATTAATATTAAAAATAAAATAATAATTATTAAATTGTAATTAATATTAAAAATAAAATAAATATTTAATATTTTTATTATAATAATAACAAAAAAATCATTTTTTATAATACCATTATCCAGTTAATTGCTTCGGTTAGAGTAGTTTCTCTATACATTGTGATAATCATTTGAGCCTCAATTTATCTTGTTACGGGGCTTTTCACATTTTTTTTCTCTATTAAATTCAAATTTCAAACACATATTTAGTAAAGTTTAATCCGATAACCTTAAACACATAATTAAAATTTTAACTGAAATATAAACTTAATCAATGTCAAGGGGGGATCATAAATACGTCCAATAGGTACCACTATTAATTGTCATGTAAAAACAGCTTTATCGATTAGAATAATATTATTTGTATTAATATAAAATTAAAAATATAAGATGATTAAATAATTGTAGTAGTATTTATATATAAAAAAGATTATATTTTTAATTAAAAAAAGGCTAATTATATTCCGATGGTGGATTGATACATTAAAAGTTTGTTTCCGTTTTTATAAGAAAAAAAATATTCTCACTTGTTTAACTTATCATAAAAGGTTAATGTATTTATTTTTTATAATAGTTTATTGATATTGTTGTAAAAAATTATCCAAAAAATAAAGATAATTTTTTTTATTTTTTTAATTATATTATATATACTGTTATAATTTAAATAAATTATTATAAAAAAAATTAAGAATAAAAACATAAAAAAATAGTTATTTATTTTTATACAGTTAATTTTTCATAAAAATAAAATAAAATAATTATAAAAAAACAAATAAAATTAACTTTGCATTTTCACACATTAAATTAATAAAAAATAATATCTAATATTTATTTTAAATTGAAAAAATCTTAGTCTAAATGGTATTTAATAACACCTCTCATTAGACAGTGACGGTGGAATTATGACTTTTAAGTATGAAAAAGTAACGCTAATATGACTTTTCTAATAGAATGTGATACCAATCTCGACACGCTTTAAAAATATATTTTATTTTATTTTCCTTTTTTTTTATCAAATAATATACATTTAACAAGTTTTGGCTATTAGATTTTTTTTAATGTAATATGAACCATAAAAGTTTAATTTAAAAAAAATATTAATTTAATAAAAAACTATTTTCCATGAATTTTTAGTTTTACCATACAAATTAATTATAAACTATAAAAAATATATCATATTATTTTTAATTAATATTTATCTAATTATATTAAAACTTATGTCTACACGGACAAAGCTATACTTCGAGACACAACTAATTAATAATTGTATCCGTACGGCACTAACAAGTTAAAAACTATGACATGTAAAAATTAGAAAATATGAGCTTTTATAATTTATTTTTGAGCATAGCTCAACGTCACAAATGTTACACTACATTTAGTAATGTTGTATTGTATTTAGCCCAAATGCTTTAAATTTCAACTTCAACTTTTCTTACAAAAATATTGTTTATAAAAATATAATCCCAATATTTTATAAAAATACTTTTACAAATAATATTTTTATAATATTTATGATAATTTAAATTTAATAACATTACTTAAGAATGATCATATTAAGTGAATCCAAATTATAAATTTTTTTTTATAAGAAAATAAAAACATATAAAAAAACGGAGATAATATTGATTTTTTTTCTTCTTCCTTGAATAAAGCGTATCCCTTTGCGTGGTTACAGTGCAAGAAACGCAAGGAATTAAGATAAAGCGATTCAGTAGAAGAATCCAAATACATGGTTGAAATATTACATTTTATCATTTTTGTTTTTCATCCTTGAATGTCGGTATGAACATCACTGTTATGTAATTTAGCTTTTGTTAATTTATTCCACCAGCTTCTTCTTTTTATGAAATGCTTCTCGGTATTATTATTATTATTATTATTATTATTATTATTATTATTATTATCAACATTGCCAAAAAAAAGTAGTACCATCTCTACATAGAGCAATGCCGATCACTGCACTTCGTACACTTTCTTACTTCGACATGTAATATTTTCCTTTCATTTCTTAAGAAGTACAATTTGAAAAAAGAAAGAAAGACAAATGTTACAATAAAAAAGAAAGGTAAGTGGATTAATTACATATTTTTAATAATTTTAAATTTTAAATTTTAAATTTTAAATCAAAAATAACAGTAATTGTTATCTAATATGTAATAAAATATGTTATTTAATGTATATGTATATATATATATTAAATAACAAATAGGCCAGGACTTGTAAGTATTTTGACTATTGAAATGTGATTTGTGCAAATGAGGATTTACGATTCAATGACTATGAATAATAATTGGTTGGGATTTAGGTTAATGAGAAAATTATTGGTCGGCATAGATAACTCATATTGGTCATAGGGTACCAAAGATATTTGTACCAAACACTCATGCATAAAATTTAGAGAAAAATATAGTATATGTCCCTTATTAAATTAAATAAATCATTTAATCTTTTAAAATAGTATCATTTGATTTTTTTTATTTTTGTAATTTTTTTAAAGAAAATAAAATTATTTTTTATTACTATTTTAAATTAAATAATATTATTTCTCAATACTTTATTTTATTGATAAATAAAGAAACTATAAAAATAAATTTTTGCTATGATATTTTACAATAAAAAGTATTAAATAAATAGTTAAATTTTTATTATAAAACTATTAAAAATTGAATAAATAGTAAAATTTATCATTATTTAATATATTTTATAAAATGTAAAAGATTAAATAATATATTTTATAAAGTAAGAGATTTATTAATACAAATTTTTTAATATAAATAATTTTTGTGATATCTTTACTATACTTTACCTTAAAATTTAATTTTTTTTTACATATTTAAATAAAATTTATTCCATTAAAGCATAACTCGTGGTTAGTATAAAATAGAAAATTTAAAATAAAAGAGGGAAGAAGGTCAAAAGAAAAAAAAAATAGAAAGGAAGGAAAAAAAAAAAAGTGTACACTATTTTCGATCCGAACTGTTTGTGCCGGGAAATAAGGCTAATCACTAGTAAGTCAAGAACTTCCAATAATTTCACGTGCATACTCATATACTGTCTAGAAAAAATAAAATTTTATAACAATACTTAGAAACTTGTAATGAAAAAAGTGAAAAAATTATTTGTGATCGAATTATATAATATTACTAAAAAGATAAAAATTTAAATAAATAAATAACATTAATTCATCGAAATATAAAAATTTAAATAAGTATTACATGAATTTTAATAATATATATTTACAAATTAAATATTTTAAGAGTCATTTTTCATTTTATTGAAATATTTTATTTATTTTAATATTTAGTTCAATCTAATTAAAAATAAGGTAAGTTATTCACTTTTTAAATAAGATATTATTATTTTTTTAATAAAAATGTACGATAAAATATATTTATTAAGATAAAATTTTAAATTTTATCTCCTTTATACACTTTTTTAATTTTTTATATTATTTTATGCAATATTTTTAAACTAAAAATTCATGGAAAAAGTGTACACTATTATCTTTATAGATAAAAAGGTATTTATAATATACTATCGATTGTTACTTTAAATTGTAATATTGGTTAATATATTATAATTATTTTTGGGGTTAAATATAAAAAATGAAAAGAATGTAATTAAAAAATATTAATATTTTTAAATTTATAGTTAAAAATGATGTCAAAAATAAAAAAAATAAAAAATTTAAAATTTAAAATTATGATTCTTTCTTTAAATGTATATTATTATATTAATAAAATAATGTTAATTTTTTTAAAAAAGTAAATAATCCCTCTTATTTTTTACTGAAACAGTAATCTAAATATTGATTCTGAAAGTAAAATGAATAAATATCCAATTCACACCAAGTAACTTTGAAAATCAACTACCCAATATTCAGTTATGATCAACTACGTAAATTATGGAAAAACAACAATATTCCTTAACAAAAAAAAAATAAAAAAATCTTCCTTTTCACAAATTCACAATAATCCTTTGCCACGTTTCGCAATCACATGGCTTATGCTTCTTCCCATAAATAAAAGCCACTTCACAATCTCTCTCCTTTTCTATTGTATTTTCTTCTACTGTAATGTTAACAAAGAGTATTGAAGAATAGAACGAATTAAAAAGGAAAGAAAGAAAGAAAGAAAAGAGAACCTTCTTCTTTCACAGGAGAAAACCAGTCATGTTCTAATTGCCATTAATGATGGAAGTTAAGAATCTCTTCAAACACATCCTTCATTACTTCATTTTTGTGGGAAAATCTCATACTTAAAAGGCCCCTTATTTTTCTCTTATTTGTACCATACACTCTGACAAAAAAAAAAAAAAAAAAGAGTCATGAAGCCTACTACTACTATTTTCTCAGAAAAACTTCACAAATATGAACACAGAGAGAGATATCTTTGCTTGGGGAGGATGATAATGATTCCTCTGTTGTTCACTTCTCTAGCAATAGCTACCTTTTTAAGTTATTTCTTTCTATCTTCTACAATCCCTTTTAATAAATCCTTACCCAAACAGTCCCTTGACTCTGTTCAAAACCATCTAGACCATCATGCTATTCCAGAAAAACGAGGCCTTGATCATCACAAAAACCTCTCTTTTAAACTACCCAAAAGAAGTAAATTTGAAAAACCCACTCAATTTTTCTTTATTTTTTAACTCTTCATTTTTTGTTTTTCTGAAATATGTTCTGTTTGGTTCTGTAGAAAAGAAGAAGAGTTGTGACTTGTTTAAGGGTCAATGGGTTCAAGAATTAAGAGGGATTTTGTATACAAATTCAAGTTGTGCTACTATTCCTGATTCAAAGAATTGTTTCAAACATGGAAGGAAGGATAAAGATTTTCTCAATTGGAGATGGAAACCAGAGGAATGTGAGCTCCCAAGGTTTAATCCCAAGGCTTTTTTGGAGATGGTTAGAGGGAAGAAAATGGCTTTTATTGGAGACTCTGTTGCTAGAAACCAATTGGAATCTCTTATCTGCCTCTTGTCCCAGGTTAGTTCTCAGTTTGAAAATGTCATAATCATAAATGTGGTTGCTTTATGGTTTTATTCAATGAGATTATTTTTCATATAATTTGGAATTTACATTATGCTCTTCAGTCTTCACTTGTTATGATAGTCAAAATGGTTCAACTTCAACATCTTTTTGATAACAATGTTAAATTTGTTATTTCTAAAAATATTATTAAATTATTTTTCTTACATATAATAAATTAAAATTAAATATATGATATCAAATTAGTAAAAAACAATTACTAAATATAACATGTTTAGTGTTAAAGAATTAATTAAAAAAAATAAAAAAAATAATTTTATTTTATAAAAGAATATATTTTTTAATGTAATATTTGTTGTTGTTTATGGAACGAGAAATATGTAAAATTTGGTGTAAAATATTGATAAATTTGGTGTAAAATATGTAATGTAATGATATATATTTTTCGTCAACATCGAGATACGGTGGGTTTGAACCACACCAGTATATATATACATGTACGTGTGAACGTGTGAGTGTGTGACAATTATTTAAAAAAAAGTATATTATAGTCAATTCCAATAATTATCAATCTTGCAGGAGGAAAGTCCTGAAGACATTTACAAAGATCCTGAAGACAGATTCAGAACATGGTATTTTCCTCGTTATAACTTCACTCTTATGAAATTATGGACCAAATTTCTCATATCTGGAGAAGAGAGAATGGAAAATGGTACAGGTTCTAGCGCATTCAATCTACAAATAGACAAGGTTGAAGATACATGGGCTAGACGTCTGCCGGAGATTGACTACGCAATCGTCTCTGATGGGCATTGGTTCTTTCGGGTTATGTATTTATACGAAAATGAAAAATTGTCAGGATGTGTCTACTGTAACAAACAAAATGTGACAGATTACGATGTTAGCTTCGCAATTCGAAAGTCATTTCGAACTGCATTGAGGTACATAAATAGTTGTAAGAATTGTAGTGGATTGGTAACATTGGTAAGAACATTTGCACCAGCTCATTTTGAGAAAGGAGCTTGGAATACAGGAGGGTATTGTAATAGAACAAGTCCTTTAAATGAGACAGAGGTTGATTGGAAAAGTTTTGATTGGGAAATAAGGAGTATTCAGTTAGAAGAGATTGAAAGAGCTAGAAATGAAGGGAATAAGAAGTTTGGGGTATTGGATATAAGTAGAGCTATGTTGATGAGACCTGATGGACATCCTGGAATTTATTGGGGAAATCAATGGATGAAAGGTTATAATGATTGTGTTCATTGGTGTATGCCTGGTCCTGTTGATTACTGGAATGATTTTTTGATGGAGGTTATGAGAAATGAGTTAGATTTAGATTCTTGATTGAAGAATATATAGATTTCAAAACTTACAATCATATAGCATATGAGTTTTACATATTTAAATAATGCCCTAATTTTATTTATATTTACTCTCTTCTTTTTTTCTTTTCTCATGGTCATAAAATAATTTGTTCAACATTGACATGACCGTTCTAGAGAACGAGTTTTTGTTTGTTTTCAAAATAGGTGTGTTGCCCAGTGAAATGACAGATAATTTTGTGTTTGTAATAGGAATTAAAATTTTATTATTATTTTAATTCAAATTTTATTTTAACAAAAGTTAACAATAATTTATCAGTAACAATTTCGTTCAATAATAATAATAATAATAATATGAAAGTAATATGAATAAAATGGTTTTTTTAATATATTTTTATCGTAACAATAATAAAAATTATATATTATCCGTGTAAAAATGATGTAATTTTTGCACTAAAAGTTGTTACAAAGAGTAACTAAATATTATATCAAATATATCATAATGAATAATGTGGTATTAAATTTAATATGATACTATTCAATTGGTATGATATAATTTAGACATTATTTTTTAAAAAATAAGAGATAAAAAATCTAAAAATATTATTTTAATTTATATTTCATCTTAATTATATATCTTTAATTAAAATTTATAACAATTACATTTTACAAATATTTAATATTATTATTTATTTTTTATTAAAATAACATTATTAATAAGAAGAAAAAAAGTAGATTGAAGCGCAACAAATTAACACGAAAATATATTCTTTTTGTGATTCAATTTTCTTTCAATTTCTCTCAAAAAATTATAGTGAATTCGTTTATTTTAAATTTAATTTTTAGCATAAGTTAATTTTTCTTTATTCTAAGAAAAAGATGTAATTTAATTTTGAATTATGATTAATTTTCTATGTTAATTTGAATTATTTCTCTTTATATATTTTTAATTTATTCTAAGTTTAATCCTTCTAATTGACTATTAATTAGATGATTTTAGTTTTTTGATTTACTATCAAAAGAGAGAATTATAAGATAGATTTAGAATATTTTGACATAGGTAAATATAAAAATCAAAAGACTTATACGAATTTATGTAGTATTAAAATCGGTATTAATGCTTTCTTACTTTATTAAAGTACATACTTTTGTGTAAATTAATTAACAAGAATGTTTCTATTTGATTATCAAAAGAGTTTTTGGGATATTTTTTTGGAGATTGTTAAGAAAGAAGGAAAATTTAATTTAATTAACTAGATGAGTAAAATATATTGAAAAATTAAGTGAAATCGATTTCTTAGAAGTTTTTTTGCTATTAATTTGATTTTTGAATAACATATTTATTTTCTTTTACATATTTTCTTTAAATTGATTTTATTTTAAATTTAAATTATAACAATCTTAGTGATTTTTATAGATAAAATTGAGATTAATATAATTTTATTATTTGTCAAAAATAAGTTACTAATCCATATGAACGATACTTTTTTTTAACTTTATTATAAAATTATAATATTATTCACTTACAGTTTTACACCTATCAAAAAACGGATCAATTACACTTAAAACTTTTAAAACTTATTTTTTTTGTTTTAGTTTTAGAATTTACACAGTTAAATTTCAAATCTTATTTTAAGACATCATTTTTCCGAAGACATCAACTTGATACTTTTCAATATAATCGACGTACTCAAGAAAATGTAACAATAATTGAGAAAATAAAAAACAAAAATGAGTAGAAAAATATAAATTAAAAAAGAAAAACATTACACGAGAGAGAGAGAGAGAGAGTTTATTGTGAAATTAATGTTTAATGGAAAGTTCAAGAGTTCTTTGGGGGAAGATGTGCATGAAATGCTAAGTTTCTATGAAACTGCACAATTTAGAATTCGTGGAGAAGATATATTAGATGAAGCCCTTGTCTTTACAACAAAACAACTTGAGTTCATAGTGTCAACTTCCTCTATGAATACTAGTCTTATGGGAGATATAATAAGGCACTCTTTGACTCAGTACCTTCAAAAAAGCATAGAAAAGTTGGAGGTTAAATATTGCATATCCATTTATATATCAAGATATGACCTCCCATAATAAAACTTTACTAAAGCTTGCAAATTGGATTTCAATCTTTCTCAAATATTGTACCGGATGGAGCTAAGTGAATTGACAAGGTATGTATACTCGGCATAATGTTTTTTACATAATTTATTACTATCACCTATCTAATTGGTTGAGATTTAAAGGATGAATATAATTCTCTCTTTACACTCCCTTATAGATCTCAACCTTTGAGATTTAGTATATATATAATTTTTTTTTTAATATTTTCAGTGGGAAAGGATTTGTATTTTTATTAAAAACAAACTTATAGTCATACTTTTGGTCTGCAGTGTTCATTCATGATATTTATGATGCTTATGGTACAATTTACGAACTTGTACTTTTCACAGAAGCATTTGAAAGGTTGGGTTTTTGGTTTTTCCCTACTTTATTTATTTAAAAACATTATTAATTTTTTCCAATTTCTCGTTTTAATTTTATTGCATATTTTTTTTTATTATCTATGATGGCTCATCTTTAATTCAAAAATAATAATAAAATATATTATAAATAAAAGGATAAACCAATCTCAAATCTTTTTTTAATAGAGAATTAATTTCAAATCAATGATTCAGTATCTTAACTAATAACATGGATGAAATTATAGATATAAATTTAACGAATTTTTGTATAAATATTAACTATATTCTCGCTCTTTCATTATTTTTAAATGGATAAATTTTAAAATTAATTAATTTGATAAAATTAAACTAATCAATTAAAATTACAAAAGACTTTAAAAATAAATAAATAATTTTATTTATAATCTAAAATATAACTCTAATTTTTATTCCAACCTTTAGTCCTAACCAACTTGATACTTTTTCATTTTACTCAAGAACTAGTTATACAACCGAAATTTTAAGATTTATGGATTTTGAGTATCATATTTCGTTGCATTTCGATCCTAAATTGTATTTCAAAATTAGATTAACAGAGGTTCCATGATCTTTGAGATTGATTAGTATAAACTCAAAATCGATAATCATCAGTTACTTTGATTATGTGTAGCTCAAAATCAATTTAACAAAGGTTAGTAATTGTTGTGATAATTTCAAACTTTCACTTATGGAAGATTTAGGTAGTATTCATGCTCGAGGTGATCATATTATGCCGTGAGATTTTAATCTATATTTTGGCTTGTGATGATCTTGCTCACGATGAACTTGTTACGTTGTGTGAGAATAATATGAATTTGCTTGATGATGAGCTGATCAAAGTTGTAACTTCAGATTTGTTAGAGATTGTTATAAAGTTTCTTAATTAAAGGAGAAAAACAAAAAGCTTAATTTAAGCAGCCAATTGTAGCAAGTCTTCAACCAGAGGACCTCGTTGGACAGAGCAGTACACAGCAGTCTGACACACCACAACCTCCTACTCCAACTCCTGTATTGAGAATGTTTTTTCGACCTCTTGTGCCTAATAAGAGATACATAAACTATATGTTGTTGACTTATGAAAGTGAGCTTGAATGCTATGATGAATTTTGTCGAACTAAAGATAACACTAAGTGAGAGCTTGCTATGAAATTGAAGTTGTGTTCAACTTCAATTTTCCTACTACAATAACAAGAATAGAAAAGTTGTTGCGTTAATCGAGATATAAAAACAGATTGAAATCAAACTTTAGTTGAAAGAATATTTGAAATTGTTATAAAACTCTTTAATTTAAGGAATAACAATTTAAGAAAACATTAATTTAAAAAGTAATTGAAAGAATAAATTTTCATATAAATTGATGTATAATTTCAATGAATTAATCATGAAAAATGTTTATTTTAATTGAGAGTAATTTTCTCAAGTATAATTGGATTATGAGTTATGAGTTTAAACAATTAATTTCTTTTATTTTAGTAAAAAAATCTATTGTAAATATGGAGACCTAATAAAAATTATCTGAATTTCGTTCTAAAATTTGTATGTTATTTTTTTTTCTTATAAATCTGATTTATTAATATTTCTAAGTAAGATATTTATTAAGAGAATCGACTCGGAAGATGAAGCCAATCTATTTTGGTGGTCGACACTGCTATTTGGATTAGTAAGTTAGATGTTTCTTCGATGATGAAGATTTATAGTGCTCTCTGGTGGCTTGTTAGGATTTCATTTGGTCTGTGTCTTTCGTGCCTAAGAGAAGATGAAGCCAGTCTATTTTGGTTGGCCCAGTTTTGTGGTATCTTATATAGACACCACGAAAAAGATGAAGCAGGCTTGGTCTCTTTGGACTTTGGACGTTTGGACTGGGGTTTTGATCTGCCTTGCCTTACTCGATTTTGGTTGGGTCTTGTTTGGTCCTTGTATTCTATGATGAGGGTATGTGGTATCCCGTTTTGGACAATTTTGATTAGGCCTTGTATCTCTTTTATACGGCACTTTAGTTGGTCATGGTTTTGGAATGTTTCTTTTTACTTAGTCTTATGTTGGGCCAAGTATCCACTTCATATAGACTTAAGGTGGGCTTTAATTGGGTTTGTGTATGAAAAGTGCTGGTGTAAATTCAAGAGAACATGCGTGCCATGCTTAAATAATGTGCCAAACGCACATTCAAGAGAGCATAACCTGTTGTTTACACTCAAAAAGCATAGAAACCTCCAGCAGCAAAAAGGTCAAAGTTTTTATTCTGTTTTACCTTGATTGAAAGCTGTGAAAAATGTCCAAGGTCAGCATACATAGCTTCTGAACCTGAAAATACAAAACATGATGCTCAGAGAGACGGAAAGAGACTATAAATGTACCTATCAGGTAAAAACAGCAAGAAATAATGTGCAGTATGTGTAAGTATATGTAAGGGCAAACATTCGTTTAGATAATAATGTTACTTAAAAAAAAATTCAATTTATTACTTTTCATATTTTTTTATTTCAATTGTATTGTTAAATATATTTTAATCAATCGTTTTGAACAAAAATTAAAAAATTGAAGTGACATATCCAACACATAGTAAAATTTGTTTTGATTAAAACATATTTTAATAAGAATGTAAATCCATGAAATACTTATTCGTTAAAACACTACAAGTTTATTACTTTTAAAAAAAAATAACATAAATTCATTTTTAAAAAAGTTATTAGACTTTGTGATACTTTTTAGATCAAAATTTCCGATTCAAAAGAGTTAATTTTATCATGCCTCGTCAATATCCAGTTGACAAGACATGTAAATGAGATGTAAAAGTGGAGAACATATTACACACTGAAGCAAAAGGACATAATTAAAGTGGGATGGTCCATCAATAAAAGGGTACATAATCCGCTGAATCTGAAATGTGACCACAAAATTATGGTAGCAGCTATTAACAAATTTATGATTACTTGTTACTATTTTTGGATTATTAGTGTTAAATATTACCCATTTTCCTAATTTTCTGTAAATTTGTACTAAATTGAAGTGTCTAGTTTTTACTCCCATGTTCATGCCGGGTCTCTTTTAGAGATGGGTAATACCAAAATTGAAAAGTATTTGTAAAGTAATTTTTTACAAAATATTCAGGACATATATACCGAAGGAAATTAGGTGAAACAGCTGTCCAGCCAAAAACAAAAGAATACTTTGTGATCAAACAATAGCCAACGCTTAGTCCTGGAATCATATCTACTATATTGAGAGTTAATTATCTTGGTTACCTATTCAACCCAATTACTCAACTTTTCAACTATGAACCCAAAATGCAAGGAAATGCACGTGGAGTTCACCATGTCAAAGAAGCTATATATATAGTTCTTAATTCACAAAAAAACAAAAATAAGATATAAATGATATATATAATATTTATTTATTAGAAAAAACTTAATGACGACTAATATTTTTCAATAAAAAATAAATAATTTGTATAATATTACAAATTCATATAATACCTACATCAAAATAAAACTAAAATTTAAATATTATGTCGACTATTATTTACATACATATATAGATACACAATATAATATGTGTAACAATTAAATATGTATTTAAAAAGAAAAATGAAAACAAGCAACAAAAGATTTAATTAAAAGAATTTTTAATAATATTATAATAAATTTTAATAAGATTTTAAAAATACAAATATAATGATACGAGGATAAAATTTTCATATCCGTATCATATATTAACAAAAAACATTAGTTGATTTGTTAATAGAAATAATTTTTTAAACTTATATAAATCTTTTACACAATATTTATACAATTAAGCCATTTTCTAATTTAAATTAAATTTTAAACTTTTAATAATTAAAATTAAGTTCGATTTTAATTCAAATTATATTTTAGACTTTTATTAATTGAAATTAAACATTCTTTCATTTTAAATTATATTTTCAAACATAAATTTGCAATTAAGTACGTTTTCGATTCAAATTCTTTAATTTTCTTAAAAATATATTCCTTAACAAATAAACAGTAATTATTAATTTATTCAATTAAAATTAACTAAAAATATCAAGAAACAAGCAATAATGATTAATAAAATAGATGAAAATAACTATATAAAATAGAGTTATCATGGTTTAAGGTTAGTATTTAATTGAAAGAAATGATTCAACAATATGAAGCTTATTAAAATATCTGTGATTTGAAGTATTGTAAAAAAAAAAATTAATAATAACAAAATTGTTATATAAATTTATGTTATTTAATACATGTTCTTAAGTAGAATAAAAAATGAGTAAAATATGTAAAAAATAAAAAATAAAGTCCGTTCAATCCGTGAATCGACTTTAAATTTTAAATCTTTCTATTTTAAATCGATTTTTAACGACTTTAAAACACATTTTTATAATAATGTAGATATTTTTATAAATGTTAAAGAATAAAAATAAAAATATATTAAATTTCAATAACATTTAAGATATTATTTCTCTCATATACACGTAATTTAAGACAAAAACATTTATTTAAAATAAATCATTTAGAATTTTAGATGCCTTAAGTTAGATAAGAATTAATTACTAGACTAATAATGGTGTCGGTGGGTGGGTACCGGGTAAATATTTAAAAATATAATGTTTAGTATAATATAACTCATTATTAACATGTGTGTGTATATATATATATAGTTGTAGTTTAAGACAAAAAACATTTATTAAAAAAAATCATTTAGATTTTTAGAATCCTTACGTTTAATAAGAATTAAGCTAGTTGTAGTTTAAGACAAAAACATTTATTAAAAAAAATTATTTAGATTTTTAGAATCCTCACGTTTAATAAGAATTAAGCCCGTTTTGACTAGACTAATAATGGTGTCGGTGGGGGAGTAGTTAGTAGGTACATATTTAAAAATATAATGTTTTGGTGGGTATTCATTTAAAATAAAATGTTTAGTATAATATAACTAATTATGAACATGTACTCATAATAAAAGTAAATATCATTTCATATATAATTAATTTATGATATGAATAATGTTAAATAAATATTATCAAATTACGTTATTTTTTATAATATAATTTAATTCTCTTATTTTCTTTCATATATATATATATATATATATATATATATATATTTATTAATTTTAATTTTTTTTACTTTTTTTATTCTACTACTAATAAGAAAAATAAAGAACGTTATATTATTTTTGAGATTATTTTTTTATATATTCTTATGTTTCTTTTAAGTAGTTTAAATTTTTATTTTTTTAACCATATCAAGTGAATAAGTAAATAAATTTTTTATTTTTTTTATTTTTAAAATATATTTGAATAATTTAATAAACAAATTTAAAAGGTATTTGAGATGCATAATGAATGGGAACTTCGTTATTGATGAAGACACATTAATGCAGTTGACTTTTTTATTTATCTTTTATATGTGGTTTTTTTTACAAGAATTATATATATATTTGAATGTATATCATATCAACTAAAAATTAGTAATTATTTTTTTAATAATAAATAAATACTAAATTAAGTCTAATCAAAAGTTTTAAATCAAGTACGAAAATTAAAACATTAAAACATATGTTTATTACAAGATTAAAATTAAAAAAAAATAACTAGCAGCTGTAAATAATTTTCTTTGATCTTTGTTCATATAGAGACCATTGACAAGTTTTGTGCGCATGGTACGTATCTAAATTTTTGCTTCAATTTTTAGGTACTTATTCAATTAGTGATATAATTAATTGATTATTATAAATAATAACATTTATAATAAAATAATAAATATACCATATATAAATATATAACTTAATTTAAACTACTATAAGTCTTTTACCAATTTTTATTAATATTATATTAAAAATCTACTTACATTTATATATGTTTAAAAGGATTAGTGATACATTCGTACTAACATTTTAAATTCAATCATATATTTAGACACATGCACACTTGCAAACAAAATCGTTACTTGGTATGCCATTGAACCCATAATTTGTTAAAAAAAAAATTCCTAAACATGTTTAAAATTTATAGCTATAAAATATCCTTTTTATTTATTTTAGACTATTTATTTTTATTTAAAAAAACCTCATTCGCTATTCACATTATAATTAGATACATTTGAATTCTAATCAATTTAATTATTTTTAATGTTATTTAAATATTATTATTTTTATTAAAAAAATTATGTATATTATTTTATATATTTTTTCAAGTTTATCTGATATTTGTTGAAGCTGTTTTGAACAAAGAACGAATAATATAACATATGACTAATTAAGAAAAAGCATAAAACAAAAAAGACTAGCTAATCGATTATCAAAGGTAAGTATAGTATATCTCATCTGCCACTGACAAAATTGACAAAAAGTATTATATTTTAATATTTCTGGAATAAATAGTTACAGGCACGAACACTTATACAAAGGCTAGTTATCAAGACGTACATTATAAGTAAAAATAACTAAGCATCGGTTTGGATTAAGGTTTTATGATAATTATCCGATCTTATCTTAAATAAATTATGAAATATTTAATTCAATTTAAACAAATCTGATATAATTTTAACTTATAAAATAAAAAATATTTTTCATATAAATTAAAAAGTAGGTGATAACATGATTAAAAATAATTCAACAAAAATAATTAAAAAAAATTTAACATTAATTACATAATTTAACTTCATCGAAACATTACTGATAACACAAATTCTTTTTGATAATCATTTAAGGTTTAAGTTACCAATATCATCAAGAACATCTCCATGATAAAAAATTAAAAAGTTAAAAATATACATATATACATAAGCTAATAAACATAATAATATAAAAAACTTTAATTTTAACATAATATGATAACAAATAAATCTATATACATGATTCTAGAGCCTTAATTTCATCAGGTGACTTTTCGATATCAATAATTGGAGATAAATGAATTTAATTTTGAGTGTAAATTAAAGATTGTATAATTTTAGAAGATAAATAACTCTTTTATAAACTAATTATTATAACACCAGTAGAGAATGTAGATTCAGATGGTACAATAGATACATGTATGACTAATACATCTTGAATTACCAAATAAAAAATATTAAATATTGAGTAATGAATATTCCACTAACTTAAAAGATCAAATTTCTCATCATTCATATCAATTAATGCTTCTTACAAGTATTTTTCCACCTCAAATTTGTTTTCCATAGTATGAACTTCTTTTAAATATTTTCTATTACGATAATCACAAAGTTGGAATGTTTTATGGAAAATAAGTTTTACGATACTCTTCGTACATATTTTCCAAAGTCTTTTCACTATTTTTGAACTCATTAATGCCTCAATTTTATCCTAATTACACAAATAACAAATAACATCATATTCATTTTAGTTACTTCTTCTCAATATTTATCAAATTTTACTTTCATCTCAATAATCATCTTTATCATAACGTAACCATCACATTTACTCCACATATCAAATTATCATGAATAAAACAAATACATCAAAAAAATTAGAAATCACTTACAAATATCGAAGGACATCAATTATCACAGAAAAAAAACAATCAAACAAACAAATAAAAAAAATACAAATGGTCAAATTTAATAATCGAGTTACACTTTTGCTATGCTTATAAATACACATGTCTACAACTACACAACACTACTCCATTGAAACAATACAGCAAAAGTGTAATTAAGAAATATATAATGTCTGCCCAACAACACTCGGCTGGTGATTGCGATTCAGAAGTTGTGAGACCAATAGCTGATTTCCTCCCTGAAATTTGGGGTGATCAGTTCCTCACCAACTTTAGTTTTGATGAAAAGGTATAAGGCTAGTTACTTAGAGTCGTGCAAATTAAAGCTATGTTTTATATACACTGAATTAGTTATATATAACTCATTTTGAATTCGATCACAGTGTATACACATAAATGAAAGATTTTTTTTTAATATCTATCGTTTACATGAAAAAAATTTGATATCATCTATTCATAATATTATAACAGTACTAGTTATTTAGGAGGGAAAAATATAGTGTCTAAAACTATATCGTATGATCAAATTAAAAAAAATAAGATTCTATATAATTATAAGGACTATTTATATGAATCGTTAACTTTTATACAGTGAAGGATCTATGTATTTCACATTTAATTGGGTTACGTCACATTTTTTCAATTTTTTCAACCTTGAATCTGAGACCAAAATTTAACTGTTAAATACTTCAGATTCATAAAGTTCAGTTAAAAATGAGATTTTAATTTTAATTTGAATATATTATCATTTTATTGGTGTTTAGTAGAATAATATACTTTTGCTATTAAATAGAGAGTAATATACCATAAATTACATATGAATTTTAATTATACATAGAATGTTATATTTTGTTAAAAAAAATAGTAAAATAGAATAAAATTTGTAAAGTGTCACCAAGAAGATGAAAAATTGCATGACATTTTTTTTTCTATTTTCGTTGATTTACTTATAAAGATAATTTTTTTTTTGGCAGAAAGTGATCAAATATCTAACTTAACTCACTCTCTTTGCTCAAGCAACTCAAAAACTCATTTATAATCATATTTTCCTTCAATAAAAATTTTTAAAAATATTTTTTTATTTTTTCAAAAATATAAATGAGTTAACTTATGATTGAGTTACTTAACCTTATTTATTTAAAAGTAAAATGAACTGAAGTAATTAAATTAAAATCGCAGGTTTATGAGTGTGGACAAAAGGAAATTGAGGAATTGAAGAAAGTAGTGAAAGAGGATATATTGGTAATTTATGCCGATGAAGCCATAAGGCAAATGAAACTAATAGATGAAGTCCAACGTCTTGGTGTAGCACTCTATTTTGAGAAAGAGATAGAGCAAGCTTTGAATCACATTCATGCTTTCTATCCTTATGATGAGGAAGACAATATTTATAATGTTTCTCTTTCTTTCCGATTGTTAAGACAACAAGGCTTCAAAGTTTCTTCTGGTACTAATTAATTAAGCCTCAAAATAATCTCTTAATTAAAGTCTTAACAATATTGAAAACTTACATGATTAAATTTCAAATCCTATTATAAAACATTAATTATTTTTTGAATATCACAAACTTCAACTCTTTTCTATAAACGTTCTCAAGAAAACGTAAAATGGAAACAATTTAAACTAAAACAAAAAAATAAAAAATAACAAGAAAAACATTTTACAAAACAAGTTAAAAATAATTTTACAAAACAAGTTAAAAACGATTTTACAAAACAAGTTTTTTGTAATTTATTTTCATATTTTATAAAACATAAAATAAATTCATAATTAATTAAACATGACTATGTTTTCTTTAACAAATAAGTTTTGAACAAACAAACAAAGAAAAAAATTAGTTTTAAGTATAAGAATTCATTATAAAACTAGCCCTAAACATGTGTTTTGTATAAGTCAACCTTAATTAAAGTAACTAACATCTAAGTTATATATGAGTTTAACGTGAAATTAATAATTGATAAATGATATTTATGCAAGCAGAAATATTCAACAAGTTTAAAGATGAAAAGGGAAAGTTCAAGAGTTCTTTGGTGGGAGATGTACTTGGTATTCTAAGCTTATATAAAGCTGCACAACTTAGAATCCGAGGAGAAGATATATTGGATGAAGCCCTTGCTTTTACAAAAAAACAACTTGAGTTCATAGTATCCTCTTCCACTATGAGTACTAGTCCTTTGGCAGATATAATAAGACATTCATTGACTCAATATCTTCGAAAAGGCATAGAAAATTTGGAGGCCAAATATTACATATCTATTTACCAAGATATGGCCTCCCATAACATAACTTTACTTAAGCTTGCAAAGTTACATTTCAATCTTTCTCAGACATTGTACAAGAAGGAGTTAAGTGATTTGTTAAGGTATGTTATTTACAGGTTATAATTACATTGTTTTGGATATATGTTCACTATTTTACTAAAAAATTCATCATACTTTGAATTTGCATGCCCTTAGATTATATATATATACATACTTGGGTGAACCATATATTTATACTATATAGAATTACTCATTATTTTAGCTTTAAAATTAAGGGCAACTAGCTAGCTAAGAGAATACAAAAAACCAATGCGATTAACACTTTTTTTTTTGTTTACTTGAGCTTAATTTGTTTAGCCAAAACAGTTCAGAAAAAATTGTTAATTAAATTAATGTTGTTGCGGAAAATATTGATAGTTCTCAATATTTTTTACTATAAATTTCATTTTGCAAATTAATGACATAAATTAATGTAGAGTTAAATATATATATACATCTTTTCATATTTTCTGAAAAATTATTACAAATACTCTTGAGTTATACAAATGAAAATATATAAAATGATTGTTTAATGATAAGCATTTATTTTGAATATAAGATTTAAAAATTGAACGTTTAACTTTAGAATTTTTGCCAAAAGCACCAGAGTCCTACCAATTAGATTATAAAGTCATGTGCATGATCCAATAATTTCTAATTTTTGGTGGAAAAAAATAAGAATGAAAGCAACTAAAAGAGCACTTGGCATTTTAGCTAACACTGTAATAATTCAATTAAGCATGAATCAACAATCTTAATATTACTATATGGATGTAGAAAGAGATTCAAAATTTTATAATTTTTTTAAAAAATTTGTAAAATGTTTTAAAAATAACACCTTAATAACATTAAAATTATTTAAATAGAATGATATTTAAAATTAAATAAATCTAAATGATGATAGTTTAATTTGAACGATGTTTAAAATAAAATGATATATTATATTTTTTTAAAATAATAAATATATATGAGATGAATATAAAAGTGTTATTTTTGTAAAAAAATTTATAATAAATATTACTATTTAATATTTAGTATATGGTAGGTGGTGGAAAGAGTTGGGATTAGCCAAAAAGCTAACATTTGCGAGAGACAGACTCGTAGAAGCCTACTTTTGGTCCGTCACATTGTTCCCTGAGGCCCAATACTCGCTGTGCAGAAGAGTAATAACCAAAGAATTTAGCTTTCTTGCCTTTACTGATGATATTTATGATGCTTATGGCACAATTGAAGAACTTGTACTTTTCACCCAAGCATTTGAAAGGTTGAATTTTCGATTTTTACATACTTAATTTTTTTTATCTAATTAAATTTGATAAATATATAATAATAATAATAACTATTATTATTTCAAAATTATCTATTTTATAAAATAAAACAAAATTTAAAATCTTTATATATAATTTTTTTAGTTTTTTTTATCATAACAAGGTAAAAAATCAATATTAATAAAGTTTTACTCTTAAAATAATTAATTTATTTATTTATTACTTTATGAAATATATAATAGTAACTACTAGAAAAGCATTATAATCTAAACACTAAGTAGACATAAATAATTTGACACTATAAATCATATATAATATAACAACACATATTAATATATACGATTTAATCGAACTTAATAAGCATTTTTTACTTCAAATAAGTTTATATTAATTTACTATTTTTTAATTGATATAAGATATAATATGATATTAACACAAAATAATTAATTTAATACAAATAAGATCTATTTATACACATATAGTAATTGTAATTTTGAAGCAATAATTGTTATTGATCCTAAAAAAATTTAAAATAAAAAAATCTTTAAATATAACTTTTCTTTTAAGTTGCATTTATTATTAAAAGATGAAAATTGATGTTAAAATGTTATATAAAGATTTGCATTAATAATCTATTGAATAATAAATATTCCATATATAATTAAAATTTTAAGAATTGTATGTAATAATTTGTGATAATGATATACAATTTAAATATGAATGATATGGTATAATATGTATAATTCCATTTAATAAATAATCTAAATATAATAAGAAAAACATATTAACTTGATAAGAAGTAATCGAACTTAATAAGATTTTTTTTTTAATTTAAAGTAACGTTTGTTAGTTAATATATTATTATTTGATTGATATGCGATAAACATGATCTCAACATTCAACATAAATAGCATAAAATTCGTTTATTAAGTGGGTAAGTATGAACTACATAAATTATTATCATTATGAAACAAAATATTTATCCAATAATAATAATGTAAAGTCAATATATAATAAAACTATCAAAATAAGTATTCATGAAAAAATATTTATTATAAAAATATTTTAGTATTTATTGTGGTATAAAAAATTATAAAACTAAGAAAAATAAAAAAAATGACAAGAAAATATTGGGATTTTTATTTATAAAAAAATATCATTGTACTGTAAAATTATAATTTATTACCTTTTAATTACTTTGGCTCATTTTCAAATTATCATTTATTTCATTTTAACTATTTTCAATATAATTCAAAAATCACTAAATAAATTTTTATTTTTAAATATATAAATATGATATTAATTCATCAAAATATATACTTTAATTGTCTATGTTTGAAGATATACACTTTGGGTCATGTAATTCATTAAAAATGTAGATTTTAATTCTTTATTTTTTTAAAATTTAGGATAAATATCTCATTCTTTAAAATTTCTAATCATCTTAAAGTAATTATTTTTTAGAGTAAATTTGAAATTTTGAAATTAAAAAAAAATACTCTATTTTAAGGTGGGATATAAAAAGTTTAGTTACACAGCTTGGTGTGGATATTCTATTTTCAGGTGGGATATCAGCAATGATCAACTTCCAAAATACATGAAATTACTATTACAACCTTATTTTGCTTACCACAAAGAAGATATTGAAGATGAGATGACAAAGCAAGGAAATACATATCGATTTCCTTATGTGAAAGAAGCGGTAAGTTACAATAGATCACCCACCCGTATTCATTATATGTGATATCTATTAAATTATACTAGCTAGAGTTAAATGATCAATAATGAAATTCAATATATATATATATATATATATATATATATATAAATAATAATTAAAGACAGAAAAGTAAAAACCTGTTCACTTTTGAAAATACTTAATCCTAGTATATTTTTTTCTCAATTAATTTGATTTGCACATCGACACCTAATTCAGATGAAGTATACAGTTCAACACTATTTTAAGCAAGCTCGGTTGTTCAATGAAAAATACACGCCTAGTACTGTTGAGGAGTATTTGGAACTAGTTGGAATTGGTTCTAGTGGTGTCCTCTTGAGTATAGCTGTTAGTCTTGCTTGCATCAACGACGACACTGTGACAAGGGATACTTTTGAATGGCTGTTCAACAATCCCAAAATTCTTACCGCTACTTCAATTATTACAAGGTTATTGAATGATATTGCTGGACATAAGGTATATATAATAAATACGGAGTATTATCTTTTACCTTTAATAAAAAAATAAAATAGATTTAATTTTTTAATTCATGATATGCAGTTTGAACAAAAGAGAGGACATCTTGTCTCAAGTGTAGAGTGTTATATGAATCAACATGGTGTATCAGAAAAAGAAGCATATAACGAGTTGAATAAAATAGTGGAGGATTGTTGGAAGGATATAAACGAGGAATACTTGAAACCCACGGCTGTGCCTAAGAGAATTCTTGATATTTTTCTCAAATTTGATCAATGCATAGACGTCCTCTACAAGAATGAAGATTACTTCACCGATGTTGGATACCATACTAAGTCTGCCATCACTTCCGCCTTATTACTTGATACAATCTAATATTTAAACTATGATATTAAAATAAAATTTTATATCTTATTCAAAACGTATGCTACTTTTCTACTTTCTCCTTCCACTTTCAGTGAAGTAGCTAGCTTTATGTTTCTTCACATTTTAATTATGGTGTTTCTTTGTTTTTTAATAATA
Organism: Hippophae tibetana; assembly: GCA_037013495.1. Taxonomy (NCBI): domain Eukaryota; kingdom Viridiplantae; phylum Streptophyta; class Magnoliopsida; order Rosales; family Elaeagnaceae; genus Hippophae; species Hippophae tibetana. The sequence goes on from CM072812.1 coordinate 4,338,811, forward strand.
AATAAGGTTATGTCTTATGACATTGTTTCTATATCTTGTAATATAATATATATTTGTGTTATATTTCTATGCTTGAAACCATTTTAGAACAAAAGCATCTTAATTTTGTAGAGTTTATAAAATTAATCCCAGATATTTTCTTATGTACTCACTCCACTATATATAGTCTTTAATTTACGTTAGATTTTTACTTTTACCTGTACCATATTTTCAAAGTGTGGATTTTTATTTTATTTTTTAACCTATTAAAAAATACTTTTAAATTGACACGCATTTTTTTTAAAGTTAATTAGCCCCAACTTTATTACTTTTTTTTTTAATTAAATGGTAATTGATGTAATTTAAATATATAACTTAAAATAAAAATATAATAAATCTTACTATAGGTGAAACAAAGCCGTAAGTATTAAAATTGTGTGAGCTAATTTAACAATAATGTGCAGTACTCTAGCAACACTCCAAAGTTAAACAAGTGGCCGAATGACAATATAATTAAATTAATTCTTTTTAGTTGTGCAAAATATTCGGTTATTTAAAGAATTCTATAAACTTAAATGATTTCTTTAAATTTTAAGTGATTTTGAAATTAATGAATGGATTTGATTAAATTAAAAAAATTTGAATCAAAATTAAACAATATTAATAGTTTGAACATGTCACTCTTGGTATTTTTTTTATCACTTTATATATTTTTTTAAATTTATTTAGCTTTCAAAATCATAAAAAAAAAATATAATATCCTTGAGTTCTCTAGTTCTATTGTTACATTTATAAATTTATTTTATATGTAAGTTGAATTTAAGATTATAATATTATTAAATTATAGTAATTTTTATTGTTATTTTAACATTCGTGATTTTATTCTAGATGAATTATTTATATATTAAATATTGATTAAAATCTTAAAATAAAATAATCAAAAATTTCAAAAATAATATAAAATATATTATAAATCAGATTAATCCTAAGAAATCTAATCAATAACCATATCGGATCCCCCTTACGAACGTGAGAACGTATGTTCGCCGGTAACCACTCATTTAAATATATAAATTAAAAATGTCTTCTGCTTATTCAGTAGTGTGTTATTTTCTTTTTTAAATGATCGTCGAAATTCATCTAAAAACTTTAGTTTAGAGTTTTAGGAATAAAATTTTAAGGTTTTTAATATTAAGTCTCGTATCAATCAAATAATAATATTCTTTAATTTTACAAATAAATTTTAATATATTGATATTTTCATCCACACCCTTTATATTAATTCTCATATAAAATGATAGGTTAAAAAAAGCTATATTTACTAATATAAGAGACGAGCGAAAGGTTTCAGTCATTTTTATAAATTTTATAATAATATTATTTTTTAATTCTAATACCTTTTTAAAGTATGAATTTGTGTTGTATATATATTTTAATTTATTTTATTATATTTTTTAATCATTTTTTTTCAAGGAACATTTAATTTATTATAAGTAGAGGATAGATACATATAAGCTGTATAATATTTATAAAATTATAGATTAATTATATGTATAAAATATAATTATATCTTAAGTGAATTTTAAATTTAATCTTTTAATACTCAATATCTCACTGTAAATTCAATAATATGTTTTCATTAAATAAAATATATATATATGTATATATATAACGTTATTTTTAAATTAAAAATATTAATTTATAAATAATTAGTATTATTTTTTTACAGTAAATATGATGTTATTACTAGATACAAATCTTAAATTCACCGTTGGGGTAGGCATTAAACTGAAGTTCTATAGCATGTTAATGTTCATAATTTATCCAAGCATTGCTGAATATAAAAGATTAATCGAAGAAATTTTATTTTTATTTTTATAAGAATATATAGTATCTTTTTATAAATATGGGACTTTTACGTCAAACAATAACCCTTTTATTTAACCATACCAAACTTAATGACTTTGTTATTATTTTTAAACTCGTTTCAATATTTTAACAAAAAATTGAAAAAAGCATTTGAGAAACACATTAAGGGAAGGAAAAGTTAACTTAGTTATTCATCAAGACATATTAACGGAGCTAACTTTGATAATATATCAAATCACATTATTATTAGTGAATTTTTTAAAATCTTAAAAAATATTTAAATCTTAAAGAAATTATTGATTTTTTAGGTTATAAATATTAGTTATTTTTTGAAAAATATTTACTTTTAAACTAATTATCAAGTCTATTAAGAAAAACTAAAAAAATACTCAAATTTTAAATAATCGTAATTCATATATATATTTTATGACTATTAGACAGCATAATAATCATGTATTCAATAATAAATGTTTACAACACTTTAAATTATTTTTGGTACTAATATATTTATTTAAACCTGAGTTAACTTTTGAAATTATTAATTAATATTTTCTTTAATATGTTACAATATTTTTAATATACATCATACATATAAATTTTTATCTTATTAAAAATTTAAATAAAATTTGTGTAATTAAGCTCAAAAAAATTAATGATAATATTATTAAGTTATTAATATCACTTTTATATAAGTAAAAATAATATTAGATTTATTATTTTGACACTTAATTTAAAAGAAAATTCATAGAATGTAACTTTTCATATTATAAAAAATGAAGGTGTCTAACCTTATTTGAATAAAAAATTTAAAAATTAGGTAATTTAATTTTGGTGAATAAAAAAATATTTGACATATGAAATGAAAAAATATTTTTTTTTGTGTTAATGATTTTTAAATACTCTTTAAACAGGTTCAATTGCTTGTATGATTCGAAAGATCGAAACATTAATCTCGATCAGTATACTTACCTTATGAAAATTTTGAAAGAAGTGATACTTATTAGTAGATTACATTGAGAGTTTTATATATAAAGGGTAATTTAAGTCTTGTATTGTAATTGAATATTGATTTTTATAAAAATAAGAAAATGCATAAAATAAAAAATATTTTTATAAAAATAAAATTAATTTTCTAAAAATTAATTTTTTTTAATTTGATTATTACTCTATCTTTTTACTGAATAAAATATTATCAATGTAACAATTTAATAATACCTATCTAAACTTTTTACTAAATTATCAAACCCTTTTTCGAATCATAAAATATTAAAAAGTACGATTTAAAAAAAAAAGTAAAACGTATACATGTAGAATAAAAGTGGATATTCTTTAACGTGTCAAAACATAAAAAGAGCTAAACTTTTATAAACGGAGGAAGGTGTATTAAATAAGCTTAGAATTGGTGAATAACTAATAAATATCCGTAGACGTATATAGAACCAATCCTTAAAAGAATTGTATTTAACTGAATTCGCAGAGGCCCGGGGAAGTTATTACAGTCAAAATATCATTACTCGTGGAAATAACTCATTAACTCGCTTTGCGTTTATGAGCACAAAATGCTTCTCACATAATTTTCTTATGCAGTCATCAGACATATCTATCACCAACTACATCTGAATTCAGTACTACAAGGACCTTATTGTCTCTTGTAAGCTCTATGGATTTACTATCAAGTTACAACACAAAACTGCTTTCATATATATCATATACAATACGATTTAAACAAACCAAACTACAGAGTTAAAAGACTATATAGACTCAAACGTGATAGACCATCCCAACTTCTAGAGTAGAAGCATGAGGAATGCTCAAAGCATAAGATGGTCCTCTAAAGTTTCTCCTCAAGAAGTCATACCCAAAATTGATTACAATTCTCTTTATCAAACTTGATCCACTCTTGGCTTTCATGTATGAGTGTCCCAATATAAATGCTATTCCTGTTTCTCTTGCTTCCATCAATTCCTGTAACTCCTCTTCGGTATCCCTGTCAATCTTGTGACTTTCTGGCAGTACAAATCTCACTCTCTTCCGTAACTTTTGTAGAGATTTAATCTCCTTTGATTCCGAAGTGGTTGTCCCCTCGAAAGAATCTCCATCTTCTGTCAATCTAATGCCTCCCAAGTTTGTTGATGAGGTCCCAACAATTGTCATATTTTCATCATCTTTTGAATTTTCTAGTCTCAGTTCAGCATTACATGTTGGTCTCTCAGAACGAACAAACTCTGCAATACTACGAATTAGATCGTTTTCAAAATCGATGTCATCCTTGTGAATATCATGATAACCGTAGCGTGCAATGCATCTGTAAAGTCGATACTCCTTTGGACCAACTCTCCCAACTAAGAACCTTTCATCAGGTCTAACATGAGGGACTGGGACAGATTTTACACAGAGGAACACTAAAACTTGGTGGAAAGCTGGCAGGTTTGTTACAAAATGTGAAAATATAGCTGGTATGCCAGAAACTAACTCTGTATGTATGAGGCCAATTCCAGGGACACGAACAATTCCTAGATTAGGACCTAAACCAAGGAGCCAGTTGATGGAAACCTTATTTTGGACATCAAACTCATATCTCTTGAGTGTTCCATAGTGCCAAACATACATAACAATAAGGAAGATGAATGAGAGAGCAATAGGCACCCAAGCACCATCGCGGAACTTGATGAGAGAAGCAGAGAAGTAAAGTGCTTCGATCGAACCAAAAAATAAGATAAAGCAAATGGCCAGGATTAGACTCTTGTGCCAACATAAGACTATTACTAGAGACATGAGACAGGTTGTTACTAGCATGACAGTTATAACAGCGAGACCTGTTTGAAAAAGAAAAAGACATTAAGAATTGAACTCATATAAATTGGATGCGAAAATAAAACATAACACTATGAAGATAAGAGAGTGACCTACAAACTGACATGCAAAACCAAATTTCAAATAAAGAATGAATTATTACGAGGACGACATTAAAGTATAATGTAAACAGTACCTGATGCATTTCCCATGCGTTTTGTGTCTCTAAAACCAACAGTAACAGCCAAGCATAATAACATCAATGTCCAATTTATCTCTGGAATGTAAATTTGGCCATGTACTTTAGAAGAGGTGTGGATAATTTTGATTTTGGGAAAGCAACCCAATGCAGAACACTGTTTTATTATAGAGAAAGTCCCAGTTATAATGGCTTGGCTTCCCACAACTGCTGCAAAAATGGCTATTACCAGAACAGGCCATCTAAGTTTCTCTAGCAGAAGAAAAGAACATTAAATTAGCCGAAATCCTAATCATATATAGAAGAAAAAAACATAATTTCAAGAATCAAACAACACCTACCAGGTACAGATACATAAAATCCGATCCGATAGTTACTTTCTACAACATGATGTTTCGATAGATAAGCAGCTTGTCCCATGTATGCTAGAATTAAGGATGGATAAACCACAAAGGTGAAAGCAATCTGCAGGAATTATTTTCATTTGGAGGAATTGTTATTAGTACACAATCTACATAGAGAAACCACGAATCACAAGCAAATATGAATAAAGTAATCGCTTCATTAAAAAAGAATGTAAATGTGTATGAAAAGTGCTGGCGTAAATTCAAGAGAACATACGTGCCATGCTTAAACATCTAGAAATTCTTGAAACTTCATCTTTTTTAAAGCATAACCTGTTGTTTACAGTCAAAAAGCGTAGAAACCCAGCAGCAAAAGGATCAAAGTTTTTATTCTGTTTACCTTGATTGAAAGCTGTGAAAAGTGTCCAAGGTCAGCATACATAGCTTCTGAACCTGAAAATACAAAACATGATGTTCAGAGAGACGGAAAGAGACTATAAATGTACCCATCAGGTAAAAACAGCAAGAAATAATGTGTAGTATGTGTAAGTATACGTAAGGGAAAACATTCGTCTAGATAATAATGTTAAGTAAAAAAATTTAATTTACTAATTTTAATATTTTCTATTTCAATTGAGTACTTGTATTATTGAAATCTCTTTCAATCAATTATTTTGAACAAAAATTGAAAAATTTAAGTCACATATCCGACAAATAATCAAATTTGTCAATTTTTATTCAAAATAATTGATTAAAAGACATTTCAATAAGGATTTAAATCCGTTAACTACTTATTTGTTAAAGCATTATAAGTTTACTACCTTTACAAAAAAGATAATAGATTTTCATTTTTAAAAAATTCGTCACATGTGACCCCTCTCGTCAAATAAGTATGAATCTAAAATTCATTTTCTTTAAAGATAATAGACTTATACTACTATTTATCATTTCAATAATACAAGTAAACAATTAAAACAAAAAATATCAGAAATAATAAATTGAAATTTTTTACATTGAAATAAAAAATATCAAAAGTGGTAAATTAAGAATTTTCACATAACTTTAGTAATTAAACGAAGGTTTTCCCTATATGTAATGTTGTACCTGTTATGCACAATAATATTCCACCCAATGACATCCAACCTCCTCGTTGTGTCTTCTTCAAAAATTTGTACATGTAATATGGAGACAATGCTTGGTAAACATGGGGATTCCAATGGAATATATTGTACACACCAATTGCACTGATGCAGAAAAGCCATGTAATCACAATAGGTGCAAACAGGAACCCTAGTCGATGAGTTCCATAATGTTGAAGGCAAAACAAGAATATAAGTATGATACAAGCAACTGGGACTTCAACATCTGCATAATTAGCAAACTTATATAAGATTGAAGGAACTCATGTTATGACTGTAGTCTACATCCCAAATTCACTTAATGATTTGTGAAGGAGAGCAGTTTATATGTGAAACATAACTTAAGAATCATTTCAATGGTAAGACTCATATATTCAAGACTGTGTGATATTTTTTAGATCAAAATTACTGATTCAAAAGAGTTGGTTAATTTTATTATGCCTAGTCAATATCCAGTTGACAAGACATGTAAATGAGATGGAAAAGTGGAGAACATATTACACACTGAAGCAAAAGGACATAATTAAAGTGGGATGGTCCATCAATAAAAGGGGTCGTAAATAAGAGAGAAGTGTGATGACCGAATAACAATAAAATACAGGCTGATCTAGCACACGTATGTAATCTCTAGGTAGGTGCTAGACATCCCAGAATAGTGAACATAATCCGCTGAATCTGAAATGTGACCACAAAATTATGGTAGCAGTTATTAACAAAATTATGATTACTTGTTACTATTTTTAACATCTTGTACAATGGCTTGGCCAAGTGGTTCAAGGCTCTGTTGAAAGCAAAGTAATGATTATATATGCATTCGAGTCATAGTTATCTCATGTTGACTCATTCAAAGATAATTTATATAGTAAAATTCCATTTGTCGCTAATGGGGGCGAATTTATTTGGTGTTGAGTCAAGATATGTAATTATAATTTTTATTGATAAATTATACAAATAAAATAAAATTTTATTATATATGAATTTTAAATATCTCAAAAAAGATTATATAATTTGAACATATCTTTACTAAAATGAGATACATATTTAATTAAAAATAAATAATAAAATTAAAAAATAACTAATATTATTTTTCATTGTAGATGCATTATAATAATTTACTAGTACAGTAACATAAAATATGATGGATATAATGGCTGGATTAAACCATTATGTAGATTATATTTATTGTTCACAGCCTCATCGAAATTTAACTCATTATCAACTTCATTGTAACTTATAACAACATCTTAACTTTATAAAAAGCACAGCTCATACAATTAACTGCATAAATCGTGTTTTTAGACTGACTTTCGAGTCCACATGTTGTATCAGGACTTTTCTCACATAAAGTGAATCATTATCATTCACATTATCAAATTATAACTATTTTAGTCTTAGTAGTTATTTGACATTGATTAAAGCAAAGGAGTTTTGTCTGAATTATTTATGCTGGGACCACATAAATGTTGGACTTGGTTTAAGTTTCAGCAATTCCCTTCTCTACCAACTTACACATCTGTGCTTAAGAAGTGATTACGAAAACTATTGATATTATAAACAAAGTTCAAAATCTCAGTTTAGATATGTAAAAAGTGAAGAAAGATCGGATGCCTCAGTATAGTTTTAGGATATGTTATGTGGATTCTTTTAGGAAATACTGATTGTTATAAATTTTTGGATTATTAGTGTTAAACATGACCCATTTTCCCAATTGTTTTACTAAATTGAAGTGTTTCTACTCCCATGTACATGCCGTGTCTCTTTTAGAGATGGGTAATACCAAAATTGAAAAGTATATGTAACGTAATTTTTTACAAAATATTCAGGACATATATACCAAAGGAAATTAGGTGAAACAGCTGTCCAGCCAAAAACAAAGGAATACACAAACAATAGCCAACACTTAGTCCTTGAATCATATCTACTATATTGAGAGTTAATTATCTTGGTTACCTATTCAACCCAAGTACTCTTGACTTTTCAACTATGAACCCAAAATGGAAATTTCAATACGAAGTTCTTTTTTAGATTGTATACACAATTTAAAAATAAAAACATAAAACGCTACTATATTGAAAAATCCCTTAATATGAAATTACTTTTCTCCAAACGTAAACATTGATCAGATGCATAGAAAGAAAATTTGACACTGCATGTTAAGGCAATAGAAGAAAGAAAGAAAGAAAGAAAGAAACTTACATCGATGATGCTCTTTTGACATGGAAAGCTCAAGCCCTGACACAGCCGAAAATACTGCAAATGAATAATCCAAAAACGAAACAAGAAATTCTTAGCTATTTTCATGCCAATAATGTAACTTCAAAACTCGAAACCATCAAAATTTCAAATAATACCAGAAATCGCAGGGGTAAGCACCCCATCTCCAATAACCATACAAGCCCCGATCAAAGCCAGAACAAGCAGAACAGTCTGCAACACTTTATGCTTCTCTAATGTCGATTTCAAACTTGACACATAATTAGCTTTGCTTGTAGATTCAGTCCCATCTTTGGTATACTCAGATAGGTCTTCATCGGCTAACTGACAATTGGGTAAGGAGCTTACTCGGGCATGTCGACAAAGCAACGAATACAAAGCAAAAGTCCCACCTTCACCATTATCGTCTGCTCTAAGCACAATAAACACATATTTGATTAACGGTACCAGAGTTAGAGTCCAAAATACAAAAGATAACACCCCAAAAATCTCCTCATTTGTCTCCGAATGTTGAATATCCTCTGCAAAAGTACTTTTATAGACATATAAGGGGGAAGTACTTAAATCTCCATAAACAACCCCCAAGCTCTGATATGCCAAAGTTAAGACTGTTTTCCATGAATCTTTCTACAATAATAAAAGACGAAGAAAGAAGGTTATCAGCTGAAAGATAGCTGAGAAATTGAGGAATGAGGTACTCTAATATAATACTCGCACATTTTACCTTAGCGGAACGGTTACGTATTGCTCTCTCCAGATCCATAAGTAGCTATGTAATAATCATATGAGAATCAGTTTTCTAAAGAAAGTTCAAGGAAAGTAAATATGACCCAGATGAAATAACACCCTCCCCGGCCAGTTCAAAAGGACTTGAAAAACAATATTAGTTTTTAAAAATAAAAATAGGACCTTTATGAGAGAGCAAGAGAGGAGCTCAAGATCCTCCAATGCAAACAAATTGGTAAGAATTGACACGGAACACCATAATACGAATACATACAATATTATTAGAACGAGGAGGGAGTTGGTTGGAATTGTAGCTAGAATAGATTAATCCGGAAAAGTTAAAAGGAAAAGGAGGATAGCTTTCGGGTAGGAATCTTAAAATGGTGATGGCATGGGTTTGAGATTGTTTTTCACTTTCTGGAATGGTATTGCCGCAATTTGTTTAAGTAGAGATCTCACTAATTACATCTTTATTGGTGTTTTTTATAAAAATTGTTAGAACTACCTTTACATTTTTACTACATCATACCCACTTATTTCATAATGAATGAGTAATTATTTTTTAATAAATAATAATATAATATTTTAAGTATAAATACTTAATAAAAATTAATATAATTAATTATGAATATATACTTCTAATTTCGGATAGTTTTTCATAATAATCCATACACGACGTATAGTTATTAATAAATTTGTTTAATAATTATGATATTAAAATAAAAATAAAACAAATTTTTTATACATTTTTATTATAACATCATTATTAAAAATAAAATAAAAAGGAAATGTGATAATTATGATCGGAGGCCCACCTGAATTCTCATCTTAATTTAATATCTTCCTATACAATTACCTAAAAACTTGTAATAAGAGAAGCTAAAGATTAGATAAGGTCATCTGCTTACGACAATTTTGTTGCGCACGTTTCTATTAAAAAAATATTTGTTGTGCGCGTAATTATAAAAATATCAAGATACATGATTAAGACAATGAATTTGAGGGAAGCGACTCACGCATCAATATCCAAGTGCGGTGAAGGTTAAGACAACTGTCTGCATACTAAAATTGAAAATATGTGTTATTTATTATTTTTTATAATCACGTTATTTGATTTTTTTCAAAAAAATAGTAATTACATTAATTTATATTTTATTAATTTAAAATAATATTATTTAATAAATTAATATTTATAATCCAAATAATTATTATTTAATAAATTATCTAAATTAATAGCATGTTATAATTATAAAAATCAAAATTTATATTTATGAATTATTATTATTATTCACCAACACATGAGAGGATTGATTTAATATTAATGTATAATTTTTCACTGCATTCATATTTGTCATGTTACTTTTTATAGTGGGTAACCCCACTTCCACGACAACTTACTTTCTTATTCTTCTTTTTTTCATTTTATGTACGATTTTGGAATCTGATTTGGAATATCTTATCAATTCTAGTAGTAGCGTCCATATTGAGATTGAAATATCAAATTTTATCATGCATCTTGTATCGTTCAATCAAATACACTCACTTTATGTTTCTTTCTTTGTTTTCTTTTTAAGGCATTAATGGATCGGCAAATAAGAGATTCAAAGGATGCATGAAGGGCTGCTTTTGCCAAAACTATTGTGGTCTTTGATATATCAATTTCTGATAAATATATATTAGACAGGTAGTCGTGCAATAGAGGTTATTTATAATAAGTATTTGTTATCGTTTGTTACATTATATTAAAAATAATGTTAATTATGAGTAAAAATTAATTTTAAAAATATTGAAATAATATAATTTATTTTTAATTAACTTATTTTTTTCTTTATAATTTATGAGATCAAACTATACAAATAAACTATTATAAAAACTTCTATGATGCTTTTTTTTATAAGATATTGATGTAATTTGAACAACCAAATATTGATACTGTGAAGATATTTTAATTTTTTTGACAAAAGAGGTAAATTAGTTTTTATAGGAAAATTAAAGCTTACGAAAAGTTCTTATAGGAAAGTCTCATTAAAAAAGTACCAAAGTGGATAAACATTTTTGGGTATAAATGTAATGAAGTTTCAGCTTGCCTTGATTTACAATGTGATATCTAAAAGGGGATGGAAAAAATATAAAATAAGAAAGAAAGAAAACAAAATTGTTGTATAACTCGTCTAGAAGGATATAGCTAGCAAGCTTTTTGGTATATGAAAGAAAGCACTCACTAAGAAAATATATATATATACAAAGGAATGAATCACCTAAATAATACTTTCAACTTGTTAACGACTAATTAGATAATATATTAATAAGATTTATTATATAATTTATTTACTTTTAAAAATTATTTCATATTGACTCAATTCATTTTTAATTAGATGAGATAATACTAATTAATATATCATATTTATTTTTAATTGACTTAAAAAAGACAAGTAAAAATATTAAAATATTAAAAAAAATACATGATTATTTATAATATAAACTTAATAATAAAAATAATACAATATATATTTTAAGTTAAATTTATTAGGTTATAATTTAAATGAGATAGTATTTAAACGAAATAAAATAATATTCTAGCACCAACTTAATAAAGACACTAAATAATACATAAATGAGATGAGACAATTAAATTTGCATCTCAATAACTAACATCTCATTTAAATATATAAAAAGTTTAAGATTTAAGTTCTAATTATAGATATGTAAATAATGTAATAATTTAAAAAAAGAATTATAAAAAAATGGTATATATTATTATTATTTCAAACATAAACACATATTTTAAGAATTAGGATTGGATTTGAAATTTTAACTGTTTGATTCAACATTGTTAGAATTGTTAAAAGGTGCGAAATTTAAAGCCACTTACAATATTCGAACCACATAGTTTATAGAAAACATCATAACAATTTTTTTTCCACCGAAATCAAGTTATCAAAACAACGTATGATACACTAGTTAAAATATAGTATCTAATTATATGATAACGTAAGGTTATTTAAAAAATTGAAAAATATCAGAATTCTTATAGTAAAAATTATACTTTAAGTCATACATTTATTTTTATTTTTATTAATTTTAAAAAATAAAAATACAAGAACAAAATCAATCATTTAAACTCGTATGATATACATACTTATCTATTCCTTTGAAGAAGAAGAAAATTTAATTATTGTTACCAATTTTTTGCTTTTAGAAACTCTAATTTCATTAATTTTTATTCATTTTTTTTTATTTACTTGTTTTATTTTTCTTCTAAATTTTCTAACACTCTTCTTCAAATTTTATAGTTATTATTACAATATAAAAATATGACCAAGCAGAATAAATACAAAAGAAAAAATCTTACAAATTGATAGGGTTGAAATTTTAATCTTTTTTTTTTCAAGTGAAATGATATGTAAAATGATTGCATATATTCTTAAAAAAAAAGGTCACCTAGATATCATGTGATCTTAAATTATCTATAAATATGATTTTGTTTCGATCACTTTTTAAAAATAATATGACTACAAAATTATTAAAACATAAGAATAATACTCTTTTTTTAATCATTTTTTTTTTGAATAAATATAATAGGACGATATTCTCCCTCCTTTCAAAAATTATGATAGTATTAAGCTTGATTAACAAAATACAACTTTCATGGATTTAATTGTAATTATTTTTCTATTTAATTAAATAACTAATTGTCAATGCGATATTAGAGATTCGGAGATAGCAAGCTAAGTCTTATCTAATAAACAAATAAATTATTAGCACATATATAATTATAGAAAGAAATAACTGTTGTTTTATTTATTAGAAAATTTATATTTATATTTATTTTTATATTAATTTAGTTTTATTATTAAAAATAAATTATTATAAAAAAATAATTGTATAATGATAAAAGTATTTTTTTTCAATTACATTAAATAAAGATTATTATAACTTAAATAAATTTTAACTAAATAAAGATTATTATAACTTAAATAAATTTTAACTAAATGAATTGAATAAAAAATAAAATATAAATAAAAATATAAAAAGTAAATATTTGTCTTTATACAATCACTTTTTTACAATAACAAAAATAAATTGTTATAAAAATTAAATATAAGACATAAAGATTGCTTTTAAAATAAATATATCACATTTACATTCAAATTACCATATTTATAAATACTATAACTTCATAAGTTGGTTTAGCCCATTTTGGCTTTCAATCATCCATCATCTATATCAATCATATTTAAGGGTATGCAAAACATTTCATCATTCGATTAATTCGACCAATCTGATTCGTTAATTTTTTGACAGTTTTGATCACATCATTGAATTAGATGAATTTTTTTTCAATCTATTAAGTTTGGATCGACTAATAAATTTCACTATGTATCATCCGATCCGATCCAATCTCATCCTATTTGATATGATATATATATATATATATATATATATTGAAAACCCTAACCATCTATTTCTATTTTTTCAACTCTACCTCTCATTGTTTCAGGTCCTATACTTAACTCAACGTTATTTCTCTACTGGCGTGATGTTGTCCCATTTTATAGCTCGTTACCAACTGTCGTTCATCGTTCCTAACTAATGGACTCCCTACCAATTTGTTGTTCTCAGTCGATGTTCTTCATCGATTCATCCCATCTCAGGTCTCACACTTTCACTCTGCCCTATTTCAACCAAATTCCAATGTTGTCTCATTTCCTAGCCCAACACCAATCATTGTTCATCATTCCTAACTGACGAACTTCTTACTCAGTCGTTGTTCCCAACCATTTTTTCGTTGGTTTCATCCTCTCTCATTGTTCATCATCTTTCTTGTCAAGGTTAGATTTTTTTTATGGTTTTCTTTTTCTGAATTTTGATTTCATATTTCATTTTCTCCAATGTTCAAAGGCTCTATCATTAATGATTTCCTCTTTCACTTTAAAATAGCTTGAAGTCTACTCATTCCAAATGCATGGTAGTACTTAATTGATTCATTTATTCTTTAGGGACTTGTTAGCTTAAAAAATGTTTGTCTTACCTTAGATGTATTTTTGTACTTTTATTAGCTTAAGGAAAGTTTTCCACATCTCCATCGATGATATATACAACTTATGCTCATCATTTTCAAATTTTCACATGTATTGGGTGAGGTTTTTTCTCTATTTTTTGGTAAATTAAATTTCTACTCTTGTTTTTTTTTGTATATAGAAACAAATAAACATCAGCTTGTAATTTCTTTATTTGTTTCCCGCTCATGTTTGTGTATTTAATAAGATTATTCTAATATACATATTTAAGTGTCAATTCTTTTCATGTCTAAGAGCCTATAATAGTCGTACGCTTGAACCCAAATATGTAAAATGTGTATTTTTTTTTGTTATGATATTTCTTAGGTATTAGTGAGGCATAACTATATCTTTTTAGATGACACATTTTCTTGAGGTTTGTTATCATCATCTTTATCTTCATTATTAATTATTGTATGGTAGTGAACTCTGCTCATTTTGTTCTGAACTCAACGTTGGAATTGTTTAAAATGTGATCTAAATATGTGTATTTGGTTAGTTAGTTGATTCGTAAAGCAACCACAATGGATTCATATTCGATATCATCGTCTAATGTATGAATATTTTTTAACTACTTAAGGATATTATCGTTGATTAAGTATGATATATAATTATTTTATTTCATATGTATTTTGTATATTATTTTATATATATTTAATTATCAATTTATTAACATTGTGACTAATAAATAATGAAACATTTAAGTTTTTTGCTATTGTTCTCAAGATTAAAGACCCAAAATTATTTTTAAGATGCCATATAGTTATTAAAGAATAAAATGATTAACTTAATTTAACTTTAGATTATTATATATTAATATTTTGTTTATTGTTTGAATGAATTATTAAATTTATTAAAATGATTATTATAATTGGTATTTTATTTTATATAGATTTGACCGTATGAGTCAAATGGATCTTAATATTGAAAATCTAGTACCAAATAATTCAACCTATTTGTATTATTATTTTTAAAATTTAAAATTATAATTTTATTAATTAAAAATTAAAAACATTAGTGTTTGTTTTATTTAAATAAGTGGATAATTTATTGGATTAAATTTGAATTTAATATACCAAAAAATGTAAATCATATTAATATTTATTTAATCACATAGTTATTATTTAATTAAATAATTTATATAATTTATATTTAAATTGATGTTAAATTTAATAGTATATTTTTATTTAATTTTTGTGTTATTTTCAATAACTAATTGCAATGATTGTTTATTCAAATAATTTTAAGTCTTGAATTTAATTAATATTTAAAATATTAAATTTAATATAATAATTATTATTTTTATTTAAAACAAAAAAATAAATAAATCTGAGACAAAAATATAAAAAAAAACTAATATATTTCAATCTAATGATTTGATATGTATTAATTCTATAATATTTATCGCATCAGATTGATTCATGAGTTAACTTTTCTAATTGAGTTACATTTTAGTGAACCCTACCTGCAATTAATAGAACATCTACAATCTGAGCTAGGCTATGCATAGAGTCTATACAATGTGGTTATTAAGTTTATTTTCTTTCTACATGTCTTTATTAAGTTAAAAAGAATTTAATTAAAAAATAAAAAAATATACAGCAACACGTATTTATTTAACTTGACATAAAGGTGACACCATACAATTTAATATAGTTAAATATGTCAAATTTGTAGGAAAAGTAATTATAGAAAATCATAAAACTAGTAATATTAAAATTTATAATAATAAAAATAGTATTTTTTAACATTAATTTATTCAACTCTTAATTCAAAATAGATGTCTTATTTTTATTATTTTAAATTTTAATGATGTTATTTAAAATAATTAAAGTAATAAATTTAAAAAAAATCAATAATTTTTTGTAACTATAAAAACAATTACCCTAATACTTCAGTTGATTTTTTCTTCCTTTTTATTTCTAGAGTTATTTTAACTAAAAAAGCTGACCCATATTAGTGGATGGAAAGTTATTGGATTCTTATGGTGGGCTGATATATATATTAATTAACACATAAAATCTAATTTTTATTTTATTTTTGATAAACATAAACTCAACATTTAAAAGAAGATATGAGAATAAGATAACTTTTAAAGGTACGATAATAATGGGCAATGTAAGACTTTTAACATTTTAACAATTTTTTTTTAATAAATATAAATACAATATAAATTATGTAATTAAAGATAAGTCAATGTTATCATATATATTTTAAAAGATTAATTGACTTTAGAGGTAGAAGATACTTATATAATCTCTCAATATATTATTCATAGATAATATAAAACTTTTAATATTTTTTAACAATTTTTGAATGAATATAAATGCAATACATAAAAACTAAAACTAAATATCTAATATTTTTTACATATTTAAATAAATTATACGTAATTCAATCACAATATTATCATTAATTCCACGCTTTATAAATTGTAACATTATGTCATTACACCTGATCTATTCCTGTCTCCTACTTGCTTCGGGAGCTATATATGATAAGTGTTATAATACTATTGGATTACCTTATTTTGGTATTAATTGTATTATGTTTTTGTCATATTTTAGTATTAATTGTGTAATATTTATATAATTTTTTAAAATAATAAAAAAATATTCTTATAATTTATAATTATAAAAATAAAAATTTTCTTTTAACTTTATGCATTTTCATGTTAAAAAAAGTATAATATGTCATTTTATTTTGAATTATAACTATTTAAATCCGTTTAATATTAAATATCGTTTAATTAAACACATTTTCGATTTTATTAGAGTGTTATTTTTATTTTTATAAGTTTTAAGATAATTATTTTTTATAATTTTTGAAAATTTATTTTTATTTAAATAATAAAAAACAATAAACTATTAAAGATGTTATTATTTAATTTTTACTAAGATTTTTAATCATATTGTGTCTTGTTTATGTAATACTTAAATACTTGTCATTATATTATTATTTTTACTTTTTTTTGGGTGAGGACTTCCAAACGCGTTCATTATATATCTTATTTTAATTTTAATTCTTTTTTAAACTATTAAGAATTTATCTAAAATTCATAATTTAATAATAATAAAGATTAAAATATATTTAATATAAAAATTCAATAAAATAAGAATACAATTAAATTTATTCAACTACCATTTCTAAATGTAAGGCATTATATGTTTAAAATATATATATACATATAATGTATTACATATTTTTTGGTCTTGTGTAATGCCTTACACGTGGTTTTCCCATCTCTGAGTTTCGGGGACCAATCCAATCAAATAAAAGAAGAAAAATCGAACATTATAAGTTGGACTGGTTCAGATTGTAATTTAAAAAAAAAAATTATATTACTCACGCAAACTTAATATTTCACATAAATAAAAAAAACTTGTACATTTGAGATAAAGCTCGTTAATCAAATTGGAAGAATTTTAGACACCCCTAATTGCAGTGGGTTAACTTAGAATAAATGTGGATAGCATTAAATTTATATTTCAGTTGCAAATAGGTCAAAGTTAACGTGCTCTACGAAATTTTCCCACTTCTTTTCCCTTTCTCGTTCTCTCTCTGTAACAGTAACACACATTTCTTCTTCTTCCTCGATCTACACCAAAATAACTCCATAATAATTCATCATTATCTGAATCATCATCCTCGTGCACCTCTCGATCTCGGACTGTTTTTCTTCTACATTTTCGTCTCTACTTCTTCTTCTCGCCAGCAAAATTCAATTCCTCACCGGAATCCGCCATGGAAGATGAATAGAATAATCCTAACTCCAACGTCAAAATTCTGCCAACTCAAGCAACGCTTTACAAAACTCAAAGCCAAAGACGAAATCGAGGAAAACCCTCTCCAAATCTTTTGGTGTTACCAAATCTTCCCACCAAATAGCTATATATATATATTTTATTTTTGTTTTTCTTATTTATAACTTTCTGAAATTTTATGAGTAACCCACGAACCCAATTTAAAAAAGGTAATGCTTGAAGCTATAGCCTCAATAAACTAGAGGCTTAAAAACCTTAAGACTTAAGGCACAAACCAAAAAGACGCAAATTTTTTTGTTCTTATTCAATACATTCCCAGGTTGTTTCTAATATTCTCCCGAATTAGAAAATTATCAAAGCTATCGGTGTTGCTGCTAAAACTGCTTGAGCTGGTGCTGCATACAACCTCATTCTTCATGTTAGCCAATCATGTGAGCAATCACTTATTGTTTGTATTTGTACATTCATGTCATGTTACTTTTCTTTTCATGTACCAGAAGTGATATACATTTATTATTCTTGTGTTTTGACCATGTAGATAGTAGAGTTTATACATCTATTATTACAAAAAAAGGTATATAAGTCGATGTGTAAAGTTGGTTTTTGGAAAAAACCGATTTTTAATGAATTTAAAGTCGATTATCCACGTAATATATTCCCTCTCGGCTCATTTTGTACGCAGATTTCAGTTTTCTTCCTCTATTCTTTCCTCACTCAGAACCATTTTCTTCTAAAATCATAACTGTGCGCCACCTTCGTTCTACATTTTCGGCCACCTTCGTTCTACATTTTCGGCCACCTTCGACCACCATTTGAACGTCGGTTTGTAAGTTATATTTCTCTTCTCATATTATCTGTCAGTTTTTTTTAGCAAAATATTAAAATTTGTTTATGGGTATTTTCTGTTATTGCTCGGCCAAAATCAATTTGAATTTGTGCTAATTTTATCAGCGTGTAATTGTAATTCGTTAATTAGGAACAACCTCTCAAATTGCGAATTTTTATTCGTTAATTAAAAACCTAAGATCTCGTCAACTAAATATTTGCAACATGCTTGGGCAGTTTCATTGTGAAAATGTATGGATAGCCAAAAACGGACAACACCTAAAAAATATATTTGACTTAGTTTATGCAGAATGCAGCTAGCTTATTATTCGATCAATTTGTTTTATATTTTGTATAAATTTTTGATTTAGTTATGTTTTTTTGTTTGCTTGTAATAATAATGTTTGACTTATTAATTGTATGTATTCAATAATATCTGAAATGTTGTGTGAGTTTGCGTGGATAAATTTATTTATACGTATAATTAATATTACTTTTTAATTATGATATAGTAACATGCTTAGAAATTAGAATCAACCGCGTGATTGGTTTTTATATATATATATTCATGAAACATGTTGCTTATTTTTTAATTTGTATATAAATGGTTTTGTAAAATGATTAAAATGATAACTGTTTTGCATTATGTATGTTTTGATATATATTCTAATAATTAGGAAATTTATATATAATAATACATAATTAAGTAATATGTTTAATTAATGTCATTAATAGAAAATTGACAAATCTTGGATGTCAAAGTGTAGAATTGAGCAAGACTATATTTCTGGAGTTGAAAGTTTCATGGAATTTGCTTGTAGAACTAATAATATTGGAAGTAATATGATTCGATGCCCATGCGTTAAATGTAAAAATGAGCGATTTCATGAATTTGATGAGGTTAAGTATCACCTTATCTGTAATGATATTCTATTGAGCTATAAATGTTGGTATTATCATGGAGAAAATATTGATAATACTCATGGAGAAAAGTATAATAAGAATGTGAGTGGATTACATACATCATATCATAATGTACAGACAGAAAATATGTTTCGTGGTGTTGAAGATGAATTACGCGAGGATGATCACGAAACCTTTAATAAACTTATAGAAGATGCCGAAAAACCGTTGTATCCAAAATGCAAACAATACACTAAAATGTCATGATTGGTTTATTTGTACAATGTCAAGGCAAAACATGGTTTTTCTGACAAGGGATTCACAGAATTACTAAATCTACTAGTTGATATGTTTCCTGAGGGTATTGAATTGCCATCTTCAATGTATGAAGTGAAGAAATCTCTTAGTCAATTTGGCATGGAATATCATAAGATTCACGCTTGTCCTAATGATTGCATTGTTTATAGAAAAGAATATGAGACATTACATGATTGTCCTATGTGTAAAGAATCGAGATGGAAGCATGGTACAAATGAGAGTACAAAACATAAGAAAGGCGTGCCTACAAAGGTTCTTTGGTACTTTCCTCCGATTCCACACTTTTAAAGGTTGTTCAATAGTAAATATACATCAAAGATGTTGACTTGGCATTCAGATAATCGATCTGATGATGGGGTGCTACGTCATCCTTGTGATTCTCCAAATTGGAAAGTAGTAGATAATTTATCTCCTCAATTTTCATCTGATCCGCGCAATCTGCGTCTTGCCATTGCTACTGATGGAATTAATTCACATAGTTCCCTCAGTAGTAGATATAGCTGTTGGCCAGTAATTATGGTAACATACAACCTTCCTCCCTAGTTGTGTATGAAAAGAAAATTCACGATGTTAACATTATTGATCTCAGGACCGAAACAACCCGGTGTTGATATTGATGTATATTTGCAGCCTCTGATAGATGATTTAAAGACGTTGTGGAATGATGGTGTAAATGTTTACGATACATATAAAGAAGAATACTTTAACTTGAAGGGGGTCCTTTTATGGACAATTAATGATTTTCCTGCCTATGGAAACTTATCAGGACATGCAACAAAAGGTTACAAGTGATGTTCTATATGTAGTGATGGAACTTCTGCAAAGTATCTTGTTCACGGACGAAAGATATCTTATTGAAGACATAAGAGATTTTTTCCATCTGGACACAAGTTTAGATACCAAAAGAAACTGTTCGATGGTGAAGAAGATCATGATCATGCAACTCGACCTTTGCGAGGTATTGAGATATTAAGGCAATTGAATGGGATGACATTCAAACGATATGGAAAGATGAAAAAAAAACTCACCAAGGTAGGGAAACGAAAAAGGTCAACTAATGAAATTGGTGAAAATGAAAAAGAGTTTGAACCGAATGGTTGTTGGAAAAAAATCAATATTTTGGGAATTACCTTATTGGAAAGACCTACACATTCATCACATCTTAGATGTCATGCACATTGAGAAGAATGTATGTGAAAGCTTGATTGGAATTTTAGTTAATATACCTGGAAAAACAAAGGAGGGCATTAAAGCAAGATTGGATTTAAAGAAACTAGGCATACGACCTGAATTGGAACCAAGGGTGGAAAATGATAAGAATCGAACATACTTGCCACCAGCATCATATAAAATGTCAACAAAAGAGAAGGATGTGTTTTGTAAATGTTTGGAAGGTGTGAAAGTTCCTGATGGTTACTCATCCAACTTAAGAAATTTTGTGTCTATCACCGATAAGAGACTGCATGGATTGAAATCACATGACTGTCATATCTTAATGCAACAGTTATTACCAGTTGCTATTAGATCAATTCTTCCAAAACATGTTCGAATATCAATAATTCGGCTTTGTTTATTCTTCAATACAGTATGCAAGAAATCTATATCAATTGGCGAGTTAAATTCTTTATAGAAAGAAATTGTAGAAACTTTGTGTCTAATTGAAAAATATTTTCCTCCTTCTTTCTTCGATATAATGATTCATTTATGTGTTCATTTAGTTTGAGAGGTTCAATTATGTGGTCCTACTTACTTAAAGTGGATGTATCCTTTTGAGAGATATATGCAAGTCCTTAAAGGATATGTAAATAATAGATATCGACCTGAAGGATGCATGGTGGAATGCTACATTGCTGAAGAGGCCATTGGGTTTTGTTCTGAATACTTTAGTGGTTGCACTGAAATTGGGAATCCTACGCACAAGTTGTTCTTAGAATGTCACATGATCCAAGTAGGTAACCTTATGCTTGGTGGAAGTAAGAAATTATTTATTGATCGCACTCGATGGGAAAAAGCACACCGAATCATTTTGGTAAATAATAATGAGCCACAACCGTATATAGAGTAAGTGATGTTCATTGTTTCATCTTTCATTTAACTATTAATGATGATATATAACTTAATATATATTTAATAACATTACAGGATGCATTTAAACTTATTGAAGATCGATCCTCGTTATAAAAAAAAAGGAGGAGAAAAATGGTTGTATGATGAACATAAGCGAGAGCTTATTAATTGGTTTCGCAACCACGTAAGTGTCACAAACAAAAAATAATGCATGTATCTTCCTAGATCTATTCAATGATTTAAAATTTTGCTCTAAACACATTTCGTGTTTTTGTATACATAGATTCGAGATGAACTCAAGAAACTCAATCATAAAATATCAGATAGTTTACAATGGCTTGCACATGGGCCAAAATTCGATGTCAAATCATTTCATAGTTTCACAATAAATGGATCGAGGTTTACGACTCAAGCTAGGGACAAAGTCCGAGTAAATCAAAATAGTGGGGTGAAGATGGTTGCACAAACTATGCAATTTGCTAGTTCAAAAGATGTTAATCCTGTACTTTCTGATAGAACATATTATGGTATAATACAAGAGATTTGGGAATTGGATTATGAGGTCTTCCATGAAACAATATTCTTGTGTGATTGGGTCGAAGATGTTATCAATGTTGGATATAAAATAGATGATTTTGGATTTACCCTTGTAAATTTATCCAGGATAAGTCACACAGATGATCCTTTCACGTTAGCACTTAATGCAAAACAAGTATTTTACGTGAGCGATCAAATTGATCCAATATGGTCTGTTGTGTTAACGCCTCCACAAAAAGAGTTTTACCATTGTGATGTTGTAGAAGATGATGACTCTATGCTTGATACATTAACCAATATTAGTAATTTCTCAAATAAAGTGCCTAAAGTACGTGATGATCTAATTGATGATGATGATTCTTCGACATGGACTCGAAGTGATTGTAAAGGAATATATGTATACGATCAACAACCTAATTAAACATAATGTATGTTCTATATTATTGTAATAACTCTTGTATATATGTGTGTTCCTAAAATTGTCAATTAATTTATATTTCTCCACTGTTTGCAGATATTTCATGCATATTCAGCTTGTAGATCCAAATGATCCATTGGGGTATTTAAAAAGAAGGGGTTGGGCGAATATACCTGATGCTCCACTTAACCCAGATGATAGAATACCCGTTATATTTCATGCTACTGGTAATCCAATAGGGGAAAATGGTCAACAATTGAAATCTTCTATTGGTCGACTGGCAAAGTCCAGTATACCAATCAATATAAATCATTGGTCTGAGGTTGCCGATGCAGAAAAGTTCAAAATATGGATAACCATTTATGTAAGTCTCTTATATTTTATAATCAATATATATATTATATTAGGTGTATTATATCTAATCTTTTGTACTGTGTTTTTACAGAATCGTTACAAAGTCGATGACAGTTGGCAGGGCAAGTGTTATAAGATTGCAAATAAGGCGTGGAAAGAATACAAGACTTCTAGATTGGCGAAAAATTATGTGTTTCCATATTTGGAAACACTTGATGAGAATGTGATTTACAAAATCCCTGAAGGACACCCTTGGATTACACCTCAAGTTTGGAAAGACTTTGTGGATTATAGACGTTCAGAAGAATTTCAAATTATTAGAGAAGATCATCAGAATGTCCAAATGCATAACATTCTTCCTAACCGTACTGGGAGGTCTTCAAATCCTGAAGTTAGATATAGAATGGTATTATTAATTTGTCTTAATTTTATAAATATTTTTATATTAATTTTTCTCAATTTAATTTCATGTCATTGTTAATAAAATTTTCCTAATTTATGTAGGAAGTTGAATTGGGTAGACCTGTTACCCGAATTGAATTGTACATAGAAACAAAGACTCCCAAAATGAAGAATGCAAGACCGATGAGTCAACGAGGAAAAGAACAATTAAATAAGTTGGTTAGTAATTTCGGTTGATAAAAAGTCTGAATGATATTTAATAATTGATGTAATAATGAATGATATGTTTGTATGCTTTATTATTTGTAGAGAGTTGTTCAAGAAAAAATATCCAGGGGTGAAATAATCGAAGAGCCTGGGAGAGATGCTTTATATCATGCATTCGGACGCGAGCATCCTGGTCGTGTTAGGGGAGGTAACCAATATGATGGTTCTATGGAGTATTTTAAAATTCCAAAACATAAGCCTCAGACGGTAAGTAAGGAGAAATACACTAAAATTGAAGAAGAATTCAACTTCTTTAAGGCCTCCGTGATGAGTGAGATTGCCACTCTAAAAGAACATCAATCACAACAATTGTCAGCCATGGCATCATGCTACAACCAGGGCATGCCATATTGGCCAAGCATGCAACCATCCATGCCAGGCATACCACCTTCCATGCCAGGCATGCCACAATCCATGCCAAGCATGCCACAATCCATGCCAAGCATGCCACCATCCATGCCAGGCATGCCATCCACACAATCTCATTGTGCTCAAACTACATCCAGTATGGGATATAGCCATCCTATTGGTCCTCATTATATGCCAGGAATGCGTATGCAATCTGCACATTCTTACCATAAATCAAGCTAAGATGAACATATTGGTGAGAATGTACATCCAATAGCTACCCCACATGAGAGTCCTCCTCTATTTGATGAATCATATGTGGTAAGATTTTAATTTTTTTGTGTATATAATCTATTATTTTTAAATTCTTATTATATGTTTTATTTTTTATATATAACAGTTAATTTTTTTACAAAATATGAAATGTTTGTTGAAACATCCTTCGTCAACGGACTATGTTGCTATTGGAACGGTACAACAATTGAGCAATGATCGGATGATTCATAATCAATATTTGTCTAATCATTGCCGAATAGTAATTGATCAATCATTGTTTCATGATTGTCCACTACCTGTGTCTTCTGATGCTACCACAGTCTAAGAGACGATTGGACAGTATGTGGCTTGGCCGTCGATTCAAGTTGTTCTAAATTTTGACATGGTACTATTTTTTAACTTAAAAAATAACACTTGTTTACTACTATTATTTAATGTGATCTTATATTGTTACTAAAAATACATATATGATACTTTTTTGGTAGTCTATTATACCAAAACTCTTAAATGTGGCACATTTAAGAGATACCAAGCAAGTATCTCGTGCTAAATCTAAGACTAGTGGCCAATCATCGTGCACCAAGTCATTCAAGAAGAAGCCTTGGAAAAAGTATAGTCATACTTATGCGTTACGGTTCAGTAGAAATCTTGGCACTTTGATGACTATTGTTGGGAGGGCATCTAGCATAAATGATGGATGGACTGTGCCACTTCCTATTGAAATTTCTGGTGTAGACCTCCGCCAAACTTATATATCGATCGAGTGCTTGTTGCAAATATTTGAATATCAAATGATCGATTTAAGTATAATTCAAGTATGGACAAGGTGAGTCCTCAATCTAGTTAGTTTTTTTTTATTTATGCAGAACATATATAATTATATTTATATTATCTAATTATATATATATATATATATGGCTTGCTATTATCGACTTCAACATAATCACTCATCATATTTAGCAATGTTCTATGATTCTTCATATGTCAGTCAATATTAAGAGAAGGATGTTAGCATTAGAGCTAAACAATTATGTGATAGAGCATTAACGCTTAGTAGAAATCAAAAGTTGATAATCCCTTGGCCATTAAGGTTTGAACAAGGCCAAGATCATTAGATGTTAGTAATCATTGATATGTTTAATAATCATGCTTGGTACTGTGACTCAGCCTCCATAGAACTGAGTAAAGATACAAAAGCAGTTGTTGAAATGTAAGAGTTATATACAGTTACATATTAGTTTTTTCTATTATTTTTTGTAATATTTAATAAAAACTAATCGTTTTATACCTTGATAGGGCATGGAAGTTGTGGAACAAGTTTAGGGGCATTGTCCTTAAAAAATCTCATAAGCTTATATGGACAAAAGTTATGGTATGTACAATTCAATATTAATAATTTTATTAATTTTACAATTAAATAATAAGGATGTTTGAATATGAAAATTCATGTATACATGCACTTTTTTTTGTAGGT
Organism: Hippophae tibetana; assembly: GCA_037013495.1. NCBI lineage: Eukaryota > Viridiplantae > Streptophyta > Magnoliopsida > Rosales > Elaeagnaceae > Hippophae > Hippophae tibetana. The sequence goes on from CM072812.1 coordinate 4,365,087, forward strand.
TCCACAACAAAATAATGGAGTCATGTGTGGTTATTATGTCATAAAGTTTATGAGCGAAATCATCACAAATATCAAAATTCCAATTGATGATGTGGTAATATATTTTACCCATATATATACAAGTTTTTAACATATTTGAGTTTGTTTTTGTAAATAAATGCAATCATATTCTTATTTTGATTTTGAATACATGTAGTTCTTTGGTTGGAACAAGACGGGTTACAACCAGCAAATTTTTGATGATTTACGAGAGGAATGGGCAGAACACATGGTTCAAATTATATCATCACAAGAAGAATCAGGAGAAGATTCTGATGATCTTGAATAGCATATGACAACATAACAGTAAATTTTTTAATGATTTGGCCTTCTCTATCTATTCTTGTGTCTGAAATCACTTGTTTGATGATGATTAATCATATATATGCTCATGTATTTAGGGGAATACATTGTTTTATGGACCTATTTTTGGCCCAAACTACATCTCATCTCTCTTTCCTACTTGCATTTGACGAACTCATATTAACACTTTATTAATCATTTGTTTATAAATATGAATTTATCTTAAATCTCTGCTAGTATTTTTAATGATATAATGAGCTCTAAATGTACAAATCAGGTGTGCGTAGGTCCGATTTGTTTATTGGTTTGTATGAGTTTTGGTGCACATGAACGTGTTCCATATGTTTAAGGGCACCAAAACTCACACAAGCCAAGTAAGAAATCGAAGTTACAATTGATTTCATATTTAGAGTTCATTATATATAGCATTAAAAAATAGTAGTAGAGATTCCAGATAACTTCATATATATAGACAAATGATTAATAATGCTAATATGAGTTCGTCGAATGTCGTTGTACGTGGTAATCTCTTTTTTATGGTAATATTTATAATGATTTAATTTCTTCATTCGTACGTCTGAAGTTTAGACTACTTTTTTGATGGATGTTTTACGTGCTCATGTATGTAGGAAAATATTTGTTATATGGATCAACTGTTTTTTTGTCATAATGCTTGTGAAGGCCAATCAAGATTCTAAGCTAACCAAGCTTACTCGATCGCATAATAATTATACTTTGACGACATTATTTTATTTGTAATTTAAGTTAACTATATGTATTATTTATGCATTATTTGTTTTTGTAATAAATTTAATTATCAAGTAATTAAATATATTTAATTTTTTAATTATTTGTATTATTATTTATATTTTAGTTTTTTTATGTTATATATATATACTGAATAATACGAAAAATAAAAATAAAAATAAAAACAAATACGTGTAAAGTCGGTCATGTCGTGAACCGATTTTAAATTTGTTTAAAATCGATTTTTAACCGACTTTAATGCCTATTTATGTAGTAGTGATCGTATCTATTGTCAATACAATGATAGTTTTACTGCAGGAGAACAGAATCTGACAAAGAGAATGATATACAACTAAAGTCTTGCCTCGCTAGTTTTCTGGACTGTCATAGTTTGGAATGTTTGGATATGCTTTCACTAATGATGATGTTGCATCTTCACGACTTACTGTGAAGAACCTGCATTGTTTCTCGTGAGGTTTGAGAAGCTTAAGGTATGATTTTACAACATACTGTATGTATGTATGCATATCAAGAGCGTCTTTATCTATGCACATTGACAATATCATATAAATTTTAGCCTTTTCTGGAATGAATTAGAATGTTAATCAAAGTGAAGTGCCTATGATGTGTTTTATCTATTAAATATTTATCCTCATTTTTTATTTTTTTTAAAATTGTGTATTTATAAATATAATTGTAATTAAAGTTTATTATCCTTACAAGATTGAAAAAATACAATTATTAATTACTAGTTTAAAAATAAAATCTTAAATGTTACAAAATAGGGTTTTTGAATGTATTTGTAGAAAAATAAAATAAAATATGATTATGAGTTTATTTAAAATAATAAGAAAAACACGTGATTATGTGATTATCCTCACCATTAGATTACTATTAAATTTATCATGTTATTATCCATTTAGTTTTCAAATATTAAATTTATTATATAATTTTAAGATTTCTTTTTTGTTATTTTCAATTTTGATTTTAAGAATTTAAAATCACCTAAAACTTTCTATTTTTCTTACTTTATAATTGGCTAAAAAACTTAGTTATCAATTAACCTAATTCATAAACAATCAAGATCATAACAATTAGATTTATTTCATTTGTTGTATTATAATCCAAAAAAATAATAACTAAATAAGATAAAATTGATATAGTTAATAATTAATAACTTAAGCATTTAATTCCAATTATAATAAAAATTATAATTTGTTATTTCATTTACAAAAATTATCAATTTCATGCTAACTTCATTAATCTAATAATAAATAAAACTACATATTGAATTAATTGTACAGAGAATTAGTATGCTTTTGCATTCAAATATGAAATTAAACACATCAAAAAATCATAATTGAAAATTTATTCAAATCATAACATAATTCATATTAAATCACAATTTAAGTCTCGTAATTACTCACATCAGAATGAATTTTTAATTTCACATAAAAATTAATAAGATAGTTAAATAATTCATAATTATAAAGAGAAACAAGATACAAGAATCTTATTGTTTAATGAGAAAGTGAAGCCAAATCGATTAGATACACCAATATCTAGACTTGTTCTTAAATTTTTCTTCAAATGTTTTTTAAAATACTCTAAGATAAAAAAAATCACTATTTTTTTCTGAATTTTTTGTACCATTCACTTTAAAATGATATTTTACGAGTATATATATATATATAAGCTTTATTTGGGTTTTATAGTCACATTAACACTGAGTTATTGAAACAGAGTAAAATGGATACACCACAACATGCAACCTGTCACTTGTCACCTAAATGGATCATCATATGAACAATAGATGATGTGATGTTAGAGTGAAGGGGGATATTGGTCAAACGACGTGTTATTTGATTGGAGTTGAGGATTGGTACAAACAACACGTCTTTTAGAACACGTTTGAAGGAAAAGACACTAAAGAGAGGCATCATGCAATTGACGTTGGTTCAAAATGGCATCATTTTGTGCGTTTTTTTGCTAAATGCATTCACATTATTCTAGGTATATCCATATTGTTATGTAAATCTATATTTTGTTCCAAGTACATTAACCTAATCAAATAAATTTAATAAAAAATCAAATAAATAAATAAAAATTATAAAAACTCATAATTTATCATAAAATATAAAGTAAATAATAATAACACATAATAACTATAAAATAAGTATAAATATAAAAAACTTAATAATTAAAAATATATATAAATTATCACTTATTATTTTCTATGCAAATTTGACACATTTTTTTACTAATAAATAACTATTTTTATTTTTTATTTTTGAAGATCATATGAAAAGAAAATCGAAATAAATAAATATCTAGACAAGTCAACGTTTTCTTTTATTCTTCGTGTTTTTGTTTTAATATTGTTTGTTCATGTGATTGAAAATATACATGTATTATTTGCATTTATTTCCATTCTTCTTTCTATAGTGGCTAAAACATCTTGTCTTCATTAATCTAAATTCTAAAATCCTAACAATTGCTATCACATTAAACTTATGTAAAGTCTTGCTTCTCCTATGTATGCAAAAAAGATGTTATCTGGTATTATTGGTGGACATAATAATCGATAAATTAACTCATTTACTTAAATCAAGTCAAATTGAACCTAATTTTATGTTATATAGGTCCAAATATGTTGGGCCTGGTCACTACGACCCCCTTTGTGAGGGATTTTGGTTTTAAAAATGTAAAAATTGATGTGTCAAGTTGGTTAAGGTTTTAAAATTTGCAAATCAACACTTAATCTAACCGTTCTATATATTATTAATATACATATTTATTTTTTTAATTTATAAATTTATATTACATATATCATATATGTTTATAATAATCGAATTTTAGTTAAATTTTTTTATATCATTGGGAAGATGATTGGGATGATGACGACGTCAATGATGACTTTTCGCTGCAGCTTAAGGGAGAATTGGAGAAGAGTCGATCATTAGTTTCTTCTGTACTTCAAGATCTTCCCTTATGTAGTTAACGTCACTTTGGATGTGAATTTATTCTGGTATGGATCCCTAGAACCCTGCTTTACTTGTAAGAGAACAAGTTCCAATTTGATATACCTAAGAATATGACTTAAAGATGTAATCATATTCTTACCTGCAGTTTCTGATGACAGTTTGAAAATTGTTGTTGAAGATAAAATATCTTATTCAGGAAAGCATTAGTCAATAATCAATGTAAACTTTGTTCTTAAAAACTTACAAATTTAAAGTAAATTGATACTATAGTTAAAAATCTAACAATAAAAATGATTGAACAAATAAGTATTAAAATATAACTCAAGCATAAAATATCTGATTTGGGTCATTATTGAGCTGGGTTTTATAAATTAAGTGGAAGCCCAAACCAGAAATTAATATCATAGGTTAGGTTAGGGCCTTGTTTTATAAAACTCGAAATTAACTTTGTTAGTATTTGAGTTTAATTTAGGTAAGAAATCACAAAATACTGTTGTGAAATTGTCAAAAACTATGTATATTTCATAAAATTTAAATTTAGTTCGTACTCCGGATGTGATAAAATTCGAAGACAAAGCAGTTGACCAACCTTAATCAAGAAAATGATATCTCTATGAAGTTCTTCACAAGTTAAAGGAAAGCCGTTGCCGACAGTACACACACAATCTTGCAAGGCGTAGTGACGTATTTTGTTTCTTCCTTTTTCTCTTAAATAAAAAAATATATAAAAAAAATCACTCTTATTTCTAAGGTTTGTATTTTCTTTACAAATTTCTTAACTTTTAAAAAATTATCAATAATGACATCGAGATTGATATATTATCACAAATAATCTCCATCATTAATAACTTTAACTATTAAGTCCATTATCTCTTATCTATATATATTTTTTGCTAAATCGACGAAATACCCTTTAAAGTTAAATAACAAAGTAAAAAATATATTTAAATATTTACTATTTTTGTGATGATTAAAAAATAAAAATCTATACTGAGTAAAAAAACATATAAAAATATAAAATTTTATTTAAATTAAAAAATAATAATAATAAATTAATTTAAATTTCTTCATTTCATTCACCAAGTCTCTTCCTCTCTCTCTCTCGTTGTTAATTTTTTTTTTAAATATTTTTTTTCTACCTTTTCCAATTTTTTTTTATAAAAATATTAAATTTAATAAATGAAACTCACGTAGTGACATAACCTTCTGAAATCTCAATCTATTCAAGAAATTCGCTCATATTTTCTTCATTTCTTACCTACCTTGTTCAAACTTTAAGGCTCATATTGTCTATCGAAGTTCAAATTTTTACTAATGGCTATGTAATAATAGTGGTAAAGAGTAAGATTTTAGTATTACACCAGCAAAACTCTAATTCCTATCCCAAATCATATTTTGCATTCGGCTTTTACCAAAATCCAAATTTTCTCGTTTGATTCCATTTTTCATGTAAAGTAAGAGATTTATTTACAATTTCAGCAAGCACAAACATCTAGTTTTAAGTTTTAATCCGTGGGATTTGAATTCAGCCCCATCTCTACAACATAATCACTTTCAAGAGATTGAATTTCTCTCAACCCATTATTAATATCATTGCAATGATGACTTTCTGTATCTTGATTCTCCCCAATATCGATTCTAACATCTCTGAAATGACCACTATCTATTCTCTGGCTTTCTCTTAAGCTATCCAAACTTGTATCAATGCTAAAATTGCTGCTGCTTTCTGTAGTCTGGCTTGGTCTTAAGTTATCCAAACTTGTATCAGTACTGAAATGGCTCATCTCTTCATCTAAAATCGAGCCTTCGATTCGACGAGAATCTGCACAGCCTCGGCAAATCGGGCAAATGGGTGTTTGCAAGAGCCACTCATCAACACATTGAGCATGAAAACTATGCTTACATAAAGGTAACATTCTACACTTCTCACCCATCTTAAAGCTCTCTAAACAAACTGCACAATCCACTGGACTACTACTAGTTGATGAGTCTTTGGTAATATATTCATAACAGGGAAGCTTCTCTAAGTCATCTTTGGACATGCTTGTGTTTCCAATGCTACGTTGATGATTTGTCTCAATTATTGTAACATTACCAATTAATCCTCTTCTGAAAGCTCTTCCAACTATGCAAATATGAACTATGACTAATAGTCCTATTCCCATAAATAACAATATTAAAGATAATACGATTACCATTACCATAATCTGTGTTGCTGCAACACTCATAATAAGTGCTCTCTATTGGGGTTATAATTCTTTAGAGAGAATTCAACATGTCTTTTTTACTCATGTTTTTGGCTATTATCTTTAATTTATTTGCTCTAAAGATACTTGAAAGGCCTTAGTCCATCAATGACTTCCTTCTCAGAAATCGAAATCAATGTAAGAAAATCTCACAAGGAATTATGAAAAACCAATTTTCAGAAAAGTTGGATTTTGAGGGTTGAAAGAGAGGAAAGAGTAGAATATGCTATCTATGGAAGGCTTAGGTACTAGGTAGCTCTGTTTTATAAAAACAGAGGAGCTAAATTATGAGAAATAAAAGTATATGATTTACGTCATTAAAAATTCAATGGAAGACCGAATGACTTGTAAATATTATATTTTCAAGATGGAGTGGGTGAACAAAGAAGCGTATACTAAAAGTTTTATGATATATTCAAGGATTAAAAGATTAAGATTTTTGAAAATATTCAAACTTCAATCTTCCTTAAATATTAAAGAAATATAGAAGATAATATTATTGGAAATATCAACCTATATTTTTATATCGATACCCTCCTGTAACTGGAAGTTTTATGATATTTTTATCTACTAGTTTAAGACGTGTGTTGTATAACTTAAACTTTTTTCCCTTATTATTTAAAATGAAATATAAAAGATAATATGTTATTAGATATTTTTTATTTAAAATTATTTTATGGTTGATATAAACTTTTATATGTAATATAATATAGATTGATATATTTGATTAAAGAGTACGATAATGGCCGAATTTAGAGTATCTTCTGTTACGGTTCTTAATTGTCTTATCTTTCATTCTTTATAGGATTGAGAAGATAAAGACATAGAGACAATAACATTACAACAAATTAATTGGAATTTTGGGACTTTCTTTTTGTCTTCTTAGTCTAAGTGTTCGTCAATTTTGAGGGTTCATTTCTGTTGTGATATGACAATTGAATAAATCATATTGTAAAAGAATGTTATCTGATTGCGAGTACAATAGTTGCCATCTATTATGGACAAGCAGCATTATTCCATTTACAGCTGGAGTTGAACATATTTTATTTAAATTCAAATATTTATTTGGAAGAATAATAAAAATAAATATTAGGTACGTATTATATTGAAAAAAAAATGAATATACAATTATGATAGATTAATACTCATAATATGTTAAACTTTTGAATTATAGTCTCAAATAAAACAAGTTAGAGTACAATCTATGTTATATATACCCATATAAGATAGATTCTTAAATGAACCGATATAGGTGGCGTTAAATTCAAACAAATAATGGGTCCCATGTTGAATCGTAACGAAAATTATACGATATTGTTATAAATTTATACGAACTATTGAGATTTGATTAAATTTGTATGAATTCTTTAATTATTTTTTATCACGTGTGTGGATTCGATGTAATATGAATGTCTATTTAAAATACGATTAAATGATTGATCCTTAATATTAGGACATAATTAAAGTCTAAAAAAAATAATGTGTTATCATTCGAACTAACTTCTTAAACGTGCAAACAAGTCTTATATTAAAAAATATAAGTTACAAGTTGAGAATATAGTTGGAATTGGTTACCCTACAAATAATACTTTTAAATTTATAATCATAAATGATATTATATTATATATTTTTATTATTAAAAAATGTAGTAGAAAGTTAAATTAGTTTTTTTATTTAAACAATATGTTTTTAAATTCCTTTACTTATGAAAAAATGTTTTAAAGTCTCTTTACTTATAAAAAAAATATGCAAAAAAGAGATAAATAAATACTTATTTGTTATTGTTGGTATATTTTTTACAAGGAAATAAATTTAAAAATACATTTTTACAAACACAATGAGTTAAAATTACATTTTCTAAACTAAAGAACTAATCATCACTTTTTACATAAACAACGATATTCTTACGATATTTAAAAAAAAAACTTGATATATTATTTTATATTAAACGTCTTCTAAGTTGATTTCTAGAATGTCGAATATATGTTTTACGTTTTCTATACGAAAATAGACTACGTATATTTAGATCTATTTAATATTAAACTTTTTTCTAATTATAACTATTTTTTTTGTTATAGGTTATATATGTTTATTTTTTATAATTATTTATTTATTTTATTCTCTCACCTACGTTATTTCAATACCCAATTGGAGCATATGTTCCGTGTTTCACTGGTATGATTTTATCAACAGTGTCTCACTTACTTATTTATTTTCCAGTTTGAACCCCTATTTTTTTTTTTTTTGCAAGATCATTTCACTGAGTTAAGTAATTGTTGTATTATCACTTAACATTAACATTGTAGTATAATTTTTAACTTGTGACTCACACAATATCTATGCTTAAAATTTAAATCTTATATCATTTTAGTTTAAACTTTTAGAAGAATAATTTTTAAGAAAAAAATATATCATTATCATAAAGTTATTGTACATATTTGAGTTTTATACTCATTTTATCATCCCACCATAAAGAACGAACATTTATCGAAAAAAATAAAATAATTGTGTATCAAGTTATCATCTTTTAATAGTAATATAATTAATCTATCACAAAAATTAATATATAATGTAAGTGTCAGAACATGCGCTGTCACCCAGTATTTTCAAATATTATGGAAATATGGCTGATTGAGCTTTGTAAAAAATTCACATTAAACAACTAATTGTATTTCATATAAAAAAACATAATTACTATTAAGTATTAATAAAATACTCTAAAAAAACAAAGGTATTAAGAAAATCGAGAAGAGGAAGGGGGGAGGGAATCTAACCACTTTTGTTAGTACAGATTAGAGACTCTTCATTAAGTCACATAAATGCTTTGATAAGAGAAATGAAAAAAAAATCAAAGTAGAAGTATGATTTAGTCGTATAGGCAGAAAGCAGATAAGCATCTCAAATATATGCGAAGAATATTAAACAAAGCATCACTATCACGTTTAAATAATTATTTACAATTATTTTATGTAATAACAATGATATTAAAATATAATTAAGGGTTGTAACATTAATAAAAATAAGTGTGAAAATGCCATTATCCTTTAATTAGGCACTGGTGTTAATATATGACAACGACCTCCAAACAGGGAACAAGCTTGAGATCTATCGGTCAACTCACCCACCAATAGGAAAGAGTTTCATACAACCTTTGAGTTACCACCATTTTTTCCCCAGAAGCACACCACTTTCGTGTTTATGTTTATTCAAACAAAAATTTGTTAAAAAGGTGTTAAAAGTCCCATATTGTCTATAAATAATGTGTTGAGAGAATATATAAATATCTCCATACCTCTAAAATCGGTAATAATTATAAGTGTATTTGTAACGATGAAAAGAAGAAAAAGAGGACAACACAGGGAGACATGTATTTGCAATGGTAACCTCATAGTTAAGTTACTAAATAGTAAAGGGATGAGTGGATCATTACAATTTCGCCATAGCTCTTGGGTATTCAGGCACTGTTACTAAATCATAACAATTCATAAGAAAGAAAATTCTTACCATTGAATATTGCTCAAAAACAAAAAGCTCTAACCTTTAAATATATCAATCACAAAATGGAGGGGAGGGAAGAATGACCAAACACACAATCCACTCTACAGTAGAGTATAATCTTATTAGAAAGATCACTGAAAAGCAGAAGCCCTTCTATAACTGCACAAGGCAAGATCTGATAGATAAGCCTAACATAAGAAACCAGAACTGGAGCTTACCATGTTTACAATGTTATCCACATTTTCTTTTCCCCAAATATCATCAACAGGGAAAAGCAGCAAATGAAACAAGAAACAAAAATTAAAGATTGAATAAGATACCTACGGATACATTAAGAATTGGCAGAGGCCTAGCAGAGTATACATATATGATAGGGTGTCAGAATTTCTGGCTCAACTACGTGCAATAATCTCAAATCCAGACATCTTTTTCAAATCATTTACAGAGAGTAAAAAAAAAAGAAGTAAAAAAATATTAAACAAATCTAAACAATGCGGATAACGGTAAGCCTGATATGCTATAAGTGGGAAAAATACTACCAGCAATTCGTGTGTTTATACTCTGGTGTCAAGAACCCATAACAAGCCCCTCTCAAGAGATACTGGTAACACGCAAGACAGCTTGAGCACTTAAAGGAGAGAGTTTTGAGTGACATAAATTCTCCCAAGAACTCATCTTGGGATTCTCGGATACTGCCATTGGTGAGAGATCATGAAATTTCCGATACACATTCTGCAACTCCAGGAGGAGGCTTCGAGCAGCCTCTCTTGACTCAGGAAGCTGGTCACTGAGCTGAGATGCAGCTGTTTGGATTAATTTGTCAATCCCATATGACTTAATCCCTTCAGCACCCTGTCAGCATTACAGAAGATGTACTTATACTAGACAATCAAGCAATAGTTTTACATAATAAGATCTTGTTCATATGTAACACACCCAGGACATATTGTTAGACGATAAAATAACAATCTAATCTCAAATTAGTATAAAAACTCTCCCTGGAAGAAATATCAGAGAAGCATGCACAAGACAGAATTGCATTTGTACAAATAATGAGTGATAAGAGTTGCACCATTGTCTTTTTCCTTACCAGTCGTGGAACACTTCGGCAAAAGCAAATTGATGCCTTAGCTCGAATCCGAGGATTCCTATTCTTGAGGTGTGGTTGCAGCTTTGGTAACAATAAGACGGGGTTAACCCAAGTGGTCATTGCAACTAAAGCTCTCTCTGCTGCCTCACATACAAACCGCTTATCTTGTGAAGACTTGAGAAGCAGTTGAACTAACTGAATGCATAATGTTGTGGAGAAGAAAAATAATGATTAACCATATGCAAGGGCAAAACCTTTCATTTTAAACAAGATAAAATAGAATAACATGGGGAAAAAATGCAAAGAATACAAGTTACCACATACCAGAGAGTCCAATGATTCAATTATAAGATCATTATATGCATTGAAAATGTCTGTAGAGGTCATAATAGCAGTTTTGCAAACAGCACTTCTAGGATTCTTCAAGGACTTCACCACAAGTGAGATAACACCTCCCCTGTTCACCAAGGAAAAGATTGTGATTGGACTAAACAAAACAAATGACAAAAATGAGAATACTAATGAAAAGAACAACAAAATTTGCAGCCCATATTCAATGAATGAGAAAGCCCAAATGAAATTTGAGACTTACAACATATCAAGCATAGCCTCCTTGTGGAATATTGTTATCCGGCGTACATTATTCAGTGCTTCACAAACTAGAACCCAGTCTTTAGAGTCTAGTCCAGCTAAGATTGTCTGATAAAAAAAATTATATATATATATATAAACAGATTAATATATCATGAAATGCTCACAACTAAATGACAAATTAAAAACATTATTATCACAGATGAGATTCAAACCAATAAAATATAGGGGAATGGGGGACATACAACCACGATTCTGAAACTAATACCTTAAGGCTGGTATCAACATCTTCAAGGTCATTCAAGTTCTCAGACTCAATGTATTCTACTTCTAGGTTGGCAGCTTCAGTTCCAAGATTAACAACGCTGTCACCATTGACATGAGAAGAAACCAAACAAACAGATGTTTTCGTCTGCCATTCCCCAAGATTCTCAGTGCTTTCCCCATTTAAAGATTTAGTAATGCTTCCTTTACTAGAGCTTTCATTCTTTCTCTCAGATTCGTGTATGGTGTTAAGATCTTTAAGAGCATTCTCTGACATCACTGCTACTCGGGAAAGTCTGCAACGAAACAAACAAAAATAATGAAAATCCATACTATAATTAAGAAATTATGACTCATAATTTTACCCAACAATCACAGGCACTCCAACATTGTAAGCAAACTTCGTCATTTCCATCATTATATGAAACTTGTGTATTCATTTTAGGCATTAAAATTTTCAAAGCCAATTCAACAACTAGTTTGGCAATTTAAGCTCCTGCAACTTCATGTAAATTCACTAGTCTATAGCCTTATTTTAAACATTTTGGTAGTAATAGTTGGGGTATATATATATATATATAAAATCCACTTCCTGGTCGTGCATGTCCCCTCGGATGTGCAATCAAACAGAAACCACATTCAAATCAACTGGACCATCAAATGTAACCTTTGATCTCGTAAATATCTAGATTCAAAGCAAAAATGTAAACACTCCAGGCCAATACTTAAAAATCTATCCAATGAAAAGATTCAGATCTTTTTTGCTCAACTTAAGATCCAAATCACTACAGCATCAAAATAGTCAAAACGAGAAAACAACTAAAAATGGAACACCATTAGTTTAGAGTAGTAAGAAGAAGGGGAAAACACATTATTTGAAAAGAAAAGGGTGACACAAACGCAGCAAAATTATTGAAACTTTGCTAAAAAAATGTACGAAATACGATGCTAAATTGAAGCTAACAAAGATCTAGGGCACAAAAAATAGATTGACAAATAATAGCATCGCAGATCAAGATCTAACTCATTAATATCGTACAATTCAATGCATTTCCATAGTTATAGCAACAAATTTCAAACTCATAAACAGTCAAAATATATTATTTAAAAAAATGAAGAAATGAACCAGAGAAAAGAGCGAATAGAGTAGTCGGTCAAGATGTAAGGCCAATAGAAATGAATAGCAAAGCGTTGGTAATAGACAGTCCACCCACTGTGGAAATAAGCCCACTCTGCAGTTATTTATATACACCCACCCAACCCATGAGAAAGAGAGAGAGGCTTCTCTCCGTAACCGGCGAGAATCTGGGCACTTGTCAGTAGGATATCAAATGAGACGACGTCGCTTAGATAAAATGTTAAATTGGCGAAAAATTCTATTAGTTTGGGCCGGCAATCAGGGGTAATATTGGTATATAATATGCATGGGAATTGCCCATCGATTTTTATTAAATATCTATAGTGCCACTGACTGATTTCCTTAATAATATGCACGTGAATTGTCTACTATGCTTTTTCTAAAAAAAATCATCCGCATTATTTATCTTTATTTTATTTTCAACGAAAACATAAAATATTTTATATAATTCAATTAAAAATATTAATAAAAATAGTTTAAATATATCAATTCTTTAGTAACATCTTTAGACATTTCGCATAAATATATTAAGACATATTTATTATACATTATTAAAAATCTTAACTTTATGGTTTTTATACAATTATATATTTAATTGTAAAATAATATCATATTTTATAAAATATAATTATACAATTATGTATATTAGCATAGCAATTTATGTAGTTCTAAAATGTATTAGATACTTTAATTAACCCATTTGAAGTTTTAATTTTAAATTATGTATATTAGTACAATATATCTGATGCAATAGTTTAAATATAATCATATTATATTAAAAAAATTTAAATTATATATAATTATTATACATAATATTTTATTACAAGTTTTATCATATAAATATATAAAGTTCATTATAAATATTTCAATAAAATAAGTTATATTTAAAATATTTTTTATTATAATTTTTATATAAATAAATATTTAATTTATTTTTATTTTTTTATTATATTATATTATAAAAATAATTTTTTTTTTAATATGGTATGAAATAAAAAATATATATCTATAATTTTATAATTAAAAATCCAAACAATTTTAACTAAATATCCATTGCATTTTAGATCAATACTCTTAATTGTGTAAAAATCTTATATAATCGTATTATTTTTCTATTGTATGATACATTATGATTTTATAACTAAACATATGATTGTACAGAAATTATACATCTATGATCTTTAATATTATGTAAAAAATATTTTTTTTTTCATTTTTATAATGTAATAAAAATATATAAATAATTTTTTGTAGTGATTATCTTTGATAAGTAATACAACAAATTAAGTATTATTTTATTAAAATAATTATCATTAGTTTTATTTGATTACATTAGTTATCATCTAACATTGCATAAAATAATTATACTACAATTCTATATAATTTAATTCATCATAAATATTTAATCTATCCAATACAATATACTAAAACATGCTCTAAATTCATATCATTTGGTAAAAATATATTGAGATATTATAGATAAAATATTATTGCCTAAAAAATATAGAGAAAATATTATTTTTTGTACTTAAAAAATGTAAACAAATATATATATATATATATATATATATGTATATATATAATTTGTTATTAAAAACTTATTTTGTGTATTTTATTTTTTAAATAAATTATCTTTAAAAATATATATTTATAAGGACTATTACAACCTTTCTCTACGGGTGTAGCCCTTCTATAATTATTGTTTCTGGATCCACTTCTGTTAGCAGTTATATATCGATGAGTGTTTGTTGTTTTTTCCGTATTCCATTTTAGTATTTAGGCTAAGTTTAGTGGTTCTTCATAATTTTTTAGTATTTTTTATTAAAAAACTGAAGCTTTCATTTGTACTGAAACGCATTTTTTCTCTCTCTTAAATTTTCACTTTTGATTATATGTTTTTAAGAAACATGAACCTCTATGATACACAAAATACTCCCAAAAGCTCGACTTGGTCAAAGTGGTGGCATATTCTGTATGTTTTAGTCTGAGTAATTGTATATAGCATCGCATATAAGACTGTTTCTAAAAAAAATTCACGTGATGAGGAATAGAAGACGTTATCCCATCCTCAACCAACTTTATTTATAAAAACTATAAAGCTTAGAAAGAGAGAAAAAAAACATAATTTCCTCCCAATAATTTTATTCTAATATGAAAAATTTATGTTAAAAATTCTTAAAAAATAAAACACTTTTAATTCGACATTTTAATTTATTGAATCTTAAACATAAAAACTATGGTTTTGATACCTTGTTAATAAGTAAGTGACAAATCAAATTTATTAAAAATTTAAATTATTAAAAAATATATTAATATTATTTTTATATACTTATCATTATATTTATATTTTGTTTTATACTTTATGTTTTAACCTTAAAATAAAAATAATAAAATGAGAAACACAACAATTGAAAACAATAAAATTAATCTTTAAACATATTTCACCTACATCGTATTATTATTAGAGTAGCAAAAATAATTAGGCGAATATCTTTCATTAAAAAACATCAGCAATTTGTCTCATATAAGTGATATATACGGAAAGTTGTGGTGACATTAGGATCTAAAATTGATTCTTAAAAATTAAAAATCCATTCGATATAATAAAATATATAGAACTAATCTAAATCAAACCTATTGAATTGAATATATTTTTTTTTTCTGTTTTTTAATTATTAAGTTTTATTTTTAACTTAGTTTATAATAATAATATAATTATTACAATAAAATTTATTTTAAATATTAATTAAGTGTAGGAATTAAAAATATTAATTCTTTATAAATAAAAAAATGTACCATAATTTTAAATAACATGTAAATAAAAATTAAATATAAAAATAATTAATTTAAACGTAATTAAATAAACATTAATGTAATTTATATGTATTTATACGATGTCTTTAACCCTAATTTACTTCTATCCAAATAAAATGTTCAAATAAATATCAATATTTTTAATTTCTAAATTTTTATTTAAAATTATAATCTAAAACTAAAAAATAAATAAGATATTATTACTAAAAGTTGAATTAATTTTTATGATATTTCCAATATAAAGAATCCATCAGATTTATATGGAATGAATTTTGGGTTTTGGAACCAATTTAACATAATAAAAATTGAAAAATTAAATATTAATTTATTTTATATTAAAAAGTTAAATTTAAATCTTATTACATCTGTCCAACTTTTACGTTAATATCATTTATATTATAAAATTAATTTTTATTTAATTTATACGTTATAAAATTATTTTCATTTATATTATTTATCTATTTTTTTATCCGGTTAAAAATAAATCAAAAAATTTATAAAATTCAATATGGATCATTTCCTTAACAAGTTATTAAACATGAAGAAATCAAACGTGTAGGCACCAAATGAAATCTAGAGACAAAATATTATTAGTAAATTTAAATCAAATGATATAATCACAAATTCTTATTCTTAAAATCTTCATTAATAGAATATCAAATAATAGATAAATAAATAATACATAATACAAAAATTATAGTGAAAACTTTAAATTAGAGAAAAAATCACTTTTGTTGTCAAAAGACAACCAGAGAAAAATTTATTATGTGAAAAATTGTTATAATCATACTCTTATTATGTGAAAAATTGTTACAATTATACTCTTAATGATTTTTTTACAAACTCAAAATACGAACAATTACAAGTCTAAGAAAAATTTTGTACGAAATTCTTTTACTCAAAAACTTATCATATAAGTTTCTTTATTTTTAAGGATGATTAAAAATAAAGAAGTGAAACCATATTTATAACATTCAAGTTTTCATTTAATATGTTAAATATTTTTTCATTTAATAAAATTAGGTTATCTAATTTTTGTATTCTTTATTCAAATAAGATTAGTAAATTCTATTTTGATAATATGATAAAAAAATTTCTATGAATAACTTTTATTTTGAATAACAAAAATAATATTATTTTGAATTAATTATAATAAATATTAACCTCTTTTGTGATAGAAAGAGAAAGACGAAGGCAAAGGGTCTTTACGGAAGTCATGGAAACGTTGAACGGTGCCAGAGAAGTAACCATCGGAGAATATTGGGTAATGGCAGATACGGCGGTCCGGTGCCACTCTGAACCGCTCCCTGCGACGGAGCTGCCTGGTTCTTTCACAGATCTCTACGTTCAATCGTCGTAGCCATTAAAAGAACGATAGTGGTAAGCACGAGCATGATGAGCAAGACATATAAAAATATATTAATGAATCTGATTTTCTTTTTGTAAATGAAACTTAATAGGGTAAGGTCGGGAATTAATAGAGGACAAAACCTTTCCATTAGAAGAAGCCTATACTTGACGAAATAATATAAATAAAATAATTTTATATTTTAATAATAAAAATAGTGCGAAAATTAATTAATTAATAATATTTCGTTGCTTTAATCTCCGTTGTACTTTGTCTCTTAAAAGGCCTAACTTCAGTCAAAGTCTTCATGGGTCCTACATTTCCGGCTGTCAAATTGAAAAAGCGAGTGTCTCTAAATCCCGCGACGGGTCTCCCAAACTTTCTTTAATTTCCGGCGTCCAAACTTAGTCAGGAGTCTGAGTCAAGAGTCAGACTCAGGTCACGCCAAGCCTCTTCGATACGGTCCTCTTTCGGTCCCAGACTTTCTTGTTTCTTTCTCTTTATACTATCAAAGCATGTAATAAAAAACCCAAACAAACCTCAAAAACCAAAAGCGTTTAAAAGCAAAAATGCAAAATCTTCCTGCTTTTTTTCACTTTTCTTTATTTTATCAAACTCTACCCATCCGATCCGAACACTTTCACAATCTCTGAAACCACGAAATGGTACGAACGCCACACGGGAACTCTCCTACATTTAACTCGGAGCTTTGCCGACTCGGATAATGGACCAACTCACCGATTCCATTAGGGGCGAACTCAGGGACACTAAGCCTTCCAACAACCCTACTCGCTCCATCCTCGCTATCGATCTAAATGAGATCCCTTCTCCTCCCGAAACCCTACCCGATTCCTTTTACTTCGTCCGCTCCTTCCACGACAACCCTTCCCTTCCGTCGGGAGACCCCGCCGGCGTTCTGAAAGCTTCATTTGGTTCGCTGTGCGCCGCCTGTGGCAAGTCCGAATTTCGGGAAGTGGTGGTGGTGGTCTGCGACGGGTGCGAGCGCGGTTTTCATATTTCTTGCGCGGGAATGCAAGGTCATCAGTTGTTGACTATGGAGGAATGGGTTTGTGGAGAGTGTGTGTCTAATGGTGTTAACAGTAAGCGTTGGCCTCTTGGGATTAAGTCCAAGCGGATTTTGGACATCAATGCTTCCCCACCGAATGATGGCGACATAGAGGGGCCGGAGGAGGTGCTCGATTCGAGGTACGGGTTTCTTCGCCTTGATATTGAGTGTTCTTTTGCTTAATCATGAACTGTTTTTTTTTAATCGCTTTTATTAGCTGAAAATTTCGTACTTTTGTTGAGATGGAAATTAAATGGCCCAGTATGCCTAACGTAATGAGCATCCATATGCTGTGACTGTGTTATGAGCAGAATCTATTTTTTTAATTGATTTTATAACTCTTGCAAATTATTTTGTACATGCATTCATTTCATGCAATGTATCATTCTTAGTTATTGGTGTTTATTTTTGGCTCTAGAAAGCTCCCTGTAGGTGTTAATTCTTTTAGTGGCATTCCCTTCGCTACACCAGCAACATATTCAAACTTCCTATTGGCGGGAAATGGATTTGGCCTTCAAAAAGCATCTGGGATTGTGACCCACAGAGTTAAAGTGGGTTTTGAAGATACGTTGCACCCCCCACAAACTACAGGTAGAAGTCCTGATGATGATTTCCCACTGGGAAGGTGTAGAAATAATAGCAATTCAGCAATTCAATTACCATATCGGAATCCAAGTGAGATATTTTTGCAGGCACTTAGAGAGTTCATTTCTAATAAGCATGGTGTTCTGGGGGAAGGTTGGCGTGTAGAATTTAAAATGGGCAGTTCTGAAGTTTATGTGGTTTACTGTGCTCCAGATGGGAGGTCATTTGATTCTGTTTATGAAGTTGCATGTCATCTTGGTTTGATGTCTAATTGCCGTTCTAAGGAATCTGAATTGAGAAATGAGAGTTCTGTGTCTATGTCAGAAAAGATTCATCTACCCAGAAAAATAAAAGCTACAAGACTTCCAATTGTCAATGGATTTGCTGATACTAAGGAGACTTGGGTTGAGCCCTTAACCAATGGATGTAATAAGGGAGTCTGTCCCAGGACATATAGTAATAATGCAGAACTTGAAGTGGTTGATAAGGATGAACCCCTTGACTCATTTTCTCAACAAAAAAATGTAAGTTTTTATGTATTAAATTATCATTTTACAGATTTCTATATTTTGCAAGGATATTGTTATGCTAATATGATGTCATGATTTTGTTATATAATTTCTTCAGTTTTTTTTAACCTCTTGGTTATGTTTTACTCCAGGAGGCACTTCCTGTGCAGTTTGAGGATTTCTTTCTTCTTTTGTTGGGAAAAATGGACTCAAGGCCCTCCTATCATGACTGCAGTGTTACCTGGCCAGTGGGCTATAGATCCTGTTGGCATGATAAAGTTACTGGTTCTCTTTTTATATGTGACGTATTGGATGGTGGTGATTCTGGTCCTGTTTTTACAGTCAGAAGATGCTCATGCTCTGCCTTGGCAATTCCTAAAGGTTCAACTATTCTTACTAGGCCGCAACTTGGGAAGCTTTCTAGTCAAATTGATGAAGAATTGTGTCATGGTTTGGGATAGTGATGGGGGTATTGAGATGTTTCTTTCAGATCCCAGCATGCCTACAGAGAATGATATTTTGTCTTGTCTTGGAAGCGATTTTGTCAAAGCCAGTGATACTTTGGCATCAAATAAGTCAAAGCATGAATCGTCCTCTATGTGCGAAGAATCTGAAGATCTTCCATTGCATGATGAAATTGGCGAGATTTCAGTTCAAGAGCATTCATCATTTTTGGCATGGAAAACAATCTCTGAGAAATTTATGAATGCCTGCTCTAAAATCCTTAAACAGAAAGGCACTATTAGGTTTTTCTGTAAGCATGCTGGAAATGATGAGGTCTCATCGAATTGGTTAATAGTAGACAAGAACAACAAAGGAAACTATTCTTCCTTAGATAGATATTGTGGTGCACCTAGTTCTTTCAGTATTCCATCTTTAATTCAGACAAACAATGAGCTGAATAATACTTCATATGGTTTACTTGCTAAGTGGCTGGATCAGGATAGATTTGGATTAGATGTGGAATTTGTTCAAGAGATTATGAAACACCTTTTTACAATATCAGCCTCTCAGTGGTAGAAATTCATATTCTTCATCACCAACCGTAGGGAATGGCCTCCTAATACTGAGAATGGGAAATGGTTTACAGGGTAAGGAAGAAGAAGTATCTGATACTTTATTTAGGAGACACAAGAAAGCTAGGTTGGCTGAAGGTCATATCATGTATCATCAACATCCTCCTATTGGCAAGTTGCTGTGCTCAAGGGTTCCTTCTAAACTTATTGGTGATGTTTATCAGGTATTCATATTCTTCTAGCCAGTAATTTGATTTAGATTTAGATTTGTTATTTTTGGATAAAAGGCTGTATTAAATGGATTTGACTCCATGTTGTTTTGCTCTCTGCTTTACCAGGTTTGGGAATTAATGTGGCGTTTTTATGAAATATTGGGTCTGAAAGAACCATTGACACTTGAGAAACTTGAAGAGGAGCTTATCAATCCTTGGCTTGATAGTCCAGAGCTTTTAGAAAAGTTTGAGAATGAAATTCGTGCAGCTCAATTTCCAAATTCATGCAGAATTGATTGCACTGGTGGTCAAATATTATCAAACAATGGTTTCGATTTGACAATTTCCGGGGAGAGACCCCCGGAATTTATTCAAGTTGAAGCAGGATCTGCAAAGGAATAAGCTCAAGCTAAATTTGCATCTATTACTTACAGCAGATGTTTTGGGGTGGCTTTAACAATAGCACATAGCTCAATGTTAGCTGTGCTTATATGTGAGTTGCTCTCAAAGGTTGTTGCAATTTTAGATCCAAGTTTCGATTTGGGTGAGAGTAAATCTAAGAGGGGAAGGAAAAAAGACATGGATAACTCATTTTCTGTTAGAAGATCCAAGCTCAATATGCTTCCTATTAATGAATTGACATGGCCAGAGTTAGCTCGGAGATACGTCCTAGGTGTCGTATCCGTGGACGGTAACCAAGACTCTGAAGTTACTTCTCGTGAAAGCAGTAAAGTATTTCGCTGCTTGCAAGGCGATGGTGGGGTGCTTTGTGGCACTCTTACTGGGGTGGCTGGTATGGAAGCTGATGCACTTGTAAGTTTGTCTCTCTCCTTTATGGGACTTTGTTATATTTTATCAATCAACGTTTCTGTTGAAATACTTGGACATATTTAAAAAAAAATGCACTTATCATGAATTCTATCATCATGACAGAACCAATCGGATTCACTTAGGCAAGTGCTCTTTGTTCTGAATTGTCTGCATTTGTTTGCTAAACTTTGGGTTTCTGTTAAGGGTAGGGATGGGCACGGGGACGGGGACGGGCGGTGACGGATTTGAATATAACCGTCCCTGAACCGAATTATAAAATCTGTCCCCGAAATCGCCCGAAAACCGTTGCAGTTCGAGGACAGTTTTTTACCCGCGGTTAACAGTTCGGGACAGTTATTATAAAAAAACCGAAAAAAACCCGTTTTTCAAAATCCTATTACTCTTTTTAGCAATACAATCCAACTAAAACAAATTGTTGATATTGAATTTGTTATCTCAATTTAAATATGTTATTTTGAGTTTATGATAAAAAAAATCAACATTTAACAATATATATTTCTATGAATCTAGATAAGATTAAATACATAAACAAAAAACACAAGATATAAATAAAATATTATAAACTAATACAAATATTGAAATCTAATTAAAAAATAAATTTAAGAAAACTTCAATTACAATAAATCAAAACTTCTTTCTTCTAATTATTCTTCAAAAATTATTCTTCAAATGTACGCGTTTCCTGAAAAAATCAAACATATAAAATCACTTTTATAAACCAAAAGAATAAATTGATTAATAAATAATGTAAATTTTTTACCTCAACATCATCTTCTGCAATATTAATAGTAGAAGCGGATGAACCAGGATATAACATATCTGAATAAATTATAAAACATTGGAATAAATAATTAATATATAATACATTGTTAAATGTACTCCGAGAGATAAGATGGAGATAATATGGAGTATGTATTCTCTGTTTTCTCTTATTCTCTACAACACTATAATACAATCTATATATAGAAATACAAAGTGTCCCATCAATTTCTACATGTTTGGTTCGATCATGATGAACTAGATTTTTTGCAATTCTTATTGCAGCTTGATTGTCACAATGCATGCTGATAGGTTCGAGAGTCATGAAGTCCAGTTCATTGAGTAGCCTTCTTAACCACATTCCTTCACAAATCCCATGAGCCATGACTCTAAATTCAGCTTCTGCACTGCTTCGAGCGACTACTGACTGTTTTTTACTTCGCCAAGTTACAAGGTTTCCCCGTACGAATGTACAATATCTAGTGGTAGATCTGCGATCCACTATAGAGCCTGCCCAGTCAGCATCTGCAAAGACTTCAATTTTTCTAGTGAGATTCTTACTGAAATATAATCCTTTTCCTGGTGTCATCTTGAGATACCTGAGTATACGATAGACTGCTTCCATGTGTTCTTCAGTAGGACTGTTCATAAATTGACTTACAACACTTACTGAAAAACCAATATCTGGTCTAGTGTGAGATAGGTAAATGAGTTTTCCCACTAATCTTTGATAACGACCTTTGTCCACAGGTGTACTATTTTCTTTGATTCCTAGTTTTATTGTAGAATCCATCGGCGTTTCTGCTGGTTTACACCCCATCATTCCAGTTTCTTTGAGAAGATCAAGTACATACTTTCTTTGAGATATAGATATGCCCCTTTTTGTTCGTGCTACTTCCATCCCTAGAAAATATTTGAGATTGCCTAGATCTTTGATCTCAAATTCCTTGGTAAGGAATTCTTTGAGTTTATCCATCTCAATTGTAGAATTACCTGTTAGAACAATATCATCTACGTACACAATTAGGATAACTATTCTGTCATTGGAGAAGTGTTTGACGAATAGTGTGTGATCTGATTGGCATTGATTGTACCCATATCTCTTCAGAACTTTAGAGAACTTATCAAACCAGGCACATGGAGACTGTTTCAATCCATATAAGGATTTCTTAAGTTTGCAGACTCTATTGGTTGGAACAGGAGATTCAATTCCAGTAGGAATGTCCATGTAGACTTCTTCTTCGAGATCACCATTAAGGAATGCATTCTTGACATCTAATTGGTAGAGAGGCCAATCCAAGTTAGATGCTATGGAGAGAAGAACACGAATAGTGTTGAGTTTTGCTACAGGTGCAAAAGTCTCCTGATAATCAAGCCCATATGTCTGAGTGAATTCTTTAGCCACAAGGCGAGCTTTGAGTCTTTCTACACTACCGTCTGCTTTGTGTTTGATTGTAAATATCCATTTACATCCAACAGTTTGTTTTCCCGATGGTAGTTCTGTGATCTCTCAAGTCTTGTTTTTCTCTAGGGCACTGAGTTCTTCACGAATAGCTGTCTTCCATTCAGGTATCTGAAATGCTTCATGAACAGAATTTGGAACCTCTATTTGATCGAGGTTGCTGATAAATGCCTTATACCCTGGTGAGAGATTTTTATAGGAAATAAAGTTGTAGATGGGGTGGTTTGTGCATGATCTTACACCTTTCCTTATAGCAATTGGCAAATTCAAATCATTAGGAGGTAATTCAATAATATGAGGTTCAGTGGTGTTACCTTGTGAATTGTCGGAGTGGCCTGTACTCGGGTTGGATTCTTGGAATGGCTCAAGATATGCTCGGTTCTCTGCTCTTTCTTGAGTTGTTTTCCTTCTAGAGTAGACAAGGAGATCATTGTTTGGGACAAGGAAGTTTGGATCTGTTGGTAGAGAAGTTGAGGATTCATTGGGAGTAGTAAGAGTATTTATTTGAGATATTGATTCACTTTCTAGAGGTTGTGGAATAGGATTTGTGGGAGACTGAGTACTTATGATATTCGAAAGCTGGTATTCATTGCCTATGTTCTCCCCCTGAATGACAGATTTGGAATAGTACGGATATTGTTCAAAAAATGTGACATCCATTGTATTATAGAATCGTTTTGTGATAGGAGAAAAACATTTGTTGCCTATTCTGGTATGATGAATACCCTAGGAATATGCATTTGATGGCTCGAGGATCAAGTTTGCCACTATGATGTACATGGACATAAGCAGAACATCCAAAAATTTTAAAGGGAACATGGGACACGATTTTGGTGTGTGGGTATGACTCAAGTAGAGTATTGATAGGTGTTTTAAATAAGAGGACACGAGATGACATCCTATTGATAAGATAGGTAGCTGGAAGAACAACATCCCCCCAAAAATGTTGAGGGACATGAGTTGTGAACATGAGAGATCTGGCGACCTCGAGAAGATGCCTATTCTTTCTTTCAGCCACCCCATTTTGTTGAGGTGTGTCAACACATGAGCTTAGATGGACAATCCCTTGACTTAACAGATAATTAGTAAGGGTGGAAGTGAAGTATTCTTTAGCATTGTCGGATTTCAATACCTGGATTTTTGTTTGAAATTGAGTTTGAATCATGCTATTAAATTTTTTAAAAATTTGACATGGTTCAGATTTTTCTTTCATTAGGAATAACCAAGTGGTTTGAGTATGATCATCCACAAATGAAATGAACCAACGTGTCCCTGTGATGTTTTTGATTCGAGAAGGTCCCCAAATATCAGTGTGAATTAATGAGAAAGGATGTGATTTTTTATGTGGAAGATGAGGATATGAAGTTCTAACATGTTTTGAAAATTGACATACTTCACACTGAAAAACTTCTGAATTTTTATTTCTAAATGATGAAGGAAAAAGTTTATATAAATACTTGAAATTAGGATGACCTAAACGATAGTGATTCAACATGATTTCACCATCTTTATTGGACTTAAGGTTTAACAAAGCTTTATTTTGATTAGAAACTTCGGATACAACTTGGTGGGCTTGTCTTGTTGAAGGTTCTTCACTGCTGAGGAGATAGAGTCCCGAGCATTCCTTAGCACTGCCAATCATCTTCCCCGAATGCAGTTCCTGAAATTCACATAGGTTATGAACAAATTTAGCCATACAATTTTTATCACGGGTGAGTTTAGTAATTGATACAAGATTACAATAAAGTGTAGGAACAAGAAGGACAGAATCTAGAATAAAGGAGTTTGAAATTTTGGCTGAACCAATTCCTGTTACTTTGGATACCGAACCGTCGGCAATTCGGACCGTGTGTCCAGTCTGGTAGAATTTAAGATTTATGAGAAGAGAAGCATCACCCGTCATGTGGTCTGAAGCATCCGAATCAACAATCCATGGTCTCATAACCTGTTTCACATTAAGAGCATTGAGGGTGTTACCTGATTGAGCTATAGTGGCAGATGATGTGGTCAAGGATTGTCCAAATAATTTCTGGAGGAGATCAATCTGTTCCTTGCTAAACAGAGCAGATTCAGGTGACTCATTGCCTTGAGATTTAGAGGCAATTTTTCCATGACTTTCTTTGTTGATGTGCTGTGTGAACGGTGGTTTCCAATCAGTGGGCTTACCATGAATTTTCCAGCAGGTTTCCTTAGTATGACCAGGTTTACGACAATGATCACACCAAGGTCTTCCACGACGAGGACGGTTGTCTGTATTATAAGAGTGCTGATGGCCTCGAATGGTAAGTGCAGATCTTTCTCCAGTCACGAAAATGGTAGATTGAGAACCCATCATTGTAGATTGAGGACCCATCATTACTTTCTTTCGACTCTCCTCCTGACGGACTTCAGAGAAGGCTTCACGAATACTGGGCAAAGGTTTTGTGCCGAGAATTCTGCCGCACACATCATCAAGATCTTTATGGAGTCCCAGTAAAAATTTGAAAACCCGTTTCTTGTCAATAATCTGTTTGTACAAGATGCTGTCTGCTGGACAGGTCCATTCGTGAACCTCAAAGAGATCTAATTGTTGCCAACATCGAGTGAGATAGTTAAAGTATTGTGTAACTGACAACTCTCCTTGGCGAAGATCATGTAGGATGCTCTCGATCTCAAATAGTTTGGACATATTATCAGAACTGAAATAAGTGTCTTTGGCTGCATCCCATATTTCTTTGGCGGTTTTGTAGAGAAGAAAATTCTCTCCAATTTCGTTTGTCATAGAATTGATCAACCAAAACATCACCATATTGTTTTCAGATTTCCATGTTCTGTATTGTAGATCGTCTTTGTTTGGAGCTGCAGCATCGTCAGTAAGGTAATCATCTTTCATTTTTCCACATATAAACATCATGACGGATTGGGACCACTGAAGATAATTGTGCCCATTTAATTTGTGACTGGTGATGGGCATAAGACTATTGTCCGTGGAACCAAGAATTATAGGTTTTCCCGTGGCCATTTGTTGCAATTGTAGATTATACGAGGATTGAAATTTGTGGGTTGTTTTTTTTTTTTTAAATAATCTGCTGGACCGGGTCGGGTAGGGTTTGACCGGGTCGGGCTGTTATATATTAAAACAGCTTACTCCTACGGGAAACAAAAAAAAACAAAGCAGAATGTGACTGCAAGACTGAGACTTATTATAGACGGCGATGATGATGATCGGCGCCGACGATGAGGAGATGGTCGGCGACGATGACTGAGATGGAAAGCAAGCGGCAGAAAATGGATTTCTACTTGTCTCTGGAATGCAAGCTGCTGTAGAAAATGGATTTCTGCTTTCTGCTTTCTGGATTTCTGGATTTTTGGATTTTTGGATTTTTGGATTCCTGGATTCCTGGATTCCTGGATTCAGTGTTCCTTTGACAGAATTGATATAACATAAAATTGGATTTCTGGATTTCAGAAATGCTCTGATACCATGTTAAATGTATTCCGAGAGATAAGATGGAGATAATATGGAGTATGTATTCTCTGTTTTCTCTTATTGTCTACAACACTATAATACAATCTATATATAGAAATACAAAGTGTCCACTAATTCTATGAATAGAACAGCTGGTAACATTAATGAAAATACAGCTTGATTTACACTAACTCTACAGCCTGTACAACACTAATAATATTCTCTGAAAATCTACATACATAAAACAAGTTTTAATAAAATATAATATGTACAAGTATTAAAAATATAAACTTATACCTTGTTTATACTCATTTATACCACTAGGATTAAGAACACTAGTACCTTTTGAACTTTGAGATGTAATGGAACGTGTTGAAAATTCCATTTGTCGACTCTCTTCTAAAATTCGTTTAGTTCGATACATATTTATCAAATCATAACATTTTGTTCTCACCTTTTCAATTTCAAAAATGTCATTCTCTCCATATATTCTTGGAAAATAGAATTCGAGATAATTCATCTTAAATCTAGGATCCAAAACAACTCCTATAGCCATGACAATATTAACCTTTTGCCAATACTTATCAAATTTTACAAGCATGTTTGACGTCATTCTCTTCACCAAATCATCCTCATCATTAATCCAATTATATAATGACAATTTGATGTCACAAATATGAGGAAATAACATGTTTATGGTGGGATAGTTGGAACCAGAAATTAATTCAGTAACCTTGTAAAATACTTCTAACTTATCACAAATTGTACTTGCCATTTTCCAATGCAATGCATCAGGAAGACTATTATAATTCTTATCCAATTGTTTTAAACGAGGAAACACTTTCTCATAAAACAATGCATTTTTAAGCATTAAAAAAGTAGAGTTCCAACGAGTTTGACAATCAAGAGATAAATTCTTACAAGAAGACTTCATCTCTTGAGATGCAATCTTTTTAAATTTTTCCTCTCTCTTTTGTGTTGTTGTCCAATATACAACACTATCTCTATCTTTGACAATGCATTGAGAAATTAGATTTAATCCATCTTTCACTACCAAATTTAATATGTGAGCAGCACAACGCATGTGAAAAATATCTCCATACAATAACATGCTTGTTCTATCTAATGAATCTAACAGATCAGGTAGCATTGAATCATTAGTAGAACAATTATCTAAAGTTAAGGTTGAAATCTTACTATCGACGTACCAATCCAAAAAGCAACTCATTAATTCTTGACCAATAACTGCAGCATTGTGTGGAGTAGGAACATATATAAACCTACAAAAAATTATATAATAACAATAATATTGTTATATACAATCATTTAATATATCAAATCAAAATATTTAATAAATGTATAAATTTCAACCTTAATCTTAAAAATTACCTTATTATTTTACTATGCAAATACCAATTGTCATCGATGAAATGACAAGTTACAGCCATGAATCCTTTGTTTTGATTTCCAGACTTCCACATATCACTCGTGATTGCAACACGACTTTTGTTGTTCTCCAACATATCCATCATTTTTTTTTCTCAGCATCATAAATCTTTATAATGTTTCTCTTAATTGTTGCCCGAGAAATAGGCTTCCATATTGGTTGTAATGAATGTGAATACTCCCTAAATCCATGATGCTCAACAATACTAAGAGGATACTCGTGTAGAATTATCATCTTTGCACATTTATCACGAGAAACTTGAGAATCAAAATTCCAATGTCCTAATTCAATTCTATCCCTTTTCTTGTTAGGATTTAACAATGATTGACCGATACCCCTTTCATGACGTTTGAATGGACAACCTTTTGTATGTGCTTTCAAATGAGATGTCCCATTCCTTGTATCACCTCCTAACCGTTTTCCACAATAATTACATATTGCCTTCCATATCCCATTAATTCTCTTCCTATCAAAATGAACCCATGCTTCAGACTTTAATTTAGCCTTCCCATCTTCTTCCTCACTACATTCATTTGATGGTTGACTTTGTGTATTTTTAGGTGAAAAGGTTGATGTAAGGAGAGGAACATTTGTATGTTGATCGGCACTTGAAGTTCCACCACTTGTTACCTCCACATTAAGGTTAATGTCATTTACTCCTTTTAGAGGATCGTGGTGAAAAATTCTGAAAAAATAACTTTCAAAGTTTAAATTCATATATAAAAAATATGTACATATACTTTCTATTATTTCACGTTACCTTTTCAACATATTCACTTGTCATGATATTTAAAGTCTCTGTCTTCTTCACAAATCTCTAACTCTACAAGACATGATAAGTTAAGTAGTTAACCATGTTTCAGCATCTCCAAACAGATATTCAGGTTTCAGAAACAATACTGAAATGAAAAAAACATATTTTCTCAAGGTTCTGCAAAGCTTTCCACCATAATACAGAAATATCAATAATTATTTCAGCAATAAGATATTAGTTAACCATGTTTCAGCATCTCCAAACAGATATTCAGATTTCAGAAACAATACTGAAATGAAAAAAACATAGTTTCTCAAGGTTCTGCAAAGCTTTCCACCATAATACAGAAATATCAATAATTATTTCAGCAATCAGATATTAGTTAACCATGTTTCAGCATCTCCAAACAGATATTCAGGTTTCAGAAACAATACTGAAATAAAAAAAACATAGTTTCTCAAGGTTCTGCAAAGCTTTCCAGCATAATACAGAAATATTAATAATTATTTCAGCAATCAGATATTAGTTAACCATGTTTCATCATCTCCAAACAGATATTCAGGTTTCAGAAACAATACTGAAATGAAAAAAACATAGTTTCTCAAGGTTCTTCAAAACCTTCCACCATAATACAGAAATATCAATAATTATTTCAGCAATAAGATATTAGTTAACCATGTTTCAGCATCTCCAAACAGATATTCAGGTTTCAGAAACAATACTGAAATGAAAAAAACATAGTTTCTCAAGGTTCTGCAAAGCTTTCCACCATAATACAGAAATATCAATAATTATTTCAGCAATCAGATATTAGTTAACCATGTTTCAGCATCTCCAAACAGATATTCAGGTTTCAGAAACAATACTGAAATGAACGGCGACGGTTGGCTATGTGAACGGTGATGGCTGGCGCTGTGAACGACGATGGTTGGCGCTGTGAACGGTGATGGCTTGCGCTGTGAACGGTGATGGCTTGCGCTGTGAACGGCGATGGCTTGCGATGTGAACGGCGATGGCTTGCGCTGTGAGAGGCGACAGATGGCACTGTGAAGTGTGAACGGACTGGTGACGAGTGACGACTGGCGAAGATGCAACGACTGGCGATTGAGGCAGGCGACGATGCGGCGTTGTTAGATGGAAGAAAAATTATGGATGGCCGGATGTGATCTGGCCTTTGAGGCTCTGACTCTCAGCCTCTGGTTTGGAGATTAAGAAAAAATGAGAGGCGCCGAGTGTGTTTCTATGAGAAATTTTGAGTGAATTAGGGTTCGGTAAAAATAGGTTTATATATTAGGTTTAAAATAAATAAATTTTAATTAATATATAATTTATTTAAATAAATAAATTTTAAATAATTTCGGGTACGGGTGGGTACGGTTTTGAGTATAACCGTAACCGAACCGTACCCGCTCCTTTATGTTCGGTTTTTACCCGAAACCGAACCCGTCCCCGAATTTACACAGTTAAAATCCGAACCACCGGTTCGGTTACCCGCGGATAACCGAACCCGCGGTTTTTTTGCCCATTCCTAGTTAAGGGATTGGTATAGTGCATTTCTGTCTTTTCCTGCATGCTACAGTTATTTCCATGAGCTTTTCGATGGTGGTACTTAATCTCTATTGATTGGACGTACCTTCTTTGCTTATGTCATGTTTTTCTATTGAAGCATTTATATGGAAAGTGAAAGAGGTATTGAGAGTGCTTGTTACTGCTTTTCTTTTTTCTATAATTCAGTTGCTAGCAGAGGCTACACAGCAAATTTATGGTTCTGTGGACAGAGAAAATAATGTTATCACCATAGAAGACGAAGAGTCTGATGCAACTTGGCCTAATGGAAAGAACTCGGTGAATGATGGTAATATACCTGAGTGGGCAAAGATGCTGGAACCTGTCAGAAAGTTACCCACCAATGTGGGCACAAGGATCAGAAAGTGTGTTTATGACGCCTTGGATAAGAATCCTCCGGATTGGACAAGAAAGATCTTGGAGCACTCAATTAGTAAGGAGGTCTACAAAGGCAATGCATCTGGACCTACAAAGGTTTCATGTACTTCAACTTTATTTTTGGTGCACTGGTTTGAATTTCCTTTTTGTAAGACAATTGTGTGAAAGTAAGTGTGTGTGTGGCATTTATCTTCTACGTAGAACAATCATAGAAAAGCCAGTCTTAATATAAGAGCACAGTATGCTATCTTGCTAAGGTTGAAACTTGTTTCATCAGTGTATATGGTCTGACTGTTCTGTAAATGTTTCTGCTATTAATTTTTTTTTCAATTTTTTTTAAAATTCTTCTTTAGATATAGTATGGCTAGCATTGCATCTCAACTGAAAGCTGTTTTTGGTTGATTGAATACAGAAAGCTGTTCTCTCTGTTTTAGCAGATGTATGTGGCGAAGGATTGTCTCAAAAAACTGAGAAGCCTAAAAAGAAGACTGTCATCAATATATCTGATGTTGTTACAAAACAATGTCGGATTGTATTACGTAGTTCTGCTGCAGCTGA
Source organism: Hippophae tibetana (assembly GCA_037013495.1). Taxonomy (NCBI): domain Eukaryota; kingdom Viridiplantae; phylum Streptophyta; class Magnoliopsida; order Rosales; family Elaeagnaceae; genus Hippophae; species Hippophae tibetana. Next base: position 4,396,740 of record CM072812.1, read on the forward strand.
TGGTGCAAAGGTTTTCTACAATTTACTTGGGAGAAATTTGATAAGTTGTAGTGATAATGATGATGAAGGTCTTATTGGTTTCCCAGCCATGGTGTCCAGACCTTTGGACTTCAGGAATATTGATTTGAGATTGGCCACTGGGGCCTATGGAGGTGTGCATGCAGCTTTTCTTGAGGACATCAGGGAGGTATGTGTATTTTACGGCTGTTTGATTTGACAAATCTATTCATCTCTTGTTTATGTTTTACTCTTGTCCTGTAGTTTGGTTCTTATTCTCCTTGCTATTCTTACTTCCTATTCATTATTACTTATCCCCCAAGGTTTTGTGTGATTCTAATGCCTACTCCTTGTACCATTCATCTTGCAGCTGTGGAGTAATGTGCGTAGTGCATATGCAGATCAGCCTGATTTGGTTGATTTGGCTGAGTCATTGTCCCGGAACTTTGAATCTCTGTACAAGAAAGAGGTATTGTAACTTTCTCATTAATCTATTCATGCTTTTTTTTTCTGTAAAAAATCGCTAAATGCTGTTTGCTATTTGTTTTATATAAATGAATATTCCACTGGACTTGTTGCATCAATGGTCTTTGTTCTCATCGATGAAGTCCTTTGTATGGATCTCTTTTTGGAAATTGTTTTCTATACTACCATAGTACTGAAAATTGATACACAGAAAGATAGAGTCTACTTGTATTTTTGGATATTTATGGTTTGTTGAGTCAATAACTTTTCCACTTATTTTGTTATTTTTGGACTGTGATTTTCCAGTTCAATTAAAATCCCATTTATCCTATCAAAAAAATAAACTTAGACTAAGAGCTTTCTGCTGATGTAAATAATAAGTTGATAACAGACTATTTTGAGGTAATGTAACCAATTTAAGACAGTTTTTTCGAGCAACCTACTCTTAATGTTTTACTATTTTAATCAATCTAGGCGGAAATAATACTTAATATTTGCCTAATATTTTTAAAGGTTGTGTTAAGTGTTATCTAGAAAGCTTTTTATTATCATGTATTTTCTTCTCTCTGTCTCTCTGTGAAATTTCTGTGTACTCATCTATTTGCTTACTTTATTTAAACCAGTGTTTTCTAGTTTCTTTTCATTACATGTTCTTGGTGCTCATTGGCTTGTTCTCCAAATGCAGGTTATTACTCTTGTCAATAAACTTGCAGATTATGTGACGGTGGAATGCTTGAGTGCAGAAAAGAAGAAGGAAATACATGCTTTGCTTTCTGCTACAAGTGACATTCCTAAAGCCCCTTGGGATGAGGGAGTCTGTAAAGTATGTGGCATTGATAGAGATGATGACAGTGTTCTGTTATGTGATACCTGTGATGCAGAATATCATACGTATTGTTTGAATCCTCCCCTTGCAAGGATTCCTGAGGGTAACTGGTATTGTCCTTCTTGTGTTGTTGGTAAACCTATGGTTCAAGATGCATCCGAAAATAGTCAAATCATCAGCCAACGCACTGCTAACCAGCACCAGGGAGAACTTACCCGTGTCTCCCTTGAGGCACTTGCACAGTTATCGGTAAAAATGGAAGAAAAGGAGTATTGGGAGTGCACCGTTGATGAGGTTTATCAAATCAACCTTTTTCTTGTTTTTTTGTTATACCTATCTTTCCTTAGCTATTATTTACTGTGTGGGCCACCTATCTTGTGTTGATGAGAATCCTATTTAATGCTTGATGAGTTTGACATCGCTTTTTTAGTTTTTAACTCACAGCAACTGCAAATATAGTAATTTGGTGTTTTTATTTGATCTGTTTCTTATTATGTTAAAATCTACTGGCATAATTGTCATATCATATCTTCTCTGTTCCTTGGGGAGTGTCCAGTTCCATGCCCCCACCTTCATATTACTGTTTGATATAGAAACAAAATAATTCATTGTGGCAACCTCATGACAGTAGTCAATAATTGTCTAATTGAAGAACTATTAATATTTTGTTGCTTGATATGTGTCTAGTTGTTTGGTAGAATATAAATGGTCTTTTATGAATTATACCTAAGTGGTCTTGTTTTTTTTTAGGTTTTCTACTTCACATTGGACCATTGATCCAACTTAATTCTTGTAAATGTTTTCTCATTCAATGAATTTTTTGTTGCTTGTTAAAAATAAAAATAAAAATAAAAAAGAAAAATTATACCTAAGTGGATCATTAGGATTGCATTGAAAATGCCCAACATCCCAATGCAATATGATACTTAGGAATTTTGGCAATTAATGGTACAAGCTCAGCTTTTAGTGAAAGTGAAACATCTGATGAAATCATCTAGTAGATGTGTCCAAGGTACTCCGGTATTATGGCTGATAATCAACCAACACCAGGTGGTGGTCAGGAATCAATTGGGCCCAATGGTTTTGATAGACTTACCGCTGTGAGTACTTCTGAGTACCATAGCCAAAATCGACCAGACGCTGAGGATCAGCTAAAAGATGTCCATCCTGCTATGGAGGAGAGCAAAATGATTAATTGTCTTTCTGCAAATACAAATTGTCAGAAGAATGACAAATCGTTTCGACCAACTGAGTTGGCTGCTTCAAGTTCTTTGTCACATGAAATTGAAAGCTCTGAAAGAGAAATTCATTCACCAGTTACATCTCAAGAATACAAGGGAAATGATGCTCCCAGTCTGCTACAGTTAGATCAGCATGACCATTTTAGTCCATTGGATACACAGAGTGCTGATGTATTTGTACATGTTCCTTGTGTTGCCATGAATGAGTCTCAAGCCTGTGTTTTGGAATTGAATTCTGTCAAGAATGACATTTTGTTGTCACAAAAGTCGATTACTAGTGTGGGACAGGAGCTCCTGAAAGTATCTATACGAAAGGAGTTTTTGGGTAGTGATTCAGTGGGTCGCTTGTACTGGGCTTGTGTAACACCTGGTGGACATTCTCGGATTATTGTTGATGGAAGTTTGCTACTGCAGATGGGGGAGGTGTGATGGATTGTCGAGAACCCTGGGCACAGAATTCTGTTCTCCATAGTTCTGGCCCATTGGTTATGCATAGTCATTTGCCTTTGGAGGGTTTTAAAGCATGTTGTACGTATCCATATGAGCCAAACAATAGTCATACTGTTGTTCCACCTTGGGTTTCTTATGAAACTGATGCAGAAATCAGTGAGCTCATTGGTTGGTTGAACAATAATGGCCCAAATGAAAGAGTGCTAAAACAATCTATTTTGCACTGGCAGAAGCTAAGGTTCCAACAGTGTCAGCAGAGTAGAAGCCAAAGGCAGGATGGACCAACTACTTCAGTGGCTGCAAGTGGTGAAAAACCCAGTTTTGATTGTCTTGCAACCCAAGCTGCCACTTTGCTGGAGAGGAGTTATGGTCCTTGCTTTGATTTGGTATATGCTGAAATTTTAAAAAAGCGGGGTAAAATAGCTAGAGTTGCCAATGATGAAAAAATGCACCGTTGTGAATGCTTAGAACTCATTTTTCCTTCCAGACATCATTGCTTCTCTTGCCACAGAACTTTTGCCAATTATGTGGACCTTGATGGACATAATGATGATAGGTGCAACTTAATTCCACCAGCCAATGAAAAGGGCAAGGAAATAAGTGATTATTCAAAAAAGCTTAAGGGCATTAAGAAATTTGGAAGTAGTCGGAAAGAGTTCACAGATGAAGGGAATATGGTTGAAACTTCAAAAACTAGGTTTTCTGAGCTCAATGCAAAGTTGATTAAATTTCAGAATGAAGGATTAGTGTGCCCGTTTGACTTCGAAGAGATCTGTTCTAAGTTTGTGACAAAAGATCCAAACAAGGATTTAATACAGGAAATAGGTCTTATTGGCTCAAAGGGGATTCCACCTTTTGTCCCATCTGTATGTCCTTATCTTAGTGATTCCGCCATGGCATTAGTATCTCCTCAAAAAGACGTGGATATACAAGGTGATAGGGCCACGGCTACTGAGACAATTTCGATAGGGCACACTAATGGGAGCATTATTAACCACGATACTTCCTCTGCTAGATCTCTTGGAAGATCCACAAAGGAATTTGGCGAGGTGCTAAAATCCCAAATACCAGTCTTGTCATACAAGAATCAAAGAGATGAGGAACCCTCTTCAGATGGTCGTGCATCAGTATTAGAAGTTAGTCATTGCTGTGTGGTTCCAGAGTCTTCTTTGAGACCAGTAGTAGGTAAAGTTTCTCAGATTTTAGGCGACTCAAGATTAATCTTCTCGATATGAATGCTGCGTTGCCTGAAGAAGCTATAAGACCATCAAATGGCACAAGAAGGAGATGGGCTTGGTGCGAGTTTGTTAAAACTGCAAGGACAATATATCAGGTTGGTTCTATTCCTCTGATTTCATGCTTTTTCACTTTGTTATTTTAGTTTGATTCTCGTTATTTTGTTTTGCTTGTTATGTTACTTAAAATATAATGACATTAACACTAAAACTAATGCTGCACTTCCCTTGCAAGCTGAATCATCTAGGATGAATGATAAAACTTAACCCACTTATACTATGATAGAGCTCTTCTGTCATCCACTGGAAAGTTGAGGTTATGCTAAAAGAATATATGAAACGAATAAAAACTGTGTTTTATTCAATATTGACTTATTAATTAGATTACAAACTAATCTAATTTAACTAAGATTTTAAATTTTTTATTTTGAATTTTGAAGCCTTATAAATCGGGGAGTTCCACTCCTTCGAATTGAATCATAGATATTAATCATATTCAACTTGCTTAAGAAATCGTTGAAACTTTGTCATGGAAGTCTTTTGGTAAAGATGTCTGTTGTTTGCTCTTGTATTGAGATGCAGGTCATACAAATTATTCCTCTCTCCATTTTTTCATTGATGAAGTGCCTGTCTACTTTGACATGTTTGGTTTGATCATGTTGAATTGGATTGAGAGACATGTTAATAGTTGCTTTGTTATAATAGTAGACTTTGAATGGAACTTTAGATTCTACTTGTTGTTTTAGGTGTTTCTTCAACCATAGTCCTTTACAGGTTCCTTGGACAATTGTTCTAAACTCCGCTTCAACGTTGCTTTTGGTTATTATATTCTTTTTTTGCTTCTCCTTGTCAATAGGTTTTCCTAAACAAATGTACAGTAACTAATAGTAGATCTCATCTTCAACTGATCCTGCCTTGTTAGCATCATAAAACACTTCAACTTTTCTCTCCTATTTTATTGAAGAGAAGTCCTCTTCCTAGGGAATTTTTAAGATACTTGAGGGTCTTGTACACGATTTCTAGGTGATATTCTTTTGGAAAGTGTATATGTTAACTCACTACACTAACTAAGAATGCAATATCGGGTCTTGTATGTGATAAGTAAATTAGTTTTTCTTCCAGTTTTTGATATATCTCTTTCTCTACTGGTTTTTTTTCACTTTACTCTTTTTCCAATTTTAATTGGGGTGTTTTCACTTTCGAGCATTCCAACCTCTTTTAACAGTAGCAAGGACTGTCTTAAGTCTTTCAATTTCGATCAAGTTATCCCTCGTGAGTATTATGTCATCCATATATACAATCGAAATTGTTTTCAACCCATTCAGAGAATTTTTAAAGAACATCGTATGATCTGACTGTCTTGGAGAGTCTAGTCTAGATTCATTGCTAATGATAGTAGTATCCAAATAATATTTAATTTCTCTACAGGGGCAAATGTCTCAGGGTAGTTGATTCTAAAAGTCTAAGTGAATCTCTTAGCAACTAAACGAGCTTTGTATCGCTCAACTTTCCCATTGGCCTTATATTTAATAGTAAAGACTCACTTGCATCTAATAGGTTTCTTCCTTTTTGGTAACTCTACCACATCTCAAGTTCCATTTTTTTTTCTAGGGCTCGTTACTCTTCCATTTCTGCTTCTCTCCATTATGGGATTTTATTAGGCCTTATCAATATCCTTTGGAATTTGTATCCTATCAAGATTAATAGTAAAAGCATGGAAGCTAGGGGATAGGGCTTTATATGACACAAATTTTGATATCGAATGAGAGGTTCAAGATTGATTTTGTTTTTTGAGAGCAATAGACAAATCATCGAAAGGTTTAGAATTACATGAATTGAAGGAAGACTCGACCAGACTTGGATCCATCATTGTGTCAGACTCTTGTAATGTGTCAAGAATGAGTTTCCCTTGATATTTTGATTTTGGCCTTCTAGAGTAAACAAGTATCTCCTTGTGGGTTTGTGCCTCTACTTTTCCCCCTAAGACTAAAATCATTTTATGTAATAGGCACTCTAGTGTTATGTGGTGTCAAAGGTTCACAATAGTGTGTATTAGGAAAGTGTAAGGTACTAGTAGTTAGAAAGGACATGTCGAAGTAGCAAAATAGATATTCTCTCATATTCTCCCACTTGAAAAGAATACTGAAACGAGATGTTAAGGCTAGTAAGGTCACAAAGAAGATGATATTAAGGCTAGTAAATGTGTGCTTGGTAGATGGGTCATAATATCTATCCATTTTGAGTGGGAGAATAGCTAATAAAAACACATTTGAGGCTCTAAGGTCTAATTTCCCACGGTTATGATGAACGTGCAAGAATGCTATACAACCAAATATTTTGAGTGAGATGTTTGTACTGAAACGAGATGTTGGAGAAACTTTTGTAATTGTTGAAGAGGGGTTTTGAAGGAAAGAATACAGCTCGACATTCGATTTATTAGGAAGGCAAATGTTAAAACAACATTGTTCCAAAACATTTTTGGCATATTAGTGGTGAACACGAGGGATCTTGTCACTTTTAAGAGATGTCTATTTTTTCGTTTAGCAACCCTATTTTGTTGTGGAGTGTAAACGCAAGAAGTTTGATGAATAATGCCATTGTTGTGAAATTTTTTGGAGAGTATGGTTTAGGGACGGGCGGGGACGGATTTGAATATAATCGTCCCCGAACCGAATTATAAAATCTGTCCCCGAAACTGCCCAAAAATCATTGCAGTTCGAGAACAGTTATTAAAAAAAACCGTTTTTTAAAATCCTATTCAATTGAACTCCTTTTAGCAATGCAATCCAACTAAAACAAATGGTTGATATTGAATTTGTTATCTCAATTTGTTATTTTGAGTTTATGATAAAAAATTCAACATTTAATAATATATATTTCTATGAATCTAGATAAGATTAAATACATATCAATAAGAAACACAAGATATAAATAAAATATTATAAACTACTACAAATATTGAAATCTAATTAAATAAATTTAAGAAAACTTTAATTACAATAAATCAAAACTTTTTTCTTCTAATTATTCATCAATTGTATGCGTTTCTTGCAAAAATCAAACATATAAAATCACTTTTATAAACCAAAATAATAAATTGATTAATCAATAATGTAAATTTTTTACCTCAACATCATCTTCTGCAATATTAATAGTGGAAGCGGATGAACCAAGAGATAACATATTTGAATAAATTATAAAACATTTGAATATATAATTAAATAATTAATATATAATACATAAAACAAGTGTTAATAAAACATAATATATACAAGTATTAAATATATAAACCTATACCTTGTTTATGAATATTAGCCCATAACCAATCTTGAGTACACATCAAAGCTTTCAATGTGTTTTCTTTGAGTCTAGTACGATGTTTGCTCACTACTCTACCACTTGTACTAAATGCAGATTCTGAAGCAACTCTGGTGACCGGAATAGCCAAGATATCTCTAGCCATATCATGTATTATTGGATACTTGTGTTTATTACACTTCCACCAAGACAATGTATCAAACTCTTCATCCGAAATTTCTACATCAACCTCCTCTAAATAAGAGTCTAACTCAGATTTCAAAGATCCAGCTTTATTTTGCATTAATTTCCATTGTTTATACTCATTTATACCACTAGGATTAAGAACACTAGTATCTTTTGAACTTTGAGATGTATTGGAACGTGTTGAAAATTTCATTTGTTGACTCTTTTATAAAATTTGCTTATTTCGATACATATTTATCAAATCATAACACTTTGTTTTCACCTTTTCAATTTCAAAAATGACATTCTCTCCATATATTCTTGGAAAATAGAATTCGAGATAATTCATCCTCATCATTAATCGAATTATATAATGACAATTTGATGTCACAAATATGAGGAAATAACATGTTTACGGTGGGATAGTTGGAAGCAGAAATCAATTTAGTAACCTTGTAAAATACTTCTAACTTATCACAAATTGTACTTGCCATTTTCCAATCCAATGCATCAGGAAGACTATTATAATTCTTATCCAATTGTTTTAATCGAGGAAACACTTTCTCATAAAACAAATCATTTTTAAGCATTAAAAAAGTAGAATTCCAACGAGTTTGACAATCAAGAGATAAATTCTTACAAGAAGACTTTATCTCTTGAGATGCAATCTTTTTAAATTTTTCCTCCCTCTTTTGTGTTGCTGTTCAATATGCAACACTATCTCTAACTTTAACAATGCATTGAGAAATTAGATTTAATCCATCTTTCACTACCAAATTTAATATGTGAGCAGCACAACGCATGTGAAAAATATCTCTATACAATAACATTGAAGTTCTATCTAATGAATCTAATAGATCAGGTAGCATTGAATCATTAGTAGAACAACTATCTAAAGTTAAGGTTGAAATCTTACGATCAATGTTCCAATCCAAAAAGCAACTCATTAATTCTTGACCAATAATTGCAACATTGTGTGGAGCAGGAAAATATATAAACCTACAAAAAATTATATAGTAACAATAAAATTGTTATATACAATCATTTAATATATCAAATCTCTAAAAATATATTTAATAAGAAATGTATAAATTTCAACAATAAACTTAAAAATTACCTTTTTATTTTGCTATGCAAATACCAATTGTCATCGATGAAATGACAAATTACAGCCATGAACCCTTTGTTTTGATTTCCAGACTTCCACATATCATTCATGATTGCAACATGACTTTTGTTGTTCTTCAATATATCCATCATTTTTTTTTCTCAACATCATAAATCTTTATAATGTCTCTCTTAACTGTCGCCCGAGAAATAGGCTTCCATATTGGTTGTAATGAATGTGAATACTCCCTAAATCCATTATGCTTAACAATATGAAGAGGATACTCGTGTAGAATTATCATCTTTGCACATTTATTACGAGAAACTTGAGAATCAAAATTCTAATGTCCTAACTCAATTTTATCCCTCTTCTTGTTAGGATTTAACAATGATTGACTGATACCATTTTCTTGCCGTTTGAATGGACAACCTTTTGTATGTGCTTTCAAATGAGATGTCCCATTCCTTGTATCACTTCCTAATCGTTTTCCGCAATAATTACATATTGCCTTCCATATCCCATTAATTTTCTTCCTATCAAAATGAACCCATGCTTCAGACTTTAATTTAGCCTTCCCATCTTCTTCCTCACTACATTCATTTGATGGTTGACTTTGTGTATTTTTAGGTGAAAAGGTTGATGTAAGGAGAGGAACATTTGTATGTTGATCGGCACTTGAAGTTCCACCACTTGTTACCTCCACATTAAGTTCAATGTCATTTACTCCTTGAGAGGATCGTGGTGAAAAATTCTGAAAAAATAACTTTCAAAGTTTAAATTCATATATAAAAAAAATATACATATACTATTATCTTACGTTACTTTTTCAACATATTCACTTGTCATAATGTTTAAAGTCTCTGTCTTCTAATCTCTAACTCTACAAGACATGATAAAAATTATCATCATACTATATTCCATATTCACTATGAATCGATAATAAGATTTTACTATATACATTATGAATTGATAAAAGAGTAGCACTAATCTCATAACATGGAGGTCCATACACAAAACAGAGTAGTCACTTTATTTCATATACATTATGAATCGATAATACATTGTCCAGATAACTTCAGGCATTTGAATATGTTATGCCGAAGCTGTTCTGCTCAAGAAACAGAATAAAGTCCGACTAAATCTATCAAAGCACAAATCAAATAAGATTTTACCATGATCACTTAAAATGTCTAGAATTTTTGTGACAAAAACAGAGTAGCCAATAACCATATCTCATACAGGAAGGTCCATACACAAAACATAGTTAATTTATTCCATATACACTATGAATAGATAATACATTGTCCAGATTCCAGATGACTTCAGACATTTAAATATATGTTAGATTTAACTCGTTCTGCTCAAGAAACAGAGTAGAAAAAATCTCATAGCAGTGAGGTCATACACAAAACAGAGTAACCATGTATTAGCCAGACAGCCACTAAGAGATTTGCTTCATACGAGAAAAAGAAACACTTACTTGATGAGATCACGAAGAAGAAGGGATAGCAAGTCGAGTCGGCGACCAGCTTACAGTCGAGAGCGGTAGAGATGACTGGCGAGAGAGGCGACTGAGCGACTGGACTCAGTGACGCGGAGAGTGAAATAAAAAAAAAGTTTAGGTTGGTTTATATATACCGTGTGAAAAATATGTAAACCCTAATTAATATATAATTTATTTAAATAAATATAATTAATTTTGGGTATGGGCGGGTACGATTTTGAGTATAATCGTAACCGAACCGTACCCGCTCCTTTATGTTCGGTTTTTACCCAAAATCGAACCCATCCTCGAAATTAAACCGATAAAAATCGAACCAGTAGTTTTTTTGCCCATCCCTACGTACAGCTCCATCCTTTCCTTTCAAAACCCTAGAACCTGTTGTTGCGCCGTTAGCCATCCTAGTGCTGCCTCCTTCAAATAACACCAGCAAATGTTGCTTCTCCTTGCGTATTTCAAAAAACACTTCTGTAATTGACGGTAATGGTTGTCGACCGAGAAACCTTCCACGAACGTCAGCCAAGTCTCAGTTGAGGCTTGCTAGGAGTTCAAATACTCTTTCATCCTCCACCTTTGATTTGTAACGGACACAATCTTCGGAAAAACTCCATTCTTCATCACCATTCACATCTAGTTCTTGCCAGAGAGCCACCATTGCCATGTAATAGTCATTTACGGATAGATTTCCTTGTTTGAACTCCCACAAGTGAGTTTTAATTTTGAAAACCCTAAAATGGTTTCTTAATTCTTAATGTCTTTAACTGCAGCTTATACGGCTTTGACTGTGGGAAAGAAAAGATAAGTCTTTCCTATTGATGGCTTCATGGAGTAAACAGGTCAGGGGATGTTCATCGTGTTTTTAGCAGTTCATTTCCGTAGGTTGGTTGGATTTTCTGGCTTCTTCGCCTCACCGGTGAGGTAACCAATCTTTCCTTTACTTTCGATTATGAGTCGGACCGACTGGGCCCATTGTCTATAATTAGTTCTATGGCCCATTGTCTGTAATTAGTTCTATGTAATTTTTCGATGGTGAGATGGAGAGTGGAATTATCTATTCCATTAGAATTTAGACTAGCCGTCTCCTCTATCTCCTTGTTGGTCCGATCAAAGGGATGGGATTCATGTGTTTTCCTCCATTGACAGGAAGCCTAAGCTTTGATATCGTGTGAAATGAATAAAAACTGTATTTTATTCAATATTGACTTGATTAATTAGATTACAAGATTAGGCTATAAATAATGCAATTTAATAATAAAAAATAATATCTAATTCAGAAATATAATCTAAACTGAATAATATATTTACATCTAACTAATCTAATTTAATTAAGATTTCAAATTTTGTATGTTGAATTTTGAATCCCTATAAATCGGGATTTCCACAGAATATATATGTAGATTAACAGCTAACTAATCTAATTTAATTAAGATTTCAAATTTTGTATGTTGAATTTTGAATCCCTATAAATCGGGATTTTCACAGAATATATATGTAGATTATTAAATTTTAATAGTAGATTCTAGGGGTGAGCAAAATATCCGATCAATCTGATCAATCCGAAAAATCCGATCAAATCCGATAAAATTAAGTGGTTTCTATCCGAAGTCGGATCGGATTCGGATTGGATTTTATCAATCCGCTCGGATTCGGATTTGGATTCGGATTAGAAATATTCAAATTCGTATAATCCGATCCGATCCGATATATTTAATATATTATTTAAAAATATATTTATATATATATATATATATATATAATTATTTAAACTAACCTAAAGAGTTGCCGTATATCTCCAAAACCTAACCTAATATATACTGCTGCCTCCATCTCTCTACCTGCCTCCTCCATTGTTAAGTGCTTCTCTGCTTCACAACTACTTCTGTTTCACAGCTGCTTCTCTACTTTGTAGCTGCTTCTGCTTCTCTGCTGATTGTGCTTCCTTGCTTTTGCTTCTCTGTTTCGCAGCTGCTTCTGCTTCTCTGCTGCTTCTCTGCTTTGCTACTGCTTCTGCTTCTCTGCTTTGCTGCTGCTTCTCTGCTTTGCTACTGCTTCTGCTTCTCTGCTTTGCTGCTGCTTTTGCTTCTCTGCTACTGCTTCTCTGCTACTGCTACTGTTGCTGCTCGCCACCACTGCTGCTCGTGCTTCTCTGCTCGCTGCTGCTACTGCTGCTGCTCGCCACTGCTGTTGCTGTTTCTTCTGCTGCTGCTGCTCGCTGTTCGTTGTCCTTCATCATCCTTAACAAGGTTATATTTTTTGATGACATTATAAGAAAACTTTGAACGGTCATAATTTTGTGTTGTGAAATTTGTTTGGACGAATTTTTATGATTCCATATAATTTTTCGATATCTAGGCACACCAAACTGTTAAAGGCGGTTTTTCCAAAAAAATTCGCCAAAAACGCTGTTTTTCGCCAAAAATGCTATTTTTCATGCTTTAATTGAGCTATAACAATTTTTAAACTACTTTTAAAATATTGAGATCTATCGTGGCTTGGTGGAACAAATTTCATCATTGTAGTACATCATGGTTATTTACATAATTATAAAAATCAATATCATAAAACATTGTTTTATAAATGGTGCATGTTAATTGAACATTTCATTCGTATTATTAAAGTTTTAGTTATATTATATATAAATGTTCAATACATATTTTAAATCACATGAAATTAAACATGTCCAACATCACCCCACGTCTATGTGCACATTTTTACAATTATTTATTGCAAATGTCTAATATTTTTTTCTACAACTATACAGATGGTTTTAGATAAAGATAATGATACACTTTATGTGATTGAAGAAGTAAATAAAGATGAAAGTGCAACACAACCAACTCAAGAAGAAGATTTTGTAAATACTCCAATTCCTGACCTATGCATTGCTTCTAAAGAAGAATGTAAAAAAGTTTCCTCTAGATCTAGTAGTGAAGCATGGGCTCATTTTACTATAGAAGGGGTAGGGCAACATCGCAAAGCTATATGCAAATATTGTAAGAAACAATATAAGTATGTGTCAAGCAAATCTGGCACGTCAAATTTGCTTGCACACATTTCCATTGGATGTGATAAGTTTCCCGGTAGAGTTCTTAAGAAACAAAAAACTTTAGCTTTCCATAAGGAATGAAGTCTTTTACCTCATAGTTTTAATGCTGAAAGATGTAGAGAAAAATTGGTAAGGATGATAATAAAAGATGAATTGCCATTTATTATCGTAGAAGGTGAAGGATTTAAGGAGTTTATTGAAGAGTTACAACCTTTGTTTAAAATCGCTTCTCGGTGGACTATTGCAAGAGATTGCTTGAATTTGTACGTTACTGAAAGGGTAAAATTAAAAGAGTTGTTGAATAGAACTAGTAAAAGAATATGCCTTACCACTGATACATGGACATCTTGTCAGAATTTATGTTATATGTGTTTAACTGCTCATTTTGTTGATAATGGTTGGAATTTACAAAAGAGAATCTTGAACTTTTGTCAAGTTCCAAATCATAAAGGTGATACACTTGGTAGAGCGATTGAAGCATGTTTGTTAGATTGGGGCATTGATAGGATATTATGTATTACAGTTGATAATGCAAGTTCTAATGATACTGCACCTACTTATTTGAAAAAATGCATTAATGGTTGGGGTAATGCAATTTTAGAATCAAAACATTTGCACATGCGATGTGGTGCACATATTCTGAATTTAATTGTTGAGCATGGTTTGAAAGAGTATAACATATCAATAAATAGGATTCGTGCTGTTGTAAGATACGTGAGAGGATCACCAATTAGACTACAAAAATTTAAGAGTGCTGCTGAAATGGAAAAACTCTACTCAAAAAATCGTTTGTTTAGATGTTACGACAAGGTGGAATTCAACTTATTTGATGTTGGATTCTGCAACTTATTTTCAAAAAGCATTTGAAAGGTTAGAGATCACTGATTTGGGATACTATCAAGAGTTTTGTCGAGGTGAAATTAAACAAGCTCCGACTATAATGGATTGGGATAATGCGAGACATTTTGTCCAATTTTTGAAAGTTTTTTATGAAGCTACATTAATGTTTTCTGGATCTTTATATGTGACTTCTAATTTCTTCTTGGATCGTATTTGTTTTATTCATGATCAACTTGATATGTGGAGTAAATGCGAGGATTATATTATGATGAAGATGACTAGTGATATGAAGGTAAAGTTTGACAAATATTGGGGAGGAATATCTAAAATGAATATGATGTTATTTGTGTCTGCTTTACTTGATCCTAGGCATAAAGAGTGTTCTTTACGTCTAAGTTTGCTAGAATTGTGTAATGGGGATGAGATTGAGGCTTCAATGAGTTCTAAAAGGGTAAAAAAAACTTTGGAAGATATGTAAGAGGAGTATCATAAAGCGTATTTTCCCTCAAACATAGAAGAATCTTCTCAACCTTTAGAAATGAGTACAAAAGGTTTTGGTTTAGAAGCAGATGTATTCCAACTTTATGCTTCTCGTAAGAGAAAGCATTTAAAAGAAGTTCATACTATGGAAAACAAATCTGAAGTGGAAAAATACTTACTAGAAGCATTGGTTGATATGGATGATGAGAAATTTGATCTTTTAAGTTGTTGGAATGTTCATTCCTCAAGATTTAAGATTTTGTCTTTGATAGCTCGAGATGTATTGGCCATACCAGTATCTACCGTAACATCTGAATCTGCATTCTCTACTGGTGGTCGTACAATTAGTCTATACAGGAGTTCCTTATCTTCTAAAACTGTACAATCTTTGATTTGGACTCAAAATTGGATTTGTTCATCTCCAATCATTAATATCCAAGAGTCACTTGATGAAATTGAAGCTCTAGAATCAGGTATATTTCATAAAACTTTCAAATATATATAGATTTATTTGTTATCAAATATATATTATTATGTTTATTAGCTTTTTATGTTTATTTTTTATCAAATATATATTTATGTATATTTTTAACTTTTTAATTTTTCATTATGCAAATATTCTTGATGGTATTGGTGATTTAAACCTTGAATGATTATCAAAAAGTTGTTATTAATGTTGGTAGAGTGAAGTTAATTTATGTAATTGCTATTTAATTTTTTGGAGTTAAATTATGTAATTAATGTTTAATTTTTTCTTTTTGATTATTTTTGTTGAATTATTTTTAATCATGTTGTCACTTACTTTTTTAATTTGTATGAAAAATATTTTTATTTTAGATTTTTTTATTATATGTAATTTTTCATTTTATATGTTGAAATTAAATCAGATTTGGATTTGTTCGAATTGACATTTATAGCGGTTCCAATCGGATTGATATTTCATAATTTTTTTATTTATGTAATTTTTTTAATAGATTTTAATTAAAATTTCGGATTTAATAATTTTCGAATTTGATCGGATTCGGATTGACTTAAAATTAGCAAATTCAGATTTGTTCGGATTGGCATGTACAACGGATTGGTTTCGGATTGAATAATTTTTGGTTTAAATAATTTTCGGATCGGATTCGGATTGACTTAAAATTGGCGGTTTCAGATTTGTTCGGATTGGCATGTACAACGGATCGGATTCGGATTGAATAATTCGTAATTTGCTTCGGATCGGATCGGATTCGGATTGACCTAAAATTTACGGTTTCGAACCGATGCTCACCCCTAGTAGATTCTTTATTGCTCTGTTGTTTTGGGTTTGGGTCACGCTAAAATCATTGTGTTTTTATCAGATGGTTCAGGCTACAATTGTATTGGAGGACATGATTAAGACAGACTACTTAAGAAATGAGTGGTGGTATTGGTCATCGTTCTCTGCTGCTGCCAAAACTTCCACTATATCTTCTCTTGCCCTTCGTATATATTCTCTTGATGCTGCTTTAATATATGAAAATATGTCATCAAGCTCTGATCCAACAGATAATTTGGAGACGAGCAGCATGCTTGAACAGAAGCTTGTTTCAGAGGTAATGGATAGAACCAAGATGAGCAGGAAGTCTAACAGGAAAAGGAAGGACCCAGATGGCTGATCTTCATTCAAGTTGAAAGAACCCGGTTGAAGAATTGAAGTTGATTCTGGTGGTTAAAATGCGGCACTTTCCTTGTGATTCATGAACTGAAATGTGGCATATGATCAATGAGGATTCTCTTGGACTATAACGGACTGAGGTTGCTTGAGGACGATAATTTTGCCACTGCTGCTACAGCTGTATAGTGTACATGTACATAGAAGTAAAGCTAACTTAACTTGAATGCTGCATTTGGGAGCAGATTTTGTATATGTTAATTCTGCTTGGGGATCAGAGCCGCAGGCCAATTTCTCATGGTGTATGTGCAGTTTCCTCCAATTTTTGTCTGATTTCTGCTGAGGCGTTCAGAATTAATTTGTGGCTAGAGAGAGGCGAAGGAATGATATTCTTGCTGAGATCAAGATCCATTTATAATTGAGGAATTATGTAATATAAAAAACAGAAAAGAGGAAGAAAAAAATAGAAACTTAAAGTGTAGAAGCTTTGTCAGTTTTAGGCAATGTTTTCATTCTTTATACCTCTATGTTTCTCTCTCTCTGTGTGTGTGTGTGTGTGTGTCTGTCTGTCTATCTCTCCCTCTCAAGGATTTCTTTCAGGGATTGGGATTATTGGAGAATTAATGTTGCTCCATCTGTCTGCCATGTTTATACCGGAAATGTGTGGAGGTTCTTAGTACTGATAGATCTCATCTGAGCTGTTTACCATTTATGTGTGTGACAGTGATTACTAACTAGATGATGTTTTGTGACAATCTTTAAATATTCAAGAGATAACTATTCTTTTTGGAGCTGCATGGATCATGTAATTTGACACTACGTAGCCTGAGGCATTCTTGTAACAAAAACAGGTAGCTTACACGTAACATCTTAATGGGTATAATGTATCGGCCTTGTTTGAGTTATATAAAATTACTAAATTGCTTAGATTTGCGCAGCTCTTGAATCAGATCACAGCATTCAAGTGTTTTTCCTGTTGCACAATCTTGGGAGTATTGAGCTTGGTGTGTTCCAACATCCTATGGAGTAGCTAGGCTCTCACATTGCAGGTTTGTTTCTCTGTTAAAGGTTTCTATTTATCTATCTTTAAAATTGATTGTCATTGTAGCATCCCCAACTTATTTGTTGAATTGCACTAAGGTTTGTTTGCTTTTGCTTCTAACACCCTGCAAAATCTCGTCTAAAAAAAAAGAACAAAAGAAGAAAATGCTTCTGAGGTAAACATAAAAAAATTTGTGAGAAATACTATTAAGGCTTTGTGCTTCATAGAGGAGCGTAAAACTGTAGGCACTTTCTCTCGATTGACTGAAATCAATTTTGACAAAAACACCAGCTAATGCTCAAATGTTCAAAAGTTTTCCATTTCTCCTTTTTGCTTGGGAAATTTTAGTTGCATGTGGGAACTTGTAAATTGTTTGTGCATTTGTGGTTGGAACGCAGGAAGCAGGCACATGGAGGTGTGACCCATTCTTATGGAGATTCCCCTACTACTCCTTGTTCTCTGACAACCTGTTGTAATGCTTCACCCATAATTTGTGGCTACAATATAAAATATGATGCATGATTATTTATAATATAAGTTTATTAATAAAAATGATATAACATATGCTTAAAGTTAATCACATTAGGGTTACAATGCAAATGAGATAAAATGAAATAAGATGATATTTAAATAAAAAATAGATATTAGGGACATCAAATGAAATATAAAATAAGATAAGATAATTCACTTTACATCTCTAGTACAAACACATCAATCAAGGTTAAAACTCTTAAAATCTTGTGTGAGAATATTCTCAAAAGTTTCATTCATCGCTCGTTATTGCTTGTCACTATGAGTCTTAACTTTTGCACTACCAAAAAACCTTGGTTTAATTTTCGCTATATTTGAAGCTCTCTTCCCTACCTTTTCCCATTCTTTAAACCCTAACATTTATATCTAGTGTCACCTTAAAACCAACCACGTTTTCTTCTTCCACAACTCAAATTTTTCAATCCAATGTTTCCATCACTATTCATCGTTTTCCTTTCCAACACATTGAAACCTCCTCATAGCTTTGTTGCAATTTTTTTAAATTTTTTTTGTCCTAATATTCACAATGTTCATCGAGCCCTTCAATAACTATTGAAGTTGCACACCATTTTTTCTTTTGTCATTATTAAGTTTTATACCTCTGAGCTTTCTTTATGCAAAGAGCTCAATATTCTTACCTATTATTTCTTCACTTTTGGCTCTGTTGCTTTCTTCTTTTCATGCTTCGTTGGGATTTGGGATTAGGCTTCTAACATTCGTAGTGAAGACAAACTTATAATACATGTAAGTTTTACAAAGTATTGGTTATTTTTGTGGACAAAATGTTTGCATATAAGTTAGTGTTTAATCTTGTTAATAAGTTTATCGAGCTTATAATACATGTAAGTTTTATGAGTATTGGTTATTTTGTGAATAAAAAGTTTGTATATAATCTAATTTTAGGCTCGCTAATAAGTTTATCAAGTAAAGTTGAACAAATGCCCAAGTTCATGACAATCACACTACAAGTATAATTTATGTAATTTTACACTTAGATTTGCACCTATGCACAACACTTAAAAAAATATTTTACGGTGCTAAAGTTTGCATCGATCTATTGATCGACCTAGAGTATTGATCAAGCGAGATTTCACAACTCATGTCTAGACCTTTTGGGTGACCTTTTGTTTTGGGTGGATCAATCAAGCTTTACTCAACTTTGATAGAGTCCTTTTGCTCTTGGGTCTATGTGTTATTTTTAAGGTTGTCAATTTTTTCAGACGGGATAAATCCTTATAAGGGTTATTCGATTGGAGGTAAAGATGGATACAATAAAATACAGAAATGAGAATGAAAAATGAGGATTCGTGTTTTATAATATGAGGGGGTCAAGGACAAATATTATATTTTCTGTCATATTCTCCAAAATTATACTCTATTTTAATAAATATATAAAAATTTAATTACATTTAAACTTAAATTAATTATAAGTAATAGTGTATATATTTTATATTTCATCTTCAATTTTTTTATTCTATTAAAACATTAAAAAAAATTCTTTCATAAAAATTATTTAAAATATTTATCTAAATTCTAAAATTCTAAACTCTTGTAATTATTTTATAATTTATTGCTATTATTTTAAACTAGTTTGTAGCAAGATTCTATCACTTTTGTTTAATATAAAATGATTATGTATTTTTTGTTATATATACTTTATTTTTCTTTGTTTTACATAAATATAATTTATTTTTATTATTTATTAACTAATTTTTTTAATTTTTATTATAAAATATTTATTATTAGATTATTGTTTTTATAAATGTTCATTTATAATATAAATTAAAAATAATATTTAAAATATTACTTGGATTCATGTTTCTCATTTGAAATGTTCACGTTCTTTTTAAAGATTCTTGATATGTCCTTTCAAAGGTTTTAAGTGGGGATGGTATATAAATTCTAAATCGTGAACGAAGAATGGAGAGGGGGTCTTTGATCTTTTCTCGCCCTATTAACAAACCTAATTGCTTTAAAAGGTCGATCGATCAAGTGTAGCTCGACTTCGATAGAAATCTCGTGTGAAAAATTGAGAACACATCTCATTGTTGATCAATCAATCGAACTCATGAATTTTGTAATAAAAAGTTATTTTAGCCAAACCTATTTGTGAAATTGTCCTATACTCTTCACTTTAAAATGATTTAAAAAATTATTTTAAAGTTTGTCTTTTTATTCAAGTGTAGGTCAAGAATCAATTTGTTTCTTATTTATATAGATCTATTGTTCGGTATTTTAGAAGTCTTGTAATATTTTTCAAGAGAGTAGTAGTTAGATTTTTCTCCGTGTCTCATTCATTTTGTTGGTATTATATTCTAGCTAACTTCGTTCCTTCTTCTAGTTGTTAGATTTTTCATTGCCTAGGTTTGATTCCATTTATGTTTTAAAGTTTTTAGTTCAATATTTGTTGCTATTTTTATGAATTAGGATCATGATTTATTTCTTGTCGAAATCCATATAGATTACATACGAGCATTTGTGTTTTTTTGCTTATCTTTTTATAGGATGTTCTGTGAAAGTGTCTAATTGACATAGAGTTGATTGGAACGTTGGTTAGAGGATCCATTCGCACAAACTTTAGAAATTGTAAAAATAATTCATGAGCTCGTAAGTAAGGTACAGTGAGATTTTATCCATATAATAATAATATAAGATCGAGTTTGTACTTGAACATTGAGTTTTCATAGTAGATGGATAGGTTAGGTGGTCTACTTTACTGATAGTTTTTCTTTTCGGTCATTGTTTTTTGACTTAAATTGTTGATACTTAAAATTCTCATGTTATTTTTATTTTTTTATTTTTCACCATTTATTATTTACATGTGATTATATGTATGGCTATTGTGAGTAATTTATGAACTTAAAAACAAGTTTTTGATAAATTTGAAAAGTAACATATTCATTCCTTTATAGGAATATTTGGTTCGTTTTAAGAACCTTCAACATCCATGAATTTAGTTTCACTCATACAAGTTGCCCTGAACTCAGCATCCCTCAGATCTTCATCTATACCTCTTATGTCGTTGATTTGAATCATTTCAATGTCGAATTCTTTATTTTTAACTGAGATTCATGGATGCATGTGTTCCAACAACTTGAGGAAGTTAAATTCAAAGCACTTTTGTCTCCATATGTTCATGCTCGTCTTCTCTTCCATTCAAATCCTAAGCTTAATGAACGGTTCGGTATATCCTTTGATTCTCATGAATGGTTGTAATGAGTGCTCTTCGATTTTCATTCATATTTTATTTGTTGTCACTCTTAATGTTTGTTCAAGGTATTGTTACTCTTTGGAATTGTTTTTCTCTCTAGACTTGATCTACTGTTTTTTGGTGTTTTATTTTGTTTTATTGTGTTTTTTCGTTTGGCTGTTTTGGTGTGGTATCCTCGTTTTTGAAAGCGTTTCTTCTTTGCTTTTTTTTTATTAATCATGTTGGATAACCCCAGTAGGTATTAAGTGTGCTTCTTTGAACTCTTTCTAATCTGGTTCTGTGCTACTATGGCATTTGATTCTTTAGATAGCTTGTTTCCTATTGAAGATTGATCCATTAATATTTTACTTTATTCTTTACATTTTAGTTGTGGTTTGAAAACTTTCGGCTTGTAACGTCGTTTTAATAAATTCTCTCCCTATTGAACCCGAAAAAGAAAAAAAATATCGTCACTATAGTGCCTAGCCATGTCAATCGACCCAGAAACATATAATAAAGAAATAAGGCAGCATCGAACCCTATTTATAATCACTCTATTGAAGTTCCTCACACAAGTCTAGAACAATGCTTCAAAATCTACCAAATGCAACATGATGCAAACAAAAAAATATTGAGCAACTACGTGTAGGCAAAAGTAGAAACCTCATAGTAGAGCATATTATTTAAGGCAAACCTGTGGCTGTAACAACAGTTCCAATAAGGCTACAGTGTACTCCATATCAAGGATACCACTTCATCAGCCCCATAACCACCTGGCATGCTCAACTGATGAACTTTGACAGAACCTTGCAATGTCAAAAGGAAACCCTCGACTATACGTGTTTTTAAGAGAGAATTTAAACCTTCTAACTCAAAACACACGTCACAAGGAATCATATTCTGTAATCTAGCCATGAGAAACAGGAAGCTATTTTCCAAATACTAAAACTTTATTAGTGGCCATAGATTCACATCAATGGTCCCACCATCTAGGTCACCTTTATAGTTTTATGTCCATGTGGTTTCTATCATAGATTCTTGAAGCGAATACTATTGGACAATTTCTTACATAACATTTATTAAAATAATATATAACAGGGATAATATCAATAACAGCCAACCATCTTAGAAACATTCATAATTATACATCAGTAACATGATGTAGTATAACACTCTTTTTAAGACCAAACCCACCAGCTCAAAGGCGCTCCATCCTCCTGCTGTTGCTGCTCCACCACCCCAAACACATTGGAGAAGTAACTCTGACCATCTTCACTGCCATCGTCTTCTTCCGTATGAATTGTATGATCTAATGGATCTACCCATCCTGCAGGGAATTGGTCAGTTGGGAAGTAAGAATCACAACTATCAACAAGCTGTGGACCTTCTTCATCCATCACCGCACTTCCACCGCTTCCAGTACTAAGGCGATCCTCAACCTTCATCCTGTATTGGAGACCTCCAACATCACTCATTTGATTCCCATGAAGAAGCTCTGACTTATTTGCTGGAATTGGTTCTCCAGCTGCCTCCTCTTTATCTTGAAATTTCTCAGCTAATGAAACAACCTGCAATGTTCTTAACTTAGTCAACCTTTTCTAAAATTGATATTTAGGTGTTTGATATTCGAATTGAATTCAGGGATCGGTCCTTACCACCTCATCCAACTATAGAAATCAGCAAGTCAAAAGGCATATGAAATAAATTATGCTAGTAGCCAAGGGTATATTCGTCATGGAACTTTAAGACACATAAAAATGTCTTTTGGAACAAATGCTTTATTTGACTGCTAATTCATATTTTTTTTCCCAGGACCACATAACGTTTCCAATCAGTTGCCAAGTGTATACACTCAACTGGATTTTGATTTTAAAAAAAGATGACGGACACAACACAGCATTAGAATTCAAAGAATACTTGTCTTGTCAGCAATAGTTTCTGTGATCTATTTTAGTATTTAATTTCTTAAATAAGTTGTAATGAAATATATATATTTACCTCGCTTTCACAAACTTTGTTTTCTTCATTGGATATTCATATTTTATTTATTCAATAGCGCACGTCTAAAGGCTAAGGAAATTTAGTTAAGTTTTTTAATTACAAACTAAAATAATATTTGTTTTTAGCACGAAGAACATATGGTTAATTTTTACAAAACAAACATGTTAATCTAACATGTATACGTAATAATATAGTATCAGATACTGCTATGATTTTGGAAAGGATGGAAATCATATTGATGAAGAAACGAAGACATATGTACCTCAGATTTGAGCTTATCATTGTCCTTTAACATAGATTCATAATTAGCCAAAAGGGAGTCATAATTAGATTTGAGAAGATCATAATCTCTTTCAAGCTGCTTAGTCTTCCATCGAGCACGGCGGTTCTGAAACCAAATAGCCACCTGCCTAGGCTGGAGACCAAGGATCTTGGCCAATTGGGTTTTTCTCTCTGGCTCCAGCTTGTTCTCTGCCTCAAAGCTCTTCTCCAGCAGATGCACCTATTCACCAAGTTTGCCAGTTTAATAGTTAATCCTAAGATAATAATAAAAAGTACTAAAAATGTCACTCCTCTATATATCTATATATTTTATTTTTATTATCATGCACTTCAATTTTATTTGCATATTATGTTGAAGAACAGCCCAACATTTTCGCTTGTACGTTGCTTCTCAAGGTTCTGTATTTCACTATATTTCTAAAAGGTAGACACAAAAGTCTCTTTTTAGGTATCAAAAGTATGAAAAGCTTAGTACTAAATTATGCTAGTAAATAACCATTTGATATTTGAATTCTTTTACTACTTAAACCCACAAGATATTGCTTCAGTAAGTAGTTTACGAGATGCCAATGGTAAAGTCTTAAAAATAAAAGAAAATTATCATAAGTGAGAATATGCATCTGATATATAAACATTACAAAACAAAGAATATTTGATTTAAATCCGTGAAACTGGTCTATCAACAACGAAAGAAGTATGACCAAGTGATCGATGACAGAAAAATAAGATACTCTGTGAGATAGATCGCAAAAGAATTGACCTATTGTGTTGAATTGTGGTGGTGGGTACGTCACAAACCTGCTCAGGAATGAGACGGCGCTTCTTCTCCGGCAAATTTTCGTCGTAATATTCGTCGTCATACAGTTCTTCCGGTGAGCTGAAAAATGGTCTACTCCTCTTCGAGTTTTCCTCCATGTTCATAAATGGTCTTGACCCTGAATCAACATCCAATAATCAATCAAATATTATAACACAAACCAAATTTTGAGATACCAATGAAAAGAAAAAGAAATTCATAGCGAAATTTTGAATCCCATTTTAAGGATTTGATCATATACGAAATCTAAAATGATTAGAACATATTACGAAAACTAGTATGACCACCTCGAAAAACGGAATCACCATTCCCGAGGAATAGCACGTTGCCCCCATGACAACTGGTGTTCGGGTCGAAGAAAATACGGCTAGAATCCATTTGTATCCTTAGAATTAACTCAACTTCAATTTCAATCTATTTCACTCTGTCTCTCACTACTCTCTTTACTCTGTTTCTGCCAGAAATAGATATCCCGCAATTCTGCTGCTAGATATTTAACGGGATAAAGAGATTCTGGCGAAGTAAAGAAGACGTTTAAAATTGGGTAGTTTTAGAAAAGTTCGATGGCCTAGAAGAATGGTTTTTATGTGAGTTAAAAGATCATGATCTTGTGGCGGAAGAAGCTGGTACTCCACAGCAACCTCGCCGGAGTTCCCAACGGACAAATGCAAAATCCCATCAGACCAACCAGGACCAGACCCAGCTCCGTCACCGAGCTCGGAAAATTGTGTTCAGGTTCAGCTGGAGATATACGAAGTAGCTTTAGAGAAATTAATGATTTTCAAGGGTCTAGCAGAGCGAGGAAGGTGAGTTGGCCTCCAAGTAAGTACCGATAAGGTAGATCTAGGGAAGAGGGCTTTGATACTCGGTCAGTAGAAATGGAAGGACGTTCGCCGGATTTTTGAAGTCCGGCCAGAAGAGAGTTTATATATGGGCTATGGCCTTGTGAAGAGACAGAACGTGCGTGAAATGAGAGAAGCTTTGGGCGCTTGTAGGTTTTTTTTTTCTTTTATTTTTAAGCTAAAGCTGAACGATGAGGGTCGTGAATAATTTATATAACGGTTTTTAGATAAATACAAGGATACACTTTATGCGATTGAGAAAACAAATAAATATGAAAATGCAACACAACTAATTTAAATAAAAGATTCTATAAGTATTGCATTTCTTGACCTTTGCATTCATTCTATAGAAAAAGTTAAACAAGTTTCTTTTAGATCTAGTAGTAAAGCATGAGCATATTTAAACATAAAAGAGATTGGGCAACATCACAAAGTTATATGTAAATATTATAAGAGACAATATAAGTATGTGATAAGCAAATCTAGCATGTTAAATTTGTTTGTACACATTTCCATTTGATTTGATAAGTTTTTCAGTAAAATGCTTAAAAAGCAAAAAACTTTAACTTTCTCTAAGCAAGAACTAGATGGTGTAGCAAGTCTTGTACCTCACACTTTTAATGCTAAAAGATGTAGGAAAAAATTAGTAAGGATGCTAATAAAATATGAATTGTCATTTATTATCGTAAAATGTGAAGGATTTAAGGAGTTTATTGAAAAGTTGCAACATTTGTTTAAAATCTCTTCTCGATGGACTATTACAAGAGATTGTTTGAATTTGTACGTTATTGAAAAAGTTAAATTGAAAAAGTTGTTAAATATAACTAGTCAAAGAATAAGTCTTATCACTGATACATTGACATCTTGTTAGAATTTATGTTGTATGTGCTTAATTACTCATTTTGTTGATAGTGGTTGGAATTTACAAAGGCGAATCTTTAACTTTTGTCGAATTCCAAATAATAAAAGTGATACACTTGGTAAAACTACTAAAACATGTTTGTTAGATTGAGGCATGGATAAGATATTTTGCATTACAATTGATAATGCAAGTTTTAATGCTACCCCACTTACATATTTGAAGAAATGTGTTAATGGTTGGGATAGTAGAGTTTTAGAGTCAAAACACTTACAAATGTGATATGGTGCACATATTTTGAATTTAATTGTTGACCATGGCTTGAAAGACTATAACATATCAATAAATGAGATTTGTGTTGTTGTAAGATATTTGAAAGGATCATAAATTATACTTCAAAAATTTAGGGCTGTTGTTGAGAGAGAAAAACTCTCTACACAAAAACTTGTTTGCCTAAATCTTACGATAAGGTGGAATTGAACTTATTTAATGTTGGATTCTGCAATATATTTTCAAAAGACATTTAATAGATTAGAGATTATTGATTTGAAGTACTAAAAAAAGTTTTGTCAAGATTGAATTAAACAAATTTTGACTACAATGTATTGGGATAGTGAAAAACATTTTGTCTAATTTTTGAAAGTTTTTTATGAAGCAACTTTAATATTTTTTGGATCTTTGTATATGACTTCTAATTTCTTCTTGGATTGTATTTTTTTAATTCATGATCAACTTGGTACATGGAATAATTGTGAGGATTACATTATGATGAAGATAACTAGTGAGATGAGGGTAAAGTTTGACAAATATTGAGGAAGAGTGGTTAAAATGAATATGATGTTATTTGTAACTATTTTGCTTGATCCTAGACACAAAGAGTGTTATTTAAATCTAAATTTACTATAATTGTATAATATGGATGAGATTGAGAAATCAATGAGTTCAAAATGGCTTAAAAGACTTTGGAAAATATGTATAAGGAGTATCGTAAAGCTTATTTGCCTTTAAGCATAAAAGAATCTTCTCAACCTTTAGAAATGGGTACAAAAGGTTTTAGTTTAAAAGCAAATGCATTTCAATTTTATGCTTCTTGTAGGAGAAAATATTTAAAAGAAATTCATACCATAGAAAACAAATATAAGGTGGAAAAATACTTTATCATGATATTTCACTCATGATCTGGCCGTGAAAGAAGCATTGGTTGATATGGACGATGAGAAATTTGATCTTTTAAGTTGGTAGAATGTTCATTTCTCAAGATTTAAGATTTTGTCTTTGATAACTCGAGATGTATTAGCTATACCAGTTATCTACTGTAGCATTTGTATGTGCATTTTTCATTGGTGATCGTACAATTAGTCCATACAGGAGTTTCTTATCTTTTAAAAGTGTGCAATCATTGATTTGCACTCAAAATTGGATTCTTTCTCCTTCAATCATTGATATCCAAGAGTCATTTAATAAAATTGAGGCTCTAAAATCAAGTATATTACATAAAACTTTCAAATATGTTGTTTAAATGTATATATATTTATTCCTTAACATATTATGTGAAAATGAAAGTGTTTTACATAATATTGTGTTTATGACTAGCTTATTTATATTTCTAATTTTTCATTTTTTTTATCATATAGATGTTTTGGATAATATTGATGACTTAAATCTTGAATAATTATCTAAAGTAGTTTATGTTACAACTACTATTTGGAGAGTGAAGCTTTTGAGGGAATAACACTTTAAAATTTTTAGTTTATTTTGATTTAGTTTGAACTTTAATATTTTTTAAGTTTTATGTTAAAACTATAGATATTTAGAGTTAAATTATGTAATTAATGTTCAATTTTTTTCTCTTTGATAATTTTTGTTAAACTATTTTTAATCATGTTGTCATTTACTATTGAATTTGTATTGATAATATTTTTATTTTAACTTTTTATTATGTAATTTTTTATTTTATAGGTTGAAATTATGATTTTAACCTTATTCGATCCGATCATATTCGAATTTTAATTTATTTGAATTGAAATTTATAGCAAATCGGATTCTGATTGAATAATTTATAATTTTTTTATCGGATTTGGATTAACTTAAAATTGACAATTTTGATCCGAACGTTTAGCCTTAATTTTCATGATAATTTGTTATTAAAGTTGTTATAGGTAGGATATTTTTTGTTATTTTGAATACATATATATAATAAATTTATGAAGAAAAATGTGATAAAAAATAATGAGATATTTGTGATCCTCTCCTATTTTTAAATACATATTTATAAATATTTTCATTTTATGCATGGTTTTAAAGCATAAAAATAATTAGAGCTTCAATAACTATGGTGGCTTACAAATACTCAAATAATAGCATATCATGTTATATATCTTATAACAATTTTGAACCATAATATTATTCTTGAATGTCTATTTAATAAATTTTATTTTAAAAAAAATGTTAAATTTCATATGTGAATTAACGAAGGAGTAAAAAAAATGAAAGAAGGCACGAAAAAGAAGATAGAAAGAAAGACCTCACACCTTTATTCAAAAGTAGTTTTTGTCATATTATAATAATCAAATTTAGTAAGTTGTTATTAAATAACATGTAAATATTTAAATTTATATTATTAATTAATATATTAATAAATAATAATTTGTTTATTTAATAAAAGATATAATAATAGTTTAATTTGAAAAAAAAATTATAAAAATATAATTTTATCTTTATTAAAATATTTATTATTTTATATATTCTATCTGTAATTCAAGATAGAAAAGAATTAATTTACTTCTATTTCATTCAAAGATATTACATATTTATATACAAAGTTAGAGATATTATTTATGATATTATTAGTGATAAACATCTAATACACAACTAAAACACCAAGATACAATTCAACTAGTGATAGACATTTAATACATAACTAATATATCTAACACTCTCCCTCAAGTTGGAGCATATATATTAATCATGTCCAACTTGTTACAAAGATAATCAACCTAAACCTCATTTAAAGCTTTCGTGAGGTTATCACACCACAATTTCGCTGGTACTAAAGTTTTAAGACCTATTTCATTCAAGAGCTGATATATCCGCATTATTTCAGACGCAGATTGTGTCGTAGCCCTATATTCTGATTCTAAACTCGATCGTGACACAACATTCTGCTTCTTTCTTTTCCATGAGACCAAATTTTCTTTCAATGAAAATACAATAGCCTGAAGTGATCTTCTATCCACTTTGGAACCTGTCCAATTTGCATCTGAAAAACATTCAATATGAGTGTTTTCATGATTTGCATACAAGATACCACGTCCATGTGCTCCTTTCAAGTAACACAAAATTAACTCTAATGTTACCCAATGATGAATTGTTGGAGATGACATAAATTGGCTAACAACATTGACCAAATGTGAAATATCTAGACGAGTCATGGTAAAGTAATTCAGTTTTCCAATCAACCTTCAATATCTCTTAGAATCTTTAAAGAGTTCCCCATCTCCTGTAAGATGGATGTTCGGAGTCATTAGAGCACTACAAGGCTTTGCTCCCAATTTTCCTGTCTCAATTAATAAGTTCATAACATATTTTCTCTGAGATAGAAAGATACTTTTTTTTACTCCTTGTGACTTCAACACCTAAGAAATACTTTAGCATCCACAAGTCTTTCGTGTGAAATTGAGTATGTAGGAAATAATTAAGAGATGAAATTCTTGTAGTATCACTTCCAGTAATAACAATGTCATCTACATACACAACTAAAAGAATGATATCAGCTTCTGATTGTTTGTAGAACACAGAATGGTCAGACTTGCTTTTCATCATACCAAATGTTTCAATAGCTTGACTAAATTTTCCAAACCAAGCACGAGGACTCTATTTCAAACTATACAAAGATTTACGGAAACGACAAACTTGCCTAGACTCCCCTGAGCAACAAAACCAGGAGGTTGCTCCATAAACACCTCCTCTTGAAGATCACCATGAAGAAAAGAATTCTTGATATCTAGTTGATGCAAAAGCCAATGATAAGTAGCTTCCATAGAAATAAACAACCGAATAGATGTCAATTTAGCAACAGGAGAGAAAATGTCATAATAGTCCATTCCATAGATTTGAGCATATCCTTTAGCAATAAGACGAGCCTTTAATC
This sequence comes from Hippophae tibetana, assembly GCA_037013495.1. Lineage (NCBI taxonomy): Eukaryota > Viridiplantae > Streptophyta > Magnoliopsida > Rosales > Elaeagnaceae > Hippophae > Hippophae tibetana. The sequence goes on from CM072812.1 coordinate 4,426,762, forward strand.
GAACAACTAACTCATCTAGATTAACCTTAAATATGAACACCCATTTGCATCTGATATCCCATTTCCATGAAGGTAAATCAACCAAGTCTCAAGTACCATTGTCATCCAAAGCATCGATTTCCTCTATCATTGCATGATGCCAATCAGGATGAGATCTGGCTTCGTGAAAAGTTTTAGGGATAGAAATAGAATCAAGAGAGGCAATAAAAGATCAAGAGGAAGACGACAAGCAGTTATAAGAAACAAAAGAAGAAATAGGATAAGTACATTGAAATTTACCTTTGCATAATGCAATAGAAAGATCATCGTTCAGGATTGGATCTGATGACGAAGGAACAGGTGCAGGACATGAATCAGAAGGCCTATGTTTGGAGTAGACTTAAGTAATAGGCGGCCCGATAGGAACTGGATTCGAGACAGGTTCAAATGATGTGATAGAATAGACTAACAAATCATCATCCTCCCTCTAACATGCATGAGGAGGAGAAGACGAAAAACAAGGTGTGTCTTTCATGAAGGTAACATTAATTGAGACAAGATATTTGTTAAGACTAGGACAATAACATCTATAACCTTTCTAAAGACGAAAATAACCAAGGAAGATACACTTCAAAGACTTGGGATCTAATTTAGTAATATGCAGACGAACATCCCAAACAAAACAAGTGCTACCAAATATCCTAGGATCAATCGAAAATAGTGACTTATTAGGAAATAAGATTTTGTAAGGAATCTCACCATGAAGAACATATGAGGGTATGCGATTAATAAGAAAACATGTTGTTGAAACTGTATCGGCCTAAAAAGGTTTAGAAACATTAATTTGAAATAATAAAACACGTGCAGTTTTAAGAAGATGTTTGTTCTTACGTTCTGCCACTCCATTTTGAGATGAAGTATCAACACACGAAGTTTCATGAAGCATGCCATTTTGAACCATATAAGATTGAAACAAAGTTGATGTATATTCTTTGGCATTATCACTTCGCAAAGTACGAATTGAAACATTAAATTGAGTTTTAATCTCAGCATAAAATGCGCAAAAAATAGAAAACAATTCAAAATGACTCTTCAAAAGGAACACTAGCACATTTTTAACTCTTGGATTTGAACTAAGACAATGGTGTTTTGCAAATTGACAAGACTCACAATCTAATGAAGACACCTTACTAAATTGAGGACAAAGTTTCTTAAGTAAATGAAGAGATGGATGACCCAATCTACAATGTGCCTCGAAGGGAGAGGTTACACTAGAGCAAGCAACGGATTTTGGTATTGATGTGTCAAGAATATAAAGACCTCCAAACTCATGTCCTTTACCAATAGTCTTCTTCGTCATAAGATCTTGAAATAAGCAATGATTAGGAAAAAATGAGATGCAACAATTAAGATTGCGAGTAAGCTAACTTACAAAGATCAAATTAAAGGATAAGTTAGGTAAATGTAAGACAAACGACAAAGGAAGCAAATGAGTGGGGGTAATTGTGCCAGACCCAAGAACACGATATGGTGACCCATCGACTAAGGTAATAGTAGAGGTGGAAGTGTGTGACTGAAAAGTAGAAAAATGACTAGAATTACATGTCATATAATCTATGGCACCAGAATCAATAACCCATTTGGAAGATGAGGAAAGAAGACACGTATTTGGTTTACTTGAATCAACAATAGTAGTGACATAAGGTGATGAAGACTTTAGTGATTCTTGATACTGTGAGAACTTGGTAAATTCATTTGCAGAGATAAGAACCGAATTTTTAGAAGTATCATAAGTGGATGCAAGATGGACCGAGTGACCTTTCTGATTCTTGTACTAAAGCTTTCTACAGTCACATTTCGTATGTCTTGGTTTGCAACAATAGTGACACATAATACCTCATGGGTCCTGTGGTCGAGTTTCAAACCCTTGCGAGTTGCCTCCTTTGTTTCCACTCATATAAGTAGACCGTCCATGCTCATAATTATTATTTCGGCTGACCAAAACACCATTTAATTGAGCAAGTGGAGGTAGAGTGCTTTCTGTACGAAGTACTCGACTAAATACTTCTTGTAAAAAGGAGATCTCAGAACCAGAAAGAACTTGTAACTTAGTAGTCTTAAAATCAGAGGGAAGATCGATAAGAAAACTCATGACCGTCATTTGTTCCCATTGGCTTTGCTAAACCTTCACATCAGAGCTAAAAGGCATTAAACTATTAAGCTTCTCATAAGTCTTTTTAAATTCCATAAAATGCTTTGCATACCTCATACATACTAGAAAGATTTTCTTTACTAGAATATAAGAAATCCAAATAATCCATCAATTCCTTAACGAATTCACAATGATTGATCAAGCCAATTACATCACTCTCAATAGAATTCTGAATCTACAAAAATAGGCAGGCATCTTCTCTAAGACATGTCTGCTCTGAATCATCTTTAGGAGGATCGTTAGTCAAATAAATTCAAATGGTCTTACTCCAAGCCAAATAATTCAAGTCATTGAGCTTATGATCTGTGATTTTAGACATCATAGGCATCATATCTGTCACAACATTATATTTCTTTTCAGCCATATATCCTACAAACTACAAGGCAACCAACAAGCAAACAAACAAAATCCAACAAGGGCATCGACCAAACATGCAGCGAATAAGAACACAAAATTTGAAGAACCCAAATATGAACAATCATAAAGCGATGAGTGCCAAACCACCACAGATGATGCAGGGGAACGCCAGAAAGCAACACGAGAACGACCGGAGAAGACGCACTACTATGGGCCGGCACGTGGGAAGATTGTAGAAATTCACAATGGCGTATGAGGCCCACTCACAACTCGTCTAGTGACCGGATTTCGGGGTTTGGCCGGTCGACGGTTGAGCTTCCTCCATGTGCTGACAGTGAGAATAAATTTGCACTCCAAAATGGTGTTCTTAGTTGGAACCCAAAAATGCACTAAACCTTAATTTGTGTTTACCCAAAATCATATCCTAATTTGAACGGAAAAAAACCCAATTTTGTAACCCAAATGCTTTGATACCATGTAATTCAAGATTGAAAAGAATTAATTCACTTCTATTTTATTCAAAGATATTACATATTAATATACAAAGCTAGTGACACTATTTATGACACCATGAGTGATAGACACCTAAGATACAATGATAGACACTTAATATACAACTCAACTAGTGAAAGAGACCTAATACATAACTAATATATCTAACATTTTTATATATATTTTTGTCCATATCATTACGAAAATAATTATATTTATCCTAACGGTCATGTTCATCTCTATTATACCTTTTGTCCTAGTCTTAACACTTCACATTCTTTTGTACACCAATCACACTTTATTGTTTGATGTAAAATGATCTAAAAATACATTTTTTATTAAAACTAAAGTTAAGAAACCATAAATTTATTTTGATTACTTTTGGTCGATAAAGCTACTTTCACTTTAAATTTAATTGAATATAAAGTGATCGAAAAATATGAATGGTTTAATTAGATAAAAGAGAATGAGTTGCTTGTAATGGAAGTCATGGATACTATAAATAAATTAATGGTAATCTAATTACATATTAAATAAAAAAATATAATTTTGAATTATTTTATAACAAATAATGAAATTTGGTTGAACAATGAATGAATACATTAATATTAGGTGTAGAAAAGAAAGGATAATAAAGATTGATAATAATTATTTAGGTGATATAAGATATTTTTGTATTGAAATATACATAAAAAAAAGAAAAATAGAATACATAAAATAATAAATATTTTTATAAAGATAAAATTATCTTCTTATATATTAATTTTTTTAAAAATTATATCATTATTATAAATTTTATTAAATGAAAGATTATTAATATATTAATGTAATAATATAAATCAAAATATATATTTTTTATTTAATAAAATTACCACAAAACTACTCATCCCTATAAATAGCTTAAAGTGATGCGACAATAATACATATTATATTCAAATAAATACAAACGTTGAGTATGACACTTGACAAAAGTAGTTAATTATATAAATTTTATGTGCTTTTCAGCCACTTTTTCATAAATGGTCTGGACTAAGTTTCAGAGAATAGGAAATCAATATTTCTTATGAAATAAAAGATAAATAAGTGACAAATTCCTGTGGTAATTCAAGTACGGATTGTGTAAGTGTAATTAAGAGAAATTTGATTTGAATAAAGAAAAATACAAATTAAAGCTCATTGTGGTAGTTTTTAACCCGCTAAAGTTTTTTGTTAGCTAGGAAAATATAATGTATCTATAAAACTCTTAATATACTTAAAATTATTATAAGTAAAAATACTCTTTTATTTTAAAATAATAATATATTTTATTTAAAATTTAAAAAACTAAACCCTTTATTACTTCTATAATATTAAGGAGGTATTTTTCTAATATGCATTCTTTAAACACATTTCAAAACTCAAAAAGTTTAACTAATAATAATAATTGATAACTATTTTTTTGTTAAATAGTTTCTATAATAATACATCTCTCATTTACTTAAAACTTGAGGTCTTAAATGAATTTACTTTCACAATTATTTTGAAATCTTAAAAAACTTATTTTTTATTTTAAATATACAGTAAAAATTAATAAAAATTAAAAAAAGTATAGCAATTCATATGAAAAGTACGTGAATTTAAATTTAAGTAATTGCTAACCCATCTACAATTTCTTCCTTATTTTGGTATAAAATTAACCCATCTACAATTCCTTATTTTTTAATTTTAATTAACCCTTTTTTCATGAATTTGCAAAGTCTTTTTTTATTTTATTTTTGGATTAATTGCTCGCAAAATGGACTCTTGTGTATTAGGGTTAGCTTCAACTTAAGTGACCCTGCACATCATCTAGTTTTATTGATAAAGTTACATGAACTGAATCTTAATTTAAGAATATTGATTCATTTTAGAATTTTTTTTTAAAGAAATAAAGAGGGATATTTTATTTAAAATGTTTACATATTAAGTTTTTTTATTTACGTAAGAATTGAACGAAGTTAAATCAGCTCAGTTTCAATTCAAGTTATAAATTGTAAAACTATAAGTCAAACTTGACTAAATTATTAGCAGCAAAGTTTGATCTTTTTGGAAAATAATGATACATAAAAATGATAGTAGAAAAAACTAAAAGTTTTATATCCTCTACAATATGTCCCTCGTTGGAGAATAAACTTGAAGCATTGTTGATCAATTACACCGCATGCAAGAAGTCCAACTCAATAATCACCTCTCTAATTATCCGCAATAATTCTAATTAACTCCCAAGAATGGTTCTAAATCACAGAATCTCTCATCACCATACCTTGATACACAGAAATAACAGCATAAACATTCAATTTATAGCACCCCACAGGTGGTAGCACCCATTTAACAGCTTATATGGGAGGCTAAACAAGTTATGCAAAATAGCTCGGTAAAATCTTTAGCATGCAAATCCACCCATTGAAAAACTAACTCGCTCGGTTGCTGTTGATCCTTAAAAACTACCGCACGCCGTGCATGCCAAACCCATGAAGCAATATTACCTAAAGCCTCTAATGGATCATCTCCTAATTGCGTCTAGGGCATACGAGAAAAATTCAACAATCTTCGCATATCGAAACTGCTTGTAATATTTGGCCAATTCGAAGCATTTTCACACACCCTTTGTAGCAGCGCATGTCCAAATTGCATGAGTTATAATTTCAACAAAAACACCACAAAAGTGACAACTTGGGTCGGAAACAACCTTCTGGCAATATAAAGCACCATTACATGGACAACATTTTTCAAAAGTCTCCGCATTAAATGTTTTACCTTGCCTATATCATTCATTCCCCACAACCTATGCCATAGGCATTACAACCCCATTGAAGACAAAGACGAAGACCACAACCCCATCTCAAACTTGTAAAGTTAAAGGTTAAACAATATTCACTTTTAACATTATATGTTATAAGATGAAAAAAGACGTGAAATTATCTTCATATTAAAGAATCAAAATTAATCTAAAAAATTTGATAACAAATTCTAATTTAAATTTTAAATTGAATTCTTTTGGTGGAAAATTTCAACTTGAATTCGCTTAGTAATAAAATCTAAATTCAATTTTTTTGATGGTTCTATAAATAATAAACCAACTATTCAATTTGTAATAGTGAAATCTTTTTAAGATTTACTCCTAATTTATTTAGGAGTTTTTTAAGTAAAATTTTGATGTTCGATCATCATTTTTCCTTTTTAATTTTTTTTCTTAATTTTACTTTAGTTATAATTGTCTGTCCCCTACCACAACATAGAGTTATATCCACGAGCGTATGATAATATGCCAAGTTTCGTTTGGAAAAATTAATTCAACCACAGGCAGGAGAGTAGGCAAATCTCACTCGAAAGGCAACCACTATTCCTTATCCCTTTAGCCAATAATTCTCGCCTCCATAATAAACTTCTTCCAAACATAGCTTGAGTGACTATTGTCGATAGCATTCCAAATATATTTTGGCCAAAAGCATACTTAGTCATAAGAACCCGGCTAGCTAAGGAGCTCGTCTGCTGAATAGTCCATAAAATTTGTTTGGCCAACATGACCTGATGGTTAAAATTGAACAGTCTTTGAAACCATATACCACTCATCCACTTCAGCTTACACCTCTCACTCCCCAATCAATGAATACAACCACCTTCTTTCTTATTTGACCACCAGCATTGGGTAGCAAACTGTTCTAACTCTAATACTCCGTGTATAAACCTAAAGATAGCTTAACAGACTCATGTACACTGAAATGGCATGATAAACTAAGTTGGTATCACAAACTTCAAACGATTTGCCTCATCACTTACGAAATATTTTTATTGATTTTTGCTTAGAAATAAATACCTAATTTAATAACCAGCCAACAAATATTTGTAGTGGTGATTGTTAGTCTAACTATGTGGGCCAATAACAACAAAAAAAAATTACAAATAAAAGTATTCAATAAAGATGACATGAGAGAAGAGAAGAAAAATAAATAAATAAATAAAGGTAGTCAACAATGATGTCATCCGAGAAGAAAAAAAAAGTCAAAAATGTTGGGTTAGAATTGGCGTTAAACATTCATTATTTCCTTCTATAAAAGGCCTTAGCCTTAAACTCAATTGATATCAAAGGTTGAGAGAAAGAAAATAGAGAGTTTTTTAGAGGAAAAATTAAGAGTTAATTTGTGAAATTTTATCCACAAATTGAAGATACATATATATTGTATTTTTGTGAGAGATCCACCTAAAGGTGAAGTGTGTACTCTCATCTTATTATAGTGGAAGTTTTAAGTGGCTTACGGGTCTCGTGGTTATTACTTTCACTTTAGAAGGTTTTCCACGCTAAAATCTTTGGTGTTATTTTTGTTCTATTTTGATTTGAAAAATTATCTTTGGTTTGTGTAATTTATTTCTTTACAACCATTCATTTTTCTCAACAAAGTGGTATCAGAGTTTTTGGTTAGTTTTTAGCGAGAGTATTGTTCACATATACACTATTCACATATATGTTTTTGTTCTGTTGGTAGGTACTATTCAACCGCATTATTCAAAAAAATATGTTGATTGATGATTCAAATGGATAAGAGTATAGGTAATATGATTAAGTTGACCGCATTTAATTATACAATTTGGAAGCCAAAGATAGAGGATCTTTTATACATTAAAGATCTGTGGAAGCCAATTATAATGTCGAAGGAAAAAGCAGTGTCTACAACTTCGACGGATGAGAAAACCGATGACAAGACACCAAAAATAACCAGCACAGACGTTGATTGGGATGTGCTAAACCAAAAGTGTGCTGCTCAAATTAGACAATAGATCGATAAGAACATTTTTCAAAATTTTGCTAATGAACACGATGCTTACGTTATTTGGAAAAAATTAGAGAAAATGTATGTGAGGACAATTGCACAGAATAAAGCTAATCTGATGTGATGATTAATCAATTTGAAGTATAAAGATAGAAGCAGTGTATCAGAACATATGAGTGAGTTCCAAGGCATTGTAGATCAACTCAACTCTATAAAGATGATTGTAGATGACGAGATACAAGCGTTGTTGATGCTGAGCTCTCTACCAAAAAGTTGGGATACTTTAGTTGTATCAGTTAGCAGCTCGGCTCCTGACGGCAAGCTTACCATGGATATGGTAAAAGACAGAATGTTACACGAAGAGTCTCGACGAAATGATAAAGGATACTATCCTGACACTGAAGCGTTTTTCATGCATAAACAAGGCAAACAAGAATGGCACGGGAGAAATAAAAGTAGAAATCCCTGAAACCAAAATCAACAAAGAGGACGGTCGAAGTCTAGATCAAGGCATGACAAGAAGTGTCATCACTGCGGCAAGTCTGGATACTTCATTCGAGAATGTAGAAGGTTAAAGGCGGAACAATCCAAAAATCAGGAAGCAGAAACCTGAACAAATGACACCACAATTGTCACTAAAGAAGTTGCCATTGTTCTAGATGCTGATTATGCCAATCTTGCATGCCAAGACACTACTTGGGTAGTTGACTCAAGCGCTTCATATCATGTCATCTAACGACGGGAATTCTTCTCAACCTATACTCAAGGTGATTTTGGAAGTGTGAGGATGGGAAATGATGATGCATCGAGACTAATCTTGGATGTAAATTACTTCTGGAAGATGTGAGGCATATTCCTGATATCCGCCTCAATTTGATCTCTACCGGTATGCTTGATGATGATGGATACAATAATTATTTTGGTGAAGGAAAATGGAAGCTCACCAAAGGCAATTTGGTAGTAGCTAAAGGCAAGAAAGATACATCACTCTACATCACAGAAGCCAAATTGTGTAGAGGAGAAGTAAATACCACTAGGAAAGAAGTTCATACCGAGCTATGGCATAAGCGACTCAGCCATATGAGTGAAAAAGTTCTCAGCATTCTTTCCAAGAAGGAGCTCCTGCCAGGAATGAAAGGTACACCCTTGCGAACTTGTGTTGACTGTATTATTGGAAAACAACATAGAGTTGCATTTCGTAGTCTCGCACCATCTAGGAAGGCAAATATTCTAGATTTAATACACACATATGTTTATATAATGAGTTATAAGTCACTAGGAGCTGCTCACTATTTTGTGACCTTTATTGATGACCATTCTAGAAAAGTATGGAATTTTGCTTTGAAAACTAAAGATCAAGTGTATAAAGTTTTCAAGCAGTTTCATGTAAAAGTGGAGAGAGAAACTGTCATATGTTTGAAGTGTGTACGTGCAAATAATGGTGGTGAGTATCGTGGACCATTCGAGGAATACTACAGAAGTTTTGGCATCAGGTTGGAAAAATCAGTACCAAAGACACCTCAACACAACTATGTCGCGGAGAGGATGAACAAAACCAAATGTGAAAGAGTCAGATGTATGCTCTCAAATGAAAAACTTTCGAACTCCTATTGAGGGGAGGCAATGAGGACAACAGTTGATTTAATCAACCTTTCTCCATCAGTTCCACTAAACTACAACGTATTGGAAAGAGTTTGGACGGGGAAAGACGTTTCTTACAAACACTTGAAAGTATTCGGTTGTAGAGCATTTGTTCACATCCCAAGAGATGAGCAGTCTAAGTTGGATGGAAAAGCGAAGCAGTGTATCTTTATGGGATATGCCCATGAATAATTTGGCTATAGACTTTGGGATCCTATTAGCAAAAGGATTGTCAAAAGTAGAGACGTGGTGTTTCTTGAAGACTAAACAATCGAGGATTTTGAGAAATCCGAGAAACCACAGTCAGATGAAATTCCAGTTAATCTGGACCCAGTATATCCACCAACAAATCCTAATGACAGGGGAGTTACACCATATACTGATGATGTTAATCCACCAACTGGCAGTTCAGAACCAGAAGTATAGACAAGGATATCTACCCGAGTATGACAACCAAGTCGTATATATTCTCCTAACAAGTATGTGGTGCTCACTGAAGAGGAAGAACCGAAGAGTTATGACGAAGCTATCACTGATCAGCATAAGACTGAGTGGTTAAAAGCCGTGTAGAAAGAAATGAAATCTCTGCATGAGAACCACACATTTGACCTGATGAAACTACCACAGGAAAGAAAAGCTCTCAAGAACAAGTGGGTGTACATAATCAAAAGTGAAGAAGGCAGCTCGCAACCATGTTATAAAGCAAGATTGGTTATGAAAGGATTCGAGCAGAAGAAAGGCATTGACTTCGATGAAATATTCTCACCAGTAGTTAAAATGTCTTCAATCCGAGTTGTTCTTGGTTTGAAAGCTAGCCTCAATTTGGAGGTTGAACAACTTGACGTAAAGATTGCATTCTTACATGGTGATCTTGATAAGGAAATCTATATGGATTAGCCCAAAGGTTTCCAAGTCAAAAGCAAAGAGAAATTGGTATGTATACTAAATAAGAGCTTGTACAGTCTGAAGCAAGCACCAAGGTAGTGGTATAAAAAGTTTGACTCATTGATGGAGAAAAATGAATACAACAGAATGATGGCTTATCACTACGTCTTCATCAAGAAATTCTTTGATAGTGATTTTATTATTCTTCTATTTTATGTTGATTGTGGGTCAAAATATTAACAAGTTGAAGAAAGAGTTGAGCAAGTCCTTTGCAATGAAGGACTTAGGACCTGCCAAGAATATTCTTGGCATGACGATTACCAGTAACAGGCAAAATCAAAAGATCTGGCTTTCCCAAAAATGGTATGTTAAAAAAGTTCTTGAAAGATTCAACATGAGCAAAGCTAAACCTGTTAATTGTCCACTTGCAAACCATTTCAAACTTAATGTGAGTCAATGTCCCTCAAGTGAGGAGGAGAAATTAGAGATGAGTAATTTGTCTTATGCATCGGCGGTTGGTAGTCTAATGTACGTTATAGTATGCACCAGACCAGACATTGCACATGATGTTGGCATTGTGAGGCAATTCCTATCAAATCCTGGAAAGGAACATTGGATAGCTATCAAATGGATACTCAGGTATCTCAGAGGAACCTCTAGTCATTGTTTATGCTTTGGTAATAATAAACCTGTATTAGAAGGATATATAGATTCAGATATGGATGGCGACGTGGATATAAGAAAGTCTATATCTCGGTACCTAATAACATTTGAAGGGGAGCTATTTCATGGAAATCATGATTACCAAAGTGTATTGCCTTAAGTACCATAGAAGTATAGTACATTGCAATCACTGAAGGTTGTAAGAAGATCCTGTGGATGAAAAAGTTCTTACAAGAATTGCATTAGAACCAAGAAAACTATGTTCTTTATTGCGACAGTCAGAGTGTAATTCACCTTAGCAAGAACTCAATCTTCCACTAAAGGTCCAAACATATCGACGTAAGGTACCATTAATTGGATTTGTGATGTGTTGGAACATAAACTACTGCAAGTTGAAAAGATTCACACCAATGATAACAGGACAGTTATGATGACAAAAAATGTGACTAGAGAAAAGCTTGCTATCTGTAGAAAGATTACAAATGTGGAAGAGCCATGTCCCACATAAGATGGAGGGGGAGATTTGTTGGTCTAACTATGTGGGCCAATAGCAAGAAAAAAAAGGATTACAAATAAAGGTATTCAACAAAGATGTCACTCGAGAAGAGAAGAAAATAAATAAATAAATGTAGTTAACAATGATGGCGCTGGAGAAGAAAAAAAATTCAAAAATATTGGGCTAGAATTGGCATGAAAGATTTATTATTTCCTTCTATAAAAGGCCTTAGCCTTAATCTCAATTGATATCAAAGGTTGAGAGAAAGAAAACAGAGAGAGTTTTCTGGAAAAGAAATTAAGAGCCAATTTGTGAAGTTTTATCCACAAATTAAAGATACATATCTATTGTATTTTTGTAAGAGATTCATCTAAAGATGAAGTGTGTAATCTCATCTTATTATAGTGGAAATTTTAAGTGACTTATGAGTCCCGTTGTTGTTACTTTCATTTTAGAAGGTTTCTCACGCTAAAATCTTTGGTTTTATTTTTGTTCTATTTTGGTTTGAAAAATTATCCTAGGTTTGTGGAATTTATTTCTTTACAACCATCCATTTTTCCAATAATAAGAACATGTATATAAATTACACTTTATTTATTGATTTGGTGTCTCTTTTAATGACACTGAAATTCTAATGCCCTTAATTTGCATCCTCATTCTAAATTATTGGAATTTAACTATCTATAAGTTTTGTGTGATTATTTTCACCATATAATTTGGCTGGGATTAATGAAGGAAGAATGTGCAAAGTAGAAATTTTCAATTTTGGGTTCAACAAGGGAGACTTGATAAGTTAATTAAGGGTACATTTCAACAAGGGAGACTTGATAAGTTAATTAAGGGTACATGTGTCCAAACATATTTTATGATTAGATGTTGTTGTAATAGAAAATTCTATTTATTATAATTTTTTGATAAATTATAAGTTATGTGATATAGTATTATTCATAAATACAATCAGACTTATATAATTAGATCTAACAAAAAATTATCATATTAGTTGTAATTATAATATAATTGTGATATATAAAAGTGCTCTAAATTGATAAATTTTATAAAGAAGTAAATTTCATATACCAATAATACTAATTAATGAATTTATTTAGCCATCTTAATCATAAAAAAATTAAATTAAGTATATATAATATTATGTTTGAAATTTAAAATTAAATAAGAACTCTAAAATTAAAGAAAAAAATCAAGTAATACAAAAATATTTATTCACTATTGAACATCTATGGATGTATGTTAGAGTGAAGAGGTGACTCTACCCTACCTATGTTCTCTAAAAATAAAATTCTAGATATAATATTTATGAATTATAAAAAAATATATAAAATAGAATTGTATTTTAAATGAGTGTTTAAATTAGCCTAAAATTTAAAACTCAATAATTTGAATATATTTTCATTAAAATCATATACATATATTATTTTTTTAATAAAAAATAAGTAATAATTGAGAAGTAATTAGTAATATTTTTTATATATATATGACTTCTCTTTTCTATACAAATTATAAATCCATTGGTAGGTAAAATGTGATCTAAGAATGAAAATGTAGATGATATCATCAATGTTATTAAGATAATGTCTCTTTTTTATACATTCTGATATCGAAATATGATATCTATATTTTTTGATTAAATTAACGCAAAATTGTCAAAATATCTTTAAAATATCACTTAAATGTCGTTGTTGCTTAAGTGTCGTTTAAATATATATTTTTGGCTAAAATGTCCTAAATATTATAGGTATTGTTGCAAAAATGTCGTTAAAATATCGTTAAAAATAAATTAATTTTTGATTCCTTTTTTCTTTTTTTCTTCTTCTTTCAAAACAATCATTTCAATTCAATTTTTCTCACTTTTACAAAAGAGAATGTCACATACACATTTTATTTTCCACTATTTTATATTAATGTTATAACACGTAGATTGCATTGAAGAGTAAGTCACGTTATATCCCCTACCTATTAATACTTTCAAAAATAAATAATTAATGAAATTTATTTTTATAATTATAATGTTAAAATTTATCTATTTATAATAATTAATATAATTAGATAGTCTACTTAATTATTTTAAATATTTTACTATATAATACTTTAATTAATTAATCAACTTATTGGTTAATATAAATATTTAGTATTTAAAAATATATGTATTAAATAAAATTTAGTTTAAAATATAAGTAATTGATTGTTTTGATGTTTTATAAAAAAATTAATTTTAATGATTTTTGTTTAATTTATGTAGATAATGATAATATTTTTTTTATATTTTTTATAAAAATTATATTCTAACGTCTTTATTTCAAACATTGGATGTGACTACATGAGTAATTCGTGAAAACTCTATTATCCATACATTGTGAATAGGTCATGAGATCTAAGATGCTATAGTTGAGCTATAAAATAGTAAAATACATATTATACATGTGTGGCCAATTTGATACCAGTGGCTTGCTATGTGGAGAATATTTCATATAAGTTATGACCAATATTTTTTAATTTCTTTCTCTCTCTTTTTTTCGTTAAAGATGAGTGAAAAAATAAGCAATGGGTTTCGGTTCCTCTTAGAAGATTAAAAAGCCTTAAGAATAACTTCATAAGAAAGAAAAGTTTGTAAATAAAGTAGTTTTTTATACCATTTAATTAATAATTTAAATGATATTTATCATTAATATATTTAAAAAAAATTATCACTAATATAATTTTAAAATTACACGATACATAACATTTCTCAAATTAAAAAAATAATGTATTATAAATAATCTTATTTATAAAAATATGAAATTTAAACTTATATAACAAAACTCGGGTCTCCAAAGAATTATTAATGAAATATCACATCTAAAAATACATTTATTTCAAAATTTATATAAAAAAGAAATTATGATGTGGGGATCTTAGGGGAGACGATGATATTTTAATAGGTAAATTAATATTTTAAATATCAAAAAAATTATTATATGTCTCAAAATATAGATTATTATAAGCCATATTTTTTATTTATATATTATGGGATGAATATTCAAAAACTAATACCATTTTTATGCTACTTTTACCCTGCATAAATTAAACCAAGAGATAGGACAATCACATAGATGAAAGCTTTCCTATGGATAAAAAAAATTATTTCTAACATTAAAAACAATAAAAACTAGAGTAAACATTTAATAACATATTTGGCATTGTAACTAAGCATTGGATTCTCTATTCATAACTCAAAGTTTTTAAGTTCATATATATTCTTCTCAGTAAAAATAATTTAGATAAATAATTTTATCAAATAGTATTAATTTTTAAGTAAATATATTATAACGTTATATGTATTTTTAATTGTAATTAAATATTTTTTATTTAAGAATAAATTATTAATTTATACTTTTATAATTATTAATATTTATATTTTTAAATAATTTTATTCAAAATTGAATTATTGATACTATTTATTTAAATTATTTATTATCAAAATAAATTATATATATATATATATATTAATATTTTTAAATAATTTTATTCAAAATTAACAATAATTTATTGATACTATTTATTTAAATTATTTATTATCAAAATAAATCATATATATATATATATATTAATATTAATATTTTTAAATAAATTTATTCAAAATTAACAATAAATTATTGATACTATTTATTTAAATTATTTATTATCAAAATAAATCATATATATATTCACATCTAGGAACTAGGAAGTATCAATTCTCACTTAATTAATGGAATCAAGGAAACAACCGATCATTGCGCTCCTATCTATAGGACTTCGAAGTCTTAGAATATGGCCATTTACTTCTCCTTTTGGAAGACTTTGGTTATCAAACTTAAAAATAGAATCATTTTTATACTATAATCTATATTTTTATTATGAGACAAGCTATTGTTATTTTTTATTTAATTAAAAAAATTAAAATTTAATTTATTATTTATTATAATATATTTATGATTTTAAAAATTTGTAAAACAAAAAACAAATCAATCCGTACACCCCACTAATATCAAATGATATCACTTGACAAAAATAAATTATCACCTAGTGTATCAATCACATATAAACCTTATTTTTTCCATTTTATTTTTTTAATATTTTAATCGATATAATCTAATTTAAAATATATAACCATTAATAAAATAAATTATCACCAAGTTTGCCAATCACATATAAACCCTATTTTTTTAATTTTATTTTTTAATATTTTAATTGATATAATCTAATTTAAAATATATATTCACTAATATTTAAAATAGACGATAACATTTTTAATTTATTAATTTTATTCGTAATTTATAGTATTTTCTTCCCAATTTTCATTATATTATTTTTATCGTTGGACTTGTTTATTTAAAATTTTAAGTATATTTATTCATATAATTTATCTGATTTATATATAATCATGTAATTATTATATTAGATTCGTTAACTCAATAGTTGTTATTGAAGAATAATTTTAAAAAAATCATTTTTTTTATTAAATAAACATATAGATGTTACATGTATTAATTTTTGGGATATTTTTATATATACATGTTTATTTAATAAAAAAATTAAAATATTGAAATATTGTTATTTAACAACTCAAACTTAGAATTGCATACTGGACTAAATTACAAACCTTAATAATTAGTGAAAAACTAAAATGTTAATAAGTAAGATTACAGTACTAAATCGATCCAAAATCTAATTTAATTAAATGGATAATATTATTCAGTTGAAACAATGTAGATCTGAACGAACAGAGTGTTATCTATTTGTATATTGTGTGTTAGAGACAATTAGTGAGTATTTTTTGCGAGGATAAAGACAATTAGTGAGTTGCTTTATTACTTTTGTTGTTAACCCTGACTATATAGTATTTATCATGTGCTTTGCCCATTAACAATGTCACTAACACTCCACTTAGGAAAGTGTCCTTCCTTTTCTTTTTTCTCTTTAGCTTAATAACTTTTTTTTAAGGCGGTTGATTACTTTTGCTATTTTTTTCTTCACAATTAAGAGAATAGTTTTACTAATTTTATTCTTATTTTTACATATTTTTTATTTTTATTTTTATTTAAGATACGTAAAATATGCCTATTTAAATTACTTACATATTTTTTTTCAAATTGAATAATAATTTTAAAAAATTTGTTAACTTATAATTACTAATTATTATTAAAATTAATTAAAATATATATTAATAATATAAATATTAGTATTTGATATGTAATAATTAAAAATATAAATAAAAAATATACTAAAATAAAAATAAAGGTAGTAGAAAAATACAATAAGACATCTTTTTACTAGAAATTGGTTGGAGATTTTTTTTATTTTTTTTTGGGCTTTAAAAAAAGTGGGGAAGCAAAGGAGAATTTGGCGAGCTTATATACATATAGAAGTAATTAATGGGTAGAGGAAAAGTATAAAAAAGGGAGGCAATGAGAATTGATATGGAACAATTCTTTTAGAATATGTTATGTATTTATGTATAGTAATCAGTATGTGTCTAACTATGTGTGGTGTATAAAAGATTTTTGATAAAAGTAGAAACCTTTATGTTAGTGCTTCTTTCTTTTTTTCTTTTCATTTTCATTTTTATTTTTATTTTTTAATGTACATATAATAATTTCTATTATAATTTAATTAATCCATATTAATAATTAATTTTATATCTTTAATTGTATGTTTAATTAATAACTTTCTTATTATTTAATGTATATATCACTGTTATTATTTTTTTAAAATCAAAATGCAAAGAATAGTGTCATACAGTAACATCAGCCAGATCACTGTTTTTGTCTTGTAAGTCTCTCTATCGTCTTTTGGGAAGTGGGAAGTGGGAACCATCCACTATTCTATTAAAATTTAAAGAAAAATGCATTTAGTTATAATATCGTGATAGTTTAAGAATAAATAAATAATTTTTAATTTTTATTAATTTATTTTGAATTAATTGTATATTATTAAATATATTTTATGAATTTAATATTCTAATAACAGTCAAAAAAATATAATAAAATTAATCATTTGATTTTCGTTGTAATTTTTTTTAAAATAAAATCCCTAAATTACTATAAAAAACAATAAGATGATTACATTTTTATTTTTAACTTAACTAAAAAACTATTGCCATTATCTAGCTTAAAATTTAAAACGATTTTGTTTTTAATATGTAAATTGATTTTGTTTTTAATTTATAAATAAAATATTACCAAATTAGAACACTCATATATATGGAAGAGTGTTGGAAAATTTTTACATTAACACAAATAAAAATGTCAAAATAATAAAAAGAAAGTAAATAAATGTTTAGATGATAAAATTGTATTAAAATTAATATAAAATATACAAGATACTTAAGAATATTTATACGCTTATATATACAAACTTTTTCTTACTTCTCCTTATATATATAGGTTAATTGTTTTCTTACTCATTATTTTGATACATATTTATATATTATTTGTTTCATTTGTTGTTTTAATTTTAATTGGTTTATATTTACTTTCATTTAAATTTAGAATTTTTAAAAAAAAAATAATGGTTTTTTTGTTTATTTATTACATAAAAAATATGTTAGTTGGTTTAACTAATTTTTAGTTCGCATTAAATATTTTTATCACAATTTTTTATAAAACATTCATTATTTATGAATAGATAAATAAAAAAAAATTAACAAATTAATAAATAAATAAACAAGTGCTCAATCATTAATACATAATATATTTGAATCTAAGTATAATTTGAATAAAAAATCACTATTATGAAAATATAATTTAAATCCATTTAAAAAAATTATGGATCACAAAATGAATTCCAGATTGATACGTGTTATTTACATTAAATATACGTGTTATTAGTTCAGGTTAAATATTTTTCACAATTTTTGACAGAACATTCATTATTTATATATATAAATAAACGAGTGCCCAATCGTTAATACATAATATACTTGAATCTAAGCATAATTTGAATAAAAAATCATTAATATTAAAATACAATTTAAATCTATTTAAAAAAAATCGTATCATCAAATGAGTTTGGGATTGATATATATATTATTTATAACCAAAAATAAAATAGATAAAAATATATGTTAATTACTAGAACACATATTTTAAATGAGAAAAAATATTAATTTACCAATAATATTTTTTTATTGATTATTAACTACGTCTTAAATACTAAACTCTAAATTATAAATTGATTATATTTAAAATTATTTTAATATATATATATATATGTTTTTATTTTTAAATTTTTTTTTTAATTATTAGACATATTATTTTCATTTTTTTATTTTAAATATAAATATACACTATATTAAATCTTTTGTTAGTCACCAAAACTCCTTTGTTTCTATTCTTAATTATCCTTTCAATTTTTAGAGTAAATTTTTAGTAGAA
This sequence comes from Hippophae tibetana, assembly GCA_037013495.1. NCBI lineage: Eukaryota > Viridiplantae > Streptophyta > Magnoliopsida > Rosales > Elaeagnaceae > Hippophae > Hippophae tibetana. The sequence goes on from CM072812.1 coordinate 4,445,683, forward strand.
TTAATAAATGCATAATATTTTTTGGAACAATATTCTAGTTCAAATCCTTTATTCAAAAATAATATTTGATATAAAAAAAGTTGGTATCTTTTAAACAAAATCTTATGGTACCTACAAATTTAATTTAATTTAATTTTATAACGAACAACTATACAAATAATTTATAAATATTTCTCACATATGTGCAAAATTTCAAATTAGGCCACCATGAAACATTCATGCAATTGGTCACATGTGGCCCACAATTGTGATAGCTCGGTCTCTACAATACCTCATAAAAGATATATGGGTCTATTGGGCCTTATATTAGTATATTGGAAATAAAAAGAAAAATTATGGATATATGAATATCGATCAAAAATTTCAACGCTCTAGCACCCATTTCAGGACTATCAATTAACTGGATTTATTTAAAATTTAATTTTAATTATATATTTGAATTAAATTAAATATTATTCTATCGTAAAAAAACTAACAATCATTCTATTTAATGGGGCTTTTAATATGACACTGTTTTCCTACACAATTAAAAGCAAAAATCAAAAGTCTTCTAATTATAGTTAAATTTTAATTTATTTTTAAATTATACTTAGTGTAAAAATTATTGATCATATGTATTAATGATTATCATTTTGTGAAATAATAATAAAAAATTAAAATATTCTTAAAATATTTGATTTTTATAAAATATTTAATTATATGTGAAAAAGTTGATGAAATTAATAATTACAAATAAAATAAAAATACTCATGAATATTATAATAATTATTTATTATTACATAATTAAAATATAAAATAAAAATTATTTTAAATATTTGCTATAGTATACTTAAAAAAAGTTAAAATAAGTGTTATTTTAACATATAACATAATCCAACTATAATTTAATTTTAATTTATTTATTTTTTAAATTATATTTAGTATAAAAATAATTAATTATATATAATAATTATTTTTTAGTAGGATAATTAAAAGAAAAAAAATCAAAACTCTTAAAATAATTGATTCTATATAAGTTTCAAATTTTTAAATTATGTATTAGTAAAAAAAAAAAATGAAAAGACTCATGATGATTATAATAATTGTCTTTTATTGTGGAATTAAAAAATAAAAAAATAAAAGATAAAAAAGAGTGTTACAAATATATGTTAAATTTTAATTTATATTAGAGTAAAAATTATTGATTGTGTTTATTAATAATTGTAAAGATCAAAAAAATTATAAAATATTTAGTTTTTTTTATGGAATGTTTGATTACATGTGAAAGAATAATGAAATTTATAATTATAAAGAAAATCAAAAGACTCGTAAATATTATAATAAATGTAATTATTATAATGTTCAAAGAGAAAATCAAAATTCTACTAAATATAAGCTAAACTTAAAAAAATTATATTATAATTACTAATGTATTTCTTCATATAACATAATCCAAATATAATTTAGTTTTAGATAATTTATTTTAAAAAATAATTGATTATATGTATTAATTATGTTTTAGGGAGAGAATTAAAAAAAAGTCAAAAGACTAATAATAATTGATTATGTGAATTTAAAATATAAAGTTTCTATAAATTAAAATTTAGAAAGAAAAAAATCATAAGATTGATGATCATTATAATAATTATTTATTATTTATATAATAAAAAATTATCAAAATCTCCTAAATATATTTTAAAATTTAATTTATTTTATAAATTATACTTTGTGTAAAATTTATTGATTATATGTATCAATGATTATTTTTTAGTGGAAGAATAAAATAAAAAATCAAATAAATATTTAAATATTTGATTTTATACGAAAGAGTTAATAAAATTAAAAATTACAAAGAAAATCAAAAGGTTTATGAACATTATAATAATTATATATTATTGTGAAATTAAAAGAAAAATTAACTGTCCACTAAACATGTATTAAATTTATATACTTAAAAGAAATGTCCTCTGAGTAAATATAATTTTTCATATAAATAATCTAAATATAATTTAATTTTTAAAATATATTATTATAAATAATAATTATATTTTGGTTAGAAAAAAAAATCAAAAGACTCCTAAAATAATTGATTATATATGAAAATAATTGACTCCTAAAATTTATAAATTTTCTATTATTAGAAATTTTAAAAGAAAAAATAAAAAAAATCTTAATCATATTAATAAAATATTTATTATTATAAAATTAAAAGATAAAATTAAAATGTTCATAAACGTTAAAAACTTAACATGATTTAAAATATGTAAATATACGCGATCATACATAAATGATAAATAAATTAAAAACTATTATCATCGTACTCATGAAAATTGATGATAATTTGTACTCACTTGTTAGTTTATTAACGAGTTAGTTAAAATTTATAAAATGAAATTTTAATTGTTTTGGGAAAAGTAATAAAAAAATAAAGTAAGTTGCAATGGAATTATAAGATTCCTTACAACTACCCTAAAATTTTATTAAATATGTCAAGAATGAAAATTAATATATTAGTTTTTGAAAGTTTATAAATTACAGATATAATTAACCTAAAGTAATAAGTTATTTTTAATTTTTATCAATTTATAATTTAATAATCTAAAAAAAACGGCTAGATATGCAATCGCGTGTAAGAATAAAGTATGAAAATTAAAAAATAACATACGATATTTTTAGGTGGAAACAACATAGGTTACAATCATGACTTAAGAAGAAAATCATTAGTCTACCAGACCATTTAATTTTCTACTGTGAAAAACAAATATTCAAGTATAAACTTAATCTTCTACTATCTTTACTAAGATACTGTCTCAATATATCTTATTTACGAGTCTTTGTTCTGTTTTCACAGTTTTCAATATTAGCATGAGCGGTTTCTAGATCAACATTTCAATAAACTTCCCTTCAATCAGATACGTTCCTAAATTAATTGTAAAATAGTGAGCACAAAAACACAAGTGTCTTATGTGTTCTATAACAGATTTAATAATGAATAATCTTAATTTGATGATTCAAAACATATGTCACTTAAATCAAATCAACTAGCAAATCCTATATCAAAAAGATAAAGCACAAGTTTAATAAAAATAATTTATTTAAAGATTAAGAATCAAATCATATAATTATGATATGACAAACATAATTATTTGATCTAACAATTCAAGAACAAAAATAAAGAAGAAATTATAAGAACATATGATCAAAATATTATAAACTAATTAGGCTTATTAATCAATAAAACATAAACACTAATATTTGATATATTAATTAAATAAAGAAACCTAAATAATTATGATTTTATATTTGCAAAATAAGATAGAGAAATTAAGAAGAAGAGAATAATGTTTTTATGTGATTGATTGAAACAATGTGCATTGGATTATATTTTATGTTATCTTTTAGAGTAAAATTTAGCCTATAATTTAGGGTATGTCTTATAAAATACTTTAACATATATTTTATTCTATATTTTAGTAGCAAAAATAATTCTATATTTATATACCATTGAATGTGTAAGTTCAATTTTATGTGTCATAATTATAAAAGATATATCTAAAGTATGATTATATAGAATTTTGATATTTTTTCGACTTTATTTGATAGACTTTATAGTAAGCTTAAAAATAAGTTTATATTAAATTTTGTTGTCTATGAAAATAACTGACACTTATAATCCTTACAGGTTCTAAATACTTTCATAATTTAAAATTATTATTGAGTTTTTCACTTTAAATTTAGAAATCTAGATCCACTTAAGATTTTTACTTTTTTTTATCATGTAATTGATTAAAAGTATGTTTATTAACCAACCTAAATCATGAATAACCTAAAGATATGCTTATTAGATTTAATTCATTCATTGTATTAAGATATAAAAAAGATGATAACTAAACTAGAAAATATTAGAATAATTATTTAATCTTTAACATAAACATCCAATCCTACTCGTGACAATAGGTACAAGGTACCACTTCAAATAAGACTATTAATGATTACATATTAACATCTTACACTACATATAAATATATTCATGAAATAAAATATTTGTACACTTAATTTATAACATGCATAATTTTGAAATTCAAATGTATTAAGTACATCAACAATTAAGAGTTAAAATTAAAATTATTAAAAACATTAAATTGATTAAGCTGTAATCTAGGGCTTGAAATTGTCTTAATCACATTATAATTTTAGCTAAATATGAATTCTAAATGATTTAATATTATAATCATGGAAACTATAAAGAAAATAATAATAAAACTTAAAAATGTAGATGATAAAGTCAAAATAAACCTACACTCTAACCTTCAATCAACTCTCCACAATCTCATTCAAAATTGTCTTAAGTGTGCTATTGATCTCTTTTATTCCTTGTAGCAATTGAGTGTCTTTAACGAATTAATGAGCTATTTTTTTAGTGTATTTTTGAGTTTGATTTTATTTTGATTATATTATGATTAATTCAATGGTTAGGATTATAAATTTGTGGTGAAAAACACTAAATGTATGTGTTGATTGGATTGTTCGATCGATAAAATTATTTTATTAATTAATCTAAATATTACGATTTTTAACTTGAGAGTACCTGATTAAAACCCTTGTTAATCAATCTATCAGTTTTTTTCATTCTTATCTGGAATCTTCGATTGATCTCAAGTAAAGTTCGATTGATCAATTGTTTTATTTGAAATTTTCATTCGAGTCCTCTATTAATGCTTTAAAACACATGATTTTGTCTCCTATGTTCAATTTGACCCTAAACACATGTATTATATAAAACAAATATATAAAACATATAGAGAATATTATCTCAACATAAATATATAAAAATTATATTTAAATATAATATGTTACATCTTTAATAAGGTTATTGATAGTAGTTATTGGAACTCTAACGAGATCACTAATAAATTTTTTAAAATTTTAATGAGGTTGTGGTAAGGTGGTTGGAATTATGATGAGATTGTTATTGATGTATTGAAATCTAAAATCTATTTTATTAAAGTTACGAAAGTATTTTAATTTATTTATTGAATAGTTTGATATAAATAAATGAATCATGTTTAATTAGGAAAAAATGATGAATTTATCGCAAGAGATCCGGCCATGACGCAATAATCTCGTGCCCCCGTGGCCTTGGACGCCAGAGCCCATGATGCGCGCTCAGTATATAGCTTCGTTCGTTCTATTCTGAGTGAAATGCCCTCTTTATTTTGGTTACTGACTTACCGGTGAAGCACCGAAGCAGCTCAGGCGTGCAATAGAAGGCAGTGAGAGAGATAGTAAAGTGAAGTAGTGACCAGTGAATTGAGCGAGTCAGAGTAAGAGAGGAAAAGAGCGAGTTCTTGGTAAGTGTTTGTTGAAATGGAGAAGAATGAAGCTGAGGTTGCAACAATGACACAGCGCGAGCAAATGATGGTAGAGACTCGCATCTTTCAGATATACGACAACTTCACATGTCTTTCTCGCAACGCCCAATCCCTAATGTAACTTCACAAACTCCTCCATTTTTCTTTCTTTTGCAATTCGATTTTCTATCGAGCTTGATTTATTGTTTAACTCAAGGTTGGAACTACAGCGGGATAATCACTTGGAGTACCTTTATAGAGGTCTCAGATATCTCGGCCCTTCTTTTTGCGTTTTGGATGCCAAGTAACCCCACTCTCTTCTCCATTTATCTCGCATCGGAATTTCTGTTTCTCAAAGTTGTCATCATTAATTTTATTTTCTCATATGCCTCCTCTTTTTTGTTTCAATTGACGTCACGTTTGCCAGTCGACCTTGGCTTTGCTATTGGATCCTCCATTCAATTGCTTTACTTGGGGAGTCTGTTGATGAGGAATTGGAAAATGACATGATCGATTTCCTTGGCCGTTGTCAGGTATTTATTTTTATTGAATTTGAATTTGAATTTGTCTTGCTGTAATCATGCTTTCTTTTCAAGTCATAAAGGCCAAACGATATAGTAGAATTATTTTATGTTGTATGTAAACTTCAATTTAATCTCTCTTGAGGCCAACATTGCTAAAGGGGCTTGCACTTCGTACAACAAGATATCAACAAATGACAAGTCCATATTGATTTTGGTTGGTTACTATGGAAAGGGCTGTGGTAACCTTTCTTAGAATTATTATAGTTAAATGGAACAGATTGGTCATCTATTGATTTGAAATTCATTATTTTCCACCGTTTGATTTGTCCAAACTCTTGTTTTCTATTGTTAAGAAAAGGGACCTTCCTATATTACGTGTATGATTACTGATATTAATTTGTTACTATCGACTTATTTCACAGAATCCTGATGGTGGATATGGTGGTGGACCTGGGCAGGCAAGTATAATCCTAACAAAAAAGGCTTCTTTTTTTTCTTCTTGATTCGAAAATTCCAATTATCTTTCATTACATTTCATTCACAAAATGCATATGATTTACCTTTGTCATTTTATTATGCAAACCTACGAGCTCTAGGCTCTATGTGTGCGAAACATTGCACTAGAGCTCTATGTGTGCGAAACATTGCAACCAAACGTTGTTTTGGTTTGGTTGGACTTTTATTGTCTATCTATTTTTAGATTATTCTTCATGTTCACTAATTCTGTCACTGTTATTTTCAGTTGCCACATCTTGCAACCACTTATGCTGCTGTTAATTCACTTATTACTCTAGGTGGTGAAAAAGCTTTGTCTTCTATTAATAGGTGGCCTTATGCTCCTACTTTGCAAAGTTACTTTTATTTGTTTTTATTTCTTATTTAGTTTTGTTTATGATGATCTTTTGTAAGTGACTGAGTACATATTTTTTGAATACTTTTCAGAGAGAAATTATACAAGTTTCTGCAGCAAATGAAACATCCAAATGGGGGCTTCAGGTATGACATCACATTTGCTTGTGCCATTCTACTGTCTGAAATAAGAAATGGATCAGAAGATTCAAAATGATCCTTCTTTCTTTTATAGATTTGTATGGTGAGGCTATGAAGTTTAGATTTTATATCTTGTTCCCTCTCTTTCAACTTTATGTTTGGATTTAATGACTGGAATATTATAGTGTTTAAGTCTACAAATGTGTCATTATTGGAAACATATGAAATAATGAATAACTCTTCAAGGTGCATTTTTTTTTTAAGAAATATTTATGCAGAATGAAATAGTATCAACTTAATTAAATTCTTTCTTCAGGATGCATGATGCTGGTGAAATTGATGTTAGGGCTTGCTACACTGCCATCTCTGTAAGTCTTTCTCTATGTCGGCATACACATCTATCTGATAGTTGTACATGCATGCTGACTTTTTGTTTTTGTCAAACTGCCAAATTTTCCATGTACATAAACATTCTTTCTAGCTTTAGGCCTTTGCCTAATGGGTATTAGTTTTGTTTTTTTTGAGTTGGATATCATATGATACCCAAGGGAATAGAAAAATAATTTGACCATAAGTACCATATCCAATTAGTTATAAGTAATTATTTTATTATCACCCATATTGTCCAAGATCCTCTGAACTATCTGGGGTGTGTAAGCTTTTCAATACCATCCTACAACATTTCCAGAACTCTACTTGACATTTATCTTTTCCATTTTCTTCCCAATTTAGGTTTATTTCTTCTTCTTATGGTTGCATGTTTAATACAGTTCCATTTTGTTGTGTTTCTGAAGTTCCTTATTGCATAATGTGTTATTTATATGATGCATGGTCCTGCTGTTAGCTAATAGATTTATTTGTATTTGTTCCTTTGCGCTCAATATTCACCCAGAAAGTCTTCTAATGCTGCTGACAGGTTGCTAGTATACTGAACATATTGGACCATGAACTACTTCAGAATGTTGGGAATTTCATCTTAAGGTAAGTTTATGTTAGGTTATAATTTATAGCAGCTTAAAAGGCAGGTGTTTCATCATTCTTTGTTATTTCGTTGTTCTATCTTCTGCATCCATTCTCGATCTCAAGATCTTTAAGTTGTGGATGTCGGACTCTAAACACGAGATATCTTAGTCCAATGTCAGGCTGTTAGTTTTTTGATGAACTTTACTAATTTCTTCTTTAGTTAACTTTTTATGGATCTTAATATTATCATGTTTAAATGTTTTATTGGTGATTGAATTGTTATATTATGAACTATGTAAGGTTATTAGGATTAGAGAATTGATATTTCCAAAGCAAAAAAGACTAATGCTAGAGCAATTTAAAATATATACTCATAATTTAATGATTAGGTGTTTCTAAAAATAGAAACTTTGCTCTGAAAGCAGCTTTCACAGGGCTATCCTATGATTATTATGATAATATTTTGTGATATTTTTTCTTTTTATTGTTTATTTTGTTTTAATTTGAGGTTTAAGCCTCGTACTTCTTCAAGGCTTATGCCTTGCCTTGTACGCATTGAGGGTAGAAACTCCTTTTAAAACATTGGTAGCCACAACCAGCAGGAAGGCCTGGTATTGTTCCTTTTTTATTTTTCTGCATCTATTTTATCTATTTTTATATTCCTCTTTGCCAATTCATTTTTGATTCTTTAAATTTTGATGACTGTATTCTTCACCATTTTTTGTATGCTTCCCTTATAAATTAGACTTTAATCACTATCATTCAGAATTTAAATTTTATTTATTTATTATTAATTGGGATTACATGATGAATTACATATTTTTTTCTCTGATATGTGTTCTGAGCTGGTTACCCTCTGTAGCTGTCAGACTTACGAAGGTGGCATTGCTGGTGAACCTGGTTCAGAAGCTCATGGTGGGTATGTTTTTTCATATTGCATAGTTTTGTAACCATATTTTGCTGAAAAGATGGACTGCATATGTGAAATTGTTTTGATGTGAGTGGTGAATCGCTAGATGGGAATTCAGTACTCAACTACTCTTGACTCATTATGCTGAATATAACAAAAAATAATTAATTAAGTGAAATAAAAGAAATTTTGTTGATAGAAAACATAGGTTGACTGACCTACTTTTTCTGACATAACCTCTTAACATATTTGACAATTCATTTTTCAGCTACACTTTCTGTGGGTTGGCCACAATGATTTTGATCAATGAGGTTGATCGTTTGGACTTGCCTCGTTTGCTTGTAAGGAAACTTTGTTATATTAATTTATTTTCTAGTTTTTCTTGTGCATATTTTTCTATCTTTTATTGTGCTTGCTATTTTATGATAAGATCCTGTTGTAAGCTTTCTATTGACGTGCATTTTTCAAAAAATAAAATGTCATTTGTTGTGTTAGGATTGGTTGGTATTCCGTCAAGGAAGGGAGTGTGGCTTCCAGGGGAGAACAAATAAGTTGGTTGATGGCTGCTATTCCTTCTGGCAGGTGATTTTGTGTCCTTTTCTCCACCCATTTTGTGTTCCGATCTATTTTATGTTTGACATGTACAAGTTAAATGACTAGGGAGGTGACTTTGCATTATTAAGGAGACTTCATCCAATTATTGCTGAACAATTAGCAATTCTCGGTAGTGGAAGGCATCGCACTGGAGATAACTCACAGTCTTGTCCAGCTTCTTGTATATCTGTAGGAGGCAATCTGGAAGGAACTTTATCCCAAGTTAATGAGAGTTCCCATAATAAACATGAAGGTAGACTGAACTAGGAAGTTTTAAGATAAAATCTCATCAACACAATCCCATGTGTTTACATGACTAAATTTGACCCAGGGGTGCCTTTATTTTTAGTAATTTTTTCTCCTAGTTTTTTGTTACTTTTTGCAGACTTGAATGGATCATGTCAGATGAAGTTCAGCGATATTGGTTATAACTTTATCAAGAAGAATCCAGTTATGGAGCCTCTCTTTCACAGCTTAGGGCTGCAGCAGTACATAATCCTATGTTCACAGGTTTGGTTTTAAACATAATGCGAAATAGGAAATTTTCTAACCTTGTAGGCTTCCAGCTTTTCACTCATCTATGGAACGACTTACTATTCAATGCATTTGTATTTTTGAGAATTGCAATTAGTGGATCATCATTTGAAATATTAGTAGAAAAGCTTAGCTGCATAAATTGGCTGGCAATTGTACATCAATCTTAAAGATTTCATGCTGATAGCCACGGCTTGTAAAGTAATTATTTATACTTCTTATACTCTTCAAAGCTCTTGGTTCTATCCATGGATTTCTTACAGAATGCAGTCAATGCAGGATCAAGAAGGGGGACTCAAAGATAAACCTGGGAAATGCAGAGATTACTACCACACGTGTTATTGTCTTAGCGGTCTTTCCGTTTGTCAGTATAGCTGGACAGAAGATGATAACTCACCACCCTTACCCAGTGCAGTACTGGGTCCCTATTTCAATCTCTTGGAACCCGTTCATCCCCTTTTCAATGTTATCTTAGATAAATACTTTGAGGCGCATGAATTCTTCAGGTCCTGAACAATTGTGTCACTTTGGGATATATTTGGAAGTTCATTACCGTATGTATCATGCTATGTTATGCAATGTAACATTTATATTTATTAGAACTTAGAAGATGAATGCACCAATGTAATAGATGAGTCATCTGTTGTAATCAAGAGTGTTCATTGCAGAACAAGTGTCAAATGCTTTCGTTATTGTGCTGGCATATCTCTTCCATTCATCATGTATCTGATACATGGTCCATCTTATGAAATTACTTGGGGCTTGTTTTGTAACATGTTTAAGATTCTTTTATTTTTTTCCTTTTTATGTTTGAAACTAGAAAACAGAAAACAGAACATAGTAACAAGTCTGTTTTTGCCCTTTGGAAAGTGAATTATGCAGACTGGACGACCTTCTTAATGAAGTGGCTTCATTTCTGAACGGAGAGTATATTAAATGACATAAATGGGGAATTATATTGTTCCAATTTCAGGTTCCAACAATTATGATACCAAAATCAGGAAATACCTAATACAGATATGCATTTAAATATTAAATAAAAATCATAGTGTGACTCAGTACTGCATTGTTCTCAGACATTGATATGTCGGTGACAAGTTTCACCGATTGAAACAGGTGGATAAGAAAAAGAGCCATTGAGAATGTGATTAGCAACCCACATATTCGCTGCTTGAGTGTAGTGTATGCCATCCCAGCTAATGTACTGTTTTGGATTATTACATTTAGCCTCTATGCACGACCCAAATGGATCAACAAAACCTACCATCCAAAAACAATCGTATAAGGTCAGAGATTTCGGAAGAAACTAACCAAATAATAATTCAATATTTCAACTTCGAGAAATAAAGTAAGATAAATAACGAAGTAATGTTCTATGCATAATTAACGTGGACGTGAAGTTGAGAATGTGATATGTTGAAACAAATTTACACGAGGCAAGTGCATTTATAGATTGTTTGTTGATATTTTCAATACAATATTATTTGTTATTTAATTACAAGTTAAATCTTGAATGGAACGTTTCTCAATATCATCCATGCATTTATCTCAGGTAAAACTCTCTTAAGATGTTTAAGTAATAGTCGAGTTTAATTACATTATAACATACAATGTAAATTGTTATATGTCTCAAATTGTAGTAATTTCATCGTGGAAATAAAAATAGAAAAGAAAAGAAAAGGTCAATTACCTTGAGCTTTTGCATGACTAATTAGTGCATATTTAGCTGAATAAACATCAACATAAATAAAAACTGCAAGAGGGAGCTCTGTTCTTAGCTTCAATACTCTGTCCTTAAGCTGCCTATTGAATTCTTGAGCCATAGCATTTTGAATCTTCACACACCCATTTTGGTCTAGATTACTCGGATATGGTTTGTAGTCTTTAACATTATTTGGTACGCAACCAATTGGGCCTGTATTATGTACCCAAAATGCTCTGGCACCACCTTCATTGTACAATTGCTGTAAAGCAGTAAATTTAGAAATTAGTACATACAGTAAAATACTGTTTAGCTTAATGATAAAATAGTATTAGTATCTCTTACATGTATTGCTAAGGAGTACTTGTCAAGGATATCAGGAATGGAGGCATTGACTTGTCCAACAGTAGTGTACCGAAAACCATAGGAAAGATCATTCTGTCCAATATCAATTGTATATAAAGCCTTTGAGAAGAAGTCCTTTGGTCTAGGAAGCTTGCTCTTCAATGGATTTTTTTTTCCTAGTATGTACCCAAATTTAACATCAAAATGCTTATGTTACATTGACTCGTATGAAACACGAGTCCACTTTAGACATGTATTCCTGGTTTTCATGTATTTGAAAAACACGAGTATATTATATTCGTTGGAGACAAATACTTTGTTTTTTGAGTTTGTAAAATGTCAAACAAGTAAATAATTTGATTGGTCAAGAACATACATGTCATATACACCCTAGCATCCAATAACATCTCCATGTTAATCATGCAACACAGGGAAGAGAGGTGGAAAAAAAGGAAAGAAAAAGAAACTTACTGTTGGAATTATAGAGTTCTGATATGAAAGATTTGAAGCGCATAAATTGATAAATCTGAATAGCAAAATCAAATGGGCTAAAACCTCCAGGCCTAATAGATGAACCAGAAGTTGCAAAATTTGCACCATGCTTAAAACTTGTCCCAAGTGAGTCCAAGTATGGTCTCAGATATGGAAACTTGAGTTCCTCAGCTGCACAAATTTAAGCCAAAAACAACTTTATAAACCAAACAGCTTATGCATCATATCATATATAGTTAATTTGATATTATTCAAAAAGAAACGAAAGAAAAGAATAGGCTATGCTATATTAGGCTATTAGCTTTGCTTGGTCACAGACCTATGAAGTCAACTATAAGACGACCATCACAAATTCTACCAGAGGCATTCCCAAAGAAGTTTTCACCATTTGGTGGAAGCACTGGTGCCAATGCTGCGTTTATGGCTCCAGTGTCTGAGTTTGAATCCCCAAAGTTGAATATGGCTGGAAATTTGCATCTACTTGTTTTACTGGCTATGCCACGTTGGAGCACCATCAGTATCACTAGAAGCCTAAGTGCACCAATTAGCTCTTTAGAAGCCATGAAAGCTTTTTTTTTTTTTAGCAACTAAGAGCAGAACTTAATTGGAGCTGTGAATAAAAAGAAAGGTACTTTTCTTCTGAAGACTTAATATGTAGAGAGAAAAATGTGACCCGTAATTTGTGTTCTTTAGTCTATTAAAAATAACGTTGTTATTCATTGCTTTATTAGGTAAAATTTGTTCAATTAAAAATAAAATTATATTATTTAATTGATGTTTTATTGAAATATTATTATTATTTTTATCTAATTATTAAACACGATTAAAACATAAAAATTTAATAATAATAAATTTATAATTAATATGAAGAAAAAAATCATAAAGTATTTATTTTAATATTTATTAATTGTCAATATTTTATTATAATGTTTTGTTGATTTTTAATTTTTATTAAAATTAAATATTTTCATATTTAATTAATATCATTGTTGATTTTTTCTTTAAATATTTTCATTTTAAATTTTATTTTTATTCTCTTTAAAAACTCATATTTTTTAATGATAATATTTACATACTCATGTCATTTATTTCGTAGCGCTTTACCTCATCGTTATGTGTCTCTCAGTCTCTCCATCTCACCTGCACGCCCAGTTACCATATACACAAAACACAAGTCTATTCTGTTTTGAAGTTTTAGAATTCTTTTTTAAAAAATGACCAACTTAATTTGTACTCTCTTCTAAATTTCTTTCTATGACAAGTAGAGAAGGGGTCCATTTTAGCATAGATATTTATAAATAACAGAAAATGGACCATTTATATTCCGTCGACAGTGAAATTAAATTAAATAAAGTAGCATTTAAATGAAAACTAGATCTTTAGTATACTAACGTGTTGTTAGTAATGTTTTGTGGTTGAATATTACATTTGCCAGATGCGCTATCTACTTGCTTTGAACCACTTCTTTATACAACTTAAAAAAAAAAAGTAAATGAAGACTTAACGATAATGACATTTTTCTACCAATAAATATTATTTCATTGAAAAGAAATTAAAATTTAAGTGCATATCATAATCTCTCTTACGAATCAAATTTTATTTTGTATCCCTACATATAATATACATGTGTTTTTTCTTCTTCATATAAAGAAAAAATATATACTAAATTTTTATGTGTTAAAAAAATACAATATATATTTTTTAATATAATGTAAAAAATATATATTTTTTAAAGGGTGATAAAAATAAAATAATATAAATAATCGAGTCATATAAAAATTAAATTAAATAATAAATAATTATATAAATACATATTCTATTTTTTTTTATTAAATAATAAGATTGTTACTGTTACAATATGTAAACATTAATTAAAATAAGATATTAAATAGATTCATATAATTCATTAATTTTTAAAGTTCATTTCATGTTATCTTATTTAACTTTTAAAGAGATAAAATGATAATGAAACACTACTAATTGAGATAAATTAAATAGTAACTAGACACTATTAATTGAGATATCTCATTCAACTCTAATAGGTTTAAATGAGACAAATAAGAATAAAAAAAATAAAAAATATGATACATGATTATTTATAATATAAGTTTAATAAGAAAATGATAGATGTGTTTAAAGTTAAATACATTAGAATTATAATCTAAATGAAATAATATGAGATAATATTACATCACGAATTTATTAAAAACATTAAATAAAACATATAATGAGATGATATAAAATACTTTACAGCACTTATGTTTGACATAAACTGTTACAGTGCTAAAAGTAAGTCTTTCCGTACTTGTAAGAAATGGATATGGTAAATATTTGCATGTCTTATCGAAACCAAACAATAAAAAAAAAAAAAGTTTCAGCATATAGAAAATTAAATATCAACACTTCAATAAGGAGACAAGAAAAACAAGTTTATCTGAAAAATCAGTTACAGAATCAACGGAACTGGAGTCGGTCTCAACACAATTGGAACACAACAAACAAGACATTCCTCCTATCAGGGGAAAATACCCCTCAAAATACCCCTCCCTCTGGTTCAATAGAACTGTAGTTATTGCAAAATCGACATTATAGAAAAAATAAATAAAAATATAAAAATGACCAATCTCCTTTTTAATAACAATAAAAATAAATTACAACAAGAAATTAGGATAAGTTACCACTTTTTTAATACTTACAGAACCTGTGCGGTCAGTTATCCATTAAAAAAAAATACTTAAGGATTTTAGAGGAAAACAGAAGGCAATCAAAACAGCAGATTGAAGTTGAACCTGATATAATTTACAATTCAGGGGCTGTTGCCTTCTAAATGTATACAATCAAATGAGTAAAATACATGACAGTCCAATGCTATTCTAAAGAAAAAATCTTTCATTATTCAAACGAAGAGGAAAAAGGAATCAGACAGTAAATTACATTATAAAACTAGAAAAGTATAAAATAATGCAACCTGGTGCTTTTCCTTTTGAACTAAACAACCCAAATTGCTAAATGAACCCTATCCTAACTAATTTTTTGTTGTTTTTTTCCAAATATAATGGTGAGAAACCTGTAAGTATTGACAGTATAAAATGAAAACAAACCTCTAATGCAAGGGCTGCTTGTGCAATTGTCGAGAACTCCATGTACTCTTCACAGAAGAACATGGGAATATTATGGTTGGGAGTCTCTTACTCTCCACAACATGAGGGAAATCAATTGTATAGTGAAGCCCACGGCTTTCTTGCCTAGCAAGGGCACTACTAACCACCAGCTTTGCACAACTGAAGAGGTTTCTCATTTCACAGGTTTCAAGCCCCACCATAGTTGGTTCCCATCCTTGTTCAAACAACTGTTCCTCCCACTTAGCCTCCAATTCAGCAGTTTTTTTCTCTGCAGTTTTCAGTCTAATTGTAGAGCGGACAATTCCTACATACTTCCACATGATGGATTGCAGTTCTTTCCTTACTTCCTTTGTTGCAGTCAAAATCTGATCAATGGCACTCCATTCAAGTGACATGGGCACAACTGGTCTGGCCCAGAAATTTGAAACTCCAAAATCAAGGCTAGAGCTTTTCATGTGATCAATTGAGGGCTGGACAGCTCTTCGTGCGAAAACAAGTGCTTCAAGCAATGAGTTGCTAGCAAGGCGGTTAGCACCATGTAGACCTGTGCATGCAACCTCACCAGCCACATACAGGCCCTGCACATTTGTCTCTCCCTGAAGCCCCGCCCTGACTCCTCCACACATATAATGAGCAGCCGGAACAACTGGTATTGGCTGCCGGGTTATGTCCAAGCCATGTTGGAGACACTCGGCAGCTATGTTGGGGAAGTGTGAGAGAATCTTTTCCCTGGGTTTGTGACTTATATCAAGTAGTACGTACTTCTCATTGCGCTTTTTAAGCTCTTCATCTATGCCTCTTGCCACCACATCCCTTGGAGCAAGCTCTGCTCTTTCATCATACAGAGGCATGAACCTTTCCATGGCTAGGTTGTAAAGTATGCCTCCATCACCCCTAACAGCTTCAGTGATGAGAAATGCATTTTCTCTAGTCTTGGTCAGTTTGATAGGAAGACCTTCATCAGCCAAGGCAGTGGGATGGAACTGCACAAATCTGTGTAAGAAAATGAGAATTACAACTCTAGACCATAAATACCGCCAATACAAAGAAAAAAATTCCTGAACAATGTCTTGGATATAATTAGTTTTCTATTAATCTAGCAAGAATGCTTAATTAGTTATTCTTTGACAAGGAATACTTGACAGTTCATTAATATTCACTCACTCCATGTTTGAAATCACAGCTTGAGCACGATGGGACATAGCAATGCCATCACCAGTAGCAACCTAATAAAATAAGAGAAATCATCTTAAGGAATGCGATCTCTAGTTCCTAAGTACGTTAACGATGACAGATAAACAAGAGGAGCTTGTGGCCCGATGATCAAAAAATTTAAAGTACCAGAGGATTTGTAGTCGTTGGATAGATATGTCCAGCCCCTCCTGCTGCAAGTAAAGTAACCTTGGAAATAAACCGTATCACCTGAAAGCACAAAATGGAAATAACTCCCAAGATCAGGACATAGATATTGATAAATGTATAAAAAGTATAGAAAAGACATAGGAAATTAATGATTTGTATTCTCTAATGATTCTCTTATAATACATAAAGAACACAAAAAATACTAATTTAATACTTTTATCTCTACAAAAAAATCAATGATTTACTTCTTATTTTTCCAAATCTTATACAACTGTCCGGCAGGAAATCACGGCAGTCAATGATTTTCAACAAAAAAGTATAGTTAGATCTTTTTCCCAATAACTTAAGCTTTTGGGAAAGTTAGTTTTCTAACAACTTTTAATATGATATCAGAGCTAAATATGTTTAAGACCAAGTAACCCTAGTTATTGAATTGCAAATGTTTGACCTGTATGATGCATACAACCAACACTTGTGGAAGAATGAAATATATAAAAATATGTTGATCTTTCTCCCAATAGATTAAATTTTAAAAAGAGTTGTTTTCCCAACAACTTTTAACAAACATAACATTTGCTTTTTAGCAAAAAGCTTCTCCATGAAACTTGAGAGAGTTCAAGGGATGGAAATTGCATTAACCTCTAGTGTTTCCGTATTCAAAGCATCAACACCAAGACAAACTGTTTCAGAACCATCCTGCAATACAACACAAATTGAGAGTTTAATCAATTATTAATTACACCTTTTTTTATTCAATTCACAATACCAAATTAACTAATAGATGAAGATTCCATAAAAGCATTTACTACATTCAAAAAAGAATGTTAAATCACTTTCCAAACCCAACCCACAAAGGAGGAACTAAAACATATATGCTTCCTGAAAGAAAAAAAAAGTGCAGGAAAAAAACCTGAATAGTCAGCAAATCTATAGCAAAATGGTGTTCAAACACAAAAATATTAGGATCCTTAACAACAGCTTCTAGTAGAGCCCTCTCGATCTCCCTTCCAGTCATATCAGCAGCATGAACAATTCTATGATGAGAGTGCCCCCCTTCCCTTGCTAGATGCAAGTTTCCATCTTTCCCATGATCAAATGATGCACCCATGGCTATCAATTCCTTAATTCTGTCAGGTCCTTCTGTGCAGACAACCTAGAATAATATAATCAAACCTGAGAAAATGCAAACACTAAGCGAAAGTAGTAATGTGGACAAGTATCCACAAAAAGAACTTCTGATCTAACTTTTGTTTGAAAGAAGATCATGTTCCTACAGTTGATAGGTTGTGTTTGGAAGTGTATTCGAAAATGCTTTTTGAAAACAAAAATGTATTCATTGTTTTTGAAAAATTTACAATTTTGTTTGCCTCAAAAATGTATATTTTACACTTCTCCTAAACAATTTCATATCAGCTTTCAAAAATAAAATAACCAAACAAGTTTTTGAATTCAACTTGTTTTTGAATACAATGAATTGTATCCAAATACAACTACAAACATAACCATAAAGACCAAGCAAGCATTGCTATAGACCAACATTCTCTCCAAAAACCGGAGATTTTCAGGAGGTATAAGCCATTTCAATAGGACCAATACAGGACCAAAGGCACCTCATACTTTTAAAATCCTAAAGCAGTTTAAAATTTTAGTAAATGATATATGAGGAAATGAACTAGTTCTACTACGTACTCTGACTGTCTCCTCATCACACAGATAAGCCCCAGCTACAATGGTGTCTTGCACATGACTCTCCACCGAATCTGAAGGACAGAGCACAGCACTAACACCACCTTGGGCATAGTTTGTGTTGCTCTCATGAGGCTCTGCCTTGGTAATGACAGCAACAGAGCCATGTTTTGCAACTTCAAGGGCATAACGGAGGCCAGCAACTCCACTACCTATTACAACAAAATCGAAATACTTTGTAGAAACATCTTTTGAGAATGTTGAAAAAGCTGCCCTGACGGACCTCCAATTCTTATTATTTGGAGACTGGGAAAAAGAAGAGCTCTGAACCTCCAAGAACCTTGATAAACCAGTGGACCTGAATAATTGCACGTAAGCAGCACAGATTGAGATTTATACGTACAAAAGGAAAAAGAATGAAGATTCAAAAAAAGCTGCTAAATTCGGATATTGAAGAGTGACCTAATGCTACCGAACACCCCTCATATAAAAATGTCATTGTGATGATATGACTAATGATATGTTCATCTAGAAAGTCAGAAGACTCTATCCATATTGTGCAACCAATGAAATATTTTATTTCTATAACTACTCGTAAAATATAGTATATTGTGTGATCAATATGCTAACGTGAACTGTAAAGAACGAATTATTTCCAGGAACCTATTTCCTGTAAAGTATAAAACGGAAATTGCTGTGACGAGTCATCTTCTTGTAGACCTCTCCAAATCATTGCATCCAAAGTTGATCATGCTTAGCTAAAAATCATGAAATCTAGCGGCTCAAGAAAATGTAGTTTCGTGGATTAAATACAAAAGCTATTTAATGGAGCCATGTATGCTAAACCAGATTTGTGATCTCTCTGGTGAAATGACGCTATAATCTCCATCACATGAAGTCTGAAGATGTTAACTAATTCTCAGTTCATTGGACTACCAAATTTCATTCGAAATAAGTTGAAAGTGTTGAAAGCATAATACACACAACCGTCACAACTCACAAGCAAGTTAAAAGCCTAAGAAAATTATGCACGTAAATTTATTCTACTACTGAATCACATACCATGATAGATCTTTCTTTATACATCTATTCAATGTCACACTAGAAGACCAAGAAGCTTGTCTACAACCTCCGCCCTTGCACTTAATCACTCCAAAATGCAGTTTGCTAGTTCCAGCTGGAATGATAGTTGTCATTGCACTCTTTCTGTCAGATAACAAAATTAAAAATTAAAACTCAGTTCAGCATTAGCAAAGAGGAAGACAAGAAATGCACACTCACTTTCAACTAAAAATGTACGTTCTAAATCTGTGTGTGTGGTTTACAATTTACAAGCCACATTCTACTTCAACAAGAAAAAACCCAGAGAAGAAAAAACAGAGATAAAAAAAAGAAAAGAAAAAAAAGGCGGAAAAAAGGTCGTGATAAACTAAAATCAAGAGCCAGAACATAGCAAACAAAGTTATAATATGTTTAAGGGAGATCTTATTTAAGCCCGTGTGAGAAAACTACATAGTTCCATCTCCTTAGAACACTTCAAGAAGCAAAAGCAGCTCAACTACGTGACAATCCCGAGATAAAAAAAATCATTTAGTTCAAAAACGTCCATGTTAATATCTCATTCCAACTACTTTAGACATCCTACCAAATGGCATGTTCACTAATTGACAGGTACACTACTAGAAAGAAGAAGAAATCAAAAATATCTGAAATACCCAGTAATTGGTTCACAATAAAGTTTAGGGGGAAGAAAGCAAAAATGGTATAAGAGGCTCAGACACCAAAGAAACAGCTACCCATATCCCAGCAAAAAACAAAACCACCCATTGGCTCGAACAAACAAAAAAGATAAGAACTTGACACAAGTACCAGAAAAGGGAAGGACAAAAGAGATGGAAATAGATTAGTAGGCAAAATGAACAAGCGTCACGAACAAACAAAACTCAGATTTGAAAACCAATAAAGAAGAACACATACAGGAACGTTTCAAGGCAAAATGAGAGAGCTCTGCTACAAACTACATAAAATAAACATAATCAAAACCAGGTCGTCCTTGCCCTTTAAAAGAACTAACCTACCAATATTGAAATATATAAAAAGAAAAATTAAAAAAAAAAATGATAGATTTCAAAATAAAATTTTGATGTAATATAATAACGATGAGTAATGTAGGTACTAGGGATTGAAAAGAGAGGGAGAAGAGGACAAGGGCATGGAAACCCCTACAATCCGAGGCGCCATACCATTTGCTTCAGAACCATCTCCGAAATTCGCGCCAGCCGTCTTCTTTTTTTTTCACCGAACGTATATTTTTCATGTGATTTAAATCTATAAATTAAAAAATAATGATCATTAATCAAATCACAGCCAGCCAGCCGACTCTTGAACGTATAATTTGGCCTAAAAAAATTATTTCCGTACATATATCAACTGTGTATCTATATGATTTATTTTTCTTAAAAAAATGTATATTATCTATTTTATAAAAATAAAAATATATTAAAAAAATATTACATTATATAATTAAATTAAAATACTATTATCGATAATTTTTCATTTTTAACCCTTGTTAATGGTTATTTATTTTTGACCTTTTTGATTAATGCATGCTGCGTTTCCGAATAAAAAGACAAACAATGCATGCTAAAATTTAAACATGCTTTAAAAATAAACATCATTTCAATACCTGTTTAATAGTATAATTCATGTTCACCAACTAATAGTAACTCAGTTTATTTTAATATGTAAAATTTTAATTTTTGTACCTCACATAGAAATTTTGATGCAATTTGGAGTGTCATGATAATAATTCAAATTTCATAAGCATTTTTTTTTATAAATGAAGACATAAATGATATTTTTTTCCTTTGATTTTATAATATAATTATCAAAACATTACATATCGAGAATGATTTGTTTTATTAAAGAGACGAGCTTTAATTCATAAACATAAGATGTAGTTTAATATGCATATTTTTCCCCATAAAAATATAAAGATATGACATTTTATTATTTCATGTTTGATTCGTGTTAAATTTGAACTTAATTTTACCTTAAAATTTAAATTATGAGACGAAGAATTATACAATGTTATATGTACAATAAAAATCTAATTTCTAATGAACGGAAAAAAACTGTGTCCTCAGATGAATTAAACTTCAAACCCGAGTTTAATTTTGATATTATGTTAGACTTAACTCTATTTTAAAACTTAAGTTTTTAGAAATAGTTGTAATAATATTATCATTTTGATAAATCTTTTAACATCAAATAATACTTATTATAATTAAAATATGTATAGTAACACATATAGAATAATTATTACCATCACAGGCATAATCACTTATTTTGCTAATTTAAAGTGTGTCTAATTGCCATTAAAATATAAAGACTATAATTCGCAGCCCAAAAGAAGGTTTCTTAAAGGAAACAATTTGTAGAACTCGCTATTACTTTGCAAACTTATATTATAAGTAAAATATTTTGTATCGCCGTCCAAGTTGTCCATTAAAATTAAGAGAAGGCGGTCTAAGTCCAAGCCTTGCAGGAAAAGGTTGAATGTGGAAGCATTTACGGAGCATTTTCATTATTCTTTGTGACCCACTAGAGCATAATCTTGAAAAAAATTACTATAGCCACCAAATTATTGAAAAAGTGAAAAAAGGAACCTCAATTTATAAAAGAGCATATGCAACTTATGTATAATCTAACTGAACATAAATTAACATATTTTAATATGTATATGTACATCTATACAATTTAGGTAAATCAATATACAGTATATAATATATTATAATTACATATTTTGTAAATAAATTAACATATTATTTTAAAATTATTAGATTATTTGCATATGTATTGATATTTTAATAACTCAAATTCACTTTTGAATAAGCTCATTGGAGATGGATAATGTAACTTATAGCCTTATATATTAAAAAGAAAAAAAAAGAAAGTGAGTCTTACTATGAGAATTAGAATCAATCTTAAAATCAAGTCACTAGCTTAACAATATATAACTATACTTGGAATAAAAAAATAATAGACAAACTATTACTATATGAAACTTATGAATTCTCTTAAACAACAGGTTTATTAATTACATTAAATACAATATATATATTCAGGTTAATACACAGTATTCTTTATGTTTTATGCTATTAAAATATTTTCTAATATCTTAATTCAAAAATTAATACCCACTTTTATCGAAGTATAATACTAAATAATATGTGTTAAATTTTAAAAATATTATGAGAATTAAAAAAAATATTAATATTAAAATTATATAATTATTGTATCTTTGATTATGTTATCTAAAATAGTGTTTCTTTTAGTCTATATTAAGATTGATAATTTATAAAAATTTAATAAATTTTAAATTTTATTTCAAATATTTTATCACAATTAAAAACCCAAACTTATCCGTGTTCTCAACAAGGAACAAATATTAATTTATTTCTTAAATTCTCATAAATCCTTACAAAATTTGATACATGTTACTTATATTATATACTTTGATAAAAAAAATATTATTTGAAATAACAAAAAAGAATATCATTATTTAAATTAAGAAAATAAAATAAAATAGTTTAATAGTATGATATATAAAAATTATAAATATATTAACGTAATTACCTGCAATGTAGCAAGCACTAAAACGACTATCCTAATTTCACGGAGAACATTATTTATATCATTGTTGACAGAGCATGTATAGCCATCCTATATGCCTATCATTTAGTCATCGGTCATCGGTCATCGGTCATCGGTCATCGGTCATCGGTCATCGGCGGCTCAGTCAGGGTAGTTGATATGATCCATGACACATAATGTAGCCATCCTAAGTTGTTGTTGTCGTTGCTGTTTTTTTGTTACATCAGATTTCATTAATAAATCATAAAATAAATTTGATATTTTTGTAGTATTTATATTTAATTAAAAAATATTTTATATTTTTAGAATAATTTATTAATAATTTTTATATTTAATTTAAAGTATAATTAAAAATTAAAAATTAATTAAATTTTTTAATATATACCATCTATATAGATAAAATTAATGTAAAACTCATCTTTAAATAATTAATCAATCATTCACAAAACGATATATCATTTAATATATATTATCATACAGTCGCGCGATATAAAGCATTCCTTAAATATTATCTTTAATTTTTTAAATAAGAAAAATGTTATTTATTTTAAATTTTAATGTAACATAAATAAAGGTAGCATATTAGTAAATAAAATCAACTTACTAAAATGTATTAATTAAGAAGCTAACAGATTAACTGATCCGACCGCTTCGAATATATATAAATATAATAAATTATTTTAATTATATGATAATAAAAAAATTAAATTAAATAAAAAGATATATTTATGGATAAATAATTTTTAAATATTGATTAAAAATAATTTGTATAAAAATATCAATTTAATTGATATGATGATATATTTATAATGTATAATAATGATATTTAAATAATAATATATAAGCATGCACATTGGCCATTGGTAAAACACCACGTGGCAGGGAGAGTTGAAACCGTCAAGAGAGAAATGCGCGGGATGAAAATTTACAAGTTTTGTCACCGACCTTCGTATTCTTTCATCTTCATTTTCATCTTCATCTTTCCATTTCCATACATTGTTTCAGTCTGTTTTCGTTTGGAGAAACCCTAAACACATCACCGTCATAGCGATAGGGATTGAAAGATGGGAAATTCCTCGCCCAAACCACCACCATCGGTGTTAGTCCCTCCTATATTCGATTTCCCTCCCATTGCTGCCCGTAACAGGTATGCTCTGATCCCTTTCTTCCCTTCTACATTATTCGACTTTGTTTTCTTTCTTTGGATTTTTTTTCTTTGACAGTCATTTTTCTGTCATGCTTTTTAATGTTTAATTATGGTGGTTTGGGAGTATCTCATTTGAATTCAACGATCCTCGCAATGGCTTAGATTTCCTCCGATTTTTGACTGATAATTGGGAGTGATACAGGATGTTGGAGTCATCATATAACTTGTTGTTTGGAAAGCTTGCTTTGAAATGCCTATTGGAGGATTATTTTGAACAAGCAAGGCATTTCAATACAACGATCATGCTTAAGCCAATTGATGACCCTCATGTTGATATGGTTGCAACTGTATCCTAATTTAAAGAATTATATTTTTAATGTTTTCTGATTTATATATCCCATGCATGATTGATTATTTTGAGTTGTTTCATTTACTACTTATTTTGCGAAATAATTTAATTCTGAGGGTTTGTAGTGAGGAGAAATCTTGTTTTCCTTAGTGGTATTAAGATTTCAGGTCCACTTGATCACAAACCAGAGGAGAATATCATTGGAAATGCTTCTCTCCGTTGGCAAAGGTATTCCCAACTTGCTTTTGTCTTGTGTGCTTTTCACATGAATGTTCTGTTGAACAATTTAATTACTTGATGCTTCATTGTTTGAGCAGTGATGTTGATGATCCTCATACATTTTCAGACCTTTATGTATCCAACTCTGATCCGTAAGAGATGTTCTTAAATACAGTTAGCTTTTTTCTTCCTTCTTAAAACCATGATTTTCAATGCAGTATCACATTTCCTGTCTTTTCAGGATTTTACAATGGAGGGCATGTGCTTATTACCCTAGATTTGGATTAGGAGCATTTTGTAGTTCTCCTCTGCTATTGAGAGAAAGGTGCAAAATGAGAAATATTTTATATCATTATCCATAAGATCATGGGCCCACATTAATTGCTTTATGATGAATCTTCATATTATACAGGATATCTTGCAAAGAACACAGTCTTATGGGATTGAGATATGGTTCAAGAAACTTATCTTTTGGAGCGACAGTTATGCCCTTTTCCTGTATGCTATCTGACGTCTGAAGTGACTTTTATGGTCATGCACATTTGTCAATTTCTTTCTATTGAAGTCTTGGGCTAGTACCCACTTGATCTCATTCAAATCTGGTTACTCTGAGTCTGTCATATATCTCTTAGTAAAATCCCTTCTTTCCAATGAATTATTGTCCGCAGTAAAAGTAGATTTTTGTTAAGCTTAACTGTAATTATAGAATACATCTTTACTTTACCTTCCTAGGCATCATTGAAATCTTGTGCTTGTTTCCACTTGATCTGATGCAAATCCGGTTAGTCTGTACTGTATCTTTTATTAAAACCATTCTTTTTGATATATAGTTCTGCAGTTACATTAAATTTTTGTAAAGTTTAATTTTATATTTCCCAATAACTCTTACTTTTACCTGTCTAGGAATTAAAAGAATTATGAGATGAAATGTTTGATTCATTAGAAGTACGTTGGCTACTTTTCCCCTTTAGATTTCCTTTGTTAGACTTAACTGATACTATGGAATTGTTTTGTTTGCTTGCTATTTGACTGCATTTATGGGGCTTAACTTAATGTTTTACATGATTACCATCCTTGCAGCAAAATCTGAGTGCCCAAAAAGTGCATGGTTAGTGAGCAAGGCGGGAAGGCTAACTGCCGGGGTGCAGTATGAGCCAGAATGTACGTTTTAGTTGGTCCTTTGTTCACCGATAAATTAAAGGCTAACTTCTTAAGGCATTATTGAAAGTCCAGAATTTGTTTGCTAAACTGAAGTCTAGAAATGAGATTGTTCGTTTTGCCATTAGTGAAGCCTTTTCTTTATTTTCTTGCTTATGCGTTTATTCTTAAAGTTTGCTAAAGAACTTGAATTTTGATGCTAGTGATGGAGGAATTGGGCAGTCATTAACTCATTTTTCATGCTTCTTGCACACTAGATAAATTGTTTAACATAAAATACCCACGACTTGATGGATATGACGTGTTGTAAATAATGCCGAACAGCCTAAGAGATTTGCACTTTTGTTTGTGTTCACACCATGTGGCATGCCACTGACAAGATGGATGTACTAAAACGAACTAATAAGAGAGGAGATAACTACAACACATGATGACATGAATGCAATGCTTTCAAGAACCACCAAGCTTTTCATTCAAACATGTAATTGGTGTTATCATTGACGCAACAATAATGATATCAATTATTTGTTTCTTGCTTTAGATGGAAACGATGATGGTAATAAATATAGAAACTTAAAGAATTGGAGCTGTGCTGTTGGCTATGGAGTGGGTTCAAGCAGCCCTTTGAGCCCATCATTCAATTTTACCCTTGAGCTTGCTAAAAGTTCTCAGGTTTGTGTCAATTTGGTTCAAATGGTTGACAAATTGGTCACTCAACTGTTCGTAAATTTCATTGTATAATATATACTTCACATATGTTTTGACATTATATTAAATTTAAATATTTAACAAAATATCAATAAAGGAAGGCATTCACGTGTGTGTTTTTTTTTAACTGGTGGATACCAACTTAAATTATTCATTGCTTGGTTTGCACCTGTATAACTTTAAACTCATTCTAGTCAATTTCTAGTATGGTTTTATTCAATTCTTTGGAGATTCATACATCTATTTTAATTTGCAGTTCATTGCTTCATTCTATCAACATGTGGTTGTCCAAAGACGGGTATTTATTTCCGTTTTTCCCTACCCCTTTCCACCTGCTGAAGACATTATCATTTACCTTCATCTATTTTTTTGCTAGTGGTGTTCACATTGGTTCTATTATGGTTCACACAATTTTTTTCTTTCATTTTTAATGTATTTATTCTCCTTTACTTTATTTCAAGATTCGTTGATATCTCTCAAGTTGAATGTGTCTTTTTCAGTAGCTCTGAATAAAACTTTAAATAAACAGGTGAAGAACCCCCTTGAAGAAAATGAAGTAGTTGGAATTACAAACTACATTGATTTTGGCTTCCAACTGGAGACCAGGTAATGCATTTAACCATAATTTCTATATAACCACTCGAATATAAGCTTATGCATGTTATTTTTAAGGATTGATGATGCCATAACATCAGATAAGATGCAAAATTCCACCTTTCAAGTAGCCTCATCTTGGCAAGCTAATAAGAACTTCTTGTTAAAGGTAACCTTGTTTACTTGATATGTTACTAGAAGAATATACTAGTGAACCATACTGTGTCCATCAAACTAATGTTCCCAATATCTGCAGGGAAAGGTCGGTGCTTTTAGCTCTACAATAGCAATGGCATTCAAATCATGGTGGAAACCTTCTTTCACGTTCAACATATCAGGTACCAGTCTAGATTCTAGCTTTCAATCGCTTGTTCTTATGTATGATGCTTGCATGTATGTTTATTTGTGCATACAAATTATTTGCTTGCACACTCTATTTTGAGATTGCAAATTGAGTTGGATAGAAATTTTGCCTATCTTGTTGCATCTGGTTTATGTCAGGAGTTTGCAGTTCTGAATATTATATTAGTAACATTCCAGTCAAAGAAACTACTGCATACCGATGTGGCCATGTTATCCTGTTGCCTTGCAGGTACCAGAGACTATGCTTCTGGAAGCACATCATTTGGATTTGGCATTCACGTGGAGAACATTAGAGAAGCCAGGTTTCTTCAATATGTTTCTCATTGTCTTTACATTGTTATACCCTTGGTGTAAATGTTAGTTACGATATTCTCTTTTCACACATGCTTATGGGATATAACCAAGTTCTAGCAATATGGTCTGAGAGTATTCATTTTTATTCCCGTGCAAAGAACTCGGGTTAATGTGATCTATTTTGGTTCCATGTTTGTTGCTTGCTAGTGGTCTCAAGTTTGTGCAGAGATAATGCTTAAGACTGTTTTGGACTTGTTTGCAGTTATCAAAGAGCTGATCCAAATTATGTAATGCTGACACCAAATAAGGAGCACCTGGCAGAAGGCACGGTTTGGAACAAAAATGAAAAGAAACCAATGTTCCAGTCAGACGTGAATGCTGAAAATTTTGAAAGCATACCGAAGGAGTTAAGACCCTTGGAAAAGATTTTGTAATTTATCAATATTTTTTAAATATGGAATTTGTAATTGAATTTTGGAGAGAGATATGATGGTTATGTTAGGGGATAGCATTCTTAAGGAACCTGCCTAGACTCAAGGACATTTTTGATTCTGTTTTAGACCGGACAAATAAAAGGCTTGGCCTTGTAGGACTGTGGATGGGGATGGTTAAGATTGTTAAATAACAATAGCCCCTTTGTTAATTCTAGCTAGACTTCATTTTCTGCAGTAAGGATAAGGGTGGAGAAAAACTGGATTGAGTTGGTAGCTGTAAAGCAATTGTGGATACAAACACAAACTTTGTACGACTTCTTGGAGCCCCAGTCACGTTCAAGACAGGATCAATGTGTTTGCCAATTCAGCCAGTCTTTGGTAAAAAGGTTAACTTTATCCTTCCTTGCTAGAGAATTTGTTTATGACAAATAAATTAATAAAAAAAAATATTTTGTGATTCTGATTCATGTATTTTATTATTTGTGTTTTTCTTTGCTGACCATTTTTAAACATCCCGGCTCTAATAGGAGTAAATGGCTAATGTCTAATTGGCTATTTAAAGAACAGAATGACTAATGAACAAAAATGGATGGGTGTTTTAATTATTACCTTTTACCTTTTTGAACCAAGATAAGTGTGGAACGGTGGAAGCTAGTTTTTCAGTTATTTTTTTAATAGAAATGCTAAATGTTAAATTAGTATTTCATCTTAATTCAACATCCACTACAAAATAAATTAAATTATATCATTTATTAATTACTATAAGATTTATCTAATTTAATAATATAAAATCTTATTTTTATTAATATTATATAATTAATTTAATTATATTTTATGTAATGAGATCATTTATAAAAATATTTATTTTGTTGTAATTATATACACAGACGATAAATACATAATAAAATATTAATTGACATTAAATTTTAAAAAAATAAGCATGTTTTTACAAATATATCTTCAATAAACTCATTTTTATTAAAAAAATTAACCGTCGGGTTAAATTTATACATAACATATATATTATAAATATAATTACAATAAAATTAATATTTTAAATACCTTTTAAATTATTTTATAATTTATCAACATCAAACGTTAATTAATTCTATATAATTAATAGAAGACGGTTATGTTGCGACAGTTGAGTTATTTTTTTTATTTTTTTCAAAATGGTATGTTGAGTAATTGTGGACTGCTTTCGGAAGAGACTAGAGTTGATCTGTGTATATAAGAAACGAATTCAACGAGTCAATCCTCTCGCAGCAGCTGTCCAAATTCCATGGCTGCATATTCACTCATTTCCGCGGTCTTCTACTCTTCTCCAACTCTCTCTCCATTTTATCACTCCCCAAACAGGAATCTCACTTTCTCACCCTCCAAGTATCTTCCACGCCATGAGCATCGCATTCGGACCTTGCCGATTATCTTTTCCCTCCACCATCGCCAACATCAAAACTCTTGTGCTTCTCATAGTAACATTCTTAGTTCATCGTGCTTCCAGAAACTTCCAGCCGTCAAAACCCCTTTAACCTCTGCTTTGGATTCTCTTCTCCTTTTATGCACTTCTATAGCTATTTCTTTCTCTCTCTTCGTCGCCGAGGTCGACTCTGCCTCGGCCTTTGTGGTCACCCCTCCGAGGAAATTGCAGTCTGATGAGCTCGCTACTGTTCGTCTTTTTCAGGAGAACACGCCGTCTGTTGTTTACATTACCAATCTCGCAGTCAGGTGCAATTGCATTGAATTATGGGTTATAGTTTAAATGCCTTAAGTAGGAACTCCTTATGATTTGGCTGACTTGTTATGTATTAGTGTGTTTTTGAGGTGATAAGTTTTTTGGGTACTAACGGGGTATGAATTTGATGAGGTGTTATAGGCAGGATGCATTTACTCTGGATGTTCTGGAGGTGCCTCAGGGGTCTGGTTCCGGCTTTGTGTGGGATAAACAGGGTCACATCGTCACTAATTACCATGTGATTCGTGGTGCTTCTGATCTGAAGTACGTTTGGCTTTGCTTTTATTGGTTTGAGATCATTATATTGCTATTTCTTTAAATTGTAACTTTATATAGTCCAATTTAATACTTATACTGTTATTTGTTTTTTTTTTGGTTGCGTGCTTTGAATTAAAAATTTTATTTGTGATTCTTCATCATCAAAAAAACTTCCATTTTTTTCCTAAAACAAGAGTTCACGAACAATGTCCATAGGTGGATTCAATTGGCATTTTTGTATCTCCTATTACTTGCTGGCGCTGGTTGAGTTCATCACTTCATCTTATACAGTTGTATGCGGCATGCCAAATAAAGGACAATTTTTTTTATAAAAAAAAGAAAACTAAACAGGTGGTAGTTATTTACAGGGTCACTCTTGCTGATCAGGCAAGTTATGATGCAAAGGTTGTTGGATTTGACCAAGACAAAGATGTTGCAGTTCTGCATGTCGATGCGCCCAAGGACAAGCTGAGGCCCATTCCTATTGGAGTGTCTGGAGATTTGCTTGTTGGTCAAAAAGTTTATGCTATTGGTAATCCTGTAAGTATAAACATGCATTAAAGAAGGAACATGGAGCATGTTGCTAAAGGAACGGTTGAAGTAATATTTGAAATTAAGAACTATGTCAAAGTGAGTGATGAATATGGTCAGCAATTCCAACATTTGTGCTAACTTGTGAAATTATTTCATTAAAAATAAGAGAATGACTTAAATACTGTACCTTCCCTATATTTTCTTCTTAAAATTATGATCCATCTTAATTCTTAGATAAGAGGTTCTCGTTTGATTAAATTGAATTTGACTACGTAGCAGGACTTGGTCATCAATATACAAAGAAGAATGTTCATCATGGTTCATGCATGGTTCATGCATGGTTCAAGTTAACTGACACAGTTTAATGGATGTGATTTTGCAGTTTGGACTTGACCATACACTTACTACTGGTGTGATCAGGTTAAAGTTCAATTAAAATGTTAACGTGGTTTGGCTCTTTGCTTAAGATGTTTTGACTTTGCTGCATTTATAGGTTCACTGAAATATATATATATATTGTTTCTAGTATGGTTGCATTTTTTTGAGAACCTTGTTTTAAGAGACTTCTGAGATGAAAAATCGTAATTGGTAATATTATATACAATTTAATGGAGAAGATGGGATACATTCACACTAGAATCAGTAAATCAGCATATTAATGAAGTGCCAAATGAATTAGTTATTGTTCATTATAATGACTATGTCTTTATATGAATATCTAGTTTCCAACAGCGAAGGCTGGTGTTTTACTGATGCATTCTTCATGCAATTTGCAGCGGGTTACGCAGGGAGATTAGCTCTGCTGCTACTGGCCGTCCAATTCAAGATGTTATACAGACAGATGCTGCCATTAATCCTGGTAATAGTGGAGGGCCCCTTCTGGACAGTACAGGAAATCTCATTGGAATAAATACAGCTATCTATTCTCCGTCTGGTGCCTCATCTGGCGTTGGATTTTCAATTCCAGTTGACACTGTGAGTGGAGTTGTATGAATAAAACAAAGATGCTGAATTCTATTGTTCTTATCAGTCTTCATGCGACTTATTGTTATTATCTTTACTTGTCCAGGTAAGTGGAATTGTAGATCAGTTGGTTAAGTTTGGGAAGGTCACTAGACCAATTTTGGGAATCAAGTTTGCACCTGATCAATCTGTTGAACAGCTAGGGGTTAGTGGAGTTCTTGTCTTGGATGCTCCTGCCAGTGGTCCTGCTGGCAAAGCGGTATTAATCTCCCTTGTCACTTAATTGTTTCCAAATTAGATGATATATGTGTCCATGGAGTAAGGATGGAGTGGGCCTTGGGAATTTAGTACTTTTAAGGTGTGCTTTGGAGTAAGCTTAGTATGCCTTATTTCCTTCTCCTTCCTTTTTAGCAGTAGTAATAATGATGATATAAAAATAATTAATAAGTTACAAACTATTGTTAATTTGCTGGGAAAAATAGTTATAATTTTTTGTTTTTTGCTTGAAGATATGTGTTTTCTTCTTTGATTCAGGTAGAGACCTGATGGATTCTGTTTTACAGGGATTGAAGCCAACCAAACGAGATGCATATGGTAGACTTATATTGGGTGACATTATAACATCAGTGAATGGAAGAAAGGTTACGAATGGCAGTGATCTGTATCGGGCCTTAGATCAATGTGAAGTTGGTGATGAGGTATTAAGCTAATACCCCCCCCCCCCCCCCCCACAAAAAAAAAAAAAAACTCTTGTTTGTGTGTGTGTGTGTGTGTTTTGGATGTTGTTTTAGTGTACTTGGTATGCTAAGTTTAAACTAAAAATTTTGAAGGGTCAGTCAACTATTTGAGTATTGTTTTATTATCACGTGAATCGACTTCTAATTTTACTTAGGTTTAATTCCAATATTGGCCAATAGAAGAGACTCAGAAGAATTATTTTTTCCTGTAACTTTCTATCCTTCAATAATAACTGCAAATTCATTATGATATCTGAACACCATCTCCTCTGAGATTCCAACCTGAGGTCTTTCCCTTTTGTTATTTATAATATTAAAGAAGAGAGTGGTTATGCATTTAGCATTATAAATAAATACATCGAGGAGAATGGGTAGAAATGAAGGCATGACCTTTTTAACTTTACAATGAAGCAGAGGTTCCATTTATCCTCAAGTTTTTCTGCATATGGAAAACTAGAGGACTTCCCACTTTTAGTTGATTTACATTTCTAGTGTAATGATAACCTATTTTTACTCAGGTCATTGTAGAAGTACTGCGTGGTGATCACAAGGAGAAAATCCCCGTAACACTTGAACCAAAGCCCGATGAATCATAATCTTCCATATTGTTTAGTATGTACATGAGTGCAGTGCATATATACAAAGCTTCCTTTATTTTTGTCTACTCGTTATTTTAATTATGAAAGACCTCGTACTTTCATCAAAGAGAGAGAGAGACCCTTGTACATATTTGAGCAGCTGTAACCATATCTGATATCTTGATGACTTTATGCTTGTACTCTCTCTATATGAGACGCTTAACTCTGTACTTATGAGTTCAATAGCATTGCTAAAGCTGGCTTTTTAATGACACGTCATGACATATTAGTGCTGATCTTCTGATTTCAATGTTCATTTGTGTAAATATTCATTGCATTCACTATCGAAACACTTGTCTCTGCTCGAGCATCAAAGGCAATCGGCAAGATTTGTACTTAGAAAGTCGTATCCTTCTCGTCTGTTGGATCAATCATTAAAGACGTATTTTTGTCCCCTTAAACTTCAGATATCTCTTGGGAACTTTCTTGGTGTTGAATCTTGAACTACATTATTTTGACTCGGGTTTTGGTGGTGATTGGTTCAAGGTCACTGAAATCATTGAATTGCCAAAACAGCCAATAC
This sequence comes from Hippophae tibetana, assembly GCA_037013495.1. Classification (NCBI taxonomy): domain Eukaryota; kingdom Viridiplantae; phylum Streptophyta; class Magnoliopsida; order Rosales; family Elaeagnaceae; genus Hippophae; species Hippophae tibetana. The sequence continues at coordinate 4,479,547 of CM072812.1, forward strand.
ACGGTGAAACGTCCCCAATTTCTTTGACTATTTGGATCGGTGAAGATAGAATTCTACTTTTCATTAAAATCACTGGTCTCTAAATCATCCGATCTTATTACTTTCATTTCCAGCTATGCTTCCACATATGTTTCTGAACATATATTTCTTAAATGGTGCAGCGAGAAATCCCAAGTATAAGGTGGTCAATTACAATTCTTCAGCATTGTGTAACCCAAAGCAATCTACACAAACATGGATCAGTGAGTAATCTGGGTACTCAGGTTTGTCCTTTGGCCCAGCCTTGAAATCTGCTTTCTTAGCATTTTTTCCCCATATATCTAGAGATGTCAAACGAGTAGAGCTAATTCGCTTAGGTTTAGCTCACCTTAGGTGAGTTATAATTCAACTCAGTTCATCTAAATTTTATACGAATCAAGCTCGGCTCACATTTAAATGAGTTGGGTTGAGTAGCTCAAGTTGGCTAATTTACCTTCTAAATAAAAAATAAAAAATATTTATGATTTTGTTTAAAAACAAAAATGTTAATATAAATATTACATTTTTATTATATTTTTGTAAAATAAAAATAAAAATAAAAATAATATCTTTTAATTATAATATTTCGTAATGGTATTATTTTACTTATGGAAATGTTATTATTAACAAATGTATTTTCTCAAATGAGCTTGTGAGTTATTCATAAGCTAGGTGAGTTAGCCTCATTTTTATGAAACAATGTGTTATATTAATTAAGTAATAATTATAAAGGTATAAAGTGAATCAATAATCCACTTATAAAAACATGAACTATACCAAATAAAACTATAATCCTCATCTAAAACATCTATCTAAAACCTAATTATGATAAACAAGCTTCCCCATTAAAACTTCTAAGAGGAAACTAAAAATAAAACTTTTTCTTACAAAAAGTATTATCATTCTCACTATCATGAAAAATTTCTTATTCCTCTCGTCCATAACACCCAAACAATAGTTCCTACCCTACAATTCCATAATACCCTTACCTTTGAAGCTTTATTGCTCCTTTCATAAGAATAAAAGGATTCCAAAAATAAAGATTAACAAGATCATGTAATAGCCTACAGTATTCTCATATTGTTATGTAACTTTGATAAAAAAAGATAAACAATTGGAAAATGTAAAAATAAACTATTAATATCTTCTTTGTTGTTACAAAACACACACCAATTAGGAGAAAGCAAAACTTATAGAGCTTTAGTTGGATCCGATCATTTGTGTTCATCTTTTCAAGACTAATTAGTCATTTCAAAAATTTGACCACATAGATATTGAAAAGTTGATTCTTGGAATCATCCACCATAACCTCAAAATAAGATTTATAAGAAAAATATATAGATGGATCTATAGTCCATATCCTTCTATCATTATTATTAACATTTATGCTGATTTTATCCAACTCAGACATTAAACTTGATTTTATTCTCAATCATTCAAATTCCTTTTAAATATGAAATTCAAATCTTTGAGTAAATGCATTCTACTAATAGGAGTATTATTTTCTAAACATAACCTATAAAAGCTTGGATATCTTGTTGAAAGAGAACTGTCTTCCAACCAAAGATCCTCGTAAAAACAAATTTTATCTTCATTTCCAAGTATTTATCTCAAATTGAAAAATAATACTTTTGAGCTTTTACAAATTGACTTCCAAGAAGCACAACATTTTGGTGAGAACCACAACCTACGTCCCAACCATTCTTTTTCAACCCATATCTACTTTTATAACCCTATGCCATGGAGAACCTTCCTCTAAGAAGAACCTCTAAAGTCACTTCCCTAATAAAGCTTTGTTTCTTTTGATGATATTACCAATACTTATCTTACTTTTTTTTCTTCAACCTCTGAACCATCACTCAATTCACTAAGTGATTTTTCCTCTCTTTATTAGTACATTTCCATAAAAAAATTCTCATTATTTTTTCTAATCTTTTTACAACTTCCATAGATATCTTGAAAATTGATAAATAAGTTCAGAGACTAGACAAAACCAAATTTATCAAAGTAAGTCATCCCTCTTTAGAGAAAAAAACACTCTTTCTTCTTGCTAATTTTTTTTTCAAATCTTTCAATAATTGGTAATTAAAACTCTATTATTCTTGTGTTACATCCTAGGGGTAAGCCCAAGTATTTTAAAAACCAAGTTCCAACTTCACAAGCAAAGAAACTTGAACTCATTAAATCTTCTTTGAATAAGTTGAATTAGGCTAAACTTTCATTTGACACCACTACATATATCCCACGAATATAACCTAAAGGATCAAATAATAAATTAAAGAAAATATGTTTGTATATTGGTTAATTTATAAATTTTAAATTTTGTTCACGGTGAAGTAAATAGCATTAGAAACTCACTGGTAGATATTAACTATTAGTCTATTGTAGTGAAATTTGGATGGTTTTTTTTTTCACTCAAAAGTGAAGGAATTATGTCTAGGATTAATAAAAGAAAATCCTGGAAATTAAACATTAGAAAAGTGAATTTTTTTTTGTCATTTATAATAAGAGTGCAAATGATAACAAGCATTGAATCAATGAAACATTATTATTATTACTATGCTTATTTGAGCAAAGGTATCCGAAATAAGGATAAAATTGAAAATAAAATTTCTAATGTTCAAAATGAAGCAAAATTAGAAAATAAAATTTATTTGTTTTAAATGAGGAAAAATGAGAGAAGAAGAGATGATAATATAAAATAAGTGAAAAAAATAGAAAATTTCAAGGTATTCATCCGAGGTGTGAGAGGAATGAGTTTTTTTGTTAGTAAGGGAGTGCATTTCATTCAAAGTTAACAATCAAACAAATCACATAAATAGTGAAAATTCTTTGCTATTATTATTTCTATTAATATCAACCAAACAATATCATCCAATACATATGACAAAAAGGGTAATAAATCGCAATTTGGAACCCTCAAAAATTAAATTAATAAAACATACACCACCAACAACAAATTAATAAAACAAAAACACTAACAAGCCATACAATTGCTTGAACTACTCCCTTTTTTTAACCTAAGTATGAAAAATCTCATAATCATTTTAACATTTGTATATCCAACTAATTACTAAACTATTTAGCGCTTTTAGCTAAATCACCCTCCCTTACACTGATATAATTACAATCTTCCATTCACAATCAGTCGCTTGCTATATTTAGTAATAAAGTCAGCTGCTTTGTTACAACCTGCAAAACTTGGGGCTTGCAAGCTATTTAACGGCTTCTTGGGATCATATTCAACTACTATTCTACGTGAGGCTCCAGCAATTGAATTTAAAATTCTCCGCATCTCTAAATTGCAAGGACTCCTAAATGTTGAACTCGTGCATATTATTTACTCCTAAATGTTGTACTCTTGTCCTTTGCTGTCACTCGCCAGTTGCACCATTTATACCTCTTCTGAACAGAACATCTAATTCAGCCACAACCTATAAATTCCCATTTTCAGCCTTGCAGTGACAATCTCCATTCTACTATCATATGTTTTAGTGTTTTTAGGATGCAAGACTGTAGGAAGTCAATTTAAACCCCAGTGACTCAAAGCACTCTATGACTTGTACATCCCTCGAAATAAGATTCTGGGATTTTAATACTTATTTGTTTCTTCCAGTAGCCACTGTTTTTAATATGATTTTTTTTATATTGATATTAGTGTCTGATTTCTTTCTTTGTGAATAAAACATCCATTTCCTATTATCTTGTTGGGCAGATACTGGAGGGAAATGATTGGAATAGAAGTATGCAAGGAAAGATATATATTAAACTCAACTCTCTTTCAAGAAGAAGAGGTTCTGTGACTACAGTATTCATAACTCAATTAGCTTTATCATCTCATTAATACGACAAAGAGAAACCTCATCTCTGCAACGAATGTGTTGGCCCTTAGAGCTTCCAATGCAGTATGGTGGCCACATCTTTTACCTAACAAAGACACAAAACAAAAACAAAAATTGGAGTAATGAAAATTTCTGAGGAAAAAGGAGCTTTCTTATATTACTTTTGTAGAAAGGGAAGGAACAGTGATGAACTTTCTTATATATTTTATTGAAATCTGTGTAAGGCAAATAATATATATTATTACAGAGTACATCAATGGAAAAAGAAGTTAGACAGCAAAGTAGGACATCACTGATTATGGATGAATATGTTCATACGGAGACAGAAGGAGAAAGGCCAAAGTTCAGTCCCCAGAGTTCAAAGGTTCCATTTACAAAATCATAGTAACCTCCCTTCAGTCCCAGAGTTTTCTTCACCAACCCATCTCTTACATATGGATATGTTAGCAGGTTTCCAAGTGATACATTCACTGCTTCCTGTAATTTTTAAATTTGAAGATATAATTGGTTATTGTTCCAGTAGTAATTTATCTCATTAAACTAAAATGGTATTTGTCAGGAAACTAATACCTTTTCACAATCAGTACACAGCTCTGGAAAAGATGCACTACCATTTTCTGCTTTCACCTTATTCCTTGCAGGTAAACCAATTTTAACCCAGTCTTCTATGAAGTCACTACAATGAGTTGTCAGTGTTAGTAAAATATGTCATCCTTTTTTTCCCCCAGTTATATGTTACTTTCAGTAATATATAGTTCTCTTAACAGTATTATAGTATGTAGTGAGATAAAGTTCTTACGTTGAGACAGCTCCACCATCTGGAAGAGACATAAGCCCCTTGATCCCACCACAAGCACTGTGACCAATCACCACTATGTACTCCACCTGTTCCACAACAATTTTAGCCTCAAAATCAAACCTCATCATCTGAAATCCAATTGTAGAATCATTCATTATCCTATTGTGTTTGCTAAAGAATAAATACTCAAAAAAAGACGTGCAAATAATTAAAAGATGGGATGCTTGGAAAAGTCTCTTGTCACAACTTTGTATTATGATACAATTTGATTGAATATGAGAGTTTGTTTTGTGTTAGTGATATATAAAATTGCTTTAAGATATTGAAATAAGGGCTTACCTTGAGATGCAGAACAGCGTACTCAATGGCGGACCCAGCTCCAGTGTATTTAGTCTATTAACCAAAGTATTTAATTCATGTTAAAACTAAGAACAAACGGGAAAAAAAAAGCTTGTATGGGGGAATAGAAACCTGATCATAGGGTGGAACCATATTAGCAACATTACGGACCACAAAAGCCTCTCCTGGCTGAAAATCCAAAACATGTGATGGGCACACTCGAGAGTCCGAGCATGCAAATACCATAAACTGCATAAACCAAATTCCAAATTAATGCAAACATCTGACAAGTTAATGAACATGAAACCATGGCTCATTAGCTATGTGAAATGATATTGATGGCTGGCTAAAAGAGAATAAACTTTTTCGATTACCTTGGGGCTTTGGCCCTTGGCAAGTTCACCGAACAGAGCTGGATTCTTGCTGTGAAAAGACAGAAAATAAGGCTTTTAATGTATTGTCGTATATTGTATGTGATAATCATATATATGTTTACGTTTGTCAGAGCATAAGGTGAAGAACTAAATAAAATGTGAACACAAAATGAAAAAAATAAAAATAAGAAGAAACAAGAATAGTAAGGTACTAACTCATATTTTTCTTTCTTGAAATGAATGTAGCCAGTCTTGATCCTCTCGACGGGATCAAATCCGGGTTTGCTGTCTGCAGTCTGCAACTCCGTCGTAATCCGAGCTACATTGGAAGCTGCTGCGGTTTTCAAGTCTCCCTTCTCTCTGTTAACCATTGAAGAATACTCGTTATGATTTAAAATTCAAATATATTGACACCTTTTTGCCTGTGTTAGACAAGCCCTTTCAACAGATAAAACGTAGAAAAGAAATTGAAATTAGTACACCATTGGATTTACCTCAGAAGCTTCTGAAGACATGAAATGGCATCCTCGTATGATTTGCTGCCCGTTTGTTCTCTCTACGAATTCATCCAAAACGAATAAAAGAAATCAATCATTAATATGTTGGTAAAAATAATGACAGAATAACAAAATTATCAATTTAATCAATCTAATGTTTTTCTTCCATTGTGTGTTAAAAAATCTTTATGACTACTAATGTTGATTTCAACCCTTCAGGAAATCACCAAATACCTATTGTGAAAAATGAACCTTGTGTTAGCTTCATTTCACAAAATAATTATATTGATCATTTTATTTTAAATTTGTATATTTTAATCACTTTAATGATATTGTTAAATACATTGGCTAAGAGTAAAGCATCAATGTTGTTTATAAGTCTTGTTTATAAGTCTGGATAACCTTTTAACTCACAGGCTAGTTTTTGTGTTCAGAGTTAGGCTTAGATTTCTAAGTTGGTATCAAAGTTAGGCTCTTGATTTCTTCGTATTCTCATCGGTCCTCGTGCCGTAAATTTGGACCGTGTCGTAAATCCAGACTCTAGCCGATGTGGAGGGAGATGTTAAGTCTCACATTAGTTAAGAATAAAACAGTAATATTGCTTATAAGTCTGATCAACCCTATAATTCCACAAGCTAATTTTTGGGTTCAGAGTTAGGCTTGAATTTCTAAGTGATATATTTGTAGACATTATAGTTATTTGAGATTAATTTGAATGATTTTAATAGTTTTATTTTTTATTTTTTGAGACATTTTCTTCTAGTAAGGTTAAATCTAATTGGGTGAGGGGTAACAATAATCACATTTTTTTTTAGAAATTGTTAAATTTAGTTCCACTCATAAATAAAGATTTTAAATTGAATAATTTCATATAATGAAAAGATCTCTATAACTGTTATCTCAAATTTAATTTTTCTTAAGTTTTTTCATAAAAAAGAATTAAAATTGACAAGAATACACTAAAATGTCTAAAATTTTAATAGTAAGATAATAAAGTGTATCAATCTTAAAAAATAATAAAAATAATGTGTTTAATTTATGAAAATAAAATAACTAAATTAGTATGATCACAGGAAGAGGATAAATGGGATTTTTGTTTTTTGTTTTTACAGAGGATTAATGCTTCAAAATCAAGTTTTAATGGAAGTTTATTATAAAAAAAAATTAATAGAAATTGAGACCATAGATTGCGTTATTATGTATCGAGCTTTGAACGTACGTAGAAATCATTCACTTCATAAACAAAGTTCAGTTTGTATATCTTCATATATCACTGTTTTTTTCCACGTACCCCACATACATTATATCAATTTTCGTTTCAAATGAAAAAATCAAAGAAAATAAAGCCTCAAATCATATTTTTAGTAACCATACACGTTTCAATGATGTGGAAAAGAAAGAAAGACAAAAGGGCTTCATGGAAACCAACGACTATAATCAAGCATACGTTTAGATACATATGCATTTCCCAGCGCAACTAAAACATATTTGTAACAAATTTGAGACATACCCAACACGTGGCATAATTAAGGTATGTTTAATTACAAATGTTAATTACTCGAAAGACTACCAAAAAGTAGACTGAATGAAAAAGTTTTACTCATGAGGAGTAAGCAAGTAAATGTGGCCTTAAGGGATTATTATATAATATTATCGCATTTGAAGAATTGGAGTTCAAGTAATAGTGTTGTATGTAATTAAGAAAAGAGTAATATATATAGTAGTACCAAAGAGGTGTTGAATAGAGGAGCTGGTGCTGCAAAAACAGGCTGGTTTCCGATGAGGCTAGGAAAAGAAAGTGAAGATGATGATGAAGAAGAAGAAGAAGAAGAAGAATTAAGGTTTGCAAATACACAAGGTCGTAATGTGGCTTTGGTTAGTGAAGATTGTGAAGCTGGAGATACAGAGGTTAGGCACCACCTATTTAGTGAAGCCGTCATTTTTACACGTGACTTTAGACTTGGTAGGCTTTATATATAGTTATAGACTTATAGTTTATACATCACTTCTAAACCCAGATAATGAAAACGATTTCTCTTTAAACCACAACCTCTCAAACATGTAGATTAGGTATGAATGTTGTGGAATATTTATCTTTCTCCTCCATTTCATGCTCATTTCCACTATAGGAGGATTTGTAGTGAGAGAAGGAAGGCTACGTCACCCTTTTATTTCTTGACAGAAATTTTTTTAAGTATATTATTTATAAAATTATACATTAATTAATTTCTAAAATAAGGTTATTAATTTTCTCAAATTTTAAATATTTAAAAGCTCGTTATAAATTTTATATATTATTTTATTTAATTAAAAAAAACTATAATTGAGAAACATTTTTGATTATTTTTTATTACCCATCTAATTTAGATATCTCTATAATATTAATTTTCTATATATCATTTTTATTTTCTTATTTTCTTATTTTTTTTAAAACAAATTATAATTTGCCGCAAAGTTTATCCCTGCGCGCAATGGCTGCTTGCCACGTTATCTAGTGACCTTGTTCCAGTTGACAGGGGTTTCTGTATCTCTGATGAAGTGGAATTAAAGGTTGATATTGGAGAGACACAATGAGTGGTGGATCAGAGAGATAAGGTTATATCGCTAAAACATGGTTCTTATCCTAGTTTTGATTTTCTTCGTATATTTTGTGGCAGTAAAATAAATGTGGTTATTGTCTATTGGTATTAATCATAGTCGATGCTTTGTGTTCCTCTTATCAAACTCACTGTTTCATTATTTTATTAGTTCATTGTATATGTATAATCTAACCGACCATATTTCTTCTATCTTCAAAAATATTTTTTGCTTCCTAAAATTATATAATCAAAACATACAATAAAATCTAAAACCAAATTCGGATTGCAGATGTTACAAAAAGGATTATAATACTACTTGGTTAATAAAGCTAAAGGATATTTACTACAACTCTCAATTTAGGAGTCATTTTAAGTATTATAAATGATCGAGTTATTCAATTATTTTTATTTTTAATTCATAATAAAATAACATAAATTTATTTTAATAAAAAATATATTTTTATTTATGTTGTAAAAAAAAGAATACTTTAAAACAAAATAATTGAAGAAATCAATATTTGAAGAAATAATCAAAAAAAGAAATAAACGTTACCTTCAATATTTTTTTTTATTAATCTGTATAGGGCATGTACATTGTTTATATAAACAAATATTAATTATTATTCCAACAACCACCATGATTGAATTATATGGTTTACAATTGTTTGGTAGACGTCGTGTATATTAGTAGACGTTTGGCGTTGGTACAGTATTTGTTGAATTCAACACTCTCCCTCAAGTTGGTGCATAGATATCTTTCATGCCCAACTTGACTGAAACTTCTGTGAATACTCGATATGAGACTACTTTAGTAAGTATGTCAGTCAATTGATCTTCTGACTTAATTTTTGATAATTCCAATAAATTTTCTTCTAACTTTTCCTTAATAAAGAATCTGTTAACTTTAAAATGTTTTGTACGATCGTGTTGAACTGGATTATGAGCAATATCACATGCTGCTTTATTGTCACAAAATAACTTAATTGATTTTTTAGCAGGATATCCCAAATCTTTCAAGAGAGATTGTAACCACAATGCCTCATAAAGCCCAAGTGGCATGCCTCTGTATTCAACCTCTACACTTGAACGGGCAACAACATGGTGTTTCTTACTTCTCCATGTTACAAGGTTTTCCCCTACAAAAGTGAAGTAGCCTGATGTAGATCGTCTATCATTTATTGATCCATCCCAATCAACATCAGTATATACTTCTATTCTTTGGAACTCTGAGTTTTTAGTGAACAATACTCCTTTTTCAGAAGCAGACTTTAAATACCTCAAAAATACGAATAACTGCATTCATATGTTGTTCTCCAGGATTATGCATAAATTGGCTGACAATACTTAAAGCATAGGCAAGATCTGGTCTTGTGTGTACCAAATACATCAACCTTCCAACAAGCCTTTGGTATCTTTCTTTATTTGTTGGAACTTGATCAACCTTGATACATAACTTTAATCCTTCCTCTACTGATGTATTAGTTGGTTGACATACCGACATACCAGTTTCTTTTAATAAATCTAAGGCATACTTTCTTTGAGATAAGAAAATTCCTTTTTTTGATCGAGAAACCTCAATCCCAAGAAAATATTTTAAGGAACCAAGGTCTTTCATTTCAAATTCCTTGGACAAATAACTTTGTAGAGCTTTCCTTTCTTCAAGATCATTTCCTGTTACTATCATATCATCAACATATACAATAAGTGTAGTGATATTACCATACATTTTTTTCAGAAATAAAGTATGGTCTGAATTGCTTTGCTTGTAGCCAAATGCCTTCATTGACTTTGTGAACCTGTCAAACCATGCTTTTGGGATTGTTTCAATCCATACAGTGATTTTTTTTAATTTACACACATTTTCATCATGGATTTTGGATTTCTTGATTCCTGGTGGTAAATCCATGTAGACTTCTTCAATTAAATCTCCGTGTAGAAAGGCATGTTTTACATCAAACTGATATAATGGTCAATCTAAATTTGTAACTAGAGATACCAAGATTCGAACAATGTTAATTTTTGCTACAGGTGCAAATGTTTCTGTATAGTCGATCTCATATGTCTGAGTGTATCCTTTTGCCACCAATCTTGCTTTATAGCATTCAATCATACCATCTACTTGATACTTTACTGAAAAATCCATCGACATCCAAAAAATTTCTTTGTTGGTGGACGATCGACAAGTTCCCAAGTTTTATTTATTTCTAAGGATCTTAGTTCTTCATTCATAGCATCTTTCCATTTTTGGTCAACTAAAGCTTTCTGCGCACTATTAGGAATAGATACAACAGTAACTTGTGGAGAAGGAAACTCGTACTCACTTAGTGGTAGTAATGAACTTGCTTGATGATCTTGAAGTTGATAAGGACTTGATTCCATTTCCCTTGATTCTTCTCTATATTGGGAGTTATTACCATCTGAATTCAAGTTATTTTTATTTTCCTCATATATAATTTGTCTTTCTTCATAAGGAAACAATTTATATGTAAGGGTTTTAACTTTAGCATGGTTGTACTCCCCTTGAAATTCAAGTGTAGAAGATAAATACATTGTATCTTCATGAAAAATAACATCCATGGTGGTAATCATTTGTTTTGTAGGAGGATGATAACAACTATACCCTTTTTGTTGTGTGACATATCCCATAAAAACACAATGTATTACTCGTGGATCCAACTTGCTACGTTGTTGTTTATGTAGGTGTACAAATGCCACACACCCAAACACATGAGGAGGTAAATTGGGTACACTTGGTGCAACAATTGTTTCAGTGATGGCTTGTAGTGGTGTTTGGAAGTTAATGGAACTAGAAGGTACCTGATTGATCAAATATGCAGCAGAAGTAAGTGCTTCTCCCCAATAAGATAATGGCATATGAGCTTCGATCAATGAGGCACGGACAACTTCCAATAAGTGTCGATTTTTTCTTTCTACAACTCCATTTTGCTGAGATGTATCAACATAAGTAGTTTGATGACTAATCCCTTCTAATTTAAGATATTCTTAAAGCTCAGAACTTTTATATTCTCCTTCATTGTCACTACGTAGAACTTGAATCTGTGTTTTATACTAAGTACAAACTATTTTATGAAATTTTCTAAATAATATGTTTACCTCACTTTTAGATTTCATTAAACAGACTCAAGTCATTATACTAAAATCATTAATAAATGTAACAAACCAACGTGATCCTCCCAAAGTAGAGACTTTAGAAGGACCTCATACATCAGAATGTATAACCATAAACAAAAATGGGCTTTTATTTAAGGTTACAGAAAATGAGGAATGATGACTTTTTGCTAGTTCATAGACATCACGTTTTAAAGTAGAAAGATCTAAGCTCAAAAATAAACTTGGAAATAATTTCTTTAAATATCCAAAAGAAGCATGACCCAATCTCCTATGCCACATCCATATATTTGATTCATCCTTTTTAGATCTAGTTGCTACCAGTGCATGATTTGTTGAATCCAAGTCCAAATAATACGTGTTTCCTTGCCTAACACCACGACCAATCGTTTGCTTTGTTTGGATGTCCTTGAACACACAAAAGTCAGGCCAAAAAATAACAAAACAAGATAAATCAGTGGTTATTTGAGAAATAGATATAATGTTCTACTCTAAAGAGGGAACAACTAGTACTGAATCTAAATTCAAAGTACTAGTGAGAGACAAAGATCTCTCCCCAATAACTGAGGTTGTGTTAACATTGGCAGTGCAAACAGTTTTGTGTGAAGATGGTTTTGAGATTTGTTTAGAATCGAATGTCATATGATCAGTTTCACCTGAATCAATTATCCATGTATTATTAAAAATAGGAGAATTTTTTTTAAACATCTTACCAACATTTGCTGAGGAGTTTGCAACATGATCCTTTGTTGTTTCAGCAATGGTGGCAGTAGACATCTGTCGTGGATTTTTCTTCCGAGAGTCACGGTTGTGATCCCACCAGTCAGGATATCCCACAAGTTCAAAATATCATTCTTTTGTATGACCTTTTTGATGACAATGGGTACATTTAAATGATGATTTATCAACCACCCTTCGTTCTTACTTATTGAAAAAAGAACGATTTTTAGATATCATGATTGAAGCATCAACGCCTTCAGATTTTTCCTTCAATGAGATTCGACGTACTACCTCTCGTCGAATCAAGGAATAACAATCTTCTAAATCTCTTTTCGCAAAATTTCTCCACGAACCTGCTCAAATTCATCATCTAATCCAACAAGAAAAATATGTACCCTTAGTCTTTCAACAGACTCTTGATATGATATTAGATCATAAGGGTCTTTCATGATCACCTTATCACGATGGTCTAGCTCTTGAAAATTTTCAGTAAACTCTCTATAATATTCTGAAAGTGATTTTCCATTTTGTTTGGAAGTAAATGCTTTTTGGTTTAAGACAAATACTTGTAATTCGTCACTTCCATCATAGAATGCTTTTGCCAAAGCACCCCAAATTTCAAGAGCAGTAGGTATGCGTAAATAATGTTTCATGATTTCTGGACTCATTGACATAAGCAACCATCTCTTCACTTTTTGATTTTCTGCATACCACTTGTTATAATTTTTTGATGTTTTTCTAGTTGTAAATTTTTGTTATAAATATAAGAGAGTTTCTCTCTCTTTGCAATATGCATTTCTATTATTTGAGACCAAACATCATAATTAGTCTCAGTAAGAATAATTTCAGCATTAAAAACACCTTCAAAATGGACAGATTATACAATAACAAGAGTTGATTGCTCCACAGGTAATGAAATTGTGCCCTCTGTCGTGATTTTATGGTAAACTAACTAGAAAATGGTGTAATAATTTCAGAATTGGAAATAAAACTGCAAGAACCAGTATAAAATATTGAATCGATGTTTAAAAAAATGGACTAAATCAAATAAAAATCACAAAACTAGGTAAAATATTGGTTTAAAAACCTTAAAAACTGGACCAAACCGGTTTTAAAAAGCCAAAATAAAAAAAACTGGTTTCAGACCTTTAAAATGGACCGAACCGGCCAAAATTGGAAAAATTGTAAAAATTTGATAAAATCGGGTTCAAACTGAACCGTTTGTTGAACCGAACCAAACCTGAGCCAAACCGAGATGCAGGCTGGCTACATCCGTGAGCCGAACTGAGATGCGTACTGGCTACGTTTACGAGCCGAACCAACCGAGCCACATGACACATCATCGTCTTCAACCTCCAGATGGCCCGTGACGAAACGTGGAGGCACATGAAATGTTTTCTTTCCTTCAGGTGGCGCATGTGGGCGCGTGTTACACTTTTCTTCTACCCTATTTTTACCAAAATGTTCATAATTGTGTTTAGAGTAATCTGGTAAAATTAGGTGGAACAAATACCGCTTCAAAAATGATGTTTGTAATTAATATTTGTACGGGTGTTTGAATGAGATTTTTTTCCTGAGAACAAACATTTCAAAGTAAGAAATCTCTATTTTAGAAAACAAGGGTTTCAAATTTGTATAAAGCAACGACTTGGCTCTGATACTATGAAGAAATCAATATTTGAAGAAATAAATGTTACCTTCAATATATTTTTTTCTTAATCTATATAGGCATGAACATTGTTTATATAGACAAATATTAATTACTATTTCAACAACTACCATTATTGAATTATATGGTTTACAGCTGTTTGGTAGGCGTCGTGCATATTGATAGGTGTTTGGCATCGGTGCAGTATTTGTTGAATGGGTTGCAGTATTTATTGAATTCAATAATAATTAGGTTAATATTCACCTCAATATGATTGGTAATAAGGATCCATACTATGTAGTTTCATAAGGACCTTAACGTCAGCATTAAAAAATGTGTTTTGGAGAATGCAAGATGACGTTGACGTTTGGCTCAAGCTTTATCTACAAGTGATAAGTTTTCTTCAGTCTCACATCGGTTAGGAGTTCGGTAGTAATACTGCTTATAAGCTTGGGCAATTTTAACTCATTAAGATCTTATTGGGTTAAGTTAGGCCTGAGTTTATAACATGGTATCAAAGCTCTGTTCTTGGTCTCTATGTGCTTGGACTCTGGACTTTACCACAGTCTCATTATGACGCTTATGTTCACCTATGTCCGTCGTGTGAAGGGGAAGTTAAGTATCTTTGTCCCACATTGACCAAAAGTAAAGCAATAATGTTGCTTATAAGCTTGAGTAACTCTTAACTTAATAAGATTTTATTGGGTTAAGTTAGGCCTGAGTTTCTAACATGTTATCAGAGTTGGACCTTACTTGATTGGTAACTTATATTTTGTCCTTAACAGTCTTACCGTAACTTTGGAAGACCACCAATGTTTGTGTGGAGGGGGCTGTTAAGTTTCCTTCCGTCTCACATCGGCCAAGAGTTCAACAAGAATAAGAACACCATTAACGTTGTCGTTTTAGTTCTCTTAACGACGTTGTTAATAATATCTGTTTCACATCTCATTATTACTGTGCATTCTTCGTACTCTAATTGACAAAGGCTGTGGTGATATCGTTAAAGTTCATCGATCTCAACCATACATTAAAAAAATCCGCACTTCTTGCTTGTAGCTCTCAATTTTCGCAATGTGTCAACGTATACTTCTTTATCAAATCTTTGCAGCTATATATATATATATATATGCAAACCTTGCTTTGCCATGATCATAATGATTCTTGCTCATAATTTCCACATATATATAACTGGGCAGATCACACGATATAGAAAAGGAGAGAAAGAGAGAGATATGAAGAACTTTGCTAAAGCTGTTCTATTTCCTTTATAAACTACATGCAGAAGTACTTAATGGTACAACTAGCAAGCAAATTATTGCAAATGTCGACATTATTTTGTCATCTTTTAGATGTGCTCGGACTCGGTACCATGTATTATTTTCGTATGTTTTTATTATAAATTTTTGGTTAGTGATGAAGAAAGCTAATTTCTTGTCAATGGAGATAATCAAAAGAGATATAAAATTAGAAGAACGCTAAGGAAAGAGTAATGATATAAAATATTATTTGAATATTTCATGTGTTATTCATTGAAATTACGTTAGCAAATGTAAAAATGTAAAATAAATATGCAAATTATAATTCAAAAGTGAGGATAGAGTTATATATATCTTGAACATAACTTTATAAGTAGTGTTTTCAATCATTTTTAACTAAAAAAATACATGAGCATTGCATATAAATTATAATATGATACATATTTAAATAACTTTAAAATAAATTTATTAACTATATTATAATATGAATTTATATTTACTTAGAGTTTTTATATAATTAACAAACGCTAATTAAATATCTATTGTGTATTGTTACATGTAAGAAAAAATATTAAAAAATGATTAATTAGTATAAACTACTACGTTATCTTCTATATCATTAATTAATAATTCATTATGAATTTGGTTTCTTTCTTTTTTTTAAGTAAACGCTGCTTTGATGTTTCTTCGAGGATATCCGTTAAAGTTGATTAATTTAGCAAAAAAGTGGCACTTCTTGGGTCCTTCTAACAAAATATTAAAAAAAAATATTAAATTATACATAAATTTTCATACATATTTATATTTACATGATATGTTATAAAATAATGAAATTATTTATTAAAAAAAATTATAAGATTTTATAATTAATGTGTGTAAATTTGTGTGTATTAGGTATTTTTTATTTAAATAAATTTAATATCTTGATCCATTAAAAAAATATTTAAGAAAGAAATGTAATTGATGTATTATATTTTGAAATATTATTAATGTACTATATGTTCTATAGAAATAAATAAATTAACCATGTGACATTGACGTATTGTTTAATTCCACGTTTTAATGATATGGATAAACAACTAATTTCATTTTTTTTTTTATTGACTACCATATAACATTAAGTTTGTTATAGTATTAATTATTTTTAACATCAAAGGATAACTTATTTAGTTCGAATCTAATTTGAAATTAGTATTATTTTCATCGACTGTGAAATAATATAAAGAGTGACACTACACATATGCAATTTAATATTATTGGTTCAAGGCTGAAGATTTATAAATAAATAAATAAAAAAGGTTAAAAGATGAAAAGTTTTCAATAAAAAAACTGTAAATGCATTATATTTATTTTAAAAGAGACATTTAGTTTTTGTATTTAGTTTTTATAACAGTTTATTTTTATTGTTATGAAAAGTTAATTGTCCAAGATAAATAACTAATTTTATATTTTTATTTATATTTTATTTTTTCTTCAATTATTTTTATTACATTTTACTTAAGTTATAACAATTTATATTTAATAAAATTAAAAAAATTAAAAATAAAATAAAATAAAATTATCTTTGTTTTTACATGATTTTATAATAAATAAATGACGTATTTTTCAATAAAAAAAATATTGGTATAAAAGCTCTCTATGAACTATGAAACACACGTAGAGGAGAATGACTGAATATAAGAAAATTATATTAAAAATGAAATTGAATATGAATAGAATAATTATTACCATTAATATATTACATTTGATTTGATTAAATAAATTCAAATGATGATAAAATTTTAAATAAAACATTTTCTTGTTTCATAAACAAAGACAAATAAGAAGAAACAAATTAATACAGCAAATAATTAAGTAAAGTAACAAACATAAGAATTAAAGTATTATAATAGCAAGATTTATCCATTTTTATTTCAAAGTTATAGGTGTTGGTGATTCATTGCAGCTGATATATTGCATTAGGAGAACTGCCTAACAAAAGCTTGAGGTGATTTTCATTAAGATCAATACAAGAAATGCGTACGGCTTGAGTTCTTTCAATTCTTCTTCTCCTTTAATTGCTTAACAAGATTATTTTATTGTGAATTTATTTTTCAATAATTGACATAGTATCAAAACAAAAACTCAATCACGGTGATAAAAAGAAACAACAACTATAAAAAATGTAAGTATAAATTCATGTTATCAAATAAACACAACTTATTATGATAAAAAAATAATTATGATATTTAAAAATTCAGGTTTAATTCTGAACCCAAAAATCAACTCAGATCTAATTTTGAATCTAAAAACTAGTTCGTAAGTTAAATGATTACTTAGACTTATAAACAAGAGTGTTAGTTTATTCTTAACCATTATAGTATTTAATAACGGTAATAAAAAATTAATTTTATTTTATTCTCAAAACTAAAAACTAAATAAATATTTAAAATTTGATTACATCTTTAATTGCAAATTAAGCATAATAAAACAAGCAAATAATGTTTCTTCGTTTGTTTGTAAGGTTCGGGATCAAATGTGTTAATTTCCCAGAGCCACTTTATAATTAAAAAATTGGCTCTCTATTAAAAAAATATTGTTAGGTACAATTTCACAATTCAACATTTGATTGCATATGGATCATAAGTCAAGCTCAAGTAAGCAATAATAATAAACAAAAGTATATAAAGTGTCCTTTATATCTATATAGTTAATTATATTTTAGCATAATATTATTAAAATAATTATAATAAATGAATTATTATTACAAAAATACATATTTCTGTGGCAACAATATTGCACTTTAATTTAAACGTACAAGAAAATGATTTTTTTTCTTTCTTTTGAGATTTTGGGCATTGGAAATAAGGTTGTAAATTTTGACACGAAATCAAAACATGATTGAATTATAATCTAAGGAGAGGGGCATTAAGAGTATTTTAAGTTAGTGTTATTCTTCCCCTCATATTCTAAATTATAATTTAGAGAGAGTGGCAATAATAATAAACAAATATTTAGATATTTTTTAATCTCATTTTGATAACACATATCAATTAAAAATAAATAAAATTATTTTTATGATTTTATCATTAAAATGTTATTTTTTTTAATATCAAATAATTAAAATGCGATCAACATGAATCATTAACAATAAAAAAGTAAAATTAATATAAAATTATTTAATAAAAAACTCAACAATAATAAATATTCTAACGTAAGATTATTTAAATATATATTTTTATTTTTTAAAAAATAAACAATTCAATAAAATATTAAAACAAATATTTTATGAATTTTTTTATACTAACTATCATTTTATCATTATTAAATAATAAAGTTTTAATTACATTTTTTTATCGATTATTAAAATAATATTTTTTTATTTTATTTTTAATTGATCATCTTCTGTAAACTGATAGACTATATATTACATTTTGATCACTAAACGCATACTAAAGCCTAATATGATGGATTTAAGTGATATTTTTTCTCTATAATTTAACACTAATTATTTTATAAATTTAAATGTTAAATTATTTATTATTATTATAAATAATTTAATTGATAAAACTTTTTATTATTTCAAATAACACGAACATGATAATTCTATATAAAAAGAAAACCATCTTGGTAAAGCTTCGGCCCTATAAGGCCCTATGGACTAAAGAGAAATGCAGGTCTGGAGTCTTTGGATGAGAAAGCCTAGCACGCAAATACTACATGATTTCCATTATAATTGAGGATTTCACCCTATGTAGAAACCATTATTTTCTTAATATTTTTTAATTAAAAATTATATTTGTTGCGGTTAAAACTAAGTGTTATACGGTGGGTCGAGTTGGTAGTATGGCATACATTTCGACTTGTTCATGTAACTACTCATTTAGTCTTGACTTAAATTTATTTAAGTGTTAAAAATTATTGGAATATAAAATTTTCAAAAAGTTTATGTTTTTGTAAATATAAAAATATAGTCAATAATATTTTTATTTATCTATTATTTTTTTATAAATATTGATTTTGTATATCATGTAACTCAAATACTTATAATTCAATAATTAAAATTATTTAAATTTAAATATAAAATCTCTAATTTCGATAATTATACTAAGTTAAAAGTTATTTAAAAACCAATTATCCCAATAGATTAAACTCCTGAGAAAATAAGGTCAAATAATACTTGTACTCATACATCAAAAAGCCTCTTATAATACAATTGTTATTAATAAGTGATATAAGGACCAACCTCTTTACAACACAACACATTTAATCCAATCCGTACCAACATATTTAATAAATAAGATGACTCATTTATGACCAAATCAATTAACCTCAATCCAATTTCGTTTAAAAGCCCCGAGTTTAGATAAGGTTTGCAAGTTACGTATAAAATTGACTTCTATACTTAAAATTATAGATAAATAAATTACAATATTTTGCTAGATATTTTGGTAAAACCATAATATGGATATTGAAATGAGATAAAAATTATTTTTATCAAAAATATTGATAAATATCAGACAAAATATCATGATATAAATTTCGATGACATCAAATATCTATTTAAATTTTGTTAATAATGATAAATTATTTATTTAATTGTTTTTTTAGTTATGAGCATTAATACTAATAGTTATGATGATTCAAATGACACTTTATACATTACTCATTTGAGTGTAGAATTATACGGCTTTCAAAATACATCATATTGACATTTATTTTATAATATAATATCCTTGATATTATAAGAATTATATCAATCCAAAATTTCGTTTATAGTCATTGTTGGAGGTGATCATTAAACTTATATATTGATATGTTAATAATTACAAAGAAAATCATTAATACTTAATGTTTACATGAATCGAGGGAGTGAAACAATATTAAGCATTTATGTATGTTTTTATTACATATAACTTAATATATTTGAAGTTATATTAAATAAATATTCACGTTTTATATATATATATATATATATATATATATATATAATATTTGTTTAAATAATAAAATTGATTAAATGAATACATTATTATTTATATTAATTTAATATTTATTAAAAATTTATAAAATATTTCAAAATTTTCACATAAAAATTTATAATATTTTTAAATATTCATTAATATCAATAACATTTTTACAAAATTAAATTCTCTATATTTTCATATATTTATACGTGCTTAAAAACATCATGTAATTTGGATTAATCTCAAAGCAAATACTAAACTAATTCAAAAGGCATTGAAAATAGTTCAATTTTGGTGGCAGCAGAATTGCAGGGTATTTTATATGCTTGTCAACTAGCTATTGAAAGGCAATTGGGAAATGTATCAAAATAATTAACACTTTTTTTATAATTCTTAAGTATCAAAATAATAATAATTATTAATATAAATATAAATATTTAATTTTTCCGTAACAATTTGATTGTGGAAGGTACGTCTCTTAACAGATCATCATAAAGCAGGTGGGAAAGTCCTGCCCATGGTGTTCACATTAGCAAAGAAACCAAGTAGGCCTTGCCTGTACGGAAGGAACGACGTTCGTCTCTTATAATCTCCCTCTTTCAAATTTCTATTCCTCCCATAAAATGCCCCATGAGCCGCCCCGAACTTCTCTTTAGTTCCTTTTCCTGAATCCTTTGAGCTTTTCTTTCCCTTATCCATATCCAATTTCTCAATCTTCTCTTCCATTTTCTTAGAACTCGAAGACAAAGGGGTCAAGAACACAAGCGACTTACTACCATCACTGTTACTCCGTTTAATCAAGTCCTTCAAGTACCTCCAACGCTTAGACGAACTAGACCCAGTTGAATTGCTCTTCTTACACCTTGACGACGTCATTTCAGTAACGGTGCTTTTTGGGGTCCAAACGCAATATGTTCCATCTGGAATTCCCTCAAGTTCTTCAGCCTCCGATGACGAACATGACGGCCGTCTGGCACCACCGTCATTGTTATCTTCACGAGTACTACTCTGTAATTGATCATCTAACAGAAGATCACGATTGAATACAGGGAAAACAGGGCCGATCTTAGCTCCATTGAAGACGCTGCAGATATCATCGCCAGTACGATAAAGCGAAACGAATTCGAACTCGTCGGAAGATGATGGGTATTCTTCTTCTGAAATATCCAAGTCCAATTTATCGTTCTCTTGACAAACGTTGGAGGCAATTTGAGCGAGTTTGTCGGAAGAGTAACAATTGAAACTTGGACAATAAACTTCTGAAGAAATTTCAGCATTTTGATCCTGCATTTTGATTCTGATCGGAGCTATTATCTAAATTATGGAGAAATCAAAGAGAGAAAGAGAAGCGATTGTTTATGGGTTTTTTTTTTTTTGGTGATGTTTCGGATTCGATTGTGGTGTGAATTATATACTACGAGACCTTTTTTTTTCTATTATTATTATTGTTTTTTTTAGTAACGGAGACTTTTGAGTTCTTGAAGAGGAAGGAAAGTTAGTAACGCGCGAGTCGCTGTGTTGAGCGCGTGATCTTCTAGATAAAATGTATAAAGTTGGGTAGTAGAATAATAGTTGATGCCTTGTAATAAGTCTCTTGTTATAACTAATTTCATGGCATTATCATAATGAGTAGTTCAATGTTACATTTTATAGAGTATTTTTTATTAGATGTTATGAAAAAGATTTATTATTATATTAAATTAATTTTTTTTAATTAATAAAAAAAATTATTTTATTTTTTAATTGAAATAGAACGAGGAAGAGATAATAATAAATAATTAGCACATGTCACTCTTTTAATATTAGGGCGTCATGTAAATGTGTTTGTAGAGACCTTTTCTGAATTTCGAAAAGTCATTTTTCAAAGTAGCAAATTTTATTGCAGTGAAAGTAACAGAGCTCTAACTAGGCATTAAAATAACATAGTTTAAATCTTGTTAGTATATAAATGTATAATATATTATTTTTTAAAGTTAAAAAATCTCATGAAGTATAGTGGCATAAAGATAAAGTTACTAGTTTTTTTTTATTACTTTGAGCATATATATATATTAATAGTAGTATTCAAAGCTTATAGCTTGATTTGGTGTTTACATAGTTGTTGAGCATTGATGACTTTAATGCATTTAAATGTTTATACAAAATCAAACAATATAATGTTAATACAAATAATCAATATTTGATAATAAAAAAATTATTATTATTATTAATAAAATATACTATACTATTAAAATAATTAATAGCAATTATTAAATTATTCAAATTCAGAATTTTAATACGTGGAGATTATGTTAATAATTATAATTATTTTATATCAATTTTATTAATAATTATAAATTATAAATTAGTAGTAATTTTTTCACAATTTAAAGACAGCTTTTTTTAATGTCACTGTTGTCAAATTTTCATCTGGTCAGTAATCCTCTAGAAAATTTATAAAGATAATTTGATGGAAAATTATCCTAATAGAATAAGTTAAGAGATTATATTTTTTGCCCTCGTTATATTACAATAATTAGTAGCAACTATTAAATTCTTCAAATTCAGGATGTCAAAATGGAGAATAACAACTCCTACATTCAGAATGTCAAAAGCATGGATATAATTATTTTATATGAATTTTAATTACATTTAATTAATAACTATAAATTATAAGTAAGTAGCTTTTTTTACAATTTAACCATATTTTTTTATTTTTTTAACTATTTAGTACATATTTTTAAGTAAAAATATATATAAAATAAGAATAAATAAAATTTTTAAAGTAAGGATAAGTTAAGTTAATGAAAAATACGTCAAAAATCAATCAAAAACATGCCTTAAATCGTATTTGAATGGATAAATAAATCCAACTAAATTATGATTTAAATATAAATAAAATAAAAGTTATGTGATTTTATTCAACTTAATAAAACTAAAACAAAAAATAAATAATACAAGCAAGATCCTTAACTATGATTCTGAAATTTCCAAATATAACAACAATTTAACTATGTAAAAATATTAGATATAATTTTAATTTTTTTAAACCACAAATTTTATAAATTTAAAATATAAAATGTATAATTAAGCATACTGGAATCCACAAATTCTTGAACTTATACGGAAAATTCCCACCTCATTCCCACAAAATATTTAGCATGAAGATGGAACGTTACCCATACTCTCTTACCATGCCCTACTCTATTGATAGCACTACTCAATATCCTATCAGAAAGAGATTTTTCTCTTAAGATAAAATAATAATTTAATTTATTTATCTAATTTTTTTTTAAATCACAACCATTTATTGATTATTAAAAAAATAACAACCAATATTGATAAAAATATATATTTTAAATGAAAACATATTATATAAAAGAATGCATAAGGAGTGATCTCAGCCTTCCTTCTTAAAAGCAAATATAGATATAAAATAAAATAATATAGAAATGGTTTAACGTACAGAAAGAACATGTAGATTGAATTTCTAGAAGGATATCTGCCAAAACAGCACAGCCACGACGTAATAATAACGCTTATATAAACAATAATAAATAATAGGATTTTGAGTTTTTAACTATTTAGTTTATATAATATAGTTTTGAATTTTTTTATCTAAATTTTTTTATTATTATAATTTTAAAATATAATTAATTAAATTTAAAAATTTAAAAATTAAGGTTTTTTTTATAGTAAGTTTTTAACATCCACATTTTTAAGTCTCAAATCTAAGATTTACATCTTATAATAAATAAATAAAATTGGATTTTTTTTATTAATAAAATATATAATTTTTATTTTAATTCTAAAAAATTCTTAATTTTTTAAAATTTTAATTTAATTGATTATAATTAATAGAGATCACCTAAAATATTACAAAATTAAACTATATAAATAATATAATTATATGTTTAAAATGAGGAGATATTAAATAATAAATAAAAGATAGCTTGAAGTCCATGCGTTGTACAGAGTAAAT
Organism: Hippophae tibetana; assembly: GCA_037013495.1. Lineage (NCBI taxonomy): Eukaryota > Viridiplantae > Streptophyta > Magnoliopsida > Rosales > Elaeagnaceae > Hippophae > Hippophae tibetana. Next base: position 4,503,655 of record CM072812.1, read on the forward strand.
TTGAGTATAATATGCATTTGAATGATAAAGAATAGACTAATTAAATAAGAGGCCTACCGACCAGAATCGCAATTTGAGTAGTATTAATTTTTAATATCCCTTTTGTTTGTTCCTCTAATTAATGCATGTTTCCATTTAATATATTAATTACATGCACTTAATTGCTTAATTAATAAGGATCTTTCTATTTCTTGTTGTCATTCGAGTTTCTAGAGTTTGACCGACCTCCAACTTTCAAGGTTAATTTAATTGAGTTGTACATATCATATGATATATACTATATACATAATCGTACGTAGTATTAAAAAAAATCTATATATCATAAATTTTTAATAAAGGACTTATATATTGTGAGATGTGTTTCGTTATATGCTAGACGAAAAATAAGTATTTTTTTAATTTAATATTTAGATTTTAAAATTTAAAATTTAAAATTTAAATTTATAAAAAAATATAATTATTATCTTCTAAAACAATATTCCCAACATACAAGTCATATCTATGTATCTATCTAAATTACAAAGTAGCATAAATTATGGTACAAACTAGCACTTTATTTTAAGATTACTATAATTTATGATATATAAACTGGACAAATGCTCTACTACATACGCCATTAAAGCTTATAATGATTAAAATAGTTCATTCGATTAAATTTAAGATGTTATTTAACTTATTTATTTTTAATCTATATCATTTAATTATTTTAATTATTAAAATTGTGTAATTTAATTCTTTTGATTTTTAAAAATATGTTAATTAATGATAAATTTTAATATTTTTTATTAATTATGTGGCAAAAATAAAAGAAAAATAACAAATTATTTATCTACTTTTCTATCTCAAAAATTAACACAGATGAAAATAAGTGATCAAACTATCCTTTTAAATAATAAATCCTATTAAGTATTAAAAATATTATATTATTATTATATTTATAAATATTAAAATAAATGTAAAAGTTGGGTTCAATATATCCTTTCATTGCTTTTTTTAATTTTCTCCCAAATAATTTCCCAGTGGTGTTAGAAAGAAAATTGAGCTTTCTTCTAGAATCAACCCACTTTTCTATGGAGAAAAATTAGTAGAACCTAATTTATTTATCTTTATATATCGTCGTTTCATTTTTGACTTTTAGAACAAATAAATACACACACAGACATACCTGATATTTTTACACATATATAATATTACAAGCTATATATATATATGATCAATAATTACTCTAAATTTGATATAATGAGATGATATTAGGACTTAAATTTCAAATATAACAAATATATATATATATATATACACACTGGTACGATACCAATACAATAGGTAGCAAAGATTGGGTTTGAACGTTTGGTTTAACTAAATATTTGATATCATTATTGAGTTTTAGAAAGAATTGAATTTCAAATTATCCTTAATAATTAATATCATTTTTTTTCTTTTTTTAATAGAAGGGATGGATAAGCGATGAAATAGATTTATTTTTATTTTTTATTTTAATAAAAATTTAAAAAAACGATATTATCAGTTGATATTAATTTATATTAACAAAATATATAATATATTACATATAATTTTTTTTATTTTTTCTATAATTTAACCAAACAAGTGTGTTAGATAAAGGAAAATTTTGTGCAACCATACATTTAATGTTCCTTTTTTGAAAATAATTAGAATTCTAACGACTAGTTTAGTAATAACTAGTTTCTTCCTTTTAATGTATAAATATAACATTAGACATTAAGCCAAAATCAATTCAATAATTCTCTCTTAAAAATTCAGAGAAAATCAACATGGTATCAGAGCATATTTGATCTTGCTCCAAATCAATCCCGCAAACAAGAACTGTATCAGTTCAAGAAATTTAAAAAATATCGCAACATATAAAGAGACTTACATGTGTGTTGCTAAATGATAAAAATTACTATCTTTGGGCACATCAAGTGACTTTTGGTCTAATCGACAGAGACAAATTTGAGCATGTCACTGGTGAGAAATCAAAATCAAAAGTCGAAGATCCAACACACCCAACAGTCGAAGAAAAAAAGGAAATTTCAAAATAGAGAAAAAATGTCAATCTAGTCATAAGTTGGTTACTAGCAACCATAGAATCTTACATCTCTGATCTCATGACATATCTAGATACAGTTCGAGATATGTGAGTTAAAGTCGAGACGATGTTCGAAAAAAAGAAAAATTATTTCCTCATTTATCAACTTCACCAAGAATTTCAAGAGTTACATTTTTTTTGTTGTAACTTCAACAGTTACAACAACAACAAAATTCAAGTATGTGAAAAAAAAAATATAAGACCAATATTACATTATATAAATAATAATGAATATTTATATAATTATATGTGGTGTAACACAGAATAATTAAATTGTATACGAGATAAAATGTACTAATTCTTAATAAAATAATAAGAAAATTAAACTAGTAAAATTTAAGAAAATAATAAAATTATACATTTAAATATTACAATCATAAAAATAACATCCTCCGTGTCAAGGTTACATATTTTTACTATAAAAAATCTAATTCATCATTTCACATTAAACATCGTTCAAATTGAATTACAATCATCTAAATTCGTTCAATGTTGATTTCATCAAATTAAAATTGTTCAATATTATTAGGGTGCTATTTTTGTTATTATATATCAATTTTAGATGTTATTTGATGTAATTTTTTAAAAATTTATAAAAAAAATATTAAATATTTATCACTCTATTATAGTCCAGTTAGTAAAAATTGTATAATAATACAGTAATAGTAAAAAATATAAAAAATAATATTTAAATAATAAACTTAAAATGGAGTATTATTGTGTATTTTTGTAAAATAAAGAAACACATTTATAAATATAACAAAGAAAAAGTCTTTATAAAAAAATTAGATGCGATTCTGTACATGATTAAAATTACGTTATTGATATATAAATAATAACATAAAATACTAAATTAATTCGAAAAGATAAGATAGTAAATTAAAATTTTATTAAAATTTATGATAAAAAAATATCATTTATCCTAGTCATTTTTTTAAAACAAGAGCATACAATTAAAACTATTATAAAAATAAGTATTAAGTATTTTTTAAAAATTACAAATAATACTCTCCAACACCTTTAAAACATTTCGATACATTTGAATGCAAAAAGGTTGATCACCGTGTATTTTTGTCCACTAATATGAATTATTGTCCACCTCATTTTCTTGGGGAGAAGAACTCATGAATCAGGGTATTGTTATCCTATGCTCCGATTCATTTTATCAAACACGTGTGTAAGAAAAAGAAAACTTTTGTGTAACACATACATCTAACTTATGGGACCTTTCTAAGCGCCAGCTTATAGACCTCATATGAAGGGAGCCAAAAAAACAACAAAAAATCAGATAAAATAAATAATAAGGAAAACAATGGTGCATCAGGATCACCATAGCATTGATCACATGAGTCCAAATATACATATATATTCCTTCCTGAATCTTAGTAACATCAGCTTTACATGTTGGTCTATGCACTAGCTATACATGACTACTAATCTACACAAACAAACAAAAAAAATGACACACACCCAGTCTGCTCATACATATCTCAAACCTATGCTTAAAATGCGCTCACAACAAGTAGAAACAAATAAAATGAAATAAATCTAATCACACGAGCTCATTGGCTTGATTTTTTCTTCAGGATTCTCTCTGTAGTTTCTCTCTCAGCTGCAACATTCTTCCCCTAACTCGCAGGGGTAGTTCACTAGAGTTCTCTGTTTGGGACTCTTCTAACCGACGTTGTTGTATCATATCGTGGTACATTGGTCGAAACCGTGTTTGAAAAGCCCTGTATGTAAAATAAGGTAGCAAGGTGCAAATAACAACAAAGAGAGTGACCAGCCAATAGAGCATACTCGGAGCACAAGCTTCTACAAGAACCTTGAATGCTGTAGTTGAAAAGATTGGTGTAATGGAACCATAGATTACCAAGAATATGTACCACAAAGCAATGCTACCCCAGATGAAGAAATGTTGGATCCAAGTGAAGTAGTTAATTGAAAGTGCCATTTGGCAATTTACAGCCCACACTACGCATGTATATAGTGTCACCCCGAGGATTTCAAAGTCAACTACTTGACCATCTTGCCGGAATGCCTGCTCAATCATCGAGTTCGTGGTCAAGAAGAAGATAATTATAGAGCTGATAACTCCATTCGCCATCCAACCCAATATCCGGAACCAACTGAAGAGGATGTTCTGCACTCCTTCTTGGTATAAAATTGGGTACTGTTAAGTAGAATAGACAAGGAAAACACAGAAATTGCTTTAGCTTCTTTAGTCTTAGCCAAGATATGAAGGAACAAAATAAGGACAAGCAATATCGATAAGAGAAAAGTTGAATCGAAGAAGTCCTCTAAAATAGGTAAACTGTTCGTTTAGTCCCTTACATATAAACAGGTTTTCTGGGTTCCTTTAGTTTGGAAAAAAAGTACTTTGGTAAGAACATTTTGTACAGTAGGTATTAAAAGGCCACCAAAAAAGTTACAAAAATGCCACTACTTTGGTACCTGATTATGGAACCGGATTCCACAGTTTGACAAATGTAATAAAATTCATCATAATTCAGATTTATTATCTCTTATAAGGATGTTAATCATGTACCTTGAGGCAGAGTCGTGCAGAGACATCCTGATCGAAAATACCAAGAGCGATCACAGGAAGCGAAGTAAAGAAGACATTGTAGCATGACATGTACCAATCATTATAAGCAGGTTGACCAGAAAAGGAAGCATATGCCTCAAACCAAAATAGAGTAAACCCAAATGCTATGTTCTTGTAGAAGAAGTAGCATATCTGCACAAAAGAAATCAACAAGAGATTAATGTACCGATCAAAAGAAATCAACAAGAAGTAGCATATGCCTCCAGAACCAGACACAACAGTCAACAGAACCTTTTGTCTAAAAGTTTCATTGTATTGTTAAGAAAAAAGATCAATGTATGCATCGAAAAGCTTGCAAGAGAACAAAAGAAGGGAGAGGGGACCACTGGTGCTGAAGTTAAGATTCGAGGCTGACTTTTTAGTAAGCAAACTTGCAACAATATTTTTACCCTATCTTCCAAGAATATACACTTAAAGCCAAAGATGGTAAAGAGATTGTAAACACATAAGACTGTTTACTTCATCAAGCAACTGATAATATAGCCTTTTCACTTCATTAATAAATTAAACATTTTTTATGGAACCATATTAAATGTGGTATCATAAGTTTACCATCATCGATATACGCCTGTAACACCAATGGCCATGAACCAGCAAGAGACGTTCCAAAAACCGGAATTGAGCAACTGCAAAATCACTTGCCATCACTGCCTGCAATCAAAAGATCTATTGGAATAAACTCAAGATAAAACTTCCATACATGATAGAAGGAGAGAAGAGGAGAGAAAGAAGGGGGAGGGGGGAGGGGGAGGAGACTTTATAATCACCTGCATCCCTTCAAAACCACTAATTCCAACTCCAATATCAGCCTCTTGAAGCATACCAACATCATTAGCCCCATCACCAATTGAGAGTGTCGTTTTACCAGTTCCTTGTTTGACCAGTCTTGTGACCTGCATTTCTCCATAGCTCTATCAATTGTTCTATTCTTGGTAACAACACGCTAGTCATGTATCAAAAATTCCGATTAATATCACAAATTAGAATTAGCTAGTGAGCATGGCCATGAAACTTACAAGGGCTTTTTGCTTGGGTGTGGAGCGGCAGCATATAACGGAAGCACAATTAATAGCAAGTTCAAAAAATGACTTCTCAACATCCTTGTTAAGGGAATATTCCAGAGACTTTCCATCAATTATTAAACCAAATACCACACAATTCTTCTTTCCAGAGCAGGAACTTTCTTTAGCTGACTGAATTTGTACAGTCCCTTCTCTAATTTGTCTCTTTATGCTTTCCAGAGAAGCCTAAAACAATCAACAAGTCAGGAATCATCAGAAGAATATTTGCTGCCAAATATATTAGAATACTCTCTACCTTCAAAACTGCTTCTTTATCTCCTTGTTTCTCCAATGCAATAATATCCGGAGAATCAAGAGTGATGATGATCTGCTTCATATCTTGTCTAAGCAAACTACAAGCATACCTGTTATGTAAAATGAACAATTGTTAAGAGAACTATGCAGTATCAAGAAGAAGTAACTCGTAGTTAGTAATTGCTACCAGACCCTATATTAATTGCAGTTTCCATCTTATCCCCAGTTAAGACCCATATCTTAATCCCAGATTGGAAAAGCTTGTTGATACACTCTGGAACCTGTACTCCAGAAAACAGAAGATAGAACTTATTCGTCAAAAAGAACAAGGAATCCTTTGTTTATATCGCACAATCAAGAAATAAAACACAAGACAAGACGTGTATATTGAAATGGCCTGTTACTTTTGTTTTTATGATCCAAATGTATGAAACACTACTGAAGTTTTTGATGTCGAGAAGTGTATTAAATTTTATTGCACAAATCATCTAGGTAAGTTTTTTGAAATCAATATGTACCCCTTTTTGAAGTTTGTCCTCAACAGCTGTAGCACCGAGAAGAATTAAATTCCTTTCTATCTTATCAGCAGCTGCATCCACCAATGCATCTCTGTCTTCTGTTACAGAAGTTTTGGCCTTCAAAAACTCCTCTTCCCAAATTTTATATTCTTCTTCACCAAGCTCACGATATGTAACAACTAAGGTCCTCAGACCTGCTTCAGCATATTTGTTGATGTGATCTTTGGTCTCGGCCTCAAAAACTCTGCCACCTTCTGCAAGCCTTCCAAACATGATGCTGAACATGTGCTTTTAAGTTAATTATTTCACCATGAAAAGACAGAAGTTGCAACTTCATATGATTAAACATAAAGAAAGAACATAGAATCTTAACCTGTCGGCACCCTTACAAAGGAGTAACAATTGATTTTCCTCATTTCTCACGATTACTGACATCCTTTTGCGAGAACTACTGAATTCCAAGACATGGAGAAGCTCATATACTCTGGGACAAATAGATTGAGTAGTTTGAGTATGCAAATACAAATCATAAATTATATACAGAATATGTAAACGTATGTCATACGCTCAAACACCCTTTAAATCATACTAAAGTTTGTGTTTGCAGCTATAAAATCTATCCTACTCATACAATGTGACAAAATAAAGAAGGGAGAAACAAAGATCCAAAAGCACCAATAGTTTCCATGCACCTTGGGATATATAAATAATATGCAGTAAACGGATACACTTCCAAAAACTACTATTTTGTGTCTAGAGGATGATCTATTCATGCATTTATTCTTATAAAATGCTTCCTTCATCTTTTCTTCTCCTCTCTAGATCTTTAATCAAGTGCTAATATTGATATACCATTATAGCTCAATATTTTATAGAACACCTACAGACTTCTCAGCAAGATAATATTTGATCAGGTCAAAGATCATAATAAGCAGATATAGAACCATAAGTTTATCAATCATATTGATAAAGTCAAGAACCATTAGCCAAGTAAGTAACATTTGAAGACAAAGCATGTAATCACTAACAACTTGTTTTGTTAAATTATTCCTTTTAAACTATACCTATTCATGGTACAGAGGTTGACAAGGTGAACTTTTGAAGCTCTTTAAAAGATACAGAGGAAAAAGATTAGTTATTATTAAACTTGCATAAACACCCTCAAACAAATTTTCCCATCCACAAATGCTAAGATTTCAAAAATATACCTAGCATGGCTAGATTAAGAAATCAGATATAGCACTATAGCTAACTGCCATAGACACGCAGATGAGAACACAGCCAGTAAAGCTCCAAATTGTGAAATCACAAGGTCACAGAAAAATCTCACCTATCAACCTTTTTACCAGTCTTATAATCCAACTCATGCAAAGATATGTTTGTTTGTGTCCTCTCGAAAAACTCAAATCCAAGCTCCCTGGCTGCTACGACAAAAGCTGCTTCATCTGGGGACTCAGCTTCATAAGAAATTTCTCCTGACTCTTTTACATCCGGAATGGCTGTATGACATGATGCTAGAACCCGGAAGAACTTTTGTATGGCATCAGAATGAGGTTCATTAACCCAATTTCCATTCATGATGCGTTCATCTCTAAAGTTAAAACCCTTAACAGACTTTTCCGAGCCTAGACCATTACTACTATGACCTTCTACATCAGTTAGTGTATCATCAGTTTCAGGGAGTCCTTCCCTTCTCCTTCTTGCCACTGCCATTTCTACTTCAGTCATACCATGACCATATGCAGTGCCAGCAATAGAACATTTAATAAACTCCATAGAGTTACATGTCAATGTACCAGTTTTGTCAGAAAGTATGGTTTCAACCTGACCAAGTTCCTCATTTAAATTAGATGTACGTGCACGAGCTGGCTTATTGGTTTCTTCATGGTACATGTCCTGATCGCTGTTAATGAAAATACTCTGAAGAACCTTCACAATCTCAATAGAAACATAAAGTGATATAGGTATCAAATATCCATACAACATCAGGGCTGTCAGGAAATGCAACAAAGCAGCAAGTGCTGCTCTTTTGGGGTCATAGAACACAGCAGAGTCATCAGGCCGAAGATACCACCTTTTAAGTTTCAAACCATCAAGGTCTCTTTTAGTTTCAATCCAGAAAAAGACTGATCCAATAAAAGATATCAAAATCAGAGAACTGAATAGAATGTAAATTATCTTATCCATTTTTCTCTCAATTCTACTTCTCTTGGAAGGAGGATCTGTTGAATTCTGCATAACTTTGGTATCATGCCCAGTGAAAATAACAACACCAAATATATATTCAGAGTTTTTAAGCTTGGAATCCCTTAAGAGAATCTGTTGTAAGGAAAGAGGATATGGTTTTTCATCATAACACAAAGTCCCAACAAATGAATATAGATTTTCATTTGGATCCTCGCACTTGATAACTGCCATAAATTCTTCAAAAGACTTTTCATCACGAAGATGGGAAGTCACCTCCAATGAATGCTTCAGTTTCAAATTAGTTTCTCCGTCAAGGTTCATAGTTTCAACATAACAAACACCATCCTCATAGCTTGATGAAAGTAAAAGCAAATCAGCAGGAAAGTACTCATCCTTGTACACCTTCACAATGTCACCAACCCGGAGTTTCTTCCATTTGGTCTCAAAAAATGTATGTCTTCTCAGATACACTTCAGCCTTACGATTATTTGCTTTTATATCCTGAAATCATTTGAAGATTTAGGAGAGACCAAATTAGAATTTCAACAAATATTTTTGCTTCATAATTGTACTTTTCTAAGTGGCACTCTATACTATAAGGTGTTTGATACTTGGGAAAAAAAAAAAAAGGAATGATAATTACAATTAACAAGAATAATTATAGTAGGAACAATCTTATACTAGATGCAAGGCTATTGCAAGGACAAAAATACCTGTGATAAGTGATAGAGATGTTGGGACATGGCCAACAATCTTTTTAGCTTCTAACACTCCCTAAGTTCTTCAAGTATGGGTTCTATACTCATGGCCCAACACTGTGTTTGAACCCATTCAACGTTATAGGGATGAATGGGTTCAAACACAGTATCACCCAATCCATAGTTAAGCGTGTTGGTCACCAATCCTCTCAAAAGATTATATTGTCGGTAGGGGTTAGCACAGTCCAGTTTTGTCAAGTTAAGACTATTTAGAATAAAAAATATATATATATAATTAAATTGTTTATGTTATTATGAATTGAGCATGTAATTTGTTCATGTAGTTGTTTATTACCAATAGTCTGACACAAGTTTGAATCTTTGCTTTGTTAATATTATTTTTATTATTTGTTTATTCTAATAAAACAATAAAAAAAACTACTTTCCATGTTTTGAACCTCAAAAGAGAAAAACTAAACAACATTATACTTAGGTTTAACCACTAAGTCACATACCATTGTATTCTTAAATTATAAAATTGTTTATATAAGAATGTAAACGGTCCCGGTCCGACTATAACAATTTAATTTTTTTACAAACCGGACCAGACAGAATTATGTATCAAACCAAGCTGGATTGTTCGGTGCCATCCAATTTTCTAATTCGGTCTGGCTATTAGGTTTTTCTATCCAACTCTAGTTGTTGGACGAGGGGCAAGTGGCAAACAATCTTGTTATCTTTTAACAATAAGACTTTACAGGGATCATCATATAAAAAATGTACGTTTATTGTACATTTCATTGAATGCTTAGTTTCCAACTATCTAAAAGTTCAGGCCCCCTGATCACAAAGCAACCTCAATTCATAAAATTCAAGATAATTTCTGAACCCAAAGGAATCTAGAACAATCCAATCATGTCATAATAATTTTTTTTACTGAATGAATTGCATAACATACAAATCAACTAAAAAGAATTTAACAAAGACATTTTCGTTTATTTTACATCAAATGTAAAGTGCATCAGTATTAAGAAAAATCAAAAGCAAACAATTTTTTCTTTAAAAAAAAGACATAAAATAATAAACATTACTTGTTTTCTTCGCCTCCAATCTTCAACGCCTTCTTTAGCCATTGTAGCTCCAATGACCATAATCAATGGTGCAAGAATACTGACGGCTGTATAAGGTGCCAAAGGACTAAACGAAACACAAGCTACAACAAGAAAATATATGTTTGCCACCCTCCTAAACTGCTCAAATAAAGATTTGGGTATAAAATTAACCACTGTATACTTAGTAGTAGACACATAATTTCCTCTGTATCTCGACTGATATTGCTCTGGGTTATCAGGATCATTACAATAAACAACTCTCGAATACCCCCTTTGCCCAATTTGAGAATGACTTTCTTCAAATGTTGAGCGAAAACAAGCAAAAGAATAAAGCTTGCTCAAAAGTATCCCTCTTCTTCTCCCTTCTACCATTTTTACACTTCGACTAGAAATGGGTTTCTCTTGTTTTCTCAACTAGGCAACCAATTTTTGACCTCAAATTTCATTCCACATTCCTCTATTACTGTCAGTAAATAAAATCACCAGACAAAAGTCACCAACTTGCTTCCAAAACATTAAATTCTTAAGCAACCCATATGAGAAATAGCAAGTGAATTCAACAGCAGTAAGTCTCTAAAATAAAGTTAATAATCAGCCTATAACATGTCATTTACTCATAAAGTATATATCTTTCTACGAATTATGAGTTAAAAAAAAGGTGTAAACTTGACAAGAAAATCAGCTTTTAATGCTTCGCCTCTCAGCTATTTTAGTCAAGCAAACAAAGCAAGTGAGCTAGAATAACCAAAAAAAGGGCTTCTTTTAGATGGGTTCATGAAATTGTAACTTGTTTCCAACTTGTTATTTGCAGCTACAATACAGCTAAGACGAGTAGTCTATGATTCTTGGAGACATAGAGATGGTGTTCCTAAAAGTTCCTTACTTTGTTTCCAAGTTGCAGAGGCATAGATCTCTTCCTTGGAGGTTCAGCTGAAATGTGTAGAGAGAGAAAAAAGCGAAAGAGTGAGTAAGGAGAGATGAGAAAAAAGCGACCTTTGTTCGAGTAGTAGTTAGCTTTGCCGCTTTTATAAGCAAAAACGGAAAGACACCAAAAAATGAAGCGATAAAAAACCAAAGGGTTAATTGTGTATTTTTGTCCCCTATCGTTTACACTTCTATAAAGTTTTGTACTCGTGTTTCAGAAAAACAGAACTAAAATATTTTTGAAAAATTACTACAAAATTCGTTACTTTTTTTAAAACCTTTAAAAACACTCTTTGAATTTAAAAAATAAACAATCTTACACATTGTACTTCTATTTTATTACAAAGAGTGGGTCATATGGATCTCTTTTATTATGTTATTATTGTTGTTTATTACTTTAAATTATTTAATAAAGATAAAATTCAAGTTAATATGAAAATAATTAAGAAAAAATTATTAATAATATTTCAATTAAAAAAAATTATTTTGATATGTATTATAAAAAAAATTTAAAAAATATTAAAAAAAAATTATATTAATTTTCAACTTATTATTATCAAAACATCATATTTTAATTAATTAACGATAAAAAATTAATATTTTAATATATAAAATATTAAATAACATAGTTTATTTTTAATTTATTTCTTTTTTAAATGATTAAATTATATTATTTATAATCTAATAAATTAAATAATATAAATAATATATTATATAAAAATCTGTATGTATTTTTTATTATATAATTATAATATCATAAATTTCATAATTTTTATTAATTTTATTTCAATTTTTTCATTTGCAAAAATAATACTACTGTATACTTATTCATTGACCCTAATATTTTTATCTCTAAGTTTTTATTAAATATCATTTTTGTTACGGATGTAATAATTATGTTACTATCAATAACAACACATTGAACGTCTCATTACTGTTTTAAGGATGGGATGGGTCACGATATATTTATATGAAAATATTTAGATATTAAGATATTATAGTGAAAATATAATTATTTTATATATTCATTCAAATATAATATTTATATTTTTTATAAAATTATCATAAATTATTAATAATGTTAATAAATTGTTATTTAAATATTATTATCGTTAAATTATTGTTTAAATGTATTTTTTTTACTAAATCATCGTTAATATTATAAATATTGTCATTAAAATATCAATAAAAATCTAGGACAATCTAAAATATCAATTATTTACAATATTATTTTTATTGAATGATATGACATGATTATGGGGTTTTGTCTATAATAGTCAATTTTTGGACAATAGTTTAAAATTGAACACAAGTTAGATTTTTTTTTTTTTAAAATAGGTAAAATCTTACCTTAAATTTGAAACCAAAATTTTTAATCAATTTTATTTAAAAAAAAAGATATATTAGCTCTATTTACAAAAAAATAATTATTGTAAACATAAAAAAAATATTAACATCGTATAAATTTATAATTAATTTTAAATACATAAATATTTTTTATCATATTATATATTAAAAAAATTATTTTAAAAAATAAAAAACAATTTATTTTACAATAAAATAAATATAAATTTATACATATATTGAAAATCATATGCTAAATATTTTGATAATTCATAAATAATATAATATAATATAATATTATTATTAATTATAATTATATTTAATAAATAATTATAATATTTAATTATAATTATGATATAAAAAATAATTAAATTATAAAAAAATTGTGAAACCTCCCTATCCAACTTTTTACAATATACAATACAAACATAACACATTATATCGTAAAATTTGTGTGAAAATATTATCTAATATAATATTATTATAATTATTAGCCCAGTTTTTATAATTTATTTTATAATAATAATTATTATTAATTTTGTAATTATTTTATAATTTATTATTATTATTTTAAGTTAATTTATAATAAAATTTTGATAAGTTATTTGTTATATCAAATTATATATTTATTATTAAATATATTTTTGTATTTTATAAATATAAATTATTTTTATTATTTTTTATTCACTCAAAAATTTATTTATTAAAAATTTATAATTTTTGTATTCGGCATTTTAAAGTTGCAAAGGGTAATTAAAATATTTTAAATAAATTATAACAATATTAAGTATATAGTATGTATAATAATGAATATTTATATATTTATGCATGGTATAATAAATAATAACTAAATTACATCAAAGATAAAAACTATAATTTTTTTAATAAACTATAACTTACATAACTATTTTGTAAAATTTTATAAACATTAATTTTTTATCTTATTATAATAAAAACAACCTAAAAATTTATATTTAAAATGTTATATCATCATATAACAATGTTTACAAAAAGACGATAAGTAAAAAAAAATAAGAATATATTACATATATCTCAATAATGTTTAAGGGTGAAAAGACAGAAAAGGTTCTACAATCATCTAAAGGAACTGACTACAAGTCCTTGTGTTATGACCACCCCTTCCACACCTACTGCACAATATGACCTTCTTAATTATCTCCCCACGTGAATGTATGCATCGCTTTCGTGGCCTTCTACACTTTCTCTTATTATTAGGAGGAAGTTCTGCTAGGGCAATTATCTCTGGTGGAATGACCCACTCACCATTATCAGTTGCCGGAAAAATACTCACTATATGTTGTAATATAACAATTTACAGTGTACTTATTATCAACGAAAGAATGCACATCAATATCTTGAAACCGGGCAGCTGCAATGGCATGACAACATGGGATCTTGTGAACATCAAACTCCCTACAACTACAAATTTTATTAAGTAGATCTATATCATCACTGTTGTCACCATGTATAACCTAAAAGGGTTCAAAGTGTCAACATTAGTACATAATATATGTAATAAAAAGTAAGATTGTATAGATATTTAACAAAAACAATACAAATAGATAAACATGACAATAGGATAACAGTTGGTGAATGAATCATTTACCTAGAAAACATGTGCATTAATTCTGAAAACCATGTACCTCAACGACTTAAAGTGATTTGCACACATGATTGATTGAACTTCATCTGTAAGGAATCGAGTTCCCCATCTCATTCCAACCTCCCTACGTTTCACAAACCATTGTTGTATTTTGCTGCGGTAATACTCAACAAGCATAGTTATGGGTAATTCACGTGCCGATTTCATTACATTATTAAATGATTCAGAACCATTGGTGGTCATTATCCCGTACCTATTTCCTGGGAAATGATATCTTGACCACTTCTCTTTACCTACTTCCAATAAGTATTTCTCTATCAAAGGATCAATCTCTCTCAAATCTCCTATGTACTTGTCAAATTCACCCTTTGTACAAGCTCTTGAGCAGCATCTGAACAAAGGTACAATATCACGGTTCTTAAATTTGTGATTTAAATTCATCTCCATGTGAAATGCACAATAACCATGCATTGCATTAGGAAATTCTTTCGGAATAGCTTGAATAATACTTAAATGTCTATCCGAAATAATAACAAGGTCGTCAACGTGCCCAACTACAGATGATAGTTTTAACAAAAACCATTCCCAAGCATCATTATTCTCTGAATCTCCAACCACAATGGAGATTGGATATATATTGTTATTTCCATCAGAACCATTTACTACAAATAATGTCCCAACATACCTACCAGTAAGAAATGCACCATCAACTGTAATCACATGTCTTATGTATGATAAGAATCCTCTAATACATGGACCTAGTGCAATGAAAAAATACTTAAATCTTCCTGACTGGTCAACTTCAATATGTATGACGCTTCCATGATTTCTTTCCTTTAGAACATGACAGTAGGAAGGGAGTTTGAGGAAAGATTCCTCTTCAGTGCCCCGTAGCAATCCGAGAGCTTTTTCTTTAGACCTGTATGTTGTGGTGTAACCAATATCAATCCTAAACTCATTCTGACAATCATCAATAATATCTTTTGACTTATAAACTTTTCCAGGTCGCACCAGTTTCATCTTAATAGCATTTGCTATCACTCTTGAGGTCGCGGTCCTATTTTTTCTCATGTACTTATTAGGATCACAAGTATGTCTTGATTCAAACTGTTTTACCTTGAATCGATCTGATCCAGTGATCTTATTACATCTAATCATCCAAGTACAATTAGCTTGAATGCATTTTATCACTACACGGTCTTTCTTGCTTGTCAGTGTCCTCATCTCAAAACTATTTCTTATGGCATGAAGCCCAACATGTGTAGTGAAATGTATCTTATTGTCAAATACTTGATCAACCTTCAAATCAAGCTCTACATGTGGCACTGAAGAACCAACATCACCATTTGAAAAAATATCTGTGGGTGTACATGGTCGATTAGACAATACTTTATTACTTCACTAAACTAAAGTTGTTCCTTGAGATTGAGATAAACCATTTTTCAGAATCAACTCCTACAGTGAACCTAGAAGTGATTGATGAAATAACATTGTTACAAGGTTGCACTAATGTAGTTGTACAATTCTCATTTAGATCACTCTTGTTCCTAAAAGCATTACCTATAAATTCATTAGGATTTGAAGAATGGTCCACACTTCGTGCATCACCCATATTCTCAAAAATATTATCGCAACTTACATGACCATTTCCAAAATTAACAATTTCTTCACAACAAATAGAATGATGTGTATCTACAGATCTTATCTCATTTTTTTTGCAACATATACAACAACCTTGCTTTGATTATCTTGAACATGAAGGTTAAAAAACTCATTGAGATCATCGTCATCACTTATTAAAATAGTAGGTAATGTCAGATCATTCTTATAGAAGTATTTCATTGAAATTTCATACTTGTACTTATCGATCTTCAACTTTTGAAACAATTTATCTTTAAGGTCATTATACATAAATTCCTTTTTGATCCTTATCATCGAACCTTCACCTCCTCGATATATTTCTTTGTCATCTTTCTTCGACCACTTACCACCGTGAATTATTAGAATACTAAGACCATACATTCTCTATAAGTTATAAGAAAAATTATCAAATAATAATACATCAATACTTAAAATTAAATTAGTTTATTAATTAACACTTTATAAAATATTAAGGCCTAATTCATGGAGAAAATTTTTATAATAATATTTTTATTGTTAAATTTATAAACTGTCTAATTTTGATAATTTAATAATAAGATATACAAATAAAAAAATGTGTATAATCTACACTACATGGAATGAACGAAAGAAACAAATTACTATTAACTCTTTTTTTCTCACAAGTCACAACTAGTATATTTCTCAATTTTTTCCTTTGAATCCAAAACGCAGAATCTAGTACTCTACTATTATCATATTAATCTTTAAGTCCTTGTCTAAAACATGTTCATAGATAATACAATTTTTAATTATATTTTCGATTAATTAGGATAATAGATAATACAATTTTTCAATTAAAAATCTCATTAAATAACCCTAAAACAGTTTCGGAGAAAAAAAACATCCAAATAGTTGAAAAAAATTCAAAAATTTCTCAACCTAATAGCTCCCCAAAGGGTTATAAATCTGAAAAAAAAATCAATATTTACATGCTAATAAAACCAATAATAATTTACACAACTCATATAATTAATATCACTAACCTTATTTTGAAAATATTCCACTTGTAATGAAGAAATAAACAGAAAATTAGAGAACATAAATAGAAGGAGTATAGAGAAAGAATAAGAAAAAAATGGAAAAATAGAAGAGAAAGATAGGTTTTTGAGTGTGGAGAAGAAGAAAGAAGAAGAAAATGGGAAAAAAAAGAAAAAGAAAGGTTAGAGGTGAAAAAAGAGAGAGAGAAAAGAAGAATAAGAAAATAGAAAAAGAGAAAGAATGTTTTATGCGCGGGGAAGGAAAGAGAATGAAAATGT
This sequence comes from Hippophae tibetana, assembly GCA_037013495.1. NCBI lineage: Eukaryota > Viridiplantae > Streptophyta > Magnoliopsida > Rosales > Elaeagnaceae > Hippophae > Hippophae tibetana. The sequence continues at coordinate 4,521,011 of CM072812.1, forward strand.
AAAAAAAAAGAGATTAGAAGTGGGAGCGTGCAGAGGAGAGAGGAGAGAGACAATGTGACAAAAATTTGGATACCGATTATATCAGTTTTCTTTTATCTTTTTTTAAATTAAATTTTAAATACGCTTCTTTCTAAACTATTATAATTAATACAACCATTTTAGACAAAAACCCCATGATTATTGTGTATTTGTAGATAATAGTATTTATATTCAATCATTGAAACTTCAAAATAGAGTTTTTGTGGTAGCGAGTTTAATGTCTATTAATTGTTTTATTTTATTTTAATAAATTTGATATTTAATAATTATTGTAATCTTTGTATGCATTTTTTATATTTTTTTATTTCATATTAATGTTATAGTATAGAGATTGTATTAATAGGTGAAGCTTAATATGTACCCTTAAATATGATTATTTTTAAAAATAAAAAATTAATGATTTTTTTTATATTATTGATATTTCCCTATTTATAATAATTGATACAATTATATAACCTATTTAATTATTTAAAAAAAATTAACTACTTGTTTTATAATATATATATATTATATTTTAATTAATATAAATATTATAAGTATTTAAAATACATTTATTAAATAAAAAGTTAGTTGAAAATATAAGTAATTGATTTTTTCATGTTTTATAAAATTTCATATTTTTTATAGAGTTTCATAATTTTCATGATTTTTTTCAAAGTTTTTATCAATAATAATAATATTTTAAATATTTTCGTAAAAATTATATCTCAATATCTTGAGTGACATCAATATTTTAAACCTTACCTCACGTTAATTATAGGAAAGGATAAATATTCTCTATGTAGTTTTAAAAAACTTATAAGGATTGACATTCCTATTAAAAATAATTTATGTTTAATTATACATTTAATGTTATAATTAATAAAATTTATGTTTTAAAAAATTAATTTTAAAATTATATTTAATAAATATTAGATATAATGTATAAATTATAGATATGATTAAATTTTTATAAGTGATCCTTAAAAAATTAAATTAAAATATATTTTAATTATAATGTTATATTTTTAAGTCAATATATAATAAATTGATAATAAACTCGAGTTTGTAAATTTGATCTGATGGAAGATGTGATACCTTATAAACCACACAAAGACATTTTCTTTATCGAATATTTTCCAGTCAAAAAATTAGATTTTTTCTACTATTACACCCCCAATTATGAAAACTAATAACACTATTTTTAGTTACCTCAATTACCAATAATCTTTAAAAATAATGGGTAAATATCAATAAATTCTTTGATGTTTGTTCAAATAAAAAAGATGTATTAACTATTTTATTTTGTATCAATAAATTATTATAATATAGGATTTAATATAAAAAAACTATTAAGTCTACCAATAACCACCTAAAAATAAAATAATATAAAAAGAATATATTTTTATGAATAAAAAAATATTTAAATAAAAATAAAACATAATTTTAAAAAAATTATCATAATACACAAAAAAATACTCATTTGATAACCTATTGTTGTTAAAAAAATAACAAAAATAAATATACATGAAAATCAATAAATGATGTTTTGTTTTCTACAAAAATATAAATTATATTTTAACAATAACATATAAAAGAGCTGAATATTAAGACTAAATAAGTAAGAGATATAAATTGTAAATGTGACGAGAAAGGGATATAATTTATTTTATTAACTAGATTTTTTTTATATTTGTCTAAAATATTATTAAAGGAGAAAGAATAATAATTCTTTCTCCCCATAATAAATTATGATTTCATTCTTATTTCAAATTTTTTTCAATTTTATCTCAATCTCAAATATAACCAAAATCTTAAATCCCAAAACTCTATTTAGAAAAATAATAATTTTAACCATAAATCTTAACCCACAAATATAACTTAAAACCCTAAACCATATTTAAAAAAATAACAATTTTAATCATAAACCTTAAACCACAAATATAACTCTAAACCATAAACCCTAAACCCCAAATCCCAAAATCATAAACCCAAAACCCCAAATCCTAAATCTAAAATCCTAAAATCCTAAACAATATTTAGAAAAATAATAATTTTAACCCTAAACCTTAATCCACAAATATAATCCTAACCCCTAAATCCCAAATTCTAAAACCTTAAACCCTATTTAGAAAAATAATAATTTTAACCTTAAACCTCAACCCATAAATATAACCTCAAATCCTAAACCTTAAATCTTAAACCTAAAAACTCAAAACTCTATTTAGAAAAATAATAATTTTAATAATATATTTTTTTAAGTAATAACTATTTACAAAAATAATGATTTAAATAATGTATTTTGTCTGACGAAAAAATAATAATTAAATGATATTATTTAAATTTTACTGAACATAAGAGTATTAAAATAATATACAATGTTTCTCATTCCATTTGAGTTGTAAACTAAACACTGTAATACTTATTTTTTATTTGATTCCAATGATCAACCCAAACAAAATTGTTTCTTTCTCGTTACATTACATTCTAATTCTCATTCATATTTATATTATGTGAACTAAACACAACCTAATAGTATTATTTATATATACATTAAAAATAATATTTAATTTCTAAAATGTTATATATAAAATATTACACATTAAAAATAAGTGAGAAATTGCAACCATGTATTAGTGCATTAATTTTAAAAGATATTATTTATCTTTACTATTAAAAATTCTTATAATTATTTGATTTAAGAAGTTTAGCTTTATAATTACGAGTTAAGTAGGTTTTATAATTTTCAAATAATCATTTTTGTCACATAATATTTATTAAGTATTAATGGTTTTGTTATTTATAAAAAACAAACATTATAAGTATTTATTTTTTATATTTATATTAATAGTCCTATTATTTATAATAATCAAACATTATAAGTTATTATATTTTATATTTTGGATGAAATATAAGTGTTAATTTTTATAAATTATAAAATTAAAAATAATTAATTTTGACAACAATATGATTAATAATATCCAACTCATAAATTAAATGATTAAAGTACAACTTTTTTAAAAATTGTTAAATTTTTAATATCTAATATAATAATTACATAACTAATATACTCATTTGGTAACAATTACACTATCTATAACATTTGTATCCCTTAAAAGATATAACAATGTAATATACATAATGCAAATAATTGTTTTTTAACTAATGTGTGAATATTTTATCAGCTTTAAAGAAAATTATTCAATTTAATTAAAAAAAATCGATTTCGTATATAGTTAACTTGTTTGCATAATTTTATTTTTAATTCTCTTGAATATTGAAACCTAAAGGTAGAAATATGAAAACTCATAATCTTAATAATAACCAAAACTACAACCACCAAAATAGAAATAGAAACTATTCTTCCCAGAATAGACCTCAACCTCCCTTAAGGAATAACACATTCTTTTGTTATAGTTGTAACAAACCTGGGCACTTGGCTAGGAACTTTCAGAACAGGAATCGTCCTGCCCCATAGGCAAATCTTACCGAAGATCAACTTATTACTATGATATCTGAAGTCAATTTTGTTGGTGGATCCAAGGAGTGGTGGGTGGACACCGGTGCTTCTCGCCATGTCTGCTATGATCGAGATATGTTCAAGTCCTATTTTGATTCTAAGGATAAGAAAGTGCTACTGGGCGACTCCCACTCCACTAAAGTTGCTGGTACTGGTGAGGTGATATTGAAGTTTACCTCTGGAAAGACTGTCATCTTGAAGGATGTCCTACATACTCCAGAGATGAGAAAGAACTTAGTTTTAGGCTATCTTCTTAACAAAGCTGAGTTTACTCAAACTATAGGGGCTGATTTATATACTATAACTAAAAATAATATATTTGTTGGGAAAGGGTATGCCACTGATGTCATGCTTAAATTAGATGTTGAAATCAATAAAACCTCTTCTTCTCCTTATATGTTGAGTTTTTTTAATATCTGGCATGCTAGACTTTGTTATGTTAATAAACGTATAATCAAGAACATGAGTACTATAGAACTAATTCCTAAACTATCTTTGAATGATTTTGAAAAATGTGATTTTTGTAGTCAAGCTAAAATAATCAAAACTTCACATAAATCAGTAGTTAGAGAATCTGAACCTTTAGAATTAATACATTCTAACATATGTGAACTTGATGCAAATTTAACAAGAAATAGAAAACGCTATTTTATAACTTTTATAGATGACTGTTCAGATTACACTTATGTATACCGTTGTCACTTTTGGGAGAACATAAAATGTGCAAGCATACACGGTCACAAGTAATAATATTTGATAAGTAAGTTATCGTTCCCACAAAGATTTGTTACTACAGTTTGTTGAGTACTAAAATTATATCTCTCTGATTTTATCTAAAACGATCGTTAATTGGAACAAAGTTTAAGAAAATAGTTTAATAACAAAATAAAAGAAATCTAGGATTGTAGTGTTTCACCAAATTAATCTACTCGAATCATGTTATTTTTTATTGATTTATATTTTTTTAGTACGTTTAATTTGTCAACCGAAAATTTCTAATTTATCCATACATCTCTTCCGAGCTCTGTATAGACGCACCTCGCTAAATTAATTCACTATATTCCTATGAGAATTAAATTCATCAAGATTCATTACATTCTAAGTTTTCAAATGGTCACACATACAATTAGGGTATATTCTTATCCTTCATTATACATGTCATTCTATCCATGAGCAATATACACAAAAATGTCTCTTCCAAGTTTATTTAAGTGTCACAGATCATTTGATAAAATTCGTAAATAATCAAAAGCATTAAGCATAAATAAAAATAAACAAATCAAACGTCTTATAAATCGTTCAAAATAATTAAAATCAAAGCTTCATAAATTTAGATAAAATGCAACCCTAGAAAAATTAAATTACTTCATAAATTTAAATTTAAATTATAACAGTTAAGGAAAATGAGATGAAGAACAAAAGAAAATTAAATAATTTCTGATCGTAAATATTTGGCACACGCAGAACACAACAGAAGCCAAAAATGGCTTCTACGTGTTCCACAGTCTAGCCCCGAACACTACTAAAAATCTTAAACTCTAAATTCCCCAAAACTTTTTAACTCTATCATAATATCTCCTATTTGTAACATCAAATTTCTAAAAAAATACATTTAAAAATATTTTTTTTTAAAAGGCGAGGGACAAATATGTATGGAGAAAATAATTAAATATTACGCGTGTGGGACAAATATTTATCGAAAACGCAAAACTGGGAAACGTGCGCGTCGTTATTCTTTTTTCAATTCACGCTGCCACGTGTCGCAATATGATTCGCTAAAATTTAAAGTGGGACACGTGACAACATATCACTCGCTATCTAGTACGAGCGCACGTGGAAATGCCGCATGCGATTAGAGACGCGAGAAGGTAGAGGACAACGACTAGAACGCGTGCGTGATCTTGCGTTTTCATGCTCACCGAACCTTGCCACGTGTCAACACATGATTGACTAAAAAGAATGGTAGGACATGTGGCATCATTCGATTGGTTTTATAACCGGACTCATGTGAATCGGCCGCATGAAATCATGCCTTGAAGACGCGTCAGACACGTGGGTCCCACCCTACACGCCAGCCTGCGCGGCACGTGAGCCCCACTCGGGCATTGAGCCACATGACTCTTGGAATAATGGGTCCACTCACTTTTGTCGGGTTTGAAACACACGCGTGGTCTTCTTCTCTCCTGCGTCGAAAATTCAACTTTGATTAATTGCATTTTGACCCACAAATTTAATTCGAATTACATTTAAAACTTTCTTTAATTACAATTAAGCCCTTTTCTAATTTAAATTAAAATTTTAAACTTTTAATACTTAAATTAAGCCCGATTTTAATTTAAATTATATTTTCGACTTGTATAAATTACAATTAAGCACTCCTTTATTTGAAATTCAAATTATTTAATTTTCTTAAAAATATATTACTTAACAAATAAACAGTAAATACTAATTTATTTAACTAAACTTAACCAAAAAGATCAAGAATATAGTAATTATAATTAATAAAATAGATGAAAATAACTATATAAAATACAATTATCATATATCTAATGAAAAATAAAAGTGAAGCGTTTGGCATGTTTAAAATATTTATGATTGAGATTGAGAATCAACTTAACAGAAAAATAAAAAGGTTTCAAAGTGATAGAGGCACTGAGTATGATTCCAATATCTTCAGTGATTTTTATAAAACTCATGGAATCATTCATGAAAAAACTGCACCTTATTCTCCTGAAATGAATGGCAAAACTGAAAGAAAAAATAGAACTTTTACTGAATCAGTTGTTGCAATTTTATTAAACTCTGATGCTGCTTCTCATTGGTGGGGAGAAATTTTATTAACTATTTTCTATGTGCTAAATAGAGTGCCTAAATCTACAAATAAAATTTCACCATATGAAATTTTGAAAAATAAGAAACCTAATTTAACTTACTTTAAAACTTGGGGTTGTTTAGCCTATGTTAGGATCCCTGATCCTAAAAGAAATAAACTTGCTAGTAGAGCATATGAGTGTGTATTCATAGGATATTATGTGAATAGTAAAACTTATAAATTCTATGACTTAAATGATCATGTAGTTATAGAATCAAATGATGCTGACTTCTATGAACATAGGTTTCCTTTTAAATTTAAAAATAGTGAGAGCTCGTCTTCTAGTAGTTTACTCATAACTAGAACTAGTGAACAAAATGAAGAATTAAACACTAAAATTAGAAGAAGTAAACGAGCTCGAACCCTTAAGAATTTTGGGTCTGATTTTTATGCTTATACCTTAGAGGACCCCCAAACTCTTAAAGAAGCATTATCTTCTTTAGATGTCAATTTATGGGAAAAAGCCATAAATGATGAAATGGACTCACTTGAGTATAATAAGACTTGACATTTAGTTGACTTACCTTCTAGTTGCAAAACCATTGGATTTAAATGGATACTAAAAAAGAAATTAAAACCCGATGGCACTATTGAAAAGTACAAAGCTCGTCTTGTAATTAAAGGGTATAAGCAAAGGGAAAATGTAGATTTCTTTGATACCTTTTTACCAGTCACACGAATAACTTCCATATACGTACTTTTTTCTCTTACTTCCATCCATGATTTAGTAGTACATCAAATGGATGTTAAAATTTCTTTCTTAAATGGTGATTTAGAAGAAGAAATTTATATGGATCAACCAGAAGGTTTTGTTATCCCAAGTCAAGAAAATAAAGTTTGTAAACTAGATAAATCTCTTTATGGTCTAAAGCAAGTACCTAAGCAATGACATGAAAAATTTGATAATCTAGTTATATCACATGGATTCAAAATAAATGAAAGTGACAAATACATTTATTATAAATTAGAAGATAATATTTGCACTATTATATGTTTATTATGTGTGGATGACATGCTTATTTTTGGATCAAATATTTATGTTGTGAATAATTTCAAAACTTTGTTAAGTGCTAATTTTGATATGAAAGATCTCGGAGAAGTGAGTGTAATCCTTGGTATAAAGATAACTAGGTCTGAAAATGGATTTTCTCTATATCAATCTCACTACATTGAGAAGATCTTAAAGAAATATAATTACTTTAACTGCAAACCTGCATGTTCTCCTTATAATCCTAGTGTAAAGTTGTTCAAGAACACCGGAGACGGTGTTAGACAAATTGAGTATGCGAGCATCATTGATGGCTTACGTTACACTACTGATTGCACTAGACCAGACATAGCTTATGTTGTGGGACTACTATGTAGGTTTACCAATAAACCTAATGTAGAGCATTGGAATGCTATTGAAAGGGTTATGAGATACCTTAAGAGAACTATGTACATTGGGTTACATTATAAAAAGTTTCCCGCTGTTTTAGAAGGATACAACGATGCAGATTGGAACACTTTATTAGAAGACTCCAAAGCAACCAGTGGCTATATATTTAACATAGTTGGTGGGGCTTTTTCTTAGAAGTCTAATAAACAGACAATATTGGCTCAATCTACAATGGAGTCTGAAATGATAGCACTAGCCACTTCCAGTGAAGAAGTAGGCTGGCTAAGAAGTCTGTTAGCTGAGATCCCTTTATGGGAAAGACCGATACCAACTGTCTTGATCCACATCGATAGTACCGTGGCTATTACAAAGATTCAAAACCGTTACTATAACGACAAGAGACGACAAATACGTCGTAAGCATAGTACGGTTAGAGAATTTCTCTCTATAGGAGCTGTAAGAGTGGATCATGTACATTCTAATGAAAATTTGGTAGATTCTTTGATGAAAGGATTACCGAGAGAAAAGTTTTCAAAACCTCAAAAGGAATGGGATTAATGCCCTTAGAATGAAGAGTCACTTGTGATGGTAACCTAACTTATAGACTGGAGATCCCAAGAAATAAGTTCAAAGGGTAATAACAAGTCATGAAGTGATATGAGATGTATCATGCTATTTTTAAATCTCATTCTATATTGTTAGAAGCATGAAGTCTTGAAGCGATAGAAAAGGATGAGTTATTTGTTAAACTCTTAATGAGTTCTATACTCTACGTAGAGTGGAGTACATAGCTACAAGAGTACTCTTGATAGACTCACATATATGAATGTGGAAGTGTGACCGCTTCCTATGGAAATTTTTTGGGCAAAATTTACTAGAGCATTCACTATACTGGGATACACGTGCATGATTGTAAAGCACGGGTTTTTCGAACTACACCTTGGAAAGTTTGTGTGTGTGATGATTGTTAGAGATAGAGTTCAAAACTACGAGTTACTCTAGTATATTCTAAAGCATCAACACTATGCAAATGTTCAAGTCGATAGACATTTTTTTTGCTTATGCACAATCTTATAATTTTAATTGATTAGTTGCTTGATGAAAAATTATTTTTATATAAAATTCAAGTGGGGGATTGTTGGAAAAGATGAATTTCATAAAAAATTATAATAAAGCCTTGTCCCACATTACTTTTTTACAATATTTAAAAGATGTATAAATAGTAAATAGTTAGCTATTGGGATTGGGCCCTAAGGGGCACCCACTTTGTGGAAGGGGAGAGTACCTAGGCAAATATGATACCACACGTGCGCGCGTACCGCCATCGACCGGCCGAGTCCGTGTGCGTGTGGTGGCATTTTTATTTTTTTGGGAAATTATTTGTTTCTTACAAAAAAAAATTCTCAATCAGAAAATGGTTGTTATATATATATTTCTCTCTTAAAAAATATGGTCGTTGTTTTCTTTTATCAGAATATGACCGTTAAATGACTGTTATTATTCTTTATTCATAAAAAATGGCTATGATTTGTCTTTACTCACAAAAATGTCTATTACTCGTTTTTACTCAAAAAATAGCTGTTACTCTTCATTACTCAAAATGGCTGTTACGTTCTCTATCCCCAGATATTACCATTTTTATCATAATGGTCACACGGTTTCTAAAGCCTATAAATATAGGACCTCAACTCTCAGTTTAGACACAATAATTTGCAAACTTATCTCACTAAAAAATTTCTCTCTGCAATTCTAAGTTATTTTTCAGTTTTCCGAGCAAACAAAATTTCAGGTGTGATATTCTGATCTTCATCAGTGCAGTGAAGTTCCAAGACAGAGAAAAAGATTCTGGGTTGTTTTATCCTGGGATGACGGGGCTGTGTTTGCTTGCATAAATTTAGGCAGAGCCGCGAAACGTCTTAAAGAGAGCGACCTAATCCGCGACTCAACCTAAATAGTTAATTTCAAGTTATCGGTAATATTATTCTAACACTTTTTTACCAAACTTGTTTTAATAATAACAAAGTATTAATATCTTTCTTTTTATAATATATGACATCATATAGAATGCATATTTTATGATTTATTAATTTTTTTTCTATTACTTAATATGTAGTATGTTAATTTTTAATTTGTCTCTTGTATGTTAATCTTCCTCTTTTGAATGTTATTTCTTATTTTTTCACTTTAGATATATTAAAAAAAATCATATGTGTTTTTTAAACTTAATTATTTAAGTGATATGCTTGTTGTAGTCTTTTTATTATATTTCTATGTTATACACGTTATTTGCATTAATATTATTTGATCTATTTAACTCATACCCATTTTTAAAACAGTGTGAAACGACTTAAAAGTTCTGTATAAGTGACATTTGTTTTAGTAATTACCAATGACACTTCCACCCGCAAATTCTCCCTTCACATTTTAAAAATGAGATGGGGGCTGTTAAATTCATATATTTATTATAAAAATAGTATATAGGTTTGATATTTATTTTTTACAATAATTTAAAATTATTATTATAAAGAAGTTACTGCAAAAAGATAAAATATTTTTTTATTTTTCTTCGATTATTTCAATTATAATTTATTTAAATTATAACATCATCTATCTAATATAATTAAAAAAATAAAAAATATATTTATCTTTGTAGATTCACTTTTTCATAACAACTAAAATGTTACAAAAAATAAATATATAATTTAAATATTATTTTTGTAATAAATAAAAGAAACTGAAAGCATTTATCTCTTTAAAAATATAATGTTAACTTTATGCTTTGATTTAATTGAATGGTAGAAACTTTTGTTAGGCACAATAATGAAATGTTGTAGATGTCGTTCATGTCATTATTTTGTACATCCTCATGTCAAAATGTGTTACATATATCTTTTAATTAAATTATTGTTTAAATCTCATTATTATTAAATTATCATTTAAACATTTTTTTGCCAAAATATCATAAATATAATAGATATTATCGCTATAATATCATTAAAATATTAATTAAAATTGATAAAATATTAATTCTTGATAAATTATCTTTATTTGATAACATGACATAATTATTGTGTCTTTGTATTTAATAGTATTTCATATCTAATCCGAGATAGAGTTTTTAATGGTACAGAATTTGATATTTATTAAAAAAAATTGTTTTAGTAAGTTTGATAACATATTTAAAAATTAGTAATTATTATTGTAATCTTTATATTATATGTATACTTTACTTTTTATTGTTTTATATTAATATCATAACACCTATATTGTATTGAATAATAAGGTTTATCGTGTACTCTTAATTATATTAGTACTTTTAAAAATAAATAATCAATAATTTTTGTTTATATTATTCAAATTATTCTATTTATAATAATCAATATAATTTGTTAGTTTAATTAATTATTTTATACATTTTAACTACTTATTCTACAATATCTTATAAAAATAAGAATATATATTTTATTATATAATATTTTAATTAATTAATCAACTTATTAATTAATATAAATATTTAAAAATATATATTAAATAAAAAATTAATTTAAAATATAAATAGTTAATTATTTTAATGTTTTATAAAGTTCTATAAATTTTTTTATATTTTTGATAAAGTCTTTAAATTTTTGTGATTTTTATCAATAAAAAAATACATTCGATATTTTTATGAAAATTATATATTAATATTTTAAATGATGTCAACGTTTTAAAACTTAATTGGGTATCAAAGATTACATTATCTTCTTAAATCATTTTTATTAATTTTTTTATAAAATTAATTTAAATTATCTTTAAAATAGCTTGTAATGGGTGATAATTTTTTTTCCTAGGCTTATAAAATTTTAAAATTCTTTTAATATTTAAAATTAGTTTTTTTAATTAAATTATATCTTTTAAAAATTTCCTAACTGCCAACTCCACAGCATAGATTTTGAAGAATAAGAAAAAAAAAAATCCAGTGATAAGGATTGCACGCCCATGGTGCTTCTCAATTTCTATTTTCTGATGTCAGCACGCTTAGAACTGTCTGTTTGATATCATTACAGGCTTACACGTTCTGAACATAATTCACAAATATATCTACGAGTCAAGTATACTCTAAATTTTGGTGTGTGTTTTATTTAAAAGTATGTTTTTAAATTAAAAAAATGAATTAAAATAAATAATATTATTTTAATAATTTTGAAAATATTTTTATATCAATTAATTAAAATTTAATATTTTAATAATAATAAAATAATAATTAATATAAAAAATTTCACAAATATTTTTATTTTAATATTTGTTTATTATCATTGGTTTATTTTAATATATTATTATTATTTATTTTTAAATAAAAATATGTTATAATAATATTATTATTATTTTTTCTTAAATACTTTCCTAATAAATTATATTTGTATCTATGTTAATATGTTTTAATTACATTTTAATCACTTGATATTAAAAAACTATTTATAAAGATATGATTAAAATATATTATTTATCTTTTAATTAATTAATTTTGTAAAAATATGTTTTAAAATATAAAGATTTAAACAACACAAACTTTATAATTTGTGTAAATTTTACATTATCTCTTCTTATATTTATGATTTTTTTAAATTTTTTATAATGTATCGTTATCCTACATTACAAAAGGATGGATGTAGGTCGGTTAGTTTGGTTATTTAACCATTTTACACGTCGAATTTATTTGATAATTTTAAAATTCAAAAACTTTAATTAACCAATAGGTCAAAAATAAGTACAACCTACAAGCTCAATTTGAATGACAATTGGCTTGATCTTAAATCTATATAAAAATATCATTTAAACGAACATATCATATAATTTTTGAAGGAAGAAAGAGAAAAAATAAAGTAAGTAAATATGTTCATTGATGTAAAAAATATTAGCATTTAATATAAATAGTGGTTCATAATAAGTTAAAAGTATATTGTTAAAGTAAGTATGTTTTAGTTATAATTTTATTTTTAAGTACATTTTATATAAAAAAAATTAATATAATCAGTCTTGTAATAGCAAAATATGAAATAATTTGACACCAATAATAATCATGTTATTATAATGAAGACAAACTAAATTATTATTAACATTTTATAGGGAGAGACGTCACAAAAACGTTTTACATTATAAAATTTATACTATTTAATCCTTAAAAGATATTTTATAGTTTATCAATTTTCAGTCATAAAGTTAATTAAACATAGATAATATTATTTTAAAGATTTATCTATTAATTTTTTTTAATATCAATTGATTAAATATAATAAAATACAAGTTATTAACAAATATAAAAATTAAATTTAATATAAAATTATTTTAAAAAAATCAATATTAATAATATTCTAATATAAAATTATTTTAATACATATTTTTTTAAAATAATAATCAATAAAATAGTGCTGATAACTAAGTATTTAAACTGATATTTTGTAAAAAATTTCATATTAATTATTATTTTTAATTAAATGTTTAATTTTTTATCGCGTTTTAATCACTTGATATGAAATAATAGTATTTTAATAAATTAAAATAATATTATTTATTATTAATTGAACATTACTATAAAATATCCTTTTGAGTTTGATATACTAAACACATATTAGTAATTAATGTAAAGAATAATTGATATTTTTATCAATTCAATACCATCTATAACATCATTAACTTGTACTAATAAAGTATGATTTTAAAAATCTAATAAAGAATATATGTTTTATTATTGTGGTAATAATATATTATTTACAAAATAAATACAAATTTATTACAACTTATTTTGCTTGACATCAATATTGTTGGAAATGAATATCAGTATTCATATTTTCTTAACATTTATTATTTCATATTATTATTATTTAAATATGTAAAAATTAAAAATTAAAACAGTGGACATTATTAGGAAAAAAAATTCAAATATTTAAAAGAGTAAAGAGCCAATTTTATTAGTTTCATAATTGTGATAAAATGAATACTTTATAAATAGTTTAATTTATGATTTGGTTATTAATAAAGTTTAATTAACTAATTTAATTTATGAGTTGGGTATTGATGTTTTTTTTTATTTTTATCATTTAAAAAGTTTTTTAGTTATACTTACTCTCATTTAAAAATAAATATATAATTTTTATATTAATTATAGATTTATCACACACAATTTAATATAATTTTTATGTTAAATAAAAAATTAATATTTATTTTTAAATAAAAATATCATAAAATTCAATAATGATACAAGGAATGGAAGTAGAAAATTATCCATTCAAAGTACCCATGAGTGACGAGTCATGACAACAACAGTACGTCCATTTTCTGAAGTCATTGACTCACTGCAACCTTTTTCTTGTAATTGTTCTATCATCAATCCACGAGGTCCTTTTCTAGAAAAAGAAAAGAAAGAAAATAAAAAAATAAAAAATTCCACTAGGTCCAAATTAAGAATTTTCTGAAATTGTGTGGAAAGACCCCGAATAGTCATAGCCTTATCATCAGAGTCTGTATTTATAAGGATACTTCCTTTGTGAAAATTGATTTTTAATTATCTCAACGTATGATTAAGAAAGGGGAAAATTCTCATTATCTTAAATTTGTTACATATTTGATGTGATGTAATTAAATATAATGAGATATAATAATTATACTCATAAAATTATACAAAATGAGATTATATTATATAATTTTATTTGTGATATATGATTATTTAAAAAATATGTATATAAATATGATCTAACTTGTGTTATTAAAAGTTCATAACTAATAACATAATTGTACTATTAAACAAAGTATTATATAAAAGACATTTCACACACCTTAGTGTAAATCTTAAGAGTCACTTTAATATTCCACACTAATTTTCATAGCAACAGAAGGGATTATCATTTGGAGTGGCTGACATATCATCGCATAAGAAAGAGCATAGGTGGAGAGAACAAAGTAGACTTTACTATTAGAGAAATATCAACACCATTGATCCATCACACTAGTTTCGATCACTAGTATAGATAGAATACAATTAGCTACATCTACAAGAAAAACTCAACGAATTTTGACTTCATCTTATTTCCCGCTATGCTTTACCAAAATATCACTAACCCAATTTACACTAGAAGTAAGAGAAGAATATATGTGATACCTCAAAATGCTAGGGGTCAAAGGATCCTACCAAATATCGATGGTGCTATAAGAATGAACCTTATACCAAAAACCTTATCATAGTACTTGTCAAGCCTAAAAAAACCATACCAAATCCAAGAAAAGGAAGTAGCCTACACCATTAGAAAAGGAACATCCCAAAGAGATAATATCGAATTTTATAATTTCGGGCCAATATAGAGATAGGATATAATATAATTCGCCAAAAGTGTTTGGCTACCATGACGAGATTGAAAGCATGTAGATCTTTAAATGCTAGATCTCTAAAATTTTGAACTTTACACAATTTCTTTCAAGATAACCAATGGCTCTTCCTAAAGCTAGTCAACGATTCCTACCAAATTTTTCACATAACATTCTTAATATCAGTATATAGGCCCAAATTCAAAACAAAGCATTGCACGATATAATTTGGCATAACATATGCCACAGACTTTAAAATGACCTCTTTACCAGAAAGGAAAAGTGATTAAGAAGCCTAAGTATGAATCTTCTTATGTACTTTGTCCAAAATATATGAGAAGCCTAAATATGAATCTTCTTATGTACTCTGTCCAAAATATAATTTACCTGAGCCATCTTCACTCTACCATACATAATAGGAAAGTCCCATATATTTTCAAACCCAAAGTGACCCTCAATGCCCAAATAATTTTGAATCAAGTCTTTATTAGCTAATGTGGTATTAGAGTTGTAAAAAATGTTTGTATAGTTTCATATTATTCGAGGACACTTTTTAAACGTTATACATTACCTAGAGAACTCTTACAAAAAACTAGAAATTTCAGTAACAAAAAAAGATAAGAAACACGTGGACTTGACTTACATTTTTTTATTTTGCTAAGTAATTCAACTATCTCTTCCATCTATAGAAGACAAAAATGGCTCTCGGTACATATAAGAAAAAGAAATGACGATATTGGATCACCTTGTTCACCTTACTGCAACTCTTTTTTAGGCATGAAGAAAATAGTTGGCTCAACATTTGATTATATATGAGTATGACATTATAGAAACACAAGTTATCACCTATCTGATCCGGTAATCACCAAACCTAAGTTTTTGCATCATAACTTCTAGGAAAGCCATTAAACCCTGTCATAAACTTTACTCATATATAATTTCAGGGCCATAAATTGTCGATTATCACTTCTATGATTTTTCAAGACATCTAGTAACTTATGGGCTATCAAGATATTATTAGTTATAAATCTCCATAAAAAAACACTTTCTGTAATACTAATCACATCATAAATGATTGCATTTAATTATTTAGTCAGTGTTTTAGTAATTATTTTATTAAGAACATTAAAAAGATTGATCGATTTAAGTTGTGATATGAGTCTTAGGTTAGCAACTTTAGACAATAAAAGTGCGATTATAGTTCATAGCATTTACCAATGTGCCATACAAAAAAATATATTTTAAAGCATGTATTACATCATGAGAAACAACGAGCCAATATTTTAGGAAAAATAATGAAGACATGATGTTAGGTTCTAAGGTTTTGGATGGGTGAATTGAAAACACTATTTGGATTTCCTCAAAAGTGACATGCTTGGTAAGGTGAACATTTTGTACATTGTCACACGATTAGAAACACATCGCATAATGAATTCATAGCTTCCCATTATTTAGGAGTTAATTTTTTTTATAAATTAATCAATTGCTATACCACCCAAACTCTCCTTATCAATGTGCCACAACCTACCACTATCCTCTAGGCCAATAATAGTCATCTGATGACGTTGTTGAGTGACCTTAGCATGGAAAAAAATTGAATTCTTATCACTTTTTTTCAATTAGTCAATACAAGCCTTTTCATGCCAGGATTTTTACTTTGTTTTACAAATACGTTTTAAAGCTACGTAAGTGGTAGCATACTCAATAAACCCAAGTTGGTCCTCTTGTTTTAGCACAAACAATTTAGCTAGAAGTTCCAAGAATTGGCATTTATTATTAAAATTGCTATATTTTTTTTCAATTAATAATACCCATCAAACATTATACAATTTTGAGCTTAAGTTGGTACTAACTAGTCCAAAGCTCTTCAGATTACTTCTTCATAAGTTGGAATATCTACCCATCCCCACTTAAAGCAAAATCGTTAGTGAATAAGATTATTTTTAGATGAAGTAGATGATAAAAGAACTTTATGATCAACCACATTAACATTTATTATGGAGTAATGAGCATTTGGATAAGTATCATACCAAGCTGATGTGGCTAAACCCATATCATTTCTTTGAAGAATTCTTTCTTCTCCATTCCGCTTATTACTCTAAGTTACAATGGGCCCAATAAAGCCCAAGTCTACCAACCCCGATTCCTCGATAAAATTTCTAAAGTCAACCAGGGAAGTTTGTGAACGAATCCTACCACCAATTTTTTTACTGTAAGATAGAATATTGTTGAAGTCGCCTATTAATACCACCTTATTACAAAGTCTTGTTCTTAACAAAAGATTATGAAATTACTTATAATAAATTATATTATCACAATTAGCATACACACTAAAACCCATCCATGTTGTACCTTTCATATTGTCGTATACTTGGAATTCAATGAAATAGTACGTGGAGAGTTTGATAGTCAAGTCCTCATCCTTATCCCATAATACACATAATTCACCACTTGTATTTGTTGCGTATACACCATATAAATTATGTAACCCAATGATCTTTTTCAGATGTTGAAGGTCAGCTTTGCTTTTAGTAAAATCATAATTTTTAGGGAATAAAATTGTACAAATTCTTTAAGTTTTTGAACCATTAAAGAGTTATTTAATCCTTAATAGTTCCAAACTAGCATTCTTATTCATCCGAGGGTCATTTGGGGCCAACATCATCCACCCTTTTAAAATTGTGCTCCTTCTGAGAACTACCTTTGCCAAAGATCATTTTTCTAGATTTTTTCATGTTCCCATGCTCCTTACCCTCAATAACAGATTGTTGCTTAGGAAGTGCTAAGTAGATAGGATTACCTCTTATAAGTTTGCACATCTGGTGTAGCTAATGCATCGAGGAGTGCATGTGCTGTATAAGTCAGTCTTGTTACCAATGTTAAACTGATTTGGGATGGTTACACGTGTCGCATTAAGGCAATTATGGTCTTTAGTTAATGGGTTGTCAAATAGGTGTACATCTAGCCCCAAAGTGTTTGATGGGCTGGAACCCAAATACCCAATTGTTCTTGATTTATTTTGATTGTCCAATACCTGTCCACAAGCAATAATTTCCCCCACCTCTCCAGTTGGTTATTTACCTGATAAAAAGTTGCATGAATCAAGGAAATCGTGTAAGGCTTTGTCTTGTGCATCAATTTTGGCTGATCAATATTCACAACTGGCTGTTACTCTTAGATCCTTAAAATCAAGCATTTCCTTTTCCCTCTTCCTCTAACATTGGATGTCTCATTTAGGCCTTGTGATGTAGCACCACCGGAGCCACCTCTAGCAATCATGGTTGGTAGAATAGAGAGTGTAGTTCTTGCACGTAACCATATCATGGAGCAAAACATTGAGTTTAATTCAAGAAGTAATTCAAAAAACCATTAATTTAAAGAGTAATTTAAGGAGTAAATTTTTCTATAAATAGATGTGTAATTGTAATGAATTAATCGTCCAAAGTGTTCATTTCAATTGAGAGAAAAACTTAGAGAGAAAAGCTTTTGTGAGAGAAAATTGAGAGTAATTTTCTTGGGTGTAATTGAGTTGTGAGTTATGAGTGTTGTAAACACCTTGTGTAATTTCTCCCTTTTCAGTAAAAAGATCCGCATCAGGTCCGGAGACGTAAGTAAGATTGACCGAACTCCGTTATCAAATTTGTGTGTTATTTTTCTATTCTTGTTTTCTCATAAGTCTAACTTATCAGGAATTTGTGTAATTTCCCAACAGAAACATCTCTTACACACTTAAATTCTCCATTATTTCTGTTAAAAGAATGAAGCAATTAAGAGAATGACTCCTACCATTAAGGAGAAAAAATGTACGATTATTTGGACATAAAATAACAGATAATTAAGGATTTTTAGGGATATAGGTAGATGGCTATGTATTTGTATGGTCACTAATAATTTTAGATTGAAGGTTGAGAAGGTTTCATGAAATTTTAGTATTAGGACTCTAATATGTCAATAACAAATAAAACATGTGATGGTGATGGTGATGGTGTTGATGATAGTTGTTATTTGGCTTATTTTCAGATTAGTTAAGATTTATTTCCACTATTTTAATTAAGGGAATTTGTTGGGATATCATTGTATTATGATCAAGAGAATAAATGCTATTTTGTTTTCTAAAACTTGCCGGAAAAAGGCCGTTGCAGGAAAAGATGGTTGTTCTCTTTAATGGATGAATCACTTGTTATTTGAGAGAACTTTTTTATGTCGTCACTTAATTACTACTTCAAAACTTATTGTATCAATCTCAAAAGAAGATTTTAGATGGAGTTGAGAATATGCATAATCTTCCTATCATTCTAAGTTGATATGCTCTAAACCCATTCTTACAATTAATATTACATGTAGAAAAGGTCAAGAATATTTAGGATCACGAAGATGAACAAACCACACATCCTCAGGCAGAAAGCAAGTTCCAGAGCCTCGTTTAACAATTTACAATTTTAAAAACATAATGCAATGCACATGACTTGAACTAGTGACTATATATATTAATTGTTATTTATATATAATCATTTTAACGAAAATATACTATAAAAATAACAAATATCACCTTTATCATTAGTGGATAAAGATTGAAAAAATTGTATGATGAGACATGAGGTATCATTAAAATATTTAAAGAATTAAAAATATTAATATTACATAAATTGCACATATATTTTAAATTATGTTAAATGTAATAATTATTTTATTTTAAATAATATTGATAAAATAAAAGGTTTGTGTAAATTTATGCATTAATATTATTTTTCTTTAACAATGTTTTTGTAATCAAGTTAGTAAAATGTTTTTACGAAATGGTTACAACCTGATAAAAATTATTTTAAACAAATTATTTGTTTACAATAACTTCTACAATTTCATTTGCCAGTTTTTTTTTAAAATAGTACCATACTTGATTTTAATTCCCTATACTGTTAAATTATTTAATATTAATTAATTAATGATTTTTCATTATAAAAGTTATTTTAAAAAAACACAAATATTTTATACAATTAGTGAATAATATTTTTTTTCTAATTTTATTCATAAGTATCATAAATTACTGCAATGCAACAACACAATTCATATTCGATTTTTAAAATAATCTATTGTTTCAAGATGTATAAATTTTTTTTATTTTTATTTTTTATCTAATAGTTTTTTTAAATTTTAAGAGAAAAATATCATTTATTATTATTCATCTATTATAAAAAATGATTTAAATTTTATACTTATTTTTATAATAATTTAATCTTATTATTATTGAAAAAATTAATTAAGATAAGAATATTAAATTATTATTATTATCATATATAATAATCATAAAAAATGATATTTTTAGTTATAATTTATTTAAATTATAATAATATATATTTATTGTAATTGAAAACATTAAAAAATAAAATAAATTTTTTTATATTTTTTATAATAATAAAATTAAATTATTACTAAAAATAAATAAAATTAAATTGTGATCTTTACAACAATTAAAGTATCACTTTCTATTTTTTAAAGGCTGGATCCGAGACCATAGATTCATCGACAGTTGGACATATATCATATATAGACTCTGAGATAGAAAGAGAGATACACAGAAACATCGGAAATTTGACGGGATGGACATCGTTCCTGTTCATGTCGTCGATGTACAACTGACTACTGTCTGAGTCGGCGTATTTTAGTCTTTAAGTGAGGAATTCTACTTTTGCTTCCAATCGTCTCCGATTCAGTTTTGTCTTCCATCACTACTTTAACCAAACCGTACGGAAAGTTACGGAGTGTGGGTCTACTCTGCTTTTGGAAACCCTAGGTCCGTGCTTCCCCTCCATTAATTTATTTGGTTGAATAATTCAATCCGATTGAATTGATCGCGCTTTGTTTGGCTTTTGACTCTGTGCAGTTGCAATTGAGCTATGTTCGTAAGTTTTTTTCCTCAAGCATGATCATTTTATTTATAGATTCTGTTTTGATTTGTTCCCTTGTGTTTTTTAAGATTAAGATTATTATTCTTAGCGAAATTGAAAATGAAGCTGAAATTTAAGCTATAGATTGCCTAAGTTGTGGAGTTTGTGTGACCTTGTTCCCGCATTTCTTAAGGTAAATTTGATGTTTATTATTGGCTACATGTTAGGGTTTTCAATATTTCTTTGGCTTTGAAAGAAAATAATGATCTGAATGAAGTCGCTGGATCCAGAGCAAAGGAAATATGATACCCAGGGGGAATGAACCCGATACTAATTTGAAACGCATCTTCTCAGCATACATTTTATTCATGCACTTGGCAACATCTAGGAGTAAAGTGGGTGTTAGAAGTGTTATGTGAGAGGAAAGCATGGAGCATGTGTCAGAGAAAAAGTACCCTGTCAATGCAAAAGATTATAAGTTATATGAGGAAGTCGGTGAAGGTGTCAGTGCTACTGTGTACAGAGCTCTCTGCATTCCATTCAATGAGATAGTTGCTATCAAGGTTCTTGACCTGGAAAAATGTAACAATGATCTGGTACGTGTGCAAATGTTCCTTTTTAGCTTGAAATGCTTATTTCCTCTTTTCTTTTTGGATTGGTGCTTAATAGATGTTTATACTTTGAATCCTATTTATAAATTGAACTACCATTTTGGGTTTATAACGTGTACTTTACATTCCATTTTTAAGGAGGTATTTGTTCCAACATAGATGCAGCAACTCATTGTAGAAAAGTAACATTCACAACATTATTTGATAATTAAATGAAACTTTTGGCTGTTTATATGATGTGTTAAATATTTTTCTTTCTGTTTTGTGTTGGACACATATTCAAGGCCTCTGTAGTCAGATGATTCTCAGAATAGTTAAGCTTCCACTTTCCGTAACACTATTTTATATCATTGTCACAAAACCTACGAAATATTTTTCTTTATTTCTTTGACGATCTTTGTCTCAATACTTCAATTGGGCCCTGGCATATTCAAAGAATCAAAGTATATAAATTTTTATTTTCACATTGCAAATTTATGTAGGATGGTATCAGAAGAGAGGTACAGATCATGATCTTGATTGATCATCCAAATGTACTACGATCACATTGCTCTTTCACTACTGGGCACAACCTTTGGGTTGTGATGCCATATATGGCTGGGGGTTCCTGCCTGCACATAATGAAGTCTTCCTTTCCTGATGGTTTTGAAGAGATGGTTATTGCGACCTTACTGCGTGAGGTTCTCAAAGCTCTTGCTTATCTTCATTCCCATGGGCACATACATAGAGATGTGAAGGTATCATACTTGATCTTCTGCTCTTACTAATTACCTGGGATTTTTTACCTTTTAATATTCGGTAATCACCTAATATAGCATCAAGTTTTGCGTAAATTCACAATGTAGTTTGATTTAGACACACATCCTAATGTGGTTATATAGGTGTGTAAATGATTTGGGATATCTTCCTTGCGAAATTGGCCTAACTCAAACTACATTATGAATTTTCGCCTAACTCATTCTTATATTGTGAGTTCCCCCTTTAATATTTTGTACTTTTAGTTAGATACTGCCTTTAGTACCAGATAACTGTATATTTGTCCTGTTATGACGGAAAACAAATGTAAATTGGTACGAGAAAAGGAAATAAGTGTGGAGATTAACATTATGTATATTGCATAGTTAAATTTCTTTTTTCATTCATTTATCTTCTTTGGGTAAGACCAAGTGAACTATATCTTTTGATTTTTTATTATTTTTAATCTATAGATTTTAGTATCTTATGCAAAGAAAATTTATTCATATGCTTTTGTCCCATTTCTATGATATCTACAGATTATCTGCTCTAGTTGTTAAGTGTTGAAATCTTGTTTTCATCAAAGGTTTTTTTTAATTTTTTATGTTGCAGGCTGGTAATATTTTAGTCGATTCTGATGGTGCAGTCAAGTTGGCTGACTTTGGAGTAGCAGCAGGCATGTTTGATACTGGAGATAGACAGCGCTCAAGAAATACTTTTGTCGGAACTCCTTGCTGGTATATTTTTTATTAGTATTTGAGGTCCTAGAACTGCTGTTGGTTCAGTCATGAACTTGAAGTGCATAATAATAATTTATTTTGTCCCCTTCTAACTCAGGATGGCTCCTGAAGTAATGCAACAATTGCATGGATATGACTTTAAGTGAGTGGGTTCTATGATGTGTACTTAAGATCTTTTTCTCTATCTTCTTTTCAACCTTGTCTGTCATTGATGATCACATTTTTCTAAGATTTTTGTTGGATCCATAAACAGGGCAGACATCTGGTCATTTGGAATAACAGCATTGGAGCTTGCTCATGGCCATGCTCCATTTTCCAAGTACCCCCCAATGAAAGTAAACTTCTAATATAAATCTGTGTCTGGTACTGTAGGTTTTTTGATGGTGCTAATTGTCTGAAAACATTCTTCTACCCCCCCCCCCCCCCCCCCCCTCTCTCTTGTAGGTTCTCCTGATGACTTTACAAAATGCACCTCCAGGTCTCGACTATGAAAGAGACAAGAGATTTTCAAAGGTTTTTGATGTTATGTTGAAACTTGTATGGCCATTTTTTAATAGTATTCTTATAACATGATGATTTCCCAGTCTTTCAAGGAAATGGTAGCTGTTTGCTTAGTGAAGGATCCCAAGAAACGTCCAACCTCAGAAAAGCTTTTGAAACACCAATTTTTCAAACAGGCACGTCCAAATGAGTATTTGGCTCGCACCATTCTAGAAGGACTTGCTCCACTAGGAGATCGCTTTAGGATGCTTAAGGTCTCTGGCTCATCAAACTTTTGTCTTTCCAGTTTGCATGCTTTGTTATTAGATATGATACAAGTTCTGTCAACTGCTCTGACCAAGCTTGTTGGTTTAGGCAAAGGAGGCCGATCTTCTTGTACAAAATAAGGCTCTTTATGGTGATAAAGAGCATCTATCGCAGGTAATAAATTGAAAACAAGTGAAAATGAATGATATGTAACAACTTGCATACTAGCAAACATTTGTTCTGCAGCTTCCCTGTTTTTATTTTACAACTACACTGAGGGCTTTGAATCGATAATGCTCACGCAAATTTGTGAAAGTTTGGCCTTTGCTTGAAATTTGGAAGAAAATTTGAAAGTTTAGACCTATGGAATAGTATATTTTTAGTTTACTGATGCATTCAAACTTTACTGACCTGTTGTGAGTCCAGCTTTCTTCCTTTGAGATTCTGAAGAAGAAAAAAAGAGCTTTACCTTTTTGAGGTTCTCATTTACTTTTGGCCCCCTATATGCTCTAAGTTT
This sequence comes from Hippophae tibetana, assembly GCA_037013495.1. Taxonomy (NCBI): domain Eukaryota; kingdom Viridiplantae; phylum Streptophyta; class Magnoliopsida; order Rosales; family Elaeagnaceae; genus Hippophae; species Hippophae tibetana. The sequence goes on from CM072812.1 coordinate 4,545,372, forward strand.
CACCTTGCTGAAGTTTACTTGCTGTACATATCACCTGCTATCGATGGGGTTGCACTATCTTTACTTTAAGGCACCAGTGAAGGTTTCCTAATTGTAGGCTAAATATGAATTCTATGCATAAGGAATTTAGGTCCTAATGATTTTCTATATCTCTATTTAGAAGTTCCAGATTACGCTTTCGTAACCATAAATAAGGGTTAATGTGTGACAACTCCTTAAGCAAAGTTTTGCCTGTATTGCTGTTGTGATATGATGAAGTTTATTCAGTTTAAGCTTTGAAGTTTTATAGTCAAATTTCAATGGTGCCTTTAATATAGAATTTTCTCCTGCAGCAAGAGTACATTCGAGGAATCAGTGCCTGGAATTTTAACCTAGAAGATCTGAAAAGTCAGGCTGCCCTTGTAAGTACTGTTCTTGTTATAGAGTCTGGCTACTCAGACCCTACTTGGAAGTTGGAACTGAAAGTGATTGTTGTTTGTAGACTAGTAGTGCATTAGTGCATGCTACTATTATTTTACTCTGTAACTTACTATATATTTACCAGCACCTTTTAATCACAGATTCAGGATGAAGACATGCCGAATGCTGAAGATCCAGATATGGGTAAGAAGCAAAGCGAACAAAATGAAGATATTAGGTTTTTAGGAGAGATGGTGTCACCTGAAATGGCTAACGACTCAAATGCTTCACCTAGTAAGGAGGTAACCTAGCAAAAAAAGATTTGTTTTCATTTCATTTTGATACAGTTATTCAGTATTTGTATTTCTACTTATTCTTCTGTGCTTCTGAATCGTCCCTGTTCCTGTTCCTCTCAGGATACTTTCACCAATCTTCATGATTTGGAGCGTATTGCTTCCTTTCCAATCAAACCTCTTCAAGCACTTAAGTATGATTCTTTCAGTGATAATTTTAAATTACTATTTTAAATAGCTTTTCACTTATCATTTTACAAGTTTGTGTTAAATTATTATAGTCTGCATGGATGATTATATTGCCAGAATTAAGACATGAAAATTACTAAGCTTATTTGTTTAAGCCACCTTAGGTTATTTGGTATTTCTCTGCAACGTTTCCCTTAAACCTCAGGATATATCTGCTTTGCTGTAAATTGATTTCTGTTATGGCATTGAATGCATTCAGTTGTCCACCCTCTTTTGTCCTTCTTGTTGTTCTACTCTCTTGTAAACTTTTGATAAATTTCAAGACTATATATTGAAGAATATTTCTATCCTAGTAACTGATGATTTAAGCTACCCTTTTCCTGATGCAGAGGTTGTTTTGATGTTTGTGAGGATGATGTGACTGTGACTAGTCCAACACCTACGGATATAGAGAATGATAAAAATGAGGGTGAATATTCTGGACAAAGTAGTTCTTTATTGTGTCGTGTCATACCTGAACATAAAAAATGCCTGAGTGGTACACTACTACCAGACAATACTGTTTCTCCTAAAAAGGTTACTGGCAACGGGGACAGGTGAGCTTTCTTCTAGAAAATTTTGTTATCTTTTGGTGATAACTTTGTTATTTCTTTATTGGGAGGGAGGGAGGGAAGGATAGACATTAGAGATTAGAAAAAATGAAGCATAGGAATTAGGGTCTTGGGTAAGAACAACAAATGGGGTGAGGAGAGGTAGGGGAATAATAGGGAGGATATAATAATCCATTTATTGAATTCCATAACTAAGTCCTTGAATGTATAAATTATATATGGAAAAACAAACCTGAAAAGGAAATAATTTTTTTAAGTAATATGCTCCAGAAAACCTAACATCACATTCTCTTGTTGTACATCATGGTGGTTTTCATTTCCTACATTTTTTTTTGCATTTTAACTAGTACTTGCTGAATTGCTAATCAAGGTTTGGAATTGAAATTTGAACGGAGATTCTACAAAATGCAAAATTTTGGTTGTAATGTCAAGCATTGTTGACCTCCTTTCTCAGCGAAAAGAAGTTGAGACTCACAACTTATTGTCCTGTATCTTGGCATTTGACTTTCTCAAGTCTCATTATCATGCAGCATGGGCATTTTTGTATATTGATAATGCTGCTCCCGTGCTTATATTCCTTGCGTTCTTGAGTGTCCTCTTGAAACAATCATTTGATAGAATCAGTATTGCATTGCTCAGAGCCTTTATGTTACCAAAATGCAAGTCAAATTTTCCGTGTTTAGACAGCTTCTAATGGCCTATGCTACAACATTGCTCTTATTTCCCTCATCTTTCAGTCTCATGAAGCTCCTATTAGTTAGATATAACTTTTGTTACTGCCATTTATTGGGTCGAAAAGCTTAGTTGGAAGATTAATGACTTGGGTATCTTGAAAATATTTATTAAGGGATTCTCAGCAATTGAAATATCAACTAGATCGAAACTATAGTGGTCCGCTGCATTGGCAGAAGAGAGATACAAGTATCTCTTCGTCTGGTATGTGTTGCTCATATTTTTTTTCAATATTTAATTGATTGTTATAGCTTCTTAGTGCTCTATGTATTTGCTATATCTCTATGTTAACAGAGGATACATCAGAAGGAGCTGTAGTCCAACGCAAGGGGCGCTTTAAAGTCACTTCAGCAGATCTTGGTCCCAAGGTATAAACACATGTTTTTGCTGTATTTAAAACACCTATGAAGCAGTGAACTTTTTCCGCAGTTTTTGATGCTTTTGAGAAATAACATAGGATTCCCATCTTAAATTAGTTATTTTTCATCAGGTTCTTGTCCTTTTTTCATAGTGATGCTTGGATCTGTTAACAATAAGAATGGAAGTTAGCAGTATATCTTTTAGTCCATGGCTTTATAACCATTGCATTTTTATCTCTGCATTAGGGTCCTACAAACTGTTCCGTTGGCACTAATTATGGAGGTTTGATCGGTCCAACCACACCGAATATTACTGCTTCTATGCTGCTCCCATCTCTACAATGTATTTTGCAGCAGAACACCATTCAAAGGGTATGTTTTTATTTTTGCATTTTATTCTCTGCTGGATAGATATTGTGCCTTTACTTTTTGAATGTCTTTTGACAGGAAGAGATTGTTAAATTGATCAAGTATTTGGAACAAACTTCTGGTACTGGTTCTCATCCCTCAGTTATGAACATTTTTGTCCTTAAAAGCGTATTAGTATGTATTTTGGGATTTAACATGTGGCTTGACAGGCAAGCAAGCGGAGTCTGCTGATACAAGCGCAGCTGACCTTTTGCGGGTATGTGGTCATTCTGTTAACCTTTATTGTTAAGGGCAGCCTAGTGGCAAACTGCAGCACACATTGGAAAGGCCTCTTAATACCATTTTTTATGTATCTTTTATGATTAACATTTGTAACTTTTGAAAGCGAAAACTTTGTATTCTTCTCAGGTCCATAGATCTGCTTTGTGTTCATCCTCTTTACTATCCCCCACCTGCCCACAAAAATAAAAAAGAAAGAAAAGCTGCATTTTTGTAAACTCATGCACATTATATCATCCTAATATGCTAATTCAGTGGAACATTGCCTTTCTTCTTCTAATTTACTTATTCCTGATATTTAATGTGCCTTCCATTTAATACTGTATTGTTCATCGAAGGAAATCAAATTGAGTTGTTCAGGTGGAAATGTTAAAATAACTGTCTGATATGCACTACGTGCAGGCATCTCAAACTACCTCCCGGGAGAGAGATTTGCTATCGCAGCTGCTTAATTTGCAACAGAGGTACTTTTGGATTTTGATAGTTTCTTATGATAACAAATTTTAAATTCAATTTTACAATCTACTTACTAATCTATAATATCAGTATCACAAGCCTTGCCGAAGAATTGCAGAGGCAGAAGATGAAAAATTCTCAGGTTTTTGCCCATTTATCTGGAAATCTTTTGGCATTTGGATGGCTTTAGTTGTGGTTTAGCATGCTTGAACAAGCTGAAATATCGTTCTAATTTTGGTGTATTCCAGAACTAATCTCTGTTCTATTCTTTTTGGCTTGCAGTTAGAAAAACAGTTGAATGCTCTGGCCAACAAGGATAAAACACAAGGAAGAAATAAATACATGATGGATGATGATAATTGAATGCAATGAAAGCGAAGACCGAAGGCAACATTATTGCAACTAAGTTGGTTGTCAGAATCAGCTAGACTGCGTTCTACTTTATGAGGTCTACCAGAATTTTTTTTTCCTTAAAATTTGTATTTTTAATGTACCATATGTTATATGTATGAAGGTGTGTTGGTGGAGACAGCGAAATTTTGAGATGCTGTTGCTGGAGTCTCAAATTGTGTAACATGTAATTTATTTACACAATATTGTAATTATTATATTGCAGGTTAAAATCTCTTATTTTCCCTCATATTTTCTCTCATATGTCTCACTTCGATGAATTATTTATTGGTCGACCGAAATGACATGTTGATGAAGGGGAATTACAACTTGTTCAATAATTAATGAATAATTTTTCCTCACCTTATCACTATTTTTAAGTGTTATTAGATCGGACTAACATATTAACTAGTGAAAGAATGTTTTTTATTTATCATCTGGCACAATGACAAGTTGATGTATTGATGTACTTAATTCCAATTGTGTTTGAAATCTTGGAGCTATTTTTTATTTATTTGTAATCTTGGAGCTCAAGTTAAATAGCAGTTCTGTTAGACTTTTTGCGAATTAGTCGTATCGGAAGAATAAATAAGTACATTGGTTTACTGACACTCATCGGAAGTAAGAAAGAGGCATTTGTTTCCATTGTAGACAAGTAAGAAAAAAGTTGGAGGGGAAAGTAATTTTTATTCATAACTGATCGTGAAACTCAACTTAAATTGGTCGTTTTTGTCATACCTATTTATGTTGTGCTTTACACTACCTACAGCTCTTTGCCACAATATTAAATCTATCATAGCTAGTATTAGTGTGTGAGTACTGAGAAAAACAAAATCTAAAATCCATTTACTTAATTGAGTAATGAAGAGGTGTAGAAAGAATGGTAGGTTGGGTTTTCAAGATGTACAGTTAACAATTCTAGCTATTTTTGCTAAATAAGGGAGGAGACTCTTAGCCAATCTAGATTCCTTATCATCTTCATTGCTACATCCTAAATATTATAAAGATGATTTTTGGAATGATTAGATTGGATACAACCCCGCTTGAGGTTGGAGAGGTATACATGAAGTTAGAAAGCTAATACAGCTTGAAACTCGATAGAAAGTAGGTACAAATAGTACTGCCAATATTTAGGAAGATATGTGGATACCTCGAGGGTCAACTTTTAAGCTTCTCCTAATGATGAAACAAGTCTTCTAACTTGGCACTCTTCAAAAGAGGACAACTATTTAGTTAAATTTAGATGTAAAGTTTTCAAGTCTTTTATGTTATAATCAATCCACTTAGCATGTAACTTTCAGTGGGTTTGTTTCTAGCATTATCGATACCTCTCTTTGTATTTTAGTTCGGGACCTGACATTGTCTAATAAACTTAAATGAATTATTTCTTTGATTGTATATCTAATATTGTTTGGAAGTGAGAATTAATTTGATCTGCAAAAAAATAATTGTTCACTTTGTTCTTAGAGTGAAAAAACTTTGAATTACTTGTTCTTTCATTTACTTATGACTAAAGATATATCTACTTTTTTTTACTTACGTATTAAAATTTCTCAATTTAATAAGGAATGTTTTGTCAAATTTTTTTAGCTCTTATAAAATGTTTTGAATGGAAGCCCAATGATAAAAATGAAATCCTCTTATATTTCGAACTCTCATTGCATTCAGAAGGTCCGAGATAGGAAAAATTTCAAAATAAAGTCCTACATACCCCATTGCAAGAATTTTGAAAGCTACTTAATGTTTATTCCCTCAAACTAATGTGTGATTAAAAGTTGTGTTATTAGATATTCATGCATCGGGTTGTAGTTAAGTATCTCGTAACTAAACTCTTGTAATTGTAACTTTTTTATTAATATCAAGAAAATTCTTACTCAAAATGAAAAAATAAAATAAAATTTCACATTACGAATAAAACTATACTCTTAGGCCTTGATGGTAACCTTTCCATGATTCCATCCGTTTGCACCTTCATAAAAAACTTTTTAACCTCATAGTTTGGCACAGAGTCATAATATTTGCCTATTTATTTTATACAAAATTTAATCTATAATTTTTGAAAAAATTATTGAAAAATTATGCAAATTCTCGATAAGCGAGACTCATGAGAAAACAAAAGTAAAAAAATAACATATAAATTTGATAACGGAGTTCGACCAATCTTACGTCTCCGGACCTACTACAAATCTTTTTACTGAAAGAGGAGAAATTACACAAGATATTTACAACACTCACAACCCACAATCTGATTACACCCAAAAAAATTACTAAAAGATGAGAAATTACACAAGGTGTTTACAACACTCACAACTCACAACCCACAACCCAATTACACCCAAGAAATTACTCTCAATTTTCTCTCACAAAAGATTTTCTCTCAATTGGAATGAACATTTTGGATGGTTAATTTATTACAATTACACATCTATTTATAGGAAAATTCACTCCTTGAATTACTCCTTAAATTAATGGTTCCTTGAATTGTTCCTTGAATTAAGCTCCTTGTTTTGTTCCATGTTTTTTTCCTTAATTTGCTTCTTAAATTAAGGAGCTTTATAACAATCTCCCACTTGAAGACTGATTTCAATCTGTCTTCACATCTCGATCAATGCAACAACTTTTCTAGTCTTTGTTACTTTAGTAGACCAACTGAAGTTGAGCACAACTTCAGTTTGTCAATAGTCACCACCTTTGTTAACATATCTGCTGGATTTTTGCTTCCTTGAATCTTTTCCAGTATTAACACATCATCTTCCAATATGGATTTGATGAAGTGATAATGAAGTCCAATATGCTTGGTTCTATAATAAAATGTTGAATTCTTCGCCAAGTGTATTAAACTTTGACTATCACTGTGCAAAATATTCTTCTCATATTTGAATCCCAACTCAGTTAACAAACCTTGAAGCCATATCATCTCTTTACTGACTTCAGTCATTGCTACATACTCAGCCTCTGTAATGGATAGAGCGACAATTTTCTGTATTTGTGACATCCAACTAACAGGTGTAGTTCCAACAGTAAATATATAACCGGTGGTACTTCTTCGGTGATCAACTTCACCTGCCTTGTACTTTTAACTCTCATTTACTAAAGTACAAGCACTTTTCTGTGGTGCCTTGTAGATATCTCAAAATTCACTTGACTGCTTCCCAATGAGTTTTCCTTGGGTTTGACATAAATCTACTAACAGCTCTCACTGCATAGCCAATGTCTGATCTTGTACAGACCATTACGTACATCAAACTTCCAATGGCTGAGGCATAAGGAACCTTAGCCATGAATTCTTTTTCTTCCTCTATCTGAGGGAACTGATCCTTGGATAGGCGAAAGTGACTAGCCAAGGGTGTGCTAACTGGCTTGACATCGTCCATGTTGAATCTCTGCATCACACATGTCTATCTCCGCAGATTGTAGACCTAAAAGTTTTTCCTTTGAGTGCATAATATTCATCCCCTTCTCACTCATATGGCCTAGTCTCTGGTGCCACAAATTTGGTGTTTCATTTCCTGCTACAACTGTGATTGAATAATATGCCTCTACTGTCATGTAAAGAGTGTCACTCTTCTTGCCTCGAGCAACTGTCATTGCACCCTTTTAAATCTTCCAATCATCATCATGGAAAATCGTAGTGTAGCCTTCATTGGGCAATTGCCCTACTGAGATTAAGTTCCTTCTTAGGTCGGGAATATGCTTGACATACTTCAGCTCCCAAACAGATCCGTTCAACTTAATCTTCAATACACTTTTGCCAATAATAACACACTATTGATCATCACCAAGATATACCTTTCCAAGATTTCCGGGGACATATTTCTTGAAGAATTCTTTCTGTGAAGTAGCATGGAACGATGCTCCATAGTCTAACACCCAAGATTCTTCCTTGCTTTCCAAAGAGAATATCAATGCATAATCCTCTGTCTTCACTTGTTTGTCCTTCGGTGCCTTCTTACCCTAATTTTTGTAGTGTCCAGTTCTCCCACAATTCCAACACTCGATAGTCTTCGAGCTATGGGAATGATTATGATTCTTAGATTTGGACCTCCTATCATTTGATCTACATCGATAGTCTGTTCTACCACGTACACCTCATTCTCACTCATATGGCCTAGTTTGATCTATATCAACGGTTAGTAGGTAAACTCATATATTTATCTCACACTCGACCTGATATTGCTTATGCTGTGAGTGTCGTGAGTCAGTTCATGCACTGTCCAAGTGAAGACCATATGGATGCGGTCATGCGAATACTTCGTTATTTAAAATCCTCCCCTGGGAAAGGACTTATGTTTTCAAGGAATGGTCAATTGGAAGTCGTTGGATACACTGATTCAGACTAGGCCATATGAGTATCAAGGATAGGAAATCTACTGCTGGGTACTTTACTTTTGTGGGGGGTAATCTTGTTACATGGAGGAGCAAGAAGCAAAAGGTAGTTGCCTTATCTAGTGTTGAAGCTGAATTTTGAGGAATGGTCAAGGGAATATGTGAGCTCCTTTGGTTGAAAAAACTTCTAACTGAGATTGGTGTTCTCCTAACTCTGAAATGAGCTTGTTTTGCGATAATAAAGCAGCCATTGTCATCTCTCACAATCCAGTTCAACATGATCGCACGAAGCACGTTGAAGTGGATCGAAACTTCATCAAACAGAATCTTGAAGAAAAGATTATTCAGCTTCCATTTGTTAAATCAGAAGATCAATTGGTTGATATACTCACAAAATCTGTGTCTGCAAAGAACTTCTACAACTCACTTGACAAGTTGGGGATAAAAGACATATATGCACCAACTTGAGGTAGAGTGTTGATGTGTGTTGTGGTGCATGCTGCAACAGTGGCAGACACCAATGCTCAGTGGAGTAAAACATAGAGCAGACAATAATATTAGTGGAGCCATAAAACATAGATGTGCAGGAATTATGGTTATTATTTAATTCTCGTTTTCCTTGTATACATATATCTTAACTCTTGTAAAGAAAAGATCAGAACAGAGAAATACAGAAATACAGAAACTATTAACATTAACAACAATATTTTGACATATTGTAGCTCCAGCCTCCAGTTGATGTCTAATGTGTATGGAAATCCAAGATTACACTATTTATAAATTACCGGGCTATGCTTGAATTGAAGGTTGCATGTGAAGCTTGGATCCGAAAAGGTGATCCAAAGGTGGTGAACTACCGTGAAGTGAAACAGGTACAACCAAATCTTCTTGTTGTAGACTGCCGCGGTCTTGGTCCTTTTCAGAGGTATGGTTGAGTTGTTTGTTTGCAATGCAATGCAATACAGTAATGTAAGTGAATTTTATCAGGATTAAAATTTTGCAGGGTTATTGTTGGAACTGTAAGTGAATTTTGCACCAAACATGATGAATGCCCTATGATTGCAATCAAGCGCAAGCTAGGTGAAACTCCTCAGGATCCAGTTCATGACTAATCGATTGCCTTCTTAGATGCTTTTGGATTTGAGCTACCTTCATTTTGTTTCTCATTATGTTAATAGCTTTGGTTGGCCCCAACTTGATATATTGAACGATATCTATTTTTCTCAAGAAACATTGTATTCTTTACAAGTTGTGAAGATTACACAAGCAAAAACTACAAGGGAAACTAGCATACCAATATCATTGTTCAAACTTGTATACATTCTTGCATGTAGTTTACGGAGAACATTCATGAGCTCTATTTCCAGCCCTCATGTTTAGCATGTTATATTGCAAAATATTTTTCTTGGGAAAAATGTGCAAAATCTTGAAAAACAATCTGGCTTAGCATAGGGGTATATAGCCTTTTATCACCCCTACAGCTATATAGGACAATTCCTTTTTTTAAAAAAATAAAAAAATGGGACTCCAACTACAAATCTCTTGTACACTCAAATGAATTTCATTCTCATTTCATGGCATTAGCGGCAGTTTATTCATACCTCTAAATAGAAGCATACTTAAAAGTTTCACCCCAATCCGGAATTAAAACTAAGAAATGATTATTTTTATTGCTTCCTTTAATGGCCATTCATTATGGGCTTCGTTAAACCCCTTTTTTTTCTTTTTTTAATTAAATGTGTTTTCAAATTGATAAAAACACTTTTATGTGCACATAATCATGTACAAGTATTTTAAGATACAATTACAGTTTGACTCAAAACCCTTTAATAATTTTCTTTCAAAAATCTAGGTACTTCTATTAACAACATTTCAAATGAGACGATCTCTTTGGTTTGAAAAAAAAAAAATATCTATTGCCGCAGTTTGTATGCTCACTCTGTCTAACATAATAATAGGATGGACCGATATATATATATTCTGATGAATGAGTGGTTTATTGGAAACTTAAAAAAATGGGACTTTAAGGGCATTTCCAATACTGTATTAAAATATTAAATTTAGTACCAAATTTTATATAATAAATAATACTGTATTAAATTTTACCCGATATTGTTTATGGTTTTAATATTGTTCACGTTGTCTTATTTTTTTCAAAACAAAAATTTCTAAATTTTTTAGTATATAAATATATAATTAAACTAGCAAAAGAAATTATTAAATATAATTTTTAATGTAATATTTTATTTTATAAAATAATATTTAGTATCTTGAGTTAAAAATTTAATACAATTTTTAGTATACAATAATATTAAGAGTTTGATATTATCTTAAGGTGAAGGGTCCTTGAGGTTTAAACACGACAGAATATTATCGGTCCTTAACAAAGTCATAAATCTTCCATAATTCAATTGATTGGAACAAAGGAAAACTTCATCCAACTTGAAATTCATCTCCATGGATTTACTCTAAACAGTTAAAAGATGACATGATACTCAACTTCTTAATTTTGTAAGAATTTTTAATTTCAAATTTTTAAAATAAAAATCATTTAATAACCAATATCTAGTTTTAATTTTAAAAAATTAAAATTAAAATTTGAATACCGATAACATATACTTAATTTTTAATTTTTAACCTTTTAAACTCTAAAATTTAATTTAAAACTTATTATTGATAAATTTTACATTTTTAATTATTTTACATAAGATTAAATATAATTGAGTATGATTAGATTATTAATTTTTAATGTTACGAAATAAAAAATAAAAATTTAATTTAAAAACTGAAATTTGTTTTTTAATTTCAAAATTTAACATAATCCCAAAACTGAATTGCAAAATTCAGAAAAAAGATAATAAAAATAAGTTATCGAACGTACTAAATTTAAAAATTTACAAAATTTAAAATTAAAAGTAGGAATTTGAAATGGTTATGAAAATTTAAAACAACTTACACACTTCTTACTTTCTGTATAAAAGTAAATCCCGGTAAAGAGATTAACTCCATCCACAAGCATCACAAATATTCTGTTCACCTTTTTTCCTAAGGAAACATAAAAACCTAAAATTTTGTTCACAACTGCATTGTCTATCCAATCTAAGACTACGATAATCATACCATAGTGCTTACCTTCTTTAAAAGGTCTTTCATATCATATTCTAATTTGGATTTCAACGTTGGTGATACTTCACCATCTGATGTTTCCAGCATTGAGATCATCTTCTCGAGCTTTTGCTTTATGTAACCAACCTCTGAAACCTCACCAATTGTTGGCTGTTGCTGTGTATTACATGCCTTCAGCGGTGCTTCATCCCTGGGCTTAGGTGAAGGCATGGACAATGTGCTTGGGATTTCATTGAGTTCACGGGACTTCGTAGCATCTGAGAAGTGCCTGAGCCGAAAGGTAACATTAGCATATCCAAAGGGGCTAGTGTTTTGCGACTGTATGAAAGCTTCTTCGGCATCAGAGCTCTTTATGAAGGATACCCGAGCGCAAAAGTTGTTGTAGAACATGTCTGTTTCGCTTGCATTCAGATCTCCATATTTACTATATATTCTGATAAGATCAGCTTTAGTTGGCACAAATGACCCTGGACCAAATGTCACAAAAAGAGCTGCAGTTGATGCTTTTTCCTCTGCTTCTTTGCTATCCTTTAAAACTGGTGGAGCAGCAGCTGTCTTCTTTTTTCTTTTTCCCGACTTAACTTCAGCTTGCTCTTGTTGAGGCTTATCTGGCTTTTTGTCTTCCTTCTTTCTTCTTTTCCCCAGTTGAGTTTCAATTTCAGATGATTTTTTTGCAGTATTAACAGTCTGGTGTTCCTCAAGTGACGCAAAGTCAGAATTAATTTTCTTTCTCTTATTAGGGGATTGGTGTTTGTTGTACAAATTGTAATTGGGACCATTGCAATAGACTGAACTTCTGAAAATGAACATAAAATCCACAAGCATACCAAGAAAATCCTTATCCGTTGTATCAAATACATTGACAGCCACAGAGCGGAGAAGAGAGAGCACATCATTGGTAGGTACATCAGCTTTCATGGAGTTAACAATCTTGTTCTGTTCTTGCCTCACTTTTCCAGAACTCAAGCTATGCAATGTGATATCACCAGTTTCTGTAAATTCCTTCTGATGTGTCTCAGAACAATACTCCAAAAGATGAGCAGTCATGTCCTTGTGGCCAGCAACCTTGGCTTCATGGGTACTACCTTTAGGAGATTCCATCTCTATTTCTTGTTTCCTATTCCCCCCTATTAAGTTTATGAATGGAGGGGACAAGTACTTGCTCTTCTTCCTTTCTCTAGGACTTTCAATTTGTACTTTGATGCTGTTATCGTCACTCTGGATAAGCCCAACACTAAATTTTCTGTTTCTTGGAACAGAGACATCACCAACTTCATGTTTTCCCTCAATACCATCATTTTCAAAGTTTACATCTTTAGTTTTCTTCCTTCCTTTTGAAGCAAGAACCTTTTTAGTTTCTTCAGTTACCTCAATTTCATCTATTATAACAGTTGCAGGTGACCCTGAATCCCTGGTGTTTTCACTCTTACTTTCCTTGCCTCTTTTTCTCTTCTTTGAAGGGTTTGATTCTGCTAAGTTCGTTCCTTCTATAGCCATTAATTTCTTGTCCTTAGTTTTATCTTCAGCATGTTTGTTTCCTTCCATAAGATCAGCAATGCTTCTCTGCTTTCTTCTTTCAGGCATTCCATTTTCTGAAACCACATGTGACCCAGTTGTCAAAGTTACACTGGTCACACAACTAACACCAACTGGTGAAGATAGCCAATCTTCAAATGGCCCTTGTGTTGGGACTTCTATTGATCTTCTATCATCTTCAAGGCCAAGAATTGATTGGGGTTCATGGTATACAGGCAACTCATAGTACCCTTTAGCATAATAGAAACCAGACAATTGACTTTGCAACACCCGGACCTCAAGCATACTAGCAGCAGTTATATCACAAGCAACACATTTCAATTCAGCAAGTATTTCTTCTGGCTGAGACTGAGACAGAACAAATGAAAGCTTCTCAATGCCACCTTCGGACGCAACAACGCCCTGTTTAATTCCTGCATTCATGACCAATGATTGTACACCAACTCCAATGCGATTCTGTTTGGGTACATACAGGCAAACCATCTTTAATTCCAAAAGCCTACCAATCTCATCCAAAGCCTGCTGCAGAGCATTGAAGAAAGACTTTAAGCTGCTTTGCTTTGACATTTCATCAAAATTATCCTCAAAAGGCTTCAACTGAGATGGGTCGCACCAAGCAAATGACCTATCCCCAAAGTATGCCACAAGTAGCCGACCATCAATTCTCAATTTTGCTGCATAGTCAGATGCACATGACGGATCATATACCCGTCCTGGCCACCAAGGATGACTCTTAACTTTACCCCAAACAAAATCACCCACAGAGAACTTGTGTCCATCATCACCACAACCCAAGTCTTCTACTTCCCCATCATTGTTTTCAACAGCCTCTGAAATCTGAACCTCAATCGTCCCCAATTTCTCATGTGGGTCCTTTCCATTTTCTTCAAAAGAAAGTCCATTCTTTTTATCCCAACTTGTCTCCTCACCATTGTCAACATCAATTTCACTTACGTTTTTCTTCATTTTCAGCAAAGAAGACTCCAATGGTCTGCTTATTTCTTCACTACTATCGCCCAAATTACCCTCTTCAGTCGAAATTTCGGTCTCCACGACCTTCACGGCCCCACCATCCACGTCATGACCCAGAGACTCCTTTCTGTGCACAGAAACCCTAATCCCATTTTCGTTGTTGCCTGACTCAGAACCAACCTGCGCTTTCTTCGTGCCTCCGATATCTTCACTAAGAGTTGTCTCATCTTGGACTTGAGGTTTGGTCGGTTGAGGCACCTGAATAAAGGTTTGAGCTCGGGTTTCGGATCCTGTCCTAACCGTTCCCATTTCGCAGAAGGAATCCAAATCTTTCTCGGAAGATCAACGGAGGCACCTATTCGAAAGCTGATTAAGTGAATTTAAGAACCCATTAATACAAAAAAGCAAAACGATGGGCAAAGATGAAAACTTTACGGTGGAAGAGCTTGAAAAACAAAATTAGTATAATAAAACAAGTACACAGCATCAAGTAATTGGACGAAATATGAAGATGAAGAAAATAATAATACACGAATTTGTAAGTTGAAAAGATAAACAAGTATACATAAACATTTAATAATATATAAATATAGATAAACCTACCTTAACCGGAACAAGCTAAGTGAGTTTAGGGCTTGAAGGTTTACATTAAAATATAATGCGCAGAAAGCGATCCTCAGATGTCGGAAGCAAGTAATTACTTAGTAAAACAAAAGAGAGAAAAAGCAAGAAGAATATGACAATTAAGATTAAAGAGGATTTAGTATTGAAATGGGGGGAGTGAAAAAGGAGGAGAAACAGGGATATGAAGGTACGATAGAAAAACAGAGGGACGGTCACGCGACGCGTTGTGTTTTGTTTTGATATTAATTTTACTTTACTTTTTACCCTTTGTCGCTATCGAGCAGTCATATTTCGGACTGATCGAAAAAGGCCGAAGAGATTTCCGAGAGAAAAACGTGATGATGGAGTTGTTGTTCGAAAAGAATCATAATGTTATTAAATTTTATGTTTAGTATCATTTATATTCTTAAAATTAATACGTTTAACTTGTTAAGATTTTTATAAATCTGATATCAAATTTGAGTTTCGTATAGTTGATTGATCCTATGATGAAATTTTCTTAAATTTGAGCCGATATAACTTTATTACACGAGAGTCATACTCCTTGCATATAGTTTAAATAAGCATATTTATGCCTTAAATATATTTTATTTGATAGTTATAAATTTATATAAATATATATTTACGTACAAATAACATAAATTATTATTATTATTTTAATAAGATTTGTTTTTGATTAAAATAATATTTTAATATACTTATTTGGTAAATTAAGTTCTTATTTTTTTTTTAAATATTTGTTTTTTTTTATTAAAATAATCTTTTAATATCCTTTTAAACATGATAATCTATTATGTTTATAATAGTTTTAATATAACATGTAAATATATTTAATAAAATATTTAACGTTATTTGTTAATTTTTGTAATTATTAAAAATAATTTTCATTTTCCTTATCGTAATGTTGTGTTATTTTATCTTTTTGTTTATCAGTATTATAACTTGATATAACAAAATATCTAAACATTTAAGATGTTTAATTAACTTAAAAGTTATAATTATTATACATGAACTTAATGAGTTTGTTATGATCTTTCCTTATATTCGTCTCCTCTTATTACATCAGTTATGTCTCAACTTTGCTTAAATCTTAACATTGTTGTGGTAATGGTAAGCCTTTTGCATCCGTACATAGATGTTGTCTAATTTTGACTTATAGAAAAGAGTAATTGAACTTCATTTTATTCATAATATGATAATTATTACAAACTCAAGTCAAAGTAAAATCTTAGTTGCTCATCATTAATAGGCACTTAATTAATAATCGGGTTTTCTAAATAGAGAGGGTTACTATGTTAAAAGTTATATGTTTTTCAAAGATGTGAGCTTTAGTTTTTTTTTTAAATAAAAATAAGTGTTCATTTTATAGCACAATAATTTCTTATTTATAAGATGAAAATTATTATTTTATTCTCGCTTTAATAATCTGTTTACTTTTCTACATTAAATATCAACCACTTCTTTTTTTTATTGGCACATGCTCTCGATTAAAGATATGAGTCTACATCTTCTTCTTTTTTTGTCGTCTTCTACTAATAGTTCCTCTTCTTTATTCTTTCTTGTCATTTTTTACCAACAGTCATTTGGATGGAGTTGATGTTGGCGCATTTTTATCTTTTCGATTTTTTATACAGTAAATGCATTTATGATTTTTGGTGGTTTTTTTGGTATAAAAGCATAATACATTCCTTGTTTCTTGACTTATTTACAGGTTGTTGCTATTAAAATTTATTTCATATTTGATAATTTTTCCACCATCATCCTATGAAAGAGTCATGCTACTATAAAAAATGATGATGGCTTTAGTAATTGAGTAATTTACTTTTATCTTAGTAGAGTTATCAATTTTTTTTAAGTTCATAGTAAATTTTGCCTAATATTTGCCCTTTAAATACATAAAGTTCTTCTATGTTGAATTCATTTTCTAGAAGCGCCATTTGTTTAGGAACTTTTATGTTTGTGTTGGAAATCTCTATCTTGATGAAGTAGTAAGGATTGATGCATCCTTTCTCACTCCAATCTATTAGTGAATTGAAATGTTTGAGATAAATGGGCTTGTCACCTACTCTAATCTTCTTCATGAAGTTCTTGATTGCTCTTTTGAATTTTTTTGAGAAATAATTTAATTCGCTTAAATTAATCATGAATATATGTTTTCTATTAGTCATGTATGAAGTTTTATAAACAAATATTGGATTAGCTCTTTCCAATATGTTGAATTTACTTCTAGCAATAAATTTCTTTTCTATAGTGTAGAACTCCATATCTTCTATGTGTTATTGGGTATATTTTCTGGCCAAATTGTTGAGGCTCAACCATTATGGTTTGCAAAGGTTTCTATATTGATCTTTTTCATCTTCAACAGATGAATTTATGGGGAATGTTTCCATAAATAATATTGAATGCTTTATTTTTTTATGTCTCTAAAAGAGATGCTTCTCTAAATAGTACTAGAAATCTTACTATTTTTCCTAAAGTTGTCAACATGCTCAATATTGTTGGTTGCTTTTGTAGTGTTATAGAATAATTTCTTACTATTTCCTCTAGAGTTATTAGTTTTGATTTTTGTAATTGACATATCTGCCTTTAGCTTCCATTCTTTCGGTGAAAGCTTTATGAGTTACTCTATTAAACCCTAGAATAGATTTACTCGCTTCTGTCCAATTGTTCTAAAAATACATATTTACTTGGTACACATACATTATCTCTTATATTTATATATTCATGTAAATGATAGCTGGCATCGTCTTCAAATTTAAGTTCTGCCTTTATGTAGGTATTATTTGGATTTGTAATATTATACAAATCATTCATATTTTGATGAAGAGTACTCATATTTTGAATGAATTATTTCTTTCTCAATTTCTTCCAATAGATAAGTATTGTAAGTATCATCTATATCTTATTTCTCAATTATTTCCAATTCAATCTTAAAAGTTTCTTCTAAGATTTTTGTTTTCTGTGAAAATTCATTTTTAAATTATTTCCTATGTTCAAGCCTGCTCGGGCTTCGTTGACATAATGTCCTTCTTATTTACAAATCCAGCATTTGTATTTTTTCTTCCTTGAAAAATAATAATTCGAGGATATTTATACATATTTTTTTTAAAATACATCTTCTTATAGGATTTTCTATTAAATATTCTTTTATATTTTTAAAAAAAATATTTTCTAAATTTATTGTATTTTTATATTTTTTGTATTTCAGTTTATAAAATTTTATGTTACATTCATATTTTTCTCGTATTCTAAAATCTTTTATATCACAACAGATTTTATCATTTCCTCTTAGTTGTTTATATTAATTTTTTTCTTGACATTTAACAATAATTTAGTTTTTAAGGCTTCTTATTTTTCATTTTAGGATGTATGGTATAGTTATTTTGTCAATTAATGATATATTATACCTTCATTTTGCATGAGTGATATTAATGTCTATTTATTTATTAATTATTCCATAATAAATTATGTATTTTCTTGAAAATAATTTTCATAAATATAAAAATGATAAATCTTTAAATTCATCCATTTCATTAAAATTTAATTTTGTTTTTTGAAATTTTTCAAAATTCTTTTTACTTATTATCATTTCCTGCAAAAAACATCCTCAGATGTCTTTTATTTCTAATTCTATTATTCCTTGAGTTTTTATTATTTCTTGATTCTCTATTATTATTTTTATTTTTATTTATGAAATATTACTAATCAATTTTGTTAAATTTAACTTTCGTGTTGGAAGATATTTTTGAATTTTTAAAAACTCAGGAGTATTTTTGAAGATATCTCAAAATTTGAGAGTATTTTTGATATTATTTTAAGTGTTACTCACATATATATTATATTTTTTTATTAATTATATTTATTTTTCTTTACTAAATATAAGGTATTTATTATTTAAAAATAATAATAATTAATTTTTTTACTAAAATAACACTAAGGTTATTAGTCAACAGATTACTGGCATAGACTGCCTATAACAAGGGTTTATTTGTCATTTTGTTAAAAAAGATTTTAAACAAAATTAATTGTGTAAGAATCTAGAAAAAAATCAGTACATATGTTTTTGTTAGAAATTACAAAATGTGTGTTTTGCGATCATTGAAAACATTTATGATAAGCTTTTTTTCTATTTAATCCTAAGTATTACTTTTTTGTTGTTGATGTTGTAAACACTCATAGATAATCTTAGAAGGAAAAACAAAGGACCATTGTGATTCAAACATATGTGAAGGGAACTTTAACCACCACATACACAAGTTTACCATAATTGGTAATATTTGTGCATAAATAAGCTCTTTAAATTTGCCTGCAAATTTCAAAAACAATGCTTCTTATCCTTTTGCTTCCTTTGATAAAAAGGAAAGATCTAAGTTAAGACTATGTTTTTTGTCATGTTGTGATTAATGGAGATGTATCATAAGCCATGTAGATATAAGTGATATATTATACATATTTTTAGATATCAATTATTTTATATTTACTCATATTTTATTATTATAATGTGCTTATTTATATTATATTTGTTAAAAATATAATCTTTTTTGAAAATTTTATAGATTTGTTAGCTTAGTGGATGAACTTATAAAACCCTATGAATATACTTAAAAAGTTAAATCTAATCAACTCCACATCTACACATTCAACAAGTGTCCTTCATTCGTTATGCTACGTAACGTGTCACCCCGTGTCCTTTCATCGTCGAGACTCATTCGAGTAGTGCGTGAATTGCACCACACCACTCATTCCTTGCCATGTCAAGTGTGTATAGCATACCGCCCCATGCATGGTTTGTCTCTGTACTTGTTTTGATCATTTGATTGGTTTTTTCTTTCTACATGATATGTGATATAGCGGATTTATATCAATTTTTTATCATTCAATGCTACAGATTTAATATAAATTCAAAAATCTAATTTTTTCATATAAATATCCAAACAACATCCAATTAAACATGATCAACAACTAAAATACACAAAAAATGAGATATATATAAAGAAAAAAAAATCATTTTTGTATCATTCTTTAACGAAGATGAAAGAAAAGTTAAAGATTGATATTTTAAAATCCTTTAACTTCAATAATTCATCTAAATCAAATTATTTTTTCTATCATTTCTTTATTTATGATAGAATATTTAGCTCTTTTTTTTATATAGATTTGATAAATTCTACTTCTAGTTAAATAATTAATGTGATTGTGGACAATTTTAAATCCTATACTTTGACTTAATTAATTTAATGTTATGAATTATCTTAGTTTAAATTCTTGAATTTTTCAATTATATATTTAAATATAAAAATTATACATATATAAATTAGAGTGATCAACTAATTTATTACATGGTATCGTAATTAATGGAAGATAATATTAACAAAAACTAGTTTTTCTATTGTCTTAATTAAAGTATGGGTAGTAAGATAATTTTATCATTTTCTTTTTATAAATTAGATATATTAATTATATTTATTAAAATTAGTATATATTGGTTACCATATTGTTATATTTTTTTTTATCAATTTTGATTTATTTGATATTTTTTTCTTTTGAAAAAAAATTAAATTTGATTGAATTGAAAGTTATTAGCAGGATTGGTGATATTTGAAGATAAATATATCTATTTTTTTAAAAGTCAAATAAATTGATTAAAATGATCAAAATTGATCTAAAATTTATAAAATGTTGTCAAATATAATTATAAAATGACTAAAATATATAAATTTAGAGTAAGTTGATCAATACATTTAATTTATGAAAATAAAATTAGATAGATTGAAATTTTTTTCTTAAAGCATATGAAATTTTTGTTTTAACTTTACGATTTCTTATACATTAATGTAAAAATTATTTAATAAAAAAATACCATTCATTATTATTGATTACTTAAAATTAAGGTTTACATTTTTTTTCTTTTTATATTACACATTAGTCCGACCATGAAGCACTATGAAGCAAAGAAATATCCTGTAATTAGAGAAATACCTTATTTACTTTCTAGACAACTAACTAATTCTTTTCTTTCGATTTAATGTAAAATTTCAAGAAAAAAACATCTTCTACAACTAAAAAATAAAATATTTTTACATGTAATTACTAATTAAATGGTAAAAAATAATAATTTACTTCTTAAGTTATTGAAAATTAAGAACCTATTAACCTCACAAGATTACAATCATGTTACATTTTATTTATTTATATTACCATATAATCATTTATGACATATCCTTTTTGGGTTTTAGAAAAAATTACAAGAAAACTTCTACCAATTTACGAAAGCAGATCCAGTCTCAAATTTGATATATCTCCGGTTGTTCTTGGGATAATGGTGATTTATTATAATTAGAGAAATTTGAGTTTTTTTAATGAAGTTTTGGGTTGGAATATGAGTTTTTGGATTATCACGAATGCGTTGACACTTGACGGAGATTGTGAGGGTTCTTTATTTTCTCATTTGTTTTATTTGCTGAAGAAGACTTCCATTCAAAGCAGAGAGATGCTAGTTTTATGGAATCAAACTACAATTGCTTTGATTGTAATTTCTTAAAACCCAAATCTTGAACTTTGTGAATCCACAATTTTGAACATCAACGTGAAAAGTTCAAGTTCATTGTAGTTTTCGTCCATGATTATGCGAGCCAAATACAAATGATGAAAGTTAGAAGATTCAAATGCCCACAAGCTATAATCCAAGTTCAAACAGGCTTTGTGGTGGGAGAGATATCAAGGAAGGGATCACAAAGAGAATAAAAAAGGGTAAGTAAAGAACTGCAACCAAATTCGAAAGGAGGCTCAAATTAATAAAGAGCAAAAATGTTATTTTGCTTAATTTGTTGATAGAAAATAACATCACTTAATAAAATTGTATTTATCACTTCGATAGTTGTGTATTAAGTCACAATATTCTTATCATTTCTACGTATAATTATAAAAGAAAAATTTTAATGCGTAGGAAATAAATATAATATTTGTATTATTTTAGATCATAATATAACATAAATTAACCAAAGTGTCTTGTGATTTTTACTTGAATGATAGGTGGGCCTTCATTCATTGGTAACTGTGCAGTTCCATCGGTCCACCAATTTCAAATAAGTGAGAAAGTACGAATTGAAAAATATAAAGGGGCATTCCGAGAATCGAACTCGGGACCTCTTGCACCCAAAGCAAGAATCATACCACTAGACCAAATGCCCTGATGTTTTCTATAAAATAAACAACTTTTACTTCAACAAATGTAACAAGATGCAAGCCAACATACCCCATATTATTTTATTTTGTGAAATACTATGTTAGAAGTTGTTTTGCTATCATGAATGAAATCTGTATTGACAAGGGCACTATTGTAAATTTTATGTAACTGTAGTTAGATTGATCATAAATCAAGGTTAATTTCCACGATTAATTTTAAACTGAGAGTAATTGTACTCTCCTTTATCAAAACTTATTGAATGAAATTCAATTAATGTTTTCTTTGCTTTCAATTTCTTGTTTAGTTAAAAGAGCTCTCGAAGAAAAATAGTTATCATAAACTTATAAGTATAACGAAAGTAGATTTCTTGGCCAATATGAGACTTTAAATCTCTTAACACTCTCGTTTTACATCAACGAGAAAGAACGGATAGAATGCACCTTGAGTGTCGATGGGAGGTGAGCTTCAGGGGTGCACGAGAACCAGGAATCCAACTCTGATACCACATATAAATTCATGACCTAACTCTCTTAAAAAAATCTCTTTGAAAGGAAGAGTTTCCATAGACTTATAAATAAAACAAAAGCAAAATCTCTAACCGATATGAGACTTTAGATTTCTTAACAAAATACATCAAGAACATGGAATTACATATTTACATCTCTCTACAATCTGTATGATAAAAAAACATTCCTTATGAATTCATATATGAGCTACTATGTCAAAGTAAAAAAATATTATCAAATATTTTATTTATGTTACCTACTAAAATGATACAACATAAAAACATCAATGAATCCAAACAAGTCCAATAAGATGATCGATGGAACACTAAAATGTATAACTATATAGGTTATCGATACCGTCGTTGTCTTCTTTCATATTAATATTAAACAATACATAAGCATATGAATTAGTTTTTCTATAACAATATCTATTCTTATACATATTTATTTTATGGATATTGATAACAACTTTCATTTACTAATTATATTTTATGATGAAAAAAAAGTTCTAATTTAAAATATCAAAATATTTTACTAATTTAATACGACATAATTCATAAAAAAAATGTTATACTTATATTTATAGATGATTATGAGTTCTATCTTATATTTTAAATTATATATGTTACTTAAAATTATTAATAAATAAATACAATTCTTATTTATTAACCTTTACATATTATTATTAAGCTCGAATATATATTAATTTAATTTTTTTTTATTTTGATGAAATGTAAAACTTCATTGCTTGTCGAAAGGTTATAACTATCGTAGTTCCCCTTGGTCCAGGCTTAATTTTCAATAATATAAGTCTAACATTTTTCTTCAATTTTATAATGCTTTTTTTTTTCTTTCTCTTAGATGCTTAATGAAATTGATACTGAACGAATGTTTGTTAATTTAGCAATTATTTTATGTTATATTTAAAAGGGATGGGATGAGATAGTTTTTAAGGAGGTGGCTTTTAATCGTAATGATTTGAATTGTGATGACTTGACTTTTGGTTAATATGTCTTGCTTTGAGCTTGACGTTATATGTTAGTGGCCTTTCTTTTTGATCATTTTTAAGCTTCATGTTTTATTTACACTGTTACGGTTCCGTCTATCGTTATTAATTAATTTGTTGCTTGACAAAAAAAGAAAAAAATAAAAAGATATAAATTTTATTTTGTTTTGCACCAATGTTGTGATCCAAGGCTAATCCAAGTATGAACTTAAATATTTTTCTGACTCACCGTTAATTTTTTTTTGTCTATCTCTTGCACCACTCATCAAATCACAAATTTTAATAATAAATAATTATAATTATAATTATTTAAAAAAATTAACGTTTTTTTTAAATAAGTGTAATTAATTAAACGTGAAATACAAATAATTATTATAATACAAAGTTATTATTAATCAAAATTTAACATATATTATTTTTTTACTTTTTAATACACATATAATCATATAAAAAAATTCTTAATATTAAAATACAAAACACTTTAAATTATTAAATTAAATTAAATTTATTTTTACATATATATATATTTTATTTTACTTAAAAAAACATACATTAAATAGTTAAATAAAAGCAATTAATGTTAGTGTTTTTGTGTATTAGAGTAATTAAATATTTAAAATAATAAACATGATTAAGTCATAAGAAATTATTACTTGTACAATATATTTAAAGAGTAAATAAATATTTTACTACCAAACTTTAAGGTTATAATTAAAATACCATTGAATTTGATTTTTTATTTTTATACCATTAAATTTTACAATTGTTAAAAAATATTATTAAATTTTTTTGTTAGTTTTATACAATTAAATTTATAAAATGTTATAAAAATATATTCGATATAGTATTTTTATTATATTTATAAAATTTAATGATACAAAATTAAAAAAATTGGATGATATTTTAAAATATTTATATATAAAAATAATAAATTAAAATTTAATGATTTTTTATAATAATTTTAAAAAAATTTATTGATTATTCAAAATAGATACGAAACGGCATCCTGGCCAATCCTTGCGGATCTCTAGTCCCTAGTCACAGTCACATGTTTTCATAATTAATAATAATTGGCCTGAGGAGTAACGGAATTATTGATAATAATGAAAATTAAAAGCCCACCAAGAACGTTGCCTAATATGTTAATGGGCCTCAAGCACCATAAATAATTCCGTATAGCCTTCGCAAATTTGTCTGCATGGTTTGGCTGACTCACATGAGTTATAAATTGCCCACAGTTCCTCACGTCAGGTGATTAGCAATGAGTGTGGGTTAATATTAATAATTATAATTATTTTATTTTAGTTATATTTTTTAATATTTATTTAATTTTTTTTATTCTATTACAATATTTAATATTTATATTAATTTTTTATTTTTAATTATTTAAGATGTATTTTTAAATAAAATAAAAATAAATGAAATCAACCTAATTATTATAAATATTGTATATTTTATCATCAAAAATATATTATTTTAAATAATTATATATATAAAATAATATTAATATATGTTCGTTTTTATTAATCATAATTTTAACATTATAATAATTATATACCTTATTAACTATGATTATTTAAAAGAAATTAAACTTTTACCAATAATTACAATATTAAGTAAAAGTTTTTTCATCAATTAACTAATATTTTTAATTTCAATATTTATTTAAGAGTATGCTTAGATTAAGAAGTAATAATAATAATATTTTTTTACATATTTGACTATTTTAATTTACTATTATTTTTATTATTTAACACATTAGAACCTAGAAGCAAATATTGTAAAATAAAAAATATACATATAAAAAAAATAAAAAAAATCAATCTAATTTTTAATACTAAAATATTTTATGCAACTATATGTAAACACAATATTAATATATTGTGTCTAAAAAGAGCCAAAAACAAAAACAAAATCCCTACTATTATTTTCTAAAATTGGTTTTTATTAGAGATCTCATTCTAAGGGAGCCTATTGGGTAGATTAACTTTTAAATTTTTTTATTTTTATTACTTTGAATAAAAATATATTTATTTTTAATCACTTAGATTTATATTATATTATATTATATTTATTTTGTTTTTGTTTTATTGAAAGTTTAGATTTTTATCTAAATATGTTGAATTCAATGTTATAATAATATTATAAGATGATATCTAGTTTCAATTAATTATGAAAAATATATAATAAATGGTTGAAACAATTAAACACTTAGTTCAAAAACTTTATAAAATAATGAATCACGTTTCTTTTTTCTACGTGTGCAAACAAATGTTATTATTTTAAGTTTATCAAATTTAATTATTGATATCTTTAAATGTTTTTTTTCTTCTAAATTTTATCATTAATATTTATTAATATATATATATTTCATTCCTAATTACTTTTGTTTCGGTAATTCTCTTAAAATAGTTTGCACGTAAAACACGTGAGTGTAGAAAAAAGTGCGCTGAAATATACGAGTTGTACTTGTATTACTTTTAGTCATAACCATGCCAAACAATTTATATTATTAATTCATATTTTTCTCCCTTCCACTAGGATTTTAAATCCCTAACGTCCCTAAATATATTCCCATGCTTTAAATGGTATATGGGGCTTCAAATTATTATATTTTCCAAGTTGTTTCTTTGAATATATATGTTGAAAGTTAGTACACAACTGTAATTGCTAGCTAGCTCCAATATCGTCCAGGATTTGCAACAAATGGAAACTTATATCTACAATCATGAATTGTTCAAAAAAATATTGCTCATCGTATATGCCAATTTTTTTTAATTATTAAGCGTGTCAATAGTATCGTGTTGTGCGGATTCACATTGTGTTTTATGTTTTTGTACTTAAATTCATGTATTTTTAACAATATAAAATTGACAATATAAAAGACTAATTAATTTTTACTCAATTTAATTACTTATAACGATAATTACAAAAATTTCAATATATATATTTTGTTTATATCATAACTAACTCAACGGAAGTCACAAAAGATCTCAGAATATACACGTGGAGAATATACACGTGGAACCTAGAGGTAAGACTTTGATACTCAAACTAATTTTTGATTAGACAAGATAATCTTTTCCCTTACACATGTTTGTTTTATTCTCTTTAATTTTTGAGCCAAGACCCAAACTTTAAATAAACTTTGAAAAGTAAGTTATATCATCTAAACTAATCAGAAATTAACTTGAGTAACAATTTAAACCCCATGTGTCTTAATTTTAAATCTTATAAAGATATTTCAAGATATCTTGTATCTTTTGGTGAATTAGACATATATTTACAAATAATAAATGGTTAAATCTAATTAAGAAATAATTTATAACTTATTATATTCTAAGTTGCCTAACAAATTAGTACATATGTACTTAAAACAATCTTTCTCCAATTAGTACTTATTACGATACTTAATTATTTTAATTTCTGAATATAATAACAATTTATGTAAAGATGAACAAGTAAAGAAAATGGAGAGATACTGAAAATTTAGTGGTTCGAGCTTGGAAGTGGTGATGTGAAGCAAGTAAAATTAGACAAGTATAAATGAAATGAAAAGGGATGGCATGTGAAAACTTCATTGGGTTGATTACAACAACAGTATTAGTTAGGCTTGTGTAGACATCAGCGTAAGATGGCCTGGTACGTCTTTGGAAATAAGAGATAGAACTTGCCTATAATAGCTAAATATACTTTTCTTTTCTTTTTTGTCACTTGTGATTTTCTTAATTGTAAATTCAGTTTGGTCTATGACTTCACTCGTATGTGGACATTGATGTTTAAGTCCACATGCGATCTCAATTTTATTTCATACCTACGTTAACTCCATTAGATATTAATATATATTTATTCAAAATAGACAACAATCTTTTGCATATGATGTGAGATGACATAGTTTGATACTAACAGCTCTTTTTTCCAATAAAAAACCACATTGTGTAAGTAAATCAATGTCTAAGTGTTCAAATTTGAACTTTCACGGGCAATACTACCGAACCAACTGAATTAATTCATGTAAATAGTTTGATTATTATATAAACTTAAAAAAATATTAACGATATTTATGTTACAATTTATTAATTTTTAAAATTTATTTTATTTTTAATGACATGATATGCTAATAAGAGGATATTAATTCAAATATCTTATTTGTTATAAATAAGATAAAAGAGAATAAAAAATAAAAAATAATATAATACATAATTATTATAATTATATAAATTTAATAATATATTTAAAACTAAATTCATTATAATTATAATTTAAATAAGGTAAAATAAAATAATATTACATAGTAAATTTATTAAACTTATTAAATCAAATATAAATTAATATGCATATAAAGCTGACACGATTTACATTCCTAATGCACGTCAACGGCAAGTCTCCATCTAGCGAAAGATATAGAAACACAATAGGACAAAAAAGGTAGTTTAGGCTTTAGTACTTATACTATTTGTTATATATAGAGGTATTAATAATTAGTTCAATTAATATATGGTTTAATTTGAAACTAACTAAACAAAGGAAAATGTTTCATGGCATAAGTTAAACTATTTATCATATGTTAATTGGCATCTTATTATATGTGATCCCATTTTTGCAACAATTAAGTCCTATAAAATAGGAAATTTTATTAATTAAAAAATGATATATTATTTGAGATAAATATTATAATTTGCAATATTTAGCATTGTTTTTTTTTTGAAGAATGGCTCAATAAAAAAAGAAAAAAAAATAAGTTTTATTGATAACTACGACTAACTAAACAAAGGATTTAGCAATTTTGGACATATAAAGCTAAAAGACAAACAAAATAATTGTCATCTGAGTTAGATTATCTATCTAGTACCGATCATTAATGATTGATTAATTGATCCAAGAATGAAGGAAAAAAGAGGAAGAAGAAGAGACTTTAATACAGTTATGTAGATTAATTCTTTAACTATATATATGTCAACTGATAGTCTGATTTGATGAAAGCTTTGTTAACTTTACTTTATTAATGAAGCGATCTTTTATAGTATTTTTATCATTTAATTATTTAATTAAAAAGTAATATATTAATATATTTTTTAATTAATCTAATTTTTTTAAATATAATACAAAAATTAAATTTTAGAATCTTATAAAATAAACGAAACCAAATTCAGAATTTAAAAGACTACTACTAACTACACTTCTCCCGTTATTATATACACCATCCATCCAAATGTTTGTCTTTGTATATAATTAATATTACAAACATTACATATATAATATAATATATATATATGGTTAATTAAGTATACAAGAAATTAAAACAGATATTAAATCTTTCCCAATAGAAATTTATATATAGAAAAATGAGGCTAATTAAAATAAAATATAACCAAGGTTATATATGTTTAATTATCTCTAATTATAAGATAATTAATTAATCACCATTAAGTAATTGCATCGACCAAATGTCCTCCATGCTCCAGTAGTTGTCAGAAGGAGGAGGAGGAGGTGGTGGGGGTAGTAAACCAGGAGTAGTAATTGTAGTAGTAGTAATGGCGGTGGAAGTTGTGTAGTAATTATTAGCAAAGTACTGCATCTCCATATTTGGTTGTTTATTGTAAATAGAAGAAGATGGAGGAGAGTAAGGGATTTGATCTACTGCATCAGCACTACTACTGCAATTAGATAGTTGACTGGTACTGGTCGCTTGATTTTGATGATCATAATTCATCATCTGATGATCTGATGATGAACTCTGTCCATTATGTTGATCTCCTTGCTTTATGTGCTTTTGGATTCTAGTCCTCCAAAAATTCTTTATTTCATTATCTGTCCTTCCTGGCAAATGTTTTGCTATTTTCGACCACCTGTACTTAATTATTAATATAATATATTTATAATTAAGTTTCAATTTTAAGTAATATAATAACAAACTTCAGATCAAAACTTCCATATTAGTATTTTTTTTTATATAAGTATATATATTAATGTCAAGGGAAGGCCCTAGATAATGAATGTGGACAAAATAAAAATCTATTATTGTAAAAAAAAAAACAGGGCATGTTCATTGGGTAAGAATAAATGCCGTTGTATATTGGACTCTTTTTCATTCGAGCAAAACTAATAAGCAAACTTACAACTTTTCTTTGCATTGAAAACAACAGTTTTCTTTAAATTAGATAATTTGAGTTGTGATTTTAAAAAATTTCTTCAATTCCCATTATGTGTAAGAAAAAAAATTGAAATTTCAAATTCCAATTTCCACTAAATTAACTTATATATAAGTCAAAGGAAAATTGATGTGGGAAATTTGATATTTAAGATGAATATTTTGTTAATAATTTTAATAATAAAATAACATTTTAAAAATATCAAATGTTTATCCTTGACACTTTTTTCATAAATAAAAGAACTAAAAATAATATATAGTAATATATAGGATTAAATAACACTTATTATCTAAATTAATAAATTTACCAATTTAACTCTCGATTATGTATTAATGATTCAAGTTTACTTATAATTTCATCAGAGCATTATAGAGCTTCAGGCAATAAGTAATTTTGCTCTGTACTATTAAGATCTTTAGGGAATAAATTTAATTATGAAATTTATAACATTATACTTCCTGCGCTAAATAATCTTTTTTTTTTTTTTTGTTTTTTGTTTTTTGTTTCATCGATCTCATTAGAATGAAAATCGCCCTAAAGATTATGTACATAATGTACGAGCACCAGTGTTGAGACGAGATAGCTGACGTTGCTCAAGTGATGGGCATCACAAAACAGCGACATGCTAACAAGGTAGCGCAGTTATAAAATTGTACTTTACGAGTAGGGTTCAAGTAAAAAAAAAGTTAAGAGGAGGGTTAAAGTATAAACTTTTTATGGCATGTTACAGCAAACAAATGTATAACTTTTACATTAAAATTTCGTTATAACATTAAAATTATCTAACATAAACAAAATATAATGCAACATGATAATAAATTTTTATGTAAATAAATTATATTGAGTAAAATGGATTTTTTTACTATTAAATTTTAGATAGTTAAAAAGATAATTGAAATTTGATTTGTTATTTTTATACTATTCAATTTTATAATTGTTAAAAATATATCATCAATTTTTTTTCGTTACTTTCGTACCTTTGAATTTTGTAAAATGTTACAAAATATCATTGATGTAAAATTACATATACAACAACTGTATTTTGTTATATTTATAAAATTTAATGGTATGAAAAAATAACAAATTAAAATTTGATATTATTTTTATAATAAAAATCAATTTAATCAATTATATTAATAACTACTACAATTTAATCTCATAAACAATTAGTGCAATCAATCATGTTAATATTTATTGACGTTAAAAACTAAAACTATATGGTTATCAATACCATTGTTTTAGTTTTTTCATATTAATTTTCAGAATGGGACAGTTTTGGATATTATCTAATCACGTAGTAATTTCGTGACTTTATATTGATATTCATTCTTATATATACTTAATATATATTATATTATATTTAATTTATTTATTTATATATTTATTAACACAGTTTTGATTTCAATTATTATTTATTATCTTTCTCGTCTCATTACTTGCAGATAAAAATTATTCTTAAACTCTAATAATTTTTGAACAATTTCGATTACAAATTTTACACTTCGATTTGAGGACAATTATATCAAAAATTATTCCGTACTTAATATGACTATTTTTAACCATATGAAACTAATAAAAGTGTAAAGAATAGTATATGATATATGTATTCAAATTTGAAAAACAATTGAAAATATATATATCCATAAATAATTTAGAAATTACAAATGAAAGAGAACAACACAAAAAATAATTAAAAACATCCAAATGTATACTAAACTTTTTGTACAAAAGAACTTCAAATAAATTAAGAAGAATATTAAAATAAAAAGTTAAATATTATATTCTCTGATAATACTAAAATTAAACAGTAAAATGTTATGAATTTTTTTAATAAAATGAATGAAAAATCAGTTGATTACTTTTATATTATTATGAATCCACCAAAAGTTAAGTATTTAAATTACTCATGGGTTATATTATATTACAAGTTTAGACTTAAAGAAGTATTAGAATATATATGGTGTATATTGATGCAAATAAAATGCATATATTTATATATACATGTAATAAATGTGTGTAGGTATTATTATTTATGTGCTAAAAATTATTAGGGTCACATATTATAGCAGACATAAAAATAGGTAAACCCGGTTTGGTTACTAATTTGTAAAAATTTCAGTGAAGATTACAGTGTAGCCCCACTGTATTCCACCCCTATTTGCTCGTGTGGTTACTCAATATGGTGATTTATCTTTTGGATCGTCCTCGCAATGGTGATGTCACTCTTGATGGTGGAGGAGTTTGAATAATAGCCGATATAGAATTTTAACAAGGGCATCACAAAAACAATAAAACTTGTATTATTTGCTTTTAAGTAAGTAATTGATTTTCATTGAAATGTATGTACACCGTATTATTTGAGTGCAATCCATTCTAATAGTGAGTTTTTAAGTATTAAAAATTTAAAATTTAAAATAATAGATACATAATTTAAATTTTTGTATGTAATTTGTTTGTATTTTTATAAAAATTACACCTAATTTTTTTTTTCTTTTTATCACTATGTGAGACACATGCATGCAAAAGGACATGTAAGCTAACAAATAATACCGCCATGTTAATAGGAAAGACACATGCATGTCAAAGTTCATGTGGGCAACATGGTATGATTTTTGGTGTATGAGACTTGTTTACGTGCAAAAAGACTACATTTTTTTTAATACAAAATTTCTCTTCCCTCCTAGTTAAGAATATCATATAAAATTTATGTTAATTAATAATGGCATGAAGTATGAAATTAATTCCTAACTTTTTCTGATTGGGTGAATTTATTCTCAACTTTTTTTCTTGAAATAACTATTCTATTCACCTTTTGATTAGAACTCGAACTCTAAATATTATATATATATATATATATATATATATATATATATATATATATTTAAATGGGTTATGTGTCATTAAGCTTGCAGCTGAATAACTTATTCCAAGTTTTTAATTGTGGCATTTTAGTCCCAATCTTTTGTAATTAAATTGATTTAATCTCAACTTTTTAACTAGATAAATTTGATCCCAATCAATACTAACAATTTTACTTATAAATATAATTTTTAAGTTTTTTATATTTAAATTAGTGAAACACATGACATGAAAGTTTTAACACAAAATTTACTTAATTAGTTAAGTTATAAAAATACATGGACCAAATCGGTTCAATTTAAAAAGGTTAAGAACAAATCAATTCAATTAGAAAAAAGGTTATGGAAAAAATTAACCCAATTAAAAGACTTAAAAGGAAAAAATTGATCCAATCAAAAAAATTAGGGATTAATTAATTAGGTAAAAATAACTTAAAAAATAAATAGTTTAATTATATGAAACAACTCTTATCATATATAAAATTTCATTTTAATCCTCTTTAAAAATAAAAAAAATATATTCATTTTTCTCACAAAATAATTAAATATATGTTTTTTAATGTTATACGAAAATAAACATATTTTTTTATTAAAAAAATTAAAAGTAAAATTATGTTGAATAAATGAATTATTTATTCAACATAAAAAAATAAATTAATTAATGCTTTATTTACTTTTGGCTAGAATTTAAAAAATATTGATAGCAAAAGCCAGATATGGTAAGGGCTTTAACTATAATCCTAATATGTAGAAAGGGGATGAAGCCAAGTAAAGAAGATCTAAAACATTAAGGTATATGTCTATTTCAACTCCCAAAAAAATTGAAGAGCCTGTCTTTTTTTTCCTTTTCTTCTGAAAGGGAGGGTTAACATGTGACAAGTCGTTCTATGTTCTGCTTAAAATAGCTAACTTCCATTTCCATTTTGTCTTTTTTCCTTTATAATCATAACGTGCTTCTGTACCCACAATTTCAATTTAATCCCTTATTATGCAAATTGACTATATAATCAACATCTAATTTTGGCTTAACTAAATAATTACCAACTTTGGCAATGACTATCTATCATAGTAAAGGTAATTAAAAATTATGAATATCTGCCTCCATATATATGATCTCCATCCCTTTTTTTTTTCTATAAACTAAAAAAACGACGACGAACACGAAGAAGACGGACCCATCACTCAAGTAATCTGAAGGTAAAGGTAGTTACATCTCACTATTTTGTTATATGCATGTTGGAATTCACTCTTTATAGTTTAGAATAATTAATAAATGTTTATCTTAAAATAAATTGTATCGATTAAAAAAAACCAATAAAAAATGGAAAATATTTACAACAACTTTTATCCAATTCAAAACTCACTCTTTTGTATTAAAAGTATCATGTCCAATATATCAACAAATCACAAGTTTAACTTCATCCCATTTAGTAAGTTAAGTTAAAAAAAAGAAATGAAATTCTAATTTTTTTTAAAAATATATATTAATTCTGCATTATTAGAGGGTCTTAATGGATTTGAGGAACCCTATCAATGATATAATAATGCATAAAAAGAGTGCATGTGTATTAAAAATAATAAAAAGAAAGAAGAAAGCTTTCAATTTTGTTCTATATATAGAGATTGGAACTCAAGAATCTAAAGGAATTGGAAAAAAAATAAAGCTAAGGATTTTGATGATCACGTACGTACGACTTCAAACCCAGGTGGTAGATTATAGCATGAGTTCCACCAAGAACATGTGTGCAAATTCAATTCGTGACCAGAGAGACCACTCAATTAAATTTGGCACGTTGTAAATAGCTAGCTGGGCACGTTTTGATGATGATCAAGTACTAATATATTATTACTCCAATTTCAAAGAAGCTAGTTCAATGCCTATGTCTTCTTTCTATTCGTATTCATTAAGGTAATTAAATTCTCACACCAAACTTTACATATTTTAATATTGGTATAATATATTTACCAATATTAATTAATAAATTTTGTAATTAAAAATTTACCTGTTTCCCCACTTAGCATGCAATTCCATGATCAAGAGCTGTTCTTCAGGTGTAATGTTACCTCTTCGAACATCCGGCCGGAGATAATTTAGCCACCGAAGCCGGCAACTTTTTCCGGTACGTTTCAGACCTAATTCAAGTGGATAATTTTTGTAACATTAATATTCATATGTATTGTAATTTGCTAGGGTGGTATGTATAGGAAGAAAAAAAAAGATTTAATTTATTAAACATAGTGTGACATGTTTATTATTAAATAAATAAAATACCCGCAGATTTTGCCAAGGAATTCCAAACACCTTCACCATGATTTGCTATGTAGTTTATAAGAATCAAGTCCTCTTCCATTGTCCATGGCCCTTTTCTCACTTCAGCATCATGTGTTGAATTACTTGTTTTTTTATCCATATATTTTTTAAATAGAAAGAGTGAGAGAGAAAAGAGATATAGAAAGAGAGAGAGAGTGTGTGTGTTAGAAATGGGATAAGAGATAATGGAGGTAGCTAGAGGTTTTATATAGTGGAACGGTTACATAAATCTAGCACTAATTAGATATTAATGATTTTTAGATTATATATATTGTTATTTTAAAGTAATATATAATAAATATATATCCATCCATGCATGATGTCACATTTTGAAAGCATCAC
Source organism: Hippophae tibetana (assembly GCA_037013495.1). Classification (NCBI taxonomy): domain Eukaryota; kingdom Viridiplantae; phylum Streptophyta; class Magnoliopsida; order Rosales; family Elaeagnaceae; genus Hippophae; species Hippophae tibetana. The sequence goes on from CM072812.1 coordinate 4,580,394, forward strand.
AATCACCTCCACTATTTTTTTTTAAATAAAAAATATATTGTCACTAGTATAATTAATTAGGGATGTACTCTCTGTGATTTTTAAGAGAGAATTTTGGATATAATAGGGATAATAACACTTGATATGACAGAATCATATTAATTTATTATTTTTATTTAAAAAAATATAAAAAAATTAAATTAATGATTGATATTAATAATATATCTATAATATTTTTATACAAGATTATTTTCTCTATTTTAAAATATGCTATAAAGCAGAAAAACTTTCGAAAATAAATGGGTTAGGCAATTTTTTTGATTTGTTCAAATTTTAAAAATTTATTTCATATAGTGTTTTTGGAGCTTAGAATTGTAGGTTATTAAAAAAAATCACTTGCATTAATAATTTTTGAATATAAAATGAAGCTTCAAAAACATTTATTATTTTAAGAAAAATAAACAAGAAAATAATACAAATAAAATATTTCAAATTTATAATCATAAAATAGTATCTAATATATTTTCATTACTAAAAAAATATGAAACATTACGTTATTTTGAACGTTTTTTAAATTAAATTAATATCAGACTCGTTCAATATTAAATTTCGTCTAATTAAATTCGTTTAATGTTGTTAGGATAATATTTTTGTTTTTATAAATTTTAAAAATGTTATTTTTTTATAATTTTTTTTAAAATAAATTAAATACAAAAAAATATTATCCACTAATTTGTCTAAAGAAAACTAAAAAAAATAGTTACACAGATATTTAATTACGTTTTAAACGAATATTTAATGTATATAACATTTCTAACACACAAAAATATAAAATATAACCCTTTAGGTGGCGTTTGGTTTGTGGAATGAAATCGGAATCGGAATCGGAATCAGAATCGGAATGGAATGGAATGGAAAGGAAACAATTTTGTTTGGTTTGACCACTGGAATCAAGCTCAGAATCAGGATTATAGTGTTTGGTTTGCCACTGGAATGGAATGAAAAAAGCTGTAAATGACCTTAATACCCCTACATGCTGTAAAGTTCAAATAATGTCATTTAATTACTATTTTTTCATCAGACAAAATACATTATTGAAATCATTATTTTTCTAAATAAGTATTACTTAATTAAAAAGAAATATATTATTAAAATTATTATTTTTCTAAATAGGGTTTAGGGTTTTGAGGTTTGGGATGTGTAATTTAGGGTTTAGGGATTTAGGATTTGGGTTGTATTTGTAGGTTAAGGTTTAGGGTTAAAATTATTATTTTTCTAAAAATAGTTTAGGGTTTTAGAATTTTGGATTTAGGGTTTTAAGGTTTAAGGTTTAGGGTTTATGGTTTTAGGATTTGGAATTTGGGGTTTAGGGTTTTGGGATTTATGTTTTAGGGTTTTGGGTTTTGGGATTTATGTTTTAAGGTTTAGGGTTTAGGGTTTAGAGATTTGGAGATTTGGGGTTTAGGGTTTTAGGGTTTAAGGTTTAGGGTTTAGGGATTTAAGGTTTATGGTTTTAGGATTTGGAATTTGGGATTTAGGGTTTAGGGTTTTGAGATTTATGTTTTAGGGTTTTGGGTTTTGAGATTTATGTTTTAAGGTTTAGGGTTTTAAGGTTTTAGGATTTTAGGGTTTAGGGTTTAGGGTTTAGGGATTTTGGATTTGGGATTTAGGATTTAGGGTTTTAGGATTTGGAATTTGGGATTTAGGGTTTAGGGATTTATGTTTTAGGGTTTTGAGATTTATGTTTTAAGGTTTAGGGTTTAGGGATTTGAGGTTTAGGGTTTAAGGTTTTAAGATTTTAAGATTTGGATTTAGGGTTTTGAAATTTTGGATTTAGGGTTTAGGGTTTTGGGTTTTGGGTTTTGGAATTTTGGTTTTGAGAATTTTGGATTTAGGGTTCTGAAATTTTGGGTTTGAGAATTTGGGATTTAAATTTAAGGTTATATTTTAAGTGAGGGTAAAATTGGAAAAAAAAAATTTAGATGGGAATGGAATAATGATTACCAAAGGTGGGAGAAGGAATTGTGATTCCTTCTCTTTTAGTAATCAGATTTCATTCTGTCCTCCATTCTGTCCAACCAAACACACAAAATGGATGGAATCAATTCTGATTCCATTCCATTCCCTCCAACCAAACGTGGGGTTAGTTTTTGGAGCAGGGACCATTAATTTCGTGCTTGTTGGAATAAACATGCCGTCCTACATAAGCAAATAGATACTCTTAAAATGTATTGAAACAAATATTAGCCAACTAAATTTTTGCTCGACGGCCGTGGCGGATCCAACTAGTTAATTTTGAATGAATTGATATATTATTTTTTTAAAATTATTTATAAGAAAATACTTTTTAAAAATAATTAAAATATAATCCCTTAAAATTTATAACTATAAAAATAATAATTAACAAGTTATATATTTTCTTTAAAAAATCACATAATTTGACATTAAATACAGTGATTAACGTTTAATTTGAACAATAATAATTTAAATCTGTATAATATTAATCATAATCTAATTAAATTAAATTTAATTATTGAAATATTATTATTATTATTATAAATTGTATAAATGTTAGTTTTAATACACAAAAAATACTCTTTAAAGATAGTCAAGTAATCGCTATAAAAAATATATTATATAATCGTTGATTTTTTATGATTATCATTAACTCATTGTAAACTTATCATGACAATCATAGAAAAAATTTAAATGAAATTTAAAAATAATAGTCACTGCATTTTTTAACAACATTTTTTAAAAATGGTTGATTAAAAGGATCATCTTAATAGCAATATTTTTTTAATAATTTTTACTTTTGTATCTTGTTTGTAAATATAGGTTGACACAAAAATATTAATAACTAATATTTTTTATAAATATATATAGGTTGAAAATATAAATGAAAAATATTAATGATTAATATTTAAACTATTATTTTCTTAAAATTTATAACCAATGATATCCAAACATTCTAAATCTATATAGGTTATCAAAGTATCTTTAAAGTATTTAACTTATAATTTTTCAAAATATCAATTTGTTTACTCAAAATGAAAATTATATATCTAACACCTTGCTCCATTATAATGGAGTTAATTACCAAATCATTATGTTAAAGTTAATATATCTTATACTATTCATGCTCCATTATAACGAAGTTAATGACCAAATCATTATGTTAAAGTTAATATATCCTATACTATTCATGAATATATATGTTCAGATATATGCATCACTCTACCTTAATTGAAATACCTCTTAATTTGCATAACAACTTATCCTCCCACTACAAATATTATTTATAAATTAAAATATAACAAAATATTTAAAATATATTAAAATTTAGATATATATTTACATAAATCATCCAAAATGTCCAAATGTTAAAGATTAATACCAATTTAATTATACTTAGATGAGGATTGTTGACAATATCTCTTATGAATAATAACTACATTTCATTACCCTTACTTATTTCGTACACTAGTCACATTGAAATTAAAAAAGAGCAAGTCACTAAATAAATAAATACTCTAATGGGATAATAATGATTGATTAATATTTTTATTGTGTAATAAAATTATATAATCCATATATACTTAAGTTTATTTTAAACCCTTTGATTAACATAATTGTATTCAAGATTTTATTTACCTGGAAAGATAATGAATTATCCGTTTAAATCATGACACCATACATATTATGAGTCTACGATAATTTCTATAAAAAATATTATAAACAGTTAAAAAAACAAACAAACTTTTTTTATTAAGTAAACTTAAAAAAAAAAAAACAGATGACTATCCTTAAAAGGTTTTTTGGCCTAGTGTTTATCTAATTTTTCAAATTTTTTGTTAGTAAATAATTTATGAATATAATAATTCATATCATAAATTAGGTTGAATGATGATATTATTACAATCTAAATTATTATTATCATAATTATTTATTAGTATTGATAATTTTATTAATAATGACACTTAAATATAATTAATTATAAACTTAATTAATATATTTTTCATTATATTTACAAAAGTACCCGTGACAGTATCATTATTGAATATGTTATATTAAGATTATAAAGATAATGCAAATACAAGAAATGCTACCACAATGATTTGTATAATTCTTCAAAGCATACAAATATTTATTATGAAAGAGTAGTAATATTATATGTATTTAATTGTTATATGCATTAAATGACATATTAAATATTGATTAAATTTAAAGTTAAAAATATGAAATAATTGTAGGACCATTTATTAGTACAAATTAATTAAATTATGGTATATAAATTAATACATATATCAAGTTGTGATAAAAATATTATTTATTATGAAAAATTAATTAAATTATACACCATCTAATCATGAACATAAAAATTCATCTTATAAAATAACTCAAATATGAGAGAAAATTAGTCGTAAAAGGAGGATGATGAGTGATTTTTTATTTACTTAAAAAAAATAAAAAAAAATGAAAGCAATTAATTAATAAAGAAAAAAATAAAAATAAAAGAAAGAGTATGATAGAAATAGAAAATTGAGATTTTGTTTATTTATAACAATATTTTTATTTAATATTTTGTTTTTGAATTCTTCTTCTAAAGGTTTAGATGGTATGTTTTATTTAAGATGGTTTAAAAAATGTGGATTTATATATATTATAAGTTTATTTGTACTTTGTGTTTATGGGTTATATTTTTTTGTTTTACTCAATATTTTGGTTTTTTTTGTGCAAAGTTGGTTGCTACGTATCAATAATATATACACACATATAACTAGGAGCACTCTGTTTGAAATTATGTTTTTGACATACCACAAAGTTGGTTGTTTAGTATGTATACTAGGTCATGAGTTGCAGATTATGGCTCGTTTTGAGTGTGAGTATTTATGAAATATATTCTATAATTTTTGAAACGAAATATGTGATTTTTGGACACTTTTATAATATGTTTGACAAAGCCTTTGTTAAACCCTTGGCGAGGTGGTTGGTAAGGTCTAACGCAAGGGCACAACGAGGTTACCTGGATGTTGGAAATGCTTTAGAAATATCGCTATTAATTACTTCAATTAATTCAAAATTTCTATTGTTACGAATTTCGTATTTAGTAATTATCTTAAAATTATTCCAATAATTATGATATGCTTGTATAAGAGTAAAATAATGTGAGTGATTATGTTTACAAAGTTTATGAGAACATCATTACGAGAATGCTCCCTTAAAGTTGTGGTACATTACTTTACATTTTATCGATTTAGAGTACTTATCATACCACATTAATCTATGTTGGTTTTAGAGGAGATTCAGGTTTGTGAGTCAAATTCGGTTGCTATGGAGGTAATAAGTGAGGGCAACAATAGATAGTTCGAACATAAATCTTAACTCATAGAAGTATTTGTGGTTTTATTTATGTCAAAATTATAATTGTTTTATATTTTAGTAAATTGTTTGCTTTTAAATGGTTTCCATAAACAATTAGAGAATATTACCACGTAGATAAGAATTTTATATGAGTTTACCTCGTTACTTGATTGTGTTTGTACGATTCGTTGTGTTGTGAATACAATCTGAATTTTGTTATTGTATGCTAACACATTTACAATTAAGACTTTGATTAGAAAACAATTTATAAATGTTTTGCATGCTATACTTACTTATACATGGCCTATGATTATTTATTCTATTTAAAAACTTTTTAACTTTTTACATATTACCTGAGTTCATTTAATTTTTTTAAATATTTATTTTCTCTGCTATTTTAGAAGATTAGTCTTTTTGTAGTCTATATCTCTTTACTTTGTTAATATCTAGTTACAAACTCTTTCATATAAAATATAAAAACATCTGTTCAAAATTTGGACTAATCTTCTATCTAACCAGCTTATAAAAGTTTATGCACCTAAATATAGTTTATTTGGTCATATTAAATGTTTGAAGTTTGAGTTTCAATTATAAATGTATTAATAGTGTAATTATTATTATTTTTTAAAATATTAATGAATTTGATAAAAAAATCTATGGTTTTTATATAATATAGTTATTTATATGGTTTTATTTTTATTCATTTTTTAAAAAAGTATATGTTTTTTTACTTTATACAAAAAAAAATATATACATAATATTTTTGAATATAAAAAATAATATTTATTAGATTGAAAATAAAATTCTAATTACTAAAAAATTATGTTATAAAATTAAATAAAAGAAGCATTGATGGAACAATCTTATTTAGTTTTGATGAAAAATTGGGAATAACATTACATAACAAAATTTTAATTTTGTTTAAATTTGAAGAATATATTTTTTTTTAAATAATATTATAAGATTAAACTTCTCAACTTACTTTTCATGTCTCATAAAACTACTTGAAACCTCTTAATATAAATTCGAGCTAATATCCTATTTATCAAACAAATATAAACATACGTGACAATTTTTATTTAACTGAACTTTCTGGGTTCTTTATTAAAGATACACTATTCTACATATATCTCTCATAAATATAATTTTTATATTATATTAAAAATTATATTTATTTACAAAATAAAATATTTTTTATTATATTTTTTATTTCCTTAACAATTATTATATTAATCTAATAAGTTATTATCTATAAATTATTTATCTTATTATTAAATCAATATTTTCGTTTATATTATATTTTTTAAGTATATGTTATATTTAATAATTTTGTATCATATATTTAATTTTAATTAATTATATATAATAAAAAATTAAATAATAAGAAAATATAATTGTAACAAATTTTAGTAAAATATAGATAATTAGAGTAAAATATAAATTAAAATAATATTTTTATATTTTTTTTTATCTTTTATCAAAAAATAGCTCGTTAATAGTATCGCATCAAATTTAACGCGATATTGTTTTTCGACTATATTTAGTATAACATTTGGTGGTGAGTTTAAGTAATTTTTAGTACAAAAATTATACCATTTTGATACAATAAGATTAGATTAGATATTTTATAATGTTTATAAATTTTACAAAATTTATATCAATTATTTCCATATTTGAAAAGTATTTTACTTAAGGTGTTTCAAATGTGTGACATCAATCATTTTCCCAATATGATATATAAGCTAAGGTAGAAGTCGGGAATGCTATAGTTTATTAAAAAATATAGGTATATTTAATTAACAGAACTTAAAATAAAAATAACATAATTTTCAGATCAAAACTTCTTAATTCCAACCTATATTTCAAAAAACTTTTGTTTGGGATATTTCCATACATAAAAATGAAAAACAAATGGCCCTTACTTTGATAGAGTGACCAGCCGACCATACCTTTAACAGGAGAATAAACAAAAAACATTTATCTCTTTTAATAAAGATATTTTTTATTATTTTTTAAAATAATAATTACAAACATTATAATACACACTTAATGCTTTCAATGAAAGTATATTTTCATTATTAGTATTGCAAACTTTGAAGGAAAAAAGTATAAATACCCGCTACCTCTTTCACATGGGTGATTTGGTAATTAATATTGCAAAATTTGAACAACTAGCTTATCGTTCACTATGAAGAATTGAATTGTGGTATTATTATATATTATAAAATTTTAATAATTTTAAATAATGGTATAATTTAATTGGCTATTTATGGACCCATTTCATTTTAAGATTGATTAATTTTTTTTAATAACTATCATTATTAAAATTTTAAAAAGCTAATATCTAAGCCCACTACATCATTTGTTATTTTTTTTATAAAAGAATATTATAAAAAATTAAAAAAAATTGTTAAAAAATAATATATAAAATTACAGGTGGTGTAGGATATAATTAAGATTTTATTGCATGCATAACTCTCTTTTATACATGAAATTTTATTTTTAATTCCAACATATGTTTATTTTTCTTCTAACTTAAATGAATATATGTTTTTTTTAGTTAATCAAAAATAAATATTTATTTTTACAAATAAAATTAAAAGTGAAAGTATATTGAATAACTAGATTATTTATGTAACAAATGGTATAATTAATATTCATGTAATAATTTAGTTTGAACTACAAAAATGATATCTATATTTTTTATATTTTACAATTTGACCCCTTTATTTATTTATTTTTCTTTTGATGTAGTCTCATTATTTTTTAATTTTTTACACTTTAATTCCTTCACTTTTATATTTTTATAATTTAGTTTATTTTTTATTTTTATTAATTTCATTCATTTAGCCCATAATTTTAGTTCAACTTACTTAAAATAAAACTTTAAAACTATAAAAAAGTAAGGAGATATAAAGGTCAAAATTAAAAAAATTAAATTAAAAAAGAAAAAAAATAAAAATTGAAAAAATGTATAAAAAAGAACATATAATAAAAAAATTAAAGTGTAAAAGAATCATTTGTGTGCGTTGTACACCCAATAATTTATAAATAATAAATTGGGTAGCCAACGTTAGACGATAAATATATAGTTGATTCCTTTGTCAATAGTTAAAATTTTAGAATAATTGATAACTAATAAATACACTATAATACTATCCTAGCATGACGGTCATAGTTTCATACTTGTGCAACGATGAATTGTTAAATTTTAAGTTTTAATATTATAATATTCAAACAAACACACTCTCCAGTGGAGAGATAACGAAGGTGCTAACATTTTTTTTAAATGAATATTTTTTTCTTTAAATAAAAAAAATATTATTCCAATTTTTTTGAATTTATGTTCATAGAAACTATAATACCTGAATTACAAGCTAATTCTAATAAAATAATTTTGTTTTAAAATAACATTTGTACACTCACACGTAAATATAAATATATACTAATTGAATTTAAACCATGTATTCAAAGTGTTCACAAATAATAAAAAATTGAGATATATTAAATATATTATCAATATGTTTGTAATAGATTTCACTAAATATCATCATTTTAACTTTATTATTAAAGTATTATAGATGAATATTTTCAATTATATAAATATATTATTTTTATAATGTAATTTAAAAAATCAATTATTATTTATAAAATTATTGAATTTATTAAAAATTTATCAAGTATATTTTTTTAATTTTTTAATGAAAGATAGTATTGGAATATAATTATTTTAAATATTTTTTAAATTAAATAATATTTTAATATAATTTAAATCTGTTATTTATAATAAAAAGGAATATATTTTATGGCTAAACCATTAAGTAAATCATAGATACCTTATATGGTTTTTTTCTTGAAATTAATCTTCATGGATTATCAAGCGAGGAAGAAAAAAATGTTAATGGATTTGGTGATGTTGATATGGATGACGAATATGAAAAGAACGTAACATTTGATTTTAAATATAATTATTCACTCGTCAAATTAAATATATATATATATATATATATATGATACAAGTAAAGACAATAAAGTATTGAAAAATTACGTAAATTCCCGATAAGTTAGATTTATAAGAAAACAAGAATAAAAATAACACATAAATTTGATAACGGAGTTCGAACAATCTTGCTTACGTCTCCGGATATGCTGCAGATATTTTTACTGAAAGAAGAGAAATTACACAAGGTGTTTACAACACTCACAACTCACAACTCACAACCCACAACCCAATTGCACCCAAGAAAATTACTCTCAATTTTCTCTCAATTGGAATTAACACTTTGGATGATTAATTCATTACAATTACACATCTATTTATAAGAAAATTCACTCCTTGAATTACTCCTTAAATTAACGGTTCCTTGAATTGCTCCTTGAATTAAGCTTCATGTTTTACTCCTTGTTTTGCTCCATATTTTGCTCCTTAAATTAAGGAGTTTTATAACAATCTCCAACAATCTCCCACTTGAAGACTAATTTCAATCTGTCTTCACACCTTGATCAATGCAGTAGTTTTTCTAGTCTTTGTTACTCTAGCAGACCAACTGAAATTGAGCACAACTTCAGTTTGTCAATAGTCACCATCTTTGTTAACATATCTGCTGGATTTTTGCTTTCTAGAATCTTCTTCGATATTAACACATAATCTTCCAATAGAGATCTGATGAAGTGATAACGAAGTCCAATATGTTTAGTTCTATAATAAAATGTTGAATTCTTCGCCAAGTGTATTACACTTTGACTATCACTATGTAGAACATTCTTCTCTTGTTTGAATCCCAGTTCAGTTAACAAACCTTGAAGTCATATGATCTCTTTACTAGCTTCAGTTACTGCTACATACTCAGTCTCTGTAGTGGATAGAGTGACAATTTTCTATATTTGTGACATCCAACTAACAGCTGTAGTTCCAACAGTAAATATATAACCGGTGGTGCTTCTTCGGTGATTAACTTCACCTCCAAAGTTTGCATCTACGTACCATTGTACTTTTAACTCTCCTTTAATAAAGTACAAGCAATTTTCTGTGGTGCTTCGTAGATACCTCAAAATCCACTTGACTACTTCCCAATGAGTTTTCCCTGGATTTGACATAAATTTGCTAACAATACCCACTGCATGGCCAATGTATGGTCTCGTACAGACCTTTGTGTGCATCAAACTTCCAATGGTTGAGACATAAGAAACCTTAGCCAAGAATTCTCTCTCTTCCTCTGTCTGAGGGGACTGATCCTTGGATAGGCGTAAATGACTGACCAAGGGTGTGCTAACTGGTTTGGCATCGCCCATGTTGAATCTCTGCCAAACACGATTGATGTACTCTACCTGAGATAGCTCCAAGGATCCTTTCTTCTTATTTCTTGTGATTTGCATTCCAAGAATCTTCTTTGCTGGACTCAAGTCTTTCGTGTCAAACTCATTTGACAATTGCTGCTTCAACCTTTTAATATCATCCATATCTGAACCTACTACTAACATATCATCAACATAAAGTAGTAAAATGATATAACTGGACTTATATCTCTTGAAGTAGCAACAATGGTCAGCATTGCACTTCTGGAAACCTTCCTTGTGCATGAAGTTGTCAAACTTTCTGTACCATTGTCTCGGAACTTATTTCAGGCTATACAAACTCTTCTTAAGTCTACACACCATGTTCTTCTTCCCTCTTTCTGAGAAACCTTCTGGCTGGTACATGTATATCTCTTCATCTAAATCTCCATGAAGGAATGCAGTCTTCACATCTAACTGTTCAAGATGAAGATCTTCAATGGCTACAATACTCAATACTGATATGATAGCATTGAGCTTCACAATGGGAGCGAAAATGTCAGTGTAGTCAACTCCTTCCTTCTGTTGAAACCCTTTGACAACTAGGCGGGCTTTGTATCTCTTGGAACCATCATGCTCCTTTTTCACCAGATACACCCATTTTTTGTGAAGTGCCTTCTTTCCCATAGGTAACTCAGCTAGTTCCTATGTCTGGTTGGAGATGAGAGATTTCATTTCTTCTTTCACAACAAGCTCCCACTTGTTGGAATCTCGAGTCTGACAAGCTTCATCATAGCATTCAGGCTCCCTTCCATCAGTCAGCAACATATAGTTCATGTATCTCCTGTTAGGCATATGAGGTCGAGAAGACCTTCTCAATACAGGAGCTGGAGGAAGAGATTGTGGTGTATCAGAATGTTGTGTACTACTTTGTCCAACAAGTTCCTCTGGCTGAGGACTTGTTACAATTGGTTCTGTTGCGGAACTATTTGGGACATCATCTGCATCTACAAATACTGACTCATTCTACTCTGAGTAATTGGCGTCTATTTTATGCTTGTTCTTATACATCATCCTTTCGTTGAAAATCACATCTCTGCTACGAATAACTTTCTTCTTTTCGTCATCCCAAATGCGGTAGCCAAACTCATCCTCATCATAGCCGATGAATGTGCATTTCTTGGATTTGGGATCAAGCTTATTCCTGCCTTGATCACTGATATGCACAAATGCTACACATCCAAAAACTTTTAGATGTGATAGTTTCACCTCTTTTCCACTCCATACCTCTTCTGGTATTCTATGCTCCAATGGAACAGATGGGCCTCGGTTGATCAAGTAAGCTACCGTGTTGACTGCTTCTGCCCAGAATTGCTTCGATAGACTTGACTGTATACGAATGCTTCTGGCTCTTTCTATCAACGTTCGGTTCATACGCTCAGCTACACCATTGTGTTGAGGCGTGCTTGGCACAGTTCTTTCCATTCTGATCCCGTGCTCATAGTAGAAAATTTTGAATATGGTATCTTCATATTCACCACCATTATCGGTTCTGAGCTTTTTGATCTTTAAACCCGTCTCATTTTCTACCATAGCTTTCCATCTTTTGAAAGCCTCAAATACTTCAGACTTATGCTTTAGAAAGTAAACCCATACCTTCCGAGAATGATCATCGATGAAAGTCACGAAGTAGTGTTTCCCATCAATATATGAGACAATCATTGGTCCCAAAGATCAGAGTGAATAAGCTCTAGCCTTTCCTTCTTTGGGGTTCTGACACTTGTCTGAAAGTTGATTCTCTTTTGCTTTCCAAGTATGCAATCTTCGCACATGTCCATCTCTACAGACTGTAGACCTGGAATTTTTCCTTTTGAATGCTTAATTTTCATCCCCTTCTCACTCATGTGGCCTAGTCTCTGGTGCCACAGATTTGGTATTTCATTGCCTACTGCAATTTTGATTGAACAACGTGCCTCTGTTGTCATGTAAAGAGTGCCACTTTTCTTGCCTCGAGCAACTGTCATTGCACCCTTTGAAATCTTCCAATTATCACCATGGAAGATCGTAGTGTAGCCTTCACTGGCAAACTGCCCTACTGAGATTAAGTTCCTTCTGAGATTGGGAATATGCTTGACATCCTTCAGTTCCCAAACAGATCCGTTCAACTTAATCTTCACTACACCTTTGCCAATAATAGCACATGGTTGATCATCACCAAGATATACCTTTCCAAGGTTTTCGGGGACATATTTCTCGAAGAATTCTTTTTGTGAAGTAGCATGGAACGATACTCCAGAGTCTAACACCCAAGATTCTTCCTTGCTCTCCAAAGAGCATATCAATGCATCGTCTTCTCCTAAGGTAGAAGTAACATTTGCCTCTGCCTTCACTTGTTTATCCTTCGGTGCACTCTTGCACTAATTTTTGTAGTGTCCGGTTCTTCCACAATTCCAACACTCGATAGTCTTCGAGCTATGAGAATTATTAGGATTCCTGGATTTGGACCTCCTGTCCTTTGATCTACCTCGGTAGTCTGTTCTGCCACGTCCATTCCCTTTGGTTGAATTTCTTCTTCTTGACTTTGTATGCAAAACTGAAGAAGTTGACGATTCACCTGATTGTGTACGTCGGATCTCTTCATTGAGAACCAGATCACGAACATCATCAAAATTCAACTTATTGCTTCCTGACGAGCTACTCGCAGCCGTGACAGTAGCATTCCAACTTTTTGGTAAAGAAGACAAAAGTATCAATGCTCGTACTTCTTCATCAAATTCAATTTCCACTGAACTCAACTGAGTTGTGACTGTGTTGAGTTCATTGAGATGTTGAGCTACCGATGCGCCTTTATTCATCCGCAAATTGAACAAACGCCTCATCAAGTGCACTTTGTTTGAGGCTGATGGCTTCTCATACATATTGGAGAGAGCTGCCATAAGACCCGTCATGGTCTTTTCCTTTGCTATGTTGAAAGCAACATTACGGGATAACGTAAATCAAATAACTTCGAGGGCTTGTCTGTCTAGAAGATTCCAATTTTCTTCCTTCATAGCCTCTGACTTCTTCCCTGAGAGAGGTTGATATAGATTTTTTTTTATACAGATAATCCTCTATCTGCATTTTCCAAAATCCGAAATTTGTGCCATCAAATTTCTCGAGTTTCACCCTTCCTTCATCTACGACCATTGCTCCCACTCAAATCTGACTTCCTCCGGATCGTTTCTGACTATTTTTGTAAACCACCGTGTATTAGAATATTTCCATCAACGAACAAATATAATCGACAAAATGTCACTATTCACGTAATTCACTATTCACGTAAATAGTAACCTAACAGAAAATTGACAGAAATTACCACTAATAGCTCTAATACCAATTGTTGGGAAATTACGCAAATTCCCGATAAGCTAGATTTATGAGAAAACAAGAATAAAAATAACACAATTTTGATAACGAAGTTTGACCAATCTTGCTTACATCTCCGGACCTGCTGTAGATTTTTTTACTGAAAGATGAGAAATTACACAAGATGTTTACAACACTCATAACTCACAGCCCACAACCCAATTGCAATTGAGAAAATTACTCTCAATTTTCTCTCACAAAAGCTTTTCTCTCAATTAGAATGAACACTTTGAATGATTAATTCATTACAATTACATATCTATTTATAGCGAAATTCACTCCTTAAATTAATGGTTCCTTGAATTAAGCTCCATGTTTTAATCATTGTTTTACTCCTTAAATTAAGAGCTTTATAAAAATCTTAACAATAAGTGTATAATGATGGCATAGATGTTTGTTAAGTAATATATTATTGAAAAAAAAATATAAAAAAAAACTCAAGAAAAATGTAAGAATTAAATAAGATAACTATAGTTGTAAATTTATCTTAAAAGTGAACATTGATATACATAATGCTTATAATATTTGTAAAAAACATTTAAATTATAATATTAACACATAATTTTATATTTATAAAAAGATAATAGAATAAGATAATATATACATAATTTTTTAATCATTATATTCATACATTCATTAAATACTTGTGAATAGAATCAAGATACATGTATTTTAGGTTTAATTATAATATAATTTTTTAATATTAAAATAACTTATTTTTTTTATTTTTTATTTAATATTTAACTATTGATTTATTTATAAAAATATTAAATTATGTATATTATTATTATTTAATTTTTTCTAACTTAAATTATTTAAAATTTTAATATTTTTAAACAATTTTTCTATCAATATTAATAATATATATTTAATATTTAAGTAAAATTAAATTATCAATATATCCATAAACTTCGATATTCTAATCATACAACGTACAGAAGACCAAATATGATTCCATTCTCTGAACTCTGAAGAACTCCATTTTTGAGTTTTTTACTCATTCCAGGCGCTTTTTAAGTTTGCTAGCGATTTCTCTTTACAATTTTCTCTATCTTCTTTCTTTGCTGAGCTTTTCTTGATAATTGATCAATTTTTCATATAGCTAATCTTCCAATGGCCCCTAAAATTTAGTTTTGTACCAGTATGTGAAGAATCATTTTACAAAGGCGGGAGGCAAAGTGCATTCTATGATATTAACGAGGGCAGCTTTCGGATCAGAGGAGGACTTGTAAGCTGAATTTCGCTCTCGCTCAGGTAAATTTGTCTCAATGATGGTAAATTACAAAAAATTATAGTTTTTGGAAACTGGATTTGCTCTAGAATTTTTTGTGCGTTTATTTAATGCCTTGGTTTTGAGAAAGTTGAAGAAAAAGGTTGTATGCTTTTGGTTTTTATTTTCAATTTTTTGGGTCAATTGACCATTTGCATGTGTTGATTATCTTTAATATTTTTTGGAGAACATCCCTACATGATTGTGTTGTGGCTCAGATAGTTATCTTACCCTTCATATTTCCTCTTGTTTGAGGTTATGCTTCACTGTCTTGGACTAGGTACATTGTACCTTATTAAAAATAAATTGGGACAATTACTAAACTAACAAACCGGTACTGTAAAATGCCAGTCTTAATGCATTTCAAAGTTTCTCCCAAATTAACATTTTATATTAAGTTTACCCTCTTAATTCAAGTCCATAATGTACATAGTCTACTCCATAGGTAATTAGTTTAACTCTCCTTTCCGTTGATTTTCTCTGATTTTTGTTGAGAGAGTTATTTAATTAATTTTGGCTTAATGTCTAACGTTATATTTATATATTGAAAGGAAGAAACTAGCCGTTACTAAACTAGCCGTTATTAAACTAGCCGTTACTAACTAACCGTTATTAAACTAACCGTTATTAAACTAGCCGTTAGAATTCTAATTATTCTCAACACTCCCCCTCAAGTTAGGTGTGTAGATATCGGTCAACCCTAACTTGCTTAAATTTTCTTCAAATGATTTCAAATCTAAACCTTTGGTGAAGATGTCCGCCAATTGTTTTTCACTTCTCACAAATGGAGTTTCAATTTCCTTTGCTTGAATTTTTTCTCAAATGAAGTGGCAATCCACTTCGATGTGTTTTGTTCTCTCGTGAAACACCGGATTTGATGCTATATGTCGCGCCACTTGGTTATCACAAAACATCTTCATTGGTTCTTGAATTTTAATTCCGATATCCAAAAGAAGTTGTTTGATCCAAGTTAGCTCGCTTGAGGTTGATGCCATGACTCAATATTCTACCTCGGCACTTGATCGTGCCACAACATTTTGTTTCTTGCTTTTCCATGTGACTAAATTTCTGCTTACAAACGTGCAAAAACCAGTGGTTGATTTTCTATCAAAGCTACCAGCCCAATCTGCATCGGAGTAGTCACACACTTCATTAGAATTATTACGTTTCATGAGAATTCTTTTACTAGGTGTCCCTTTTAAATATTTTAAAATTCTATGTATAACCTCTAAATGTGGTGTTTTAGGTGTATGCATAAATTTACTAATTTGACTTACTGAAAAAGAAATGTCTGGTCGGGTTATCGTTAAATAAATTAATTTTCCTACAAGTCTTTGAAATTGGCTTATGTCTTCTAAGGGTTCGTCATCCTCAATATTTAATTTGCATTTACTATCTATTGGTGTAGATGTTGGTTTACTCCCTAATTTATCAGTTTCTTTCAATAGGTTAAGTGTATATTTTCTTTGTGAAATAAAGAGTTCCTTGGGTGGATGTGCTATTTCTATTCCTAGAAAATATTTTAATAAACCTAAGTCTTTGATATCAAAATTCTCCTTTAATTTCATTTTCACTTTTTTAATTTCTTCCAAATTATTTTCGATAATTATTATATCATCTACATATACTAGAATTATGGTTGTGAATGTACCATAATTTTTGGAAAATAATGAGTGATCGGCATTACTAATTTTAAAATCAAAAGAAATTAAATAAGAGCTTAGTTTTCCATACCATGCTCGTGGAGATTGCTTTAGTCCGTAAATAGATTTTTTAACCTACACACTAGACTAGAATTGTTTTCTTTTTTATGACCAGGTGGAAGCGTCATATATACCTCTTCTTCAAGTGTTCCTTGGAGAAAAACATTCTTGACATCCATTTGATGTAAGGTCCAATTTTGGTTTACCGCTATGGAAAGTAAAATCCTAACGGTATTCATTTTAGCCACGGGTGCAAATGTTTCTTGATAATCTACACCATAGGTTTGAGTGTAACCTTTTGCCACTAATCGTGCTTTGTACCTTTCAATAGTACCATCACTATTAAACTTAATCTTATAGACCCATTTGCATCCTACGGGTTTCTTTCCTTCGGGTAGTTGTACGACTACCCATGTTTCATTTTTTTCAAGTGCTCTAAGTTCTTCTTCCATTGCTTTGCACCATACCAGTTGGCTTATAGCTTCCTCATAGTTATTTGGCTCATTTTCTTGGGAAATTGAGTCAAATAAGTCCTATATTATGGTGTAACATTTTCATAAGATAAATAATTTTGGATAGGATATTTTACCTCATATGTTACAAAATCCCGTAACTTAGTTGTAGGTTGTGGAGTTCGATTAGACCTTCTCAATGGTATTATTTCGGTAGTATCATCTTCCCCCTCACTTTGAGAAGTTTCTTCTTCTTCATTCTCATTGATTATTTCATTTTCATTTTCTACTACTATATTTCCTTCTTCAGAATAAAAAAATGGAAATGTAAATTCATTTGGTTTCTCTTGGTTATTAGTCTCCTTTTCTAGTGTTTTGTAATATGACTCATTTTCTTAGAATGTCACATCTCTTGAAATGTAATGTTTTTTGTTAATCGGATCATAGCATTTATAACCCTTTTTTTGAGATGAATACCCCAAGAAAATAGCTTTGATTGATGTATAATCTAACTTGTGTTGTTTATTTTTGTGCACATAACATGTATATCCAAATACTCTTAAATGATAGATATTGAGTTTTTCTTGGTAGAGGATTTCTAGTGAGCTTTTGAAATTCAAATTGGCACTTGGCAATCTATTAATTAAATATGTTGCGGTGAGAACAACATCCGGCCAAAAAATTATTGGAACATGATTTTGAAACAAAAGTACTCTTGTTACTTCAAGTAAATGTCGATTTTTTCTTTCTGACACACTATTTTGTTGGGGTGTGTAAATACAAGTTGTTTGGTGTAAAATTCCTTTTTGCTTGAAAAAAATTGTAAAATTTTGATTTACAAATTCCGTTCCATTATCACTTTTAAAAGTTTTAATCTTTGCATCATATTGATTTTCTACAAAATTATAAAATTCTTGAAATTGAGAAAATACTTCACTTTTATTTTTTAACAAGTGTAACCATGTGGTTCTTGAAAAATCATCTATAAATATAACAAAGTATTTATAACCATTAAATGAATCAATTGGAGCAGGGCCCCAAACATCAGAATGTATTAACTCAAAAGGTTTTTTGCTTTTACAATTGGATAAACTAAATGGTAACCTTGTGTGCTTTCCTAATTTGCAAATTTCACAACTACTACAGTCTAGTTGTTTGAAATCAAAAATACATTTTAAAATCTTATCGGAAGGATGTCCAATTCTCTTATGCCAAAGAGTACTTAATTCTTCTTCTTTTTTAATATTGAAGTTGTATTTTTCTTCACTTAGAATATAAAACCCATTTTCTAGAAAAT
Source organism: Hippophae tibetana (assembly GCA_037013495.1). Taxonomy (NCBI): domain Eukaryota; kingdom Viridiplantae; phylum Streptophyta; class Magnoliopsida; order Rosales; family Elaeagnaceae; genus Hippophae; species Hippophae tibetana. The sequence continues at coordinate 4,599,138 of CM072812.1, forward strand.
CTTTACCAATGATATTCTTCGTTATCAATTCCTGAAAAATCACATTTTTGGATGTAAATGTAATTTCACAATTTAAGTTTCGTATGATTTTACTAATAGATAACAAGTTAGATGTACAATTATTCACATGCAAAACATTTAAAAAATTTCTTGAAAGGAGACTAATTGAACCATTTCCTAAAATTTTCATTTTTCACCATTTGCAACGATTACAAATTGTTTAGTCTCAATTTTTTTGTAATTATTGAGTAAGTTTTTATTTCCAGTTATGTGATCAGTTGAACCTGAATCAAGAATCCATTTGGAATTTAAAGAATTTTGAGTAAGGTTTGTAATCATACCAGAGGTTTTTTGAGATTTTCCTTGAAACATTGCGGATAATTGTGTATATAGCTGCCTCATTTGATCCATATCCACCTCACCTTTTATTTCTTTTTTAGCCTCGTTTGTACTCATATCCCCTTTTTTCTTTTGTGCAGAGTAACCCATTTTCTCTCTGCTCTCTACCCGATTTTGTCGTTGATCTCCCCCTCTGACGAAGCCTCTATCTCGCTTTCCTTTTGCCGGAGATGAGGGTTGGGACACCAGCATTCCTCGCGCTTGTGTCCTTCCTTCTTACAATAATCGCAGCGAGTGAGTGACCAACATTCCTCGCGCTTGCGTCCCTCCTTTTTACAATAATCGCAGCGAGTGAGTGTTTGGTCTCCCCGACGTTTTGGCCTAGGGTTAGATCTGGTGACGAAAGCCTTGGCTTCGGGGTTGTCAGGTAGTTGAGTACCCATCACTATTCTTCTTGTCTCTTCTCTTTCAACCATCCCAACAACCTCATCAACAGATGACAGCTCACCCATGAGAAGAATTTGTGAGCGTACCCCCTCATAGCTTTAATCGAGCTTGGCGAGGAAGGTGAAAATTTCATCCTGCTACTCTCTTCTTTTGATTTCATCAAGATCGGCTGTGAGAGGTCGATACACTCTAATCTCATCCTTCTTTTTTTGGATTTGGCTGAATAGTTCGGTGATAGATTGATTTTGTTGTTGTAACTATTGAAGTTCTTGCTGAAGTTGATAAATAAGAGAGTAATTTCTCTTTTTTCCGAACATTGTCTCGGCTTTAACCCACATATCTCGAGCTGTATCTAGATATGTCACGAGATCAGAGATGTGGGGTTCCATGGTTGCCAGTAACCAACTCATGACTAGATTGTCACTCTTTCTCCATTCTGAAATTTTCTTTTTTTCTTCAACTGTTGGGTGTGTTGGATCTTCGGCTTTTGGTTTTGATTTCTCACCAGTGACATGCTCAAATTTGTCTCTACCGATTAGACCAAAAGTCACTTGATGTGCCCAAAGATGGTAATTTTTACCATTTAGCAGCACACCTGTAAGTCTCTCTATGTGTTGTGATATTTTCTAGATTTTTTGAACTGATATAGTTCTTGTTTGTGGGATTGATTTGGAGCAAGAACAAATCTGTTCTGATACCATGTTGATTTTCTCTGATTTTTGTTGAGAGAGTTATTTAATTAATTTTAGCTTAATGTCTAATGTTATATTTATACGTTGAAAGGAAGAAACTAACCGTTATTAAACTAGCCATTAGAATTCTAATTATTCTCAACACTTTCTGTAATCTCTGCCTATTAACACATGACTCTTTACTCTTCAATTTCCAGGAAATTGAAGTATTTGAAAAGACTCGGAGATAGACTTTTCAATCTTCATTTTTTATGAAGTACCTTTGTAGTGTGACAGGACACAGAGATGGAAATTTACAAAAAAAATGAAGAAAATAGGCGTGTTCAAATCAAGATACATATCCAAAAATTTCCTACACAGGTAGTCCTTAAGAGTCTCTGCAACTTCTTAAATTCTAGAAAATTTGGGTATGAAATGTTATAATAAACGAGTCATTGGAAGTGATACATTTGTAAATATACGTAATAAGTCTGCTAGTTGAGGAAATTTCTGAGGACTGAACTCTATAATTGTATTTGATTTACACGAGTTAATCTCTCTTTTCTAAATTTTCTAAGCAAGCTAAGTTAGCTTTAAGTGTTTGATGTAGAAAAGGTAGAAAAAAGCAAAGGGAACAGAAGAGGATAAAGGAGAGAGATGTAACAACAAAATCTAGAGGATGTTAAGAGGTCAAAATTTCTAGGATTATATTAAAATCAATTTCAGATTGGCAGTTTGGGTCCTAAATAAATGGGTTTTGGAGGTGGAGTAAAAAAGTGTCCCGAAATTGCAATGAATAGCTTTTACATAACTCATGTCAAACCTTAAATAAGTTATGTACAGCTTTAATAATGCTATTTTGGGACCTTTTTTTTTACTTCAACTCCAAGAAAGGTGCAATTTTGGAGCCTCAATAGATTTGAAGGTAAGAGGACAGATTTGGAGGGTGATAAGTAGTAACAACAAAAAGGAATCGATTATTAGCTTTGTGTTAGAATGTATTTAGAGTTTACCTGGCTGTTCAAGAAGTTGCAAGTTTGTTTGGGTTAATATATTCTACCTACTGATTTTCTAGGCTCTAGCCAAACACTTTTATGCTGGGGTCTGTCCCTTTTATCTGGAGGCTGGTGCTGTTTTCAAACTGCGATGTGTATTGGATGATTTGGTAGATGCTCAAGGATGATCAGTTTTTGTTTCTTGTGGAGATGAAATTTATGGTCTTTAATAAATCTCCCAATTATTGAAAAGTCTTAACCAATAACAAAACTTATTTTAATGACAAACTTTAAACTACTATAAGACTTGTTTGTGGTTTTCAGTTTTAGTATGCCGCTAGAGAATACCTATTGACTTTGTATCATTTATTTCTCTCCACTTCTCTACAAATTTTCAGATAACTTAAAAACAAAAAAAGGTTGATGTTCCAGTATTAGAAATTTAGGTAATTACATGGTACTAGGAAAATTGAGTCAAAATCTTCTATTAGCAAGCCTTTAATTGTTGAGTAATATTTAGAATAAACAACTCTAAATTTACTAATATTAGATCTAAACAAGTAAACAAACTATTTGTATTATACTCATTATAACACCTTTAAAAGACAACTCACAAGTTGAAGAGAAATACAAACACTCAAAGAGAAAGCTCTCAACTCACACTCAAACTAAGAATACAAAGACTTATTTGTTTTTGATGGAATGATTAAACCAAATGCAAGGTAGGCTATTTATAGTCCTTACCATGCAATCTACACCACACAAATATAAAACTAAGAAATAATTCTAGCCACACAAATATTATCTACACACTTCTCTTTTCTACAACCTTCAACCACCCTATTTATTCATCCTTCAACCACTTCATTTATTTCTCTACGTCCTTCAACCACTTCATTTATTTCTCTACGTCCTTCAACCACTTCATTTATTTCTCTACGTCCTTCAACCACTTCATTTATTTCTCTACGTCCTTTAACCACTTCATTTATTTCTCTACATTCTTCAAACATTTCATTTATTTCTCTCCATCTTTAATTATTATGTTGGTGTTGATTTTCAACACTCTCCCTCAATACCAACTCTCACTATTTTTATTGTGTCAAGCTGACGGCGAAACATTTCGAACTTACCAACGCTTAAGCTTTTTGTGAACAAGTCTGCAACTTGATCATCTGTCTTGATTTTCCCCATTTCAATTTCTTTTTGCAGAACCTTTTCTCTGATAAAGTGATAGTGTACTTCAACATGCTTAGTTCTTGCATGAAAGACCGGGTTCTCTGCCAAACGAATTGTTGATTGATTGTCACAGTACAACGATACTACATAATCTACTGGTTGATGTAGATTATTCATTAGTTGTATCAACCATGTACACTCTTGAGTTGCCATTGTCGTTGCTCGATATTCAGCTTCAGTGGTTGATAATGATATTGTTGGTTGTCTCTTACTATACCAAGAAATTATTCCAGAACCCAACTTAAACACATACCCAGTTGTTGATCTCCTGGTGTCATGATCTCCTGCATAGTCTGCATCGCAGTAACCAACTAACTTGCAGTCTCCACCTTTCTTGTACAAAAAACCATAGTCAATTGTACTCTTCACATATCTCAGTATTCGTCGAACTGCATCCAAATGAGGCTTCTTTGGATTTTGTATGTACCGACTCATCACACTAACTGTATAAGAAATGTCAGGTCGAGTCAAGGTTAAGTAGATCAAACTGCCTATCAATTGTCGATACATCGTTGCATTTTCCAAATCTTTTCCTTCACGTGTACACATTTTGGAATTTGGTTCCATCGGCGTCGAAATCGGCTTGCATTCGAGCATTCCGAACCTCTTCAACAAATCTTTAGAATATTTTTGCTGGCAAAGAAATATTTCTTCTTGTGTGCGATCAACCTCTAAACTAAGGAAGTGCTTGAGTTGGCCAAGTTCCTTCATCTGAAAACGAACTAACAAATTCTCCTTCGTCCGAAGAATTTCTGCCTCATCACCACCGGTTATGATTAAGTCATCCACATACACTAGCACAATAGCTAGCTTTTCTTCATTGGCTTTGACAAACAAGATGGAATCTGCAGGTGTTATTGAATAACCACTTTGTGTTAGAAATTCAACAATCTTACCATACCACGCCCTGGGTGCTTGTTTCAATCCGTAGAGTGCTTTCCACAGCTTACACACATATTCACGATGATCTTGGCTCTAAAAACCCATTGGTTGGATCATGTAGATCTCACGATCCATCTCTCCATGAAGAAAAGCATTCTTCACATCCATCTGCCACAACTTCCAATCTTTGTTGGCTGCAAGTGCAAGTAGGACTCAAACATTTGTAAGTTTCGCCACTGGACTAAACGTTTCATCATAGTCTAGTCATACTGTTGAGAGAAACCATGAGCTACCAATCGTGCCTTGTACCTCTCGATTGACCCATCTGGACGACGCTTTATCTTGTAAACTCACTTGCAGGATATAGGTTTCACATCTCTTGGCTTTCACATCAGATCCCAAGTTTGATTTTGCTGAAGTGCATCGATCTCTTCTTTCATAGTTGTCATCCACTCAGATCTTTGCGATGCTTTTTCAAATGTCTCAGGTTCTATTGCTTCTTCAATTATGGTTGCATTGGCATATTTGGGATTTGGCCTTCGTGTTCTTGTTGACCTATGGAGTTGAGATTGTGGAGTTGATTCTTCCATTTCACTTGACCCACCTTTTTCATTTAGTTGTTGCTATATGTCAGTTTGCCAAGGATTCTGAGTTACTCTTTGTTCGGCACCATCATCGTCTGGATCACTTGATTCATTTAAACTTGGTTGGAATTGAATAGTATGCTCCCCCATCTTTTGTTGCAGATTATCTCCAAATTCTCTTGAGTCTGGCAATGCTTCCTTCTCTGAGGACCACCAAGAAGATGTTTCATCGAACACCACATCTCGTGAAGTGTAGCATCTTCCACTCGTTGGATCACAACATTTCCACCCTTTTCTCTGACTATCGTATTCCACAAAGATACATCTAACAACTTTCTTGTCAAATTTGCTCCGTAAATGATTAGGAACAAATACATAACATACACAGCCAAATACTCGAAAGTAGCTAACTGTAGGTTTCATGTTCCACAGTTTCTCAAAGGGTGAAATAAATTCTAACCTTGGTTGAGGAAGTCTGTTGATCACAAAGGTTGCAATCCTCATCGCTTCAGCCCAAAACCTTCCAGGTACATTCTTTTCATGTAGCATACTCTGACAAATTTCTGCAAGATGCTGGTTTTTTCTCTCTACTACACCATTTTGTTGTGGCGTGTTGGCACATGTGTACTGATGATGTATTCGACATTCCCTTAGGTATTGAGAGAACTCGCTTGAGCTATATTCTCCGTCGTTGTCTGTGCGCAAGCAACAGATCTTCTTTCCAACTTCTCCTTCAGTTAACTCTTTAAACTTTGAGAATACGTCATATTTTTCTTTCATAAAGAAACCCACACATACTTTGAGAAGTCGTCAATGAATGTCACCATGTATCGTATACCGCCAATTGATGGTTGCTTAACAGGACTGAATACATCAGAGTGAACTAACTCCAATGATTCTTTTGCTTTAAACTTTGATTCCTCATATGGTAATTGGTGAGCTTGACCATATTGGCATCTTGCACAGACCGTGTCTGTTCGCACGTCTAGTTGAGGAATCCATTTAAGCATCAACTTCTTCACCATCACACTTAGCTTGGAATAGCTAACGTGACCTAACCACATATGCCATAGATCTGCTGTCTCATTTCTCCTTGTCTTGTCTACATATGCAGATTCTGCTGACATCACGTAGACTGATGCCAATCGTTGCTTTTCCATTGTCGGTGTTTTTGAGATTTTGAGATCATGATACACCTTCACGTCTCGGGGACCAAACAAGACATAGTGGTCTGATGATGTTAATTGAGCCATAAATAGCAAAATTTTCTTCATTCCTGAGACATGATAAACATCTTGAAGTGGTACTTGGTTAGTACTATATCGAGGCGTAACTATCGTCTGACCAATGTGGGCTATCGGTAATCTTGAGTTGTCAGCTGTCACCACTACACAACCTCCCTTGTACTCAGACATGTTTTCCAACTTTTGTTTATCACCTGTCATATGATTTGAGCATCCTGAATCTACGATCCAGTTATTCTTGTAGTCAATCTGTTTTGATGTTGTCACCGTAAAAGCTAATTCTTCTTCCTCTGTAGCGAATAATGCTTCGGCATCCCAACCATCTTCGCTATACTCCTTAGAATTGGAAGTAGTTGTATTGCTTTCAATAGGTTTTTTCTTACTTCAACAATCTTTTGCCATGTGACCCATCTTCCTGCAATTGTAACATTCATCGTCAAATTTTCTATTGTTATTGCGGTTCTTCCAAGCTCCCTCTGTACGAAAGCCTCCCTTTCCTTGAGGAATTTTTCCTTTGTTGTTATCATTTTTATATCCATTTCCATTGTACTACTTGAAAGTGCCTCTACTTTTGCTAGTGTAGAGCGCTTCTTCTTCACTCTTCAGCGAGACTCCTCCCATTTGCTTAGCCCATAATTTCTTGACCGTCCAGCAAATTCTCAAACTCAACAAGAGATGGTTGTGTTGGCCATCCTTGTATAATAGTAACAAACCCTCGATATTCGGGTCTCAAACCATGAATAATTATTCTCTTAATCCTTGTTTCCCCAATAGGAGCTTTCAGATCTAACTCTGAAATTTCACGGCATAACGACTTTACCTTGTGAAAGTATTGGAAAATCGTCATGTCGCGTTGCGCCATCGATAGCAACTCGTTCTCCAAAAGTTGCAATCTTATACCATTCTTCTTTGAAAAGAGTGTAATAAGAGTGTCTCATGCTTCCTTTGGTGTTTTTGCATCCCGAATGTGCTACAACATTTCTTCTTCAGCCGTGGTCTTTAAAGCAAATATTGCTTTGCCTGCTTTAACTTTCCACTTCCGCAAGATGCCGTTTGCATCATCCGTTGTTGGTTGTATAACTTCATCACCACCAACAACCTCCCACAAGTCTTGACCTTGTAGGTAAGACTTCATACATGTTGCCCATGTATTATAGTTTTTGTTTTTGAGCTTCTTGATTCCTCTAACTACTTGAAGATTACCCATCGTGTCGGCAAGACTTCGACTATACCGAACAAGCTTGAATAATAAACTTGTAGAGTACCAAACTCCTCACGACTCAAGATAGCTCCACTAAGCACGATCCTTAACCGTCCGACTTTGATACCAATTGTTGAGTAATATTTAGAATAAAAAACTCTAAATTTACTAATATTAGATCCAAACAAGTAAACAAACTACTTGTATTATATCTACTATAACACCTTTAAAAGTCAACTCACAAATTGAAGAAAAATACAAACATTCAAAGAAAAAGCTCTCAACTCACGCTCAAACTAAGAATACAGACTTATTTGTTTTTGATAGAATGATTAAAACCAAGTGCAAGGTAGACTATTTATAGTCTTCATCATACAATCTACACCACACAAATATAAAACTAAGAAATAATTCTAGCCACACAAATATTATCTACACACTTCTCTTTTCTATAACCTTCAACCACCCTATTTATTCATCCTTCAACCACTTCATTTATTTCTCTACATCTTTAATTATTATGTTGGTGTTGATTTTCAACATTAATATCCTTTATGATTTGAGCTCTTCTATTTTTGTCACTTACTACATCTTTGACTTCTACAAACAGCTTGGCAGCCTCTGCTCGGGCCAACTATTGCTTAGGGAGAAATGGTTCTTTCTCTTTTTTAAGTTTTGTATCTGTTATATATATATATATTCGGTGACTTCTAAACCTCAATGTCCCTTTCAATTCTTTACTGACACAATTTTTGTTAAGGAAGGAAAGTATGCTGTTGTTTCCTTAATTACTATTAGTCACTCACATTTTTTTCTTTATTTTCTTGCATGCATAATGCACCAATCTGTTGCAGAACGGAAATACTTCTGACTTTGAGGGTGCAAATATTGACTGGGACACTGAAGATGAGTTGGAAATCGAAAACTTCTCTTTACCCTGTTCTCCAAATTTGGAAGTTTCTCATGGAGAGTCTGCATTGGGCTCAAGGGAGGCATTTAATTCTGTACATTCTATTCCTAAGTTTCCATTTGATTTCTGTTGTAATATCGTAATAGTAGACTGGTTATATCTTACAGAAATTGTGAAAGTTTTTGAATAACTACTTCAGTCGAATCCTTCGTTTTTCTCCTTAAAAAAGTGAATTATGTAATAAAAAAATATATTATCATTCATGATTATGCAAAACAAACTTTTACTTCGTTCATAGCACGATGACATACTATCTAATTTCTGTTAGCTTTACCTATAGCTCCTGAGATATGTATCTTATCTTGCCTCAACAATACCTTTCTGTCAGCCATGTTATTGCACATGCCATGAATGCAGAATACTTACCTCACCCCGAGAAAGAAAGAAATTGAACTCTGCTGGCAGTGTCAAACATTGAGCCAAAATAACCCTTCTACTAATAATACATCTCTGTGCCTTACGTGCATAAAGTTGAATCCTTTATGTATTGAACCAAAAGAACCCTCTTACTGCTAATAATACATCTCTGTGCCTTACATGCATAATGCAGAATCCTTTATGTATTGAATCAAAATGACCCTCTTTCTTCTGGCTTTCTATCAGCATTCATCATTCTATTAGAGCACAATTTTGACGCATACACCTCTTAGGAATCTTCATTGCCCAAGAAACATTGATATCTTTTAAATGCATTACTAACACAATTTTTTTTCCTTTTTTAAAGGCAAGCTCATCTACAAGTTCTTCTAATTCCAAGTTATTTGATCGATTAGTAGGGATGCGCTTCTCTGAGAAACTGGTGGCCAAAGCTATTCGGGAAGATGATAACTACACCTCTTTTCATTACTGCACAAGGAATAATCTTTTCGTTTAATGATTTGTATACGAGAGTTTATAAGATAAGAACCTAATTAATCTAGATGAGGATGAATTGGTTATTTTCAGTTTTTATCGATTTATAATTTAATAATTTAAACAAAATGGTCTGACATGTAATCTCGTGTAAGAATAAAGTGTAAAAATAAAAGAATAACACGATATTTTTTGGTGGAAACAACCTAGGCCACAATCATAACCTGTTAAATTGGCCCAAAACCTTCCTTAGCCCAAAGCTCAATATTAAATAATCCATTCTATTGTATATATATATATATATATATATATATATATATGTATATATATAGATATCTGTGTGTGTTTTGTTCCTACCGAAGGGTTTTAGTAGCTGAAAAGAAAAAAAGCTGCTAGCAGCCACTAGTGAAGCTGAGAGAATTTTTATATAACAAAAAAAGAGAGTAAGATGCTGCAAAATAGTCAAGATGAAATCTGCCTCCATCTCCAATTGAAGCTGCCGAAGAAGAGTGTAGAGAACCAGCTGCCAATTGCTGAAACAGAGAAAAACTGAGAAAGGGGACTAGCCATCCGTCTGCCATTGTCTCCAGTTTTCTTTGAGGTCTGGTCCTCGTTGCTTCTTCTGTCTGTAGAGCTGCTAATTGTTCAACAGATTGGAGGAGGTTGGCAAAATATGTAATAAACTCATTTATGTGTTAATATTTAATTAAATAACAAGATTGATAATTTATCTTGCTATATATTACTAGTAAATCAGAGAAAGTTATTATTCTGGTGGAGTATTTGGATTTTGATATATTTTGTGAAGCTTTCGAAATATTGGTGTTTGTATCTCCATTTGATTATTAATGGATTTTTCTCGATGTGTCGCCGTTAATGGAGTAGATTTTTTACATTAAAATGTTGAACTACTTAAATTATTGTGTGTTATTTATTTTTCTCATTGCTTATTATTTTGTTGTTACCCATAATTATATATTTATGCAACCAAAATTGGACCCGAACTTCGCTTTCACAAGTACAAATTTATAACATGACCTAAGAGGAAAACTACTGGTCCACCGGACCACCTAACTTTCCACTGTGAAAAAAAATGTTCAAGTACAAACTCGGTCTTATGCTTCCCTCCCTAAGATATTGTCCCAATGTACCTTACTTACGAGTCACTGCTCTGTTTCCACAGTTTTTAATATTAGCGTGAGTAGTTTTCAGATCAACGTTCCAATGAACTTCTCACTAATCAAATATGTTCATGACCTAACTGCAAAAAGGGTTAGCACAAAAAAAACACAAGTGCTTATGTGTGTTCTAGAATGGATTTAATAATGAATAATCCTAACTAAACGATTCAAAACATATGTCGCTTAAATCAAACTAATTAGTAAACCCTAGAACAAAAATATTAAGCACAAGTTCAATAAAAATAGCTTCTTTATAGATTACTAATCAAATCAAATTATGATATGACAAACACAATATATGTCGCTTAAATCAAACTAATTAGTAAATCCTAGAACAAAAATATTAAGCACAAGTTCAATAAAAATAGCTTCTTTATAGATTACTAATCAAATCAAATTATGATATGACAAACACAATTATTTGATCTAACAATTCAAGAACAAAAATAAAGAATAAGTTATAAGAACATACAATTAAAATATCATAAACTAATTCGGCTTATTAATTAATCAAACACAACCACCAATATATGATAGATTAACTAAATAAAAAAGCCTAAAGAATTATGATCTTATATTTGCAAAACAAGAGAAATATTAAGGAGAGAATAATGCTCTTGTGTGATTGATTGAAATAATGAGCAATGATTTTTATTTATAGGAAAAATTAAAACCCTTAATCCTATGTAATTGATAAATATATTTTCTATTACAAATAGTATTAGTAATACTCATTAAGAAGACTCATATGTAATTGATAAATATCTTTTCTATTACAAATAAGATTAATAATAATTACTAATTAAGAAGACTCCTATTTAAAGAAGATTTCTTTTAAAGTAGACTCATTAATCATGAAGACTCCTATTTAAAAAAGAGTTCTTTTAATGTATATCATATTATATCTTTTAGGTTAAAGTTTAGCCTATAATTTAGGATATATCTTATATAATAGTTTAGCACATATTTTATTCTATATTTTAGTAGTAAAAATAATTCCAGATTTATGTATTATTAAATGCGTGAGTGCAATCTTATGTGTTATAGTTATAACAGATATACCTGAAGTACGACTATATGAAATTCTGACGTTTTTTTGACTTTGCTTGATAGACTTGATAGCGAGTTTAAAAACAAGTTTACATACAAATATTTTGTCCACGAAAATAACTGACACTTATAATCCTTAGTGTATATAACCTTGAATGTGATATACAGGAGATGAAAATGAAGATTCTCTCGTAGTAACCCTTTTGACATACTCGGTGAGTTCACCTATCTTATTTTCTGATTATCATAAGCTTGCTTGAGGGCACTCTGTGTTTTCTCCTATTTTAGGTCCCTGCTTATATCGCCTTATGTTTTTGCAGGCTCTTGAAAATTCTTCTGAGGAACAACAGAATATTGAACCTAATCATATTTCCTCAGATCATGAAGAAAGTTTTCTAGATGATTTTTCAGATGAAGAAAATTTGTCTGATAGTGAGGTGATTAAGTTACTTTGAGTGTAGTAACTTTCACTTATTGAATATTCTGATGTAACCTTTCTAGTTTATTCTCTAATGTGTCTAGCTGATTATTCCATTTTACAACTTTGTTGTTTAGCAGTTAGCACTTTAATCTCCTAGATGCATTACTGTATCATTAAAGTTTATACGCAGATATTGACATTTGCTCACATTTAACATTTTTTTATGTATTATCAATCCAATTAATCTGTGGTGCAGGACATGACAAATCCTATTTCAGATGAAGAGAAAACAATGATGCATTTGGTGCAAATGGGATATACTATTGAGGAGGCCTCATTAGCAGTAGAAAGATGTGGTGGGTGTTTTAGCATGATTCTGATTATCGCAATTTGAGTAGTAATGCAGACGTGTTAATAGTTATGTCCCTACCCTTTAATACCTTTTATTGTTGTCACCGATATCCTCTGAGAATCTGTGTTGGTGGGGGTTTAAAACTTCCTTCTGTATCCATCTAGTGTACTGTTAGTTGTTTTCTTTATACGCCTAGTCTCCATGTCTTTCTCATGTCACTAACTTTTAGTAGGTCTGATTGGCTGGCTGTAAATTGATCTAATTGGATATCATTGTACGTTTCCTAACTTCCTAATAAAAACTGCAGGTCTTGACTCCTCACTTGATGAGTTGACTGATTTTTTGTGTGCTGCTGCTATGGCAAAGGCATCAGATGCTGATCTTCCCCTTGAAGAGAAGGTGTTTTTTATTATTATTATTTTTTTAAGTTCTTTTAATACCTTAAATATCATGTCTTTGGGATTCTTTCATAGCTTTTACTTGTCAGTTCACACCAAGTTTAGTAATGGTCAACAATTCATTAGAAATCCTTTTGCAGCCAAGGCAGCATTTGGATTCTAAGCACAGAAAAAGGAAACTTCTCGATGAGATACCAAGAAGGAAAAAACAGAGGGATTTGGAAGGAGGGATCTTTAGTGAAGATGAGGAGACAGTAAATATTCCCAATCCAATGATCGGATTTGGTGCTCCCACCGAACCATGCTGTCTAACTCATAGAACTCTTCCTGATGGAGTCATGGCCCCACCATACTTTTATTACGAGAATGTAGCACTCACTCCCAAAGGAGTCTGGAGTACAATGTCACGCTTCCTATATGATGTGGAGCCAGAATTGGTTGACTCAAAATATTTCTGTGCTGCAGCCAGAAAAAGAGGCTGCATTCACAATCTCCCAATTGATGACAGATTCCCTCTTATTCCACTTCCTCCTCGCACCATACAAGAAGCAATGCCCATGACAAGAAAATGGTGGCCTTCTTGGGATGAAAGAACACAACTTAACTGTTTACAAACTTGTGTTGGAAGTGCAAAGATGACGGAGAGGATTAGGAAGGCTCTTGAAGATCATGACGGTGATCCACCTTTACGAGTATAGAAGTATGTTCTTGAGGAATGTCAGAAGTGGAATCTAACAAATATTGTATTTCTCTGTTAATTATGACAAATATATTTCATATCTTTCTGTTCTGAATTTTTATACAATTCTTCTGGTATTTATACACTACAAACTGGTTGGTAAATTGGAGCCGTTAGCCTTAACCGTGCTGCACACATGGGTGCTGCACACCCATACTTCACTGTGTCAACATAGGTGTTGCACACCCATACTTCCCTGCTCCACTACCTCTATTTCTCTGCTCCACTACACACTACACATACCAACACTCCCCCTCAAGTTGGTGCATATATGTCTCTTATGCCCAACTTGTCAAGTGAGTTGTAGAAGTTCTTTGCAGACACAGATTTTGTGAGTATATCAGCCAATTGATCTTCTGATTTAACAAATGGAAGCTTAATAATTTTCTCTTCAAGATTCTATTTGATGAAGTTCCAGTCTACTTCAACGTGTTTCGTGCCATCATGTTGAACTGGATTGTGGGAGATGACAATGGTTGCCTTGTTATCACAAAATAAGTTTATTTCGGAGTTAGGAGCAACACCAATCTCAATTAGAAGTTTTTTCAACCAAAGGAGCTCATATATTCCCTCGACCATTCCTCGAAATTCAGCTTCAGCGCTAGACAAGGCAACTACCTTTTGTTTCTTGCTCCTCCATGTAACAAGATTGCCTCCCACAAAAGTAAAGTACCTAGCAGTAGATTTCCAATCCTTGATATTCCCTACCCTGTCTGAATCTGTATATCCAATGACTTTTAATTTACCATTCTTTGAAAACATAAGTCCTTTCCCAGGAGAGGATTTTAAATAAATAAGTATTCGCATGACGGCATCCATATGGTCTTCACTTGGGCAGTGCATGAACTGACTCACGACACTCACGACACTCACATCATAAGCAATATCAGGTCGAGTATGAGATAAATATATGAGTTTACCCACTAACCGTTGATATCTCTTTTTATCTGTTGGTACTTGGTTCACATATTCTCCAAGTTTATGATTTTGGACTATTGGAATATCGACAGGTTTACAATCTAGTAATCCTGCCTCTGCTAGTAGGTCTAGAGTGTATTTCCTTTGGAAAAGACATATGTCTTGTTTTGATCTTGTTATCTCAATGCCTAAGAAGTATTTGAGCCCTCCCAAGCTCTTCATTTCAAACTCATTTGACAGTTGTTCTTGAAGTCTAGAGATTTCTTCTTTATCATCCCCTGTAATGATCATGTCGTCTACATAAACTATAAAGACTGTTATTTTTCCCAATCGATGTTTTAGGAAAAGAGTGTGGTCAGAGTTGCTTTGTTGAAACCTATATTTCTTCATTGTTGAACTCAATATGCCAAACCATGCTCGAGGTGATTGTTTTAGTCCATACAATGCTCGTTGTAATCTACATGCAGTTTCTTTTCCTGATGTAACAGTATATCCTGGTGGGATATCCATATAAATCTCTTCTTCAAGATCACCATGCAGGAAGAAATTTTTTACGTCAAGTTGGTGCAATGGTCAATCTAAATTTGCTGCAAGAGATAACAAAACTCTAACAGTTTTTAGTTTAGCCACAGGTGAGAAGGTTTCCTGATAATCTATCCCATGTTTCTGTGTATACCCTTTAGCTACTAGCCTCGCCTTGTATCGATCAACTGGCCCATTTGCTTTATATTTAATGGAAAAAATCCACTTGCATCCTACCATCTTCCTCTCTTGAGGCAACTTGCTTAAAACCCATATGTTATTCTTTTGCAATGTCTCAAATTCTTCTTTTATAGCTTGAGCCCATTTTGGATCAGATAAGGCTTCCTCAACGCTACTTGGAATTTGACATGAGGAGAGTGTTTGTGCAAATGCCCTGATAGGTTCTAATAACCCTTGAGTAGATACATAATTGGCTATTGGATACTTGGATTGTCGTTCTTCTCTTTCTGGGGAGTATCGATTTGGAGGTTTACCTCGATTGTGTCTGAAAGGTAGAACATAACCAACAGATGTATCTATAGCATTAGTTTGTAAATGTGTGATAAGATAGCTTACCTCAGAAGTATTCTCAGCAGGAGGATCATTGGGTACTAGAGAGTGGAGGGTGCATCAACCACTGCATCTTCTGGAGATTCAGTTACTACTTCAGATTCAGTTCTTAGAAGTTCAAGTTTGGGTCTAGGTACTGACTCCTCCATATTGTTGGCTCCTCCATATTGTTGGCATGATCCCAATTTCGTTCTTCACCATAACTCTCCCCCTGAAGAGGGTAATTGATACTGGTGATGAGATAAAACATTCAGATTCTAGAAAAGTGACATCCATGGTAATGTAGGTTCTTTTAGTAATCGGATCGTAGCATCGGTAGCCCTTTTTTTGTACGCCATATCCCAAAAATATACATCGGACAACACATGGATCCAACTTAGTTCGTTGATTTTTATGGAAGTGGACAAAAACAACACATCCAAAAATTCGGGGCGAAAGCATTAAAATAGTAGCCAAGGGAACATGATCAGATAACACCTTTAATGGAGTCTGAAATTATAATGTTTTTGTGGGCATGCGATTCAGTAGATACATAGCTGTAGTAACAGCATCACTCCAGTATCTACTAGGCATATGTGTACTGATTAGTAAGGCCCGGGCAGTTTCTAAAATATGTCTATTCTTCCTTTCTGTAATCTCATTCTGTTGTGGGATTTGTGAACACGAGGTTTCATGGAGAATACCATGGTTGTCCAAGTATGTTCGAAATTGTTGATTAACATACTCCCCCTTTTATCAGACCTAAGGATCTTATTTTTTTTTAGAAAATTGTGTCTAAATCATGGTGTGAAATGTAGAAAATACTTCATCTTTATGCTAACCAACGATGTCATTCGTGTACAATCATCAACAAAAATTACAAACCAACGATGACCCGACGACGTAGTGACTGGGGAAGGTCCCCAAACATCAGAATGTACTAAAGCAAAAGGAATCACACTTTTATGCATGCTCATAGGATAAGATGTCCTATGACTTTTTGCTAAGATACAAGTATCATATTTGAAATCTGAGTGTGTAACATTTGAAAATAAACCTGATAGTAAATGCCTTAAATATCCAAATGATGGATGCCCAAATCGACGATAACATAACCAAATCTGTCGTTCCTTGTTACTAACCGTGTGTTGCATGTGATTGGATCTTCCTGAACTGAGGTTATCCACATAATATAAACCTCCTCTCTTAGTACCACGCCCAATGATCTCCTTGGTGAGAATATCCTATAGAAGACAAAAGGTAGAATACATCAATACTACACAGTTAAGATCTAAAGTGACTTGACTTATAGACAGTAGTCTGTTTGAAAGAAAGGATACAAGTAATGTATTAGATAATGATAATGAAGGAGATAAAGTCAATGTTTCAGCCCCTGTAACTGGATAAGTGACCCCATTAGCATTGGAAACACGGCTCCGTCTCGGCTGGGTTGTATTGGAGAGATCTTTTGGGTCAAATTTCATATGATCTATAGCTCCAGAGTCTAGAATCCAATCATCATTATCACTACGAGTAGAGATGTGAAATGCTTTACTTGAAATACCTGGATCCTGGGAAGATTCGGTTTGAGGAATAAGGGATAGTGATGCATTATTGGTAACTACCGTGGCTCTTCCAGTGGTTTCCCATTTTTTTCGTGCTTGAAGATCATTCCACCACTTTGGATACCCATGTAGTTTGAAGCAGTTTTCACGGATATGTTTGGAATTGCCACAATGGGTACATTTTAGGTCAACAGAAGCTGCATTTCCCGTGGATTTCTTGCTACACAAAGAAAGAGTTCCTGGTTTTGGTAGCATTGGATTATGGTGTCCATTCATCCCTTTGAAAGCCATAACTGCTTCGGGAGTCGTATCTGTATCCGTGATCATCACCGTCTGCCTGACCTCTTCCCTACAGACGAATCCATAGGCCTATTCCACCGTAGGGAATGGTTTGATTTGAAGCACATCACTTCGAGTCTTGTTTAGTCTGTCATCAAGTCCATCGAGGAAGGTATAAACTCGATCTTCTTGTACGATGGAGTTGTATTTTTGTATGTTATTCGCACACTCCATTGGATTAGGATGACGAAAATCAATTTCTCGCCATAACTCTTGAAGGTCATTGTAATATTTTTCAATGGATCCACCCGCTTGCTTCATACGAGTAACTCGACGACGGAGATCATACACTTGAGACGTGTCTGTCCCATCAAAGTAGGTTGTAGCAGCAGAATCCCACACCTGTTTTGCAGTTGGGAATCAGATAAAATTTGCAATCAAGGAAGGGTCCATCGAATTGATCAACCATCCCCTTAACAATGACATTTTCAGTATGTCATCTCATGAATGAGGGGTTGGTTTCAACAGGTTGAGGAAAATCTCCATTAATATATCCCAGTTTGTCCTTGCCAGAGATATAAATCTCCACCACCGGGGATCATAAGGCATAGTTGGATCCTCCCAACTTGATACTAATGGAAGTAGTCGACGCTTTAGTTAGTGGAGGTTGTGAAGCGGTTTGAGCTCTAGTTAGAACCTCAATCATTTTTGTAGTCAAATCATTCAATATGACATTGGTGGTTAAATCCCCAGATTCTGTCATAAAATCTATGAATTTTTTTTTTTCGTTTTTCGTTTTTTTTTTCGCGAGCCAAATATACACGGGATAGAAACACTGTAACCCTAATTTGTTTTTGCTACACAAATAACATCCACTTTACGTTGTGAGGGTTGTGGAGCGGTGCTTTCTTCTTCGCTGCGTTCCACGTTTCTTTGAGACAGAAGAGTAGTACGGTTGCCCACGACGGTGGCTAGACGAGTGCGGCTCCAGTCAAATAACCGTAATAACCAATCTATAAGAGTTCGTACATCAGCCAATGGACACAGATAAACAATCTATGAGCTCACACGCAGCTACAAACTACGACCTCAGTGTCGTTTATCGCTGTGAGCTCTAGCCTGAAAGTCTGAGTTGCGTTTTGTTTCTTTTCGAAAATGATAGTTTTCTCTGGAAAACAAGTATTTCTGGTGGATTATGAGGTCGTCCCACAACAACAGCTAGAATGGAACGTAGAGACTGTGATGGCTCCAACGAACAGCTTGAACGGCTATCCCAAATCCCAGCCAAATACCCACAGATTAACACAATCTGTTGAGCGTAGCACACCAGATCAGCCAAACCAGTTCAAAGAGGAACATAAATCAGCATAGCACACCAGATATTAACACAATCTGTTGAGCGTAGCACACCAGATCAGCCAAACTAGTTCAATGGAGAACAGAAATCAGCGTAACACACCAGATATTAACACAATCTGTTAGCGTAGCACACCAGATCAGCCAAACCAGTTCAAAGGAGAATAGAAATCAGCGTAGTAGGTATCTTATTCTTTCATTAGGACAACCAATAACTCTGCTCTGATACCATGACAAATATTGCATTTCTCTGTTAATTATGACATATATTTCATATCTTTCTGAATTTCTATATAATTCTTCTGTTATTTGTACACTACGAACTGGTTGGTAAATTGGAGCCGTTAGCCCTAACCGTGCTGCACACATGGGTGCTGCACACCCATACTTCCCTGCTCCACTACACACTACATACGCCAATAGAATCTAGTGTGGGTTGGAAGGAACAAGGTTGCAACACTTGAGCCTGATGAAGTTGAAATGATGTTGGGGTTTCCAAAGAATCACACAAGGAGAGGTGGAATAAGCAGAACGGATAGATACAAGTCTCTTGGCAATTCTTTCCACGAAAAAAAACGTTTTTTTAGAATTCCTTCTAAGTTCTTATACATAAATCACAAATGCATTTTGTTATTGAGAACCTAACTAACATATTAGTTTTGTGATGTGACATTGTCTTAATTGTATTTTTCTGATTGATTTCGAGCAGAGTTGTTTCTGGCTGGGAAGTATTTCCTGCTAATGTTATTTATTTGCTAACAATTTTGACTTAAATTTCAGGTAGACACTGTGGCATACCATCTTTCAGTTTTGAAAGACTTGTTTCCAGGTGGCATCAACCTACTCGCTTTTCTCTGGCATTGGAGGTGCAGAAGTAGCTCTTCATCGATTCGGTATCCCTCTCAAGAATGTTGTCGCAGTTGAAATTTTGGAGGCTAATAGGAACATCATCAGGAGTTGGTGGGAACAAACCAATCAGAGAGGGAACTTGATAGACATAGCCGATGTCCAAGAGTTAGATGCAAACCGGTTAGAGCAGTTGATGAGTGCCGTTTTGGTGGGTTTGATCTGATAATTGGTGGGAGTCCTTGTAATAATCTTACAGGGAGCAACCGGTATCATCGTGATGGCCTAGAAGGTAAGGATTCTTCACTCTTTTTTGAGATCACACGTATACTTGATCAGGTCAAAAGAATGATGCCAATGTATAGATGAATCCTTACAAACCTTTCTTGCGGTGTAAAAAAAATGTTGGATAGTTAAATTTTCCTTTGTCTCTCTTAAGCAAAACCGGACAGTATAAATGTATAATGCTAGTCTCTTACAACTTTACAGTTGTTTTAAGGGAAAAATGTATATTAGGAGAGGCATGCATTCGTAGCTGTTATATATTGATGTCTATATTGTAAGTTGTAACTATGTGACTAACTACTGTTTTGGTACTTTAATCTTATTATGGCATGAGCTGAAAGAACCAGCTAGTAACCGATTGAGTGGCTTTCTGCTTTATTATTATTGTTTTTTCCCATCAAAGTTACTCTTAATTTAGGCACCATTTTTACTACTAGACTTTATAAAGTTGTGAGTTAATATCACTAGCTAGACTAGTTGCTTTCTGATTTAACACTAGTAATTTTCACATGTATTAAGTCCCAGTTGGTGAGAATAATTGAAATGAATCGTTTTAATCGCTCCTGTTTTTCTTAATTTTCTTTATGTTTAATTTTTTTTAAATTATAGTTACACAATCCATGTAATTATACAATGATGGTTCTTTATGTTTAATTGAATATTCATTCCTTGGAAAATGCTAAGGCAAGTAGGCAAAAGTAACATCTCACTCGTATATGTTAGAAATTGCTGTGAAATCAATTTTTGTCATAATTTTTTATAATAAACTTTTGTCACTTATTTATGTGTGTTAGAAGTTGTTTTGTCACTCATGTTTAGTAATTATTATTTTATAATTTTTTGATAATATAGACTAGTAAAAGCTTTAAATATACAACATAATTTGTAGGGGTTAATTTTTTCGTCATAATTATGTTATTGGTTCGGAAATTACAATTTCTTCTATAATCAAGATTACTATATTAAGAACTTGATTGATAAATAATAGGTTTGTGAACAAATATTGTAGAGTATTAGTCATGGGATGATTTTGTTCATGTTATAAATATTGTAAGTTGTTTTTTTTTCACATTTTAAATTTGTTGATGATATTTAAAAATTACAATTATTCAAGTAGAATTAATATAATTTGACAATATCATCTGCAATTAGAAGACAAAGTTACTCTTCATATATATTCATTGCATGGGTATTCTAATCATTAGAAGGAAGAAAATCACAATTTATATACCAAAATTGGAGATTTATTCTTCTAAAAAAACTAAGGGTTGTTTGTGATGTTCACAACTAGTAACAAACAAAAAGATTAGTAGTATTAAATTGAGATAACGTAAATAGTGTCCATAATTTTGAACAAATAATTAATTTATTTATGTAGTTTTTAAGTGTATAATTTTAGTTTTATAATTATGGGAAAAAATGTAGGTTCTATTATTTCCGTAGCTTTTAAGTAGATTATTTTAATTTTATAATTTAAAAATATATATATACTTTAGTCATAAAAAGATACACTTTTGTTTAAAAAAAAGATGCACATAAGTCCCTTAATTTTTTTTTAAGATTAAAATGTATATTTTTTTAAAATTATGTAACTAAAGTATTTTAATTAAAACCAACAAATCTAAAATATTCATTTTATAAAAGCTACGTGAACCTCCATCCTCAAAATGAACTATTAAATTTGAGTATTTGACCTTTCTTGTTTACGAAGCCTTTAAATTTTTCTTAAAAAAAAAAACTATATTACTGCGCTCTTAAGCCGAGCAGAATTTAATGAGAATATTAATCCTTGCTCCATTTAGTAAATTAGTTATAAAGGCTTATAGCAATAAAAAAAATAGGAAAAATATCCCAAGGGTTACTTTATTTGTGTAATTTAGACACTATGATTACTTAGATTTTACAAATAATATATAAATTATTCATTTTTTAAATTTGAACACTTTAATAACTTATTTTCATAATTATATGATTAAAATATCATTTTTTTACTCTAAAAAATGAATACTTTAGTTACATAGTTATAAATTTATGTGATTAAAGTGTCATAATTAATTTAAAAAATTGAGTGATTTATGTATCACTTGTAAAAAATATGTTATCAAAATTTAAAAAATAACAACAAAATAATTTAAAAAAATTAATCATCTTAAAACTATTGTTATTTGTTAGAGCAAAACTTTTACAATTAGAAACACTTAGAGCTATACATATTAACTAAAATTTTAAAGTAAAAGAAATGTGCTAAGATTAAACTATTAAGTTTTAATAAATAAGTTATAATTTTAAAGTTTTGAGATTGTAGTGTAAAAAATAGAACACATTTAGGTCCCTGAAATTGACAAGTTTATAAATTTAAGTATAATAAAAAGAACTTTGGGACCCCATTATTAATTTTTTTAGTTTATGGACTTTGTGTAAAGAATCTTAGATTTGAGACCTTAAAAATTGTTTAGCCTAATTGTTATAACAAAATGTTATAAATACTGTATATTTTGAATAATAACAAATATGGAAAATAATTTAATTATAGATTAAGAGTCCATTGATTAGATTTACAAATTTAGCAGGCATTAAGAAGGCAGTTACAGAACATGGTATTGCTTTTTATTACTTACAACTCATGCAGTGGTGGATTGGAAATTGTTTTCAACCTTTGTAGTATAGAGAATGATACATTTTATATGAGAGATAGAATCAAATACTTATGTCCTACTATATACATATATATATTATTAAGTTTTCTAAATTTTTCTTTCTCATGCTTAATCTCGTTACCAAAAAAAGACAAAAAAAAATTCAAACAAAAAAGACAAGATAATTTTTTTAAACAAAAAATCCAAAAGATTTAAAATGTTCAAAAATGTAACAGTAATAAATAAAATTTAATTTTTTTAAAAAAATGTGATTAATATGTTAAATTTATAAATGAAAAATAACAACATAAATACCCTATAAATTAACCAATTTTGTGAAATATCTTTATTGTCCTTTTGTCAAGTAAAATGATTGATCTGCATTAACACTTACTCATGAAGTCATTACTTATAACGTAGTTGGTGATTTTTAAAATGAAAAATATATATATATATTTTACGAGATATCGGATAACTATGGTCAAAATTGATTCTTAATCTTGTTATTTCTAAGTTTGAAACTAATGTAAAAAAAATTATGCCTAAATCTTAAGTTAGGTGAATTTATGTATTGCATATACTTATTTTGATGAGATTTTTAATTAATTTTTAATAATTTTTTTATTTTAGATTTATGAACTTTATTATTTGAGTTTTTGTTATCTTATAATTAAAAAATATATATTTAATTAGATTTATTGAATGGACGAAAATATATTATTAAAAATAATTCAGATAGATAAATTAAAATTTATAAAAGAAATTATTAACATCGTTATCAAGATAAAAAAATTATACTTTTATGCTAATATATTTATCAGTTTTTATTTATTTTTCATAATTAAATTATCTAATATAATGTAATTTTAATGAATTAATATAAACTTTTCTTTCTAAAAAAAAGTTTGAAACTAGTTAAGACTTTTATAGCAACAAAATGAATGGGAAAATAAATAAGTAGACAATTATTAAATTAAAAAAGAAAAAGGAAAAAAGCAAAATATTTGATTACTACAATTTAAGTGAATATTTAATTTGACTAAAAAAAGTGAACATTTAATTACCTGCAACATTTTATTTCTAGGCCATAATAATTTGCTTCACTATTATATATATATATATATAGAGAGAGAGAGAGAGAGAGAGTTTGAATTGTTTAATGATTACTATTATTAATTACTAATTAATTTGTTAAAGAATAAAAGCTGGAAAATATTTTCACATAGCTGGAACTAGCAAAGAAACAAGTAATTGATTAATGTAAAGCTCATGATACAGCCAAACGTACAAGAAGAAGCTCACAAATTCTCAGTAGTTTAATTCCTTTTCTTTTCTTTTACCAACCAAATTACCTTAATTACTACTTCTAAAACAAGACAATATCAACTCCATGATTATTTCCGCAGGACCAAGCATCAACGGTTGTGGTTTCTCATAAGAAGAATACAGCATAAAAAAGCTTTGTCAATCACAGCTAAAGCTTTTAAACAAAAGCTTACCAAAGATCCTGTACATGTCTTCCAAGTGTCTTCTACCACTGTAATATATTTTCCCAAAATACAAAGTACTTATAACGACCTAATAATCATTACACTGAAAACAAATAATTTTTTTTTAATAATTTTCATCCTTAAAAAAAATAATTGAAAGATAAATCTTAAATGCTAATACATTTTTACTCTTCTAATTAACCTTTATTAGAGTTATTTGATTATGTATCACAACATAATTAACTCGTGAGTGTTAATTTACGTTTCTTTAACTTTATTTATTATTTTATACAATTATAAAACTTTAATCTTATAAGTAGACTTGATATACCTTTTAATCATATATTTTTAAATAATAATACTATTTATACATATTTAATTAAAATTTTAGCATCAAACCTTCAATATCAAATAGATTAGATACAGCTGATCAGCGAGAAACTCGTTTCAAGCATTACTCATAGTTAAAAATATTGAAAAAGAGAAGGTCAACAGTCACAATCAAGAAACAATATCGACCGTTGGATTGGGACACAACCAATGGCTGCAGATATAGCAGGGTCCCACAGTCCCATTCCACCTAGCTTTCACTCACAAATAAAGCCCACAGACATTAAACCACCCTTCCTTTTCTTGAGCTCTTCGTTTCTTTTCTTTCTCTCAATACTGGCATGGATTTTGATACAAGCTTCAAAGAGGATCTTCCTCTACTTTCTACCCTTTTATCTCAAAGTCCCTTAAAACAAGAGCCTACGAACAATTGTTTTCCTCTACAATCCTCTTTATATAAGCCCATGTTTCAAAACTCTCAAGATGATAATGACAACCTTTTAAGTACTCCTCCTAGTGGGTCAAATTTCAACTCATCTCAAAGCTTTGATCAATATTTCTTCACTCAAGGGTCTTCTTCATTTGAAACTCATCAACAACCAAAAGGGTTTTTTAAGGATCTAATTAATTCTTCTTCTTTTTCTTCTTTTTGTATGCCTTTTGAAGTATTTGATCATACCACCCAAAACAAGCTCATGCATGGTTCTCAAATTGCTAGAGTCGTTTGGAATCATGATAATAATCCTCAAGCAATTGCAATCCAGAAGAGTATGGAAAAATCCCATATGTATCCGAGTGGTACTTTTCGAGGATTTGGAACATCATCTACTGGCAATGGTCCATTGCTAGCAGATGATGTATCATGCAATATTATTATCGCAGAAAATGGTTATAAGAAAAAATTAGTTGATCAAAAGAAGAGGAGATCAGTTCATATGGTGATTAGAAAAGGAGGTAAAAGTTCCAAAAAATCCCATATTATCAAAGGCCAATGGACTCCACAGGAAGACAAGTAAAAAACTTTATTTCTTTAATTTAATTATTTCCAACAAATTAAGGGTTTTATTTAGTTATATATTTAATTATTTTCTTAATTTGATAATATACAAAAAATTGCAAATATATATAACTTGATTTTGGATTTTTTTTTTGGTTTTTAATTTAAATTTTTATATAGTTATTAGAAACAATTAATGTAGTGTGTGTTCTTGCAAATTGATTTCTGATTAATATTGCAGACAATTGTTGAAGTTGGTGGAAAATTTTGGAGATAAGAAATGGTCTCAAATTGCAAAGATGATGGAGGGTAGAATTGGAAAACAATGTAGAGAGCGTTGGCATAATCATCTCCGACCTGACATTAGGGTTTGGTTTTCCCTTGCTGCCCCTACTCTTTAATTTCCGTAGTGCTTAATTTTCTAAATAGTACATGACTTTATACAATAGAACACTTGTATTTTGATTTTTGAGTTATAAAATCCATTTTTTTAATGTTAAACACTATTTATAATATATTCACACATAAACTTGGATGCGATTTTTATTGCATTTTTGGTTATTCATTTATTTGACACTTATCATATATTGCTACTATTTTTATTTGACACTTATCATAAATTGTATGGATAATGTTGTATGGTATTTTTTGTATTATCATATTTGAGTTGTTTTTATCAATACACTCTCTTGAAACATTAAGATATAACGAGAGTGAAATTTATGTCACAGTAGAAGTAGGTGGGTTTCATGTGAGACTCGTTATTAGTTCATTTGAGTTTAAGCACTCTAAGTACATGTAACATTGTTATGACACATTTTATGTTGAAATGTTGATACATTGGTAAATTACATATTATTTTATCATTTATCATTGTCTTTTTTTATAACTCATGTGTACCACCAATATACTTATAAATTTGTTTTGTTAAACTTTATCACTTAAGGTATAATATTGTGTCTAACTAACACATAAACTTGGTTTCTAAGTGTAAAATTATTTATTTATTAAGAACTATATAACTTTTATATAATTAATAGTCCTTTTATAACATTGAGAAATTTGAATGAATTGATCATTATTGTTGTTCTTACGCATGTCTCTCTTTTTTTATTCAAATTCCAATTTTATGTATGTTTCATGAATACTTAGGAAAAATTGGATTGAAACGCATTATAATGTTAATTTGGATACTACTCTATCTTTATGCATGGAAGTGTTAATTACATACGTTTCTAGTTTCTCAATTTTCATGTACATTATAACGAGACCGTTGCTAAATTAAAAACTCTAGCTCTCAAAATTGTCATTCCAACCCAATAATGTTATCCAGTAAAACTGACGCATAAATCACGATTTCTTATTAACTCATGTTTAGAGCTTATAAATTTAATTATGTCGGACTATTAAACCCTACCTGTAATGTCAATGACTATATATACACAGTTCCATATTTCTATATATGTATATCTTTCACCAATAAACGTGTTTTTGTATTCTCTTTATTTTTATGTGTAGAAAAATATATTCAGCATACTTTATTTATTATAAAAATAATATTTAATTTATATACTTATTTTTTTAATAATTTAGACTTATTTTTATGAAAAAAACGATCGCATAAAAATAAAGGTATTTTTTTAATTACATTAAATAGAGATTGGTATAACTAAAATAATTGAAGAAAAAATAATTATTTGTCATTGTATAATCATTTTTCATAATAATATAATTAAATTATTAAAAAAAATAAGTACAAGATTTAAATATTATTTTTAGAATAAGTATAAAATCTTTATAGTAACCTTCTCATACGAGTAAGAAGAGAAAGAAGAAAAGATAGGGAAGCATACTAAAGTATACCTATGTTACTTTTTTTCTTTATTTTTCATAAATTACTCATCTCTAAATAATATGAAATTAACATGAATGTTGGTATTCAAATACTCTAATTTGTTATACGTTTATAAAAAATTTAAAAAGTAAATGTATTTGACACTCGAATAAGTATAAAAAATTCACGACAATGTACTCCCTAAACAGGTCTAGATAATGTCATAGATACATACACAATTGAGATATGATTCTTAGTCTATACATCAAGTTTTTTTGGATAATTTAACCTAAATAATTAATATTGGACTTTGAGAGATATTTATTAGGTGTCATAAAAGTCTAATTTTTAAAAGCACTAAATGCTATAGCCTAATAATTCTAAGTTTCAAAAACTTACTCTAGAATTGACTTAAATAGCTTCATTTTTTATAAATTAATCCATTTTTTTAATTAACAATAATTTATCCCAAAACTCATAGTTTTATACCAAATTACATAATAAAAAGATCAAAACATCTCTGATAACCACATCAGAGCTCAAAAGACCTCATTGTAGTACCAACAATTACAGTTGACGACTCTATAGAAGCCTCGACACCCATCATCGACGATCCCATTGGAGTTTCAACAATCATTGTCGATGATCTTATCAGTGCTTCAATATATGTAGCATGTTACATACAAAGATATAAGTGAATGTCATATGTTACATTCAGTGGATGTAACATGATACATACAAACATATATGTGGATATAATAGGTTACATAAAAGATACATATGAATGTAATATGTTATATTCGATGAGTCACTATAAATACGTCGATGTAATAGGTTACATACAAAAATACACGTGGATATAACATGTTACATACAAAGATAGAAGTCGTTGTTTGTGTGTGTTGTGGTGCATGCTGCAATAGTGGTAGACACCAATGCTTAGTGGAGTAAAACATGGAACATACAATAATATTAGTGGAGTCATAAAACATGGATGTGCAGCTATTATGGTTATTGTTTAATTTTTCGTTTCCATTGTATACATATAGTTAACCTCTTGTATAGAAAACAGAACAGAAATAATAAGGAAATATACATGATAATTATCAGAAAAACACAATATTTGACATGGTATCAGAACAAGTTATTGCTGACTAATGGAATTACCTGCTTATTTCTGTTTTTGCTTATTTCTGATTTTTTATTCTGATTCTGGTGTGGCTGTTGATTTTTGTTTTTTTTTGCTGATTTCTGATTTTTGGTTTACACTTACCCTCTGAATCTAATTTCTGGGGTGGCCATTTTGATTTCTAGGGTGGTCATTTCTGATTTCTCGACAATGGTTTGATCTAGGTGGTCGTTCTGACTTACTCATTGAAACTGTACCAGTCTAACTGGTTGGGTCCAACGCTGGTTGCCTCATAGTGTGGTCGGTTCCACCATCAGTTTCTTTTATGGAAAAGAAACAGAACACAACGATAAACGGCGCTGAGGTCGCGTTCTGTGTATCTGCGGTTGGAGTCACAGATTTTTCACAGTCTCTCTACGTAGCCGTGGGCAACCGCACCGGTTTCCTGCCTCCGTGAAACTTGAAACGCAGCAACATATATTTTGTGTTTTGTCTCTGTGCGTGTGGCTGGTTGGAGCCGTAGGTCTATCTGCAGTTGTGGGTAACCATACTGTTCTTCTAAGCTCGAACAAGCTTGGAACGAGAAGGAACTGCACAGAGGCTACGTGAATAAAGAGTTGTTGTGAAGCCACGCAGAAGAGTTGCATGAATTTGGAATTTTTTTTAGGGTTAGGAACGCGCAGAAGAAGCTACGCTCATTTGTAAAAAAAATTTAAGGCAGAATCTAGAGATTTAACCACCAATTTCATATTAGAAGATTTGACGACGAAAATGACAAAAGTTCTAACTAGAGCTCAGATCGTCTCACAACCTCTGCTAACTGAAGCGTCGACTGCCCCCATTAGTATCAAGTTGGGAGGATCCAATTATACCTTGTGGTCCCAGGTGGTGGAAATGTATATCTCTGGCAAAGACAAACTGGGATATATTAATGGGGAATTTCCTCAACCTGTTGAAACTGACCCCTCATTCAGGAGATGGCGCACTGAAAATGTCATTGTTAAAGGATGGTTGATCAATTCGATGGACCCCTTCTTGATTGCAAATTTTATTCGATTCCCAACTATGAAACAAGTTTCGGATTCTCCTACTACCACCTACTATGATGGGACAGACACGTCTCAAGTGTATGATTTTCGCCGTCGAGTTACTCGTATGAAGCAGGCAGGTGGATCCATTGAAAAATACTACAATGACCTTCAAGGGTTGTGGCGAGAAATTGATTTCCATCATCCTAATCCAATGGAGTATGCGAATGACATACAAAAATACAACTCCATCGTACAGGAAGATCGAGTGTATACCTTCTTTGATGGACTTAATGACAGACTTGACAAAACTCGAAGTGATGTGCTTCAAATCAAACCATTCCCTACGGTGGAACAAGCCTATGGATTCATACGTAGGGAAGAAGTTTGGCAGACTGTGATGATCACGGGTATATATATGACACCCGGAGCAGTTATGGCTTTTAAAGGGGTCAAGGGACACCATAATCTGATGCCACCAAAAAAAGGAACCTCTTTGGGTAGCAAGAAATCCATGGGAAATCCACCATTTCTTGACATGAAATATGGCCATTGTGGAAACTCTAAACACACCCGTGAAAACTGCTTCAAACTCCATGGGTATCCAGAATGGTGGAATGATATTCAAGCACGGAAGAAACGGGACACCACTGGGCGAGCCGTTGTGGCTACCAATAATGCCTCATTATCCCTTACTCATCGAGCCGAATCTTCCCAGGATCTAGGTATTTCAAGTAAAGAATTTCACATCTCTACTCGTAGTGATAATGAGGATTGGATTCTGGACTCTAGAGCTACAGATCATATGATATTTGACCCAAAAGATCTCTCCAATACAACCCAGCCAAGACGGAACCGTGTTGCCAATGCCAATGGAGTCACTTATCCAGTTACAGCAGCCGGAACAGTGACCTTATCTCCTTCATTATCATTATCTAATACTTTACTTGTACCCTCTCTTTCAAACCGACTAATGTCTGTAAGTCAGGTCACTTCAGATCTTAATTGTGTAGTATTGATGTATTCTACTTTTTGCCTTCTACAAGATATTCTCACCAAGGAGATCATTGGGCGTGGTACTAGGAGAGGAGGGCTATATTATGTGGATGACCTCGGTTCAAGAAGAGCCAATCACATGCAAAACACTGTTGGTAACAAGGAACGATAGATTTGGCTATGTCATCGTAGATTTGGGCATCCATCATTCGGGTATTTAAAGCACCTACTCCCCAGTTTATTTTCAAATATCACACATTCAGATTTCAAATGTGATACTTGTATCCTAGCAAAAAGTCATAGGACGTCTTATCCTATGAGCATGAATAAAAGTATGACTCCTTTTGCTTTGGTACATTCTACTGTTTGGGGACCTTCCTCGGTCATTATGTCATCGGGTCATCATTGGTTTGTTATTTTTGTTGATGATTGTACACAAATGACATGGCTTTACCTTCTCAAACATAAAGATGAAGTATTTTCTACATTTCACCTGTTTCACACCATGGTTCATACACAATTTTCGGAAAAAATTAAGATACTTAGGTCTGATAATAGAGGGGAGTATGTTAATCAACAATTTCGGACATACTTGGACAACCATGGTATTCTCCATGAAACCTCATGTTCACAAACCCCACAACAGAATAGGACTGTAGGGAGGAAGAATCGGCATATTTTGGAAACAGCTCGGGCCTTACTAATCGGTGCACATATGCCTAATAAATACTGGAGTGATGTTGTTACTACAATTGTGTATCTACTGAATCGTATGCCCACAAAAACCTTACAATTTTAGACTTCATTAAAGGTGCTATCTGATCATCTTCCCTTGCCTACTATTTTGATGCTTCCGCCCCAAATTTTTGGATGTGTTGCTTTTGTTCACCTCCATAAAAATCAACGAACTAAGTTGGATTCATATGTTGTTCGATGTGTATTCTTGGGGTATGGCGTACAAAAAAAGGGTTACCGATGCTATGATCCAATTACTAAAAGAACCTATATTACCATGGATGTCACTTTCCTCGAATCAGAATGTTTTTTCCCATCACCGGTATTTAATTACACTCTTCAGGAGGAGAGTAGTAATTGAATCTCCAGAAGATGAAGTGGTTGATGTACCCCTTCACTCTCTAGTACCCAGTGATCCTCTTGCTAAGAATACTCCTGAGGTAAGCTATC
Organism: Hippophae tibetana; assembly: GCA_037013495.1. Lineage (NCBI taxonomy): Eukaryota > Viridiplantae > Streptophyta > Magnoliopsida > Rosales > Elaeagnaceae > Hippophae > Hippophae tibetana. Next base: position 4,630,648 of record CM072812.1, read on the forward strand.
CTATCACACCTTTACAAACTAATGCTATAGATACATCTGTTGGTTATGTTTTACCTTTCAAACACAATCGAGGCAAACCCCCAAATCAATACTCCCCAGAAAGAGAAGAACGAAAATCCAAGTATCCAATAGCAAATTATGTATCTACTCAAAGGTTATCAGAACCTATCAGGGCATTTGCATAAACACTCTCATCGTGTCAAATTTCAAGTAGCATTGAAGAAGCCTTATCTGATTCAAAATGGGCTCAAGCTATAAAAGAGGAATTTGAGGCATTGTAGAAGAATAACACATGGGTGTTAAGCGAGTTGCCTCAAGGGAGGAAGATGGTAGGATGCAAGTGGATTTTCTCCATTAAGTATAAAGTAGATGGGTTAGTTGATCGATACAAGGCGAGGCTTGTAGCAAAAGGATATACACATTAACACGGGATAGATTATCAAGAAACCTTCTCACCTGTGGCTAAACTAAAAACCGTTAGAGTCTTCTTATCTCTTGTAGAAAATTTAGATTGGCCATTGCCCCAACTTGACGTAAAAAATGTCTTCCTTCATGGTGATCTTGAAGAAGAGATTTACATGGATATCCCACTAGGATATACTGTTACATCAGGAAAAGAAATTGCATGTAGATTACAATGAGCATTGTATGGACTAAAACAGTCACCTCGAGCATGGTTTGGTAGGTTGAGTTCAGCAATGAAGAAATACGGGTTCCAACAAAGCAACTCTGATCATACTTTTTTCCTAAAATATCGATTAGGGAAGATAACAGCCCTTATAGTCTATGTAGGCGACATGATCATTACAGGGGATGATAAAGAAGAAATCTCTAAGCTTCAAGAACAACTGTCAAATGAGTTTGAAATGAAGAATTTGGGAGGGCTTAAATACTTCTTAGGTATTGAGGTAACAAGATCAAAACAAGGCATATGTCTTTCCCAAAGGAAATATACTCTGGACCTACTGACAGAGGCAGGACTACTAGATTGTAAACCTATCGATATTCCAATGGTTCAAAATCATAAACTCGGAGAATATGTGGACCAAGTACCAGCAGATAAATAGAGATATCAACGGTTAGTAGGTAAACTCATATATTTATCTCATACTCGACCTAATATTGCTTATGTTGTGAGTGTCGTGAGTCAGTTCATGCACTGCCCAAGTGAAGACCATATGGATACGATCATGCGAATACTTCGTTATTTAAAATCATCCCCTGGGAAAGGACTTATGTTTTCAAAGAATGGTCAATTGGAAGTCCTCGGATATACAGATTCAGACTGGGCAGGGAATATGAAGGATAGGAAATCTACTACTGGGTACTTTACTTTTGTGGGGGGCAATCTTGTTACATGGAGGAGCAAGAAGCAAAAGGTAGTTGCCTTATCTAATGCTGAAGCTGAATTTCGAGGAATGGTCAAAGGAATATGTGAGCTCCTTTGGTTGAAAAAACTTCTAACTGAGATTGGTATTGCTCCTAACTCTGAAATGAACTTATTTTGTGATAACAAAGCAGTCATTGTCATCTCTCACAATCCAATTCAACATGATCGCACGAAGCACGTTGAAGTGGATCAGAACTTCATCAAACAAAATCTTGAAGAAAAGATTATTAAGCTTCCATTTGTTAAATCAGAAGATCAATTGACTGATATACTCACAAAATCTGTGTCTGCAAGGAACTTCTACAACTCACTTGACAAGTTGGGCATAGGAGACATATAAGCACCAACTTGAGAGGGAGTATTGGTGTGTGTTGTGGTGCATGCTGCAACAGTGGCAGACACCAATGCTTAGTGGAGTAAAATGTGGAGCAGACAATAATATTAGTGGAGCCATAAAACATGGATGTGCAACTATTAGGGTTATTGTTTAATTTTTCGTTTCCATTGTCTACATATAGTTAACCTCTTGTATAGAAAACAGAACAGAAATAATAAAAAAATATACATGATAATTATCAGAGAAACACGATATTTGACAATCACACCTAATTTACTTCGCTTCATCTGTCGTTTAATGGGTAAGTGAGTCGAGATCAAATATATATAGAAACATTGTAATCGTCTTCCTCAACATCTCGATCTAACAATAAAGATAAAAATCTATTGGTGGCAAGAATGAAACAATAAAAGAAGGATGAGAGAGAGAGATTGTGATTAGCCCTAATTCTTTGCCAGTATCAAAATAGACACCAGGGAAAGAGAGATATTAAGAGAGAGAAAATTCATGTGACAAAAGAGTGGAGAGAGAAACTTAGATGATAGAAACATATAAAGGATAAAACAATAAAAACTTAATCATAGAATAGCATTGTGGAACGATTTAAAGAAAAGAAAAAAGTAGAGTATAGTTAAAAAAAAACAACTATTTTGAAGCAAAATTCTTTAGATTTTTTTTAGATATTTTAGAAAGATAGAGTAGTAGAGAATTTTAGAGTATTGCATATTTTAATGGAATATTCTAGTGGTGAATAGTAGAATAAAAATATATTAGCATAACCTAGGAGTAGCCTTTAGTATAAATATAGGTGACTTTGATCATTTGATATTAAGTCAAAAATTTAGAATCATGTATCAAGTCTCAACTTCCATCAAATTATCTTTATTTTTCCTTTCCTTCCAAAATTTTATGAATTCTTCTAAAGCCTTCATCTTTCAACAAAGTTTTAATTAGAACAAATTCTGATGGCCGGAGACAAAATGAGAGAATTGGTATACTTTAAAAGCAGTGGCCAATTAATTGGTTACAAGGGAACTGAATTTGTGTCTCAGTTGTATCATAAATCTTTGTTCCGGTCTTGTATTTTTCAGCGTATATTTATCTTTTGGCTTTGACAATAAATATAAATATGCTTGTAAATCTTTTTTTATCTGTGAAATTATTGAAAAGCAGAAAGATACATGGAGTGAAGAAGAAGACAAGATACTGATAGAAGCACATAAGAAAATGGGGAACAAATGGGCAGAAATAGCAAGAAGATTACCTGGAAGGACTGAAAACACTATTAAGAATCACTGGAACGCAACAATGAGAAGACAACTCTCTTCTAAGAAGATCAAAAACAATAAGCATAGTAGAACCCAAGTAGGCTCACTTCTCCAAAACTACATCTCAAGCATCATCAAATCCTCATTATCAAATCTTACCTCTACTACTACTACTTCAACCACCAAACCAAGTGTTGAAGAGATTAATATAAAAGTAAAATCCCCAACTTCATCATAAATATTCAGGGTCTGTTTCCTTCTATTTAAAGTTGTTACAAACAGAAGCAGTTTCAGGATATATAATTTACTTCTATCAGCAAGCACAAAACGTGCTTTTATGAGCCATGAAAGTGCTTATAACATTTTTTTTCATATATGATCCTCAAGCTTTTTTTGATATCATAAGTGTTTTTACATTATCCCAGAAACGGAAAGAAACAGACAATCATATATCAAACAAATGATGAATATTGAATTTTATAATTATATTTCTCAAATATTGCAGGTTGAGAGCTCAGATGTTAGTTCTGGTGGTGCAGCTCCAGTAGCGTTCAATCATGATTATGGATTCATGAGGTCTATTTTGCTTGAAGAAATGCAGACTGTTGGATCTGGTGGTACTAATTCATCTGCGACTGGGATTGATCATAATGACATGAATGGTTTTGATTTGGATTTGGATTTGCAGTTGTGTTTTGAGATTGATGATCAGGCTAATCAAGAGATGGATTTGCTGGAGATGATCATTTCTCAGCAGCAGCCTGGTAACTCAAACCTATTTTAGTTTCACTCAAAAGGAAAAATAAAATAGACCAAAAAAAAAAAAAAAACTGTTTAGTTTCCTGAGTTATAAAAGAAGAGGAGAAAAAGAGTAATGGACTTTTCTGCATATTTTTCAGACAAAAAAAAAAGTTAAATCTTCTTTTTTTGTTTATAGGGAATAAGGTGAAAACCATAGAAATTATGGTTTAAGTTTGACTTAAATTTCATGCCAAATATTTGTAATTGTAACTTGTTATGATTAGCTTCTCTTAGGGATGCTTTGAACATGTTAAATTGAGGCAATTACTATAGTTGTATTCATGTGTGTCTTAATAAAGTGTTTTTAAGATTATTTATAACTTTGATTTATCTTATTAATAGGTTAATAAGACTTATCTTTCTATTTAAATTGTAACTTCAAACCATATCAAATATCATTTATAAAGTTATATTTAAATAAGATTTTTGATAGATTTTAATGGATTTTAAAAGTTTGTGTGTATTCATTTAAGATTTTTAAGAATTTATAAAAATTTAGCTGTATTTAGTTAAGAGTTTAAAAGTTTTTTGGACTTTTTAAAAGTTTATAAAAATCTATATAAATTTAGATATATTTAATTACTACTTTTTTAAAATTTACAAAAGTGTTAACTTATTTAAAATGTTAATAACTTTTAAAAACTTAACTTAATCAGAATTTTTTTAAGATTTTTAATATTTTTAATCTATTTTCATTAGATTTTTGTAGACTTTTTTTTAAAACTCTTTTTACTTTTTCTTTTTTTTCTTCTTTTATATTTCATTCTTTTTTCCTCACTCTTCAATTCTTTTTTATATATATTTGATTAGCTCAACTACCAACTTTTAAGATTATGGTTTTTTTAATAACATCACATAAAAATATCAAGAAAGCCAGTATCTATAAAATATAAATTGATTTACAATTAACTAGAATTTTTTTATTTTATAATTCCCACCTACTAATCTTAATTGAATAATTTTCTTTTAATTGTTATTAGAGATCAAAGATATCACAATAATAATTTTTACCATAAATTAAATCAGATATATGTCTTTTTTTAATTAATATCGTCTTTATTTTTAATGGAAACTCTAAATATTTTTACAATTTAAATAAGAATATTATTTTTATTAAATTTTTAAATAAAATATTAAATATTTTTTATAGTATTAAAAAATTCTAAAATAATTAAAGTATAATAAAAAAGCCTAAATATGACAAAATTTAAAAATATATTAAATTTTATAAAAGTATCTATAAGAGAAACTCTATTATTAAGTTTAATAAAATATACATTAAAGTTTTTAAATATCTTAATTGAATATATCCTCTTTAATCTAAAAAAAATTATATATAGTTTATTGTTACGCAGATATTTCATTGGGACATTAATGATCATTGAATATCATTTAATCTATTTTTTGACACAATAAGTACCTAATACTAGTTATTGCCTAATCTAAGTTATGGTGAAAAGACGATATTCAAATTACTTTAACAGAGGATCAAAGTTTTATGCAACAGAATCATCAATCATGTGGTGCAATGTGTATATTTTAAGAAAGAGAATATGTTAAAAAAAAAAAAAGGAAGAAAAATTGGTGCTTTTAATTGTTTAAAATTGATTGATAATACATGTAATAGTATTGATGCAGTTTCTAAGAGGTCGTTCCTTAAAATGCTGGGAATGTTCTGGGAGGAGTAGACAGCAGATCCTTGGAACCAGAAAGCAAACAACACAAAAGCTGTAGTGCACCACCTTCTCCATTATTTACAGACATCTTCTGTTGTTGATGTACTTGCAGATGAGATTGATGATCATCTATTAGATCTTATGAGTGAAAAATATTTTGTAACAGAAATTCATTAAATAAAACAAGGGAGGGAAGGAAGATTGTCGGACGTACGGTAAAAGTGTGATTTACTTACTGTTTTTGAAAAAAAAATGTCTGGAAATGATGGAAGTTCTGACAAAGAAGAAAAATCTGAGGCGGTTCTCATTTTAGAGAGTTTATCCGCCACCTTGTCACAACTATTCCAACACAAGACGGGTGATTCCAATCCTGATGGGCTCAGTTCCGCTATGGCGATCAAACTCGATGGGAAGAACTTTAATCTGTGGTCGCAGATGTTGAAAATGAAGCTGTCAGGGAAGGGTAAACTTGGCTACATCGATAGTTCGACTCTCAAACCACTACAAGCTGATAGAAGTTACCAGAAATGGCAGATGGAAGACTCTCGGGTTAAAGACTACATGATCGAATCCATGGATCCCTCCTTGGTAGGTAACTTTCTCCCTTTCTCTACGGCCAAAGAAGTTTGGGACTCGGTAAGAACAACTTTTTTTGATGGAGATGACCTGACCCAATACTTTGAACTGAAAAGAAGGGTTAACCGAGTCAAACAAGCCGGTGGTCCAGTTGAGGCTTATTACACCCAATTACAGGGGTTATGGAAGGAGTTAGATGTCCATAGGCCAAACCCTATGACCTCTCCAGTTGATATTGAAAAACACAATTCTCTTGTTCAAGAGGACCGTGTATTAACCTTCCTGGATGGTCTAGATGACCGGTTGGACTCTATCCGGGCAATGGTCTTACAACAAAAACTTTTTTCCCACAATAGAGCTAGCCTTTGCATTGGTTCGTAGAGAAGAAAACCGTCAGTCAGTAATGTTACACAAAGGGGAGGGAACTGAACCTTCTATGGTTATGTTAGCAAGAGACCGAAACTTAGTCATGAACAAACCTGATTTCAAACCAAACTCGGGTCTTGTTGTTGGGTGCACTTACTGTCATAACCCAAAACATACTAGAGATAAGTGTTTCAAGTTAATTGGCTACCCACCGGGTTGGAAAGATCGAAGGAAGAAGAGGCAGGGAGATTGGCCGCCATACAGGGGTGAGGCACAAATGGTTGCAGGTGCTTCAGCTACAGCTCCTGTTGAGTCGGCTCCTGCTGGGCCGACTATTACTGAACTGACTCAAGCAGTTGTAGCTTCGGTTTCAAGGGGTGGCTACTCTGTCTTACCACCGGTTGAGAACAAAGAACTGATGGAAGGTAAAAGTTTTCTTGTTTCTAATAATTATCATACTGATAAGTTTGACTGGATAATCGATTCAGGGGAAACCGATCATATGACCTACTTAGAAAAGGATCTAGTAAAGAGTTCCTCACCAAGGAGAACAATGATAGTCAATGCCAATGGAGAAACATATCCTGTGATGGGTGCCGGAGATGTTCAGTGCTCACCTTCTCTCACTTTATCAAATACTTTACTTGTGCACTCCCTATCAACTAAATTATTATCTGTTGGTCAGATTTGTGAGGAATTAAATTGCGCTGTTCTCATGTATCCTCAGTTTTGTATATTTCAGGATCTTCTCACAAAGGAGATTATTGGTCGTGGTACTAGAAGAGGAAGACTGTATCATTTGGACGACATGGTGACTGGAAAGGCTCATTTTTCTAAAGGTTCCTCAGCAAATCAGATCTCTCATATCTGGATGTGGCATAAGAGACTAGGACATCCATCTTTCGGGTATTTAAGAAAACTTTATCCAAGTTTATTTTCTGGTTGTGAGAATGAAAACTTTGATTGTGAAACCTGTATTAAAGCCAAGAGTCATCGGGTGTCTTTTCCGAGTAGTTTGGATAAGAGAACAACTATTTTTGATTTGGTTCATTCGGATGTTTGGGGTCCGTCCCCGGTTAATTCATCTGTTGGAAATAGATGGTTTGTGTTATTTATTGATGATTGTACTAGGATGACTTGGTTGTATGTTCTTAAAAGAAAGGATGAAGTGACACACGTCTTTAAATCTTTTTTTAACATGGTGCAAAATCAATTTAATAAAAACATTAAAATTCTGAGAAGTGACAATGGAGGTGAGTTTGTCAATAGCATACTTCGAGAATTTCTAAACTCTAAAGGTATAATTCATGAAACAAGTTGTGTCGGTACTCCACAACAAAACGGAGTAACTGAGCGGAAAAATAGACATGTCTTAGAAACAGCCCGGTCTATGTTACTTAAGAATACTGTTCCACAAACCTATTGGGATCATGTGGTTGCTGCTGCAGTATACCTAATTAATCGTATGCCATCCAATGTACTAAATTTTCAAACTCCACTTCAAGTACTTTCTTCATATGTATCGCTACCATCAACTCTTAACCTCCCACCAAAAGTATTTGGGTGTGTTGCATTTGTTCACATACAAAAGCATCAACGGTCTAAACTCGAACCATGCGCAGAAAGATGCGTATTTCTCGGATATGGTCAAAATCAGAAGGGCTATAAATGTCTCAATCCTGTTTCTAAAAAGATATTTGTTACCATGGATGTCACTTTCCTGGAATTAGAGAGTTTTTTTTAGAAAGGACATGTATCATTCTCAGGGGGAGAGTTTCTCTGCGAATGAAAGTCTGTGCTACTCTAATAGATATTGGAATCTCAGTTCGGAACAAACCACAGGGAATCCGAACCCAGAACCAGAACCAGTTGCTACTAGACCGAACCCAGAATTAATTGCTATTGGCCCAGACCATTTCACTGCTGATCCATCTGCGACTCCTTGGGCCACCGATTCTATTCCATGTCAACAGGACCTAAACTCAAGCCTAATACGTGATGTAGTCTCATCTGATGCCGAGCCTGAAAGTGAGCAGAGACAAATGATACAGTCATCTTTACCTCACCACGGCCAATCTCCTGACAATGAGGTAACCTCAAACTCTGAATTTCTAGATTCACATAATTCTAACACAGGTTATAGATTACATGACAGACATAACAGGGGAAAACCTCCTAAGCGGTTCAGACCGGATGAAGACAGTGGAGGAAATTACGCGATTAGTAAGTTTGTAGCAACAGAACACTTGCCCAATTCTCTGAAGGAGTTTGACGCTACTCTTGCTTCTGTTCGGGTTCGGGTTCGGGAAAAAATTGAAGAAGCGATGAGTGATCTAGATGCTATGAGGATGGAGATGGAGGCATTAGAGAAAAATCACACATGGCGGTTGGTAAGTTTACCAAAGGGAAGAAAAACGGTAGGCTGTAAGTGGGTATTTACTGTAAAGTATGGTCCAAATGGGTTGGTCGACCGGTATAAAGCTAGATTAGTTGCTAGAGGGTTTACACAAACATATGGTATTGATTATCAGGAAACCTTCTCACCAGTTGCTAAGTTGAATACCATCAGAATTCTATTATCTCTTGCAGCTAATCTTGATTGGCCTTTGCATCAGTTCGATGTAAAGAATGCTTTCCTTCACGGTGATCTTGAAGAGGATATTTATATGGAGATTCCACCCGGGTACAACCATTCAGGGTCTCAACAGTTGGTCTGCAAATTGGAAAAAGCACTATATGGGTTAAAACAATCTCCTAGAGCATGGTTTGGAAAATTCTGTAGTGCTATGAGAAAATATGGGTATTCTCAAAGTGATTTTGACCATACTTTGTTTTACAGGAAGAGACATGAAAAGATAGTTGTCTTAATTATTTATGTAGACGATATGATAATCATAGGTGATGATCTAGATGAGATAGAAAGTCTGAAGAAGAGACTCTCTAAAGATTTTGAAATGAAGGACTTAGGTGGACTGAAATATTTTCTCGGCATTGAAGTGGTAAGGTCCAAGCAAGGTATATCTTTGTCCCAACGGAAATATGTACTAGATTTGCTAACTGAAACTTGAATGCTTGACTGCAAACCAGTTGATACCCTTGTTGTCCAAAACCTTAAGTTAGGTGAGTTTCCGACTCAAGAACCGGCCAATAAAGAAAGATACCAGCGATTGGTGGGCAAACTCATTTACTTGCCTCATACTAGACCAGATATAGCATATGCTGTGAGTTTAGTAAGTCAGTTCATGCATGCTCCTAGTGAGCAGCATATGGAAGCCGTGTTTAGAATTCTCAGGTACCTAAAAGGTGCTCCAGGTAGAGGAATTTTCTTCAAGAAAAATGATCACCTAAGAGTGGAAGGGTATACAGATTCGGACTGGGCAGGAGACATCACAGATCGAAAATCCACTTCTGGATATTTTACCTTCGTTGGAGGTAATTTGGTAACATGGAGAAGTAAAAAAGCAAAAGATGGTAGCCCTTTCTAGTGTCGAAGCTGAGTTTATTGGCATCACTAAAGGGTTACAGGAGCTAATTTGGTTAAGGAGAATCCTAAGTGAACTTGGTTTTGGTCCAAGTGATGGAATGAGGCTCTTTTGTGACAACAAGGCGACAATTGCCATATCTCAGAATCTGGTACAACATGACCGTACAAAGCACATAGAAGTGAACAGACACTTCATTCGACAAAATCTAGAAAAGAATATCATCTCCCTTCCATTTGTGCGAACTGGTGATCAACTAGTTGATATTTTAACCAAGGGAGTTTCAAGTGCAATTTTTCATGACTCACTTGGCAAGTTGGGCATGACGGATATCTATGCACCAATTTGAAGGGGAGTATTGACACAGTTTCCAAGAAGTCGTCCCTTAAAATGCTGGGAATGTTCTGGGAGCAATAGACAGCAGATCCTTGGAACCAGAAAGCAAACAACACAAAAGCTGTAGTGCACCACCTTCTCTATTATTTACGGACATCTTCTGTTGCTGATGTACTTGCAAATGAGATTGATGCTCATCTATTAGATCTTATGACTGAAAAATATTTTGTAACAGAAATTCATTAAATAAAACAAGGGAGGGAAGGTAGATTTAAGGAGTGCTTGTGTTCTTTGTGTTTTTGTTGATTTTGTGTCAAATAGAACACTTAAAATGAGATATATGAATTGGTTTCATTAAGATAATCCCTGTACATTTTACATGTGGGACGATCACCTTAATTAACTTAGAGGTTTTAGTCAAACATATATAATCAATCTGCAGGTCTTTATCTGGATTTTATTATTATTATTGCTAAGAAATAATAATTTAATGATAGAAATAATATAAGAAATTTATTAAAAAATTTAAAGAAATCATGTTTGGGGATTTAATGGGAGGAGGATAATCCCCAACCCCTTACAATGAAATTTTCTCATCGGTAAAAAGTAAAATTTTCTCCGTAATTTCTCAACCCATGGTGAAAAATTGACAGTAATAGTTTCGAGACATCAATTTTCGTAAAGTACATTTAACTCTTTGTTTAAAATTAATTCTATTTGTATTTAATGAGTTAATATCAATTTTATATTGATTTTTAAATATAAATTACAACTTATCTTTTATATATCCAAACATTGTTAATCATTTTTGTGTTACGATTTTTTTGATATTTTAAAGTTAAAATCGGTTTTGTTGTTGATTAAAATCTACAGATTAATTTTCGACTTTTATTTATGATTTTGGAGCCAAAAGGTCTTAAAGAGTTTGTTTTTGCCAAAACTAGTTGATTTTCTAGGCTTCACAGGTATCTATAACATTTAATATTAGGATTTCCTGATATAGTAAAATCTCAATTCCTAGTTAGTGTCATCTAAATTTTATAATTTAATTATTAAAAAAATATTATTCTAATGTCATGTGATTAAAGCCAATATTTAAAAATGATTTAAAGTTGTCAATTTTTCTTTTTTTCAATAATTTTATTTACAAGGTCACGAAAGTTATGGCTGTGGCTTAATACTTCTGACTCTTGAGTACAAGAAGACTCCAGCTAGAGCCATGGCAGTTCCTACATAAATCAAATTTAATATCAATCAGATACATTCTTGAGCTTAAAAATCAAATAATACATTAATAGTAGAGAACTAATGCCCAAAAATTATAAAATAATAGAGGTATATAGTATGTGACGGCAACATACCAAGTGAATTTATGGGAGATACTGTTGTTTGGAAGAAGATAACAGAGGAGATTATAACAATCACACGTTTCACACAATTTCCTACCGAGTGGGTTACTGGTGATACCATCTGTAGTATCATATAAGACACCTGTCCAAAATATATATGCTCTAAATAAATAACGTTTATGATTTGTCTTGCTTAAATCAGAAACCTTCGCACTATTCTGAATAAGGCAGTTTACTATTCAAGTTAAAAATACATAAAATCAGAAAAGGTTGCTTATTGATCAATAAGAGGCCATAAAATTGCGAATTTGTAGAAATTTTTAAGTTAAAATGTTACAAAATTGTAAGCATTTTATATCGTTCCTAAACTTGTGTTATAAGTTTTAGGATATTATGATCCCTAAAGTTTTAACGGATACACTTTAATACCCATACTTTAAATATTTAAGACGTCATGTATAAAAAAATATATTTAAACTTATGTCTTTCTGACACTTTTATCCCTAAAATTTACTTAGATAAGATATTTTAATTTTTAAATATGAATTGAAGTGTATCATCTTAAAAATATTAATGGACTAAAATATACTAGTTTAAAATATAAGAACTAAAATGTCCTAAATACAGAAGTTTAAGAAGCCTAGTGTCACCCATCTCTAACAATTTACAAACTTATAAAGATATTGTACATTAGAAAAAAGGAAGTGTATTATTGTATGCCCGATTTTAAGACATTTTTCACTTACTATGCAAAACTAGTCTATTTAGAGCCACAAATTGCAGCTTATTGCCCATTGGCTTCCAATTGAAGCAAATTAGGACTCACCTGCTGATAAGAATGGAAACAAAATCCAGTCAGAAGAGATTTTGCACATAGCTCTCTGATTGTCAGTCCTTGACTTGCCTGATACAGAAGAATAAGGAACAGGGTCATAGTACATTATGAACACACATGTTTAACTTGTTTTTCTGATATGAGAATATAACTTACAGCAGTGTTGAGGTATGAAGGAGTAAACTTAACTCCTTCCAAGAGAATTGCAGAGGGAACCAAGAGGATGAAGGATATAATAGTGATAACTGAGAAGAGATTAATATTGTCCAAAGATTCCTACTCAAGGGTTAAGAAATGGTCATAAAGCAGATATATAGAGAGTTGTTAATGCAGATATGTAAAATAAAAAAGAATGTTGTACCTCTTTATTAACCATCAACTTTTTGCTAAGAACATTTCGAGATTGATTAGTGAGATTAGAGGCCATTGCAGAACAGAAGCCAATCCTGCGTCAAAGAGAAACTGTTACTGACTAAATTGTACAAGCTAAAGGAATAATGACGTAAAACCTTGGCATACCAATTAAATGAAGTCTCGGTGAAGGATGCTAATCCCACTCCACCAACAATAGGTATCAAGGAGGAAACTACCCAAAGAGTTGGTTTCTGTGTGAATATTGATCAAAATTTCCAAGTCAAATTACTTAAATATTATCATTATTTCATCAGTGTATGACATAGGACAGGTTATAGACATAGAGATTAAAACCAAATTAGTTCATATTGCTTTAAAACAATATGATTTAATCGATTTGCAGAATGAGTGATTCCCAATTTTTATCTTGGTTAAGTACGCGTCTAATGGATATGGCATGGTGCGAGTGTAACTTTATGAGTGAGTAATAGACACTAAATATATAGAAAATTGAGGCAACCAGGAGTGTGAACCCACCCTCTAGCAAAAATAAAACATTATTTCAGCTCTAATTAATCACCAAAAAGAAGGAACAAAAATCATTAAAAGACCAAATGGTATTTTCGACAAAATAGTTACTATTCAAAAATGATATAAAATGGTATAAATAATTGAATGGGTACATCTAGCCTTTAAGGTACCAATCCCCAAAATAGGCACTACTTCAAACAGTCTGTGTAACATAGCTAATCCTAAATGAAAAGAGGAAGAAAAAAAAGATGAAGAAGCATGAAACAGAATAGTTACCTCAGCAAGAAAAATTGCAGAAAGAACAACTGTGAAAAAGGGCTCCATTGCTTTGATTGTGTGAGTGAAAGAAACAGTAACTTTTCCAATACTTATGTTGGTCAATAAGTTACCCATTGTATGCGCCACAGCCAATGGTAAGATGGCATACAGCTAGAAAGAGGAATTTCAAATTTCCAATTGCTAAAAGCAACTTTGAAATTCACGCTAGTTATGAAATCAAAATATATTTGAACAAATTTATTTTAAGTACCTGTGAGAGAGTGATGGTTGGTCTGGGGTAGAGATTAAAAGCCCACATGAAGATGATCATTAATGTACCAAAGCCAAACTGAAAGGCAGTAACTGTTGCTGGAAATGGATAGACTTTGAGAACCTATGAACAAGCTGTAGACTTTAACTTCTAGCAATTTTGATTAGCCAAAGTTAAAGAATCATACTACCAAAAATGAAAATGAAAGTCGAAAAAGATCGTATCAGCTATTAATAAATTAATCATATTCAATCTTACTCAAAATGATTAAAAAATTAATAAAAATTAGCTTGTAATGGAATTATAAAATTCAAAAAATTAAAAATTAATAATTATGAATTGATTATCATATTCGATTTTCAATTTTACATTTTAAAATTAAAACTAGAAATTACATATTAAACTTTTTTTATTTTTATTTTTATTTTTTTGATATTTTTTGAAATTAAAAATTCAATTATAAAAACAAAGATTTATAAATTATAAATTGAGATGGTTAAGCAGAATAAACTAAATTGAGAACTTCAGAGTATAAAAAATATTCACCAACTAACAAGAAGAAGGAAACAAGAAATTAAAAAGGAAATGAAAGGGAAAAAAAATGCGGCAGAGAAATCGAGTAATGAGGCGAACTTGTTTGTTGTAGATATTGAAGTAAATGTTCAAAAGGTACCAAAGGCCAAACATGAACCCAAGCTGCAAAGTCGACCCAATCAATCCACTTGGCTTCGAAGGCCCATCAGCACTATCAGGTCTCAAAGCTGCTCTTGCTATGAAATTAAGAAATCTTCGATTGAAAATGTGGGAGGAAACAAAGATTCGAGCGTTGAAACATAATGAAGAAGAACACAATGTGTTAAGAAATCTCTTCCGTCTAGAGAAACTAAGACTGCCTTGTAGAAAAGACGAAAAATATGGAAATTGAAAGGGTTTATAGTTAGGGTTTTGAGGAGAGAGCTTGAGTAATGGAATTGAAAGAGGGAGAGAAAAAGCAGTGCTCTGCATTTTTTTTTATTTTTTTATTTTTTTATTTTTTGTGGGGTGGGAAAAACAGGGGAGGAAGACAAAGCGGCCTTCTCTTTCTATCTGTGCTCTTAACTCTTAACGTTGCATGAAAGCAAGAACGACATCGCTTTAGCGCTATTGAACGGACAATTATGTGTTCATAAAGGACGGGAAGTATTTGAAACAGACGAAATTACAAATAATACTAATTCCTTATTATATTTATTAATAATATTATAACATATTATTTATAATTTATCGCTTACTTTTTCCATTAAAAAATCTCTGCGACTGGTTCATGCGGAAAATCACCTATAAACTCAGTTAAATTAAACTATAATTATTTAAAAATATTATTTAATACTATTACAATATAATTTTTATTATAATAAAATTTAAGTATTAATTTTTATAGTTTCTTAAAAATATTTAATTATGTAACACAACCGTAAAATTTTCTTTTTAATTTAATTTGAAACGATATACATAATATAATTTTTTTTATATTTAAAAACATTTTTCATATTTTTATATAACATAAAAAAAATTAAATTATGTGAAGGAAAAACAAGGAAGAAAAAATCTCTGATATTTATATTCGACATGTTGGCTACATTCTGGGGTCGCTTCAAGTGGTCCGGTAAGCAGGAATCAATGGGACAGTCATACCCCTTCAAATTTATCCTATTTTTTTCTTTGACTATCATAAATCAAATATTATCATAATTAATATGAAACTTAATTTAATTATAAATAAAAATAAATTTTATTATTTTAATTAATAACTATATATTATCTTAGTTAAATCGTAAAACAATGCAAGCATAAAATTATATTAAAAATTAAAATTATATATATTAAAAATAGAAAATAGTAGGAGATAAAGATATTTGAAAAAATTCATATAACCAAGCATCACAAATCAATTAATGCATTAAATTTCTAATTTTTTTGTTAAATATATTATACATAAATATTCTATTACACTAAATGTGAAAAATTGAAAAAACTAAAATAAATTACCTTTTACGTATCTTTAATTTGAAATTTAAATATTTAATTATAATGATATTTCACGTACATCCATATCAATATTCCCAATATTCCCAAAACATTTACCAAAAATTTTAAAAATTACATTTCTTACTATTATGCACCAAAATTTTCATTATATCTATAAAGATATTGAGAAATTTCTCAATATATATGAAATACATTTCAAAAATAGTAATTTTTTTAAGAATAACTTCATTATAGAAAAATATCAACTAATTCATGCTTCTAATAAGGAGCACCACTTAAAACCTATTGGTGTACACTTTAGTCTATATTTTAGGAACAAAAATGTCTCATCTTCCTAAAATTAAGAACTAAAGTAGCCCAAAGTGTAAGATTTATGAACCAAAGTGTCCCAAAACATATGTATGCTTAAGGACCACAACAGTACTATTATGCACCATATTATACATCATAACAACAAGACAACAAGAAGCTATAAATGAACATCAACCACTCTTTTCACAGCATTAAGATAAGATATAATCTCAGTTTTTACACAATTAGTTGAATTTGAAAATGATAATAGGTCGAAAGCAATGTTAGCCCAAATGTATAAGCTTCAAGATGGTATATGGTTTAGTGTTAATGGCACCAGAAATGGCTTTATTAACCATCTAAGGAACATGAAGGAAGAGAAATGTTACCTATCTTAATTTGCATTAGCAAAACATAAAATCATATGCATCATTTTAGTGCATATGTCCTCAAGTTTCTAGATGACACAGCTACATCCAAAAACATTCCTCTTGCACATTTCACTTAATGATCACTCCTTACAATAATCACGAATAGAAAACAGCCATTAAAGCCATCTTTTTGGAGCTAAACAAATAGAAATAGAATTGACTTCACTAATAAACTTGACGATCAATTATAAACATAACCAGCTCATGCGTAAATATTTAAAGAAAACCTTTGAGGGGAACATAGAACAACTATAACTAAATCAACGGAAATTTAACTCAATGGAAGAAACCAAGCAAATAATAAAAACTAAGCCGAGAGGCTCAGTTAAGGAAATCAGACTTATGCTAAAAGTCCCAAAGTATCAAAGAAGCTTCGAATTTATCGAATTCAAAAGTCACATCATATCATCAACAATATATTGACGACAGAATCATTAACAGAGTTCCAGATTACATTCACCATGTCAAAATTACTAGTAATATTTAAGATTAACAAGCATTCAAATCCTCCATTAACTAAAAGATTTAGCTAAAAGCCACAAGATTAAAAAAAATATAAGAAAATGGGTACCCAGAAAAAGACTTGTTTTGTTCCTAATCACCACCAGCTTTCTGATAAACATAAGTCAGCCCACACTTGCCACAGTAATGTCTGTCGAAATGGTTAGCCATGAAAGTTCCAGCGCCACACTCAGCATTGGGACACTCTTTCCTCAGCCTCTGGACCTTTCCGGAATCATCCACCTTGTAGAACTGAAGCACAGCGAGCTTGACCTTCTTCTTCTTGTGCTTGATCTTCTTGGGCTTAGTGTAAGTCTTCTTCTTACGCTTCTTGGCCCCACCCCTTAGCCTTAGCACCAAGTGAAGAGTTGATTCCTTCTGAATATTGTAGTCAGCTAGGGTTCGGCCGTCTTCTAGCTGCTTTCCGGCGAAGATCAAACGCTGCTGATCAGGCGGAATACCCTCCTTGTCTTGAATTTTAGCCTTCACATTGTCGATAGTGTCCGATGACTCAACCTCTAAGGTTATGGTCTTCCCAGTTAGGGTTTTCACGAAGATCTGCATGATTGATATCCTCTATGTGAGAACGATCGGCCGATATGAGCAAAAGAGGTTAAATTAGGGTTTGGTTGTTATTGGGCTTACTGGGAGATAAATGGGCTTTTTGGTCTTGTTGGACTATTGTTGACTTATGGAGTTAACTACCTAAAATAATGTGATGTGAGGCTTAAATTTATTTTGCCAAAAATAACTTATGTGACATAACTTTATAAAGTCAGTTTTATATTGAGTAAAACTGTGTAATTTGATATTTAATCATTTTTATTTATATCATTTTACCATATTAAATCAGTTATAAAGTGTATCTTAATATTCCTCTCTCTTTCTTTTTTTCTTTCTTCTGATAAAATCTTAAGAATACATTTTCTTTTTATTTTATTTCAAATAAATATCACAATTATTACTTTATCATTTTTTTTCATTTTAGTTATAAATTCTTCGTTTAAATCTAATTTATGATAAAATTTGGCTTATTTTTGTATGTTTATTAAGTTTTTTATTATTATTTGAAGTTTCACTTCAAAAGTTAAAGAATTCAAACTGTTA
Source organism: Hippophae tibetana (assembly GCA_037013495.1). Classification (NCBI taxonomy): domain Eukaryota; kingdom Viridiplantae; phylum Streptophyta; class Magnoliopsida; order Rosales; family Elaeagnaceae; genus Hippophae; species Hippophae tibetana. The sequence continues at coordinate 4,648,836 of CM072812.1, forward strand.
AAGAATTAATTTTATTGAAGATTTATCATATTTTTAATTAGAAAAAATTAGTTTAAATGAAACTAAAAAGAGTTAAAAGAATAATGCAAAAAACAATTTAATCCTGGACTTGATAATTTGATTTTTTTTATTCACATGTTATTTATTTACTCTTATTTGAATCAGTTAAATTTATTTATAAAAAAAAACTTACATTGTCTATAAACTATGATTTAATTTTTTTAAATTGTGTTTACCTAATTCAATTCTATTATTTAAAAATAGATGACTCTTACTTACCTAGCTTTTGGTGAATTACTATAAATTTTAATTTAACTTTTAATAGAATTTCCATGTGTGTGTATGAAAACTTCAACGGTGAAAAACAATTCAAAATTTACAAGTACAATTCAAATAGTAATTTGCTTAATATTAAAACTTTTTTTTTCATATCAAAATTATATATATTATATATTTCATCATCAAATTTTAATATTTATTTTATTACCTTTTTCACTTAAATTTTAAAAAATATATATAAAAAAAACTAATCACCTACAATAATACGTGTGTAACTAATAATTAAAAATTATATAAAAATAATAATATTAGATCTTGTAATCATAAAAATAATATTTATTGTATTCAATTTATATATTTCTATTAGTAAAAAATTAACACATAATTTTATATTAATTATCTCTAAATTAAACATTATTTAAATTAAATTATAATAATTTAGATCTATTTAATATTTAACATAATTTAATTAAAACACATTAAACATAAAAAAAATTGTTATTAAAATATTTAAAAATATTATTTTTTATAATTTTTCAATTAACTTTAAAAAAATTAATTAATTAATTTAATTTTTATAATAATTAATGTTATCAATTATTATTAAATTTCCATTTTCGTCCGTCACAAGTCAACATATTAAAAAGGGAAAGGCCAAATTGACTTATTGAGTCTAAAATATAAAAACAAAATACGAAATGTCAAAGATGCTTTGTGTTGACGTTTATCTTTTTCTAGCGAGTCTTCTTAGTGGATTTTTGGTGTAAATTGATATTTTCTTCTTTTCATCCCTTTTCTTTTCTATTTTTATTTGTCGTTCTTTCCTTTTCAGTTTTTTTTTTTTTTTTATCGGAGAGTATCTTCATCTATAAACGCTCTTTTATTTTTCTTATTTGTAAAAAAATTATTATTTAAGATTTTAAAATTTTATTTTACTGTATTTGATTTTATAAATATTAAATTGGATAATACTAGAGTTTTGAATCTTCTTTAAATCTTAAATTTATAAAGTTTTATTAAGATACAAATATTTTATTCTATACGAAAATTTATTAAGATATATCATAATTTTATAATTTTTGAAAAAATATAACTTTATTAATTGATTTGATTAATGAAACGAAGAGTAATATATAACTAAAAATGAAGGTTCCAAAATATTATCTTTCCCCATTGTTAAGTTTTTTGTGGATAGTTAATATTAATTTTTAATATGATTTTTATTGTATATTTTTTCTATCATTGATGGATTCTGTACTGTTTCTTTATTAAAAAGAAAAAAAAAGAATTGATCTGTTCATCTTCATCGTCACGATTAATTTCTAGTTGCAGTTAAACATTGTTTGGTGTACAGAAAATTCATATACCAATCATAATTTTTGTAGTGCGTGAATTTCCCAAATGTTCACACCATAAGTAATAATTCATACTTAAAAGTTCTCAGAAAAATTAGATATATAATAATAGAAATAGAGAATCATAACAATTAAACTACAAATAAATCTCTCAAAGTTTTCATATGCTTTAATTGGAAAATATACTACTGAAACTACACATATATATCTCAATTCTCTTTATATACACTAGTTATGAATATAAATATATGTGTTGCACATAATAAATAAAATGTAAAAACTAATTATTATTAAATTTTATTTTAATTCGATTTATAATATTGTTATTATTATTTAATAAATTTAACATTAAACTAATCCTTAAAATAGTCTTTAAGATAATTATTAGTATATTATATATTAATAGTTTATAATTTTATTGTTAAAAAACAAAAATTCTAAATAAATTATACATGCAATAATATTTAATAGTTATAATTTTAAATATCTGTGTAATTTTATCCAAAAAATTATAAATTACAATTCATAATTTTATATATAATATACATATTTGTTTTTAAAACACACATGCCAACCTACAAAAATTATATGAAATGCATCATTTTCTTAAAAAAAACATTTGGAAAAAATCTATAGACTCCATTGTAGAAGTGTTAATTGAGATGTGATTATATAATATTCATATACAATCTATTAATTTTTAAATCTTATATCATATTATCTCACTTAATTTTTAATGAGATCGTTCTAATTAAACATGTATTTACATCTAATAATTAAGCAGACAAAAATAACATATTTAATAATTAAAATGTATGGTTTAAAAAATTAAAAAAAGTTTATATTAAAAATACTAAAATAATCCTCTATCTAATTAATTTAGAGTTTAGGGTTTATAATTTAAGATTTAAAGTTTAGTGTTTAACAATCAATAAACGAGATGTGAAATGAGACAACCACTTTACATCTCTACTTTATCCCGAAAATATTTTCTACTCGTGATACTTATGGATAATTTACATACTTTAAATGTTATGATAAATAACTATTTCATTTATGATATAAAATTGATATGTTTTATTTATCTCCAATTTTTTTTAATAATTATAAGAATTCTATTATCATTTACAAGTTTTCATATATTTTATGCGTTGTATTTTTTATTTTAAAATTCTTATTTTTATTTTGTTAATTTTTGGATGAATTTTGTTTGAAAAATATATTTATAAACATTATAATTCTTATTTTTTTTAGTATTCTATGTAATTTATTTTAATACTTTTTAATAATGAAACACTATTTTGTTAACCTATTAATCATGTAAGTGTGTTAAATTGTGATTATAATTTACACAAATAAAATAATGTGAAAAGTAATCAATAACCTTATTTTTAACAAAACTATTATTTTCTCTCTCGTATTATAAGTGTATTTTCTTTGCATTTTATTATAAGGTATAAAGTAAATATGTTAAAAAAATTGATTTGTTAGTAGTGCACACATAAAATCACATATAAACTAATATGTGATTGAATTTGATATATATAAACTAATATATGATTGAATTTGATATTAATTTTTCGATTATAAATTTATATAAAGATCATAGTTCTCTAATTCATCTTATTAGAAATGTTCATTTAAAAGTTGTGTGATATTTTTTTCTTGCTATATATGTTTATAATATGCTCATTTTAAAAATTAGTTGAATGTATCTTAAATATAATTTTATTTTAAATTTTATATAATTGAAATAAAAGTTATACAACAAATGCACATGCATATCCAAGAATATATATATTGACCATTTGCAATTTATAAGAAACATGAGATATAAAATTAATCTTTTAGATACTAGGGTATAAAAAATTGTATAATAAATTAAGATTAGTGATCTATTCTTACGTATATGTATATCATATTACTATATATATACATATTTGTTTATCTTTCATCTTTCAATAATTTTATAATTGATAATTTTTGTTTGAGATAAGTTTGTACAACTCATAATTATACAATGTTATCGATCTTGTGCAAAAAAAAATTGGACGTCACTTTACTAAGTCATTATTATTAATTTGATATCTACTAATTATGAATAATAATGATCTAAAAACGATAAAAAATATTTTCATTGTAATAATTTTCTTTATTTTTTGGATTTACTTATAAAAATTATCTTGTGAAAAAAATAATTATTAAAAATTATCATTTGCAAAAACACAAATAATTAAAATATTAAATATTACAAGTTGAATTATTCAACACAAATTTTTTTTAAGAGAGTGAATATATTTTATCATATAAAAAAGATTTGTCTCAATTTTCATAATATTTTTGAGTTATCATACACCCCAAGCTTTATGCAATATTACATTTTATAGTTTTGAATATATATTGATATATTCTTATTATCCTTAGTATCTTAAAATTTAAATCATTGATTATATCTGTAAAAATATTTTGATCCACATTTAAAAATTCATAAAAAATGATTGGTTATTAACAAAATCTAATACTCACTAATGTAATTTTTAAATGTATACCCAATTTACCTTAAATATTTGTATCATATTAAATTTAAATAATATATAAATAATATTGTAATATAATATACGACTCTATCATATTTTGTAATATAATTTTACTTTAAAATAGAAAAAATATATTATGTTTAAATATAGATAAAATCATAAAGTAAAAATATAGTATTTAGAGAAAATGGTTTTTTTTATTAACAAATTTTGGATTGTTATAAAAATACTATCTAAATTTGATTTGTTATTTTCATACCATTAAATTTTTCAATTATTACAAAAATATCATCAAATAATTTTTTGTTATTTTTATATCATTAAATTTTGTAAAGTATTTTAAAAATATTATCAATGTCAATCAGCTAAATATGTACGTTGATAATATTTTTGTTATATTTGTAAAGTTTAATGTTATGAAAGTAACAAAAAATGTTCAATAATATATTTATAACATTTACGAAATTAAAAGATATATAAATAAAAAATTAAAATTTATTGATATTTTTATAATGACTTTTAAAATTTTGTGGTAAAAAATAGTAAAAATGTTTTTTTAGAGTAATCCATACGTGGTTAGATGAATAGAATATATTACACAACTTAATATAAATAATTTATTTTATTTTCCTCTAAAGACTAAAATGAAATCAAATAAAAAGGCGTCCAACTTTTTACATGACCATACTTAATCAATTAAAAGTATAAATTACTTTCAATAAAATACAAATTGCGCACCTTTTTTTTTCCCTAATTTCAAATGACGAAAAGTTTATAGCTTTCATCGAACATAAGTCCATGAAATCATATCGCTTAACAAGGAATAATTTTCTAGATGCCAAGTTGCCAAGCACCAATGACCAACCCACTACCCTCATAGTGCACAAAGTTGAAGATAGAGTCATCGAGGTCGAACAGATGATGGATGGGTAAGGAAAAACGATAGGAATAAAACTTTAAAATATATAAAAGAAAATATTATAAATCTATTAATTATTAAAAAATATATCAAAAAGTTAAAATTTTAAAAAATATAATAAATGAACACAGAAATATAGATATGTTTTTTTAAGATATAAATGTTCCTTAAATCAATTACAACTCAAAAATATGATTTTTTATAAATTTAAACACATAATAATTCAAAAAAAATATGTATATTTATGTTTACGTTTTTAACTTTAATATTTCTTAAAGTTTTGGATTTTTTATATTCTTTTCAATAATTATTAGATTTGTAATAATGTACTTAAAATTAATAAATTTTTATATGTTTTGATTATAATCAATGGGTTATTAGTAACTTCCATCTTAAGGATAATATCCTTCTCGAGACGAAAAAAAAAATTATTTTTGGGAAAAAAATAAATTATTTGTATTAATTAGTAGTTTAACTGATATAGTTTGAAAAATAAAAATAATAATTGATTACATATAACATATTTTTATTATATATAATTTATTTATTAATTTTTAAAATGTTAAATATATGCAACTCTTACCGTAAAGGTTGTAGAGTCAGAAACAGAGACAGCAAAGATGGTAGAAAAATCAATAGCGTATAAATATAAAATTATTTGGAAAAGAAGTTGTGGTAGGTTAAAAAAATATTATTTTAATTAATAATTATTTTTTATATTATAGTATAATAATTTATAATAAAAATTATTTATGTTAATAATTAATCTTAATTTTTTTAGATAATTATATTATTCATATATTTATAACTTAAATTTAAATTCTAATTTTTTCCAACCAATCTTAGTTTTTGAAAGAAAATTTTTACATGTATTAGACTCATAAATGATGTCTAAATTTTTTGTATTAAATTCTTAACACAGATATTTTTTTTGTATTTAAATAATATTATTTTATATAATTACTAATAATAAAATTCTTCTAAAATTATAAAACACGTCATATACTCAAATGTTACCATGAATTGCTCATGGAATATTCTAATAACTTTTCTTTTAAGTGATTTATACTAAGTTATTTTATATTTAAAAAAAAAATTATTTTAGTAAATGAAAATTAAAAAATCGACATTATAAGAAATATTAATTGAAAATCAACTACCAGCCTTTTTTTATTTTTATTTTATCTTATCCTTACTTTTGACCAATATTCTTATGAGGCAGATTTTTCATTTAGATTTAATAAATTAAATTAAAGTAATTTTGATAAACTTGAAAGCATGACTTGGATGAATTATTAAAAAAACAATGAATCAACAAGTTGACTTTAATACCAACACATATGGTTGCTCATACAATTTTTTATTTATGAAATTATTTTAAATCATATTTTTAAAATTTATAATTATAAAAATATTAATATAATACATTCACCTATAATTTAAAAATATATGATTTACTATTAAAAATATTATTATAATTTTTATTAAAATTAATTTTGTGGTTTTTCCAAAGTTTTTTATTTCTTTCTAGTAATTTATGTACACAGTGTAACCGATACACTCACGCGTAATTTCCAATGTTAATTCGATGAAAATAAAATAAAATAAAATTAAATTAAATTAAATTAAACTAATAACATGAAAGACCGAGACCGGGACTGTTGCGGGAAATTATTTATATTGGTACGTAAAATGTATGAAATTGTAAAGATTTATATTTTGATTTTATTTATGATAAAAAATTATAAACTTCACTGTTATTTATATTTATAATTTGAAACAAATATACAATACATCTCTAATTTCTTATATTTCACTCACCAATTTAAATAATTTTCCGGACAGTTGCGGGTCAAGCAAATTAGAGTTTTTCTTGCGGTAAAATCATAATATGCCCAGTTTCTGCTTCCACGAAGTGATGATTGTCACCTTTTTCTTCTTTTTCCTTTGTTTAGTATAACTTGTGGTTTGCGAGGATTTGAAACTGAGAAAAACAGCAGCAAAGAAGATTGTTCTTCGCTTCTTTGCCTAATTTTATTTCTCTACCTACCCTGTTCCTCTCAAACACACCTTAGAAGCAAAATCTATGAATCCCATGCAAGCCTCAAAAACCCATTACAAAACGCTCAAATGGGTTTTCTTCTTCCTATTTCTCTTCTTAATTTTTCCTTTATATCTCTCAGATCCAAGAATATCCGAAGCTGGGCTATACTGTGGAAAAGCAAAAGCATCACCAAAAGCCAACTTTATCCCCACTTTTGTTCAAGAAATGGAAAGCATATCACAAAACATGACAACTAGCTATTGTAGCACTCACTTTGTCAATTCAACACTACCCATTTACGGATTAGCTCAATGCTATCAAGACCTTTCACACACGGATTGTCTCCTCTGTTTCGCAGCCAGTCGAACCAGACTTCCGCGTTGTCTTCCCTCAATCTCTGCTCGAATTTACCTCGATGGTTGCTTTCTACGTTATGACAACTACAGTTTCTATGAAGAATCTACAGACCCATTACATGATAAAGTGATTTGTGGTTCTGATCGAGATTCGAGTTTGACGTTAGTAAAAAATGTAGAGGTTTTGATTGATAATTTGTCTAAGATAGCCGTTGCTAATGGTGGGTTTGGGATATCTGAAGTGAAGGGTGTGTTTGGATTAGCGCAGTGTTGGAAAACTATTGGGAAAGAAGGGTGTAGAGCTTGTTTGAAGAAAGCTGGTTTGGGGGTGACTAAGTGTGCACCGAAGAAAGAAGGAAGGGGTTTGATTGCTGGGTGTTATTTGAGGTATTCTACTGTGAAATTCTATAACGATGACAAAGATTCACAAATCGGAGACGGTAATTTTTTTTTTCCTTCCTTAATCTAATGTTTTGGGTACTGAATTAATAAATTTGGGTGTGAATTAAAGAGATTGCATATAATATATATATATATATATATTTATTGTGATCGTACTCCTTGCTTAGTTACATTGAAATCTTCTTGTTGTTTGTCCCTTTTCTTTTTAATGAACTGGAAAGAAAAATATATATATTTTGATTATTGGCTAACACACATATAGATTTACTTTTGATTTCCAATGTGATATTTTTCTCTTTCTTTTTATCCAATTCCTTTTATTTTTATTTTTATTTTCAGGGGGATCATCACGAAGAACAAGAGTCCTTATAGCAGTTGTCCTAGCTGCAGCAGCATGCTTAATGCTCTCTCTGTTTGGTGTTTATGCTGTCTATGCAAAATTATCAAAGATTAAAAATGGTATGTTTTAAGAAATTGACGTTTTTGTTTTGATAAATCAAAATTATAAAGATCCAATTTGTATTTGAACTACTTTATTCCATGTATGTATGAACGTGGGTGATGGACGATCTAAATTGGTGAAATTTCATAGAAAATTGAAAAAAAAATGGCAGTGTCGGACACCAAAACGAGTGCATGTAACATAGTTCTTGTGTACAAAATGTTATAATATTTATGTCTTCTCTTTCAACTTTTTTTATTTTTAAATTCCAGAACGCAGTAATCTCGGTGCGGCTTCTACCAGCTTTAACAGTTCTAGCTTGAAATACAAATACGAAACACTTGAAAAGGCCACAGACTATTTCAATCCCTCAAGGAAATTAGGCCAGGGAGGGGCTGGTTCTGTGTTTAAGGGTACTCTTCCAAATGGCACAACTGTAGCTGTTAAGAGGCTGGTGTTCAACACTAGGCAATGGGTGGATGAATTCTTCAACGAGGTTAATTTGATCAGTGGAATCCAACACAAGAACCTCGTTAAGCTTCTAGGTTGTAGCATTGAAGGTCCAGAGAGCCTCCTTGTTTATGAATATATGCCCAATAGAAGCCTCGATCTGTATATTTTTGGTAATTTTTCTCTCTTTACTTGCTTCTAAGTTTAATTTTTTTCAGCAACTTTAGACCTTCCAGTACAAGCCTATTGCTTGGGATATGATACCACCATATATAATTTATTTATGTAAGACCTTACACACGGTGTGATTTTGAGATCTTATTATAAAAATAGTGAAATGATGGGTTAGTTTCTAAAAGTTATTATACTATGGTCTCATACAGAGAAGAATAAGGTTCAAAATCTGAACTGGAGACAAAGGTTTAACATCATAGTTGGGACAGCTGAGGGGCTAGCATATCTTCACAAAGGCTGTAAAGTAAGAATAATCCACAGGGACATAAAAAGCAGCAACGTTCTTCTGGACGACAATATGAATCCTAAGATTGCGGACTTTGGCCTTGCTCGATGTTTTGCTTCCGATCAGACTCATTTAAGTACTGGGATTGCCGGAACAATGTAAGTTAATAGGGCTACCTTAATCTCTTAACACTCAACTACCATGTCACTAGTCCCTTTTTTGTAGGAGTTACACTTCTTGTACCTTATTGCATTCATCATTTAGAGATCAAGCTATAATTGGCAACTTCTTAACATATTTGAAAGTTAAAAACTTTGAATGGTTAGTGAGAAAGATAAGTAGCTTTTAATACTACAAACTGTAGACTGATGTTGTAAGTTATATAAGGCCTTAGATTAAGATTTTGGGATTTTTCTAGTTCACCTCCAAAATCAATACGTATAAGACCCAATCTGTATTTTTGTTTTCATCTAACATGCATATCATAACTTTTATATAGCGGTTACATGGCTCCAGAGTATCTTCTTCAAGGACAACTAACAGAGAAAGCAGATATATATAGTTTTGGAGTGTTTGTGCTTGAGATTGTATGCGGTAGAAGAAATAGTACTTTCTTGCAAGACTCGGGTTCCCTTCTAGAGAAAGTAAGTTTATCACATATTAGAACGTATACTTAGTTTCTATTAACATTATTCTCTTTAGCTCATCGAAATAATCTTCAATGAAGCATTGATCTTTTTGATAAAATGAAACATTTTTTATTTGATTTCAGACTTGGACGCTATACAGATCAAATAATGTGGTTGAAGTTGTCGACCCTAGTCTGAGAGATGACTTCTCAACAAAGGAGGTTTCAAGTGTTGTTCAAATTGGACTATTATGTACACAAGCCTCGGCTACTTTAAGACCATCAATGGAAGAAGTAATTTTGTGGCTAACCAATAAAGAAAAGGAAATACCAAGTCCAAGTCAACCTCCTTTTGTGAATGCAAGTGTTTTACGTGATCAGTCATCAAGCTTTATTAGGTCTTGTAGCTTAGCATCAAATGTTGTCACAAAATTTGAAGCATCTTATATCTCCAATGAGTTATCTAGTACTTCAAGCTCAATTGAGGCCATCACATAGTGAATAATTGATGCACTAGAAAATTCAAACTGGTTTAAGGTAAAGCAGACTATAAGTTCATAATGCCAAGTTTGGTTATTGTCATGCATTATAGTGTCCACAGAAAGTGAACAATTTTGAGTGGTTTTGTTGAGGAATAGACTTGTGAAGTACTATCACTTTGTTTAATAGAACACGAGGAATAATGGAAGCTAGCTGGGATAAAACATCATGTATAGATTTCGTTGAATTTCATTATGCTCTCACTGAGTTAACCACTTCGATTGTTGATTATGATCTTGAAACAGATGAGCAAATGATCAGAAGAATAACACCTAGAGTGTTGTATCCACTCTGATGCTACGTCAGTTTCTTGTAGGATTTAATTAAAAAGTCAAAGAAGAATTTGTAATTGTGGCTTAGAAAACATATATATTGTTTATATTTTTTTATTATTTATTCTGTCAAAATTTTATTCCTTTCTCATCATAAAATATTTATGATTATCTTAATTTTTTTTATAATTTTGCCTTGACAATAAAAGTAAAAAGTTACTAAAATATATATTAAAAATTAATTTTTAAAATATTACATAATTTTCGATCCATGTTTTGGGGTCTTCACTTTCCATTATCCTTGCTATGATTTTAAGTGATGATGAGAGATAAATTCTAAATAAGAGACAAGAAACAAAAATAAGGTCTAATAAAATGCTAACATATCTAGCAGTTTAATGAGTCATGTTTCGATCTTATTTACCAAAAACGTTCTTCTAAAGTACTGATTTATTTTTTTACAAATTATTACATTGAGTAAAGTGATATACTTACAATATCGTGGATCGATCATATACTATGCATATACTTTTTTTCCTTGTTATTGGATAAACATATGATGACTTCATAGAAAATAGATTCTAAATCTTAATAAATGGTAAAGAAAAAATATTAAAAAAAAGCTCGTATAAGTGTTGTGTTGATTTTATGACTATTGTATATGTTGTTAAATTGATTTCATGTCCAAGAGGATTTATTGTGCAAAAAACTTAGGTTATGTATAAATCGTAAGCTTGATGCTAAGTTAGCTACTTATGTTTTCCTCGGTTATTCTCCTAATCAATGAGGATATTTGTGCTTGGAAAAAGTTATTAGTAAAGTTTCTACTAGTTGACATGTTGTGTTTGCTAAATCTATGTTTCCTTATCTTTCTGTACAATATACTTATTCTAATGTCACTTCTTTTTCTGTCTTCTTTTGTTCACTTTAGTTTTCTTTATTGTGTTCTTTTTAATTCTTTATTTGATTGTGCGTTCGCACTTGTAGTTGTAATTCTGTCTATTCTACTTTGGGTTATGTTCTCTCTCTCTCTCTCATATAGCCCCCCATCTTCTAATAATGTACAACTTGTATCTCATGATATATAGTCTGCATGTGATTCTATGCAACTTGAGTGTATAAATGTGCAGCTTGTGCCTAGTCATTAGCCTCATATTGGTCATAATGTGTCATTATATGGTGTATGTTTTCTTATTTTTCTTGATAATGGTCACCCCATGCAGACCTGAATGAAGTTTGGTATTGTTAAGAAGAAAGTTTTTTAGCATCTTTTATAATACCTTACTAGTCTAAAAATTAGAAATAAACCATACAATATAGAGTGAAAAGACTATGCGATCTGAGTATGATACATCAATGAAGAATCACACTTTATATTTGGTGCCTAAATCACATTATCAGAAGATTATTGATTGTAGGTGCCTTCATAAGACTAAGACTATTTCCCCTGGTGCTTTGGACAAGCATAAGTCTCGTTTAGTTATAGAGGGCTGCCTATAAAGGTATGGGTTTGATTACATTGATATTTTCAATCCAATGATTAAAGATATAACTATATGTATTATGTTTTCTCTAACTTTAGTTGGAGTTTGAAACAATTGAGTATTAATAACATATTTTTATGATATTTAAAGGAAACGTTTATATGATTCACCCTCCAAGTTTTGTTGATGTATCTAAACATGAATATGTGGTAGACTTAAAAAGTCTATTTATAGCCTAAAACAAGTACCATATGGTTAGAATTCTAAGTTGAGTTTATGATCGTTGTCATGGGATTTTTCTAATACTTTATCAAACACTAGTTTGTTCATTAAATGAGAGAGGTCTAATTTCATCATTCTGCTTATTTATGAGAATGATATTGTGCTTACTAGTACCAGTTCCTCTTTGTTGCAAGCATTTGTCTCTATATTGCATACATTGTTTTCTCCAAAATATCTTCCTAAGTTGCATTTTCTTGGGCATTAAGGTACTTCTTCTTTTGGCATGTTTTTGTCTTAACACAAGTATATTGTTATATTGTTTAATCATGTTGTCTTGTTTGATAATAATCCAATGGCCACTCCCATGACCTTGGTAGGAGTATTCTCCAAAACTGATGATACACTTTTATGTGCAAAGTTGGCTACACAATATAAGATCTTAGCAAGAGCTTTACAATACATTTGTGTAATAATACAATAAGGCTAAAGCTAGATTTTTCTATTAAGAGGTTGTGCCAGTTTCTTGTTATTTCTCCACATGTCCATCGTTTATAAGTATGGAAAAGGTATTACAATATTTAGAGGATACCATAACTTATGGATTAAATTTAACCAAGTATCTCTCTTGATCTTGTAGGTTTCTCAAATAATGTCTATTCAAATTGTTTAGATAATAGATGTAATGTGGGTGCACATTATGTGTTTTCTAGTGATTGTTAAGTTATATTTGATATTGTAATTCACTTATACTTTACTTGTACTATACTTGTATTATTTCACTTGTACTACACTTCCACTATTTCATTTGTACTACACTTCTACTATTTCACTTGTACTATACTTATTATTTCACTTGTACTACACTTACTATTTCACTTGTACTACACTTGTTACAACCTTATAAATAGAGTTCTCTATGTACATTCTAAATCACATTAATACAACATTAAATCATTATTTCTTCTTATCTTTCTATACTCTTCACATGGTATCAGAACCTCTCATATACCTCTAAAATTTCTATCAAAATTTCGCCTCTTTTCATCACAGCCAACCCGACTCACCCTAAATCAGTTCACTCTCAACCCGGTTCACTCCAAACTCAGCTCACCTCAACTCGGATCACTCCAAACCCAGCTCACCTCAACCTGGCTCACTCCAACCCAACTCACATTAACTCGGCTCACTCCAACCCGGCTCATCTCAACCTGGTTCGAGGCTTGTTTTCAACTCATTTTTTTCATTTTTAAGGATATCTCCTTTATATTGTTTCTATATATTTGCTTTATATTTCCTCCATTATTTCGTTAAAATGGACCAAAATGATGTCCCAACACTAATCTTTATCACCTTTGATGATACTAACTACATAGCTTGGGCACAAGCAATAAAAAAGTTTATTGAAAAGACACAAGCTATGGCGTTTCATAACTGATGATATCTTTATACCCATCTAAGAAACCACTTAAAACAACTTCTTATTTGTTGACCACCTTGAAGACTGGGAGAGTAAACATCATGAAATTATTACATGGTTCCGTAACACCACCTTACCCTCCATCCATGGTGAATTTGGGCGTTTTGACACTGGCAAAAAAGTTTGGGAATTTTTTTAGGCTCGCTTCACTACAACAGATTTGGCCAACCAATATCAACTTCTAACAACTCTTCATACCAAACGTCAAAGGGTTGATCAAACCATTAACCAATCTCTCTCTGAAATGCATACTATTTGGGATCAACTCGCTCTCTCTGAACCAACTTGGACGAACAAGATTGATGCTGAGATGTTTGCAATTTATCGTATTCACCTCATCAAGTATGCAAACTTCTTCGTGCTCTCTATGGCCTCAAACAAGCTCCTCGGGTTTGGTTTTCCAAATTCAGCTCTACACTTACTGACTTTGGCTACACTTCCAGTTCTTATGACTTCGGTCTCTTTATTCGGAAGACTCCCACTGGTGTAACACTTCTACTCCTTTATATAGATGATATGATCATAACGGGGAATTACTCTAATGGAATTATTGATCTCAAGCAGTTTCTAAGTCATCAATTTGAAATGAAAGACCTTGGTCATCTCCACTACTTCTTGGGCCTAGAAATCTCATCTGATACTCAAGAATATTATCTCTCTCAAGCAAAGTACTCTTATGATATTCTTAATCAAGTTGGCCTTACTGATTGCAAAACTGCATCAACACCTCTAGAAACCAATGTCAAACTTACTTCATTAGATGGTACTATTCTCTCAGATGCCACATTATACAGACAACTAGTAGGCAGTCTTGTTTATCTCACAGTCACTCGTCCTGACATTGCCTATATTGTTCATCTGGTTAGTAAATTCATGTATGCTCCACGGTTTACCCATTATACTATGGTTTTTCACATTCTCCGCTACATCATAGGCATCATGTTTCACGGTCTCCACTTCTCCAATAAGTCTAATCTTTTTCTTTTCGCCTACTCTGATGCTGATTGGGTAGGTAACCCAACTAATCGTCACTCTACCACTGGATATTGATTCTTTCTTGAAAACTCTCTCATATCTTGGTGAAGCAAGAAACAATCCCTCACTTCTCGATCCAGCATTGAAGTTGAATATCGTGCTCTTGCTGACACCACTCAAGAAATTCTTTGGCTCTGTTGGTTACTTGTTGATATGTGTGTTCTTCAATCAACTACAACTATTATATATTGTGACAATCAGAGTGCTATTCGGATTGCTCACAATAATGTATTTCATGAACGAACAAAATATATCGAGATTGATTTGTCATTTTGTTCATCAACATGTTCTTCAAGACACTATTTGTCTCAAATCAATATCCTACACATATCAAACAACTGACATCTTCACCAAATCTCATCTACTAGGCAGATTTCAAGAATTAGTTTCCAAACTCAAGTTGATTGTTTTTCTTCCTCCTTGAGTTTGAGCGGGGATGTTAAGTTATATTTGATATTGTAATTCACTTATACTTCACTTGTACTACACTTGTATTATTTCACTTGTACTATACTTCTACTATTTCACTTGTAGTACACTTGTTACAATCCTATAAAATAGAGTTCTCTATGTATATTCTAAATCACACCAATACAACATTAAATCATTCTTTCTTATTATCTCTCTATACTCTTCACAGTGATAATTCGATATCATAATCATCGATTAAACGGAAGGTCATTTTACAATCTTTAGGTAAATATGGATATCCAACATTAACTTCATTATTTGTAGAAGTTAAGTGGATCAAGTCACTATATATGAACTTAGCATTACTTAGCAACATCCTCATTTATTGTAATATGATAACATAAATTCTAATATATGTTACAAATCCAATTTTAAATCAATGCACAAAACATGTGAAAATTGACTTACACTTTGTACAAGAGCCAAAACAGTTACCAAAGAAAATAGTAGTTGAGTAATATCCATCAAAGTACCACTAAGCTAATATATTAATAGAAGTTTTATCAAGGTAAAAACTCTTGGAGCTTAGAAGTAAACTTATGGTATTGCAACGAGCATAAGTTTAAGGGAAAGAATAAAGCCTTGTATCAATTGCTTACCTAAGCAATAGGTCATAAACTAGAGATTACATGTGTTTTTATGTAAGTAGCTAAGCGTAATAGAATAATCTATATAAGGTTTATATGTAACAAAATGTTTATTCAATGAAGTGGTTCACTTTCACTTATTGTATTATCGTTAATTTTTTACTTCTAGAATTTAAATCCCTAGAATTTAGAAAATAATGAAAAAATACAAGTAAAACAATTCTCTGTTGCTTCTTAGGATCAATTAATAATGAAGTGAAAAATTATGAAGGCTCTGAATTATTTCAAAAACTTCATAGCAAAATATAACCCACCAACATTTGTTGATATTGGTAGAGTTTGTTGTATAAAATCAAAATGTGTGGAAGAAAGTCGCTCGATTAGAGATTAAAGCATTATCGTACTTCATACATTTAAATACATAATATTAATACACAATCTAAAAGAAACAAACTAAGTGATGCAAATAAAGCTTAAATTCTCTAATAAAATTACTAAATTTCTCGATCTAATATTTCATTTCATAAACAACAATTGTCAAATGAATTAACATTTTACAAGAAAGCTTAAAGGGAGGAACCTTAGCCAGCAATAACTTCAAAAAATTAACACTTTGTACTTAAAAGAACAATAAATACCAACATAAATATTCCAACTTTAGATATTTAAAGATATTTTTGAGCTTTTGGTGTGAAATAAAAAGAGCTCGCAAAATAAAATCTAATTTATATTATCTATATCATCAAATGTGTACATCTTTATCTCTATGCTCAAGGCTACTGTTTCACGATTCATGTGAATATAGCAACGTAAGAGTGTTAAATTGGAAGAGTTGGCACGATCTAACATGACTCAACTCTTTAGTTAGTGTATCGTGCCAACTCGTTACCAGTTATCTAACTTGTAGTGTCGGCCTATGTCCTATATACGGGACCATGTATTTTTAATCTATGAATCTTAACATATTATATCGTGTTTGGCCTGTTAGATTGTGATTAATATTTATTATATAATAATTTTTAACATATTTAATAAAAAAATTATTAAATAATAAAATTTGAAAAATAAATAAATTATTTCATTAGAGAAGTCAAACTCCTTACCACTTTGATACATAGACAAGCGAACTACCATTGGGCAAATCACAATCTTCATTATATAATATCATATTTACATATATATATATATATATATTATATAATTTATTTGAAATAGATTTAAGACTAATATATTTTGTGTGTTGACACATCTCGACCTATTATTGGCAATGGGTTGTGCAAAATTTTCAATCTGGGTTCAACAAATAAAGTACTATACAGGCCTATTTGACACTCTTATAGCAATATGTGTTTTTTCCCAATCATCTTAGCAAATGTTTTTTGGTAAATTACTATTACTTATGTTTTCGTTTTCAATAATCGTTAACGAGTCTATTTCATGAGAACAATTTCTCTTAGTGTCACTTTCTTGTTTATTTTGTTTTGAACTCGCTACCAAATAATGACAAAGAAGTTCGATCATAAGATAATTTTATTATTTTTAAAAATAATTAAAATTATTTAACTAAAAAATAGGAAGATGATTAGTAAAAATACTCAGATTATAAAATTTAGTCTTTTAAATTTTAAAATATATTTTTTATTGTATCAATTTTGAAAAAAAGGAATCAATTAAATATATACATTATTTTAATGATTTATCTATTAAAATATATTTTTTATATTAAGTGATTAAAATGAGATAAAATATGAACCATTAATAAGGATAAGTATGAAATTAGTTAAAAAATTAAACATAATAATATTTTAAAATAAAATTATTTTAATACATATTTTTATTTTTTAAAAAATAAAATTTTAAATTATTAAAATAAAAATAATGATAATCTTCAAATATTAACCATATTTTTTTGTGAATTGTATTCTTATTAAATGAAATTTTATAATTGATAAATGATTAGGTTTTAATTACATGAAATAAAAGAACAATACTTTAATAAAAAAATATTAAAATTATATTATTTATTCTTAATTTATCAATGAAACATAAAATATGATTTTTTTTTAAATCTAAGTAACTAAATACAAACTAAAACTTAACTTTATCTAAAGAAATTGACATATATTATATATATACATAATTTACTAAATTAGCTTGGTACATTTATTTAAATGTTATTATAAAATATAAACTAAATGTATTTTTGTCTTAGAGTTTTTCGAGTTAATGGTATTTTATATGATTTTAACTTACAACTTTAAGGTGACGTTTGGTTTGTAGAATAGAATCGGAATCAGAATGAAATGGAATTGAAATAAAACAATGTTGTTTGGTTTGACCACTAGAATCAAGCTCGGAATGAGTATTATAGTATTTGGTTTGCCACTGAAATAAAATAGACAAATTATAAATTACCTTAATACCCCTACATTCAGTAAACTTTAAATAATGTCATTTAATTACTATTTTTTCGTCAAACAAAATATATTATTGAAATCATTATTTTTCTAAATAATTATTACTTAATTAAAAAGAAAATATATTATTAAAATTATTATTTTTCTAAATAGGGTTTAGGGTTTTAAGGTTTGTGATTTAGAATTTAGGATTTGGGGTTTAGGGTTTAGGGCTATATTTGTGGGTTAAAGTTTAGGGTTAAAATTATTATTTTTCTAAAAAGGGTTTAGGGTTTTAGGATTTAGAATTTGTGGTTTAGGGTTTAAGGTTTAGAGATTTGAGAATTAGGGTTTAGGGTTTAAGGTTTAAGGTTTAAGGTTTGGAGATTTAGGTTTTAGGGTTTTGGATTTTGGGATTTAGGGTTTAGGGTTTTAGGATTTGGATTTAGGGTTTAGGGTTTGAGGATTTAGGGTTTTGGATTTTGAGTTTGGAGATTTGAGTTTAGCGTTATATTTGGGATGAGAGTAAAATTAAAAAAAATGAGATAGAAATGAAATCATGATTTCTAAAGGGGAGAATGAATTGTGATTTTTCTCCTTTAGTAATCGATTACATTCTGTACCCTCCATTCAGTCTAACAAAACACACAAATGAAAGAAATCAATTCTAATTTCTTTTTATTCCCTCCAACCAAACATCACTTAAGTAAAGAGGAGAAATTATCATGTATTTTTTACTTGAATTTTTTTAGAACCAATGGTATATTGTATGGTTTTAACTTACAACTTTAAATAGAGAGTAGAAATTACCACAATGAGAAACACTAGAACAATGGTACGAGATTGTTAAGTAAAAAATTGGAATGATTTATCAAATTAATAAGACATGTAGATTAGATTTTATTTTTTACCAAAATTACTCAAACTTACCACAATGCATTCATTTGTCGTGATATGACATACCACAACACTAGATACATTCTCACACTAGAGACTAATGCCTACTCACACTAAACCAATACCTTATCACGAATTTTATTTTTTATTAAAATCGTGATAAATCTTACCGCGATACTAAATGCTTGTAGTAAGTCTTTCTATATTAGATCAATGTCTTCTCAAACTAAGCTAATGTTTTATCACAAATTATATTTTTTATCAAAAGAGGTAAGATTTATCACTGTTGCGGTAAGATCGTGATAAAGCTTACCTTCAAACGATTTTCATAAAAAATGAAAAATTATCAAGATTAAAAGATTTTAGGTAATTTTCTTACAATGTTGTGCATAGTATATGAACCATACAGAACCCTTTGGACTTTGCCTTAATTTCATCAAACATGATAGTGCTATGTCAATTGACATCATTAATTTTCACAGCCAGCAAATTGCAGGAATGCATACATTGATAGATTAGATTTCTTAGATAATTGTCAAGATGGTCAGATTTCCCTCAAGTGATTACCTCTTTAAGAGCATAAACACAAAAATTGCATAATGTTTATATATTTAACCAATTTACCGATCAATCTGGTTATTATGCTAACATTGCCCTATGCAATCTGGGAACACTGTGCTTATGCCGTATGTCCTTGAAGACTTTACTAAAGTCTGCATTTGTTTGTTCCAGCACAAACAGCACACTCCTATGCATCTCCTGCAACATGGCTTAAGCAGTGTTCAATCCTGTCATTGACAGCATCCTGCAGAAACAGACCTCGTTTTAGAAAAAGCGCAATAATAAACACCATCGACGGAAGAGGCAATCCTAAGCTATCGTAAAAGTTTTGACTCATGACCACATTAATAAAAAAAATATGCTACTTTTCAAGATATAATCAAAATATTTGCCAATTTTTTACCAGTTATTTTTTCCTTCCCAATTTTGCATAAAGATGTGTTAATACCAATGATCAAATACGTCAACAAATTTTACTAGCTACTTTTTTTCCTCCAGAAAAATAAACATGTTTATTTTTCCTTATAAAAATATTTTTCAATCTTTTACTTTAAAAATGTATTTATTAGTTTTTTTAATTATAAAAAATGTACTCGTTAATCTTTTTACTTATAAAAAATATACTTATTAATTTTTGTACTTATAAAAAATAACCACAAAAAGACTATCATTGATAAAAAAAATTAAACATATATTAATGAGTATTTTCATTATTTATCTCTACCTTATCTAACCAAAAAAATTACAAATATAATTGATGAGGTTATTATATCTTTTATTTCCACTACTCTATGACTATAATACCCCTAATAATTTTTATCTATTTTTATATAAATTTAAAATTATTAAATATCTCTTTTAAATACTATTTTTACAAGTAAATAGATTAAATATCACATTTTTAAAATTAGAGTATTAAATAACACATTTTCTATAAGTAAATTTGCATATGCGAACTCCCACCCTAATATATATCAATCATCAAATAAGCCATGAATTAAACTAAAGATTAAATTTGTAAAACATCTCCAATAATAGTGTCTATTGTACATAGAGAAATGAAAATTAAGCATATTTATCCAAAAAAAAAAATGAAAGTTAAGCATCATACCACAAGCAACTCATGAAGGCCAAGTGGTGCAGTTATAATATAAGACACACCAGGGTGCTGCTTTGCTGCGTCGGCTGTTAGTGAGGAATATCCAGTCAAACAAACAGAAATCTGTTTCATCTGACCGACCTCCCTCAGTCTTCACTAGATGCATTATTAAGGATCTGGAATCAATTATATGCACAAACTACAGCCAGATACCAAAGCAATATGTGCGTAACTAAGAGCTACCTGGTGCCAATGTCTTCCAGGGAATAGAAAAAAAGGGCTAACCACCACTAGATTTGCGTTGAACGCACTTGCCAAATGCATCGTTAATTGACGGTTCAGCCAACTCCTATTTACGTTTAAGGTCAAAATGAGAATTTGACAGAAACTAGTAAGATGCATTTCAGCCATTGCAGATGAGATCAGGAAAGATTATACAAACACATGTCTACTAGGAACATGATTTAATCATTAAAATCACCCCTGATTATGATAGTCCCGTTCTGAATGTATTTCCAAGTCTCGAGGAAATCCTCCAAAATTAATTAAATAGCAGTTAAACAAAAAACTGAAAGAACCTTAAAGCATTTCGTTGATGCCATTTAAGCAAAAATAAGATCAGAAGATAAATTTTCTCTTTTCTCTGGTATGTATATTTTTCATATATCTCAATGTATAAGAAATGATTATATATATACTAAGAATTCTTGGAGGCTATTCTAAATCTAACTAACAGAAGAAAAAGGAAAGAATAAATAAAGAGTCCAGCTCATTCTTGTGGAGCAATACAATGATTGAAAGTTATGCAGCTATGATACTACCACTCTGCTGCTCTCTGCTCCACCTCTGCTGTATAACCAATTTGCCACCACTCGGTTGCTCTTTGCTGCATAACCAATTTCCCTGTGGTCCCTTCCTCTGCATCACTGTGCCAACTCAGCTTAGATGAAATTGGTTGCTGAAGTAATGGGCTGAGCTGATCATAATAATAATTCTTCATCCACTCCTCAAGTTAGAGTTTCATAGATATCATGCAAACACAACTTGAACATTAACTTGTTAAATTGAGAAACTGATAATGATTTGGTTAACATGTCTGCAACTTATTCCTGTGATGACACATGTTGCGGTTTAATGAAACTTTTTTTGAAATAATTCCTAACCCAATAACAATCAATATCTAAGTGTTTCGTTTTTTTATGGAACATTGGATTTGCTCTAATGTGAATGGTAACTTTGTTATCGCACAAGAGTGAGATAAGAGTATTTAAATCAATCTTAAAATCTTTCATAATGTATGAAATCTATTGCAGCTCACAAACTGTTGCAACTAAGTTATGATAATCTACTTCAGTAGAAGATCGAGAATTCTTAGTTTTCCAGGAAATGAAAGCTAGACCTAAGAAAATGCAGAACCATGTTAAAGATTTTTTAGTGTTAAGATAGGATGTCCAATCAGCATCACTGTAAGCTTGCAAATGAAGATCATTGTGACTAGGATAAAGTAATCCTTTGGATGGGAACCCATTTAGGTATCTCAGTAAATGTATGGCTGCATCCTAATGAGTCTTGCAAGGGATATTAACAAATTGACTCAATTACTGCACATAATAGCTTATATCTTATCGATTTATGTTCAAATACAATTGTTTTCCAATTAAACACATGTATTTCTTTGGCTCAAGAAGGGAAGGACCATTTTCAACAATCAAATTATGACCTTTGGGAAAAGATGTCTTTGCTAGTTTAACTCCAAGAAGACCTGTATCAGAAAGAATAACTAGCAAATATTTTCTTTGGTTTATAACAGTTCTAGAAGGCCTTCTTGCAATTTCTAATCCAAGAAAATATCTTGCATAACCAAGATCTTTAATAATGAATTGATAATCTAAATGTTTCTTAACCAATTCGATCTCCTCAGAAGTTCCTGTTAGAAGATCATCACATTTATAAATGAGAAGAGTTGTAAAAGAATACTCAGTTTCTTTGATAAACAAACAGTTGTCATGAGCTGATTGTATGAATCCAAAACAAGTTATTTTTTCACAGAATTCGACATTCTACTGTCTTGAGGCTTGCTTAAGCCCATACAACGATTTTTTCAACTTGTAAACTTAATTAATTTTAGCCTTATTATATCTTTCAAGTGGTATCATATAAACATCTTCATCGAAGAAGCCATGTAGAAAAGCATTGTTTATATGTATGTAATTGATGAATTGACACCTTTTAGAAGTTGCAACATCAAGTAGAATTCGAACCGTAACAATTTTGGCTACAAGAGAAAAACTTTCAAAATAATCTATTCCTTCAATTTGATTAAACACCTTTGCAACCAAACTTGCCTTGTGCCTATCCATACTTCCATCAGGTTTTAACTTCATTTTATAAACCCTTTTTTATCCTATTGTTTTCTTACCTTCTACAAGTATGTTAACTTCTATGTATTGTTCTTTTCAAGAGCAATTAGCTCTTTATTCATGGCTATTATCAATTCTACACTAATACTAGCTTGCTTATAAGAACTTGGTTTTTAAACATTGGACATATTTTCCAAAAAGAACATGTAAGCATTAAAAAATATAGGAAATTTTGTAAATGGAAAGGTTTGTGGAACATATGTTCTGAGATATTGAGACTAATAAAAGATTCTATCTGGAAGCTTGATAACTAAATTAAAAACGTATTCTGCCATCCATGTTGGCTTACTTCTAATTCTAGTATTATGTTTTTGAATGGGTTGTTGAACTTCATTGGTTATTTGAGTTTTATCTGGATATTCTTCTATGGAATTGGGCAAATCATGTCATCATTAGGAGCAGATGGATCATTTGAAATGTTTTGATTAATCATGGGTATAGAAAAAGATTAGTCTGTGTTTAAGATGATTGGTTCAGTGTCATTTTCATTTATAGGAAGAGGTAAAACATCTTGTTTTATGTTTTCGATATTGCCATTTTCATTTTTATAAGGAAGAATTTGTTCATAAAATTTTAAACATATAATTTATGTTTTTCTAAATCATAAACTCTAAAAGCCTTTTGAGCTGAAACATATCCAAGAAACATACATTTTAAAACTCTTTCAGTAAATTTGTCTTTATTTGGTAAAACATTTGTCATATAGCACAAGCATCCAAAGATTTTAAGGTTTGAATAATCTGGTATTTTTGAGAGAAGTATTTCTACGAGAGTTTTCCAATTTAAAATTGACGATGAAAGTCTATTTATGATGTAAGTGGCCACATGTATTGAAGAATCCCAAAATTTCTTTAGTAAACCTGACTAAAACATAAGAACTCTGGCTATTTACAATAAATGTTTATGTTGCCTTTCTACTACCCCATTTTATTGGGGAGTATAAGGACATGATTTTTGATGAATTATTCTTTTACTAGAAAGATATGATTGAAATTCTGAATTTATGAATTCTATCCCATTGTCACTCCTTATGACTTTAAACTATTTCACATACTGTGTATGAATCATGTTGACAAAGTTGGTAAAAAAAGAACTAGTTTGGCTTTTGTGTATCATGAGGTAAGTCCAGGTGACCCTTGTGTGGTCATCAATAATAGTTAAAATACATCTGACTCCTTCAACAAAGACTTGGCTATAAGGACCCTATAAGTCTAAATGAATAAGTTCAAAAGATTGTGAGGTTCTAGTATGACTAAAAGGAAAAGATAATCTCTATTGTCTGGACTTTTGACAAACTTCACATTAATCAAAACAATTTAAATCTTATTCTTTAAAAAAACATTGTGTTTCAATATATCTATAGAACAATGTCCTAATATGCTATGCTATAATTGAGTTTTAAGAAATCTTTTCTTTTTATTGATAGAAACTTTATCACTACAATTCAATCCATGAGAATTTGATTTAAGAAACTCAACATTAGTAATAAAGCTACTACAATTAAAATCTTGAAAACTAACAGTATCTAAAACATAGAGGTTTCTTAGAGCTTTTTCTACTGACAAAATCTCTCTAGTCTGTAGGTCCTACAAAATACAAGTAGTTGGTGTAAAATTGAATTCTATTTGGGTAAGATGAACAAGTTTTTGAACAAATATAATATTAAATTTAAAACTTGGTATGTATAAGACATTTTTCAGGCAAATTTTATTAGAAAGATTAATGTCTCCTATGTTGTGAACATATTTCACATATCCATCTGGTAAATAAACTAGTGAAGGTTTTTTAAGCTTTCTCAAATTGTTAAAAAAAATCTAACATCTAACATGTGATTGATGACCCCTCAGTCCACTATCCAAGTACCATTTTCCAACAACTCAATAATACTAATAGCAAAACTTAAAGGACATTGAAGAGAGAAAGTGTTACCTGCAGAATTGTTGAAACTAGCAAAATTTGCATAGTTGCCATCCAAAGTCATCTTGCCGTTGATCAACTTCATCAACTCTTGCTAAATTAGATTATCTAAATCACCTTGTTTCTCTCCTCCGACTTCATTCATATCTTCATAATCAAGTGAACTGTCAACCATATTTGTCATAGCTTTGTTAGTGCCTTTTTTTGTTGATTCTTTAATTCCTTGTACCAGTCTAGAACTCCATGAATTTTAAAATAGGTATCTTTTCCATGCACTTTCATTCTGCAATGTTCACATATCTTATTCTTCTTTTCCTTCTTCTTAGCAGTAGCTCATTTCATAGAAGTTTCTTTCTTAAATTGATTCATTCTCACTTGAGTTATGACTAGTAATCCAATAGCTTTAATGTTTTCATTAAAATTAACATGAATCAATTTAAGAATTTCAGTCTAGAACTTCATGAATTTTAAAACAAGTATCTTTTTCATGCATTTTCATTCTACAATGTTCACAGATCTTATTCTCATTTTCCTTCTTCTTAGCAGCAGCTCATTTCATAGAAGTTTTTTTCTTAAATTGATTCATTCCCACTTGAGTTATGGCTAGTAATCCAGTAGCTTGAATGCTTTCATTAAAATTAATATGAATTCCTCTCTGTTTTTCAACACTAAAAAACATTAAATAAGCACGATTCACAGTTAACAATGGATCCACGACCTGAATTTGTTTTCTAGTAACGTAGCCATCATTTAATCCCATAAAGAATTGCATCGATCTATTCATAAAGTAGAAATATAAAATTACCTTTGTAGCTCCATATGTGCAGGGAGGTAAAGACATAAGACAAGTAAATTCATCCCATAGGCGCTTCAATTTGTCATAATATTTCGTAATAGAATTATTACCTTAAGATATTGAAGCAATGTCACTTTGAATCTGATAAAGCAAGGACCCATTGCCCTCACCATGTCTTTCAACTATCTCATCTCACAACTCTTTGGCTAAAGTTGTATAAAGAAAACTATCAATAAGATCCTTGAATATGGAATTAAGTATCCAAGAAGTTACCATGTAGTTTGTCCAGATTTTGTACTATGTATTTTCTTTATGTTATAAATTAGCACTTGGGAAAGCGAATATCGGGTCCAATTTTGGTTGCACAAATATATAATAATGGATAACAGTAAAAAAATAGTAAGAAAATTAATGGCACACAATGATTTAAGTGGTTCAACTTTTCAATGTGAAAAGTCTACTCCACTGACGACAGCACACCGAGGAAAATCCACTAATAATCAAATGGAGATACAAACACCAATTTCCAGAGAACTTTACAAATTATACCAAAATCCAAAATCAACCCACAAAATATCTTCTCTAATTTACTGGTAATATATAGCAAAATAAATTAATAAACTTGCTATTAAATCAAATATTAC
This sequence comes from Hippophae tibetana, assembly GCA_037013495.1. Lineage (NCBI taxonomy): Eukaryota > Viridiplantae > Streptophyta > Magnoliopsida > Rosales > Elaeagnaceae > Hippophae > Hippophae tibetana. Next base: position 4,675,526 of record CM072812.1, read on the forward strand.
TACACAAATGAGCTTCTCTTTCTTCGAATCTGCTTCTTTAATTTGAAAGCTCTCTGTATTCTAGGAGAAGTTTTCCTTTCTTTTTGTTCTTCTCCAACGGCTTCCTTCTCACGCAGATGCAACACTGTTTTTTCTTTTCTTCAATTGCTGTTGTAACATTCACGCAGCAAAGAAAATGATATATATATATATATATATATATATATATATATATATTACAAAAGTGGGATATGGTTTAATATGGGTTTTGGCTTAATATTGTTTTGGGCCACTATTAACAAATCTTCACCTTGGTTCAAAACAGAAAACAGGTTCTTCAAATATGAAATTCCTCGGATTATCAAATAATCGTCGTCGAAAGCCCTGAAGGGTGATCATCTACTACAAACACCAATCAAGTCCAAACAATGCTTGAACTTGTTAAATGGAATTGGTTTAGTTAACATATCAGCTGGATTCTCTGTAGTGACTATTTTATTAACAACAATAGCACCCTGAGAGACAATGTCACGAACGAAGTGATATCTGACATCAATGTGTTTGATTCTTTCATGATACATAGTATTCTTAGTCAAGTGTATTGCACTCTAACTATCATAAAATACAACAGAAATATCCTACTGTAAACCCAAATCACAAACCAAACCTCTAAGCCAAATTGCTTTTTTCACTACTTCTACTACTGTCATATATTATGCCTCTATTGTAGACAAAGAAAATGTAGACTGTAAAGTAGCCTTCCAACTAATGGCACAATGAGAAAGAGTGAAGACATAACCTGTCAGAGATCTTCTTCTATCCAGATCACCAGCATAATCGGAGTCCACATAACCAATAACACTGCAACCAGTATTAGAACTCCCATCATATACCAAACCAAAATTAGATGTACCTCTCAAATACCGGAGTATCCATTTCACTGCTTGCCAATGACCCTTACCAGGATTACCCATATATCTGCTGACAACACTAACTGCATATGAAATGTCTAGACGAGTACAAACCATAACATACATCAAATTGCCAACGATATTAGCATATGAAACCTGAGACATGTACCGCTCTTCTTCTTCTGACTGTGGTGACAAATCTAAAGAAAGTCTGAAATGTGCAGTTAATGGCATTCTCACAGGTTTAGAATCTTTCATGCCAAAGCGTTCAAGAAATTTTTCAATATAACTTTTCTGAGTCAAATAAAGTTTGCCCGCTTGTCTATCCCTGTAAATTTCCATGCCCAAAATTTTTTTCGTTGCACCCAAATCTTTCATCTCAAAGTCACTACTAAGTTCAGACTTTAATTTCAGAATCTCAGACTTATTCTTAGAAACAATAAGCATGTCATCAACATAAAGCAAAAAATAAATGGATGAACCATCATGAAATCTTTTATGATAAACACAACTATCATAATCACTCCTAGAGTAACCATGATCAATCATAAAAGAATCGAACCGCTTATACCACTGCCTAGGAGATTGCTTCAGCACATATAAAGACTTTTTCAATAAACAAACATGATCTTCCTTACCTGGAACAACAAACCCCTATGGTTGATGCATATATATTTGTTCCTAAAGCTCACCATGTAAGAAGGTTGTCTTGACATCAAGCTGTTCTAATTTCATGTCAAACGATGCAACCATAACAAGCAATACACGAATAGAGTTATGTTTCACAACAGGAGAAAATAGTTCATTGAAGTCAATACCTTTCTTCTGACAATAGCTCTTTGCAACAAAACGTGCCTTGAACCTAGCTGCTTCAACCTCATGTATACCTTCCTTTTTCTTAAAGACTCATTTGTTTCCAACGATCTTCTGGCCCTTAGGCGGTTTCACCAATTCCCAAGTATGATTTTTATGAAGTGATTCAATCTCTTCATTCATAGCAACCAACCACTGAACAGACTCATCACAAGTGACAGCTTCATGATAACTAGAAGGTTCATGCACCTCAATAGACTCTGCCACAAATAATGCAAAATAAACTAAGTCTGCATCTGCGTACCTCTAAGGGCGTCGAATCTCTCTTATTCCTTTACCCTTAGCGATACTATATGGTTGCTTTTCTGCTACATCATGAGCAGAATCAACTATCTCATCCATAGATGGCTGATCTGAAGTGCCCTCTTGCACTTGACTAGGAGCTCCACTTTCAAGCTCCACCTGCTCACTAACACCGTGGTATTTATCTACAACAATAGACTTTTTTTTTCTTTTCCAACATGGAAAACTCATCAAATTTAACATCTCTGCTAATCACAAATTTAGTTGACTTGGGTTCAACACACCATAATCTATAACCCTTCACCCCAGAAGGATACCCCAAAAATAAGCATTTCAATGCCCTGGGCTCAAGTTTACCATCATTAACATGAGCATAAGCAGGACAACCAAAAACTTTTAAATCATAATAATTAGCAGGAGTACCAAAGAATACCCCAAACGGAGTCTTCAACTCAATTGTAGTTGATGGAGACCGATTCACCAAATAGCAGGCATGGTTACAAGCTTCAGCCCAAAAGGATTTATCCAAGTTAGCTTGAAAGAGCATACAACGAGCTCTTTCTAAGAGAGTCCTATTCATACGTTCTGCTACTCCATTTTGTTATGGTGTATGACGTACAGTGCGGTGTCTCACTATGTCATTTCTTTCACATAACTCATTAAACTGACTGTCACAGAATTCCAAACCATTATCAGTCCTTAAATGCTTGATTTTCTTGCTTGTTTGATTTTCTATAAAAGCCTTCAATTACACAAATTTTGAGAACACATTATTCTTATTCTTTAGAAAATACACCCAAACATGACAAGAGAAGTCATCAATAAAAGTCAACATATATCGGACACCACCCTTAGACACAACACGAGAAGGACCCCAAAGATTTGAATGAATATAATCAACAGTACCTTTCGTTTTATGGATGGTTGTACTGAACTTGACCCTACAATGCTTTCCATAGACACAATGCTCACAGAAATCAAGATTTCCAATTTTTTGGCCACAAAGCAAATCCCGTTTGCTCAAACTAGACATCCCGGCCTCACTCATATGCCCAAGCTGCATATTCCATAATCGAGTAGTGTCTGAATCTTGATATGATGAGGACGAAACTGAAACACTGCCAATAACAGTGCTACCTTGAAGCATATAGAGACCACGCGACAACTTCCCTTTAATAGCAACGAGAGCACCCTTACTAACTTTTAAAACTTCACCTTCAGCTACATACTTGTAACCTTGTGAATCAAGAGTACCCAAAGATATGAAATTCTTTTTCAAATCTGGAATATGGCGAACATATTTCAAAGTCCTAACAATACCATCATGCATCTTAATTCGGACAGTACCAATACCAATAACCTTGTAGGACATATTGTTTCCCATCAAGACAACACCCTCATCAATAAACTGATAAAAAGCAAACCAATCTCTATTAGGGCATATATGGTAAGTACAACCCGAATCAAGAATCCAAACATCTCTAGGAGAACCAATATATACTGATAGAACATTTTCACCATCAAAACCAGAACTATCTGCAACACCGGCAACATCATTAGTACCAGAAGACGTTATGACAAATTTTCCTTTACCTTTGAGTTTCAAACAATTTACTTTCCAGTGCCATTCTTGACGACAATAGTTGCATTTATCCTTTCTTTTTCTAGATTTGGATCTAGACTTGCCTCTATTATTGCTTGTGCCTTTTTCTTGATTTCTACCTCTGACAAATAAACCACTGCTATTATCATTGTTGTTTGTAGACACATTTTTCTTCAACTTTCTGGAATTCAAAGCTGCTTTGACATCTTCCAAAGAAATAGTATCTCGCCCATATAGCATGGTATCAAAAAAATGTTCAAATGAATGAGGTAAAGAACATGATAGAACTAAGGCTTGATCCTCATCATCAATCTTAACACCACCATTTTTCAGATCACGAATAATTTTAGTAAATTCATCAAGCTGATCGTGCAAAGGTGTACCTTTTGACATTCTAAATGTATACAAACGTTGCTTCAAATATAACCGACTTGTCAAAGACTTTGTTATATACAAATTCTCCAATTTAAGCCATAACCCAGCAAGAGAGTCCTCATCACCAGCCTCGCGTAATACCTCATCAGACAAGGATAACTTAATTAAACTGATATCATTTTCCATCAATGCATCTTTTTCTTCATCAGTTAATTTTTTTGGCAATTTATCCTTGCCTTCAAGTGTCTTAACGAGCCATTCTTTAACTAATACGGCCCGCATCTTCATACGCCAAACACTAAAATCATTTCTACCATTGAATTTCTCAATTTCATATTTTGCCGCCATGACAGAAAACCCAGTATTAAATAAACAGAAGTACAACCTAGAAAATATGAAACCAATCAGATAACCAGAAGCTCAAAATAAATCCAAAAGAGCAAACTTGATCAGTTCCAATAAATAGCAGAATAACTCAATGCTCTGATACCAATTTGTTATAAATTAGCACTTGTGGAAGCAAAGATCGGGTCTAATTTTGGTTGTACAAATATATAATAATGGATAAGAGCAAAAAAACAGTAAGAAATTAATGGCACACAATAATTTAAATAGTTCAATTTTTCAATGTAAAAAATCTACTCTATTGACGAAGACACACCAAGAAAAATCCACTAATAATCAAATGGAGATACAAACATCAATTTCTAGAGAGCTTCACAAATTATACCAAAATTCAAATTCAATCCACAAAATATCTACTCTAATTTATTGGTAATATATAACAAAATAAATTAAAAAACTTGTTATTAAATCAAATATTATCACGCAAATTAGCTTCCCTTTCTTCTAATCTGCTTCTTTAATTTGAGAGCTCTCTGTATTCTAGGAGCAGTTTTCCTTTCTTTTTGTTCTTCTCTAGCAGCTTCCTTCTCACGCACATGCAACACTGTTTTTTCTTTTCTTCGGCTGTTGCAGTAACATTCACGTATCAAAGGAAATGATATATATATATATATATATATATTACAAAAGTGGGATATGGTTTAATATGGGTTTGGGCTTAATATTATTTTGGGTTATTATTAACACTTTATTAAGCATAAGAGTCCTACCATCGATAAAATTCAGATTCAACTTGCTACAAAAGCAATCTTTATAGATCTGCTCCAAATAAGGTAATTGTCTCCGGTCAGATATGCTCTTACAAGCAACATTCCAAGGTGATGTAAACTTTACAAAAAAAAATAGGAATCTACATCATTGTGCCAACTCAGCTTAGATGAAATTGGTTGCTGAAGTAATGAGCTGAACTGATCATATAATAATTCTTCATTTAGCCTTAGAGCAAGTACTGCTCTTGCTCTGTTTTATTTAAATAGAGTATTAGAAAAGTACCATTATTTCCAACCCCTAAAAAAAATCTCTAAGTTTTATAGAGCTTGAGAGAAAACTATTAAGCCCTCCTAAAACAGACCATAAATTTAAAGACAAATAATAAACTAAAGACTTCTTGTTTTTAAGATAAAATAAAGACATTTACCATATGAGCAGGTTCTACTATTTTATATCCAGTTCTCTTTAAACATGATCACGAACTCATCTGAATTATAATATTAATTGCTTGGATATAATAAATATATATCAAAAAGTGAAACAAAAATCTAAAACTATGAAGTTATAGCTTACTTGCATAAGATTTGATTCCTTACGACACGAACCATGATCGACAATAATCACGCTGTCTTTATCACCAATTCCATGTGGGCTTTGTGTAACGCCTCTATTCTCTTCCACCAAACACAGTATTCTGCATAAATTTCTCTTCACAGATGGGTCTCTCTGTAATTTTGAGAAGCTGATTGATGTTATTGGACTAAGACAGCTCGTTATGGTCTTACTCACTGAAGTACTTCAATTGCATCGAGATTCGAGAACATAATCACTATTCACAGACAGTTATTTACAGAAGAAAAATAAATAAATAAAAATTGGTTAAACTATGTAACATAGGAGCGAGAATTATGCCAGTTAAAGTTGAAATGAATTTGCGGAGGGATGGATAATGATTCAATCGACGGGTTGGGTTCGAGATTAACTTTCCCCCGCGGTTTGACCGTTTAGGAGCCGAAGAGCAGCTTTATCTAAAATTCCCTTCATGCTTTCGACGTCGTTTGTGAACACCCATGTTTATTGAGCCCACGAGGGGGAACATGGGCTCATCTCTTCACAGACCAAAGGAAGAAAGTCCAATGAGCCGGTTTAGTGGAAAATAAGCCCTGATCGAATACTATGTAAGAATTTAGGATTTAAGTGTTTTTTTATAATTAAGAGTAAAATAAATAAATAAAAAGTTAATAATTAAAATATATATTTTAAATAAGAAAATATTGATTTACTAATAATATATCTTTATTGATTGTTAAATCATAAATTTTAAAACATAAATCATAACTTTTAAAACTTAAACCATAAAACCTATACTATAAATAGATTATATTTAAAGTTATTTTAATATTTTTAATATATATATTAATTTTTTTTAAATTATTGATTTTAATTATTAAACATATTATTTTAATTATTTTTTATGATAACTGTGAATACATATTGTATTAGAATTTTTTTCAAGTTATTTAACGTTAAGACCTAATAAACATCCAAAAGTTTTGATATTTTTAGTGGAATAATATTTCTTATATTATAAGATCTTCAGAGTTATTTATATTAGAAAAACTAACAAATATTTAGTTTACTTGAATACATAGTTTAGTATTGAAATATTGGTATAATATATTTGTCTTTTGTGAATGAAAACACATGTGTAATCTAATGTTTATTCTTGAAAGGATAAACAAGAAAAAACTAGATGTTCAACTATGACTTGAAAAGCTATAACTCTCTAAATTAGACCAACTATTTGAAAATCAGAGCATTGTCCATCTAGATTCTTTACAATAAGTAGTATATGTCCCTTAATAAGCTAACTCCATCTTATTTTCCTGATTCACCATTAAATCTCTCATTTTTTCCTAACGCTCTTCCATAGTATAATCTGATACTAACACTGTTTCAATTTCCAAATCAATATCCTCCAAACCAATTCATCATGTCCTTTAACTATAATCTTACTTCTAACTTCTAACCAAACTAAAAAAACCTTAAATCAACAATACTAAACACTTTCAACCCAAACAATTGTTCCCCGTACCACCACATCCACAATATCAACTTATATTTTAACTACAATTTTCTCATTTTGTCATCCATCGTTCTAACCAAATCAACAATATCCACATGTTCCATCTATTAGCATATCTCAATTCCAACCTCCTATATTGTACCATCTTGAATAGCCATTGCAACCATATATTCATTCGTTAAGTTATTAACCTAGTTTCTAGTTTCTAACTCCCTACTCAATCACCTAATGGGCTTATTTCCTCACAACGGTATTATGGCTCTTTATTCTATGCTTACAAGCCTCTATATAGTAGGTCTAGTTCTTACGAGCCCTAATCCAATAGACTTAGTGCTTACGAGGCCCCATCCAATAAGCTTAGTTTATGATTCCTATTTGGATACAGTCAACCATCTAAGCTTAGTGAATCATATCGTTACAGAGGATCACCCTCTCGAAATGGTAATGCCCCTACAATTAAACCTCATTAGCTCTCTTTTCTTGTTGCAACCCAAGGTAGTGGAAGTGATTATCTATAGGGTTTAACTGTTAAGCCACTACCACGTGCATTGCTAGTACATTTGGGGTTAGTTGGAGTTCACGTTCTAATGATTTTGGAACAAGGTTCTCACTGATGATATGATTTATTGAGTGACTATTATGGGATTTCCTATAGACCATGTAAAGGTTACCATTAGAAAATTGGCAAATAGTGACTAGTCAGTTGATCTTAGTATTATGAGTATTATGCTGGATAATTTAACAAATGATGCAAAGATCTAACCTCCTAGAGGTTGATTTGGTTAATAAGTTGTTTCTTTCTATTTACAACAACATTATAGAATTACACGTACATTTCTCGAGTATAATTGTTAAGGATATATGTGAATTTGTGATTATCATGCATTTTCGTTGTTCTAATGCATTTTTTTTTCTCAAAGCCATAAATAATTATTTTGAGCTTGTCGTTTTATGGGTTATATTTATTATTTTTCTTGTTATTTGTGATACTTTTCTAATAATTATAAATGTATCATTGAGTTCTTTGTATACTCTTTAAAGTTCATTATGATAATTAAACATTATTTTTTATTTCAGACGGTTGAAACTAGCACAAATTTCTTATTCTATATCAAAATCAATGGTATCTGTAATAGAGAAAAAAATGTAAGAATTGTTGGATTATTTCCATTACATGCAATGCAATAAAATTAAAAAGAAAATTATTATTTATTTCAAAATGAACATTTTGTTATGGATAATATTAATCTTTTGGATTATTAAATTGTATTTTAAGATATTAATTGGATGTTAAATGTAGTTATTATTTCTACTTATAATAGTACGAAAACAAAAAAATTTACTAAAATTATTTACATATAGTTATATCATATATTGTTTTTTTTAAAGTATATTATATCTTGATTTAAAAAAAGGAAAAAAAGAAAGATTATAAGTCACACCACACCAAAAATAATTATTTATCATTATTATTCTAATATGTAACACTTAATAATTTATAATTATTATATATTTACGATTACTTAAATGCATAAATAACAATTATATGAAAGATTAAAATAAGCATGAAATAATTACTCCAAAAAAAATTAATTTTTTCAACTTAAAGTAACACAATGCTTTGCTCGTGCTTTATTTTAGTATTTTGCTAAGATAAATATGTAGTAACATTAATTTAAATGCATGAATAATTAAATTATTAAATTATTTAATAATAAAAAAATATATAAAAATATTATATCACACAAATAAAAACCAACACTTATAGATAATTTTAATTCTTTTTTAAAAATGAATAGTGCTATCTATATTTACTTCTTTTTTGGGGTAAGACATCGTCTCTCTCTCTCTCTCCCAAAGGTATTGTTTGCTCCGATTAGCTTGAAACGAGTCAATCTCCAAAACTCTCTCCCATATTGCTGCTGCCCACTCCAACTCTTTCTTTCGAACAACAACGCTCTCAATTAAATATTGACACTCAATTGCATTTTATTACGATCCTGTCCCTCACGTCCCACTACCAATTTTCTTCCCGAAATGTTTTCCACGCCCTCGTCCTCGCCCTTGTCTTTTTTCTATGTTATGCCGCGAAGTTGATTTCAATCATTGCTATATCTGAAGCTGTTGGCTGCATTGTTTCGTTCATTTATTCACCGGACTTGTATGAAAAATAATTTTTCTTCCATTTTCTTGAAATTAAGCAATCATTTTGTTTCTAAACCTAGATTTTATTAAGTTTCTGAAATGTTGTTAAGTGTATTGAATTAGTGAGCGTTTTTATTACTCAATTATGGAGACCTATTGGTTTTAGGAGCTTACATTTGCTACTATATATGCTTGGAGGACTGTATTTAGTTGTTGGTTAGTGTTCTAAACTGGATTTCACTTAAATTTTTTTTTACTGGATTTCACTTGTTTCATATGTTTCGTTCAGGTTGTATTGGTGTTGTTTATTGTGTTCTTTCAAAATTTCATTTTTCTTTGGAAGCGAAGGAGTATTGAAAAGTGGTTCTCTGCTTGTGTTTGCTTTTCCTTTTATGGTATTTGGAGGTCAGAAACCTTATTTTAATGTTGAACAGTAGGAGACTAAGAGAGGAATTCTTAGTTGTGCTTGTAGCTATAATTTTTTGTTTTGGCTCGGTTCCTACAATTAATTAGATTTAGTTTAAACGCAAGAAACTCCTACACGAATTTGGAATTAATGTTTCTATTTGTACCTGCGTTCAATTATGGGGTTAACTTGATACTGCTTTTACCATAGGACTAAATATATTACTTGTTTAAATGTCATGATCCTAGATTTGTTTAAACTTCTCATGCTTCTGATAATGACCATTTAAGTGACTTTTCATATTAGGTTCTATTTCGGGTCTTGAATGTAAGTTACGGTAATCATGAATATGATTGGGTTACTACTGTCACTTCTGTTTATGTGTTGTTTTTGTCATTGATTCTCATATTAAGTAGCTGACTCTTTTATATGTTTAAAATTTAAATTACATTAAATTTCATGTGAAAGGAAATTAGAATAGTTTGAGGTGTTGTTTAGTTATAGTATCATTCTTCTGATTGTTCTTAATTGTACCAGCTTTTCTAGGTTATTTTTCCTGTAACTAGCATTGCTAGTTGCATAGGGGGGAACATGTCACCATCTTGTTATGCAATGTTTATGAGATTGTGACGAAGATCACCTTGAGAGTAACCTTTCATGTGGCACTTTTCCAACATCCTTTTCGGTGCAATGTCTAGAATATATATGTGGAAAATTTAGAGTCAAATGAAAATTTAGATGTTGATGGATACTTTGCTCACAGTTCAAGTGCTCCCTTCGTGGCTGCTGTGTCATTTGAATTTTACTTCGATATACATTTCTATGGCCATGGTTTTTTCTTGTCACCTTTTAAGCCTGCAATGATTCTTCTCATTGGTTTTAGGTTCCATCTTGGTGTTGCAGGAAATGAGCAGTTTGTTTTCTAAGAGTTCGGGAACTTTTTGATGCCATAAGACAATATTTCACTGTTTTTACTGGATCCCATGGAGGTAGAGCTTTCATCATTGAAACCTAGGAGTCTTTCTTTGTCTGATTGCAATAGTGATCCGGAGGAAAAGGAAGTCAGTGATGATGATGATCGTAACCACAAGCATCGTAGGCAGGGGACTCGTTCTCAGTCTCCGGAGACAGATAGTATTGATCCAATTTTAACAAGACCATACAGAAAGCGTCACAAACCTTTCCTAAATGGGCATTCTTTAAGGGATAGTGAATCTCAAGAGAGTGCAAGCTGGAAAAATTACAACCCAACGAATGTCGAGAACTTCTCCAAAAAAATTGTCAGAAGGTGCCTTGGCTCAGCATCACTGCCCAGAGCATCTTTAGATGTAAATCAAAGAAACCGGGTAAACCAATCATTTTTGGGTAACCCTGGTTCTGGTAGGGAAAGAAGATCATGGAACCAATGGGATTCCAGATTCACAGATATTGCTTCCCAAACTTTACCCCAAGGCTCTTTTTCTTCTAGTGTGATTGCTGGAAGAGGGTTGCCAAATGTCTCAAATGCACAGACTGCATCCTGGAATGCATTTCGATTAATCCCTGGGATGCCAAATGGTGGCCTAGATGCATTTCATTCCATTGGTTTGCATGGAACCATCAGACCACCAATCCATTTATTAAATATGGGCATCACTCCCCTACGCTGCAGAGACTTTGAGGAGCGTGGATTTTGTTTAAGAGGGGACATCTGTCCCATGGAGCATGGTGTCAACCGAATTGTCATCGATGATGTTCAGGTATATACAGTGCACACAGTTTTTTCCTCAATGATTTACTGATATAGCATGATGTTTGTAATTTTGAAGTGAAATTTTGAAGTGAAGTTTTATGAAAATGTATTCTTGTCTGAGCCAGGTTGAGCATGTAGTTTAATAGCATAAACTTGAATAGCCTCCTTCATCTGATTTTCCTCGTTAGTCATGTCATAATAAATCAAACAATTTATGAATACTGATATTTTATGATGTTTTTATTTTGGAAATGTAATCATATGAAATGCATTCTTGTAAGAGCCAGTTTGAGCATGTAGTTTAATAGCATAAACATGAATAGTTCTCCTTCATCTGCTTTTCCTTGTTAGTCATGTCATAATAAATGTTAATTATGTTTTCTGAACTTCAGTATGTCCTCTCCAACATTTGCTACTTTCTAGATTGGCAGTAGCACATGTCGCAAGTATAGTGGTGGGAGAGAGAATGGCTTTTGAGGTTTTTGCTCAAGGAATCAAATCAATTACTTTGATTTCTCACGTCTAATTGTTATAATTCATTTCATAGTCATCCATGTGACATTGGATTTGCAACCTCTTTCTCAGTTATAAACCCTTTAGATTTATTAAACATCAGATATTTTATTGGTATCTCCTTTTTGTAACTTTAAGCTTAGATTTTGGTTTTGGATGCTGTTTTCAGCTAGATCCGTTTTACTCCAATCTTCATTTTGCTGTGAATTTTTACTTGGTGCACCCATGAGAAATTCTAATTTCCACTGCTTCTGGCCACAGTGCTTATAGTTAGCGAGTATTTGTTTAGTTTAAGTTTCGTGGTGGTGTAGCTGCTTCACTTGCTTCTCAAATCTAACCAACCATGTTGCGATTTAAATGGTGGTTTACTTTAATGTCAAATGGTTCTGTGGATGGTATACTTTGCAATTGCAGTATATACTTGAACAATCTGACCCAATGAAATGATAGCACTCTTCTGATTCTTCTGGAAGCATCTATTACAAATTTAATCATGATGCTAAGGTTTTTTCCTCAATGAATGGTCGCACAAGTATTGTTTTAAGCTTTCATTTTTCCGAATATTTATTTAAACTGTTAATGAGTTTTTGTTTTCTCTTGTTTAACAGAGTCTTTCACAGTTTAACCTTCCCTTTTCAGTACCAAGTGTACATCTACTGGGAACAAGCAGTGGACCTGGATCTATAGCATCAGTAACTGCATCTTCAACTACAGACCTGAATATTAATGGATCACATATCAAATCAAGTAAGCATGGGACTGGTGATGATCGTTTGGGTTTGAATGGCGCATATCTGGATTGTGCTGGTGGAGGTGATTTGTATGACCCTGACCAACCTCTGTGGAATAACACTTGTCCAGAAACATCAAATGCCATTCTGTCATTGGATTCACCAAAGATTGATGAAACTGAAGTTTTGTTAAATGGTGATCCATCAGGTAATGAATTCTCAGTTAGAAGTACTGGAAATGCTGTTGGTTCACAGAGCATTTGGGGTAGAATTGGCAGTTTAAAGAGAAGATCTGATGTAAAAGACAAAGTTGACTATACAGTAAACAATAGAGAGTATCCAGAGAATAGAACTATAGAAGAAAAGGAAACATTGGCCAGTACTCATGCATCTCAGCAAGAAAAACAGATACTTGGTGAGGATACTGGCTCAAAACCTATGGACTCATCTTCTAGGACACAATTTGATACCATGCGTAACATTCGTAAACCATCACAAAAAGCAACACGAACTTTATTTGTCAATGGAATTCCACAGAAACGTAATAGAAGGGAAGCTCTTCTTACCCATTTTCAAAAATTTGGAGAGGTTGTTGACATTTACATTCCAATAAATAGTGAACGAGCTTTTATCCAGTTTTCAAAGAGGGAAGATGCTGAGACTGCATTGAAGTCACCTGATGCTGTGATGGGTAATCGTTTTATCAAACTATGGTGGGCTAATCGTGATAACATTCCTGATGAGAACACTAGGAATAATAGCAATTTATCTGTAACGCCCTATGGTGGGACTGCTGTTTCTGTGCCTCTCCACTCGTCTGTTGCTAGTAGTAACAAAGATAATGCTTCCCTACCTGTTTCTGATAATGCTAAGCACGTCATCTCAAATGGTCCAAAGGTTCTGCCTGTGCCAAAGAAGCTAGATAGTTTAGAGCAGTTGAAAGAAGAACTCCGTAAGAAGCAGGAATTGCTGGAACATAAGCGGAATGACTTCCGACGCAAGTTAAACAAACTTGAGAAGCATGTAAGATCAAGTGTCCTTGAATTAAAACCTTTTATATATGGTTGTGTGTCCTAAACTTTTGGTTTGCTTTAAAGGTTGTTTTTCTTGATGTTATTTCAGGTGAGCATATCATAGTTTCATTGCTAAGGTAGTCTTTGAATGGTTTACACAAGCTCTTTCTTCTATTTGGTTTCAGTATAAAGGCTAGAAATGGAAATATAAAATATGAAGTTGGAATGAGCACTCACTGCTTAAGATAGTTCTTTATTCGTTTATCTGAATTTTTACATTTCAGAAAAGGAAGGTAGTGGACAGGCTTATCTCAAGTTATTAAAATTGTCCAGGCTACAGGTCAGAAGGCTGAGTCAAATACAGAGCAAGCTGCCAAGAGACCCAAAGTGGGAATGGGTGCCGCTGCTGAAGGTTCTATTCAAAGGTCTTCTGATGCTGTTTCTGGTGTGGAAGTACCCCATGCTGAGATGATAGATAAGAACAAAGCCAGAGAAGGTGTTATCTCAGATAGTCCGAAAACCAAAAGAACGACAACTATGCAGGAAGCCCCATTATCAAAACAGCAGTCATTTAATCCCTTTTCACCTGTAGGGGCTCCTTTTCCCATAAATAGATATAAATTAGACAACCGCTCAACTATATTCAGAGTTCTTCCACCGCTACCAGCTGGATTGGCTAATGTAAGTTTCTCCACTCCACCAAAATTCCTGCTATATGTAAAAGGTAGAACTGTGTTTGTTTCAGGATATTTTCTGGAATTGGTAATGGGTTTTCCTTCTTCTCTCTCTCTTTTGGGTAGTGCTATATGAATGCTTGCATACTTTAATTGATAGGATTATGGACGTTTGAATCTTGATTTGTAAAAGCCATGATTATGCCTCATGATGTACTAATTATTTGCATCGCTTCATGTCAACAAAAAAGAAGATATAGTGGGCCACTCAGAGGTTTAGCTTTTATTAAGTTGTGTTAATGATATTTTCCAGATCTCCAAACTTTGTAGTTGGTAAAACCTCAAATCTCAGGACTTTTGGGACTCATTAAGATCTAACAAGTGAGCAGAAGAATTGCATCTGATATATGCACACTTGGTGCATAAACTTATGAAATTTATTTTAATCACTTTCTCAAATCTAGTAATCCATATGGCGTTGTGTGTTTCAATTTTCACCCGCCTTCATTATCTAGCTTGTTTAAGATTACAATGAAAACATGTAGTTAAAAGATTTCAAGATTATGTTTATTATCATGCCATTTGTTTACATCAAAGGAATCATTAAATGATGTCTTTATGCTTTTCAGGTTGCTGTTCTGAAGGAACATTTCTTAAAGTACGGTGATCTTTCCAATGTGGAATTAGATGTGGAAGTCCATGAAGATAGTATTGAGGCAGAGCCAACAAAAGATTGCTCCGCTTGCATTACTTTCACAACACGTCGGTCAGCTGAGAGGGCTTTTGTGAGTGGCAAATGCTGGCAAGGCCATAATTTGAAATTTACGTGGTTAACATCCAGTAATTCTGTCAATGGTCATAGTGGCAAGCAAAATTCTTTGTCCACTTCTCAGGGGTCATTAGTTACTGATGTTCAGGCTGGAGAACAGCCAACCTGTGACGTATGCAAGGAGGATGCTTCATCAGGAAACAAAGAACACGAAAATGAAGAAGTAAAAAAATGGCATTGAGCACATGGAGTTTTTGAAGACGCTCACATTCTACTCCAAGCCTAACAACTGGAAAAAGTGAGTCACATGATGATGATGCTTCTTGATGTCAGACTAATTGTCAGACATGTACAGTCAGGTAAAATTTTATAACTCTAATTTTGAGGATTTGTGCTTACCATATTACTGGATTTTGATTTTCAAATGTTTATTGTATGCATGAGAGGTAAAATTGGAAGTTTCCTGATTTTTTACTGCCACAGGAGGATATTGGTAGGTATAGACGTATAGTGAGCTGTTAGTTATATTATGTTTTCGATCTGTTTATTTCAAGTTTATGACCCTACAATTAAAAGTTTAAAATTATGTGGAATTCAATTCAATAATATCATGAAAATATGTTGGATTCATCATCCCATTCAATGTTTCGTTGACACAAATGTGTGCTTTTTCCAGGTGATTTTCATTTGGTATCTGTTAATCAACTTTCTATTAAGCATTTCACTTTGATGATAGCCCACCGTAGTCTATGTGGTTCTGTATTTAAAATAGTAATAATAATAATAATAAGCACCCATATTTTGGGTGTGGGTCTCGTGGGATATGTAGGTTCGCACTCAACCAAATTAATGCATGCCACATGAACATAGAAGTTTTAAAATATTTTAATTTATGAAGGTAATTATGACATATGGCATAATGGGTGACATTAAGTTCACTGAATTTATTTTTGGTGTAGTTAGTCTTTAAATTTTTAAGTAGTACACTTGAAGTCTTTAAACTTTATTAAGATGAGACATTTTAGTTCTTAAATTTGAACTAAAGTGTCCCGTCTTATCTTAGTAAAGCTTGGTTTAGGTTTTTTTTTATACATGATGTTTTAACGTTTAAATTAGGGATACTATCAGTTGACAATTTGGAAATATTATGTGTTTCAAATATAAACTTTTTCCTTATGTTTTGTTCAATTGTTTTTGAACGGGGTTATTTTAAAATTGAAAAGTGGCCAATGTAATAAAATAATAGTTTTTGTAATAAAATGATATTTTTAGGATTCATAATTTAAATCTTTAGTTTTTAGAATTTTAGGATTTTGATTTTAAGGTTTAGGTTTTATTATTTAAAGAATAAAAATATTAGTTCTTATTTTATATATAAAAAAGATTATTATTTTTTTGTTTTGTTTTGTTTTTGGATGACCTCTTTCTCAATTTTAAATGGTACCAATTCAAAATGAATTAGACTTTTCCTTGAGGTACGGTAAATATATAGTGTTAAATGTGGGAATTTTTTTGAAAATGGCCCTACGGCGGCAAAAATAACCCACAAATAGATTTTTGATTAAAAAGGGAAGAAATTAAAAAAAAACATTTGAAACATATAATAACAAAAATAACATTTTAATAATATTGAATGATACTTAATTGGATATTATTTAATATTAAATGATATTTAATTAGATATTGTTTAATATAATATGATGTATTATATTTTTTAATAGAAAATATATGAGATGAATATAAGGTGTTATTTTTATTATTTTTTAAAAATACATTTTCGAGGGTCTTGACATGCTATGTTATTTCCTTGAATTTGGATCAATTTAAAAAAAATGATTTTTATTTATACTCTGTTATATAAATGATTTAATTATTTTACATAATTTTACTATTTTTAACTCCCCGTTAAACAAATATATATTTTATTTTTATATAATGTTATAAGAAAAATGAATATGTTTTTTTTCTTCTTAAAAGAGTTAAAGATAAAATTTCTTATGTTATATAAATAAATCGTTTATTTATTTATTTACTCATTTTTTTTTACTTTCTTAGATCTTAGGCCATATTTATTAAGAAGTAAAGGAATAATGAGAATGTAAGGGATTATTATTTCTTTATTCATTTATTCGATCAAAATAAAATTGAGTTATATATTTTATAATCAAAAAAGTTAATTTGAGTTTTGAAAATGTTAAATCAACTTGTGTTAGATCGGTTAAGATTTTAATGTTTGTAAACAAATATTTAATCGAATCGATTTATATATGATATTATTAATACATATTTATTTATTAATTTTTATATATTTATAGTATACATAATTATAATTTAATTTTAAGTGTTGAAAATATGAAACAATTTATATTATTATTCTTTATCATTCGTTTTTATAAATATTTACTATAATTAAAAAAAATTAAATCATTTTTTGTTATCGAATTTTAAAGAATTACTTATTTTTAAGAGTTATTATCTACATATTTTAGTTAAAATGTTAATATGTAATTTTTTTTAATTAAGTTATTAATTAAACATTAAATTTTATTTATTAATTTAATATTAATATATGATCAAATTAATTTAAATTTATTTCAAAAATAAGTAGATATAAACCTATCAAATAAATACAAATAAGTTGATATAAAGTTTTCTAACTAACCTTTTATAAATCCACGTCGGATATTAATTTAACAAATCAATGTATATTAATTTGTTTAGCTTTTTAGGAAAAAACTAACCAAAATCAAATTCGATTCATGTTTATTTCCGTTACGAAATAATACAAACCCTTAATTCAATCAAGTTAGTAACCGGCTCTGGCAACACCCTTTTTTTCCACTTGAAGGGACCTTGCAAGCAAATGCCCTTACCCTCTCCTCTCATTGTATAGAACTGGGCGAAACAAATTACCTTTGTCCACATCATCTACAACTATAGTTGAGTTTTTGAATTTCTATCATAACTAATTTCGTTGTAAACAAAGCGAGAAAACAAACAGTACAATAAAATGTCCATTACTAATATTTCAATTGTATTGTTGTGCAATGTTATGTGCTATAAAGTGGAAACTATTTCAATGTTATATGCTATAATTATTTCAGAAAAGAGAGAAAATATTTATTTTCTTTGTTGCATAAAATATGATTTTTTTTATCTATATGTTTACTAATCACTGATAGCATATAAAGTGATATTACAAAAAATATGATAGATGAATTGATTCCGTTAAAAACTTATGAACACTGCCTGAGAATGGAAAGTGAAACTCCACCAGCAAAATTCAGTACACTCGGGAGGGTTTATTTCATAACCAATCAAAAGTTCACTGCACCCATGAACAGGGAATTATATCTGTTAAACTTTGTTGAAAACGAATTCTTTCACAAACAAGTTATTGAGACATGGGTTAACATTACGGTTATACATCCAACACTCCCCTCAAGGGTGAAATTTAAACACTATACAGACCAACATTTGAAATTCAATAAATTGGGAATACAGTGTTCTTGAACATAGGCGTCAAAATCTTCACAGTTGCTGCTTTTTTTCACTTAATTTTGATATTAGTAGCCATAACTAAAAGGTAACAGATCACGAAGTTGGTTGTTATCAAGCAATTCACACTTCACAGCACCATGGCTTTCTCTTCAATATAAGCTTTTTGCCTATCCAAAACAAGTGTAATGGGCGTCAAGGGTCCTATAATTTACACGACTAGAGCATACAAGTCCGGTAGCTTTTTAGTGGGCTACTTAAGTCATATTGCTTTCATAAAACAAAATTAACATTAAAGTCCTATTTTGAAAATTAACTAAGAAAAAGTGATCAAATTTTTGAAAGTATTTCTAATAATTTAACTTATATGTCTAATTTCATATAACTTGATAACAACCTTAATAACTTCAATAAAATTGTTATTCTAGAAATACTCTCATAATTTTGTTGACATGACCAACAAATGACATAATCTAACCTAAAACTTAATGGTCAAAATAAGACCTAAGTGCTAATTTTATGGAGGTAACAAGAACTACGTGGTATACTAAAATCTTATGAGACTTATGTACTCGAGTCTTGTAAGCTACAGGACCTCTTGCACCCATCTACCCCAAAAAAAATACCAACATAAAACACCAATGTCATCTTTTCCAAAAATTTAAGTATACCTCCTATCATATGCCTAGTTCAGAGCAATTTCTCTGTCTCCATTTTAGACAAGACTTGTTCATTCTCAGTTTTAGTAGTTTTCCATAAACCATGGATCACATACTTACATGTCAAGCTATTAGGTGTAAAACCTAATTTAAGCATTTTATCCTGAAACCCCAACAACTTAGGTACATTACCATCTTTGCTGTAAACTTTGACTATTCCATTGCAACTCTTAGTATCAAAAACTTGAAATTCTCTTGCAAAGAAGGCCAAGACTGATTCTGCTTTAACAATTTTGTTTTCTATGCAGTACCCATTTACTAATGCACGGCATATTGCTTCATCTGGTATCAATCCAGATTTCTCCATTTCTGTGATTAAAGATTCACCTTCTTCACTTCTATTCATTAGACATAAGCAGCCTACAAGAGATCTATATATGACAAGATTGGCTTTTATGTTCTTACTTAACATATCATCTTTCAAAAGCAATGCCTCTTTCACATAATCGAGTTTGCAGAGAGACTCTATAACTTCACTATAGGTATCAATATTAGGCACATATTGATCCTGATAAACTCTTTCCAAGAAACTTTTAGCTGCAAATGGTCGATTTACTCGACACAGTTCCACAATTAGATAGTCATACGTATCATAAGGAAGAGACACTCCAAATCTCTGAAGTTCGGTGACCAAATTCAAAGCTGAAAGCAACTTACCTTCTTTACCATACCCTTCAACAAGTATTCTACAAGTGAATCTGTCCGGTAAAATCCCATTAGCAATCATCTCATACAGTAATGACCTGCATTCTTTAATCTTTTCCTCATTACAATACCCACTAATAAGAGTATTGTAAGAAACAATATCTGGATACAACCCTCTATGTATCATACGATGGAAAAGCTGATGTGCCTCTCTTACTCTACCTTGTTTACAAAGCCCATTCATTAAAGCAGTATACGAAATCAAATCTGGAATCATTCTTCTCCTATACATGATCTTATACAAGTAAAATGCATCTGCTAGCCTTCCCTTTCTACAATAGCTAGTGATTAGAGTATTATATGTGACCACATCAGGATCAAATCCTTCTTCTTCCATTTTCTCCAAAAATGCATTCACTTTATCCACATCTCCATTCTTACAAAAAACATGGGTCAAAATATTAAATGTACAAGCATTTGGATGTATCCCAATTCTCCCCATTTCTACATAGACATACCAACACTGATCAATATAATTTAACCTCACCAACCCATTTAAAAGATGATTACAAGAAACAACACTAGGGACAAAACCCATCTCTACCATCTTCCTAAAAGAACTAAAACCTTCACGAATCATACCTGTTTTCACATAAGCCTTTATGAGCATGTCAAAGATTACTGGATCCCAATTGCAATCCTCACTGTACAAAACCAATTTTTGAAAAATGTCATCTTTTGATGAAAAATATTTGACAGAATCTATCAATTCAGATAACAACTGCATAGCTGGTGAAAATTTCCGAGACCAAGCTAAAGTATGAAGAGTAATACAATAGTTTTGGGTAGTGGGTTTCAATCCCAAATCATTCTTGACCCAATTGAAGAAAGTTAGAGCTGAAAAGTAATCAGATTGACATCTCAATAAAACCCTTGAAATTTCATTGGTACCCAGATGAGGAAGAAGCTCTTTTATGTCACTTTGGAGAAGAGCAAGGTCGGGTTTTTCTTGTTTGAGACTAGAGCAGATGAGATTAACCAAGTTATTGGGGTTTTGGGTTGGCGGAAGAAGATTATAAAGTGGGTTCGAAACTGACTTGGAACGAGAGTCGGGGATAGTTTGCATAGAAGAAGGAGATGACGATGAAGAAGAAGAAGAAATGGAAGAGGAAGAGAAGCCAAGTTTCAAAATTAAGTGAAGGTTGAATGATGAATATGAAGGTAGTCCTGAAAAATCTGCATAGCTTCTGGGTAAAATCCAGATTGGATTAATGGAAAATATTGAAGTTCTATTCATCAATGGCTCAAAGGATCAATAACACACACAGTGGGATTGGGAGAATGAGCGGCTGCCTCTCGGGTTATTTGCATTTGTATAATGATTAAACGGACAAATATTAAAGAGAGAGAGAGAGGGAAAATAAAATAAAATAAAAGGGGAAATATTAGAAAGAAAGGAAAAAAAATGAAATATTAAAAGGGCAAACATGTCATTTTGTTTTTAAATAAATCTTATTACTATATAATTGTCTATGGTCATTTTTTATTTCGGACATTTTTAACCTTTATAATTTTTATTTAAAATAGTTTTATCAAAATTTTCAATAATAAATTCATTATTATATAATATAATGGTTTTTCTACAGGAATTTAATGTATGAAACCATTATTATTATTTTAATATTTTAAAAAAATTAATATTTATACATTCAAACAAAAAATATAAGAAAAATTAAATTATTATAAGAGTCGATGAAAATCATATGTATTATACGTTTCAAGTTTTATTCTTTAGCTTTTTGAATTTTCTAAATATGTATGATTTTTTATTGATAAGATGATAAATCTTCAATAAAATTTGATCATTTATATCCTCATCAATTTATGTTTTGAATTATCTAAATACTTAAACTATATGAATCAATAAAAATCATATCTAGTACGGTTCAAATTTTATTCTTTAGTTCTTTAAATTCTTCAAATATGTGTGATTTTTAATTAAAAAAATAATAAATTTTAATTTAACTTATCATTCATGTATTTAGATATTCATGTTTTGAATTATATAAATATTTAAACAAAAAATCTAAATCTATACACAAAATAAATTAAAACATAATAAAACATGCCTAAAATCACCACTATAGACATCTCATGATAAAAACTCTAAAAAACTATTTTAATATTTAATAATAATAATAAATAATGATCTAAAAATGTAAAAGTTAGTAACAATTTATTTTATTTTATCTTACCAATTTCATAAAAGGTAACCTATGATAAAAATAATTATTAAATAATTAAAAATTTATTAAGTAACTATTCTTATTATCTTATTATTTTATTACTATATATATTTATCTATGTGTTATTTTATATTTTAGATAATTTATCTATAATAAATTTTATTTGAGATAATTTTATCCAATAATATTGATTATTATTTTGAATTTGTTTGATTTCAGTTTAAGAATTTATTTTTATTAGATTTTATATTTAATTATAATGAATAATAACTTTAAAATAGTAAAAGTTATGTTGACTATAGCAAATTATTTTAGTTATTTATTTTTCTAAGATTTATTTATTAAAATTATGCTAAAGTAATTAAAAAATTATCATTAGATGAAAGTAATTATTAATAAATAATTAAAATTTTAAAATACTAAAAACTAAGTTATTAGATATAACAAAATTTTAAGATGGTGAATATATTTTTACCTCAAAATAAAAATATTAGCTTTGAGTTTAGTAAGGCTTTGAGCTGTCATCCACATTTTAGATTCTTTTGTAAAGATGCATTTAGTTTTGAAGACATATTAATGTGTTTAAAATTCTAGCATTTTTTATATTTATGAAATTATTTTAATCCATATTTTAAGAAATTATAGAATTTGAATGAATTTATCTTTAAGAGAGTATTATACTCTTAAAAAATGTATTTTTAAAATTTTAATTTTAAATATATGGCAACATAAATATAGATTACCTTGTATCAAATTACTTAATATAATGTTATTTTTTATAAATATATATTTATAATTAAAAAAAAATCAAAAGACTTACAACACATGCATTCTACTGTAGGAACTATTAACTGGTTTCTAACTTTCAACTCTCTACATAAAATTACAATTATTACGTTAAATTTCTACCTCCTTTCTAAGTATATTTTTTCTTCTAAATCCTAGAAATTATCTTTTATTTGTGATTCACCTTTTAGATTTTGCTTACATCTAGAATTAGTTCTCTTTTGGAGTAATTTTTTTTTTTTTTTATAATTTTTTCATTTAGATGATCTGACATTTATTAGTATAAATTTTGTTTAGTTCGATTTTTTATCATGCTTTAATTATTTAGTCATAACATCTTTTTATTTAAATCTAATTTTATACGTAAATATACTACTTTATTTATTGAAGATGATGATATTTTAAATGTCAAATTTACAAAATTAATAAGATTTGTTGAAGATATTAATATACATTGTTATCTATTGTTGAAAATAATATATAAAAATATTATCTCAATAACAATTAAAGAAATATAAGAAAAAATAAAAATAAAATTATTTAGATTCTATTATCATTTTTTTTAATCAAAGGCCTAAACTATTACACAAAATAAAAAATTGACTAAATTACTCTTCTTACTCACCCTTTTAAAAACACTTTTCAACTTTCAATAACTTTAAAGTTAGAATAGACTTAAAAATTAATAAATCGAATTGTATTAAAAAATTAAATTATTTCTAAGAATCTAATTGGTTTACTAAATGATTTCAGTTTAATTAGTATTGTAAAAAAATTAATTAATTTAAGTCAAATAGAACTGTTTACACTCTTATATTTATAATTTATATTTTATAAATGTAATAATATAATAATTTAATTGGTAAATCTATTACTATTTAATTTATTATTCTCAAATTTAACATTTAGGGATATCATTTTTTTATTGTTTTATGTAAAGAATAACTTATCGTCCTCGGTGTCACCATGCTTCAAATTAAAGTACAAAAAAAAAAGATTATTAATATTTCAAAAACCAACAAACTAATGATATTTGTGAAAATATAAAATAATTTAAATATATTTTAATGTTCGAAACAAATGTGACCAAATAGTATATTCCATTTTAATTTAATACATACGAATAAATCATTCTAATTTATTTGAATTTTATAAAATTCAAGCTAAACCATATCCACTTCTACTTTAAAGTGGGATTAGAACTGAATGGACATGTTTAGCCTAGTACATGTTGAAAAATTGTAATAATTACGAGGTTTGAATTTTAAATTCCAGTAAATAAGTGAGTATCACAATTATTTAAAAAACAACAAAGTGATATAAGAATTGAGAAATAAATAAATATCAAATTTCCGCGTTTTTATTATGTAATTTTTATCACAATCATTTCTATTTTGTTATTTTAATTAATAAATATCTAATTGTGTTATCTAAAAAAACTAACCACACCACACTTTATTTTTATATGCAAGGTTAAAATTGTCAAATTTATATTTTAACAAAGCGAAGAATTGGAATAAATTTATAACTGTTCCAATAAAACATAATTTGTCCAAGTTTTATTTATAGAAATTTAATTTTAATATAAGTTAAGCTACAAATTCTACGCTAATAAATTTCCTGATTTAATTATTAAGCATCATACCCACTGCCTTGACAGTTGAGACATAGCAATTTTCAACTTTTGATGTCATTAATATTCTCTCATTCCATTCACAACTATGGTCTAACTAATTTTATATTATCAGTGGCCCTCTATTACCTCTATTAGTAAATTAAGATATTTGGTACTTAGTATTAACAATAGGATTGGGCTTATGCTGCGAAACGATTGGGGCATCACATTAGTGCATGAACAAAATGCATGAATTTCATGTCATGAATGATTAGAATTTCATGGCATATACCAAAGTTCCTTATAGACTAATCCAATTAGTGCATGAGTTTCATGTCATAACCAGCTAGATTTTAGTAGTTACAAAATAGAGGGCATCTAAGCTTACATCTTTCGTAATACCATTACAAAAGTTTCCTACTTTTAAACAGAGCATTTTGAGCCAGATATAACAGCAAATTCATGTCTGCATGTTAAATTCTATACGCCTGCATAATGAAAGAAAATGTATAAGAACAAATATACATGTGTATATAGATATTTATGTATTTATGCTAGTTCATGTCTGTGTTGTGTTATCATGCCATGCCATGCCAAAAATTGTTTGTCATGTATAACAGTCAAAACTTACTTTCAACTTGCTCTTCGCTTGAGCCAAGTTGGTGGAGGCCAAAAAATCTTGGAATAGCAAGTAACAGTTGGAAGGGCTTGTGAAGTCTCATCCTCAAAATCGAAAAGCCCAACAGCTTTGCCCTGATAATCATTACCATCATCATCTTCAAACACGTCATATACAAAATAAATAGAATTCCCTTTGCATCCAGCAAAATCACGAGCTGAAACAGAGAAACTGCAGTCATCACCTAAGAACAAAGCTCTTTCCTTTAAATCACCACCCAAATCCCATTTAGACTTCTCTTCATTGAGCGTATAAACAACAAAACGAATAGAATACACATGGTCACACTCAACAATTTCATTTTCCAGAAACATAACAACCATTAGCAACTTCCCAAGTGATTCCACTAAGCGTTGACCACCGTGCTGATTACCATCAAAACTGCGCATTGGAGATGTAACTTTGCTAACCTTCAAGAAAGAAGAATCGATAGCTATGGTCATCCCCTCGTAATCCACAGCATAAAACCTCCCATTGTGATAAGCAATGTCATTGAAATGAAACTCTTTGTGGAAAATGTCAATTTTACTCCACCTATTATAACCCATTTTCCATAGTCCCAATGTTCCATGAACACCAATGGCCACTATTGCAAAATCACCCTCATTCTTTGGGGAAACAGAAATTTGCTTCACATGAGTAGTTTTCTGCTCATTAAATGTAGTAGTACGGCTATTGCTAGCACTTACAAATTCAAGATTGTAAGCTTTGCTCACCTCCACAACCCTATAGTCAAACAAGTTGAACATTTCACCATGCAAACCCACAAGAGGAAATCTAGAAAGAGGGTGACGTAGACATAATTTTCCAAACTCAACATCCTCAACCCTAATTAACCAGCTCTTAGTGGTGTTCCAAGCATTTGTAATTTTGGTTAATGGTTCTATAAAATAGATAGTACTTTCTTTTAGGTCAAAGTGGCCACAATTTATGGAATGATCAGCAAAATTGTTGAATGCAATAGGAAATGGAAGCTTGAGAGGCATTCCAGGAATATGGGTCTTAAGTGGAAATGGGACTACAGATCGCCATGAGGCGCAGACAGCACGTAAACGAAGGACATCAATGCGCGTATTAAGTCGATTAGAGATCTCTTCTAACACATCTTTTTGAAGGGTACACCAATTGGTTGTGCCCTTGTCCATCTCTATTATCAAAAGAAAAGCAATGAGATACACTATTGTTAAATACAAAATTAAATTGCCTGAAATCATCCAAGTAGTCATGTAAGTAATATGTCCGGTTACAGAAAATAATATCAAATTCTCATCAAAAGTTAATATGTTCTCCTACTACTTTAGTTAACTCCATAGAAAACTTACTCCCGGAAATAAATACTCACTCCATGAATGAATAAGTTTTAATATATTGTGATAAAAAATGTCATAGAAGATGAAAACAATTGAACTCAAAAGGTGAGCGGATAAAAGTAAGCAATTTATGGAGGTGCTAGTCATGTTATGGAAACAATTTATTTATCAGAGAGCATAAACATTGAACGGTTGCAAAATATCACCCAAATTCAAATCAAATAAATTTCATGTCATTAGTCTAATAGTATATATTCAGGTAGAACTTAAGATGAAAGTTTATTCACACATCTTGAAACACTCATGGATAAATGTAAATACTAGGAATGCATGACAAAAACGACTTAATACAGCATTATGATAAACTGAAAAATTAAACATACTCTTAACAAGCCAAGTTGGGGGAGGCCAAAATATCTTAGCATAGCATGGATCACTTCTCAGAGTCTGTGCTTTATCTTCCAGGATGTCAAACAAGCCGATATGGGAGTCCGGATAATGAACCCCATGATCACCAGAACATAAATCTGTAAAATAAATTGAACTACTCTTGCAACCAGCAAATTCTCGAGCTGAAACAGAGAAAGAACATTGTTCTCCAACAAAGAAAGCTTGGCTTTGATAGCAATTAACGGAACAAAGGCTGGTCCATTGACACTGGCCTTCATCTAGCTTATAAATTTTAAAGACACAGGAGAAATTGTCATCAAATATATCCTTCTTTTCTAAAAACTTCTCAATCAAAAACAAATCATTCAGTGATTTCACCAAGTGTCTACTTATACCAAGTAATTTCAATGGGTCAGCAACAATAGTAACCCTCATTGAAGAAGGGTCAACAGATATAGCCATTGCCGTAAGACAAACAGCATAAAACTTTCCATTGTGATAAGCAATATCTTCATATGGAAATATTTCATGATAACAATCTACCATATTCCATTCCTTATCACTCATCTTCCATAATCCCAATCCTCCAACACGACTACCAGTATCACTATGTATGGTCATAACCGCAAAATCACCGTCGCCCTCAGAAACAACAACCTTATTCAACTTAAAATCAACAATAGTCTT
This sequence comes from Hippophae tibetana, assembly GCA_037013495.1. Taxonomy (NCBI): domain Eukaryota; kingdom Viridiplantae; phylum Streptophyta; class Magnoliopsida; order Rosales; family Elaeagnaceae; genus Hippophae; species Hippophae tibetana. The sequence continues at coordinate 4,703,270 of CM072812.1, forward strand.
GTTTTTACCAGTACTGGATACAAATTCAAGAGTATAACATTTCGTTATCTCCGAAACTCTGTAGTCGAGTAAGTTAAGGACTCTAGGTAGACTCTTTGACGATTTTTCAAGCGGAACAGCAGAGAGTGGATGACGAAGGAGCACTTTTTCAGAATCAAGATCCTCCTCAACGTGAACGAACCAACTCTTACTAGTGTCTCTAGGGTTTAAAATCACATTCAAGGGTTCAATGCAGTAGATAGTGCTTTCCTTGAGCGTAAAGTAACCACGATGATTTCGATTGAGGATAGGATAAGGGCATATAGGAAATGGAAGTTGAAGATGCATACCGGAGATGGCGGTTTTAGCTGGAAGATGAATCGATAATCTCCAAGAGAAGCAAACGGCACGTAAATGGAGGACATCGATGCGAGAATGTAGTTTCTTGACAATCTTGTCGAGTATATCTCTACGAAGGCCAGACCATTGTGCGATGTTCTGATCAGCCATTACTGAGTTTTATGTTTCAGTCAAGAAGGTTGAATAACCCAAGAGAAAAACACGAAGAAGAGGAGGAGAAAAGCAGTCTATTCAGAGTCCTTCTTGGTCTGAAAATCTTGAATGGTTTTGTGGATGGAGGACCGTACAAACTTCAGTTTTCACGTAACAGAAGAAAGTATGAGATTACTACTCAGTTTTCACGTACCAGAAGAATATGAGAAATTTGTGTACGTAAGCGCTTGTATTTTATTTTATTTTTTTAAATTTAACATCTACATTTTAAAATCCCAATAATTTCATTTTATATTATAGTAATATATAATTTTCCTATAAGATTATTGGCATTTGTATTATTGTACGCCACTTTTAAATTTGCTAGCGGTGGTTTTTATATTAAAAATAAATAAAAATGTGTACAACTCCACGGCCCGTTTAATCATTTTATTAAAATATTATTGTATCTTTTTATATTTTATTTTAATTAGTAAAAAATATTTAAAACAAGAAATTTAAATAAGAAGATTTCATCCTCATGTATTTTATTGAATTTTAAAAGTTGCACATTAGTTATAAGTTAACCATTAATTTCTAAGTTTTATTAAAATTAAGAATTAATTAATTTTTTATTAATTTATAATTTTAAAATATATCTTAAAATATGGTCATGTGTCAAGTACATGACTACTTTTAAAAAAAATGATGAATTTTCAATTTAAGACTAATGTATATATTTTTTTAACAACTACAAAATTTTTGTACATTACTTAATAATTATAGAATTTTTATGCACTTTTATTAAAAGTTATAGTATATGGTCATTTAACTTAAAAAAATTTAATAATATTTTAATCTCAAAAATTTAATGTATTAAATTTGATTTAATTACATAGTATAACTCCTTCTCACAAAATATAAATTTCATTTAAATCTCTCTATACAATGCATATATATATTACTTTTTGTATAAGGTAGAAAAATAAATATTTTGTGTATGCCTAAAATATAATGCACATTTTTTTGTAATAACATTAAAATATATATATTTTTTAAACAAAATTATGAAAATAACTAAGCTATAAAATTATGTTGTTAAGTATGCTACTATAAGTTACGTTATACTTATATCCGTGTGTTAGATTTTGCTGTACAAAACACGGTGTCTGTTTTCTGTTAATTAGTGTATTTGTCTCTTTATGTGCAAGGTTAGTCATTGTGGAACAATAATTCACATACGCACATAGATAGGAATACTTTGTATGTAAGTATGTTTACACACATCATGAGATTCATTTTCATAGGATGTACGCTCGCTCGTCGACGTTATCACTTGTGTTTTTGGTTCGTTTCAGGTATAAGTATTTATGAAAGTACTCGATAATTTTTAGAATAAAAAATGTGAATTTTTAGTACCTTGTCACCAAGATCACTACCATGCTTATCATCACTTTTGTCAAGGTGATTGTTTCAAGTTTTATAAATACCCCCTTATTTTTTATTATTTTGCATCCAAAAAAATGTAATGGGGTTTTGTCAAATTGAAACCTCACTCTTTTTATTTTTGGATTACTAATACCTAGTATGTTGTTCGATATTAATGATTCATGATTGTGTGAGCAAAGCTATACTTGTGAGTGGTGAGTACTTGAGGTAGTGTTTGCAAGTGATTTATATGAGTTGAAACATGTGTCGGTTGGTAGCTACCTTCGTGTAACTTTTTATATGTTAGAACCTCTTTGTGAGAGTAGATAGAGTTAAATTCTTTGAATTCTCACATGTTGGAGTGTGCATCCTATGGTGATTTATAGTGGACTGTGTGTCCTTGGTTATTTAGTAGGTGTTCGTGTTTGAGGGTGGTTTTGTTGTTTTTGCATGTTACTCATTACTGATCCATGATTTATGATCACATCACATTGGGTGGTGTTGGCTTTAGAGTGAGTCAAGTTTGTGTGTCCAACTGGGTTATTATGAAAGCAACAAGCAAAAGCATCAATAAGTAGTTAGGATGAAGGTCCTAATTGATAGAGGTAATAGTAATTTTGTTTCTTTTAGAGTTTAACTTATTTATTATTTAGTGGATTGTTTGATACTAAGTGATTACTTTAAGCAACCCAAGGATGTCACCACATAGATAGGGTTTCTACGTGGGTTTATCTCATTATATTTAGAGTTATAGATGCTCAAATGTATGACTAGTACAATCATAGTTTAAATGATGTATGTTTCTACATATTGAAGATTAAAATTTGATTAGAAAGCTTTAAATATTTATCACTTGTTTTTTGTTTATTAAATTATTTATCTGTTGCTTTATTATATTGCATGTTTGTATTTATTTAAACTATAGTTTAAATTTTCTATTAAGTATTTTTATCTTCGGTGTTTGTGAGATTGGATTGAGTCCTCAAAAAGGTAGCATGTCTTTAACCTGATTGTGTATTGAGTTTTGGACTTCTTCTTAATAGACATACATGTTTAAATTGTGTGTTAATATAATCTTCCTTTTATCTACAAACATGCTCGGTATGAGTCTTAAGAAGTATATATCTATTTACTTTGGATGTATATCAGGTGTCAGACTCTTTATTAGGGTTTTCTATGCATATTTGATTACATGTTGTAAAAGTAAATTAATCATTTACCAAATATGTTTCCACATACGAGGTATTAAGTGCTTGAAAATCCTTTTAGTTTTTTTATATGTATTCCTGCATCACAAGTTGAGTATTGTTTGCCATGTATGCATGTTACTAGTCTAGACATGGGTCTGTGAGGCACACCGTCACTAGTGTGTATTTTGTAGATTGTTATTATTGCATCTGCTAGTTGCTTTTGTTGTATGTTGAATTGAGTATGTTGTTTTGTACTTTCGTTATGTTAGTTACTTAATTCATATTGTGATATCTGCTTGGATGAATTGATATAGAGCTACCTAAAAGATTTCATGAGTTGGCGTTTCCACCTCTCATCTAAGTCATGGTTATCTATTTAAGTCAGAGGAACAATTGGCCTTTGTGTAATTGTTCCTATGTATGAGAATCTTTAATTGATGTCATAGCAGGTCACTCCTGTTTATGCTTAACCATCTGGGTGCTCGATTCTAGAGCTCTATTTACATAAATAAACATATTATATATTTGTATCATTTGATCCCAATGCATGGGTTGTTGTTATTCTGTGAGGTCGTTTACCTCCATGAACCTTTGTTGTTTGCATGTTTTATGTTTTCCTGTTCATGCATATATATTTCTCTCTATTTCTTTTTCTTACATAGAATGTTAAGTGTCTTACTTGCTGTTATGCTTAACTGTTTAATCCCTAACTTTTTTTCTCCTCTTCTAATTGATTTACCTTACTTATTGCTTACCTTTTTTTATGTGGTTGTTTGCATAAACATCACATCACATGTTCTTATCATGTAGTATTAAAGTATTAGGATTTTTCATTGTATTGTCTTATCATTCATATGCCATGTCATATAGAATGCATCTCACATGTTTTACTAGATTCTTTTTTCTTGTACCTAGTATGTTAAGTGTTGGTTCTCTGTTTTGTCTCCCGTCGACTCTTACTATTGTGTACATGAGTGTTTCTCTATATTGTGCTTATTTGGGGTTGCTTTGTGCATATGTATGTCATATAGATTATTTAAATGTCTTTAGGACTCTTGACTGACATGCATTGATTTGATTAGACTTGTGTGTTTAGTTGGTGTTTAGGGTGTTGACCCAGTCTAAGCATGTCTGTTGTTTCTATGTTGGGACTTCAGTCTTTCTTACTTGTTATTTCACTTTCTTAGGGATGTTACCTGTGTTGCTCACTAGTTAGTCAATTTCTTTCCTTCTTTTGACTATTGATGATGTGAATGTTATTGACGATTTGAGGTGACTATGTGCAATTTGTTGCCTTTTCTCACTTTGGGTTGGTATAATGATCTCTTTTGATGTATATCCTTATCTTTTTGGCTGGCATGAATTTAACTTGAATTGAAGTGTGGCTACTTTGACATGTGTATTCCTTCAGCATTTATATGACTAAATTTTTGTATTCTATTTTAAATAAACTTTTCTTATATTCATACCATAACTATATGAGATTTATATGATATTTTGAGATATTTGTGTGAATTTCTGATTTGATGATTCGTATGTATCTAAGAAGCTCTAAAATCCACTTTAGTGTCTCTTGAGGCAAAATCCTAGGAGCTACTTGGATAGAAAGATGATTTAGGTCATCTTTAAATCATTAGATCCTTTCTTGCCACCATTGTTTTTCTTATCCTCGGTTTTTCCTCTTGTGCCTTTATGTTTTCCCTTTATTTCTTTGCACCTATGGTTTAGCATAAATGATAAATCTCACTTACCTTGCATACCTTTGATTGAATTTCAATTATGTTATTCTTTGAGCCTATATGTTTTGGAATTGTTTGTCTTTCTCTCGTGTTTAAAGAAAAATAAAGAAAAGAAAAAAGGAGAAAGAAAAAAAGATAAAAAGATAAAAAGATAAAAAGATAAAAAGATAAAAAGATAAAAAGAAAAAGGAAAAGATAAAAAGAGGATTATTAGCAAATAAATGCTAAAAATGTAAAAGAAAATCCATTTGTTTGAGAATGCAAGGTTATGAAAATTGAGAAGTAAAACGAAAAGAACCTAAGCTTAAAAGTCTACTTCTTATGGTTGTGTGCTCACCGCTTATAATGTATGTTTTGGTGGTCTTAAGGTGTGTTTAAGCTTAAATATCTCTTCTCTTTTATATAAACCTCAACTTATCATTACAAGCTTTGAAAGACCTTTTGATTTCATTTTGGTTGGCACATACATTAGTGGAGAGAGAGGTCAAATATGAACTTATAAAGTTTGGTATAATTTGAGTCTATGTTTCTAATTGTTTAGTTCACCTGAGGTTATCTTGATGGCATATAGAGTAAACAAGTTTGGCATAACTCACATAGAGCATGTTATTAAAAATTTAGTCATACCTTTACATGAATGCTTCGTGGATTAATGGTCATATGGATATTTAAATTGAATATATTGGTTAATCTCTAATGATCCTCTAGTTCCTTGAACATGCTTAGTTTGTTTTCCTTCTTCTGTATTGCTTGTGTTTCTACTGTATGTAGATGCTTCTATCATGGGAGATTTTTAAGAATGTATAATACATAACTTGTTCATTGCCTCACATGCATATATTTAGTGGAGAGGTGCTATCAATTTCATATTACAAAGGGAGTGTTACAATTGTTTTGTATTCTTGTTGTTTGTCATCTTTATGAATTGATGTTATGTTGTTACGTTGTGATGCCTTCTTCTTCTTGACATCACTTTGTATAAACCTTGCATAAATAAGACTCTTAGTTTGACTTGTTGCATGCATAGTTTGTATTATCTTATATTACATATCTTCTTATATGTTTAGATACTTTCCTATTGTAGTGAGTTATTTCACGTTTATCACATGTAATTGATAGCTTGGTATTTGTTGTTGAAATGTATGACATACATTTTCTTTGGTAGAATGGGATGTCTTTTAGTATGTGTGTGCATAGTATGGGGTAAGGTTATAGGATTGTATACATCTAAGTATTTTTGGGAAAAAATAGTCGAATCACTAGGAGTGTGTCAACTTGGAAGATAATTGGACTCATAATCAACTCCTTCTTAGGGATTCGTTGACACATTTAGGCAGTGTTGATGTTTGGGGGAATATTATTGAGTCACTAGGTGTGTACCAACTTGGAAGATAGTTGGACTCCTAGTCAACCTCTTCTTTCAGATTCATTGACACATTTATGTGCCATCGGTGTTTGATCACTCATCCTATTGATGTGTTTTATACACATTGCAAAGCCCCTTATGCCCTTTCACAACATGTATAGATGTGTGACTCCATTATATGTGTCACATTAGGGAGATGTTTTATGTATACATTACTCTTGACTTGTCTATGAATTCAAGTTGTTATTCATTACATGCTTTTACTTTGCTATTATCTTCGTATTATTCTTTGTATTTCTTGCTTGACTATATGTGTTGCTTCTTTTTATATTTGCTCTAATCTTCTCTGCTGCGTTGTATGAGTGTTAAGACTATTGTATTATTGTTTAACTTCTCTCTTTCATATATAGGTGTGATATATTGCATACTATGTGTGTCTGTTTTGACCTTCCATGTCAAATAAGGAAAGAAGTGTGTTTGTTTGTTTACTTATGCATTGTGTTAATATGCTATTTATTGCACGAGATGGTAAGTGTAGTCTATTCTACATTATGTTTATCTAATATGCATATACTCAGGGATAGTGTTGCATATGTTCATGGGGAGTTTGCATATTTGTGTTGAGTGTAGATTGTGTAGTTTGCATATTTGTATTACATATAGATAGTGTTTGTTTGTGCTACATGTTAATAGTATTTAGATTATCGATGTATACCTGAGTAAGGATAATGTGATAGTATTTACATAGACTAAACGTTATTTCTATATGATATGATCACGAGATGTGTTTATTTCGTGAGTGCATGTCACATGTATGGATTACTTTAGGTTTGTTGTGTGCAGTGTTTTTGAGATCCTTATGTTTCAGAGTGACATAGTGGATAAGTTGATTCATGAAGTTAGATGAAACACTCAAGATGGATTCACTTAAAGTATGTGTGTCTTTTGGGTTTTAGTGTATGTCGTTGTGTTGTTCATGGGAACAAACAACTTTAAGGCATCTTCATAACCATCTCAAATTTGATGAGTTTTATATTTAGTCATGCAATGTTTTGACATGGAAAGCCAAATGGGAGATTGTAAGTCTTGTTGCACTTATGTCTATGTGTTGGCTTTCTGTGTATAAAACACGGTGTCTATTTTCTTTTACTTAGTATATTTGTCTTCTTCAGTGTATGATTGGTTACTGTAGATTAATAATTCACTCATTCATATAGTTAGAAACATTTTGTATGCGAGCATGTTTACACATACCATGTAATTGGTTTTCGTTGTATGCATGCTAAGTAAGTGTTAGTGCTTGCTCGTCGGCATTGTCACTTGTATTTTTGGTTTGTGGGTGCTGATATTTATGAAAAATACTTAACGATTTTTGAAACGAAAAATGTATTTTTAGTACCTTGCCACCATGCTCACCATCACCCTTGGCGAGGTGGTTATTTTGAGTTTTATAAACATCCCTTTATTTCTTCTTATTTTGTATCTAGAAAAATGTAATGAAGTTCTATCAAATTGAAATCTTGTTTGTTCTATTTTCGAATCAATGGCTATTTTGAGTTCTATAAATATCCTCTTATTTCTTCTTATTTTGCATATAGAAAAATGTAATGAAGCTCTATCAAATTGAAATCTTGTTTGTTCTGTTTTCGAATCATTAATACCTAGAACATTATCTGATATTAATGATTCATGATTATGCTAGAAAAATTGTGCTTGTGACTAGTGAATACTCGAGACGGTGTTTGTAAGTTGTTTATATGAGGTGAACCATGTATCGGTTGATAGTTTCTTTTGTGAAATTTTTGATATGTGAGAACCTCTTTATTAGAGTTGAAAGAGTTAAATTCTTGGAGTTATCACATCTTTGACTATGTATCTTAGCAGTTTGTGGTGGACTGTATGTCCTTGGTTATTTATTAGGTGTTTGTGTTCAATGGTGGTTCTGTTGTTTGTGTATGTCAATTATTACTGATCTGTGGTTTCTGATTACACCACATTAGGTGGTGTTGGCTTTGGAGGAGAGTCGTGTTTGTGTGTTGAACAAGGTTGTTACGGAGGCAACAAACAAGAGCAGTAATAGGCAGTTAGAATAGAGGTCTCAACTAATATAAGTAATAGTGGTTTTATTTCTTTCAGAGTTGTAATTGATTTATTATTTAGTTGATTGTTTGCTGCTGAGTGGTTACCTTAAGTAACCTAAGGATGTTCACATAGATAGGATTTCTATATGGGTTTATCTAATTACATCTAGAGTTATGTATACTCGAATGTATGATTAGTACAATCAAAGTTTAAATGGTATATGTCTATACATACTAAAGTTTAAACTCTTATTAGAAAGCTTTTAATATTTATCACCTGTTTTATGTTTATTGAATTCTATATTTTTTGTTTTATTATACCGCCTATCTTTATTTAGGCGTACTACAATTGTTATTTTCTATCAGTTGTTTTTATCTCTGGTGTTTGTAAGGCTAGGTTGAGTTCTTAAGGAGTCAACATCTCTATAACCTGATTGTGTATCGAATCTTGGGATTTTTCTTAGTAGACATGCATACTTAGATTATGCGTTAATATAATCTGTCTTTTATCTATATACATGCTTTGTGTGTGTCTTTAAAGAGTTTGTATCTCCTTACTCTGGATGTGTACCAGGTATCATACTTTTTATTAGGGTTTGTTATATATGTTTGATTACATATTATGAAAGTACAATCATCATTTACCAAATATGTTTTTACATATAAAATCTTGAAGTGATTGAAATTTTTCTTCTTCTATGTTCACAAGTTGAGTATTGCTTGTCATATATGCATGTTATCAGACAGGAACATGTAAGGTACATCATCACTAGTATGTATTTTGCAAATTATTTTTATTATATCTAATAATTATTTTTATTATGTGTTGAATTAAATATGTTATTTTATATTTCTATTGTATTAATTGTTTAATTCACGTTACAAGGCTTACTCTGTCGAATTAATATAAAATTAGAAAAAAAATTGAATTAGTATTTACACTTTGGATTTAGAGCGTATTTATTTAAATAAGAAGAATAATTAATTTTCTTATAATTATGCGTGTGTGTGAAAATCTTCAACTACCGTTGATTTTTTCCCAAATAACTCAATTCAGTTTTGAAGGTGAGATCAATGTGCCGGGCATACGGCATAAGGATTTCTCACAACTAAACGTGATGATCACAGTGACATCATCTCAGTAGTCAAATCAAAACTCACACATCTTCTATTTAAGAAAATTTTATATCTAGTGAGATAGTGAGATATAGGTTATTAATAAATATAACTTATATAATTATATTAAATTAAAAACTATACTATTAATTATAATATATAATAATCCTATTTTATTTATTATTCCTCAGTGAAGTGTTACTCCAAATTTTTGCGCATGCTGTTATTTTTCAACAAAATACTAGGTAATTGAGTAAAGAATACTAATTGATTTATTATTCATTATTGAAGTGTCACTCCAAATTTTGTTGTATGCTGGTTATTTTTCAACAAAATAATAGGTAACTGAGTAAATAATACAAATTGAGCAATGAATAATATATCCAATTATACATATCAATAATTTATGACCAAATATTTGTTATAACCAGTATAAATTTATAATAATCTTACAATAAAAATTACAACTATAATAAAATAGTACATGTCCATGAATCAAGGAACCACCATATTGGCGAGTTTAAGCTGTTTCTCAAAAGACAAGTAGTCTTTTAATGATAAACAAGTGCCATGCATTACACGCAATAGAAGAATGGCCATATCATTCTCACTTTCATCAATTGGTTGAATGCTAGACATAACTTCACCATGTATAATCTCTGTATTCCAGTTGTATATGCGCTCTGTTGAAACCCACAAATACGAAACAACTGATTCTGCGATATCCTCCCAACCAGATTCTGACAGTAGAGAACTAAGGGTAACTGGCAAATCACTGAGCACAGTATGCGGATCAAGAATCATAAGAGGCATGTATTTGCTGCAGCTACCAGATAGCAGACTGATAAACTGCAATGCCTGTGAGAGAATACAAGGAGAGAAAAAGAAGCTATACGCATTGAGCACATCATATGCTTCAGATTTCACACTAAGAAACACAAGGTAACACTCGGATGCTATATTACACGGACTCTTTTAAGACACTGAGCATAAGTTTTTTAATACACATCTAGGTGTTGGAAATACCAATTTTTCTCACTTTGTAAATTTTCATCAAATTAGAGCGTTTGAGTACCCACGCGCATGTCCATGAAAAATGAAGAGTCCAAGTAATATATCTAGGACGTGGATCTTTATAAAATTAATAGTAAGGATGAAAGAAAAAATGCACACTTGTACTCATGGCATTGGCCTCAAGGTGGCAGAGTCAGTGGCATGTTACAATATAACATCTCTCCAAATTAGACCGGTCACATCATGCAAGAATTTAGTAAAAAATCATTTTCACGTTGTTTCAGATGCAAATATATGTAATTCTTGAGTGTTCTATTGAACCTCAATTCAATCAGCTGTAGAAACAATCAGAATAAATTCAGTCTTCAAAACCAATTTGAATAACATTAGAAGATATAGATACTCAAATTCATATCCTTACTTTGTTTCAGATGCAAAACTAAAGAGTTTTAAAACAACAGCATTCATTGCAAGCTTAATTTATCTGACACTGGTTGTTCAAAACAAGCAATTTGAAAGCAATTTTCAACTCCACCAACAAAGCACTTGTGCATACCGTGGAAGGATAGATTGATACACAGCTAACTTCTACTGCATCAATGAGCCATTGTCTTCTGACACTTCCATCTGCATGATGCAAAGCAGCTGCAACTTCAATGAGCACATCCCACAGACCTGCATATATCAAAGTATAAGAGTCCATGTGAAAAATGATTCATCTCAAAATATTTGAATATAAACAAGAATGGCATAACAACTCGTATACTACTAGAATTCGGTACTTCGGCAAGGAAGCAAACATTTCAGAATCAATACATTTCCACCATTAAAAAAATAAAGAAATAAATAACAAATAGGCAAAAAAGCAGAAAGTGACTAACCATGCAATTTAGAGTTCAACAAATGAGCCTTTAGTCTCCCTAACTCGGTTGGTTGAAAGGAACCAATGCTAACAAGCTTAGCTTTGGCTTGAATCTTTTTGAGGACTTTCATGGACTGGTCATTTTCTTGTAGAAGGTGGTCCTGCGAAACCTGAGACATGGAGTCAACAGTTTCAAATCTATGTTTTAGTAACTTCCACATTAATCAACTTGTATTTGCATTCTCGTGATCAACTTAATTTTTCAGATCTTGCAAATACTGTATAGCAAACAAACATACGAAGATTACACAACTATTTTGAAAAGGAGGGCAGGGGAACCAAGGCAGCATAAAATATGAACTCCTTATTGAGTGGGGTTTAAAGAAATGCTCCATCAGAAAACGATATATGAAGACAGCATAAAATATACCTGCAGATAATCCAATAACCAACTCCGCCGAGCCTTCCCTAAGCAGCTAACTGCCTCAGACCATTCCTCTGTAAAGTTCACTTCAACTACTTGTACCATGGCAGTAGATTGTGGCAAAGATGGTAACAAGGAAAAAAGCACCTCCATGCACTTTTCAGCATGGGATATATACTCTAGAGAGTCAAGAGAAACTTCTTCCAGACATCGATGAAGACCCTTCCAGCATGAAATACATATCATGCTTTTTTTATCAGTATCATATACTTGTTGCAAAGTAATTGAGGACAAGTAGTTGGTCAGATCATCAAATAATTTCTCAAGCCTGGAACCCGAGAATAATTTTATTAAGTCTGCAAAATGAACAAGTAAACAACATTGCAGATTCAACTCGAGTGTTCTAAATCTTGCCAGGTCAGAAAGCTCGTCAAGGAAACTTAGGAGTGGATCAAACTGGTTTGCATGAGATATTGAGAACCTTAAACATTCTTCTCTCACCGATCCTTTTTCCAAACCTAGATCTGGCTGTAACAACTTGGCAACCTGAGCCTCATACCTCATACAGCGTCGAATAATTGCTCCCCAATCCATGGCAGGCAACCTCGGAGCTTGTGAAAGGCATCTTAGCATTGTGACCACCATTCCAATATCTGTGATGCTATCTATCTTAACTTCAAACCCAATTACTTAGTAAAACAGAAGGCAGTTAATTTTATGCAGAATAAGATTTTTATGCTTGCTTATACAGAAGGTTTATAAAAGAGAACCCCAAGAACTCAACAATGGACAAAGATAAATTCCTCAGTCAAAGTTCACAGAGAAAACCTACTTGACTTGAAACTAAACATGTAAGGAAGACCACCAGGTAGTGATGTGCAGGACATAATCTATAGTGCTTCTGTGTATGTCAAAGAAGTGTAGACCAATCAAAAGTCCGACAATTCAACAATACTGAAAGACAGAACCCTCCACAAAGTCGAGGGCCAAAACCCTTACAAAATTCAAATTATTTTTTTTATCACAAAATAGCAAGCCACAGTAATTAGATTTTTTCTAGCTCCTTCTAGTACTAGTAACAGAAAGATTCTTGGTACTTGCAGCTTATTAATTTTGATCTAATATTTGACATAGGAAAATCATTTGTTCTACATTCAATCAGTTATCATTTATTTATTTTGGACATAAGATTGTCTGGATTTTAAGCTTAATCCCGAAACAAAGGAAGAAAACAGCTGAGAGTTCTGAATGAACATCTCTATAAACCTTCCCCCCTGCTAACTACAGAGTTCTGAGAATTATATTAGTGTTTCAAACAGTGTGTAAGTATGTATCCCAATCCAAACGAAAAGAATTATTAACACATGGAAAACAACAGGAAATATATAGCGATGTAACTTTATGCTGGAGACCTACCCCAAAACTTTTGAGGTTCATTAGCCATGAAGAAAGCTTCATAACTGTGCTATCCTCAGCAAAACTTTGAGAAACAGGTTTTGACCTAGTCTTTTCAGTATCAATACCTGTCTCCTCATTTAGATCCTCCTTAGACCATACACGATTTCGAAGCAATGAAGCTGCCCATGCTGCATATTGCTGTAACTGATGGTCATCAGAATTCTGAGCAATGAGAAATATCTCCTGCATTAATGACGTCAAATGCTGCTCACAAAGAGGACTTGAAAGTAGAGGTCCAATGAGGTAGGAAGACTCCTGTAACAGGACACAGTAACTAAGTTCTAAAACCCATTGGATTGAAGAGCACAAATTATCAGAAAGAAGAATTGGTCCATACCAACCTTGTATTCATAATTTGTGCGCGCACATGTGGATGAAGGATGCATGTGAACCAACATACCTGCATCTGCTCCCATAGCATTAACAACTCCAAGCATCCCACCAAAATGGACCAAAGGAGGATAAGGATTAGAATAACATTTTCTAAACAGTTCCAGCAAAACTTTAACATATTCAACCGTCACAGGTTGAACTCCTTCTTGCAATGTACAAGCAAGAAGGTTTCCAGCTCCCATGCAAGATGCCATCATTAAACTCTGATATAGAGCTCCTGATTTTTTAACGGATAGTAGCTCTGAAATCAGATCTTTGTAGCCACTCATTAGATGGTCAACTTCATCAAAACTGATCAGTTCTACCTTTAAGCAGAAAGCCACCACAATCGGAAGGGCTAGACAAGATCCTACTGATAAGACAATCTCAGAGACCTCAGAGCAAGCACCAGTGTAACTAGAAAATGAATTTACATGTGGAATCCATGACATAATTAAATTCTTAATCTTAAGTACAGCATCATGCGCCCCAGTTCTGTATATCACACCAACCAAACTCGCCAAACCACAGACAAGTCCAGCAACACCTAAAATATCTTCCTCCAATTCACTACAATTCTCATGTGATTCAGTGCTCATAATTGTATCTATGTCATATGTACTACTGGGAAAATAAGCAAAAAGGTCGTCCAAAACATCAGATGAAAATTTATCGAGTTGGCATATTGTGAGCAATAATGCCCGAACTATCCTTCCCACCAAGTCCACTTCTGACATCTTGTGTGTTTCTCCCTCGAAGTCAGAGATATTAGAAGTTTCAAACCTGTTAAGAAGAACTTGACACGAAAAACCCAAGCCAAGACCACAGGCTCCTTTGACAAAGATGCTTTTACTATCACACAAAACCTGAAAACGTGCAGTCATGCACTATGAGTAGGACCACCACTAGATATTTATTAAAAAATAGTGTTCACCCTTATTCAGACATACTTTCCAACCATTGAAAATTTAGAAACAAATGAAGTGACTATATGTAGGCCTTGGTTGAAGCTTCATACACAGGAAAAAGGAATCAAGCAAAATTCATCATCACAGGATAGCTCTTATAAATTTGGAATGTGATCCCATCCTCAACAAAGGGATGGAATTTTGATTACTTAACTCAGAACACCAACACAAAAAATGTGCAGAAGATTTATTGTTTTAAATAGAAATCCATATCTCAACAAGACAACAAGAAGAGCAGCAGGAATAGATCATATTCTGCATACCTTAAGAAGCCCAGTGATATTCTGAAATTTCTGCTTATGATCAGTTACATGAAGACAACTTGAGATTAAACCAAGAGAAATTGCAGCTGACCATTGGAGGTGCTCATGCTCATACTGGAACAACCAATTCAACAAAAACTTTGAAGAAGTTGATTTAACTGTATGGACAGATGGAGGCAAGGCCTGGCATAAAACAAGCAATGGCAACCATGAACTTTTACCCACTGATAGTAAATTATTCACCATAAATGAGGGATCTCTGATGAAATTATTTAAAAATAAAATAAGGATGTGAAAGGAAGAACTTTTCAGGCAAAATTTCCCAGAACTAGATTTCCTGTCCGCATAACTTAAAAAGATTTCAACTATGGATATGTTGGAAAGTACCAAAAATTAATAATTAAAATGTCTGATCTTTTTTTAATTTTTTTTTTTTTTGGCTATTATGGTTTGAATGTTCCCCTTTGAATTTGTCGAGGCTATGGCACTAATTTACTGATTTCTTCTTGAAAACCTTATCATTAAGCACTCAGATAATTGCACTAGCTACTAAGAACTTGTTTGGAGAAGTTTCCTTTCACAACTTTTCTGTACAAAGGACATTGTCTAATTTGAATATTCAAAGGGCAACATTCAAACCACCATTGAGAAGATTAAATTGCAGAAAACCAAGTATATGAAGAAGATTTTTAATGAGGAAGACAAGACTAAAATATCCATTGCAATGTCATGCATCCTATCCTCTGGACATTATTAAGGTTAACTAGTCCATTACCCTTTTATCTTTTCTATTTGCAAGGCAATGCAAAATTTTCAGAGCAGTCAGATTATAAACCTAAAGAAAGTTTATGGCCACAGAGAGAATCGCACCAGACATAGTGCACCAATGGCTAGAGCAATGTTCTCGGCAGATCTAGGGACAGCATCTTGTGCAATTTGGATTATTGTCTGCATGATCAAAGTGGAAAAAATCTGATCTTGATTTCTGATGAATAATAATTTTACAGGTCGACAGATATGTGACAAGTATGCAACTGCAGAGAATAAATGCAATGCAAAAACTAATATTAAGAATGCTTATCGTTTATTATTTTTATTGAATAATGGACCTTCAGAATGTCATCGGCAGCTTTAGTGGTCTTATCCAAGATGACTGATGTTTCTTTAGCATCAAGAGACAAAACATCAGCTCTTAGCCAACGCCGCATGAAGGATTTCCATGATTGCAGTGAAACAAGAGCAAGAAAAATATTTCTTGACAGCTGAATAGATGCCGCTAAATCTGTGAATGCATTCTTGTATCCTATGTGTACATCTCGTAATCCCTAAAGAGCCAAGCATTGTCAGAAAGAAAGCACGTCGTAGAAAATAGTATGTTCACTTATAATTGGCCTACCTTTGAAACCCCTTGGGTATCTTTAGGAGTAAAAGACAGACATAAAAGAGCTGCACCAGGAAAATCTCTGGCATTACTTCTTTTCCCTGTAAGTAAAACCTTTGATGCTCAAACTCAGCAGAACAATGCAAATATGCTATACAGGTCAGATCACTTATAAAAGGAATGTGTCAAATTGATTAATAGCCATCCAGAAGAGTAATGCCACTCTGCTAAAGATGCACTCATTAAACAAGAGTAACCACTAGCACATTTAACACCTAATATATGCTATAAAATTGAGAAAGGTTCCCAATCATCTAAAGGGGCAAAGGTGTTTAGCCAGTGCTTTACAGAAACAACATGAATGTCAATGCAAGTCATCTTATGTTTCTGGGCAATGTCTCTTTTAGCAAGAAAGACTAAGCCTATCTCACAATACCTGAAGAAAATATCACCTGAGGGAATACATCCAGCATCTTTTCGATCTTGTTACTAGCAGCTCTTTTCTCCTTAACCAATCTCCGCCGTGTACTGAAGCATGCAATACAGAAAGATGTCAATACCGATTTCTCTTTCCAACATTCCTTGGCATATCTTGGCAGACGGTCTAAAGATAATTTATCTTACATGTGCTCATATTTTATGATCTTCACTTGAAGTTCTTCCATGGCCCTCAGCACATAGATATTTCTTTCAGCAAAAAGCAACTCCATGTACCTTTTCTTGAAATCGGAAATTTTTTGCTCAATTTGTGATACCTAGGAGAACATTGTATGAATAAGAAGTTAGAAACATCACGTGCATAGTAAGTAAAATAAACAATATGACGACGTTACTAAGTAACCAGAAAATTTACAAACCAAAGAATTCCATACAATACTAAGTATTGATAAAAGTGGGAGAAGGCAAAGAAAGCATCAATGGAACTTACCTCATATTGAGCCAAGGATTCCAATGCAGAGATCCTTGCTTTGGCACATTGTAAATCCTCATCACGGAAAACAGAGGTTATAATATCCCATAAAATTTTAAGAACTTTCTCTGAAGATTCTGGATATGCTTCAGCATCCATAGCACCCCATCTTAGAAGGATGCAAAGGCTGCCAAATAAGCATAAACCCAAAGGGATGCTGAAGTTGTCCACAAATTTGTTACGCAAATAAATACTTATCAACATATATCTTTTATCTATTAGGAAAAATAGCATGTTTAAGTTGATATGCCTTGGTTGCAGATGATAGACACTGAACCCAACTTTGAACATGTTCTTATGAAAATGAAAACGAAAAAAAAAAATTTAGGCATTTTGAAGTAGTCAAATGGCATCAATGCTTACCTCTGTGCAAGAACTGAATCTAGAGAGTAGTCTAGCACATGCTTTGAAATAACATCCCAGGCAGTATAAAAATCTGGACAAGAATACATAACAAATTATTCTAGCAATACTACGTATTTATAAAATGAGCATCCTGAGTTCATTTATATAGAAATAAATGCATGAAAAACAAACATCTAATGCAAATAAATTCACAGTGAAATCAAGATTACCAATGACATCAGCTTCACAAAGGTAGGCAAGACTTTGAAATCCAAGAGCTTGAACCACAGGATCTTTGCTTTCAATACAAGCCTGTTGATACAAAAGCAAAAGTAAAACTCCTTAAAGCTGAATGGATTGTAAACAATAAAGGTAGAACATCTTCTAGCAGAATACTCACAGCAACAGACAATATAAGGTCAACACCCCTATCTGGGCTTTTTCTGGAAACATCACGGATGGAAGCCGCCATACTGATGCATATATTTCTCTCAGACTTGAATTCTAAAATTCCTTTTGGAAGCAATACTGCCTATAGATAAAGCAGCAGCAAAGATACAAATCGTATATTAGTGACAGGAACTGAATACTGAAAGTAGCTGATGGGTATTATTTTTATTTCTACAGTTTTCTAAGTTTGAATTAGTAAAAAAAATTATTTGAATTTTTTTGGTCACGAAAAAGAAAACTATTTAAAATTTGTGAGCACAATTAAAGCCAAAATATGGAATATGAAAGACAACATAATATGGATCTCACTTGCAAACTCCTAAAGGCACGATCATTGATTTCCCAGGTCTGGCAAAGTAAACGAATAGCCGTTGCATATAATGTTCTGAAAAAAATAGATAAAAATAATTTTTGAAGATAAAAGTTCATCAATGATTGAAGATAATTTTTACGATAAAACCAACTTAGGTTATAATGAAATATATCCAATAAATAAGAGAAGACAATTATGTATTTGAGAAAATCCTCTTCAGGACATAGCAATCATTGCTAAAAAACCTAACCTCAGTTTAAGACCACAAAGTTGATTCTTGGAGAGAGGAGGGACAGAAACAGAAGAATAAGAGCAATGTTATACATACGGTTTGGCATCCTTCTGAAGCATTGGCAAGATAGTTTGAACTATGAGTGGCATCATCACAGAATGGGAAGCAATTGCTGGAAGCACTCCAAGAAGTTGTAGCTACAAAACAGTTGAGTTGCATGATGATAAAGAGCCAGAAGGAAAGATAGAAACCTACTATGTGCAACGTTGGGTAAAAGGGACATGAGCCCACAGTACAACATAAAACACTTACCGACATGTCCCGACAAATTACATCTTCTCTAGTGAGTATATTATTGTAGAATAGGACAAGCAACAACAATTGAGACCCCAGTTTAGGATCCATGATGCCTATTGCTTTTAATGAATCTACGGAAGAACTCCCCAGGGACTGGTGCATCACCAGAACACCAGCAATGGCACAGAGTAACAAGGGCATTTCTATAACAAAAAATACAACAAAACACGCAAGGAAAAATTAAATGAGCCTTACCATCTAAACGAAATTACATCAAAACAAACAACTCTCCAACTAGCAAACAGAGGAACTTAAAGAAATTTAAGAACCTCCAAACACTTTACCAGATGAAAATATATGTTGAGGCACCCTCTGTGGAAAGTGCTTCCGTCTATCAATGATGCACGAAGTGTATTCTCTTAACTGGGAAGTCCAAGAGCTTGCTTTCCCATCAGTTTTACCACTAGAAGCAAACCTCATAAAGAAATTGGATGGAAAATGATCCTGTAGGAAAGAACCAAGATAGTTAAGAATTTTGGGATATTTCATAAAATAACACGGGTTTGTTACTTTAGTAGTACCGCAATTTTATTTTTGATATATTTTTTTACATAGATTTTTGATGTAGTACCTTAGTACCATTTTAAAAAAGTACTGATTTGGTACAATTTGTCATTTAATTGGAGATTTTTACATATGCATTAATACACATATGATATTAAAAAGGCATTTTTGGATAATCAAAATAGGGATACGACTAAGGTATCACCTCAAAAATATGGGTAAAAAAGGGTAACAAAAGTAAAATCATGGTACTACTAAGGTAACGAACCCAAATAATACCCCTAAAACTTATAAAATGTGTTATTTTTGTATTTGTAAGTTATAAATGTTATTTTTCCAACAATATTTTGTTATGTACTGCCTACCTACCACCAAGAGTGGATAGATAATAAAAGTTCCCAACACACATGCTACCTTATACCTTTTAAATTGTAAAAGTGGTAGCCCCCAAATATGCTAGTGGTAAGATCTTTCTAATTCTAGAATTGAACTTTCCAAGATATGCAAGAATGCAACCCAACATTTAGGTACTTCAAATTACCTCTTTTTCAAAATGTTACAATGATTCTACAGGAAAGAACCAACACAACCACTGAGAAAAGAAAATAATGTCAAGTACACAAGGTGACAATAACATTAAATAAAAACCTGAAACCATTGATTTCGCAAAAGTCTAAATGCAACAGATCCAGGTGTGCTTGGGGATGGAAGTCTCTCTTCCTTTAGAGGCTGGTTATTCACAGCATCTGAAAGTTCTACCAAAAGATTTTCTATTATGACAAGAATATCAGTAGCTGCTCCTTTGACAAGTTTTGAAGGGGATGAACAAAGGCCGACAACGGGAAATATCAATAAAAGCTCTTCACTCAAAGCACTTTTTGTCTTGCCAACAACATATTCTGGTAAAAGTATAATATATCAGCCAAAAAAAAGAGAGTAAAATATATAAGACGTAACATAACTACATAAGAAAGATCAATAACAACAAAAGATCATAGACATAGTAAATTATGTTTTGGAAAGAAAAGGGAGAATGGAAAGTGAGATCGTTAATTTAAAAAAAATATATATCACAAAGCATTATTTCAAGAAGAAAATATTATTAGTAGTAAGGGACAACCATCACTGCCTTTTACAATGATATTTCATGTAGCCTTAAGTTCAAAATAGACTATTTGGATGAAGTGATACTAAACCAATGAATTAAACTTTTATTAAAATAATAAACCAATAAGCAGGACGCAGAGATAAGAATACCAAAATATCTCATGAAGAGAGGTCAGCCATACATTTTGATGGTTTAGTCCCTTATATTAGAATTGGTGCTTTTTAGTCTTTTAGTTTTGAAAAGGGTCAAACTAAGAACAAATTGCATTCCTTCAATACTATTTCAATTAAAGTATTTTTTTAGTCACTAGATTAAAACGCCTTTAATAAGGTCAAAAGCAATAATAAACATAAAACTATTTA
Source organism: Hippophae tibetana (assembly GCA_037013495.1). Classification (NCBI taxonomy): domain Eukaryota; kingdom Viridiplantae; phylum Streptophyta; class Magnoliopsida; order Rosales; family Elaeagnaceae; genus Hippophae; species Hippophae tibetana. Next base: position 4,724,044 of record CM072812.1, read on the forward strand.
GATAGAAATTAGGGGGGAAAAATATTTCAATAAAAAATTATGAGAATAGTTTTACTTAAAAAAATATTTATCGATTATTAAATTATTTAAAATACTAAAACAAAAAAATTGTCAATCAACATTCTATTAAAAAAAGTTCCCTAAATAATTTCATGTTAATTGTCACTTTTAACCTTATTTGTTAAAGGCTGACAGGAAAATTAATATTGTCCTTATTCCCTTTTTGGTCATTTAATTGTGTTTTAATCATGTGACATGAAAATTAATATTTTAGTAGAAAATATAAAAATGTAAGTTGTCCTTATCCCCATTTACTTTTCAAAAACTAAAATGACTAAAAAACGTCAATTCTAATCAAATGGACCTATATGATCAAGGGAACCTTGGCAGCATTTTTCTCTTTTTTGAGTTTATAAATGGACATATTATTAGATTAGATACATCTTCAGAAATTAATTTGTATATAGAGAGCCATATAAATAAAGAGGATTTATTAGACATACCATTTCCATATTTCCATTTTAGGATAAAGCGGAGAAGATTCAATATAAAAAGTTGTTCATGTTCAAGCTCCGATTGCAAAAGGATGACAAATAAAGACAGCAAAACTGAAGACAATTTTGGTACATATTGCAACCCAAGATCCTTCTGAACAACTAAAACACGCCTGGATAGCTCAACTATGATCTCAATCCCACCAGATAGCTTGCGATGACCCAAATATAGAGAAAAAATTGTTTCTAACAATTCCAAACCACATTGTTGGGCTTCAAAATTTAGCTGCCAAAATAAAATTTAAAAATGACATCATGCTTGTATATGAATTAACATTGAAGGCGCAAAACAAAGTGCATGAAACAAATTAGCTCCATCACCATAAAGTGTAAGAGGTTACCATTCTTGTACCGGCCAAATTCCTTAATAGCACAATATATGCATCTACCATATGCTCCACAAAGTATGCAAAATTCCTAAAATCCTGTAAATTATTTAGTTATTAAGAAGTTTCAACATTTTAATGAAATTGAATATTGACCTTCAGTTTTGATCAAGTTTACATCACACTTACTTCTGCATTGAGTGGTAGGTAATTAAGGCTTTTTGTTAACAACCTAAAAACAGGCAGTGAATCAAGAGGAAATGTGCAACAAAATGATGACATTAACGATATTAAATGCCTCGCAAACATAGAGGATGACGAATCTGAAAAGGGTATCCTTAAAATTGAATATATAAGAAAGGGCCTTAAGAATTCGCAAATTTCCACCATTCCGAATTTCTTGTATTGTGTCATTAACAGTAAAACTTGCTGCACAAGCTCAGACTGGACCTCTGAACGACAAGCAAGAACCTGCCAAACATTGAAACACGTCGCTCCATCACAAACTTAGCTTTAATCAATCAAGAGTCTACCAGCCCAATATGTGAAAACTTTCCATTTCCAGTATTCTACAGTCTCGTTGCTTTACATAGCAGTAAGGTTTAAACTCAAGGGATTTGGTATTACGCCCACATCACCTCACCACCATGTACCAAGTTCGAATTCGAATGTAACTTTTACTTATTTAATAAAAAAAATAAGAAAAAAAGCTTATTTTGAAAACAAACCCTTAACTCAAGAATAGACTTGTAAAGTGATTTCAACTTTCTATTTCCTCGTACCTTAACAAAGGGGTGACTCTCGGTAGAACACGATCGCCATTTGACATGACTCTTCTGAAAGCCAAATCGAACAAGGAAGCCCAAACCTTTCACGAAAAGGTCAACGAGTCGAGGGTGGGAACCTTCGAGTGCAGACTGGAACTCCAGCAAAGCGCGAGAGACGTCCATGTGAGAGTCCACAACAAAGCGACAAAGCTCGCGAACAGACTGGTCGATGACGGCAGGAGAATCAGTGTGAAGGCATTGAGAAATAGCATCTCTTCCAGGTTCGGACTCTGAATCCAAGTACTTGGATGCTGATCGGAGCCTGGAGAAGATGGAAATGACGGCCAATTTCTGGAGCGACGATTGAGGAACGCGAATTTTCTCCAGTAAAGGAGTGTATGAGTCCATTTTGAGTCTCAAAACAAGCTCAGTGTTTCAGCTATCAAATGCTGCTAGTACAGAATGAAGATTGAAGAAGTGGCGGCAAGGAAACGGCGCCTTTACTATACCAATGAGTTTCGACTTCAACGGCGCCTTTACTATACCAATGAGTTTCGACTTTATATTATACATATTTTAATATATAAAATATTATATATAAAAATTATAAATTAAACCAATGAGTTAAAGTTTAATTCCATGCAATTATTTTTGCATATCAAATTTTAAAATTCATAATTAAGAAATAAAAAATAATTAGTAGAAGTTGAAAATCAAACACTTTAAAAAGATTATAATCAGAAACACTTTAAACAAAATTTCAAGAGATATTTTAAAATTGAGAAGATGTATAGGTAATCTATTAATGGTTAGCAGGCCAAGTCCCAGAAAATAAAAGCATATATGTACATGAGCCAAAAGAGCTTGATAAACAATCTGTTGATGTTTCCTTTCAGTTAGCCCATTTTGCTGTGGCGATGGAAGGGGTGCAATTATATTTTTCGATTCACGGCACGCTCTTATGACAAGGTTCTTACCTTTGAAATAGTAGCTTTTCCTCAACATAGGCTATGACCTTTCTCTTTCTCATCAAGATTCTAACTAAAACTTTTCTGAAGTAGGCCCCTTTGATACTTTTCTTGTTGTTGGAGACAGCTGAAGTTTGTGATATAAAATTTAGCAATGATGGGAAATCAATGCTTTTGACAACCACAAACAACAGCATACACTTTCTTGATGCATATGCTGCATATATGTTCTTGATGCATATGAGAAATTATACTTTGATGTACACTTCAAGTCTTATCTATTTCTCTTTCTTGAAGGTTCAGGATATGGAACTTTGCATGCTTGGAGCATTGATACACTAAATGAGGTATTCATCTATTTCATTTTCATCACAAACTTGTGATAACTGATGGTATAACTTGTAATTAGTTAAACTTAAAATTGTGTGGAATCTTGGTTATAAAATTTATTTCATCTTATCTCACATCACATTTAATATCTCTAATAAACTTATGGGTTAAAATTGTATCATCTATTTAAATTTAATCTAATCACATCCCATCTATTTATAATTAATCCTAATAGACTCATAGTTATTATAAATAAACATGTTTTTATTATTATTATTATTATTATTATTTTGTAATTTTACTCTTCATTTAAATCTATTTGGGATTAATAAGATATCTTATTATAATATTATTCAATCTACCAAAAAATAAGTGAGATTAGATGAAATGAGCTCATAAAATTTATGAATTATACCATAAATGAATGAAAAATTCCATCTCATTTGACATGTTTACCTATGAGTAGCCAATTGCACACTATTTGAGATGGATAACAAATTTGTGAGGGCCACAAGTGCCCACAATTATGATTTAGGTAGCTTTTATGTTCTTTCAACGAACAAGACTTGGCACACTTTCTTTCCCATTGCGGATTCCATTGGAACTTGAGAAGGGGGACGTGTGCCTGTACATAATTGATTATTTATTCTGTGCATGGTAGCGATCTAATCAATGTGTTATGTTTCTTGTGGAAGATAGATAGGCTGCATTCTGTAGCACTTCAAAATTTAGCAATATGCACCTTAGTTTTCAGTTGCTGATACGATACGTTTATTTAGTTTTTGATTTTATGTGCTCATATCCTTTTCAATGTATCTGAGTAAGTCCTAATAGTCCTTTTAGACACCATGAAATGATTTTGGAGGTCACTTGCGCTGAAGACTATGCTATGTACAAGTGTTAGTCATTTTAATTTGTTATCATGTTTGATTACTAAACAAAAGCTGGAGGAGAGATCCATAACAAGAACAAAATCTTCCATTCTTGCACCAGAGAATTCAAAACCACACCTTCCATGCATGGCTCTTTAGGAGGGAAACAGAATTAAATCATACTACTATTTAGCAATGTTCTATATTTTTTGTGGCTAGGAATGAGCAATGTTCTTATTTGAATTGAATATTAGATGTATGATGATTGTTTCTGTGGAATATTTTTTATGGGATTATATACTTTTTTTTCCTTCTCCTCATAGGAATAATATATAGTTGTGTCCAATTTTTACAAGCTCAACTGATTTTTAGCTATCAGTAACTTTTAGCTACAAGTTTCCTATTTTTTTGAACAATAATTCGAACATTTTCCCTGTGGATAATTTTTCATAATGCAAAAAATTCTAAAATAACAATCTTGTAATTCCAATCAAACAGATTACGAGTTGGATCAGTCATATTGGAGTTGCATCATGCTTGAAATGGGCACCCCGCAGGGCGATGTTCGTGGCTGCATCGACTGTTCTTACGTTCTGGATACTCAAGTGCTGATTCAGGTCCCATGGACACTGATGTCAGGTCTCAAACTGAACATCTTTCTAAATGTGCCAACGCAATAACCACAAAACGAGTTTTGAGCTTCTCATGATTATATTTATGATTGTCAATGGTTGGAACATTCGTCGTTTTCCTTTTATACAGATACAGTGTAGTGTCCAAAATGCTTTAAGACCAAAACATAAATATATAGGAAGTTTTTTCTTGGCTTTTCATCGATTTTTGAGCTTTTGAGGTCATTTATAGCTTGTTCGATAGTGTAAGAGGACATTGGTGATCCAACTGTTCATTACAAATATAAAGTTGTTATTAGAGAATCGTGGCAATCTACTATTGAGAAGAAACAAAGAACATAAGGACAATATTACATTGAACATAACACCAAAGGATACACTACACCAAATTTATCCGTCTCTTCAATTCTGACACATAAACGTACAAGAACACAACACATAAATAGATGCTGCCACAAATACAAAATAAACATACAAAATTACACAAATAAATAAACTACATTATCTAAAAACCCATTAAACAACATTATTCCCTGGCCATTCTTTGCCCCCTTCAACCCCTTTTTTTTCTCTTAAGATCCAATGATTCACCTCACGACCTCTTGGCATCTTGGGCCTTGTTCTGAACCTCTTGGCCTACGTCCTTGGTCTTCTGGCCTGCATATGCTGTAGCATCCAGCATGCGCATCTTTGCATAGTCCAGTTGCTCCGGCACCGACTTACTGGTTTGCCTGAAGTAATCGAGGACCCAATAGAGAGATGAGAGCCCAGTGAGTCCAAAAGCCCCCGAGGCTAGGAAGGCAGTGACAGCAAGACCCACGGTGATAGCAGCCGGAACAAGAATTGGACTGAAGATGATGAAAAGTGGGGCGGTGACAGCAAGCCCAATAATGGTGCCCACGAGTGTCAACCCAGCAAGTGCTAACAGCGACCCACCAACAGGAAGGAGTGAAATAACAATAAGAGTTTTGGTAGCTGATGGGCCTTCTTCTTGTTGGAAAAAGGCATTTTTACCCCCAGCACCATATTGATGACCACCAGCCCCAGCACTATAGGGGTGTTGTTGGGTATGAACTTGAATTTGGTGTGGACTACGATCACGATCAATACGATCAACCATTGTTTGAAGCTTTTTTTTTTTTAAAAAAAATTATATAAGAAATTTAGAAAGAGAGCAATAGTTAAATAGATGTGGGAGCGGTACAAGAACGGTAAGTTTTTTTATAGAGCATTTGGGGGAGCAAATTGGTGACACGTATGTATGTTTATTGGTGAGTAAGGGCTTTGCATGAGAAACAAGTATCAAAGTGCTTTGGACACTCTAAGAAACTGAAATAAGAGAAAAGATTTTAGAAAGTTAGGTGGCTTCGTAAGAGGGAATTGATATCTAGTTTATACTGCCACATTGCACTTGCGATTCTGCAAAATTGTTGAGTTGTGTCATTGTGTGCATTTAAGTTGGTGAACTGGCCCCTTATTTTGCTTAGAGAAAGATTAAAAAAAATAAGGATAAAAGTTAGTATCGATATATAATACATAAATAAATTTGAAATTATGAATTTATATATATCATAAAACTATCACTTTAAGGAATTAATATTGGAAAAAAAAATCACGCATTAATTAGAAAGATAGCAAATATGCATGTCTCCAACTTTTCGATAGTTAAAAATGTTCAAACATATTGTTTTGTATTACATATGCCATTTCAGTTGATTTGATTTGATGGACCTCATGAAGTTTAGACTTTGCAGATTACATTAAAAAAAAAGTGGGTGACAGTATATCCTATAGCTTTTTGGAACGGTTAATTTAGATTTATTAGTTTTTAAAAAAAATAAAACGATTTAATCCATCAATTTTGAAAAAATGATATCATAGTTTCAAATAATTAATTTTTATGTTTTTATTTTATTTTTCAAAAAATTTATTTTAAAAAAATGTTTCATCAAATATTTATGTTAAAACTTTTTTTCAGATGAAGCTAAAAATTTAAAAATTTAAAAAACTTAAAATTTAATTATTTAGACTAAGTTTTCACTTCTTAAAGTTATTGAATTAAATTGTAACAAAAAAACAACTATTAAAATTAAGTATTCTATTATTCTAAGTTGTATTAAATATAATTTTTTTAATAGTAAAAATTTATTTATTATAATAATTATTGTATCAATTAATTATAGATTAAAAAATAAAATTTATTATTTTAATTAATAATTATATATTGTAGTCAATACATTTCATAATTTTTGGTTTAAAAAATTGATCTTTCTAATATCTATAAACCTTGTACGATCAAAATTTGTTTTTTTCAAGCAATCTCTCCCGGCATATATAAAGGCCTGTTATCGTTGTTGTTTTTTCTTTTTCTTTCCGAGGGAAAAAGTACTTATAGAATGCTTTTAAATTGTCCCGCATATCAGTAAGCCCACTACTTTGGTGTATAGACATGTACAGTGTGGGTTTGTTTAGCACTCGGTCGAAATAGAGCCTATGGGTCTTGGATGGCTATGCTCAACTAGGGGTGAGTAAAATTGAAGGATCAAATTCAAATTATTCCAACTAATTTAATTCAATTTTTTTTAATTTTAACATTTTATTGATTTGAATATATATATAAAGACAATTGGATTTCAAAAGTTACTAATTGAAAGTGATATTTTTGGTCCAAATATGAAAGATTATGTTATTAGAAGGAATAATACCATATCAAGCTAAGTAATTTTAAGATAATTTGATTTTAAAATGATTTTACATGTTATATCCTAAAATTAATACCAAATAATTGTAACCAGCCATTAATAAAAAACCAAGTACTTTTAAATATGAACAATTATGCTCATATATGTATGATTAATCATGAATTATAAAAAAAATTATATTATTATTAATATATATATATATATATATATATATATATTGATTAATAAAAGGATACATATTACACATAGAAGAATAACATGTTAATCTATTTGTTAAATATTTTTACATACAAGGGAGATCTCTTAATTATGGAGATCCAAGAACTAAGTTTAAACCATCTCTCCAATGATATATAACAAGGTTCTAGACAAACATTAAGTATATTTAGTGATTTATTATGGTACAAATTGAAAGTTTGAAGTTACATTTAATTAGAGTGATGAATATGTAATTTTTAGAATTATGTCTAATTAAAAAACACAAGTTATCATACATATAATTGTGTATAATTAATATAAAACGAAAATAATAAAAACTTGATAGATGATATTTTAGGTAGAAATAATTTAGGTAGAAATAATTTAGGTTATAATAATAACTTAAAATAAAAATCATCAATTCATAGGACCAATTAACTATCAATTACAAAACTAAGTCTTAAACTACCATTCATAAATGAAGCCTATAAAGTAATCTATCTACAAGTCGTTGCTTCTTTCACATTCTCTACAAGATAGGCATAAAGATTTGGACTAACATTTTGATATCCTATGTCACACGAGTAATCAAACTTATATAGTAAACATCTAAAAAGTTTAACATGAATAATATGAGTGTAAAATGTGTCTTAAAACAGATTTAATAATGAAAAACTTTAGCTAAAAGATTTAAGAATAAATCAATTAAATTAAATCATTTAGCAAAACTTAAAATAAAATAGTTAAGCAAAAGTTTGATCAAAATGATTTTTTTAAAATTAAATAATTAAATAAAATAAGTATGATCACACACAAAGTTATTTGATCTAACCATGCAACAACCTAATTAAGAAAAAAATATATGAATATGAAATCACAGTATCATAAAAAATAGATTTATTAATCAATCAAATATAATCACACAATATTTGATAAATTAATTCAAGAATAAACTTAATAGGATATGATTCAGATTTTGCAAAACATTTTGAGAGAGAGAGCACATAAATAATTAGAAGAATAGAATAAGTGTGATTGTCTAAAAGAACGAGCATTAGGCTATTTAAATTGGTGAGATGAAACCTTAATGCTATGTTAAAGAACAATTACTATTATGTTTATTAAAACAAACCATAGAGCAATAATTAATATGGACAAAATATTAAAATAACATTTTAGTGGGAGTATACAAATAGATTTTAAGGTGACACATTAACCATTCAATCAATCCAATCTAGGCTTAATTCATCAAACCAATAACGTCAATCGATCGAAACCATTTTCGATCAACCTGACAACCATAAAAAATAACCATCAGGTAGATCAAACATGATTGATTCTCGATCAATCTAACTTCCTGATCGATCGAACACATCTTCGATCGATCGATCTATCTTAATTTATAAATCAATTCGAGAATATATAGATCATACACGATCGATCTAACACTTCGATTGTTTGACTAAGTTGATTAATCAACTAATATATATATATCAAAGTTCTTACGTATATAATATGTATTTTAATTTGTTTAAGAACAAGTATATACTCAAAACATATTGACTTGAATTTCGAAAGTTTTTTTGATTTGAATATCGAAAGTTTTTTTTATTTGAATATCGAATATGAAAATATACCTAAAAACTAATTATATTTAAATATTTTGTTCACTAATATTATCAACAATCATATAACTTTTATATATATATATTTGTTACTAAAATATTTTATTTTTCGTACTTATAAAAATGTTGAGTTCATACAAGTATATTTTTATTTTTTAAGTTTTCATATCTTTACATAAAAATTCTAATTTAAAATAAGCACTTATGTTGGATCTCGAAATATGTAAACAACTAATGTAATATAATATATTGTAAGATAAAAATGGGGTCAATAATTCCATTCGGTAAAAACGTAACACATTACTTGAGAACTCAGCTCAAGTGAATAAAAAACTTAATATAAAATGGACTTTTTCTTCAAGAATACTAAACTTTTTAGATACGAAGGATTTACTTAATGTAAGATCAAATAAAATTTACTCATTATTTCTTAATTTGCGATGGATAGGACACAGATATAAACACTATTGCAAACCCTACACTTGAACTTTATGTCGAAAAATGAAAGAAAGAAAAAGTTTGATGGAACTTAAATATAACCTATAAAGTCGACATCAAGAGAGGAACAAAAATGTTCTGTTCAAAGGGCATTTTGCTTAATGCTTAGGAACACATCTAATCAATCAGTGAATGGGTTAGAATTGAAAGAGGTTTCAACTTTTATTTGCACAAAAAAGAGCATGTTTTGTGTTTGTTCATGTCAATAGTAGTTGTTCTTTTTGGGCGGTTATGGTGGACCTTCTCTGCCTTATCCCTTATGGAATGAAAGAGCCAGAGCCATATATAACAGACATGACCTACGAGGCTACGACTTAGATTTTCAACCTTTTAGTACTATTTCTGCTGCGCATGGGAGACATCTCATGCATCTTTTCGTATAATTTCTTATTAAATTTAAAATGTATAATTACATGTTATAAATTTTTTTAGTTCTTTTAGTAAAAAAATTAAAAATATATATGTTTATTTTTCTTATAACGAAAATTAACATATATTTTTTAATATTTTATGAAAAATAATTTTTTTAATAAATGAATTAAAAATAAAATTATATTAAATAATTGAATCATTTATATAATAAAAAATTATAAGAATAAAGGCATTTTAAAATACATTATCTTTAAAAAAAGTATATATTAAACACATGCATGTTATAGATAACACTAATTTGTTATCTTTACAAAAATCATAAAAATTTATTTTATAAAAATAATAAAATTATATTATTCTATCTTTTTTAAATAAACTCTTAACACTCTTTTATAAAACCAATGAATTTATATTTAAATACATGCACATTCTCTTAAAGGAATTTGTTAAAGGTATAACACTTCAACTACCATTTTTCCAAATTATAAATTAAAACAGTCAATTGTGCTTTTTTTGGGACCCGTTATAAGTTGTATGGTCAAAATGGTACGTTTAGCAAACAGTCAATTTAATTAGCATTTCTTCAGCTGAAGTTTCAGTTTGAAACCAGAGGAATATTTATATATTTATTAAAAAAAACAGAATGAATATTTTTGAGATGATTTGTTTTTATTAATTAAAACATTATTTAAATTTAAATAATATTTTTTTTAATATCTCATCATTTATCATTTTTTTTAATTTCAAATCACAAGTTAAATTATTTAGGAAATATATATATATCATTCACAACTTTCATGCGAACAGTTCAAAATTTCATATCTTGGGTATTCCTTTTTTATGTTACATTGTTACTCATAGTTTATCTCCTCATAATCTAATGGCAAATTTACTTGGGATTATGAGAGGCTGGTGTATTAGCAATAAAACTATTCATAGATTATTTGAATAAATTTTTACTATAAACGAGATCATTCAAAAATTAATTACAAATTGAATAGTTTAAACAAATTTATACTATATAATGAGATATATATAGAAAGAGCATCTTTTTTTATTAACTAAAAAAATAAAACACATATTTATAATTACGTTACTTTTTATTATTACCATAATTATTAAATTAATGATTATAAAAATTAAAAATTAAATAATATTTTTAAAACTATTTATATGGTACCCTTTTCTACAATTATATCCCTAGATCTGTCACTGCATCGTAGGTCTGCCACTGCATCGGATGGTGAATTAATTAAAAAAAAGAGAGCATAAACATGTAATATAAAAGAGTAAGTAAATATTTAGCGAAGATGAATATCACTCAAACATGAATGAAAAATTCGGATATTTTCATTGAAATTTTGCCAATTTTGAGATATTGGGTAAGAGTTAATTTATTTCATAATCTCAAATATTGATGTCAGAAATTTTAATTAGATGTTAGAACTTAGAACTAGCTCGTTAGCTAGCTAGCAATGAAGGGATATCACTCTTTTATTAATTTCACTTTTGAACTGTAGTGTGAATGTAGTTTCATGATTCAAATTGGGCAAACAATGCCTTTTGTGGATGTAATACAGCAGACAATCATAATAATGTCAAATCTGTACAATTTACTGCATCAGACAACATTCGGCAGTATATGATGAGATGATACCGAATACATGAAATTCACAAAAAGACTTGCTGATTTTAACTTTTTTAAAAACTAATATCCACTTAATCTTTGGGAATTGTTTCAACCAAAGAATAAGTACATATTAAATTCGTTACATAATGTTCTTTTTAATAAAAATTATTCACAAATTTAATAATTTTTCTATATATTAATTATTTTTTTAAACTCTAACTATATCTTAATATTAAAAATTAGTCCAATAAATATATTTTTTAATAAAACATCTATATTCTATTAAATTTATATGTATGTTAAAAAATAATCAAAGAAACTACAATAACTTAATCAAACTTTGAGAATTTAAATGAAACTAAAATAATATCACATAAATTTCATCACGATCCAACAAAGTTTCACAATTTGTTTGAACATGTATAATGTGCATAACTTACATGGGTTTATTTCATCTCGAAGATACACGATACAAAATTGTGCTTTTAACTCTGTTATCACTTTGTTAAGAATGAGTTTATTACTCAATAAGTTAACTTTTATATAAGAAAAATAGTTTATCATAACTATATACACAATATGTTAATCTTTAGAGTAATAACATTATCATAATTTAAAATTTTATTACATTTATTTTTCATTAATAATCAATTTATTCAATAATAATAACATTAAATTATAATTAATCATAAAACTAAAAAATCGAATTCATATACTACATTCACTAAAAATTGCACATATTATAAAATAAGTATTCATACAATTAATTTTTTAATTTCAAAAATATAATTATAATTCTTTTTTATTAACTTTTTTAATCTAAATTTCCATAAATGTCTTGTTCAATTTATCAGGTAAGACACATACAACTAAGTTTGACCAAAAATAAAAAAAATACAAATCAAAATGATTAAAAAATATATTAAAAATAATTTTTTTAATAATATAAGTGGAAAAATATTAAGATATAAATTATGATAACTCTAACATAACAATCCCTTAAAAATATCCCAAATCTTATTTTTAATAAACAATAATAAATGTATACACATTTTTTATGTCCGATGAAGTATATCTTAATTACATAATTTATGGTAAGGGAGATAAGTTATGTATGTATAAATTAAGTATTATGTGATGTCTTACATATAGTGCAATTTTAAGGAAATATTTTTAATTCAATTTTCAAAATTCATATTTATTATGATATGAACTGTATATTTATTGCAAAAACTATTGCAGTTACTTTTTATCTCTTTCTTCGTAAAAACAGTAAATATTGAACAGTAAAAAGCAAATGGTAAGAGAAAAGTTCAACATAGAATATGCTCAAATCCTACCAGTTTTATATTTTTTTTTCTTCAATATTTGTGTTAATTAACAATTTAATATTTAGGCCTCATACAATGAATGAAAGGAAAAGAGATATAATAATAATGTATGTTTCTTTTTGTCCTTTACATTTTTAGTTTTTATTATTTATTTTTATTAAGATTTTACGAACACTGATCATAAATCTATCTCCCACCTAATTCGCAATCAGTTTTCATAAAGGTGAGGCCAATCTATTTCACTTTTTTAGTTGAAAATTTGTGACACCGAAGCCATAAAATTAAAGATAACATTTTGTTTTTAATATCAAAGAATAAAAAGAGAAAACATTAATATGGTTTAAATTTTAAATAAAATAATTGCCTAATATAACACATAAATTGACTTAATGCTTAATTTAAAAAAAATATTGATGCAATTATTCTGTAAAATTTTATTATTTATCTTCAAATATGATAATATATATACATTAATGTTGACTTTTGTTGACCAGGTCTGCTCGGCCAATATATGATTGGATGATGAATATGGTTTAAACTTTAGATTTTGTTTTTATAATTCACCTAATAATCTAACTATAAAATTCATCATTTTTATTTTATTTTAAAGTATATATTATAATCATAATAATTTTTTTTAATCTTAAAAAAGTGTGTTTAATTGAATATAAATATTTATCTACGATGCAAATGAATATATAGTTACTAACTATACGGTGAGTTAGGCAGATTTTTCATAATCAAGAATATACGTATGAATGAAGAGGGGCTGGAATTTATCTTTTGGATAAATAAAATTTTAACTAAAGTATTTATAAAATTATAATTTAATTATAAAATAAAATAAAATAATATCTTATATGAATTTTAAATTTTAAGTTTTTATTAATATTCAATAACTCAGTATAATACTAAACTCACAACTAACCCAAATATATTTTGAAAAATTGTAAATAGTATTGATAATATCTTCTTAGTTATTAATTTATAATTCATTAAATCTTAAAAATATATGTTTTATATTTATATAAAATATATTGAACAAATTATTTATCTTTTGTTTCTTCAAATAATGTATCCAATAATTTAATAAAAATAATCAATTAAGATAAACACATATACATAAACATAATTAGAGATCAATATACTAGCAACGAGATATCGAAAAAAATCTAATTCGTGATGCATGGTCCAGTATTCATGAAATAAATTGCAATAGTGACTATATTATATTATTTTTATCTAATTAACGAAATCAAACATTATTATATGTCCATGGGTATCAATAGTAAAAAACTACTAACCCCTCATTATAGCCTTATAACAAATTGAGTTATAATAATAATGTTTTCCTAAAGCCACATATAAATAATAATGATGATTATAGTGATCTTCTTCCTCTCACATAGTCACATATATATCAAACACCTTCAATCTTCCTCTACTCTAATGATCAACATCATCTTGAGAAGGCTGATCTTCATTCCATTGATCAGAAACATAGTACAAACCTTGTGAAGAACTTTGATGACCAAAAGTAACTCCTCCATGAGTGGAACCATGAATAGTAGTACTAGTACTATTCTTTCTTCCAAATTGGGATGTTGGCATTTGTTCATTGCAAGCATATCTCATTATGTCAGCATTAGTGGCATCCAATTCCTTTTGAAGCTTAAGAACTTGGTGTTGGAGCATTGAGATTGCTCCAACGCAACCATATACAGGATCTTTCACTCTTGCCTCGGCTTCATAAGCCAATGAATTAACTGTGTCCTCTCGTTGATGAGGAGCCACTTCATTCAAAAGCTTGCTAACATTGCTTGCGCCAAAGATCTTGTGAACATTTGTGAATTTGCTTGGCTCTTCTGGTGGAAAATATGGAGCAAATATGCAATCTGGCATGCATTTTCTCCTCAAAAACTTACAGGCAGCACACGGAAAGTTCATATAGCTAGATGAAGCCATATCTATATATATATATATAGTCAATGCAGCAACCAATTACTGATCATTATTCTGAAAATTTAACAAAGAAATTAACATTTTTATATTTCCTCAAATGTAATCATAATTTATGATAATTGATTATAAAGTAAACGTATCAATAAATTAAAAGTCTTCCATTAATTAAATATCATATTATTGTATAATTTATATGTGTCGTGACTTCATTACTCATTTGGATCAACATTTTGAGATTTCACCAACCCATGTTGAATATAGTTTTACAAAATTTAGATATTAATTAGTCCCTTATTTTTTACATTTTTAACACATTTGTTCTTTATTTGTAGTTACTGTCAAAAATCTGACTGTAGATCACCAATTTTTCTTTTTAAAAAAATTGATCTTATTTTAATGTGATGTCACATGACTAAATTTTAACATATGGGTATATGGTTAAATGGTTAAATGGGTCATGATATTTATATGAAGTTAATTTTTAAACAAAATTTGGTCAGTAAATTTATTTGAGAAAAATATCAGAACCAAAATGTAACAAAAATAAGTATTTTATGTTAGAAATTACTAGATGACATATTCTTCAAAAAAAATTAAATATTTTTAAAAAAATTAGTTTTTAAATAAATTCTCATATAATATCAAAATAATCATTTTATGTTACAAGTTTGCTGGTCACTTGTTATTCAAAAAATTAAATATTTTGAAAAAGTTGATTTATAAATAACTTTTAATATGATATAAAAATTGTATTATTTGTATTGAAAGCATAATAACCTATTATAATTATTTGATCTGTATGATATATCTAAAATCATTACTTGTATATAATAATAAATGTATAAAAATATTATTGATTATTCTTTCATTAATTTAAATTTTAAATAACTTAAATTTTTAGAATAATTAGTGATTAAATAACTTTTGAAAAAAAAAAAACAGCTCTTATACGAAGAGTGAAATAAGATAGAGCAATAGTGACAAATTCGTTTAGCCATTTGTTTATTATTGTTGTTGTTATTAGCCCTATATTTTCAATGATCAACCACACTGTCATGTGCTCTACGTGCTCTTGTGAGCAGTTTGAGGGAGGGTTGGGTTTTGAGTCGTGTATAAAAGTTTGTAAAGGTATGTCAGTTGTTGATAGTACAAGTCAGTACTTGTGCAAATATGTGTATAAAAAAATGATCGATATAGCTTAAACGAAAAAAATATATTAAATAAAAGAGAATTAAAATAAATAAGAGTCTTTTAGAATAATTAATTTTAATTAGTTGAACTATCCGAGCCGTAATACTAATTAAGCAGGAACTGGAAAACCTAAATAGCCTGCTAATTTCTTATTAGATCATTAAACCATGGAGATCAAATCTAAACTGCAGATCTACGGTAGAGATAGTTTTATAGCTAGTTCTTAGGGAACTATTGTTTTAACAGACTTATAAATTCTCTTCTTCTTCTTTTAAAAAAAAAAAAACTTTTATTGCTTTTCCCAAAGCAAATTTTCTTCAATTTTAATGCTAATTTGAACTCAAACTCTAACCAGAAATATTTTCTCTTTACTTAAATTTTTATTTATTTAATTTCAAACGCTGTTGATATGTTTATTGGAATTTTAATTTGATTATAAATCGTCATTCTTCGAGCCAATTCCATATCAAACCCAAGAACACTAAAATCAAAGTCTTTCATAAGAAAAATATAAAGGAATTAATAATAAATAAAGAGAAGATTGAGACTACTTACTAGATGCTCTCTCATCTCTGCGTATTAATAGCGTGAAGCAGAAAAAGAATTATACCTTTTTATTTTTATTTTTTCTGCTCCTTTCTGTACGCTCTATCAAGATCTAATAGTCGTTGATTCCTGAACAAATTATGAAGACAAGTAAGTTACAGTACTGATCATTGAAAAAGGAAGAGAAAAAGAATCTCAGTGAAGGATTAATACTGTTTCGATGTGAAATTTCAAAGATCTAGCTAGCTGCAGCAAAACCCTAGCAATAAGTTCAGGACACAGAAATATAGAGAGAGAATTAGTACTGTGAGTATACAGTCGCAAAAGGTAATTAATAAAGAAGATGAATGATGAAAGTAGGAGTAGGCAAAGAGCATTTAGAGAATCAATGGGCAAAGGAATAAGGAACAAACACAAAAAGTGTCTTAACATTTATTTATATATAAATTTTTATTTTATACGGAACAATCTCAAATTATAAACAGATATACTATAAAAATAAATATCATTTAAGATATACATTCAATCACAAATCAATATTTATTATAATTTTATATAATTATTTATAAATGATGAAATTTTAATTACAATAATTAATTAAATTATACTAATATATGGTAAATAATAATAATAATTATTAATTTATTTTATAAAATAGTTATATAAATTTTTATATTTTTTTATTTTTATAATATGTGAAGTTTTTTAAAATATTTTATTTTAATAAATAAATAACTATTACATTAAATTTTATACTTCAATAATCGATTAGTTTTGACGTAAAGGAATTTGATTTTTTCGTAATAATGAATAAACAAATATTTTATATTTAATTCTATATTACAAATAGCACAAAAACTACCATAAATAGTTATTATTTAATTTTACATTAATTTAAACATAAACTATATATATAAACAATCGTTTAACATCAAGCTAACGAAACTTTAGTTTTTAAATTGTTTCTATAATTTTTAAATCTAATTCAATTCAATCACAATTATAAATCATATAACTTGATAAATTAAATTATTTAAAATAAACCAAATCTGTTCATTTTTAGACACACCTGATATTCCTTCCGTGGGGTGACTTTGACGTGAAAAAGAATCCGCTATCAAACTTGGTGATGAGAAGTATAATCTAGTTATAATTTGCTAAATACATCTGTACCATAGATATTAATCAAGAATAAAAGGACATTTATAATTTACAATATACGATTTATATATATATATATTATAATATTAATTATAATTATAATTTTTTTTATTAATATTAACCCAATTATATTTACTAAATATTATTTAAAATGCATCTAAAATTCAAACAAATAAAGTTTTCCTTTACAAAAATAATGTCTGATTTGAGTACTGTATATAGCCTGGCAGATTACGATCTTTAAAGGCCCCTTTAGCCCCAAATCACGAGATGTCTTTTCAAACTGATCATCTTCGAGTATATATAGTACTGTTGGGATTAAATTTGTTTAGGATACAGGACACGATTCATCCAAAAATTTTGAAAATGTGTCTTTTCAAAATTTCAAAATTATATGATTTATTTAATAAATTTTAAAAAATTATAAATAAATCTTAAAAATTTTATATTGATAAAATAATGTATTTATATTGAATTATATATTAAACTAAAAATATAAAATATTAAAGCGATGATAAGATGACTTTAATAAATTATAAAGTAAATTAACAACTTATTTGATAATAAAAAAAAATAACATATATAAAAGTATAGTAAGCTGCTTCTCTGGAACATTTAAAGCCATATATGTCGCTCTGATCTAAGTTTGAACTTTGAAGTCCAAAAGATGGAATATACAGTCTTGATTGAGAGAGTTCACTACAATTATAAAAAGTAGTCAAATATTATTATCAGAAAAAGAATAAAAGACCCTACAGTTAGTTCATCAAGTTGATATCTCGATTAATATAATATTATTTATAAATTATTATAATATCAGTATAATTTAATGATTTTAGATAATATGATTATTGGTTATCATATTAAAATTTTAAAAAAATATAAGAAAATAATAACTTTGCATTATGCGTAAGATTTTCGTTTCTGATCAAACAAAAATGTTGTAGTACTGTGTTTCCATTGAAAATGTACACATACATGATTGACTTTTTTTTATAAGCTTATGTTAAAATAATAATATTTCTGCTTACATTATATTTATATATATATGTATCTACATCAATTATTGCTTGAATAATTTAATCATCTAAGTACACGAGATATTATTGATTCACTTAATCAATTAATATACAATAAATGTTTGATTAATACACAATAAACTTTATTTAAAATTCATGTCAAAAATTCTCCAACATTATCTCCCTATTTATTAAATATTAATGAATGTATTTTTGAATATGAAATATAATTTATAATTTGAATATATGTATGAAAACATATTTCTACTTTCAAATGTGATTGGATATATTTGTGAGATATAAATAAACTATTATTTTTTTATTTTTTCTCTCATATACATAAAATAATAATTTTATATTATAATTATATCATAATTATATTAATATATTATATTAATTATAATTTATTACAAATATATAATAAATAAATTTATGGTATAACTTTTTGTTATTTTGCAAGACCAAAACTCCATGAATGCAAGGGACATCTCATATTGATTCTGATATTTAAAAAAAAAATCGTTTGTGATGTCTTAGGATGTGTATACATATTTCATGGATCATGCTTATTCTTGTTTAACTTTCAACTAATTTCTCGTGTGCATAATAATTAATCAATTTAATAAAATCAACACATAAGTTTTGAGATTATAATTTCATATTAATCTAACAAAAGTTATTTGAATTCATAATGTAATATTTTTGTCCTTAATATACACTTATAACATATAATTGGAGTACAATTGAATTTTTAATATTCGATATCTTTTTATAAATTTAATAATTAATTTAAAATATTTTTATTAAATTTAAATATATAGCATATTTTTAATTAAAAATAAATATTATTTTTTTAATTAATGTAATTTCGAAATACAAATCTTAAATGAGTGTAATAATGCTAATTATTTATGTTCATTATAGCAGGGGCAAAATTGTA
This sequence comes from Hippophae tibetana, assembly GCA_037013495.1. Classification (NCBI taxonomy): domain Eukaryota; kingdom Viridiplantae; phylum Streptophyta; class Magnoliopsida; order Rosales; family Elaeagnaceae; genus Hippophae; species Hippophae tibetana. The sequence goes on from CM072812.1 coordinate 4,743,668, forward strand.
ATTACCAGTAGTAAAACTGTTACTCTGTTCTTTTAGTCTACGAGACAAAATATACACTGTTCAATTATTGATGAGTAATTTACTGTATCGAATTCTATTATTGAATTCAGTAATGAGCCAGCAGCTTGAGGAATGAAGACAGAGTTGATCTGTGTGAAGATATAATTTTCTGTATTGTTTCGGACAGAACCTGACTCCAATAACATTTAAGGACGAATACCAAATAGATGTGGTCCAGTCTACCTGATTACTTCTACTCATTACTTTTTTTTTTTTACAATTTGTTTTTGCCCCACAAATGATAAGTATTATAATAATAAATAATAGGGTTGAATTATCACTTTATTAAAGAAAAAATAGGATAGAGAAAGTTATCGTTCAAAGTTCATATGTTTAGATCTAGTGTAGCCAGGTTTTTTTTTTATGAAAAAATAGTCATTAAAATATAAATTAATTTTTTAAGAATATTTTATTATTAAAATTATAAAAAAAAACATATACACACAATAAAAATAGGAGATTAATTAAAGGTAAAAATAACATTACAATAATAAACAAACTATATCACTTTTTATGTCTTTTATTTAATTTTAATTGAAAATTTAAAACTAAAAATTCATCTATAACTCACAATATATATTACTCCAATTTAAAAAAACATTGTTTATAAAATTCAATACATGTAATCTCTTTTAACTTGTAACTAATAATTTTGTTTATATTATAAATATAAAAAAATATCACATATGTTACTTAATAAAAAGATTATAAATACTCCCCATTATACGAATAACTAATATAAATGTACTCTAATGTGACGAGTTGGTGTGATTTTAAAATCTTTATTTATTTTATCTAAACTAATAAATTAATGAAATAAACATAAACACTCTATATAAATTATTAAAAAAATTAATAAATAGAATAAAATAAGTAATTAAATAACTAAGTTAATGAAAAATAATAAGAGGATTTTATATAAAAAATGAAATAATTAATGATAATTTTAACTATAATTAATCATATTTTAAATTATTTCTGTTAATTTAATAATTATTCTTAAGTTGATATTAATTTTTTCATTAAAATTAAAAAAATTCAAATATCACGAGAATTTTTACTTACAATTAATTAATTAGTTTTTTTTATCCAAATAATTAATCAATCAATTGTAATAAACATAAGAAAATAAAACAAATCTAAACTAACACAATGATCATGTAAATAATTTATATTCTAATTCAATAAAGCATAATTAGATTTAGATGATATTTCACTACTACAAAAAAGGATATTTAAGTCCAAAAATCGACTTTAAATGAATTTAAAGTCAGTTCGATGTAGAACCAACGCTATCCACGTGTAGCGTCGGTTCAATACGTCAACCGACGTTACACACGTGAATAAATTCTTTTCTTTTCTTTCTTCTACAGACAGAAACTATTCCAATGATTGTATAACTCTCAAAAACCCAATACCTCTTTCACTTCTCCTCCATTCTTTCTCATTTTTCGGTCACCTACGACCACCAATTCCAGTGCGAGTTAGTGAGTTTTCTTCTCCTCTAAATAATCTTTTAGATCTCATATTTTTTTGAACAAAATACTCAAAAAAAATTATACTCATTTCTCAATTATAAAACACGATTTTTTCTTCATTTCCTTTATTTTGTCACTTCATTTACTCTTATAAATATTTCTATTAATCCTACGCACTTATTATTCATATTTTTTCTGTTATTATGTGTTATTATTTATGTGTATAGATTTTTGTATTTCTATTATTATGTGTTATTATTTATGTGTATATATGTATGTTTGTATTATAACATCAGGAGAAGAATATGATGATCTTTAATAACATAAAATAACACCATTGTAATTTTTCTACTATTAATTAATATTTTATTTTTTAATTATTTGTATTATTTAAACTATTTGTTAAATTGATTTTTTTCTGCTATTATTTAGTTATACAAGTTTTAATTTTGGTATAATAGAAAATGAGTAAATTTTGTAAAAAAAAAATTGAAATCATTTCATTGAAAACAAATTTAACGAAACGATTTTAATATCCATTTTTTAGTAGTATTTCTAACAAACTAATTCAAAACTATTCTTTTTAATCATAAATAAAACTTTGATCCATCAATAATTTATAATTAAAGATATCATGGAACACAAATACACACAATAAAAATTGACTTAAGATGTTTGAATCTAGACTAACATTTCGATAAACTCGGGTCACACGAGTTATCGAATATGTTTAGCTAGCACCTGAAATGTTAGCACAATAATACAAGTACAAGATATGTTCTAGAAAAGATTCAACAATGAATAACCTTAACTAGAAGATTCAATAGTATATAAATTAATATTAAATTATCTAGTAATCATAAAACAAGCAAATTAATCACAAATTCAACAAATATAGTTTCTTTAAAGATAAATAATCAAATCAAATAATTATGATATTGCACATACAACTATTTGATTTAATTTAAAGAACAAAACAAACGAGAAGTTATATGAATATTTAATAAAAATATCATAAATTAATTAGGCTTATTAACCAATCAAACACAAAATAGATTAATTAAAAAAACTAAAGAAATATGATCTTATTTTTGCAAAATAATTTGAAAGAGATAACTTAAGATGAAAATATTTATGCATTTGTGATTAATTGATATAAAGAACATTATATTCTTTATATAGGAAAGATTGAAGCCCTAATATTAGGTAAAAGTTCAATTACAATTATGTCTATTAAATAATTCATAGAACAATAAATAATAAGAATAAAATAGTAATTAAAATATTTGACTCAAGTAAACAATTAGGTTAAAGTTGAGACCCTTGCTCGATCGATTAAGCCAAAAAGATTGATTGATTTAATTAATCCTCGATCAATCTAAGGTATTAAAAATAAATATCGAAACAAGTAGATTGATTCTCGATCGATCGAACATTAAACCTTCATTGATCTATCTTAACTAAAAATTAAATCAAGAATTTTTAAAACTAAGTAGATATATTCTAGTTCGATTTACATACCTCGATTCAATTTAGACATGTCAAACATGTCTTAATCGATCGAATAAACTAAGTGCAAAATATTTCTATATATCTAGTATGAAATCTAATGTATATAAGAATATATATATATACTTGATACATGTTCATTTGAAGCTGGATAGTTTGCTCGGATTGAAAAGTGTTATTGAGATACTTATCAAAAAACTAAATTATATTTAAATATTTTATTCACGAATATCACAACACTCATAAAACTTAAAATATTTAAAAAAACATTATATGTAAAGTTAATTTTATAATTAACAGAAATCATTTTTTACGAACAAAATGGCTTAAAATTTAAAAAACATATTTTTAAATAATATATCTAAAAAGGTGAAGTCTAGATAAAGGGAAACACTTTTCTCCGTTTAAAAATGTGCGTACGTACGAGGACAAAATGGGTAAACTAAGTCGAACATTTACAAATAATAATTGGAAAAAAATGCAATAATTTATTAAATTTTCAAAAACAAAAAACTCAATTACATTCTTCGAAGTTCGAAATATTAATTCTCTTAATCATGACCCATTTTGATTAGTTTGTCTTACGAGGCAGTCAACTTAGGGTTGGTTCCCTAACCATATAAATTCTCAATTTGTAAGTAATTTTTTAAAAGTTTTAAAGTACGTATGATTAATAACTGGTTTTCGATTTTTATTTCTTGAATTCTGAAATTGGTCCAACTTTGAAATATTTTTAAAAGAATAATATTGGAATTGATTTTTTAATTTTCTTTAATCTTTTAATAGTCCAACCATGATTAAATAACAAAACTTAATAATTTTTTATTAAAAGATAAGTTTCAAATGAATTTAGAAATTTAGAAGTTTAAAATTATTATTAAACATGTAACATCCAATTTTCAATTTTAATTTCTCACAATTGAAACAAGAATTAGTACTCAAATAATATTTTTTTCCAAAAAATTTAGAAATTAAAAATTCAATTATAAAATTAAAGAATTACAAATTAAAATAGTTATGAAACATGTCTTAAGAATTTAGCCTGTCAATTTAAAAAAAGTAACAAAAAAAGAAAAGAAAAGAAGAGGATTTGAGGTATGTATTCTACTTAAGCACCTTTTATCTCACATGAAATTTTTTAAATAAAAAAATACATGGAATTATAAGTGCATTAGGTCTCTGTAGATTTGTTCAATGATTTGTTGAAAGTATATTCATAACCTAGCCTTTATGCTTTGCAACTAAATATTATCCAAAAGTGGTCTACAAATTATGCAATATTTCAACTCTTTCGATCTAGCCGAAAGGCTAAAAGCTCAAATATTATACCATATTGGCTCTAACTAGCTAAATAAGGTTGGTGGGTGGTTCTTACATATAATTAATATGGGTTTGAGTAATCATGGGTTTGAGTGATCGGAACTAATTAAATTCGAGAAATGATTTTGCATTAAAAATTATTTATTTCAAAAACTTAAATCATTAAAAAAAAAATGAATCACAATACTTACTTCTACGTGATCTAAAATGTATTGTTTATAGAATATGTAAATACACATAGTTGGCCTCTACCAAACTTTTTCCATACCACACTTATGAATAAGATATTGCATGTACATTATTATTTAATCAGTAAGTGCACATATGATTGTAAGATGAAACCTAATATAAAATATATAATTGCTTTTCCTTAAATGATCTCCTCATTAGATACATGAACTTTGCAGTTCTAGCTATCAAATATACCGACACATTTTTTATTGTCTTTCAAGGAAATTAAACAAATGATATTTCTTTAAGATAATCATGGTGTGTTAATCATAATTGATGACCACCTCCTCTTTCTGATTTATTATTATGTACTATTTAGATACCATATCATGATAGCATTTGGTGCATTTATGTATAGTAATCATAATTAATATAATAATTATATTAATTCGATTATATTTATTAATAATACTGTAACATATTATTTATGATTTAAAAAAATGTCATAAAAGTATATTAAATTAGGCCATTTGTATCGTTTAGTCTTTTAAATTAGAAACTTTATTATTTAGTTCTTTAGTTTTGTAAAAAATAATCAATTAAGAACAAATCATGTTTTTAATGATTTTTTATCATAATATTATTTTTTTGTTAAGTGATTAAATTTTATTAAAACGTGAGTCTTTAATAATGATAAAATCACAATTAATATAAAAAGATTCTTAAAATATTTGGTTTATATATTTGTTAATTGCTATTATTTTATTAATTTTTAACTTTTATTAAAAATTGAAATATATATTTAAATAACATTTTGTTTAAATTTTATTATCATTTATTTTTCTTATTATAATTCATTTTTATCATTGTTAAATACTCATATCTTAATTGTATTTTAATTATATGAGATAAAATAATAATATTTTAAATAAAAAATTAACAAAATAATATAATTTATCCTTAATTAATCATTTTAATAAAAATTAAAAGACTAAATTATACATTTTCTAATATGATGTACTAAACAATACAAAAGATCTAATATAAAGAATTTATGTGACCATTTGGGCAATTTGACAAGCTAATTAAATAATGAAATTTTGGTTTCAAACATATAAAATGATTTTATAAATATCATAATTATAATAATTGTTAATATTAATATCACCGATTAAATATAATGTTATGATAGATTATATATTATTGGTATCTCATCTATTGGATTATTATTTTAAGATTAGAATGAGTATAATTTTTATGAACCATAACATGGTATCATAAACTTTAACCATAAACATATATTTAAATTATATTATTTATTTGCTTGTTATAATATAGTAATATTAAAATCTCTTTATAAGAGTTTAAAATTAGGGATGTTATGTTATTTTAAAAATAATAAATTATTCATTTGACAAATATGTAATATGTAACCTAATTTTTTTAATTTGACAAATATGATATCTAACTTTTTTTCAATTTTACTAATATAATACCCAATTTTTTAAATTTTATCAATACGGTTTCCCAACTTATATAATTTAACTAATTTATTATATATCCTTAAAAATATTTAAATTGGTTTATATTTAAAAAAATAAAGTAACAATATTGAAAAAGTTAAAGTAACAATATTGATCAAACTAATTTTTGAAGACAAATTTGATCTAGTCACGAAAGTTTAGAAATCAAATTTGTCAGTCATCCTTTTAAGAAATTAACAATGTTTAGAAATTACTGGGGCCAACAGCTCTCTTCAAATTTTTCTAAACACGTTAAAAACAATATCAGTTTAATTAGTGTGTCCCTGTATACCACGGAAAATCTATAAACATTTTTGGAAAAATTACATTAATTATAACACCACTAAACTTAATAATAACAAAAATAACGGTTAAATAATATTAAATGTGATTTAATTGAATAATGTTAAATATTAAATGTGTTTAAATACGACAGTTTAATTTAAACGATATTTAATTAAACAACGTTAAATATGAAATGATGTGTTTAAATATTTTTTTAGTAAAAATATATGTTTGATATAAAGAGATGTTATTTTGTGGTTACAAATTTTAGGATACTACTTTTTATTATTCTTCAACATTTTTTTAATATTTATAGTGTTAGAGTTACTATTGATTAAAGATAAAATTATAATATAATTTATAAAAATTATAAGTCTCTAAAGTTCATAAAAATCATGATTCTTTTAATCCAAAAAATTTAACCTAATAAATGCAAACACTTATAATCTTTATAAATTATAACATAATTTTATATTTAATCAATGTAAGACATTATCTCCAACAATACTCCCAAAGTATGGTTTTTAGCTTCATATAAAGGCTATTATTTTATATTTTTAATTTATTTTATTATTTTTGGATCACTTGTTTTTATTTTTCTTTTGCAATGTTCATTTTATTTTTGTTTCAAAGAGGTTCAAAATTTTAGACCCATTTAATAAAATTATGATACATGACAGCAAAATCTATAAGAATCATTTACATATTAATCTCAAAATATTTAACTTAACGATTGAAAACACTAATAATTCTTATAAACTTTACCTCTAACATCTATATTCAATATGTATCTTTGTTTCAATCACTTGTATTCTTGATTTATTTTATTATTTGTAGATCACTTATCTTTTCTTTTTCTTTTGTAATGTCTATTTAATTTTTTTTATAGAATAGGCCTAAAGTTATTTGCCCATTTATTAAAAAATTTATACGTATTAAAATTTATAAGAATCATATATATTTTAATCTCAAAAATTTAATTAAAAACAACTATAATATTTATAAATTTTATTATAACTTTATAATTGTTAATAAATATAGCTAGATGGTTTATCGTATAAAGTAAAAAAGAAGAGGGATGCGTTTCTTAATCAAAGAAAAGAATCAATAATTTTTTTATATATATAAATGCGCGTTGGTGCATGCGGGATTAGAATAAAAGTGAATCTCCCTACTTATTAGTTGAATATTTTTTATTATGCACCAATTATTAACGAAGTTATACCCAATTTGTTAACTAACTTTTTATAATTTCACCAATTCAATTCTTTTTTTATTCAACCAGTTTAATCTCATCTTGACTAAATTATTTCAAATTTTTAAAAGTTTAGACACTCACTTGCTAAAATTAAAAATAATTTTATTAAATTATTAGATATTTAAAAATTTATATGTACTTATTCATAGAAAAGATGAATAATGAAATCGATTTAATATATAAAAATATATTCATAACTATGTTAATAATTTTTTAATTTATAAAATTAGTTATTATGGCGATAAGATTAACCTATTTTTTATTTTAAAGGGATCACTGATCATTATTCACTGTTAGAAGCATGGCCCAAATGATTATAGAGCCAATTATCGGTTGATGAGATATACATATAATATATATATTAGTATTATATTGTTATAATTTAAGCTATAGTTTGTTACTAAATAAAGTTATATTGATTGGATTTTATTTACCAATATTAATACATTACATCTAATTTATTATAAACATGTGATAAATATATTTTCTTACATTATTACAAAATATGGTATTTAAATCAATATGTAAAATCATTTTTTTTTAAAAAATCGACTTATAATAAATTTAAAGTCAGTTCTGTAAAAAACCGACGCTACGTATAGAGTCGGTTGATGTGTTGAACCGACGTTACACATGGACATACTGTCGGTCCTCCGTGACAATCGACACTATCAACGTGTGTAGCATCAGTTAACACGTAGAACTGACGCTACGTCCACGTGTAGCGTCAATTCAACATGTCAACTGATGTTATACACATGAATTTTTCATTTCTCTTCTTTCTTCACTTGTTAGACACAATTTTTAATTTACAGCGCTATAAATAACACCCAAAAACTCAAAACCGAGCTTCACCTCCTTTACTCTTTCTCATTTTTCGACCACTTACGATCACCAATTTCAGCACCGTTTAGTGGGTTTTCTACCTCTCCAAATTATCTTTCAGACTCCCTATTTTTTTTAGCGAAATATTCAAAAAAATTATACTCATTTTCTTAATTACAAAACACCATTTTTTTCTTTATTTCCTTCATTTTGTCATTTCATTTACTCTTGTAAGTATTTTTATTAATCTTACGTACTTATTATTCACTTTACATTATTTTTGTATATATATGTTATTATTTTTATTAAGTAGGTTTTGTATAAGTATTATGAAATAGGAAAAACATGATTCAACGATATGATGCTTATTAAAATATCTGTTATTTAAAATAGTGTAGTTATTTTTAAAAAATCTTAATAATCATAAAATTGTTATATAAATCTATATGTCATTGAATACAAGTTCGTAAGTAAAGTAGAAAATGAGTAAAATATGTAAAAAAAAAAAATTAAAGTCGGTTTACGGATTGAACCGACTTTAAACGTAAAATCGATTCAACGCGTGAACCAACTTTACATGACCGACTTTAAATTTTAAGTCTTTTCATTTAAAGTTGGTTCGTAACCGAATTTAAAACCCATTTTTTTAGTAATATTATAAAATAATATCATATGTATATGTTCTATTATACCATATCTTTTATTTTGAACTCTTATTTAATTTATAATTAAATTGATACATGTTTATAAATAAAACTCATTTAAACACATGTTTAATAATAGTATCATGATCTAAAAAATTTCCTAGCTAGAGTCATGCTATGGTTGGTGGGTTCTCTCATAAATATCAATCATCAAAGTTGGTAGCACTTCTATAAATTGTGTTTTTGAAAGCAATTATCAAAATAAAACATTTTAGAATATGTATTTAAAAGTAGTGATAAAGTGTCAATATTCCAATATGTATATTAATACTATGTACAAATAAATGGTTGGATCTGAATCAGTGTGGTTCATACTGATTTTTTAATAACAATGAAATATTATTATTAATATGCAGCTTCTATACCTACAATATTATTAATTAGAAGTAGAATATATGAATCCATAAAACCTACCCTCATTTTGTTCAATGAAGCACCATTTTATAATTTCATGAGCAATATTATTACGCTCTCTAAGATTCTAGGTAGCTGTATATGTTGAAAATTGCTCCATTAGAGAAAAATTTCATCAAGAAATTGTTTACTTCTTATGATAGTTGATTAGGCTGACATCTGATACCGTCAATTGTTGCTTTACAATTTCCTTCGACAATTACATCATACACATCAATAACTTCAGCAATACCAATAGCCAAAAAGAGAGCCCTTGACTCTGCAACTTCTACACTAAAAAATTGAAGAATTTTACACTAGATGTCAATGATACTTTTATATTCATCTCTTCCAACAGTGATAATTGATCTTTCAATGTCCTTGAGCTGAGTGTCAAAGATCAGTTTTATGACACCATGAGAGGTTTTATCCAATGATGTAACATCTGATATGCAACAATTATGTTACTTGTCATTTCTTTCCTCACATCAATAAACTCATAACAAAATTCATTCAAGGTATTATATAAGTATTCTGGGATGCATTTAAATTTTACATGTGCACCCCTAAAAAAAATTTCATTCATGATTCTCCAAATATTACTGATAACAAGATGATTGCTAGAGTAAATCCTCTCTTGTTGTCTAGTCTTTGAATAGAGTGTCAAGTGGAAAAATACAATGTTCCAAGAAAGAAACAATGTCCAAGCTGTGAAATTGTTGTAATCGTATATTACATTGCAATTGTAATCAAATGCCATTGATGCAACCACATTTGATGAACAAGCTCTCTACTATTTCACTGTCTGCATCACACAAAGGACAACAAACATCTAATTTCTGATTAAAATGGGTCAAGTTTGTCTTGACAACAAGGATAGTTGAAGCCAATCTCTAAAAAAAAAATGTATCTAACGTAATTTTGCAAACCATAAAAGTTGCCAACATATATCATAACCCACATTTGAATTTTCTTTCACTAACATGGTGTATGTAGATTTAACATAAAAGCCTCCCTACTTATTAGGAGTCCGGATAAATTTAGTCCAAAAATTCATTAGGATTCCTTAGTCTGCAAATAAGGTATGTTGTTGTATCATCAAAAACACTACGAATTAAATACCAATTCCATCCTTAATCATTGCATAAACCACTAACAAATAAATTCTCGACTATTTCTTGCATGCCATCTTTGATTGTTGGTTAAAAAACAAATTTGGGAGTCTCATGCAGCTAAGGGTTTTTAGTAATCCTCACATTCATACCATTACCAATTTGGATACACAAGCATTTGGCCATAACCTTTCTGGTCCTACAAATTCATTTCCAAATAAATGAATATGCATATTTCTTCTACCAAATGATCCATGAAACTTATTGAATAGAAATAATTCTGTTAAAGAATTCTCCCCCAAGCTTGCTTAAATCATTAGATGATTGCCAGCAAAGTTTAATTAATAAAGCTTGGTTAAGTTGATGTAATGTTCTTAAACACAAACCACCTACTTTCTTTAGTTTACATGTAGATTTTCATTTTTTGAAGGCACAATAATAACTGTGGTTTCTATTAGAATTCTACCAAAATTATGCAATTAAAGAATCCACTTTCTCGCAATGTTTTTTAGGAATATCAAATGCACTCATAGTGTAAATATGTGTAGTTTGCCGTACTGACCTCATAAAAATTGCTTTGCCAACACTTGATGGAAACTTGGCTTTTAAACCTTATGTTATAGAAGTTATTGTATCGATAATCTTCTCAAACTGTTGGGACTTATTATGTTGCACAAATATAGGATTATTCAAATAATTAATGTTACTTCTAGTATTCTGTATAACCATTAGCTCTATTAGCTTGTTTGTCAGATGAACATTTGCATTGATTGTGAATAATAAATTAAATTTTGAAAGAGTGGGAGATTGGCTAGTATGAGACTAAATTTATCCAATATATTCATAATTGTTCTAACCTCGGATTCATTTGATCTAAAAAACAATAAAATATTATCTGCATAAAATAAGGGAGAGATGGAAGTAGCTTGCCTTGACATTTTTAAGCCATGAATCTGATTGTCTACCTTTGACTTAGCAAGTATTCTCAATAGAGATTCTGCAGCAATAATAAACAAATAAGATGAAATAGGATCTCTTTGTCTAAGTCTTGTTGCAGTGAATTTATCAAACTTTGACCCGATCAAGAGAATACAATAAGAGACTGCAACTAATGAACTATCACTTATTTTAATGTTGTCTTTTATTTTATGTTTTTATTATTACTTTTAAGATGATATTTAAGTAAATTAATATTTTTATTTTTATTCCTTATAATTCATTAATAAACACACAAAAAATCGAATAACCATTATTACTAAGTGTGGTTAGCATGTTAGCTATTGATAAGATTCAAAATAGACATTTGGCTAAGTTTGGCACCTTTAATCCCCATTCTCAATTTGTTTCTCATGTTTATCTTGAGTAATCAGCAACCACAAGCATCTTTAATTTATAAATTGTGCAGTGCATAGTAATGAAGATACCACCATGGAAAGCCAGAATACACCTCTTCAGCGACGACATATAGTGTTTGAAACAAAAGATGGGCTTTTCGAGTTCGATATGTAGCTTCTGAACAAATGTTTAATCCAAGACTTCATGTAATTAGCACTTAGTAAATCTTTTATCATGTGTTTCAAGGGAATTAGGTGTTGGCATAGCAGAAACTCAAAAAATAAATTAAGTAAACAAGAACGGTTAATCCACCCACAAAATCATAATCTTCACATATATTTATTTTTGAATACATTGTTTTTTTCTTTCTTTCCAATAACGCAATTACACTCTATATCCTATTAATAATATTATGAACTCAAATCACAATTTGAAACCTAAAATCCCAATACACTCAAAAATCTTACATATGCATGATGAAAGTAAAGAATACAAAAATACTCCTATTCTTCTTTGCTTTTGAGCTGCCCAAAAACATCTCCTTTACGCACAATATATAGAAATAATAAAGCCTTTTTAACTTCACCTTCAAGGGCAAAATACGGAAAGTCGCAAAGTTTATCAGTTTATTAACCTCCTTCGCAGAAAGATAAATAGCTAATATTAATTAATTAATACTGATAAAATGTGGTATTTTTTATTTAATCAGTATCATTTCATCTCTGTTTTTTTTTATTTTTTCCATGTACAAAGATATATATATATATACTAAGAAACATAACAAGTGCTCCACTAAACATTGATCTTGTCTGTTATTCTTCTGCACTGTTTTTTCAGCTCACTCCAACACTCCTCACGTTGGTGCATATATATCTCTTATGCCCAACTTGTCGAGTGAGTTGTAGAAGTTCCTTACAAACACGGATTTTGTGAGTATATCAGCCAATTAATCTTCTGATTTAACAAATGGAAGTTGAATAATTTTTTCTTCTAGATTTTGTTTGATGAAGTTCTGATCCACTTCAACATGCTTTGTACGATCATGTTGGACTGGATTATGGGAGATGACAATGGCTGCTTTGTTATCACAAAATAAGTTCATTTCAGAGTTAGGAGCAACACCAATCTAAGTTAGGAGTTTTTTCAACCAAAAAAGCTCACGTATTCCCTTGACCATTCCTCGAAATTCAGCTTCAGCACTAAACAAGGCAACTACCTTCTGTTTCTTGCTCCTCCATGCCACAAGATTGCCCCCCACAAAAGTAAAGTACCCAACAGTAGATTTCCTATCCTTGATATTCCCTGCCCAGTCCGAATCTGTATATCCAACGACTTCCAATTGACCATTCTTTGAAAACATAAGTCTTTTTCCAGGGGAAGATTTTAAATAACGAAGTATTCGCATAACGGCATCCATATGGTCTTCACTGGGGCAGTGCATGAACTGACTCACGACACTCACAGTATAAGCAATATCAGGTCGAGTATGAGATAAATATATGAGTTTACCTACTAACCGTTGATATCTTTGTTTATCTGCTTGTACTTGGTCCTCATATTCTACAAGTTTATGATTTTGGACCATCGGAATATCGACAGGTTTATAATCAAGTAATCCTGCCTTTGTTAGTAGGTCTAGAGTATATTTTCTTTGGGAAAGAAATATGCCATGTTTTGATCTTGTTACCTCAATGCCTAAGAAGTATTTGAGCCCTCCTAAGTTCTTCATTCCAAACTCATTTGATAGTCGTTCTTGAAGTCTAGAGATTTCTTCTTTATCATCCCCTGTAATGATCATGTCGTCTACATAGACTATAAAGGCTGTTGTTTTTCCCCATCGATGTTTTAGGAACAGAGTGTGGTCAGAGTTGCTTTGTTGAAACCCATATTTCCTCATTGTTGAACTCAACCTACCAAACCATGCTCGAGGCGATTGTTTTAGTCCATACAATGTTCGTTGTAATCTACATGCAGTTTCTCTTCCTGATGTAACAGTATATCCTGGTGGGATATCCATGTAAATCTCTTATTCAAGATCACCATGAAAGAAGACATTTTTTACGTCAAGTTGGTGCAATGGCCAATCTAAATTTGCTGCAAGAGATAATAAAACTCTAATAGTTTTTAGTTTAGCCATAGGTGAGAAGGTTTCCTGATAATCTATCCCATGTTTCTGTGTATACCCTTTTGCTACTAACCCATCTGCTTTATACTTAATGGAGAAAATCCACTTGCATCCTACCATCTTCCTCCCTTGAGACAACTTGCTTAATACCCATGTGTTATTCTTCTTTTATAGCTTGAGCCCATTTTGGATCAGATAAGGCTTCTTCAATGCTATTTGGAATTTGACATGAGGAAAGTGTTTGTGCAAAAGCCCTGATAGGTTCTGACAACCCTTGAGTAGATACATAATTGGCTATTGGATACTTGGATTGTCGTTCTTCTCTTTCTGGAGAGTATCGATTTGGAGGTTTGCCTCGATTGTGTCTGAAAGGTAGAACATAACCAACAGATATATCTATAGCATTAGTTTGTAAAGGTGTGATAGGATAGCTTAACTCAGGAGTATTCTCAGCAGAAGGATCATTGGATACTAGAAAGTGGAAGGGTGCATCAACCATTTCATCTTCTGGAGATTCAGTTACTACTTCAGTTTCAGTTCTTGGAGGTTCAAGCTCGGGTATAGGTATTGGCTCCTCCATATTGTTGGCATGATCTGAGTATGCTGGATTGTTACTAGTATCTAATATTTCAACATCAAGCCAATTTCATTCTTCATCATAACTCTCCCCCTGAAGAGGGTAATTGGATACTGGTGACGGGAAAAAACATTCAGATTCTAGAAAAGTGACATTCATAGTAATATAGGTTCTTTTAGTAATTGGATCGTAACATCGGTAGCCCTTTTTTTGTACACCATACCCAACGAATACACATCGGACAGCACATGGATCCAACTTAGTTCGTTGATTTTTGTGGAGGTGGACAAAAGCAACACATCCAAAAAATTCGGGATGAAAGCATCAATATATTAGGCAAGGGAACATGATCAGATAGCACCTTTAATTGAGTCTGAAATTGTAAGGTTTTTGTGGGCATACGGTTCAGTAGATACACAACTGTAGTAACAGCATCACTCCAGTATCTACTAGGCATATGTGCACCGATTAGTAAGGCCCGATCAGTTTCTAAAATATGTCTATTCTTCCTCTCCACAGTCCCATTCTGTTGTGGGGTTTATGAACAGGAGGTTTCATGGAGAATACCATGGTTGTCCAAGTATGTCCGAAATTGTTGATTAACATACTCCCCTCTATTATCAGACCTAAGAATCTTAATTTTTTTCGAAAATTGTGTCTGAACCATAGTGTGAAACAAGTGAAACGTAGAAAATACTTCATCCTTATGTTTGAGAAGGTAAAGCCATGTCATTCGTGTACAATCATCAACAAAAATTACAAACCATCGATGACTTGATGACGTAGTAACCTGGGAAGGTCCCCAAACATCAGAATGTACTAAAGCAAAAGGATTCGTACTTCTATTCATGCTCATAGGATAAGACGCCCTATGACTTTTTGCTAAGATACAAGTATCACATTTGAAATCTGAGTGTGTGATATTTGAAAATAAGCTAGGGAGTAGGTGCTTTAAATACCCAAATGATGTATGCCCAAATCGACGATGACATAACCAAATCTGACGTTCCTTGTTACCAACAGTGTGTTGCATATGATTGACCCTTCCTGAATTGAGGTCATCCACATAATATAACCCTCCTCTCTTAGTACCACGCCCAATGATCTCCTTGGTGAGAATGCCATGTAGAAGACAAAAAGCAGAATACATCAATACTACACAGTTAAGATCTGAAGTGACCTGACTTACAGACATTAGTCTGTTTGAAAGAGAGGGTACAAGTAATGTATTAGATAATGATAATGAAGGAGATAAAATCACTGTTCTAGCCCCTGTAACTGGATAAGTGACCCCATTGGCATTGGCAACACGGCTCTGTCGCGACTGGGTTGTATTGGAGAGATCTTTTGGGTCAAATGTCATATGATCTGTAGCTCCAAAATCTAGAATCCAATCCTCATTATCACTACGAGTAGAGATGTGAAATGCTTTACTTGAAATACCTGGATCCTGGGAAGATTCGGCCTGAGGAATAAGGGATAATGATGCATTATTGGTAGCCACAGCGGCTCGCCCAGTGGTTTCCCGTTTCTTCCGTGCTTGAAGATCATTCCACCATTCTGGATACCCATGTAGTTTGAAGCAGTTTTCACGAATGTGTTTAGAGTTTCCACAATGGCCACATTTCATGTCAATAGACGATGAATTTCCCGTGGATTTCTTACTACCCAAAAAGTTCCTGGTTTTGGTGGCAATGAATTATGGTGTCCCTTGATCCCTTTGAAAGCCATAACCGCTCCGGGTGTCGTATCTGCACCCGTAATCATCACGGTCTGTTGGACCTCTTCCCTACGGATGAATCCATAGGCTTGTTCCACCGTAGGGAATGGTTTGATTTAAAGCACATCACTTTGAGTGTTATCTAGTCTGTCATCAAGACCATCGAGGAAGGTATACACTCGATCTTCCTGGACGATGGAATTGTATTTTTGTATGTAAGTCGCACACTCCACTGGATTAGGACGACGAAAATCAATTTATCACCACAACCCTTGAAGGTAATTGTAGTATTTTTCAATTGATCCACCCGCCTGCTTCATACGAGTAACTCGACGGCGAAGATCATACACTTGAGACGTGTCTGTCCCATCATAATAGGTGGTAGCAGCAGAATCCCAAACCTGTTTTGCAGTTGGGAATCGAATAAAATTTGCAATCAATGGGGGGTCCATCGAATTGATCAATCATCTTTTGACAATGGCATTTTTAGTGCGCCATCTCCTAAATAAGGGGTCGGTTTCAACAGGTTGAGGAGAATCCCCATTAATATATCCCAGTTTGTCTTTGCCAGAGATATACATCTCCACCACCTGGGACCACAAGGCATAGTTGGATCCTCCCAACTTGATACTAATGGGAGCAGTCGACGCTTCAGTTAGCGGAGGTTATGAGGTGATCTGAGCTCTAGTTAGAATTTTTGTCATTTTTGTCGTTAGATCTTCCAATATGAAATTGGTGGTTAAATCTCTAGATTCTGTCATGAAATCTAAAAAAAAATTTCTTCCTTTTTCCTTTTTTTTTACAACCAATATATAAATAAAAAAACTTAAACCATAACCCTAAAAAATTTCCATTCGTGCAGCCCTCCTGGAGTGGCGTTGTTCTTCACTTTTGTTCTTCATCTGTTGCGTTCTTCTTCTGCTGCGTTGCGTTCCAAGTTTTCCCCATGGTTGCCCACGACGGAAGCACCACCTGGTACGTAGAAAGACAGCAACGACCCCAACGAGCAAGCGACGTTGGGGAACTGTGACGGCTCGAACGAGCAGAAATGGCATGAAACGCAGGGAGACTACAACGGCTCCCTGAAGGATTCTGTTGAGGTCGCAGCGTAGGAACTGACGTTGAGCATAAATGGCGACGCTGAAATGACCTGATGGTCGCAGCACTGGTGGGTTTTTTTTTCAATATTGCAACTGATCGTTTTTTTTTTCAGCTGGATATACAAACAAGGTGCACGGTGATACCTGCCTCTCGCCTAAAAGATGTTCATTCTGAATTTTTCGAGAATTGTTTCTATGGCGCAGCGCTGTGCATTTTTGCGATTCATGTTTCTTCGAGAAAAATGGAATTGCTACGGCTCCAATGACTATGCAGCAAACACCATCCAGCCAAAAACCGAAGTAATTAACTCATAAGCATAGAGACAACAAATCAGATCAGAAGCCCCCTGCCGAGGAGACACCGGAGTACTAGCGTCGAGTATGAGGTAGCTATTTTATTTTGTTAAGTCAGCAATAACCATTGCTGTGATACCATGATAAAATGTGGTATTTGTTATTTAATCAGTATCATTTCATCTCTGTTTTTTTCTATTTTTTCCATGTACAAAGATATATATATATACTAAGAAACATAACAAGTGCTCCACTAAACATTGATCTTGTCTGTCATATTTTGTGTTCCACTAAACATGGATGTTGTCTGCTATTCTTCTGCACTGCTTTTTCCGCTCACGCCAACAAATACGACCACATTAAACCCATGTTAGTATCAATTAGACATTTGGGTAATCAAAACCAAATGTTAATTTAGAATTTTGTTTTTGGTTTTGTTCTCAAGTCAATTGGGCAATCTAGTTAAATGGGCTTCAGCCCAGTGGCAAAATAAAAACTAAATTGGGCTGATCTTCTTATCACACTAAGGTTCGAATATGGGCTAACTCATTATATCATTTTTGAAATTTAATTTTAATCAGTAACATATTATTAATTTTTTAAAATTAATTTATGATTCTAGTGATAGGATTTCATATTCGGCCACCACAACTCAAGTTTAAATGTTACCAATAAAATGTTTTTTTTATTAATAAAAAATGACTTTAAATACTTTAAAAACATGTAGTTAACAACCAACCTCAAAAGAATATTTGAATGTAAATTACATGATAGGATAATTAATTTGTTGGATTAATTTAAGACTAACATATTTTATACTTCCTATTCTATATATATGTCCCACTTGTTCTTCAATGCTTTTATTTTCCTCAATAGCCCAAACCTTCATCTATCAAAAGCCCAGAAAAAAGCAAATTCATTTAATTGAAATAGAAACTTACCATGAAATTTGAAAACAAAGCTCCTTGTTGAAAATTGATGCAAAATCTAAAATGATGAGAAAAATAAAAGAAATGTCAAAAAAATTCTAGAAAAAGTATTTGAAAAAGAAACTCTAGATTTTCGAGAATAATATCTAAATTTATTAAATACGAAAAATCTAGAATAATAAAAAACTAAATATTTGAGAATCTTTCAGAGGAATCTAGATAGTTTGTATTATCAAGATTCTATAAATAGTTTGCAATATCAAGATTCTAAGTTTTGGAGTTCAATCAATACCAATGAATAATACTTTACTACACTTTTTTATTATCTTCTCCAAATATATTACAGTATCACCCTAGCAGGCCTAGTCTTCATAAACTCTAACACTCCATAACAAAGACATGTATATAT
Organism: Hippophae tibetana; assembly: GCA_037013495.1. Classification (NCBI taxonomy): domain Eukaryota; kingdom Viridiplantae; phylum Streptophyta; class Magnoliopsida; order Rosales; family Elaeagnaceae; genus Hippophae; species Hippophae tibetana. Next base: position 4,762,795 of record CM072812.1, read on the forward strand.
AATGAGCATTTTTTGCTCATTTTAAGAAAAAATAACAAGTGCCAAGAAATTTCAAATTTAACTAACCTTCATCTTCCTCTGCTAAAGCAGACAAATTCTTTTAAAGAATAAATGGTGCAAACTAAGCTTAGTTGATTACCGTTTGATCACAGAAGCTGTCAGAATTTGGGCATGTTCCTGCAAAATGAAAAATATTATAAGTTATATACAGAAAGTGAGAAAAAGATGTTGAGGCAACAGATTCTTTAATTTAACCTAATAACTTGATGTAGCAAATCAATTACAAACAGATTACAGTTACAGAGAAAAGCCTACTTTACTATTAATGATAAGTCAAGAAAAATCCACTAACCACCAACATCTAAAAGACACTTAAAAATCAAATCCCCAAATACATCAAAAGAAATTCTCACCAAATAATGCAGTAACCAAAAATAAGAAAAATTAACAAATCCTACACAAATCAAATGCTACAAATAAAAAGAAAGAACAAATTGTGGCTAATTTTGACTCTTCTCACAGGATCAAAATAATTCCATTACAAATGAGTAACTTCACTCCGGATGGAGAGGGCTTGATTATTCAATTCATATTGGCGGCTTCTGAACTCAAATTAATCTATCCGTATTCGTTATATATAGGACTTTGCTCCTTCATTAATCCAAATACAAGATCTCATCTTCATCCACGATGGAATAGCCCTGATGTATAATTCTAATTCAAGTAGGAAACAACTTGACTTGAATTATGATGGCAAATAGTTGCTGCCTAAAATCATGAAGAACAATTACATGCTACAAAACCCAAAAAGTCAAAGAAACTCTTGAACTTGTACAATAAAGGTTGAACTGAAGTATTCACTTGTATTTTACTAATATATCTATTCTCAAGCTACATCTGCTTGAAACATCATTTTCAAACAATGAATTCAACACAAATACAATCGCAAAGACTCACTTACCAAATAGTATGCATATTTACAAGTTTTAGTCCAAAATCTACCCAAATTAGCTTGAAAGAGCAAGCAAAATGCTCTTTAAAAAAAAATAGTAAAACTTTCAAATTTAAGCCATAAACTAAGACCAAGTATCCCAATTTCAAATTTTGCCTCCAAGAACAAAAAACCCAAAATTAAACCGGCACAATTACAACTCTAAAATTTAGAAACCAATCAAATAACTAAAAGCTCAACAAAAGTTTCAAACGAACAACCTTGATTAGTCCTAAAAAATAACATATAAACCTCATGTTATAATATAAATTGAATGCAGAAGTAGAAGGTAGGTTTCAATTTAGATTGCATATATAAATAATTATGAATTATAAGAAAATAAATGATACAAAAATTCAAGTGATTCAATTAAAATCTCTTAATAATCAAATGAAGAGTAGAAACATCAATATTTAAAAATCACTCAAAACCAAATACCCAAATACATTTAGGGTTATCAATGCAGCGGGACGGGACAGGACGTGATCAAAGACCCTTTCTTCGTTCCCCGTCTACAATTTAAAATTTAGTGATCATCTCTACTTAGAATCCTTAGAAAGATATATTGGGATCCCTGATGGAAAAAAAGACCTCAAAATGAAGAATAAAAATCGAAGTAATATTTTAAATATAATTTTTATTTTTTAATATTTTTAATATTTTTATTATAAAGGAAAATTTATAAAAACAATAAGTTAATAATAAATATTTTATATTGAAAAAACTAAAATTTTGAGTCAATAAATAATATTTATACGAAAGGGAGAAAAATAAAATATAATAATAAAAAATACATAATCATTTTATATTAAAAACTAATTTAAAATGATAACAATAAATTATAAAATATTGTAGGATTTAGATTTTTAGAGTTTAAATAAAGATTTTGAATAATTTTTATAAAAGAAAAATCATTGATTTTTTAATAGAATAAAAAATAAAGAAATATAAAATATATAATGTATTATTTATGATTAGTTTGAGTTTAAATGTATTTAAATCTATAAAAAAATTAATTTTTTATATATTTATTAAAATATAATATATAATTTCGTAGAATGGAATAGGAAATACTATATATGTTATCGTCTCATGTTATAAAATACAAATTTTCTTTCTTTCTCCACCGTTATATTGTCACCATCCCCACCTCCAACCTTTTATTGTCACCATCCTCACCTCCAACCTGTATTTACCCTGTAAAGAGCAATAACAATTAACAAATTTTACACAAATCAAATGTTACCACAAACAAAATAGAAGAAGAAACTATGACTAATTATGACTCTTTTTATAAGATCAAGATAACTCCATTGAAAAACGGTGAATTCACTCTTGGCAGAGAGGGGCTTGAATATTATTCAATTCATATTGATTACTCAAATAATTAATTAATTGGTATTCAATATATATAGGCATTTGTTCCTTCATTGATCCAAATGCAAGATCTGATCTTCACCCTCGATGAAGATGAGATCTGTTAAAGTCCCACATCGACTGGGGATCGCGCCCACGCTACGCATATAAACAAGGGCAATCCTCCATCTTACAACCTGGGTTTTGAGATGGAGTTAGGCCCAAATTTAACATGGTATCAGAGCAAGGTTACCCGGTCGGTGCAGTTGTTTCGCCACTGGTGAGTGATGCATTCCGCCACTTGGGTTCCATAAGCTCAACATCCCCGTCGGTCTCAAGGGGACAGACCCTTGCCGATGTGAGGGGGAGTGTTAAAGTCCCACATCGACTGGGGATCGCGCCCACGCTGCGCATATAAACAAGGGCAATCCTCCATCTTACAACCTGGGTTTTGAGATGGAGTTAGGCCCAAATTTAACAAGATCTTGGCTTGAACACTGAGTTTTGAACCATCACCTAAATAACAGCTGCATAACATTTATTAAAAAACAAAAAACTGCATAAATCCAACACGTCAAACACCGCATCCTTGTTTGCAAAACAAATGCAAACCCCGACTTTAAAAATCAGCCATGATAAAAAAGCAAAAAAAAAAAAAAAAACATAAATGTGAAATTCAATTCAAACCAAATCTTGAAACAACCTACCTGCATTTTCGTCGGGACATGACGATGATGAAAAAATAGATAGTAAAAGTCATCGATGAGTAACAAGCTCACATACCCGTCCTTGTCCGAATTAAGGATCGATGTGAACGGAACGGGTCGCGGGATGGGGGAGGCAATCCACATCCCCATTTAAATATTTTGGGTGTACAGAGAATTCCTCGTATATAAATAAATTATAATAAATTGAAGGGAAAAACACCACGGGGTCCTCTTTTTCTTTATGTAAAAATGTTATTCAGTTTTTTAATTTTAAAAAATTATTAGTTAATATTTTTATTTATAAAAAATATAATTATTAGTTCTTTTATTAATAAAAAATAAACCATAAAAAAATTATATCATAAAAAATTTTAAAAAATATTAATAAGTATATTTTAATCATTTACCCTCAACATATCAAATCAAAAAATTACAAAATAAGATATTATTATTGTCTTTTACATCACTCAAATATCTCTAATAATTTTATTTTTTAAATAAATTTAAAATTATTAAATATTTTTTGAATCATCTTTAAAAATAAATATATTAAATATCATATTATTAAAATTAAAAAAACTCAATAACATCTTTTATATAAATAAAAATAACAACCTTACCTTCCATTCTAAATTAAATATTTAAGAATCTAATTATATTTATTATATAATTAAATATAATAAGATTTAATTTTAAATACATAACTAAATTATTTATTTATTAATTTTAATAATTATTATAATAATTTATGTTTGACAGTAATATTGAATTTTTATAATTAAAAAAATTATTTATTAGTTTGAATAATTATTATAAAAATTCATGTTTGATATAGAAAAATATTGAATTTATATAATTAAAATATTTATTTATTTATTGATTAAAAATATTTTTAATCGATATTTATTTTATTTAATTATAAAAAAAATTAATTTTTTAAGAAAAAAGAGTTTTAGGATAAGCGAGATGGGAGAATAATTCACGACCCCACCTCGTTTCGCATGAGAGCATTCCTCATCGTGTTAAAAATCAAAATATTTTCATAAATTTTGATTTTTATGGAGTAAATTGGCATCCTTAGTTCGAGAATAATGTGTCTTTATATTTGCTACGTAATATAAAAAATCATTGATTTTGTAATATGTAAGTTTAGTTGTCAGATTATAATTACAAAATCAAAATTATATAATTACATATAAATTTTGAAATATATAAATGATGGTTATAAATATTTAACCTTATTCGTCTAAATTTTTTTAATTCTAAATTAGGAGTTTTGATTTTTTCATATTAAAAATAATTTATTTATTTTTAAAATAAAAAAAATATTATTAATAATATAAATATTAATTTTAATAACATTTTATAATAAAATTATATTTATGTATAAGAAAATTACATAAAACAAAATATATATTATTTTTAATATAAATTATGTTATTATAATATTTCTTATCAATTTTATCAATATACATTTTGCTACCAAAGATTAATTATAATTTTAAGTGTTATATGTGTTTCAAATATAAATAAATGCTTGGACCATTGTAGATAATTAAACATAAAAGGTTGATTAGGAGTATAATATATCAAAAATTGAATGAGTTAGATGGGTTTCGATCAATTGAAGAAGGGGTTAATTGATCGAATCTGTACATGAGAAGAACGACCGTTTTGTCAAATGTCCTATGGGGTATGTATAAGCACAAATTTATACTCTATAATCATTAGAGATTAGAGGGAGCTTAGAAATAAGAACAAAGTAAGGAAGAATATGACATTTCTTGTTAAATGAAGTTTGGTATTCTTAGAAAAGTCTTTATGTTTAAATTTTTCTAAAATATTATTTTATTCTTCTTAATTTATTATTAGTATTAGAATCTAAGTATATTTGTATTAAATTAGTGTGAAATTTACATGAATTTTTAGTACTAAAATGAAATTGGGTGATGTTTGTATGATGAATAGAATAGATGATTGCATTTCTATTAAATATCTTAGGTTATTATCTTGTTTGATTCATAGTAGAATACATGCGTACTTAGGATGAATTGTGCATAGAAAAATTTGACAAATATGCATAGACAAACATAAGAGATACTTGGTTACGATAACTAATATTTAAAAAAAAAATAGCGATAGACACTACACTAATTGAACCATCTAAAATAAAATAGTGAATGCTTTATAATAAGAAATAAAGTTCATTGCAACAAATAGCATACCCACATATGTCATAAAGCTATAGATGATAAAAAAAATTATTTGTATGATAATGAAGCATTGGTATTAGTTCCAAGACAGAGTAACGATGAAGATTATTGGGAAAACATGTTGGAAGATAGTGTACATGGACTTGATTTGACATGATATAAGATAGTGTTGTGCAACATGTTTACATAACAAAAATATATCATATTTTAACATTTTTTTCTTTTTTATTGCATTATCCTATTATTATTGAAGTGGATATAAAGATGATAAGATGTACCCAATGTGAGAAACTTATAATATACAATAAGTATAGTGTTTATGTATCTTAGATGTATTGTTGAGATTGGTTATATAAATGGTCAACTTGTTCATGTTAAGTTTCATGTAGTGTGATTTTAAACTTTATAATTGTATTTAATTCAATAAGTTATGAAATCATGGTACAGTAGATTTAGGCTTGATATTTTATAATTGATTTAGGAGACCAAATAATAATACTATAAGGTGAAGTTAATGATAAATCGCATGGTTGAAGAGTCAATGGTTATAGAATTTATTATCTTAACCGAATAATATTATTTGGCGAAGATGACTACCTATTCATAACAATTTAAATAGAGGATCCAAATAATGAATTATCAAAGTATTAGCATCAATTTGAAGATGGTAACCTATTCGTGATTAATATTTGAATATCATTATGATCAATCAAGATTTAATTATAAGCATTACACATAAAATGAGTCACGTGAGTTTCCATCGAACTAAGAGATTGATCAATCAAATCAAGAATCAACTGATTAAACTTTTAAATTTGTCTCATGAAATGACAAAAATAGCATATCTAAAAATTTAAACTTTTCTATTTTTCTATTATATAGTTGTTTATCCAATTTACTTTAATATTTTTTAAAAGAATATTTTTTATGTTATAAAAAATATTCTTACATCATATTTTTAAATATGCGAAAACATATAATTTTTATTTATATAAAAGAACATAAATGAATATGCATCACATAAAAGATATTAAAATTAAATTTTTAATTTTAAAATATGGTAAGCTATAAAATTAATCTAAATTTAAAATACAAATCATAAAATTTAAATATAATTAATAAATTTTTTTACAAAATTAATCATATTATGAATATGGTATCGAATTAATCTATTAATTTTGATAAATTATATATTTTATTCGATTAGTTTTCAGATATGATCTTAAACATTAAATTTATAAAATATGACATTAAAAATAACGAATTATCTATAGTAACCATTTTTCGAACCTAATAATTTTACGTTACATCATAATTAATATACCAACAATCTAAGTTAAAAAAAAAGACAATAAATATATATTAAGTTTAAAAAGTAAATAAAATAGTATATATTTTTTTAAACGTAATAAACTTAATATAGAATATATTATCTAAAAATAAATAGATTTAAATATTTAATTTATCTGATATAACTTATAGGATATTTTTTCCCACATAATATTAGTATTTCGGCACTTCACCGTATAAGTATATTATGCTCACCGTCGCCGTCAATAAAGATTAGAGATTTAATAATAATAAACACACACATATATGTATATATATATATATATATATATATGGCACATATAATGAAAAATACAATTCTTATCCTATATCTACTCTGCTAGGGTAAAACAATATCTCGTCCCAAGTGTTCTTTCTTCCTCTCGAAGCTCTAGTTACTTACCGTTTAAACCCGGCGGCGAAATTCGAAGCCCCATGGATTCCCAAACCTTCGAAGTTAACGTTAATGGAGAAGCTCACAACGTCCAAAGGGAAGATCACAGAGATGCTGAAGAGCAAGAAGACTATAAGTCTCGACCTCAAACCGGCGATGGAGCTAGCCCTGGGTAATATTTCACAAGTTTTATTCTCCCTTTTTTCCAGATCTGTTAGGTTCCAGAGAATTTTATAGCCTGTGAAAATATCGAATCTATGTTCAAGTCTTTTTTTTATTTGTAATTTGTAGGAAAATATTTATAGGGGGTTTAGCGAGAGAGACGACTTCTGGTAAGGCTCTTGTCTTGAGTTGTGTACAATGTTATAATTAACTTTAGGGTTTGTGATTGTGAATTTGTGGTAATGCAGCGCAATTTATTAAGCATTTTGGTAAATATGGAGAGATTATAGATTCAGTGATTATGAAGGATAGAAATACGGGGCAGCCCCGTGGATTTGGTTTTATTACCTACGCAGACCCTTCTGTAGTTGATAAAGTTATTCAGGATACCCATGTTATCAATGGAAAGCAAGTAGGTTATTGTAATTTGGGTTCCTATTTATTTCCGGGTCTTCGTCTATTTTTGTCTTCTAATTGTTTTCTTGTACAAAGGTTCATCTTGCACTCGTTTGGTTCTCTATTTTGTTCATGGGTGTATTTTGTGATTTGACTTTTAATTTAGGTCGAAATCAAGCGGACAATACCAAAGGGCGCTGGTGGGTCTAAGGATTTTAAGACCAAAAAGATTTTTGTAGGTGGAATTCCTGCAACAGTGAATGAAGGTGGTTCTTTTCCTTCCCTCTTTATCTTTTTTTCTTTCCCTAATTAAGGAATTAATTTTGTGAATAACAAGTATGAAGGGCCTTTTTGTGTGCATGTCTCTTGTAGATGAGTTCACAGACTTCTTTTCACAGTTTGGAGAGGTCAAGGAACATCAAGTCATGCGGGACCATTCAACTGGCAGGTCGCGTGGATTTGGATTTGTTACTTTTGAGTCTGAACAATCAGTTGACAATCTCTTGGTCAAAGGGAACAAACTTGATTTTGCTGGAGCTCAGGTAAGCTGACTCAACAAGAATATCCAGGTTTAATATCTCATTATTTTGTGGACAGCATTTACAGGATGCTGCTTTTTCTTCTATTTTAAGAAACATTTATATGATGTATGATTTTGGTTAATAAAGATTAAGGGCATGTTTACTGAAGTTGAACATGTTTTACTAAAGGGGCATGTGAATGAAGCAACAAGATTGATTCCTTTCAATCTTTTTACTTCACTTTTTTGCTTAAGGAAGGAGTCTTTCCAAATTAATGTTATTTTTATTAATGAAATATTTATACAGTAATTTGGTAAAATTTTTGCTTTAATTTTTCTTCATTCCGATTCAACACGTTTACTTCACATACATTGAACTCATTTTCTACTTGTTCCGACTTTTTTAAAATTAGTAAACAATGAATTCAGCTACTCCATTTCATTCTCAGTTCAATTTCTTTTGAGATCCTTTTATGTTTTTTGAATGCTGCTATAATTTCTGAACGGGCATCTTAAGCTATATTCCTCTTGGTCGTTTCATGCAGGTGGAAATAAAAAAGGCTGAACCAAAGAAGCCAAATGCACCTCCACCCCCATCTAAGCGTTATAATGATTCTAGGCCTGGATTCGGTGGTGGGTTCAGAGATACTTACGGTGGGTATGGTGGCAGCAGTTATGGTGGTGGCGATTTTGGTGGGAGTAGTGGTTATAGGTCAGCTGGAGACTACAGTGGCAGAGGCAGTGCTTATGGGGGATATGGAGGTAGTGAATTTGGTGGCTATGGGGTTTATGGTGGTATGGGTGGTTTTGGTGCCTACAGGGGAGAGCCCTCATCTGTAGGTTACTCGGGACGTTATGGAGGAGCCTTTAACAGGGGTTATAATTTGGGAGGAGCTTACAGTGGATCTGGTGAGGGTTATGGTCCATATGGCGGCGGTGGTGGTGCTGCTGCTGGAGGTGGTTATGGAAACAACTATGACACAGGCCTGGGAAGTGGCTACGGAGGAGGCGGTGGTGGTAGTGCTGGTTCCTTTTATGGGAGTAGTAGAGGAGGGTACAATGATGCAGGGAGTAGTAGATATCATCCCTACGGACGATAAACTTCTAGCAGCTCTATGATATTGTCTCGGTTTGTAGCATTGAGATCTCTCATCCTTGTGATCGTTCAGCATGTATTTTAAGATTTTTGTCTAGCTTTATATTTCCCTTGCAAACCAAGTTTGATACCCTATTTATCCACCTCTGTTAGAAGTGTAAGACCTTTATAGATTTTGCCTTTGCTTGATTTACAACTAATTGAGATTTAAGGTGGTGCTAGGTTATTCTGATAGTTGAGCTCCAAAATCTCAGCTATTGAGATGAACAGTACTTACATTGAGCGTTTTCTTTCCTTTTAAAGCAAAATAAATGCTGTTTTTCATTGAAAACTGCAAAATACTTTTAGTAGAAATGTTTTCGTGCCCTTGCTGAAGCTGAGCAAATTTCCTTACTGGTCATGGGATCGGTCTCTAATGAACTCAAAGTGAAATGCCAGTAGTACAAAAATTTGTTATGTTGCATATAATAAGTAATAAGATGTAAAATGGGCAGAAATTTGTGTCCACTCAGCACCACTATTAGTTTCTAATTCATGAACTGTGTGTGTTTCTTCACAAAATAATTTCTTATTGTAAAATTATTTAGTGTTCTATATATTGTCTTTTTTATTCTTTACTAATTTTCACTGTAGAAGAATGGAGAGATGTCTTTGTGAAAATAGGTGTTATAGAAGAATTTGAAATTTAACCATAAAATTTTTGAAATTTGAAAAATTGAAAACAAGTTTGGAGGACTTTAGTTTTTCATCTTTTAGTGGGGGAGGGGGGGAATCTTACAAAAAATATCACACAAGTATTAAATATTGTTATAAAATGGTATAAATTTTTTTCTGGTTACAACCAAAAAATTATAAATATATCATTTCATTATTTTTTCGCTAATAAAATAAAAAAAAATTAAAAATTAATTGTTCATCTTGGAAACACAATAAGATTCGATTACTAATTAATTTACCAAAAAAGAATTTATACCATTTTAAAAATATAAGTATAAAATAATATTAAAAATGAAATTGTGATATTAATAAAATAAAGAACTTGATTATAGAGACGAAGAATAAGCTGAGGACAAACATGTTGGAACAGCAGATGAAAAACACACAAAAGCGTGATGGTTAGTCTCCATCGAGTAATTCTATTAATTGTCAGGAGGCTTAAATCATGATTTTGTATTAATTTTTAAATAATATTTTTATTATTAAAATAAGTAAGTCTCAAAAGCGTTTTATAAAGAAGGATGTAGTTGACCACTTTGTACATTGCGCACCCCTTCCGTTATCCTCTCAAATTATTTATTTCTTTTTTTAATTGGTCAAGTTCTCTCACATCATTGCTTACCCTTTTATTTCTCCCACCCACGTTTTCAATTGTCAAGATAGAGCTCGACTCTACTTCTGGAAACTCCTATAGCCTCCGTTAACTTATCGACCATGGCAGGCGATGACGAGAAGTACGGTTTCAGTCGTCCAGAGATGTACCAGACTAATCTCGCTGGTACTGTCGATGCTTACGACCGTCATGTTTTCCTCTGCTATAAGAACCCTGAGGCTTGGGCCTCACGGGTTGAGGACTCAGAGTCCGACCCTCTTCCCAAGCTCTTTGCCTCCGCTCTTAAGTCTCGCAAGAATGATATAACTGTCAAGGTCAGTGTGGATCTTCGATTGGTTTGTTAACTCTTTTTTTTTTTTTTTAGGGCGGGGGGGGGGGGGGGGGGGTGTAATTGTGTGATTTTTAGCTAACGAGTTTTGTGCTTGGCAGACGAAGTTGACGGTGTGCGATGGAGGCGATGGGACTGATTCATCGGACGGCGACGTGCTGGTTTTTCCAGAGATGGTCAAGTACAGGTAAACTCACAACGATTACGTTAGCGTATGTGGTTATGCTTTCGTGCTTTTCTTTTGTTATTGTGCTTCCAATATTAGGATTTGTTAAATTTTATTTGATTCGAGTATGAATTATGCTACTGTTACTGATGTTGGGAGTGGTAGTTTCGCTTTTGTCAGTTTAGACTCGAGACTTTCTTTTTGAGTTGGTCGAATTTTAGAGCGATCCTAAATACTAGAAACGCAAGAACAAAACAAAAGCACGAAAGCATTATGCTTAGTATTTTGGAACTTATTTATGGTTCAACCCTTACGAGTTCTCTGATTATGCTACTGTTACTGATGTTGGAGTGGTTCTTGGCTTTTGTGAGTTGAGATTTTCTTCTTGTTTTTGGTTGAATTTTAGAGCTGATGGTTTGGTACTCCCTCTTCTTACAACTACCAAGGTAATGAGTATCCAAGTAGAAGATGGGCAGTTAGTACAGCCAGTAGGGTTATTCTCGATTGTTCCCTCATGATATCTATATTGAGTCAGTTTAATGTTTCTGTTTTGTTGGTCAAAGGTGCTTGAAGGATTCGGATGTGGATAGCTTTGTTGAGGATGTCCTTATGAATGGGAAGCCTTGGGCCACCGGAGAGCAGGAGACATTGTCTCGTTCCTATGTATTTGTGTGCTCCCATGGCAGTCGAGATCGGAGATGTGGTGTGTGTGGACCACTTCTCATTGAAAAGCTTAAAGAGGAGATTGAGTTACGTGGACTGAATGATCAAATGCTTGTCAAACCATGCTCTCACATTGGGGGCCATAAATATGCTGGAAACTTGATTGTGTACAGTCCGGGTCCAGATGGAAAGATTACCGGCCATTGGTAAGTTCTGGATAAAATCCAACCCAATCCAAACTTGCTAATGTTAATTTTATTTAATAAATAATATAGTTTGTGTGATTGATGCAGGTATGGCTATGTCACTCCTGATGATGTGCCTGAATTGCTTGACCAGCATATTGGGAAGGGAGAGATAGTAGAACGACTTTGGAGGTTTGCGAATTTTATTTTTGTTTTAAATGTTTTCTTTTCATGATAGGTTGAGTTAAATGTGGAAGTCATGTTTAATACATTCAACATATTAACAAAAGCTTTAGTGTGTGTTGAACCTACTTTGTACATTAGCAAGATCCCTAAAAAAAAACATCCTTTCTTTTGTGGACCAAGTATTTAAACTTAAAGAATAACATCCTATCATCTCTCTTGGGCACCCTTTTGTTCTTCCTCCCCATTTTTAGTTGCAAATAAATTAGATGACACTTTATAACTGTATCTTTAACAGTAATAAGTTAGGTTTAAAATCCAATTTGTACACATTACTATTTACAGGGGCCAAATGGGTGTATATGATGAGGAAAAGGCCAAGGACCAGAAACTTCCAAATGGGGAACATGTTAAGAAAAAGAAGAAGCACCATGGAAACGGCAGTGAGAATATCAAGGAAAATATTTCTGGTTGTTGCCAGGGTGCTAATGGAATAAGTTGTTGCAGAGATGGAAATGTGGAGCAGATCAGCAAAAGTGAAGATAAGAAATGTACCAAACAGGGTTCACTTTGCAAACGATCAATCTGGATGGGAGCTTGGGAACAGAATGATGTTCTTGCAGCCGTTGGAGTGGTTGGAGTGCTCACAGCTGTGGCTGTGGCCTATAGTTATTATAGAAGGTCAGACTGAAATACGTTCAATAGTTAATGTGTTGCAGTCTGCTCGCGAGATATGTACACTTGTTTTTTATAGGGGTATGCTATAACATTAATAAAGTAATACTCGGTACCCCGAACTTTTATTGAAGAAGAAGCATAAAGAACATGTTCTTTGAAGCAGGAAGGTGAATACCCTAATAGTAGCCGTGTCTAAACATACTGTGATGTCGTAGTTGTTTTGTTCAAATTCAGATACTGTCGTTTAAGACAGGCAAAATGTTCTGTTTTCCAATTTGGGTTTTGCTAATGTTTATTCTTTTCTTGTCTTGCTATAGCTGTAATATTGTAATAGTTTCTTTTGTTTTGAAAATCATTTGTTGGACAAAATGCTGGGAAGTGGAGATGCCACCTTTGAGTTTCACATACCTTCTTTCAGGTTTTTGCATTTGTGTTACTTAGATAGCATCGATTCTCGGGCCTTTTTTTCTTTTAACTTTTAGTAAACCTAATAAAACTAGCATATTTAAAACTTATAAGAATAAAAATAATAAGTTTTATGTGAAAGGAGTATTAGATTAAAAAGAGTATTAGGTAACTAGCATAAATAAAACAACATACGTGAACAAATATCCATCATTTTACAATTACACGTGCCAAAAGAAACACAATCTATTAAAAGCCAATCAAGTTCCATCACTTGATTGGCGTAATATTACCTTTGAAATAGCTAGGCTCTCTGATAATCATCGTCATAATGATCTTTTGGAGACCCTAACTTTCAAGCCGTGTTTCATAGTAAGTACCAATGCTAGACCGACATCTTGTCCTTCCACGACATGAATTTCATAATTCATGAAGATAGAAATAACAACTATTTTCATTTGCACAAAACTCACGTCCTTACCCAAACAAGTTCTTGGACCTGAATTAAAGGCAGTAAACTTATAAGAAGGTACATTTATAATTTTCCCACCATTATTATCATCATCATCATAAGAAGTCCACCTCTCAGGCTTGAATTCAACGCAATCTTCACCCCATATATCTTCTCTCCAACCCATTGCATAAAATGAAAGTAAAACGCTCTGATTTGGCTTAACCTGGTGACCACTTGGAAGAATATCTCCTTCAATAGAAGCGCTATGGTTGATGGGTAGTGGTGGGTATAACCTTAAAGTCTCACACAAAGCAGCATGCAAATAAACCAAGTTATTCAAGTACTCTTTTGCACTAAAATTATTCAAAGTACTGTTTTAGTCTTAAATTGGTAAATACTTCTCTCTTAGTTCTTCAAGAATTTTGTTTTGGACTAATGAATTTGTTGCAATAAGCCAAAAGAACCAACTGAGAGTTGCTCTAATAGTAGATTTACCAGCAGTTAAAAGATTGAATGTCATGTCACGTAAGAACTTGTTTGCATTATTTCGAAAAGTACGCCCTATTTCTTGAAAATTCTCTCTAATACAAGCAGTTAGAATTGGTTATTGAAGCTTCTTTGTTGATAGTTTTGGCTGATAAATATTACTCTCTTTAGTGTCATGCATTGTTAAACAAACTCTTCCAAAATTTTATATAATCTTTTATATTTTTTTCTTCTTCAATTTGAAGCCACCTCTTCAATTTCAACAATGGGATTATAATATCCTTAATCTCGTTAAAACACTGTTCATAAGTTAACTCGGAGAAATCCACGAAAAGCCAAACTGAATTAATGTCTAAAATCAATTAACATGAATAGTCAAACATCGATCGTTCTAAGATCTCATTCAAGTCAACCTATTGACATATTTGATTAGCAACTTTTCTTTAGATGAATATGTGAAAGGAGAGTGAAAGAAATTCTTTAAGAAATTCATCAAAATTTACTAAAGTTCATCAAGTAATTTTTTTTTTAAAATTAATGGTTTTTTGATTTCATCTATTTTCTTAAATAACTATATTACTTACACATCTATTATTGGAACTCAAAATTTAAATCTTTTACATACCAAATGAAATAATACATGTAGTTTAGCTAAAAACTAATAAGGAGAATTCATCTAAATTTGAAATACTTGTATAATATTTTAATCAGTGCACATTAGCTTTTATAATCTTCTAAGATTCTAATTGAATTTAGAACTTTTTTAAAACCATTAAAATATTTTCTCAATTAAAAACACTCTCCTTAGTTGGATATTTTTTAGATAAGTTAAAATACTCCAAATAACATATTGTACAAGTTGACTGTACATACATGCAACCTTTGTATACTACAAGCGAACAAAATTAATTATACTACAATTGTGTCCTTTAATAGTTTTGTTATCAATTAATAAATTTATATACATATTTTACATTCTATTTAGGGCACATACTTAGCAAAAATACATCACAGAGTTATCAATTAATGAGTTAATATTTTTTATTAATTTATACATACCGATATAATATGAATATAAGACGAAAAAAATGCTAACTATATTATGTCCTGGATTGAAAACAATGCACAAAATGTAAAATTATTAAATCTAATTTTTTTGTCATTTTTCTAATATTAAGGACATAAATTTACACTACAAATATTAATTATGGTATTTTTTTTTAAAAATTACTCGGGGGATTCCACCTAGAGTTAAGTGAAATAATAATGGTTGGAAATTGTGAATTTTTATAAAAATAATTGATGTCATTTTGTGTTTTGTTTCACATTATTTAACAGATGTATAAATAAAAAATGAATGGTTATTGAGTTTGGTTGCAAGAGACACCACTTTTATAGAAGTAGAGAGGATCTAGGTAAATATGATACCATACATCTGCGCGTCGGCGTCTGATCGGTCGTGCCGAGTGCGTGTGCTTGAAATGAGGTGATATTTTATTTTTTGGGATTTTTCATTACTAAAATTACTTTTCTGTCACTACTACAATACATATATATGATCTCAGAATTTAATCTCGATTTAAAAAAAAACGAGATAACAGACATACCCAATCAATTTTCTCTCTTTTATACTAAAAATTAAATTTTTCTATAAATTTGTTTCTTTTTTCCTGTTCCCTCTCTCTTTTATTATCTTTTCCTTAGACTAAAAAAATTATTTAAATATAAAGAAACTTATATAGTTACGATTATTAAATAACCTTGATCATAATGAAAATAATATAGTTTTCAATATTTTTAAAAATGAAATCAATTAATATATTATGTGTTATTTATTTAAAAAATATAAAAATTACTTTACAATTTTTTCATTTCTCTATCAATTTAATTTGATTTATTTTATCTCTTTTTACACTATGCACATACCAAATTTTTATATCAATTTTTTCCCTTTTATCCCCCATTTCCCATATTTGTTCATCCTTTTTACCTCATTTTTTTCTCCCTTTTTTTTTCACTCTCATGCACACATTTCTTGTTTTCTCCTTTTACCTCTTCTCAGATTGCCAGATCTATCAAACCCTAAGCTGATCTCACCATTTTCTGGTTGTGTTTTTCTCTTCTCAGATCACCAGATCTATCAAACCCCAAGCTTTCACCATTTTCTCGTTGCGTTTTTCTCTTTTCACCAGATCACAACCTAAGCTCACTATCTTCCCTTCTTCGTCGATACAATCACTTTTCCCATATCTCTATACCAAATGCTAGGTATACAATTCGTTTTGTGGTGCAATTCCAGACCAAGCTATTCTAGCTTTGTTTCTTTCAAAATTTTGAGTTGTTAGAGAGTTTCGGTGTGAGATTTGTGCCTAAATATTAAGGAAGCTTCGATTTTTTTGAAGGTCTGGCTTAGATATGATTATAGAAATTATTTTCAGATTGTATATCTCCATTTTTTTATTTCACTTTGATATTTTGGAACTGATGCATATTTGTCTCTGATCTAGTCTCCAAAATTTTCAAATGTATCATATGTTATGCTTTTCGGGGTTTCTTCTCGAAAACCACTTTAAAATTTTATTAGTTGGTAAATTACTTAAAAAAATTGGGCTACTTGTCCTTTACTTGCATTATTAACGTTTATTCAATAACATTTTACACTTTTTACATGACAATGATTTTTACATTGATTAAGGAACAAATGGAATTAATGGAGTTTGGATTATATTTTTTCAAAAATTTGTTGGTACTGGTGCTTAGTGTTTAAAATGTTTTTTTTAATTTTTCTGACATTGTTTTTTTGTTGTGGTGTGCAAGTATTAGAACCCTTTTAGGTTTGTGAAACATAATGCAAATTCTTGAGTACTTAGGTAATATACAATATACTTTTTATCATTCTATTCAATATTGTCTAAAAGATTCTAAAATTGATATTTAGCTTTTCTGCTCATAAATTTGTAATTCGGTATGTATGTGGTTTGTTATTTTATGGGACTTGTTTCTAATGATTCAAAAGGTGTGATCAAATTAAAAGATAAAGGAACAAATGGAATTAATTGAGTTGGGATTTTGGTTTTTTAGTAGTTTGTTGGTGTTGGTGAATGGTGCTGGCATGCCTGGTGTTGTGCATGTGCTGGTGCATGGTGTTGTGCCTGTGTTAGCGCTTGGTACCTGTGCTTGATGCCTGGTGTATAGTGTTGAGTCTGGTTCTTAGTGTAGGTGCTAGTACTAGTGCTTAAAATGTTATTTTTTAAAATTTTCATGACACTGTTTTTTGTCAAGGTGTGCAAGTGAGAACCTTTTAGGTTTAGGAACCTGATGCAAATTCTTGAGTACGTAGGTTATATACAAGATTATTTCTTTTATCATTTTATTCAATATTGTTTGAAAGATTCTGAAATTAATATTTGTCTTTTCTGTTCATAAATCTATAATTTTATATATATGTTGTTTGTTATTTTATGGGACTTGTTCCTAACAATTCAAAAGGTATGGTGAAACTAAAAGATCAAGGAACAAATGGAATGAATGGAGTTGGGATTATGAATTTTTAGTTGTTTGTTGGTCTGGTGATGGCATGTTGGTGTTGGTGCTTGTGTCTGGTGCCTAGTGCTCAAAAAATTATCTCACAGATAAGTTTCTATCATTACTTTCTACTTGTATTTCTTTAATATATAAGCATATGGCTACAATAACGATAAGGTTGTATTTTTAACCACATATTTATGCAACTTTTAATTCTAATAAGCTTATTAAGATTCTTAACATGCAATATTCAACAATACCACCTAACAGTAACAATTAACAATTCTCAATGCAAAGTCTGATGGCATTGCTATTGTTTAGATAAATTTATAATCTTCAAATATTAGAAGAGTACCGTCTCTAAGTATATTGTAGGTGTAATACAATCATCTATTAATAAGAATGTTTTTTTTGTCAAACTATTATTTATCATTCTTGTTTTCTTTGGTTTCATGTTATTAAGTTTGGCAAGTGAAACAATATATCTTTTATTTTATATGAATGAGGAAAATTATTTTGTAACAATTCCAGTGTGATCTTATATTTTGCAATCATATCTCATTCATATCAATGTTTGTTATTTCTAGTGCGACTACCGATAAGAGGGCGGTATGTATAAACTTATTTAGTCTACATGTATGGTAGGGCACATGTTGTGGGTTGGCTGAATCTAATTCTATTTTGTTTTAACCAACACAACACCCTAACATACCAGTACCAACGCTAGTGCATCACCCTAGCACACTAGCACCAGCACCAGCACCAGCGCAACATACCGGCACACTAACACCAGCGCACCACCCCAGCACAAGCGCATCAGTGCCTATGGTATTTGACGTTGTGGACTTGATTATATTGATTTGAAGTACACTTATAAATAGTTGTAATTAATAGTAAAAAGATAGTTTGTAATAGTAAAATTTTATTATGTTTTAGTGTATAATAAACTCTAAAATGTAATTATACTTTTAATTTTAATATAATATAATTTTTAATATTGTAATTAATAATTGTATTTTTTTAATTTATGCATAACCTATAAACTCGATTATTGAAAGATCGAAGCAATAGACATATCTTATGATCTCGGTTAAAAACCGAGGTTATAAGTAACAGTTTATGATCTCTCTCACTTAGGTCTTGATTCTTATAAACGTGATCATAGACTTATGGTCACAGTTAAGACCATATATATATATGTATTGTAATAGTACATTAAAAGGTTTTCTTTGTAGACAAATTAAAATCTCTATTTCTTAAGATTGAATGAAGCATTCTTTCTAGATCTTACACATGTCAGAATCAGAATTGAGAAACCCATTTCCAAAAGGTTCAAAGATTTCCTTAAATGTAGGCCATTTTGGATAGTTGGCAAAGTTTTGTACAAAATGTGTTTTACATTCCTAGGATCCGTAGTGATTAACCAATCCATGTCAGCTAGCCAAACCACTTTGCATTCAATTGTACTACTATTTTTCAGAATAACCGCTACAATTTCATGAATGCGTGACACATTTTTAACAAGCCATATAAATATCCCAACAACTGGCCAGTTTATTGGTATTTCTGACTCATTATTGTGCTTCCTCAAATTCCCATTCAGGACCAAACAAAGTAATAAACTACTACTAGCAATATTTAAAATTTAGTGTGGAGTATACATTAGTGGGGTTGTTTTCAGATTTAATTGTAGGGTCGTGAAGTAATGTTAATTATTACAACTAGGATTTTGATACATAAGTGGTGTTAAGTAGTCTAGGTAGTACAAAATGCAATTACTTTTAGTGTGTAATATATGTTTTAATTGAAATTAGATGACAATTAGATTCATGATTAATTAATTATTTTTTAAAATTTATCTTATTTTGATTAATTTAATTTTTAATAAGATTAGATAATAAGGATACGATATTAATTATGATATTTTATTTATTTTTAATAAACATAAATAATAACAATAAGAATAATAAATAATAGAAATATGATAAATGATTATTTTTAATATATGTTTAATAATAAAAATTATTTAACATATGTTTAAATTTATATCCATTAGTATTATAATCTAAATGAAATGAAATAAAATGATATAATATTATATTTAAATGAAATAAGAAAATATTTTACCATAATCCATAATAAGTATCAAATGAGACATACAATACATTTTCTATTTTTTAATCAAATTCAAAAATTAAGATATAGATAAAGTCTAACTTTAGTCTCTTACGAGCTTAAAATAACATTTCATTATCTCATTTCATAATGTTTTGTAATATTGTTTTGAATTGAATATTTTTTTTTTGAGTATTATAATGATACTTTTAATTTAAGTATATAGGGATTAAAATTAATATAAAAAAGATTAATTAATTAAAGCAATTGATATTATTACCTTGAAAATAAAGTCCCACAGTCACATATGTATTCTCTAGTACCGCAAGTCTTTGAACGAACTTTCCAGTCAGAATGAACAGCGTATCGCTTAGAGCACTTATCACCCTTCCACTTTTTCTCACCATGCTTTCTGGAGAAGTGTTTCTTGATACTAGTAAGTCTCACAAGGATATTTTAATGCAAGGAGAAACTATATAATACGTTTTCACATTGTTTAGTTTAGTCTAATTGTAGGTTTCAAGTATCAATATAAAAATGAATGTGAGAAATGTATCCATTGCGATGAAGAAAACATTATTATTAATTTCAATATTATATATAATTAATTAGAAATCATAATAGTGATGATTTATGTATTTATGCTGTTAACTTACATTTGTAGCAGTAATATTAATGGTTTTGTTGTGATTGATGTCTGAATTGAGTGAAATATTATTATTTTTAATAATTAATTAAATATTTTTAAATAATTTAAATAAATTTATTAAAATAATTAAGTAAACTGTACATAATTAATCTAACTTAACTCACATACAAAAAAGTTTAATTTATTTAAAAATTATCTTAAACAAATTGAACCAATTGGATTGAAAAATTCAATTTAGTACGAGGCTTAATTAGGTTAAAAAAAAGTTTATAAATTATAATAGAGATAAAATCAAGGAGAATTATTTATTCTATGAGTTCGATCCAAAATATGAGTTACATTTAAATTTGGGATAATATTTTTACAAGTTGTGTAATTATATAGCATACGTATGTACAATTTATTATATTTTTTTTATGAATTCTTGCATAATATAAACTCAATACTAAATTAAATAAATTCAAAATTCAAAAAAATTAAGTCTAAATGTACTCAAGTGATTATAAGAATTTTGATTTTCATTTAATTTGAAAAACCCAGATGAACCCAAAAATATATACGAGCATATAATATATGATCGAAACTTGAAGTTTCGAACTTAAGCTCACTTAACATGTGAAAATTTACATTTCTAAGTCATAAAATAATATTTTATTTATTTAATTTTTTAATTTTATTAGAGTGTACTAATTTTTACATTTATTAGTATAACACCAATATTTTACACATATGCAATATTAATGTTATATATATATATATATAGTGGTATACATGTAATATAAGAAAATATATGAAAAAAGTGTAGTCATTAGGTGAAAAAGTTATTAGCCTATAAATGATGAGTTTTAATATTTTTTATGGATTATAAATATTCATTTTAATATAATATGTGATTGATATATGTGTTATTTATAACTAAGATAAAAATAGATAATCAATAATTGTAAGACACATTTGAAATAAGAAGAAAAATGTGGAAGATATTTTCTTATCAATAGAAACTATAAAAAATTGATAAATATTGTATTTCTCTGATAATTATCATGTATATTTCCTTATTTCTTTATGTTCTGATTTATATACAAGTGTTTTAACTATATGTATATAATGGAAAAGAAAATTATGGCTCCACTGATAATTATTCCTGCACATTCATGTTTTATGGCTCCACTAATAATTGTCTGCTCCATGTTTTGCTCCATTGAGCATTGGTGTATGCCACTGTTGCAGCATGCACCACAATACACACCAACACTCCTCCTCAAGTTGGTGCATATATGTCTCTTATGCCCAACTTGTCAAGTGAGTTGTAAAAGTTCCTTGCAGACACAGATTTTGTGAGTATATCAGCCAATTGATCTTCTGATTTAACAAATGAAAGCTTAATAATCTTTTCTTCAAGATTCTGTTTGATGAAGTTCTGATCCACTTCAACGTGCTTTGTGCGATCATGTTGAACTGGATTGTGAGAGATGGCAATGGCTGCTTTGTTATCACAAAATAAGTTTATTTCAGAGTTAGGAGCAACACCAATCTCCGTTAGAAGTTTTTTCAACCAAAGGAGCTCACATATTCCTTTGACCATTCCTCGAAATTCAGCTTCAGCACTAGATAAGGCAACTACCTTTTGCTTCTTGCTCCTCCATGTAACAAGATTGCCCCCCACAAACGTAAAGTACCCAGTAGTAGATTTCCTATCCTTCATATTCCTTGCCCAATCTGAATCTGTATATCCAAGGACTCCCAATTGACCATTCTTTGAAAACATAAGTCCTTTCCCAAGGGAGGATTTTAAATAACGAAGTATTCGCATGACCGCATCCATATGGTCTTCACTTGGGCAGTGCATGAACTGACTCACGACACTCACAGCATAAGCAATATCAGGTCGAGTATGAGATAAATATATGAGTTTACCTACTAACCGTTGATATCTATGTTTATCTGCTGGTACTTGGTCCACATATTCTCCGAGTTTATGATTTTGAACCATTGGAATATCGACCGGTTTACAATCTAGTAGTCCTGTCTCTGCTAGTAGGTCCAGAGTATATTTCCTTTGGAAAAGACATATGCCTTGTTTTGATCTTGTTACCTCAATACCTAAGAAGTATTTGAGCCCTCCCAAATTCTTCATTTCAAACTCATTTGATAGTTGTTCTTGAAGTTTAGAGATTTCTTCTTTATCATCCCCTGTAATGATCATGTCATCTACATAGACTATAAGGGCTGTTATCTTCCCTAATCGATGTTTTAGGAAAAGAGTATGATCAGAGTTGCTTTGTTGGAACCCATATTTCTTCATTGCTGAACTCAACCTACCAAACCATGCTCGAGGTGATTGTTTTAGTCCATACAATGCTCGTTGTAATCTACATGCAGTTTCTTTTCCTGATGTAACAATATATCCTGGTGGGATATCCATGTAAATCTCTTCTTCAAGATCACCATGAAGGAAGACATTTTTTACGTCAAGTTGGTGCAATGGCCAATCTAAATTTGCCGCAAGAGATAACAAGACTCTAACGGTTTTTAGTTTAGCCACAGGTGAGAAGGTTTCTTGATAATCTATCCCGTGTTTCTGTGTATATCCTTTTGCTACAAGCCTCGCCTTGTATCGATCAACTAACCCATCTGATTTATACTTAATGGAGAAAATCCACTTGCATCCTACCATCTTCCTCCCTTGAGGTAACTCGCTTAACACTCATGTGTTATTCTTCTGCAATGCCTCAAATTCCTCTTTTATAGCTTGAGCCCATTTTGGATCAGATAAGGCTTCTTCAATGCTACTTGGAATTTGACACGAGGAGAGTATTTGTGCAAATGCCGTTATAGGTTCTGATAACCTTTGAGTAGATACATAATTTGCTATTGGATACTTGGATTGTCGTTCTTCTCTTTCTGGAGAGTATCGATTTGGGGGTTTGCCTCGATTGTGTCTGAAAGGTAAAACATAACCAACATATGTATCTATAGCATTAGTTTGTAAAGGTGTGATAGGATAGCTTACCTCAGGAGTATTCTCAGTAGAATGATCACTGGGTACTAGAGAGTGGAGGGGTACATCAACCACTTCATCTTCTGGAGATTCAATTACTACTTCAGCTTCAGTTCTTGGAAGCTCAAGCTCGGGTCTAGATACTGGTTCCTCCATATTATTGGCACGATCCGAGTATGTTGGACTAGTGTCTAATATGTCAATATCAAGCTAATTTCGTTCTTCACCATAACTCTTCTCCTGAAGAGTGTAATTGGATACCGATGATGGGAAAAAACATTCGGATTCGAGGAAAGTGACATCCATGGTAATATAGGTTCTTTTAGAAATTGAATCATAGCATCGGTAACCCTTTTTTTGTACGCCATACCCCAAGAATACACATCGGACAGCACATGGATCCAACTTAGTTCGTTGATTTTTATGGAGGTGGACAAAAACAACACATCCAAAAATTCGGGGCGGAAGCATCAAAATAGTAGCCAAGGGAAGATGATCAGATAACACCTTTAATAGAGTCTGAAATTGTAAGGTTTTGTGGGCATACGATTCAGTAGATACACAGTTGTAGTAACCGTATCACTCCAAATTAGCGCAGCTTCTTCTCAGCCAAGATTCGCGCAACTTCTTCTCAGCCAGATTCACGCAGCTTCTTCTGCGTTCCTCAACCAACTTCTTCTTCGTTCCTCAGCGCAGCTTCTTCTTCTGCGTGATTTCACAGCAACACTTCCTTCATGCAGTCTCTGTGCTTCTTCTCAGCTAGATTCACGCAGCTTCTTCTACGTTCCTCAGCCAACTTCTTCTACGTTCCTCAGCGCAGCTTCTTCTTCTGCGTGGTTTCACAACAACTTTTCCTTCACGCGGCCTCTGTGCAGTTCCTTCTCGTTCCAAGCTTGTCCGAGCTTAGAAGAACAATATGGTTACCCACAACTGCAGATAGACCTACCAGCTACACGTACATAGACAAACCACAAATTATATGTTGTTGTTTTCCAAGTTTCACAGAGTCAGGAAACCGATGCAGTTTGCCCACGGCTACGTAGAGAGACTGCGAACAATCTGTGACTCCAACTGCAGTTCCTTCTCGTTGTGTTCTGTTTTTTTTTTCTTCAGAAAAGAAACTGATAGTGGATGCAGTATCGAGAGATCAGAAATGGTAACTCTAGAAATCAAAATGGCCACCCCAGAAACAGATTCAGAGATTAGCAACCACAATCAGCAAAAACCAGAGATTAGCAGCCACAATCAGCAGAAAATAGAAATCAGCAGCCACAATCAGCAAAACAGAAATCAGCAGCCACAATCAGCAAAACAGAAATCAGCAGCCACAATCAGCAAAACAGAAATCAGTAGC
The DNA here is from genome assembly GCA_037013495.1 of Hippophae tibetana. NCBI lineage: Eukaryota > Viridiplantae > Streptophyta > Magnoliopsida > Rosales > Elaeagnaceae > Hippophae > Hippophae tibetana. The sequence continues at coordinate 4,787,481 of CM072812.1, forward strand.
CACAATCAGCAAAAACCAGAAATCAGCAGCCACAATCAACAAAAAACAGAAATCAGCAGCCACAATCAGAATCAGAATCAGAAATCAGTAGGTAATTCCATTAATCAGCAATAACTTGTCTGATACCATGATAAATATTGTGTTTCTCTGATAATTATCATGTATATTTCCTTATTTCTTTCTGTTCTGATTTCTATACAAGTGTTTTAACTATATGTATATAATGGAAAAGAAAATTATGGCTCCACTGATAATTATTCCTGCACATCCATGTTTTATGACTCCACTAATAATTGTCTGCTCCATGTTTTGCTCTACTGAGCATTGGTGTATGCCACTGTTGCAGCATGCACCACAACACACACCAACAAAAATTTATCAAAAATATGTTTTTTTTATAAAATTTTATAAAACATCAAAACAATCAATTATTTATATTTTAAACTAATTTTTTATTTAATACGTGTATTTTTATTTATATTAATCAATAAGTTATTAATTAATTAAAATATTATATAATAAAATATATATATATTTTTTTGTTAAATATTATAGGATAAGTAGTTAAAATGTTTAAAATAATTAAGTAATCTATCTAATTTTAACTGTTATAAATAGATAAATATTAATAATATGAAAATAAATTTGATTGATTATTTATTTTTAAGTTTTTTTTATATATTTAACAAACATGCTATAAAAAGATAGAATGTAAAAAATTGATTTAAAATGATTACTAAAAAAAGAAAATATAGAAAAATAAATCAATAATTGATATCTAAGATATTTTGTTTAATATCATAGGGTTATTTTAACAATAATATCCTCAATATCTAAGATATTTTAACCAAAAAATGACATCTAAATGACAACAATATTTTATCAAAATGTTATTGTATCATATTGATATTTTTGTGATAATTTGGTCAAAATATATAGACATTACATTTCGATATTAAGATGTGTAAAAAAATAAAATTATCATGACAATATCACCGACAACTTGACATTTTCATTTTCATCCTTGATTGCGAGACGAGGCTAGTTAATAGTGAGATTAATTTGAGAGAGTTAGGATTTTTTTTACTTCTTGAAATTTTTTAGATACATTAGTTATAAAACATTAGTGGCCATGTTTTTTTAGATACATTAGTGCCCATATTTTTTACCGAGTTAGACTAATATTTTGTCACAAAATATACTACAAAAATTTACTCCATTTCCCCTCCATTTTATATAATCCATGCCATATTTTTAGCAATAAAGATTGCTTTCGTTACTAATTATACGTATTTGTATAAAAAAATTATACCATTATTAATATTAGATTTTGTAAAAGAAAAAAAATTATCTCTAATAAGTTAACGGTAAAACTTTAAATTTTATCACATATAAGTATAATTTCTTGCCGTGGATGATCATATATTCTTCGATTCAAGTATCCAACCGATTCTATCATGTCTTTTCTATTCTTATCAGCTAGTGTCTTTAATTGTATGCTAACTAATACAAGTCATAACTTATTATATCTTTTAATAATCAAGCAACCATCAGTTTCCTCTTAACAAATCATAAATATATGTCAACCAATCACGATAAATCATTTAGTTATATATTGTGTCCTTATAATATAGGGATACCGACCAATTTGTAATTAAATGTAATAATAAAAAATATATAAATATATATGCTAAAAAAATTATACTCAAAATTATACATGTTATCAAAAATTTATGAATATAATTGAAGTATGAAATATGTGGGCTTCCGTGATGTGAAATGAAATGTGGGTTTTCATGTTGTGAAAATATATAAGCTTTTGGCCACCTATGTATCTTTTGCAATAATTCTAACTACACAATTTATTCCCTCTATCTCATAATTTTAGCTTCAAGTAGTTTAAATTAGATATTTAATTTGAAAAATATATTCCTCAAAATTTAAATTTAAAAAACACCTCTTAAAATTAAAGTATATATATATATATATATATATTATTATACTCTTAGAAAATTCTAACTATCTTTTTCTCTTATTACAAAAATCTAACCATTTATTGTTTCCGTTTCTTACTGGATTAAGGGTTTGTTATTGCATAAACTTTCTTTCCCATAAATCTTTAATTTTATTTATTTGTTTCAATAACCATAGATTATATTATGTATATTATACATATATTTTAGTAAAATGTGATTTTCTTTCACCTAAATTTTGATCTAGTAGTGATTTTAAGCATGTTTTATTTTATTATAATTTGTTTTGTTTCTAAAAATTAGATCTAGATCTTTTTATCTAAATATTTTTACCATATATATCAAGATTTAATAGTCAAGTTGGATTAAATATGTATCATCTTATCAATAAGAAGAGTTATATATGTTTGAAAAATTGATAAAACCAAAGAAAAAAACTTGAATGGTAGTACAAATGATTTTTGTTGACTTTTCTAATAATTTAACATATTTTAATTTTATTGGTTTAATTATTTTTGTATTTTTTGTTTAAATGAATAAAAAAAATATACACTATTATTTATTTGATTGGATATTTATTTGTGATTCGTTTAATAGTCCGATTGTAAAAATTTATATATATTTTTTGTTTCAAATCATAAATTCGAATTTAAAAAAATTATTTGATTAAAAAAAAATCAATATACTTTTTTATATATGAGAAAATTTATTGATATTTGGTTATTTTGTTTTCAAATTAACCCTTCTAAAATTTTCGTTCAGATTTGATCACGCCAGACTATTCTTGATCCATTTTTTTAACGCATGTAAAAAAATATATGTTAAGATACAAATTTACATTGGGATTCTTAATCATGCTAGTTAGAAATTTTAATCTATATGTTATTTTTGTAATAATTTATTATTTTTGTTAAAAAATAATAATTAAATTTTAGATTTTTTTTTTAAATTTTATCAAACTTGTAAGCATTGTTATTTTTACTAAATACAATCTATACATTTAATATATCAATAATAATTAAAAAAATAAGAAAAATAAAAAATAAAATAGAAAGTTTATGATTTATTATTATACTGTAATTTTTTCAAATAAAAAAATGTCACAAAAAATAATAACTGCTATTTTTAATTAAATTAAAGAATTTGTATTATCAACAAAGTTCAGGTCCCATAATTACATAACGGTACTTAAATTTAATAATAGATATTTATTTTTATTCATGTTCTTGAAAAATTTTAATTTAATATTCATGCTGTTAAATAATTCCAATGTTAAAAATTGTGAATACACAATGGGTATTAAAATTATAAATTAAGGTAATAAATTAAAATTATTTTATGAATTAAGATAATAAATTAAAATTAAGTTATAAATTAAATAATTTAACAAACATGAATATTAAATTAAATTTTTTCAAGAGCATGAATAAAAATAAATACCAATTATTAAATTGAAGTACCATTATGATGATTATGGCACCTAAACTTTGTTGATAATACAAATTCTTTAATTTAATTAAAAATAGCAGTTATTATTTTTTGTGACATTTTTTTATTTCAAAAAAAAATAAAATATAATAATAAATGATAAACTTTCTATTTTAAATTAATTTTTTTTTAAAATAAAAATAAAAAATACTAATTATTAAACTTAAGTGTTATTGTATTACCAAACCTTTCATCATTTCAATTTTTGTGGTGACTTTTTCACCCCTAATTAATAAATTAAAAAAATCCTCTCGAGCAAAATTTCTTTTGTAGCTAGTAACTGTCAAAGTAAATTTTTTTTGTCACTTCTGATTTTTTTTATAATGTTCACTATCTAAAATGAAACATAAAAACAAAATCTTAAATATTTTTTATACATATAAATGTCATTAATCAATAAAAATTAATTAATATTATTTTTTATCTAATATAAATTAAATAAATAAAGATATAAAAACTTACATTTCTTATATATTAAACAGTAAAAATTTAAATTTATTTTAAACATAATAAAATCAAAATATTTTTTTATAAAACTTTAAAATAAAATAAAAAAGTGACATTTTCTACAAAACTTCGATGCTATCTTTGAATAAAATAAACATATAAATAAGATAAGTTTTGAATTTAAGAAGAAAAATACATACATATATAAAAAATAAAGAAAAGAGATGTTTATACAAATTAATCACTAAAAAATATTTCAATTTAACTGTTTCAAACGTAAGTTTATTAATTTCAAATTAGAGTCGAGATCTATTGAGTTTTTCAATAGCACAAATAATTCTTGTACTAATACAATTTTTTTACCTCATCTTCCTATAGTTTGGAATAAGCATCTTAAAGAAATAATTAAAATCAAATTTGTTATTACAGTTTTTAATTGAAATTTAATAGTTTGCATAATCATTAGAGATTTGAAAAATTATATTTTGAAATTTAATTAAATAAGACGAAATAAATGTCTTATTATTTTCCTTATAATTAGCCGTTGAAAACAATTTCAAACTATTTACTTAGAAGGAGATAACAAAAACAAAATAAAGATACTAATATATAAAAAAAATTGTTATTTTTTAGGTATGCTTCTTATATACCTAAAGATTTAAATAATGTTGATTACTTTATAACTAATTGGCCATATTATAGCTTTGTTGAGATTTGCATTCTTATTTATGTTTTATCCCAACACTTCTATGTATTATTTGTATTGAATATTAAGTTGTTAAATAATGTATTAGTTTTCAAGAGAAAAAACCATTAAATATGTTTCTATAATGTTTATTTGTTATCATTTTAAATAATCTAAATTAATAGAGAAAATAAATAGAAATTACTAAAGAGCTTGATTTAGTCATTTGAAAAGTATATATAAGAGTTCTTTTTAAATAAAAAAAAATCTAAGATTCAACGATTTTATCTTTCTTATTATTAGTTAAAAATATGTAGATTATTATTTCACATGTATTTGATATTATTTTTTAAATTAAACGAGAATTCATTTGATTTAAACTTATGACTTAAAACTTAAGAAAAATAAGTATTATTGTTAGACTTGTTAGATTATATCAGTCATACAAATCTTTTTTTATCTAATATATAGAGGTAAGTATAATATTCATGAACTCTATCTAACGATAATAATATTAAAATGTAATTATTTATAATAAAAATAATAAATTTATGTATTATTTTAAAGGCAATAAAAATTATGTTATCACCCTAATAATATTTACTTAAATACATAATAATAATAATAATAATATTTTCAAATTAATACATTCATAAATTTTGATCTGCATAAATTATTTACTTAAAAAAAAGGCGTTATAAAAAATTTGGACTCCCCAAGCCACACTAAGGCTCCTAAATGGACATATTTATGCTACAAACATGTTAATTTGGTAAAATTATAAGCATTATTGGTTTCCCATATTAAAAAATTAACCAAATTAAATAGATAAAAAATCCTTATTATTTTTATAAATTCTACTATATTATAATTTATTTTTATTGAATAATATAATTATTAATAAAAATTTCATTTTTAGTGTGCCATCAATGATTAATAAACATGTAAATAAAAAATTTATATTTTACTCAATAAGATTCATATTTTTGATCACTTTTAAAAAATATTTGTCACATATATATTAATAAATAATATAAATAACAATACATTAATCCTTGCAAAATTTTGTTTTTATCACAATATATTTTTGTCACGTTAATTTGACTTTAGTTTATATTTATTTATTATAGTTTCAATTTGGTTTTTGGTTATATGTACCAATAGTTGAGTCATATGCTTTGAAATATATCCCCATCTCAATTATGTTTTCATATATATATATATATATATATATATATATATATTTTAGTTTATACATATTTTCTTTAAAATCCAATACGACTTTATGTCATCTTATTTTATAAGTGAAAATATGTGTTAACTGAGACTTATCATCAAAATATTTTAGATAAAATACATAAAAAAATACCACCCTACTACTTCAATAATATTAAATTGCATTAAGTACAAGTATTAAATCAGTACAAAAATCTGAAGGAACACGTATGGTAAATAACATAATAATCCATAAAAGCAAACATCCACGTGACACTGTTAGATTAAGTGGAATATGTATTACGAAAAGCTACTTCATTTAAGTTAAGGACGCACTAGATAACATGTGAAATACGCACTGTCCCACACTTAACACTATCTTTTTTTTAGAAAAAAAATATTTAGATAATTAAAACTCATACATTCGTAACTAAAAATAAAGCGACTAGAGTCGTAATTTTGCTACTTGTTTTAACGTTATAAAATATTATTTTAAGTATCAAAGTATGGCCTGAGGGCTTAACCCTCAAATATAATTGAGACTTAATTTAAAGATATACTTAATAATAATTATGAATTTAAGAATAAAAATTAATAATATTCTATTAAAAGTGCACTTGAAATGGCAAAGTGTTAACTATCCATGCAAGAGATAAGATTTCGAGAGATAAATATATTTTTATCAAATAATATACATTATTTTATGTATAAATAAGAATTAATAGTACAAAAAAATTAGGAAACATTTTTTTTTATTTTTTGTTCTTAAAGTAGGAAACATTTATTCATTCCAAAAAGTATCATCATGAACTCTCACCGTTATATAAAAAAAAGATAAATAAATAACTAAAAGTTAATTAATATTTAATAGTTTTCAACAGTGTTTTCAAATTTAGTAAACATTGAAATTAATTAAAAAATAACTTTCGCTAATGACTTGAATTTTTTATTTTTTAGATTTTTTAAATTATTAAATTTTTATTTGTTTAATAAAATTGGATAAGATTGAATAAATTATTCGGAATCTCACCCCATATATCTTCTCTCCTACCCATTGCATAAAATGAAAGTAAAATGCTCTGATTACCACTTGGAAGAATATCTCCTTCAATAGAAGCTCTATGGTTGACAGGTATTGGTGGGTATAACCTTAAAGTCTCACACAAAGCAGCATGCAAATAAACCAAGTTATTCAAGTACTCTTTTGCATTATAATTATTCAAACTACCATTTTGGTCATAAATTGGTAAATATTTCTCAAAAGATTATAAAAGATTATTAGGAATAATTTAGACTACCCGTTTTTTATCATATGCAAATTCAATAAACACCTCATTACGTGTAATTTATTTAAGATTAATGACTTTTTATACGTATTGGAGAGAATTGACGTAAGAATTACTATGGTCTTTTCCTTTACTATTTTGAAAGTAATATTGCATAATAATATCAATCGAATAATTCAAAAGACTTATCTATTTAGAATATTTTAATCTTCTTTCTTCATAGTTTCTGTTTTTTTCACTTAGAGAGGTTGATACAGACTATCTTAATATAGATAATCATCTATCTGCATTTTCCAAAACCCAAAATTTGTGTAATCAAATTTCTTAAGTTTCTTCTTTCCTTCATCTAAGTCCATTGCTTTCACTTATATTTAATTTTCTTCGAATTTTTTTTGACTATTCTTACGAACCACCGTGTATTAGAACACCTCCATCAACAAATTAATATCACCGACAAAAGTTTACTATTTATATAATTCATTATTCATATGAATAATAACCTTGTAAAAAATTGGAAAAAATCACCACAAAATGCTCTGATATGAGTTGTTGGGAAATTATATAAATTTTCGATAAACTAGATTTATGATAAAATAAAAATAGACAAAATAACAAAAAAAATTGATAACGAAGTTTGATAAATTTTGCTTATGTTTTAAGATTTGCTGTAAATCTTTTCACTAAAAGAAGAAGAAATTATACAAAGTATTTATGACATTCACAACTCACAACCTAATTACACCAAAAAAAAATTGTTCTCAATTTGTTCTCACTAAAACCTTTTTCTTTAAGCTTTTCTTTAATTTGGATAATCCAAAGTACCTATTGGGGTGCTTTATTTATAAATGTTGAAGTCTAATTTATATATGTTTTGTCAACTAATTCTTAAGTGATTTTTTTTTAACAAAAATATGCACTGTTTATTTAATTTTCTTAGATTATTGACTTGATAACCACTCTTGTGTTGTTACCTTGACAACCATTATTTTATTTTATTGTTATTTATTACATCGTTTGGTATATGTAAGTTTGACCAATACTTTTTTCTTTAACTTTTTAAAAAATTAACAAAAATGTAATCTTTAAAACTTATAATAATAAAAATAACAAATATTTACATTACTTTTTTTTTCGGTGATATCCAATGTAGGCATCCACACCTAAGTCAATAATATGAAACCTCGGTCAATAATATGAAAGGAGTATGAAATGTTTGAGTCGTGTATTTGCCTCCACACATAAATACCATAAATAAAATAACATATACGAACCAATATCTATCATTTTTCAATTGCACATGCGAAAAGAAACACATATATACACACACATTCTCACAAGAGAGTCATTACTCAGCACACTCATTCTTTTAAAAACCAATCAAGTTCCATCACTTGATTTGAGTAATATTACCTTTCAAATAGCTAGGCTTTCTCTGACGATATAATGATCATAATAATCTTTTGGAGACCCTAACCTTCAAGCCGTGTTTCATAGTAAGTACCAATGCTAGACCTGGTGAGACATCTTGTCCTTCCACAACATGAATTTCATAATTCATCAAGATGGAAATAACAGCTATTTTCATTTGCACAAAACTCATGTCCTTACCCAAACAAGTTCTTGGACCTGAATTAAAGGCAGTAAACTTATAAGAAGGTACATTTATAATTTTCCCACCATTATTATTATCATCATCATAAGAAATCCACCTCTCAGGCTTGAATTCAAGGCAATCTTTACCCCATATATCTTCTCTCCTACCCATTGCATAAAATGAAAGTAAAACGCTCTGATTTGGCTTAACCCGGTGACCACTTGGAAGAATATCTCCTTCAATAGAAGCTCTATGGTTGACGGGTATTGGTGGGTATAACCTTAAAGTCTCACACAAAGCAGCATGCAAATAAACCAAGTTATTCAAGTACTCTTTTGCATTATAATTATTCAAACTACCATTTTGATCATAAATTGGTAAATATTTCTCTCTTATTTCTTCAAGAATTTTGTTTTGGATTAATGGTTTTGTTGCAATAAGCCAAAAGAACCAACTGAGACCTACACTGACAGTAGATTTCCCAGCAGCTAAGAGACTGAAAGTCATGTCACGTAAGAACTTGTCTGAATTATTTCCAAAAAGATGCCCTATTTCTTGAAAATTTTCTCTTTCTTTAGTACAAGCAGTTAGAATGTCCAAGTTTGGAGCTATTGATGCTTCTTTATTGATAGTTTTGGCTAATAAATGTTCTTCTCTCCTTAGTGTGATGGATCGGTAAACAAACTCTTCCAAAATTTTAGATGATCTTGTATACTTTTTTTCTTCTCCAATTTGAAGCCACCTTTCTAATTTCCACCAAAATTGCGGGACTATATGTCGACGGAATATAATATCCTCAATATCATTAAAATATTTTTCATAAGTTAACTTGGAAAAATCGGTAGAAAGACAAACTGGATCAATACCTAAAATCAATTGGCATGAATAATCAAACATCAACCGTTCGAAGATCTCACTCAAATCAACCTGTTAACATGCATATTCGATTATCAATATTCAAGAAACTTTTATCCAAATGAAAAGGAAGAGCGAAAGAAATTCTTTAAAATATTCATCAAAATTTATGAAATTCATTAATTTTCATACATAATTCAATTTAATAAGTTCTTATTGAGTTAAACGTCGTATAAATTTATAAATAATTTTATTGGCACGTTAAACAAATATACTAAACATTTTTTTCAATTATTTTTAATAACTATATTATTTCTACATATGTAGACTCTAATCACAAACTTTTCTCGTATTGGATCTAAAAACTAGTTAGGCGAGTTCATCTAAATTTTAATTACTTCTATAATATTTTAATCATTATAAGTACAAATCATCTTTTAAGATTCTAATTGAATGTCTATGAATTTATACTTTTTTTTTAAACCATTAAAATGTTTTCGATCTCAATTAAAAACATGCACTCTACTTAGTTGGATATATTTTTTAATTAAGTTAAAATACCCCAAATAACATATTGTACAAGTTGACAGTACATAAAATAATTTGCTCGAGAGAGCATGCCAACTTTGTATACTACGTACGAGTGAACAAAATTAAATATGCATTACTTGTGTACGTCCTTTAATAATATTGTGATCAATTAATAATGAATTTGTATACGTATTTTATTATAAAGTTATTATTCCGATAAACGATATAAATACGAATATTATTTATTTAATTTTTAAAAAAAGGTAATAATAAGTATATATTTTAATAAAAATATAAGATATTTTTTCTTCATAATAATAATAATAGAATTAATTTAACTTGTTTGTAATTCAACATAATGCTAAATTTAATTCATTTTTAATATGATCCTCTTAATAATATATATAACATCCTAAATTTTAATTAACAAGTTTAAACTATTACATATTTATATCAAAATGATAACCTGAAAATATATGTGTGTTATATTCAAAAATTAAGCAGTTAAACTATAACATTAAATTTTTTGAAAAAAACCAATTAAGAGAGTTAAGTGAAATTAACTGTACGTACCTCCTTTCCATCTCTAGACACTTGATCGAGAATAGGAATAAGACCATCCACTACCTTCCGTTGAAAGGTTTTCTCCATAAACAAGTTAAGCTCTCGATTTCTTAAGATTGATTGAAGCATTCTTTTCTGGATCTTCCACATGTCAAAATCAGTATTGAGAAACCCATTTCCAAAAGGTTCAAAGATTTCCTTATAGCTAGGCCCTTTTGGATAGTTGGCAAAGTTATTGTACAAAATGTGTTTTACATTCCTAGGATCGGAAGTTATTAACCGATCCATGTTAGCTAGCCAAATCCCTTTGATTTCAATTGTGCTACTATTTTTCAGAAGAAGCGCTAGAATATCATGAACGTGTGACACATTTTTAACAAGCCATATAAACATACCAACAACTGGCAAGTTCATGGGTATTTCTGAGTTCTTATTGTGCTTCCTCAAATTCCCATTTAGTAGGAAATAAACTACTACTAGCAATATTAGTAATACTACTACTGCTACACAATAATAATCCATTGGAAGTAATGCCATTACTTGAGAACCTAACTAGCTTCCAGCTTTTTGCTTTTGCTTTTGCTTTTTTTTTTTAATCCCTCTCTTAATTTGATATGTGACCAGCATGTGTATATATATATACACATAATGAAAGAGCATATATACTTGTGTTCATAAGTGCGTTTATATTTCCATTTAATGCCTTCCTCAGCTACTTAGCTTTTATGGGCCAGGTAGTTGGTTAGTTGGTAGTTCGACTAAATAAAGTCTAGTTTCGCACAAAATTATAAGCATGTAAATTTGGTGTAATACTTATATAACAATAAATTTAGATTAATTATTTATTAATTTTTAAAGTATATTTCATTTTGTTTTATTTAATTTGTAATGAGATAAGATGATAATGATAAGGTATGTTCAATTTGTTCCTAATAGAACTGAATAAGATAAATAAAAATATAAAAATAATAAAAATTATGATAAATAATTATTTATAACTTATGTTTAAATTTAAACTCATTACGGTTATAATATAAATAAAATTAAATAAGATAAAATGATATTTAAATAAAATTTGAAAATATTATACTAACCATTAAATAAGATAAAGAAATACAATTTACATTTCTAATCATACTCAAATATCAAAATGAAATGCTTAGCTCAAGTTAAAATCCTATTATGAGCTAAAAACAATCCCCTCATTTCCATACAAATTTAAATAAGTGTCTTGTTATCTTATTTGATAATTTTTTGACAGAATATTTATAATTGAATATTTTTTAAGTGAACATCTTTTTTAATAATGCCTTAAATTTAAATAAATATATAAGTATTAAAATTAATCTACTCAGCTGCAAAAAGGATTAATTAGTTAAAATAACTAATATTACCTTGAAAATAAAAGTCCCATAGTCGCATCTGTATTCTCTAGTACCGCAAGTCTTTGGATGAGCTTTCCAGTCAGACTGAATAGCGCATCGCTTAGAACACTCATCGCATTTCCACTTTTTCTCACCATGCTTTCTGAAGAAGTGCTTCTTCATACGAGTTAAAGTCTCACAAGACTGTGACTTCTTGTATTGAAAACGCTTGCATGTATATATAAATGGGTGAATAATAAAAACTTGATATACTAAAAGAGGAGTTCAACTGAGAAAATTAATTAATATATGGCTAGTTACATTTTTTTAAAATAATAAAAATAATTTATTTTATATATTTTTTAATGCAAGGAGAAAATGCATATTAAGTTTATACATTGTTTAATTTAGTCTAATTATTGATTTGAAACATCAATTCAAAAATCAATATGAGAAAGTTTACTCATTAATTATATAGAAGGAAACAATTATTATTAATTTTAATATTATATATAATTAAAAATTATTAGAAAATAAAGATGAAAATTTATTAAATGATGGTGTGAATTTATGTTTATAGCATCAAATATAGATCGAATGAAGTACCATTTTTATTTATTATTTTTTAAATAATTAATTAAATATTTGAAAATAGTTTAAAAATGAGTTTATTTCAACTCAATTTATTTAAAAATTAAATAAAATAAGATGAATTTAAATGAACTAGACTAATTCAAGCTCATAGTTGGATCGGAAATTTTTTATTTAATTTGAGGTTTAATTAGTTTCGAAAAAGTTCATAAATTATAATAAGTACGAAATCAAGACAAAACATTTATAGTGTGAGTTATGTCTGAAGTATGAGTTATATTTAAATTTGTTGGTTGAGTATTTTTTACAGGTCTTGTAATTATTTAGCATATGTACGTATAATTTCATGTTAATTTTTGTATGAATTCTTGCATAATTTTAACTCATACATTAATTTAAGTAAATTTAAAGCTCAAAAAAGCCAAGTTGAAATATACTCAAATGATTTTAGCGTTGAATTTTGAGTTTTCATTTAATTTGAAAAACCGGATTCAAATCAAAAATATATATATATATATATATATGAGCATATAATATAATATCTAGCCGGCCTAAACTGAAGTTTGAGCTCAACCTACCAAAATTTACGTCTCTAAGTTATAAAATATATATTGATTTATTCATACTTTTATCTCTATTCTTTGAGCGCTTTGTGTTTATAAATTTTTCAAATTTCTTTATATATATATATATATATAGAGAGAGAGAGAGAGGTAGAAGTCACTAAAAAAATTCTATAATTATTTAATTTAATATCATAATTATTATATTATGTATTAATTTTTATAATTTCTTCTCTCGTCATAAATTCCTCAATTCAAGAATCCAACCGATCCGTTCACGTCTCTTTTATGGTTGTCAGTAAAATACTTTTAATTATCGAGCTACCATCAGTTTCTTCTTAACGAATCATAAATGTTAAGAAATCACGTTCCTCGATTTTACAAATAAAAATATATCATTACTTCGTATATTGTAATAACTCCAACATTTTAAAATTTATAAAAACACCCAATAAATCATTCAGTTGTTCTATCCACGTGACGTAGCGTCGGTTGACGTGGATAACCGACGCTATTCACGTGACGTAACATCAGTTGACGTAAATAACCGCCTTTAAATTCATTAAAAATCAGTTTTTTTTAAAAACCGACTTTACATATAGACTTATATACTCCTTTTTGTAGTAGTGTGCACGTAACTCACCCATGTATATAAATAAATGTAATAATAAGAGATACATAAATATGCTCAAAAATTTATATGTGCTCTCAGAAATTTATGAATATACTTTGACCTATGAAATATGTTGGGTTTCGATGGAGTGAAAACATATAAGCTTTTTTAGCCACCTATATATGTATGTATCTTTTGCAATAATTGTAACTATACAATTTAGTCTCTCTATTCATAATTTTAGCAATTTAAATTAGATGTTCAATTTGAATTACATATTTCTCAAAATATAAATATCGAAACTACATCTCAAAATTAAAGTAAATATAGTATTATTTTATTTGAGTGGATGTTTATTCCGCATCGTAACCTAGTATAACTGTTAATTCTTATGAGAAAATGCAATAATAGAATATAAGATAACTAATTAAGTAGTATTGATATTTGTTTATTTTCTTGTGGCCCTTCATGATTCAATTTTTTTTAATGCATAGGATTCTTTGTCCTTATTCAATAGTTGTTTATCATTAAAATTGATGGAGATTTTCAAAACCTTTGTATTTTTAGATATATGTCAAAAAAAAAAACTTTAAAAGTACAAATACAGGTAGGTTTCGTAGTTATGTAAATTAGAACGGTTTAATTCATATATTATTTTTTTAATAATTTAATCATTTTGTTATTAAAAAGTAATAAAAAGATAAATTATTAAATTTTTTATTTTTTTTATCAATTTTGTAAGGAATAAAAAATCTATTCATTATAAATTTGTGATAAATCATAACTAATATTGTAATATTATTAGTGAGTATAATAATTAGATCCACCTAATTATGTCAAATAAAAAACTATTATGATTGTGATATATATATTTGTAACATATAAAAGTGCTCATTTTATATATTTGTAACATATAAAAGTTCTCATTTTATAAGCATTGTTGTTTATGCTAAGATAATCTATACACTTGATATCATGTTAAAGATAAATGAAAAATATGATAAAAATAAAAATTATATGAAAAATCTATACACTTGTCGTTTTTAAAATAAAAATATTGTTATAAAAAGGGGTAAATTTCTCATTCTTCTGTTTAATAAAACAAAATAAATAACTTTTCTGTTAAATAACTTTTATCTAAAATATATATATTAGAAATTAAACTTTTTGCAAAATTAATTTTATCCGAAATATTTTTTGTAAAAATAATTTTATCTCAGAAATAGGTTTTATTAAAAAAGATTAATGAATTCACTTTTATTTCAAACTTCCTTTTTGCAAAACCACTTGTTGAGATATCACTTTTATCTCAACGGTTAAAACAATTTATTTTTTAAGAAATCATTTTTATCCTCAAATCAGTTTTTACAAAGTCACTTTTACCTCATATAGGTCAAACCCATTGAGTTATATTTTATTTCAATTGGTCGATAGGTAACGTCTTACCCTTCTTCATTTCAACTTAATACGTTAAAATATTCTGATAAGCCATTGAGCTATTTAACTATCTTTCTTTTTTTCATTGGCTAATCACTCCACTTATACGAATCTATCTCTGATTATTCGTTTAAATCATTCAATTAATTTCAAATTGAAATAGTTTTTTTTTTTGGGCTTAGAAATGAAATAATTTCTCTTCCATAAAAACCCTTTTTTTAATTTCACTTTCTTTTTATTATGATGTTAATATTTTGTAAAATACTTCAAATAACACCCTTAAAACTCATATAATAATAAAAAGTAGAATTTACTATAGAATCCCTTAAGATTTTCTAAAACTATAAAAAATATTATTCAAGTTTAAAAAATAGATAATTACACTCCTTTTATTATTGTTCATTATAATATCCTCCCTTTAATTTCATAATTTTTATTAATTTTATTACAAATAATTTAAAAAAATTAAAAAAATAATAACAATAAAAGATAAAATTATTATTTTTAAAATCTATAAAATCTTTTTACTATTTACAAAAAAAAATTAGAGAAAGATATTTACAAAGTTACATATTTATTCTGTTAAGTTGGTTTTTTTTTTTAACCATAAAAAAATTTGAGCCCAGCCCATTTAAGGCTATCCACATGCTTAAAGAGAACTGTCTCGGCCTTGTCTTGAACAACCATGGGTTTATTTTAAAGCTCATTTCAGATCTCAGAACAACAAATCGAACATATAAAAATAAAAAAGCGCCGTTGCCGGGGATCGAACCCGGGTCACCCGCGTGACAGGCGGGAATACTTACCACTATACTACAACGACAGTGCGTTTATCTCGAATCTTTATCTATTTAATTAATGTTTACTTTACTATATCCCTGCCAAGACAAAATAACAAACTAATACGGGTGATAGGATTGAAACCTGGATGGGTGCTCGGTACGAGCTAGCTAGCAACCATATCTTGTTAGAAAACAGGCATTCTATGCTATGATTTTGGTTACATTGTTTACTGTTTTGTACAATTTGCGAGTAGTTTGAGAAGTAGGCAGATCAACTTCACTTCGTTAGATTTTATGAGGAATTTCGCGAGAGAACATTGGTTCATCCGAGAATAAGGATAACTGAAAATATTAGGAAAAATATTTATTGATATTATATGAAAAAATTTAACTTAATATATTTTTTAATTATATTAATTATATTATTAAAATATCTTTTATTCAACTATTTTAGTTAAAAATTAAAAAAATTTAAATAATGTATACGACATATAAAATTATAACTTTATTATCTTATTCAAAACATATTTTCTTAATTTCACATGTTATCTGTGTAATTTAAACATTTTAATCAAAATATATTATAATAAACAAAATAAAACAATATTTATAATAATAAATTAATAATTCACACATAACATTAATACATAATTAAATATTTTCCCTCCCAACTAGCTTTGTATATATAAAATTCGTAAAAAAATGATAAATTGCTATCACTCATGGTGTATTATTAATGTGTAATTCATGTTTTTGAAATGTTTGTTTAATGAATATATTTTTTAAATATGTATTACTTTATAAAAATTCAAATAAATAAAAACAAATATTATATATATATATTTGTGTCTCAAAAATATATACAATAATATAACACTGCAAAGCTTATTTTATTAAGAGAAAAATATTAATAACATACAAATTTTTATCCATAAAAATATATTAAAAATGAAGGAGGGATTCATTTTGTACACAAATTTGCACGTACATTTTTTAATGTGCCATAATTTACACACAAATTTATATCTATGTCTTTTAACGCATTATATTTTTTTTAAAAGTTAAATAAGTGATTAATTTTTTAAAATAATATTTATAAGTGGTAATATATAAAAAAAAAAATGAATATAAATATACGCTTTATAAGAAATATGCCTGGAAGGTTTTTTTTTCCAGTACTCTTCGTGCCTTTGCATAATTTGGTTAACGATGTTGATTCAATTTAACTTTTGTGTTATTCAAAAATCATTTTTTAATCATTGTAGGATTAGTATGAAATTGTGTTACTAGGAAAATCAAGTACATACCCAATTGGAAGACTCATGTACAACTTTTCGGCTAATTCTCCGTGAAGAAACACATTCTTGACATCAAACTGTCGAAGTTGCCAGTTTAAGTTAACAACAAGTGAGAGCAGAACCCAAATCGTATTCATTTTGGCAACAGGAGCAAAAGTCTCATCATAGTCTACACCATACGTTTGAGTAAACCCTTTTGCTACAAGACGAGCTTTATATCGATTTACGGATCCATCACCATTATGTTTTATAGTAAACACCCATCGACAACCAACTGCCTTTTTTCCTTGTGGTGGTGACACAAGTTGCCAAGTATCATTTTTCTTTAACGCATCCATCTCTTCAGCCATTGTCTTCCTCCATATTGGATCTCCCAACACATCCTGCACTTTATTAGGTACTGATACACCAGATATTTGATTCACAAATGATTTATATAACTTAGATAATCTTTTAGTGGACATGTAATTGGCTACTGGGTATTTTGATTTTGCATGAATATTTGGTTCATACCATGTAGAAAGTCATGGCCTAACTCCCTCCAAAAGAGCTTTCAAAGAGGAAGGGTTGTCATAACTTTATAACCAGCACTAGGCTGACATCCCTAGTCGATGTGGGACTCAACACTCCCCCTCACATCGGACGGGGACACCGCAAAGACCGATTTCACTCGGGCGGGGACATCGCAAAGACCGGGGAACTGTGCCAGAGGAGCCAGAGGGGACTCATCGCCACAGGGACCTGCTCTGATACTATGTAAAAAGTCATGGCCTAACTCCCTCTAAAAGAGCTCTCAAAGAGAAATGGTTGACATAACCTTATAACCAGCACTAAGTTGGCATCCCTAGTCGATGTAGGACTCAACACTTTATCATTAATTTGAATAAAATTTTAAAAATATAATTAACTGTGTATTTTTTTTTATAAATTATGTGATTTAAAATGCATCTCATAAATTTTAAAATTAAATTATTTTTTTAGATAATTATAAAATTTATACTGCCATGGGAATTCTCATTGTCGACCTTTAAGGGGAAAAAAAACAAAAAACAAAAAGCAAAAAGAATGTAATTAGGAGAATGAAATGAGGGGCAAAACGGGTAAATCGAGAAGCTTCTAAGAACTATTTGTTTTATAGCTTGGGGAGCACGGTAGAGTTTGGATGTCCCACGACAATATTTACCATAATGACACTTACTCGGTTTTCGAGAAAAATAATCGTAGAAAAATATGATTTTAGAGTAATAATATTTAATCTAAATTATTAAAATGAAAAGGCAGAATTATTTTTTTCCAAATGATATACCTAATATATATTTATTGATTGCTTTAAATTCACATACAATATTATATATGCTTACAAATAAAAAATAAGTTAAACAATAAAATGAATAATTATCATAAAATATTACATAACATCTTCTTTAAAAAAAAAACTGAGTTGCTAGAACACCAATAGACAACAATAAACAACCTAAGCTTTGTGTCCGAAGCATATGGCCCGGACTTAGGTTTAGTCAACATATCTACCAGTAGTTCGAGCCTCGTTCGTCAAAATATTCCCATGACATGGAGACTCAGGCTCTAACTCCGAACCTCTCTCTCATAGTGATTCGGAAGCTATGTTTTCCCGCTTGAACACACTCTTTCTCTTCACTATTAACTTAGTCAAGTGGAGAAACGAAGAAAAACTTAGATACACAGATTGATACAACATAAGGCCCTCTCTCTCTTTGTCTCTATTCTGTCTCGACTCAAGTATGTTTGGTTCAAACATCGCTTAAGTTCTCAGACAATGGCAAGGTAAGCTTTAAAATGGAAATCGGAACAATCAGTTGAGTCTATCTAGCTATGGAAGATCCTTTTATTTTCATTTCATTTTTGAAAGATTAATTTTCCTCTCCTTTTTCTCTTTCCAAATTAGATTCATGAATCCTGAGTTTTTTTTTTGCTACAGGTAATATGGTGGTGTTCTTGTTTGTATGATGAGTTAGTTTTCTGTTGAGCTACCCATTTCATCTTTCTCTGTCCTTTGCGATTATGATGAAGGATATTTTGGTCAAGAGGGCGTGAAAATATAGATTGTGTAGTGAAATATTATATGTTGGTGTATTACATCCCTAGTGTCGTTGAAAAAATGCATTGAAGTTTTCTTAGGGACATTAAATGGAGATTGTTAACAAATACTTGTTGTTGGAGCTAGAACCCTAAATGCACAATCTTGAGCTTTATTTAAGACGTGTGACAGTTAGGGCTTAAGATTTCTCATGAAAAGTGGGACTTAACAGTCTTGGTGCGTCCAATGTCCATATATATTTTAATGCCAAAAAAAAAACCTATTTTAGTCTTATATTATGTCATTTTACTCACTGGTTCAATTAGTGTTCTTTCTCGTGCAGAGTCTATTATAGAATAATGATGAACACTGTGCGTATAAGGAATGAAGGATTAGTTTATTTCATGAAAACATTGCATGATATTACTATCTTAGTGCATAATTTCACTTTTAGTTTCGTTTAGAACAGTGCTTCAATTTGTGGACAAATTAATTAATGCTCAACATTTTGCTTCTACCATGTGACAAGGCACTAACAAAAACCAAAAATCTTTATTTAGTTGCAAGTGTCAAATGTGGCATATCACATATGCTGATTATCTTCTTTATGTAATTTGTGCAACTTTTCCTGATGTCTGTTGCCCTTTGGTAATCATAATTTTTCTGTAGTGGTCTAATTTTCTTCTGTTGCACACATTTTTATCTTTATTGAAACATGATCCATAAATCCTGGCTAATGGTTGGTCATTGTTGCAGATCTTGGCTCGTTGACGGCAGAGCAATTGCAAAGAAAGTGAAAAATGCTGCTTTTCCTTCAGCTGTGCAGATCAAAGACTGTGGGGCAAATCGTGAATGCCCAAATTGTCATTGCCGTATCGATAACAGCGATGTAAGCTTTGCATATAAGTGGTTTGTTGATAATATTGCATTGGTGAAACTTTAGGCTTCAAGCAAACATGGAGTTTTTTATTTACTCCAAGAGCAGTTAAAGTTGTTGTTTGTCTAAAAATAAATGAGGATATGAACAGACAATGGTTTAGCATATCACAAGTTTGTTAAAGTATTTTATTTAATCTTTCAGTAATTCATATTTCAGATACATGTTTTTTCCATTTAATGTACAATAAATTGCAAAACTCATTTTTTGCATCCATGTTAAACTTGAGCATTGATCTGAATTTGTTTTTTTGTTTTTTTATGTGACTTAAAGATATCTTTTTAACACCTCTATACCAATGCATCATAAGATTGCTTCTTCTGAAACTTCTCTCGTACAGGTGTCCTCTGAGTGGCCTGGCCTGCCAGTTGGTGTAAAGTTTGATCCATCTGATGCAGAACTCTTAGAACATTTAGCAGAAAAATATGGCAAGGGAAAACAACATGTGTTAATCAATGAGTTCATCCCGACACTTGAGGGGAAAGGAATTTATAGTGACCATCCAGAAAATCTTCCTGGTAAAACTTCAAAATGGTGATTATTCCTAGTGTTTCCCAAGTAAACTTTATAGTACCTTTCTTTACATTGGTGATCACTTAATTGACATTCTCCTAAACACATCGAAAGGCATGGTTGCCTCATAATACGTAAGGAACTACGTTGATTGTTTTGTCACTCTTTTTTGTCTCTACTCGTAGTAAACCAAAATTAATGAGTCTTACACTTCTACCATGTTTTGCTTCTTTTTTGCCACTACAAGCCAATATTTAATGCATTTGCCACTATTTTCAGAGCACCTACTTGTTGGCTTGTTGCAAATTTATGGTTTTCTGATCTAAAATAAAATGAACTTTGTATTTTATCATTTAAGTGCCTCCATTCAGATGCCAAGAAAGATGGAAGCAGTGTTCATTTCTTTTACAAAACAATGAATGCATATGCTACTGGTCAAAGGAAGCGCCGAAAGGTCCATAATCAGTGTTGTTCAACTGCAGAGGACGTTCGCTGGCACAAAACAGGTAAGACCAAAGCTGTGGTGGAAAATGGAGTTCTGAAAGGCTTCAAGAAAATTATGGTTCTTTATAGAAGTTCTAAGAAGGGGTACAAGCCAGATAAGGCCAATTGGGTCATGCATCAATATCATTTGGGAACCCAAGAAGATGAAAAGGAAGGAGAATATGTCGTGTCAAAAATTTTCTATCAACAGCAAAAGCAGACTGATAAGAATGATGAGAGTATCCTGGTTGATGATTCTGATAAAGTGTTACACAGAACTAGCCCTAGGACTCCCAATACAAATCCTCCAGTTCCACCTCGACCTGGGAAATCTGATATGTGCCCTCATATCACAGATGATGATATGCTTCAATCACCAACAATGGTAGGTGCCTTTTTCTCGTCTTAACTTTCTTCTGGTGGGATGTGCGGGGGTGTATCAAAACGTGCCATCCTTCAAAAACCATGCAACAATTTTTAATGATTTCTAGTCATTTATTCTTGTCTGAACTTCAATTTTTTTTTTAGTTACAGGGAGCTGAGCCTATTCGAGGAGATTTTGAAACGGATAATTCTAACGCTCATTTTGAGGATGATGTAGGATACCCTGCATGGCTAGCTGGCGAATCTCAAGCTGTTGAAAGCTCTCATCTAGATTGCATTGATGATTCCTTGTTATGCAATGAGATTCTTGATCCAGGATTCAATTATTTGCCCTTTGCTAACCAGATTTCCAAAATCAATGAATTAACTGGAAACAACAATCCATCATCTGGAATTGCTGACCTTGAGAACCTTGAACTTGACTCCCCACCAGATTTTCAGGTTGCTGTAAGCTTCAACTTATATATACTATCTGATTTCCTTATAAAGTTTAAGAGTAACGTAATGATCTCAATTCACTTCTTTGTTTGCAGGATTTGCAGTTTTGTTCCCAGGAAAGTGTACTTGATTGGTTGGACAGGTTATGAGTTGTTGGTGGTTGTTTGAAGCCAAGGCTTCAGGGAATGAGTCGAATGACGTCAATTCTCAATTTTGTGGCAAATAATTCTATTTTTTTCTCCAGCATAATCTTCAGGGACTAACTTCACTGCTTGGAGGAATGAGGACACATGGTTGCCTCTTCTTTTGGGTTCAAGGAGCCTTAAGCTAAAGTTGTCAGCTTTCTTCTATGACTAAAGAGAGATTAGTATCCGAGCCAAAATTGATCGAGCATAGTCTATTTCAAATCTATTTGTATGTTTTTCTCTATAGCTTCATTGTACTCTTCAGAGAGACAATTGAGTGATGTTAATATTGGATACTTGTAGTTGAGAGCTGATCCCTAGGTGTTATTGACAATGATTGGTTGGTTGGATTTTCCCATTTGATTTAACCAACCATTAAATCTCTGATAATAGCACAATCTGTTTTAGTTTATATGAGAAAAGGTTTTATTTGCGTATATTATGAACATTGCGTGCTATTATATATTTAAATCCCATGATCATGAAAGTATTTCTTTTGTAAGATTAGTCTGTTGCGATTTTGTTCTTGTTAATTTATATTTGATATTGTAATTTACTTATACTTCATTTGTACTACACTTTTATTATATTTCACTTGTACTACATTTTCATTATTTCACTTGTACTATACTTCTATTATTTCACTTATACTATACTTATTATTTCACTTATACTAAATTTATTATTTCACTTGTACTACACTTACTATTTCACTTGTACTACATTTACTATTTCACTTTTACTACACTTATTATTTCACTTGTACTACACTTGTTACAACTCTATAAATAAGGTTCTCAGTTGTGAAATTATGTAAATTCCGGATAAGCTAGATTTATGAGAAAGCAAGAATAGAAAAATAACACATAAATTTGATAACAGAGTTCGGTCAATCTTGATTACGTCTTCGAACCTGTTACAGATCTTTTTATTGAAAGAGGAGAAATTATACAAGGTGTTTACAACACTCACAACCCACAACCCAATTACATCCAAGAAAATTACTCTCAATTTTTTCTCACAAAAGTTTTTCTCTCAATTGGAATGAACACTTTGGATGATTAGTTCATTACAATTACACATTTATTTATAGGAAAATTTACTCATTGAATTACTCCTTAAATTAATGGTTCCTTGAATTAAGCTCATTGTTTTGCCCCATGTTTTGCTCTTTAATTTTTTCCTTAAATTAAGGAGCTTTATAAAAATCTCTCACTTGAAGACTAATTTCAATCTGTCTTTACATCTCGATCAATGCAACAACTTTTCTAGTCTTTGTTACTCTAGCAGACTAACTGAAGTTAACATATCTGCTTGATTTTTACTTCCTTGAATCTTTTCCAGTATTAATACATCATCTTCCAATAGGGATCTGATGCAGTGATAACGAAGTCTAATATGCTTGGTTCTAGAATAAAATGTTGAATTCTTCGCCAAGTGTATTGCACTTTGATTATCACTGTGCAAAATATTCTTCTCATGTTTGAATCTCAATTCAGTTAACAAACCTTGAAATCATATCATCTCTTTACTAACTTCAGTCACTGCTATATACTCAGCCTTTATAGTTGATATAATGACAATTTTCTATATTTGTGACATCTAACTAATAGTTGTAGTTCTAACAATAAATATATAACCAGTGGTGCTTCTTTGGTGATCAATTTCACCTCCAAAGTCTGCGTTTACGTAGCCTTGTACTTTTAACTCTCCTTTACTAAAATACCAACACTTTTCTGTGGTACTTCGCAGATATCTACAAATCCACTTGACAGCTTCCCAATGAATTTTCCCTGGATTTGACATAAATCTGCTAACAACTCCCACTGCATGGCCAATGTCTGGTCTCGTACAAACCATTGCGTACATAAAACTTCCAATGGCTGAGGCATAAGGAACCTTAAAGATGAATTCTTTTTCTTCCTCTGTCTGAGGGGACTAATCCTTGGATAGGCGAAAATGACTGGCCAAGGGTGTGCTAACTAGCTTGGCGTCGCCTATGTTGAATCTCTGCAAAACACGATTGATGTACTCTGCTTGAGATAACTGCAAGGATCCTTTCTTCTTATTTCTTGTGATTTGCATTCCAAGAATCTTCTTTGTTGGACCCAAGTCTTTCATGTCAAACTCTTTTGACAATTGATGCTTCAACCTTCTCATATCATCCACATCTGAACCTACTACTAACATATCATCAACATAAAGTAGTAAAATAATATAACTGGACCTATATCTCTTGAAGTACCAACAATGGTCGACATTGCACTTATGGAAACGTTCCTTGTGCATGAAGCTGTCAAAATTTATATACCATTGTCTTTGGGCTTGTTTCAGGCCATACAAACTCTTCTTAAGTTTGCACACCATGTTCTTCTTCCCTCTTTCTAAGAAACCTTCTGGTTGGTACATATATATCTCTTTATCTAAATCTCCGTGAAGGAATGCAAACTTCACATCCAACTGTTCAAGATGAAGATCTTCAATGGCTACAATACTCAACACTGACCTCATAGTATTGAGTTTCACAACGGGAGCAAAAATGTCAGTGTAGTCAACTCCTTCTTTCTGTTGAAACTCTTTGACAACTAGGCGAGCTTTGTATCTCTTGAACTCATCATGCTCCTTTTTCATCGGGTACACCCATTTGTTGTGAAGTTCCTTCTTTCCCATAGGTTACTCAGCTAGTTCCCATGTCTTGTTGGAGATGAGAGATTTCATTTCTTCTTTCATGGCAAGCTCTCACTTGTTGGAATCTCGAGTCTGACAAGATTAATCATAGCATTCAGGTTCCCCTTCATCAGTCAACAACATATAGTTCATATATCTCTTGTTAGGCACATGAAGTCGAGAAGACCTTCTCAATACAGTAGCCAAACTCATCCTCACCATAGTCGATGAAGGTGCATTTCTTGGATTTGGGATCGTGCTTATTCTTACCTTGATCACTAATATGCACAAATGCTACACAGTCAAAAACTTTTAGATGTGATAGTTTCACATCTTTTTCGTTCCATACCTCATCTAGTATTCTATGCTTCAATGGAACAGATGGGCCTTGGTTGATCAAGTAAGTTGTCGTGTTGACTGCTTCTACCTAGAATTGCTTTGGTAGACCTGACTGTATACGAATGCTTCTGGCTCTTTCTGTCAACGTTCGGTTCATACGCTCAGTTACACCATTGTGTTGAGGCGTGCCTGGTATAGTTCTTTCCATTCTGACCTCGTGCTTATAGCAGAAATTTTTGAATCTGATGTTTTCATATTCATCACCATTATCGGTTCTGAGCTTTTTGATCTTTAAACTTGTCCCATCTTCCACCATAGCTTTCCATCTTCTGAAAGCCTCAAATACTTCAGACTTATGCTTTAGAAAGTAAACCTATACCTTCCGAGAGTGATCATCGATGAAATTCACGAAGTAGTGTTTCCCACCAATGGATGAGACGGTTGTTGGTCCCCAAAAATCAGAGTGAATAAGCTGTAGCCTTTCCTTCTTTGGGGTTCTGCAACTTGTCTGAAAGCTGACTCTCTTTTGCTTTTCAAGTATGAAATCTTCGCACATGTCTGTCTCCGTAGACGGTAGACCTGAAAGTTTTCCCTTTGAGTGCATAATTTTCATCCCCTTATCACTCATGTGGCCTAGTCTCTGGTGCCACAGATTTGGTGTTTCATTGTCTGTTGCAACTGTGATTGAATAACGTGCCTATACTATTCACATAAATAGTAACCTTGTAGAAAATTGATAGAAACCACCACCAATAGCTCTGATACCAGTTGTTGGGAAATTACGCAAATTCCCGATAAGCCAGATTTATGAAAAAGCAAGAATAGAAAAATAATACACAAGAAATTTACTCTCAATTTTCTCTCATAAAAGCTTTTCTCTCAATTGGAATGAACACTTTGGATGGTTAATTCATTACAATTACACATCTATTTATAAAAAAATTCACTCCTTAAATTACTCCTTAAATTAATAGTTCTTTGAATTGCTCCTTGAATTAAGCTCCATGTTTTACTCATTGTTTTGCTCCTTAAATTAAGGAGATTTATAACAATATCCAACATTCCCTATGTACACTCTAAAACACATCAATACAACATTAAATTATTCTTTCTTCTTATCTTTATATACTCTTCACATGATATCAGAGTCTCTCATATAACTCTAGAATTTCTATCAAAATTTTACCTATCTTTATCACAACCAACCTGGCTTGTCCCAACTCGGTTCTCATCTCAACCCGACTCACCTCAAATCCAATTCTAGGTTTATTTTCAACTCTTCTTTTCATTTTTAAGGATATATGTGACTTATATACACTTTTTTTTTTACTATTTTTATATATTTACTTTATATTTTCTTTATTATTTCGTTAAAATGAATCGAAATGATGTCTCAAAATTAATCTCTAGAAGGTGATTGATACTAAATATCTAACCTAGTTATAAGCAATCTTATTATAACAAGTTTCTAACTTTTCTTTCACAGGGAATCTTTAGGGTTATTAAATGGGTAAACGTTTTATTTCATTTGGAGTACGGGGAAACGAACAAGATTTAAGAGTAAAATCAAACTTTTTCCCATAAAAACAATAATATTTTTAATAACATTGACTCAAACGCAATGACGTATAAGGGGTTGAAAATTGTATTACAACTCAATACCACAAATCAACTTTACAGCTTTTGATTTTTGAATTGATATACCACCAATAAAATATATTGATAAATAGGTTTTATGCATTATTTTTTTTTTCAATCACTAAATATTTACCATAAGTAATGTTACATTACCAAAATTGATAATTGACTCATAAAGGAATTATAAGATTATTATTGGATGAATTGACATATTATTTTGTGAAAATGTTCTATTAGGCGAATTTTTTTAATTAATAATAAAATAAAAAATTATAAAAATAATTCATGAATAACATCATTCTTATCTTAAAATATATATTAAAATTGTAAAGAAAGTACAAGTACAATTAAATACTATGAATATAGTTTATATAATGTTTCAAACCATAGAAAAAATAGTAATAAATAAGAAAAATAAGTGATTTTTTTTCGTTATTAGAGTTTTTTATACTTAAATAGATTTAAAAATATAATAACAATTAATAAAAAATAACATAAAATAAAAAGAATAAAAGAAAAGTAAAGGTTGTAGCATGAAGGAAAGAAATGATATGAGATTTTGTTTGATATTATTCATTCAGAGGAAATTTTGCATTATACTTTTATTTACTTTATTTTAGTATTTTGATTTTATAATTTCTTTTTGAAATAACTACATTATTGATACACACGAAATTGAAGCTCTCAGACATTCTATATGATTAAGTAGTTTACATATCATTAAATTATAAGTTTGTTGAATTTTAATTTATTTTTTCAATTTTTGATTAATTTAAAAAAAATAATGTGTTGAAATACAACGTGAAAGTTTATAGTTATAGATTTAGTTAACTTAAAGGGGTGAATATATAATTTTTTTGAATTATATCTAATTAAAAATTTACAAACGTTCGAACATGCAATCATATTTAATTAATATAAATCGAAAATAAATAAGAACCTAACACACGATATTTTAGATGGAAATAATTAAGTCATAATAATAACCTAGAAGAAAAACTATCGATCTGTCGAACTACTTAACTATCTACTATGAAAATCAATATTCAATTGCAAGATCAAGTCTTATACTATCCTATGAGATAAAGTCCTTAAAGTAATCTACTTACAAGTCACTCTTTCTTTTACTATCTATATAAGATAGGCATAGGAATCCGAACCAACGTTTCAATATCTTGAGTCACACGAGCAATCGAACCAATTCATAAAACATATGAAAAATTAGTACAAATAACACAAATGAAAAAATGTGTTAATAATGAAAATCCTTAATTAGAAGATTCAAGAATGGATTAGTTAAATTAAATCATTTAAAAAAAACTCATAATAAAAGTTGAAACATAAGTTTAATAAAAATAAATTCTTTAAAATTCAATAATTAAATCAAATATTTATGATCGCACACAAAATTATTTGATTTGTATTCAAGAACCTAATCAAGAAGAAGTTATATGAACATAAAATCACAGTATCATAAAATAAATAGGTTTATTAATCAATCAAATATAATAACACAATGTTTGATATATTAATTAAAAAAAACCTAACAACTTATGATTTAATTTTTATAAAATGATTTGAGATAGAATAAATGTGATTGATTAAAATATGAAACATTAGGTTGTTTATATAGGAAATATGAAACCCTAATTTTAGGTTAAGAACCAATTACCATTATATCCATTAAATAATTCATAGAGCGACGATTAACATGGATAATATGAAAAAAGAACAATGTGATTTAAGTAAACAATTAAGCTTTAAGTTAAAATCCTAACTGCTCCATCAATCCAATCCAAGCTCGATCGATCAAACCTATAAGGTTGATTGATCGAAAAGGGTTTCGATCGATCCAGCAACGATTAAAATAAACTCAAGATCATATAGATCGAACATGATCTATTCTTGATCGATCCAATCCCTCGATCGATTGATCTATATAAATTTGAAAATTAATCTGATAGGATATAGATCGTACAAAATTGATCGAACATGTCATTTTGATCGATTGACCAATATATATATATGAAAGTTCTTAAATGTATAATATGTATTCTAACTTGTTTAAGAATAAATATATATTTGAAACATATTGATTTGAACCTTATAAGTTTTTTCGACTTGAATAATAAATAAGAAAACATGATACAAACTAATTTACTTTTAAATATTTTATTTATGAATATTATTAATAGTTTACATTTAAATATTTTATTTACGAATATTAATAATATTTATAAATCTTACAAATAATATTAAAAAGTTTGTTTAAAAGTTAGATGAGCTTCAGCCCACCCTAACCTTACCATCATCCCTTGCTCGCAAAGCAATTAATTCATTAATAGAAAATTTATTGAATAATTCTTTATGTACATGACAAGAAAACTCGTGACATTGTTCACGGTGAATACAATTGTTTTTCTTTTATTTTTGCTAGATAAATTAATGCACGTACACATATATTAGGAGTAGTTTGATATTAAAGTATATGGGATAAATAACATTGTTCAACTTTATTAGAAGGTGATGTAATAAGATTGTGGCTCAATAACTTATAATCTATTTACGTACTTAGAATAATTATGATTTTAGTCTCAATTTTAAATGTATAAGTAATATAATTATTTAAATAAATATAAACTTAATATATATACATATAAATTCTTAAAAATATATATATATATATATATATATATAAATAAAGGGAAAGAACTACTAAGTAGAAAAGGCCCTTTTCGGCTGAGAAGAGGCCAGCCCAAAAACCTAAATACTATAAGCTAAAACCCATGCAATTAAAAATAAGAAATAAAACCCTGAAATTCTCAACCTTCCATGGAAGCTCGAACTTTTCGGAGTGGCATGGGAATGGGATTACAAGGCACACAAAAGCAGTGAGTGAATGAAAGCAATATCTCGATGTTCACTGCGAGGAATCTTCACAAGCATAGCTTGAAGTCACTCTCTGATTTCGTCCATTCTCATTCTTTCAAGTATGTTCTCTTATTCCTCCTTATCTTTCGATCTTTCTTTGTTTCCTGAGAAAATTAAGAACAAACAATGAGTTTATTTTAATTGGTTATTGCACCAGGGGCGTTCTTGTTCTCTTGTGCTAGATAGAAATGTGCGCTATCCATATTTTCAAACACATTGTTAATTTCTATATTTTTTTGGCAACCCATCTACTTTATAGTACTTTTCATTAAATAAGATTCGCTTTTTTGTTTGTTTTAGATTTTGGGTAAGTTTTAAGCTCCGGCGCTTAAAAATTTAATTTTTTATCGAAATCCTTCCCTTTCCTGGCTTTTTCTGACCATTTAGACCGGTTAACTGTTGTTCCTGCCAATTATATGAGTATGACCTATTCTCATATGTTTTGTTGAATCAAAGGAAAAGTCTGTTGGATTAGTTAACAATATATGATTTAAACTTAAGCTTCATATTTATATATTGGTTCCGAATTCAGAAGGAAACAATGTTAGTAACTCTGATTTTCCAGATAAAATTATGTTTGAGATTTCTCTGGCTATTTACAGAAGTGTTTTGCTAGTAAGAGAAGTTCCTCCACAAATCACTGGAAGCAATGCGGCTCATTCAAGTAAACCCAAGGAAGATAGACTATTTTCACCACATCCACCATTTTATCCCTTCAATTCATGGTACAGATCAATGTCTACATCAAAAGGGAGAAGCATGCGATCCAAGGTGGAGAATCGGATGAGGAAAGAATCTGGTAAAACTTTGAGGGAAATGCGGAGAGCCAAAAAGATACAGAAGAAGCTGATGACTGAAAATGAGAGGCTGATTTTCAACCTCAAAAGAGTATGTTCTCTTTCTCTTTCATAGTGAACCGTACATGGATTACTTGAAAGTTCTTACATTTGTTGTTGGGGGTGCTTAGCTTGGTTTTTCATTTATAGTCTAGGGCAGTCTTGTTAGTGCTCTACCAGAATTATGGTGCTGCTACTACGGAGTAGCCAAAAAAAAACACTAATGAATATTGCCAAGCTTTCCTTCAATGAGCTCAAGAATGCAAAGGTGAACCTCAAAGTTCTGTATTGTTTATAAGACAACTATAACTAATGCTCTAATCAAAATTCTGAGCAGATTTTGTTTATGAAGGAAAATGGACAGATCATTAAATTCTGCACTATGACTTGGTTACTTTCATGAATGGTGTTAGTGTACATCTTCTCTGAACAAGGTTTATTGCATTGGACTTCATAGTTGTGCACTGTGTGTCTCAGAAGCACATCTTAGTCAAAAGATATATGAGAACATTTGTGTCACAACTTACCAATGGCTAAAGTGAAAATAAAAAAGAAAAAACTCTTTTTGCTTGTATGTGCTGATAAGAAATTTAAATAAAATGTGATCGCTATTTTGTTTTACAAACAACATTAATGCAAAAAATGGCTATTTCCCTTTTACATTAAATGTTTATATGCATTTGTAATCATCCAATAGTGACCAAGTTATGGTGTTTGTATTTGTGGCATCAAAAGTTCATCTTCCTATCTTTTTTCTGGTTTATGAAAAGATAATATTCAGCTTCACTTTTCAAAATCATCACATAAGCATTTGTGTAAATTCAATATTGCAGGCCAAGAAGAAAGTGTCACTCCTTTTACAAAAGCTCAAGAAATATGAACTTCCAGAACTCCCACAGCCTCAGCACGATCCTGAGATTTTAACCCTTGAGCAGCTTCAGGCATATAAGAAGATTGGTTTCCGAAATAAAAATTATGTCCCTGTTGGTGTCAGAGGAGTGTTTGGAGGAGTCGTCCAAAATATGCACATGCATTGGAAGTTTCATGAGACGGTTCAAGTTTGTTGTGATAACTTCCCCAAAGAAAAAATTAAGGAAATGGCAACTATGCTTGCCAGACTGAGTGGTGGTATCGTGATAAACGTACATAATGTGAAAACAATCATAATGTTCCGTGGCAGAAACTATCGCCAACCTAAAAATTTGATACCCATCAACACCCTTACAAAAAGAAAGGTATCTAGGCATACTTGTATCTTTTGCTTATTATTTTTTTCCCTTCCTTTTCCCTTGATGAAGTTGTATGATCCTTTCATGATAGATTTGTGTTACGACTTCAAAAATAGACAACATTTGTTTTATGGTTTGCTGTTTGCACCGGGGGTATGTCTCTTGTATTTGTAGCTAGTGTATTTCTTGAGGCAACAAACTCCATATCAGGATAGGTTTGATTGATGAATATCTGCCACATGGAAGTTTAGGATGAGAAATACTTTGCAGACCTTTGTTCTGTATTTAGATGCTACTAAAAGTGATGAGCTGTTGAAAATGACCCAAAGATGATGTCCGTGTGGAATTGATATATAGACATTGGCTTGGGCTCTCTAGATTCTTGTCCTAGAAACTCATATTTGTCTATTATAGGAGCAAATTTACAAGTCACTTCATGTATTTTTTGCAGGCATTATTCAAGGCCAGATTTGAGCAAGCTCTTGAGTCTCAGAAGCTAAACATAAAGAAGATAGAACAAGAGCTCCGTCAAAATGGTATAAATCCTGAGGATCCAGTAGTCACTGCTAGCATCCAGAGAGTGGCTTCCTCATTCTTTAATGCAATAGATAAAAAGGAAGGAAGCCCTTATGTCTTTCATGGGGAAAAAGTCTCTATAGCTGAACATAGAAATGACTTTAAACCCTCAGAATTGGAAGCTTATGATGAGAGGGAACAAGAAGAGCTAGATAAGTTTATAGCTGATATAGAGGAAGCAGCAGAAAGAGAATGGATGGCTGAGGAAGCAGTAGAAAAGGAAGAGCTTGGCAAAATTAGGTATCGGAACAGAGAAGAATTCAGTGGGAAATTCAAAACATCTGAATCACCAAGATATGACAGCTCGGATGATGATAAAAGTGGAACTAGAGGTTGGAAAGTAACACAAGGAAAGCAGAAGACTTATGATAGTGATGTTGAAGATAATGATGATTCTGATATTGGTCATGAATTGGATTCTGATGATGTCCGTGACTCTACTGCCGATAATGAGAGTGATAATTCTTTGGAAACTAAAGAGAATTTCGAAGGATCAAGAAGAGATAGAGGGAAACAGGAAAAATGTTGGTCCAGAAAAAATGAGGGCTTTAAAACAAATGTTGCAACTGACAGTAGAAAAAATGTGGCCAAAGAAGATGCTGAATCAGAAGATATGCTTAGTGATCTTGAAAATGCAATGTGGCAATCAAATGATGAAGAGGACCTTCATGAAATGAGAGCAGAGAAGGGTAGCAAGCAAAATAAAACAGGCAACGTAAGAAAAGAGTTGACGGAGAATGGATTGAGAGCCAGTGATACTTCTAGCGATTCAGAAAATGCTTCATGGGATACAGAGGTTGATGAAGACTCAAAAACACCAAGAGCTGGGAAATACAAGTGTGATCAAAAGAACGGGACTAATCTAAAAAGAACAAGAACAGAAAAAGAGATGGATGAGACTTGGGAAAGTGATTGATTGTTGGTATTTACAGGGACAATGGGATTTGTTTTCTGAAAAGTTCCTCTGTTCCTTGACTTTCGTTTTGCTTGGTTCTACTGTGATTGGAAATGGACTTGCATAGAATCACCTACTGGGCCTCCCATGCATGTGTAGATTATTAGATTGTGTCCAGTTTTCATTCTCCTCCGTGGTCTAAAGTTTAAATTGAGAACGTATTACTGAACGTGGAAGATGAAAGACAGAGCTTTCAAATACATGTAAACCTTTGGTGAGACATACGATTCTCACAAAACTGTTATCGTTTCCACACAGGGAAAGTGATTCCTTTCAATCAAAATGGTCTCAAACAATATTTGATTCGTGGCATTCTTTACTCTTCAGTTGGTTTCTTGGGGTCAGCTATTTCGGGTTTGATTCTTCTTTGCTGAAATTTTTTTAACGTACCAAAGGTGTTAGTGTATTGGTCACTAAACTTCCAACAGCTAAAGTTATCGGGAGATTTGTCAACACATTATTTATACATTCTAGCATTGTCCTGCATTGCATTCTTTTCGTTTTGGAGTTTCTACAGAAAAAAAACATTATATATTTGAAACGATGTTTACTGTAGTATCTTATCTTGCATGCATCATTTTGAAGAGGTGTGGGATAAGTGTTAATATTATGCCTAATGTGAGGCTCTATTTTACCTTTTCAATTCTTTAAGGAAATATTTTTAAATAAATAATTAATTAAATAATATTCAATGAATATTTTTATAATATTCTTTGAATATCGCAGGTATATTTTCTCAATTAGATGACAAATTATAATAAATTAGTACATTTTTTAAATAAGTATCATTAAAATATTACCTTAAAAATATGTATAAAAATATATTAAAAGTATAATCATAGTATTAAGGTTGGTAAACCCAAATTTTGGATAATCGAACATTTTGGTCTAAACGTATTTACTGTTACACTTAAATCCTTTTATTATACTTGGGTCTCAAACTTAAAAAGTTAGGGAAATTAAGTGGGGTATATTAATCATACTAAATTAGTCAAACTTATAATTAATTTGGAGTCCGTAAACGTTGTTTACCCATTTTATTATAAACGTAAAAACAAGTAAACAAGAACTTATTGTCATTTGACCCAAAAAAAAATATTTGTCTTAAATTCACACCATAAATTAGCATATCTTGAGTAAGAAGTATAGACGAGAGCTTGAGAATAGTGTCCTGTGTGAGTTCAGCAACCATGTGTATGCACCTAAAAGAGCTTTGTAGGTTTGAGTAAATGGCCAAACGGATGTTAAAAGACAATAAGCTTATTTATCCAAGTGTTTGTTGCATGGTTTGGAATAAAGGTCCATTTTTGTTTCTTTCTTGTGGAGGGAGGGTTTTGTGTGGATATAATAAGAGATAAGCACTTGTGTATTTCACCGAGAGAAACGAGTCAATGAACATCATGAACAAGTACAAATAGGTAGAATTGTTAGTTGCAGATTGCTTGACCTGGTAAGAAATGGATTGCAATGGTTATCTTTTCTTTTTTTTTAATTTATAAATTTAGATTAATGAACAAAAATAACACAACTCTGTACTATACTTGTATATTAGTGATTACTTAAATCCTTAATTGCATTAAGAAATTTATAAAAATTTATTTGATGTATACAAATTTATTTATCAAATAAGATAAATATATATTCAATAAGACTGAATTGAATACTAAAACATAAAATCTATGCAATGTTTTGTTAGTAATTTACAATGTACGATAATTTGTATGCATTTGGCAATGCTCCAAATATGCCGATAAGAAAAAGAAGCGATTTGAGTGGGACCTAGTTGTATCTAGTAAAGTAATTGACTCTAGAATTCTGATATGTATTTAAAAGGAGGAGCTAATTCATCATAGAATCACAAAAACGGATGGTTATATTGTTTTGATTTATGAAAGGAGTGCACATGAAAGTGATATCTATGGACACTCAGAAAATGATATCAGATAATAGATTAATATGGTGCAATGATATATATTTATTGTATATATTGTATATATTGTAAGTATTAAGTTCAAACCTATCAATGTATATTTGTGTGGGAGTGAGCATGTAGATGTTATTTCTAAACAACAGAGTAAAACCATTTGCCACTTCCCATCTTTATGCTTTTCGTCCTTTTCAATTTCTTTGGTTGAAATCCCCTTATTATTTGTTTCCAACGCATTGCCATCACCATGAATTGAAAATTTGATTTTTCTCAAGGAAAAATCCTTTTTTTAATGATATGATACTTAGTGTAGTTTGAATAAAATTTAATATCTAAAAAATAAACCAAAAAGAATATAACAAAGCAATCTCATTCGTAAAAAAAAAATATAAAATCCACTTTCTCTAATAGATATTTTTTTTGTTCTATTTTATTGCTTAATTCATTCTTTAATCATGAGTTTCTATTTCATAAATAATCTAATACAATGTGTGTGTAAATATCTCACTTTATTTAATAAATTAAGTGTTGATGTACTTATAAGAAATAGTTACACTCTAAATGACATGATACGTTTTGTGATTTCTCCTTAGAAACAAAACAATAAGATCCCATTGAACTATCAAATTATGACTGAAGCCAATTGTAATTATAGATCAAGATAGACAATCTTGTGTCACATGTAATAGGTCTTGCACCATTGTAGGTAAACAAATAAATTGTCTTGTATTAGTTGGTATCAAAGTCATTACTCTATTGGACCATGTGGGCTTGCTTTCTTTCGAGAACGTAAGACTCTCTAAGTGGAGGTGTATGATGTAGTATGCCTACACATATTTCACATTATTTAGGAAAATAAATGGTAATATACTTATAAAGAATGAGTACTCTCTAAATAACATGACGCGTTTTAGAGTTTTTTCTTAAAAGCAAAACCCTAAGATTCCGTTGAACTATTAAGTCACAGCTGTAAGTCCATTAAATTTATAATTATTGACTAATATAGATAATCTTATATCATGTAAAATAGGTCTTGTTCTGCAATAAATGGATCGATTAACCGTATTGTTTCATAATCCATTGTTGCTATTATAGTAGTTTAGTTTGTAAGATCTTACTTTATAATGACTATCAGATCTAGTATGTTTTTTTACATCTCAGGTTTGTTAAGTATGTTATGTTTGTATATTTTTATAGCTCTCAAATTTAAGCATCTATGATTAGTAGATGATATATTTAAAGATGAACAAGACTAAAAAACTCATAATTTGATGGTACTTTTGACAAAATCATTATTCACACCGTATGTGCTTTGTTATTTAATTTTTAAATATGTATTAGTTAATTTTATCTGAATAAATAATGTTTTTATTGTATTTTTCATATCTGTATTTTAATAAAACAAAGGGGGAAAAAAGCAATGGAATCAGGAAAATTTGAGTCACGTTTTCTCAATTAAACAAAACACTAAACAGTCAAATGAGACACAATTCCATTTGAGGAAAATTCGTGCACTTATTAGAGATTGTGAGGCCTGACTCATTCTCACATCAAAATTACACGCAAAGAAACAATCTAATGAAATCACTCAGAAAGCCATCATAACGTAAATTGCAACCATTCAAAGTTATACAAGCACCTTGACAAAGTTATCTAAACAGCCTCAAAATGGCAACTTGACAACATTCCAGGAAACTTCTAATGCTAATATGATAGGCTGGAAACAATTTTCCAGATTTTAAACATTAACTCCTAATTAATTCCCAGTATGTTTCTTTGAAAGTGAAGTGAAAAATATGTTCAACAAGAAAATTTATACTTCAAAATATATGCATGCAGAGTGAAATATATGATGTGCATTATTATAACTTGGGATCCAAAACCAATCAGATGGCATTGCTCAAGACGTAACAAAATTCCAAGTAGCAGAAAGAATATACAAATAAATTAGTCTAAGAAATCAAAATTCCCAGTATAAACAATCCTGGTAAATGTCATTCTTCTAATCATTTGGGGATTATGCCATATCAACAAGAAGTGGGTATATAAGCTCGGCAAATCCATTAAAAAAAAGTAAGAATCTATCCATCTCCTCGTAGCAACATCAGCTAGTTGGAATTTGGTATACATCCACAGTGGAAGAAACCATAAGTCCAACAATTAAAGGAATCGTACATAATTCCCTCAAATTCCAGGGACCTTGTCCAACTCTTCTCGACATCTCTCTAATGAATTATCCTACATTCTGTTCGATATAAAGTACGTGTTGCTGAGATCACTGTATCTGTTATCACTAGAGTGCCCTTGATGCAATCCACAAATTGCATCTTTAAACTTTACATGGGCAACTAAGTTTTAAACATTCAGCCACTTTCTCTTTTGCAGTTACCAGGCAATAGGTATTTATACTTCTCAGCATTGTTCAACAAATATGCAGGAAGGTGAACAGCAGAATATGATCGAGAAATAGGTCCCAACTTGCCAATGATGTCCTTAAATGTATACTCCTCGGGTAGCATGTCAAATAAGTCAGTTCCTTTGCAGATGACATCCTGAATCCTTTTGTGGTTCAAGTAATGAGAGAACCTCACCCGATCATAGTGGCTGTAAGCTTTCATCTTAAAAGTGAACTCGTTGATATGACGGAAGCAAAAGCTACAATGCCACCCGGCATCTGCTAAGAGGTAGTCCGTCTGTCTGTAGTGAGCATACCTAGTTTTGCCAGACTGGTATTTATGAATCGATGCTCTCCAGCTCTTGTCATCGACATAAAATTCAAAAGAATACAAGTAGTTCTTTAATTTGAGATGAATAGTAGTTGGAATGTTATCACACCACCGCAACAGATCAATCGTGTGGGCACTAGGAATTTCATCAACATCAGACATTATCAACAAGTCATCATCATCTATACCAGCTATTCTGAGAAGCTGATCTAATGCTACCCTATGATAGGCCTCCTCCACAAATGGGTTTTCCCCTTTCTTAAATCTACCTCCAATCATCCCATAAGTTAGTCGAGGCTCAACAAACTCGAACTTGTGACGGTTGCTTGCAAAAACCAATGGTTTTCGTAAGCCAGTAAATGTTGAGTTTGATTCAAGGAGCACAAACTGAGTCACCAGAGGGTACAATTCTTTCCACCGGAGAGTAAGGATATCTACTTCGTTACTAAATAGCACAGCATCATAGACACGCCTTGGTGATTCACGAATTCCCCATCCATGTAGTCTGCAAATAGTCTCCATTGTTATGTTCTCATGGTAGTAGTGAGGAATTTCATGGAATGGCTTTGGTGGTGCTTCCCACAATGGTCTAAGAAAGTATGAAATCTTCTGCCCATGTAAATATATACCAAATATACAGAGGGGGATAACTACTAGAACAAAAATATACGTTTTCAAATCTATACCGCGCAAAAAACAACGGAGTCTTGACATGGTTAGTGCTGCTCGGGATCCCTGCTAGAGATTAAAACAAAGACTATCTTAGGCATGGGGATTCTGCTAAAGCAAAAGATTTTGCTTCCTTTTTCAGGGGGATTATCCATGAAACATGCAAGTCTAAGACAAAAATAAATGGTGTAGTTTCATGATTGTACGATTTTTACCCAACATAAATGAAATATCAAAACATCTCAGTCAAAAGTTGGCTTTTGTATTGAATAAGGAAGCAATCAAAAATGAAAATTTCTATCTTAGACGTGAGGATTCTGTTAAAGCAAAAGATTTTTACCCAACACAAATGAAATATCAAAACATCTCAGTCAAAAGTTGGCATTTGTAATGAATAAGGAAGCAATCAAAAAATGAAAATTTCTATAATTATATGATCTCAATATATAAGTTGACTCCCCCAAAAATTCCGTTTCCAGTACCGAAAGCTCAAATTGAAAAATAACCATAGAAAATAAGGGCAAACAAGTACAAACTCAGAATCATCAACACAAAATCGAAATTCGAATTTAATAAAAATGATAATCCATTAGAAACCAATGGAAAAAAAGCAGATTTGGAAATTTGTTGGAAACGGAAGAAAGAAAACAGCTTCTTCACAAGAGAGAAAATTAAACACACAAAAATCGCTAATATTCATCATGAAAGAATTGGATTTTAAAAACAAATAAAAATCATTAAGAAATAGTAGAAACAGTACCTGACCACAAATACCATCATTCTTCTTGGAAGTATAATAACCTTCTGACATGATTAACAATCGCTAAACAAAACCGCAAAATTTTCGGTGGATACAAAATGCCCAATTTTAAAACGCCGTTTACAAACCCTCTTCTGCTTAATCTCTGAAACAACACTATCTCACATAGATCGCAGAGACTCAGACCAACCTCTCTTCGGCCAAATTCCACAATAATAATTTGGTAAACAAAACCTCGAAAAGAATGGGGGGAGAAACATAAAATAAATCCTTTCTTTTATGAACATAAAATAAATCCTTAACCCCTAAAATTCCAACCTATTTTTCTAAAAGTTAAATTTTAAATCCCATAGAATTAGGAGAGCCTGTTATACGGAAACTCACACGCTTTCTCCTAAGTTTAAAGGAGTGATTGGATATTGTAAGTTTTTATTACATCGTAGGGCTCACATGTAAGGTCCATGGTATGTTAATTTGGGACGTGTTGTTTTGAAATGTTACCGAGAGAATAAGTAAAGACCATGATATCATATATAGTATAACTTACTTAACAAATCCGAGCAACGTTTGATTCATTGTAATATAAATAACAATAAAAATGATTAAAATCATTTTATATTTAATTTTAATGTTAATTTAAAATTAAATATAAAATATTTTAATAAAAATGTTTATTTCTTTAGTATTTTTCAAAAATACACTAAAATATTATATTTTCTTTACAAATTTATATAATTATTTATTATTTTTTCTTGTTTTATCTTATTTAAAAATAAAAAAAATTATTATTTTTTAATTTTGTTTCAATGAATAAATTTATAAATTTAATCTTAATATATATTATTATTTTATTATATCTTCAAACAAACATAATTATATTAATATTACTTTTATAAAATTTTATCCTTGTTATTATTTTTATTTTATTATACTAAACAAATATCACATCAATTATCACTTACTTATTATTAATAATAAAAATATAAAAAAATGTTAATTTTAACTTATTGTAAGTAATTTATCAATTAATAAAATTATCCGTAAACAATTATTATATGTATCATTGATAGATAAGAAATTAATATAAATATAATTACTTTAAAAATACCATACTTTATTATTCAAATTGTTTTTAAAGAAATAAGTTAAAGACAATTGTTTGTACTTATAGATCTCATCAAATATCTATTTATTTATAAAATATTATAATTATGAGTTTCAATCAAATACACATATTTATATATTAAATAATTATAATTGGTATAAAATATAATATATGATGTGTGTTGGTATAAAATATAATATATGATGTGTGTTGATATTCACGTTAACTTGAAAAAAATGATATACACATAGGATATGTGTGATGTTTAGTCTTCAATCTCGGATTAATTATTTTATTTTAACAATAAAAATTTAATATATTATCTATTTTTTAAAAGTAATTTCCATTGCTTATTATTTTTATTATATTATTTTATAAAAATGAAGGATAAATATGAAATCTGGTGTACATATCATTTATGATAATTATTTTTTTATTTTTATAAAGATAAAGGATAAATAGAAACTCGTTCCAGCTTATTAATATGCAAGAATATATCCTTTTAAACCAAGGAGAGAAAAAATTATTATTATGAGTCACGAGTGTTATATTTATGTACTTTTTCGGTAATTTCCCATATATATAATTAAAACAACAAATAAGGTGCGTTTACTATGTGTTTATTTTTTAATCGAACGGTAAGGTGCGTTTACTATGTGAGTTAAATTAGGTAACCAGTAAAAATAATATGAATTAAGAATGAATTGAAATAGGTGAATATTGCGAGTAGCCGAGTACTGCTATCTCTGTGTAATAGATAGAAAATGAATGAGGATGAGAATTATATTTTGGGGAAATGTCTATAATATTTTGGAGATTTTTTTTTCTATAAATGGTTTAGGGTTGACTTTGATTAAAATTAAATACATATAATCCAAGATCAATGATAAAAATAACATAATACTTTCAATTTTAATACTTGTAGTGAATTAATAAATTGATTAATTTATAAAAATATAAAAATTAAGACAATTTTTTAAAGAAAATAGTATTTATAGATTATTGATTTGGAATAAATTACAATTAACTCATTATTTAATAAAATACCCAATTATTACACACACAATTCTATTTCATAAATATAATAAGTGATTTTTTTAATTATTTTAAGTATACCAAGAAGTAAATTTAAAATATTTTATGCCATTTTATAAATATTTTAAAATTATATTTTCTGAACTTGAAAAGTTAATTAATTAATTTTTCATTAATAAATATGAAAATGCTAGAAATTTTTGGACAATGTAAAATAAAAATAAAAAAATTAACCGTGAGAAAGATAAGAAAGACATGAGTGATTAATGAAATCAAGAACTTTAGGCTAATTTTTTAAGGTTTTTTTAATGTAAATAAGTTTTTATATTTTTTAAGCATAGATTTGGTTTTTATTTTTTAACCATTAAAACACAGTAAATATTTAAAAACAAAATACTTTGTTAAAATTTTAGAAGGTATTTTTTAAATACAGTATTATTGGTGACTATTTTTCAAATAGTAAGAGTAATTGTAAAAAAGGCAAAAAAAATTCCGATTTTTTTTGAGTGCTCTATGATGACATACTACCTTTAGGAACAAATACAAAATATGGATGCAATGGAGTACGAGGAATGTGGGTTTCCATAATACATGAGTTGTTGAGCATAAATTTATGGGTAAATTAGTATCAACTAACTACTCAGTAATTTTCATATATTTTTAAAAAATTGGAAAATGAGAGTCTTTACCTCATCAAATTATTATATTCATTAAATATGTATCTTATCCCCTTCATTTACTATAAAAATATTAGCTTTTGTTTTTATAAAAATAATAATTATTAAATTTTTAGACAAATAAATAATAATAATAATAATATATTAGTCAAATAATAAAATTATTGTGAACGAGTTATAGTTTAATAATGTAGATTCTCTTAAAATATATAAAATATTCGAAATTTAAGTCTCAAATAATAAGTTATTAACTTAATGGTAACTTATTAATTAAGATAGATATAAAACTGACTATAGCGCATAATTCATATATTCGATTCTTTCATGTTTTGAAGTTTCATGGAAAGTGTAATTCACATTGGTTAATTAAAACAATTAAGAAATGAATGGCAAACAATGCACAGGGAGGGATGGAATGGATTTGAGTCAAATTATGGAATGCGAATAACATATAATGATATAAGAGTATCTTATTATATACTATTAAGAATTTTAATATTGTAATTTTTGTATAGTTAATGCATTTGACTCGCAAATAAAATAGTACAGTATAATATTAAAATAATCCAATTATTTAAAAATTTAATACAATAAAAAAATATGAGTCTAAATCATATTGAACATATAAATTAACCTCTTTAATTTTTTAATATAAAATTAAGTGTTTTATTTTTTATTTCATCTCAAATTAAAAATAATATTTTTAATTTAAAATAAATTATATAATAAAAATTATTTTAAATACATATTCTTTCATTAAAATATTTATAATGAATTTCATTTATGCAACTTGTTACCACTAAGACTAAATACAATACAATTCAATATAATTAAATCTAATATAATTATACTTAATATATTTAATATAATTAATAAATGTAATTTAAAAAATATTC
This sequence comes from Hippophae tibetana, assembly GCA_037013495.1. Lineage (NCBI taxonomy): Eukaryota > Viridiplantae > Streptophyta > Magnoliopsida > Rosales > Elaeagnaceae > Hippophae > Hippophae tibetana. The sequence continues at coordinate 4,830,729 of CM072812.1, forward strand.
TATTTTTTATGGACTAATTTTGTGAAGTAAATAAGGAAAACAAAATGTTCTTATTTTTGGAACATTTTTATATATCATAATTATAATTAATACAATAGTTTTTTATTATATATAATTATGTTTATTAATAATATTATAATGTATTACTTATAATTTATCATAAAATTATAATAAATATTTTTTTTATCATTTCTATGATAAATACACTATAAATTCATTTGAAATGGTTCTTTTATTAACAACATTAATTAATAATATAAATATATTATTAATTTAAAGATCAAATTAACATATTTGCATGATTTAATAATAAAAATAATAATATTATTTAAATTTTATGATTTAATGAACTGTTTTATTTTTGAGGATTGTTACCAGAAATTGATTCGATAATGTCAATAAATAAGTCATATAATATAATATTATTGATAAATATAAATGATAATATCTAATTAAAAACTAATATATTATTTATGAATTTAATTATATATATCGAATTGATGAGATAAACATTGAGCTTAGTAGGGAAGCATAAATGAAATAAACGATGCTTGCTACGATTGGGTCTTTTACAATGCCATATTTTGTTTATATGCTATTTGGTTTTTCTTAATTCATGATGGAAAATAGGTGAAACCGCTAAGTTTGTTCATCAAACTGTAGACAATTTTGTCTAAGCTTGTAATTAATTACATTTTACATTGAAGAAGGCTATCAAACCTTCACTATTTTTAAAGTCTTTCGTGAGTCGTGACAATGTCTAAGCTACATTATCTACTAAATTGGAGTTACTCTTTTGTTTTCACACTATACTAAAACCGACAAACAAGTCTTTTAATTATTTTATATAGTTAATTTTTTAAAATATACATATATATATATATATAATACTAATAAATATAGTAATAAATTTACCATGACTTAGGAGTCAAATAATTGTTACATGTATCATTAAAATTTTTATAATATTTATTCCTATTATTTTTTTATTAAAGAAATTCAATAAGATCTATAATTTTAGTTCATCTATTAGTTAAGTGTAAAAATTCACTTTTATTTCATCTTATATTTTAATACTTGTTTCTATAAAAAAAAAATTAATACTTCTTTGATCTAAATAAAACCAATGTTACAACCTAATATATTAATTATTAATAAATAAAGGTTTTAATATAATGTTATCAATCAAATGGATTTAGAATTATATTGATATAGTTTTATAAGAGGAATGTTAGAGATACTTTCTTATATATACAATATTTCATAACTTCTGACACTTTCTTTATTAATACAATAGAGAAAAATGTAGGTATCACCCTTACCATTACATTTTAAATCAGTAAATAAAATAGTAGTTTTGAAAAACAAAAGTAATTCAAGAGATGACAAAATTATTTAATTTTTACATGATGACAATAAGGCCCGCCAAGTCTCATTACAGGTCATTATATGTTATAATTAATTTTTTTTATTAAAATTTAAAATTTTAAAAATATTACATTTACTAATTCAAAATATAAATAATATAATAATCAATATGAAAATACAAACACATATATGTGTATTATTTTTTATAAACTTTTTTAAAATTTATTATATTTATAAAACATTATGAAAATAAATAATATTTCATACTTTTTATCAAGTACAATAAAAAAATCTCCTGGCCTTAGCCGCATCAAATTTTCAAAAATAAATTAACTTTTTCACATATATTAATACTAAAACCACATTTATATTATTGTCAAATAATTGATAACGTTGATAAAAAAATTAAAAATTAAAAGTTAAGAGAAGTAGACCCTACAATATTTACTTATGAAAAACGCAATGGGAAAATCATATTTCAAATAAATAATTGTTTTAATAGCCTAACTTTTAATGAAATCACTTTTGAAAAAAAGTATACTTTAATTATATTATAATATACTTTAACCTCAAAAATCCACAAAAAGTTTCATAATTTTCGATTTTTATGATTAAAATCTAAATTTTTAAAATTAGGGATCTAAAACATTTAAATTAAGAGCATTGGAACTAAAACACCCTCTTATAAAAACTATTAGACTTTCGGCTCACTTAAAATTTACTTAAATTGTTATACTTTTTTATTTTTTAAAACTTTTACAGTGTATTTGAAATTAAAAAAATAATCTTTAAGCTTTTAAATTAATTATGAAAATAAATTAATTATAACAAATAATTTTTTAATCAATTAAAAAATTTATTACAGTCAAAACTCTTTAATCAAAAACATATATATAAAATTAACATAATAAACATTATTAATCATTATTTGATTTTTAAAATTACGTTTAACATGTGCACAAAAATTTTAAGCTAATATTTAACTCTTTAATATAGTATATCTATTAAGAGATCACACCCTTTATTAAAATAAAAATATTTTTTGTAAAAAAAATATATAATATAAAGTAACATAAATTATTTTTTATAATACATAGAAACTCTTTAATCAAAAGCATATATAATATACTATATTTTTATATAGTATATAAAGTATTATATCATATATAATATAAATTTTATTTAATCTTAGGTTATTGATGTCCAATAAAATAAGAAAAGTAAAAAATCAGTTCTAAAATATTTATTTTTAAATTTTATGAAATTAAAGTTTTTTTTTTGACAAAACTGTAGAACCTATAATAAGAGAGGAGGTGTTTTAGAGGGAAAAAATAAAATAAAATATAAATCTTTAAGGTAGATATAAAATAAGTAAACTTTTTTAACATAGTGTGAATTAAAAAAATATTAAAATTCATCAAAATCCATCAAAAAAATTAAATAAACGAATATACCTAAATTTTTATAGATTTTAAAGATTTTTATAAAAAATAATCAAATACATCTAAATTTAAGGATAATTAAATAATTTGATTAATTCACTTAAATATATAAATTTAATACGATCTGATGTTTTGAATTTTGATAGGATTAGATTGAAAAAAATTGTAATAAAATTTGGGTTGAAAAATATGTAACGCATAAAAGATCAAATTTGTAGATTCATATCATATTTGTATGGATAGATTTTATATTTTATGGGATTCGATCAAAAATATTTTTTAATTATAATTTTTATATGCTTATAAATTTTTTGAATCGTCAAACACACACAATCAAAACGTGTTTAAAAATTATTTCAGTCTAAGAATCAGTCTACTTATTTTAAGTAAGCATGTTTTCATATTTAAAATGGTTTTTACACTTCTTATTAAAACTTTAATTAACAGACCAAACTTTGGGCATACGTGCAAATTTATTTTATCAGTACTATATATTAAAAAAATATCATATATAAGTAGTATGACAAAAGTTATCGGGTATAATTTTTGTTCCAATTCATATATCATGAATTAATGTAATATTTTATACTTTTTTGTTATAATTTAGTAAAAAACAATTTTATTTTGGAGCTAGTACATCCATGAGCCAACTAAGACTGTTTTGACTCCATTTTTGAAATAGATGCGGACAAGTAGTTAAGCTCTAGTCTAAAACAAGTTAATTAAACATGTGTAATTTTTGTAATATAAGAAGGCGTATTAAGAAAGATGTACATTTTAATATTTTTAAGAAACATTATTTATAATTCAATAAAAATGAGTCTTTTGCATGCTACTATTAAGGATTTGATGTATTTAATGTACTTTTAACTCTTGCTTTTAAGTGATAGTTTAAAGTGTAAGTATGGAACATAATTTAAAATTGATGATAGTTTATTTTAATAATAGAATCAATTAATAATATTATTATATATATTTATCATTCTTTATGATTTAGTATAAAATTTAATGGTTTTGACTTTATAAGAAAGTTATTAGGAAAAAATTTATAAAAAAATGTTTGATATCACGTGAGGTTAAAAAAATTATATATTTATTGTCTTATTTTGTAGTTTTTTATGATTTTTTTAATATAAATTTTTAAAATTACTTAATATATAACAATATATTTTTAAAAAATATAGTTATTTTAAAGAATTTCATATTGTTTGAACACTAATTCTTTGAAAAGTGATTATAGATGAGCCTTGTTTTCATTTCAAAAACTGAAAAATATTTCTATATATATACATAAAATGAGTTAATAAGAATTTAAATTATACATTTAAAAATTCAAAAAACTCAAAAATGAGATAATCATGTTTCTAATCATAAAGAAAAAAATACAATAAATATTCTTAATTTAATATATATATATATATATATATATATATATATATATATATTAAATTAATGTACTTTTTAAATATGGGCGACAAATGATACTTCCGTCTGTTAGGTTAGTTCACGTGTCAGTAAATCTAAACACATCTCCATCCAGAATCCTCAACGTTGCATTCGAATTAGTCAGATACTTTTTACGTGGGACGGCCAAAAATTATTATAGTAATAATTATAATTATTTTTTATTAATTTTAAATATATTTAATTAATAATCATTAATTATAAATAATAATAATTTTTTACTTTTTATTCTTATTTAAAAATATATTTTTGATTTTAAAAAATAAATATTAAAATATTTGTTACTATTATATTATTTAAAATATTAGATATTAATTTTTATTTTTTAATTATTTAATTTATTTTTATAAATAGAATAAAAATATGTACAAATAACAATAAATAAAATTTAATTTAAATATTATAATTATCTATGATTAATATATACCTTTATCACACTTGCTATGAAAATCTAGCTATTTTTTAGGAAAAAGTTGTAACTGTGGTTCCCTCCCAGTAAAAAGAATGCGAGGCAATAATGATTTTAATTTTTTTTTTGAAGATTTTAATATTATAATTTATGAGTTAAATATTACAAATTTATTATTATTTTTAACTGTTAAATAGACATTTTCGCCCTTCAAATTATTAAAACTGATCATTTTTAACTTTATAAAGAAAACCTAGTAAAACATCCAATTTTCGTAAATAATAAAATTAAAAATATTTGACTCAAAAATTATTAAAAAATATTAATTTAAACACAATTAAAAAAATAGGAGCTTTTACGGAATACAAGTACGTGTCGTTTTCTGGTTTACTTTTTAACTTTTATACCTATAATACTTTAACAGTAAATTATACTTCTTTTTTCCTATTTACATAATAGACAATTTTAAATATGCATCGAATCTTACTATTATTTTTATTTTTATAAAACCTTTTTTGTCTTTTGAAATAAACTATTTTCAATCTTTCAAATATTAAAAATATCTCATTTTATTATTTATTAATAGAATTGATAATATATATACATATATATATTATTAAACTTCATTAAAAATAAACATCATATATTAAATAAAATTGACCGATAAAAATGAAAGGATTCAGCATCATAATAGTACTCTAACTTTATTTTTAATATTTTTTTTACCGTTATATTTTAAATAATACTAATTAGTATATATATTTAAAAAAAATTAATTTAATCAATTTTTATATGTAAGTGCTTTAAATAACACTTTTTATTTTTTATGCTCTTATCACAAAAACAATAATTTTCTCCATGTCTTTAAATACAGATTTTTATTACTTATTGACTTATTTTGTCTCATCTTCCTCGTCCATTCTTCAACATCATTTTCTTTAGAAAATCAAAACAAACCCCATTCGTAATAATTTATCAAAGTGTAAAAGTGTTAGTGTATAACTTGATATATAAGTTAATGATAAATTCTTTTAATAATATAATTATCTATATTTTTTTAACTTTCTAACAAAATTAGCATTATCCCGATAGACATATCTATTTGGTTAAAAATATTATACACTCATTGTATTATTTACATTTTTCAGAAATAATCTTAATATTTTATTTTTAAATACTTTATTTTAAAGAGTTTAGTATTATTTCCACACAACATTTTTGGAAAAGAAAATGGATGGGATTTATTTCTATCTTCAAAGGATAATGGAAGTAAGAAAATGAAGTCCAAGTGATAGTAAAAAATAATAATACTTTTAGATTTAAAATTTTTGAAAAAAATTATTTATATTGCAAAGTCATAAAGAAATAAAAATGCTCGAAATTCTCTTTACTTAAAGCGCATGCGTTAGTCATATTTAAAAATTGTATTAAATTAATACTTATTAAAATGATAATAATACTAATGTATCAACTAAAAAATATAAATAAAAAAGATACTAAAAATAAAATTAATGTATTACTAAAATATCAAACCTAATATGAAATATGCAATAAAAATTAATATCTCTTGCTATCCTTTTTTTGAGAAATTATTAAAAAAATGACATATGTTAACTTATAATAATAAAAATAACTCCTAAAAAATTATTAAACAAGATTCAATTAGCCTACGTTCAATTTTGAAAGAATTCAAATGGTTATAGGTCGATGTGAAATGATATTCAAATTTTTATAATAAAAATATACGAGTTAATCATAAGTTATATTATTTTTATAATTATAAGTAGAAATGGGCACGGGGACGATGCGGGGATGGATATTGATAGTTTTTGATATAATTATTTTTGAATCGAATTAAAAAATCTATACTCGAAATCGCCTAAAAACCGTTACGATTTGGGAACGATTTTTTACCCCCGTGTAACGGTTCGGGGTCGTTATGAAAAAAAAAAACCGAAATCCTGAAACTAAATCGTTTCGATTTATAATTTAATATATAAAATAAGTAATTAAATATAATTAATTTCGAATACAGACGAATATGATTTTTAATATAACCGTAACTAAACCGTATCTATTGTTTTATGTTAAGCTTTTATCCAAAATTGTCCCTAAACCCAAATTTTACAAATTAAAAACCGAACTCACAATTTTTTTACCCATCCCTAATTACAAGTTATAAATTATTATTTTTTAACAATTAAAAAATAAAAATATATTTACAACCAAATATTATATTTAGGAAAAAAAATATAACTTAATCTTATTTTAATTTAATTTAGTTTGTTTACTAACTTTTCATATTTAATATATTTAATTTAAAAATTAAAATTAGATTAAATTATTCTGTAATAATTATAATTAATGTTTAAAAAAATTATTTTTATATTATTTAGTTCATTAATTCTAAAATTTAACATATTTAATCAATTATTTTTAAATTTAAGTTTAAATTATTAAATATAAAAGTTAATGAATCAAAAGCTATAAATTTTTTGCTAAGAAACTAAAATATTAAAATAACAGAGTTGGAGGTAAAATTATAGATGAAAAGAAAAGTTTTCATAAAAAAGAAAATAATAATATATATAGCTATCGTTCGATCATTAAATAATGAAAAAAATAAATATGCTCATATTTTTAAATAAAAGTTATTGATGAATGTCATATTCTAATTATTTTATTATTATATTTGTATATATTTTGTTATTTTAAGCTACTTTTAATATCAATCAGTGTTATTTTATTTTTTATAATTTTTTGAGATATATTTTTTAAATATTTATTATTTATAAAATTTAATTTAATTAAATATAAAAAAAATCATAAAAATCAAAATTTATAAAAAATATTAAAGTGCACACAAAATGTGTATATGATGAAATTATCACTATATACATGATTATTTTTTGGGGGGGTCGTTCTTACTTTAATTGTATTTTCTCTGGAGATTCCCAGTGAGATATTTTAGGGGGAATGATCGAAGTGGAATTGTTGAGCGAGTCAAAGGGGTGGAGAATCGAGGTCGGAGAATATTGAGGGAGTGAAATTGCCGGATGACAAAGGGATGTCGTCGCCGGATATTGCGGGAATACTGGATAACTCGAAAGAGCTCGATCGCTTAAGGAAAGAGCAAGAGGAAGTCCTCACCGAGATCAATAAGATGCATAAGAAGCTCCAAGCCAGTTATCCTCTCTTCCCTCTGCTATTATATTCACTTTGAAATATATTTTTATGTTGCCATTTATTTTTGATGTTTTTGGTTAGCGTTAATTGTTTGGGCTATGTACTTAGTCATATGCCTATTAGTCCACTTTTGCGCGTTTTATTCGACTTTTTTTTTGTCGATTGATGCATTTTGTTTGTTTGATTTAGCTATTATTTGTTGTTGCTGCTAGAAATGTTTGATTTAGATTAAATTTTTGATAATCTATTTATGTGATTTTCGAAAAATTTATAACCAAAAATTGCTTCGTGATTCTAGCAGTAAATAAGTGAGAGAGGTTTAACACTGGCTACATGATCCGTGTTCCCCAAAACAGGTCGTTATCTGGTCATCTTAATTGTTGATCATTGTGATTTTCAGAATATATCATCCTTTCTTTTAGCTTGAATGTATACTTATCTTAAGCCTTAGATTTTGCTCATCTTGATTATTATTATTATTATTTTAATTTGATGCTAATTGGAAACCACACAGCCAATTCCACATCACACTGGAGTTGTCAACAGTCATTGTTATTTCCTTGACTGTAATGGCCACTGACACCAGCATTGTCATTGCTACTGTCACATTAGATAATTCAATACTGATTTATCACCTTTTGAAGTTCGAAATTCCAGACCTTACCATTGGCGTTGTTTTTCAGACTCCCATTCTCACTTACAGAATATTCCGTTGCTGATTTTGTTTGGACCATGACCATCCACGGGCATGATACCACCCCAGACTTATCAATTGTTTCCATCCTGAGTTCAAATTTATTTAGTGATATTGTTGATCAGTCTAGTTATTGACCAACTCGTTTATGTTGTGTTTCCTGTCTCTCTTCATTCTAATGCCAGATCCTGAGTTGGTTGAGAAGCCTGGGGATACTTCATTAGCAAAACTGAAGAATCTTTATGCTCATGCCAAAGACCTTTCTGAAAATGAAATAAGGTATCTGTGATTTTGTCTTTCATGATGTTAATAAGTTTCCATTTATCCATTTTTTCCCTCATCGTGTTTCAAGTTATTCAGTTAAATCTTTTTACATGTAACTTCCGTGGTTGGTCCTTTTGTTTATTTATTTTTCATAGTGTATATAGTGATTTATTAATCTCTGTCAAGGTTGGATCTATTATGCCTTGCATGAATTTTCATTTATGTATTTGATTGTAGTGTTTCTTCTGTGTTGATGAGTCAACTTGATGCAATATCGCCCTCTGGAACTCCAGGACAGGCACGAAGAAGGATAGGTATGCCTTAATAGCAGGGAGGTGTAAGATGTTTTCTTAAGAAAGGGTTTGGTGCTTTCATAAAATTTTGATGGTCAACTTGAACTTTTGTTCCAAACTCAATAATTTTTCATTTTTATTGCCACCTTGATGTAGGCCAGAATGTGTGGAGAGGATAACCGAACAGAATGTGTGGAGGGGATAACCGAAGAACAAAGTTCTCAAAAATTAATAATCATATTCAATATCAATAAAGTATACCATTATAATGTAAATAAGCTTATTGATAAGTAAAATAAAAGGCTATCCTAATTCTATAAAGACTCAAACTCTAATAAGTCTTATCCTAATCTAATAATAAATTATAATCTAATAACAATTATGATAAAAATGAAACTCTAAAATATATAATCCAAATTATTTTAAAATTTTAATAGTTCTATAAATTTGACCCACATCAGACTCCTCAGTTGAGAAAAAAACTTGTTTTCGAGTTTGGATTAAGCTTGACAAGTTTGCGATGATTGCATGCACTTCTTTTGTACCTTTGGTTCTGGTTATAGATTAATCCACCAATATGTGTTTGTAATCTCTTAAATGACTTTGAACTCGTTCCATGAGTAAATTGAGGCAAAATTGAATTGAGAAAACAAACAAATTTTGAGGCCGATAAATCCTTATCTACTTTAAGCACAAATTTAATATGATCAACCAAATAAACTCTTTGTACTGCCATCACGTTAATCATGTCAAAAATTGATCTTTTGTAAGTATCAAATAACTGATAAGGAACTTGCTACAAATCATAACCAGTATCTTCAACCAAGTTCACGTCATATTGGTCTTCAATATCACCACCATTGAAAATTGAAATTTTTCCATCATAGATAGGTACTTTGGTGTTATCAAAATAATTATCTTTAATAGTTTCTAGCTCTTCATCAACTATGGGTGGTTTTGAATCATCTAATTACTCATATTTGATTTCTCTTTTGTGTAAGAAAATATCTAAAGACATTATTGTCCCAAAAACAATGAGAAACATGTGCAATGTTGGTGTTGGGTTTGGTTGGCAGTGGCGACTCTTGGCCACAAATTGTGTGGTGGTTGCGGATGTTTGTATGGTTGCAGATTGCAGATGTTTTTATGGCTGTAGATTGTGGCTGTTTAATCAAGACCAGTTTTTTTTTAACAGAATGAGAAAGAAATTTGAGATAGGAAGATAGGGTTTTGTGATTTTTTTTCTTTTTCTGTCTCCAGGGTAAACATGAAAAATAAATTTTATAATTATTGTTTTCACGATAAACAGTAATAGTGGCAAATTTTGTACTATTTTCACGTAAATAGTACAAAACTTGAAGAAAAAGAATTTGATTTTGTTTAAAAAAATGAAGTAAAGACTCTGATACCAACTGACGCATACCAAAAGGTGTGGAGGGGATAATTCAAGAACAAAGTTCTTAAAAATCAATAATCAATATCAATACAATTATAATGTAAATAAGCCTATTTATAGGTAAAATAAAAGACTATCCTTATCCTAATTCTATAAGGGCTCAAATTCTAATAAATCTTATCGTAATCTAATAATAAACCATAATCTAATAAAAATTATGATAAAAATAAAACTCTAAAATATAGATTCTAAATTATTTTAAAATTATAATAATTCTATAATTTTGTACGCACCTTCGGTAACTATGCTTGGTGCGAAAAAGTAAAAACTTACCAATTTATAATTTTATATTGTGCTAGCCACAATCCACACGGAATGATGGAAGTCCTTTTTTACTACTTATACTTATCTTCCTTCGGTGTCATGCATCATAATTTCATATCTATGAATTAATACTTTTCACCTATACTAAATATGTTATTGAGTGATTGGAACCCAGAAACTGCCAAACTGGTGATAATTTAAAGAAATTAGCCACAACTTCTATATGTAAGATACCACAGAGCTAGTAGGTTTCTTTTCATTCTATTTTCCTTTTGTATGAGTTCCCCCTCCCTCCCTGTATATCTTAAGAATATTTTAACCAGGGATGGTTGGCAAAAGACATTTTTTAAAGTGCCATAATCCACCTACACAGAACTGTTCAACATGGTGTGGAAAGTAAAATAAATATGAGTGGAAAGAAGAAAAGAATCCTCTATGATAGCTGAAAAACAATAGGTATTTATGCATAGACGAGAAATAGGATTTGTAGATGGTTAAACTTAGCATCCATTTAATGTATGATAATTTATGTAAATAAAGAGAGAATAACTTTTTATATTAGGGTTTATCTAGATTGAGATTATTATCTCTAAGGATATTATTTGTTTATTATCTTTAAATTCGTATTTATTATTTAGATTATTATCAGTTATTTTATAATTATCTATTTTTATTTTGGTCTAAATAAGACATATCAATGTATTTTCAAATTAGACTTGGAATGAATTGAAATACAGTATTAATTTCTTCCCTAATTATTTGTCTGTTTCTCCCATTTTTTATTCGTATAAATCCTTTACCTCAATCTGTCTATTATCTCACCTCTTTCGTCTATTCTCTCTCCTATTTCTTTCCCTGTTCTACATCAATAATGTTTTTTTTTGTGTTGTATTGCCTTTGAGTTGTGGATTTTTTTCCTTTTTTCCACTTGGCACTAGTTGATAGAATGGTGTTTCTCAAAAAAAAATTCCTTGAATAAGAAGGATGGCAACTTAAAGTTATGGGACATGAAAACATTGTTTGTTTACCATCAGTATCTTGAGCTAGTAACATTACATTAAATTTTTTTTTTGGGTAATTTTTTAGTGTGTTATGAGGCATATGAAATATAGAAAATGAGTCAGCTTAAAAATCAAATAGCAGAAGTGAGATACTTTATTTACTTTTCATGTTGATATAGAGTAGTTTACTAAATCTATGGAATGCTGTAGAAGATACAGGAATTAGAATATGACCCAATTACTGACTAGATCTTGATATGCTAAGTGTAATAACAAGCATAGGAATCATAAACCATGAGCCAAATTACAAAAGCAAATACTTCTCCCTTCATTTATTTATTTTATTTTCTCTGATAATGTGGGCTATTAGTTATTGTGTTAAGTCTCAAGAAGATATAGTCCTAGCCAGTGCTACTTTTGTGGAAAAAAGAGGACTATGACCAATATCCCTATTTGAACCCAGGAACTGGGTGGGCGGAGTAGGAAGTAAATGAAGGGATAACCATATGAGCCGTGGGTGGGAGATGGTTTAATGTGGGATATGATGTCCTAAATTTCATTGAATGATAATTGCCAAGAATCGAAGAACTTTGTACAAACAACTGGATGAATAGTCCTTTATAGAAAGACATTTAAGCTTTAATTCCTTCTCAGATAGTTTCTTCAATTCAAAAATATGTTAATGACATGTTATATGCCTTTTTTTCCCTTTCTAATTGTGGCAACACGTAATTGGCTCTTTAGCTGATTCTTGCATATGCTGCAGAAGGCAATGAGCAGAAAAGGAAGAGAATGAAGAACGACTTAGAAATTTCGAGACTTTCCCCTTCAATGCAAAATCATCTAGAGATTTGTGCTAGTCTAAAAGGGGAACAGGTAGGAATGTTGTTTGCTAGTAAGCTTTCTTATGTCATTGCCTTTTGAATCCTCACACATATATATAAGGTTCATGTACTTTCATTTTTAGGTAGCAGCAAAGGTCAATCCCGAAGATGCTGACAAGGATGAGTGGATTGTTGTAAAAGTGATGCACTTTAATAAGGAAACCAGAATGTACGTGCACATTTCTTATTCGGTATCAATTTGATGCCAAGACCATCTATTTGTTTAGATTTGTCTTTGTCTGTACCCCTATTGAGAGTTTGTTGTGCAGATATTGTGCTGTTGTTGTGAACGAATGATAAAATATGAAGGTTTTATTGGTTCACATTTTAATTTTTCCTTGAGATTTGTGATTTGCAAATTCTGCAGGTTTGAAGTGTTTGACGAAGAGCCTGGTGATGATGAAGAGCACAGTGGTGAGAGGTAACTTTTGTCACATGATTTCTCTTTTCCTGGAGGATTTATCTTTACCAACTTTACTGCTATGTGCATGTTTTTGTGCTTTCTTTCACATGATTTAAAATTGCAAACAGAGCAGATTTTGGCTCACCAATATCTTTTCACTACAGTCGTACTGCAAAAATCTGCTCTGTTTTTCATTAACAAATTGAATTTCTAAACTACATTGATAATTGGCGAAGTAATGATATTTCCCTGTCCTAAACTTTTAAGATCTTTTGTACTCAATTGTTCTATTGGAATAGCTTTCTGTTTAATATACAAATCTTTTTACATCATTCTTGCTCTCAGAAAGTATAGCGTACCTATGTCCGCTATCATTCCTTTACCCAAGAGAAACGATCCTTCTAACGCCCCAGATTTTCCTCATGGAAGACCCGTTTTGGCAGTTTATCCTGGAACAACTGCACTTTATAAGGCAACTGTTGTCAATGGCCACCGTAAGGTGACAGTTTCATCCAATTACTTGTATTTAATTTTTTCCTGCTATAGTATTGTGTATTTGGCAAAAATATTTGGTGGGTTGATCTGAACTAACAATTCCTTTTCTCACGCATGCTATGGGATTTCCAGAGGAAGTCAGACGAGTAAGTGAAATACATCTCTTTTTTGGCAAAAATAATGCATGGCCTTGTTGTAATTGGAAATCAAAGAGAAAACAAATAGCAATCGTCTTTATAGCCATTTTCTCATATAACTCAGTTGCCCCTAGTTTTCCTTGGTGAATTATCACCCGTCAAGAATAATAAAAACATGAAGAAGAAAAAAAGTTAGTTGTGTATCCTATAATAATCTTTTTATTTATTTATTTTCCTTATTCTAAAAAAGGATTTTTTGTTAAATAGCGTTCCAATAGCTCGTAATTTGATAAGCTGCACTCCCATTTATTACAAATCTAGCACTGTATCGAAAATATTTCTTGCCCTATATCCCTGAACGTATTTTTTTTCTTTTATCATAATGCCATTTATTGGAGAAATAAATGATGAATGCTCAATTAGGAAATATGACTGATTTTGAGTGCTTAGATATAAAATCCCTTTATACTATGATAAATACACCATTTTGATTTTTATATTATCTAATTATTCAACTGGTTTTACCTTTAATCTTCTAAACAAAATATTTTTTAAATTATAAAAGTACTTGTTCATTTCATTTTTAAACATGTGAAAAACACATGTTTTTAGGGTTAAAAATGATACTTCATCTATGAAAAAAGTTATGCTTTGCAATTAAATCTATCATGAGGTTACTCTTACTCCTAATTATTATTGGGTAATGAAATTGCTATCATAAAAGTATATAAAGTATCAATTTTATTCATAATATTAATTACACTTTAGTATCATTAATTCATTATTATTTGATAAAGTTGTCATGAATGAAATATTCTTGTGTCAATAACAATTGGTATTGTGGTAATATTCATGCTCACTATTTTTTGCTGTCATAACATAGGTCTTTCTGTCTAACAGCTATTTGCTAGAATTTGATGACGATGAGGAAGATGGATCGATGCCTCAAAGGACAGTACCTTTCTACAAAGTGGTTCGCCTACCAGACGGTCATCGACAATGATTCTTGATGTTAATAATTGTGTATAAAAATTAAATTATCATGGTGTAGTAATATGGACCAAACCCTCTCACCTTATAGGTGTTTGTTTTTAAAAATTTGCGATGGTTTTTGCTATATCAATAGTTAACTGTTTATTTCATATCAACACCTTCTTTATATCTTGATTCATTTGTGGCAACACTATGAGCTTGCTTAGAATAAAGTCCCAAGTATTGACCATACTTGAGCCTGAGGCTGCAAATTAGCCAAAGAATAATCTTGATTACAGGTACAAATTACACGGAATCGTGCTGAGCTCCTCTTTTGTCTTAGTTAGACATATCAGGTCCATCACATCACATAAATGCAGATAATTGTAACCAAGAACAAGTTCCTTGTTCAGGATTCCAGATAAAGACATTGAAGACTCATTACCTAGTCCAACTGTTTTGAAGTTGGCAGATATTCGAATCTAATACAATTGGAGTATTGGGAGAAATTAGTTTTGATCGATTTCATTCTTTAGCAAGTTTATCCACAAAACTTTTGGCCTAGAGTGTTCTTATAAAAAAATATGATGCATGTGTTCTAACTCTTGCTAATGATTTGAGGAAAACAAGGTGACTTATGGGTCTAAAGTATATTTCCTTAAAGACTTAACAACCCTTTGTCCCTATTTATTTTATGGCCATGGCAATAAAAAGTTTTCATATGATATATTAGTTAGATGTAAACTACGCATCAATGGGGAAGAAAGATGAGGGAAATATTGGATAGTCAATATGACATCTCCGGCAACTTTATGACTTTTTTGATGCATATCACATCAGTGGGAAATATTTCCTGATATTCTCATCCCGATGTTTTTTTCAAATCCCATTCTGCTATCAAAAAGAACTCTTATTGCCTATGACATGCTCGAGTGATTGGATTAGGTGGGTCACTTAAGGAACCGTTAAGTATATGATTAGCAATCCACTGATTAGCAGCCTCAGAATAATGTACTCCATCCCAGCTGATATAGGTTGCAGGGTTTAAACAAGAAGCACCAAACACTTCACTTCCGTTTACGCTTCCTTTATTCCCACACCATATATGATCGTATCTCACATGATAACCACAGCAAACCTTCATTGGATCCACATATCCTGCAATATGAAATTATAGATATGGTTCAGTCCATAGTGGATGATCGTATTCAATCAAAATGCCACAGAAATTTGTGATAATAAGAGCTTTCCGATTAATATAACTGTTTCTGTGATTATGATCCTATTAAAATTAATTACCTTCAATGTTTGCGTTACTTATCAAACCATATTTTGCAGCAAAGACATCCACATATGTTATAGCAGCTTCTGGGAGTTGTATCCTCAGCTTGAACACTCTGTCCTTGAGTTGCCGGTTGAATTCTATTGCTATATCGTTTTGATCCTTCACACAACCAGCCTTGTCAAGATAACCCATTGGCGGGTTAAGATTGTAGAATAGATTTACAGGTAAGCAACCAATTGGACCAGTATTGTGTATCCAAAAAGACCTCCCTCCTTGTTCATATATGTTCTGAAATAGGTTATGGCTTATGAGTTACTTACATCCATCAAAATTCAAGTTCATAAATGTGTTTGTTTAATCAGACTTGAGCTACTCTTGTTCTTAAGAACCTAATGAAGTTGAATTTTCTACTTACTTGGACAGCTCCTGCTAACTTGTTAATGATGTCTGGCAGAGCAGAACGATGTTGATCAGAACTCAATTTCCGGAACCCGACAGAAAGATCGTTTTGCCCAATATCAAAAGTGTAAAGTGCCTTTGCAAAGTCCTCAGGATTTGGTATGTTACTTGTCTCAGAGGGATTTTTAGCTATGGAGATTGTAAAAAGGCTTTTACTCCAGCATGTGTCTGGGATACAAATATAAAGCTTAATCTATTCACTAAAGAACAAAAAGTCACAAACCTTGCTGATACATTTCACTAGTGCGTGCTTTGAACTGATTGTATTGAGCAATCTGCATATCAAGAGAAAATGGGCTAATCCCATACTCAAAGATGGTTTCATTTGGCCTTCTAATAGTAGATCCACCAGTTGCAAAATTTGCACCATGTTTGTAATTTGTTCCTAATGAGTTCAAGTAAGCACTCAAGTATGGCAATTTTAGTTGCTCAGCTGCATATCAAGAGCATTTAGTTAAGATGGTCTCCATAAAAAGATCCAATTCGAATATCTTTATGCAATAGAGTTTAGGTCCCAATATACACGTTTTTGGGGTTTAAGTGAAAGATGTCCCAAAATTGCTCTTGTACAAGTATACATATGTACATGACTCATGCACAAACTGCACATGATTGATGATTCAAGTAAGGCTGCACATTACTCATTTACTTACGCGATTTTGGGAAATTCTTCAACAAATCTCCAAAAATACATCTAAAGACCGGAATTTTTATGCATAGAGGTAGAAATGATATTGAGGGCCTCTTTGAAACAACTTTTCAATTGAGTTGGAACGGAAGTTTTTCATATAGGCCAAAGCAATTTAGAAGTGCTTTCAAAATAGTAGCTTCTCTTAAGGTGTGTTTCAGTCAAAAGTAGTTTCAAAATAAGTGCTTTCAAGAAGTAGCAAATTATTTGTGCATTATCAGGAATTAGAAAATGAAAGCAGTTCAAACAAATTTTTTACACTAAAGTCACTTGGTTGATAGTAATAGAACAATAATGTGAATGATGAATATTTTTGTGTTTAGTTTGAATGTTAATTTGAAATGGAATATAAATCATTTCCATAATAATAGTAATGCTCATTCATTACACAACTTTCAAGAATACGTTTCAAGAATACGTTATAATGTTATATTTTTTATTCTTACATTTATATAATCATTTATTATTATTTTCGTATTATTATCTCTTTTAAATATAAAAAAAATTATAACTTTATATCATTTATAATTTTATGAATTTTATTTTAATATTATCATTATTTTAATTCTAAAAATATTGTTTTCATTGAGTTAAATTCCAAGAATCCAATTTCCATTCTTGAAAGAAGTGATTTTAAATGATTTGCTCATCCTAGAATAATTCACTTTCTACTAAACAAGCATCCTCAAACTACTTCTAAAATAGCAAGTTCAAATAAGCACTGAATCTATATGAACAAATAGAAGAAGAGAGATTGAAAAGTTATTTACCAATGAAATCAACAATGAGACGGCCATCAGAATCTCTTCCAGAAGGTTTGTGGAAGAATCTATCTCCATAAGGGCTACGAATTGGCTCAAACGCAGCTGATATGCCTCCAGTGTCCGAATTGGAGTCTCCAAAGTTGTAAATTGTCGGAAAATAACAGCTTGATAAGGCTGCTGATTCTTCTCCTTCTCCTCTTACACCCAAAACACACAAAACTAAGAACCCAACAAGCACTGGTCTCCAAAACTCCATCTTAACTGTAATGAGCTGCCTCCAAAACAGAGCTCCTTAATGAAGGCTAAAAAAAGCCCAAACCCTTGATAGTTATATACCAGGTCAGAACGAAACCCAAAAGACCCTTTTAGGACACAACTTATCAACTTGATTCAATCAAGTTCATTACTTGTGGGTGGGGACAAAGAAAACAGATAGCCATGAGGCTCATGTGCTCTTGTTCTGTAGCTACTTCGCTTTTACACTCTCAATGTCTTATGGTTTTGTTACTAAAAAAATCATAAAACAATTATGTAAGCTTTAGATTTGGCTGTCGGTATCAGATATGAAGTGGATAAAATTAATAGGGATGTGATGAGATCTCTGTGTTTCTGCGCCATTGGCGGTGATTTCGTTTTTGGTGACCGCATTTAACGTAAGTTTTTCATTTTTTTATTACAGACTTCACGTTTTACGTATCATCGAAAAAGTTGGACTTCGAGACTAAACCTAAACCTGCATTATATGTTTTAATGCCTTGATTATTTTTTTAAAATTAAAACATATATTTATAATAATATTTTAAATAAGTTTAAAAGATACTATTAATATTTATTATTCAAAAATAATAATTTAAATCCATCAACTCATAATATATAAAAGAAAAAGTGATAAAGTACTCATTTTTATATTTTAAATTATTTTTTATTTTTATTTAAAAAAATTGCCTATTTTTCAACACCACTTATTCAATTAAAACATGCTCTGTCTACAGAAGTCAAAAAATAGAAAAATAAAATAAATAATCTTATACATATTTCAATTTTATACACTAGGTTTTCGCTGGACTGAAATTTTTTAGGGTTTCTCCTCTAGACCCATGGGTGCTAGATCTGTTAGCTTGACTGTTGTTACACGTCTCTTGAACTGTTGTTGTCAAGTAAAGTGTCGAAACTCTTCTTGTTGGCAATGGAAGACATATGCGATCATTTGAAAAATTAATATTGAGATGCTAGGGTTGGATGATTCGATGACCAAAAACTTATTGATGACGAGGTAGTGATCGTTGGGAAGTTGCTGGGAGATCGTAGGGTTCCGGTTCAAGGAAGGGGGTGGAATGAAGCTATGAGGAGTGCTTGGATATTAGGTGGATTCATATAGCATTCTAGCTCCAAAAAAGAAAAAAAAGGTGGATGCAAAAAGCATTACAGTGGAGACCTAAGGCCGAGATATCATATGACCTACTTCCATCAATGGGCTAATTTAAGCCAAATTTATAACCAAATTTAAGCCTAGTAAATGAAGTAACTCACTACCAACTCTTTTGACTTTTAAATAAATAAAAGTTTAACTATGATATTTATAAAATCATAAATAAATTATATATATAATGTAATTGTTTTATTTCTTAATTTTAAATTTTAAGATTTTAACACTTAATATCTTAGAATATATTTTTATTAAAATTAGATGCATATGATATTTTTTTAATTAAAAATAAATAATAATTGAAAAGTAATTAATACTATTTTCATGTATATTATGTTCGTATTAAATATAAATCCTAAATATGTCACTTACCATATTGAAATTGAATTTTAATGACACAAATTTATATCACTTTTACACTTACATTTTTATTGTTGTAACACATGTGAAGATCAATACTACTATACATAGTTGCTTCTCCGAATAATTAATGTAAGAACTGATCAAATTATCCAACTATTCATGTGATCAGAAAGGCTAGCTAGTTTCTATGACAAACAAGAGTTATTGGAACATTTGGGTCAGAGTATGAACCATTGATTAAAGTGTTAGCAATCCAATGATTTGCAGCCTCAGTATAGTGAACACCATCCCAACTTATGTGCAAGGATGGATCTTCACATGAACCTGCATAAACTTCAGTACCATTTATTGTAGCCTTATTTCCACACCATACATGATTATTATCTTCATGATACCCACAACATATCTTTTCCTTTTCCTTAAATCCTGCATTTTAAAATACCAAAATTAAATTATTAATGAAACAAAGTATATAATAAAACTTTATTAATCTTCTTTTTGGCAATCATCATCCCGTGTTTTGCTGCGCAGTACTAGAAAAATAGCATTTTTCTTTTTTTCAACATCGTCCTCAATTTATGCAAAATGGACACTATAGTGTAAAATTCATTTGGTTCCTTATCCGTGAAAAAGAGTTTTATCAAAGGTTTTAATGATTAATTTTTCACAATTTAGAATTCTTTTTTATCTATTTTTTTTTAAATAAATACACTATTTGTAATTATAGTTTGTATTCGAATTCTAAAACTTCTATATGTTAAAGTGTTTACATATTATTGAATCACCAAATCGTTAGTACTTTTTACTTATATTAGATTTAATTTTTTTAGAATGTTGAATTTAGGTATTTACTTAATCAGATACATCTATTTTCATCTGAATTATATGTAAATATCAAATATTTATGTTGGAGAAAATTAAGATATTAATAATGCCTTCGAGTTGTAGCTCAACCACATCAAGTTTAGTGAGATATGTTGAAAGTATGGGTTTCAAGTTCCTGCTACGAGTAAAGTTTGAGCTGTATTAAAAAGGAGAGTATTTTACCATTAATGATTTTGGACTTGTGCACTAAATATCGTGGGATATTGGTCGCCAGTTCAGTGGGTCATTTTTACTTTCTAAATGACTACTTATTTCCTAGTTCAATGGTGATTATTATTATTCAAGATTAAAGGGTTATGAGCGAGTGGTCTAAGCCATAGTTTTAGTGGGTATGTTATCAATTGCAATTAGAATTTATAGTGTTAGTGACTTAGTGGATTGACATGATTTTCCAATTTTTCCTTTGTTGGGTAGGAGTAACTAGAGCTCCCTCATGTTTTTTAAGAAATTGCTTTTGACTGAAATTGCTTTCAACTGAAGCAGAAATAATTACTCCGATGCTCAAGCATGATATACAAAAATTAAATAAACACTAGCCTTTGAGAATTCAAAAAGTCACCTTGTTTCTTTGCATTGCTGATCAATTCCAATTTTGCAGCAAACATATCAACATATGTTAATGCAACTAGAGGAAGTTCTTCCCTTAGTTTGACTACTTTCTGCTTGAGTTGTCTATTGAACTCTTCAGCCATATCATTTTGAGCCTTAACACAACCACTGTGGTCGAGAATCCCCGGCGCAACCGGCTCATGAATGTAATGTAAAGCCACCGGCAAGCACCCGATAGGACCTGTGTTGTGTATCCAAAACGTCCTAGCCCCTTCTTCATACAAATTCTGCAAGAAATTGATAGTTAATTAATTTACAGACAATAATCCGATAATAGAGTTGGATACTATGTTATATGTGCTTTTTCATTTTTTATAAAATACCCATGTCCAATGGACACGACATGGACATGAATATGGATGCTCAACACTCTAAATTGATGTAAATTTAAAGAAAATTGAAAAAAAATAAGTGTCGACACGTATCCAAATTTTTTGAACAGTCGTTGTCCTAAAAGAGTAATGGAAGATAGGTTCAGCCTTATCTCATTAATAGTAGTATTACTTTGATAGCTGTGGATAATTGGTTGATAATGTCTGGGATTTGTGATTGAAATTGTTGATTACTCATTTTCCTGAAACCAGCAGCCATGTCATTTTGACCAATATCAAATGTATAAATAGCCTTTGAAAACTCCTCAGGTTTGGGAAGCCTTGTACTGTTTAAGCTTTCATTGCCTACAGATTAGAGATTACAACCCATTTTTTGTTAGACAGTTGAAGAAGCCAAACATATATAACATTAACTAACAGTGTGGATGATGAGATGTTAATTTGATGAATGACCTTGGTTGTACTTGTATAGCTTGCTAGTACGGTCCTTGAACTGGTTAAACTGCACAATCTGTATATCAAGAGAAAATGGACTAACACCATTTAAGAACACGGACTCATTTTGCCTTCTTATAGTTGATCCTCCTGTTGCGAAATTCGCACCGTGACGAAAATTTGTCCCGATTGAATCCAAGTATGGACTTAGGTATGGCAATTGAAGCTTCTCAGCTACATATGGTGATAAGTTATATATATCATCTTTTTGTTCTACTTTGAAAGCTGAAACACAACTAAACTAATTGTACAGCACAAGGGATTTGTTTGTTTTTGAAGTTTTAGAATTAAGAGATTTGTTTTTGCTTTTGAGACTTGTAAAACTGCTTCTGACAATAAAAAAAATACTCTTGCAGTAGACAGGAATAAATTAGTTAAAATCCAGAGCTCAGGAAACACCCTGACATAAGCACAAATTATATGCCTTTTCCTAAAGCACTTTCTCCTTAAACTTGATTGAGGGTCTGTTTGTTGTGTTTATGATAAAATTAGTTTCAGACATAAACAATTTTACAAAAGAATTTTGAGACATAAGCAAAAAATGTGCTTTTAAAACCCTAAAAGTGCTTCTGAATCTAAGTATGGGCTTAGATATAGCAAATGAAGCTTTTCAGCTGCATATGGTGATAAGCTATATAGATCATCTTTGTGTTCTACTTTGACGCACGACTAAACTAATGGTACAGCACTAGGAAATTTGTTTGTTTTTGAAGTTTTAGAATTGAGAGACATTTGTTTTTGTTTTTGAGATTTGTAAAACCGTTTCTGACAATAAAAAATATTCTTGCACTATGCAGGACTAAATTAGTCAAAAGTGCTTCTAGAGCTGAGAAAACACCCTGAAGTCATGTGCTTCTTCCTAAAGTACTCTCTCCTTAAACTTAATAGGGTCTGTTTGCTTTTGTTTATGTTAAAATTTGTTTCAGACATAAGCAGTTTACAAAAAAAGTTTCAAGGGTAAGCACGCAATGTACTTTTTGAGCCCTGAAAGCGGTTCTGATAAATTTTTTCCACGTTTGGTCCTGAAGCGCTTTTTTCTATCAAATGTGTCTTTACAAAATCTCAAAGACATTAACAAGAATTGCTTTTAACAGAAACATAAGTAAATATACAGTAAATATTTCCAAAAGCACTTTTAAAAAAAGCAGAAGCACAGAAAGACCATATAAAACTTAAAAGTGAGGTAATTAATTACCAATGAAATCAATGATAAGACGACCATCAGAACCTCTACCGGCTGGTTGGTGGAAGAAAGTTTGACCAGAAGGAGAAGACATTGGATAAAAAGCAGCTGAAATGCCACCAGTATCTGAATTTGAGTCTCCAAAATTGTAAATTGCAGGAAACTCACAAGGAAATAACGTATCTTGAAGTACAGCTTCTTCACTTTCAATGCTGAGAACACATAATGTTAATAAGAATATTATAGGAACCAAAAACTTTCCAATAATCTCCATTAAATTATAACTTGTATGGTATAGAGTATACAAGATAGTAGCATCTCTGCCTCAAGCACTAGTTATATAACATCCAGAAAGTGACGAAAATTCCATTTTTAATCATGATCTCTTCCACCACTAAAAAGAAACATACTGTATAGACATCTATGAGTGTGCCTTTTAATTTTTATATTTTCTTGATCGTTCTTTTTTGGTAGTGTGATGTTATTGTGTTATTTTATACTTTCTTCTTTCTTTCTTTCTTTTTTGTTTTGCTATGTTTCTTACAGGCTTAAGACTTTTGTATATAATCATAAAAATATTCTCAATGGTGGATTTATGATTGATATCTGAGAGTGATAATGACACTGTATATACATATACAGTAAAAAAATAGTATTAGTTATTTTTAGTTATTATTTATTTTTATTTGATAAAAGATATTATATTTATCTCATTTTAATAAAATATGTTTAAATTATTAAGTGTTTTGAGACATTGAGTGTTAAAAGCTTAAAATTTAAAATTTAAGTGAAATATTTTTATTTAATAGATATAATTTATCTATAACTTCATAAATATTACATATAAAATTTTATTTATTTAGAGATAAAATGAGTTACTGTAACTTCTCCTTAACTCTAAGTAAATGGACTGTTATTATTTTCTATATATCAAGTTTTAACTCATTTTTGAGGTAAAATAGGTTTTGGAAGCATAACAGTTTAGCAACATCCCTTTTATTTAGGGCATTTTTGTTTAAAGCTTTGTAAAAGTACACATTTTAAATCAATATATAAAACTAAATTGTAACTTTTATAAAAATATGAATATAGAGAAAAACACAATTTAGTACTGGTCAATATTGCCATCATTAACTATACAATAGTAGTTACTCTTCTACTAAATTATATACTATGTATGCTTTCATTGCGATTAAAGTTTGTGCTACATCTTTTATAATTGAAAGTATTAACTTAATGTTTAATGTGCATTTGACGAAAAAAATAAAATGTTTGTCTTTTTTAAATATTTTGAATATTTTTTATATATAATAGTAAACATTAACATGTGAGTAGCAAGTGATGCAAATTGTATTTATTCTAGTGTGAAAATAAGAATATCACATCTCGAGGAGCAAAGAGTGAAAACCTTTGTATTTTTGTGCGGTTTTTTTTAAACATGTTGTAGAAAAAGCCAACGTTTTTACATAAAATTGGTAAGAGACTAGCATCTTATGTTCCGAGCATTACCATTATTAGCCTCCATTATAAAGCGCACACATTTTACATAAAACCATCATTCGAAAATTTCAAAAATGCACCTTACATGCACCCACTGTATGGTTTGGCTTGGAAAATTTTGGTACCAGCTATAGTGGCCGGGGTTCACATGCATAGTCTAATTGGACTGATTGTGGTATTTTACATATTTATTAAACGTTGAATTGAAATAATACTTACATGAAAACACTCTTTTAAAACTCAAGTTATACTTATTGATTTGATAAATTTAAAAGTAATAAGGATGACAAAATGTTTCAAAAATCACAAGTATCTAAAGTGATATTCATTATATTTTAAAATTAACCAATATTTAACTTAAAATATGATCTATTTTAATATTAAACTATAACTGTTTACTTAAACAAATATTTTGAAATATTTAAAAACATACTCCAATTATTATGTTATTAACCATTTGTTACTATCCTTATTGTTACGTCCCGCTCAAATTGTCCCTCAAAATCCAAATAAATGATGGTTGCCTAAAGGATCTAGACTGTTGTACATGAAAATTTCTAGAGTTGCCTAAAGATATTTTGAAAGAGCTAGAATTGGATGGACTCAACTCAAGCTAGAAGACCCTAGAATGTTCTAGAGCACGCTAGAGAGTGCTAGAATGAGCTGAAATATTTTAGAACATGTCGGATGGTTCATGAAAGATGTAGAAGCCGCTGGAAGCTTACGGAACATCCCGGAACGTGCATGAAGGAACTAGACAAACCTAGAAGACTCTAGAGTTGGCTAGAAGGTCCTAGACCCTTGTGGCATATTGTACATAAATCTAGAACTCTCTTGTACATTCTAGACTAGGAAGACTCTAGAAAGTGGTGGCATACTCTTAAGCTTAGAGCCACACTATAAATAGACCCATTGGTCTTCATTTGTATTCATCTTGGGAATTCTTAGCATCTTGTAAGATAAACTCTCTCTAGAGTAATACAAAGCATTCTTTGCAAACTCTCTTTCTAGTTTCTTTGGAGTTTCATTCGGATTCAAAAGCAGGCTTAGTGCAACGGACGGTGCTAAGTGCCGCACGATCGCTTCTTGAAAAATAAGGTCGTGACATTATGCTCACTATCAATGCCATCATTTATCAGGGTGGTTAATACCTATAAATTTATAACTTTGAGATGATATAATCAAATATTTATTATTAAACTTGAATAATTTAAAGATTTGATATGATTGGTTAGATTTAAATAAATTTTTTTATATTATAATATTTTAAAAAATTAAATGTATTATTCATTTAAAATAATATTATGTAATGTATTAACTGTGATCTAAAAATTAAAGTATATTATATAATTATTCTAGAATATATTTATATCACATTCTTATGCATCGTATCATAGTTAGTTATGTCTCATAACTTACTTATATTTTACATATTTATAATATATTATTTTACTTAAAAAATAAAGATAAATGTATTTTATTAATTAAAATAAATGTTCAGAGAATTTCATTTAAAAATTTCATGGCTGCATTCAATACTGCTAATTTTTTAATGAATGAAAAAGAATAAATAATTCCTGACTATTAGAGCTATTTGTAAGATGGTTCTGAAAGTAACAATTGAAAGTTGATCAAACAAAGTTTTTCCTCAAAACATGCTTAGCAAGAAAGGGGCTACTCAGACTTATAACCAGCACATTGATGGCTTCCCTGATCGATGTGGGACTTAACACTCCCCCTCATATTGGATGGGGACACCGCAAAGACCAATTCCACCGGACGAGGACACCGCAAAGACCGATTCCATCGGACGAGGACACCGCATGACCGGAGAACTGTGAGGTGAGCCAGAGGGTACTCACCGCACCAAGAACGTGCTTTGATACCAAATTAAATATATTGAATTGTATTTACAATCACACAATTACAATGAATACTAATACATGTTTAAATACAGAAAATAGGAATCTATTTTTTGAAAAAGTGCTTTTTGGAAAAGTATATTAGTTGTATACAACTAATATACATCTGATAAAGGAAGCCAGCAATGTGCTGGTTATAAGTTTGGGTAGCCCATTCCCTGATAAGCGCGTTTTGAGGGAAAACTTTGGTTGCCCACCTTTCAATTTGGTATCAGAGTAGGGGGAAAAAAATTCTTACCGGTTTCTGAGTAGCAACGTCATCGCCAGTTTTTTTTAAGCAATGTCGTTAATCTTCTCGCACTATTCAGTTCGCGTCGTAGTTGCAGATCCGTCATCCAGTCCTCGTTGTCCAGTCTGCGACGTCCAGCCTGCGCCGTTCAGCCTGTATCGTCTATCCCTGCGCCATCCAGCCCTACGCACCACCCTTACGCCCTCCAACTCGCGCACCCTTGCGCCGTCCAGCTTCACCCCTGCATTCTCTGTGAGTCCGCACAACTCCTGCACTGCTCTGTTCAGTTTTAAAATTTTTCTTTTGTTTTCAGAATACGAAGCCTTTGCTTATTAGCCCTAATTTAGCCCCTACGTCGTTCAGTTTTTTTATTTTCAATTTTTTACCGTTCAGTTTTTTCCTTTTTCAGTTGTTAAGCTCACCCTAATCAGCCCAAGCCCATCAGCAAAAAAAACTTATCAACCCACTTATCAGCCCAACTCGGCCTAAAAAAATCCAAAATCTTTATTTCGTTGCACAATATATTTTTTATTATTATTTTAATGGAAGATTCAAGACAACATCAAGTTTCCAGAATTCATGAAGTTCCAAATTTTGAAGTTTCTATTAAGAGTTCAAAAATTGGTTCTTTCGGGGGTACTAAAGTTAATGGTACAAATTTTCGAACATGGAAAAAAGTTATGTCTATTTATCTTCGTGGGATGCATAAGATGGGACATGTATCTGGATCAATTAGGGCTCCTAGTCAAGATGATATAGAAGCCTATACTAGGTGGGAAGATGATGATGGCTTTGTCATGTCAATTCTATTTAGAACCATCACTGATGATATATTACAAATGGTGTAGGAATGTGAAACTGCTGAGGCCATATGGAATACCTTAAGCGATCTTTATACAAATGAGTCTGACTTTATTCAAGTTCATGAACTCATATGCAAAGCTGCTGGCATGCAGTAAAATGGGTAACCAGTATCTCTCTTTTTTACCAAGCTGAAAAATGTATGGGTTGAAATTGACCAGAAACGCCCGTGTAAAATTAAAAATCTAGAAGACCTTCTGTGGTACCAGAAGGAGAAGGAGTTTGAACGAGTACATGCCTTTTTAAGAGGCATTGATACAAAACATAATAGTGCTAAAGGCGAAATGCTTCGAATGTCAGACCCTCTGAGCTTGACTACCGCCTTTACATACATCCGTAAAGACGAATCTCAATAAGAGAGTCTTCATCAGGCACATGTTTAGGTATCAAGCCTAGCCATTCGAGCCAAATCAAAGGCGTCTTTCCTCCAGCAGCAAAATTCAATTCCACTTCATCAGTAGGGACCTCCACCAGGTTTTACCCATCACCCTCGTTTTCCCTGCTCTTATTGCAATGAACAGGGGCATCTTCGTGAGACTTGTTGGAAACTATATCCACACTTGAAACCAAAAGCAGACTACTGTAGAGCAAAACCACAACATGGGCATCGTTCTAAAGCAAAAGTAGCTACAATGCAAATTGTCCAAGAACCATACTACTATGGACAGAATCATCCTATGGAATGTGGAGGTATCCCTACAGCTTCAATAGTTGGTCGTGGTAAGATTGGTATGACCTTAAATGTTTCTCACTCTGTTGGGTCTAATACTTGGATTATTGATTCTGGTGCATCTGATCATATGACTTATGATAAATCTTATTTTAATGAGTTATCTCTCCCACCAGTGTCTTATGTTACGAATGCTAATGGTGAGGCCTTTCCTATCTTAGGAAAGAGGTCAGTTCATATCACTCCATCTTTACAGCTCCATAATTTTTTATATGTACCTGACTTATCCCATCACTTAATATTTGTCCCACAGTTGAATATTGAGTCTAAATGTTTTGTAACCTTTTATTCTATGTATGTGATTTGTTAGGATATTCTTACCAAGGAAATAATTGGTCGAGGGTATCTGAGGGGCAGATTGTTCCGTTTGGATCAGAACTACGAAGGGGAGAAACCAGGAGCACGGACACGCACTGCATTGACTTCTAGTTCCGATAAGCTAAGTGAAATTTGGTTGTGGCATCGCCGCTTAGGGTATCCATCTTTTAGTCTTATGAAAAAAACCATGCCCACTTTATTTATTGGTGTTAGTGAGACTGTTTTACATTGTGAGACTTGTGTTTTGGCCAAGAGTCATCGTATTACTTATTCTCTTAGTATTTCTAATAAAAGTACTATTCCTTTTGAATTAATTCATTCTGATGTTTGGGGACCATCTAAAGAGCCCACTATATCGGGTATGAGATATTTTGTTTCGTTTATCGATGACTGTACAAGGTTATCATGGATTTCTCTTCTTAGAACAAAAGATGAAGTTTTTTCAGTTTTCAAAATTTTTATACTTTCGTTCCAACACAATACAATGGCATCATTCAGATCCTCCGTTCTGACGATGAGGGGAATATGTTAATCATATTTTTCAAGATTTTTTCAAAACATATGAGATTATTCACCAAACTACTTGTCCGCAAACACTGGAACAAAATGGAGTGTCTGAAAGAAAAAATCGTCATTTACTTGATATGGCTCGTGCACTCTTATTTAGTGCTTATATGCCAAAATACCTTTGGGGTGATGATGTACAAGCTTCCACCCATCTTATCAATCGTTTCCCGTCTAGCGTCCTTAACGAAAAAATCTCATTCCAAATTCTCACATCTTACGTCTCCTTATCATCCTTCCATAATCTTCCTACACGTGTATTTGATTGTGTTACTTTTGTGTATGTTCCTAAAAATAAAAGGTCTAAATTAGATGCCCGGGCAATTAAATGTGTGTTTTTTGGTTATGGAAGTTATTAGAAAAGGTACAAGTGCTTCCATCCACCGACCAGAAAGTATTATGTCACTATGGATGTTACCTTCTTTGAGGACATGAGTTATTTTTCCTCACTTGATACTGCTCGTTAGGGGGAGAATACATATTTCGAATAACTGTATCATGGAGAGGGGGAGGCATTAGGAGAATTACCAACTGATATTTCAATGAGACCATATGAGACTCCTAATTCATTGGATCCAGTTATTGCAGAAGCAAATGCTCCAAGTATTCAAGCACCAAATTCACTTACAACAAATGATGTTGAAGACACAACTGTACCCTCAGGCATTACTCCTACCCCTGATCAACAACTCCCTGGTATTGAAGGTCACTCATCTGAGGTATGTACACCTACTAATACTAATAGCATCGAGTCTAATGTTGGACAGTATGTGTTACCAAATAGGTCTACTCGAGGTCAACCAGCCAAAAGGTATGAACCAAATATTCATGCAAAATCAAAATACCCAGTAGCCAATTACATGTCTACTAAAAGATTATCTAAGTCATATAAATCATTTGTGAATCAAATATCTGGCGTATCAGTATCTAATAAAGTACAGGATGCGTTGGGAGATCCAA
The DNA here is from genome assembly GCA_037013495.1 of Hippophae tibetana. Classification (NCBI taxonomy): domain Eukaryota; kingdom Viridiplantae; phylum Streptophyta; class Magnoliopsida; order Rosales; family Elaeagnaceae; genus Hippophae; species Hippophae tibetana. The sequence goes on from CM072812.1 coordinate 4,861,034, forward strand.
TATGGAGAAAGGCAATGACTTAAGAGATGGATGCGTTAAAGAAGAACGATACTTGGCAACTTGTGCCACCACCATAAGGAAAAAAGGCAGTTGGTTGTCGATGGGTGTTTATTGTAAAACATAATGGTGATGGATCCGTAAATCGGTATAAAGCTCGTCTTGTAGCAAAAGGGTTTACTCAAACGTGTGGTGTAGACTACGATGAGACTTTTGCTCCTGTTGCCAAAATGAACATTATTCGGGTTTTTCTCTCACTTGCTACTAACCTAAACTAGCCACTTCGACAGTTTGATGTCAAGAATGTGTTTCTTCGTGTAGAATTAGCCGAAGAGGTGTACATAAGTCTTCCACCTGGGTATGTAGTTGATTCTCCTGTTAATTTTGTAATCAAATTGAGGAATTCTTTGTATGGCCGCAAGCAATCCCCTCGAGCCTGGTTTGGAAGGTTTTCACAGTTCATGCAAAAGGTTGGTTATAGACAGAGTAATTCAGACCACACTCTATTTCTCAAACATCAACGAGGAAAGGTAACAACCCTAATCATTTATGTTGATGATATGGTAATCACTAGTGATGATACTATTAAGATGGATAAATTACATAGACAGTTAGCCTCTGAATTCGAGATGAAGGACTTAGGTGAACTAAAGTACTTCTTAGGAATTGAGGTAGCCAAGGGAAGAGAAGGAATATATCTGTGTCAGAGGAAGTACATTATTGATCTGCTAACAGAGACAGGTATGTTGGATTGCAAACCTATTTACACTCCTATTGAGAAAAATCATTGTTTAGCAGAGTATCCAGATCAGATACCAACTGATCGAGCTCGCTATCAGAGATTAGTTGGACGTTTGATTTACTTAGCTCATACTAGACCAGATGTTGCATATGCAGTAAGTGTGGTGAGTCAGTTCATGCATAATCCAAGTGAGAACCATATGAATGCTATTTTGAGAATTTTAAGGTATTTGAAATCGGTTCCAGGAAGGGGAGTAATGTTCTCTAAATACAAAAATCCTCTTGAAGTCTGTGGATTCACAGATGTAGATTGGGCAGGAAGTATTACAGATAGAGAGTCAACATTGGGTTATTTCTTCTTTGTGGGAGGAAATTTGCTTACATGGAAAAATAAGAAGCAGAAAGTGGTGGCACGATCTAGTTCTAAGGTCGAGTATAGAGGTATGGCTCATGGGGTTTGTGAATTGCTGTGGATAAGAACTTTGTTATTGGATTTGGGTTTCGAACTCAAAAATACTATACAGATGTACTATGACAATCGGGCAACCATTGATATATCACAAAATTCAGTACAACATGATCGCACTAAGCATGTAGAGGTTGATCGTCACTTTATAAAAGAGAAGTTAGATGTCAAGCTTATTAGTTTTTCTTTTGTTTCCACAGAAGACCAGCTTGCATATATGCTTACCAAGAGAGTTTCCAATAAGGCATTATACGGTTCACTAAGCAAGTTGGGCATGATCGATATCTATGCGCCAACTTGAGCGGGAGTGTTAATAAATCATTAATGGTATATTAGTGCAACTAATATACCATTAATGATTTATTAACAGTAACTAGAAGCGTTGATACCGAACATGGCAGATTGAGTCCACAGGAGCAGAAGATTGTAGATGCCATTGTTGAAGCAAGATGAGCATGCTTCACTTGTTTAGTTAACATAATGTTTTTTTTCCCCCACTTTTTTTTAGAAAAAAGGAAATTACACCTTAGCTGATTGCACATTTAATACCTTAAAACATAGTTCCTTTGGTGATGGAGAATGGATGATTTGGTGATAATACTAACCTAGGATTAATCTCTTTATATATTAAACGGTTACAGTTGCATTTTTCAGTACATAAGTAAGGTGAGAACGCCTGCTGTTTATTCTACTATAAATTTGCACTGATGACACGTTTACTGATACACAATGGAATTTGAAAATAATAATTTAAAAAAAAATGAAATGGAAAAGCAAGGAATTGGAAAGAAGACTTTATGGATTGCGTTTATTTATATTTTTTTAAATTGGAATAAAAATTGGAAGTGTCTGACATATGATTCAGATGGTAGATCCTGTTGCAGCTACGAGTCGGTTACAAGCATCCGTCAAGATTAAGGGGTTCAACATCTAAAGGTGACATAGGGAAAGCTCTTGATAAGAAACATAATTCTATAACCAGGCCTCCACAACTTTCTAGTACAAGCAAACCCAGCATCAAATGATTTACAGAAACAATATCCTTAACAAAGTACAGAAACTTCCGGGTTGGCTGCTTCAACGGAGGAGGAGCCACAGGTGATTTCATTCTTCTTTCAAGTATTCTCCATGCAAGTACTACTGCCCATTATTCAGAATATAGAGGAAATGCACATGCATGCTATGGCACATGAATGTGCATTCTATGACACACAAACTAGATCTGTTGTCTGTTTATTTTATTTTTTTATTATTTGCTTTGAGAACACTGTTGTTCATTTTCTTGTCTTATATAATGCTTGCAGTGATAATTTTGAACGGTTTAATTCATAGAATTGTTATTTCTGCACAACTAATATTTAGTAAAATCCGCTAATCTTTGTCTTTTTCTGCTATGATACATGAATGTGCATCTATCACTAGCAAACACCGTGGTCCTTTTCTTTCTTTTCCTTTTTTTTTTTTAATTTTTTTGGCTATGATGTTGTCCGTTTCTTTTCTAGTATAATATTTGCAATGTCAATTTGGAACGATTGGATCCAAAATCTTTTTTTAAATGTAGTCAAATCTACTTGCCTTGTATTTTCATGTTCTGCTGCATTAATAAGGTAATTGAAGATTTCTTATTTAATTTTCAGTAAAACTTCTCTTCTTTCTTTTGAAGAGGGTATAAGAAGAATAGGCTGAAGATAGGCTGTTTCTGCCTTGTTAGTAGTGTATCTGAGTATGGTAGACAATGATCTCAAGACTCATTTAATGACCAGTGTTTCTCATATTTACCTAGAAATTAAAATTGTATGTAATGTTGTTTCTTTTCCAGGGTGATGATTTGCAGTTCTTTCTAGATAACAATAGCTCACAAGTGGAGGAGACAGTGAAGACATTTTCTATGAAATATCTACTACGGTAACTCTCACAACCATGCTTGTTTATATATAAATGTGGGTAAATAGTCTGTTAATTACTTGATTAAATTTACTATAAATTACTTATTTGGTGTTGGAACTTTATGATTTGATTCAATTAAATTAAGTAACAGAACTGGCCTTACAAAATCACGAGAATGTCATGTGACTCTAAATTAAGGGCATTCCAGACATGTAATTGACTCTAAAATGCACCTAAATTTCAAAGTTTACCACCATTTTTAACCTTCTCTTCATTTGGACACGATTTTATCAATACTCCTTGGTATCTCTTGACTATGGTTTTTGAAATAAATGGTGAAACAAGTGATTTCATAAAATAAGCATCCACCAAGTGTTAAAATACTCCTACACATGCCATCAAGATTATTACAATCATCTGTTTGAAAACAAGCTGCGTTACTGTTTAATGTTTGAAAATTAAAGTAGTAAATTAAATCTAATTGTTGAAGTTTAATTACCAAATTTCATGATGTTTGAGTACCAAATTGAATAAAAAAAGAGAGTAGTAAATTGAATCAAAAAGGAAAGTTAAGAGTATAAACAAAATCTTTACCCTATAAAATATTATAAACAATTTGTAAACTTGAATTTATGATTTTTATTTATATAAACTGAGGATAAATGTCTTCTTTTAGCTAGTACAAATAAGGGATAAAAAATAAAACCTCTTAAAAAGGGGTCCAAAATGAACTATTTGCCTTTTTCTCATCACAAAATTAACTTTTTTAATGACAAACTTATCACTCCTAGAACTCACAAGTCATAATAATAAAAATAACAATTCTTAACACTAACTCATACCCTCCCACAGATAGTTGTTTTTATTGCTGAGATTTTGAAATGTTATGATATAAATTTCCAATAATTTTTTTATTCATTCATAAAATTTTAGATAAGTACTAATTTAAATAATTTTTTATAATATATATATTTTTTGTTTCCAGGAAGAAAAATAATAAAATTGTTTTGATATGTAAGAAATAAAATAAAATAAATTACATACTATTTTAAATATACAGTATTTCATTAAAATATATTTCATTAATTTTATTTGATAATTATTAAGATTTTCACTAAAATTTGTATAAATTAATTATAATAAATCTAATGCAACTATATAAGTTATCCGATCCAGTGCATCAAATGCAATATTGTTTACTAAAGTAAATGTTCTCATGTTAAAACTAACCATTTTGAAGAATGTGATTAAATTAGTAACAAAGAAAATCCATTTTTCTCCAATTTCAAGTCACATGATCACACCATATACTGTTTCATAAAAAATTAAACCATCCAAAGGAGAGACAGAGGGATACACTAAAGACAGTGTAAAATTGAAAGAAAGTTGTTCAAACTACAGAAGCTAGAAAATACGATACCCCTCATTAACAATGAGTAATGAGCGGTAAGAGAAACAAAAATAAATAGTTAAAGCTTCAGAAACTATCAACTCAACATATCCTTATCTCGCAATAACAGAATAAAATGAAAAAAGTAAACCAAGTAAATTTGCCTATTTCAACAAGGATACAAATGATGCTGAGTATTTACTCTCAGATGAAAGAAAACTTTATGTCAAGCTAAAAAAAGCTACGCTTTGGTCGTTCTTCTGCAACATTCACTCTAATCGCCCGGCCATCCAAACTCTGCACCATCCAAACAAGATAAAGTCAGGTAAGGCTGTAATGCTTTCACTAGTACAAATAAATAGTAATGGTTACAAGTAGTTGTGTAAAATGAATAGCTCAACTCAATTCAATTACCCAGTGAATTGATGAGTTGAAAAAAACCTAACTTACTTAAATCATAAGCTCAAATGAGCTGCTCGCAAGCTCATCTAAAAAAATGTTTGGAAAAACAACAAAAATATCACCTTAAAAACTTGTAGTCATAAAAATAAAATCCTTATATCCACCTCATATATTTTCAATATTAAAAAAAAAATTAGCATACCATATCATTTTGAAAATCGTTTAATTGGATGGTATTCAAATTGAACTATGATCATTAATATTGAAAATCATCCGATTAGATACCATTCAATGTTATTGTGGTGCTATTTCTATTGTTATAAGTTTTAAATGTATTATTTTTTGTAATTCTCAAAATATATTTGTCAAAAAATAATTACTATAATACCACCGTAAAAAACACACTTAATATATATATATTATTTTTTTCTTGTTATACAAAAATATAATATTTATAATAACATTTTTACTTTAAAACAAAATTGTATATATATATTTTTTTAGAAAGGTAAATAAATCAGTTCATGAGCTACTTAGCCCAACTCTTTTAAAAATGAGTTGTGCTAACTTAATTCACATAAAATTTGGATAAGTTGAACTTAAATGAGTTGGATTAGCACAATTCATTTGATACCTCTAATTTTTAGGACTTAAAGTATAATGCCATTTTCGAGTCTTCCTCACTCATTTTACATGTCTGTAAATGAATATTTATGAATGTGATATAATGAAAAGTTTAATAGTCTTTCCTGATACCCTCATGTGTTTTACAAGATAGAGCCAATAAATAAAATACCATTACCCATAAAGCCATAATATTCATGATTATCTTTTTAGTTTCCTTCTTTACTTTCCAAGGCATTCAGGTATTTGTAATACCCGGTTGAATCATTAACATGCCCTAATCAACTATTTACCTCAAGTCTAGGTGATTTTGGAAACATGAACTTCAAACTTTCAAACAAAAATTGTTGAGGCATGCACATCATACCTGTCCGTCAAGAGCAGCAATGGCATCATTCAGTTCTGTTTCATTAGACATTGTAACAAAGCCAAACCCACGTGATCGGCCTGTTTCTCGGTCGCAAACCACCCTAGCATTAATCACCTTTCCATGTTCACTGAAAATTTGCTCCAAACGAGCATCGTCTACTTGCCATGCTAAGTTACCTACATAGATTCTGAAAGAAGGTTCTCTGGCCACTCTTTGTGGAGGCGAGCCCCTAGGAGCAGCCTTGTTGACAGTTAAAAGCCTTCCATTTATATCCTGTAAAATAACATGAGAAACAATGATAACAAAGGTTTGAATTTTGACAATAATGCTCTGTACTTAAAACAAGCGTATGAGAGTCTACACAGAAAAATACTCAACATTTATTTTTATAAGCATTCAAATACAACAAAGTGCTCCATAGCAAGAAAGGTGTTATCAGATAACATCTATAAGACAGAAGCCCTAAGCCACAGATACAGCTTATAAGCCAAGCAGAAGCTAGCCAGTTGAACAAGGATAACATGTAAGTATGTGTCTAAATCTTGGCCAGTTTGGTAATTCGTTTATCGGGATTTAAAAAATTTAAGGATTAATCTGCTTGGTTATGTCCTTACGAGATACTCTTGAAAATTTATAAGTAATATTTCATATTACTACAGGCTGGTAATGTGTTTTGTTTTCTAGATTCAAACTCAAAATTTTGAATTCTGTATCTTTTGGTAACTAGTTAATTTTTAATTTTCATTTTAATTGGAACTGGGATCCGTTTTCTAACCTAATCATGGAACTAGGAAAAAGTAGCTTTTAAAATTTGTTTTATTTCAAAGCTTCGACAACAAATTTCAAACCCAATTCTAGGACCTCTTTTTCACCAAGTCCACGACTCCACCCCTCTCCTATGGCCATTCTCCTTAAAATAGAATTAAAAAATGAGAATATAAAAACAAAAAATGAGTATTAAATGAAAAAAAAATTAAAACAAATTACAGTTTTACCAAATGAGTTTTCTATCTTGTGTTTTCATTTTTAAGAACATAGAAAACATAACTTGTTACCAAACAAGTTTTTATTTTCTTTAACAAAAGGAATTAGAAAACATAAAACTAATTTTAAAAAATATTGCTTGAAAACAGAACGAACATTGATTAATTAATTTTAGCTAGAAGTAGTCACTACCGTTAGACATACTTTGCTACCAAGTAGCAACTGATATGGATTAATCACTAAGGCCAACTCAGAAGTATTCCCACATGCACACAAGGGCAGCAGCATAGCCAGGAAATTTTTTAGACGGGATTAGGTCGTGTTTCTTTTAGTGTACAAATATTAAATATAAAATATAAAAACTAGAGACAACGAGTAATAATTCAATAACATGAAGCTCATTGAAATATTTTGATGTTCTATAGTTAAAGTCTCATTTACAAGTTTATGAGTTGAGTTGTATAAAAAACCAAAAATTATTATAGGCATAATTCATACTTATTTAAAACCCAACTACAATTTTAATGGATATTATCAATATAGCACAATTCATTACTATTATTTATTCATAATTGTATGTCTTATAGAACCTCTCAATATATATTCAATAGATTAATTATCTTTTTTACGAAGAAAAATTTCATTAAATAAAATAATAGATTAATAAAAAGTAATATTTGATAGTTAAGAGATTTGATGAATTAAAATAATCTATAAGGAAAATAGAATACATGTTTAAAAAAAATATTATTAATGTTAATTAAAATCACATTTGGTAGTATGATTTTTTTTAATAACCACCTTGTTTCTATGGTTTAAATTATGAATTGTTTTTTTTTATTTTTAGAATCAAAATAATTTAAAAAATATTATAATCATTATATTTTACAAATTTAACGAGAAACAAATGGCAATTCTATATTAGAAAAATAGTTGTTGCAAAAGGAGAATAATTAATTCCTAATCTTCAAACATTACAAAAACAAATTATGTTGTTTCCTAAGTGTTAATGAATTATCTTTAAGTTTTATTAGAAATAAAAGAAAGGAAGGTGGAATAGAAACTAATAAATCATTTTGGACAAAATAATGAATTAGGATTAAACCCGGTTAAGCCCACCAAGTGGCTCCGCACTGCACAAGGGCACCAGTTGGCATTCACAAGTAAATTACTATGAGATAAGTACATTCAATTTCTGAAATGGCACTGACTAAGTATATTTTATGATAGAACAAAACTCTGGAATAGGATCAACAAGTGAAATATAGCATAAGCATGCTTCAAAGTAAGTCTTCAAAGACAATTAGATACATTAATACAGTTTTCAGAGGTTGAATCTCAAGGAAAATCGAAGATACTTGCTTTGCAGATTGCAAAAACATTTCTATTTAATTTGAAGAATGCAAAAACAAAATATAATGCATATAAAAGAATAATATCTTCTGGAAAAGAGAGAGGGGCAAAGATGAGAGAAACTCACATAACGGTTGAACATCTCCACAGCCTTCTCAGCTTCTTCAACAGTACTCATAGTTATAAACCCAAATCCTCTACTCTGATCTGTCTCTCTATTGTAAATTACCTAATGAAATAAAACAGCTATCAAGTTAAAAACAATTTCCAAAAACTTCAATACTAAATTACTAATCACATGGACATAGAGATAATAATGATGATTATTATAAAAATTCAAACTTTACCTCAGCAATTTCAACAACCCCAGCCTCATTAAAAATCTGAGCAAGTTTCTCACTATCAACATCATAAGGCAAATTACCCACAAAAAGCTTAGCATCTTCAGGCGGTTCGGGATAAAACCCTCCTTCACTTCCTTCCAAAACCGCTTCCTCGGCATTATCGTCTCCATCGTCAACCCCACCAATTAAACCATCATCATCTTCAGAAGAAGCCACTGTATCTACGCCTGCATCTGCTCCCTCCTCACCTTGACTCTCCCAGGTTAAACCCTCAGTGTTTTGAGTCTCCCCTTCTTCTTGTTGAGCCCAATCCGAGGTCTGGGCCACAAGTGGGACTATACGGAAAGGTGAAGACTTGTGTCTGAAAGAAACCCATGATGAAAATGAAGATGAGAGGTGTACGAGCTTGATTGGTTTTGAAGGAAAAGAGTGAAATGGGTATTGGTTTTTGGTGGGGAAAAGAGTTGATGAAGAGGCTAAACAAATTTCAGCCACTGATAATGCATTGAGAATTGAGGAGGTCGCTGAAGACATCGCTTCAAAGGAGGGGAATAGAGCGTGCGAGAGGATAAGGAGCTGAACTGCTGAAGAGGAGGAAGTCTAGGGATAGTCCTTATATCACATAACCTAACCCAATTCTAGATAAAATATTATTAAAATACGAAATTATCGACAAAAAAAATATGAAAAATAAAAAATATATATATAAATTATTTTGAAATTTTAGATAATATTTTATAATAAATTAATATTCATATATTAAATAAATTAAGTGAAAATAATATAAGAAAGATATTAATAAATCGTGATATAGTTACTTACAAAACGATTTTTTAATAAATTTAAAGAATATGTTATATTTATTCAAGTAATATTAATGTGATTATATTTAAAAGTTATTTAAATATAATGATTATATGTTATTTAATATTTTTTGTAAGTTAATATAATAATTTGCAAATTATTGTGAATGGTTTTTAAAGAGTTCACGAGCATTATTTATACCCATATTATTTGATTAATCATTTTTATTTTTATTAATGTCCATTAAAAATAAATTTATAGTTATAATTTACTCATATAATTCAAATATATTATCATGTACTTTATGATATCTCCTTTATCTTTCTTTTTAACGTCACCTTTTTTTTTATAACGTCACCTTTTTTTGACAATCATATCTACACATATAATCTTTATATTGAGTGATATATGTATATTTAATTTTATAATTAAATAAACTTAAAAATAGATTATGTATAGAGATACATCACGACTAATTATATTATTATATTTATCACTATTTTTCTCTCGGTGGTTGATTCAACAAGATTAATTTATTGAAAAAAAAACTTATAATATGTTTGGTTTATCTAATGATACGACAATAATACTTGTATATTTGTGTCGTAAATGACAAGTTCGAATTATATAAAATAATTTTTTTACCTATATTCTTTTATAAAAAAATAAAAACAAATATCAAAAATTAAACTACACAAATTTCAAAAAAGTTATAATATAATGCATAATATCTAATATTTTTACAAAATTGATATATTTTTATGTTAGATAATATGTATAATATTTGATAATTTAATTAAAATAATATTACATACTTATATCTCACCTCTAAAACAGATTTTTCTTTTTACACTTAATTCTTTAAAAAAAGATTAATCATAAAAAAATTATATTTGTTTTAAAAATGTTATTTATTTTTTGTATTTATTTTTTATATTGTTATGAAAATTAATTGCATGAGAATAAATAACTATTTTTTTCTAATTTTTCTAATTATAATTTATTTAAGTTATAACAGTCTCTATATAATATAATTAAAAAATTAAAAAATATATTTATCTTTGTATGATTAATTTTTTACAAGAGCCGAAAAAAAGTTATACAAAATTACAAATTAGTAAAGTAAATAGAAAACTTATTGTTAAAAAACGAAATAAATTTAAGAAATTTAAAAGTAGACGAAAATCGCAATGTTTGTATGACTATATAAACATTCTTTAATCCATCAATGTGTCATAAAACGCATATCACAGGAGAAAAGGGACACATACCCTTGCGTGAAATGACTTATGTCATAACAAACTTATCTTAAAAGGAAAGAGTGAAGGTTATTTAGTAAACTGGTTTACTAATTTAAATAAGCTAAACACATAAGTTTCCTACTCCAAAATTCAATTAAATTTATAAAGTATGATATAAAAATTTATCATGATGTATATTTTCTAAACATAACATATTTATTAGATACTTGTAATACAATAAAATATATTATATTTTAAAAAATTAATAATAAAGGTATATTATATTTAAAAAATAAAATATTACAGATGTTAATATAATGGCCCAAAACTTTAGATCCAAATCCATTAATGCATTAACCTAATTTTCCCTATCTCATTTATATATATAAAGCAGCTGCGTGAAGAAAGAATTACCAGAGATTACCAGAGAAAGCAGCAGCCGCAAGATTCAACAAAGAAAAAAACCAGATTAGATATTGCCAAAGAGAAATTAAAACTACAGAAAATAAAGAAATAATCCCAAGGATAAATTGTCCATTTCAGGTGTCATTTGTACGGTAATATTTGATTTAATAACAAGTTTGTTAATTTTATCTTGTTATATATTACTAGTAAATTAGAAGGGATATTTTGTGGGTTGATTTTGGATTTTGGTATAATTTGTGAAACTCTTAAAATTGATGTTTGTATCTACATTTGATTATTAGTAGATTTTCCTTGGTGTGTCGTCGTCAGTGGAGTAGACTTTTCACATTGAAAGATTGAACCACTTAAATCATTGTGTGCCATTAATTTTTCTTATTGCTTATATTTTGCCGTTACTCATTATTATTAATTTATGCAACCAAAATTGGACCCGATCTTCGCTTCCACAAGTGCTAATTTATAACAAATTGGTATCAAAGCTATTGAGTTATTCTGTTATTTATTGGAACTGATCAAGTTTGTTCTTTTGAATTTATTTTGAGCTTCTGGTTATCTTATTGGTTTCATTTTTTCTGGGTTGTGCTTCTGTTTATTTAATATTGGGTTTTCTATCATGGTGGCAAAATATAAAATTGAGAAATTCAATGGTAGAAATAATTTCAGTCTTTGGCGTATGAAGATGCGGGCCGTTTTAGTTAAATAAAGGTTCGTTAAGACACTTGAAGGTAAAGATAAATTGTCAGAAAAATTAACTGATGAAAAAAAGATGCATTAATGGAAAATGCTCTCAGTTCAACTCAGTTATCCTTGTCTGATGAGGTATTACGCGAGGTTGGTGATGAAGAATCTCCTGTTGGGTTATGGCTTAAATTGGAGAATTTGTATATGACCAAGTCTTTGACCAGTCGGTTATATTTGAAGTAGCGTTTGTATACATTCAGAATGTCAGAAGGTACACCTTTGCACGATCATCTTGATAATTTTACTAAAATTATTCGTGGTCTAAAAAATTGTGGTGTTAAGATTGACGATAAGGATCAGACCTTAGTTCTATTATGTTCTTTACCTCATTCATTTGAACATTTTATTGATACCGTGCTACATGGGCGAGACACTATTTCTTTGGAAGATGTCAAAGCAGCTTTGAATTCCAGAGAGTTGAAGAAAAATGTGTCTACAAGCAATAATGATAATAACAGTGGTTTATTTGTCAGAGGTAGAAATCAAGAAAAAGACATAAGTAATAATAGAGGCAAGTCTAGATCTAAATTTAGAAAAAGAAAAGATAAATGCAACTATTTCCATCAGGAAGGGCACTGGAAAGTAAATTGTCCTAAACTCAAAGGTAAAGGAAAATATGTCGCAACGTCTTCTGGTACTAATGATGTTGCTAGTGTTGCAGATAGTTCTGGTTTCGATGGTGAAAATGTTCTAGCAATATCTATTGGTTCTCCTGAAGATGTTTGGATTCTTGATTCGGGTTGCACTTACCATATGTGCCCCAGTAGAGATTGGTTTGCTTCTTATCAGTTTATTGATAGGGGTGTTGTCTTGATGGGAAACAATATGTCCTGCAAGGTTATTGTTATTGGTACTGTCTGAATTAAGATGCATGATGGTATTGTTAGGACTTTAAAAGTTGTTCGTCATGTTCCAAATTTGAAAAAGAATTTGATATTTTTGGGTACTCTTGATTCACAAGACTATAAGTATGTACCTGAAGATGGAATCTGAAAAGTTAGTAAGGGTGTTCTCGTTGTTATTAAAGGGAATTGTTGTGTGGTATCTATATGCTTCAGGGTAGCACTGTTATTGGCAAGGTTTCAGTTTCGTCCTTATCAGATCAAGATTTAGACACTACTCTATTATGGCATATACGGCTTGGGCATATGAGTGAGGCAGAGATGTCTATATTTGAGCAAATGGGATTTGTTTTGTGGTCAGAAAACTGGGAAACTTGATTTCTGTGAGCATTGTGTCTATGGAAAGCATTGTAGGGTCAAGTTCAGTACAACCATCCATAAAACGGAAGGTACTGTTGATTATATTCATTCAGATCTTTGGGTCCTTCTCGTGTTGTGTCTAAAGGTGGTGCCCGATATATGTTGACTTTTATTTATGACTTCTCTCGTCATGTTTAGGTGTATTTTTTGAAGAATAAGAATGATGCATTCTCAAAATTTGTGAAATTCAAGGCTTGTATAGAAAATCAAACAAGCAAGAAAATCAAGCATTTGAGGACTGATAATGGTTTGGAATTTTGTGACAATCAGTTTAATGAGTTATGTGAAAGAAATGGCATGGTGAGATACCGCATTGTGCGTCATACACCACAACAAAATGGAGTAGTAGAACGTATGAATAGGATTCTCTTAGAAAGAACTCGGTGTATGCTATTTCAAGCTGACTTGGATAAATCTTTTTAGGCTGAAGCTTGTAACCATGCCTGTTATTTGGTGAATCACTCTCTATCAACTATAATTGAGTTGAAGACTTCGTTTGAGGTATTTTTTGGTACTCTTGCTAATTATTTTGATTTAAAAGTTTTTGGTTGTCCTGCTTATGCTCATATTAATGATGGTAAACATGAGCCCAGAGCATTGAAATGCATATTTTTGGGGTATCCTTCTGGGGTGAAAGGTTATAGATTATGGTGTGTCGAACCCAAGTCACCTAAATTTTTAATTAGTAGAGATGTTAAATTTGATGAGTTTTCCATGTTGCAAAAAAAAGAGTCTATTGTTGCAGATAAAGATCACAATGTTAGTGAGCATGTGGAGCTTGAGAGTGGAGCTTCTAGTCACGTGCAAGAGGGCACTTCAGATCAGCCATATGTGGATGAGATAGATGATTCTACTCATGATGTAGCAGAAGAGCAACATGAGCAACCATATGGTATTGCTAAGGGTAAAGGAATAAGAGAGATTTGTTGCCTTCAGAGGTACGTAGATGCATACTTAGTTTCTTTTGCATTGTCTGTGGCAGAGATTATTAAGGTACATGAATCTTCTAGTTATCATGAAGTTGTTACTTGTGATGAGTCTGTTTAGTGGTTGGTTGCTATGAATGAAAAGATTGAATCACTTCATAAGAATCGTACTTGGGAATTGGTGAAACCACCTAAAGGTCAGAAGATTGTTGGAAACAAATGGGTCTTCAAGAAAAAGGAAGGTATACCTGAGGTTGAAGCAGCTAGGTTTAAGGCATGTGTTGTTGCAAAGGGCTATTGTCAGAAGAAAGGTATTGACTTCAATGAAGTATTTTCACCTATTGTGAAACATAGCTCTATTCGCGTGTTGCTTGCTATGGTTGCATTGTTTGACATGGAATTAGAACAATTTGATGTCAAGACGGCCTTCTTACATGGTGAGTTTGAAGAACAAATATATATGCATCAATCAGAAGGGTTTGTTGTTCCAGGTAAGGAAGATCATGTTTGTTTATTGAAAAAATCTTTATATGGGCTGAAGCAATCTCCTAGGCAGTGGTATAAGCAATTTGATTCTTTTATGATTGATCCTGGTTACTCTAGGAGTGATTATGATAGTTGTGTTTATCATAAAAGATTTCATGATGGTTCATCCATTTATTTGTTGTTTTATGTTGATGACATGTTTATTACTTCTAAAAATAAGTCTGAGATTCAGAAATTAAAGTCTCAATTTAATGGTGAGTTTGAGATGAAAGATTTGGGTGCAGCGAAGAAAATTTTGGGCATGGAAATTTACAGGGATAGACAAGCGGGCAAGCTTTATTTGACTCAGAAAAGTTATATTGAAAAAGTTCTTGAACGCTTTGGCATGAAAGATTTTAAACCTGTGAGTACGCCATTAGCTATGCATTTCAGGCTTTCTTTAGATTTGTCACCACAATCAGAAGAAGAAGAGCGGTAGATGTCTCATGTTCCATATGCTAGTGCTATTGGCAGTTTGATGTATGTTATGGTTTGTACTCGTCAGACATTTCACATGCAGTTAGTGTTGTCAGTCGATATATGAGTAATCCTAGTAAGGGTCAATGGCAAGCAGTGAAATGGATACTTCGATATTTGAAAGGTACATCTAATTTTGGTTTGGAATATGATGAGAGTTCTAATACTGGTTGCAGTGTTATTGGTTATGTGGACTGCGATTATGCTGGTGATTTAGATAGAAGAAGATATCTGACAGGTTATGTCTTCACTCTTTCTCATTGTTCCATTAGTTGGAAGGTTACTTTACAGTCTATAGTTGCTTTGTCTACGATAGAAGGAGAATATATGGTAGCAACAGAAGAAGTGAAAGAAGTTATTTGGCTTAGAGGTTTGGTTTGTGATTTGGATTTACAACAGGATACTTCTGTTGTATTTTGTGATAGTCAGAGTGCGATATACTTGACTAAGAATACTATGTATCATGAAAGAACCAAACACATTGATGTCAGATATCACTTTGTTCGTGACATTGTCTCTCAGGGTGCTATTGTTGTCAATAAGATAATCACTACAGAGAATCCAATTGATATGTTAACCAAACGAGTTCCATTTAATATGTTCAAGCATTGCTTGGACTTAATTGGTATTTGTAGAAGATGATCACCTTTCGGGGTTTGAATGACGGTTATTTGGTAATCCGAGAAATTTCATTTGAAGAATTTGTTTTTTCCTATTTTGAGCCAAGGTGGAGATTGTTAATATAATGGCGTGAATATTAGAAACTGCCATAGAGAAATTAAAATTACAGCTGCAGAAAAGAGGAGAAATCAGCCCAAGGATAAACTGTCCATTTCAGCTGCCATTTGTGGTGTTTCTCTCATTTGTACGGTAATATTTGATTTAATAGCAAGTTTGTTAATTTATCTTGTTATATATTACCAGTAAATTAGAGGGGATATTTTGTGGGTTGATTTTGGATTTTGGTATAATTTGTGAAGCTCTCAAAATTGGTGTTTGTATCTCCATTTGATTATTAGTGATTTTTTCTCGGTGTGACATCGTCATAGACTTTTCACATTGAAATGTTGAACCACTTAAATCATTGTGTGACATTAATTTTTCTTAGTACTTATATTTTACCGTTACCTATTATTATTAATTTGTGCAATTAAAATTAGACCTGATCTTCGCTTCCACAAGTGTTAATTTACAACGATAAATATTTTTAAACTTATAATATTATATTTTTTAAATTTATAAATTTTTATTATACTATTTAAAAGTTAGTTAACTTTTAAATATGCAATTTTTATATTATAATTATATAGAAATGATATTATCATAATAACATTTATTATTACCACAATAAAAAGTATATAAAATATTTATTTTACTTATAATATTAATTATAATTTAATATTATTATTATTGGATAAAATTATCATTAATAAAATATTTTTGTGATAATAATAATTTATATCAATAAAATATTATTATCAATTTTATCTTAATTTTTATTTTTTAATTTATATATTTATTTTTATCTTTTAATTGTTTCATAGTATGATACAATCATACCATAAAACATAAAACATGATTTATTGACAAATGGTAGCCTTCTCCAGTTGTCTATAAAAAAGGAAAAAGAAACGATGAGCTGTGTATATATGAATTGATTTATTTTTGATAAAAATAAAAATTGAATTAATATGATTAATTTTTTAAAAATAATAATCAATTTAAGTCAATAGATTTAAAAATTAATATAACTCAAAACAATTTTTTTAGTTTTGTTTGAGATGGGTTGGTTTAACTAATTTTATGAATTTTTTTAATATTTTTTGCTATTATATTTTTAAACTATCATACTATAGTTTTAATATTTTTAATACTATTTTGGTAATACTATCAAAATTTTAATATTTTAGATTTAATTAATATCATTTTTTTATTTATAATTCTTAATATCATTAAATTTAAATAATTAAATTTTGAATATTAAAATATAGTTTTAAAATTCAAAGAATAAAAATTTTTGATAAATGTAACTAATTATTTATTATTCGTATAAATCATAAACATTCAATTAGAACTAATACACTACCACCAAATGAAGTTGTGGATAAAGAGCGATAAGTAGGGAGTGAAGACTTGTTTCATGAGTGAGGTGTTTTTATAAAGATCTAAAAAAAAGTTGATAATAAGAAGAAGATAATCTTGAATAAAATTTAAAAAATTATATAAATATAAAGTAAAATAAAATATGTATGGGTTGTTTCGATTATTATGAAGTATTAAAAATAAGAAATGAATAATTTAATATAAATTAACTTTATAAAAATAAGAATTAAACAAAAGTTTAAAATAAAAAACATCGGACTAATTTAATTAGAATAATATAAGAAGATAGTAAATTTTGCACATTAATAAATATGATAGTCTAGCATGTAATGTAATTTTAAATTCATGTTCCATAATATTATTTATAAAAAATATTTTTTATAAATATAAATTATTTGTGAATTTATATATTATTACCATTTTTACTATTTTTTTAATGTTGATCATTAAATGCATTTAAAAAACATCAAAATTGGTTATTTTTATATTTCTTTCTTTTTTTAATTCTTTTTTTAATTCTTTTTTGGGTCTATTTCATGACTTCTTTTCCAAGTCTGGGGTTGCAACAAAAGTGAAAACACCGGTATTCTGCAGAGAAATCAGGTCAGGGCAGCGGCTTTGCGAAATCTCTGATTCAATAGAACCGAAACTTCTTTGATTTCTTATTTCTAATATCCATTAGAGGTGCGGATCTATTATGTGAATCCTAGGGTTTACTTTCATCTCGAAACTCAATTTGACAAACCAATCTCAGTCTACTCACTTCTGGCCTGCTAGAGCGTTATGTTTCTTACTGTTTTAGGGTTTTTGTTGTTTGAACAAATTATTGCTTAGAGTATTGGTTGAAGGAAGAGAAATTGAACCTTGTTAATTTGTTTACATTGTGTTGTTTCTAGGAACTCAATCTGACAACAAATCGCCTATCTCGTTTTTTTACAGGTTCCTAAGAGATGACTAATTCAGCTATAGATGTCCCTCACAAAGGTGGGTTCAGTTTCGATCTATGCAGAAGAAATGAGATGCTTCTAAAGAAAGGCGTTAAGCTACCAACATATAGGAAGACGGGTACAACTATTGTTGGTTTGATCTTTCAGGTGCTCTTGCTTTTATTTTATTGTGAATCTGTTTTGTTACTTGTGAAGTTTTATTATATCTTTAGTTTTCATTTGAAAAAGAACTGAAAACCTGATGCATTTGGATAAATTTAACCATGTTATTTACATAGAGGTAGGACTCAAGGAACTGATTTCCAAACTATCCACATTATCTGCTGGGTTCCCTAATACCACAATTTCATTTTAGGTATACTTTTTTACCTTACTTTTCAAGTGGTACTACCTCAGTGATACTCACATTAATAAAATGTACAAATTTGATGCAATTTTTCAATTTATTGGAGGTTTTGCACACATGTGCATTACACGTGTATTTAATGGAGAACTTTTGTGATATTTTTACTATTTTCTTCAGTAGAACATTAACAACTTCTCTACACACTATTTTTGAGTCCTTAAATACATGTTTTAATTTTTTTTTTTACTAATTTATATTCTCTTCAACCTCTCTTCTTTATATATCACTTAGAAGTTTAACAATTTCAATTATAACTGTATATCATTCAAATTTTATGCAGTTTATGCAGGTTTTGTTTTAAATAAATACAGTATGCAATTTTTAGATTTTGTTTACAGAAAGATAGGAAAACAGTATATAATATCCAGTTTGAAAAAAAGTTAGATAGACAAAATAGTTTGTATGAACAACCTAATATATAGCAATACATATCAAACCTATAGTCTCATTATTATGAGCAATATTAATAGCATAAAGACAGTTGAGTGGGTGTTTTGTTTGGATCTTGAATGAGCTTCATCCTTTTATCATTTTTAGAATCATCAGAATTACCTCGAAGGAAAAGAACAATAGAGGAAAAATCTCAATTTAAGCTGATTAATAGCGAAAAAGTGGAATACAAGAGATGTTGTTGAGCTCCTAGGTGATAGAATAATAAGAGAGATTAAAAAGAGTGAAAATTGAGTCAAAGGTATAAACATATGTATTTAAGGACTCAAAAGTGGCTGAAAGAAAAGCTGTTAATGTTATAGTGGATGAAATAGTAAAAATATCATAAATGCCTCCATTAAATGCACATGTGTGAAAAATCCTCAATAAAATGAAAAATTGCATCAAATCAGTACCTTTTATTAAATGTGGGTATCATCATTAAGGCACAACCTGAAAATATGGGTAAAAAAAGTACCTAAAATGATATATGTGTGCTAATATTCACACTTATATTTAGTATTCATCATATTTAAGTACCTAATTTATGCATTTTTGTGGTATATGTTTGTTTTTTCTAGATTAGGTAGCTTTGATATTTTGGGATAAAATCTTTACTTCTCAACTTCTAATCTTCTCCTTTCAGGATGGTGTCATTCTTGGAGCTGATACAAGGGCCACAGAAGGTCCCATTGTTGCGGATAAGAACTGTGAAAAAATTCATTTTATGGCACCAAACATATATTGCTGTGGAGCAGGAACTGCAGCTGATACTGAGGCAGTGACAGGTATTTTAGGGCTGATGTTTGATGGCAATGCATATTCTGGTGGAATATATGTATTATACTAAAACATGTGAAGTGTATGGACTCCCCCTCCAAACTTCCCCTTCTTCAATATGTGCATGCTGAAACAACTAACAAGTGAAATGTTTATTTTTTCTATTCTCGTCATTCTATCTCTGTAGTGATTGCTGTTGTTTGTGAATTTACAGACATGGTGAGCTCACAACTGCAGCTGCATCGGTACCATACTGGTAGAGAATCAAGGGTTGTTACAGCATTAACCCTTCTTAAGAAACACCTTTTCAAGTTGAGTTTTATTTCCCTCCAAGACTTCTGATTTTATCAATCGGTGGAATAATATGGGAAAACAATAAATAGAAATTTGAATTACACAATTTGCTATACCTTAAACAATACACATAATTCTAACTGCTAATCTTGTTGTCCAGTTATCAAGGTCATGTATCAGCTGCTCTGGTGCTTGGTGGAGTTGATGTCACTGGACCTCATTTGCATACTGTAAGTCTTTTCCTCTGTCAAACTTGAAGACAGGGAAACTTTTGGGCTTGCATAATGATGATGTTTCTGGCTATGTCATGGTACTTTGCAGATATATCCACATGGATCAACTGATACATTGCCATTTGCTACAATGGGTTCTGGTTCTCTGGCAGCCATGGCCATATTTGAGTCTAAGTATCGAGAAGGCCTTGGTGTAAGTTGTCATGTCATTGTTGAATAATTGTACTCTATGATTCTGTAGTGCAACAAATGTGGATGATAAAATAATTTCATTAGGATCCTTGTTGCGTTCATGGTATTAATAATAATTCAACATGTTTAAAGATGTTCCGTCTACAAGAATTTAAATACTAACTTGTTTATTTTGTTAGACGTGTGAAATAACTCTTTAAGTTTTAGGGTTGATATGATTGTCCCATAAAGCGCTTACACATTGTACTTTTAGAATTCTCTTGGATTTTCAGTAATATGACTCATTCATTTTTCCATGTCCCTATTGTAGAGGGACGAAGGAATACAAATCGTGAGTGAAGCCATTTGTTCTGGTATTTTCAATGACTTGGGAAGTGGAAGCAACGTGGATATATGTGTCATAACCAAGGTTTGTTGTTTTTCATTTGTCTCTGCCAATATGGTAAAGAGAGGTGATTATGATGATAACAGAAACCAGTTGTTGTGTGTTTTCAGGGAAAAACGGAATACCTACGGAACCACATGCAACCTAATCCACGGACCTTCACTTCAGAAAAGGGATATTCATTTTCCAAGAAAACTGGTAAGTGAATACTTGCATGTGAATTGTCAGCAAAGCTAATTTGCATGTCGTCTAGCTGGGACAGTAATTCGTTATCTAGTTTTAGGACTAAGTGAAGAGGTAGAGACAGGCTGATGTCACTACCCTTCTACCTTTGTTCTCAATTCATTATAGCAAAATGGTGCGTGCTGTATGTCAAGTTTTTGACTATTTTACTTTTTCCATTGCAGAGGTACTGTTGACCAAGATAACTCCAATGAAGGAAAAGGAGAAGGTTGAAGTGGCTGAGGGAGGGGATGCAATGGAAGAGTAGAAGGCGTACCGCCTAGTTTACGCCAGAACATACTTTATGCTTGTCGTTCTTTTCAATCAATTTACCATTGCTTTTTATTCTAGACATGTACCATTTTGTGATATGAACTTTTTTTTCTTGGAATGAGAACAATGCAAGTTTATTAGACAGAACAAGCAACAGCATGTATCATGTCTTCAAAACAGAAGGGAGGAGAACAAACATCAAAATGGTCCTCCTTGTGGGCTAGGGACACAATTGGAAAGTTCAGATGAGCTACATTATTCAAATGTTATATAAGAATCTATGCAGCTAGCAAAATCATCCAATCAGTACAAATGAAATTTTAGCATCAGGTAAGTATCTCTTTTTGCCATGTTAATCATTTGTTATAGCATCAGGCTTGAGTCACGTTTCTTGAAATAGTGTGTCAAAACAACCACAGCCAATGTAAACATTCTGCTCTCACCTTTTGCATCATTTCCTTCTAGGCTACGGCAAGTCACAACTCCCCTTTAACGGTTGCCACTTGACAATTTCAATATTTCATGGTTCACCACAACTATATCAATGTTCAATTTTTGGGCATCCCATCTCATGGAGTCTATAGTTCATAGTTCATAGAGAAGGTATCTGAGTTAGATTCATCTCATCTTCCCTGCTTCATTTGAATCAAGTTCTTGGTCTTCATAAGTTCTGTAATCTCTCTATACCATGTTTAGCAAAATCTCCATCGAAAAGCTTCTACTCTTCACAAGTTTATCTTTCTGCCCCCTAAATCTGAATCAGCTGCGAAAGTAAATTGACATTTATTATCATTATTGGCCTTTTGAATTTTGAGATTGAGAAAAGAGACCTAGAATCAAAGAGCCTATGACTCAATGAAAAAGTCTACTATTTATAAGATGTAGTTAATTATAGGTCAAAAAAAGTTTTTCGTTGAGATTTTATTCTCCCACTTGAAATGAAGTCTCTCTTCCGTGAAGAATAATATTTTTTTTTTCTAATCAGGATTCATGATTAAGAAATGCCCATTTCTACAGATTTACAATTTTTTTATCCAAGTTAATATCAACTTAATAGTTCGACTTCAGATTTTATTTATTTTTTCTTTTTTTGGTTAGCAAATTTGGATATATTCGGAGCATATATTTTAACGGTACAAGGTAACTGGCGACTCAAGTATTATTAAGTTATTTTTTTAAGGTTATTTATTAATTAATTAGAAGCTACAACATCGTGGTTGAGGTTTGCGCATATAACTAAATTGATTTGTCCTCAATCTAAGTTCCATAATGTGGACATTTAAATTTGAATTTAGCTTGCTCGTGAGGAGCAACATTAACCAAGGAACATGAAGTAGTAGTTTGCAAGATTAAAAGTCTATATGTATAAATATTATGTCTCATTAGGAAAAAGATTATGAACAACCATTTACTAATTGAACAGAATGTAAATAGATTGATTTTAGAAGCATGTTGTAGAACCCATTATTCAAGCTGAATTTCAAACCATATTATATAGTCCATAGCTCAACGGTCTGTGACAACATACAAGCAAATCTCTCATCAGTTATAGCTCTCATTACCTCTCACGTTGTTATGGATAGCACACCCTAACTCGATGCTGCCATTTGTTGCTGCAAGAGCAGCATCGACATTGTTTAGTTTATTGGTAGTTGTGATTGGAACAATATTTTATTTGTGCTACATGATTATAACAAAGACTATCCAATGATATAAAAAACAAAAGGGAATATATATATATATATATTTGTGTCACTCCCTTTTTCTTAATGTATCTTTCTCTGTATATCTGGTACTAATAGCCTAGTAATTATATTATTAGTAGTCTACTGAACATTATGAAATAATGTTATTTAGTGTCCATAGAGGTTAACGAATTATACATGTTCTATCGATCCTTTTGCGAATTCCAATCATGCAACATATTTCTCGAGGCATATTTTTAACGGGGATGTATATTATATTTTTGTTTAAGTGATTAAAATATATCAATTATAAAATGTATCTTATAATCTTTATATTATCTTTTAGTTGAGTATTATTTTCTTAAATTAAGCTATTTATATAGTTTAATTTTTTAAATTATAAATAATATTATTTAATTTCTTAATTATAAAAAATTGATAAATTAAAATATTATAATTTAAAATACGAGTTTTTGATAAAAATAAAAGTGAAATTTAATATAAAATTGTTTAAAACAAATTCAATAATAATAATATAAAACAAAAAGTTATTTAAATATTTTAACTTTCAATAAAAATTAAAATAAACAATAATGTAAAAAGAATTTATAGTGATTATCATTTATTATTATTAAAAATTTGTGTTTTAATAGCGTGTAGTCACTTGAAAAAAATAATTATTTTAATAAAATAATTATTAAAATAATATATTGTATTTTTAATTGATAATTTTTGTATAACTAAGAGATTAAATGATAGAATTTATAATCTTATGTACTAAGCAAGATAAATGACTTAATGTAAGAGATTTTCATGACATTTTTTTATCTTTTAAAAGTTAGATTAATCACTATTAAAAATATAACATTTTCATTTTTTTAAGATAAAAAAGAAGGAAAAATAATAAAAATAATATCCTTTAAACATGTTACTATAAAAATAGCACTTTCCTATGTTTAGTTTATATTTTTATTATTAAAAATATTTGATATATAATTTGATATTAAATGTTATTTAAATCCATTAAATGTAATAATATCTAATTAGATCAAAATTTTAAGGATATTTTTTGTAATTTAATGGTTGTTTACTCAGGCTTACCGTTAGTGTTGTAAAATTTTCACACAGAAGCGGATAACGATGGAGAAAATCTAATTTTCAATGATGGGGAAAATCTAATGGAGAAAATGCCTTTATGAGGTGGGTTAGGGGATCACGTCCATTGCTCCATCAAATCGATGAACTCGATTTTTTATAATTATATATATATATATTTAAAAAATATAATATTATAATAAAAAATACATATTATTTTGACTTTCAAGTAACATCAAAATATATAATTTATATATGATATTTAATATATATTAAAAATAATTGATTTTATTTTTAAATATGAATTTTATTAATTTATAACATTGAATATATATCATTCATGAATGAGAAATACCCTATCTCCATAACTCTGATGGAGAATATTCGTTTCCGCAAACAAATTAGCATAGGTAGGGACGGATGCCTTTAATGGTTAAGAGAGTAACTATCCTACCTTAATTTTAAACAAATAAATTTTTAACTATTATATTTATAAAATTATATACCAGTTAATATATAAAATAAAACTCAATAATTTGAATAATTTTTATTAAAATAATATATATTTTTAATTAAAAAATAACAAGTAGTATTTTTTACTATACAAACTCGATCCGAAACTTACAGTTCAAAACATTACTTACACAAAGTCTAGCGTTCCTAGTTTTCAAATAACACATCATTTTTAAAATATTAACATCACGTATTTTTGTTATCTATCTGTTTTTTTATAGTGTTATTTATTAAAATTTTAAAAAATAATTTATCTTTTTAGATAATAATTGTTAGACTTAACCTAACTCTAACTTAAAACTTAAATTATAAGATAAATTATTGTATAAGCTTATATGTGTAGCAGAAGTAGTATCTCTAGACAATGTGTGATTTAACATACTCTCTTTATATCAACTAGAGTCCGAATTTACGGTACGAGAGTTGATGGAGTCAAGGAATCAGTTCTGATACCAACTTAGAAACTCAGGGTTAATTCTGAACCTAAAAGTTAACTTGTGAGTTAGAGGGTTGCACAGACTTATAAGTAATACTGTTGCTTTACTATTTGCCGATGTGAGATTTAACATTCTTCTTCTACATCGATTAAAGTCTAGATTTACGACACAGTCCGAATTTATGGTACGAGAGTCGATAAAAGTACAAAAAAAACCAAAAAATTAACTTTGATACCATGTTAGACTTGAGTCTAACTACACCTTAAAATTTAAATTATAAGGTGAAAGATTACTTAAATTTATATATGTAACGAAAGAAATGTCTATAGTTAATGTGAGATTTAACAATAATAATAATATTTCTCCTAAAATAAAAAAATATACGTGCACTCATCGTGTTTTATTGCGAAAAAAGAAGAAAGAAGAAGTAGAGATTTAAAATTCAAAAATAATATTTATTTTAATATGTTTTCTCTTAATAAACGACTATCACATTGAAAAAAAGATTGATATAAATAAGATCGCTGTATAAAAGTTAGTCAACCCTTGTGCCTTAGCCATTACGTACCGTCCTCAAGTTAAGACTTCACGTGCCTGACACTACACGTCATGGATTCATCCTTTTGCGCAAGCCAAAATAAATTATTTTATAAATAAAAAATATAGAATTGCTTTGTTTCCGTTCTGCTCTGTACTGATTTCCGAAGTCTTTTCCAGACGTTACCGGGAAAAAAAGAAGACCCAATACCTCAGATACAGGGAAACCTCTCTTTCGTCTTCACCGTCATTCTTTTACACGACGTAACGCAGACATGTCGTACGATTATCTCTTCAAGTACATCATCATCGGCGACACAGGTTCCTCAATTTTCTTTCGATTTCAAAAACCCTATCAGCGATTTGTTTTTCCTTTTTTTGTGTTTATAGGTTTTAGAGGACGATTTTATGAGAAATGATAGTTTGGATTACAGGTGTGGGTAAATCGTGCGTTCTCTTGCAATTCACTGACAAAAGGTTTCAGCCTGTTCATGATCTTACCATCGGTGTGGAGTTCGGTGCTCGAATGATCACTATTGATAACCATCCCATCAAACTCCAAATTTGGGATACTGTAAGCTCTTTCACCCCCTCTTTTCCCTCATATTTTCTGTCTGTTTTGTTGTGGATGAGAAAGTTAGGAAATGGAACTGAAGCTGTAGTTGAAGACTTTATGTTGCTGTTTCTATTAGAATTTGATTTTAAAACTTATTTCTAGTAATAGATTAGAATGGTTAGTGATTTTAAATTTTTCATATTGTCGTGATTAAGCGTTACATCTTCATGAACTAGTCTAAAATGATATTTAGTTGTCTAGATAAAGTATAATCGGATGTTCCTTGGATTTCAATGTTTCTTCAATTAATGTAAATTTTTAAAATAAGATTGTCTTAGTAAAAATATCACTTACCATAATATGGATGGTAATTGCTTTGGTGCGGTGTGGGTACAATTTGATTTCTTTTGGATTATGGAGATTTCTGCTTCTAATTAATTACTTTTACACATCCAACGAAAATGACCGGCAAATAGCCATTTACTCTTCCTGATTAATATATGTTCAATAGAATTGGAGATGAATTTGCTTTATTGATTTGAAATGTGTCATAAGCAACCTCTTTCTCTTAAACACGTTTGCTCCTTCAAGTAGTAAATTGAATACATATGTCTGCTTCTTTGAAACTGTTCGAAACATATTCTTAGGCCAGATTTATTTCTTTGTCTTTCCAGGCTGGGCAGGAATCTTTCAGATCTATTACTAGATCTTATTATAGAGGAGCTGCTGGAGCACTTCTTGTATATGACATAACTAGGTGTGTATATGTCTAATGTGAATGCATATGAATGTCATTTGACAGAATTATTTGAAAATATAACTCTGGACAGTAGTATATCATATTCATGATCACTATAAGCTGCAGCAGTTATCTGTGAATGCAAGTTTTTTCAGGTAGCGAATGCCTTTGAATTAGTCATTTCACGACATCTTGTTGAACACATCAAAGTTTTCCTTCTGTTAATGGATTATATATCAGAATACTAATATCCTATAGGGTCAAAGTTCAAGAGGCAAAATTCTAAAGTTTCAATTTTAGTTTGACAATCTATAGATACTAATGAAGCATTTAGGGTCTTCAAATCAATTTTTTTTCCCTTTCCATTGCTATTAACAATTTTGGATATATCATGTCAACCATTGCCAAAAGTTTTTTCTTGTTTCCAGGAGGGAGACATTCAATCATTTAGCAAGCTGGCTTGAGGATGCTCGTCAGCATGCAAATCCCAACATGACAATCACGCTAGTAGGAAACAAGTGCGATCTTGCTCATAGGAGAGCTGTCAGCAAAGAGGAAGGTGAGCAATTTGCCAAGGAAAATGGTCTACTCTTCCTAGAAGCATCTGCAAGAACTGCTCAAAATGTGGAGGAGGTAAATCCATATTTTAGCACAACCTCTATTTTTGGCACCCATAAGTGGTGTCCTTAAAGTTAAAAATTCCTGAACATTAGATGCTAATCTTAATTTTGTTACGTGTACTATAGGCCTTCATAAAGACTGCTGCAAAGATTCATCAGAATATTGAGGAAGGCGTGTTTGATATCTCGAATGAGGTAATTGTGAAGTCATCTCAGGTGTCAATGTTTCTTACTCTTACAGGGAAAAAATGGCGATATAAGTTATGCACATTCATATATCGTCTGTTTTTAATCATGGTTAATTTAAATTATTTGATAGTCCTGATAAGTGATAAGCCTGTAATTGAGTGGTCATCTGAAGCTATCCATCTGGAATTTGTGTTAATAATTCACATGACAGTATCTACTCAAATCTTTCTCACTCAAAGAACTTAAAATGCATTGCATTATTGATAAGTGGTTAATTCTGATAATTTATTAATGATTGCAGTCATATGGCATCAAGGTCGGTTACGGACGCCCTCAAGGTCAATCAGGCTCAAGAGATGGAGCAGTAGCTCAGAGTGGTGGATGCTGTGGCTAATAGAGTGGACATACTTTTATCTCAAACTTCGTTTTGTTTTGGTCCATGCTTTTGATGATATTGTTTCAAATGCATGTGACTTGTGAAAGTATTGAAATTTGTATAGTTGCAACTTGCAAGTTCTTGGAACAGGACTGATGAAAATTCAACTGCTTGATTATTTGCTAAAAACAGTTACCAACACATTTATTGAACAAAAAATATCACTCATTAATTTCGTTGGAACATTCGTGAGATATATGATTTCGTTTCAACATACTTCATTCTTCTCCTTTTCAATGGACCTTCATTCTTGTATTATATTAAGGGAAATGCTATAAAAAAAAAACTCTTTTTTGATCCTTAACCTCCGGTTTTATATTTTCTTATTTTAAAATATTTTAATAAAGACCAATATTTTAACATCCAGTAGCTCGGAATTTCAGATTTGTTCATCTTATGAGATCCGTAAGTCTTTCCGAATTTCTTGGTAATTTTCTGCCGAAATTAAAATTTAGTTATTTCAAAAAGTTTTATTATTAGAATATTTAATGAAACATGAAATAAAAACTCTTCCAAATTCTAAGTAAATAACCTAATTATTTAACTGATTGTATTTTTAACTGTTTAGTAAAAAACATGTTTATTTTTTTATAACGTTAAAAAAAATATTAAGTTAAATTAAAAAAATTAAATATGTATTTTTTTTGAAAGAATTATAAATGAAACTCAGAGAATTAAACAATATAATTATACCAGTAGAAATTCACAAATCAACTGATTTTTTTTTTAAATTTCCCTTTTAATAAAGTGATCCTAAACAAAGGGACGAGTTGGCTAGGCTTGTCAAGAGGTCCACCTATATAGGGTTATTATAGTTACATCTTACACATATGCCATATGGTATATCTCTAAATAATCTCAAATATTTTAAATCATTAATAATCGAGAATACATTAAATAAAAAAATATTTATCATTCATCAAATACATCCCCAACTTTTTATCTTCAAAGTGAGAAAACAACTGCTAGACATCAACCTCACCTTCACACCATCAAAACCATCAAAACCATCAACCCATATCATATAATCATTATATTTCTTATTTAGTCTAAAATAGAAGAGTTAGACAAAATGCTGAAAAATGAAGAATTGACAAAGATATTCACTAACTCTACATTTTTCAACGTTATTTTTTTAAAATTAATAACCATTCAACAAACCAAGTGCGGATAAATAAATTATGATCGGTTAAACAGGCCAAACATTTTAAAAATATTCGTCCTATTTAAATAAACATGATTTATTTATTCTCATATAATTCATCGAATATTTATCAATTCATGAAAAATGTAAACTAATGAATACCACTCTCCATTCCTGTACATTTCTAAATCCTCCATTTTATAATAAGTTATTATTTTATTTAATAATTATGATCAGTATTATTATAGTTAACTAAAATTAGTCAAAAACATAAGTAGATAAAAGACCCATTTATAATAATTTTGCACAAATTATCAAAGAATTAATAAAAAAAAATTAATTTAACTAAAAAATTATTGGTCACTAAAAATTGTATATATCAAGAGGTTCAACGGAAGATTTGGTGAAAATAAAATAATTCACAAAATAAAAGGTAAATGTATAACTAACCCGTTCAATCATTAGCATATTGTAATAATACTTAAATTGCCATGAATATTTTTAATGCATGTTTGGTTGAATATAACGAAATATAGTCAGAATTAATTTTTTTTCCAATTTTATGTTTTATTGGGTTAAAAAGTGAAAATATAATGAAATCAATTTCTAAAAGAGAAGGAATCAGAATTCATTCTTCCCTTAAATAATCATAATTTCATTTACATTTTAATTTTTTTTTTCAATTTTATCTTAATCTCAAATATAATTCTAAAACCTAAACCTTAAACCCTAAATCTCAAAACCTACAACCCAAAACTCAAAACCGTAAATCTCAAATCTCAAAACCCTAAACCATATTTAGAAAAATAATAATTTTAACCCTAAACCTTAACCCACAAATATAACCTTAAACCCGAAATCCCAAATCCCAAAACTCTAAACCTTATTTAGAAAGATAATAAATTTAATCATAAACCTTAACCCATAAATACAACCCTAAACCTTAAAATCCTATTTAGAAAAATAATAATTTTAACTCTAAACCTTAACCCACAAATATAACTATAAACCCTAAATCTCAAATCTCAAATTCGAGATCTGAGAACCCTAAACCTTATTTAGAAAAATAATAATTTTAACCTTAAACCTTAACCCACAAATATAACCCTAAATCCTAAACCTCAAATCCCTAAATCCCCAATTTCAAACCTCAAAACTCTAAACCCTAAACCCTATTTAAAAAATAATAGTTTTAATAATATATTTTATTTTTAAGTAATAATTATTTAAAAATAATAATTATTTCAATAATTTATTTTGTTTGACGAAAAAATAATAATTAAATGATATTATTTAAACTTTACTGAATATAGGGGTATGAAGATAATATACAATGTTTTCTATTTCATTCCAATTATAAAGTAAATACTGTAATATCGATTTCTTTCTTGATTCCAGTGATCAAACCAAACAAAACCGTTTTCTTTTCATTGCGTAAACCAAACGCCACCTTAATAACATTACTTTATTTACTGGGTACATCCCGTGAATTTTAAAATATTTCAAGTAAATTTAATTGTAAATAAAATGACTTAATTACCCTTGAAACATTCTAACCTAAATAAAACATCTCAGTAAAAAAAAATTCTGTCACAAAAATTATTTAACATCTCTCTCCACCACTCAACATTTATCATCAAGTAACATATCCTATTATTTTTATCTCAAGATTAACAATTTATAATACTCAAAATGGAAGATACGCATCAAATATATAATTTATTTTTTGAAGAAAATTGATTAAATTTATTTTTTCACAAATAGTCGTTAGGTTCACTAGTTCTTCCTACCAAACCTAAATCTTAACCCACGAATATGACCCTAAATCTTAAACTTTAAATTCCAGATCCCAAAACCTAAAACCCTATTTAGAAAAATAATAATTTTAACCCTAAACCTCAAATCCCAAAACCCAAAACCGTAAATCCCAAAACCCTAAATCCTAAATCCCTAAATTCCTAATTCTAAACCTCAAAACCCTAAACTCTATTTAGAAAATAATAATTTTAATAATATATTTTATTTTTAAGTAATAATTATTTACAAATAATAATAATTTCAATAATGTATTTTATTTGACGAAAAAATAATAATTAAATAATATTATTTAAACTTTACGGGTATGAAGATAATATATAGTGTTTTCTATTTCATTCCAATTGTGAACTAAATACTATAATACTGATTCCTTCCTTGATTCTAGTAGTCAAACCAAACAAAATTGTTTTCTTTCCATTCTGATTCCATTACGTGAACGAAATACCACCTTAATGACATTACTTTTATTTATTTATTGGGTACATCCCATGAATTCTAAAATATTTCAAATAAATTTAATTATAAATAAAATGACTTAATTACCCCTTAAACATTCTAACCTAAATGAAACATCTCACTCAAAAAAAAAAATCTCTCACAAAAATTATTTAACATTTCTCTCCACCACTCACACCATTTATCATCAAGTCATATTTCATATTATTTTTATCTCAAGATTAACAATTTGTAATACTCAAAATGGAAGATACATATCAAATATATAATTTTGTTTCGAAGAAAATTGACAAAAAAATTTATCCCTCAAATTTATTTTTCCACGAATCATAAGTAGATTCAATAGTTATTCCTACCAAACCTACAGCCGATTTGGAGAAAAATAAATTTTAGTGATAAACTTGTTGTTTTGGATTTTTTAATCTATTTTCTTTTTCTTTTTTACATTTGATATATGTATATTTCATTTTAAATATTACAAGTTATCAAGAAACTTGAGATAAAAATATTAAAACAGATGGATTTGTGAGGAGTGGTGGAGTAAGAGGAATGTTTTAGGTTGAGAAGGGAATAAAAGAGGTATGTCTAATGATTTTAGAAAGAAATATTTTTGTGAGAGACATTTTTTGAGTGAGATATCTTCAGAATTTTTAATTGCCTTCAAGCATATTTGCTTCTAAGTGGTAGTAGAAACTAGTTTGCTTGTTAATAGTTTTGTAATAATTTAAAATTTATTGATACTTAATTTTTTTTCAACAATAACCAACATAATTAGGTGGTAAAAAAATATATCAACCCAATATTTGACGTATTTTGAAAAACTATTACTCGAAACAATTGAGGTTGATCTTACCATATTATACCACCAATAGAAACTTTTTTTTTTATTTGGCTCAGTATAATATCACAAAATCCATATCGGTATAAAAGGTAAATCATAGTAAAGTTTGATGCATTTGTTAATTCAAACTTTCATTACATTTTAATTTAAAAAGAATTTTTTTACCAGCTCATACCTCATGCCTCAAATTATAAAAAAAAAATACCAGAGTAAATTATAAAGTTGTTAATAATAATACTATCAATA
The DNA here is from genome assembly GCA_037013495.1 of Hippophae tibetana. Classification (NCBI taxonomy): domain Eukaryota; kingdom Viridiplantae; phylum Streptophyta; class Magnoliopsida; order Rosales; family Elaeagnaceae; genus Hippophae; species Hippophae tibetana. The sequence goes on from CM072812.1 coordinate 4,893,570, forward strand.
CCATTCTTTAAGTACTATTTATAAACTGTTGGCGTAATTGTTTTACAAAATAAAATTTATACATGTTAATTGAAAAATGATATAAATTAAAATGAGAATGTTATTAGCATACAAATCAATTAATATATAACATAAGTATCATACAAATGAAAGGAGTCATTCTTTCCAAGATGGATAGTACTCTAACTATCACAAAATAAGAACCCAAGTTCTTTCAAGAACTTTTTCATTCATAGCAACTATTTACATGCTTCCGTTACTGCTATAAACTTTGCTTCGGTAGTGGACAATGTAACACATTTTTATAACTTTGACTATCATGACACAACTCCCCCTACAAATGTAATCAGGTAACCTGAAGTGGATTTTCTGGAATCCACATCACCAACCATATATGCATTTGTGTATCCAACTAACACAAGTTTGTCATTTTCAAAACATAGGTATATTTTGGAAGAACCTTGAAGATACCTGAAAATCTATTTCACTGTAGCCCAATGTTTCTTTCCAGGATTTGAAAGGAATCTACTCACAATTCCAACTGCATGAGTGATATCTGGTCGTGTACAAATCATTGCATACATTAGACTTCCAACTGCTGAAGCATATGACACCTCTTTCATCTCTTCCTTCTCTTTGTCTGTAGAAGAGTTCTACTTAGAACTTAGCTTAAAATGATTAGCAAGAGGAAAACTAATCGCTTTAGCCTTATCCATATGAAATCTCTGAAGTACTTTCTCAATGTACTTCTCATATGACAACCATAATTTCTTGGTGCCTCTGTCTTTAATAATAGTTATGCCAAGAATCTACTTTGTTGGCCTCAAGTCTTTTGCCATGGCAAAAGACTTACTCAACTGCGTTTTTAAGTTGTTGATTCTAGAAATATCCCGGCCAACAATCAACATATCATCCAATAGAGCAAAATAATAATGAAATCATCATCAGAGAATTTCTGTACAAAAACACAATGGTTTGAAGTAGTCTTTTTGTACCATTGTCTTGGTGCCTATTTTAAGCCATAGAGACTTTTCTTCAATTTGAAGACATAATCTTATTTTCCCTTTTACTGAAAACCCTCTGGTTGCTCCATGTATATCTCTTATTCCAAGTCACCATGTAGGAAGGCAGTTTTGACATCCATTTTCTTAACCTCCAAGTCAAGACGTAAGCTAACTCTAGCACAGTACGTATGGATGTCATTTTCACAACTGGAGAGAAAATCTCGTCAAAGTCAACACCTTTCTTTGGATGAATCCTTTGACAACCAGTCTGACTTTGTATCGCGAACTGGAACTGTGTCCTTCATGCTTCACCCTGAACACCCATTTATTTCTTAAGGCCTTCTTTCCTTTGGACAACTTCATCAGCTCAAAGGTTTTATTTTCATGCAAGGACTTCATCTCATATTGCATGACTTCAATCCATTTTTGTTTGGATTCATCATTTATGGCCTCTTCATAACTCTCAAGTTCTCCCCCATTAGTGAAAGTTACATACTCATATGGAGGATATGAGATAAAGGGTCGTCTCACTCTATCACTTCTTCTTAGTGGAACAGGAGAAGCCACAAGTGTTGGTACTAGATAATGAACATCATTATTTCCCTCATCTTCATAACCAACTTCTATAGAAACATCATCTTCATAAGGTGGATAAACTTGGTCTTCATCTCCAACTTGTCTTGACACTGAAGTTGGAGGAATTAATTCCAAATCTGATGAGTCACCATTGGAATTAGGAACATCTTTCTTCATTTTGATAATATCTTCAATGGTCTCATCTTCAACAAATACAGCATCACGACTCTTGACAAGTCTCTTTGTAACCGGATCGTAAAATCTATAGCCAAATTGATCTTGACCATAGCCAATAAAAATACACTGTCTTGTTTTGGCAACAAGTTTGGATCTCTCATCCTTAGGGATATGAACAAATGCTTTGCAACCAAAAACTCTCAGATGATCATAGGAAACATCTTTTCCTTACCACACTTTATGTGGAACATCCATCTTGAGAGGTGATGAGTACTCAAAAAGCACTAAAGTTACCATGATTTTATGCACATTAATTGATTAAATATATATATATATATATATGATTTTATCATATATTTATATAAATTTATCTTTTCGGAATCACGAGTACTATTATTGTTTTTCAGGCATTTTCGCTTAAAAATGTAACTTAAAGACTCTAAAAGGAATATTGAAGGCAATACATCACAAATATATTCAAAAATAAATGAGGAAAAGTCAACAAATATGGAAAAAATGGGTCAAAAATGTCAAAAAGGAGGAAATCGCGCACGCAACCGCCACTAGCACCCAGTCCCGCGTGGGCCCTTGCTCCCTTTAGTGTGCGCTAGTGCCCAATCCCACGCACGCCTGCGTCCAACGGTGCCCCATCTACGCGCACCGCTGCCCATCTGCCCCAATCTGCGCACGCTGCCCCCTCACATCATGCTGACGTCATCAATCACTACTCCGCATTTTTATCATTTTTTTACCCTCTTTTTCTACCCATCCTCACCTATAAATACCCACATTCTCTTCATAAATAAACACACCTCAAAACACATCTTCTCTTCTCTTTCTTTCTCTCATTTCTTAGTTTTTTCTTAGTTTTTAGTTTATCTTAGTTTTAGATTCTTCTCTTTTTGAGAAGAAGTAGTTATATTTTTGTAATTTATTTGCTTTTTGATTCAATAAATAGAAGTACAAATTACATTTAGAGGTTTTCCAGCAACGAGAATAACATCGAAGTACTGTAAGGATTTCATTTTCTTTGCAGTTATTTTTTTATGCTTTATTCTTACATGTTATATTTAATTTGTCTGTGATTAAATTTAACTTTGTTGCATGTTTGTAAATATGATATAATAATAACGTTGTTATGCTTGCGAAATATTAAATAGGTAAAAATCTCTAAAATGAATTGACACTACTACAAAACTGGGTATATAAGTCGATACGTAAAGTCGGTTTTTTCCAAAAACCGACTTTAAATTAGTTTAAAGTCGGTTCGATGTCGAACCGACGCTATCCACGTAGGACGTAGCGTCGGTTGATGTGTCAAACCGACGCTATGCGTGGGCGTAGCGTCGGTTGACACCTGGAACCGACGCTATCCACGTAACATAGCATCGGTTCGACACGTCAACCGACGCTACACACGTGGATAAATATTTTCTCTTCTTTCTTCCCAGACAGAAACTATTTTCAGCGTTCCAGAACTCTAAAAAGTCGAAAACCTCCTCCTCTATTTCTCCTCCACTCTTTCTCATTTTTCGGCCACCTACGACTACCATTTCCAACATCGGTTAGTGAGTTTTCTTCCTCTCTAACTAATCTTTTAGATCCCCTATTATTCATATTTTTTTCTGTTATTATGTGTTATTATTTATATGTATAGATTGTTGTATTATATATGTAGGTTTCTATTATAACATAAGGAGAAGAATATGACGATCTTGAATAAAATAGAACAAAACCATGGTAATTTTTCTGTTATTAATTAATATTTTATTTTTCAAATATTTGTATTATTTGAAATATTTGTTAAACTGATATTGATTTTTTTTCCTGCTCGAATACAGGTTGAATATGAATAAATTAAAAAAGAAGAAGAAGTTAAAGTCGGTTCACCGCGTGAACCGACTTTAAACGTAAAGTCGGTTCATCGCGTGAACCGACTTTAAACGTAAAGTCGGTTCATCGCGTGAACCGACTTTAAACGTAAAGTCGGTTCATCCCGTGAACCGACTTTAAACGTAAAGTCGGTTCACACCTTGAACCGACTTTACACTTTAAGTCATTTAATTTAAAGTCGGTTCAACGAACCGACTTTAATGCTCCTTTTTGTAGTAGTGTAATTTTATTTTTATTTAAGATTTTTTATTAAGAATGTTAGAGAGAAATATATTATTTTTCATTATAAACTTAAATCTAAAAATTAGATTTTAAGGTTTAGTTATCCGGTGTGATTTAAAGTAGTTCTCTTTTATTTGTTGGTACAATCACCCGGTAGTTAGAGTGAAACTCTATTTCAAAAGTTTTTATAAAAATTATTATCTGAAAATGTATTGACAACATATTTTGAGTAGTGGTTTTAAAACTTGAAAGTTAGTACTCAAATAATTAAATTCTTAGGTTTAATTTGGACACCTTTAATAAAGTTTAAAGTGTCTAACACCACCAAATGTGACATTTAAATAGTTCATTTTTAATCTCTTAGAAAAAGGAATTAATTTAATTAACCAAATTAGTTATCAACCTTACCCATAGGTGTTAATTGATTTGTTTAGTTAACAAAGAATATTTAACCCCACCAAATGTGATATTCATATAGAAAAGAGAGAATTAATAAATATCAATTTATATATTTAATAACCTAGATAATATGAGCAAGCATAATTAACTTAGTTATTATATCCCTAAATACTTTACTATTATAAATGATAAAATTTGTATAAATGTTTATTGACTCTGTATCTATGTTTATTTTTATGTTATTAGATTAGAAACACAAAAACTAAACTATCGTGACACGATATTTATGATCTAATTTCATTTTTAATTTTTTTACTTCAAATTTCAAATTGCAAAATTATTTTACTATTAATGCTATAATTATTATTATTTTTAAAATTTAAATTTTTTTTATTCATGGACGGTAAGTTTATTTTACTATTCACGTTATAATTTTTATTTATTTATTTTTTTAACTTAATTTTTTTAAATTTTTAATTATTATTTTTATTTCAAATTTCAAATTGTAAAATTATTTTACTATTAACGCTATAATTATTATTAATTTTTTTATTTATTATGAAATTTGAAATTTGAATTTTTTTTATTCATGAATGTTTAGTTTATTTTACTATTCATGCTATAATTTTTATTTATTTATTTTTTTAACTTAAAATTTTTAAAATTTTAATTTTTTTTACTTCAAATTTCAAATTGCAAAATTATTTTACTATTAACCCTATAATTATTATTAATTTTTTATTTATTATAAAATTTGAAATTTGAAATTTGAATTTTTTTTATTAATGAACAGTAAGTTTATTTTACTATTCATGTTATAATTTTTATTTATTTATTTTTTTAACTTAAAATTTCTAAAATTTAATTTAATTTTTTTTACTTTAAATTTCAAATTGTAAAATTATTTTACTCTATAATTATTATTAATTTTTTATTTATTTTGAAATTTGAAATTTGAATTTTTTTTATTTATGAACGATAAGTTTATTTTACTATTCACGCTATAATTTTTATTTATTTAATTTTATAAAATTTTAATTTAATTTTTGTTTTCAAATTTCGAATTTCAAAAAAAAAAATTACTATTCACGAAATAATAATAATAATTTTTTTTATTAGCTATTTTTTTAAAATAAAAAAATCACAATTATTTATAACACAAAATGTTTTTAAAATTTTGATAAATAATTTAAAAACGTTATTCCTTCAATGACAACGGCACTAAAAACTTAATTAACGAAAACTGCGATCGCCGATTCTGCCAATACTTTGGTTTTATATTTATAAAACTCTCGCAAATGCACGAATTATTTCGTAGAAAATGATAACTATACTCTCAAGGTCGATTTAAGGAAGAAATATATGTGGTTTTTAATTTATTATTCAAACTTTTAAAAGCGAAATTAAATCATAAACATCCTGTCAAGATAGTTTGGTTTTTCTGTTTCTAATTTAATAATATAAAAATAAACATAGATACAGATTCAATAAACATTTATACAAATTTTATCATTTATAATAGTAAAGTATTTAGGGATATAATAACTAAGTTAATTATGCTTGCTTATATTATCTAGGTTATTAAAGATATAAATTGATATTTATTGATTCTCTCTTTTCTATATGAATACCACATTTGGTGGGGTTAGATATTCTTTGTTAACTAAACAAATCAATTAACACATATGGGTGAGGTTGATAACTAATTTGGTTAACTAAATTAATTTTTTTTTCTTCTAAGAGATTGAAAATGAACCATTTAAATGTCACCTTTGATGAGGTTAGACAGATTAAACTTTATTAAAGATGTCCAAATTAAACCTAAGAATTTAATTATCTGAGTATTAACTTTCAAGTTTTAAAACCACTACTGAAAATAGGTTGTCAATACATTTTCAGATAATAATTCTTATAAAAACTTTTGAAATAGAGCTTCACTCTAACTACCGGGCGGTTGTACCAACAAATAAAAGAGTACTACTCTAAATCAGACCGGATAACTAAATCTTAAAATCTAATTTTCAGATTTAAGTTTGTAATGAAAAATAATATATTTCTCTCTAACATTCTTAATATAAAATCTCGAATAAAAATAAAATCAATTCATTTTAGAGATTTTTACCTATTTAATATTTCGCAAGCATAACAACGTTATTATTATATAATGTTTACAAATAGCCAGCAAAGTTAAATTTAATCACAGACAAATTAAATATAACATGTAAGAATAAAGCATAAAAAATAACTACAAAAAAAATAAAATCCTTACAGTACTTCGATGCTATTCCCGTTGTTGAAAAACCTTTGAACAGAATTTGCACTCCCATTTATTGAATCAAAAAGCAAATAAATTACAAAAACATAACTAGTTCTTCTAAAAAAGAGAAGAACTCTAAAACTAAGTGAAACTAACTAAGAAAAGCTAAAAACCAAGAAAACTAAAAAAAACTAGAAATGAGAGAAAGAAAGAGAAGAGAAGATGTGTTTTGAGGTGTGTTTATTTATGAAGAGAATGAAGGTATTTATAGGTGAGGATAGGTAGAAAAAATGGTGGAAATACGGAGTAGTGATTGATGACGTCAATATGACGTGGGGGCGACGACGCGCGCATATTGGGGTAGATGGGCGCAACAGCGCACGCGGACTGGGCACAGATGGGTAGCAGCGCGAGCAGATGGGGCGCAGTTGAGCGCAGGCACACACGGGATTGGGCGTTGGAGCACGCGGAAGGAAGGAAGGGCGCGCGGGACTGGGCGCTGGAGTGCACGGAACTGGGCACTGGTGGCGGCTGCTCGGCGCAGCTGCGTGTGCGATTTCCTCCTTTTTGATATTTTTGACCCATTTTGTCCATTTTTTCCATATTTGTTGACTTTTCCTAATTTATTTTTGAATATATTTGTGATGTATTGCCTCCAGTATTTCTTTTTGAGTCTTTAAGTTACATTTTTAAGGAAAAATACTTGAAAAACAATAAGAATACCCGTGATTCCGAAAAGACAAATTTATATAAATATATGATAAAATCATATATATATATATATATATATATTTTTAATCAATTAATGTGCATAAAATCATGGTAATTTTAGTGCTTTTTGAGAACTCATCAAGAGGAGTACATGGTGAAAGATTCAACACATGTGCAACTGTGAGTATGGTTTCACCCCAAAAATTTTTAGGCAACTTTGCATGTAAGAGTAGACATCTAACTCTCTCCATCAAAGTTCTGTTCATCCTCTCAGCTAAGCCATTAAACTACAGTGTTTTTGGAGGTGTCATCTGATGTCGAATACCATGCTTTTTGCAATAAGCATGGAAATGTCCTGTGTATTCTCCACCATTGTCTGTCCGGATGCACTTCAACATCTTTCCAATCTATCTCTCAATTGAGGCATGAAATTATTTCAAGACATCTAGCACATGGTCCTTTGTCTTAAGAAGATATACCCATGTCTTCCTTGAATGATCATCAATGAAAGTCACAAAGTATTGAACACCACCAAGTGAGTTTGGCATTGGTCCACACAAATCTGAATGAATTAGATCTAAAATATTATTCATTTTGGAAGGAGGGAAACTCTTGAAAGCAATCTTGTTTTGCTTTCCTGCTAGACAATGGACACATTTCTCCAAATGTACTTCATCCATTCCGAGCAACATCTTCTTTTTGGATAGACTTGTCAAACTTTTTTCACCCATGTGACTGAGTCTCTTATGTCATAACTCAACTGCACTGTCTTTCTCTATGACATTTACTATGTCGGTGGAGAGCTTCGCTTGCATTATATACAGAGTTGTATGCTTCTTACCTCTAGCCACTATTAAGGAGCCTTTTGTAAGTTTCCATTTGTCATAAATGAAGGAGCTGTAATATCCTTCATTTGCAAGTTTGTGCACAGAAATCAAATTCAGGCGCATATCTGGAATATACCTGACATCCTTCAGAAATAGTCTGGTTTCGTTCTCTGTTTCCAAGCAAACATCTCCTCTGCCTAAAACCTTTGACAAGCCTTCATTTCCCATTCTAACAATACCAAAACTTCCAGGTGTGTATGATGAAAAAATTCTCTAAGCGATGTAGCGTGAACTGTAACATCACTATCAATCACCCAACAGGTCTCGTGTGATGCAAGATTGATAAAATCTTCATCATAAACGATATTGAACTCGTCTATGGTATTTTTTTGCTCATCATCACTATTGTCGTCTTTCTTCATTACTTTTCCTTTGTTCATTTCTTGTTCCTTCTTAAACACTCGACAAAATTTCTTAATGTGACCCTTCCTCTTGCAGTGATGGCATTCAATATTGGTAAATTTGTTTGATTTGTCTCTGCTTTTGCTTCTGGGTTTTTGTTCTTTGTATAATCTCCTTCCTCTAGACTCTGTGATAAGGGCTTGTGCTTCTGAATCTCTTTCCTTGTTTTGTTTCTCATATGAGAACAAGGCTTATACAACAACTTCAAACTCTATCTTGTCTTTTTCATAAGTCATAGTTGTTGTAATATGATTATATGATGAAGGTAGTGATGCCAACAACATCACAACTTTCTCTCTATCGTCGAAACTCACATTAAATCTTGCTAAGTGAGAAAACTTGTTGTTGAAATCGCTAACATGCTACATCATGCTCACATTATCTTCCTTCCTCATCTGATATAACTTCTTCCACAAATAAAATTTATTGGCAAAGTTCTTTTACATGTACACGTTTTCTAGAGTCTCTCATGTGTCTTTAGCAGTCTTGCAATTTTTTGATTCAATATTTTGGAAGACACTGTCTGAGAGATTTAGACGGATTGTACTAGCTACAATCTCATCTATCTCCTCCTATTGTTTCTCGGTGACGGTTGCTATTTTCTTTTCTTTTCCTAGCAACGCCTTATGGACTTTCTGTTGAATGAGAATATCCTTCATCCTTTTTTTCCATAAAGAGAAATTATTATTGCCATTAAATTTCTCAATATCTACCTTCTGACTTGACATTTTTTTTCGCTGTGTTTCTTTTTCTATAAATAAATATGTCCTGGACCTAATAAAATCTTTTCTAATATGGCAGATCAGTCTATGCTGCAACCACATAGCATATTAATAATTTTACTAGATCATCTCTAATACCAGTTGTTGGACACAATGAGTAAAAATAAAATGAATTCAATAGAGTAGAATAATGACATAAAAAATTTAACGTGATTCATCCTTTAATTTGGGCTAAGTTTACGGGATAAACTCCGAAAAATATTTCTTCCACTAATAAAATTAATAGGTACAAAATGAGAGACAATACAACAAATTGAGATAAACTCAAAATAGTGTCACACAAGTGTTTTCCAAACTTATTATTTTGTTACTCCCCTTTTAGAAAAATATCCAAATATTTTTCTAAAATATTCTTTCTCGCTTTCTTATACACAATATTATTTTTCTTTAAAGGAAATTGTTCATTTGGTTTTACTTTGTTTCTCTTCTTGTTTTGGTGTGTTGATCTATCTCTAAGGTAAAAACATTGTCTATTTATAGACAAAATTGCATATTAATGTTAAATATATCTACCATTTATGTTTTCTTCTTCTTCAATGTAAAATGTACTTACAAAAAGGTGAAAATCAAAGAAATGGATTTTAAAGATGGAACTGAGAGAAAATTGTGGTTTCTGGGTTTTTAGTATTGAAGTGGAGCGACTAGGAAGGGGAGTGTGTATTTTTGTTTGTTCGAAGATAGAAAGGCCTGGACAATTTCCTGGGATAAAGCCATCAACAACTTTCGTGATATTTTCGTAACACTGGGAGTATTATTGATATTTATTTTAACGTGAGGAGTGTTTTTGATATTATCTCAAGTTACAACGTGAACTTAGTAAAGGACATGTTAACCCTTGTAAACGAGCACACACGTTAAGGCTCCACTGGTAAGCTGCTTATTGCCTCATAGAGCCGCTACGACATCGCCGTTGGATTCCAATGGCCTCAACTCTCCAAAAACTTCTAAGGAAGTCACCGCCCACAAGAATCATCGCTGCTTTACAAAGCTCACCAGCACCAAATCTCGCATCACTTAATACTTTTCACCCTCCTCATCACATCGAAACCAAATCAGAGACAAATCTAAAAGATGATCTAAGTCCATTGTTAACGACCAACTTGACTTCATCTAGTTTCTCGCAGATATACCCAAGCTTTCCATTTGGGTTTTATTTAAACCCCATTCCCTCATCTGGGTCGATTCTTTCTGATGCTGAGGATGTGGTGGCAGATGATTCAGGAGGGATGTGGGCAGATAGCGTGAAGAAGAAGCGGAAGAAGAAGATGAATAAACACAAGTATAAGAAGTTGAGAAAGCGTCTCCGTAGACAAACTTAGTCGCTTCTTTAGGTGAGATCCAAAGTTTGATGTGTCATGCACTTGTTAATTTTACCAACGTGCAATTGATTTTTGCAAAGTTAGATCTTCCCCTGATTTTAGTTAGTTTGGGGTCATAGATAATGGGAATGATTATTCAAGTCTTAAACTTATTTGACATCGTCACCTTTTGTTGTGAAGAATAATTCTTTTTGTTAGCTTGCTGCTTTATAGAGTATTTTATGCCTCTTCTGACTATGGTATGTATCTAAGATTGAGATTTATTAGCTCCATAGTAGGCGTAGGTTTGCATCCTTCAATCGCATAGTAGAGAGTGGGATTTCATCTATTTATTCCAAGTTTCACAATTATTTATTCTCTTGGAATACATTTGGTTACTCTAGCCAAACAAAAATTTAAAACTTCATTGGTTAATTCGTACACACTGTAAAATCCTTTGAATGAAATACAAAGAAGAAAGTACAGCATCTTATACAGGAAGTCTGGTCTCCAGTAGTTTATTTGTATTTTGTTTTTGTTTTTGTTTTTGCTATTGGTCTATCAGACATCTTCAAGCTTATGTGTGTTTGTGAGAACTTCTAGATATCTAAACTCTCCACTTTAGGTTGTTGCCTTGCAACTTCGGCAATGGCTTTGTTTTCTTCATCAGTCCCCTCCCTCTAAGAAAGATCTATCATGTTTGCATTATGGATAAAGTATGATCCAAACTTGGGTTTTGCTGATGATGGGTTGTTGTTCCCAAATAGAACAGAATCTCCAACATTATCTCTGTAGAATTTCCATTACAGATCAAAAGTTCTCTAGTAGAAGCATGGAGGATAATAATATTCTTTGATAGAATCCCCGTTCTAACTTGCCTTAATAGTTTTAGCGGCTTGCTCTGCTGATTTCCTAGCATGATCATCATGCTTAACTCTTCTCATATCATTGTACATTTCATAGGGAATAGTAGCTAAATCCCCCACCACATATACATCAGAATGCTTGTTCTAAAAAACCCATTAAGTTTTTATTCCTCCCCTTTTCCATCTCAACTTTTTCTTTGAATAATGTGTTAGAGGCCTTGCACCAATACCAATAACAACAATGCCAGCTTTTAGCACCCTGCCATTCTTGATTTTCACTGTCTTGACCTCTCCATTCAAGTCAGCCTCATATCCAACTGCAAACTAACCTTTATAATTTTGATTCCTCTTCTAGCATAATAGCCCTCGTAGAGGAAGCTATGCCTGGAATGAAAAGTCAAGGAATAAACCAGGGCTCTGGATAACTCATGCTTACATTGAAATTGTTGATTCTCATAGCTGTTACAATTTCAAAACCAATGTGTCTACCTTCAACAATTACCACACTTTCATTTTGCTTTGATTTGATTGCTTCTGTAAGATTATTGGCATCATCAAATAGAAAATGTTCTTAGCATCCTCCTAGTGTGCCAAAGTCTGTCAGCTAAAAGAATGTAGAACCAGTTGCAAGGATCAAAGTTTGATACTTAAATGTTCTTCCATTTGCACTTGTGAGAGTTATTGAAAGAGGATCTGTTTATATGATTTCTGTGTTGAGGATCAATTCAATTCCTTTTTCTGCATACCACTCAGGAAACAACCTATCCCCACCAATTCCAACACAGACCTGAACTCTAGAAGTCTTGTCGCTCCTTGTGGGAATAGATAGGCTTTACTATGTGTTGGCTGCTCGTAAGGTGCCACTGCTTCTTTCGAAATAATGATTAGCTTGCCTGGATAAAGCTCCTGCCTTGTAACTCCCTTGCTGTGTATCCAGCTGCAACTCCACCAATAATGATGTACTCGAAACACTTTCCCATAGGGTTTTGAATCCCTTCATGAAGAAGTTCCTTAGCAGCTTCCATAGTTTTTTTATCGGTACGTTCTCAGAGATTTACATGTGATTTATATTTGACCCCAACTTTTTGCTTCTTGATAGGTTGTATTTCATTGTTGATTTTTTCAACACCTTCCATCTACCTTCTGATTTGCTCTTTTGTGTTGTTAAAAGAGGCTCAGATTGTAATCCCAGTTGTATATCTTCCTTATAGGTGTTTTGCTCTTCTAAAATACTTGTTAGAATTTTCATTTGTTCTTCCGCATTTGTGTAGTAGCTAAAATATCTGACACTCAGCTCCCATGTTAGCATGAGTCTGCTAATAATAGGCTGCAAATTTTCCATGAATATGTTCCTGCAAGGCTCTTCAAATGTAAACTTAGCAATTAGCAACTAGCAAGGTATATAAACAGCTGGAAAAGAGTTGACACTTGGCAGCGACAGCAGCAACAAAAAATACCAGGAAAGAGAATTTTTTTTTTTGGTCATTGGAGAAGAGAAATATGAGATGTTAATGGAGCAACATGGCTTCAAGTGATGTACAATCAAAACGGGAAGTCAGGAACATTTGATCAACCATTTCATCATAATGTTTACCTTCATCATAATATCAACCATTTCATCATGATGTTTACCTTCAACTTCAGACTTTTTAACTCAGAATTTTTCTACAATGTACATGTTAAATAAAGTAGTTATGGTTTTAAATGAATGGTTAGGCATGCATGCCAAAAACTGATCATACTATTGCAGTATACCAATTTTACAAGGAACCGGTTCACCATATAATTATTCCAATAACTATTTTATATGTTTGTATTTGTTTATATTTTTTAAGATCGAACAGTATTGCTAATGTAAACCACTTATATATTTGTGCTTAGTTATTTATTAACACACGAAGGGTTCAATTTCGGGTTAAACACTGACATTTTCTTAAAAACAATAAGGTCCACCACTTCATGACACAGAACTTCTTATGGCAACGGCTTTTACTAAAAAGGTTAAAAATTTCGTGAACGTTTCATATAACAGCAAAAATCAGGAAACGATCAGAAAACAGCTGGTTAAATACAAGCTATGCTGCACATCAATATTCAGAAAATACAATGTACCAGACCTTGCTGGCTTGAAGCAGCAGTAAGTCCTGTTAACAGCCCACCTTTTTTGAGACAGAGAAGGCTACAAGTAATACCAATGGAATTACTACAAGCTTGTCCCTGACTAAATAGAAATACTAAGGTAATTATTTTTATATGTTTTAGTTTGAAATGTTTGTGTAATCATGCATTTAACGATATATCATATTAATATATATAAGATTTATATATTCTCAGTCATAAATAAAACTTTATTTAATTAAATGATTTTTAAAATTACAAATATTTATTATCATTGCTATTATTAATAGTTTTATATGTTTTAGTATACATATTTTTACTCTATCTTATTTTCTTACCATTATGATTTTATAATTTTTTTAATGTATTATTGATCTTTTATTTTTATAATAAACAATAAAAATTTCGTTAAGTGAGAAGAAAAGTTACCATCCAAACTAAAAATTACATAGAGATACAATATTAAAACTAGTAAATTATTGTGCACGAATATACAAGAGTGTTCAACAATCGATTTTAATTTAATGTTTGGTTGTAATAATCGAAACATTAATTCTTTAATAACAATATATCTTAAAATCTTGAAACTTGATTAGAATGATTTAATGTATAAACAAAAATTATATTAAAAGTAATTTAATAAACACATTAGCTACCAAAACAAACAAAATACAGTATAATCTGTTTTTATCCAATAGCTGGAGTAGAGACAAATAGCTATAAAAATGAGAAAAAAAAGCTCTAAAAAACTTATTGAAACTAATCAATACAAAAGGAAAGAAGGGCACTATAAATAGAGAGAGAAATATCGACTCACAAAGCGAAAAAATTTAATCAATAATTTAAATTAATATCACATAGTTGAAAAAAGAAGAAGTAAAACCTTATATTAAAAAAAACTTACTATTTAATTCTATAAATTTTTAAATTATAATGTGATTTAATTAAATATAATATTTTTAAATTAAGTTTTTTCGCATTAAACACACGTTATGTTATCTAGTAATTAGTAAATGTACATACGGACCTTTCTTAGAGAATTTTTTTTTAATCACTATAAATAAAAGATTAAAATATTTTTTTTCTATAATATTCTAAGGAAAGCGTGAGACTCCAAAACCAATCACAAAGCATTTGTCTTTTAATACCTGATAGCTTGATAGTGTAATTATACTATATATTATAAATTTATTATAATTATATTTAATAAATTAATTTAATTTATAGGTCAAATTTATGAAACTTTTACCTTGTCTCCCTATCTCATTCCTTCATAATATTTAGGTCTTTTTTGTATTTTTAAAGGGATATTAAAATCCTATTTTTTAATTAAAAAAAAATATATTATATGAAGAAGATTCTTAAAGTAAGTAAAAGATTAAAATATATTTTTATTAAAAGTAATTATTTTTTTATAATATAATATATTAAAAAATATTACTTGTAGAAATAAAGTATGAGATTCTAAAATCATCATTTTTCTTTTAGGTGACGTTTGATTTACAAAATAAAATCAGAATTCGAATTCGAATGGAATGTAATGTAAAGGAAATAATGTTGTTTGTTTTAATCATTGAAATTAAAGAAAAAATCATTATTACAATGTTTGATTTAACATTGGAATAGAATGTAAAAAAATATAAATTACCTTAATATCCTTATATTCAATAAAGTTTAAATAATATTATTTAATTATTATTTTTTCGTCAGATAAAATATATTATTGATATCATTATTTTTCTAAATAATTATTACTTAAAAAGAAAATATATTATTAAAATTATTATTTTTCTAAATAGGGTTTAGGGGTTTAAGGTTTGTGATTTGAGATTTAGGGTTTAAGGTTATATTTGTGAGTTAAGGTTTAAGGTTAAAATTATTATTTTTCTAAATAGGGTTTAGGGTTTTAGGAATAGAAATTTGAGATTTAGGATTTAGGATTTAGGATTTTAAGATTTGGGATTTAGGGTTTAGGAATTAGGGATTTAGGGTTTAGGATTTATAGATTTGGGATTTAGGATTTAGGATTTAGGGTTTAAGGATTTGAGATTTAGGGTTTAGGGTTTTGAGAATTTGGATTTAGGGTTTAGGGTTTAGGATTTGGGATTTAATATTTTGGGATTTAGGATTTAGGGTTTAGGGTTTTGGGATTTGGGTTGAGTTTAGGGTTACATTGGGAGTGAAGGTAAAATTGAAAAAAGAAATTGAGATAAAAATAGAATCATGATTTTTAAAAGGGGAGAAGAAATTATGATTTCTTTTTTTTAAGAATCAATTTCATTTCTAATTCATTTTTTAGTGTAACCAAATACACAAATAAGAGGAATCAATTTTGATTTTTTTCTATTCTCTCAAAACAAACATAACATTAATATCTACAAGGTTGATAGTATAAATATATTATATATTATAAATTTATTATAATTATATTTAATAAATTAATTTAATTTATAGGTCAAATTCATGAAATTTTTCCTGTGTCTCTCTTTATCATTCCTTCTTAATATTTAATTCTTTTTATTTTATTTTCTGTGTTTTTAAAGGAATAATAAAATTTTATTTTTTATTCAAATAAAATAAATGTTATATAAATAAGATTCGAACCATGATAATAAGAATAAGAAATCATATCACGTTATTTATTATATAAATAAGATTTCAACATATACATGAGAATAAGAAGTCATACCACATGTATCACGAATAAGTCTCATTTATTAAGAAATGCAAAGATATATTAAAGGATCTTTCGTTAATAGATTATCTTTTATATTTAATTTATTTTAATAAATACAAAGTATACATATATTATATATAAATTTTAATATAATGTAGTTTAATTTACACTAGCTACATTTACATATAAATTAATTTTTAAGTATATTTTGTTATATTTTCTTTTTAATTATAAGTTTAGATTTGATGTTCCTTATTTTTAGTTATTTTCAGATATGTATGAGGTTTGAATCAGAAAATATATAAACATATAGGTTTTATTGACTTTTACAATAATATAATATATTTTAATTTTAAATCATAAAATTTTTATTTTAAAAATTATGCTCACTAACTATTATCTTTTATTATATTTGTTTTGTGATGTATATATTTTTGGGCAAAATGAAAATACGCTTATTTCACAATCTAATTTGGTTTAACATCATTTTATAATATATCAAAGTAATCATAATATTTTTGATGATTTCTTTTATTAATTTATCTAATTGAATTTGTACATATAACAAATTATTTTAAAAAATAAAATAATTAACTAATTGCACAAAAATAGTTACATGTTAAAATATTTTTATAGATTAAAAATAATTATTTAACATAAACAATTATAATTTAAATATTTTTTATTATTTTAATTAATAATTATATACAATTATATAATAAAGAAGCACATAAAAATAAGAGTTAAGAGCGACTTTAGTGTGATTGTTCATTTTCTTTTATTTTCTCTCTAATTTTATTAAAAATGATAATATTGTTTATACATAATTTTTTATCTATAATATTAATATATAATAAAATTTAAACAAGTGAAATAACTATTACAAATTTATGTATTATTATTCTAAATTTCATTTAGATCATCTATAATTTTTTAAATAATATTAATATATAATAAAATTTAAATAATATTTGTGAAACAATTGTTACAAATTTATGTATTATTTAAGTGGACTTATCGCATGGAAGAGAGAAGGTGGTGAAAGGACTAATTTGACTATTAGTCATCGTTGGTGCTCCTTCGTCCTCGGTCTTTTCCATTCCTCGTGATTTCTGTTTTTCTTTGGTTGCCATGAACGAGAAAGCCAAAGTTTCCAAGGAGCTCAACGCCAAGCATAGGAAGGTCTAATTTTTTTCTTCCTTTTTTATTTTTTTTATTTTTAGTTCTTTTTGTATTTTACCAATTTTGCCCATTATATTATAATATTAAATTGGGACCTCCATATCGCTCAATTTCCCCCATCCCTTCTTGGATCCTTGATCATCGACTATGTGATTCGTTTTTGTTCCAGTTAAATTGGCTTTTACTTGATTTCAGTGGTTGATTTTTCACTTACGTTATTCGATATTCTCGATTTTGATTTGGATTAACCGATTTTTTGCATTCCTACTTTTTCCTAGATTTGACATTGCTTCATATATTCTGTCTTACTTGTGTGTTTATATCTGGAATATCTTAATTTGGTTTAGAGATTAAGCAAGAATCGCTTCCTTCTGGCTTTAGTTTTGGTATAATTGATGAGTTTGATCAATTTTCAATTGTTCATCAGATTTTGCTATTATCCATATCGTACGATTCATACCACAGAGACATACCGCTTAGGAGTTAGGACTAGCATTTCCTTTATGTACCGGGTAGTAAGTTTCTTAAGAAACAATTTGTTTTAGGTGGATTGCACTTTTTCTATGCTGGGTAGGCAGTAGTACTACCAGCTTATAAGGACTTAATGTGTTTTCTCAAAAGCAGATGTGTAAGAATATAACCTCATATTAATCATCATGCATGATTTGTGTTAAGTACGTCATATTTATGATGTATCTTAATTCGTGAATTATGTAGCTATTATTTTCTTTGTTGATCTGCCTAGCGCATCTTTGACATTTTTCTCTAGATGCTTACTCATTACTCGATACTGATTAAACCTGAATAGAGGTTTTGGATCTACGTGCTAGTGGGAGCAATATGATGATCTTTTGTCTGCGACCAGTTATTTCATATTTATGCCGTCTACTTTTGATTTCCCTTTTCTTTATATGCTTTGTTGATATTTTCCATAGTTACCATCTTGCATTGATGTTTCCTTTATAAAGACCCCTACGATCAACTAAGTTATGTATTTTAGTTGTTGGTAACCTAATGCATCTTTTTTGCTGCTAGCCTTTAGATATGACTACCGATACTTTTTTATAGCTACTTTTTCTTTGTTATCGTCCATGTTTTTTAATGGCCTTTCTATTGTAAAGTTTCTGATCAGTTTCTTTCTGTTGCCTTGGTGTCTCTACAACTTAACTTTTTTGATTTAATTATTCTTTTATTTAAATGCAGATACTAGAAGGGCTTCTTAAATTGCCAGAAAATAGAGAATGCGCAGATTGCAAGGCCAAGTATGTGCCTGGAGAACTGAACATTGATATAGTATTTAGAATCACATAATTCAACATATTTTCTCCATAATTGTGTCAGGAAAAGAAAGATATTAGTAGTTCATTGTCCCTGAGATAATTAACATTTGATTGCATTTCAGGGGTCCAAGATGGGCGAGTGTGAACTTGGGCATCTTCATATGCATGCAGTGTTCTGGGATCCACAGAAGTCTTGGGGTGCACATTTCAAAGGTGAAGTGAATTAATGATTGGCCTTTTTAAGTTTCTTGTGATTCCTATTTTGAGATTTTTCATCAACTATTTATGTTCAGGCATGGTAAATTGATTATATATGTTGTACATATGAGAGCTTAAAATTTTTTAGTTGAAAGAGCCTCTTGTATTGCAGATATTTTCTGTGTTATTGCAGTTCTCCTTCATCAATTGCTACTTTATTGATCCTTTAGCATGTTTCTGGATGTGGCATGAACTCTTAGCTCCTAACTTTGCTTTATGCTTGCATCTTAAAATAATGCTCTCAAATAATTATTCTTGTTGCTTGTTTCTCAAACTTAAATGTGATATGAGTCGTTTGAGACTCAATACAAGCTCCCCAATTTTAGTTTATGAGAGATTGAGAATAATTTTTAGCTTATGAGAAACTGAGAATAATTTTTAAGCTCTTTTGAGACCGATGTCCAAAATGAATCCAAAAATAAAAATATTTCATAAAAGAATACTATCATTATCGGTATCCTCAAAAGTTCTTTTATTCTTCTCATTCCACCAAACTCAAAGTATTACTCAAACTTCACAATTGCACAACTCTTTAACCTTCTTAATTTATGTACTCTTCCATGTGAAAGTTTTCTAGCAACAAAGATTTTCATGATCATGGAATGATTTGATTACATTTGATCAATTGTGTTGATCTTATCAAGAACAATTAGCCACTTCAAAATCTTGAACTTACTTGGACTAGGGAATTTTCACATTGAAGTATAGTGACCAAAATCTTGTATAGTAGGATCCAAGATCTGCTCGAGAATTTACAGGACCTTAGACAGGACTCATTATTGGACCAACACGATTGAGAACACGTAAATATACGTGATCATGTACAAGTGATAAGTAAAATAAGAATAAGATTTATCGTACCCACGAGGATTGGTAACAATATCTACTCCTAATTACTAGTTCGTTGATAAGTTAGGTAAAATTAGTAAAAGGGGTTTTTTGATTGTTTTTGAAGAAAATAACATAAAATAATAAAAGTGAATTACACAAGAGTTGAGATATAAGTGATCATGGAATTATCTTTACCACTATCTTACACTTTAATTAAATATACATGAATGAAAATTAATTTCTTAAGTTTTAAATCACTTTCATAGTTTAAAATCATTCTTGAATTCTGAACTTTAGTTCGAGAAGTCTAAATCCACTTAAGGCTTTCTATTTTTTCTTACTTTGTAATTGATTTAAAATATCATCATAAATTAACCTGAAAAAACTCTTATTGGATTTAATTCATTCATTGCATCAGGATCTATAAAAGTGATAATTAAATTAGGCAAGATTAGAACCATCGTTTAATCTTTAGCAAAGATGTTCAATCCTATTTGTGACAGTGACCAAAGATACAATTTCGAATAAGAATATTAGATAATACAGACTAACATCTTAGATTATATATAAATAATTATGTTGATTACCCTAATTCATTATATGCATAGTGTTGGCCTTCAAACATAGAATTAAATACATCAAGAATTAATAATTGAAATTAAAATTTATCATGACATTAATTTAATTAAACCATAGTGTAGGTTTTGAAATTACTTATAATTATATTATTAAATTAGCTAGATTTCATAATAATCAATATTATAATCATAAGAAATTGGATCGAAGAGGATTGAGAAAAGCTTATAAAGATCTTCAAAATCTCCTTCAATAGTTGCCCTAGATATGCTCTTTGATCCCTCTTGTTCTTGGTTGCAATTGTTGTGTTTTGAAGACCCTTTGGGTTGTTTATATAGTGTATTTTCGAGTCTAATTTGACTTGGATTAGACTTTAATTAATCCAATAGCTAGGATTAAAAATTGATGTCGAAAAACACCAGATTTGAGTGCTGATTGGACTGCTCGATTAATCGAGACCCTTCTCAATCAATCAAACCTTAAAATGATTTCCAACTTGAGATCTCTCGATCGAATGTAAATTGAAGCTCAATCGAATATTGATTAAGTCCCTTTGGATTGATTGACACTTGCTTTCCGTTCTTCCCTACTTTTCGATCGATCTTAATCAAAGCAAGATCGATTGAGTATCATGTTTTTGCTCTAAATATACGTTTTTTCTCTTTTTGTTCATTTTGTCCCTAAACACTAAACACATGTATAACATAGAATAAACATATAAAACGTATAAGAAACATCAATTCATTGTGAGAAATAATGTTTCATACTTTTAACAAACTATAACTAAAAATTCTTACTAACTTAGTCATAAAAATAAATAAATCTAAAATAATTGATAAACTTTATTTTATGGACATAATAAAAGAGTATTTTCTTCACAATTATATAACTAAAAAGATTAATAAAATTTAAATTTTGAAATTCTCTAAAATGTTATTAATAATTTAAAGCCCTTCAATTTTGAAAATCGTCAATCCTTAACATTTCCATTAATTATATATCTTTTTAAGATTAAGTACATTTTTCTAAAATTTAATACATTTGAGTTTATAAAATGTACGTAAAAAAATAAAGTATTTATTAAGATGTCTCCATTTATAGGTATGAAATGATTCCTTCGAGTAATTTATTAAATTGACCATATTTTATGTTTTCAACACTTACAAATTTATAAAATTTATAGGGATTGAAGAATCCATTTTATATATATGACAATAGGCATATAATGCACACACTTTATTATAGATTGTAATAATAAAAAATATAATTGAGATATTTATGAAAAACAATTGAATGTTTATCAATTAAAAAACTATTGGAAAATAAAAATAATAATGGTATAAATAATATAATGACATAAAAATAATGAAGATAAATGGAGTATCTCACATCCAAATAGTTGTGGATTCGGGTCTAAAAGAGATAGATTTGTTATTTATCAAGTTTTACTTCATATGAGGTGGCATAGACATATGGGAAACGTTACTTATGGGCCACTTATCTTTGTCATTTTAAGTACATTAGTCAACTTACTTTAAATTGTAATACATTTATGTTCTTACTATTATACTATAAGATAGTTTAGTCAAATGTGTCATATTATAAGTCAGATTCTCATTATTTTAATATCTTTAATGCTAAATAACTTTTAATATTGTTTATTTTTAACTTCTTTCCACCTCTCTCTTTAGCCTTCTCGCGTGTGAAAGATGACTGAGAACATCTTTTTAAATTTTGGTAAAAGCCATGTAACATTTAAAAAATACAAAAATAATGAGTTTTTGATTTAAAATTTGAAAAATTGGACTAAACTATATCATAATATAAATGCATCCCAGTTTATAAAGATGATCGATTTGTCTAAAATAACAAAGATAAGGGACCCAAGTGTGTCTAACTGATAGACATATTAGTTAGAACATAGAAATGTTCATTTCTTTGCCCTAGTAGATTATATTGGATTTGAAAATTGTTTCATGTTCATGTCGTATTCGCTTGATGGGTTAGTATCATGTTATGTTGGTTGGTTGACTAAAGAAATTTTTTTAACAACTTTTTAAAGTAAATTATTTATAATATTAAAAATAATAGGACTTTAAATTTATAAAGCAAATAGTGGCATATTCTGGTCCAATTGTGTTTTGATAGTATCTTAATCGTGTTAGGATTGTTACTCCAGAAAAATAATTAAAAGAAAAATAAATTTTATTTTTAATTAAGAAAATAAAAAAAATGTTCATTAGATTGAGGCTCTCATTAGGTTGGGACTTTAGGGGACTGCTTACATTGCTTGGGCCTTAGGTCAGCTCTGGTAGCAATGTTATAAAATACTATTTTAAATACTGAGACAAGACGTAACCCTCAAATTTAACTTTCAAAGAATTCTTAAAGATATAAATAATATCAATTATGAATTTAATAACTATAAAAATAAAAATTAATCAATGGAAGTACATCATACTCTATGTGACGGTGTAGCTTACATTGTATAGCACTCGTTATACATTAAAGAGGCATTGAGCTCGAAATATAAATATGCTCTACTTAAATAATATCTATATATAAATAAGAGATGATAACATATGAAAAGAAAATTAATCCAATTAGAGAATATTTCTTTTTTATCGTTCTTAAATAGGGAACATTTTTTCTTTGACAAATGAGAACAACACTTTGAATTTTTACTTTTATGCAAAGAAAGAGATAAGTAGATAAGTAAAAATTAATTAATATTCTATAGTTTCTAATTGTGATACAAGTATTTCAAACTTCAAATTGGTTAATACAAAAAAAATTGAGCAAGTGTTGAAATTAACAACAAAATTGTAACCGTGTTGGAAGAATTAAAAAAGCTTAATTTGGTTTGTATGACACTAGTTTTTTTATTTTTATAGTTCTTTTTTAAATTTATGATTTTTTATTTATTTAACAAAGTTGGGTAAAATTGTAATGAGTTATCCATGATTCAACTTAAAAAAAAAATCAAATTTTTTTGAGACTCAAGCCTCAATTGCTTCAAGGCTAAATGTCACAAGGCTTGCGCCTCATAGGAAAAAGTTGTAAGCTTCATATTTCATCAGAGTCTATAGCCTTGATACTTTTTTTGTGTGCCTTGCCTTGAGATACGCCTTTTTCAATGCTACCTGGTAAGATTATGCACAAGAAGCTCAAAGTTGGATTAATATGCAAAACTTGCAGATAAATCATTAATCCATATATCATGGCTATTGGCTTTGATAGTTACTGTTTCCAATCTTGACATCAAGCTTAAAAATTCATCAACTTCTCTAAGTTTCTTCTAAATATTAGATTCCTTCCGATCATGTCATCAAGCCTAAAAAGTCATCAACTTCCCGTTTATTTAAATTTCTTCTAAATATTAGATTCCGATTATCTGACAAATAACAATATTAGGGCATTTTTATCTAAACATAATTATACATCCTTGGATAAACCAAGAATTCTCCCAAAACCGAATTTTAGCACCATTTCCCACCTTGTAACTCAAATTAGAGAAGAACAAATTAAAATATTTAGCAATTTTCATCCAAGGACTACATCCACAGCCTTTCAACCCACAACCCATCCATTCTCATTCAACACATACTTCCTTTTAGTAACTTGGTGTCAAAGAGAGTTTTCTTCAAGCGGGAATCTTGAAAGTCACTTGCCTATTAATGTCTTGTTTCTTGAAATAATATTAGTAATGCCTATCCCTTTTTCTCTTTGGTCTTTGTACCATCTCCTAATTTACTAAATGACTTGTACTTCCTTTAGTAGCACCTTCCCATAGAAATTCCCTCATTACTTTCACTTAAATTCACATAAAATACCATGATACCAATTCTCTTAAAGTCCTCTGAGTTCTTCAGTATAGATAAAATAACCTTTTTCGATTGGAGAAATTAGGTTGAGCCTTTAACTCTTCTAAGTTCAGACCATAATATTGCTTTTGAAAGCCATGAACGTGATGAATCCAAATATTAATTTTGTAGACCACTTGATATGGACTTGACTCTATCATTATACATGGTATTTTATTTCTTGCAGTTGTAAATAAGCACGTGATTAGAAGAATTTTTTTATTGCAACATGCTCATTTTAAATTTTATTGGTTTATTTTGCAGGTGCGGTCTGATACTCTGGACACATGGCTTCCAGAGCAGGTTGCATTTATCCAATGTAAGTTGGCATGTTGTATCTCTAAAATGTTTCTTGGACATGTGTTGATCTTCTTTGTGATTAAGAATATTTCGTGTTCTTATGCAGCTATGGGAAATGAGAAGTCAAACAGTTACTGGGAAGCAGAATTGCCCCCAAATTATGAAAGAGTGGGAATTGAGAATTTTATTCGTGCTAAGTATGTGCCTGTTAGTTGAAGTTGGGAACTAAATCTGTTATTTCTTTTTAAAATTCTGGTCCATGTTAATATATCTTCAATCTGGACGTACTTCTGAGTTTCATAGGCTTGTGAAATATTGCTGATGCTTCAGGTATGAAGAGAAGAGATGGGTTCCTCGGGATGGAAAACCAAAATCTCCTGCTAGGGGACTGGAAAACAACACATCCATGCATGGGCAAAAACCAGTAGAAAGAAGTGGGCATGGATATGCCAGCTCTTCCGAGAATTTGTTTGAGGGGAGAAAAAACAGTCAACCAGCAATAACAAAAGATAATGTTCCAGCTAAAAGGGTCAGTACTCCTGCTAGCAGAATCAGCATTCCTGTTCCTCCTAAAGGGCCTGAACAGGTACGTTCAATTGATCCTTAACTGGTCCTTTCCCTAATTAATATCTATCATAACTGTTGCCAAAATAATAATCATGTCATTATGACTGACAGGTCCTGCGTTATGAATAGTACTTTTTTCATTCACATGATAAGCCAAACTACTGAAATGAAATTGAAGATTAGATAGAAGTATTGGCCTCCTAAGGAATACAAATAAGAATGAAGAGATAAGTGACACTGGTAGCGGAAGGAAGGAAGGAAAATAATAACGGGAGGCATTTACTATTATGAATGGAAAAGAATTGGAAAAGGAAAGAATATTTTCCATTATTGTGTTTACTTTTAGAAAATTAGAATAGGAAACAAATTAAATTTCTCAAATTTATAATAGAAATAGTGTTTAATTAAAATTTACTGAAACATCCTCCCACGAGGATAACAAATATAATCAGTATATATTTTTATTTTAGACTTTGGATAATTTTACAAAATAATATTTTTAGTAAATCCATAATCAAGTCGAGCACCCTCCGTTTTCTTTATG
This sequence comes from Hippophae tibetana, assembly GCA_037013495.1. Taxonomy (NCBI): domain Eukaryota; kingdom Viridiplantae; phylum Streptophyta; class Magnoliopsida; order Rosales; family Elaeagnaceae; genus Hippophae; species Hippophae tibetana. The sequence goes on from CM072812.1 coordinate 4,919,240, forward strand.
GGAATTAAGTTTCTGGAAAATAAATAACTTAAAATCCCAATATTTATGTGGGTTCTGATTCATGTAGGCCTTATTTTTCAAGTAAATAGGGAATGAGAATCATTGCTGGTAATTTAATTCCAGTTAGTAATAAGTAAACACACTCAAAGAGAGAAATATCTAAATACAATCTAGCTATGGATTTGACTGAGATCTTGGTTCGTGATAAATAGAAATTATATTATAGGTTGAATTTATAGCTGTGATCGAGTTTCTATTTGAGGACAAAGTAACGGGCAAGCGATGTTCAAAGGAGTAAAAACAAAATAAGAGCTTTTTAGTTTTAGATAACATGCATTGCCAACACACGAGTATCATGCAAAATAATACACAGTCAGCATATTTTTGAGTTTGCTTACAGTATTTATTTCAATGGTTCATAGCACCAGTTACTATTGTTACTCTTGTATTTCATGCCTCATATTGTCTCTCATTTCTTTTTATCTCTTTATTTTCTTTATTATTTTCACAACCGAATTACAAATTTTGATGATGAATATATGTATCTGAAAAGGTTACCCCTTTCTCCAAAACGCAAGATGCTCAGAAAGTAGAGCCAACTGCACAAGAGGCTGAAGCAACAAAGGCTGTAGATTCTGCTGCTCATGTTACTGCTCCCAAAGTTGATTATGCTATTGACCTTTTCAACATGCTATCCATGGACTCTCCAAATGATAATGACTCAAAAGCAGCATCTGGTTACGATAATGATTGGGCAGGTTTTCAGTGTATGTCATTTACTTTTGTTTGGGAATCTTTTCATGCACCTGTTATTATTACATGCTAGCTGCTAGTCTCCGTCAAATGATATTATGGAGCTTAACACGCAGCAGCTGCTGATGGAGCATCAACAGCTGACAAAATTGCTCAATCAAAATCTGTTGAGACCAATAGCAAATCCTCTTCAGTAATTGAGGACCTATTTAAAGATTCATCTTCATCAAGACAAACCGAAAAAAGTGTGCCTCCAGCTTCAGTGGAGAGCAATAGGAAGTCAAATTCAGGAATCGAGGATTTATTCAAAAATTCACCTTCATTGATACCTACTTCAGATAAACCACAGAAAGATTTAAAAAATGACATCATGAATCTTTTTGAGAAGGTCTGTGCTGAATCATCTAGTGTAATCACAATTTCTATTTTAGATTATGCTATTTATTATCTCAATGAATACAGCATGTACTTTGGTTGATATTGAGGCTTGATTTATGAAATCAATTTTCATCATACTTTCATGATTTGGTTGATGTATCAGCATTGCTTTTTCCACCGCATTAGTATTTAAAATGGCAATACATGATGCTGTTCTGATATGTGCAGTCCAATATGGTGTCGCCTTTCTCTATGCACCAACAACAGATGGCAATGCTGGCACAGCAGCAGTCCCTGCTCATGGCTGTTGTACAACAATCTGTGTCCAATGGTACCAATTTGCCCACTCAAAGTTGGCCCAATTTTGGCTACCGAATTCCAGGTGTGTTGGTAGGTGGGCATGGTGATGCACAGCAGCATATGCAGGTAGGTATATAACAAGTCTTATGTGTATGATGCTGCTTCATTTATTATTTTTTAGTGAGTTCAACATGTTAATATATTGCCCTCTGAACTAGGCGAGGAATTTGGGACCCACACATGCAGCTAGAATTTCTGATCCATATTCGACAACTAGGTATGTCATAAAACATTGCCTAGCATTATCATTTATCGTAGATATGCTTCAGTTGCTTCGTGGACTGTTCTGTGATTTTTGACTGTCATGTCAAAGTCTAGTCAACATTTTTACTCTGAATAAACTGAGTGATTAGTATAAGAGTCCCATGCATCATTGAGCCCAAAACATTGAACAACTGCATAGATAAGCCTGTGTCAATTTTCAGGTTGCAAAATTCACGTGATTTTGAATTTTTGAGGATACTATGATGATTGTTTTCTTTTGTATATAGTCTCTGTATTATGCTTATGTATAGGGTTAATTTATTTTGTGCCTCAGTTGACCATTTTGAATACGAAAATCAAGAATTTAAAAATTTTAGTTCCCAGAGTTTTGCTGATTGCTTGTCTCTTGTGAGCTTTACTTGAATACAAGGACTGCAGTCTTTTCATCTCCCATGTTAAGAAGAATCTATCATTGTTGTTGCTGACTACGGCTATGGAGTAGAAGGATGCTTTGATTTTGTTCATATTTGTAATTTCTGTTGCTGTTTCTTCTGCAGTTTCTATACCATGGGTCATGTTGCCTCAGCCAATGAGACAGCGACTGCTGGAGCTAGTAAATCCCAATCACCATCTCCAATATCATCTTCACTTTCTGCACAGTCAGGAAAAGATTTTGATTTTTCCTCTTTAACACAAGGGATGTTTGACAAACGTTGAGTTGCCTGAGGGATGATGATATGATGGCAGTTACGTCGTCACAACACTATACAGAAATAGTCAGAACACAGAAAGTTAGCACCTTTGTTTTTGGTCCTCTTCTATTTCCTCCTGATTTGGGGTTGTAAACTATTGTAGAGGCAGCACAATTCTTCATTTTTGGTCTCTGGGTTGCATAGATTATTTTATTTTCTCATGTTTTTCACGGGGCAATCATTTATTTTGTCATTAGTTATTGGACAATCATCGATAAAAGAATAGTACCTTTTTTTAATTTTTTAATTTTTAGTGCCATGGCAATTGATGCTTTTTCATGAGTGGTGATCGTGAATAAATCATGATTGATTGTTCGTATTTTGTCAAGCTAACAAATCATGCATGAAGTGTGAACTACTTTCGAGCTTAAAGACCTTTTTTATTATTATTTTTATTTTTAAAGCCACCTTAAAACTTAAGAGAGTCTATTTAAAAACACATATACGGGTTGACCCATTTTCTTAATTGATATATATGAAATCTTTTATTTAAATTATCAGTATATATTTTGATCAATTTTAAAAGTAATGATATCTTTAAGCTATTACAAATGCATTGAAATTATTATTAAAATTGATAAAAAATTGTAACAGTAATTTAAATAAGAATATTTTATGTATTTAAGTTTAAATAAAATAAAAAAATGTATTAAAACAAGAACAAGGACAATTTAAAGGTATTGATTTTGTTATCAATTATCTATGTATTATGATTGAATTTAATTAATTGTAAAAGAGAGAGAGAGAGAGAGAGAATTGAGTAAGTGAAACAATGTTTAACTTACGGAAATAATATATGCATTCAAATTCACCGTTCCTTAAGAAGTTATATGGAATTATTATGTGCAAGGAACTACGTGCAGCGTAGTAATTTTTTTATTTAAAATACAAATAAATGAATAACGTTTTTTTTTGTTTCTTTTAATTTAAATAGATTAAATTAAAAGAAAAACATATAATATTAAAATTTTATTCTTAAAATTATAAAACAAAAAGGGAAAAAGATTTGTTTAATTCTTTAATTATTACAAAATGGATACTTCAGTTATGTAATTATTAAATTGGGTTGATTATATCTCTAATTTAATAAAAATAGTCAAATTTATCTAATTAACATAATATCATCAAAATTATACATAACAAAAAAAATACACTTGTTAACTCTATATATAATTAACTAAAGATAACTCCGTAATTTCAAGTTACAATAAATAAAAAATCGAAAAAAATATTCATATGTAACAAAAAAACGTAAAATCTCTTTTTCTTATAGTATTAAAAAAACTTTAATTTAAATACGAAAAATATTTAAGGATATTATAACTTTAGTTAGCATAAAAATGGTTAAAATATATCAAATTTACATAAAAATATATCATGCATCTCTAGTGTGTATTTTTTTTGTTTAATTTAAAATTACGATTTATATTTATTTGATTTTCTTAAAAAAATTGAAACCGTTTAGACCCTAACCCTACAATAAAAAGACTAAACTAATCATTTAAAAAAATAAGATTGTATCTTCATGCAATGTTTGATTCAAGAACATTCAAATTTTAGCACCTCATATTAGTTAAGGTGATGCCTGTATTGTTTCGGATGTGAATTCCATAATCCCTGTAATTTAAAATGATTAATAAGTAAGTGTTTCAAAGTGAATTGTATTAATTAAAAAACATATTCAAATTTTATTAAATTATAATTTTTAGGTATCTTTACAATTATTTTTGCTAAAGATTTTTACAACATATTTGTTACATAATATTAAAGATTTTGACTATATAATTTATATAATATATTGCATTTAATTGTGAAATCTAAATATATTTTATTAAAATAAAAATTATATAGTTATGTAAAAATTTAACACACCAAAAGATATGAATTCAAATCGTATTGGACACATAACTTAATTTATCTAAATTTTTAATTTTAAAATTATGTGTCATAATTTTTTATTCATCTTAAATTAAAAATAATTTGTTATTTTTAAAATATAAGAAACATATAAAAATAAATTAAACATTAATTTAAAGAAATTTTTATAATAAAACTATTTTAATAAATAAAAAAATACATAAAACAAATTAAATACCATTATAAATATAAATTATTTTTAAAAATATTTTTAATAAATTTTATGAACTATATTATACATGTCATCAAAATAGGTTAATTATAATACAATTTGATACAAATTAATTATAATATAATTGAATATAATTCCCTGTAATACTTGCACTAAAGATGTTATGAAGGGCACAAATGGTATAAAAATGCACTTTAATAATGTAATTTTTTGATTAGATAGTCTCTTATTATTATATAAAATGAGTAATCCTATCATTATTCAAAATCTAATCCCAAACCAATTTTTATAATGACGTGACAAATTCTTATAATTACCAAAACTAGAAATACCCACCCCTATATTAAGGTATCAAAGTACGTTTTTGCATGTAAGAACAGGGTTTTCAAGATTTTTCGCTGAAAAGATGCTTTTAGTTTCACTTTTCTTTATTATACAGGTGGACGTAGGAAATTAGTTATTTAATTTTAAGTGTGTGGTTATTTTTGAACCTTTATACTTAAAATGTTTCTAGCCTTGTTCATTTAATGTGTGAATCGAAAAATATTTAGAAATTTACTCATTTAACCAAACCACAAGCATAAAGCCACAAATATTGATACACTTTAGCTAGATTCGTGAATAATTCATATTTTGCCATGGAAACAATACAAATATAAATGAAAAAACTAAGTTATGACTTGTGAGAGTTAATCATTGAAAAGGAACCTAAAGTATTACAGTCAGAAAGCACCATTCAAGTATTCACAAACTAGAGAACATAGAACGATAAATTGAAATAATAACAAAACCATCTAACGAGGGATCTTCTTGACATGCCTCTAACCAGGCAGCTGCAGTGACAGCAGCAGAATAGCAGTAGAAACTCCTAAAGACCATGAACATGAAGCATCCGTTCATGTATTTATAATTCAAAATGAAATAATAATAAATGCCAACCAAATGGAGAACTTACCTAAAACCACAGAGCAAAACCAGTGGCATTCGGAAACAAAATGAAAGCAGCAGCAAGGTACAGCATGAGGTTAAATGTGGGTAACTCCATGCGTGAATGGGAAAAAAGCACAGGTGATGGAACCAGAAGTGTTTCCATATTCAAGTTTAGGGAAAATGAAAGAGAAGGGTTTGCTGCAAGGAAAAATGGTATATTTTGGGGGATTTTGGTCTTGGGTTACAAAGACAGTCCTGAGCTTCGTAGAAAAGCCAGCCAAGAATTTTTACAGAAGTCCCAGCCATGCAAGTACCTAGAATCTTCTCTTCAGAACCAATGACCAACTGTTAGGGTATTCCCGTATCCCAACTACATGAGAAAGGCGATGCTTGACCATATTTTTTATATTCTGAATGTTTCCTTTTTACCCTTATCGTAGTAAAGAAATCAGGCCAAATCAAAAGATCAGAAGATTCTTGTATGTCAAATAAAGTTTCTTTTCATGTGTTGCGTTGTTCTACTACAACACATTAAACCATGCAGATTCTGCAAAGAAAAGAATTATAAATTTCCACTAACGGATGCAAGGTATTTAAAAGAAGAGTAGTCTTCGATTTCTCCACCGCCAAACTACTGTTCATCTGTCCTTGTCCTAGTTCATAAACTGGCTTCTTCCCTCCATCCCAGATAGGATAGATTAATTAAAAGGGTAAAAACATTGAAGAGTAATGAATAGCAAACAAAACTAGAAAGTCTATGAAAGGAAAGGCCTGAAAAATCATGGCCCAGGGATATTAAAATGAACCAACAAATCTAATAAACTTCTATTCATAAGAGTTATTTTTCTTTTTCTTGCTGGAAGCAGAAGTTAATAGTGTTCTTTGTCAAGTACAGATAGAATCCAAAATCCACTAAAGCCTTCTATATTCTAGCACAGCTCGAGTGCTGAGCAATAATACAACTTGAAAGAATAAAGCTGTATGTCACACAAAGAAAAGGAAATGATTCTCTCATTAAAAAAGTGTATAATTTGTAGGAGTTATCTAAAATTTCATGTCTAAAGGGTCATAAGAGTATTCTAATTTAGTTTACCTCTTAGGTAACATGGAAAGATCAAAACATCAGCAAACTTGTGGCTGTCCCAACAACAAAAGGTTCCATCAATAACCGAGTTAAGAAGTAAAAGATAACACCCAAGGCAATAGAAATAGGGAGAGCCGGAAGAGCTCGCCGACAAACTGACAACAAAATAAGAGTGCAGGCCAGTCCCGAAATAATGGCAAGGTAACAAGCATAGACTGTCATAAGATCATACATTGCAGCTCTTCCCACAAGCACACTGTAGAAAACAAAATCTCCAAGACCAAGTTTAATTCCCCTGCCTGTCATTTCCATATCTTCTTCGGTTTCACTTCTCGACGGCTCTCTCTCATTACCCAAACCCATAACTTCAACAAGAGGCGACAATTCCTCGTCTTGTACAATTTCTGATTCTCTATTGCCAATCTGCCCAACTCTTTCAGACTGAATTGAGTAACCCGAGGAATGCAAATGTCTAGCTCTGGTATTATTCCCCACCAATGGTGAGCTCTCCCCTTCACCTCCTTCAGAGGCAGATAAAGAACTCCTAACTTCCACGGCAGTGTGCCCTGAACTACCGAGATTGTCATTCGAGACAGTTTGAAGCTCAACCGAGCGATCATCTGAAACCCCAGCAACCAAAAGTCCTAAAGCCGGCCCAACACGATTCTGAGTTGGCCGAGCCTCGTAGACCAAAGCTGGGAGTTCCTCATCTCGGCTTGAGGCCAACTCGACCAGCATCTTTAGCGGTCCACCAGGAGCCAAAACTGCCACCAAATCATAAACCGCCAAGGCCACAAGCACAACCCAAGTAGTCCATTCGGGCAATTTCGTGAACCATGCAGCCACAAAGATGCCTAAAGAAACCATGTACAATTGCCTCAAGAATATGGGTACCCCAGCCGAGAACACAGACAATACACCCACAACAGTAAAATTGAAAAGCAGTAGAAAACAAGTAATTGAGTCAATGGGTATGGAAAAATGCTGAATAATTGACAAAAAGATAGAGCCTCCCATGGTACCTAGAACGAAGAAAGCTGAAAATCGCATGTAGTTCTTGAGGAAATTGGTGAAGTTGTAGTAGTAGAGGAGGACGAGAAGAAGGGTAACGAGGGCGATGAGAATTACGAAGACCAAGGCGTTGAGGAGAGCGCCCTCGAGTTTCTGGGTGGTAGAATCGGAAGGGGTTTCGAGATAGACGAGGTTGGCAGCTGTGCGAATCGGAGGCGCTGCGGCGGAGGAAGAGAAGGGATTGGAAGGGGAGAGAGAGTAGACCAACACAACCACCAGAAGCATACAGATTGAAACTGGAGACATCACGCCCACAATCTCCGTACCCATCGATTCTAGAATGCTCGACTCCATCAATGCTACTTTGATCGGGTATTTTCGTCGAACAGATGGTCGGTGCTGTCCTAGCTAGCTCATTTGATGAAGATCTGCGTCAGAGTCAGAGAGAATCGACGGGTGGTGCTTGGTGGCTTTCCCCCCTTTCTCTTCCGGATTTGTCTCGTCTTTTTCGTTCTTACTTTCTAGTTTCTACCATCAAAATGTAGGGAAAATATCTAACTTATTATTTAAAATATCAGTAATTATAAATATAATATATATTTATTTTATATTATAAATAAAAATATTTTTAATTTTTAATTTAAAAACAAAATTAAATTGTAAACTTGCATAATTATATTACATTTATAATATATAATTATTAATATTTCTACCATTATATAATTTAAATGTAAAATTTAGTGATTTATTAATCATTTCAAGTTGTAAACTACAATCATCACCGTTCGCTTAAAAAGAAAAAAAAAATCCATTAACTCATCTTATTAAAACTAACCATCCACCAAACATAAAGTTAAAAATTATGTTTTAGTGATGCGTTGTTATTTATAAATAAAGAGTAAAATAAACTCTCATGTTTAAAAATAAAAATAATAATTTATGATAATATTTTTCCCCCCAAATATTTGTATACATTTAGAAAATTAATACTAATAAAAAATTATCCAGGTAAAACATGTCCGAAAAGAATGGATAAATATGTAATTAATAGGAAATAATTTATCTTATATTTTAACAAAAGTTTAGAATAAACTTTTAAATTTGACAATTTACAATACATAAATACCCAACATATTTATAAAATTATTTCTTAGTGTTAAATCAAATGGACAAATTAAATGCTTAAAGAGGTAGTATGAATGCTTTTTTTTTTCTTTAAAAATAGAGGAGATGAGGTAATCGTAGAAAAATAATAATATATTAATGAAAATTGAAATTTTAACATTATTGGCGAATAAGTGTAAATGGTATTGATGGATAAGGTGATGATGTAAGGGTTAATTATTAAGTTAAATTCGATTTAATTTGAATTAAATTTTGAAAAAATTAATTTAAATTTGATATTATGATGTAATCAATTCAAATTCAAAAAGATTATATCTTTCGTAATAAATAATTAAAATTTATTTATGAATTATTACACATATAAAATACGATATATATAATATTTAAATTTTAAATTAATATATATTTTTAATTACAATTAAAAAAATAAAAAAATAAAAAATATGTTTATATAATTATTAAATTATTGTAAAAATTATATTTATTTTTAAAGTTAAAATAGTAGTATAATGTAATTATGATATATATGATATTTAAATATAATAAATTATAAAATAAAATATGTATTTATTTATAATTTAATAGTAATTTATTTAGATTAGATATAATGAATTATAAAATCTATCAATTTGATCTGGATATTATATACTTTTTAATTCAAATCCAACCTAATTATAAAATTTATCAATTCGATCCAAATTTAACAAATTAGAACTAATTTCTTAATTTAATCGAATTATTTATTCAACCTTAATATTAATAAAAGATATTTAATAAAAAAAATTATTAGCGTTAAAAAAAATTAATTTCATTTTTAAATTACAAAAATACCTTCTGCTTTCAATCTAAAAATATGATTAAGGGTTAAGGCTTTTTCATATATGCTATTTTTTAAAAGATACAAAATTTATTCATACAACTTAAAACTTATTTTAAACGAAACCTAAATTTGTCATCATTCTAAAAAATCTTCAACAACAATCCATCTTCTTTTCTTTTCTTTTACTTTTTCTCATTTTTCATCTTCTTTCCCCTTCCTAATTATACACAACAACTCTTAACAATATAAGAGTAGTAGCTTTTCTTCAGGAGACTCTCTCTCCATTAGGTTACCTTTTTTTAATAGACTTTGTGATGTATATATATCGATTGGGTGTTATGTTTTGGTGTATCATCGTTGTGAGGTGGTTTTGTATGAGTTTTATTGGTGTCTAAGAAGTATATAAAGATTTTAAATTGATTCGATGAGCTACCATAATATTCAATAATTTTAATCGAATAAGTACACAAAACATTTATCCGTATAGTTTATTAATTCTTTTATTTGGAATCGCGTTTTACAGTTTTCTCCCTTCTGATTGCAATGAATCCCTTCAAAAACGTTCAAATTTTATGGGGATGATATTGTAACTACTTATAAGCAGAGACTCCTGTACAGCCCTCATGTTTATGCTACGACAGATACTGCTTATAATGAGATGATGAGAGGTGCACGACGATTCCTCTTTTTTTTTTTTAAATTATATTTAATTTATATATTTTAATTTTTTTTATGTGATTTTTATTAATTCTATAATTTAAAAATATAATTAATTATTTTAAAATATTTTAAAATATTAATTTTTTTATTAATAAAATCCCTCCCTCTCCTTGGTTTCTCTTCCTTTCCATCACTCTCATTTTTATTTTTATTTTGTCTTTGTCTTTGTCTTCTCTTTATTTTATTAATAAAATATAAAAATAAAATTAAAGAAGAGAAATAGTGAGTAAGAGAGAGAAAAAAAATAAAATAAGAGTGAAAGAGAATAAAAAAAGAGAAGGAAGGAAGGGATTGAATTTTTTTTATTTTTTATTAATAAAATGTATAATTTTTATTTTATTTAAAAAAAATTTACTTAATTATTTGTAATTTTAAATTATAGAATAGTGAAATTAATTTAAAAAATTACATAGAGCATGAAATCCTTCGGAGCAACTATATACTCGAAACATTTGGGAATGCAGAAACATCACGGAATGACAACTCTAGCAGATTTGTGAGTTTCCTTTATTTCTTCGTTTGCTGGAGGTGGCCCTAGACGTATATTGGTATCCTTAATATTATTAAGGCTGTCCTTAATCCCGTTTCAAAAATTATATGTGAAGGGCAATATAATGTTGTGAGTAACATAGTTCTAATAGAATGTTGCTAAGGAGTAATTTGAATGAATTTGAACCAGATAGCAGCCAAGAAGTAGCATATGGTAGATCTAATAGGATGTTGCCAAGGAGTAATTTGAATGAATTTGAAAGAATGTCAAACTAATAATTTTGCCTTTGGGGTAATATGTCCTTACTACAAGAGAGCTTTGTATAAGATACTGGCGATTGATAAGGCTTTAGACTTTAGGCTCTTGGGGGTTTATATTACCATCTTTTAGTAGTTTTGTACCTAAAATGAAATGAACTCTAAAGCAACACTGGGGTTAGCATGTAAGAGTCCTAATATTTCAATCGCAAATGCCTTGTACTATTTGCAGATGAGCCTTTCTGCTGCCTGGATGAGCCTAGGGGTTGAGAAAAATGTTGGTCAACCTGCAAAACTTAATGTTTCATCCACTTGCTCTTATAATTCTGAGGATGCTACATCCATGGGATCCAGAAACCCTGCTGCAAGCACACCCATGAAATCTAATAGCAGTAATGCTATGCAGTAGGGCGAGATATCATGGAATTTTAAGTGCAGTTGGCAGTCTGGTAAAGGAATTCGACCAGCGGAAACAGACTTTTGATAATGATGCCAAGGCTTTAGTGGAGATCAGACAAGGACTTTTTCAAATATGAATCCTGATGAAGAAATACGGAAACTGACTCTTCAATTTGAATTATGGAAGAAAGAGTATAAGATAAGATTACGAGAAACAAAGACAAAACGTCACCAACTTGGGCATTCAGAAGCTGTAAAAAAAATCATCAAAAATGGTGGGAAAGAATACGCTCAAAAATATCTTGCAACTAAGGGCAAGGTTTCCCTGCTCAAGTGCTGCCCTTGGTTTGTATTTGTGGCAACACATCCTTAAGCAATGTGTAGTTTCAGCTAGCAAGGGGAGAAAAATTGTATATTACGGATCGTTTGAATTTGGTAAAGATACTCAAGATTGTAGATAATCCAATAGGATGTTTTTGAACGATAATTAATCCTGTTTTATTATTCCATGTGTATATTTCTGTCCTCGTTGATGTAATGGGATACCAGGTAGAACTCAATTGTAAATATATGGCAAGAACATGTTCATATTGCCTCGTTTTTGTAGTACTTATGTTAAATGTTGGTTTTCTTTTACTTTCTTGTTCACTAAGACTCAGCATTAGCACCGTCAATCATTTGTTGTCTCTGTAGAGCTTTGAATCCTTGGAAAGACGAGTTCTGCAGTTTTTCTGCTTGATGAGTTTCCTATTAACTGTGTTTTAAATTTGTTAAAGATTTCAGATGGGCAAATCAATCATGGATTGTAAATAATTTGTGGCCTTTGGAGCTAGCAGGTTATGTATATGACAATTGACCTAATCTTCTTAATTTATAGGTCTAGACATGAAATTTCCTAGTTGAATTCGTTGAACTTTTAAATTGGTGCTCTTGCTTAGGAGGTCTGGGCTTTTCAAAACAAGCAGCACATACCAGCTCAATCTTCCTTGACTTTGCATATGTTTATGCTTATATTAGAAGTGTTTTAAGAGAAAGTGCTTTCAAGAAATTCTGTGCTTATGTTGGAATGTACAAATAAGCCCCGGAAGTACTTTTAGCAAACATTCTTTAGGCTTGCTTCATAAGCTTTTTGTTTTTTCAGTGAGGAGCTTTTACAGAATTTCAATAGCAGAAGCAAATAAACTCTCGCATCTCTTTTGCACTAAAGCATTTTCAAGAACTACAGCAAGGTAACTAACAATAATGTACAAAGAAAACAATTTAATTTCATTCATGGGTAAAAATACGTTAAAAAGACCACTAATTTATGATCCAGGTACGAACTTGGTGGCATAGACCCAAGCATTGTTAGCAACAGGGTTGTCAAGGTGATCCAAAAGGTTCTCTAAGGGACCCTTTCCAGTAACAATGGCCTGAACAAAGAAACCAAACATTGAAAACATGGCAAGCCGACCATTCTTGATTTCCTTGACCTTAAGCTCAGCAAAAGTAACAGGGTCATCAGCAAGTCCAAGAGGGTCAAAATATTGACCACCTGGGTAGAGTTCATTGCCCTCTCCTACTCCTTCTAGGCCATTGATACGAAATCCTTCAACAAGACCCATTAGAACTACTTGGAAAGCCAGAACTGCTAGGATGCTCTGAGCATGAACAAGATTGGGGTTGCCCAAGTAATCTAAGCCTCCTTCTGAGAAGATTTGAGCTCCTGCCTTGAACCATACTGGCTCTTTGAAGTCCACTTTTACCCATTTTTCTAGGACTTCGGGTGTTATGCATCCTAATGCTCCGAGCATTGCCCACCTACCATGGATAACCTACAATTTTACCATAAACAATATGATCAACTGTTGGAATTTCCACCACGACGAAGTTTTTAATATTTCAAGTTTGTTAGCTCGTGATTTTAGATGAAAATGCTTTTTGGAAGCGCATTATTTGTGCATCTGTGGGTCGGAATGCTTTATTTATGAGCCTTGAAATCACAATATAGGTTCATGAACACTTTTCTATTTTTATTAAAAGTGCTTTTACAATATCTTCAAAAACAAAACAAAACAACAAAACGGACCCTTCATTTGGGATTTACTAGGAACTATGATGGTACGCACTCTCTTTTTAATAACTATTAATTATTACAATAAAATAGCAAGGAAAATACCTCAAGAGCCCTGTTCCTAGCAAAGGCCTCAGGATCAGCAGACAAACCAGCAGTGTCCCATCCATAATCACCTGGGAATTCTCCATTCAGATATGATGGAGTTTGTGCAGAAAATGGCCCCAAGTACTTCACTCTCTCTGGTCCATACCATAATTCGTTTCCCTAATACATAATTACAAACCCCAAAAACCGAATATCTCATCGGTCTTAAACATTCTTCAAACTCAAAAAATGGAGAGAGAGAGAGACAGAGAAAGCAATAGAAGACCTACCATGGTGAATTTGCTAGTTCCCATAGCAACAACATCTCTTAGAGCATTAGAAGTTGATCCTTTGTTTTGACCAAGAAATGGGGTTGGTCTAAGTAGTGTGCTAGAGCTAGAAGTTGCTGCCATTATTGAGATTCTTAGCTAATTTCAGTAAATGCAATTTTTTTTTTAACCCTTTAACTTTTAGGAGTTTGCAGCCTAGGAATGAAGTATTGTAGGAAAGGAAGGTGGGTATAAAAGAATGTGTAGGCAATAAAAAACAAGAAAATAAAAATGGGTGGCTGAGAGCACAACAAATAGTGGTGGGGATTGTTGAGTTTTGAATCAACCAATCAGAAGGATCGAAAGGATTTTTAAGCATCACCTACTCATATCTTTCTATCCACATTTTATCTTTATGAGTCTAAGATGGGATGGGTTATGTTTTGCTCGAGTGACACATTGATCTGGGTCAATTGAGATGATAGTGAGTGAGAATCTAACAGATAATCAAAATGAAGAAAATTTATAGTGGTTTTGGTTTGAAGTTAATCGTAGTGTTATTATCCAATTAAGCATTAACTAAAAAATCATGATAATAGACGCTATGAGAAAATAAAACGAAGAAAACTACATAAAAACACTTTCAAAGTCACGTCGGTAGGTAAGCAAGAAGAAGACAAAATATGCGGTGAGCGTGGATCGAACACGCGACCTTCAGATCTTCAGTCTGACGCTCTCCCAACTGAGCTATCCCCGCTATTTGCTTATTGAGGAATTTAGTTTTTATTAAACACTTTTAGAAAAAGAAGGCATACATTATAATAAAAACAAGGGAAGTTCTACATATCACAGGAAAACATTAAACGGTTGATTTAACTTTAGATGCTAACTCAAACGACCAAAGGGAACGAACATACGAGTGCCGTTAGACGGATTATTTCTTTCCAACATTATTGCAAATTCGTTTAAGTTATACTTGAAATATGATTTTTTTTAATAAAATTACAAAAAAATAATATATCTAAAATTTATAACAATAAAAATAAAATTTGTATTAAACGATATTAAATATTAAACATATTTAAATAAAGTTTAAAATAAAATAAAAAATTAGACTTTTTTTTAATTGGTCTTCTACATATATTAGCCTGGTTTTGCCCAACAGATTGAGGAAACTTTGGAGATGAACACCATTCTTGCCATTTCTTCCAAGGTTTGAGTTGCAGGTTCAGTTTGGTTTTTGCCTGTTTGTGAAAACACACTGTGCTATGAAAACTTTTCAGCCAGGAATTGTGGAGTAAAAACACTTCAGTTTTGCCCTTCTTCCAAAATTTTGATGGTTTAATTGGCTACGTTTTGGCTTCCTATTATAATTTGAATCGGATACTTCGAAAGCCAAGGTCCCTTTATTATGGACATGCTAGAATTGTTCAGTAATTTAAACGATCACCCTTAAGTAAATTAAACCATCGTTAACAAAGAGAAATTCTAAAAAAAATCTCTATATTTACTACTTAAAATCTCACTAATTGTAAAATATTTTAGATTAATTAAAATTATAATAAAATAACTATTTTATTATGAAGATGAAAGGTAGCAATGTGACTAATTTTAATAAAAGTTACACTAATTTTTGGATATATTACTAAAAGTCTAAAAGCTATAAAAAAAATAATATGAGTTAACAGTTACGATTTTAATAAAAATAATATTAATTTTTTTAATTTATATTTAACGATAATTAATTAAAAAAATAAAAATTTCTAAAATCATTCTTATTTCCTTGAAAAACATAGTTACCATCTCAACTCTCCCATTATTCAAAAGTGAGTTTTTTCCATCAAGAAGATATTACCTTTATTAAAATAGCATATAATAACTTACATATTTTTTTGTAATTTTGAAACTTTTATACTTTTTAATAATCTTTAAGATTTTTAGTATTCTGTAAAAAAAGGTAATAAACTTTAATGCCCTTTAATAAAAGTTAGTAGATCATTGCCACTGTTTTTCTTATTTTTACATATTCTAACATAATTAAAACACTTAATTATTTTGATTATTTTTTATTTATATTATTGAATTATTATTCGTATCATTTATATTAACTAACTATTATATTTGTTTTATTTATAATATTTTATGATTAATCTTATATCTAACGGTAAACTTTATATTAATGAAATGATATATAAATATAACAAATGTAATAATAAGATAATATAAATAAGATAAAAAATAATTAAATCTCTAAGACCCTAATTAGAAATCTATTACCAATACTTGAATTTGTTAACATATTTGTAAAATGTAAAGGGTCTATGCTTATATTAATTATGAATTTGGAGCAGAACGGCTAAAGTACATTCCTTGTCAAGCAACAAACCAACCATGTAGGTATTGTTTCATTTATAAGCAATCCCTGTTTTTGACATTTTTAAATTAAAGCGTTGCTCTTATAATTGATTTACTTCCAAAGAGAAATCTCTCTCCCTTCCTCAAAACAGAGACAGGCTAACTATAACATTCAATTTTTTTTTATTGAATATCGATATTATTAAAGTGCACAACCCTTGATTTTCAGCACCTAAATATCCTTACAAATGATGTGTTTTAAGTTCAAAAAATATAATGTATCGGAGATAAAATTAAGGAGTATTAACTTCTTAATTTAAAGAATAAATCAAAAACATTAATTCAAAAAGTAAATTAAAGAATAAATTAAAGAGTTATTTAGAAGGAATAAATCGTGAATTCAAGGAATAATTCAAGGAATAAATCAAGGAGTAAATCAATTAGTTATCATCCTTAATTTAAGGATTAATTCAAACAGAAAAACAAAGAATCATTAATTCAAGAAAATAAAATAAAAAATTCTTAATTCAATGAGTAAATTAAAAAATGTTTAATTGAAATAATAATTTAATTAATAAATCTCCTTATATATAATTATAGAATTGTAATAAAAATACGAAAAAAAATAATAGAATCTTAATAAAACTTAATTGTTTTATTTAGAAATGTCTTTATTACTTTACGTTTACAACACTAATTTTCAACGTAATGTCTCACAGAAATATATTTTGTTGTCTTTGAAGCTATAGTTGATTTTTCAATGTATTAATAGAGGCAACTTTGATCTGATTCACTTTCACCATTCTTCTCAAAATTGATTATGTAAACGTTCCATCCACAGGCCACTCCAAAATCAATATATTAGCAATTTATATACCCTTAAATTAGCAAGATATAGCAAATCAATAACTAAAAAGCACAAAACTTTGAGAGAGAGAGTGAGGAAGGGAGGAACTTTCTTAATTGTATTATATGAACAACCCAGCAACAGTGAGCAACATTTTCCAACTGGATTAAAAGGCAAATTAATCATCATAGGCTTGGATTCAATCAAGAAATTAATAGGATAATTACATGAAAATTTACCAATTCAAAATCTAATGGTATTAGGACCCCAGCATCCCAAGTCCAAGACTTTTGTCATCTTGTCTTCATCTGATGATCGTTTAACGTTATTAGATATGGCAGAAGAAGATTGGGCAGAAAATTTCTTGGCTTGATGATAAGATCTGGTATTGTACTTGGCATGTTGTTGAAGTGACCTTATAACACCATTCCACCGACAAACGCCTTGATCTTTGAGTGCCTCTACTGCTCCAATACTTGATGCTATAATCCATGCTCTGCAAGCTGCCTTCATTTTTTTGCTTTTCTTTTTTATGAAATCAGACAAGTTTATATATAATAGGCTTTTTTGGTGAGTGATGAAAGAGAAAGATCGATGTATTTAGATGTGAAAGTTAAAGTTTGATTCTCGATTCTTTGTTTTTGATTTGTGATTATGTGAGTTAGGTGGGTTGGGAAGAAGTGGGTGTTGCTTTTATAGGAAAGAACTCGGCTTTTTCATAGTCACAAAACCACAGGTACAACAATTGCTCTGGGTTTGTCTAAACTATGTGCCTCTTTTCTTGTTTTATTTAAGTGCTCTGGTTTTTTTCACTTCGAATGCGGAGGATCGTGGGAATCACACAACTCGGTTGCCTTCAAAAATAAATGTATTAAAAGAAAATTATTACATCAACTTTTGTTAATTTCACCTTACATTAAATATAAATTATAAAAATTTATAATTAAAATAATTTAATCATCATAAGAAATATATTAAAGATAAAAAAATAATTTTATTAATTTTTAAAATTTACATATCAAATACAATGCAAAAACCAACGTAATTTAATAATGTGACAGTAACTCCAAAAAAGAAAAAAAAAATCATAAAGAGATGAGTGAGTTGCTTTATGAAAAAAAGCAAATATTTAATGCGTATACAACTACGAAAGGATGCACGATGAGAAAATATTTAAAATAATATTATTTATATCTTAATTAAAATAAAAAAATGCATCCTTATTATACTATTTAAAGCTTACTTATTTATTAAAATTTATTAATTTTTTTTAAACTTTATTCCCTATCTATAATCCTATTAAAATTTATGTTTAATTGTATTAAAATAAGTTTTGCTTTTAACCCTTATATAAACATATATTTTTTACTAAAAAATTAAAATAAAATTAATTAAATAAATTTATCATTTATACATCTATTCATAAAATTTATATACGAATAAGTTAATTCTTATCATCTAATATCTCTCGTATAAAACATTTTAGTAAGTAGACTAATACGGTAAATGGATTTTTCTAACTTAAGAGTAGTAAATTTATCTTAAAATGTCTAGATATATGATTTAAATTATTCAACTATTAAAATTTAAATTCTTTTTTTAATTAAATATATGAATATATAATTTAATTTTTTTAATTTATTCAAATTAATATAAGGCTTATGAAAATGTCTTTAAGTTTACTTAAAAAAAACGATGTATGTAACTATGATAACTAGAAAAAATATATAAAATAATTAAATAATATAAATATATACCTACAAAAATTATTAATAAATATAAATATTTACTATAATTTAATTTCTTATTTACGTAAAATGTTAAATATTTTGTAATAAAATTAACCTTAATTATTAACATAAAATTGCTGCTTATAATTAAATCGATCTTGATAAATAATTTTATTGTTAAATTATACTGCTATAAATATTATGACTTTGAATTAAAGTTAAACTATATCAAAATGTTATAAATACTATGATTTTGAATTAAAATTATCAATAAAAATAATTTTTTCTAGTTTGCTAGACTAAAATGTAAGTGAATGAAAGCTC
This sequence comes from Hippophae tibetana, assembly GCA_037013495.1. Classification (NCBI taxonomy): domain Eukaryota; kingdom Viridiplantae; phylum Streptophyta; class Magnoliopsida; order Rosales; family Elaeagnaceae; genus Hippophae; species Hippophae tibetana. The sequence goes on from CM072812.1 coordinate 4,938,277, forward strand.
CAAAATCAAGAGAGAAAATTTACCATTATTCTAAATACAATATAGTAAGTAAGTTATTTCCTAAAAAAATATATTCCTGAATCAGCCATGCTCTTTCCTTCATTTGCTTTAAAAAAAATGTTATGTACTGCATTGTAAGAAAAAAGAGAAACATTTGTGTATAATTCATTAATTAGCTAGAGAGACAATCACAATTCCATCTTAGCCGCCAATTAACTAAACTTGGTGTCGAATTCATGGATATATAAATTCCGATCAAGTTGATCATATTTAACTTCAGTAACATAGACTTTAAATTAAAAATTAAAAAGACAGTAGATGAAAAATAAGAAACATGCAGGTATTTGTTGAAAAAAGATGAATTTTTCTTAAAAAATTAATAGAATCTTGTTTCCTATTGTATTTTTACGCTATTGGGATTGGACCATAAGTGTATCCACTTTTGTGGAAGTGGAGAGTACCTAGTCAAATGTGATACCACACGCGCGTGCGTCGTCATCATCGATCGGCCGTGTCAAGCCGAGTTCGTGTGCTTGTGCTTGTGGTGGTATTTTATTTCAAGTTATCGGTAATATTGTTCTAATACTATTTTAACATACTTGTATCAACAATTTTAAGACGTTTTCTATCTAACATGACTACTGAAATGCTAACTATTGATTTCAACAAATGTTATTTTTCTTAACCATGAAAAAAGTTGTTTCTGTTCTTACTACTGAAAAACCAATACAGTCTAATCCTCCTACTGAAGCTACAACTAAGGATTTAGACACCTAGATGGGAAAATGATTTTTTGTGCAAAAATTATATTCTTAATGGTTTAGTTGATGACTTTATGATTATTATAACTCTGATAAGTCTCCTAAGGAAATTTGGGAAGTACTTCAAAAGAAGTACGACACTGAGGAAGCTGGAACTAAGAAGTATACTATCAGTAGATATATGAAGTTTCAAATAATTGATGGCAAATCAGTAGAAGCTCAATCACACGAACTGTAGAAGATAGCACACGAAATAACTTCTGAAGGTATGACTTTAGATGAACAATTTCAAGTAGCTGTTATTATAGATAAATTATCCCATACTTGGAAAGATTTTAAGAATACACTTAGGCATAAAACTAAGGAATTTTCTCTAGAAAGTCTTATAACTCGTTTAAGAATAGAAGAAGAAGCCCGAAAATAAGACCAAAGAGAGAAGTACTCGTAGTCTCAAACAACAGTACCAATAAGAAACCCTCATCTATAATTCTGAAACCTAAAGGTAGAAATATAAAAACTCAAAATCGCAATAATAACCAAAAATGTAACCACCAAAATAGGAACAAAAACTATCCTCCCCAGAATGGACCTCAACCCCCTTTAAGGAATAACACATTCATGTGTTATAGTTGTAACAGACCTGGCCACTTGGCTAGGAACTGCCAGAACAAGAATCGTCATGCCCCACAGGCGAACCTTACCGAAGATCAACTTATTGCTATGATATCTGAAGTCAATTTTGTTGGTGGATCTAAGGGGTGGTGTGTGGACACTGGTGCTTCTCGTCATGTTTGCTATGATCGAGACATGTTCAAGTCCTATTTTGATTCTGAGGATAAGAAAGTGTTGTTGGGTGACTCCCACTCCACTAAAATTGCTGGTATTGGTGAGGTGGTATTGAAGTTTACCTCTGGAAAGACTTTCATCTTGAAGGATGTCCTACATACTCCTGAGATGAGAAAGAACTTAGTTTCAGGCTATCTTCTTAACAAAGCTGAGTTTACTCAAACTATAGGGGCTGATTTATATATTATAACTAAAAATAATATATTTGTTGGGAAAGGGTACGCCACTGATGACATATTTAAATTAAATGTTGAAATCAATAAAGCCTCTTCTTCTGCTTATATGTTGAGTTCTTTTAATATTTGGCATGCTAGACTTTGTCATGTCAATAAACGCATAATCAAGAACATGAGTACCTTATAACTAATTCCTAAACTATTTTTTGAATGATTTTGAAAAATGTGATTTTTGTAGTCAACCAAAACTTCACATAAATAAGTAGTTAGAGAATCTGAACCTTTAGATTTAATACATTCTGACATATGTGAACTTGATGGAAATTTAACAAGAAATAGAAAACGTTATTTTATAACTTTTATAGATGACAGTTCAGATTACACTTATGTATACCTAATGAAAAATAAAAGTAAAGTGTTTAACATGTTTAAAATATTTATGACTGAGATTGAGAATCAACTTAACAGAAAAATAAAAAGGTTTTGAAGTGATAGAGGCACTGAATATGATTCCAATATCTTCAATGATTTTTATAAAACTCATGGAATCATTCATGAAAAAACTGCACTTTATTCTCCTGAAATGAATGGCAAAGCTGAAAGAAAAAATAAAACTTTTACTGAATCAGTTGTTGTAATTTTATTAAACTCCGGTGTTGCTTCCCATTGGTGGAGAGAAATTTTATTAACTGTTTGCTATGTGCTAAATAGAGTGCCTAAATCTACAAGTAAAATTTCACCATATGAAATTTTGAAAAATAAGAAATCTAATTTAACTTATTTTAAAACTTTGGGTTGTTTAGCCTATGTTAGGATCCCTGATCCTAAAAGAAATAAACTTGCTAGTAAAGCATATGAATGTGTATTCATAGGATACGATGTGAATAGAAAAGTTTATAAATTCTATGACTTAAATGATCATGTAGTTATAGAATCAAATGATGTTGACTTCTATGAACATAGGTTTTCCTTTAAATTTAAAAATAGTAGAGACTCGTCTTCTAGTAGTTTACCCATAACTAAAACTAGTGAACAAAATGAGGAATTAAACATTGAAATTAGGATAAATAAACGAGCTCGAACTCTTAAGAATTTTGGGTCTGATTTTTATGTTTATACCTTAGAGAAAGATCCCCAAACTCTTAAAGAAGCATTGTCTTCTTTAGATGTCAACTTATGGGAAGAAGCCATAAATGATGAAATGGACTCTCTGGAGTATAATAAGACTTGGCATTTAGTTGAAATTAATACCTGATTGTTCTATTGAAAAGTACAAAGCTCGTATTGTAGTTAAAGGGTATAGGTAAAGGGAAAATGTAGATTTCTTTGATACCTTTTCACCAGTCACACGAATAACTTCCATACATGTACTTTTTTCTTTTGCTACTATCCATGATTTAGTAGTACACCAAATGGATGTTAAAACTGCTTTTCTAAATGGTGACTTAGAAGAAGAAATTTATATGGATCAACCTGAAGGTTTTGTTATCCTAGGTCAAGAAAATAAAGTTTGTAAACTAGATAAATCCCTTTATGGTCTAAAACAATCACTTAATCAATGGCATGCAAAATTTGATAATCTAGTTATCTCGCATGGATTCAAAATAAATGAAAGTAAAAAATGCATTTATTATAAATTAGAAGATAACATTTGCACTATTATATGTTTATATGTGGATGACATGCTTATATTTGGATCAAATATTCATGTTGTGAATAATGTGAAAACTCTGTTAAGTGCTAACTTTGATATGAAAGATATCGGAGAAGCGAGTATAATCCTTGGTATAAAGATTACTAGATCTGAAAAGGAAATTTCTCTAGATCAATCTCACTACATTGAGAAGATCTTAAAAAAATATAATTACTTTAACTACAAACCGGCAGGTACTCCTTATGATCCTAGTGTAAAGTTGTTCAAGAACACCGGAGACGGTGTTAAACAAACTGAGTATGCGAGCATCATTGGTAGCTTACGTTATGCTACTGCTTGCACTAGGCCAGACATAGCTTATGTTGTGGGACTACTATGTAGGTTTACCAATAGACCTAGTGTAGAGCATTGGAATGTTATTGAAAGGGTTATGAGATACCTTAATAGAACTATGTATCTTGGATTACATTATAAAAAGTTCCTCGTTGTTCTAGAAGGATACAGCGATGCAGATTGGAACACTTTATCAGAAGACTCCAAAGCAACTAGTGGCTATATATTTAACATAGCTGATGGAGCTATTTCTTGGAAGTCTAAGAAACAGACAATATTGGCTCATTCTACAATGGAGTCTGAAATGATAGCACTAGCCACTGCTAGTGAAGAAGCAGACTAGCTAAGAAGTCTGTTAGTTGAGATCCCTTTATAGGAAAGACCGATACTAGTTATCTTGATCCACAGTGATAATACCGCGGCTATTGTAAAGATTCAAAACCGTTACTACAATGATAAAAGATGACAGATACGTCGTAAGCATAGTATTGTTAGAGAATTTCTCTCTATATGAGCTGTAAGAGTAGATCATGTACGTTTTGATGAAAATTTGGCAGATCCTTTGACGAAAGAATTACCTAGAGAAAAGGTTTTCAAAACCTCAAAAGAAATGAGACTAATGCCCTTAGAATGAAGACTCACTCGTGATGGTAACCCAACTTATAGACTGGATATCTCAAGAAATAAGTTTAAAGGGTAATAACAAGTCATGAAGTGATATGAGATGAATCATGCTATTTTCAAATTTCATTCTACACTGTTAGAAGCATGAAGTCCTGAAACGATTGAAAAGGATGAGTTAATTGTTAAACTTTTAATAAGTTCTATACTCTATGTGGAGTGGAGTATATAGCTACAAGAGTGCTCTTAATAAACTCACCTATGTGAATGTGGAAGTGTGGCCGCTTCTTATGGACATTTTTTAGGCAAAATTTACTAGAGCGTTCACTATACTGGGATACACGTGTATGATCGTAAAACACGAGTTTTTCGAACTACACCTTGGAAAGGTTGTGTGTGTGATGATTGTTAGAAATAGAGTTCAAAACTACGAGTTACTCTAGTATATTCTAAAGCATCAACACTATGCAAAGGTTCAAGTCGATAAATACCTTTTTGTTTATGCATAATCTTATATTTTTGATTAATCGGTTGCTCGATGAAAATTCTTTTTATATAAAATTCAAGTGGGGGATTTTTGGAAAAAGATGAATGTTTATTAAAAATTAGTAGAGCCTTGTCCCACATTGTCTTTTTACACTACTTAAAAAATGTATAAATAGTAAAGAGTTGACTATTGGGATTGGACCCCAAGGGATACCCAATTTTGTGGAAGAGGAAAATACCTAGACAAATGTGATACCACACGCGCCGAGTGCATGTATATGAGGTGACATTTTATTTTTTGAAATATTTTTTTTTCAAAAAAATTTCCACTCAGAAAATGGTTGTTATATATATATATATTCTCTCAAAAAATGACTGTTATTTTTTATTACTCAGAATGGTTGTTACGCTCTCCATCCCTAGACATTACCGTTATTATCATAATGGCTAGACGGTTTCTGAAACCTATAAATAGAGAGTCTCAACTCTCAGTTTCAACACAACAATCTGCAAACTCATCTCACCTAAAAAAATTCTCTCGATAATTCTAAATTATATTTTCAATTTTTCGAGCAATAAATTTTTTCAAGTGTAGCATTTCGGTCTTCATCAGTACAATGAAGTTTCAAGACAAAAAAATATTTTAGATTGTTTTATTCTGGGAGCGACGAGGTTATGTTTGCTTACACAAATCTAACCAGAGTCGTAAAACGTCTTAAAGAGAACGATCTAATCTGCGACTCAACCTAAACAGTTTATTTCAAGTTATTTGTAATATTGTTTTAATACTATTTTAACGCACTTGTATCAACATTATTTTCAACCAAATTGGTAATATATATTTACAATTACATAATTATAAGCTAGAGGGCTCATCAACTAGTAACCCAACAGCTCAAGTACATGACATTTATCAAAGACTGCTCAGATTGCTGTATTCTATTATTGTCTCTCAACTTAGAAACAGCAGAAGAAGAGTGAGAAGAGAGTTTACTGGCCTGAGAAAAGAATCTAATATTGTTATTAGCATGTTGTTGCATAGACCTCATTACAAAGTTCCATCTACAAACCCCTTGATCTTTCAGGGCCTCAATTGCTCCAATACTTGTTGCAATTACCCATGCTCTACTTGTATAACTCATTATTCTAGCTCTAGTCACAAATTTCTTGGAACAGAGGAAACTAGGATTGAATCTAATGGATTTCCAACCATTTCTTATATAGACACATGGTACGGGGAATAAAAAACAAGTTGTTTGGCTGTGGCTGCACCTATGGTATTGGGAAGCCAATGGTTTTTTGTACTAAAATATCTTTAAAAAGAAAACCCACGTACGTGTACATGATTACTCATTCAATTAATGCCACTTGCCATGAAGAGACACCTCTTCTCTTTGCATTACAACAGCTTGCCTCTGTTTGGATGAGCAGCTTTTATCACTAAAATATTATATATTATAAATATATTACGATCATAATTAATATAACATTTTTTCAATAAATATAATTAAAAAATTAAAAAATATAAAATATTGTTTTACATCATTCAAAATTCACCTAAATTTAAAATATATAAACTTTTATTTATGATGAAGGATGGTGCTTATAGTATCGTTTTGTGCAGATCTTTATCATGTTTGTATTTTACTATCCAAACTTTCATTTTTTATTATAAAATAATATATTATTTTAAACTGAACTATTTATTTATAATAATAATAAAATACAATATTTATACAAACAAAATATTTAATCTTGTACAAACGTAATAAATAAAAAATAATTTATCTTGTGTAATACAAAACAAATTAACACCCAAGTTACATTTAAAATATATATAAAGGAAAAGAAAAAACAACAAAGAAACAGTCCCCGTAAATTGTAAATAATTGCTTGAAAAAATATGGAAATAAAAAACTCTTTTGATTGGTTAGCAGTACAATGTAAAAGAAAGAAATGGACAAAAGAAAAATCTAACTGAGGTGAGATAAGTCAAAATCGTCAGGCAATTTAAATTTATTGGTTGCACCAAACTTTCTTGGCTCATCTGGGCCTTGAGAACATTCTAAATCATAACTATTATCTTCTTCTTCTTCATGATCATGTGTACCGTTTGGTGGTGAAGGGGGGTCATTTACACTTTTGGATCGGCAAATTGGATTGGCAAGCATGTTGACTTGGCCACAGTGAGAGATCTCTATTACTACTTTTTCATCTTCAAGAGGAAGAGGTTGTTTCCATGGCTCTCCATCAATCCTCATGAATGTTTCACTAGCTTCTCCCTTGTAAAACTCAAAACGTATGCCTCTTGTCTACATTAAATTATTATATTAGTGTTAGGTAACACTTTTCTCAAAAACATGAGCACTTGAGGAATAAATGAGTCTAACAATGTAAAACCTTTCTAAGATATATAGAGTAGAAGTTTTTTCAAGAGAAGTGTTTTAAAATGAAATGATTTGCCTAAAAGTAGTTTTATGAGAAACATTTAGGTGTTTGGATGAAAATGTTAAAAGTGAGTTTGAGTGGTACTTCAATAATTATTTTAGGATAGAGCATGCATTTAAAACTACTTCTCATAGATATTGCCACACCTTTGAAAGTACTTTCATCCAAAGAGAGAGGCAGTTCTAAGAGACTCTTAGTATCTAACATGTATAATACCTGTGCAAGTCGAATCCCATGTCCACGACGATTGAGTAAAACAAGGCCATGCCAAGCATCTCTAAAACCAACAATCTCAAGAAGACCATCATCTACATATGGAGAAGTCAAATCCCTCTGTATGCATGACAATAAAATAGTAGTTTTAACATTTGATGATCGAGCTAAATAATTATATCATCGACCATACAAAACAGTGAATTGTTATTTCCAAAGCAATAAACATTATTTTTAAAAGTAAACATTTTGCTCTATTTATTGCTCTGACAATTGGGCCACTCTAAAAACATACGAAAACTAAAGGAGTTCAAAACTAACATCTTGCTGCTTCCTCCCATTTGGTTTTCCCCATGGATCCAGTCCACCAGAGAAACTGGGCAAGTTGAGGCAAATGATAGATCGAATGCTGTTTATCAAAATCAAAATGTTTAATAAAATGGTGAGTGATATAGAATGTGGAATCAGGAGGTTATTATAGATCTATCACCGTGTTAAATTCGTTCACTCAATTAGTTGAAGCCATTAAGGAATTTAAGGTCATGATTCGTGAGTAATTATTGAAAATTAAGGCAACCCATAATAGAGAGTAGATGTGATGTAAAACATTTACCTCTTAGGTATATGAAGTTCCTCCCATTGGCCCTGCCTTTTCATGATGGTAACCTTTGTCAGCTGTGCTATATTCCTGTGTCGGGATTATTCTTACAGTCATCAAAAGATGTGGACAAATTAAAGCAATGAGAGTGTTCCTCATTGAACAAAGAATATCAAGTTCCAGTGTTTGTTACTTTACAACCCCATAAAAAATCTTTATCTATGTTTCTAAAGTTGCGAAGGCATGTCACTAATAAACGTTTCAAGTTGGTTGAAGTAGACAACGCTAGAGTCGCACAAATTTATCCCCACATTTACCCTCATACCAATACGCGTCATAATTTTCTAAAAAAGTAAATAACTTTTTTTATTTTCAAAGTTATTTAGCTACATGTCACATCACAATTGGTGTGAGTACAAATATAGGTGTAAATTTATATAATTTAGCATTACTCAGACAATTTAATTTGATACTTTAACAACTGAAGCTGTATTTCCTAATAATATTATCCAAACAAGTCAAAAATATAGAGTAATTGAAACACATAATTCTGTATATCACACCGTGTTAATGGAGATTTACTATACAATATGGAATAGAAAACAACAAATGGAAACAATTGTAAATACACTAGGGAATATTTCTGAAATAAATATGAAAAGCTAACCTCGAAATAGGATGAAGGAGAGAAGTGCAAAACCAGCCTTGAGTGCATACAAGCTTCAAATAAGTGCTCTGATCCAAATAAAATGATGAATTTCATCAAAGTGTTAACAAAAATATATCTAAAGGAGGGAAAGGTTATGCAAGGTATTCACATTAAAAGGACTTGCAACATAACAATTCATCACCACACAGCTACTGTCCTAAGAGACACTAAAAGCAAGCCTGATCCAGAAATATTAAAAAAAACATATAATTTACATATTACTAAGTACCAAGTAAAAAAGATTATAAGAAAATTGTGACTGCAGTATATTACTCAAGTGATTGTAATTAGGAACTAACAGGAACTAGTTACATACCTGATTAACAAATTGACTCTTGTATTTTTCAGGATGCAACCTCCTCTCTGAGTGAAAAGCATATGATACTTGAGCATCCATTCCTTAATGAAGCAATATAGTGCTGTTAAGAAACAGTGGTTGAGGTATAAAACTGCAACTAACACTTACTATTGAACATCAAGAAGCCACAAACCCCTTTAGACCAACCTACCCTTGCACACCCACCAATGAATACACTCAAGCTTGAGCTTCTAATCAGTTATAAAGATGGTATTGACTTCTTACCCATGCTGAAATAGTTCCAAAATCTTCCACGGTAAGTAAGAAAGCTCTCCTGACAACATTTAACAAAATAGTGGCTGATAAGCATACAGAGCAAATGAGCAATGCCACAATATATGAAGTAATCAACACGAACAAAATTAGGTGAAATTAAACATAGATGCCAATTAGTACTCATTTTACATCTGACTATTCAAACCTCATTGATCCTGATATTCTCAAACTTTTTCTTAGAATACCCTGCAGTGTTGATTATCTTATTTCCTTATGAGATCAGTGAAATTATACCAACATTAATGAGAAGTATATTTATTAATAATGATTGATAGACTATATTGTCCATGATAAATAAGAGTCTACCAATCTGAGGAACTACACCCACTGTTAACCATTCTGAGCTGGCACTTGGCCACCATCATTGATGGCTCAAATTTTCTATTTTCGAGTTATACGTTGCATAAAATTATCCATCTTTCCGCCATATCATGCTAAATTTAGGATATTGATGTTTATCAAGAATCTAAAAATAACTGTAAACAAGAGATATAAAAAGAGATAGATATTTGATTAGTTTTCTCTCCCTTTTTTACGATGTTACATGTAGTTTCTTGATGTATCTTATCTTATAACTATTTTAAAGGTGCGAGTTTGCTCTAAAGTAAAGACAATAAACATTTACATTTAGGACATTTAGCGCCTTTAAAGTATGACATGTCTTAAAATGATTGGTTGTATGTATAGTTTTTCATAAAAAATGTTTTTGTTGGAATTAATGGCTTAAAAAATCAAATTAATATTTTTGTTGGTGTTAATATCTCAAAATATTATAGAAAAAGTTTTGATAAGTTGTTCAATCATAAAAATTGAAAAGACAAAAGTTAGAATTAATTTGCTATGAAGGGTCTAGCTCATATTAATTACTACTGGTTTTAGCTAATTGAAGTGAATTAATACTTAACTTTTTGACTTTGTGCGTTTCATGAGAGGTTGTTGAAAATGAGAATATTATATGGGTGATCAAAAGTCTAATTGATATACTCTAGTTATGAATGCATTTTAGAGAAGAAAATGAAGTGATTACCATACTATTATTTAGGTAATAATTGAATTATATTAAACTTCATTTGTATAATGATTATCTTTAAAAAATTAATAATTTCATTTAATGAACAACAAGGGTTATGCGTGTCAAAAGGAAGACTTAAATAGTACTCCATCTTAAGCCTGAATGCATGCAGTGCGATTGAGAAAAATCTCTAATAGTTAAAGTATTTTGAATTTGAATTTAGCATTCAATTCTTTTATTTTCTATTTTATTTGAATTTTGTCTTTGGTTTACACTACGGATTCATTTTATTTTATAGATTTATAATATTAATTTAAAAATATATATTATAAAATATCAATTTTGCTAATTTTTACAAAATTACTTATTGAATTATTATTATTATTATTTATGTATTTTAAACATAATTAAATTCTTAATTTACATCCAATTATATATATATATATATATATATATATATAATTGGGAGAGGATCAACAATTATAATATCTAAGAAATTAAAAAAAAATCTTTTTTATCATTTTTTTGAGGTTAAAGTCATAGTTTGAGTTGAGATTCGAACTAGAATATTTCTCATATAAATGTCAAACATTTTTCATTTTACTAGAAGGTGGTTGACAAAATTCTTTATCATTTAAGTGTTATGTTTTAGGTTTATTTCCATCAAACTTTTGCATGATTTAAATTAACAAAGAAATACACTATAAATATCTAACAATATATTATTGCATGTGCAGGTATCCACATGCAATGCACGTACACAAAAACATAACATTATTGTTCCGTTTAAAATCCAAGAAAAATTTGAAACAGGAGAACAGACCATATCTGCATCCTTTCGGTCTCTTTGGGATAGACGGTGGACTGCATGCATTGATGGAGGTAACTCAAGAGGAGCAATAGGGACAGAAGAGCTTTCCTTGGTAGCTTTCATTCTCATAATGATATTCCAGCTGAGATAAAATATATATATATATATAATCATTCCTAAATTCTATGAATTAAAAGACGACCTTTTGATACAAAACAGCAAATCCTACAGCTTTAAGAAGACAAAAATGCTTCATATAATGCATATCATGTAATAGATTGAAAATAAATATCATGTAATAGATTAAAAATAAAAGTATATCAGAGTGAGATAATTCTATCATCCAATTATTACTTAATAAATATTGCCATAATTTAATCAAATTTTGTTGAAAGTAACTGCTGCTTCAGCCTTAATTTTAGGATTGTTTTCAGCAATCCATGTTTTCATGAGTGGAGTATTCCATGTTTTCATGAATGGTGTGAGCATGAGTTCCTAATTTTAAGGAGTGGTGTTTTTCACTCCTGAAATTCTGTAAAACTGTTGAAATTTCAACAGTTTATTTCCTATAAATTGATGTAATAAGAAGCTGAAAATATAAGCTATTAAAACTATTCTTAGTCTCCAAAATGTGTGTGAACTCAATCTTCAAAATTGAGATGAACAATAGAAGGGTTTAAAATATTTACTCAATATTTAAGAGAGGGGTTTAGAAAACTAACCTAACATTTGGTATCAGAGCCAAGAAGGGAGCTGAAAAAAAAATCACAACCAAAACTTTGCAATAGCAAAATGGCTACAGAAAATGAAAGTTTTGTCCAACCAGCTATTCCTATATGGTCACTACGACCACTGGAATATGCTTATGGAAAACTTCTTAAGATCTAAGGAATTTTGAGATCTTATAGAAACTGAGATTAGAGAGATTAAACTGAATATTTCAGAGGTTTCTGCTCAACAGAAAAATGATGCACTGAAATTGAAGGACCTAAAGGTAAAGAATTACCTATTTCAGGCAATCGATAGGTCTATTTTGGAGACAATCCTTACCAAGGATACGATTAAGGACATTCTATGAAAAAGAAAAGTATCAGGGCTCCAACAGAGTGAAGTGGGCACAACTTCAAACTCTCAGAAGAGATTTTGAAACTCTTCAGATGAAGAAAGGAGAAACAATAAATGACTACTTTGGAAAAGTGATGATAGTGGCAAACAAAATGCGTCTTCACGGTGAGAAAACCACAGATGACATTGTGGTTGAGAAAATATTAAGGTCCTTGACTCCCAAGTTCGACTATGTGGTCTGCTCAATTGAGGAGTCTAATATAGTTGAAGATATGTCCATAGATAAATTGCAGAGTTCCTTGCTTATGTATGAGCAAAGAATTAACAAGACCAATGCAATTGAAGAAATGCAGGCACTGAAGGTTTTCACCTTTAATGAGTCTTCAAACACAAGAGGAAGAGGTAGAGGTCGTGGTGGACGTGGAAGAGGTCGAGGACAACACTCTTACAACAGAAACTACAGAAAAGATGAAGATATGGAGTGAAACAGGGAAGGAACTAAATCATTTTCTCAAACTCGAAAGGATGATGATCAAAACAAGAAGACATTCGACAAATCAAAGGTCGAATGTTACAGATGTGAGAACTTAGGTCATTACAAAAATGAGTGTTACACAAAAATGACTAAAGAGAATGATGAAAGATCTAACTTTGTAGAAAAGGGAAAAAAGAAAAAAGGAGGGTTTGTTGATGGCCTTCCATGCAATGGAAGACACGGATGAAGACACTTGGTACGTGGACACAGGTTGTAGTAACCATATGAGCGGTTGTAAGTCATCCTTCTCAAATCTAGATGAGGGTTTCACCATTTTTGTTAGTTTTGGTGATCGATCAAATGTGAAGGTTGAAGGAAGGGGTGATATTCAGATAAGAACTAAGAATGAGTTCATTGAGGTAATATCTAATGTATTTTACATATCTAATCTAAAAACAAATTTGCTTAGTGCTGGCCAGTTACAAGACAAAGGTTACACGATCACAATTAAAAAGGGAGTGTGAGAGATTTATGATCCCAAACGTGGATCAATTATAGTGGTGCAGATGACAAGAAATCGACTCTTCCCTCTCAAAATTAAATCAGTGCAAACATGTTTGATGGCCAAAGAAAATGTTTCAGTATGGAGATGGCATGAGAGATATGGGCATCTTCATTTCAACGGCCTCAAGACTCTAAAACAAAAGCACATGGTGGAAGGACTACCTGAAATCACAATGTCTTCCTCAACAACATGTGAGAACTGCATCATAGGGAAACATGACCGTGATATGTTTTCTACAGGAAAATCAACAAGAGCTCATAAGATCCTAGAACTGATTCACTCATATCTTTGTGGTCCAATGTCCCCTACATCTAATGGAGGTAAAATATTTTTCATAACCTTAATAGATGACTACAGCAGAAAAGTTTGGGTGTATTTCTTACAGGAAAAGTGAGAAGCTTTTGAAGCTTTCAAAAACTTCACTTCTCTAGTGGAGACACAGACAGAAAAAGGATCAAATATCTAAGAACAGATCGAGGAGTAGAATTCTGTTCTAAGGAGTTTTTTGAGTTTTGCAATGAAAAGGGAATTAGGAGACAACTGACAACAGCTTATACACCACAACAAAATAATGTATGTGAGAGGAAGAATCATACCATAGTCAATATGGTAAGGAGTTTACACGCAACAGAACAGGTTCCCAAAGTTTTTTGGCCTGAAGATGTTTGTTGGATAGTTCACATTCTTAATAGAAGTCCAACATTTTCTGTTAAGAACATGACTTCACAAGAAGCATGGAATAGAAAGAAGTCAACTGTAGATCATTTCAAGGTATTTGGTTGCATAGTATATGCACACATACCTGATCAGAGAAGGAAAAAGTTGGATGACAAGACTGAGAAATGTGTGTTCCTAGGGGTAAGTGAATTGTCAAAAGCTTATAAACTATTTAACCCAGTTTCAGGAAAGATAGTGATAAATCGTGACGTGGTGTATGATGAGGACAAAAGGTGAAATTCGGGAGAACAGCCAGAAACACCAAAGAATATGCTGGTGGAAAGTGAAACAGATGATGAAAGGACAACTCAGGTGACTGAGACTCAAATCCCTCAGCCACTAACATCGCCACAGGAGCCTCAAGCTCACACATTAGCTCAAAGTGACAAGGAATCTAAAGAAAGGAGGGTTTACAATTTGAGAAACCCTCAAACGCTTACAAGGCCTCCCTGGATGATGGACTATGAGACAACTTTCAGTCGTTCAGATGAAGACATTGCCAACTTTACCTTGTTTGTTGGCAGTGATCCCATCACCTTTGATGAAACTGTGAAGGAAGATAAATGGAAAGAGGCAATGGATAGTGAGATACTATCAATTGAGAAGAATAACACTTGGAAGCTCACTGATTTACCTAAAGGGCAAAAACAAATTGGGGTAAAGTGGGTATTCAAAACAAAAGTGAATGAAAGAGGAGAGGTTGACAAATATAAAGCTCGTTTGGTGGCGAAATGATACAAACAAAAGCAAGGCATAGACTATAATGAAGTCTTTGCACCTGTAGCAAGGCATGAAACCATAAGAATGCTCATATCCTTGGCTGCAAAGAAATCCTGGAAGATTCTACAGATGGATGTAAAGTCTGCTTTTCTCCATGGAGAATTGCAGGAAGAGGTTTATGTTGAACAACCTCCTGATTTTATTCAAAAGGGAAAAGAAGAAAAAGTGTTAAAGTTGAAGAAAACACTCTATGGCCTGAAGCAGGCTCCACGAGCATGGTACAATAGAATTGACACCTATTTTACCAAGTTAAGTTTTGGGAAATGTCCCTCAGAAAATACATTCTACACTAAGGTTGGAACTGGAGGTAAACTTCTAATCGTGTCACTCTATGTTGATGACCTAATCTATACAGGAAACAATCAAGAAATGCTGAATGAGTTCAAAAACTCAATGATGAGAGAATTCGAGCTGACAGATCTAAGACTATTACACTACTTCTTGGGGATAAAAATAATTCAAAACTCTTTTGGTAACTTCATTTACCAAAAGAAATATACACAGAAGGTGCTTGAAAGATTTCATATGGAAGACTGTCGAGCTATTGGGACTCCAATTGAACCTGGATTAAAAATCAGCAAGGATGAAGGAGGAAGAGAGGTTGATAACACTTTCTTCAAACAAATCGTTGGAAGTCTCATGTATCTTATTTCAACTAGACCAGACATCATGTATGGTGTGAGCCTGATAAGTAGATACATGGAAAATCCAACAGAGTTGCACCTCAATGCAGCAAGAAGAATTCTAAGATACGTAAAGAAGACACTAGACTATGGAGTGTTCTATAAGAAAGGTGATAACTTAGATTTCTATGGTTACACTGACAGTAATTATGCAGGAGATCTAAATGACAGAAAGAGCACATCAGGCCATGCTTATATGTTAAGCTCAGGAGTTATCTCATGGTCCTCAAAGAAGCAACCTATAGTCACTCTATCAACTACTGAAACTGAGTATGTGACAGCAACATCAAGCTCCTGCCAATGGATCTGGATGAAGAAAATGTTTGAAGTCCTAGGAATGAAGCAAGACAGCCCTATGATAATCTATTGTGATAACATGTCTACTATTAAACTTTCTAAAAATCCAGTAATGCACGGGAGGAGCAAACACATAGATGTTAGATTTCATTTTTTTCGTGACTTATGTCAAGATAGAGTTATTGAGTTGAAGTATTGCAAAAGTTCAGAACAAGTAGCAGATATTCTAACAAAACCCCTCAAGCAACCAAGTTTTGAGAAACTTAGGAAGTTGCTTGGAATGTGCTCAGTCCTCAGTCTCGAACAAGGGAGGATTGCTCAAAGTTGAAGACTAATCAAGAAAACCCTACACTATTTTTTCAACAGAAAAATCAGTTTAAGTAGGGTGTTGAAAGAAACTGCTGCTACTGCCACTGCCTTAATTTTAAGATTGGTTTCAACAATCCATGTTTTTATGAGTGGAGTATTCTATGTTTTCATGAGTGGTGTGAGTAGAATTCCTAGTTTTAAGGAGTGGTGTTTTCCACTCCTAAAATTTTGTAAAACTGTTAAAATTTCAACAATTTGTTTCCTATAAATTGATGTAATAAGAAGCTGAAAATATAAGCAGAAAAATTGTTCTTGGTCTCCAAAATGTGTGTGAACTCAATCTTCAAAATTGAGATGAACAAGAGAAGGGTTTAGAAAATTTACCTAACATCTAAGAGAAGAGTTTAGAAAACTAACCCAACAAAATTCTCAGAGAATGAGAATGTTCCAATTTCCAACACAAATATTTTTTTAACAATAATAGCTTATATGATAGTTTTATGACCACTAACCACCCTTGAAAATTGCTCTGTAATGCAGCCATCATTACTTCAAGATGACTACAAGAGCCAAAGCTTTAAATGCATAATATAAGAAGGTAATTGATATTAGTATAAAAAACTAACCTATTCATTTAAAAAAATAAAAAACTAACCTATTATAGATAAGATTGCAGTATTAGATTTTCGTGAATATGGAAAGATGAACATTATAAGTCATATATATCAGTTTAGCCATATACCATTGGTCAGTGGCATAATTAAGATTTGCATCCAGAAAAGGAACCATATATACAGACAAAAATAATATTAGTTAATTTTCAATTACTACTTGTTTCTAATTGAAAAAATTATATTACATGCATCTTATTTTATTAAAAAAATTTGTTCAAATTATTGAATTTTTTTTGAGATATTGAGTGTTAAAAGTTTAAAATTAAAATTCATAATTCTACTCTGTGCATGTAATTTGTTTATAATTTCATAAATATAATACCTAAAATTTATTTATTGAGAGTTGAGGTGAGGCACAGCTCCTACCCAACTCTATATGCATTCGCCCTTTCCACTGGTCTCTAAGAACTAAGAAGTGGACATGTCATTGAATTTGTGAAGAAACATGCATTCACATAGCCAAGACAAACTTGCTAAATTCACTCATGTCGCTCTTTAAATGACTAAGCACACCCTTAAGCTAGAAATTCAAAAAGCATCTTAAGGGAAAAAAATATAATATAGTGGATGTATCACCTGTCCACTTTCATTTCCTTGGCACTCCTCACTCGAGACAAGAAAGATAGAATCGACTGTCGGTCTATCCCAGGATTTCTCTTGCCCTGTGTGTTGAAACCTGTTAGTTTTATAATATAAAGTCTGCATAAAGCCAATGCTTCTGGGTCATCTAAATATTAAATAGATCTCACAATATTTCCTTTCAACAAAAGAAAGAAAAGTTATCTTAACCATAAATAAGTACTTAGTTCTAGCCTTTTAGTAAATACAGTAAATTACACTCAGTTAAAAAAACACATCCATTGCTTTGGAATATCATGTTACAATAGCAAACTCAAAAACTAGGCTGTGCTAGACTTTTTAAGGGCATTAAAAAAAGTGTACATGAATAGGTTGACATTGTTATTATTGTTTCATGAAGCTAAATGTATTGAGTATGTGATCAAGGGAAAAGAAATTCAACGAAAATGGTAATTTTTATGTTCAAAAAATGTATCAAATAGACATGTTAGACATCAGCATATCTTACCCAACCAAATGAAAAGTGAAGGTTGTTTCCAGTTCCTAATGGGACCGTGGCAATTGGAGGTGGTTGTGGTAGTTTAAGATCAGAAACTACTTCAAGGAGCCAACTGGCTGTACCATCTCCACCTGCAACCTATCATTTGAAATCTATTTCAGTGGTCAAAACTGAAAGTAGTTATTCATGTATGTGAATTTTTCTTTATGAATGCTTCTATTTAATTCATCAAAACTCAAGTACGGATTAGTTGTTGCATGGTAAATCTAATCATCTATTCTAATGAAACATGGAAATTCCATAACTTAATAATAGAACTCACAATTAATCTTAATCTCTTTTCAATTTCAGCAGCGAAACTGTCCCCGTTGCTCTGCAGCGTTTGTAAAGTAACATATAGCTGGCGAAGTACTTTATCAGGAGGCTTTTCTCCTAAATCAATAACCTGAATAGCTATCCCAAACTCCCAATCAATCATCAAAGTAGTTCAAAATAATACAAATTATATAAACTTGTATAAAGAATACTTCCTTTTTTTCTCTCAAACTCAAAAGAACACAAAGAATAGTAGAATACTACTTTTTTCTTTCTATAACCAAAGATAAATTGTGAATAGTGTAAAGAATCAGAGTCAAAATAGTTGCTAAGGTATTAAAGTACCTGGTTTTTATTGAGAAGAGCTTTATAAGTCTTTAGAAGTTCACCTCCTTGCTGGCCACCACTTTTGGTATTGATAAATACCATGACAGGACATGAAGGAACACGGCTAGCATCTCGGACTTTTGATCCCGGTACAAGAATATAATCCGGAATATGAAAGTCCCTCAACATCTTAGAGTTTAAATCTCCCATAACTGCCTCTTAACTATAAATACACGTGAATTCAAAGTTTAGACGAACAAAAACATGTAAAATTTACATTCTGCTAGACATAATTATATAGTTTAAAAAATATATTTGGGAGGAAGATTCAATGAACGAACGCCTAATGGATCAGGAAGACAAATGATCTAGGCAATGAGTGACGAAACGAGCTTTAGTTGGTGAACAAAAAAGGTGAAGTGTTTTGACTTTTTATAGGATTCATATTGGGGAAACACTCTTTAATTAATAATTCAAAAGGAAAAGACAATGAAAACCTAAGAAGATTTTGAACATAACGTCTGAAGTTTTTAGCCATGCTTTAAGACAACAATGAGAATGCTTTCAAGCGACTGTTCAATGAAAGGAAAGAAAGTGGATTAAGGAACTAGATTCTTCAAGTTGGTTTTTCTTTTTAGCATTGAGAAGGATAAAACAAAGGCAAAAGCAAGAGGAAGAAGTGAGAGAGATTCTTTACCTGGAAGAGAAATCATGGATGTTTCAGAGAAAGAGGAGACGAAAGCGAAAGGCAATGTTTTGGGTCCCAAGTAATTGGGTCCCAAGTAATTGTTCCGATATACTCGTTTCGTTCCATACATGATACATTTATTCCCTACATTTTATTTTTATTCATTTCTAATGCAAAATATATATATATATATATATTATCTATTTTAAATATAAAACAACATAAATATATATGTAAAAAAATATTATTTTAAATTATAAAAAATAATATATATCATGTAATAATTATATCATACTATTAAAGTTGTACTTTTTCGTCGAAACGTTTTCCTAATGCGTATGAGAAAAGAAATAGAATAAGAGTGATAAGGGAAGTATGACCTGGGTTTTGAAGAATTTAGGATATTGAAGAGTCTCATCGGCCTTGGTATTATTTTATCAAAAGGCAGGAGTTATTCAGTTTTGCTTCTCATAGTATCTATTAATTAAATAATCGTTTTTTTATAATTAATTATTAAATATTTATATTTTAAAAAAGTTATTGTATTAATTTTAAATTATATTAAAATAAATAAAAAATTATACATTCATCCTAAATCATTGTTTATGTAACTTTGATTCAATGAGATACAAGGTAAATATAATAACTGTTATTAAAACACACAACTATCTGTTCTTTTTAAAACAATCATTAATAAGATTGATAAGAACTGCTGATAAACTTATTTTTAAATTTAACAATAACTTATTTAATATAAAATATTACATTATCACATATTTAAATGTCTTTTTTATTTGACTTAAAAGGCCAACTTGATAAACAATTAGCATGTCAAAATATTGGTCATTTACTTTGAAAAAAGAAGAAAAATAATAAAAATAAAATCTTTAAAATTTATAATAATAATAATAATAAATATCTTATATTCAACTAAATATCACAAATTTGTAGAAAATATTAAATGATATTACAATTAAACCCATTAAACTGATCAAATAAAATTGTTTCATCAGTTATATTGTGATATTTTTGTGATATATAATAGTAATTGTATTTTAAACATCTCAGTAAATTCAAATTTATCAAGTATAAAAAACAGAGACTACCAAGTCCAAGATACTGAACTCCGTATCAAGAACAAGTGAAGTAGTAACTCTGCTAAATAGAAACACGAATATCCATAAATAACTATATCAAAAGAGAACAAAGATAAAAGAGAGGAATGAAGCCTGGAAATAAAAGTATCATGTTCACCGATGCAAAAGTTAGTCCCCAAACTAATGGTTCTGAATTTTTCTACGCGGTACGTAGCTGAATGAATGGAACTCCAATCCGTCTTGAAAAGTTGGAGATCAGCTTGATCTGCAAATGGCATGAGTCCCAGAAATCACGCAATTGCATATTGTACCATAGAAAACATTTCTTTCATGACTAGACTCAGTTGCCGACAACTCGAATTGCAGTACTTGTGCACTCTTCCAAGATTGAATGTTCTTATTCCTCTTCTACATACATGACTTTGGAAGATAAAAGATTCCTATTTGGCTCAACTACTAAGCCTCTCGAAGAAATAGAGATAACCCATATCCTTAGGGGGATCAACAGAAGCCCCGACCTTGTCATCATTAAATATAACCCATCTTCCATCTTTAAAAATGTGTGCAACATAGTGACCACATTGAGTAGAAGCTCCAATGTGGCTTACAATTCCAAAAAGCCTGTATCCTGCAAAATGGAAAATTAAAAATCATCATGAAGGTAAAGAATTAGCTAGAGTTATACATTGTTGACAACAGTGTCGTAATATGTCAATATACTCGTATCTTAAATTTCTAGGAGAGTTAGTTTTCCAACAACCTTTAACGTGGTATCAGAATTAAATGTCCTACATTCAATACCAAATAATCCTAATTGTTGATTCACAAGTGTTTGACTTGTAAAGTGCATAGAGCAAACACTTGATGAGAATTGTGGGGAAGTGATGAATGTATAAAAAATATTATTAATCTTTATCCTAATAGCTTAAACTTTTGAAGAATTGGTAATAACAAACTTTCTCGCATAAGATCTCAAACCTCAATAAACCCAATATTGAATTGCAAATATTTGACTTCTATGGTGCATAGAGCCAACTCTTAGTGGGGGATAAATGTATAAAAATATAATTGTCCATTCTCAACTTTTGGAAAAGCTGAGGACCAACAACTTCTAACACAAATCTTCGTATCTTAATAACTACACAACAAATACACGACTACATATAATGGAATATAAGATACTAACTCCCTCCTCCATCAGGTAGACCAGCATCAGCAGGTGTAGATGTTGTGCTTGATGTTGTACCATCCATATCAGATGAAGCAGAAGCATCAGGATTGTTGAATATCCAGTCTGTTGCTTTCTCAATGTTATCACCCTAGGAAAACCGAAAACAATATTTAAAATACACAAGCCCATAAAATATAAATCAAAGGAAAACAAAAATGGACAAGAAGTCGTCATAGATTATTTCCATATTTCTTCAAAGGAAATGAGAGAATAAAATTACAGAGGCCTCCAATGCTTTCCTAGCAATCTCTTCTTGAAAACCAAATGAAATCAACATATCAAGTTTTGATTGGTCAACTACCGTCTGTCCCCTTTGGGATATGGGAGCATCTATATCTGGAAAAGGAAGAGTACATTAATATCACAGAGCAGCATCTTGCTAAAAAGTTGTTCTTTGAGTTGAAATAATTTCCTACCTGGATCTTCCATGTGAGAAAGTAGCCAATTCATTGCCTCCTCAACTCCTGCATTCGAGGTATTGATGGCAGCCTTCTGGCAGTGAAGATGGCTAAATCCCATTGAAACAAGCTGGGCAACAATGTCATCATTAGCAGAAGGCATATTTGATTCTGCCTCGTTGCCAGGAGCTGAACAATGCATTTATCAAACATCAATAAACATTAAAGGTAGTTCTTCATTCCATGCACTATATAAACAACTTAGTACACCCAAAACCGTATTATTACAAAGGATAATTATTCAGGCACTAAAATTCTTTTCTTTTCTTTTTGATGGAAAAGCAGTTATCCCCTAAATTACTGGGATGGCAGGATAGTGAAGTTAAATATCAAGTGTTATGATGAAATTGACACGAAAGAAATAAACATAGCCACCTTTGTGACCGCTTACCCCCTTTAACCTTAAGGAGGCTAGCCAGCTAAGAGTTGCAAAGATAAGTTACAGTATATGAAAATAAAAAACAATCATTTTCCAGCACTACAGGACTAGCAATATAAAGATGTAAAATAACATGTATAATGTCACTCATACACATCTAAACATGAACCATTTAAAATAACCTGTTAGATGCTCTACAAAGCAATGTGTTATTTTGTTTTTATGCACTTGTAACACATGCATTTCTCAATTCTCATAGGCACTTCATTATACTAATGACTTAATGTATTCAGAGACTGACGGCATCCAGAATCTACCGACTATCTAAAGCTTTCTACACTAGTTCCAAAAATGATCCGATTATGTAGATCTGGAATCTAACAAATATAAGCTTCAAACGATAGACATCATCAGTAGCAAAAGATGATTCCGTAATTAATCTTTTAACAACAGAACTGGAAATTAGTACATACCCCCATCTGGTAGAAGCTCCTCCCCAGGCTGAAGTCCCTTGCTTCGCATGTGGCTAATGTCTATGATATCAGGAACATCTATGTAGACATCTGGATATATACAACAAATTTTAATAAAATATAGAAATAAACACTCAAAAAGCCACAAACCACAGAAAACAAAGAATACCAAGCTTTTTCGGCACCCATCCTTCCTCCATCACAAACTTCCTCATGTGCAACACAAGGTAATCTGGGAATGAAGTTAGACCTGTACTCCTGCAAAAAGATCCAGGAAATGGACGGTAAGAAAGGATCAATCTGATAATGTATGCTTGGACAGCTATAACCACTCAGTTAGAAAATCTAGGAATAAAATGAAAAGGAACATTAAGTTTTCTAGGCTTCCATTGGGATGGGAGGCCGTGGCTATCCCTACCCCAAAGAAAAATTGGCATTTAACACTATTTCACAATACTATATGGTGTAAATATAAATACGAATAGGGAAAATTTTGAGATTTGGCACCCTCAAATTAAAACCTGTGATTGTCTCTGCTTCCCAATATGGAGCAATTTCTAAAAAAAAACAATATTAAAAAGTTATTCTGATCAGATACACGATTAGTTTCATCAAGTTACCCATGAATCATCAAATGAATACTTTTCCACCACAAAATTCATCTGCGACCAATGTATAGTGTTTTATAAAAAATAAAAATAAAAATAAAAACAAGCAACAGCAAAAAAGCCAGAATTGAAATATTAGATATTTAATATTATTATTATTATTAAAATATCATTATGTTTCCTTATTAGCTTAAAAGCCTTTTTTAGAATCCTACTAGTCATAAGTGCAACTGAAAAATTATACTTAGAGAATTAAATAGATAATTATTTTTATATATGATAATCCATTTATATTACAATATTTTAAATAAATCATGAAAACAATTATTAATTTTATACATATAATATCCAGTTATATATCTTCTATGTCTATTATTCAATCTGAATATTTAAAAGTAATATCGTAAAGCGTCGAACACAATAAACAAATAAATATTTTTTCTTACTTCATAAATAGATATTAAAAATATGTAATATATATATAAAAAAAACTAAGAAGTATTCCTCATTTCTAAAAGTACAAAATTTTGTATATTAAATTGTTAAATGAGTTATTACGAACATGGTGAAATAAGTGAAAATTTAACCGCAATTAATTGAATAACTTTATTACTTCTTGTAACTTAAGATTGAAAAGAATTAATTCTCTTGTTTTCCGTTAAAAGATACTACATATTTATATACAAAGCTAGGAATATTATTTGGGATACTATTAGTAATAGACACCTAATACACAACTCAATTAGTGATAAACACATAATATACAACTCAACTAGTGATAGACACCTAATACACAACTAATATATTTAACACTCCCCCTCAAGTTGTAGCATAGATATTAATCATGCTCAACTTGTTACAAAGATAATCAACCCGAACTTATTTAAAGCTTTCGTGAAGATATCTTCTAATTGTTCTCCGGTCTTCACAGCTTGGTTATCACACCACAATTTCGCTAGTACTGAAGTTTTAAGACCTACTTCATTCAAGAGCTGATATATATGTATAGGAAATCAATCTAGGCGTATGATTGATTCCTAAGCAGCCCCTGATTTTCAGGAAGTAGTTTCCTGATTTTCAGGGTGAAATCAGTCCCTGATTTTCAGGAGGGAGTTTTCTGATTTTCATGATGGAATCAACCCCTGTTTTCAAGATGACTTTCAGCTTTATTTTCATCTCAATTTCCAGTTTTATTTCCCACTTTGTATTAGTGTATCCCAGCTGCATTTTAGTATATTACAGTTGTGCATTTTAGTTGTAACATTAGTATATATATATAATTTGTATCAGAGAATTTGATAGAAGAAAGGAATAAGAAGAATACAATTTTAAGAGAGCTTGTTTTGTGTGTAAAGGCCTTTTGGCCTTTGGCATTTTTCAACACTAATTTACAACATTTGTTGATTTTTACCAATCTGGAATTAAATTTAAAACATGGTATCAGAGCATTAGGTTCAAAAACCGCTGCTCTTAGCCTCCTCTCACACTCCTCATTAATGGCCTTCATTTCTTTTCATTACTCATTGGCTTATGTAAATCTGTCTCACAATTTCAAAAACTGAGTTCATGGTCTGCAAATAGGAGAATGTGGTGTTCAGTCCCAGAGAAACTACAACTACATAGAGCCATGTTGGCCTTGCAGTTTGGTTATGCTGGGTTTCATGTTGTCTCTAGAGCTGCCTTTAATATGGGCATTAGCAAACTTGTCTTCCCTGTTTGCAATATGCTGTTTGTCAAATATTTCTTTCCTGCTTTACAAGTTGGACTATTTTTCCTTAAACATGCAGCACAAACTGTCCGACAAACCAACGAATTGTAAGAATCTTTTCAAGGTTGATTTTGTGAACCATGTTGCAGCAACCAGGTTTTCTGGCAGTACAAGCACGGAATTAGCATTGGATCCTTCCAAGTACAACTCATTTACTTTGGGTAAATGTGCCAAAAGCATTTCCAAAATTCCAACGGCCAAATCTCCAACCACCAATGGTAGTGGACTTACCTTCCTATCAATGTATTGGCAAGGATTCTATGGGTCTTCAAATGGGTTTCAATCCCAACAGCAATCTGAAATCTTTGGTGCTTCCAAGTAGCACTCCGAGTTGGCAATCTTTTGTTCTTACAAGCAGTTCGTGTTTACCATCTTCTATTATTTCAACAAACAGTCCAAGTTTTCAGTCTTCAATTCTTCCTACCCAATCAGCCCTGAATGCGGGCATCTTGAAGTTGCATCCTCCATTGCTTTTTGCACAAACTTTTGTAATAGTTTCAGACTTATCCACAAACTTGGTGTTCAGACTTATCCTACAAACGGTGTTCTGTTTCTGTCATACAATTTCTCAAGAACAAGACTTTCAACTTTTGTTCAGATTCTGCAAGTTTATTTTTCACAGATGTTAATAACAGATGTTAATAACAGATTTTAGATGTTAATCTCATCCACAACAGATTGCAGCAAATTCTGTTCAGATTCTGCAAGTTTATCTTCAATATTCTGTTAACCTCATCCACAGCAGATTGTAGCTTCATCATCAGTCCAAAATTCTAGGAAAAATTCTCACTGCTCTTATCTACACCAACAGCAGGGTCTAGATGTCAGTAGTGAACCTTCTCCAGTTTCAATATGTTCAAGCATCAAGTTCGGCTTTCAAAGAATCTTCTTCGCTATCAAATTGGCCATAAAAACATCAAACGTCAATGTAGTGACTTCCGTTTTCTGTATTTGGTAAAGTAGCAAGCTTTTCTATTTCAAGAAAATAATCCATGAGAATGATTTCGTCTGAAGGATCACTCGGTTTCTTCCAATAAACTTCTCATTCTAAAGATGAAGTTATGTGACTAGAAAACGTCCCTGAATCTAATTGGCCTTTATGACATTCAATTGCAAGCTCTACTTAGTTTCAATGGTCACTCTCCAAGCTACAGGAAATTCAACTGCATGCTCCACTTAGATTAAAATACCACCTTCTGAGCTGTAGGAAATTCAATTGTAAGGCTCCACTCAGATTTGATGGTTAAATCTATTTCAATCATCACAATCTTCAGGCTATTTAGCAACAGGATCAGTAATCCTTTTTGGGATGTCATCATATACCAAACTTAGATCCATAAACCTTCAAGATCCAACTTGAGTGGGAGTGGTGAATGTTAACCCTTTCACCATCTTCCTCATCATCCCAATCTTCAAGCTACTTAGCAACAGGATCTGTAATCCTTTTTGGGATGTCATCATATACCAAACTTAGATCCATAAACCTTCAGGATCCAACTTGAGTGGGAGTGTTGAATGTTAACCCTTTCACCATCTTCCTCATCATCCCAATCTTCAAGCTACTTAGCAACAGGATCTGTAATCTTTTTTGGGATATCATCATATACAAAGCTTAGATCCATAAACCTTCAGGATCCAACTTGAGTGAGAGTGTTGAATGTTAACCCTTAATTCAAAGAGAATTGAAGGCAAAGATAATTTCCTTCAACTATGTTTCATCTAGACAACAAGTAGCAGCTATTTTAACCAAAGCTTTGTTTTTGAGAATTAAGTGTAGCACTTGATTTGGAAAACATATATAGCCTAACTTGAGGGAGAGTGTAGGAAATCAATCTAGGCGTATGATTGATTCCTAAGCAGCCCCTGATTTTCAGAAAGTAGTTTCCTGATTTTCAGGGTGAAATCAGTAGTTGATTTTCAATAGGGAGTTTCCTGATTTTCATGGTGTAATCAGCCTCTGTTTTCAAGATGATTTTCAGCTTTATTTTCATCTCAATTTCTAGCTTTATTTCCCACTTTGTATTAATGTATCCCAGCTGTATTTTAGTATATTACAGTTGTGTATTTTAGTTATAACATTAGTATATATATGTGATTTGTATCAGAGAATTTGATAAAAGAAAGGAATAAGAATAATACACCTTTAAGAGAGCTTGTTTTGTGTATGAAGGCCTTTAGGCCTTGACATTTTTCAACACTAATTTACAACATCTGTTGATTTTTACCAATCTAGAATTAAATTTACAACAATATGCACATTATCTCATACACAAATTGTGTCATAACCCTATATTCTGACTCTGCACTCGATCATGACACAACATTCTACTTCTTGTTTTTCCATGAGACCAAATTTCCTCCGATGAAAATACAATTGCCTGATGTGGATCTTCTATCCACTTTGGAACATGTCCAATCTGCATCTGAAAAACATTTAATATGAGTGTGTCCATGATTTGCATACAAGATACCACGTCCAGGTACTCCTTTCAAGTAACACAAAATTTGCTCTAACGCTGCCAAATAATGAACGATTAGGGATGACATAAATTGGCTAACAATACTAACCGAATATGCAGTATCTGGACAAGTCACGATAAAGTAATTCAGCTTTTTAACCAACCTTCGATATCTCTTAGAATCTTTAAAGAGTTCCCCATATCCTATAAGGTGGATGTTCGAAGTCATTGGAGAACCCAATTTTCATCTCTCAGTTAATAAGTCTAGGACATATTTTCTCGAAGATAGAAAGATACATTTTTTACTCCTTGTGACTTCAACACCCAAGAAATACTTTAGCATCCCAAAATCCTTCGTATGAAACTAAATATGTAGGAAAGACTTAAGAGATGAAATTCTCGTAGTATCACTTTCAGTAATAACAACGTCATCTACATACACAACTAAAAGAATGATACAGCTTCTGATTGTTTGTAAAACACAGAATGGTCAAACTTGTTTTTCATCAT
The DNA here is from genome assembly GCA_037013495.1 of Hippophae tibetana. Classification (NCBI taxonomy): domain Eukaryota; kingdom Viridiplantae; phylum Streptophyta; class Magnoliopsida; order Rosales; family Elaeagnaceae; genus Hippophae; species Hippophae tibetana. The sequence goes on from CM072812.1 coordinate 4,966,535, forward strand.
ACCAAACGTTTCTATAGTTTGACTAAATTTTCCAAACCAAGCACGAGGACTCTGTTTCAAACCATACAAAGATTTGCGAAGACGACAAACTTGCTTAGACTCCCCCTGAGCAACAAAACTAGGAGGTTGTTCCATAAACACCTTCTCTTGAAGATCACCATGAAGAAAAACATTCTTGATATCTAGTTGATGCAAAGGTCAATGGTGAGTAGCTGCCATAGAAATATACCAAACAGAGGTCAATTTAACAACAGGAGAGAAAGTGTTAGAATAGTCCACTCCATAGGTTTGAGCATATCCCTTAACAACAAAGCGGGCCTTTAATCGAGCAACTGATCCATCCGGATTAACCTTAATTGTGAACACCCATTTACATCTGATAGCTCATTTTCCCGAGGTAAATCAATCAAGTCCCAAGTACCATTGTCATCCAAAGCATTCATTTCCTCTATCATTGCATGATGCCAACCAGGATGAGATATGACTTTGTGAACAGTTTTAGGGATAGAAATAGAATCAAGAGAGGTAATAAAAGAGCAAGAGGAAGACAACAAGCAGTTATAAAAAACAAAAGAAGAAATAGGATAAATACATTGATGTTTACCTTTGAGTAATACAATAGTAAGATCATCGTTCAGGACTGGATCTGATGACGAAAGAGCAGGTGCAGGACATGAATCAAAAAGTCTATGTTTGGAGTAGACTTGAGTAATAAGAGGCCTGACAAGAACTGGATCCGAGATAGATTCACATGATGTGATAGAATAAACTAACAAAACATCATCCTCCCTCTGACGTGCAGGAAGAGGAAGACGAAAAATAGGGTGTCTTCCATGGATGTAACATCAATTGAGACAAGATATTTGTTAAGACTAGGACAATAACATCTATAACTTTTCTGAAGACGAGAATAACAAAAAAAGATACACTTCAAAAACTTGGGATCTAATTTAGTAACATGCGGACGAACATCCCGAACAAAACAAGTGTTACCAAATATCCTAAGGTCAACCAAAAATAGTGACTTATTAGGAAACAAGATTTTGTAAGAAATCTTACCATGAAGAATAGATGAGGGCATGCAATTAATAAGAAAACATGATGTTGAAATTACATCGGCCCAAAAAGGTTTAGAAACATTCATTTGAAATAATAAGGTACATGCAGTTTCAAGAAGATGTATGTTCTTACGTTCTGCCACTCCATTTTGAGATGGAGTATCAACACACGAAGTTTCATAAAACATGTCATTTTGAACCATATAAGATTGAAACAAAGCTGATGTATATTCTTTGACATTATCACTTCGCAAAATACGAATTGAAACATTAAATTGAGTTTTAATTTCAGCACAAAATGCGTAAAAAATAGAAAACAATTCAGAACGACTCTTCATTAAATATAACCAAGTTACACCAGAATAATCATCCACAAAAATAACAAAATACTTAAATCCAGGATTAGACAAAATAGAACAAGGACCAAAAACATCAGAATGAACTAATTCAAAAGGAACACTAGCACGTTTATTAACTCTTGGATTTGAACTAAAACGATGGTGTTTTGCAAATTGACAAAACTCACAATCTATTGAAGACACCTAATATACAACTCAACTAGTGATAAACACCTAATATACAACTCAACTAGTGATAGACACCTAATATACAACTCAACTAGTGATAGACACCTAATATACAACTCAACTAGTGATAGACACCTAATACACAACTAATATATCTAACACTTCTTAAAGTATTAAAAGTTACATTTTGAAGCGAATCAAAAAATAATATAATAAAAAAGTTGGACTCAAACTTATCTAAGTTACTTTTTCACATATTTTTGCATTCTCATATCATCAAATAAACTCTCCCTCCCTCTTTAAAGCCATAGATTTGAGTCACACCAAATATCGTTTGATATAAAAATAATAACAAATAACCTCACAACAAATTAGAGAAAACAATTCATGGCCATATTACTTATTAAGGTAGATATAAAATAACTATTAGTGTTACCTTAAGATCAACAAAGATGCATCAAAATAAATATGTAATATTTAACTATTTTAATTTTGTAGAGAAAATTAAGTGTAATTAAATAATCAAAATTAAAAACTTTTGTAATTCTAATTTTTCATTTTTAACTAAGTAATTATATCCATTATTTATTATTTTACAAATAATTAATTTTAATTAAGAGCATTAAAGTTTAGAAGAATTTTGATCGACAAATTTGGAGTATTTTGGGCTTATTGGATATGGACAAACTTGGTGTTTTGGAGTTTTTTGGGTATTCTTTTCTCTCCCCTTGGGGCTTATTTCGATAAGTTGGTTATTTTGGATTGACTTGATATTTTGGATTGACCTGGTATTTTTGGGCCGAGTAATTGTGCCAATTTACTATCAGTATTTTTTTTGCTAACGAGAATATTTTTATTAAATTACTCACTTCATTTTATTGCGATTGAACCCAAATTTTGGTTGCTGAGTTATTGCTATCTGGACTTTAATATGATTCAACTTTGTCTCTTAAATGATAGTAATATGGGTTGTGACTACTATTCTAATTATTAATTTCTTACTTTACTTAACAAAGAAGTACTAGAAGTTGTTTTCGGCAGGCACATGAATTGGTTATTAGAGAGGCTTTTTATGGCTATTTATAATATGAGATATTTAGTGGGTTATCTTATCAATTAGAATTTTGGTGCCGACACATACCACTCACTTTAAACTTGTGTCATTATATTATGGTAGTGAGTTTTTTTTTCATGGATATGTGTTAGCTGTCTTTTGGCTGACACTAATTGCAGATGACATAGGGAGTTTCTCATATTATCGTCTACCATCAAGTGTTGATTGGCTTCCTTTACCGTGTTGTTTGTACTTCTATTATGATATTGTTGGATTCCTTGTCTCTGGTGGTGCTGCAACGTGCTCTAATATATTGGAGTATTTTTATGTTGTGTGGGTTATATGCATTAATGGATGTTATTATTTAATTAATTAAAGATGGCTTGATTATATGTTTATATATACCTAATTAAATAGTTACAATTTTGAACTTGATAAAATTCCAGTTCTATTACTAATGTCTTATAATAAGGTTTTTTGTTATTGGAAGATTTTCATACCCCCTTTTTAACTTGTGCATGTTTGATATTTATGCACCAATTTGAGGAGTTTATCAAGTTCTATTACTAATGTCTTATAATAAGGTTTTTTGTTATTGGAAGATTTTCATACCCCCTTTTCAACTTGTGCATGTTTGATATTTATGCACCAACTTGAGGAGGAAAGTTAGATTATCTCTTCCTTCTACATGTGTCGTTAGCAACTTATGCCAATTTGGTTTGCTTGGAGTTGTGGCCATCTACAATGCTACTTTTCAGCCGCATTTGCCACTAGCTGTCCTAGTTTTCATAAAGCCCTTTTTTGGGTGATTTTGCTGCTATTTAGCTTATGTAACCATGTCATCTATTGCCTTTTGTGTCCAAGGGATTTTTATGTGTTACCCTACACTATGAGACTTTCTACATGTAGCCTACAACTTCAATCAAGGTTAACATCTTCAACAAAGTAGTGTATCTTATTATTAACAATTACTTCTATTTGGTTCACAGACTACTTTTACATTTTTGAAAAGACTTCTGTAAATGGCTTTGAAATTCGACTAGGCGGATCTATTATAGTTTTATGTATTTCTATTTTATTGTCCTTTGTAGTTGTTCAAACTTAACTTATCTAAATTTAACTTGAGGGAGAGAATTGAAATATTAGATATTTAATATTATTAGTATTAGAATATTAAATATTAGATAATTATCATTATGTTTCCTTAATAGTTTATGAATCTTATTTAAAGTCCTATTAAAATTAGAGTTTTATTATTACTACTCCTATAAATACATATGTAATCTTTGATATTATTAACAATGAGAATTACAATGTCTTTCTTTGAGTTTTTGGTTTTTCACTCAACCTCTTTTAATTCTTTAATATTCGCCTTCACGTAATCCTATTTTATATTTCTACTAAAATAAAAAGCATCATTATGAATAAAAATATCATAGAAGCTTACTTAACAGCTGTCGTCTTATCCTTCAGTGCTGTGCTGTAAAAATCATGTATCTCCTCTGGAGATGAAAAGCTTGTGAAGCATGCTTCCAGAGGAACTCTTGGACGTACAATCTCATCACTGGATCTGTAACCTATGCGTAATCAGCTAAATACTTTTTAAGCTGTAAGGGGCAATCGTTGTAAAATATTTGAACTTACACTTCCTTCCCCTCTGAGACTCTTTCTGCTTTCAGTTTGTGAAAGGCTTCAAGTTCTTCTGAACTCTCAAAAAAATAAATCATAAGAACAGTGAATATGAGAATGTCCGAGAGTAATATTAACAAGATAAACTAACCTTTATTAGTAGCTTCGTTAAGAGGGATATTTAAAGAGAGAATGTAGTCAAGCCTTCTATTGTAAGTAACTTTACCGGATGAACACAAAATACGATCTTCAATACCAAACTTGAAACATCTTGAAGGGTCCACTTCAGACTTCCCAGCATTGGCACGTTCAACTTGATCAAGAAAGTGTAAGAAAAATTCCAAGGCATCCTAAATTCAAGTAATCACCAAGTTTTTCCATTAGGGATGGAACAATATAAAAATATGACCAACCGTAAAATGAATCTAACAGGTGGCTAAATCTAAACAAAGGTTAGAAGCGATACTGCCAATATCAGGCCAGAAAGTCCAGTATATGAAAAGAAATAAAGAACATTGGTAAGCCCTATCTACCAGAAATGCTCTTCGTGATGCATCTCAAAACATCAAGAATCATACCTGTTGTCTCATGGTCGAAAATTCGGGATGGCTGGCAGCAATAACAGATTTGAACATATGAGGACGTATACCTTCTTGTTTCTGATATTTTTAGATGATGAACAAAGAGTTAAGAACAAGTCAAAAGAGAGTGAACGAGGAACATTTACATACATGATTGATTTAGACAAGTGGCGAACAAATTCAAAATCTTTCATCATGTACCTTGAGCAAAGAAGTGGTTAGAATTAAGTCAGAACTTGCAGTATTGATTATAAACTAGTGATGAGAACCAAGGACAACTTAATTTATTTTTATTTTTATTTTTCAAAAACTTCAAGAATAAACAAAAAGAGACGAGGGGAAAAGAAAATTTATTAAAAAAAATAAAGATATTTATCACAAATGTGGTCAGAAAACCATTGTTATCTGAATATCAATGTGCATAAAGAGAGCTTACAGCACTTGCTGTTGGAGTAGATGCATTTACATGATCATTTCCCTGTATGATTGTAAACAAAACGTAAAAACAGGCAGAAGCATCAATGGTTTATTTATAGAAACCAATGTAAACGAGAACATCATACCTCCAATGCTGGAACGGAGTATTTACCAGATAGCAAACCATGTCCCAGCTTTATTCTGCAATGCAAAAAGGAAACCTATTTATACATGTGATACAAACAAACTTTAAGAAGACCTTCTTCCAAAAGATATTCCAATCAAGTTTTTTAATAATAAAAAAAGGACTTAAACAGAAGGATTCATTAACATGTCTTCACACATCTGAAGTACAAGGACGGGAAAATGCCATGTGCATGCTTATTATGTTTCAGTTTATTTGCATAATCATTATTTTTCATGGGTAGCTGCAAATCTCAGTCATTACTTGATAAAAAAAATACTGCAAACAATATTTCTATAATTACAACCACACAAGCTACTTACAATTGCATATTAAGGTCTACAGTAGGATCAGCAGGAGCCATCTCAAAAGCTGCCTTTAGACTTTGGTGTTTAAAGTATCTGATAAACATGAAATAATATATAAATGAGCATAAACAACATTCATTTTTCAATTATCCAAAAATAAAAAGGAAAAAAAAGTGAATACAAATAAACCGACCGTGTGAAGAAGGCATTTGTTGAGAAAACAACTTGCATGGTTGCAGCCAAGTAGCAGCTGCAAGAAAGTAAAAAAAAATACTTAGAAATGCAAAAGTTATACCCGAGCAGCCATTTAAAAGTCAAGTCACCTGTTTCCCAGATTAACAAGTCCTGTGTAACCAGGTCCATATATTGGTTCAACTTCCTGCTCACTTTCTTGGATTCGGTTCCAATCAAAATTGGTATTTTGGTCAAGCTCTCTTTCAGCAGTTGTCTTCTCTGTCTGTAAGGAAGAACACAATTCTTAAATATAAGTTCTAAAAAGAAATCAACCTTAGGTATCTGTCTGCATACAAATATACATAGATTACTTAAATGCATATTTATAAGGCAACATTATTTGGGAGATTTTTCAACCAAAAAAAAAAATCAGTTCTCTCAGGTGAAAATGAAATGTAAAATTTCCAAAAACATTAGAAAATGAAACCTCTTTATTAGAAAAGCTATTGAGAAACTTTTGAAGTAAAAAGCAGAGTTTATGTTTATAGCTAATACAAATAAATAAATCCAAAACCATTAAAATTAGTTAAACCTTATTAATAACTTGCACATATCTTGTTCAGGCTAGATACAAATACTGCAATTGAATTAATAAAATGCAGATCATAATGACAGTTCATAGATACAGCAAACCTTCTGCAGTGATGAAAAATTAATGCCAAAATATGCGAGATGTTGCGCTAGAAGTGGGTCCAAAACACTTTCATCCTCGGGGTAAGAGAAAACGTCTGAGCTGCCACAACATGTCACTCGTCAGTACCAAGTGATAAAAACAAGGCCTAGAAAAAATAAGATTAAAAAACTAGGAGATAGCATAAGATTGAATGTGCAAGGAATGTTTGGCCTAGACATGTCAAGCCACCAACTGCTTCCCAAGAAAGAAAGAACATTGTCTACGACATTTTCTATGAAAATGCATTTAGAATATGATTATTGCATGTGAACAGCTAACGGATATTATGTTAAATAATAATTTATTATTCATCAAAAATAGAAATACAATAGGGGCAAAAAGTTGAAAACAAAGGAATTCATATTAACTTTGTCAGAAAAAAATTCTTTTGGTTAGACAAACATGTATAAAATTCTTTTTCTATGTCCGTGACAGCAGAAGCCAAAGTTTCTCAACTAACAATTCTTGTGTTCCACTGATACCAGTAGTTCATGTTTATTCGCAGTACAATTACTCTCAATTAAAAGAGCATCCTAGAATCCTATACTATTCAACGAGACAACTACAGAAGGCAACATTACCTGCACCTTCCAGATCAGCAGTTATGGTCCCCAGCTTCACAGCTAGAGGATAGCCAGTCTCCTTATAATGTTCAAAAGCATGGTTGTTGCCACCACTTCCATCCCAATTTTTCCGCCCACAGAGGATCATTCCATCAGTTAGATTTAGCCATAGATTGTCTGTTTTGTCACATTTGGCACATTTCCATCCAGATGGAGGAACAATAACACCATTGTCAATCTGCTGCAAATTCGCAGCATATGCACTAGTTTGCTTTTTATCTGCTACCCAGGCCGCAACTAGCTCTTTGCGTTCAGCACCCTCAGCCCTTAAAACAGCATCTACTGCCAACCGCACCTACAGTATGACACCAAGTCATCAGGAACACATTACAATTAGAAAGAAATCATATTTTTACAATTGTTTTAGAAATATTTCAGAGGAGAGGGGAGGGGAGGGGAGGGCAAGACAAGCACCTTCTCTGGTAATTCCACAGAAGGAAACGGAAGGGTAACAAAATCAGGAAGTATGACTATACTATGGGTATCTTCATACTCAGGTTCATTGTTGTCAAATCCACCATCAAGGCCTGGATTAACATCATATTAATTTATAATATGATTATCCATCACATAGAGCAAACAATTAACAAATACAAATTTACAAAACAAACAGAATGGTCCGTTAAGCAGCAAAAGTCACATTATATGTTATTATCTAAACACAAAAGCTTTTGAATTTTGTTTAAAGAAAACAGTAACATATGAGCATTTCCGGGGTAAAGAAACTATCTATGTGACATAGAGGCACAAACAAAAATGATGGATGAAACATCCTCAACACACTAGGGAAGGACATAAGAATCAATAGAAGAAATCCTTTGAAGATCAAAAGATTCTACAGCAATCTCCTAATGAGAATGCAAAAAAACGCTACTAATTCATCTAGTTGTCACTGATCAACATCAACTTTGACCAAAAATAATTATAATCAATATTTGCTATCTTTTACAACTACAAATTTAATAAGCAAATGCATAATTCCTCGTGTAGTTGTTACAGCAATATCATAAACATGACGGGCCTGGCTACTTAGTCTTAATCAAATATAAGATTAGCTTGTATATATAACCATAAACAAGCAAGTTTAACTGCATCAAATAACTCCAAAACAGAAACTTAAATCAAGCATAAGCTCATGAATAGAATACCTATAGCTAATAGAGTTGGTTTTTTTGAAGGCCTATCTTCAGGTACTAACTTTCTTGTCTGCTTAATATGCAAATAAACTGGATTTCTGGTCTTTTCATAGTTCCAACCAACGCAATCCTTTCCAAAAGCAAGAAAGGTAGTCATATCGATGAACAAACCACCCTCTGATCTCTGCAATTCATCACTACTCTATTAGAGCACACAACTTAAGATAATTCAAAGCTTCATAATACAAATAATATAATATATTATGTTACTGCTGATAATGTTCAGAAACACAATAGAGAAAAACGTAGTCAAGTCTCAAAAAATTTCCAAATAGATAGAAAATAAATCTTCGTCAATCATCTCTATTATATCACTTATTCACAATTAAATACGAATTTAGGAAGGAAAAAAATGAAAAATGAAGAAATGAAGCAGCGCAAGAACCGCAAAACTCACAGAAATACAATTAGCTCAATTAAACACAAACTAAAAAAACATGATTCATAGTGATACGACAGAAAATTGGATAAAATTAAATATGCTGTATTATGTTCAAGAAACAGAAAGTAAACAAAATGATCAAATTTCGTAATCATAATTTCAGCACAGGACAAAAACTAGCAAATAGTGTGATACCAAAAAAAAAAGAGTAGCGCTGTTGAAGTAAAATCAATTTCCAACCAAAAAAAAAAATCTCGAGAACCAACCAGAAAACAAGCTAAAGAGAAAGAGAAGATGTTACCGGAGTATCAAAAGAGAGGCAGCATTCCTTCTTGTAGATGCGGTTGGTGGGTTCAGGAATCCGAACCCGGGAAAGATGGGATCGAAGTAGTTTCATAGGGTCTAACATCGCCTTTGCAACCAAAAAAAAAATATCAAAAAGGAACTTCTAAGTTCTTAGCCCTAAGCTATTTCCAATGCAATTAATGTTTAATGACCCGAGAAGAGACGGGAGAGAGATAAATGGAGCGTCTTATATGTCAGCTTGTCTTGTTGCTTACGTATTTCAAATAGCTATTGGATTCGGTTTTTCTTTCCCCCTGAAAAGTAACAAAATTATAAAGTGTTGAATGCAAATTAAAGTGAGTAAATTGTCTAAATAATAAAGGAAAGCAATAACATAAATTCAGTAATTATTTAAATTTAATTTTATAATTATTATATTGAAGATTAAATATTTTATAATTCTTTTAAAAAAATTAAATAATTATATTATTATATACAAATAAATATTTTAGTTATTTAGTTTTTGAATTAGTAATTAATTATTATATAAAAATTATAAAATTATAAATATTTAGTTTTAATATTTTTGATAGATTAAAATTATTTTTTTAATAATTATAAGATTGAAAATATTTATTTTTTATAATAATACTTAACTTATAAATTATAAAATTAAAATATGTATTTTAAAAAATTATATAATATAACGTACCTAAATGTACTTACATAAAAATAACAATATCTTTCATATTTTTCCTTAAATAAAATGATAAAACTATTATGTGACTTTTTTTAAATTTTCAGTGACTATATTTGTTTTACTAAAGTTGTTCATTCTATAATTTCACTTTTATGAAACAAGTACGTACACACACGTGTTCGTTAAAAAAAATATACTTATCATCACTCACATAAAAGGGATCCAATCTACAATTTCTCCATATTTCTATTTGAATGTCTTTTCAAGGAAAATTATTTGAATAATGAGTACATTCATAATTATATTAATTTCATATCTTTAATTAATATTTTATATAATATTGTTACATTATTTTTATGCATATATTATTATTATTTTTAATTATTAAATATGAAAGAATGTTTTCATACAAAATATTTAAGAATTTTTTTATAATTTTTTTTAATTATTAATTTAAGTTCATTTAATATTGAATATATTTTTTATTGATTTATTTTCTACTTGATTTTAAAAATTATTTATTCAATTTAAATTTAAAAATATAAAACATATAATTATAATTATAATTATTTATTAATATCATTTATTAAATTTATTTGTTCTTTAAATTTAACAATTAAATATATTTTAAAATAAAAGTTAAAAGTTATATCCTTTCAAATCAAATCAAAATAAAACAAATTGTTATAAAATTTTACGAGAAGCATGTGATTCAAGTGAACTTTTCAAATGACTTTGGCTCTTTGAATTCACCTCGATTGAATATAAATTTTCAATGGAACTCCACTAATATCTTATGTTCTTCATCGGGAAACACAAAAAAAATATCAATCTATATCTAATTTATTTAAAAAATAAATGTAATAAAATATATTTAAAATCACACATAAATATAAATTAAGGTGAATAACAATCAAGTTTAACACAGTACATTTATTTAAAGAAATTAAAGGAAAGAAGAACATCAATTGGAAAGAGATCTCGAGGTAATGTAATAAAATACAACTCCTCGTATGAAAATATTATGGGAAAAAAATAAAAAAAATATCAATCATTACGAATAAATCAATAATTATTTGAATAATCGGTAAACTAATAATTTTTGTATTGTCAAACTTATTATATTTAATTATATAATAAATAAATATACAAACAAATATATTTAAAATTGTATATTGATTTTAATTATTTAAAATATAATTTATTTTTGGGCCGCGACATGGTTAGGGATGGTTTCCTTTGCCCGTGGGTTAGGGCTGTAGTTTTGGGTATATTTCATTGATGATTTTTTTTTGTGAAATTCTAAAGATATCTTAAATAAAAAAATATCCTTACAATATGTGCTATGTGTTTGGCAACGTGATCTAATTTATTTAAGTGTATGATTTTTACAGTAATTTTTTGATAATAACATGATATTTATGCTTCACTTAATAATAATAAGATTTATATGTTTCTTTAATTAAAATTATGGGATATTAATTGCTCTTTATCTTAAAAAAATTCCGCCTGGCTACTGCTTAAAAATGAAAAGACTTGAATAATTGAAATAGAGTGAGAAAAATAGGAAAACATACGAGATGATTAGGGAGTATTTTAGTTTGCATAGTATTCATCCATATAAAAAAGAAGAGTATTAAAAAAAATGTTAACTATGAATGTGAATGAGAGAGGTTATGACGGAGAGATTTTTCTCACCATAAATAAAATAGTTATATGCAGGGCGGTCCTCCTTCATCATAGGTTGGGAGATTTTATGATAAAATAGTATAGGATTCTTTAGTAGTAAGATTAAATATATATTTTAATCGTTATTTTTTTATATGAAATAATTTAATTTTTATTTTTTATTCATGAAACAATTTAATCATATTTTTTTAACTAAACTAATTTAATTTATATTATTTTAGTCATGAAACATCATATTCTTTTAATTAAAATAATTTAATCTATTTTATTTTAACCATGAAACACTATAGTTTATTTTTTTGAATTTATAAAAATCAATGATAACATATATCGTTTAGGTATATAGCATGTACATGAATGATAATTTTATTGTTCTAAAATTAATAATAGTAAATCAATTATTGAACAAAAAATAAATAAATAAATAAAGAGAGCTAAAAATTAACTAAAATATAAAATTTGATCTTTCTACACATTATTAACTACCTTCATTTTTACAAAAGATTAAAGAAAATGCAAGAAATATACATAATTGGGTGAAAAAGATAATTTCAAGTTAATACACTTAAATTTAGTATAATGACATAATTACATATTATTTGTTTGTTAAGAAAATAAACAAGTGTTATATATTATTTTTAATTATTGCAAACTTAAAATAATAGAGATTAAATTATTACAAATTCAAAATAATGAGAACTAAATTATTTTATTTAAAATAATTGGACTAATTATTCAATGATTAAAAAAATAATAACTAAATTATTTCATTTGAAAGAATAAAAGATTAAATTATTACATGGTTAAAGTAATAGAGATTAAAAATATATTTAACATACCCCACCCCACCAAATCAAAAAAGTGCTCCACTCTCACTGGAATTAAAAACCCACGCAACATGGATCCTTCCTGATATATTTTTGCTACAATAATTACAACTATACAAAATTGCATTACGTTTACCGGGTCCTTGTCCTAGTGCTTTTATTGTGAGATGTGATCTCGACGTATCTGCCATTTAAAACATTTTTTTTTCAATATATTAAAAATACATAAATTTACACACATTAATTAGATTGTGATGTGTAATTAAATAACTTTTAAAATAACAATAATTTTTATTTTTAAAAAATTTAAACACTTATATTAAAATAATTGATAATTAATATGAGTATAAATATATGTAACGTTAATAATTGTAGTAAAAAACCACAAATTTGCAAATAGAATAGAGTTTCTAATTTCAAGTGACAAGAAACAATTAATCAAGATGAATGAGGATATTTTCAATTAAATTTATTATTGTACATGAATATATCAAATTGATAAAATAAAATATACAAAATTTATATGGTTCATAAATTTATTCTGATTTATGAGAGTTAGTAGATATTATTGAATTAAGTAAAAAATATACAGAATACAGATATAATTTTTCTCATTAATAATATCTCTTAGTTGTTTTTCAAAACTCTCACATTCATAAAATATTTTCTTTCCTTGAGTTTGTTTATATTTTTTTTATGATACTCTCACTTCACGAACTCGTCCATATTTATAGATGAATCAAGATTCTCTCTTATTATTGTAAAATGAATTAGATCAAGAATTAAGATCATGGAGAGAAATTAAGTCACAAATTTGATACATAATTGAAAAAAATTAGATCAAAAATTAAATCATAAATTGGGTACATAAATGAAGAAAATTACGTGAATAATATAATTGATTTTAGAGTACATTAAAATAGAACTCAAATTTTAAATCACCAAAGTGAACATTTTAACAAAAGTTTTGAACTTGAAGCAAATTTGACTCAAAACCAACCCATTTGAGTATATTTAATGTAAAAATTATACTAACACCCTCGAGGTATAAAGTAATATCACAAAGAGATTCGAATGTGAAAGTTATATCAATAACATGAACGAGGTTTATTGAATTACCAGAAAATCCCTTAAACCATTAACAACATTAATTTGTTACGTTAAATTTCAATATCTGGTATGTTTTTTGTTAAACTGGCCCAAAATAATTCTGCCAAAAAAACCTATATATTAAATAAGCCATTGCCTCTTATTATTATATATGTATATATATATATATTTTTTCCTGCAATAGTAGGGAGGGATTCAAGCCGCCAGAGAGCATAAACAAAAAACAAAAAACAAAAAGAAGCTGCCACCTGCTAGAGTTAAAGCAAAAATAAATAGAAGCTGTTGAAGAGTATTCCTTGTGCGACTGCTAGTGTAGAGGAAAAACATATTTCATAAGCTATTTTGCAAGATAAGCTGAAAGCTTCGTATTTAATATCAATCCCCCTACATTTATTAATTCATCAACAAGCATCAGAAAAAAAAATCTAATCTTTCTTCTCAAATTTTTGTGTAGCAGATTAGAAGATAAGTTCTATGTGATTTATATAATAATATTTGATTAAATAATAAGTTTGTTAATTTATCTTAATATATATTACCTCTAAATTATAGAGAGATATTTTCTTAGTGTATTTGATGTTTGTTATATTTTATGAAGTTGTTTGAAGATTGGTTTTTGTATTTTTATTTAATTATTATTGAATTTTTTCTTAGTGTGCCGTCGTTAGTGGAGTATATTTTTCACATTAAAAAGTTGAATCATTTAAATCATTATGTGATATTTATTTTTCTTATTATTTATTATTTTACTATTACTCATAATTATATATTTATGTAATTAAATTAGACCCAAATTTCGTTTCTATTAATGCTAATTTACAACAATTTTCTTGACATTTGTACATTTATTAAATAAGAAAATTATTATTTTAATATATTGACTACAAAATAAAATTTACAAATATAACCTTAAAAACAGTCTCATATTCCCAACTTTTTAATTTTTTTCTACACATATAATAAATCCAGTGGCTTCAAGGTGTTTTAATACAATTAATAGTTTTGTAATAAAATTTAGGAATATATCATGCTTTGTTATGAATACTATGATAGTATATATATCTATTCAGTTATGATTTTTACATAAAATATAAGTGACATCACACCTTATTTATAAAATGCAACCGAATTTATTATGTATCCTTATCTTCGTGAACTTTGTGCTAAAAAAAACTAAGTATTTTAAAGAAAATTGCTTAGAAGAATAATTGTTTCCAAAATATGTATAAATATTATTTAAATCTATAACAAGAGACCTCATAAATCTTCTTTCCTAAGTTGAGCAAACCTTGTAGCCACCCATAGAACAACCTTTGGTTGATGGTGTTGGGAAATTACACAAATTTTCGATAAGTCAGATTTATGAGAAAATAAGAATAGAAAAATAACACACAAATTTGATAACGGAGTTCGATCAATCTTGTTTACGTCTCCAGACCTACTATAGATTTTTTTTACTAAAATGAGAGAAATTATACAAGGTGTTTACAACACTCACAACTCACGACTCACACCCTAATTATATAAAAAAAAATTAATCTCAATTTTCTCTCACAAAAGCTTTTCTTTTAATTGGAATGAACATTTGGTTAATTAATTCATTACAATTACACATTTATTTATAGGAAAATTCACTCTTTGAATTACTCTATAAATTAATGGTTCCTTAAATTGCTATTTAAATAAAGCTACGTGTTTTTCTCCTTAAATTAAAGAGTTTTATAACAATCTCTAATAATCTCCCACTTGAAGACTGATTTCAATCTGTCTTCATACCTCGATCAATGCATCAACTTTTATAGTCTTGTTACTCTAGTAGACCAATTAAAGTTGAACACAACTTTAGTTAACTTCAGTTTCATGGCAAGCTCTCACTTGCTAGCATCTCGAGTTTGATAAGCTTTATCATAGCATTTAGGCTCCTCTCTATCAGTCAACAACATATAGTTTATGTATCTCCTATTAGGAATATGAGGTCGAGAAGACCTTCTTAATACAGGAGCTGGAGTTGGAGGTATTGGTGTGTCAGATTGTTGCACACTACTCTGTCCAACGAGTTCCTCTAGTTGAGAATTTGCTACAATTGGTTCCTTCACGGAACTATCTGGGACATCATCTGCATTTACAAATAATGACTCATTCTGCTTTGAGTCGTTGGTGTCTGTTTTATGCATATCCGTATACATCACTCTTTCATTGAAAATCACATCTCTGTTACAGATCACTTTCTTTTTTTCATCATCCCAAATATAGTAGCCAAACTCATCCTCACCATAGCCAATGAAGGTGCATTTCTTAGATTTAGGATCAAGCTTATTCCTACCTTGATCACTAATATGCATAAATGTTACACAGCTGAAAACTTTTAGATGTGATAGTTTTACCTCTTTTTTACTCCATACCTCCTTTGGTATTCTGTGCTCCAATGGAACAAATAGGCCTTGATTGATCAAATAAGTTGTTGACTACTTCTACCCATAAATGCTTCGGTAGACCTGGTTGTATACGAATGCTTTTGACTCTTTCTATCAACGTTCGATTTATACACTCTACTACACCATTGTATTGAGGCATGCCTGACATGGTTCTTTCCATTCTAATATTGTGTTTATAGTAGAAATTTTTGAATCTGGTGTCTTCATATTCAATACCATTGTCGGTTATGAGCTTTTTGATTTTCAAATCTGTCTCATTTTCAACCATATTTTTCCATCTTCTAAAAGTCTCAAATACTTCAGACTTATGATTTAGAAAGTAAACTCATACCTTTCGAGAGTGATCATCAATGAAAGTCACGAAGTATTGTTTCCCACAAATGGATGAGACGGTTGTTAGTCCCCAAACATTTGAAAGCTGACTCTCTTTTGCTTTTCAAGTATGCAATCTTCACACATGTCTATCTCAGCTGACTCTAGACCTGGAAGTTTTCATTTGAGTGCATAATTTTCATCCCTTTCTCACTCATATGGCCTTGTCTCTGGTGCCACAGATTTAGTGTTTCATTGCTTGCTGCAACTACGATCGAACAACGTGCTCCTACTGTCATGTAAAGAGTGTCACTCTTCTTGCCTTGAGCAACTATCATTGCATCTTTTGGAATCTTCCAATCATCACCATGGAAGATCGTAATGTACCCTTCATTATCCACTTGCCCAACTGAGATTAAGTTCTTTCTTAGGTCGGGAATATGCCTGACATCCATCAGTTCCCAAACAGACTCATTCAACTTAATCTTCACTACACTTTTGCCATTAGCAGCATACAATTAATCATAACCAAGATATACCTTTCCAAGGTTTATGGGGACATTTCTTGAAGAATTATTTTTGTGAAGTAACATGGAATGATGCTCCAAAGTCTAACACCTAAGATTATTCGTTGCTCTCGAAAGAGCATATCAATGCATCATCTCCATCATCTTTTCCTGAGGTGGAAGTAACATTTGCCTCTACCTTCACTTGTTTGTCCTTCGGTGCACTTTTGCACTGATTTTATAGTGTCTGATTATCCCACAATTCCAACACTCGATAGTTTTTGAGCTATGAGAATTATTAGGATTTCTGGATTTGGACCTCATGTCCTTTGATCTACCTCGGTAGTCTGTTCTACCACATTCATTCCCTCTAGTTGAATTTCTTCATCTTGACTCTATATGCAAAATTGAAGAGGTTGATGATTCACCCGATTCTTTACGTCAGATCTCTTCACTGAGAACCAAATCATGAACATCGTCAAATTTCAACTTATTACTTCCTGACGAGCTACTCACAGCCATGACAGTAACATTCTAGCTCTCTGGTAGAGAAGAAAAAAGTATCAATTGGGTTGTGATTGTGTTGAGTTCATTGACATGTTGAACTATTGATGCGCCTTCTGTCATCTACAAATTGAACAAACGCCTCACCAAGTGCATTTTGTTTGAGACTGATGACTTCTCATACATATTGGAGAGAGCTGTCATAAGACCTACCATGGTCTTTTCCTTTGCTATGTTGAAAGCAACATTACGAAATAACATTAATTGAATAACTCCAAGGACTTGTCTATCTAGAAGATTTTAGTCTTCTTCCTTCATAGCCCCTAGTTTCTTCCCTAAGAGAGGTTGATATAGATTTCTTTGATACAGATAATCCTTTATCTACATTTTTCAAAATTTGAAATATATGCCATCGAATTTCTCGAGTTTGACCTTTCCTTCATCTGGGGTCATTGCTCCCACTCAAATCTGACTTTCTCTGGATCGTTTTCTGATTATTTCTATAAACCATCGTGTATTAGAACACCTCTGTCAATGAACAAATATTGTCAACAAAATTTCACTATTCATATGAATAATATTCTTGTAAGAAAATGGCAGAAAATTGCTACCAAAAGCTTTGATACAAGGTGTTGGGAAATTACACAAATTCTTGATAAGTCAGATTTATGAGAAAACAATAATAGAAAAATAACACACAAATTTGATAATAGAGTTCGGTCAATCTTGCTTACGTCTCCGGACCCGTTGTAGATCTTTTTACTAAAAAAAGATAAATTATACAAGGTATTTACAACAGTCACAACTCACAACCCACAACCCAATTACACCCAAGAAAATTACTCTCAATTTTCTCTCACAAAAACTTTTCTCTTAATTAGAATGAACACTTGGTTAATCAATTCATTACAATTACACATCTATTTATAGGAAATTTTACTCCTTAAGAGACAAACATAGCATTTTTTAAACCTATATATTAGTTTATCTAGTACATAACAACAAACAAATCACAATTTTACAGGTAAATTGATACTACATACATATGTACTCCAGAATCAAAGATCTAACTTATCTTGTAAAAAATCTCAATTTATTGAACTAAGTTAATAATAGGCACATCAGAATAAGTTAAATTATCAATTGTTTTTTAAGCTTTGATATGCTTATATCATCAATTGTTTTTAAAACGTATGTCGTAAAGTTTAGTTATTTTATCTTTAAAAATTGCGATATTTTGTTCATTGTATAACTATCTTATAGTTTTTCATTTTTTGATGATTTTATCTTGAGTTTTTTTACGTGTGTAATTCAACATTATTAAAAATTATATGAATCAATTTTGACAAGTAAAGAAGAACAAGAAAATAAATATTGCAAGATAAAATTACGAAAGCACTAAATTACAATAGTCCAAGTTATCATAAGGATAAGTATTATTGATCGAAGATGAATATAATTATTGTATTGTTTAAAATAAACTATTAATGACTCCTCAATTAGGCTCTTTTGGGTCTATAATTATATTCTCATTTGATGCAACTTCATCTTTGTTTTGTCATTCATGTTATTCATCACTAACATCAATGTCTAATATAGTTTCACCATCTAAGAAATAGAAAGACTTGAATCGAAGAAGCTCTAATAATTCTTCAAATCAAATAGATGAATATAGTAGTAACATTCAACGCGTTAATACAATAAAACATTGGTACAATAATGAAAGCTATAATATCTAATATTGTGATCTAAACGTTAGTTAAGTTTTCAACTAATATACTTTAAATTTTAGGATGTTATATACAAAAAAAATACTAAATCTATATCTTTATGATATTTTACTTCTTATTTTATTAAAATAAGTCCATTTAGCTCCTAAAATATAAACTAAAGTGTTAGTTTGATGGACAATTTAGTCCTTAAAATATAGACTAAAATTAATGTTTATTTTTTAAAATGTAAGACCGATGTGTAACGGTTAAAAAATTTAAAAATTAAAATATTACAAAGTTATAAGTTAAATGACATTGGTCTCCTCCCACTCGAAAAATAAAGAAAATGATGGCATAAATCTCATAATTGTTCGATCATATATTTATTTTTATTATTTTTAAAAATTGATAACATAAAAATAAATGATATATTATATATATTATTTTTTTTTCAATTTATTAAGTTAATTCTTTAAGTTAAAATCATTTTTATTTAATTTAGTTAGAAAAATAAATTTTTATCTTTATATAATTATTTCTTATTAATAATATGATTAAATTGTTATAAAAAATAATTATAAAATTTAAATGTTATTTCTAGGAATTGTCATATTTCTCTAAAAATTATATAATAAATTTTATAGTATTGATATATAAGCTTAGTGGAGAATAAAAAAACAATATTACTTATATAAATTTAAATTTTATTATGAATTAAATATTAAAAAATTATACAAAATTATTAAATATATAAGATGATATTAACACTTGAATCTCCCATCAATTTCCTAAATTTTAAATTTTAAGAACCTGGATTGTGCAAACCTTGGGGTCAAAAAGTTGATAAAAATTACTGGCTACATTTCTGTACTAAAAAAAAGATAGCTGTATTTCTGTATCCAGCTTGTTCGCTGGAGGCTGAACTCTGGAACTGGAAGTGTACCTAAAGCTCGCAGATTAACAACATGGTCACCAAGCTCTTTATGAAACCTCAATATCTTCCTCTCTCCATTCTCTATCTCTCTCCAAATTCTATCTTCCTCAATAAGCCTTACCAAATTCTCAAATTCCCAATTCTCTCCTTCTCCTCCATTTCTATCACTTCCCAAACCTCAAATCCAGACCCAGAGATCCCCTATGGACCCTCCCTTCGCAAGGGCACTACACTATCGCTACCCCTATCTCAATCTCCATTCAAAACCCCACACCCAAGTCACCAAGCAGAGCAACAACAACAAGAAAACGACGACGCTTTACTAAATGAAGAGCTCTTCATTAGGGTCTTTGATATCGCAGCGCTTAGAGTCCCAGCCAAGGACTGCTTCGCCCTCGAGAGCCGTCTCAGAGGCCATCTCTTGAACTGGCCCCGCATTCGCAACATCGCCAGAGTTCCTGGCGACGATGTCGACCGCGAGCTTGCCAAGCTCGTTGGAAATCAAAACGACGATGTTGACAATGATGATGATGCTCTTGTTTCTCTGCATAGGCGCATAAACGGGAAAGCTGAGGGCGACGGCGAGCCGTTGAGTCCGGTTTTGTATAGGAAAAAGCTTGTGAATACATTTGATTCGACAGGGTTTGTTAACTTTCGTAATCTCGCTAAGATGTCAAGGCCGAACAAGGGGAAGAGGAAGATGAGGAAGAATGAGGATGATGAAGAGGATAGTGGTGAAGAGAAGAAGAGGATGAGGAGGAACGATTTTGCTGTAGTAGAAGTTGTGGAGGATGAGGAAGAGGAAGGCGAAGATTTGAAGGGTTTGTTGGGGAATGATTTCAAGTGGAGGAAGTGGAGGGGCTCGACGAGATTGCTGCTTTTGGACGAGCGGTACGCGAACAAATGTCTGGAAGAATTGCCCGAAGCAATCAAGGTGTCCCCTCCATTTCTATGATTTTCTTGCGAGTTGATTGTCTGTTTGTTGAATTTTGAATAGAGTTTATGTTTTTAGTTTTAAACCAAGTAGTTTGTGTAGTTAACTTGGTTAAGCTGGCTTCTTTGGATGTTTATATTCCGTTTCCAGGAGTGTCCGAACTCCAAAAAGCGGCTCTCATTGTTATATAACGTGTTTGAGAGAGTTTGGACTTACCTTTATCAAAAGAGAATGAAAGTGGATATGATAGAGTGCTAGTCAGAGGATCAGAGTTTCTATTTTTCTAGAGAGTAAATTTTTAATATGTATCAAGTTGCTCTTAGCCTTGGATGGCAGTCATATTGATTTCCTGTGATGGTGAGGTATTACTTTTTGAAGTGGGTTTCCATGTTAGAAACTCTGTTCTTCCCAGGAGACAGGAGCCTAATTTTGACATAATTATTTTTGTAGACCTTTCGTCCACAAAAATAATTAGAGAGAAACCCTTAGAAATGGGATTCTTTGGTAACTATAGCATACTTCTTCATTTGTCTCTGGCCTATATCTTAGTCTTCTTATCTTATTCTTCAGGTTCTATTTAAAGAAAATAACGGGGAAAGGATGCCATCAGCTTTTGAGCTTGTAAGATGCAAGTTGACATTATCTTATTGTTACTGGCAAATGAATGAGGTATACCAGCATTGTTTTCGATTTCTTCAATTTTCTGTTTATCTTTAGTCTGAATTTTTTCGACCAATTTATATCAGAAAAATGTTGATGCAATCATGCAGAAAGAAAAGGAAGAGTAATTCAAGTAGTCTGCATTAGGATTGTGAATTGCATAGTCAATGCTTATGCAATTCTGACGCACAGATGTCTTTTCCCTTAATTTTTTTTATGATCCCAATCTTATTGTACTGTAAAAGTCACTAAATAGATCTAGGAAAAGAAAAGGAAAGAAAGTAAGTAGATTTCATGGTTTATAAGAGTTTACACAATATGTTTCTTTTATCTAATGAATTTAAACCACTTATGTTCATGTTATGTCAATTTTATAAAATATTATTAATAACAATAGATGATAAATTTCTAACAACTTTTTCGTGCAAGTTAATTCTCACAACTTTTATTTATTTCTTGCAGCTTCTTGAAGCCCTTCTACCTGAGGGTGTGATTGTGCCTTCAGCATTTGAAACAGTTGGACATATTGCACACCTGAACCTGAAAGATGAACATCAACCATACAAAAGACTTATAGCAAAGGTAGGCACTTTTGAACAAATTCACTGTTTTAGCAATGTATTCTGCAATTGAAGTGTGGATTAAATAGCCTTATAACTGAAGCTATCATTCTCTTTTCAGGTTGTTTTGGATAAAAATAAGCCAAAAATCCAAACAGTTGTTAACAAGATTGATGCCATTCATAATGATTACAGAACCATGCAGCTTGAAGTTTTGGCTGGAAATCGTTCCCTTGTGGCTATGGTAGCTGAAAATGGATTACGGTTTCAAGTTGATTTGGCAACAGTGTATATTCTTTTTTCTGCAAGCTGTTGGAAAAATATGCTGCTCAATTTTGAATCTTTACTTTCTGACCAATTTTTTTTTTAACCTTTACTTTTCTAATATGTAGAATAGTGTCATATCTTGGCTGAATGTATTTATGACATTGAATGTCTGTGTCTTCGTTAAATAAAAAAAAGAACGAAAAGCTGCATTTTCATATAAATATACAATCCATTTATACTAGCATGACATGAATGCAGTTTTTGTTTATTCATAACTACCTCTCTGACACTGGGGCATTGTCCATGGACATGCTCAAATATAGCTTATTTTGTCCCAAAAAGAAAGATGCTCAAAAAAGCTTATGAGAATATGTACTGCAATAACTAGTTGTTTTTAAGTACCACTTTGTAGAATCTGATCTTAGAGAAAGTAAATTTTATTGTTTTCTTTTTATCTGCAGTTATTGGAATTCAAGGCTTGCAACTGAAAGACAAAGGCTCTTGAATGGCTTTACAAGCAAGGATGTTGTTTGTATGTTTTCTATTTCGGCTTCGTTCTCCCTTAGCTACTTAGTTTACCCAAGATTTCTTAAAGAACAAAATATTAGCAGAAAGTAGCTTGTGTCTGACGACCATTATCAATACTAACATCATAATTTCAGTTTTTTCTAGAAGGTTTTGTTGGACACCGTAGGAAACCAACCTAGACATATGATTGATTCCTAAACAACTCTTGATTTTCAGGGTGACTTTCAGCTCTATTTTCAGTTTTATTTTTCACTTTTTATTAGTGTATCCTAGCTGTATTTTAGTGTATTACAGCTGTGTATTTTAGTTATAACATTAGTATATATATATGTTATGTATCAGAGAATTATAGAGAAGAAAGGAATAAGAAGAATACAACTTTAAGAGAGTTTGTTTTGTGTGTGAAGGCCTTTGGCCTTGGCCTCTTTTATCAATTTGGAATTCAATTCTCAACATGGTATCAGAGCTTTAGGTTTAAAAACCTCTGCTATTGGCCCCTCTCTCACTGTATCTCTTTGCAGAAAACCATTTTTTAATCAAAAAGTGGTTTTTTGTTTTTCTCAGATTAGTTTCTGCTGTTTTAATTCTTATATCAGTTTCTGCTATTTGAATTCTCAGATCAATTTCTGCTGCTTTAATTCTCATTATTTGAGGTTGATTTATATCTAAGAACTGACAATGGCAGCAGACAAAAAAAATATTGAGAATTATGAGCCCATTGTTGCAGTATTGAAGTTAGATGTCACTGTTGTTGTGGGTGCCCATGAAACGGCTTCAGGAATGAAACATCTGCAACCTTGTACAGAAGGTCAACAGTTTTCTGGATTCCACCAAAACCTCTGAACCAGAAAAGCTGAATCTTCTCAGCATGCTGTTGCATTTACTCATCCTCAAACAACCTCACAGATGCCAAACCTTGCTTCTTTCCCATCAATGTATTGGCAATGATTCTATGGGTCCTCAAATAGGTTTCAATCCCAACAACAATCTAAAATTTTCTATGCTTCCAAGTAGCATTCCGAGTTGGCAGTCCTCTGTTCTTACAAGCAGTTCGTGTTTGCTGTTTTCTATTATTTTAACAAGCAATCCAAATTTTCAGTCTTCAATTCTTCCTGCCCAGTCAGTCTTGAATGTGGGCATCTTGAACTTGCAACCTCCATTGCTTCCTACACAAACTT
The DNA here is from genome assembly GCA_037013495.1 of Hippophae tibetana. Lineage (NCBI taxonomy): Eukaryota > Viridiplantae > Streptophyta > Magnoliopsida > Rosales > Elaeagnaceae > Hippophae > Hippophae tibetana. The sequence goes on from CM072812.1 coordinate 4,990,542, forward strand.
CTGTAATAGGTTCAGATTTATCCACAAATTTGGTTACTAATAAGGCACCTTCTGAAGCATTCTCTTCTATTGCCTCAAGCTTCAGCTCGTCCCAGGCATTATAGATGGGAAATCTACATCAATTTCTTCCACTCTTGATGAAATTAAAATCAAACAGGACTCAAGAATTGCAGATCTACACTCGGAGCTCATGCATCATGTGTAGGGACTAGTGTTGCAAGCTTCACCCAGAGCACACCCATTCAATTTTATTCTAGTTTATCATCCCCATCGTGTGGGTAGGCTGGGAACACAACATTTCAAATTGGCAGTTCTCGTGTTGGCTCAACTTTAGCTTCTAAACTGTTCGGTTCTGAAGCTATTACTGGACAAAGTTTGTCTTCTTCTGAGATTATTAACTACATCAGTGAGATCCACCACATCTAGTGTTACTGTATTTTCTCTTCGAGATTCCTCTACAATTCCTATCTCTCATCTCAAATTGAACCCATTTCAGGCGTTGTTCTCCAGTTGCTCTTTCTGTTTGTGGCCGAAGTCGTTGTTCGTCTAAGAAACAACCAACCATCGTGCATCTGCGTTCGTCTCTGTCACGTGACATCAACCTCAGTCTCGCGCGACTTCAATCTCAGTATCGCGAGACTTCAGTCATCAGTCTTGCGAAACTCGGGCATCTAGTCGCCGTCATCCTCCACTTCGGCGCTTCGCCATTGCCTTCCAGTCGTTGTTGCCCTCCAATCAACGTTGCTCTACATTCGACGCATCAGATTCAAACTCAAACAAAGAAAGATTGAAAAACGGTGAATAAACTTTTAAATGTTTCAGCCCAATAAGCCACCAATAGCCCAGTTCAGTCGGATAGGCCCAATAACCAATCCAGCAGCCCTGTCCAGTCCTGTGTTCAATTTGGTTCTGCTTTTGCAGATAATAATGATAAATTAATATGGAAGATAGCATGGCTAGGGACACTGTTCATACATCAACACACAATTCCTGTATTTGGACAGCACTAGCCTTACAATTCTTTTTCTTTTCATTCCTGGAGGCAGCCTCATCTTTGGACCTTCCCTGCTGAAGTTGGATCTCTCTCACACAATTTCTCTGCATCAACTAACCGACTGCCACCATTCAGATCAAGCAATGGTTGTTGATTAGCAAAGGTCTTAAGCTGCTCTAGCCTCTTTACCATTTGAACTGGGAACCAATTCATCTGTGCAATCCACAAACATATCTTCTTTCCCAGGGTCATTTGTTACTGTTGCATCACCTTGGTTACCTCGTAATGCTCTTTACCTCCTAGAAGCTACCGCAGAAACAAAAAATTGGTTCTACAAGGCGGCACTTTATATCCAACACGCTCACAAATGATTCAGTTGTATTGAGGTTACATACAACTCTCTTTGCATCAGCGTTCCATGCTTTAATGCCACCATCAGTAGTTTCGCTCCACAATAAATGGGCATGCATTACAGCAATTGGACAGCAACTGTTCCAGTCGGTTTAATCTATAGGTACTGAAAAATACTTCACAGTTTCAGTTCCAATTCTGCTGTTTTTTTGAATCAAGCATCAAGTTCAGCTTTCAAAGAACTTTCCTCACTATCAAATTGGCCATAGAAAGATCAAACATCAATGCATTAACTTTCGTTTTCTGTATTTGGTAAAGCATCAAGCTTTTCTATTTCAAGAAAATAATCCATGAGAATGATTTCGTTTGAAGGGACCGTTCAGTTTCTTCCACTAAACTTCTCATTCTAAAGATGAAGTTATGTGACTAGAAAACGTCCCTGAATCTAATTGGCCTTTATGACGTTCATTTGTCTCGATGTTGCTTATTTGGTCTATATCAGATTCAAAAGGATATAGTCATTCTCCAAGCTGCAGGACATTCAACTGCATTGTCCTACTCAATTTCAATGGCCACTCTCCGAGCTACAGGAAATTCAACTGCATTGCTCTCCACTCAGATTCAACCATCACCCTCTGAGCTGTAGGAGATTCAACTGCATTGCTCCACTCATATTTGGTGGTTAAATATATTTCATCATCTCAATCTTCAGGCTACTTAATAACAGGATCAATAATCCTTTTTGGGATGTCATCATATACTTTCTCATCATCCCAATCTTCAGGCTACTTAGCAACAGGATTAGTAATCCTTTTTGGGAAGTCATCACATACCAAGCTTAGATCCATAAACTTTCTGGATCCAGCTTGCGGGGGAGTGTTAAATATTAACCCTTGATTCAATGAGTAAAGGGTTCTAGTCCATTATGATCAAACTAAACATGTGGAAATTGAAGGCAAGATGATCTCCCTCAACTATGTTCCATGTAGACAACAAGTAGCAGATATGTTAACCAAAGCTTTGTTTCTGAGAGTTAAGTGTAGCACTTGGTTTAGAAAACATATATCGCCTTGCTTGAGGGGAATCCCACTTTTTATTAGTGTATCCCAGCTGTATTTTAGTGTATTACAATTGTGTATTTTAGTTATAACATTAGTATATATATATGTTATGTATCAGAGAATTATAGAGAAGAAAGAATAAGAAGAATACAGTTTTAAGAGAGTTTGTTTTGTGTGTGAAGGCTTTTAGGCCTTGGCCTCTTTTATCAATCTAGAATTCAATTCTCAATAGACACAAATAGTTGTTATGTCAAATTTCACATTAATGACCATCGTCATATTGGATGGTTAGTTTTTCCATGAAGTTTTTCGACTTACTATTTTCTTTTCTAGTCATTAAAATGTCAAGTTTTGATTTTGCTTCAGCAAGACATGGTGCTCCGATAAACAGCAGATGTAATCTTTTGAGCTGCTTAAATTTTTAGTCATATTTTATGATTGACAGGCGATGTATTTTGTGGGGTTGGTCCAATAGCCATAGCAGCTGCAAAGGTTGTGAAAAAAGTATATGCTAATGATTTAAATCCGCATGCGATTGTGTATTTGGAGAGAAACAGTGTACTCAACAAACTTGAAAGGAAGATTAAGGTGTGTAGTGGGTTTGTTGCATAATGCTGGTTGTTTGATAACACTATATGCTAGTTGCCTTTTCTTTTCTTTTTTTCTGAGGAGAGGGGGGGATGTAGAGGTTTGACTGTGATCATTTGCTGTCTGGTTAGTAAAGCACAATTGAGGGGAGAAGAGGTAAATCTTTTGAAAATTTTGGTTTGCGATGCTACAAATGCTTGAATATGTAGACTGCGATAAGTTGTCTCCTTTTAATGTTAGTTAATAGGTAGAACCCTAAGTTGACTGGTGTAATTAATTATGTAGTTTGGATGGAATAGATTTTTCAAAATTCAAATTTGATGGTTTTTTTCTTATTGGTGTACAATTTTCTACAAGACCTTAAGGAATAGGGCAAACTTTTTTTCTCTAGCATTTATTTGCCTTTATTGAAACGGCTTATTTTTATGGTGGTTTTCCTTTCTTCTTCCGAAGCACATTTTTTTGACAGATACTTCAATTCTTGAATAATATCTCTTTCTTCATCTCCACTTCCCATGTATGATTGAATTATGCTCCTTAGTTACTTAGTTTGGGTCTTCTACTTTTCTGTGGCTATTTTTTAAGTGAAGATATATTTACCTTTTCACTCGTGAATAAAACATGACTTAAGAAATGTTATTGCATCTTTAATTATGATTTCCTTTCTATTCGCCGTGTTCTTGTTCTTTATTCTAATGTTTACCCATGCAAAAGGTTTTTAACATGGACGGAAGGAGGTTCATAATGGCTATGTTTTCAAGTGAGAAGGCTCATTCAATAACACAAGTAGTAATGAATTTGCCTAATGATGCTACAAATTATCTAGGTTCGTCTCTGTCGCATGGGAGAATCTATTTCATCCTTATCTTGCCAGTTAAATTTACGCATTATAGTGGTTGCGTTTTGTTAAAGTAGGGCTGCTGCTATCATTCCTTTACTCCTATGTTTTGTGCCTCTATTGTCAGATGCGTTTCGTGGAATATTAAGAGACAAATCCCTAGATCAGAAGTTTGCACTGCCATTGATTCATGTTTATGGATTCTCCAAAGCTCGGGATCCCGAGTTCGATTTCCATGAGGTTTGGCTCCCAGGATTCAATGTAGATGCACATGCACACACAAAAGTTATGATTTGAGTAGTTTCATAATAATATGCCATTCCCCCCTAGTTGTGATTAGGCTAGTTACAGTAAATGCAAGCTTTGTTTCTTTATTTTCATTCCCCTCTTTCTTCACTCCACTTTTTTTCTTCTCACAAGCTTTTCTTATCAAGTAACAGTTGGTGCTTAATGCAGAGGATAAGAATTGCATTATGCGATGTAGCAGTTGATGTAGAGATGCGTAGGGTACGCCTTGTTGCACCAGGAAAATGGATGTTGTGTGCATCATTCGTCCTCCCTAATAGTGTAGCTTTAGCAAAACCTGTGTTATATATGTGACCGGTCCAATTTATTGCCTCAGGTTTGTCGTAAGTTTCCTAATTTTTTTAAATGTATATATCAAAATTGTATTTACTTGATATCATAATTTTTCATTTGTTTTATGTGAAATCAATTATTGAAATAAATAAGTAGTCACTCGTTTCTATCTATCATGTTTGCATAGTTGTTATATATGGGTGTGTGCACGTTTCTTTCAGTCTGGACCTGCTGAGCAGTTCCCACATCTGACGAGAGGTTACCACAAAGGTTAGTATATGCTCTAGAATAATTGCCTATATAATAATTCTGCGCCCTTCTCTTTTTTAGGATTATTGATCAAGGACCATGTTGTAGTTTTTAGGATCATTGATCAAGGACCATGTTGTAGTTATAAGTTATAAGTGTCATGTTGCATGTAAAGTATAGATTCTCATATTTCAGAAAAATAAATATTCCATGGCTTTGATATCAAATGATACACGAGAGTTAATCCAAACACTTATAACGGGATGTAATCTACTCCATATGACACAAGATTGTCTGCTTTGGTATATAATTACAAGTTCAACAACAAGTTCAACAGATCCATGTCTATGACTCGACATTCAATTGAACCTATCGGTTTTGTTTCTAGGAAGAAACTACAAAGTACATATGTTATTTAGAAATCTTATAATCACATTAACACTTTATTTTTTAAATAATGTAAATATGTATAAATATATTGCATTAAATTTATGATAAAATAGACTTTTCACTTACACAACTTTATAACAGTTACACAATTATTCAATTAGCATATAGCTTCCTTTCACAAGCAGGTCCAATTCTCTGTACTATTTTTAAGTACCAATATATGTGATATTAATATGCCATATATACTTTGAAATGAGGAACAAAGTAGTTTAAAAGGTTAAAAAATTTATCTACTTATTTATTATGTATTCAATGGTACACTAAACATATAACAAGTGATTTGATGGCAGTGGAAACCTGATCCCCCATGCGAGCAATTTTGAATTTTTTTTGTAAGTACGATTTTTTTGTTCTTTTATTTTAAAAAATTGTAGTTTAGTTTTGCCACATCATTTTTTCTCATACTCGTGTAATGCAGTCAAAGTATAACTAATGTACAATAATTAAAATGAACAAAAACTTGACTTATACATCATTTCATGTATCACAATGTTATTTGCTATTTTCAATAGGTAATTTTATAATTATTTTAAATCATATATTATTAACTTTATATTGAATTACAGAAGCTTTCATCTTTTTACAAAACCACAAATTCAAGTAACCAACTCAACCCAACTTAAGTTCGAACAAGATTCACGACCCATCATATTAATCTTACTAAATAAAATTGTCATTTTCTCTCTCACGGGTCATATTCAATCTTGGGCTTTCAGTTTCGACCAAAAAAAAAAAAAAAAATCTTCGGCTTTCAGTAATTCAAATTCAATGACAAGTACATATTCAATCTATGGCCCGCGTCGTTTTAGTATAGCTGTATCGAAATTTTTTATGAAGTATGCAAATTAAAAATTAGATATTTGATAGCATTATTCTTTGAAGGGAATTGATACCAAATAAAAAACATTAAATATTTTATTTTATAATTTAATACTTAAATTTTAATAAATATAAAAATATTATTTTGATAATATGGAAATCTAGCTATAGCAATAAGGTTACCTTTTTTAATAGTATTTTAAAAAAATATATTTTTTTAAAACTTATGTCCACAAAATTAATAATTTTTATATTTTATTATTAAAAAAATTAGTATATAATTTCATATTAAACATTATTTAATTGTATGTTATTCAAATTAAATTACGATCATTTATGTATATTAAATTAGATCTCGTTAAATATTATTGAGATATTATTTTTATTACTATAAGTTTTAAACTATTATTTTTTATTTAATTTTCAAAAAAGTTTGAAAAAACAATGAAAATAAAACCTTTAAAACTTATAACCATAAAAATAATACTCATTTTATTTGATTCATATATTTTTATTATTAAAAATAATTATGACACATCTTTTCACATCAAATGCTATTCGAATATAACTACATTTATTTAGATTCATTTAACGATAATGCAATCTAATTTAATATGTTTATTATTATTGAGATATTATTTTTATCGTAAAAAGTGTATTATTTTTTGTAATTAAAAATCTATACCTTTAAAGAAAAGTATACAAAAGTCATATAATTATTAACTAATATATAAAAATCATATTATTTTTTAAAAAAGATACACATTGGTCATATATTGACAATTGATTTTTTTGCTAAACTGTCATTTTAAGGGATATTTTTGATATTTTAAAAAAATCATGTACCCTTCATGTTATATTTGGTTGGAGTGAATGAAAAGGAATTAGAATTGATTTTTTTCATTCGTGTGTTTGGTTGGGTTGAAAAATAAGTTAGGAATCATTATTTTATTCTTATCTCAATTTTTTTTCCAATTTTACCCCATCCAAATATAACCCTAAACTCAAATCCCAAAACCTAAAATCCTAAATCTCAAAACCTTAAACCCTAAAACCCAAATCCCAATACCTTAAACCCTAAACCTTAAATCCCAAAACTCTAAACCTCAAATTCCCAAAACCCAAAACCTTAAATCTCAAAACCCTAAACCTCAAATTCCAAAACCCAAAATCCTAAACCTTAAATCTCAAAACCCCAAATCCTAAAACCTAAACCTCAAATCTCAAAACTCTAAACCTTAAACCCCAAATTCTTAAACCTTAAAACCCAAACCCCAAATCCTAAATTTCAAACCTCAAAACCCTAATCCTTATCTAGAAAAGTAATAATTTTAATAATATATTTTCTTTTTAAGTAATAATCATTTAGAAAAATAATTATTTCAATAATGTATTTTGTACGACGAAAAAATAATAATTAAATAATATTATTTAAACTTTACTGAATATAAGGATATTAAGGTAATTTATAGTTTTTTCTGTTACATTCCAGTGTCAAATCAAACACTATAATATTGATTTCTTCTTTGATTTCAATATCAAACACTATAATATTCTTTTCTTTCTATTTCATTTTATTCCGATTTCAATTCTATTTTGTGAACCAAACGGTATCTAAATCAACCATAAGTCCTCCAAAAAATATTTCTTTTTTCTTTTGTATCGTGTATAGAAGCTCTATCCTTCATTTTAGATTTTTTATTTTATTTTTTAAGTACTTATTTTTTTCCTATTTATATTCTGTTCCATTTTGTTAATTTCTTATTGCATTTTTGTTTATTTTACGGAGGTAGGTTCAAGTATTTAGATGTAATATATCATAGGTCTATAGTTTTGGCTCTACTTTTTTTAATATTGCATTTGTATATGTTAATTTAATTAATATTAATTTAAAATAGACTGTAATTGGGGTTATGAAATGGTTTTAGATGGTTTGAAAATATTTAGTTAGGATTTGAAATTTGTAAGATAAAAATGAGTTTGCCATTTTCTGGTTGGTGGGTTTGTCTATGGGTAAAATATTAATATATATTATGGTAATTTTGGCGACGAGGATGCCCGCTATTTTTTTAATTTTTAAAATGTTTTTTAAAATAATAAAATAATTTCAACGATTAATTTAAAATTAATATGTATATATTTTTGTATATTATTTAATAATTATAGAATTTTTATATATTTTTTAGAAAGTTATAAAAATTCTAGAGTCGTTCACTCTTAAAAATAAAAAAAATAAAAAACTTCAGATTTCTGTATTTCTATTTCCCAATAAAAAAATTTCAGCTAAGCTCTCCTCTAGAAAGGTCTCTCTCTTTCCTTTCACTCCATTCATTTTCTTAAAACGAACGACAAAAATACGAGAGCATCCTCAGAAAATGGACCCATCAGACCCTCAGCTCCCAAATATCAAAATCCACCACCCAGCCTCCCCACGCCATCACTCCACTTCATCATCTTCTTCCAATCCAGCTGCCACTCCCACCCCGACAGCTGGTGCTCGCCGTAAGATAGGCGTGGCCGTTGACCTCTCCGACGAGAGCGCTTATGCCGTTCGTTGGGCCGTCCAAAACTATATTCGTCCTGGTGATGCCGTCATCCTCCTACACGTCAGCCCTACTGATGTTCTCTTTGGCGCCGATTGGGGTTCCATTGACCTTTCCATCAACACTAACGATAACCTCGACCTTCCTCCCGATCGAAACGGTGCCGTTGCTACACCCACCAAACGAAACGCCAACCAGAAGTTTGAGAATGATTTCGATTCTTTCACTGCTGCTAAATCTGCTGATATTGCTAAGCCCTTGAAGGAGGCTCAAATTCCTTATAAGATCCATATTGTGAAGGATCATGATATGAAAGAGAGGCTTTGCTTGGAGGTTGAGAGGCTAGGTCTCAGCGCTGTCATTATGGGTAGTCGGGGAATTGGGGCTGTTAGACGAGGTAGCGATGGCAAACTTGGGAGTGTCAGCGATTACTGTGTTCATCACTGTGTTTGTCCAGTTGTCGTTGTTAGGTATCCTGATGATAAGGATGGTGCTTCTGTTGCTCGTGCTGGGGCAGAACCTAATGCCGATGTTAGCGTAAAAGAGGGTGGTGAAGAAGAATCCGTTATCAAGCCCGTCGTGGGCGAGCATCAAAAAGGTTTGGCCTTCTTTTATGCTTCCCACAAGTAACGATTTTGTTTGTTGAATACGAATTGGCTCATTGCAATTTGTTTTTATTGTTATCATAACAGATATTAATAAAAATTGCTAATTCTTTAAAAAAAATGTTGTCAGAGTGGTATTGATTAGCATCGTGTGTATCTTGGGAAGTTGAATTCCTAGTGTCCTGATCTTCTTTTTGGTGAGTAATAGGTGCCGATGGGTACACGATTGCTGCAGATACTAGGTTAAGTATGTAATATCTGTTATGTGAAAGTTTGAAGTCAAGAACTTTCCCTATAAGCGATTCCTATGTCTTTAGGAATATCTGAAATCTCTTCGCAAAGTCGGGGTGGGGGAGGGGGTCTTTTATTAACGTAACCACTTTCTTTGGAGATGCAAATTTGGGATATTATAGCCAGAGTGTGAGGGATTTGAGTTCTTTACAAGATCTTAGCCATACAATTTTCATTCTTACTTTCACTAGTCAATCTGTTTCTCTTTGCCTTGAAAGTTCTATTGTATTTTAACGATATAGTTAAACCTGTGACATTTGTAGCTATCTGGTTGTTTAAATTTGTTTTTTTCTACATTAAAGGCATTCAGGCTATGCACTATCACAACGGGCAATGGGGAAGGTGAAACTAGGATCTTGTGTCTAGGGAACCCACTTTGAAGCCACCTCAACTGAGGGTTATGGGTCTATCTGATCGTTTCATTTTCCGTGTTGTATAGTAGTTTTGATTTTTGCCATTGTTTCCTTTTTGTGTGAACAAAAGAGTGATTCCTAATTTCCTATTAATTGGTAATCATACAATTCATGTCGGCTGCCCATCTATGAAAGCTTTGACAAAACTAATTTATCCAAAATTCTCTCTTTCTACTTTGGTGATGCCCCTAACCTGGGTGCAAGAGCTTTAATTTTCTAATACATGTGCACCCTAATCTCCTACTGCTATTGGGCTATAAGGATTTCAATGATGTGTTCTTTCTATTCTTCTGTCATTTGTTGAATTTTTCTTGATTGAACATGCATGGTCCTGTGAATAGTTTTTTCTTCTGGCAAGAGTTCATTTTGATATCCTCTTTGTTGTTGCTTTCTCAGCTTGTTTATGTTGGATTATCACATTGAATTTGTTTCGTTAGTAAATATAGGCAAATATCTAAGGTAGGAGGAAGCTTGTAAGTAATGGTGGAGGTTGCTTGCATCATAGGAGGACAATGTCATAATTAGTTTGTTGCGCCGTGTTACTACGAGGGCTCTCACTATTTAGTAGTCCCCCAAGCCTTCTGTGAGACAATACCACAATATGCTTTGCTTTGTTCCACCATCAGAATAGATTTCATTATTTTGGTCCATGTTACCATGAAATAGGGATTTTAATTCTCTTTTTTTTTCAGTGATTGATTTGGATGTAGCTAATTGCTTTTCTTTTGTTTTGAAATAGTTGCTAATCTACAATATGATTGTGTTTTTCTCTTATATACTCTTATTTTAACTGAGACACTAAGGGCTGTTTGACCGGTTAACTCAAAAATTGTTTTCAAAAACTATTTTTAAATCATAACTTAAAAACAGTTTTCTATATAGTTTTTATAAATTATGAGTTGTCTGGCTATTATTTTAAAAAACAAAAAAAGGATTATGTTATTTGGCCAAATTGTTTTAAATCACGTGGTTTTACAAATAATTAGTGATATCCTACTATGTTTCAAGAAAAGATGTTGTAAAAACACTGAAAATAGTTTTTGGTTGTTCTCTAAATTTGAAGTTTTAAAAACAATTTGTTTTTGAAAATAGTTTTTAAAGATATTGCCGAACACTTTCATTTGTTTTTAAGAACAATTTTTTGTTTTATAAACCATGAAAGTGTTTTTGAGTTGATTGGTCAAACAGGCTCTAGTGTTTCTGCTCCCAAACTTTTGTACTTCGTTTTTCTGTTTCTTATATGAAATTTTGGTGGTATATACACTGAAATTTTCGGATGGTAACTTATGAGGTCAAATCATTTTTTTTTTTATTTTCCTATGGCAGAAGCTTAACTGTCATGTTGAATGTGAGTCGCAGTTTGATCCTCTCATGTCCAGGTTTGCATTCTTTTCTGCCCATAATTTTTCCCGTTCTTGTTTATTTCTTTTCTGACCTTAGTATTTAAAAAAATAATGTTTAGTACTTTGTGAAGTTAGAGATTCAATGAACCTGCCCTCCTTGTTTCTTATTTGAATGATAAATGGTAGCTATGATCGGTTTCCATTTCTATTCTGTCTTCATAATTGTTTATGAATCCAAGGTTTCTCCAGCATAGTTCACATTGTATGTTTTCAATAGGTGCCTGTGTCATCTGCGACCAGATCAGCTGGGATTAGCCAAGTCATTCTCGGTTAAATAAGTTCATGGTGGTCAAATCCTGCAGAAATGAATGATTGTAGAGCGCTTGATTTATCTTTCCTTTCTCTCTTGTACTGCATCTCATGTAAGAACTGTGCGAGGATTAGCAATGTTATTTGTATGATTAATGAGATTTTGGTATTCTGTGAGGACTTCGCATCATGGATGACCACCTATGACGAATACTCCTCTAACATCAAGAGTTTGCTTTTTACTAGTATGAAAATTAAATTATTTGCTGTGTTTATCAAAATTTGGTTATTGTGCATGCATTAGACATTCTGAATCTATTTAGTGTGCTATTTATGTATGAACTTTTGTTTTCCAACGTATATGGATATGCCTGGCCATAAAAGAAGTCAGCTTCAACTCTACTCTTGAACATGAGTGGAGAGTTGTGGTGGATAATCTTTTCCATAAGTCACTGTTTTGAGTTTTCTTAAAGAGTTGTGGCTAAAGTGTACCATTGGATTTCGAAATTTAACTAAATTCATAAATAAAATTTTAAACTAATTTCACACATAGGCTCTTGAACTTGATACGATTTAGTCTTTAAAAAGTTTTAAAATGTATTATTTGTTTATCAAATTTTTAAAATTTTACACAAGTTTAAAAAATTTTAAATTATACAATTTTAAAATTTTGGTACTAGATTGTAGGATTTAAAAATTTAGGAATTTATGTGTGAAGTTTTAAAAATTTGAAGATCAAATCATACATTTAAAAAATTTGAGGACTTATGTGTAAGTTTAATTAAAATTTGTGGAACAATGGTACAATTTAGTTGAGGACTTTGAGGAAGCAAAGTGAAGTGATATTGGTTCATGGTTAGTGCATCAGCAAATGTGACGATTCTTACTAATTTCCTCGTCTGTGCTAAAGTCAACTCAGTTTGGATGGTTTTATTTGTGACTTGTGAATGTTGATGTTAACAGATCTTAGATTTCTTGTCTAACATAACGATCGATGAAGCAAATTAGTGAACAGCTTTATTTTTGAAGTATAGAAAAAATGAAAAGTATTAGTTGATTTTTAATATCGTTTTTATTATGTAAATATATTTTTTAATATGAATATAATAATATAAATGAAGTAAATTTTTTATTTTTAAAATCAAAATAACTTGGGATGACGTGCGTCAAATAATTAAAATAATCTATTTATTAAAAAAAATAACTTAGGATGTATTTTATCTGAAATAATTTATAGTAGTATCAAATTTAATCTCTAGTCCTATATTTAGTGTGGTTAGTCTAGTATTCTACTGCAGTAACATTTCAAGTCAGTTTAAATTGACAGGATGATGATTGTTCTAATAAAAACCTCCAACCATATAAGTCTATCGTGGAGGTTGAAACTTCAATTGAATAATCTCATGGTGATTAGATATAAGTTTAGTTTCAAGTGCAAAATGTCATCTCCGAAGGTGTAATATAATTTCCACTTTTGATCGACTTTTTGTGGCATTTTCCCATTTGACTCTTTTTTGCTCAAACTCCTACTGAGTTTGTGGTTCTTAAATCTGACCGACTTCAACAGGAAACAAGACTGGACCTTGCCTCCACAAATTATGCTCAAAAATCAACATGTTTGGTGGTCTATAATTCATATTGATTATTGATCATGACCATCTTCAACCTAACATTATTTTATCAAAATAGTTTTATTTTTTATTAAAATTTATTCCAACACAATATTAAATATTATATCAAATATAATATAATACATAATATTATATTAAATTTAATGTAATATTATTTGTATATTTATTTATAATAAAAGATAAAAAATTAAAATTTTATTTTAATTACATATTTTTGATTAAAATTTATTAATTTTTTTATTATAATCTATTCAACATCAACATGGCATAATTTTTCTTCAAATAATGTAACAAAATCATTTAAATTAATTCTTTTTTTTGTTTTGACCTTTCAGTATGAATTATAGATGCTTTATTTTCATTACTGTGAACGAACACGCAATTGACCTGATCCAACGGATCAATTATTTATGAAATTAAACCTATTCCATGTTTTTATATAAGGTGATTGTTTACGTATTTTTATTTTTATTTAAAAAAAAAATATTTTTATGTTATTTTTGAATATTTTTTAAAAAATTATACTATACCATAATATATATATATATATATATATATATCATTGAAAATGTGTAAAATAAAATTTGATTTGTGAAGTGATTATATAATATATTTAAATTAGTGTGTAAATCAGTGTAAAATGTATTAGTTTAAGATATTCAAATCAATTTAATTTAAATTGATACAATTTTAATCTAAATTGAATTTCATTGGTGTCATAAATTTTTAATCCTAACTCAAACTAAAAAAAATCAAACAGGGTTAAACTAATTTTAAAGTGTCTAAATTTTTATTTTTATGTATGAATCAATTCTTTTTAACTTATATAACTTAATGTTAATTTGAAATATTATTAATTTTCTTATAATTTTTAATATAATTAGAATAATAATTTTTTTGAACTGAATTAAATGTATCCTAACAACGTTAAACATATAAATAATTTTGTTAGAAGTTTTTACAAAAGTAAAAAGTAAATTTCAAAGCCATAAATATATTAAAAATAAACTCAAAACACTATTATCTAAGATTAAAATAAATGAATATTTTAGACTTTAAATTCATATAATTGTGATTAATAATAATATAATATAATTACATAAATACTTAAGAAGAATAAAATTATAATATAATAAGAAAGATCCACAAACATATAGATGAAATTGGTATAAGTATTTTATATAAAATAATTTATGAATTTAAAAAGAATAATATATTATTTTTAAATAAAATTCATAAATATTATATAATTAGACATATGTTGATAAAATATTATACAATTTTTGTTAACAAGTGAATAATTAATATACTAATATAAAAAAAGTTATAATTAAAAATAATAAGAGAAATACTCTTTTAAATTTAAATTTAATTTAATTCATATTTGATTTTACAATCGAATTATACCACATATTATTACTTTTAATTTAAATCAATATAAAATCAAAGTTTCCAAATTGAATAGCGAGAAAAAGAAAAAAGCACAAATGATTGAACGAACCCTAACCATAGATAATAGCAGCCCGACCAGTGCAATATTAACTGCAACGAAATCAACGTGGTAAAGCAAGTAGCCAATTAGCATAGTTTGCATATGAAGCTCTAAAACAGGGAACACATTTTAATGGGAGCTTCCACTTGCTAAGTTGTACCCATTCAAAATCACAAGTCCTTGTCTACGTTAAGCCCCGTACTAAACGACCATCCAAAGCATATCCACATGTTTTTCAATACCAAATACCAATAAATATTTTTTAGGGGGGAAAAAAAACTTTCTCCAGTGCTACCAAACTACAAATATGAGTATGGTGCGATATATTCAAAAATGAGAAAATGCTAAAGGAATAAAAAATACAAACAAATTTACATGTATTTATACACACGTCTATATATATATATATTGTTATAAATTATCACTTGTGAAAAGCAAAGATCGGTTCTAATTTTTGTTGCACAAATATATAATAACGAATAACAACAAAAATAATAAGTAATAAATAACACACAATGATTTAAATATTTTGACTTTTCAATGTGAAAAATCTACTCTACTGATGACGACACACCGAGGAAAATCTACTAATAATCAAAAACACTAATATTTGAGAACTTCACAAATTCTACCAAAGTCCAAATATATCCACAAAACATTCCTCTCTAATTTACTGGTAATATATAACAAGATAAATTAACAAACTTATTATTAAATAAAATATTACTACAAATACCATCAACAACAACTTCTTCAATCTGTTTTCATCTTTTACAACTTCTCAGATTTGATGGTGATGATTCAGAGAATTGAAGAAGCAAACTGAAAAAGAGGTAGCTTATTGTTCTATGCTCTATGTTGCAATTCATTTTTTCTTCTCTCTCACTGGTGGCTGTTCTCTTAACACGCAGAGTACTAATATATATATATATATATAAGAAGAAAATGCAAGGTTTTCTAATGAGATATATGGGCTTTGAGCTTATGAGTTTTTGAGCCATAATTAACAAATCCTCACCTTGGTTCAAAAGAGAAAACAAGTTCTTCAAATATGAAATTTCTCGGAGTACTAAATAACCGTTGTCCAAAAAAAACCCCAAAGGGTGATCATCTTCTGCAAATACCAATCAAGTCCAAGTAATGCCTGAACTTATTAAATGGAACTAGTTTTGTTAACATATCAGATGGATTCTCTATAGTGGTGATCTTATTGACAACAATAGCACCCTGAGAGACAATGTTACGAACGAAGTGATATCTAACATCAATATATTTGGTTCTTTCATAATACATAGTATTTTTAGTCAAGTGTATCACACTCTGACTATCACAAAATACAACAGAAGTATCCTGCTGTAAACCCAAATCATAGACCAAACCTCTAAGCCAAATGGCTTCTTTCATTGCTTTTGCTATTGCCATATATTCTGCCTCTATCGTAGACAAAGCAACCATAGATTGTAAAGTAGCCTTCCAACTAATGGCACAATGAGAAAGAATGAAGACATAACCTGTCAGAGATCTTCTTCTATCCAAATCACCAGCATAATCAGAGTCCACATAACTAATAACACTACAACCAGTATTAGAACTTCCATCATATACCAAACCAAAATTAGATGTGCCTCTCAAATACCAAAGTATCCATTTCACTACTTGCCAATGACCCTTACCAGGATTACCCATATATCTGTTGACAACACTAACTGCATATGAAATGTCTGGACGAGTACAAACCATAACATACATCAAACTACCAACGACACTAGCATATGGAACCTAAGACATGTACTGCTCTTCTTCTTCTGTCTGTGGTGACAAATCCAAAGAAAGCCTGAAATACACAACTAAAGGTGTGCTCACAGGTTTAGAATCTTTCATACCAAAGCGTTCAAGAATTTTTTCAATATAACTTTTCTAAGTCAAATAAAGCTTGCCCGTTTGTCTATCCCTGTAAATTTCTATGCCTAAAATTTTCTTCGTTGTACCCAAATATTTCATCTCAAATTCACCACTAAGTTGACATCAAGTTGTTCTAATTCCATGTCAAACAATGCAACCATAGCATGCAACACACGAATAGAGCTATGTTTCACAACAGGTGAAAAAACTTCATTGAAGTCAATACCCTTCTTCTGATAATATCCCTTTGCAATAACACGTGCCTTGAACCTAACTGTTTCAACCTCAAGTATACCTTCCTTTTTCTTGAAGACCCATTTGTTTCCAATAATCTTCTGACCCTTAGACGGTTTCACCAATTTCTAAGTATGATTCTTATGAAATGATTCAATCTCTTCATTCATAACAATCAGCCACTAAACATACTCATCGCAGGTGAAAACTTCATGATAACTAGAAGGTTCATGCACCTCAATAGACTCTGCCACAGACAATGCAAAAGAAACTAAGTCTACATCTGCGTACCTCTGAGGGCGTCAAATCTCTCTTATTACTTTACCCTTAGCAATACTATATGGTTGCTCATGTTGCTCTTCTGCTACATCATGAGCATAATCATCTATCTCATCCACAAATGGCTGATCTAAAATGCCTTCTTGCACTTGACTAGGAGCTCCACTCTCAAGCTCTACCTGCTTACTAACACTGTGGTCTTTATCTGTAACAATAGACTCTTTTTTCTTTTGCAACATCGAAAAATCATCAAACTTAACATCTTTGCTAATCAAAAAATTTAGGTGACTTGGGTTCAACACATCATAATCTATAACCCTTCACCTTAGAAGGATACCCCAAAAATATACATTTTAATGCCCTAGGCTCAAGTTTACCATCATTAACATGAGCATAAGCAGGACAACCAAAAACTTTCAAATCAGAATAATTAGAAGAAGTACCAAAGAATACCTCAAATAGAGTCTTCAACTCAATTGCAGTTGATGGAGATCGATTCACCAAATAGTAGGCATGATTACAAGCTTCAACCTAAAAGGATTTATCCAAGTCACCTTGAAAGAGCATACAACGAGCTCTTTCTAAGAGAGTCTTATTCATACGTTATGCTACTCCATTTTGCTATGGTGTATAACGCATAGTGCAATGTCTCACTATGCCCAACCCATTATCAGTCCTCAAATGCTTGATTTTCTTGCTTGTTTGATTTTCTATACAAGCCTTTAATTTTACAAATTTTGAGAACACATCATTCTTGTTCTTCAAAAAATACACCCAAACATGATGAGAGAAGTCATCAATAAAAGTCAACATATAACGGGCACCACCCTTAGACACAATACGAGAAGGACCCCAAAGATCTGAATGAATATAATCAACAATACCTTTCGTTTTATGGATGGTTGTACTGAACTTAACCTTGCGATGCTTTCCATAAACACAATGCTCATAGAAATCAAGCTACCCAGTTTTCTGATCATAAAGCAAATTTCGTTTGCTCAAAATAGACATCCATGCCTCACTCATATGCGCTAGCCGTATATTCCATAATTGAGTAATGTTTGTAATCTTGATCTGATGGGGACGAAACTGATACATTGCCAATAATAGTGCTACCTTAAAGCATATGAAGACCACATGACAATTTTCCTTTAATAACAACGAGAGCACCCTTACTAAATTTTAAAACTCCACCTTCAGCTACATACTTGTAGCCTTGTGAATCAAGACTACCCAAAGATATCAAATTCTTTTTCAAATCTAGAACATGAAGAACATGTTTCAAAGTCCTAACAATACCATTATGCATCTTAATTCAAACAGTACCAATACCAACAACCTTGCAGGACATATTGTTTCCCATCAAGACAACACCTTCATCAATAGACTGATAAGAAGCAAACCAATCTCTACTGGGACACATATGGTAAGTGCAACCCGAATCAAGAATCCAAACATCTCTGGGAGAACCAATAGATACTGATAGAACATTTTCACCATCAGAACCAGAACTATCTGCAACACCAGCAACATCATTAGTAACAGAAGACGTTGTGGTAGATTTTCCTTTACCTTTGAGTTTTAGAAAATTTACTTTCCAGTGCCCTTCTTGACGGTAATAGTTACATTTATCTTTTCTTTTTCTAGATTTGGATCTAAACTTGCCTTTATTATTGCTTGTGCCTTTTTCTTGATTTTTACCTCTAACAAATAAACCATTGCTATTATCATTACTGCTTGTAGACACTTTTTTCTTCAACTCTATGGAATTCAAAGCTGCTTTAACATCCTCTAAAGAAATAGTGTCTCACCCATATAGCATGGTATCAACAAAATGTTCAAACGAATGAGGTAAAGAATATAATAGAACTAAGGCATGATCCTCATCATCAATCTTAACACCACCATTTTTGAAATCACGAATAATTTTAGTAAATTCATCAAGTTGATCGTACAAAGGTGTACTTTCTGACATTCTGAATGTATACAAACGTTGCTTCAAATATAACTGACTAGTCAAATACTTGGTCATATACAAATTCTCCAATTTAAGCCATAACCTAGCAGGAGATTCCTCATCACTAACCTCGCGTAATACCTCATTAGACAAGGATAACTGAATTAAATTGAGAGCATTTTCCATTAATGCATCTTTTTCTTCATCAATTAATTTTTTTGGCAATTTATTTTTGCCTTCAAGTGTCTTAACGAGCCCTTTTTTAACTAATGCGGTCCGCATCTTCATACGCCATAGACTGAAATCATTTCTACCATTGAATTTCTCAATTTTGTATTTTTCTGCCATGACAAAAAACCCAATATTAAACAAACAGAAGCACAACCCAAAAAATATGAAATCAATCAAATAACTAGAATCTCAAAATAAATCCAAAAAGAGCAAACTTGATTGGTTCCAATAAATAGAAGAATAACCCAATGCTCTGATACCAATTTGTTTTAAATTAGAACTTGCGGAAGTAAAGATCGGGTCAAATTTTGGTTGCACAAATATATAATAATGGGTAACATCAAAAATAATAAGCAGTAAATAGCACACAATTATTTAAGTGGTTCAACTTTTTAATGTGAAAAGTCTACTCCACTGACGACGACACACTGAGGAAAATTCACTAATAATCAAATGGAGATACAAACACCAATATATTTGAAAACTTCACAAATTATACCAAAGTTCAACTATACCCACAAAATATCCCCCTCTAATTTACTGATAATATATAACAAGATAAATTAAAAAACTTTTTATTAAATCAAATATTACCACAAACACTACCAACGAGAGCTTCTTCAATCTGTTTTCATCTTTTACAACTTCTCAGATTTGATGGTGATGATTCAGAGAATTGAAGAAGCAAACTAAAAAAGAGGTAACTTACTGTTCTCTGCTTTGTTACAATTTAGTTTTTTTCTCTCTTACTGGCAGATGCTCTCTTAACGCAGAGTACTAATATATATATATATATAAGAAGAAAATGCAAGGGTTTCTAATGAGATATATGGGATTTAGGCTGATGAGGTTTTGGGCCATAATTAACATATATATTAGTTATATATGATAGAATTTTATTGTAATTTTGGATTAAGGTAATTTTGAAATAATTCCAATGAAAATATAGTTACATGTTAGGTTGATTACTACATACATGTTTCAAATTTCAACGATCGTGTAATTCTGTATCGAATTTATAGAAGTAATCTCTCTATTAGTTCATGATCGTTATTTCTTATGATTTCAATGATTCAGACGAAGACATGTTATCGATGTTCAATGCGATAATAACCTTTCCTTGTAGTTAGGTTTTTTATTTTACCTAGAAAAAACTTTGCTCAAAAATTGGTCACTTTACTTTAAAAATAAATTGCCCAGTCGTTTTATTTTTCAGTTAGTTACTATAAATTCTTTTATTTTAAAAAATGAATCAATTTATTCACTTGTATTTTTAATGGCTCGTAACCTCATGTCATTAAAGAGTAATTTCACTTCATTTGTACTATTAAGATTTAAATTATAGACGAACAGTAGATCAAAAATGTTTATTTTTTGTCAATATAAATCCAAAATCTGAAGATTTTTAATCCGAATTCGATGTGACAATATAATTAATGTGAACCAATTTAAATACGAAGATATCATATTTTTTTAATCGAATAAGGTTAGATTAATATTAAAAATTATTTAAAAATTATCTTGACATATAAAAGAAGATATAATTAATAAATAAATAAAAATATATGTATAATTATTAAATTATTATAAATATTTATATTTATTTTTAATTTAAAATAATAATCTAATATAATTATAATATACATAATATTTAAATGTAATATATTATTAAATAAAATATGTATTTATTTATAATTTAATAAAAATTTAATGTGATTAAGATATAAGGATTATAAAAATTATTAATCTGAATTCGATCATAATCCAAACAGGTTATATAATTTTTCATTCGAATATGGCTTGATTATAAAATTTATCAATATAATCTGATCTAAATCTAATAAATCATATCAAATTTTTTAATTTAAATAGATTTATCAAATTATTTACTTATCCTTACTTCAAATTGATAAAAAAAAATCTCACATGTAACTTGTGTATTATACTTACAAGTAGAAAATTAGTCAATTTAATTATGAAATGATAAAAAATAAAATAAATAAAATACAAAATTAAAGATTGATACAAGTGTATAGCTAAAGGAAATACCAAATAAAATTTCTAAACCCTAAAAATTATTCCTCCTTATCAAACTATTCCGTTAAAGAGAAGAAATTTTTGTATAGAGAATATATTCAATTAAAATATTCAAAATTTTGTTGATAATTAATCAAGAAAAAAAGATGAAAAATATTATAGATTATTTTAAAATAATAATAGCAAATAATAAAAAATGATACTTTTTATATGGTGTAATCAATTAATTTCTTTATATTGTAACATATTTATTAATCATATGACATACATTTTCTCCAGTTGAACATTATAAATTAAAGTAAATTTATTTATTTTAAAAATTAAGTAACTTAAAGTAAGCCATTAAAAGGTAAAATAATTAAATGTTATAATTTAAAATAAGCGCGTAAAAAATAAAATAAGTAAATTGATTTATTTCAAAAGTAAAGTGCAAGATCCTTCCTCCATTAAAGTATTAATTAATTTATAAAATTATTGTTTTGATTAAAAATTTATTTACTTAATTTTAAATTTTATAGATATATAATATTTTCAAAGCAATTGTTTTTTTTAATTTTTAGAATATGCAAGATGAGGACGACGATCCTAAAAACCAGCCAACCCCATCCCATCATGACCTGCATTCCCATCAAAATATTCTCTATCAATATTAAATATTAAATGAGAAGAATATTTAGTATTTTAAGTTATAAAATTTGTTATTTAGTTATTTTTATAAATAATTAATTACTTTTTATATAAAAAATAATAATTAATAAATTTTGTTAAAAATAATTAATAATAAAATAATATTTAAAAATATTAAATATAACATTTTTTTATAAATAAAATGATTAAAAATTATCTTTTATAATTTAAAAAATAAAATAACACATTTTATTAAAATAAAATGACTAATTTAATTCTTCACTTATATTAAAATTGATTTTTTTTTACACAAATAGCTACTCTCATGATAAAAAAACCTTTATATAATAAGATCTAATTCTAACGTAATAATAAATATAATAAATAATATTTTTTAACATATAAATATATATCATATCAATTATTATATAATAATAATAACTTATCACCTATTTTTTATATAATAAAAATTAACATCTCCAATAATTAGTTTGACGTAGTAATTCAATGTCATTTGACAAGGTTTTAATGATAATAAATACAATAATATATGGTCAAAATCATTGATATAATAAAATAAATAAATAAATTATTAATTATATTTTAATATTAACATTATTAAATAAATAAAAAAATATTATACCAATAATAATTTATATTATAAATAAATGGTAACGATATCATCAAATTAAGCATAGAAGAATGTTTATTATATATTATTAAAAAATAAGACTGTTTATTATATATTATTAAAAAATGTTTGCATAATTATTAGGTAATAATATGCTTGATGATGAGGTGTTGTATTATATAGAATAATTTTTTATAATTATATAAAAATTTATTATCAATAAGTATGTATTTAAATAATTTTAAATACTTTATTTAATTTTTGTAAAAATTAAAATTATAAAATTGTATATTTTAATTTAAAATTAAAAATATAAAATAAAATAAATATTATTTTAATCAATTTTTATAATAAAAATTTTATAAATGAAAGAATAACATTAAATAAATTATGTATTATTTTTTAATATAAATTTTTTATATTTATATTTATTTTTATTCCAAAAAATTTATAATATAATTTAATATAATTACATCTAATATAATACATTAAATATGTGAACATGTTTTCCAATAATTTTTTTAAAAACTTAAAAAATTATAAAAGATAATATTTTTAAAATTTATGAAAAAATAACACATAAATAACATCAAACAATATTTAATATTAAATATATTTAAATATTTATATTTTAATCTAAATAACATTTAATTTAAATACAGAAATGATATGTAAAAAATATTAATAATAAAAATATATTAACTAGAAATATAATATTATTTTATAAGATAGTTTTATTTTTAAAACAATAATTATTATTGTTAGACAAAAAAATCTTTCTAAAAATAAATAATTTATTTTAACAATAATGTTTATGACTTAAAAAAATCAATTTTTTTTTATAATTACATGATATGGTATTTTCATTATATTTTTAGAAAAAAATTATTTAAAGAAACCAAACCGACCGGCAACCCTAGTTTTACATTTCGGTGTGCGGCCCAAAAATGATTACGTAGGACAGATGGGAATCTAATGGCCCCACGATTTGAGGTCCAATAGGCAACGTCAATCTGGAAAATATCATGAAGGAGGAGCTTAGTGAGTACTCCTAAGCCACTCAAAGTATTCGCTTGATTCCACAATATAGCCGCCACCTGTCATTCATTCAGCAAGTGTGCAAGGGTAGATTGTATTGGCCGTGTATTTAATGTATATCCAATACGTTGATCTTATAATAGAAGTAACTAACACCACCTAATGAATCATAGCCACATCTTAAGGCGTATTTCTTCTTATAACCATTTATAGCCGAAACATTATTAGATTTAGATGTACTAAGTTGAAGTTGTAGTAGTAATATTTTTATAATATTAAATGATTTTCATTTAATTCAATTTTATATTTATTAAATTTTTATTTTTATTATTATAAATTTTAAATAAAATTATTTTTATTATTTTTATTCCTAAAAAGAATATTAGAAGAATGAAAAATTATATTTATTATAAAATATGTTACTATAGTATAATATAACATTGTATTATTAATAAGTATAAATAATACTATTTAATTATATATAATAAAAAATTATAATATAGAAAATATTAAAAAAATTAATAAATATATTATTATAATTTAAATGATTAAATTAGTCTCAATTTGCACAATAAAATATACAATAATTTATAATATATAAGGAGTTACGGTTGAAAAACTCCACTCTATTATTGATTTATGGTTTAAAATTTATCTATTATGTCTACTTAAAACTCTTAGGAAGATATATTCAAAATTTCATTAAAGAATGAAAACTCTAAAATGGAAAATTAAATCAAGTAAGGTTTTAAATATTATTTTTTAATTTTAATAATTTTTTTTATTATAAAAATAATAATTATAATAAAAATGAACTAATAATCAATATTTTAATAAAAAATAAATAATATTTATATAAAAATATAAAAAATAAAAAATATGTAACATTAATACATTTTTTATATTAATCAATATTTATAAAATATTATTATATTTAAAATTATAAAATTATTATGAGATTTTAAATTTTTAAAATTTAAATAAATAACTTAAATAATTTTTATATAAGAAAAATTATTAATATTTTAGTAAAATAAAAATATAATTTAAAAATAAAATAAAATATATTTTTTTATATATTTATAATATAGGATATATAATTTTAAAAAATAAGATAGAAAATACAACCACTATCTTTTATTTATATTATATTTTAAAATACTTATTTTTATTCTCATTTTCTCTTCTTAATTTACTATTTTTATTTTTATTATCTTTAATGGAATGATCCTCACGGTAATTATTCCTATAATAATACTTAAGACAATTGAGTTCTTATCTTAAATCTAAATATTTCGATAAATACCTTAAATTCGGGGGTTTCTTTAGTCTTAAATTTTCAGCTCTGTTCGAAAGGAAGAAACGAGAACAAACCCGCACTGAGAGAGAAACGAAGAAACAGAGAGATGAAAGAGTGTGAGTTGTGTGGTAAATTGGCGAGGATGTACTGTGAATCGGACCAGGCAAGTTTATGCTGGGATTGCGATGAGAAAGTTCATGGGGCCAATTTTCTGGTGGCCAAGCACCTTCGCTCCCTACTCTGCAATATCTGTCAGTCTCCAACTCCATGGCAAGCCTCTGGTCGGAGACTCACTCCCACAGTCTCCGTCTGCCAGAGTTGTAGGTTATGTCATGAAAATGTGTGCGAGAGTATTGGAGATAGCGATGACGTCGAAGAAGATGTTGATGATAATGAGGTTGATATTTTTGATTCTGAAGATGACGATGAAATTATAGAAGAAGAAGAAGAAGAAGATAAAGATGTTGACGAAGATGAGGAGGGCGGTGAAAATCAAGTCGTTCCTTGGTCCCATTCCCCACCACTACCCCCTCCGGCAGCGAGTTCTTCGAATAGTGGAGAAGAAGAGGATTTTTTGGCGTCAAAGCGTAACCGACATAATGCAGATCTGGAATACTCTGATGTATATATATTTTTTTCTCTCTCCCTTCTGTACTTTAATATTTCATTTAATTTATTGGTAACCAAATGCCCAAACACAGTATTGAGTTGGACTGATAATGTGTGATAATTGTATCAGGATGAAATTGGATGCTCGTTGGTGAATTTTAAGGACGAAGTGACTTCGTGCGATGTCTCATTAATCAGGCCATTGAAGCGATCAAGACCGACTGAAAAACAGAAGAATGATCCAGTAGAATCAAGATCGATGGAAATCGCAAGTTCACTCCGGAGACTGCAAAATGATGGCATCGCCGGTGTTGATCATGCGTCCGCCGCAGTCCTTCGAATTTGCAAGCTTAGCAGATAGATATCACAAAGTTAACCCTCATTTCTAGGGAAAACTTTTTATTTATTTATTATTTTTTGGTTGTAACCAAATAATCATACACACGTTGAGACCTTTAACTTAGCTTGATTTTGTTTCATATATGTTTGAATTATACAGTCTCTCTCTCTTTTTTTCTTTTGTTAATAATAGTTGAAATCATAAGTTTATGAACATCATAAGGACATATTTCAGCCGAAGTTTTTCTTGTAATTGCTAACACTAGATCCCTGGAAAATTCACAAACCATTAGAGGGTTAAGGGATAGTAATTGCAGCAAAGTAGCCTGCAATATTTGAACGAAGAATGCTAATAAATAAATTTCTGTACATTTGTATTTGTATTAATTATGATAAGCACGTTACAAAATAATTTTGGGAAAAATGAACGGATTAAAGTTGTGCATTTTCAAATGAAAGTAGTCTACAATTCCTTAAATCCTATTTTAATTATAAAATCTAACATTTGGTGAAACCATAAGAGATGGTTCTAATCTGTGAGCTTCATCTCAATTCACTTTGATAGATAGTAGATGGTCTTAAATATCAATTTTTTCATTTTTTTTTTCTTGACATAAGTTTAGTTATTAATTTTCTTTGATTAAATTTGGAACTAATTCTATTTCAAAACTCATGTTATAAGATGAAAGATTGTTCTCATTTATATATGTGTTTGATACTTTATGTCCAATCGACGTGAAACATTTTAATACTTTCTCTCATATCGGCAGTTCATCGATAGACGGTAATGGGTTTACAGTTGCGTGTCACGGGATGAACTTACAGTTACGTGTTACGGGATAAATTTGACTGTTTTGATACAATGTTAAATTTTGGACCTAATTTCATCTCAAAACGCAGGTTATTAGATATAGGGTTGAATTTATTTGTAAATATTAAAATTAAATTAATTTGTAAAAGAAATTAATAATGAAAAACTCAATCATGGTATTATGTTATATATGATAAGTGTTATGTAGCTGTCAATTTTTGTGTGGCAAATGTTTTAAATCACTGTAGTCACGCAGCCAGGGGCGGGAGCTAGAGAGGGATTGGCGTACGCGACGAGTTCATAGTTTGATAAAAAAATTATATTAATATATAGTTTTTGTTCTAGGCATTTAATTTTTCTTATTGTAATAAAATTATTATTATTATATAAAATATAATTTTATTTATCGTTATAATTTATAACATAAAATTTAATTAATTTTTGACTCTGGCAGAAAATAAATTCTAATTTCAAATCAAGTTGATCCCTCTTCGGAAATTTGTCTTTGCTTCGTCCTTGCATGCAGCTGCTGCGCATAGCTATGATATGACATACTAGGTGAAAAGTTGCTTGGTCGAGTTTAATTTATTTAAAATATTAAATTATTATTTTTAGATTAAAAAAATATTAATATAAAAATAATTAAATATTATAAAATAAAAACATTATTAGAATATTAACAAATTACAAGAAATTATTACTTAAAACTATATAATATTATTACTAAACGGTTTTGAATGAATGGATATGATTAGTTAATTATATAAGAATAAAATAAAGTTGAAAATGTAAGAAACAATTGAAAATTAATGGGGTTGGTATGGTTTATGGTTGAAATGAGGGCCAGCAGATAGAAATTAAAAGTAAAGTGACGATGGTGGCATTTATTTTAATATATCAAATGTGTCGAGTCCTAGTTGGAGGGATAGAATACTGGTAAAAGATCTTTATTTCTGACGAATACGATGGTGGCATTCATTTTTATATATCAAATGTGTCGAGTCCTAGTTGGAGGGTTGAAAGATCTTTATTTCTGACGTGTTGTTAAATAAGAGGTTCAATAGATTTATAATTTATATTGGAGGCCAAAGAATAGAATAATTTATGTGGTTGAGATTGCGGGAAACACATGTGGTTGTTAAAGCACCAAGATTAGGAAGTTGAAGAAGAACCATGACTTTCAAGTAGAAGAAACATACAGATATGGGGCCGTTGCATCATGCATATGATTCTTGTTTCTTAGATAATATATATCTCAAATTTAAGTATAATATTATAACGTATTTGATTAAATTTCAAGTATTAATATTTGCATCAATTTATTTTTAACTGTTTAGTATTATTATTAATTGTTAAAAAAATTATTTAATTTTTTTTTTATTAAAATGTAGATGATGAAGAATAAACTTGAAAATTTTATCATGCGAGACAAATATATTTTTTTTTTAAATTAAAAGTGTTTCATCAAATTTAATTAAAAGAGTAACAAATATAAAGAGGGTTGAGTTTATTGTGTTTGAAAAAAATACATAAAATAATAAAAATAATAAATTAAAAAAATATGTTGAAATAATAAAAATATTGATAATTAAATAATTTTTGTATTTTTATAACTCATTAAGAATTTATATTGTAATAATCGCACTATAATGATTATAAGTGTTGATTATTTTCGTGGAAAAAATATTTGTTTGTAAATTTGTTTTTAGGCATGTTATTAAGTTTATCAAGAAAAACCGAACAAATGTTCAAGTTTCAAATATTCGTACTTCAGGTATGTCTTTTATAACTACGACACATAAAATTACATTTATGCATTTAATAACACATTTTTATAAATCTGAAATTATATTTTGTGTTAAAATATTTATTTAAACTTTAATTAATTTATAAAATTATTACTATTATATATGTATATATACATACATTATATAGACATTAGATTTGTGTGTATAAAAAATTGAGATGAGAGAAAAAGAATAAGGAGAAATTAACTCATGAGTATGCCTAGAATTACTAATAATAAATCTGAGATGAAGAATGATTGAAAAAATAAATATATAATTTTCAGCCTAATCAGAGAGCTAACAATTGGAAAGATGATACCTTACTCGTTCTCTATTTTGCTGATCAATCAAGGAACATAATACAAATAAGTCACAATCTTCCTTTATTATTGGCCTATGGATAACTATATGACTATGACTAGTGGTAAAATGTTTGGGTCTTCGTGTAGAAAATAAAGATTTTGTAGCTAATTGATTAATATTATCATTGGTTTTTATGATATTTAATTTTCGAAGTTTGCATATTTATTAACCTATTTATGATATATTTTTAATATTCATATAACTTCTTTTTAATTAAGATCTTGTATATTTAAATCAAATAATTATATAAATGATCATGATTATTTGATTTAATTATTGAATTTCAAAGAAGTTATTTTTACTAAAATTATGCTTAATATTTTTGTTCTAAAATTTGCTAGTTGATTTAATTTAAGTGACATATGTTTTGAATCATCTAGTTAGGATTAATCATTATTTAAATCCGTTCTAGAACACACATAGACACTTGTGTTTTTGTGCTAACTATTTTGCAGTTGATTTATGAACGATTTGATTTGCGGGAAGCTTATTGGAACGTTGGTCTGAAAACCGTTCACGCTAATATTAGAAACTATAAAAACAGAGTAGAAGCTCGTAAGTAAAGTACATTGGGGCAGTATCCTAGGGAGGGTAGCATAAGACCGAGTTTGTACTTGAACATTTGAATTTCATAGTGGAAAGTTAGATGGTCCGATAGACCAGTGGTTTTCCTCTTAGGTCATTGTTGTGGAACATTGGTCTGAAAACTATTCACGCTAATATTGGAAACTATGAAAACAGAGCAGAAGCTCGTAAGTAAAGTACATTGGGGCAGTATCCTAAGGAGGGTAGCATAAGACCGAGTTTGTACTTGAACATTTGAATTTCATAGTGGAAAGTTAGATGGTCCGATAGACCAGTAATTTTCCTCTTAGGTTATTAAATTATAAATTGGTAAAAATTAAGAATAATTTATTCACTCCCTTTAAGTTAATACGATCCATATCTTATAAACTTTCACGCACGTTAAGAATTCATAGTAAGTTTAAAACGTCATCGCCACCAATAAAAGTTCAACTTAGGCCCATTATACTACCTACACAATTCTATTTGCTTGAAAGACTAACAAATTCTATTTTAATTATTTTGTAATTATCCACAACTTGTTAAGTAAAAGTCCCAAGAAATTGAGACAGTAAAAAAGAGAAAATTTGCCTGAAAGACTAGCAAATTATTTCCTTAAGTTATAAAGATTATTAATTTCCATTTTGATAGCAAATTATTTCTTTAAGTTATAAAGATTATTGAGTTCCATTTTGATGGATTATGTAGAAAGCTTCCGAAAATATGGGTTGTTAAGGATTTATAAATACAAGGGAGATATGATATCTAATTGACATGTGATTTAAGGTTTTTTTAACCGTCATTCTTTCACATTAATTATAATTGAAATAATGATAGGCAGTGATAAAAGTGTTTCAGGGTGATATGTTAAAAAATAAAGTTTTAATACGATTTAAAAATCTATGATTTAATTTTAACTTAAAAAAACTTGAGAAGTAAGGATTAATAAAGATAAACAATGGAATTAAAATTTCCTTTTAACAACTTATAGACACATACATGAAGTAAGCTTTTGATTTGGCACAAAGATGCAAAGTACCAAAGCGAATTTCGAATTTTAAATCTTTGGGTATCTTTTTACTGGAGTAACTATTGGAGTTGACATAAAGATTATTTGAATGATTTCCAACAATTTATTAGCAGAAACACACTATAAAATATTGCCTTTTATTTATAAAATAGATTATGTTATAAAATTAAATCTTTCAATTTTATATCATTTGGAAAATGATGTTGAAGAACTTTTTTGTTGGCTGTTGATTCATGCGCTAAAAAATGAAATTTGATAAATTGAGTAAAGCAGGTAAGGATTAGGAGGAGACTTATGCTTGGTTTTTAAAGTCTGTTATTAACTTATTATGGGGGACTCAAGTGTGCAATCTTTCTAAAATTTATAGAAGTAATTAATTGCACATTTAAAAAGCGGAATGATTAAAGTATGCTATAACTATGACTTGAATCCCAAATTTTTTATATATTCAAAATCATAATCTCCTTAAGAAACCTATTTACGAAACTGTATTTATGTAATCATGCATTAAATTTTATTTACATAATTATTCTGAAATTATTTTTACATAATTATCTTTAAATAAATATTTTGCTAATTAATCTTTAAACTATTTTGTTGTATAGCAAATAGTTCTTAATATTAAAAAATGCTTATATTTTTTTTATGTATACTTTTATTATCACCTTAATTCAAAACAATTGTAGTTTTTACTATAATTATAAATTTGTAAATAAAGTTAGATTTTTTTTATAAATTTTAATATACTTTTACTTTAACATGGTCTATAATTAAAAGTATTTTAGAATTATTTCGTAGAGTCTAAAAAATATTTAAAAACTCCATTATAAATTTTTCTTAAATTAATAAAATATTAAGTAAAAAACAATGTTTTATATTGAAGTTTAATCGAAATTTGTGTTGAAGTTAAAATACTCATTAATTATAACTTTTTGTATTTTAGATAAATAAATTAAAAAATAACTTAAACTATTGTATAAAAATTAATTTAACTTTACTTACTATGACATAATATTTTTTAAATGTTAATGAACAAAACATACTTGTATTTTTACAATATTTTTTATTATCAACACACCTTTAATATAGAAATGAGTTCTTTACGAGAAATAATTATTTGTATCAAGGGTTTCATAAAACTAGATTCATTAGATTCAAATGCATATTTAATTGCTAATAAATAGATTCATTAGATTCAAAACCAATTATACTCCAATTGGATCATTGGTTAAGAATATTATGAAACTATGCAAAGCAAAGAGTTAAAGTTGAGTTAAACAAACTTTACGTAACCAAATCAAGACATTATAGCATAAATAGGTTTAATATATACATATATATCCAAACTTGTGCCGATCGGTTAATTGAAACAATTTAATATAATTTTATTTTATTTAATTAAAAATATTAAAATAAAGACCATGATTGAGATACAAACCATAGTAATTTAAAACTTAAAATTCAATCACTCACATCAAAAAATAAATAATCTAATAAATCAATTTAATTAATTTTTTTTTATCTAAATTGAAAATTTTATAGTTAAATTAGATTAAGATTCAAAAATAATACATATATGTATATAGTGTTCTTCACATTTAAGGTATTTTAAGTTATCTTTGTTGATGCATATCATAGATAACAAAAACTTTATTCTATGTTATAGGTATATTTACTAAATACTAGAATATCACTGAATTGATGTAGGTAAATAACCTAAGAAAACAATACTATATTATACTTTGAAATCTTTATTAAATTTATAAATTTAACTATAAATTCTCAAAAAAATATTATTTTATTTTTCAACAATCATTTACTTAATGTTAGTGACAAAGATTTTAGTTGCGAGCTTGCATCCAATCTCTAGATCTCTAAGCAATTTGAACTCAATATACTAAAGCGTTTTTCATTATATATATGTTGATGATGATCGATGAGGATATAGCGTAAGGTTTTTAATGACTAACGATCATTAAGAATGGGCATTTAAAAAAACAAAATCAACTAATCAAATTGAGTTTAAGTAAAAACTGAATATATATATATATATATATAGAGGTTAGTCGGTACAAATAGATCTAAAACATATGAAAATTAATCTTATCCTGTAAGTTGGAGGTCCAAAAATTAAAAATCTTCTAAAATTGAACCGAGGTTATATTTTTAATATATATTATTTTTATATATAAAATTTACTCATTTTTAACTTAAGTTTTATTCTATCTCTTAGACTACTTTTGAGTATCTCACTCATGTCTCACTAATTATCAATATGTATTTCTTATGAAAAAAATTAGATATTACAATTTTATATGCAATTAGAATTTAACTATTTAATAATAATAGACTTAACTTTGTATACAATAGATATATTTATTTTACTATTTAAAAAAAAGATTTAACAATTTTATCATAATCATATGGAATATGAATGCTTTTTCTTGGACCGTTCGAGATGTTAGAAATCCTATTGATTAGGACTAAAAAATGGTAATATTGAAGTTAAGTTTTTAATTTTTGGTTCGTTATTCTTTAGTAAATATATATAATGAGATATTAACTTTTTCAAGATATAAGGTTGATTTTACCATTATGATTACATATGAGTTATGTTTAGGAAGGAGCATGGGACGAACGGAGATGATTTTTGATTTAATCGTCCCAGAATTGAATTATAAAACTTATATCTGAAGTCACCCGAAAATCGTTACAGTTTAGGGATAACTTTTTACTCGCGGAGAACGATTCGGAACGGTTATGAAAAAAATCCGAAATATATATATAATTTAATTAATTAAATATAATTAATTTTAATTATAGGTAGGTACGATTTTTAATATAATCATAACAGTTGTTTCATATTCGATTTTTACCCGAAATCGTTTCCGTCCACAAAATTTACTGGTTAAAACTGAATCGTCGGTTTGGATAACCGTCAATAGTCGAAATTGCGGTTTTTTTTTAACATCCCTAGTTATGTTAAATTATTACTCGTGTTATTATTATAAGTTCAAAAGTACGAAGCAATTCTAGAATCCTTTCTACTGACCACTTTGCCCAGACGTGTGAACACGAACTGCAGGTGCCAATCATTACCGCTAATTTATCAATTATCGTATTTTGTTGAACTATTGATAAATAGATTTTCTTGACTTAAATTTATTAATCACAATTGTGACGTTTCTATGGAAAAATTTAAGTTATTTACGCACTTGGAATACTATTTGTCTGGTAGCTCACAATTGCGTTGTCATTCGGGCATTATCTGACTGTTTTCTAAAGCATATATATTTGCTATAGGAAGAAGAAAATGCTATGTAATTGATAAAATTTAGATAGGTGCTTGCTGGGTTCGTGGATTGAAGCTCAAGTACTCATATGCACTCATGTAGGCTTATTGTGTGTTTAGAAGTTCCTAAATGACATGCCAACAATGGAGTCTGTGGTTTTCATGCTGGCAAATTAGGTTTTCCTGGCCTAAAGACCGTGCTTTCTTTGTGGAAAGAATTTCAAGTGATGCGCTGCTATTAAACCATAAGAATTTCATAAGCAATTCCAGTATGCTTGATCTAATTAGTTTACAACACTAATACCTAGTTATATAAGTTAAATATACTGAAAATATGTTTATTAATCTTAATTACAATGAATGGTAATACAAGTATAAATACATAAAAATAGGAATCTGCTTTTTAAGAAAAGTGCTTATATTAATTGTATACAACTAATATACCACTAATAATAATTTATTAATACTCCTCCTCAAGTTGACGCATAGATATCGATCATGCCCAACTTGCTTAATGAACCATATAATGCCTTCTTAGAAACTCCTTTGGTAAGCATATCTGCAAGTTTCTCTTCAGTTGGAACAAAAGGAAAACTAATCAGTTTGGCATCTACCTTTTCTTTTATAAAGTGACGATCAACCTCTACATGCTTAGTGCGATCATGTTGTACTAGATTTTGTGATATATCAATGGCTGCCCGATTGTCGCAATACAATTGCATAGTATTTTTGAGTTCGAAACACAAATCAGATAACAAAGTTCTTATCCATAGTAATTCACAAACCCCATGAGCCATACCTCTATACTCGGCCTCAACACTAGATCGCGCCACTACTTTCTGTTTCTTACTTTTCCATGTAACTAAATTTCCACCCACAAAGGTAAAATAGCCCGATGTTGACTTTCTATCTGTAATACTTCCTGCCCAATCTGCATCTGTGAAGCCACAGACTTCAAGATGATTGTTGTGTTTAGAGAACATTACTCCCCTTCCTGGAGCCGATTTCAAATACCTTAAAATTCTCAAAACAGCATTCATGTGGTTCTCACTTGGGTTATGCATGAACTGACTCACCACACTTACTGCATATGCAACATCTGGTCTAGTATGAGCCAAGTAAATCAAACGCCCAACCAATCTCCGATAG
This sequence comes from Hippophae tibetana, assembly GCA_037013495.1. NCBI lineage: Eukaryota > Viridiplantae > Streptophyta > Magnoliopsida > Rosales > Elaeagnaceae > Hippophae > Hippophae tibetana. Next base: position 5,025,278 of record CM072812.1, read on the forward strand.
CGAGCTCGATCAGTTGGTATTTGATCTGGATACTCTGCTAAACAATGGTTCTGCTCAATAGGAGTGTCAATAGGTTTGCAATCCAACATACCTGTCTCTGTTAGCAGATCAATAATGTACTTCCTTTGACACAGATATATTCCTTCTCTTCCCCTAGCTACCTCAATTCCTAAGAAGTACTTTAGTTCACCTAAGTCCTTCATCTCGAATTCAGAGGCTAGTTGTCTTTGTAATTTATCCATCTCAACAGTATCATCACCAGTGATTACCATATCATCAACATAAATTATTAGGGCTGTTACCTTCCCTCGTTGATGTTTGAGAAATAGAGTGTGGTATGAATTACTCTGTCTGTAACCAACCTTTTGCATGAACTGTGAGAATCTTCCAAACTAGGCTCGAGGGGATTGCTTGAGACCATACAAAGACTTCCTCAGTTTGCATACAAAATTACCAGGAGAATCAACTACATACCCAGGTGGAAGACTCATGTATACTTCCTCGACTAATTCTCAATGAAGAAACGCATTCTTGACATCAAACTGCCGTAGTGGCCAGTTTAGATTAGCGGCAAGTGAGAGCAAAACCCGAATGATGTTCATTTTGGCAACAGGAGCAAAGGTCTCATCGTAGTCTACACCATACGTTTGAGTAAACCCTTTTGCTACAAGACGAGCTTTATACCGATTTACAGATCCATCACCATTATGTTTTACAGTAAACACCCATCGACAACCAACTGCCTTTTTCCCTTGTGGTGGTGGCACCAGTTGCCAAGTATCATTCTTCTGTAATGCCTCCATCTCTTCAGCCATTGCCTTTCTCCATATTGGATCTCGCAACGCATCCTGCACTTTGTTAGGTACTGATACACCAGATATTTGATTCACAAATGATTCATATGACTTAGATAATCTTTTAGTGGACATGTAATTGGCTACTGGGTATTTTGATTTTGCATGAATATTTGGTTCATACCTTTTGGCTGGTTGACCTCGAGTAGACCTATTGGGTAACACATATTGTCCAACATTAGACTCAATGTTATTAGTATCAGTGGGTATACATACCTCAGATGAGTGACCTTCAGTACGAGGGAGTTTTTGATCATGGGTAGGAGTAATGCCTGAGGGAACAGTTGTGTCTTCCACTTCATTTGCTGTAAGCGAAGTTGGTGCTTGACTACTTGGAGCATCTGCTTCTGCAATGATTGGTGATTCTTCTAATGCCTCCCTCTCACCATGATACAGTTCTTCGAAATATGTATTCTCCCCCTGACGAGCAGTATCAAGTGAGGAAAAATAACTCGTGTCCTCAAAGAAGGTAACATCCATAGTGACATAGTACTTTCTGGTTGCTGGATGGAAGCACTTGTACCCTTTTTGATAACTTCCATAACCAACAAACACACATTTAATTGCCCGAGCATCTAATTTAGACCTTTGATTTTTAGGAACATGCACAAAAACAACACAACCAAATACACGGGTAGGAAGATTATGGAAGGATGATAAGGAGACATAAGATGCGAGAATTTAGAATGAGATTTTTCCGTTAAGGACACTAGACGGGAGACGATTGATGAGATGGGCGGAAGCTTGTACAGCATCACCCCAAAGGTTTTTTTGGCATATAAGCACTAAATAAGAGTGCACGAGCCATAACAAGTAAATGACGATTTTTTCTTTCAGACACTCCATTTTGTTCCGGTGTTTGGGACAAGTAGTTTGGTGAATAATCCCATGTGTTTTGAATTTTTTTTGAAAAACATGATTAACATATTCCCCCCCATTGTCAGAACGGAGGATCCGAATGATGCCATTGTATTGTGTTTGAATGAGGTTATGAAAATTTTGAAAAACTGAAAAAACTTCATCTTTTGTTCTAAGAAGAGAGATCCACGATAACCTTGTACAATCATCGATAAACGAAACAAAATATCTCATACCTGATATAGTGGGCTCTTTAGATGGTCCCCAAACATCAGAATGAATTAATTCAAAATGAATAATATTTTTATTAGAAATACTAGGAGAATAAGTAATACGATGGCTCTTGGCCAAAACACAAGTCTCACAATGTAAAACAGTCTCACTAACACCAATAAATAAAGTAGGCATGATTTTTTTCATAAGACTAAAAGATGGATGCCCTAAGCGGCGATTGATGAGTGCTCAAAAAACACTAAAATAACCATGATTTTATGCACATTAATTAATTAAAAATATATATATTTATATGTTTTATCATATATTTATATAAATTTGTCTTTTTCGGAATCACGGGTATTTTTATTGTTTTTCAGGTATTTTGGCTTAAAAATGCAACTTAAAGACTCAAAGAAGAATACTGGAAGCAATACATCACAAATATATTAATAAATAAATGCGGAAAGGTCGACAAATATGGAAAAATTGGACAAAATGGGTCAAAAAGGTCAAAAAGGAGAAAAACGCGCCGCCGCGCCGCCCAGCCGCCGCGCCCCAGCACCCAGCTCCGCCCAAACTGCGCGCGGGTACTGTTCATGCGCGCAGCACTGCGCGCGCGGGTTACTGTTCATGCGCGCAGCACTGCGCGCGCGGGTTACTGTTCACGCGCGCGCCGACACTCATTTTTCACGTGCAGCAGCCCCATGACGTCATGCTGACGTCATCAATGACGTCAGCATTTCCATTACGCGTTTTTACATTTTTTTTACATTTTTTTACTCATTTTTTCTCTCCATCCTCACCTATAAATACCCCCCTTCCCTTCACTTCAAAAATCACACCTTCAAAACACACTTCTCTCTTATTTCTTTCTCTCTTTTCTTAGATTTTTAGGTTTTTTTAGTTTTTCTTAGTTTTTAGTTAATTTCTCTTAGTTTTAGAGTTCTTCCCTTTTTGGGAAGAACTAGTTATGTTTTTGTAATATTTTAGCTTTTTGATTCAATAAATGGGAGTGCAAATTCCGCTTGGAGTTTTTCCAGCAACGGGAATAGCGTCGAAGTTCTGTAAGGATTTTATTTTCTTTACAGTTATTTTTATGCTTTATTCTTACATGTTATATTTAATTTGTCTGTGGTTAAATTTAACTGTGCTGGCTATTTAGTAAACATGATGTAATAATAACGTTGTTATGCTTGCGAAATATTAAATAGGTAAAAATCTCTAAAATGAATTGATTTTATTTTTATTCATGATTTTATATTAAGAATGTTAGAGAGAAATATATTATTTTTCATTACAAACTTAAACCTGAAAATTAGATTTTAAGGTTTAGTTATCCGGTCTGATTTAGAGTAGTGCTCTTTTATTTGATGGTACAATCGCCCGGTAGTTAGAGTGAAGCTCTATTTCAAAAGTTTTTATAAGAATTATTATCTGAAAATGTATTGACAACATGTTTTCGGTAGTGGTTTTAAAACTTGAAAGTTAGTACTCGGATAACTAAATTCTTGGGTTTAATTTGGACACCTTGAATAAAGTTTAAACTGTCTAACCCCACCAAAGGTGGCATTTAAATGGTTAATTTTCAATCTCTTAGAAAAAGGAATTAATTTAATTAAGCAAATTAGTTATCAACCCCACCCATAGGTGTTAATTGATTTGTTTAGTTAACAAAGAATATCTAACCCCACCAAAGGTGGTATTCATACAAAAAAGGGAGAATCAATAAATATCAATTCATATCCTTAATAACCTAGATAATATGAGCAAGCATAATTAACTTAGTTATTATATCCATAAATACTCCGCCATTATAAATGATAAAATTTGCATAAATGTTTATTGAATCTATGTTTAATTTTATGTAATTAGATTAAAAACACAAAACCCCAAAATATCGTGACAGGATGTTTAGGATTTAATTTCGTTTTTAAAAGTTTGAATAATAAATTAAAAACCACACACATTCCTTCCTTAGATCGACCTTGGGAGTATACTTATCATTTTCTACGAAATGATTCGTGCACTTGCGAGAGTTTTATAAATATTAAAACCAAAGTATTTGCGGGAATCGGCGATGCCGGTTTTCGTTCATCAAGTTTTTGGCGCCGTTGCCGGGGAGGAATAGCGTTTTTAAATTATTTATCAAAATTTTAAAAACATTTTTGTGCTGTAAATAATTGTGATATTTTAATAATAATCAAATTTCAAAATTCATAATAAATAAAAAAATAAAAAAAAAAAAAAAAATAAAAAAAAAAAAATAAAAAAATAATTTTAATTGTAAAATAATTTAGAAATTTGAAATTTGAAGTAAAAAATTTTACCGTTCATGAATAGTAAAAAAAAAAAAAAAAAAATTTCAAAATTCAAAAAATTTTAAGTTAATAAGAAATAATATAGCGTGAATAGTAAAATAAAATTACCGTTCATGAATAGTAAAAAAAAAAAAAAAATTTAAAAATTCAAAATTCAAAAACAAAACTTTTTTTTTAAGTTAATAAGAAATAATATAGCGTGAATAGTAAAATAAAATTACCGTTCATAAAAAAAAAAAAAAAAAAAACATTACTTGAATTTATACTTAATTAACTAAATAACATGAAAAGTAAAAATCTAAGGGAGTTCTGTCTAGGAGACTAGTTCTTGGAAGCCTTTGTGCCACTAGTCTTTCGTGGGAACGTTGCTCTGGCTAGGAGAATGGTATTTAAGGTGCCATTTGCACCACCATTCTTTCCTGGGAGCACTCTTGGTTAATACTAATTATGTTACAAAAAAAAATAAAAAAAAATAAAAAAAAAAAATAATAAAAATTTCTTTTTTTTAGGGTTTAACTAGTTTTGTTTAGTGTTTTGTATAAAATAACATGTAAATTTTATCTAAATTTTTTTATTTTGTTGACAGGAGTTTTAAATTTACGTTTACAATAGTCTATGCGTGGTAGGAGATCCTTAGGAAACCCCCTTACACCATATGTAAATAAATTTCATAAATTTAAACAAGTGTCAACAAAACTGGATTCTACCCATCAACCTGTTTTTGAGCCAAACATAGAACCAAGTCTTAATCCTTTACTAGAACCAAAAGAAATGGAGGAAAACCAACATATTAGGGAAACCACAATGAAAGAGTTTGCAAGACCGGTAATAGGCACGGCAACTGCCGCTATCCAGTTGGGGGAGGCTGCTCGGAATTACGACCTTAAAAATATTCATTTTTCTATGCTTCCTTCCTTTTATGGGTTACCTAATGAAGATTCTCTTTCCTTTATGAGAGATTTCTATGCTACGGTCCAAACATTCCCCCTCGGTATTCTAAACGAGGATCAACTTAGGATGAGATGTTTTCCCTACACTCTAAAGGATAAGGCCAAAGCTTGGTTGATGTCACTTCCCCCAGGTTCTCTGATGACATGGGGTAACATTTACAATAAATTCATGGGAAAATTCTATTCCCATCAAAAAACATCAGAGTTGAGAGGAAAGATTGCTACTTTCTCTCAGATGGATGGAGAACCATTCCATGAAGCTTGGGATAGGTTCAAGATGTTTCTCACTCAGTGTCCCCATCATAGCTTTCCCCTGCAGTTGCAGAACCAATTCTTTTACGATGGACTTACACAACAATGTCAGTTCATTGTCGACAACGCTGCAGGAGGAGCAATAGGAGAAAAAACTGCCTCAGAGACGTATAACCTCTTTGAGATGTTGGGTGCTAATTCCCAACAGAAAAGCTCCCGAGTGAGAAAAGCTGGAGTTCATGAAATCGACTCCAGTAATGAAGTTCAACAACAACTTGTTCAACTGACTAAGCAAGTTGCCCTTCTCGCTACACAAACCAACACCAATAATGATCAATATGGTTTGTATAGCAACATGGGACATGGTACTGAAGCCTGTCCATATCAAGGAGAAACAACTGGACCTGAACAGGTCAATGTGTTGGGAGCATATCAACAGAGACCAAGGTTTGATCCCAACTCAAATACCTATAATCCTGGGTGGAGAAGTCATCCAAATTTCTCTTGGAGGCAAAACAACCCTCCTTTCACTCAAGGCTCAAACCAGGCAGGTCAGCAATTCCACCCACCTATTCCAAGAAGCATTCCCAATAAACCAACCTTGGAGGACAACTTGAATTCTTTTATTCAAGTCTGTAGGGATAACCAATCTAAAACCAATCAACGGTTGGACTCTGTGGAAGCTTCTATCAAAAAGGTGGAAGTTCAAGTTGAACAGTTAGTTGAACATTTGCAAAAAGGCAAAGACTAATTCAATGAAGAGGAGACATTGAGTTTTTCATTCTGCAATCTCCAAGAAACGTCTTACTAGAAGACGATAAATTTTAGTCCTGTATGGGAGGTCACCCATTATTGTATTTTCCTTTGTTTTAGTTTGCGTGTAATAAAAATTCAGATGAAATAAAATTCGTTTGTTTCAAACATTCTGTCCATTCGTTTAAAAAAAAAAAAAAATTTAGGTTCCTTGCACTTTTTGCTTTTACGTTTTATCAAGTTATAAATATTTCTTAGAGATATCTACTAAAAGCAAAATGTTGATACACAATAGGAGGAGGATCATTTTCAACTACAAACAACCATGGGAGATGCTGAAGATAGGCGGAAAAAGATGAAAGAATATACAATGCCAATCATTGGCAATGTAACTTCCGGTATCCAATTACAAGAGGCTGCAAGGAATTATGAATTGAAAAAGATTCATTATTCTTTGTTGCCTTCCTTTTACGGTATCCCTAATGAAGACCCTTTGCATTTCATTCGAGAATTCTATGCTATTGTCCAAACTTTTCCACTACATACAATTAATGAAGATCAACTTAGGATGAGGTGTTTTCCTTACACTCTCAAAGATAAAGCTTGGTCATGGTTCATTACTCTACAGTCAGGTTCTCTTAAAACTTGGGAGGCAGTCTATGAAATTTTTATGGGTAGGTTCTATTCCCATCAAAAGACTGTTGATCTAAGAACAAAGATAGCAACATTTTCTCAAATGTATGAAGAGCCCTTTCATGAAGCTTGGGAACGATTCAAACTCCTTTTCATTCAATGTCAAAATCATAGCTTTCCCTTACAGCTACAAAACCAATTCTTTTATGATGGATTGACACTACAGAGTCAATACATGGTTGATAATGCTGCTGGAGGTGCTGTAGGAGAAAAGACCGCAGAGGAAACCTATAATCTTTATGAGTTATTGGGTTCTAATTCCCAACAAAGAGGTGGTAGGAGGAAAGCAAAGGTCAATGAAGTCGGCTCTGATAATGAGATAACCTTGCAACTTGCTGAATTGACTAAACAAGTGAAATTCCTCACTTCCCACCACATTTCAAATCAAGAGGTATGTGAAGTGTGTTGTTCAATTGGGCATGGTACTTATAATTGTTCAAATACTTGTGATTCTAGTGTCGATGCCATAGAGGAAGTCCAATCTTTTCAAAGGTATCATCCAAACACCTATAATCACCCAGCCTACACCCAATATCCAACACTAAGGTCGGATAACAACCACCCTTACCCACCAAGCCAATCTTTTAAACCAACCTTAGAAGATAGCTTGAATGCTTTTATTCAAGTTAGTCGTAACAACCAATTGATGACTAATCAAAGGTTGAACACCATGGAGGCTTCGGTTAAAAGGATTGAATCTAAAGTTGGGCAACTGGCTGAACAAATGCAAAAGAAAGAACCAGGAAAGTTGCCCAGTCAACCAGAACAAGCAAAGGATGTTAGAACCCTTCGAAGTGGTAAGGTAGTCAATACCAGTTTACCTGAAATCTCTAACAATCTACCTTGTAGTTCAGGTAACAAAGAAGGCGATACTCTAATCTCGCAAAAAGGAGAAACAAGTGTTAAACTTAACAAGCCTTCTGAAAAACTCATTGGGGGGTCATCTGACACCCCCAAAATTCAAAAGACAACAGAACCACACCAGATACAAGTACCTTTTCCCCACCGGTTAAAAGAGTCCAAACAAGATAAGCAATTCAATGATCTTTTTAATATGCTCTCTAAAGTAAATATCAATTTACCATTATTAGAAGTGATCATGAATGTGCCCTCATATGCCAAATTTTTCAAAGAGTTGAACACTAAGAAAAGGAGGTATGAACTGAATGAACGAGTAGTAGTATCAGAAATTTCTAGCGCTGTACTTCAGCACAAACTACCCCCTAAGTTGAAAGACCCTGGAAGTTTTATTATAAACATAACTATGGGGGATAGGAAGGTTGCTAAAGCAATGCTTGATTTAGGTGCTAGTATAAATTTGATGCCCTACTCTATATTCTTACAACTCAATCTAGGGGATTTAAAACCCACAACTATGTCCCTTCAACTTGCAGATAGATCTCTTAAATATCCAGAGGGAATAGTTGAGGATGTTTTGGTACAGGTAGACAAACTGATAATACCTGTTGACTTTGTGGTTCTGGATATGAAAGAAAATCCAGCATTGGACAGAGAGCACACAATATTGCTTGGTAGACCATTTATGGCAACTACTAAAACTATTATTGATGTCCAAGATGGAAATTTGACAATGACAGTCTTAGGAGAGACTGTTCATTTTAAAGTTTTTGATTCTTCACCTTTCCCTTCTATTTCTGCCATTGATGAAATATTCGATGTTGATCCTTTGGATAATCTTGTCCAAAACACCTTTTTCCGAACCAGAATAGAGGACAAGCTTGAAACCGTTCTTACACTTGAAAAGGTTGAAGAAGATTTAGATGAGGAAATAAAGGGGTACCTTGAACAACTAGACAATAATGAAGTGATGACAAAATCTAGTACACTTTTAAATCTACCCAGTTCTTCATCTATTAAAGAGGCCAATCCACCTGAACTTGAACTCAAAGACTTACCTGAGCACTTAAAATATGTGTTTTTGGGAGAAGGGGAAACTTATCCAGTGATAATTTCTTCAACCTTGACCAAACCACAAGAAAAGGAACTCATCAAAGTGCTTAAACAGTTTAAGAAATCTATAGGTTGGAGTATAGGGGATATAAGAGGCATTAGTCCAACAATGTGTATGCACAAGATCAACTTGGAGGACGGTGCTAAACCTGTACGAGAGGCCCAAAGAAGACTAAACCCAAACATGCAAGAGGTAGTTAAGAAGGAAATTCTTAAATTATTAGAAGAAGGGATTATCTACCCTATTGCAGATAGTAAGTGGGTTAGTCCAGTGCATGTGGTACCAAAGAAATCTGGGATAACAGTTGTTAAGAATGACAAAAGTGAATTAGTGCCCACTAGAATAATCACTGGATGGAGAATGTGTATAGATTTTAGGAAACTAAATTTATATACGAAAAAGGATCACTTTCCTCTTCCATTCATTGATCAAATGTTGGAAAGATTAGCTGGGCACGAATTTTACTGTTTTTTGGATGGACTGTCTGGATATTATCAAGTACCCATAGCACCAGAAGATCAGGAAAAGACCACATTTACATGTCCTTTTGGGACATTTGCTTTTCGCAGAATGCCATTTGGGTTATGCAATGCCCCTGCCACGTTCCAGAGATGCATGATATCCATTTTCTCGGACATGGTGGAAAAATTCATTGAGATTTTCATGGACGATTTCTCTGTCTTTGGGAACTCATTTGATGATTGCTTACATAAATTGACTTTGGTTTTAGAAAGATGCATTGAATGCAATCTAACCCTTAGTTGGGAGAAAAGTCATTTTATGGTTCAACAAGGGATAGTTTTAGGACATATAATTTCAAACAAGGGTATTGAAGTTGATAAGGCAAAAGTTGAATTGATATCCAAACTACCTCCCCCTACATCTGTGAAGGGGATAAGAAGCTTCTTGGGACATGCAGGATTCTACAGATGATTTATTAAAGATTTCTCTAAAATAAGTCGTCCATTATGTAACTTGCTATCCAAAGATGCTGATTTTGATTTCAACAATGACTGCCTTACTTCCTTTAATACCTTGAAAGAGAAACTCACATCTACCCCTGTTATAATGGCACCAAACTGGTCTTTATCCTTTGAAATAATGTGTGACGCTTCTGATTATGCAATAGGAGCAGTCCTGGGACAAAGAGTGGATAAGCGTTTACATGTCATCTACTATGCTAGCAAAACACTCAATGATGCCCAGATGAATTACACCACCACTGAAAAGGAATTCTTGGCTATAGTATTCTCTTTAGACAAATTTCGGTCTTATTTAGTAGGATCTAAAGTGATTGTGCATTCTGATCATGCTGCTTTAAGATACCTATTAAGTAAACCAAATGCCAAGCCAAGATTAATCAGGTGGGTCTTACTCTTACAAGAATTTGACCTAGAAATCAAGGATAAGAAAGGCAGTGAAAACTTAGTAGCTGACCATTTGTCTAGGTTGATTTCTGACTTTAATTCTCTTAAAGATGAGAGTAATGACGATATAGTTGAAACCTTTCCTGATGAACAGTTATTTTTCATAGGTCCGAACCCATGGTACGCTGATATTGTAAACTATCTTGCCACTGGTGTTTTGCGACCTAACACTTCATATCAGGAGAAGAAAAGGTTTTTTAAAACTATTAAGGACTATTTCTGGGATGACCCTTATTTATACAAGATTGGTCAAGATCAAGTCATCCGGAGATGTGTACCTGAAGAAGAACATAAGAGCATTCTGACTTTTTGTCATGAACTTCATTGTGGGGGTCATTTTGGAGGAGAAAAGACAGCCCGTAAGATATTACAGTCTGGATTCTTTTGGCCCACTCTTTTTAAAGATGCTCATATGTTTTGTGCACAATGTGATAGATGTCAAAGAACAGGAAACATAAGCAAAAGAGATGAAATGCCTTTGACATCTAATTTAGTTGTTGAACTCTTTGACGTATGAGGGATTGACTTTATGGGTCCTTTTCCCCCATCTAATGGTTTTCAATACATTTTGGTTGCTGTGGATTATGTGTCCAAGTGGGTAGAAGCTATCCCCACCAAAACCAATGATGCTAATGTTGTTGTGAAATTCTTGAAAGATTTCATATTCAGTAGGTTCGGAACGCCTAGAGCTATAATAAGTGATGGAGGTAGCCATTTTTGTAACAAACTCTTTGATGGAGTACTAAACAAGTACAACATCACACATAAGGTAGCTACTCCATATCATCCTCAAACTTCCGGATTAGTGGAAGTAAGTAATAGGCAAATCAAGGGAATATTGGAACGCACTGTGCGTCCTTCAAGGAAGGATTGGGCATTTAAGTTAAATGATGCCTTATGGGCATACCGCACCGCTTACAAAACACCTATTGGGATGAGCCCTTACCGGTTAATCTTTGGGAAAGCGTGCCACCTTCCAGTTGAACTTGAACACAAGGCTTATTGGGCAATTAAAGAGCTAAACATGGATTTAGATAAAGCAGGTGAAAAACGAGTACTCCAGCTTCATGAGTTGGAAGAAATTAGGAATGAAGCCTATGAGAATGCCAAATTATACAAGGAGCGTACTAAGCGCTATCATGACAAGAGGCTAGTTCCTAAAACTTTTCACCCTGGAATGAAAGTTCTTTTATTTAACTCTCGTTTGAGATTGTTTCCAGGAAAGCTAAGATCAAGATGGGATGGACCATTCAAAATAGTTCAGGTATCTGAACATGGAGTGGTAGAACTATTGGACTCCAAGACACAAAAAACGTTCAAAGTTAATGGCCATCGTGTCAAGCCTTATGTGGAAGAACCAAACAACATTGCTGAAATGGATTGCATTTGGCTGAGTAACCCTTAGCACCAAAAAGATACGTCTTGCTAAGACGTTAAACTAAGCGCTGGATGGGAGGCAACCCATCATGTTAGGTAATTTTTTTTATTGTTATTTGTTTTATTTACTTAATTTTATTGTTTATTTTAGTTTACTTGTATGTGAATAATTTTTAAATTTGTTAAAACTAAAATATTTGTTGAGATGTTAAGAGTTCACAGCGATCTGTCTGTATACACTTTAATGATGAATATGATGAATGCACCTGCATTTCTTCATTACTACTTACACATTCTCAAGAAATAGGTAATCTTTCTCCTCTTTTCTCTTTATCTTTAATTTGCAGTTGTTACATTGAGGACAATGTAAGTTCTAGGTTGGGGGTGGTGAAAAGTTACCATGCTATATATATAAAAATAAAAAAATAAAAAAATTCTCACAAAAATTTATCATTTCTTTAAATCAAATTTAAGTAAATAGTTAAGTCTTTGGTACTGTTAGATTAATTTTTGAAAACATATCATGAAATATTGTGTAATTATTTTTGATAATCAGTTAGTTTTTGTCATAACTAGTATTTCTTGATAAAATGTGGAAATTAGATTAAACCCAAAATCGGTATTTATGAATTTTGTTTTAGTGGAGACTACCCTTGTGAGATATAATTTGAGCCTAATTTCTTTTATTCAGAGTGAAATATATATTTTTTCTACTCCAAACACATTTCTTATTTATTCAAAAAGTTTAGATGATCTCTATAGGTATTAGCATTGAATGTATGAATTTTTTTCATCTTAATAGAGTATCATATATTTTTTATTATTATTTTTCGTTTAGATTAAACGATTTGAGTAGAAATTGATAGTATATGCTTATATCTCATTCATGCATGACTGCTACAAAAACAAAAAGACATATCTGGGGTTACCTAAACCGAGATCAAACAGAAAAGACACAAAATTAACCACTCACCAAAATCCAAAAAAAGTGTACAATCTGTACATGGGTTGACTCTCTAAAAAATACATATATTGAAAAATATCTACAGAAAAAAATAGAGAGATAAAAAAATATGGTATCATCTACATACTATGATCCACATTGCCTACAAAGTTGTGAGTAAAGGCTAAATTACAAAAGAAAGATATAGGAAGTAATTCCCTAAAAAGTCATTGCAATTTCTTCATTTGTTAAAAGCATATATCTTGAAATTCTCTCTTAATGAGTTTGATTTATGCATGAAAATAATTTTTGTATATGATATCTTTATAATTTATACATTCGATTCCTTTCATGAGATCAATGTTAAAATAACACTTTGAGCCTTTATTCTTTATACATATGCGAACTTATTAGTTCATTTCTATACATCAACTCTTTCACATATAAATTAGTATGAGTGTTTGAACCCATAGGATTCAGTGTTTTGAGAGTATTGACTTGTGAGGAATAGAGTCGAAGCGAATTCTGATTCATGACACTGAAATTGGGTAAAATTAAATTGACACATTTTTGAAATGAAATATGAAAATGATTTTCGACTAATTATTATAATAAATCATGATTGTTTAAAGAGATTGAAATAACTTATGCTTGAGATTTTAATTATGATCTTAAAAGAGATTAAAAAGTATGAGACATTTTTGTGATATTCTGTTTCATTTTATCCTTAAATTAATTTTTGATTTTGTTGTAATTTTAGTTTTTATTTGATTGTTTTTATTGTTTCTTTTGATTTTTACATTTAGTTCAATGTTTGTGGGTATCATTACTGAAAACCCTCACGAGACTCAAACTCGTCCACTAGGGCAACCTAGGGGTTTAACGGCTTGTTGCATAGGCTAAATGCAACCGTTTCAATCCACGAAAGTGATTTAGGATAGTTTAATTTTTAGTTTTTATCGCTTCTCTTGCTAAGGGACTAGCAAGAAGCTGGTTGGGGGTTGTGATGAGTGCTCAAAAAACACTAAAATAACCATGATTTTATGCACATTAATTAATTAAAAATATATATATTTATATGTTTTATCATATATTTATATAAATTTGTCTTTTTCGGAATCACGGGTATTTTTATTGTTTTTCAGGTATTTTGGCTTAAAAATGCAACTTAAAGACTCAAAGAAGAATACTGGAAGCAATACATCACAAATATATTAATAAATAAATGCGGAAAGGTCGACAAATATGGAAAAATTGGACAAAATGGGTCAAAAAGGTCAAAAATGTCAAAAAGGAGAAAAACGCGCCGCCGCGCCGCCCAGCCGCCGCGCCCCAGCACCCAGCTCCGCCCAAACTGCGCGCGGGTACTGTTCATGCGCGCAGCACTGCGCGCGCGGGTTACTGTTCATGCGCGCAGCACTGCGCGCGCGGGTTACTGTTCACGCGCGCGCCGACACTCATTTTTCACGTGCAGCAGCCCCATGACGTCATGCTGACGTCATCAATGACGTCAGCATTTCCATTACGCGTTTTTACATTTTTTTTACATTTTTTTACTCATTTTTTCTCTCCATCCTCACCTATAAATACCCCCCTTCCCTTCACTTCAAAAATCACACCTTCAAAACACACTTCTCTCTTATTTCTTTCTCTCTTTTCTTAGATTTTTAGGTTTTTTTAGTTTTTCTTAGTTTTTAGTTAATTTCTCTTAGTTTTAGAGTTCTTCCCTTTTTGGGAAGAACTAGTTATGTTTTTGTAATATTTTAGCTTTTTGATTCAATAAATGGGAGTGCAAATTCCGCTTGGAGTTTTTCCAGCAACGGGAATAGCGTCGAAGTTCTGTAAGGATTTTATTTTCTTTACAGTTATTTTTATGCTTTATTCTTACATGTTATATTTAATTTGTCTGTGGTTAAATTTAACTGTGCTGGCTATTTAGTAAACATGATGTAATAATAACGTTGTTATGCTTGCGAAATATTAAATAGGTAAAAATCTCTAAAATGAATTGATTTTATTTTTATTCATGATTTTATATTAAGAATGTTAGAGAGAAATATATTATTTTTCATTACAAACTTAAACCTGAAAATTAGATTTTAAGGTTTAGTTATCCGGTCTGATTTAGAGTAGTGCTCTTTTATTTGATGGTACAATCGCCCGGTAGTTAGAGTGAAGCTCTATTTCAAAAGTTTTTATAAGAATTATTATCTGAAAATGTATTGACAACATGTTTTCGGTAGTGGTTTTAAAACTTGAAAGTTAGTACTCGGATAACTAAATTCTTGGGTTTAATTTGGACACCTTGAATAAAGTTTAAACTGTCTAACCCCACCAAAGGTGGCATTTAAATGGTTAATTTTCAATCTCTTAGAAAAAGGAATTAATTTAATTAAGCAAATTAGTTATCAACCCCACCCATAGGTGTTAATTGATTTGTTTAGTTAACAAAGAATATCTAACCCCACCAAAGGTGGTATTCATACAAAAAAGGGAGAATCAATAAATATCAATTCATATCCTTAATAACCTAGATAATATGAGCAAGCATAATTAACTTAGTTATTATATCCATAAATACTCCGCCATTATAAATGATAAAATTTGCATAAATGTTTATTGAATCTATGTTTAATTTTATGTAATTAGATTAAAAACACAAAACCCCAAAATATCGTGACAGGATGTTTAGGATTTAATTTCGTTTTTAAAAGTTTGAATAATAAATTAAAAACCACACACATTCCTTCCTTAGATCGACCTTGGGAGTATACTTATCATTTTCTACGAAATGATTCGTGCACTTGCGAGAGTTTTATAAATATTAAAACCAAAGTATTTGCGGGAATCGGCGATGCCGGTTTTCGTTCATCAGCGATGCCACAACCAAATTTCACTTAGCTTATCGGAACTAGAAGTCAATGCAGTGTGTGCCCGTGCTCCTGGTTTCTCCCCTCCGTAGTTCTGATCTAAACGGAACAACTTGCCCCTCAGATACCCTCGACCAATTATTTCCCTCGTAAGAAGGTCCTGAAAAATCACATACATAGGATAAAAGGTTACAGAACATTTAGACTCAATATTTAACTGTGGGATAGATATTAAGTGATGAGATAAGTCAGGTACATATAAAACATTATGGAGCTGTAAAGATGAGTGATATGAACTGACCCATTTCCTAAGACAGGAAAGGCCTCACCATTAGCATTTGTAACATAAGACACTGGTGGGGGAGATAACTCATTAAAATAAGATTTATCATAGGTCATATGATTAGATGCACCAGAATCAATAATCCAAGTATTAGACCCAACAGAGTGAGACACATTTAAGGTCATACCAATCTTACCACGACTAGCTATTGAAGCTGTAGGGATACCTCCACATTCCATAGGATGATTCTATCCATAGTAGTCTGGTTCTTGGACAATTTGCAATGCAACTGCTTTTGCTTTAGATTGATACCCCTGTTGTCGTTTTGGTTTCAAGTATGGATACAGTTTCCAACAAATCTCACGAAGATGCCCATGTCCATTGCAAAAAGAGCAGTGAGAATGATGGCGATTGGGAAAGCCTGGTGGAGGTCCCTGCTGATGTAGTGGAACTGAATTTTGCTGCTGGAGACAAGGTGCCTTTGATTTGGCTTGAATGGCTAGACTTGATACCTCAACTTGTGCCTGATGAAGACTTTCTTGCTGAGATTCGTCTTTACGAATATATGTAAAGGCAGTAGTCAAGCTTGGAAGGTCTGACATTCGAAGCAATTCGCCTTTAGCACTATTATGTTTGGTATCAAGGCCTCTTAAAAAGGCATGTACTCGTTCAAGCTCCTTCTCCTTCTGGTACCACAGAAGATCTTCTGGATTTTTAATTTTGCATGGGCGTTTTTGATCAATTTCAGCCCATACATTTTTCAGCTTGGTAAAAAATAGAGATACTGGTTGCCCATTCTGCTGCATACCAGCAGCTTTGCACATGAGTTCATGAACTTGAATAAAGTCAGACTCATTTGTATAAAGATCGCTTAAGGTATTCCATATGGACTCAGCAGTTTCACATTCTTCCACCATTTGTAATATATCATCAGTGATGGCTCTAAATAGAATTGACATTACAAAGCCATCATCATCTTCCCACCTAGTATAAGCTTCTATATCATCTTGACTAGGAGTCCTGATTGATCCAGATACATGTCCCATCTTATGCATCCCACGAAGATAAACAGACATAACTTTTTTTCATGTTCGAAAATTTGTACCATTAAGTTTAGTACCCCCGAAAGAACCAATTTCTGAACTCTTAACAGAAACTTCAAAATTTGGAACCTCATGAATTCTGGAAACTTGATGTTGTCTTGAATCTTCCATTGAAATAATAATAAAAATATATTGTGCAGCGGAATAAAAATTTTGGGTTTTTTTTTGGGTCGGGGTGGGCTGAAAATGGGCTTGAGCTGATGGGCTTGGGTTGATGGGCTTAGGCTTGGGCTGTTGGGCTGTTGGCTTGGACTTAAGACAGATTGGGCCGGGTTGGGCTGACGGGCCGGGTTGGGGCTGATGAGTAGGTCAAACAGAATAAACTAAAGGCTGAAAAAGTTTAGGGATAGAAGCTGAAAAAAATTTATAGAACTGCGGACACACAAAAAAGGGAACTGTGGACTCACAAAGTCGTGCAGGAGTTGTTCGGAAGCTGGACGGCGCAGTGTAGGAGCTGCTGCGCGAGCTGGATGGCATAGGGCTGGAGCTGCTATGCGGGGTGGACGGTGCAGGATTGGAGTTGCTGCGCGGGCTGGACGGCGCAGGGTTGGAGCTGCTGCGCGAGTTGGATGGTGCAGGGCTGAACAACGCAGTGAACGGCGCAGGGCTGGAGCTGCTGCGCAAGGCTGGACAGCGCAGTGAACGGCGCAGAGCTGAACAGCGCAGTGAACGGTGCAGAGCTAAACGGCGCAGTGAACGACACAGTGAATGGCGCAGTGAACGGCGCAAGAAGATTAATGGCACTAATACTGACAGCGGCGCTCCTGTATTGGCAGCGCTGCTCAGATTAAGGCAGTGGCTCTGACGGCGGTGCTCTTGTATAGGCGGCGCTGCTCAGAAACTCAGAAACCGGTAATTTTTTTTTTCTTTTCTTTCCTGCTCTGATACCAAGTTAAATATACTGAAAATATGTTTATTAATCTTAATTACAATGAATGGTAATACAAGTATAAATACATGAAAATAGGAATCTGCTTTTTAGGAAAAGTGCTTATATTAGTTGTATACAATTAATATACCACTAATAATAATTTATTAACAATATATTTATATTTACTTGTCTTGCCTGTAACTTCATAGATTTAAGTGCTTATTTGTTAATTTCACGTGAACTTCGTCACTTTACTTCGCAGTTAGCAAATGCGTTCACTTTTCTGCATCAATAATAATCTATTATTGAGTAAAATTTAAAATATATAAATCTAAATTTATTAATAATGGATTCAAACAAGTAAATAAACTACTTGAGTTATTGTTAACTAAAATTTAAAATACACAAATCTAAATTTACTAATAATAGATCCAAACAAGTAAACAAACTACTTGTATTATACCCACAATAAAATACACTATAATACCTTTGGAAGGTAACTCACAATTTGAAGAGAAATACAAACACTCAAAGAAAAAACTCTTAACTTACACTTAAACTAAGAATTCAAAGACTTATTTGTTTTTGGTGGGATGATTAAACCAAATATAAGGTAGGTTATTCATAGTCTTCACCATACAATCTATAACACACAAACAAGAAATAAATCTAGCCACACAAATATTATCACACATTTTTCTTTTCAATATCCTTCAACTACTCCATTTATGTTTCTACGTTCTTCAACCACTTCATTTATTGAATTGGTGTTGATTTTCAAAAGCTATCACTTATTTATTGAAATTGAATTATGAGTATTGGCATCTCTAACCATATAAATTTATTCATTCATTGGTTTTGTTAAGAGGTGGATACATCTATGGTTATTTTAAATTTCCCCTCCCGTGTTATTGCTATTTCCAATACTCATGTGCCCTTTCTTGTTGGGCATTATATATAAATCCAACAAGGTCAACCCCTTGTTAAATGTCTATCTGTGAAACCAGGCTCTTTAGAACTCATAATTCAAGAGATATCGTCCTTGAACAATTGTTTTATATTCATGTAGTGTTAGGTGCTTAAGTTGAAGTGGATGATTGAAATTTGTATATCTTTCAATCTTCTAGATAAGTTGATCAAGAAATTTTCAGGAAGTTATCAGATTTAGTGTTAGGTACTTAAGTTGAAGTGGATGATGTTGGTTTGTAAACTTGTTTATAAGCCCAAAGAAATCAAAAACAAACTCTTTGAAATATTTTAACTCATTTGAAGTCCAGCTCATGAAAACTTTTATGGTGATTGTCTGGATTGATAAGGATAAAACTCATGGTTGGTGGGAAGAAGAAAATAAATGGGTTAAGTAAGGAGATAGGTTTATGGTTTAGATTGTTTTGGTAGGTTTATATTGTATGACTTAGATTTATTAGTTGTTTTTATAAATATATCTCAGTACCAATGTAATAATGAAGTTAAAGAAATTAGAAACAAAAATTTGAGAGTTTTTGAGTGTTTTTGGAAAGTTGTTCTTGAGTATTCTTGAGTTTTGAGAGTTTTAATCCATAATATTCTAACAAAGTTGTATCAGAGCTGTATTTGGAAATATAAATATACACTATTGTATATCAAATCGAAGATCTCGACAAGACAAATCTGACGCCGCAAGAATCATCCCGATCGGAGTTCAGACGCGCCGCCACAATCCTTCAGAATGTTGTACTAGAAAGTGAGTTAACTCACCGAGTCACCCGAGTGGAGCTGAGCTGCTGACTGAACTGCCAAGCCGTTTGACCAAGCCGCCGAGACAATTGACCAAAAAAGTTGACTTTGATAGTGGACTTTGATCGTTGACCAAAAAAATCAGATTTTTCCCCGGAGTTCCTCCTAAGGTTTTTTGACGTTCTGAATCCATCTGTGTGATTAAAATTTACAAATTCTCACTATATTGAGAGTTATGTCAAGTGAAGGTTTGTTATCGTTTCAAGTCCCGACACTCAACAACGACAACTATGATAATTGGAGTATCAAGATGAAGACTCTTTTGGGTGCACATGATGTGTGTGAAGTCGTAAAAAAAGACTTAAGTGAACCAAATGATGAAGCTACTCTAACACAAGTGTAAAAAGAATCTTTGAAGGATTTGAGAAAGAAAGATAAAAAACCTTTTTTCTTATCTATCAAGCCTTAAATGATGATGAGTTTGAGAAGATTTCAGATGCAACATCTTCCAAAGCAGCATGTAATAAGCTTTAAATTTCTTTCAAAGGAGCCGAGAAAATGAAGAAGGTTCATCCCCAAACACTAAAAGGTGAGTTTGAATCTCTACATATGAAAGCTTCCGAATCTATTTCTGACTATTTCTCGAGAGTCGTAGTTGTTTCTAATCAATTAAAAAGAAACGGTGAGATGTTGAGAGATGTTAGAATAATGGAAAAGATACTTCGGTCATTAGATTCCAAATTTGAACACATCGTCGTGACGATTGAGGAAACAAAAGATTTGGAAGAAATGACCATTGATGAACTCAATGGGTCATTACAAGCATATGAAGAAAAGCATAAGAAGAAGCAAGAGATTACTGAGCAACTCTTCAAGATGTAATTCAAGGATAAGCATGAAAGCCAAGGCAATGACAGAAACCAACGTGGTCGAGGTGGAAGCCACGGTCGTGGACGAGGTTGGAATTACAACAACAATTCCAATAACTTCGAGAGAGCAGAAAGCTCAACACAAAGTCGTGTAAGAGGTAATATGAACTTAAGGTATGACAAATCTCAAGTTTAATGCTATAATTGTCAAAATTTTGGATATTATGCTTAAGAATGTAGAACTCACAATAATAGAATAGATGAGAAAATCAACTACATAGAGGGGAATACCGATGAGAAAAAAACTCTTTTCATAGCAGAGTAGGAGGGTGATAGTGGTCAACCAAATGCCTGGTATCTTAACAGTGGTGCAAGCAACTATATGTGTGGAAGGAAAGACATGTTCGTGGAACTAGATGAGTCAGTAAGTGGAAATGTCTCATTTGGAGATGATTCAAACGTAGCAGTGAAAGGAAGAGGTAACATTCTTATTCGATTGAAAGATGGGCAACATCAATTTATTTTCAATGTTTACTATGTCCCAAATATGAAAAGTAACATCTTAAGTTTAGGACAACTGTTAGAGAAAGGTTATGATATTCATATGAAAGATTGTAATCTTTCTATAAAAATGATAAGAATAACCTCATTGCTAACGTGTCGATGTCAAAGAATAGAATGTTCTTGATCAACATACAAAATGACATTGCAAAGTGTCTGAAAACCTGCTATAAAGATGCATCGTGGCTATGGCATCTTCAATTCGGGCATCTCAATTTTGGAGGATTGGAGCTGTTGTATAAGAAGAAGATGGTGAATGGAATTCCTTGCATTAACCATCCTAATCAACTTTGTGAAGGGTGCCTACTTGGGAAGCAATTCCAAAAAAGCTTTCCAAAGGAGTCAAACTCATGAGCCAAGAAGCCATTCGAGCTAATCCATACTGATGTGTGCAGACCGATCAAGCCTAGCTCTCTCAGTAACAGTAACTATTTTTTTTTTATTGATGATGTTTCAAGAAAAACTTGGGTATATTTCTTGAAATAGAAATTAGAAGTTTTTGAAGTATTCATAAGGTTCAAAGCTACAATGGAGAGATAAAGCGGTAGAAAAATCAAAGCCATGAGATGAGACCGAGGTGGAGAATTTACATCCAAAGAGTTTCAAGAGTTTTGTGAAGCAAATGGAATTCATATATCTTTAACAGTGCCAAGATCCCCCCAACAGAATGGTATAGCTGAAAGAAAGAACCGAACAATCCTCAACATGACACGAAGCATGCTCAAAAGAAAGAAACTACCGAAAGAGTTTTGGGCAGAGGTAGTAGCATGTGCAGTTTACTTGTCAAACCGATCTCCAACAAGAAGTGTATAGGGAAAGACACCGCATGGGGCATGGAATGGAAGAAAACCTGGTATTTCCCACCTAAGAGTCTTTGGAAGTATAGCCCATGTTCATGTACCGGATGAGAGAATAACGAAGCTTGATGATAAAAGCGAGAGTTTTATCTTCATCAGTTATGATGCTAATTCAAAGGGCTATAAGTTGTAAAACCTACACAATAAGAAGATTGTGATTAGTCGAGATGTGGTATTCGACGAAGAAAGAGAATGGGATTTTAACTCTCATGCAGATAACTTCAATTTCTTTCCTCAGTTTAAAGAAGATGAGCAGACAATGAGGGAGCAATCTATAGAAATTCAACAAGATCCAACGAATCCACCTACTTCACCAATGCCAACCACTCATGAAGACCCGTCACCTTTATCATCTTCGAGTAGAAGTGAAAGAGCCGTGACACGTACATGAAATCTCCAAGATCTTTATGAGGTAATAGAATGACAAGATAATCTTACCTTATTCTGTCTCTTTGCTGATTGAGAACTAGTGAGCTTTCAAGAATCTGTACAAGGGAAGAAATGGATAGATGCAATGGACGAAGAAATCAATGCAATTGAGAAGAACGACACATTCCCAAAGGGCATAAGGAAATAGGTGTCAAATGGGTGTACAAGACAAAGAGGAATGCTAAGGGAGAGATTGAAAGGCACAAAGCGAGGCTAGTAGCAAAAGGATATAGTCAAAAGGATGGAATTGACTATGATGAGGTATTTGCTTTTGTTGCTCGATTAGAAACTATAAGACTAATCATTTCTTTGGCAACTCAAAATAGGTGGAAGATACATCAAATGGATGTAAAATATGCTTTTATAAATGGAGTCCTTGAAGAAGAAGTCTATATTAAGCAACCTTCAGGCTATGAAGCAAAAGGTCACAAAGACAAGGTGTTGAAGTTGAAGAAAGCTCTTTATGGGTTAAAGCAAGCACCAATAGCATGGAATAACCGCATCGACAAGTACTTTCTAGATAATAACTTCACCAAATGTCCTTATGAACATTCACTCTACGTTAAGATTGAAGATGTCGATATTCTAATTGTTTGTCTATACGTAGATGATCTCATCTTTATCGGAAGTAATCCAAAGTTGTTTGAAGATTTTAAGAAGGTGATGACCTGACAGTTCAAAATGACAGATATCAGGTTAATGACATACTACCTTGAAATTGAAGTGAAGCAAAATGAAGAAGGAATTTTCATCTCTCAAGAAAACTATGCAAGAGAGATACTAAAGAAGTTCAAGATGAACGATTGCAAGCCGATCAACACACTAGTGGAATATGGAATAAAACTATCCAAGCACGAAGATGGTGAAAGTGTGGATCCAACATTTTTCAAAAGTTTAGTTAGAAGTTTATGTTATCTCACGTGCACAAGGCTTGACATCTGATGAGTGCTCAAAAAACACTAAAATAACCATGATTTTATGCACATTAATTGATTAAAAATATATATATTTATATGTTTTATCATGTATTTATATAAATTTGTCTTTTTCGGAATCACGGGTATTTTTATTGTTTTTCAGGTATTTTGGCTTAAAAACGCAACTTAAAAACTCAAAGAGGAATACTGGAAGCAATACATCACAAATATATTAATAAATAAATGGGGAAAGGTCAACAAATATGGAAAAATTGGACAAAATGGGTCAAAAAGGACAAAAATGTCAGAAAGGAGAAAATCGCGTCGCCGCGCCGCCCGGCTGCCGCGCCCCAGCGCCCAGCTCCGCCCCAAGCTGCGCACGGAACTGTTCATCCGCGCGCACTGTTCATCCCCGGTACTGTGCAGCCGCGGTACTGTTCATACCCGGTACTGTTCATACACGGTACTGTGCAGCCGCCCCGTCATGCTGATGTCATCAAATGACGTCAGCAATCACTAATCCGCGTTTTTACATTTTTTTAACATTTTTTCTCTACTTTTTCTCTCCATCCTCACCTATAAATACCCCCCTTCCCTTCACTTCAAAATACACCTAAAAAAACCTCCAAATACATTCTTTTCTCTCTTTTCTTAGATTTTTAGGATTCTTTAGTTTTTCTTATGTTTTCTTAGTTTTTAGCTTTTCTTAGTTAATTTCTCTTAGTTTTAGAGTTCTTTCCTTTTTAGGGAAGAACTAGTTATGTTTTTGTAATATTTTAGCTTTTTGATTCAATAAATGGGAGTGCAAATTCCGCTTGTAGTTTTTCCAGCAACGGGAATAGCGTCAAAGTTCTGTAAGGATTTTATTTTCTTTACAGTTATTTTTATGCTTTATTCTTACATGTTATATTTAATTTGTCTGTGGTTAAATTTAACTGTGCTGGCTATTTAGTAAACATGATGTAATAATAACGTTGTTATGCTTGCGAAATATTAAATAGGTAAAAATCTCTAAAATGAATTGATTTTGTTTTTATTCATGATTTTATATTAAGAATGTTAGAGAGAAATATATTATTTTTCATTACAAACTTAAACCTGAAAATTAGATTTTAAGGTTTAGTTATCCGGTCTGATTTAGAGTAGTGCTCTTTTATTTGTTGGTACAATCGCCCGGTAGTTAAAGTGAAGCTCTATTTCAAAAGTTTTTATAAGAATTATTATGTGAAAATGTATTGACCACATGTTTTCAATAGTGGTTTTAAAACTTGAAAGTTAGTACTCGGATAATTAAATTCTTAGGTTTAATTTGGACACCTTGAATAAAGTTTAAACTGTCTAACCCCACCAAAGGTGTCATTTAAATGGTTCATTTTCAATTTCTTAGAAAAAGGAATTAATTTAATTAAGCATATTAGTTATCAACCCCATCCATAGGTGTTAATTGATTTGTTTAGTTAACAAAGAATATCTAACCCCACCAAAGGTGGTATTCATACAAAAAAGAGAGAATCAATAAATATCAATTTATATCTTTAATAACCTAGATAATATGAGCAAGCATAATTAACTTAGTTATTATATCCATAAATACTCCGCCATTATAAATGATAAAATTTGCATGAATGTTTATTGAATCTATGTTTATTTTTATGTAAGTAGATTAAAAACACAAAACCCCAAAATATCGTGACAGGATGTTTAGGATTTAATTTCGTTTTTAAAAGATTGAATAATAAATTAAAAACCACACACATTCCTTCCTTAGATCGACCTTGGGAGTATACTTATCATTTTCTACGAAATGATTCGTGCACTTGCGAGAGTTTTATAAATATTAAAACCAAAGTATTGGTAAGAATCGACGATGTCGGTTTTCGCTCATCAAGTTTTTGGCGCCGTTGCCAAAAACTTGATGACCAAATCCCCGGCAACGGTGCCAAAAACTTGATGAGCGAAAACCGGCATCGCCGATTCTTGCCAATACTTTGGTTTTAATATTTATAAAACTCTCGCAAGTGCACGAATCATTTTGAAGAAAATGATAAGTATACTCCCAAGGTCGATCTAAGGAAGGAATGTATGTGGTTTTTAATTTATTATTCAAACTTTTAAAAACGAAATTAAATCCTAAACATCCTGTCACGATAGTTTGGTTTTTGTGTTCCTAATCTAATGACATAAAATAAACATATATACAGATTAATTAAATATAATCTAATAACATAAAAATAAACATAGATACAAATTCAATAAATAATTATCTAAAAATAAACATATATACGGATTCAATAAATATTCATGCAAATTTTTATCATTTATATTCGCGGAGTATTTATGGATATAATAACTAAATTAATTATGCTTGCTCATATTATCTAGGTTATTAAAGATATAAATTGATATTTTATTGATTCTCTCTTTTTTGTATGAATACCACCTTTGGTGGGGTTAGATATTCTTTGTTAACTAAACAAATCAATTAACACCTATGGATGGGGTTGATAACTAATATGCTTAATTAAATTAATTCCTTTTTCTAAGAAATTGAAAATGAACCATTTAAATGACACCTTTGGTGGGGTTAGACAGTTTAAACTTTATTCAAGGTGTCCAAATTAAACCTAAGAATTTAATTATCCGAGTACTAACTTTCAAGTTTTAAAACCACTATTGAAAACATGTGGTCAATACATTTTCACATAATAATTCTTATAAAAACTTTTGAAATAGAGCTTCACTTTAACTACCGGGCGATTGTACCAACAAATAAAAGAGCACTACTCTAAATCAGACCGGATAACTAAACCTTAAAATCTAATTTTCAGGTTTAAGTTTGTAATGAAAAATAATATATTTCTCTCTAACATTCTTAATATAAAATCATGAATAAAAACAAAATCAATTCATTTTAGAGATTTTTACCTATTTAATATTTCGCAAGCATAACAACGTTATTATTACATCATGTTTACTAAATAGCCAGCACAGTTAAATTTAACCACAGACAAATTAAATATAACATGTAAGAATAAAGCATAAAAATAACTGTAAAGAAAATAAAATCCTTACAGAACTTCGACGCTATTCCCGTTGCTGGAAAAACTCCAAGCGGAATTTGTACTCCCATTTATTGAATCAAAAAGCTAAAATATTACAAAAACATAACTAGTTCTTCCCTAAAAAGGGAAGAACTCTAAAACTAAGAGAAATTAACTAAAAAAAGCTAAAAACTAAGAAAACATAAGAAAAACTAAGAAAAACTAAGAAAAACTAAAGAATCCTAAAAATCTAAGAAAAGAGAGAAAAGAATGTATTTGGAGGTGTTTTTAGGTGTATTTTGAAGTGAAGGGAAGGGGGGTATTTATAGGTGAGGATGGAGAGAAAAAGTAGAGAAAAAAATGTTAAAAAAATATAAAAACGCGGATTAGTGATTGCTGACGTCATTTGATGACATCAGCATGACGGGCGGCTGCACAGTACCGGGTATGAACAGTACCGCGGCTGCACAGTACCGGGGATGAACAGTGCCGCGGATGAACAGTGCACGCGGATGAACAGTGCGCGCGGATGAACAGTTCCGCGCGCAGCTTGGGGCGGAGTTGGGCGCTGGTGCGCGGCGGCCGGACGGCGCGGCGACGCGATTTTCTCCTTTCTGACATTTTTGTCCTTTTTGACCCATTTTGTCCAATTTTTCCATATTTGTTGACCTTTCCCCATTTATTTATTAATATATTTGTGATGTATTGCTTCCAGTATTCCTCTTTGAGTTTTTAAGTTGCGTTTTTAAGCCAAAATACCTGAAAAACAATAAAAATACCCGTGATTCCGAAAAAGACAAATTTATATAAATATATGATAAAACATATAAATATATATATTTTTAATCAATTAATGTGCATAAAATCATGGTTATTTTAGTGCTTTTTGAGCACTCATCAACATCATGTATGCTGTTGGATTGATTAGCTGCTATATGGAGAAACCAACAATCATCCATTTCAAAGCTGCAAAAAGAATCCTACGCTATCTAAAAGGTACAATTAATTTTAACTTGTTCTATTCGACTTTTAATGATTACAAGCTTGTTGGATATAGTGATAGTGATTTTGGTGGAGATATAGACGATCAAAAAAGTACTCCCAAATTTGTGTTTTTCGTGGGAGATACTGCTTTTACATGGATGTCGAAAAAGCAACCGATTGTCACCTTATCTAGCTGTGAAGTAAAATATGTAGCAGTTATCTCATGTGTTTCCCATGCAATTTGGTTGAGAAACTTGTTAAAGGAGCTAAGTATGACACAAGAAAGCCAACCAAAATTTTTGTCGACAATAAGTCAACCATTGCCTTAGCCAAAAATCTTGTTTTCCATGATCGAAGCAAACACATAGATACTTGATATCATTATATTAGGGAGTGCATCATAAGAAAGGATGCACAACTCGAGTATGTAAAATCACAAGATCAAATTTTCGACATCTTTACTAAACCGCTCAAGCAAGAAGACTTTGTTAGATTGAGAAATTTGCTCGGCATTATAAAACAAGTTTAAGGGGGAGTGTTGGTTTGTAAACCCAAAGAAATCAAAAA
The DNA here is from genome assembly GCA_037013495.1 of Hippophae tibetana. Taxonomy (NCBI): domain Eukaryota; kingdom Viridiplantae; phylum Streptophyta; class Magnoliopsida; order Rosales; family Elaeagnaceae; genus Hippophae; species Hippophae tibetana. The sequence continues at coordinate 5,052,959 of CM072812.1, forward strand.
CAAACTCTTTTAAATATTCTAGCCCATTTGAAGTCCAGCTCATAGAAGCTTCTATGATTATGATCTGGATTGATAAGGATACAACTCATGGTTGGTGGGAAGAAGAAACTAAATGGGTTAGGTAAGGAGATAGGTGTGTGGTTTAGATTGTTTTGGTAGGTTTATATTGTATGGTTTAGATTTATTAGTTGTTTCTATAAATACCTCTTAGTAGCAATATAATAATGAAGTTAAAGAAATCAGAAATAAAAGTTTGAGAGTTTCTAAGTGTTTCTGAAAAATTGTTCTTGAGTTTTGAGAGTTTTAATCCATAATATTCCAACAGATGATTGAAACTTCTGTATCCTTCAATCTTCTAGATAAGGTGATCAAGAAAATTCCAGGAAGTTATGAGATTTACCTCTTTACGTGTTGAACATTCTTTAAAGTGTATATTCTAAAACCTTTTTTGTTTTTCTTCATTTTCTTACATATTTTAAGTTGCACTTGATACACGCTTGCTTTAAGTTCGAGGATTCTCCATCTAGACTTGTATATTACTTGGTATTATTTGAATGTTTCTATCCTTTAGAATATGAAGACTCACTTGCAAAAGAGAGTTATTATATTGAATATCATGAGGATGAAATCAGACCTCTGGTTGTTTAGCTGTATGTTTTTCAATGGCTTTTGTATAGTATATATTATAGAAATGGGGTTGAATAATCTACCATATCTTATATATTGTTCTATAATTTTATCTTGAAGACTAACTGATGCTCTATATGTTGTTTATGGAATGCTATGTACCATCAGGTTACTAATAAGGTTATTGTTAGTTATAACTAATTTTATACTACAATAGTTGACTTCAAATATGTGAATAGGAATTGATCGCTACTCAACTGTTTTTATAGAAGTTAAAGCTCCCCAAAACCCCTTAATTGAATGAGAACCCAAGTTATTGAAAATTGGTCATGAAGTGTCTTTCTTCTATGGCCTCCTTGTCTTTTTTGATATCTTTCTATCTTCTCCTCAAGCAAAGTGATGCTGCGGATATCATAACACCCACCCGATCTCTCACTGCTAGTGAGACTTTAGTTTCTTCAGGTGAAGTTTTTGAGCTAGGCTTCCTTTCTTTGGCTAACAAAAATAACAGATATTTGGAAATCTGGGACAAGATTACACCTGATAAAGTTGTTTGGATTGCAAATAGAAACAACCCAATTACTGATTTAAATGGGATATTGACCATCAACAACAATGGAAACCTTGTTATTCTCAATCAAAATATGAGTATTTGGTCCATAAACATATCAAACATACCAAAAGATCCAGTTGCACAATTGTTAAACTCTGGAAATTGTTAATTTAATGGAATAAAGAACACAACACTCCCATGAAAGCTCCCTTCCTTTCCAATTTTATTTAATGGAATATCAATTCTTGTGTACATTGCTTACAAGAGATATATCAATAGAGGAGTCATGAGTAAAAAAGGTAATGATCTGCCTTATTCTACTTTACAAACTTAGCTTGACAAATTTTATGTTTACATAATATTATAATGCAACAAATATTTATCTCCAACTTGCCTTCTAAATATTGCGCACCACCTTCCATCCTGGTATACTCCAGATCTTATGTGGCACTTCAACAGAAATTTTGTTTTGAGAGACAAGAGTAACACAAGTTCTGAAAGTTATCTCTGGCAGAGCTTTGATTATCCATCTGACTCGTTAGCGGACATGAGGATAAACTGGAATACAAACACTGGTCTTGAAAAATATTTGACATCTTGGAAAACTGTGGATGATCCATCAGCTGGTGATTTTACTTACAAAATTGAAGAGAAGGGGTTACCTCAATAAGTTGTTGGCAGGGGATCAACTAAAGAGTTTCGGACAGGACCTTGGAATGGAGTTGCATTCAATGGCCTTCCTACCCTGCCCAACCCAGTCTTCAATCCTATGATGGAATTAAATGGATATGAGTGGTATTATAAGTTTAAGTCTGCTAACAGTTTGGTTGCGACCCTATTAACAATAAGTCAATCAGGCTTACTTCAGCGCTTTGTATTGAGCAAGGATAGCACTGAATGGACAGTGATGCACTCAATACCAAATGTACCGTGTCACAGATATGGTTATTGTGGTGCTAATGGTATTTGCAAAATTAATAAGGATCCTAATTGTCAATGTTTGCCTGGGTTCATTCCCAAGTACCCAGAGAAAGGGAAAATACTTAATTGGAAAGATGGGTGCATACGGAGGACAAGTTTGGATTGCCAAACTGGAGATGAATTTCTGCCTGTTGTTGGTATCAAGTTTCCTGATCTATTGAATATTTGGTGGAATAAAACTATGACCCTCAAAGAGTGTAAGAAAGAGTGTTTCAATAACTGTTTGTGTACAGCTTATGCTAATTCAAATTTTAGTGGGGGAGCTAGTGGCTGTATAATGTGGTTTGGAGATTTAATTGATATGAGAGAGCTCATAAAAAAAAGAAGAAAGTGAGCAGGCGATCTATATAAGATTGGCGGGTTCAGAAATCGGTAAAGATATTTTAATTTTCATACTCTGACCACTTACTTTATGTTGACAGTATTAAAGAAAATCTATTAAGAGTAGGTTAGTTGTATGACTAAGGATAAAATATGTATTTTGTGTTGTAGCCTATCTACTATGAACTGAGGTATGCTTTTGCTGTTATAACTTTCCCCCCTTTTTTAATCGATCTATGCTCAAGCCTTGAGGTAAGGGTGGCCTTCCCACATTAACATTGAAATCTCCTGTGCTGTGTGATTTATGGTGAAGGATCGTATGATAAAATGGAAGCAAGTAAAACTGCTGCAATTCTTAAAGATTTTAGTAAATATCTATTATTGACATTCCTGTTGTTGACTTATATGTTATCATTTATCGACTAGACAAGTATATATTCAAAATATGCATGGTCCTTTCAAGTCTCAACAGAAAAGTGATAAATATTTAACGAAGATTTTCATTTCTTAGCTTTGTTTCCAGGGTTAATCGAAAAATCCAAAAGGAGAAAAAGACGGAGAATTACCATAATGGTTACAATATTTTCTTCAATGTTTGTGTCGGGCACAAGTATTTTCTGCATAATGTGGAAAAGAAAAACAAACATAAGAGGTAAGAATGCCATGCCATCCACCTGTATGAGTTTTTATCAGATTCTCTGCTGTTTACCTGAAATATAGACTAAAGGATTCTATTAAGGTAGGAAGAAGCTTCATGAATTCTTTACTTATTCCTGATATTAGGTCCGGAAGATAAACAATCAGAAGGTAGGAAAAGAATAAATGAAGACATAGATTTACCATTATTTGATTTGGCAACAATTGCTGCTGCTACCAGCAATTTCTCTTATTCAGCATTGTTAGGAGAAGGTGGCTTTGGCCCTGTTTATAAGGTAACAGTTTCTTGTCATACAGTAAAAGAACTGACGTATATATTTTTTACATGTCTAATTAATTGACAAGAATGAACTTTTAACTAATATGATTCTATGCAGGGTACTCTTTCAACAGGAAGAGAAATGGCAGTAAAAAGTTTGTCAAAGAATTCAGGTCAGGGCCTTGAAGAGTTCATGAATGAAGTAGTTTTAATTGCAAACCTTCAACACAGGAATCTGGTTGCACTTCTGGGTTGTTGCATTGAAGGAGAAGAAATTAAGGATGTTAATCTATGAGTACTTGCCTAATAAAAGCTTGGATCACTTCATCTTTGGTTTGAGCCTCTTGTCCCTTACTGTATTATGTAGCCTATAAGGATCAAGAAGATATGTATTTTGATTTAAAAAAAAATTGTTTGAAAAAAGGAATAAAAAAGACTAATTTTAACGTTTCATACTTGTGATTTATAAAGGGTAGAAATGCTGCGCAGATCACAAAAGAAGTGCATCATTGGGATGGCAGAAGCGATTCAATATTATTGTAGGTATTGCAAAGGGACTTATGTACTTGCATGAAGATTCAAAGCTTCGAATAATTCATAGGGACTTAAAAGCAAGCAATATTCTGTTGGACAATAATTTGAATCCTAAGATTTCAGATTTTGACTTAGCAAGAATATTTGGTGGTGACGAAATAGAAAAAAAAAAAAAAAAAGTTGTTGGAACTTAGTAAGTCTTATTTACCTCTTAGATAGTACATTAGTGTTTTGTTTGTAAAGAAGAAAAAACAAACTTACATGATCTTTATTTTTAAATACAGTGGTTATATGTCTCAAGAGTATGCATATAATGAGAGATTTTCTGTAAAATCTGATGGCTTTAGTTTTGGTGTGCTTTTGCTGGAGATGATAAGTGGCAAAAAGGATGTTCTCTCACCCAGATCACCACCACAATCTCCTGGGACATGTAAGTCAATTGATGTCACATTATGCCATCTTTGTTCTCACTTGTATAGCCATTGATGAGTAAGTGGCTAATCATATTATATGACCTGAAACTGATTTAGGCATGGTTGCTATGGAATGAAGGTAAAACCTTGGACCTAATAGATACATGTTTGGAAGAGTCATGTATTGATCTCAAGTGATGAGATGTATCCAAGTGGGTTTGTTGTGCGTTCAAAATTTCCCAGCTGATAGGCCAACAATGGCATCTGTGGTTCTCATGCTGGCGAATGAGGAAGCAAGGTTGTCTCGGCCCAAACAACCAGCTTTCTTTGAAGAAAGATATTATGGTAAAATGGATCTCATGCCCACAAGAGAAGAATCACATACCAGAAATGAAATTACGGTGTCAATGATGGAAGCCCGATAAAATAAAGAAATATATATGTGTATATGCGCGCCCTCTATTGGTAACAATTTAAATTGAATTTTAATTCAATTGACAGAAATTTGAAATGTACATTGTGCACTGTCTCAGTGAAGCCATGTAGTGTGTTGTCTTGGAGACACCTTCTTTCATATGGCGAGAGCTACAAAAGGATTAAGTTGTTCCAAAGAGGCTATAGGGTCTTTGATGAGGACTGCCGTCCAAGTTTGCTTTATGCCAAACCTGCTTTCTTCCGTTGTACTAGTTAAACGAATAGTCCTTTAGGTCATTAGAGTTAATATAGCTAATTATAGCACTCTTTCTTTGAAGAGAAAAGAATTACATACTAATCGGAAAAAAAGCAAACCATAATCTTGTACCATTCACATGTTCCATCAACGTGACTTTTAAATCAAAACTTTAAAATTATAACAAGAAACTAACAGTAAAAAAAAATATAATACATGAACAATAATACTATGCCACTAATACTAATTGTTAGAAAGGATGAAGAAATCCCCCCTTTTTTTGTTTTTTCAAGAATGTAGAATTTTTTATTTAAATTCAAAAGATCCTTATTCAGAAAGGATCCCTCGTCCAAAAGCACTTGCCAAGCTAACTTGCTTTCAATCACTGTATGCAAGTTGCAAAAAGTTATAGAGTAAGGACAATGGAGATTTATGGTATTTGAACTATTATCACCAAAACCTATCGTCAATTATTTACATCACAGATGTTACTTCATACTTCATAGATATTAGTGGCCTTTTAATATGGTTGGTAAATGGGTGTCATTTATTTAAAAAAGAAATTGTTTCACTCTTAAATATTGTCTGGTAATTAAAAAAGAAAAAAATGTTATAGATTTATATCAAGTTCTATAACCTATACAAGAAACTATTAATCATATCTTCTATTCGATAAGTATTGCTAATGGAATTCCAACATTATATCTTCACCATCCCCTTAACTTTCCTACTATTTCTCTCAATCTTCTCCAAATTCTGTAGTGCAGTTGATGTTGTAACTCCATCAGGGTCCCTTAATGATGGAGAAAAGCTAGTCTCTTCCGGGCAAAGCTTTGAGTTGGGTTTCTTCTCTCCTGGAAAATCTACTAACAGGTACTTGGGTATTTGGTTTAAAGCTACTCCTGATATAGTTGTCTGGGTTGCTAATAGAGACAACCCACTTACTGATTCAAATGGAACACTAAAAATCAATAATCATGGGAACCTTCTTCTTCTAAACCAATCAAGAAGGATAGTTTGGTCCACAAGTACATCAAGTACTCTAATAAACCCAGTTGCTCAACTTTTGGACTCCGGAAATCTTGTTGTTAGAAGTAGAAATGGTAATAACTCAGATATGTATGAATTTCAAAGCTTTGATTATCCAACAAACACAATCTTATCAGGAATGAAATTGGGTTGGGACTTAAAAAGTGGTTTGGAAAGATATTTAACATCACGGAAAAGTCAAGATGATTCATCAAATGGCAATTTTATTTTTAGGATGAACGTAACTATGTTGCCTCAATTAACAATTACAAAAGGATCAACCTTAAAGTTCTTATTGGATATTAGTTCTTAATTTAAGGAATAAAACAAATACTTTAATTTAAGTAATAAAACAAGGACCTTAATTCAAGGAATAAAACAATGACCTTAACTCAAGGAATAAAACAAGGAACTTAATTTAAGAAGTAAAACAAGAAATCCTTAATTAAAGAAGTAAATCAAGCTTAATTTAAAGAGTAATTGAAGGAGTAAAATTTCTTTATAAATAACTATACAATTGTAATGAAAATATGAAGAAAATAATACAAACTAGAGAACTCTTTTGTGTAGAGTTATTTCTTGTTTTTTCTACATGGTATCAAAGTAGGAAAATTAACTTGCTTTTGCTTTATTATTATCTTACAATCTTCAATCTTTGAAATGGTTGAAGACAAGCCGCTAGGACCAAAAGCTGAAAGTTCATCGGTGCTTTCCTTCATGAATATGCATGAGGTGGATGTCAACCCAAATCAAAGATTAATGTCACGACCTTATTTTTCAAGTAGAGATCGTGCGGCACTTAGCACCGTCCGTTGCACTAAGCCTGCCTTTGAAACCGAATGAAACTCCAAAGAGAATAGAGAGAGAGTTTGCAAAGAATGCTTTGTATTGCTCTAGAGAGAGATTATCTTACAAGATGCTAAGAATTCCCAAGATTTCCCAAGATGAATACAAATGAAGACCAATGGGTCTATTTATAGTGTGACTCTAAGCTTAAAGCTATGCCACCACTTTCTAGATTCTTCTAGCTTCTAGAATATACAAGAGAGTTCTTGTTTTATGTACAATATGCCATAAGGGTCTAGGACCTTCTAGCCAACTCTAGAATCTTCTAGGTTTGTCTAGTTCCTTCATGCACCTGTCGGGATGTTCCGCAAGCTTCCAGCGGCTTCTACATCCTTCCCGAACCATCCAGCACGTTCTAGAACATTCCAGCCCATTCTAGCACCCTCTAGCGTGCTCTAGAACATTCTAGGGTCTTCAAGCTTGAGTTGAGTCCGTCCAACTCTAGCTCTTTCTAGACTTCTCTAGGCAACTCTAGAACTTTCCATGTAGAATAGTCTAGATCCTTTAGGCAACCATCATTTGTTTGGATTTTTAGGGACAATTTGAGCGGGACGTGACACCCTCCCCCACTCAAGTTCGCGACGCCCTCGTCGCGCCTTCAAGCTTGAACCTTTCTATGTCATCTTTGAATTGCCACAAAGAGTCCTCAGGTTCCCAGCTTGCTTCTACATCCGGAGCGTTCTTCCATTTGACCAAGTATTCCCGATAACTTGGTACACCTCTACGCCGGATCAAGCGATCCACCAAGATTGAGTCCACTTCCTTGTCAAAGGAGGTTACCACTGCGGTAGATGCCCTTTTGGATTCTCCTCGACTCATGTCTTCCTTGTCTCCATGATAAGGTTTTAGCATGCTTACATGAAAGACCGGATAAATTTTGAGCTTTGGAGGGAATTGCAGCTTGTACGATACCTTACCGACTTTCTTGAGGACTGGAAATGGTCCTTCATACTTCCGCACCAATCCCTTATGAACCTTCCGCAAGGACTTGAATTGTTGGGGCAATAGTTTTACAAGAACCAAATCGCCTTCATGAAATTCCACCATCCTACTTTTCTTGTCAGCCCATTTCTTCATCTTCTTAGATGCCTTATTCAAATAGGCTCGGGCCAACTCAGCTTGTTCATGCCACGCCTTGGCAAATTTTAAGGCAGCAGGTCTCTTCCCTTCATAACTCGTGGCCAAGGCATGAGGAGTCATGGGTTGCTGCCCCATGACGATCTCAAAGGGACTCTTCATGGTAGACTCGCTTCGTTGTAAATTGTAAGAGAATTGGGCTACATCTAACAGCTTCGCCCAATCCCGCTGATTAGCACTCACAAAGTGCCTGAGATATAACTCCAAAAACGTGTTGGCATGCTCCGTTTGTCCGTCACTTTGTGGGTGAAAGCTTGTGGAGAAATTCAAGTCTGATCCCAACAACTTGAATAGTTCAGTCCAAAATTTCCCCGTGAATCGTGGGTCTCGGTCACTCACGATATTAGCCAGGATTCCCCAATGCTTCACAACATTCTTGAGGAACAAACATGCCGTCTCATCTACCGTGCAGTCCGTTGAGGCAAGTATGAACGTCGCGTTTTTGCTGAAGCGGTCGATGACGACAATAATGCTGCCAAAGCCCTCTGATTTTGGCAGACAAGTGATGAAATCCATAGAGACACTTTCCCATGGTCTCTCTGGAGTAGGCAGCGGCTCTAGCAAACCTCCGGGTGCATGCTGCTCTATCTTGTCCTATTGGCACAAAAGACATGTTCTTACATAAGCTTCGACATCATCCCGAAGTTGAGGCCAATAGTAAATTGACTTGATCAATGCAAGGGTGTGCCTCATGACACTCCTTGATAAGCTCTTTCCTTCAGCTCCCCCATTTTGGCACGAAGATTCGAATCTGCTTGGCATAGAGTAGTCCGTCACTCAGCCAAAATCGTCTCGTCTTTCCTTCCTTGATAAGGGCAAGGAGGTTTTGAGCAAGGGTATCATGCTCTAACCCTTCTTTGATCCTTTCCAATAGAGGACTACTTGGCCTACTCAAGGTTGCTAGCTCCGTATTTCCACTTGGCGGGTCAACCACCATGCTTCCGTTGTGCGCCTCTGATTTTTCCACCTGATCAGGGCTCATTATTGGTGGTCTTGTGTCGAGCTCCAACTCGACTTCATGGTCCACCTCCCTCCTTGGAGGTAACCGTTTGGGCGAGGCCTCATGCATCACCCCATGTGACTTATCTAGGATAGCTTGCACTTCCGTTGGCAAGCTTGGCTTTGGTGATGCCTCAAACATCACCCCATGGGACTTATCTAAGACAAATTGCACTTTCGTCGGCAAGCTTGGCTTTGGTGACTCCTCGTCATTGTACTCTTTTGAGATGGTCAGGTAACTCTCTTTTTCTCTCTTCAATCCCTTCTTGAATTGAAGTGCCGAGAGAGCTTGGGTAGTAGGTCTGGTGGTCTTCTCCGTCGGAACCACACACGCCTTCGCACCATCCATGATGCACATAGAGTTTGAGCAGGGCACCAAGAAAGCTCTTACCTGGTCCAAAAACTCCATGCCGAATACCATCGAGTAGTCATCTATAGGCGCTACTGATAAGTCCACCTGGCCAGTCCAAGCACCAAGACTGACCTTAACTCCACGAGCAACTCCATGCAATGGTAGTGCCGCCGAGTTAACTACTTTGAGAGAACTCTCTCCATTGACAACCTTCAGGCCGAGCCTTTTTTCTTCTTCCACCGAAACAAAATTATGAGATGCACCTGTGTTTACCAAGGCCTTGGCGACCTTCCCGTTAATGGCTGCATCTACATACATCAAGCCCTTAGGGGTCTTTGGGGCGCTCTGCAATGCACCAAGTAGGCGCAAAGAACCCATCTTTGCACCTTCGTCCGACTCACCTCCGTCTTGATCATGTGTGGAGGCTACTAAGGCACTCAATGCCTTTCTTTTCGGACATTCACGTGCCCAATGCGGTCCGTCGCAAATGAAGCACGTCACACGGGGCTTCGAGGCATTCCGATCCTCCTTCTCTTTCCCCTTATCTCGTGGCTTGAATAAGGAGCTGTCTTTATGATTCTTAGGTCCCTGACTTTTACTGTGGCTTCTCCCACTCTTTCCTCCAACAAACTTTTTATCAGTGGCTTTGGAGCTCTCTTTGTTTGTAGAGTAATCAATAAAGATTTCTGCAGTTGCAATGGCCGAAGACAAGTCTTGGACACCACGTCGCTTAAGCTCAAGGTTAGCCCACGATTGGAGACCATCCATAAACAAGAATAGGGCATCCTTGTCAGATGTGTCAGGGACTTCTAGCAGCAAGGTTGTCAACTCCTTCACATAGTCCCTTATGCTACCTGTTTTCTTCAATCGTCGCAAACGGCCTTTTGCCTCCTCTTCAGCATTTACGGGGAAGAACTGCATTTTGAACTCCCTTTTGAAATCTTCAAAGGTGTCAATTGTGCAAACCCCTCGTTGCACATCTCCATGCCTCCATCTCCACCACAACATCGCAGTGTCGGACAAATACATGGTAGCAGTTCGGATCTTGCTGGCATGGTCCGTTATGCCAGTAGCCTCAAAGTATTGTTCTAGCCCCCATAGGAAGTTCTCAACTTCCCTAGCATTCCTAACACCATTGAAGGTCTTAGGCTTAGGAACATCCACCCTCTTAGCCTCAATGATGGTGGTTGCGCTAGTCCCCGCGGCCATAGCCCGCTTACATAGAGCTAGATCACCACCCATATCCTCCATTCTAGGCAACACATTAGCAAGTTCTCTTTGGACAAGATCCCTTACCTTGGCAAGTTCCACCTTTAACCCATCAATCTCTTGCCTTAAGCCACCATCTAGCTCGTTAAGGGACATATTGACCGCTGCATGGATCTCCACATCCTCGGCCTCCAAGCCATTGCAACATTCCTCCAAGTTGTCCACCCTGTCGAACAGCTCCCCTAAGCTGTCCTGCGCACTCCCAACTCGTGCTTCTAAGCTAGAAAGCATGTCTTTCGACTTGGCTCGAGATTCCTTTGATGGTTTCCGGGTTTCCTCATGCCCACGTTCCATAGGTGGAACATCGACGCTTGGTGTAGATGGAGCAGCGTTCTTCATTTTTGCCAAAGATAGAGATACTTTAACCTGCTCTGATACCAACTGTCACGACCTTATTTTTCAAGTAGAGATCGTGCGGCACTTAGCACCGTCCGTTGCACTAAGCCTGCCTTTGAAACCGAATGAAACTCCAAAGAGAATAGAGAGAGAGTTTGCAAAGAATGCTTTGTATTGCTCTAGAGAGAGATTATCTTACAAGATGCTAAGAATTCCCAAGATTTCCCAAGATGAATACAAATGAAGACCAATGGGTCTATTTATAGTGTGGCTCTAAGCTTAAAGCTATGCCACCACTTTCTAGATTCTTCTAGCTTCTAGAATATACAAGAGAGTTCTTATTTTATGTACAATATGCCATAAGGGTCTAGGACCTTCTAGCCAACTCTAGAATCTTCTAGGTTTGTCTAGTTCCTTCATGTACCTGCCGGGATGTTCCGTAAGCTTCCAACGGCTTCTACATCCTTCCCGAACCATCCAGCACGTTCTAGAACATTCCAGCCCATTCTAGCACCCTCAAGCGTGCTCTAGAACATTCTAGGGTCTTCAAGCTTGAGTTGAGTCCGTCCAACTCTAGCTCTTTCTAGACTTCTCTAGGCAACTCTAGAACTTTCCATATAGAATAGTCTAGATCCTTTAGGCAACCATCATTTGTTTGGATTTTTAGGGACAATTTGAGCGGGACGTGACATTAAGCTCAGTATTGTTGAATGAGTTTAATTACTTGCCTTGGTCAAGAGTAGTGTCTCTGGCTCTATGTGGAAGGTCCAATTTGGGGTTCATAAATGGAAGCATCGAAGTACCTGATGTTTCCTTACCAACCTATGAATCCTGGCTTAATAAGGATCAGCTGGTTATGTCATGGCTCCTAAATTCCATGGAACATAAATTACTTGAAATATTCAGTTACTCTGAATCTGCAAACTAACTATGGGAGACGGTCAAGGAAATGTATGGCAATCAAAATAATGATGCGCGAGTTTTTCAATTAAAGAAGGACATCTCAGATCTGCAACAAGATGGCAAGCCTTTTGTACAACTTTTAGGAAGCATGAAAAACATGTAGAATGAGTTGGAAATATATCTTCCTTATACAACCGATATAGCTCTGCTACAAAAGAGAGCGGAAGAAGATAAGATGTTTCAACTTCTCTCCAGTCTCGATTCAACATATGAAGATATACGATGCCACATACTCATAAATACTGAACTTTCTTCCTTCACCAATGTATGTGCGACAATTCAATGTGAAGAAGTAAGGAGGAAAGTCATGAATAAGGGTACAATGACTAGTGCACCTGAGGCAAGTACCTATCTAACCAACGAGAGGAAGTACAAAGGGAAACATCCAAACTTGAAGTGTCAACATTGCAACTATACGAGCCATGTTAAGGACACATGTTTGATTCTACATCCAGAATTAAAACATGATTTTATAAAGGATAAGGGTTTACAGAAAGTGAATCGTACTGCACACCGTGCAAATCATGCTTTTTCCTCTACCTCTAATGGGTTTGATCCATTCAAGAACTTCACAACAAATCCAGCTAAACTCATGAATGAGTTTATGTTGTATCTTTAAAGCAAGACAAGAGGAACTAGAATTGACTGAGTGGATAATATAGAAGAAGGAAACTCGACAGCATTGCTAGACAAGTTTGCGGGTTTCTTGGCAGATACAAAACTCATACCACAAGAGGACATGCAAGGTATCATAAAAGCCTTTAAAATTGCTCTTAAAATAAATATGTTGCATGATTTTTGGGTTGTATATTCAGGTGCCACAGATCATATGACAAACCATGTGTCAAAGTCTCATAAGTTTGAAAAATTAGCAAATCCTTCTCAAGTTTCAATTGCAAATGGTGAGAATGTAAAGGTTTTAGGAAAGGAAAAAATAAAATTAATGTCAGATGAAATCGAGTCAGCGGTTTTATATGTACCTTCCTTTCCCTTCTAACTTCTGTCTGTAGAAAAATCACAAATACCTTGAATTGCTTAGCCATTTTTTCTCCTCACAATGTCATTTTTCAGGATTGTGCCACCAAAAAGACGATTGGTGAAGGGTTTTACTTAGATGGTCTCTATTACATATCCAAGAGCAATCCCAAAGAATTTCAAGCAAAGTTTAACCTTATCCAAGATAATCAATTGTGGCATCAACGTTTAGCTCACCTTTCTCCACCAATTTTGTCAACTTTATTTCCAAACTTAGGAAATGATGCAATTGCATGTGAAACTTGCCACTTGTCTAAGGCCATTAGATTTCCTTTTAATTCTTCCATGTCTAGGGCTAGTAAGTGTTTTGAACTAGTTCATTGAGATGTATGGGAACCAACTAATGAATCTTTTGATGGTTATAAGTATTTTGTGATTTTGTTGATGATTTCTCTCGAGTCACATGGTTATATCTTTTAAAGTCTAAGAATGAAGTTATGGAAGTATTTAAGGACTTTCATAACCTTGTTAAAAATCACTTCTCCTCTAAAATTCAAACCTTAAGGTCTGACAGTGGAACCGAATACATGTCCCATATCATGAAACAATATTTGAACATTCATGGCATTATGCATCAAACAAGTTGTGTTGGAAAACCTCAACAAAATGGTATAGCTAAACGCCAAAATCGGGACTTACTTGAAAAAACTAGAGCATTAATGCTACAAATGAATGTACCAAAGAGATTCTGGTCCCAAGGGGTTATGATAGCTGCTTACATCATCAATAGATTACCCAACCGAGTCTTGGATTTCAAGTCTCCCCTAGAGGTCATGAAAGAAAGGAAAATTAACCTCTCACACCTTAGAGTCTTTGGCTGCATCTATTTTGTACATATTCAATCTCATCATCGAGATAAATTGGATCCTAGAGTTGTTAAATGTATTTTTCTTGGTTATTCATATACACAAAAGGGATATAAGTGTTATGATCCCCAAATTAGGAGGTTAATTATGTCTAAAGATGTTTGATTTTATGAAACTAACCCTTTTTTCAGCAAGTCACATGAAATCACAAGTCAAAGGGACGACATCTTGGATGTGTTTCCATTACCAAGAATCGAACTTGAGGATCCACAACAACAAGATCCCATCCATGTCAACATTGATGCATCTCTCACTGAAAGTAACAATGAAGGGTCTCGTCTTAATGGTACACTGCATGAAGATGGTGATAATCAAGATGATCCTCACAATATGGGACAAGATGTGAATGAGTGTGAGATAACTCCTTCTATTCAACGACGTAATCCAATGCATGTTAGGCAACCTCCCACAAGACTTTAAGACTTTGTCACCTACAAAAACACACATCCCATATCAAATTATGTGTCATATAAGAGAGTGACACCAACCCATGCCGCATTCCTTAGCATAATATTGAGTTACAATGAGCCTCAAAAATTTCATGAGGCCAACAACCAAGAGGTGTGGAAGGAAGCCATACAAGAAGAAATTAAAGCCCTAGATCAACACAACATATGGAGCATCACCAAACTTCCAAAAGGCAAGAAAGTCGTGGGTTACAAATGGATCTATAAGCTTAAATTCAAGTCAGATGGATCAATTGAGAGGTATAAAGCAAGATTGGTGGCTCGGGGATTCACTCAAACATTTGAGGTGGATTATAAAGAAACATTTTCACCTGTTGCAAAAATGAACACAATAAGAGTGCTATTGTCCGTGGCTGTAAATAAGGGGTGGTCCATGTACCAAATGGATGTGAAGAATGCATTCTTGCATGGTGATCTCAAAGAAGAATTCTATATGAAATTTTCACCAGGCATCCTCAAAGCAATGAATTGGATTTAGTGTGCAAATTGCACAAATACATTTATGGTTTGAAACAGTCCACACGAGCTTGGTATGCCAAGCTAAACTCAGTTCTCACTAGTGTTGGTTTCAAAAGCAGCAATGTTGATTCCTCACTATTTGTTTGCACAGAAGCTATGAGCAAATTGGTTGTGCTGATTTATTTAGATGATATGCTAATTACAGGTGATAATGTTGACGAGATTTTCAACCTCAAACAGTCCCTCAGACAAAGGTTTGCAATTAAAGACCTTGGAATATTGAAGTATTTTCTTGGTATAGAAATGGCAACCTCGCACAAGGGACTATTTCTTAACCAAAGGAAATATGTCCTAGATTTGCTCAAGGAAGCTAACATGAGTGATGTTAAACTAGCCATTACCCCTCTTAACAGCAAGCTCAAACCTAGCTTGAAGGGCACACCACTCACAGTTATAAGTTATTACCAGCGACTGGTTGGTAAGTTGATTTACCTAACAATCATCAGACCTGACGTCACATATTCTGTAAGTATTGTGAGCCAATTCATGCACTCCCCGAAACTTGAGCATTTGACCCCTGTTAAAAGGATCTTACGCCACTTAAAAAGATCAGTGGGTCGTGGTATCATCATGAAGAAGAATGACAACACATAAATCATGAGGTATTGTGATGCTGATTGGGCAGGGAATGCAATCGATCGCAAGTCCACCACTGGGTACTGTACATTTGTCGGTGGAAACTTGGTCACATGGAAGAGTAAGAAGCAAACTGTCATCGCCAGATCAAGTGTCGAAACTGAGTATCGTGCAATGGCTTCAACTGCGTGTGAGTTGATATGGCTTAAATGTCTTTTGTGTGTTTTAGGTGTTCCTACAACTCTTCCTATGTCCTTATTTTGTGACAATCAGGCAGCTATGCATATAGCATCAAACCTAGTGTTTCACGAGAGGACGAAACACATTGAAGTTGACTGTCATTACGTTCGTGAACAAGTTCAATCACAGGTGATTCAGACACATTATACAAGAAGCTTTGACCAACTGGCTGACATCTTCACCAAGTCTTTAGCTTTTCATCAATTTCAACGACTTTTGTCAAACCTTGGAGTTTAAAACAAGGACTTTAATGCAAGGAATAAAACAAGGAGTTTAATTCAAGGAATAAAACAAGGAGCTTAATTCAAGGAATAAAACAAGGAGCTTAATTCAAGGAATAAAACAAGGAGCTTAATTCAAGGAATAAAGCAAGGAGCTTAATTCAAGAAATAAAGCAAGGAGCTTAATTTAAGGAGTAAAACAAAGAATCCTTAATTCAAGGAGTAAATCAAGGAATGCTTAATTTAAAGAGTAATTTAAGGATTAAAATTTTCTTATAAATAGCTATACAATTGTAATAAAAATATGAAGAAAATAATACAAAGTAGAGAACTCTTTTGTGTAGAGTTATTTCTTGTTTTTTCTACAGTTCTCTTCAAGTACTTGGAATGGAATTAGATTCAATGCTTTACCTGTGTCCAAATCTAATGCTTTTGGAAAATATTTTATTTTCAATGAAAAAGAGGCTTATTACATGTTTAAGCCTGGCTTTGATAAGTTGATTTCACGTTTGGTAATGAATGGTATTTCAGGTTTGACCGAACACTTTCTAATGCCACATAATGGCCATAAATGGGGACTAATGTTTTTTGTTCCTTATGAAGAGTGTCAAACTTATGAGCATTGTGGTCCAAATGGTCTATGCAGAATCGAACAGAATCCGTTATGTGCATGTTTGGAGGGATTTGAGTCGAGGTCTCAAGAGGAATGGGCAGTGTTGGATTGGTCTCATGGGTGTAAGAGGAAAGTTTCACTTGATTGTGAGAAAGGACAGGGTTTTGTAAAGATTGAAGTAGTTAAATTACCTTATTTGAATAGGTTTTGGATGAACAAGAGAATTAGCCTTGATGAGTATAGAGAGTTGTGTTTGAATAACTATTCTTGTAATGCTTATGCTAATTCAAAAATTACAAGTGAAGGCAAAGGCTGTTTGATGTGGTGTGGTAACCTTGTCGATGTTAGAGAGTTAAGAGTATAAGGTAGCAACCAATATTTTTACATTAGACTCTTTGCTTCTGAAATAAGTAAGTTTCTTTGTAATAGTTTAATTTTTTTTGGAGAATTCATTGCTAACAATTTTTACATGGTATCAAAACGTAATGTTATGAGTTTGAAATATAATATGATTTATTTTATATTTTGTGTTGTTTGTTTTAGAATCACTTGGATATGCACATAGGAAAAGAAGAGTTAAGACCATCATAGTGGTTTCAACTGCCTGTGTTATATTATGTGTCTCATGCATAGTAGTCTTGTGCATAATTTGAAAATTCAAGAAAATGATAATATCAGGTAAAGCTCATTCCTCTAACTTTACATATTTTAGAGAATGATCATAGTTCTCAATTAATGAATTTAAATTTTAGGTCTAGATAATAGTCAGAAGGAAAGCTTAGAACTACCTATGTTTGATTTGGCTGCTATTGTTGCTACTACAAACAATTTCTCTCCCGAGTGTTTGATCGGGGCCGGTGAATATGGTCCTGTTTATAAGGTAATTTTTCTTACTATGATATTAACATGTATTGGGTACTTATATAATTCAATTTGATGTAAATTTATAAAAAAAAAAATTAGAAAAATGGACGTGTCTTACATCTAGATACGTATCCAAAATTTATGATTCTTATTACTCTAAAAAAAGTCCATGTAATATAGGTTATCACTCTTTAATATAAGATGAAAAATTTAATGTTTTTAAAAAATATTAATATTTCAAGGGATCTTTACAACAGGATAAGAAATAGCAGTTAAAAGACTGTCAAAAAGTTCAGGACAAGGTCTTAATGAGTTCAAGAATGAGGTAGAATTAATTGCCAAGCTACAACATAGGAACTTGGTTGCACTTTTAGGTTGTTGTATTGAAGGAGAAGAATGGATGTTAATCTATGAGTATATGCCAAACAAAAGCTTGGATTATTTTATCTTTGGTAATTGCCTCTTAAATCCTATTGATAAAATTATTATATAATTTCTTTTATTATAAAAAATATTTAGAAGCTGTTGGTATTGTGCAGATGATGATAGACGTATGAAATTAAGATGGAAAAAACGTTTTGATATTGTTATGGGAGTTTTAAGAGGTCTTCTTTATCTTCATAGAGATTCTAAACTTCAAATCATTCATAGAGATCTCAAAACAAGTAATATTTTACTAGATAAAAATATGAATCCTAAGATTTTGAATTTTGGGTTAGCAAGGATTTTAGAAGACAATGAAGACGAAGTAAAGACAAGGAGAATAGTTGGGACATAGTAAGTTAAAAAAGATCTTTTTGTTTTTTATTTTAATTTTTGTGAAATATTTTTATCTTTTAAGTTGTCAGTTATAATTTGTTTTGATGGAGTGGATATATGTCACCGGAGTATGTAATTGATGGAGAATATTCAATCAAATCCGATGCGTATAGTTTTGGCGTGCTTTTATTAGAAGTTGTTAGTGGAAAAAAGAATACAAGGTTTCATCATTCAGATCACCACCATAATCTTCTCGGACACGTAAGAAACACACATATATATATTGATTAGCCTAATATTCAAAATTGTATATTTGTTTGTGTTTCTAAAAAGAAAAAAAGAAAAAAGATAAATAAAATGTATTTTCTAAATCAGTACTTATTATTTGGTTGTTCTTGTCAAAAGTGCTTAGAAGTAAAAACAAAGTAAACTTATTCTTCTCATTTATACCTCTAGATTGCATTGTATATAAATGAATGAATGAATGAATGACTGTATATGAACATTGATATAGGCATGTGATAACTGTATTTTATATAGTTATTTTTACCTATTTTATTAATTAAAATTGCTATGTTCTTAATGTTTTTTGTTAATTTTAGTTTAATAAATTAGTATTTACTGTTTTTTATATTTTTTTTAATAAAAATTAAATAATTTGTATCGAAAACGTACTTAATTGCAAATTTGTGTCCAAAAATATAATTTCAAATAAAATAGTATTTAATTGCAATTTATAAAAGTCGAAAATATAATTTAAATTAAATTCGGGCTTGATTTTAATTATTAAAAGTTTAAAATTTTAATTTAAATTAGAAAAGGCTAAACTGTAATTAAAGAAAGTTGAAAATGTAATTTGAAATAAATTTGTGGGCCAAATCTAATTAATTAAAGTTTAATTTTCTGCACAGGTGAGAAGAACCACGCGCCAATATGCACGGGCGAAACGTGGACCGTCCGATCAAAGAAGAAACGGCTGAGATTCGCGCGTGCCGATCACACCCGAACAACTCACGTGGGTGCAGATTCTTTCACGCGGCTCGGCGCCCGAGTGGGGCCCACCTACCGCGCAGGCCGGCGTGCAGGTGGGGGCCGGCGTGCAGGTGGGACCCACATCTATGATGCGTCCAGCCGCTGTCCCCCACGTACACGCGCCTCTGATCCCGTGCGCTGATCTCTATATGTAACCGGATTTTCCTCGAATCAGAAGCGGTCATGTGTCCACTTGAATCCTTTCCTCGAATCAGCAACTGCCACATGTCCCACTCTATTTTTCAGCCAATCATGTAATGACACATGGCATGTTATGATGAGCGCGAAAGCGCAGGATCACGCCCGCGTGTAGCCGTTCTCCCCTACGCGACAATTCCTCGTGGCCCGTTTCCCGTAGCCAATCAGAAGCTGACACGTGTCCACATTAATTCCTTTCAACGAATCAGACGCTGACACGTGGCATGCATAATGAATTAAAAAAATGCAGAATCGGCGCCCTGTCTCACGCGTGAATTAATTTAATATTGTCGATATCGAATTTCGATACGCATTATTTTATTTTTCGATATAAAATTATTACGTGTTTTTATAAAAAAATAAAATAAAAAATGTAATATTTTAGATGTATTATTTTTAGCTATAAATAGGAGATAAGATGATAGTTTTAAAAAGTTTTGGAGTTTTTGGTAGAGTTTAATTTTCTTGTGGTGCTCGGTTTTGGACGGTAGAACACGCAGAAGCCATTCTTTAGCTTTTGTTGTGTTCTGCGTGTGCCAAATATTTGTTCTAAGTGTTGTTTTAATTTTCCTTCTTCTTCATCTTATTTTTCTGTATGTGTTGTAATTTTTAATTTAATTTTATGAAGTAATTTAATTTTTCTAGGGTTGCATTTGATCTAAATTTATGAAGCTTTTATTTTAATTATTTTTGATAGATTTATAAGACGTTCGATTTGTTCGTTCTATTTTGTGCTTAATGCTTTTTGATTATTTACGAATCTTATCAAAACGATCTGTGACACATGAATAAACTTGGAAGAGGCATTTGTGTGTATATTGCTCGTAAATAGAATGACATGTATGATGAATGATAGGAATATACTCTAATTGTATGTGTGACCATTTGAAAACTTAGAACTTAATGAATCTCGGTGAATTTAATTTTCATAGGAATATAGTGAATTAATTTAACGAGGTGTGTTTGTACGGAGCTCGGAAGAGATGTATGAATAAAATTAGAAGTTTTCGGTTGACAAATTTTATGTACTAAAAAATATAAATCAAAAGAAAATAAAATGATTTGAGTTGATTAATTTGGTGAAAAATTGTAATCCTAGATTTCTTTTAATTTGTTTTAACTATTTTCTTAAATTTTTTAGAATCAACGAACGTTTTGAATAAAATCAGAGAAAGATAATTTTAGTACTCAACAAACTATAGTAACAAATCTTCGTGAGAACGATAACATACTTATCAAATTTTATTACTTGTGACCGTGTATACTTGCACGATTTTTGTGTGTTGTAAAACACACAACAACATGGATGCTTTGGAATAAAGACAAGGCCATATATCTAATGGATGATAGTTTAAACTTTAAAGAGTTGTTGCAATGAAGTTCAAGTATTGCGGTGTATTCAGGTGAGTTTGTTATGTGTCCAAAAGTTTCCAAATGATCGACCAACAATGTCTTCTGTAGTTTTTATGTTGGAACATTTGGAAGTTTCATTACCTCAGCCTAAAGAGCCCGGTTTCTTCATAGAAAGGTGTTCAACTAAAGAGGCCTCAACATCAAGAAATACCGAATCACATTCTGAAAACTTAATCACTGTAAGTTTGATCGATGGCAGATAGATTATTTTTTATTATTATTTTTATGCTAAGATGGGTTATTATCGGTGTAGTATATCATTAAGAGAAACTTGTCATCCATGAATTAATTTTATGGAAAAACGTACCCTTTGGCTTGATATAATAAAGCTTCAAAGGTAATTCTATGTCACAAATTTCGCATAACTTATACACCTTTGTGAAGTGGAAAGAGTAACAAACACTCTTTTGGACTGGATGTACGTCCTGGTGATATCACTCACCAGCTTCAACTTGTAATTAAGGTCGAATCTTATTAATATAATATTTTTTTTATTTAATTATAAAAAAAAATTAAGTACCGGTCATTTCAAAGGAGAAACGGTGATATCACTCCAATCTTCAACTTATAATTAAGGTCGAATCTTAGTAATGTAATATTTTTTTATTTAATAAAAAAAAAAACTTCAAGTACGGGTCATTTCAAAGGAGAAACTACCCATTATATATACCATTCTCAATATAAATAATTTTAATAAATAATATTAATATTTAAATAAATACAATTTAACAAGTATTTTTTTTAATAATTAAATATTTTTCTTAACTTTAAAAATCACTCATTAATTTAAGTTTATATATTTATTAATATCTATATCTTTAAATAGTTTTACCAAATATCAACATGATTTGATGATACTATTAGCAACTATTATATATATAAAGGTAAATAGCTCAAATTTATTATACAACTTAAACTCTTAGGTATTAAGATTTAAATAAGTAATTTTTTTATTATTGAGATATTAAGAGATAAATAACACACACATATATATATATATATATATATAAATAGGATAATTTGTTATACAAGTTTCTTAAATTAAGTCATTTATAATGTTTATTTTCTTAGATTAAAAATTGTTTTATTCAATCAATTGGATTAAAAATTGTGTTATTTAGTCATTAAACTTTGTAAAAAAAATCAATTGAGAACAAATTATATTATTTTAATAATTTTTTATGTAAAATATTATTATTTCATGTCAATTAATTAAAATGCGATTAAATATGAGTTTTTAACGAGAATAAACTTAAAATTTAATATGAAATAATTTTTAAAAAATAAACAATAATAAAATTCAATTTTTTTAATATATATTTTAATTTTTAATAAAACATTAAAATAGGATAGTGGTAATTAATAAATATTAAAAAATAATTTTTTTTGTGAATTTTTTGATATTAAATGAATTTTTATTATTATTAAATATTCGTATTTAATCACTTTTAATTATATAAAAAATTAATAATAATTTAATAAAAAATTAATAAAATAAAATAATTTGTTATTTAATATATATATATAGAGAGAGAGACCATGTCCACGTTAACTTTTATGTTCTTTTAGATACTCGAGAGATTTTTTTATTTTATTTTTTATATATTTATTTTTGGGCATTTGTTCGCATGGGAAACTTCTTGGTTTCTTTAAATATTTCAAAGATAACGCCTTAAAGGGGAATCAATCATGCAAGCTAGTTGCAATTTTTGAATTGCACAAGTCTAGAAGAGCAAAAGTTTCTGTTTAGATATGGTGATGAATTAGATATTCTTATTTTATCAAACTAGTTGAGTCGTTTAAAAGAGAAAAAAAAAATACCATTGTAATTTAAATTTTATACCTTTAAATATGTGATTTAAAATAAAATAATTTTATCCCCAAATCTCTAGGTAGATAAGCTTCAATTTGAAGATATCCAATAATAAGTATTTTTCATGTTTAAATTCATCAATTTATTTAAAGTAAAATTTCAAAATTTTAGTGATGGATCATCACCAAATTAAGTTCTTTTTACAAGAATTATTTACGGTAAAGCAAGTAAGCCGTATGCGAACATGCTTTTGCCTGTAATTTTCAATCATATTAGTGGGAGTGAGTAAGTACCTGTAAATATATATATTATTTCATTTTCTTTGACAAAATTGTAATTTTATTCATAAACTTCAATAATGAAATTGAAGAAAAAAAGAAGCTAAATTCTAATGTGGTAATTTTAGTATATAATTGCAACTGACATGCCAATTAATTTGGGACTAAGATGTTGCTACCATTTAAGAGATGCACCGAAAACTCCAAAAGTGAGAGGGCGTGTCTTAATAACCATGAAATAGATCGTATTTCATATATATATATATATTTTTAATTCTAATATAATAAAGAGAGCCAAAACAATGAATTTATTATTTATGATTCAAGTTAGTAGCACCATAAAATATTGATAATTTAATTTTATAAAAATATTACTGATATTATTAATATTAACGAAAATTCAAATTAAAGTAAAAAAAAATGTTTTCTTATTTCACCTCAAATTTAATTAAATACTCTCTTTTTGTTTTTTTTTATTTCCATATTTTGCTATAATAAAATATTTATTTATCACGGTCACCAACGACTTTCATTAATTTATTTCATTCATGATTGACATCTACAAGCAACTGTCTACAGAACCAACATTATTATATCTTCTTCTAATGTAATTGTCTAAAAATGTGTTTTGCAATTTATCTTTCATTACCTAATGATAGATGACTTTAGATGATGATAAATTTACGCATTTTTTTTTTTTTAAGTTTTAACATTTTTACCCCAAATTTTGATTTTTCAAAATTTATAACAACTAAAACTTAACTTATTGAAGAGCATAATTAATTATTTACTAAGATAGTCTCACTAAGAAGGTTGAAATTGTTATTTTTTTGGAAAAAAAAATTTTAAGTTAATATTTTTATAGTAATAAACATTATTGTTAGAATAAATTATTTATTTTTAAAAACATTATTGTAATGAAAACAGGACTAGCAAGCGTTGACTCGATCCTGCGGTGCGGTTTTTAAAGGATTCGTTTAAGTCATTTTGAAACCCTAATTCCCCAAATGCATTTGTCGAGTTTCACATCCTTCAACTGGATTACCATATCTTTCCATCAACAATTTAGTTTCTTCGAGATCGCATTGTTCCTTATGCTTGAAATTCCTCTGTCCCTCGGTGAATTCACACTAAAGCCTCAGCTTTACACAACAAATGTGAGTTGAGTGATTTCATTTCTCATAGTAAATTACAACAAACTATCATGTAAGGAAAACTCATTCATGGAACGTAAGAGAGCTGGCTTCATTATTCATGGATAATTATTTTCCCCCTGCACATAAGATAAAAGAGGATGGTTGTGTTTTAGCAGTCATTGTTGACTTAAGCCTTGTCATATATACTTAAAACCACTCCATAACTATCACTGAATGCATTTCATTTCTCTCGTTTGTCGTCAAATTGAATTGGAATGGGCAATTGATGTGATAATAAACTTGGAATTTTCTAATTCGCTTCAGGGGTTTATGAGCAAAAGTTTCTATTTTGACTTGACAATCTGCCGCCTCCTTATTATCAACGCAATTCGCATTCAATATAACTTTTCGAGGATCGTGTGGTTCGAATTGTGATTCAAAATGGATAGTTGAATCTTCTTCTTAAACCATCGCCAAGAAGTTTCTTGAAATATGTAATGAGATATAGTATTTTAAATTATTATAATTTTTTTTTTGAAAAAACAAACACTAAATAAATGCATTTCAAAAATAATTAATAAGACTTGTAATTGAACCATGTAATAATTCAATAATTCATACATTTCGTTTAAACTGTTATATCATAAATAAATTTCATTAAGCTTAACTTTATTTTGCATTATTATAGTTTTACGTGAGATTTTTTTCCTTATTAAAAGAATGATCTTATTTTTATTTTTTTGTAAAAATTTAATTATAGTTTTATGAAAAAGTATTTTTATTTATATTAAATAAATACTGTTATAATTTAAATAAAATATTATTAAAAAAATTGACTAAAAAAAATAGTTGTGCAGTCAATCTTTTCAAAAAATTTAAACCAAATTATTAGTAAATATAAATATAAGATTTAAATATATTTTTAAAATAAATATAAAATATTTATAGTAACGTTCCTTAAATATTAATGGTACAAAAATATAAATGCTTATTAAATTTAAGGGAGGGGGTTGCCGTATTTTAGTTTATTGATATAGTTTTATCATTTAAATTAAAAAATGATATTAATTCATTTAAATTGAAGATAAATTATAGGAAAAAATATCATTGGGTTTCTTTTCTTTGAATGAAAATATTGTTTAGTCTTTCAATTTTAAAAAAGATATTTATTAATCCTATTATTTATAAAAATATACTTATTAATTTTTTACTTATAAAAAAAATACTTAATAGTTATTTTATTAATAAAAAAATGAGCCACAAAAAAAATTTAATTGATAAATTTTTTAAACAAATATCGGTGAAAGTATTTTCGTTATTTATCCCTATTCTAACAAACTTAAAAGAATTGTAAACACAACCGATAAGGATATTAACATCTTTTACCCTTAAAATACTTATGATAATTTTATTTTTAAGAAATAAATTTAAAATTATTAAATATTTCTTTTTATTACAAGTAAAAGGACTAGATATCATATTTTTATAATTGAAGGACTAAATAATACATTTTTAATAAATAAAATAATCAATATAACTTTTTATCCTAAATTATATTATTTATGATTTTTCTATTAAGTATTTTAAAATAACATTAAAACATAATCATTTAATAAGGATTTAAATAAAGCTATATTTAGTATGATTACTGTTATAGCATGAATAACATGATTGTATCTACGAAGATAATTCATGAGTTTCGAAAAATAAATAGAATTATAAAATGTATAAATATTATTATCGTGAATAAGTTATGTTTTGTTATAAATTATGATAATGCATGAGACTCTATTTATTGGTTTGGAAATAAGTGTTATGGTACTCTTTTATTAAAATATTGACTAATTATTTTTTAATAAAAATTATTATCTTTATTTTGTACTTTATTTGAACGAAAATACCACATTAATAATAATTTCTTCTAATGCTAACAAGTTTTTATCTCATATACTATCCCTAAAGTACATGTAGTTTAACAAGTTTTTACTACATTAAAAACCTTTTATTCTTAAAGTTAGACGAATTTTACAGTATGATTGATAAAAGAAACTGTATTTTATTCTAATTATATTACAAAATCTTACTTCTTCTCAAAATCTTACAAACACTTCTCGTTATATTAACCTCAGTTACATATACAACGATATAATTCAATTAAGTGTAGAAGCATCTATATAGGAGTACTCTGCATAAGATGAAAAAAACTCAAAGCATTTCCCTAGCGGTGTAGAAATGTACATACATACGCGTTCTATACCCGTATTATACTCGAAGCCTTCATGATTGATCTTTAGTTGTTCAGATATTTTTCACTGCCATAATTGAGGGAGAGGGAGAGAAAAGAGGTCTTAAGTGAATATTTTCCTTGATGAAGGTTCACACATGACATATTCGAGCCTGCATATTAGTCAATAGCCGTGTCCTCTACGGCTCTTCTCAATGCTTGGTCACATCGTTTGCTCATTCTGTTATTTGTAACCACTTACTAAACAGAGAGCTCCAGAATTAGAGGAACAATGGGTTTTTGCTCTATTTTATTTATGATCAAAGCTACTCTGCTCTTGTACTTTCTTACATGCTCATCTGCAATTGACAGTATCAGTCAGTCCCAAGTCATCAGTGATGGAAAAACCTTGGTATCCAAAGAAGGAAGCTTTGAGTTTGGTTTCTTCAGTCCAGGAAGTTCCAAGAATCGTTATCTGGGTGTTTGGTACAAGAAGATCCCAATTCAAACAGTTGTTTGGGTCGCAAACCGGTGCAATCCAATCAATGATTCATCCGGCACACTGATGATAAACAGCATCAACAATATTGTTCTATTAGGTCAGAACAAGACTATTGTTTGGTCCACCAATACATCATCAATACAAACTCAGAAACCAATTTTACAAGTCTTGGATACTGGGAATGTTGTCCTAAGAGATGCGAATGATGGAAACTCAGAAAACTATTTATGGCAAAGTTTTGATTATCCTTCTGATACATTGTTACCAAATATGAAGATGGGTTGGGACTTGAGAACAGGTATTAAGAGGGGTTTATCATCTTGGAGAAATTCAGGTGATCCATGTCCTGAAAATTTCAGTTATGGACTTGAGTTAGGACCTAACACTTACCCTGAAGCATACATTAGGAAGGGCACTGCAAAATACTATCGAACTGGCCCATGGAATGGCCTCCGTTATAGTGGTTCACCTGAGTTGAGGCCAAATCCTGTTTATGGCTTTCACTTTGTTTACAATGATGATGAAGTTTATTACATGTACAATCTTCAAAACAGCTCTGTAGTTTCAAGAATAGTAATCAATCAAACCACTGGTACTCGTGACCGGTTCACATGGATTGAAGCAGAGAAGATTTGGAGGCCATATTCTTCAGTTCCTAGAGATTACTGTGACACCTATGGCCTTTGTGGAGCCAATGGAATTTGTGATATAAGTGATAATCCAGTATGTCGTTGTCTGAAAGGCTTCAAGCCTAGATCTTTAGAAAGATGGAATCTAATGGATTGGTCACAAGGATGTGAGCGCAGTACACCATTGAATTGCTTGAATAAAGATGGGTTTGTCAAATTTGGTGGCATCAAATTACCAGATACTACACATACTTGGGTGAACAAAAGCATGAGTCTGAATGAATGCAAAGAGAAATGCTTGAAAAACTGTTCATGTATGGCTTACATGAACTCAGATATTAGAGGAGAAGGTAGTGGCTGTGTGATCTGGTTTGGTGATCTAGTAGATATTAGACAATTTCCTTCTGGGGGGCAGGATCTATATATTCGAATGCCTTCTTCAGAAATAGGTACGTACTGTCCATTCTTTAATTTCAAAAAGAAAACAAAGTAATTTTTTTTATTTCTCACCAATCATATCCCTTTCACTCTCTATATAGTGTGGATTGCCACATCATCTTATAATTCAGAACCAATAAATGATTTCTCCTCTTCCACTTGTAATTTTTTTTCCTTCATGTATCTACTTTACAGCCAAAAAGGAACACAAAGTGAAGAAAACAGTGATCATTATAGCTGTGACTGTGGTTGGATTGATTCCTTTGATCCTTTCAGTTATCTATTACCTTTGCAGAAGGATAGGCTCAAAACCTAAAGGTAATGTTACTAATTACAATTAGGCGTGACAATGTCTGACATTACATGACTACCCAACACAATTGCCACCCCTAATTAAAATGTTCATCTTGCCAAAAATATGATGTTTTATTGTTCAATGGAACTTCCTGAAAAAAAGCTAAGATTAGTTTATGTTTTATTGTTTAGATGCACCAGAAAGTAGTGAAATAACAGATCATGGAAATGGAGGCAACAAGGAAGAAATGGATCTCCCATTATTTGATTTATGTACAATAACTTCTGCAACAAATAATTTTTCTTTCACCAATAAGCTTGGGGAGGGTGGTTTTGGACCTGTATATAAGGTAAGTTAAATGAATTTTATTATACTCGATCATGCATGACCAATCTTGTAGCATGATTTATTTTACGTTGATTGGAAATGTTCAGGGTGTTCTAGAAGATGGGCTACAAATTGCTGTCAAGAGACTTTCATTAAGTTCTGGACAAGGAGCCAATGAGTTTAAAAATGAAGTGAGATTAATAGCCAAACTTCAGCACCGCAATCTTGTAAAACTTCTCGGTTGCTGTGTTCAGGGAGGAGAGAGATTGTTGGTTTATGAATATTTGCCTAATAAAAGCCTAGACGCTTTCATTTTTGGTTAGTATAAATAAATAAATACATTACCCTCAACCTAGCTTAATTTAAGGATTAGGTTATAAATTTTGTTTTTTTTATTACTTTGTTAACATGATGAAATATTTCCAAGATAAAAAGCAAAGTAAACATTTGAGGTGGTCCATGCGCTTTCAAATTATAAGCGGAATTGCTAGGGGACTTCTTTATCTTCATCAAGATTCCAGATTGAGAATCATACACAGAGATCTTAAAGCAAGTAATATTTTACTTGATAAGGAGATGAATCCTAAAATTTCAGATTTTGGCATAGCTAGAACCTGCGGTGGAGATCAAACCGAAGGAAATACAACCAGAGTAGTGGGAACTTAGTAAGTATTCTTGCATATATGTTCACTTTTAAACCCTCAGATACATTCATTTTCTAATATAAGAAAACTCAACAGTTTCACTTCCTATTTTTTAATTTTTAATTTATCAAAGTATATTTTTATAAAAACTTTAAGTTAAAAATGTGTGTTGAATGTATGTTTTATTAAAGGGTTAAAAA
Source organism: Hippophae tibetana (assembly GCA_037013495.1). Lineage (NCBI taxonomy): Eukaryota > Viridiplantae > Streptophyta > Magnoliopsida > Rosales > Elaeagnaceae > Hippophae > Hippophae tibetana. The sequence goes on from CM072812.1 coordinate 5,082,194, forward strand.
TGAAAATAGCTAAATAAGTGATCATGTATCAAAAGGAAGAGATTGATTTTTTACTTTTAGTCCTAACAAATGTGTTTAATAATGGATTATGTTCTTTACTTTTCAGTGGTTATATGGCACCGGAATATGCTTTTGATGGACAGTTCTCAATAAAATCTGATGTGTTTAGTTTTGGTATATTGTTATTGGAGATAATAAGCGGACATAGAAGTAGAGGTTTTCATAATGAAAATGATGGCCTTACACTTATTGGATATGTAAGTGTCGCTGAGTCAGTGACATAAACTTGTATTTCTTATTACATATTTATGTATTTGAGACTAATTAATAAGATTGAATGGTTTTCAGGCATGGACATTGATGACAGAAGGAAGACCATTTGAATTCGTTGATCCATACTTAAGAGACTCACAAGATCTTGCAGAATTACTGCGTAGCATCCATATTGGTCTCTTATGCGTGCAACATTGTCCTACGGACAGACCAAGCATGTCCTCTGTAGTTCTGATGTTAAGTAGTGAGAGTGCCTTGTCTCAGCCTAAACAACCAGGCTATTTTATGAAAACAGACCTGTTAGATGATGATTTATCCCCAAGTAAACATGTATCCTGTTCAACAAATGACATGTCCATAACTGCACTCGAGGCTCGATAAGTAACCATATGTAGTGTGATTTCGTGAAATTCTTGTTGTTTACTGAATATAGGCATGTAAATTGAGATAGAGCAAGCTAAACCAAGCCCATAAATCCAACTTTAGGTGCGAAGGGGGATGTGCAACTCCATGTATATTTTTGAGCTTTATTTTTCAATGAAAGTCCAACTATGTGTTTCGTAATTGAACATTGAAACCATTTTATATAATGGGAGTTGTCCGCCCTTAAATTTATTTATGGCTTTCAAGGAAACTTATGAGATGAAAATCTCATATACGGTTATGTAATTGTAATGTAATATTTCTTTGTACAAAACTAAATCTTCATTGATAATAGTAATTTTTAAATTATTTTTAACATTAATAAATAACTTAATAAAATTATATGTAAAGATATAGGTTTCATTTCAAAAGATGAAATTGTAAATGTAATATGATAAAATTAGATTTGGATAGGATCATAGTTGAAATATTTTCATTTGTTTGAACTGATTATACTTCAAGATAAATTGAACTATCTAGATTTTGGTCAAATCTAACTAAATTTAGTTGCAAATAGGCGTTGTTTAGCAATGACATAAGGTATGCAATTGAGTAGTCAAATCAATTCACTTGACATCCCAAAAGAATCCTTAAAGATATCAAATGTGTTATCACATATTATCATATGTTATATTTAATGTTACTAATGAATTTATGAATTAAAATAGTCTCATTCTATTTAAATCAAATTTGATTGATCTCATTCCATTTAGAGTTATCTCTAATTGACCGATAGTTATTATAAATAATCATTAATTATTATAGATAAATATATTTTATTTTTCATTATTTTTATAATTTAACTCATCATTTAGGTACATTAGGAAAAAATGAGATATCATATCTTATTACCATCCTGACCTATTAAAAAAATAAGTAAGAAAAAAAAATAATCTCAAAAAATTAATAAATTATATCATAAATTAATCAATCATATTATCTTAATTTACGACATCTACTAGCATGCGTGACTAAATAACACAAAATTGCACTAATTTAGATTGAAATCGATTCCTAACTTAAATAACACACCAAAATAATACAAGCACCAATAGAAGTAATGCAATGTTCGGTACTAGCTAATAATTTAGTAATAACTAATGAGATAAAAGTCATAGGTCATTTATTAAGGTAAAATTATCCAATTTAATTCTTTTATTTATAAGTTAATTAATTTAATCATTTAATTTATTAACTTATAATAATTGTTAAGATAAGTGTTTATCTAATCTTCAAAAGTGATCACTTGTGACGAATATATTACTTTATTTTCTTATACTCATAACACGTAGATAATTGAATTAAATTATATGAAAAAATACAATGATATTTATAATAGTCAAATGTGATATGTAACTTTTGAAGTTAGGATGGTCATTTTCATAATATAGATGAGATTCGAATTTAAATCTAGAAAGTGTTGTTTAGTTTATAGAATAGAACCAGAATCAGAATGAGAATGGAAAAGAAAAAATGTTGTTTGATTTTATCACTAAAATTAAAGAAAAAATCAATATTACAGTGTTTGGTTTGCCACTGGAATGGAATGGAAAAAATTCAGTAAAGTTTAAATAATATCATTTAATTTTTTTTGTTAGAAAAAATATATTATTGAAATCATTATTTTTTTAAATAATTATTACTTAAAAAGAAAATATATTATTAAAATCATTATTTTTTTTAAATAGGGTTTAGGGTTTTGAGTTTGGTATTTGGGATTTAGGATTTAGGATTTAGGATTTAGAGATTTAGGGTTTAAAGATTTGGGATTTGGGGTTTAGGGTTATATTTGTGGGTTAAAATTATTATTTTTCTAAATAGGGTTTAGTGTTTAAGGTTTTAGGATTTAGGGATTTCGGATTTGGGATTTTAGGTTTTGGGATTTAGGTTTTGGGGTTATAGGTTTAGAGTTTTAGGATTTAGGGTTTAGAGTTTAAGGTTTTAGGATTTTGGGTTTTGAGATTTGAGTTTAGAGTTATATTTGAATTGGGGTAAAATTGAATAAAAATAGAGATGAGAATGAAATCATGATTTCTAAAGTGGTGAAGGAATTGTGATTTTTTCTCCTTTAGAAATCGATTTATTCCTGACTCATTTTTCAGTCAAACCAAACACATATATAAAAAAATTAATTCTGATTTTTTTTCATTCTCTTCGACCAAATACATCATAATATGAGAACATAGACAAATGTACGTGATATTGAGAGGTGACATATGTATATCCTCACTTTAAAAGTGAAATTTTACAATATAAATTTTAAAAAACCTATTATATTTAACATGTAATGTCCTCTATTAGGTTTACATTTTAAGCATAGAATATTTTAAACAATAAGTATAATTTTAATTATTATATTAAATAAAATCTAATAAACTTTTAACAAATCTCACATTTTTATTTAAAAAAATTTAATTATATTTTTTAATTTGTTTTTTATTTGTAAATTTTTCACATAATTGTTGTATTATTTCTTTTAAACTAAATTAATGAACCTGAAAGTACGTATTATCTAAAACACAAATTAATCCCTAGAAAATTATGTTTATAGTGGGGCCTGAACAACTGCTCTGTCGCATACATACAACAACGTTACCATGGTGCCATTCATTTTCCCTAGAATTTTGTGGCAGTAGTTTGGACACATTTCAACGAACTAAAGTAAATAATACATTAATTAATTCCCCTTTTATCAAACCAATGAATCAAACGTATTTATTATTATTTTTTATTAATATGAATATTTATTCGTTAAGAATTTATAAAAAATATTTATTTTTTTTTATTAATATGAATATTTATTTTCTCTAATATTTTCGATAAGAAATAGTTTTATTGATAATTAATAAACGAATGTTGACAACATATTTATATAAAAGAAAAACAAAATTATAATAATTAAAAATAAATACAATTATGGAGAGACATGTTCTTGGACAGTCTATCTTTCCTCACCAAGTTGATTGTGGCTGCTTCTAACCGGCGTGTTGGTTGTCACCAATTGGATCTCAAGTTCTTTAACATTCCTTCTCAAGTTAGAATATATGTTAATTATTTCTAACTTGTTAAGTAAGCTTGAGAACTATGGAAAATTCAAGAATTTGGTAAATATATTTGCTGATTACTCTAATGCAGAGATATGATAAGTTTTGATCATTCCAGCTTGAATATTTTCTCTTACTAGATGGCAATCAATCTCTATATGTTTGGTTCGCTCATGAAACACTGGATTTGATGCAATGTGAAAGGCTGCCATAGAGCGGTATTCTGCTTCTGCACTTGATCGTGAGACTGTATTTTATTTATTAGTCTTCCAAGAAATTAGTGAGTTTCCAAGAAACATACAATATCCTATGGTTGATCGTCGTGAATCTGTGCATTTTTCCCGATCTGTGTCACAGAAAGCATTTAGTTGTAATGAACTAGTTGTTGAGAAAAAGAGACCTTGCCCTGATATGTTCTTGACATATCATAGCACTCGTTGAGCTGCTTCCAAATGTGATTGACGTGGTTTATCCATATATTGACTGAGAATGTGCACAACATACACTAAGTCGGGCCTTGTGATGGTCAAGTATATTAATCTCCCAACAAGTCTTCGATAGGATGTGAGATTACTGATGAATTCCCCTTCAACCTTGTTGAGGGATAAATTTTGTTCCATAGGTGAATTGATAGATTTGACACCAAGATAACCCATGTCTTCCAATATTTCAAGTGCATACTTGCGTTGTGACAGAACATGTCCCTTCCACTTGGATTCAGACGAAAGGGGGAAACAAGAGTATGTAAGCTATAAGATTTGTTCACGTGCTGATGTGTAAACCGTGTTAAGCCCCATGAGAAACTTTATGGTTCGTTGTTGTTGTTGATATTTTTGTAGTTCCCTTCTGGCATTTCCTCCACAATATGGAAGAGGACATAGTGTATCACGACTATCCCATAAGCTTTTCAATTTGGTATAGTATTCTCCATTGCTTACACCTTCTTGTATGCAATCATGGATCTCTTGCTCAATGTGGAATAGGTGCACGATGTTGGTATGCGAAAAATGTTCCTTTAATTCTTCCCATAGCTCATATACAATATCATTATACATGACATTTTCTGCAATTTTGGGCGATATGGTGTTGAGGATCCATCCTTTGACAAGAATGTTGTAGCGAGTCCATTGTTTGATTTCTGCTTCAAGGTTTGTTGATGGCCTTTTGATTGTGCCGTCAATAAATCCTTCTTTGTTTTTGGTTATTAGAGCCATGAGCATTGCATGACTTCAAATGTGATAATTTTCTTGATTTAAGGATTGAGCTACGAGAATTATGCCTGGTTGGTCTGAGTGGTGTAGATATAATGAATGGCTAGGGTCATCATACCATTTTGGTAAAGTAGGGTTGGTATTGGTAGTTATAGACATTATTGTTGAGTAAAATAAATCGAAAAAATGGGATAGGTTTTAGTGTGTTTTAGACAATAATGACTATTTATGAAATAAATAATGGACTGAAATATGTTTTATCTTATAGAAAATGAGTCAAGGATTACAGAATCGGAAATTTCAATCGCAGAACCGGTCGAAAAGTGGGTGAACCGGCGTCTGGAGTGGCTGCAACGGTGGAGCACTGAACCGGATGAAGACCGAACCAGACCGGATGAACGACGCGTTGTTTGCTTCAGCGGCGCAGGAACGACGTGTCGTTGGAGTCGTCTTCTTCAGCAGCTGGCGCGTGTTGGTGTGTGTGACGCCGACGAGGCGCGTGGAACACCGGTGAGATTGGACAAGGCGCGTGTGAGCACATGAAGAGGTATTTTGGCTTGATTTTAATTGCAGATTGCTTGGATTGTTCTGAATAATATGATGGGATGAAATTGAAATTATTTTGTGAATCGAAATTGATTTTGAAAAAAAATACAGATTGAGGAAAAAAAGAAAAAAAATTCTGTGAGCTAAATTTTATGGGAATTATTTCCTAAGCTCTAATACAATGTAAGAAATGATTTTATTGATGATTAATAAACGAATGTTTATAACCTATTTATACAAAAAAAAACAAAATTATAATAATTGAAAATAAACACAATTATGAAGACACGTGTTCTTGGATAGTCTATTATTCCCCACCAAACTGTTGGTGGCTGCTTCCAGTGTGGATCTCAAGTTCTTTAAATTTTTTAATATTTTCTTAAAAATATAAATAATTTGATCCAACATTTTATATATTTTTTTGAATATTTTGTATGTATTTTTTTATCTTATTTTTTTATTATTATTATATCTGTTTTTGAAACTCACTGTTACAGATCTGATTGTCAGATGCCTTTTTTTCTTCCAGCAGCCTTAATCTCCTTTTTTACATCTTTTATAGTAATATCTTTTATTAATCATTTATTTTCTCTGATAACTATTACTAGTCAAAAATATAAAGTATCTTATGTCATAAAGTTAGTGGTGGAAGACTTTTTTATCAACGAGCCAGAAAAGTCAAGCTAGTACTTCATTAAGTCTTTCTATAACTTCCAAAGCTTAGAGGCTCAATTCAATACTGAGAGAAATGGAAATTCATTTTTTAATACTTGTTGGAATAGTTTTAGTCTTTTTGTTATTAGAATCATCCATAGCCGTAGTTACTGGCATCATTTCCCAAAATGAATCCATCACAGATGGTAATAATACCTTGGTTTCAAGTGATGAAAGTTTTGAATTGGGTTTTTTCAGTCCTGGTAGTTCCACAAATCGTTACTTGGGAATTTGGTATAAGAAAATCCCAATTAGAACTGTAGTTTGGGTTGCCAATAGGCAGAAACCAATATTGAAAGGTTCATCAGGTGCATTGATTATAAATAACACAGGTCATGTTATAATTATAGATGATAATAGTAGTGTGGTTTGGTCGGCAAACCAAACCAAATTGGCTAAGCAAACACCAATTCTTCAGCTTTTAGACTCAGGAAATCTTGTACTAAAAGATGGGAGAGTTGGTTTAGAGAATAAATACTTATGGCAAAGCTTTGATTATCCTTGTGATACCTTATTACCTGGAATGAAACTTGGATGGGATTCAAAAACCGGTGTTGTAAGACGCCTAACATCATGGAAGAGCTCTGATGATCCATCTCCTGGAGACATTAGTTATGGACTGGAACATAATGACTATCCTGATGTTATAGCCAGGAAAGGCTCCAAAGAGTACTACAGAAGTGGTCCATGGAATGGTGTTCACTACAGTGGTGCTCCAGACTTGAAAGCCAACCCAGTTTTCAACTACAGCTTTGTTTCCAATTTTGATGAGGTGTACTACATGTATAATCTTATAAGTAAATCTTTGATTTCAAGACTCGTTGCGAACTTAACTAACCGTATTGAACGTTATGTATGGGTAGAAAGTGAACAGAATTGGAGAACTTACCTGTCACTACCAAAAGACCTTTGTGACAATTATGGTCTTTGTGGTGACTATGGAAATTGTATCATTAGTGAGTCACCAATTTGTCAATGTTTAGATGGATTTAAGCCTAAGTCAGTTGAACAATGGAACTCAGTAGATTGGTCTGGTGGATGTGTTAGAAATAAGCCTTTGAAGTGCAAAGATAGTAGTGATGGATTTGTCAAATACACTGGTTTGAAGCTCCCTGATACGAAACATACTTGGTCCAATATAAGTATGAATCTTAATGAATGTAGGAAAAAGTGTTTGGAAAATTGTTTTTGCATGGCTTTTACAAATTCAGACATTAGAGGAGGAGGTAGTGGTTGTGTTATGTGGCTTGATGATCTAATTGATATGAGACAGGTTCCGGGTGGAGGGCAGGATCTATATATCCGAATGCACATTTTGAAAAAATCAGGTAAGAATCTAATTATATTCTGTTACAAGTTAATTGATGTTAAAAATTTTGGTTGATTAACACATGTTTTCGATTATAAATGTAGAGGCAATATTTGGAAACAAGAAAAAGGTTGCAGTACTAATTATAACCATAATTGGCATAGTTTCTGCAATGCTCATCGTTGGCTACTATGTTTCCAAAAGCACAACCAAGTTCAAAGGTAAAATTTCCCTTTCTGTTTCAGAGCTTGGTGTAGTCATTAGAAATTTCTATAGCTGTTGAAAATGAAACTGAATTTACTCCTTTTCAATGTGAAGGATAGGTTGATGTGGCCTAGTGTTTTACATTCTCTTTCAGACATAGCTTGTTATGTAGTGTGTTAGTCAACAATGTTCTAGAAAGCTTAAGCTATTGGAGGATCTCCCGCTTTGAAACTATGATGTTATGTTATAACTCCCAAAAGCTTAAGTTATTGAAATGAAGTTTCGTATTTGTTTGAAAAAATGTTTGTTTATCATATGTAATCTCGAATCCTTTTCGCAGTAGAGAAAGAAGAAAATATTAGAGAAATAGCACTGGGAAACACAGAGCCAAAGGAAGACTTAGAACTCTCTCTTTTTGATCTAGCTACCTTAGCTGATGCAACAGACAACTTTTCATCCAATAAGAAGCTTGGGGAAGGAGGCTTTGGACCTGTTTATATGGTAAAAGTTTTGAAGCTTTGTTCAATATATATAATTGTTACATATAAAAACCTTGAATCATTTACTTGAATATATATAATATTGGAATTTGGAACCTTGTGGAAAAATGTAATTTTCAGGGGAAGTTAGTAGATGGTCAAGAAATTGCTGTGAAAAGACTCTCAAAAAGTTCTGATCAAGGAATGAATGAATTCAAGAATGAAGTTATCTTGATTTCTAAACTTCAGCATCGAAATCTTGTAAAGCTACTTGGTTGTTGTATTCAGGATGATGAAAAGTTGCTGGTATATGAATACATGCCTAACAAAAGCTTGGATTTCATATTTGGTTTGCTTATTTAACTAGAAACCTCATTTTCCTTTTTCTTTTTCTTTTGCTGTTACATGTGTGTAAATTTTATGTGTGCTGGATAGTGTATTAACATTGATAGGAATTTTATTAGATCAACAGAGAGCAAAACTATTAGATTGGTCCAAGCGTTTCAATATCATACTTGGAATTGCAAGGGGACTTCTCTATCTTCACCAAGATTCAAGACTAAGGATAATTCATAGAGATCTTAAAGCAAGTAATGTTCTACTTGATGAAGAGATGATACCAAAAATTTCAGATTTTGGCTTGGCTAGAATATTTGGAGGAGATAAGAATGAAGAAAATACAAAGAGAATAGTTGGAACATAGTAAGTTCTAATTTCTCTTTCATATGCACATGTATATGTGATAGTATGAATGAACATAAAATACTAAGTAATTTATTTATCTTAATTTTCAACCATTTGATTTAAGTTAATCTTAAAGGAGCAATCATATCTCTCACCACCCATTAATGCAAACTAACTTTTGCTCCTTTAAATAAATCTCAACCGTTAGTATGTTGTCTAATATTTTGGGCTATCCATATGTATATCTTGCTGTTAGTTATCTCAAAACTTTATAATGTTTTAATATATTTGATGTTATACAGTGGTTATATGGCACCAGAATATGCAATAAATGGACATTTTTCAGTAAAATCTGATGTCTTCAGTTTTGGAATATTGGTTTTAGAAGTCATAAGTGGAAAGAAAAATAGAGTTAATTATGATAACCCAAGTCACAACTTGAACCTTATTGGACAAGTAAGTATTCAGACTGAAAGTTAATAATTAACTACTTACTCACTATTCATAAGTCGATTAATCTAAAATATTATGGGTTTGTTATGTTATAGGCATGGAGATTATGGAATGTTGGAAGAGCAACAGAACTTGTTGATGAAAGTTTAGTAGAAGACTCATGCAATCTAACTGAAATACTACGTTGTATCCACATTAGTCTCTTATGTGTTCAAAGGCGTCCTGAAAATAGGCCAAAAATGTCATCTGTAATTTTGATGTTAGAAAGTGAGATCACACTAAACAAGCCAGAGCAACCTACAGATTTCTTTATGGAAAGAGATTCAATTCATCCACAACCTTCTTCAACCAACCAAAAACTATCTTCGACCAATGAACTAACTGTCACCTTATTGGAGCCTCGTTAGAAATGTTAAGATTATTTTTTGATTTCTTTCTTTAGTAGTGTTTTTTTAATTAGATTTATTTTATAATAACAATACTTTTAAGAATGAGAAGAGTATATAATCAAGATGTTTGATTATTTTTTGTTTAATGAGTATGTACATTGATATGTTCCATGTTATACAATATATAGCCTTTTTTACCAAATAATACATAGGATTTAAATAAGATATTTAAATTTATCTCTTAATCTTATATAATGTATCAAAAAATGTTGATGGTTAGGAATAATTATATCCTTTTAACTTTAAAATCTAAACTTAAATCTTAAATATTAACTATATTATTTAATTTATATTTTATTTGTAAATTTTTTGATATAGATGTATTATTTCTTTTAAATTAAAGTACTGAACTTGAAAACATATATATTATATAAAAGACAAATTAATCCCTAGAAAATTATGTTTATAGTGGGACCTGAACCACTGCTCTGTGGCATATATACAACAGCGTTCCCATTGTGCCATTCATTGAAGAACCTAGAATTTTGTGGTAGTAGTTTGGACTTTCACATTTCAACAACCTAAAATAAATAATACAGTAATTAATTCCTCTTATAAAAAGCGTGTACCTTTCAAACTTAAATATCATAACCTCTTTAATAATAATATATTTTATTAATCATTTATTTCTCTGATAACTATTACTAGTCAAAAATATGAAGTATCTTATGTCATAAAGTTAGTGGTGGAAGACTTGTTTATCAACGAGGCAGGCAAGTCAAGCTAGTACTTCATTAAGTCTTTCTATAACTTCGAAAAGCTTAGAGGCTCAATTCAATACTAAGAGAAATGGAAATTCATTTTTTAATACTTGTTGGAATAGTTTTAGTCTTTTCGTTATTAGAATCATCCATAGCTATAGTTACTGACACCATTTCTCAAAATGAATCCATCACAGATGGTAATAATACCTTGATTTCAAGTGATGAAAGTTTTGAATTGGGTTTTTTCAGTCCGGAGAGCTCCACAAATCGCTACTTGGGAATTTGGTATAAGAAAATCCCAATTAGAACTGTAGTTTGGGTTGCCAATAGGCAGAAACCAATATTGAAAGGTTCATCAGGTGCGTTGATTATAAATAACACAGGCCATGTTATAATCTTGGATGATAATAGTAGTGTGGTTTGGTCAGCAAATCAAACCACATTAGCTAAGCAAACACCAATTCTTCAGCTTTTAGACTCAGGAAATCTTGTACTAAAAGATGGGAGAATTGGTTCAGAGAATAAGTACTTATGGCAAAGCTTTGATTATCCTTGTGATACATTGTTACCTGGAATGAAGCTTGGATGGGATTCGAAAGCCGGTGTTGTAAGGCAACTAACATCATGGAAGAGCTCTGATGATCCATCTCCTGGAGACTTCAGTTATGGACTGGAACATAATGACTATCCTGAAGCTATAGCGTGGAGAGGCTCCAAAGAGTACTACAGAAGTGGTCCATGGAATGGTGTACACTACAGTGGTGCTCCAGAATTGAAAGCCAACCCAATTTTCAACTACAGCTTTGTTTCCAATTTTGATGAGGTATACTACATGTACAATCTTATAAGTAAAACTTTGATTTCAAGATTCGTTGCGAACTTAACTTACCATATCGAACGTTATGTATGGATAGAAAATGATCAGAATTGGAGAACTTACCTGTCAATACCAAAAGATCTTTGTGACAATTATGGTCTTTGTGGTGCCTATGGAAATTGTATCATTAGTGAGTCACCAATTTGTCAATGTTTAGATGGATTTAAGCCCAAGTCGGCTGAAAAATGGAACTCAGTAGATTGGTCTGGTGGATGTGTTAGAAATAAGCCTTTGAAGTGCAAAGATAGTAGTGATGGATTTATCCAATACACTGGTTTTAAGCTCCCTGACACCAAACATACTTGGGCCAATAAGAGTATGAATCTTAATGAATGCAGAAAAAAGTGTTTGGATAATTGTTTTTGCATGGCTTTTACAAATTCAGATATTAGAGGAGGAGGCAGTGGCTGTGTTATGTGGCTTGATGATCTAATTGATATGAGACAGGTTCCGGGTGGGGGGCAGGATCTATATATCCGAATGCACGTCTTGAAAAAATCAGGTGAGAATCTAATTATATTTTGTTACAAGTTAATTGATATTAACACTTTTGGTTGATTAACATATATTTTCGATTATAAATGTAGAGGCAAAATCTAGAAACAAGAAAAAGGTTGCAGTATTAGTTATAACCATAATTGGCATAGTTTCTGCACTGCTCATTGTTGGCTACTATGTTTCCAATAGCACAACCAAGTTCAAAGGTACAATTTCCCTCTGTCTCAGAGCTTGGTATAGTCATTAGAAATTTCTATAGCTGTTGAAAATGACAATGAATTTACTCCTTTTCAATGTGAAGGTTAGGTTGTTGTGGCCTAGTATTTTACATTCTCTTTCATACATAGCTTGTTATGTAGTGTGTAAGAAGTGTGTTAATCACCAATGTTCTAAAACACTTAAGCTATTTGAGAACCTCCTATTTTGATACTATGATGTTATGTTAGAACTCCCAAAAGTCCAAGTTGTTGAAATGAAATTCTGTATTTGTTTGAAAAAATGTTTGTTTGTCATGTGTAACCTCGAAGCCTTTTTGCAGTAGAGAAAAAAGAAAATATCATAGAAATGGTACAGGAAAACACAGAGCCAAAGGAAGACTTAGAACTCCCCCTTTTTGATCTAACTACCTTAGCTGATGCAACAGACAACTTTTCATCCAATAAGAAGCTTGGGGAAGGAGGCTTTGGACCTGTTTATATGGTAAAAGTTTTGAAGCTTTGTTCAATATATATAATTGCTACATATAAAAACCTTGAATCATTTATTTGAATATATAACATTGGAATTTGGAAACTTGTGGAAAAAATGTAATTTTCAGGGAAAGCTAATAGATGGTCAAGAAATTGCTGTGAAAAGGCTCTCAAAAAGTTCTGGTCAAGGAATGAATGAGTTCAAGAATGAAGTTATCTTGATCTCTAAACTTCAGCATCGAAATCTTGTAAAGCTACTTGGTTGTTGCATTCAGGATGATGAAAAGTTGCTGGTATATGAATACATGCCTAACAAAAGCTTGGATTTCATATTTGGTTTGCTTCTTTATCTAGAAACCTCTTTTTTTTTTTTGGTGTGTATGTGTGTGTCAGTTTTATGTGTGCTGGATAATGTATTAACATTAACAGGAATTTTATCAGATCAACAGAGAGCAAAACTATTAGATTGGTCCAAACGTTTTAATATCATACGTGGAATTGCAAGGGGACTTCTCTATCTTCACCAAGATTCAAGGCTAAGGATAATTCATCGAGATCTTAAAGCAAGTAATGTTCTACTTGATCAAGAGATGATACCAAAAATTTCAGATTTTGGTTTGGCTAGAATATTTGGAGGAGATAAGACGGAAGAAAATACAAAGAGAGTAGTTGGAACATAGTAAGTTCTATTTTTTTTTCACACACACATGTATTGTGATAGTATGAATAACCATAAAATATTACATAACTTATTTACCATCATTTTCAACCATTTGATTTAAGTTAATCTTAAGGGTGCAATCATATCTCTCTCCACCCATTAAGGAAAACCACTTTTTACTCATTTAAATAAATCTCATATGTTTTGTGTTGTGTAATATTTTTGGCTATCGATAATGTTTGTATGTAGATTTTGCCATTAATTATCTTAAAACTCAATATTGTTTTAATATATTTGATGTTTTGTAGTGGTTATATGGCACCAGAATATGCAATAAATGGACAATTTTCAGTAAAATCGGATGTCTTCAGCTTTGGAATATTGGTTTTGGAAGTCGTAAGTGGAAAGAAAAATAGAGCTAATTATGATAACTCAAGTCACAACTTGAACCTTATAGGACAAGTAAGTATTCAGATCTACAATATGTTATATAATTAATAATTAACTATTTACTCATTACTCATAAGTCGACTAATCTAAAAAATTATGGGTTTGTTATGTTATAGGCATGGAGATTATGGAATGTTGGAAGAGCAACAGAACTTGTTGATGAAAGTTTAGTAGAAGACTCATGCAATCTAACTGAAATACTACGTTGTATTCACATTAGTCTCTTATGTGTTCAAAGGCTTCCTGAAAATAGGCCAAAAATGTCATCTGTAATTTTGATGTTAGAAAGTGAGATCACACTACACGAACCAGAGCAACCTACAGATTTCTATATGGAAAAAGATTCACTTCATACACATCCTTCCTCAACCAACCAAGAACTATCTTCGACCAATGAACTAACTGTTACCCTATTGGAACCTCGCTAGAAACATTAAGAGTATTTCTTGATTTCTTTAGTGTTTTTCTTTAATTGGATTTATTTTGTGGTAAAAATACTTTAAAGAATGAGAAGAGCATATAATCAAGATGTTTGATTGTTTTCTGTTTAATGAGTTTGTACATCAATACATTCTATGTTATACAACATATAGCCTTTTTAACCAAACAATATATAGGATTCAAATAAGGTATTTAAATTTATCTCTTGATATGAATCTTATATAATATAGCAAAAAATGTTTGGTTGGGCATAACAAATTGTTTATACTTGTTGTTTTCTATTTTGTATTCAATATGAATTATTACTAATTAGTGCTTTAAGAATGAACTTTAATGACTCTTTCAAAATCAAAACTGAAGTAACATTTTACTTGATTGTGGGAAGGGAAGCCATTAAAGTTAATATTTATATTTTAGATGTAATAATAAATGAAGTGAAATGTATATTTGATTTTTTCTTCGTGTGAAGCTTACTTTGGGTAAAGAGTTATATATTCTTAAGTTAAGATACTCTATTTGTTTTTACTTGTCAAATTTAAGTCATATATTATTAATCTAAGAAATAAATATGATTTTTTATTAATAGATTCAAAATCATGATATGTGTTAATGTAAAATGGACGATTATGATTTAAAAGTAAGTATAAACAAATAAAGAAAAAACAAATGAAGGATGTTAATCTTTTAAAGGTTAGAGGTTTGATGTTCTAGTGTGTATCAATGTATTGTGTTTTGTATGCTTTGAACTTGTTTATTTTATTTTATCTAACTGAATAAACGTTAGAAGATCTTGAAACTCTCTTGATATGTTTACTAGTGACTTTAATGTTAGATAATTTTATTTTAAATTCTTAATTATTATTGAAGATTTAATTGAGAAGTCGTGTATTTTTTTTCCTTGCTAATTTGAGTTTGATTTTACCACCTGTTGGTGCAGAATTTTTATAATTTTCATATGATTTCTCCTAGGTATAATGGCTATTAATATTAATATAAAGTTTCTCATTATATATATATATATATATATATTATTGAGGTGTTTAGAAGTAGTAATAGCTATATTTTTTTAATTAAAGAAGTCGTAACCTAATTCTAAAGTATATTTTAATTTTATCTTGACGAGAGATAAATTTAATTGACTATTTTACAAATATGTAAAATTTTACTAATTTTTATGTGTCCAAAGTACGAAAAAACAATTAATTTAATAATTTTTAGATTTAAATGTACAATAAGTTCTTTAATTTTGTTAAAATCTATACTTAATTTTTAAATTTTTATACTTCAATCTTTAATTTTTTTTTCAATAACATAATCCTTAAATTTTTTAATTTATATATTTAAGTCTTCATTTTTTATTTCATCCTTGAATTAAAAATTATGAATTAGTTATTGATTAAGGATAAAAATAAAAATTTATGACATAAATATAAAAATTTAAAAATTTAATAACTTAAGTATAGAAATCAAAAGGTTCACATATTGAATTCTTAAAAAAAAATTGAGATAATAAGTGTAGAAATTAAAAAAACCTAAAAATTGAATTGTTAAAAACAATATGAGGGCTTAAATAAAATTTAGGAAGTGATTGTACCCTTCCGTCTAATTTTGATACCTATATCATATTTTTTTATTATTAATTTTTTTAATATATATTATTTTATTTTAAACATCGTTAAATTGAATTTCGTTCAAATTAAATTATGATCATATAGATTGGTTCAATATTAAATAACATCCAATTGATTCATATTTAAAAAATTTAGTGTATTATTTTTATTTTTATGATATTATTTTTTATAATTTTTTAATAAATTTTATTAATTTCGTATTATTCGATAAAAGATCAACCTACAAATTTACTATTAGTTTTTCCTTTTTGAGTGAAATGTTAATTTATTTATTTTTATTTATACAAAAAATATCATTTAATCTCTTAATTTAAAAAATATATCATATAGTATTTTTTGTTTTAAAAAAATATCTAATAATTTTAAATTTATTTTATAAAAAAAATATTAGAGATATCTCGGCATTCCACTGCTCAATATACTTTCACCATTATTTTTTTTAAACAAAATTATCAATAAAATATTTTTTTAATATTACTAATTTTTTTATATAATTTCTTTTAATAAATAAATAAATAATAAATAATTCTTTTTATAAATAAAATAACTACCAAATTTAATTTAAAAAACTAAGCAATATTTACAAAAGAATACACGTCTAAGGATGTTTTGCCGCGAGAAATGTGAAAGTCTTGTACACAACTTTTCCGTCTCGCTTTCATATGTAAAAGGACAAATTTTGGCCCATGTAGTGGTTTTGAGTTAGTACTTTGGAAAGTATGGTAAAAATTATTAGTCAACCATTTTCGATCTAGATAAGCTCTAAGCATAGGAATGGCACGGGACGGGCGGGGATAGTCTTTGATATAACCGTCCCCAAACCGAATTATAAAACCTATAATCGAAATCGCCCGAAAATCGTTACGGTTCGGGGACGGTTTTTTACCCGCGGATAACGGTTCGGAACGATTATGAAAAAAACCCCGAAAAAAAACCAAAATATGTATATAATTTAATTTATTAAATATATATAATTAATTTTTTATTTACAATTTAATATATAATTTAATTAATTAAATATAATTAATTTCGGGTACAGACGGGTACGGTTTTTAGTATAACCGTAACCGTTGTTTCATATTCGGTTTTTACCCATCCCTATCCAAGCAACATGTCAATAATTAACTTAAAATCATCATAACAAATAATACTTAAATATTATCATATCTTATATTTGTATATTTTATTTTAATTTTTTAAAACAAATCAAGTTAAAGATTTTAAACAAAAAGACTTATCTATTATTAAAGAGTGTAATTTATTAATTGATACTTATAATTGTCTATATATTATATTTAATTATGTATTTAAGTTATTTAATTTGAAATGAAAATTTCTATTTAAAAGAAGTAGCATGTATAAAAGTTTTGAAAAATGATGTCCTACTCATTAGTTGTAAATTTGACCCTTTTTGCGTGGGTTTTCATAAGTCTTTTAGTATCCATGCAACCATGTTGTGCATAAGTAAATCATATGTGGTTTACACAAGCCTTTTAGCCTCCATTCAACAATGTTAACATAATTCATAATAGGTAGACCGATATGTTTGGGTAACGTTATCTTTTAGATATTAGATGATAATTACAATTTTTTTAATAAATATAAATCTTAAACTCTAATATCTAAACCTTAAAAATCAAACTCTAAACTCATAAAATTTAAATTTAAATTAAAACAATACATAATTATTATCTAATATATAATGAGTGATATCGTCAAATATATCATTTTTTATATATATAAGGACTATATATTGAGTTACATTGCTCATTACATGTTAATTGATAATTATATTTTTTTTTATAAAATTAAATCCTAAAATCTAAACCTTATATTTTAAAACTTAAAATCCAAAATCAAATCCTAAATTTTAATATCTAAATCCTAAAACTTGAAATCTAAGTTTTAAACGAGAAGAATACGTAATTATTGCACATATATATTATGAATTTTTTGTCTTCATAGATTAATAATTTAAATTTGATAAATATATAATAATATTATTAATTTATTACTTTAGTGAAAAATAAATATATTATAGTAATATTTTATTATATGAAAAGTAAAATAAAAACACGATATAAACATGAACGATTTAGCTTGATATTGAAAAGATTTATATATGTTTATTTAATAAATAAGTTAAATATAACATAATAACATATGAATTTTTTCATTTAATATTTGTATTATCTAAAAAGTTAAACTTATATGAACACAATAGATACAAGTTGGTTGAATTTAGTAAACATTTTTTATATTAACTCGGTATTATTATTTTTTAATTAATATGAGATATGACATGATTTCGATACAAAAATTATTATATCAACATAAATATAACCTTCTCATAGTTAAATCTTATCACGACACTGGATGTCTTCCCATTAACCTTCCAACACTCTGTCAATAACTTACCACAAATTTTATTTTTTACTAAAATCTCTCTAAGTAAGGCTTATCTTTGTTAAAGTAAGACATTACTTTGTTGTGACAAAACTTACCATGATATTATATGCATTCCCACACTAGGTCAATGTTTTCCTACATTAAAACAATGCTTAATATGAATTCTATTTTTTATTTATTAAAATCACTCTGAAATAAAGTTTTATAACTATTATGGTAAACTTGTATTAAGTCGTACCTTTAAACAATTTTAATTAAAAAAAAACTTAAAATTGGGCAATTTTGAGTAAATTTTTCATTGATAGGAGACATGATATAAGCTCGATATGAAAATGATAATATTCAATACAAATATAATATATTTATAAATGAAATGATCAACCTTAATTTTTCTATTAAAAGATAATTATGAACAATATAAATTGTCACTATTAATATGATTAAAATAATTATGATTAAAATAATCATATTATACATAATAAAATAACTTTTTAATATATAAATATTTTAATATTTATTTATATATGAAAAAAAAGATAAATAAATAAATATGGTCAACGTTCAAAGTATTCTTGCTTTTTATGTGATGAATATTAATCACACAATAAAATAATTAGTTGGATAAAATGTAATGCAATCAAAATTAATTCTTTTCATTTTTGTGTTTGATTGAACTGAAAAATAGGAATATAATAGAATTGATTCCTTAATAAGAATGAATCAGAATTTTTTCTCTCCCTTAAAGGAATCATGATTTTATTTTTATCTCAATTTTTTTTCAATTTTACCCGACCTCAAATATAACCTAAAATCCTAAATTCCTAAATCTTAAACCATAAATCTCAAATCTCAAATCCCTAAACCCTAAACTTTATGTAGAAAAATAAAATTTTAACCATAACCCACAAATATAACCCAAAACCTTAAACCATATTTAGAAAAATAATAATTTTAATCATAAACTTTAACCCACAAATATAACCCTAAATCCTAAATCCCAAATCCCTAAACCGTAAATTCCAAAACCCAAAACTATATTTAAAATAATAATAATTTTAATCATAAACCTTAACACACAAATATAATCATAAACCTTAAACCTCAGATCCAAAAAAACATAAACCCTAAACCTCAAATTCTAAAACCCTAAACCCTATTTAGAAAAATAATAATTTTAACCCTAAACTTTAACCCACAAACACAATCTTAAACCCCAAATCTCAAATCACTAAACACTAAATCTCAAATCTCAAGTCTCAAAACCCTAAATCTTATTTAAAAAAACAATTTTAATAATATATTTTCTTTTTAAGTAATAATTATTTTAATAATATATTTTGTCTACGAAAAAATAATAATTAAATAATATTATTTAAATTTTACTGAATATAAAGGTATTAAGATAATATACGATGTTTTTGATTCTATTATAATTGTAAATTAAACACTATAATATTAATTTTTTATTTTATTTTAATAATTAAATCAAATAAAATTATTTCATTTTGAATTCGGTGAGCATCACTATTTCATGGTTGCATTCTGAGATCTTTCTAGGACCTTTCTATTTCTGCCCAATATAGACTTAAAAGAGAAAGTAGGGGCTGACAAAATAATGAGAAATTTTGTTTCGGTCAAATTAAGTCAATTTTTTTTACTTGGAATCTGCCAGTGGATTATGCCCTGACAGAGAGAGAAGTCAATCTCATCCTGAAACACGTCTTCTATAACTTCAACACAGAGCTTCAAAACTGGAACAAAATGAAGATCAGTTTTCCCATAATCCTCAAAATCATTTTGTTTCTTTTATCATCGGAGTTATCCACTAGTGCTGACACCATGTCTGCTTCACAGTCCATCAAAGATGGCAGTTTCTTAGTTTCCAGTGATGGAAGATTTGAATTGGGTTTTTTCAGTCCGGGGAGTTCCACAAAACGTTATGTGGGAATTTGGTACTATAATATTCCAATCAAGACTGTTGTCTGGGTAGCAAACAGAGAAAACGCAATAAACGATTCATCGGGGGAATTGATGATAAACAGAACAGGCCATCTTGTTATTACAGGTCAGAATAATACTCTTGTTTGGTCAGCAAACCAAACTAAAACTATACAGGCTCCAATTATACAGCTTTTAGGCACTGGGAATCTAGTTCTGAGAGATGAACAAGATCAGACTTCAGATAACTATTTGTGGCAGAGCTTTGACTATCCTTGTGATAACTTATTACCTGGAATGAAACTGGGTTGGGACAGAAAGTCTGGCCTTGATAGACGCATAACATCTTGGAAAAGCCCAGATGACCCAGCTCCTGGAGACTTTACTTGGCGTATAGATTTCAATCCCTATCCGGGTCTTGTAGTCTATATTGCCTCCAAAGAGTACTACAGAGATGGACCATGGAATGGCGAAAGGTTCACTGGTGCCCCTGAGTTAAAACCCAACAACTTATACGAGTTCAAATTTATTTCCAATCAAGATGAAATATACTACACGTATATCCTCAAGAACAAATCTATATATTCAAGGTTAGTTATGAACCAAACTACTTTATTGCGCGATCGATTTGCTTGGAATCCAGACACACAAACCTGGCGACCTTTTATTTCATCAGTGCCAAGGGATAACTGTGACAAGTATGCTCTTTGTGGAGCCAATAGGATATGTAATGTTGGGGAGTCTCCTATTTGCCAATGTTTAAAGGGTTTTACAGCAAAATCACCAGACAACTTGGACTGGACTCAAAGGTGCGTGCCAAATAAAGCATGGAGTTGTCAGGATAGAGGTAACTCTGGGTTTATGAAACTTAGTGGTATAAAGTTGCCAGATACAACATATTCTTGGTTGAATACAAGCTTCAAAATCAAAGAATGCAAACATAAATGCTTGGAAAATTGTAATTGCACGGCTTACACAAACTCAGATATCATTGGAAATAGTGGTTGTGCCTTATGGTTTGGAGATTTGCTTGATATAAGACAGTTTGCATCTGGTGGGCAAGATTTATTCATTCGGTTGCATGCATCAGAGTTAGGTAAGAATTTACTTTCATATCTATATTTGACAAAGATTTTCCCTATTGCACAGATTCATGTCGGACAATATAAGATATGTTTGACTCCTCTCCATTCAGCTCAAGTTTTTCGTATGTCTCTGTTGTGATTGTTTTTTTTTTTTGGACGATGAAGGAGAAAATACCAAGCTTAAGGTGAAGTTAGCAGTGACAGTTGCTAGTGTCATAGTTGCAGTCTGTAGCTTGCTGCTTGTTTGCCATTATGTTCAAAGATTCAGAAGAAACTCGATAGGTAAATTAGTAACTCATAAGAACTGTTCCGCTTTGTCTTTATGTGAAGCAAGCAAGAGTGCTGAATTTTATTTTTCATTTCTATATGTGAACTGTTCTTTTTCCCTCACATTTAATCTTTTATTTTTCAGCTAATACAGAAACCTTTGGAATAAGGAATCAGAACAATGAAAGGCAAACGGAAAACTTGGATTTGCCATACTTCGATTTAGCTACAATTGTCAATGCCACTGGCAACTTTTCTAGCAGTAACAAGATTGGGGAAGGAGGTTTTGGACCTGTTTACAGGGTAAGAATGCACTTTAACTGTATGCTAATTACAAGGAATGTTATGAAAAACAACACTTGTTCAACCACTTCCCTTAAAATTTCAGGGCACCCTAGCAGATGGAAAGGAAATTGCTGTGAAAAGACTGTCAAGAAGTTCAGGTCAAGGACTAAATGAGTTCAAAAATGAAGTGATGCTAATTGCAAAGCTTCAACACAGAAATCTTGTAAAGCTTCTAGGTTGTTGCATTCAAGGGGAGGAAAACATGCTTATTTATGAATACATGCCCAATAGAAGCTTAGATCTATACATCTTTGGTTAGTTTTCCTCATGACATTACCATGTTAACTATAATAGGGAGCATGGTAGAGAAAGAGTTTCATTTTTATATAATACATAGCATTAATTTGAATAAGTCACTTGACTGCAGATCAAACAAGACGTAGATTTCTAGATTGGTCCAAACGCTTTCAAATAATATGTGGAATTGCAAGGGGACTTCTCTATCTCCATCAAGATTCTAGATTAAGAATTATACACAGAGATCTTAAAGCAAGTAATGTTCTACTTGATGATGAGATGATTCCAAAAATTTCAGACTTCGGTATGGCTAGATCTTTCAAAGGGGAAAAAGGTGAATGGAATACCGAAAGAGTGGTTGGAACATAGTAAGTATTATTTTTTTAAAGTAGTCTCTACTCAACTTGCCATCCCACAATATCTAATCTTATGTTCACATGTTATGTTTTTCAGTGGTTATATGGCACCCGAGTATGCTGCTGATGGGTTATTCTCAGTGAAATCAGATGTGTTCAGTTTTGGCATTTTGCTGCTAGAGATCATAGGTGGAAAAAGAAACAGAGGGTTGTACCATCTAGATCCAACTCTTAACCTTATTAGATATGTAAGTAAAGTTTCTATTGTTTGTATGTAGTTATTTTCATTTGTCACATCAAAATAAAAAACTAGCCTATTAAATTACATGTTTTCAGGCATGGAGATTATGGACAGAAGGTAGACCATTGGAGCTAATTGATCTATGCTTGGAAGAATCTGGTGATACTATTGAAGTGTTGCGGTGCATCCATGTTGGTCTTTTGTGTGTGCAAGAGCACCCCGAAGATAGACCTAACATGTCTTATGTGGTTATGACATTGAGTCATGGAAGTACTTTGCCCGAGCCCAAACAACCTGGTTTTTCAATAGGAAAAAAACCTACTGGAGTTGATTCTTCATCAAGCAAGCATGAATCATCTTCAACCAATGAAATTACTGTAACTTATTTGGAACCTCGTTAACAGAAGTTTTGAATAAGACTTGTACACTTTAGAAAACAAAGAAAAGTTTATATGTTTAGCAATTAACAAAATGAATATCAATACAATTCATACCTCATTTTTTAGCTTATGAATTAGTGGAAGTACTATGATATATACAAGTCTAGGTTTAAAATAGCACCTAAAGGCTGTTAATAATAGGATTAACTAAAAATAACATGATAATTGTACATATCATACGTCCACGTGTATCGTCAGTTTGACACATCAATTGACGCTAATACACATGAATATTTTCTTTTCTCTTTTTTCTTCCCCTATTAGACAATTTTTAATTTACCACTTATAACCACCAATTCCAACACTCTTTACTGATTTTTCTTCCTCTCTAAATTATCTTCCAGATTTTCTATTTTTTTGAGAAAAATACTTAAATATTTTATATGCATTTTCTCACTTACAAAATACAATTTTTTTCTTAATTTCTTTCATTTTGTCACTTCATTTACTCTTATAAGTATTTCTATTAATCCTACGCATTTATTATTCACTTTGTGTTATTTTTTGTATATTATGTGTATAAATTTTTGTATTATGTATGTTATTATTTTTATTATGTAGATTTTATTTAAGTATTTCGTAATAATATATATATATATATATATATATATATTTATGACTGAGATTTAAGGTTGGTGTTTGATTTATTTATTTATATTAAAATGAAATGGGAAAGACATGATTCAACAATATGATACTTATTAAAATATCTGTGATTTGAAGTAGTGTACTTATTTAAAAAAATCTTAATAATCACAAAATTATTATATAAATTTATATGTCGTTGAATATAGTAGAGTAGAAAATGAGTAAAATATGTAAAAAAAAAATTAAAATCTGTTCACGGGTTGAACTGATTTTGAATTTTAAGTTTTTCTATTTAAAATCGATTTAGCAAACTGACTTTGGTGAATAGACTTTAATGCCCGTTTGTATAGTAATGTCATTCCATGTGTAAATATAATTGAGGTGTTTAGAAGTTATGGTTGTATGTTTTTTTAAATTAAAAAAGTCATAACCTAGTATTAAGGGGACGTAATTGAGGTGTTTAAAGGTCGTAGTTATATGTTTTTTTAAAATTAAAGAAGTCATAACCTAGTACTAAGGGGATGTTTGGTTTATAGAATAAAAAATAATTAAAATAAGAATGGTAATGGAATTGAATGGAAATGAAACATTATTATTATTATATTATTTGATTTGATCATTGAAATCAAAGAAGAAATCAATATTGTAATGTTTAGTTTACAACTAAAATAGAATTAAAAATATATTATTACAATTATAATAATTTTTCTAAATTATTATTAAAATTATTATTTTTTCTAAATAATTGTTGCTTAAAAATATTATTTTAAATTATTTTTCTAAATTATTATTAAAATATAATTTAATGGTTAATTATTTTCCTACATATAATTTACATGTCTCCAAAATTGAGGATAAAATTGGAATAAAAAATAAGTATAGAAATGGAATAAGAATTATTAAGGGTAATGAAATTGTTATTCCTTCTTTTTTAAGAATGTATTCCATTTCATTCCTAATATATAATACAACCAAACATAAAAACATATAGAATCAATTTCATTCTCCACTACATGACCATATATCTATGCCCACGACTATAAGAACTGAGGCTTAAGTGAGAGAGATTATAGACATACTTTATGGCCTCAGTTTTTTAATAACTGAGGTTATAGATTATGTATATGATCTCGGTCTTTCAATAACCGAGGTCATATGGTATGTTTATGGCCTTGGTCTTTCAATAACCGAGGTCATAAACATGTATTATAGCCTCGACTAGTCTTTCAATAACCGAGGTCATAGGGTATGCATAAATTAAAAAATATATAATTATTAATTACAATATTAAAAATCAATATAAATTATAATAAATTTATTAATTATAATATTAAAAATTATATTATATTACAATTAAAAATATAATTATATTTGAGAGTTTATTAAACACTAAAACACAATAAAACCTTACTATTACAAACTGATTTTTCACTATTAATTACAAAGCATTTATAAGTGCTATAATAGGGTGGTACGCTGGTGCATTGGGGTGGTGTGCTAGTGTCAAGGCTGGTGCCAGTGCCGATGCTGGTGTCGAGATTGGTGCTAGTGCTGGTACCAGTGTTGGTGTGCTTGGTGCCTATTACCCTAGTGCGTTGGTACACTAGTGAGCCTGGTGTGTTGGTACGCTAGTGAACCTGGTGCGCTGGTGCACCTAATGTGTTGGTGCGCATGGTGCCTAGTGGAGGTTGCAAACATATCAAATCTGCATCAAAATAAAACAATAAATAGGCATAGTAGCAGTTGGTATAGAAGTAAATTCATTTCGCTCCATCAAACAATTTTGGTACCATGACATGTTCTCTAGCTGGAAAGCTAACTCATACCAATATTTTCTTTCAATAATTTCATGTACATAATAGGTACCCCATATTTTCTCTAGCTAGAAAAATGAACACTTTTTTAGCACATAAAGACCTTTTGGTAAAAGCTTCATCATATTTCCCTCTGATCTGTGCTCTTTGTTCTTCTTCTTTCTACTAGTTCAACTTACAAATTTAGAAATTGGATATGCTTGAAAATTATGATAAGTTACACCTAAAATTTAGCATTTATATCATATTTTTACTCAAAAACGATAACTCTACGAAAATAGAGTCATTAGCGCACTCTTTATTTAATATTTACTTGTTTTATTTAATAAATAGTATTTTTTATGGCTAAAAAAATTAAAATATAAACTTTTTAGTGAAAAGTGGTGAAAATATATTTTTTGGGTTTTTTCATGAATTTTTAATGTAGGACCAATCATAAGCTACCATGTGGCATGCCACGTAAGCAAAGGAGCTGCCTGGACAAGCCATGCATACAACACGCAAATGCGGATAGCAAATCACGTCGCGCTGCGTGTGAGGAGGACGAAACACACGCCACGTGTCAGCATGGTGTTCAATCCGAGTTCAAAAATCGGTCAACGCGCTATGACACATGTCACCACATGTTCCACCTGTGCGTCATACCATCCGTTCCTGCGAATCACGTAGCACCACGTGTTGCTGACTCGACAAGTGTTGACTCTGACCAATCTCCCCTGCCATGCTTCTCCCTTTGATTCACCCAATGAATTTTTGATGCAACGTGTCGCGTTGTGATTGCTAAAATTGTCAATTTTGCTTGTTTTGATCGTAGTCCTTGATTTGAAGTTGATCGGACGGTTTGGATTGCACCTGAACTTTATTTAAGCCCCTAATCACTCCATAAATCCTAATTTGCCTCCATTAGCATAATTTTGGTCAGTTTTTAGAGCTAAAAAGAGAGAAAAATATAAAAAATTGAAGAAACGACACAATTTTGGTGAAGATTCAAAAGGAAATTAATTCTAAAATTCAAGAGATTGATTGTATTTCTTTTTCTACTCTTTTCTTTATTAATTTTATGTCTTTTTTTATGAAAAATATGAACTTTATGAACACAATTATGTGTAATTAATTTATTAATTTAGGAATCTTATGAACCCAATTTTCACCATTTGATGATCTAATATTTTTTCTCAATTATAATATTAATTTAATTATATTATTTAATCTGATTTTTATGTTATTAATTGTTTGACCAACAATTTATCTATAGAGGCAATTAAATAGATTTGAGAAATTATTTAATTGTTTGTCTTGATTAAATAACATGCATAATTTCTAGGTAGAGATGTATGATTCTTATGTATGTGATCCATAATTGATGAACTTAATGAGTAGTATGCAATTTAATTGACATGATAGTGCGATTAAATTAATTACTATATGATGTGTAGTTTATTTGAGAGAGGAATACATGTTAGGTTAGATTCAATTGATTATGTAATTAATTGATATTATATTGGAGGGATTTTAGTGATTCACATATTTAGAAAATTGAGAGATTAAGTATTCCTAGATATTTTCTCATATATCTTTTTAGTCACAAAATTTGATTTAATTAATTATTGTTATTTACTTTTAGTTATTTTAATTTTGCTTTCTTAAGATATAAAAACACCAAAAAATTGATTTTTTATTATTTTTAATTTTAAAAAATTAGTTTCTAAAAAATAATCTATGTGGGAACGATATTTACTTATCATTATATTACTTGTTACGATACATATATTTGCATATTCATTGCACACAATTTGTGTGGTGATAAGAAAACTGTCACAATTTTGGCCAAACTTTTATCCCAATTTTAGCATGAAAATCATAACAGTTTCAGCAAATAAAGTCTCATAGTTTCAGCAAGAAAATGTCACAGTTTGGAATAGGAAAATTGTCAAGAAAACTATCACAGTTTGGAAGTAATTTAAAGCTTAACTTCTTACCTTGATAGCCAAATAAAAAACACTCTTTCTTTGTGTGATGTAGATAAAAAATTCTCTACCAGTTAATACTTATATCAGTATCAACACCAACATCATTACCAGCACACCAGTGCACCATTGACCAGTACCAAGAGAGGTGTGCGACAGGGTCGGGAAAGAAGAAGTTAAGATCTAGATTTGGAAAAAACGATAAAAGAAAATAAAGTTGGGAAAAAAGATGAAAGAAAAAAAGTTGGGAAGCTAGGGAAAAGGGAAAAAGAAAAAAATAGAGGGAAAAAGAAGAAAAGGAGAAAATGAGAGGAGGAAGGAAAAAAACAGAGAGAAAATGAAAAAAAAATAAAGAGAGGAAAAATGAAAAAAAAAATGATATAATTTATGGTTACGATTATTGATAAAAATCAAGGTCATAGACATAACCTATAGTCTCGATTTTTATTAGACTGTAACCAAAACCCTATAACCTCAATTTTTTAAAAAATTGAGGATAAATTTCTGAAACTCTATATATGCATTGTAATAGTACTCATTCTCGTTCATATCAACCAAACATGCTATAAAGTATATTCAATTTTATCTTCACCAGAATTAAATTTGGTTGACAATCTTACAAATATGTAACATTTTACTAATTTCAGAGTGTACCTCAAGAAGTATGGAAAAACAATCAACTTAATAATTTTTAGACTTAAATGCACATTATGTTCTTCAATTTTGTTCAAATCTATACTTATTTTTTGAGTTTTTTTAACAATTTAATACTTAATTTTTTCAATTTTTATACATAAGTTCTATTTTTTTAATAATATGATTCCTAAACCTTTTAATTTATACACTTATGTGCATTTTTTTTAATTTTATCCCTAAATTAAAAATTATGAGTTAACAATTAATTAAGGATAAAAATAAAAATTTAGGGCCTAAATGCAAAAATTTAAAAATTTAGGAACTGAATTGTTAAAAAAATTGAGAACCTAAGTGTAGAAATAAAAAAGTTTACAAATTGAATTGTTGAAAAAATTTGATATTTTAAGTGTAGAAATTAAAAAATCTAGGTACTTAATTGTTGAAAAAAAGTTTAATAACTTAAACGTAGATCTAAATAAAATTTAGGAACTGACTTTGCACTTAAGTTAAAAAAATATGTCATATAGTATTTTTTTTTTTAAAAAAAATATAAAAAAATTAATAATTTTAAATTTATTTTATAAAAAATTATTAAGAATATCCAGTCATTACATTATTTTATAATACTCTCAACGTTATTTTAATAAAATACTTATTAATATTATTAAAAATTCTTATATAACTTTTTTATAAATAAAAGAAATAATAAATATTTTTTTATAAATAAACGAATTTAATTTAAAAACCTAAAAAGAAACGCCAAAGTATTTATCCCTTCGTTTTCCCTTTTGCTGATTTGAATTACGTGGTAAAAGAATAAGCGTCTAAGGGTGTTTGGCCGCGAGAAATGTGAAAGTCATATACACAACTTTTCCGTCTCGCTTTCATATGGACAAATTTTGGCCCACATGTAGTTGCTTTGAGTTAGTACTTTGGAAGAGAGGGTTTGTATGGTAAAAATTATTAGTCAACCATTTTCGATCTAGATAAGCTCCAGAAAACATGTCAATAATCATACTTAAAATCATTATAACAAATAATACTTTAAAATTATATCTTATCTTACTTTTCTATATATTTTTTTAAAATTTAAAAAAAATTAAGTTAAAGATTTTAAATAAAAAAAAGACTTAAATATTATTAAAGAGTGTAATATATTAATAGATACTCATAATTTTCTATATATTATATTTAATTATATATTTGAGTTACTTAATTTGAAAAGAAAACCTTTATTTAAAAGAAATAGCATGTACGAAAATTTTGAAAATCGATGTGCTACTTATTAGTTGTATATTTGCCCCTTTTTGCGAGGGTTTTCAGAAACCTTTTTGTATCCATGCAACCATGTTGTGCATAAGTACATCATAGCTGGTTTACATAAGCCTTTTAGCATCCATGCAACAATGTCGTGCATAAGTACATCATAGGTATTAGGTATATTGATATGTCTTCGATATTAAGTCAGAATTATATATTTTTCTATAAATTTAAATCTTAAACATTAATATTTTAAAATTTTAAAATTTTAAAATCATAAAATCTAAATTTAAATTAAAATAATATTTATTTATTGTCGAATATAAAATAAACATGTCATCTAATATATTATTTGATATATATGTATAAGAATGATAGGTTAGTTAGTTTATGTGGCTCATTGCATATTTAAAGTGACAATTACATATTTTTTATGAATTTAAATCATAAAATTTAAACCATATATCTTAAATTTTAAAATTCAAACTCAAATATTAAATTCTAACATCTAAATCTTAAACCATAAAAATTAAGTTTTAACTAAAAATATATATAGTTATCGTTTAATATATATTATGAAATTTGTCAATTTATAAGTTGTTAATTTATATTTGACAAATATATAATAATATTATTAATTTATTACTTTAATGAAAAATAAATACATTATAATACTAATTTATTTTATGAACAATAAAATCAAAAATGATACAAATATGAGGAATTTGGCTCGATATTGAAAATATTTACATATCTTTATTTAATAAATAAGTTAAAGATAACATAATAATATATGAACTTATTCAATTAATGTTTATATTTTTTTTAAAACTAATCCTATATAAACACAATATACACAAGTTGGTTGAATTTAGTAGGCATTTTTATTTAAATATAATTTATATTAATTGAGTTTTTTATTTTTTAATTGATACGAGAGATATGACCTAATCTCGTCACAAAATTGATAAGATCAATATAAACATAACCCGTTCATAAGTAAAACTTACCATGATATTAGATGTCTTCCTATTATCTTCTCATATTCTGCCAATATCTTATTACAAATTTTATTTTTCCTAAAATCATTACGAGTAAAGCTTATTTTTGTTGAGGTAAGACATTACTTTGTCATGATAAACTTTATCACGAAATTCACATTAGATCATTTTTTACCACTCTAAGCCAATATTTATCACAAAATATATTTTTTTATCAAAATCGTTTTGAGGTAAGATTTACAACTGTTATAATAAGCCCGTGTTAAGTCCTACTTTCAAGCGATTTTGATAAAAAATAAAAATTATCTAAAATCATACGATTTTGGGTAAATTTTTCATTAATAAGAGACATCACATAACCTCGATGCAAAAATGATAATATTCAACACAAATATGATATGTTCATAAATAAAATAACTAAACTCAATTCTTTCATTAAAAAATAATTATGAATCATATGAATTGTCACTCTTTAATGTGATTAAAACAATCACATTATACACAATAAAATAATAAAATAACTCTATAAAAATATATTTATTATATAAATATTTAATATTTATTTATATATTAAATAAATAAACAAACATGGTCAAATTCAGGCTTTTTATGTCACTGTCCAAAACGTCACCAAAACTAGATTGTTACCCGCCGGAATCGAACCTGTACTTGTCGGCAATAGATACCCGGCCCATTTCCCATCCAATGATGATCTTTTACATCAATCCTTTGTTTTCTTCTCAGTATGTTTACTTTTGAGTCATCAAACCCATGATCCTCTCTCATCTCTTCATTTGCTTGTAACGTGGAATTGAAGTTGAGTAACATTGAATTATCTGATGGCATTAATCCAACACTAGAAAGAAACAAAACCCTGCTACACTGTGAAGAAGAGGGCTTATCAACAACATTACTTTTGAATCATCAACCCAATCTGTATTGGGTTGAAATAAGAGTTTCTAAGATGAGAAGAAGCTGAAATTGTAGAACAACCAGTGCTTCTAAGGGAGATACTGAGAGAAGTGAAATTAACTGAAATAGTACTTGCACTCACGTCTTTGATAGTGGTAATTAAAGGTACAAGCCAATAAAGTTAATATAAGAAATGATTTTATTGATAATGAATAAACGAATGTTTATAATCTATTTATACAAAAGAAAAACAAAATTATAATAATTAAAAACAAACACAATTATGAAAGGGCATGTTCTTGGACAACCTATTCTTCTCCACCAATTTGTTGGTGTCTGTTTTCAACTGGTGTGTTGGTTGTCACCATCTGTATCTTGAGTTCTTTAACATTCCTTCTCAAGTTGGAATATATGTTAATTATTCCTAACTTGTTAAGTAAGCTCGAGAATTATGAAAAACTCAGAAATTTGGTAAATATATCTGTTGGTTGCTCTAATGTAGAGATATGATAAGTCTTGATCATTCCAATTTGAATCTTTTCTCTTACTAGATGACAATCGATCTCTATGTGTTTGGTTCGTTCATGAAACACAAGATTTGATGCAATGTGAAGGGCTGCTTGATTGTTACAATATAACTTGGTTGGTTGGAAGTATTTGATACCCAAATCATCCAAAATGTATCGTAACTAGGTTACTTCGCAACATGTTGCTACCATAGAGCGATATTCTACTTCTGTACTTGATCATGAGACCGTATTTTATTTCTTAGTCTTTCAAGAAATTAGCGAGTTTCCAAGAAACATACAATATCATGTGGTTGATCATCATGCATCTGTGCATTTAGCTCAATCTGCGTCACATAAAGCATTTAGTTGTAATGAACTAATTGCTGAGAAAAAAAGACCTTGCCCTGGAATGTTCTTGAAATATCGTAGCACTCGTTGAGCTGCTTCTAAATGTGGTTGACGTGGTTTATCCATATATTGACTGAGAATGTACACGACATACACTAAGTCGGGCCTTATGATTGTCAAGTATATTAATCTTCCAACAAGTCTTCGATAAAATGTGAGATTACTGATAAATTCTCCTTTAATCTTGCTTAGGGATAAAATTTGTTCCATAGGTGAATTGGCAGATTTGGCACTAAGATAACCTATGTCCTCCAATATTTTAAGTGTGTACTTGCGTTGTGATAGAAAAATTCCCTTCCTGGAATATGAAACTTCTATGCTCAAAAAATATTTTAATTCACCGAGATCTTTAAGCTTTAATTGTCTCATGAGATGATTCTTAGTTTCTTCAATGTCTTGTACATTGTTTCCTGTTATGATTATATCATCTACATAGACAAGAAGAGTAGAGAAGGAATTACCATGAGTTCGGACGAATAATGAGTGATCATATTTGTATTGGTTAAAACCAACTAGCTTAAGTGTTGTTGATAGCTTGATGAACCATTGTCGTGAGGCTTGGTTGAGTCCATACAAAGATTTGTGTAGCTTACATACTTATGTTTCCCCCTTTCGTCCGAATCCAATTGGAAGGGACATGTATACATCTTCACGAAGATCACCATAGAGAAAAGCATTGTTGACATCGAGTTGTCGAAGATGCCAATTTTGAATAGCAGCAACGACAAGAAGAAGACGAACAGTGACAAGTTTGGCTACTGGTGCAAAAGTTTCTTGGTAGTCAAAAACTTCAATCTGACTGTATCCTTTGGTCACTAACCGAGCTTTATATCGTTCCATAAAGCCATCAGGATTATACTTGATTTTGTAGACCCATTTACAACCAACTGGTTTCTTGTTTGGAGAAGTTGTTGAAGCATCCAAGTGCCATTAGTTTCAAGAGCATCCAATTCTTGTTTCGTGGAAATTTGCCATTTTGGATTGTTGAAAGCTTCAGCAAAGGTGGTTGGTTCCTTGAGAATGGAAATAGAAGTAGCAAAGGCACGATGTGCAGGTGATAATTGGTCATAGGTAAGTACATGAGATAGAGAATGAGAAGTACCTTTGTCATTGGACGATGCTGAGTTAGACGAAGAGAATGACTGAGAAGGTAAGGAAGCTTCTACATGATATTTGTGAAGGTAGCTAGGAACATTGGTGGATTGGCGAAGTCTATGTGTCACTGGTATTGGAGGAGTCATGTGTGGTGGAGAAGTTGATGATGATGTTTCAGGAGATTAATTTTGAAGATGAAGAATGTCTGAGTCGATTGTTGGAAGGACAAATGATGTATGATGAAGTGATGTATTTGGATTGGTTGATTGACAAATGTTAGGTATGTCATCATATATAGTATTTCTGATGGAGTTAATAGAGTTGGAGTGTTGACAGCAAAAGTGAAATAAGGAAATACATGTTCATGAAAGATAACATCACAAGACACTAAAGTCTTGCTTGTTTTTAGATTGTAGACACGATAACCTTTTATCCCAGATAGATACCCAATGAATATGCATCTATGTGATCTAGTATCAAACTTGGTGGATCGATCATGATGTGCAGACACAAAACAAAGGGAACCAAAAACACGAAGATATTCATACCTAGGAATTTTGTGAAAAAAGACTTCAAATGGTGTTTTACCCTTGAGAACATGTGTTGGAGTATGATTTATGAGGTATGTGGCTGTAAGAATGGCATCTCCCCAGATTTGTTTAGGGAGATTGGCTTGGAAGAACAATGAACAAGTGACATTGAGAAGATGACGATGTTTGCGTTCAACAACACCATTTTGTTGAGGGGTAGAGACACAACTGGTGTGATGAAGGATTTATTTGGTAGAAAACAACTGGGTCATAGAGAATTCTGGTCCATTGTCGCTACGAATTATTTTAACTTTGGATGAAAATTGTGTTTCAACAAGATTAATGAATGTGGTAAGAATGTGTGTGTATCAGATTTAGCATGTAAGAGATAGACCCATATGCATCTTGAGTAGTCATCAACAATAGTGAGGAAATAACGTACTCCATTAAGTGTTGGAATGTGATAGCCACCCCAAATATCGACATGAATCAGTTCAAAATGTGCTTTTGTATTGATGGAACTTAAAGGAAATGGATTACGAGTTTGCTTAGCTAATGGACAAATAGAACAATCACTAATGGAACAAAATGTGTGTTGATGGAATGAGAAATTACACGCAAAATGTTATTAGATAAATGACCAAGTTGTTGATGCCATAGATGAGAGTTGGTGGAAGCAGTATTTGAAACGGAGAAACATCCAGCCTTTTCAGAAATAGTCAGGTAGTAGAGTCCTGCTTTCTCAGTTCCCATCCCAATCGTTTTCCCTGAGCATTTGTCCTTAACAAAGCACATATTATTAGTGAAAGTGACATGACAAAATATAGTTTGAGTTAGTTTGGCTACTGAAACTAAGTTTAATTTGAAGGTGGGAACACACAAGACATTATGGAGTATGAAATTATTGGAGAAATATACAGTGCCAATATGTGTGACACGGGCAAGAGAATGACCAGGTAAATGCACATGTCGATTAGTGATTGGAATGCTGAAGCTCATAAGGTTTTGGGAACATACCATGTGATCAATTGCTCCTATATCAAAAATCCAATGAGTTTTTAAATGGAAAATAGTTGCACAAATGTGTTACCTGAAAAAGTAGTCACTTGACTTGTCATGCTACCTGATTTGGATTGATTGAGAAGTGTAAGAAGCTCTTGATATTGGGCGAATGTAAGGTTGTGGGATGGTGTCTTTGTGTCGGAACTGTTTTCCTGAAAGTCAGTATGATGCGCTTTAGAGAGGAAGCCATAACTTGTATTTCTTTTATCTTGAATTGTTCCTTTCTTCCGACACATGTTAATGTCATGTCCATTCAAACCACATAAATTACATTTTAGATGCTTTCGACAGTTTTCAAAATTGTGTCCATGGAGACCATAAAAATTACATTTGAGGTGACTTCGGCAATTCTCATAATTATGGCATATATTGTTGCATCGATTGCATTTGAGATGTGGGTTCCTTGGTGGAGAATTCTTGTGAGGGTATTGTGGACGACTATTCCTGGCAACAAGTACGACAGCTTCTAGCATCCTTCCTATGGTTTGCATGGAGACAACTCTATACTTTTCATCTTGAACAATGAGTGAATATACCTTATTTACTATAGGTAAAGGTTCCATGTGCAAGATTTGTCCACGTGCTGATGTGTAAACCATGCTAAGCCCCATGAGAAACTTTATGGTTTGCTGCTTTTGTTGATATTCTTGTAGTTCTCTTCCGACATTTCCTTCACAATATGGAAGATGACATAATGCATCGCGACTATCCCATAGGCTTTTTAACTTGATATAGTATTCTCCAATGCTCACATCTATCACTACTACAAAAATGGGTATTTAAGTTATTGTATAAAATCGGTTTTTGGAAAAACCCGACTTATAATGAATTTAAAATTGGTTCGGTGTAGAACCGACGCTATCCATGTTGGACGTAGCGTCGGTTGACGTGGCAATTTTTTTAGGTCATTAATTATTTTTTTAGCACTTTATTAATCATTTGTCTATAAATATGAAGTTATCTGGAATATTTGCTAGTATTTTTAATGCTATAATGAGCTCTAAATATGAAATCAGGTTTAACTTTGATTTGTTTTCTTGGTTTGTATGAGTTTCGGTGCCATGAACGTGTTCCATACGTTTAAGAGCACCAAAACTCACACAAGCCAAGTAAGAAATCAGAGTTATACTTGATTTTATATTTAGTGTTTATTATCGCATGAAAAATACTAGTAGAGATTCCAGATAACTTCATATTTATAGACAAATGATTAATAAAGTGCTAATATGAGTTCGTTGAAGGGTTATATAACTCGGATGTCGTTGTGGTAATCTCTTTTTGATGGTAATATTTATAATGATTTTATTTCTTCATTCGTATGTCTATGAAGTTTAGATTGATTGTTTGATGAATGTTTACGTGCTCATGTATGTAGGGGAATATGAATTGTTATATGGATCATCTGTTTTTTGTCTAGTTTTCTTGTCATGGTGATTCTAAGCCAACCAAGATTCTAATGCAACCAAGCTTACTCGCATCCAATTACACTTTGAGGATATTATTTTATTTGTAATTTAAGTTAACTATATGTATTGTATATACATTATTTGTTTTTGTAATAAATTTAATTATCAAGTAATGAATTATATTTAAATTTTTAATTATTTGTATTATTATTTATATTTTAGTTTTTTTATGCTATATATATTGAATATTGAATACGAAAAAATGAGAATAAAAATAAAAAAAAATCATAAAATGTATGTGAAGTCGGTTCACCAGAGTCGGTTCACCACGTGAACCGACTTTACATTTTAAGTCACTCAATTTAAAGTCGGTTCAGCGAACCGACTTTAATGCCCATTTTTGTAGTAATGTATGCAATCATAGATCTCTTGCTTAATGTAAAATATGTGCATATTGTTAGTGTGTGAAAAGTGTTCCTTTAATTGTTCTCATAGCTCATATGCAACATCATTATACATGACACTTTATGCAATTTGAGGTGATATGGTATTAAGAATCCATCATTTGACAAGAATGTTGTAGCGAGTCCATTGTTTGATTTCTACTTCAAAGTTTATTGATGGCCTTTTGATTGTGCCGTCAATAAATCCTTCTTTATTTTTGGTGATGAGAACCATGAGCATCACATGACTCCAAATATGATAATTTTCTTGATTTAAAGATTGAGCTACTAGAACCATGCTTGGTTGGTCAGAGTGGTGTAGATATAATGAATGGCTAGGGTCATCATACCATTTTGGTAAAGTAGGATTGGTATTGGTAGTTGTAGACATTATTGTTGAGTAAAAATTGAAAAAACGGGATAAAATTTAGTGTATTTTAGACAACACTGATTGTTTATGAAACAAATAATGAACTGAAATATGTTTTATCTTATAGAAAATGAGTTAAGGATTACAGAATCGGAAAGTTGGTGAACCGACGTTTGGAATGGCTGCAACGATAGCTGTAACGCTGGAGCACTGAACCGGATGAAGATTGAACCGAACGAATGACACATTGTTTGCTTCAGAGGTGCGTTGAACGACGTGTCATTTGAGTCATCTTCCTCGGAAGCTAGCGCGTGCAACTCCGGCGAGACGCGTGGAACATCGGTGAACTCAGACAAGGCACGTGTGAGCGCGTGTGGTGATGTTTTGGCTTAAAATTAATTGAAGATTGCTCCGATTTTTTTGGATATTATAATGGGATGAAATTGAAATTATTTTTTGAATCGAAATTGGTTTTGAAAAAAAAAATAGAATCTGAGAGGAAGAAAAAATTTACGTGTGAGCTGAATTTTCTGAGAATTACTTCCTAAGCTTTGATACCATGTAAGAAATGATTTTATTGATAATGAATAAACGAATGTTTACAACTTATTTATACAAAAGAAAAACAAAATTGTAATAATTAAAAACAAACACAATTATAGAGGGACATGTTCTTAAACAATTTGCTTTTCTCCACCAATTTGTTGGTGGTTGGTGTGTTGGTTGTCACCAGTTGGATTTTGAGTTTTTTAACACTTACTCATGTGGTTGAAGTAATACACAGACTAATACAACTTGTGCTTGGTGATTTTAGACAATTATGGTCGAAATCCAATATACATAACTACTTGGATAAAATTTGAAATGGCAAAAAACTAAATTTGGCTTGCACGTCCAAAATACGTGACCTTTTAAAAAAATTACATTTTAAAACACTATAGTAGATTTGAAAATTTAAAAGAGTTAGATATATGTTTGGAGCAAAAGTTAATTTAATGGTAAATTTAATAATTTGATTGTATTAAAGCCATCCTATTCCCTAAAGGGTCGCTATTTCATAACTAGTGGTTGCTTTCCGGGATCTCTTTAGGACCTTTCTATTTCTGCTCAATATAGAAGTCAAAAGAAAGGAGGGCTCACAAAGTAATGAGCAATTTTGTTCCAGTCAAATTAAGTTAATTTCAAGGGTCGTGTTGCACAACCAGCCGCCAGTAGACTTTATTTTTGACTTTGAAGCTGCCAGTAGATTATCCCTGACAGAGAGAGACAAGTCAAACTCATCCTGAAACACGTCTTCCATAACTTCTAAACAGAGCTTCAAAACTGGAACAAAATGAAGATCACTTTTCCCATAATCCTCAAAACCATTTTGTTTCTTTTATCATCGGAGTTATCTACTAGTGCTGACACCATTTCTGCTTCACAGTCCATCAAAGATGGAAGTTCCTTAGTTTCCAGTGATGGAAGTTTTGAATTGGGTTTTTTCAGTGCGGGTAGTTCCACAAAACGTTATGTGGGAATTTGGTACTATAATTTTCCAATCAAGACTGTTGTCTGGGTAGCAAACAGAGAAAACGCAATAAACGATTCATCGGGGGAATTGATGATAAACAGAACAGGCCATCTTGTTATTACAGGTCAGAATAATACTCTTGTTTGGTCAGCAAACCAAACTAAAACTATACAGGCTCCAATTCTACAGCTTTTAGGCACTGGTAATCTAGTTCTGAGAGATGAACAAGATGAGACTTCAGACAACTACTTGTGGCAGAGCTTTGACTATCCTTGTGATAACTTATTACCTGGAATGAAACTGGGTTGGGACAGAAAGTCTGGCCTTGATAGACGCATAACATCTTGGAAAAGCCCAGATGACCCAGCTCCTGGAGACTTTACTTGGCGTCTAGATTTCAATCCCTATCCGGGTCTTGTAATCTATCGTGGCTCCAAAGAGTACTACAGAGATGGACCATGGAATGGCGAAAGGGTCACTGGTGCCCCTGAGTTAAAACCCAACAATTTGTACAACTTCAAATTTATTTCCAATCAAGATGAAATATACTACACATATATCCTCAAGAACAAATCTATATATTCAAGATTAGTTATAAACCAAACTACTTTATTGCGCGATCGATTTGCTTGGAACCCAGAAACACAAACTTGGCGAGCTTTTATTTCATCAGTGCCAAGGGATAACTGTGACAAGTATGCTCTTTGTGGAGCCAATAGGATATGCAATGTTGGGGAGTCCCCTATTTGCCAATGTTTGAAGGGTTTTACGGCAAAATCACCCGACAACTTGGACTGGACTCAAAGGTGCGTGCCAAATAAAGCATGGAGTTGTCAGGATAGAGGTAACTCTCGGTTTATGAAACTTAGTGATATAAAGTTGCCAGATACAACATATTCTTGGTTGAGTACAAGCTTCAACATCAAAGAATGCAAACAAAAATGCTTGGAAAATTGTAACTGCACGGCATACACAAACTCAGATATCATTGGAAATAGTGGTTGTGCCTTATGGTTTGGAGATTTGCTTGATATAAGACAGTTTGCATCTGGTGGGCAAGATTTATACATTCGGCTGCATGCATCAGAGTTAGGTAAGAATTTATTTTCATATCTATATTTGACATAGAATTTCCCTATTGCACAGATTCATGTTGGATTAATATAAGATATGTTTGACTTGTCTCCAGTCAGCTCAAGCTTTTTGTATGTCTCTGTTGTGATTGTATTTTTTTTTTTTTGGGCGATGAAGGGGAAAATAACAAGCTTAAGATGAAGTTAGCAGTGACAGTTGCAAGTGTCATAGTTGCAGTCTGTAGTTTGCTGCTTGTTTGCCATTATGTTCGAAGATTCAGAAGAAACTCAATAGGTAAACTAGTAACTCTTAAGAATTGTTCCGCTTACAATGTTCTGCTGTGTCTTTATGTGAAGCAAGCAAGAGTTCATTGCTGAATTTTATTTTTCATTTCTATATGTGAACTGATTCTTTTTCCATCACATTTAATCTTTTTTTTTTCAAGCTAATACAGAAACCCTTGGAATAAGGAATCAGAACATTAAAAGTCAAACGGAAAACTTCGATTTGCCGTACTTCGGTTTAGCTACAATTGTCAATGCCACTAGCAACTTTTCTAGCAGTAACAAGATTGGGGAAGGAGGTTTTGGACCTGTTTATAGGGTAAGATTGCACTTTAACTGTCTAATTACAAAGAATGTGATGAAAAAAAACAACACTTGTTCAACCACTCCCCTTAAAATTTCAGGGCACCTTAGCAGATGGAAAGGAAATTGCTGTGAAAAGACTGTCAAGAAGTTCAGGTCAAGGACTAAATGAGTTCAAAAATGAAGTGATGCTGATTGCAAAGCTTCAACACAGAAATCTTGTAAAGCTTTTAGGTTTTTGCATTCAAAGGGAGGAAAACATGCTTATTTATGAATACATGCCCTTTAGAAGCTTAGATCTATACATCTTTGGTTAGTTTTCCTCGTGACATTACCATGTTAACTATAATATGGAGCATGGTAGAGAAAGAGTTTCATTTTCATATAATATATAGCATTAATTTGAATAAGTCACTTGCTTGTAGATCAAACAAAACGTAGATTTTTAGATTGGTCCAAACGCTTTCAAATAATCTGTGGAATTGCAAGGGGACTTCTCTATCTCCATCAAGATTCTAGATTAAGAATTATACACAGAGATCTCAAAGCAAGTAATGTTCTACTTGATGACGAGATGATTCCAAAAATTTCAGACTTCGGTATGGCTAGATCTTTCAAAGGAGAAAAAGGTGAGTGGAACACAGAAAGAGTGGTTGGAACATAATAAGTATTATTTTTTTCAAAGTAGTCTCTACTCAACTTGTCATCCTACAATATCTAATCTTATGTTCACATGTTATGTTTTTCAGTGGTTATATGGCGCCCGAGTATGCTACTGATGGGTTATTTTCAGTGAAATCAGATGTGTTCAGTTTTGGCATTTTATTGCTAGAGATCATAGGTGGAAAAAGAAACAGAGGGTTGTACCATCTAGATCCAACTCTTAACCTTATTAGATATGTAAGTAAAGTTTCTCTTATTTGTATGTCATTATTTTCATGTGCCACATGAAAATAACAAAGTAGCATATTAAATAACATGTTTTTAGGCATGGAGATTATGGACAGAAGGCAGACCATTGGAGCTAATTGATCCATGCTTGGAAGAATCCGTCGATACTACTGAAGTGCTGCGGTGCATCCATGTTGGTCTGTTGTGTGTGCAAGAGCATCCCGAAGATAGACCCAGCATGTCTTATGTGGTTATGACATTGAGTCATGGAAGTACTTTGCCGGAGCCCAAACAACCTGGTTTTTCAATAGGAAAAAAACCTACTGGAATTGATTCTTTATCAAGCAAGTATGAAGCATCTTCAACCAATGAAATTACTGTAACTTATTTGGAACCTCGTTAAAAAAGGTTTTGAATAAGACTTGTACAATTTAGAAACCAAAGAAAAGTCTAAATGGTTAACAATTAACAAAATGAAGATCAATACTATGTGTAAGAGTGTAATGGGTGGTTACACATTTTTTTAATGGGTAATCTTCATAATATATTACCCAAGTTTATCACTTTATACAAATCTACCATCAAAGTTTTCAAGCCTAAAAATCTATCACCAAACTTACAAAAGTTATAACAATATACTATTTCTATTAAAAATTGATTAAACTTAACATTGAACAAACCTCTTGTTTGTTTTCTTGCATACCCCAAATGAAACTCGATTACTTAGTACCCACATTTACTCATGTAAACCGT
Source organism: Hippophae tibetana (assembly GCA_037013495.1). Lineage (NCBI taxonomy): Eukaryota > Viridiplantae > Streptophyta > Magnoliopsida > Rosales > Elaeagnaceae > Hippophae > Hippophae tibetana. Next base: position 5,124,071 of record CM072812.1, read on the forward strand.
CATAAAATTCAATGGAGGTTCATAATTTATTAGCAACTAATTAACGCTTGATTCTTACTAATATTTTATTTTATGTTTTATTTACTTGTTTATCTTTATAGAATACAATGAAGTTAAACATTTCAGTTGAAAAATATGATAATTCATAGCTAATTTTAAGAGCAAAAGAGACCCTTCAGAGGGTCGTCATCCCAAAGATTCAGTTGAAAAGCACTTTGATTTTACTCATTTGATTACAAAGTTTTCCAAAGAACATCCTATACCCTATTAATCTGTTTTGGTTGCAAGGTTTTAACCAAACATATGGGTTTTTTCAAAGTTTATATATGCACTAAAATATAATAAAGTCTTACTAATTATAGCTAATTAAAGTGTTCCAAAATATAAAATACATGCAAAAAATTTACTAATAACAATACTAATCAAATTCTCTACAATCTAAATCAATATAACAAAAGAATAGCAAAAAATGTGTGTACATAAATCTCATAGATTACACCTGATGGGAATGGTATTATAGCCATCTCTATTTTTGGTTCCTTCTCCTTGAAACAAGATAAATGTGCCCATAAATCCATTTCCTACCCAATTTTGAAATTGATCACTACAAAGCGAGAAAAAAAATAACAACCTTGTTCTATGTTGCTTATTTTTTCATTTCATGGTCTTTTTCAAGTAGCTAAAACAAATAACTCCAAGTACAAACATACGTGAATGTGTATGGATCATATGTGATTTTTTTAATAAAATCAACAGGACTACTTATTGATACTATGAAAGCTAAGATATTTGGATTGCACAATGTAACTAACAACCCTACCTGAAAAGGGTTGAGATTGAAAGGTACACCATCCAAGCCTAAAAAAATTCCATTACATTAAAGTTGAGGCATTTCACGAGGGGGAGATTGAAAGGTAGAAGTTGAGCATTATCCTCTTGATCAGTCATCTTCTTCTTATTGACTTGGATCAATTAATCTAATTACATTATTCAAACTTCTTATTGACTTGGATCAATTAATCTAATTATATTATTCAAATGATTCTTTATCAACCAATATAAAAGAATGACAGTAACAACATAATCCCCTAGTAGAGCAAGAAGCCTTACCTATCAACTTGAAATCAAAGTGTACAATTTTGAGAAGAATGGGTAACCAATATAAAATCAAATATCGAAATCCATCCTAGTTGCAAATAGATTTAAACAACATCACTCATCTTTTCTAGACCTGTAGGAAGGGGATCAACCACAATAGTAGGCCAAAAAATTGGTAGTCCATTTGAAGTCGGAGGACGATTGAGAACAGACGGAGGCATTGGCTGAACTGGAGACGTGCGAGAAGTAATGGAGCTACATGATAATGAAATGCTAGAATCTACAAGCTGGGTACATAAAACCAAGGTTGGGAAGAAACAAAAAAAAGGATACGGTTGGAGGTGGGTCGTGATCGACAAGGAAAATAAACTATTGCCGAGGGAAGGTGTGCAAAAGAGAAAAAGAGTTGGATCGATCGTGCGGCAAGTGAAATAAATATCTAGGTTGCTCGAGTTGGTGGGAAAAAGGAAAAAAAAGAAATTTGATGTGTGGTGTGAAAGAGAAAAAATACATTAAATTAAATAAGTAGAGAGATGAAAAAATTATAAAAATAATTTTTGTATTTTTTTAAATGAATAACACACAATATATTATTCAATTTTGGTTTTAAAATGACTAAAAAATCTATTATTTTAATTAGATAAATATCATTTAATAATCTAGACTATATAAGTTTATTTATATTTAAGTAATTTTTCTAGTTTAATTTATAGTTACGATTATTGATAAAAAATTATTATACCGTGATCAAAATACTATGAATTCGAATTTTAAAAAGATTAGATCAAATTTTGGAGAAAAAAAATTAATATTTTAATAGTGGTTATTTTGTTATTGTCTGTGGGTTCTGTGGTGACATCACTTGTGCTTTTAGGAAGTCTTATAATTATCCATGGATTTATGGTTTCTGTGCTGAGGTGATTATTTTTTTTTGGTTAAAATGTGTTGTATTGTCATCCTTTTAGGTTTTATATATTAATTTATTATGTATCTTATTTTTCTATTAATTTTTTTCTTTATTTTGTAGTGAGTCTTAGAAACATCATTCTGTAGTAGACAAGCCAATCCTGCTAAAGGAATGGTATAATATAATTAAATTATTACTAAAGGAGGAAAAACTGAACAAGATAATTGTTAATCGTAGCTAGTTTAGCATTTGTATTGCTGAAGATATATACCTTTGCATTAATTAGCATGTGATGTGAAACTTATGTTTGCACAAGGATGACGATAAATAGTTTTACAATATTTATGTTAATTAATATGTTTTTGCAAATTCTAAAGTGACGGAGATGACTCATAAATGTCACCTCAATATAGTCTGATTTCAAGCTTTAATTCACAAGGAATGGGGATGCATGGATAGAATGGTGATCGATATCGATGGCAATGAATCTTTTTACAGTCTTTGTGAGGAAATGTGGGTTATGCATATAATTTTATTAACACTATAAATTTTTTTAGAAGAATTAACATTACGTGAGTAACATTAAAAACATATAAATTTTTATTAATTTTTATATACATATCGTATCATTTATAGTATGATATGTATTAATATTATTTAAAAATATATATAATTTTTTTAATTTTTAAAATAATTCACTTATAAAGAATATGGTGCAAAATGAATGACATTAGCATTTTTCTTATATCAAAACAAAACCAAACCCCACCTTCCTATTCCAACCAACATCTTAGTCAACCTCTATTTGCTAAAGATGACGAAGAAGGAGACAAAGTAAAATGAAATTAGATCCTAAGCATATACCTTACAGGAGATTTTGTAGTTTGTACTCTACCTCGATCTTATTAGTACTATTTGATCATATAGATCTTAAATCTATAATAGAAAGTGGTGTATGTATTTAACATGTGCCAGCATATATTAGATTTAGGCCTAGCATTTAAATTATAAAATAATTAATTATAAATTATAATTCAATTTTCGTGTCAAAAAGTTAAACACAACTTCAGTTTGAAAATATCCGTTGGATTTTTGTTTCTTTGAATCTTCTATAATATTAACACATTATCTTCCAATAAAGATTTGATGAAGTGATAACGAAATCTAATATGTTTGGTTCTAGAATGAAATATTAAATTCTTTGTCACGTGTATTACACTTTGACTATCACTGTGCAGAACATTTTTCTCATGTTTGAATCCCAATTCAGTTAACAAACTTTGAAATCATATTATCTCTTTACTAGTTCTAGTCACTACTATATACTCAACCTCTGTAATGGATACAATGACAATCTATTATTTCTGTGACATCCAACTAACAGTTATAGTTCCAACAGTATATATATAACCAGTGGTGCATCTTCGGTGATCAACTTCACCTCCAAAGTCAGTGTCTATGTAAACTTGTACTTTTAACTCTCTTTTACTAAAGTACAAACATTTTTCTGTGGTGCTTCGTAGATAATTCAAAATACACTTGACTGTTTTCCAATGAATTTTTTCTAGATTTGATATAAATCTGCTAACAACTCTCACTGTATTGATTTATTTCTCAAATTAAAAAAAAATCATTTTTTGATTTACTCATTGAATTAAGAACATTTATAGCAATTTTTAAAAAAATCATCCTTTATTTATGGTTTAAATCCATTTATTTATTTATTTATTTTAACTTGATGTTTTGAAAAAACCAATATATATATATATCTTTATTATGAATGAATTAGACCGAAAGAAATTTCGTAGCTTCATCGTTTCTTTTTTTAATCTCTCATAAGTTTTCTATCAACTTTTTAATATAAGTGATTACTTTTTATTGCTACATAAATTTCTACCTCCTACAATATTTGGATCAATATCAAAGGTACAAATTATAAATCATTAAAAAGAATTAATCAACAAGTTTATCATTTAATAACATATAATTTATTTAAATATAAAATATTTAGTATAGAAGTATTAAAGTTGCTAAAAGAGAGAGAGAGAGAATAACTTTCAGGAGCTATATTCAATTTACCCTCAAAATTTTCTTAAGTCCAAAGATAAATCATTGAATTCCACTTTAGAAAAGCAACTAGCTATTATTGTTCAAACTATAGTTAGGTGAAACCATATTAGACTTTAATGCTTTTAACATGCACCAAAAGCATTCTGGTATATATAAAAAGGAGTGGTGGCATTAAACAAATTTTGCTTGCCGTTGATTATATATGCTTTCAAAAAGGGGGAAAACAAGGGCCTTGGATTCGTTGACAGTAAATTTTATGTGGTTCATGATTATGGACTATATTAATTATATATGTAAAAAGGAAGCTTCACCTAAACAATTTGTCAATATTAATGACATATTGAAAGCATGATCTGTAATACAATAAGCAACAATATGCTTTTAATTTGTTTTTGTTTTTGTTTATTATTTATTATTTATAGAATATATATATTGTTTAATAATTATTTTTTTTCTTTATTAAATATTAGATATTTTTTAAAATAAAATTATACTAATCTTAAATTTTATTAAATTAAAATATCATGTTATTTTAATAACAGTCAATAATTACTTTAATTGAATTTGGAAGTTAGAAAGTCATAATTATAGTCGCTATAATTACAAAGATAAAGTTTGGTCAATATTGTTATCGACTACATCACACTTTTTTAATATCATTTACATCTTCATGGTTGATATAAATTTGGAATTTTTATTGAAAAATAAGCTAATTTATGGAGAAAAAAATTATTTTAATATTTTTATTTTAACGTGGCTATTTGCACGTATATTGTATTAAAAAATATATTTAGTGCACTATTTATATTAGTATAAAACTAATAAAAAATTTATGTGAATTTATTTACTAATTTTAAGTATGGAGTAGCATATACATGAGTGTTCATCGGATCGAAACCGCTAAGTTTATGCTCATCCGATTTGATCCGAATATCCGATCAGATTGAAACATCCTAATCCACGATCGATCCGATCAACTTTTACATCCGATTAATCCGATCCGTAAAATATTCGGATAGCATCCGATCAATCTGACCAATAAACTTAATTAATTATATTTTTGAATTAAAAAATTAAATTTTTACATGAATCATAACATAAAATCATTTTAATTAAAAGAAACCTTAAAAATTTAAATAAAAAGATTAAAATAAGACTAAAATGTTCAAACCTATATAAAACAAAAATAATACAATTAAGTAAATAACGATGTCGATTACAATAGTTATTTTAATAAATTTAACAATTCATTCAAACAATAAACAAAAAGATAGTTCACAATAATATAAACCTAAATTAATTTGATCATTTCACTCTTTAACATCCATTGACCATCTTAAAAATAATCTTGTCTTGAGTCTTGAGAACAATAGCAAAAAACTTCAATGTGTCATCACCTATTAGCCATAATTTAAAAAATATTAGTAAATTGATAACTAAATATATATAAAATAATATATGAAATAAAATAATAATATATCGTACTCAATCAATGATTATATCCTTAATGTCTCTCAACATATCTACAAAATAAAAGATAATAGAAAGTGATGAGAATATTAAATCATAAGAGAATGATATCAATTACTAATGAAAATTAAAATAATATTACCTGTTTCAATTGCTTCAATATCATCAAGGGAATCACGAATGTTAATTATTGGTGATAATCGAATCCAGTTCTGAGTACAAATAAGTGATGGACAGTTTTTGGGGACAATGAGCTTCTAAAAGAATCAATAACCCTCCCCCCGTAAAAAATGCAGACTCAGAAGCTACAGTTGATATAGGCATAGCTAAAACATCTTTGGCAATCTTGGAAAGAACATTGTATCTAGATGAGTTCACCTTCTACCAACTTAAAAGATTAAAAGACTCATCATTCACATCCTCACATGTCTCACCCAAATATTTATCTACTTTAGTTTGGTTACCTGTCTTTTTTGCATTTTTGACACGTTTTTTATAACGATCCATCCATAGTGAAAATGAATCAATGTTACAACTATCCACTTTTTCTGTGTCTAAAGGTTGTGAGCATGTAGCTTGGACATTTGCAGAATACAAAACTAAATACTGATCAAACATATTATTCAAAGTTTGTCTAAAAATTTTCATCATATGACCAACCATAATATCATCTTCGTCACACAAAAGATCCAAACAAATTTTCAAACCTTGTTCCTTACGTCTTATCAAGCAAACTTGCAATAAATAAAAAATCATTCATCTTATCTACACCTCCCCAATATTTATTGAACTTTGTTATCATTTCTTTTTCCATTTTGCTTAACAAAAAATCTGTATTTTCACACCAGAAACTCAATTGGTTATGTATGAAACAAATTTGATCCAAAAATAAATTTGAAGTAACATATACAGAACCAGAAAACCTCAATGTTTCATCATAAAATATTTTCAAAAACTTCACAAATATGTGAGCATTAGACCAATCAAACATATCAGGAGTTTTGCAACTATCATTTCCAATGTTGAACTCTTGTTTAAATATCACATCATCTTCTTCTAAATGCTCAAAAACGTTCTGAAATCTTATTGCAGCTTCTAGCATTAAATAGGTAGAATTCCACCTTGTTACTACATCTAAACATAAAAGTTTATTAGTACCAATCTTCTCTTGCTCCGCACAATCCTTAAATTTTAACAACCTTGAAGGTGATCCTTTGACATATTTCACAACTTCTCTTATCTTGCTTATGCTTAAATCATGTTCTTTCAAGCCCTCTCTGACAACCAAATTTAGAATATGAGTTGCACGCCTCATATGCATATGTTGACCATCTAGTATTGCATCACCCCAATTGTTCATTTTTTTACACAAGTAAGAAACTAATATATTATTTGAGCTAGCATTATCCATAGTAATAGTAAATATCTTATCAATTCCCCAATCTAACAAGAACTGCTCAATTGCTTTCCCAAGGATATCACATTTATGACTAGGAACTACACAAAAATTTAAGATTTTTTTTTGGAGTTTCCAATTATCATCGATGAAGTGAGCAGTGAGACACATATAATTCAAATTTTGAGCAGAAGTCCATGTGTCAGTGATTAAACAAACTCTTTGAAATGATTTAGAGAAAAATTCTTTTAATTTATCCTTTTCCTTTAAGAAAAGACTCAAGCAATCTCGTGCAATAGTGGTACGAGAAGGAACTTAGAACATTGGTTCCAAAACTCTACTATACTTCTTAAATCCTTCATTCTTACCATGACTAAATGGAAATTCATCAACTATAATCATTTCTGTAAGTGCAAGCCTACAAGCCTCAATACTAAATGTGTGTGCAACAAGTACACCTTCTTTATTGTTTGTGACATTTTCAAAAGCTAAAGTTTTTTGCTTCTTCTCATAGCTACCAGGAAATAATTTACATTGCATAGCAATATGAGCATTTAAGTTTGATGTACCAGACTTGCTGGATACATACACATACTCCCTTGAACAATATTTACATCTCGCCTTGCGATCTAAGCCTTCACCCACTATATCAAAATGTTTCTAGGCAGAAGAGGGAGGTTTAGAAAACTTTCGCTTACCTTTTCCATCATAGCTATCTATAGAAGGTTCAAGTTTGTCATTCAATGCTAGATCTTTAGTTTCTGGTGGAGCATTTTGTGGATTTTTATATTGATTTTCAACATCATGGGTAGCACTTGCACTTCCGATGGTTGCAAATGGACTATCCGTAGTAGAGGTATTTTTTCCATCTAAGATAAAATGAGACACAATCAACTTAATGCAATAAACACATTGTGTAGAAAAGCAGTTGTTATAATGTAAAGAAGCAGATTTACAACCAAAGTAATACAATTTCCCATATCTCATAGAAGAACAATATAAATAATGAAAAGCAAAAGTAGAACCAGATATTACACAAGGAACAAGACAGCAGATGTTAATAAATAACAACCATCTATTTACTTTAAAATCAAAAACATAATTCATCATAAACTTTTGAATTATCAAAAGCTTTGAATGCCATGAATGAAAAAAATCTGCACTTAGACAAGCAAATCATCATGTTCCTCCTATAGATAAACAAGAGTAGACTAATGTCAATCTCAATTTTAGCAGCAAACTTCATACTGATATAACATAGTAAACATAACAAACTTTCCAGACCTCATCAAATTAAATTATCAAAATGTGAACCCTCTAATCAAAAATATATAGCTTAGATAGAAGCATATTTTCATATTTCAGAATGTAAAGAAGTAGATTTATAGATTTACATATTTATAGTGAGCAACAACAAACAACGAGCAACAGCGACAACGAGCAGCAGTAGCGGTGGCAACGAGCAAGGAGTAGCAGTAGCAGTAGCGGCGACAATGAGCAGAAGTAGCGGTAGGGAGCAGCAGCGACGAGCAGTGAGCAGCGGCGAGCAGGGAGCAGCAGCGGCAACGAGCAGTGAGTAGCAACGAGTAGCATCAACGAACAGTGAGCAAGAGTGGCAGTGAGTAGTGAGTAGCAGCGATAGCAGAGAAGGAGGAGCAGCAACGAAGCAAAGAATCACAAGCAGCAGCAGCAGAGAAGCAAAGAATCCTTTTGAAACTAGCAATGAAGGAAGGGAGATGGAGGCAGGGAGGCAACTGGGAAAATAGATTAGGTTAAGAATAGATATATGGCTAAGGTTAGGTTAGGTTAGAATAATAATTAGGTTTATTAATTATTAATTTATTATATATATATTTTTAAATAATATATTAAATATATATATATATATATATAATTTAATAAATATATATATAATTAATTTCGGTCGAATCGGATCAGATGAATCGTAGTGAAATCCGCCATTCAATCTGCACTTAACGGATGGAAAAAATTTACATCTGATCCGACCATCGGATTGGATCGGATCAGATCGAATCGGATGATCGAATGATCGGATTTTTTGCACACCTCTAAGCATATACCTTATCTTTATTTTCTTAGTCTGCATGAGTTTGTAGATATTATTAATTTCTTTAAAAGAAATAAAACATTTATGCCCTACAACGAGAATGTAGAATGTATGTTTAAGTGAGAATGTGTGTGGGACTTCACACATTTAAAAGTTAATTAAGTAAGTCAAATTGAGTAAAGAAGAAGTAAATCATATACATTTAATTATTAATTAAATTTTAAAAAATTGTACATAATGATTAAATAATTGATACACGATGATATTGAGTAGTTAAATAATATTCACAAATATGTTTTTATAAAATTTTATATATTTAATGGCTTCATAGTTTAAATTTTAAAATTTTCTTATTTTAAATAAAATTAATATCACTCCAATAATAAAAATGTAGACTTAGATTAACATCAATCAAAATCTATCTTTATTTATTAAACTTTTATATTATAAATAATAATTAATTTTATTTCTTTTAATTTTCGTATTTTCTTATCTTATTTAAATTGATTTATTATAAATAAAATATCTTAATTATTATTATCTTAATTTATCATAAAAATAATTGAGAAAATATGTGATATTTTTATAAAATTAATTAGTAGCATGTGTGATTAATATAATATCTATAAAAAATTAACTTATAATATTTGAAATTTTTTACTATAAGATGCATCCACCATCTCCATTATATATATATTAAATTGATTATTTTATAAAAATTAATGGCTAATAAATATTAGATGTATATTATAGAATAGATAATGTTATTAATTTTTTTCAATAGGATGGATAATTGAAAAAAATACTTTATTTTTTTCACCGATAAGAATAATCTAGTAAAAAAATATGACCTTATGAGATGGGGTTAGGTTTCACAGCATCCATCTCCAATACTCAATACGTTTTCTTACAAATTTATACAAAATGTTTTTTTTTTGTTACATTTTCTTATAAATTTAATTTATTTTTAATTAAAAATAATGTTTTATTTCACAAAATTAATCATTTCATTATGAAAATACAATATTTAAAAAATACACATTATTTTTACTATTTAACAACAAAGCAAGACAAACATTATAAAGTATATTATTTTAATCAAAACATGATATTTATTAAAGTTAATTGCTAACTATTTTATTTCGAGTTACAAAATTTTATTAATTTTAATCATATAAATTGTAAAATCTCCAAAATTTCAATAAAAAAAATCCCCATTGTCCATCCCTGTGGTATAAAATGACATCTCACCATGTCCCGCCACCATTAAGAACATTAATATATATTTAAATATCATCGCTTTTATTTTATCAAGAAAATATATAGAACATATATAGTTTAGCAAGAACCATATAACAAATAAAACTAATTACAAACTGTATCCTTGTACTCAGAGGTGTGTAAAAAATTCGAACAATCAAATCCGATTCGTTGATTTTTCATCTGATTCGATCCGATCTAATCCGATGGTCGTATCGGATGAAATTTTTTTCATCCGTTAAGTGCGTATCGGATGACGAATTTTCTATAATTTACATTTGGACGAAATCTAATCGAATTCAAATATTTTGTCATTTTGATTGATTCTTGTCAAAACAATTTGAATATAAGGTCATTTTTAATGAGTCTGTTTTTATGTTATTTCGTAATGTACAATTCCTTTTTTTGTGGGATTCTTTTCTCACGAAAGTTAATTAAAAGAAATTATAGAATGAATTTCTAAGTATGTTTAGATCTTGAATAAATGGAAATTTTATTGATAAGACCTTTCAATTGTAGCCAATATCTTATTATGAATAATTCTGACAACTTCTGACATCCGATCCGACCGAAATTAATTATATATTTATTAAATTAAATATATATATATATATATTTAATTTTTTAATATTTTTTTAAGTTAAATAATTTTATGTTATAATTTATATGAAATTTTATAAATACAAAAAATAGTATTAATTAAGTTTATTGATCGGATTGATCGGATATCATCCGAATAGTTTATGGATCAGATTGAGTGGATGTGAAAAGTGATCAGGTCGGTTACAGATTAGAATGTTTCAATCCGAACGGATGGTCAAATCGGATCAAATGAGTATAAAATCAATGATTTCGATTCGATAAATAACCCTACTTGTACTCACAACGAAGCTTATAGAAAATGACGATTTTAGTAAATAATATATATATATATATATAAAGTTTTTAAAAAAATATAATACATGTTACTTATTGATATGAATTAATGACTCGTATTTGGTGATTAAAGTAAAGAAAATAAAACGTCTTCTAGAGGGAGTATATAAGGCAATTTAAAAATATAATACATGTTAATTATTGATAATGAGTTAATGACTCATGTTTATTGATTAAAGTAATGAAAATATAACCTCTTCTAGAGGGAGCGTGACAGTGACACCACTAATCATGATTCATCATCGATCATTTTATACCTAATAAGAAAAGGATGAATTAATTGAAAAAATAAAAATAAATGAATGAATAAAAAGTATAATAAAATAATTAAAAGACTCATTTTGACAATGGCCTAACGCCGTTACAATACAATGCCAAAAAGAAAAGATTTCAAACTAGACGACGGTGTTTGTTTAGAATAAGGCATTTAAATAATAATCAAGTACTGTTTTTAAATAATAAATCTAATGTCATAAAATTCGTAAAATTTTAAAAAAATATTCTTAACATTAACTTATAATGCTATTTTAAGTATTTTTTTTTTCATTAATTAGGAATTTAGAAATTGAGTAATTAATCCAATATGATACTCAACTATAAATATACTTTGTAAAATCGTTGACGTTCCCCAAATTCAACCGAAGAAAAGTGAAGAATAAAAGGTGAAATAGAAAATAATCAGACCGTCGAGGAGTAAAAGAATGGCGACCAAAGTTTATATTGTGTAAGCATCGATTTTCGTTTATATTAGTGTGTATGAACTGCGAATTTGGCTTTCTCTGGTTGCTTAGATTCTCGTTCGTTTTATTTTTCATTGTTTAGTTATTTCTGTTTGAGTTCTAAGCTGTTCAGTTACGGAGTTTTATCTGCTTTCATTTTTCCGGAATCTGAATGAGTTAAAAAAAAAAGGAAGGAAATTATGTTTCATTTCTATATAAATCTCTGCTTTAGCTTTTGTTTAGTGGGATTATATTTAATTGTTTGAAAAACTCTAGATATGGATATCTTCCCTCCCCTCCCCCCTCCTCTTCTCTCCCTTCTTTCCTTCTCCTTGACTAGTCAGGTGTTGGTTTATATGCAGGATTCTCTAGATAGAAGAGTAGAGAATCATGTCATGTGGAATAGTTCATATTGTAAACGTTTCCTGATATGTAAACTCAATTATTCTGTTTTCATATTTGTTTAAGCTATATATAATTCCATAAATAGTATCAGTTACAAAATGTAAGCTTTTCAGTGTAAATGAATGAATAGATTGAAAAAGCGTGGTATGTTCCACCAATTTTCGTATCACCGTGTTAAAACAGGATGAATGTATCTCCTCTGAAAATTATTTCCATTCAGTTTGAATTTTCGACATAATTAGTTGATCTTATTGGATCATCTTGTCAAATTCACCAAGACAGGAAGCTATTACTCATTTGTATTTCTTGTATGTTTTGTTGCTAATATAGTTCCTACTTAGCTATTTGTCTCACCTAATTGCCATAACTTTTTCCATCTATTTTAATTAACTTGAATGTTTAAGTCGTTGGGTCGTTGCTGGAATGAAAGGCAATGAAAGTCGTTGATGAGGGATCAGAGTCTGATCATCAGACCTTTGATCGGTTTAAATAGTTTAAGGAGAGGATTGTAGATGGATACAGTAATAATGATATCTTTAAATATCATTTATGGTTATGCTTATGGTAATCTTACTTCACTGCATCTTTTATCTACTAATTGAAGACATATATAGTTAGTCTATTTGTTTCTTCTTGAAAGCATTTCAAAGGTAGTTTTCCTTATTTTAATGAACTACACAGATGACCAATCTTTTATCTTTTAGCCTTTTTCTTTTATGTACCTAATTTCCTGGATTAATTTTCTTTTGGCATAGGTGGACCTGTTTTTTTAGGTGCTACAAGGCCATGACTGTTCCAGGACATATATCAATTTGTTAAGACCTAAATATAACAAATAAGAAAATAGTTAGTCCACCTCATAAGAGCTTAAACTTTTAAGATAATTGGTTGTTGATTCTTCTTCAACATAATTACCAAGCTATTTTGGCTTACAGATCCGTTAGTGTTCCTTTTCTTGTTGTGATTGTGCTCTATAATAATGCCAACAATGCTGAACTTCTGACCTGATAATTTGAGACAGGCATTCATGTTTGCATCCTCAAATTGGTATAGCAATCCTGGTTTTCATAGGTTGCATGATTGATTTGAAAATGTTAGTGAACTGGTCTGTCTAGCCTTATGGATATGATATGTATGATTGCAAGTGCTATGTTAAACTTCCCACTTTTGGTACCACACACTTAATGCTTGGTTATTGGCTTATTGCTATACTGTATGCTTGCAACTGTAAGTGACTTTGTGCCTGTTAATGTATATCTAGTAATATATTAATATATATATATATATATATATATATATATATATATATCTGCTAATGTATATCTCTTTATTTGCTCTTTTATTAGGAATAATAATTGTATCAATACAATAATGCCAGAGCATACGGCCCTTAAGAAAACTGCGCATAGCTTGAGACCATGACAAATAATTCTTAGTCCCCTCCAATATAGTATTGATAGGGCAAGAAACAAAATTATCCTTTTTATCCATTTGAAAACACAATATGCTAAAACAGACTGCAAAAACGAGATCTACGCGAAAAACTGGGTAGGATGAGCCTGTAATGCGAAAATCCGGTCAACGGTCAGCGGTCAACGACAGTTCGGTCAGCGGTCAACGGTAGTTCGGTCAACGGTCAGATCGGTTCGGTGACGTCAGCTGGAAGTGATGATGACGTCAGCCCTACGCAAGTACTGATAACGTCACGAGCAGAGCGCGGCGGTTTGGCGCGTGGATCTGACGCGTCGTGGCTGTTGGAGGCGCGTGAGGGCGCGTATGGAGTCTGATGACTGTGATACTTACACGGTTGTGTAGATCCGGTCGAGACGATCACAGTGGTATCTGCAGATAGTTCGTCGGGTTAAGATTAACGGTGGCGGCGGCGGCGCATGAATGACGTGCAGATTGGTTGTGCGGCGCGTGAGGGAGCGTGTGGTGTTCGATGGTTGCGATAATTCCACGGTTGTGTAGATCTGGTAGAGACGGTCACAGTGGTATATGCAGAAAAAATTTCAGAACAATATGCACGGCGGCGGCTGTGATTGCAGTTGTTTGTATGGTGCGGAACTCCTTAACAACGGCCACTGTAATTCCGGAACCTAAGGACAACGGTTGAAAGACGTCGGAGGTTAAACGGTGAATGATTGCAGCGGCTATTGTGACAGCGGAAGCTATAAGGGTTGAACTAGATATACGTTAACAGTGCCAACCTAGGACATGAACTGTTGAAAATCAACACCAACATAATAGTTGAAGGATGTAGAGAAATAAATGAAGTGGTTGAAGGATGTAGAGACATAAATGAAGTGTTTGTAGGATGAATAAATAGGGTGGTTGAAGGTTGTATAAAAGAGAAGTGTGTAGATAATATTTGTGTGGTGTAGATTGCATGGTGAGAACTATAAATAACCTACCTTGCATTTAGTTTAATCATTCCATCAAAAACAAAGAAGTTTTTGTATTCTTAGTTTGAGTGTGAGTTGAGAGTTTTCTCTTTGAGTGTTTGTATTTCTTTTTAATTTATGAGTTGCCTTTGAAAGATGTTATAGTGAGTATAGTACAAGTAGTTTGTTTACTTGTTTGGATCTAATATTAGTAAATTTAGAGTTGTTTATCTTAAATTTTATTCAACAATTGGTATCAGAACGGGACGGTCAGGGATTTGTCTTAGTGGAGTTATCTTGAGTCGTGAGGAGTTTGGTACTCTGCAAGTTTATTAGTCAAGTTTGTTCGGTATATTCGAAGTCTTATCGACACGATGGGTGATCTTCAAGTAGTTGGAGGAATCAAGAAGCTCAACAACAAAAACTATAACATATGGGCAACATGTATGGAGTCTTACCTACAAGGTCAAGACTTGTGGGACGTTATTGGTGGTGATGAAGTTACACAACCAATGGTGGAAGATGCAAATGGTATCTTGCGGAAGTGGAAAATTAAAGCAGGCAAAGCGATGTTTGCTTTGAAGACTATAGTTGAAGGAGAAATGTTGGAGCACATTCGGGATGCAAAAACACCAAAGGAAGCATGAGACACTCTTGTTACACTCTTTTCAAAGAAGAATGATACAAGATTGTAACTTCTGGAGAACGAGTTACTATCGATGGCGTAACGCGACATGACGATTTCTCGATACTTTCACAAGGTAAAGTTGTTATGTCGCGAAATATCAAAGTTAGGTCCAAAAACTCCTATTGCGGAAACGAGGATAAAGAGAATATTTATTCATGGTTTGAGACCCGAATATCGAGGGTTTGTTACCGCTATACAAGGATGGTCGACACAACCAGCTCTTGTTGAGTTTGAGAATTTGTTGGACGGTTAAGAAGCTATGGCTAAATAAATGGAAGAAGTCTCGCTGAAGGGTAAAGAAGAAACGCTCTATACTAGCAAAAACAAAGGCACTTTCAAGCGGTACAATGGAAATGGATATAAAAATGATGGCGACAAAGGAAAAATTCCTCAAGGAAAGGGAGGCTTTCGTCTAGGGAGAGCTTGGAAGAACCGTAATAACAATAGAAAATTTGATGGTAAATGTTACAATTTCGGAAAGATGGGTCACATGGCAAAAGATTGTTGGAGTAAGAAAAAGCCTGTTGTAAGCAATACAGCTACTTCCAATTCTAAGGAACATAGCGAAGATGGTTGGGATGCCGAAGCATTATTCGCTATAGAGGAAGAAAAATTAGCTCTTACAGTGACAACATCAAAACAAATTGACTACAAGAATGATTGGATCATAGATTCGAGCTGCTCAAATCATATGACAGGTGATAAACAGAAGTTGGAAAGCATGTCTGAGTACAAGGGAGGTTGTGCAGTGGTGACAGTTGACAACAAGGTTACCGATAGCCCACATCGCTAAGACGATAGTTACGCCTCGATATAGTACTAACCAAGTATCACTTCAAGATGTTTATCATGTCCCAGGAATGAAGAAAAATTTGCTATATGTGGCTCAATTAACATCATCAGGCCACTATATCTTGTTCAGTCCCAGAGACGTGAAGGTGTATTGTGATTTCAAAATCTCAGAAACACCGACAATGGAAGGGCAACGATTGGAATCAGTCTACGTAATGTCAGCAGAATCTGCATATGCAAACAAGACAAGAAGAAATGAGACAACAAATCTATGGCATATGCGATTAGGTTACGTTAGTTATTCCAAGCTAAGTGTGATGGTGAAGAAATTGATGATTAAAAGGCTTCCTCAACTAGACGTGCGAACAAACACGGTCTGTGCAGGATGCTAATATGGTAAAGCTCACCAATTGCCATATGAGGAATCAAAGTTTAAAGCAAAAGAACCATTGGAGTTAGTTCACTCTGATGTATTTTGGTCCTGTTAAGTAACCATCAATTGGCGGTATGTGATATATGGTGACATTCATTGACAAATTCTCAAGGTATGTGTGGGTTTTCTTTATGAAAGAAAAATCTGACGTATTCTCAAAGTTTAAAGAGTTTAGAGAGTCTACTGAAGGAGAAGTTGGAAAGAAGATCCGTTGCTTGCGCACAGACAACGACAGAGAATATAGCTCAAGCGAGTTTTCTCAATATCTAAGGGAATGTCGAATACATCATCAATACACTTGTGCCAACATGCCACAACAAAATGGTGTAGTAGAGAGAAAGAACAGACATCTTGCAGAAATTTTTTGGAGTATGCTACATGAAAAGAATGTACCTAGGAGGTTTTGGGCTGAAGCCTTTGTGATCAACAGACTTCCTCAACCAAGGTTAGAATTTGTTTCACCCTTTGAGAAACTATGGAACATGAAACCTACAGTTAGCTACTTTCGTGTATTTGACTGTGTATGGTATGTATTTGTTCCTGATCATTTACGGAGCAAATTTGACAAGAAAGTTGTTAGATGTATCTTTGTGGGATACGACAGCCAGAGAAAAGGGTGGAAATGTTGTGATCCAATGAGTGGAAGATGCTACACTTCACGAGATGTGGTGTTCGATGAAGCATCTTCTTGGTAGTCATAAGAGAAGAAAGCAATGCCAGACTCAAGAGAATTTGGAGATAAGCTGCAACAAAAGATGGGGGAGCATACTATTCAATTCCAACCAAGTTTAGATGAATCCAGAGATCCAGACGATGATGGTGCCGAACAAAGAGTACCTCAGAATCCTGGGCAAACTATCATATATCAACAACTAAATGAAGAAGGTGGGCCTAGTGAAATAGAAGAATTAACTCCACAATCTCAACTTCGTAGGTCAACAAGAACACGAAGGCAAAATCCCAAATATGCCAATGCAACCATAATTGAAAAAGCAATAGAACCTGAGACGTTTAAAGAAGCATCGCAAAGATCTGAGTGGATGACAGCTATGAAAGAAGAGATTGATGCACTTCAGCAAAATCAAACTTGGGATCTGGTGCGAAAGCCAAGAGATGTGAAACCCATATCCTGTAAGTGGGTTTACAAGATAAAGTGTCGTCCAGATGGGACAATCGAGAGGTACAAGGCACGATTGGTAGCTCATGGTTTCTCTCAACAATATGGACTAGACTATGATGAAACGTTTAGTGTAGTGGCGAAACTTACAACTGTTCGAGTCCTACTTGCACTTGCAGCCAACAAAGATTGGAAGTTGTGGTAGATGGATGTGAAGAAT
This sequence comes from Hippophae tibetana, assembly GCA_037013495.1. Taxonomy (NCBI): domain Eukaryota; kingdom Viridiplantae; phylum Streptophyta; class Magnoliopsida; order Rosales; family Elaeagnaceae; genus Hippophae; species Hippophae tibetana. Next base: position 5,142,034 of record CM072812.1, read on the forward strand.
GCTTTTCTTCATGGAGGACTGGATCGGGAGATCTACATGATCTAACCAATGGGTTTTCAGAGCCAACACCATCCTGAATATGTGTGTAAGCTGCGGAAAGCACTCTATGGATTGAAACAAACACCTAAGGCATGATATGGTAAGATTGCTGAATTTTTAACACAAAGTGGTTATTCAGTAACACCTGCAGATTCCAGCTTGTTTGTTAAAGCCAATGAAGAAAAACTAGCTATTGTGCTAGTGTATGTGGATGACTTAATCATAACCGGCGATGATGAGGCAGAAATTCTTCGAACGAAGGAGAATTTGTCAGTCTATTTTCAGATGAAAGAACTTGGCCAGTTCAAGCACTTCCTTGGTTTAGAGGTTGATTGCACACAAGAAGAAATATATCTTTGTCAGCGAAAATATTCCAAAAATTTGTTGAAGAGATTCAGAATTCTTAAATGCAAACCGATTTCGACGTCGATGGAACCAAATTCCAAATTGTGTACACTTGAAGAAAAAGATTTGGAAGATACAACGATGTATCGACAATTGATAGGCAGTCTCATCTACTTAACCTTGACTCGACCTGACATTTCTTATGTAGTTAGTGTGATAAGTCGATACATGCAAAATCCAAAGAAGCCTTATTTGGATGCAGTTCGACGAATACTGAGATATGTGAAGAGTATAATTGACTATAGTCTTTTGTACAAGAAAGGTGGAGACTGCAAGTTAGTTGGTTAAAACGATACAGATTATGCAGGAGATCATGACACCAGGAGATCAACAACTGGGTATGTGTTTAAGCTGGGTTTCAGAACAATTTCTTTGTGTAGTAAGAGACAACCAACGATATCATTATCAACCACTGAAGCTGAGTATCGAGCAAGGGCAATGGAAGCTCAAGAGTGTACATGGTTGATACAGTTAATGAATAATCTACATCAATCAGTAGATTATGCAGTACCGTTGTACTATGACAATCAATCGGCAATTTGTTTGGCAGAGAATCTGGTCTTTCTTGCAAGAACTAAGCATATTGAAGTACACTATCACTTTATCAGAGAAAAGGTTTTGTAAGAAGAAATTGAAATGAGGCAAATGAAGACAGATGATCAAGTTGCAAACTTGTTCATAAAAAGCTTAAGCGTTGACAAGTTCGAAATGTTTTGCCGTCAGCTTGACACAATAAAAGTAGTAAGAGTTGGTGTTGAGGGGGAGTGTTGAAAATCAATACCAATATAATAGTTGAAGGATGTAGAGAAATAAATGAAGTGGTTGTAGGATGAATAAATAGGATGGTTGAAGGTTGTAAAAAAGAGAAGTGTGTAGATAATATTTGTGTGGTTAGAATTATTTCTTAGTTTTATATTTGTGTGGTGTAAATTGAATGATGAGAACTATAAATAACATACCTTGCATTTGGTTTAATCATTCAATCAAAAACAAATAAGTCTTTGTATTCTTAGTAAAAGTGTGAGTTGAGAGCTTTTTTTTTTAATGTTTGTATTTCTCTTCAATTTTGTGAGTTGTTTTTAAAAGGTGTTATAGTGGGTATAATGTAAGTAGTTTGTTTACTTGTTTGGATCTAATATTAGTAAATTTAGAGTTATTTATTCTAAATTTTACTCGACATGCATCTACAATTAGTTTCAGCTTTCATTGTCCGTACAATTTTTATTTCCCATTAATACCAAAGTCAAGATATAGACTGAACTTATATATCCATTAGCCTTTTAAAGCTCCACATCATTTTATTTGCAAAAGAAAATTCGATATTATTGTTGATTCTTGAGATTCTTCCGTCCCCACCCCCTCTTCCCCCGACCCTTTTCTCCCTACTCCTTTTTATTTCACTTTCTTGTTGATTTAGGTACTATTCTATGTATGGACATGTAGAAAAAATGGCCCAAGCAATCCAGAAAGGGGCTGCATCCATTGAAGGTGTCGAGGCCAAATTATGGCAGGTAAGGCTGCAAATTCGAAAACATCTGAGTGTTGCATTTTGTTTACATAAAGCAATTTACTTTAGTCTGCAAGTGAGTTCTCCCTGTAGAAGCTGGTAGCCTTTCTTGCTTAGATAAGGTTTTTAAATCAGCATCTTTCCTTTAATGTTCCTCATTACTGAATCATACTCATATATAAAGTAAATTTTCGATCCCAATGTTCTGTTGTTTTACCCTTGCGAGGTGTTCCTTGGCTCTATTCTTATGGGTTTCCTTTTTTTTTTTTTTTGGTAAAATGTTCAATTCTTATTGTTTCTTCTTTCATTTTCTACATTTGGTTTGGTTCTTTCATGAATTTTCATTTTGTCAGATGTCAGACATTTGTTTACTTTCTTTCGTTTTTTCTATGTGCAATTTTGTTATAAGTTTGTAGGGCAACAAGAAATCAAGACACTCAAAAACTTAAGCTATTTTGAGGGAGGGAGAGAGATCAATTATAGTTTTATATATCTATCACTTCCATTATATAAATTAAATTTGTTGGTAAACAAACTCTCCAAAAAGTTTAAATTGTTGGGAGAAGGATCAACGATATTTTTATACATTTATAACATTTTCTTTCATTTTTCCACATCCATAATAGCTTCCGATCAGTTTTTCTGGATGTCTCTTCTTTTTCTGTGCATAGTAATTTCCTTCTTTTTTTCGTTTGCATGTATTTAATGTAGTAATATCTTCTTTTTTTCCTTTTTCTTTTGAATGTCTTGTCTTTTGATGTGTTGTGCCATTCGTTTTATGAAACATTTTCACAAATATCAGTAAGTAATAGCCTTGGCTTCTTTAGAGATTTTTCTAGTTTCTGCATTCTGTTTAAGGAATTTGATTTGGGATGGACTGCATATTTCATTTAAGATTATCCCAAACCCCTTCATTGGGTCATGATACAGGTCCCTGAGACACTACCAGATGAGGTGCTTGGTAAAATGAGTGCACCTCCAAAGAGTGATGTGCCAATTATCACACCAAATGAACTTGCTGAGGCAGACGGGTTTATTTTTGGCTTCCCGACTAGGTTTGGTATGATGGCTGCTCAGTTTAAAGCCTTTCTGGATGCAACCGGCGGCCTTTGGAGAACACAGCAACTTGCTGGCAAACCTGCTGGGATCTTTTACAGCACTGGATCTCAAGGCGGTGGACAAGAGACTACTGCGTAAGTTCTTTCATTGCTTGTACGTTGTTATTGTCTATAATTTCATGTCTCATCCGTACATATTCATTGCACTAATAAAATAAAACTGCAATTTTTTGTAGTTTGACTGCCATTACTCAGCTTGTTCACCATGGGATGATATTTGTGCCAATTGGATACACATTTGGAGCTGGCATGTTCGAAATGGAGAAAGTCAAAGGAGGAAGCCCATATGGTGCCGGAACTTTTGCTGGGGATGGCTCAAGGGAGCCGTCTGAACTTGAGTTGGAGCTAGCAATCCACCAGGGAAAGCATATTGCCACCATTACAAAGAAGCTCAAGGGAGCAGCTTAAACACAATTCACAAACATACATTGAAGAAAACCTTTTATCAATTTTTTTTCTTGTTATAATTCATATATCCTATTTATGTTTTGCACGTAATAATTCAAGCTTTCTTGCATATATGATGCTTTGTATGTGTGTTTCAATAGTTACACAGTAAACGATTGTTATTGTTAATGGTAAAAGTTCCATTGTTGTTCCATGTGTTTCCTTTCTCTTTATTAACTTTCAAAGCCTGTCGTGTAAGACTGTAACGAGGTGGAAGGTTGAATTGAGGCAGCAAATGTAAGACTGCGTGTCTTATTGTCATAGGATCCGTCTGTTGGGTTTTCAGTTATGGAATTCTCTTCAGCCAAGGGCTGCTTCCAGAGTTGTTTATGAATTTATGAATTTGTAGCCGATTTCCGTGTACTACAGTAGTAAATATGATCAGGAGGATGGGTGAAATGAGTTGAGCTGATTTGATAAAAAAAATTAAATTTATTTATTTAACAATATATTTTTGTTAAAAAAATAATTATAATATTACCGGAAAAACACTTAATATATATATATATATATATATATATTAACATTTTTCTTATTTTATAAATATAATAAAAATATTATTTATACTTTTGTTTTGGAATAGAGCTCTTAAACACATGTTGGATATATCGTATTAAATATGTTAAATATAATTGGATTAAATTATATTATATTTAATATTTACAATATTTGATGAAAAATTATATAATATATTCGGATCAAATTAATTATAAATATTTTAATAAAATAATTTATTTTTAAAACATTTTTTATTATAAATTAATATTTATTTTATTTTATATTTTTATAACATTTTAAAATAAAAATGTATTATTTTTAATTTGAGATTAAAGAAAAATCAAAACTCATAATTTTATATTGTATAATACAATCAAATACATATATGTACAAAAATTATATAATCAGTATCATTGATATTGTATAACAAATATGTAATTCAAGTCTTTAACTTTTAAGAAGATACATTTTAATACTAAATTTCAAAAAAGGGTACTATAAATTCTTTATTTATTTTATAATACACATAATTAAAACACATATGAGTTATGACACCATAATTAAAATGTAAATTTATAATTAATAAAAAATAATGAATAGTTATTGATTTTTAAAGGTAAAATAAATATTTTGATCTTGACAAATCTACCCTTTCATATGACTTTTACATATTTGTATAATATTCAAATTAAAATAATTAATCTAAAATTAGCTTATATACACTTAAAAATAAGTAAAGAACGTACATTACATTTTAAAAAAATTAAGACGAAATCACATATTTTTAAAAACCAAGTAGCATCAGAGGTTAAGAGCTATTAGGAATGGGTCTGATCAGCTTGATCCGTTATTGATTGATTTTATAAATCAATCAAATTTTGAAGGTTTTGTAAAAAACTATAATCTTAATAGACCTATATGCTTTTAAAAACCAATCTTCTAATTGACCTACAATGTTGTTAGGAGGAAGATTAGTTTTATAGTTTTGGACCTTTAAATTTTTTGCTAACAATTTTTTTACAAAACATAAATTAGAATTAAGAAGAATTCTTATTATGATATATCTTTATATTTTTATTTAAGAATGTTTAACTTTATTAAAAATTAAAATTATCTAAAAAATATTTTAAAATATGTATCGGATCTTCAATCAATATGAAATAAAAATGACATAAAGATAATCACAATGGTTAGAATTTTAAAACAAATAAGAAATAAAACTTACGTAGATATATTAATAAAATTATTAAAAGAAGGAAAAGTATATTATTAGTGCTAAACTTTAACTAAATTCACGTATAATTTCTCAAACTTTTAAAACGTACAATTTAGTTTTCAAATTTTTAAAATTCTATACATAAATCCTTAAATTTTTCAATCTTATAATTTAGTCTTCAAATTTTTAAAATTTTATACATATATACTAGTTTTATTACTAAAATACATATTTGTGAATCAAAAACTTAAGATTTATGTATAAAATTTTAAAAGTTTGAGAACTAAATTGTAGAATTAAAAAATTTGAATATATGTAAGTAATTTTACAAAATTATAGGTTTTAAATATTTTGAGATATATGTATAAATTTAATTAAAATTTAAAAATTAATAATTTACTTTAACCTTAAAAATGAAATAAGATTAAATTACCTTTATCGAAGAATGTCTGCAAGTGTATTCGGTATACTTGTTTGAATTTTGATCAATGCAGCACAATCTCTTGGTTTTGTAACATTAATAAGTTTGTGTAGGATCGGTTAGAACTTAGAAGGATCCAAATATAAACCCATGCGTCCTCCCACTGCAGAGCAGTTTTTGTCAAGTATAATAATTCATATGCTTTCAAATGTCATTCTATGGAAAGTATCGGATTTGGGATGTTTTACTCTAGTATTTATGCTCTTGCTTTCAGTGTTTGGGAGTATTTCAGATTCGAATCTTTGCAGGGATATATGTGTGTCTTTGAGACAAGAATAAAAGTCATGCAATGCTACGCAAAACATCTGAAAGGATGTTTGTAGCTCTCAACAGCTAGGCATACAAAGGCCATCGATTCTCTACATTGGTCACCTAGTCATGATAAATTACCGTTTTCAAGAAAGACTGACATTATAATCTTCCTCAATTTTCTTGTCATATTTCTGTTTTAGTTTGTCTTTTGGTCCTGTGTTTACCTTTTAACTTGGAATTTCATTATTCTGAATCTGATGTCTCCCGGGAAGTTCCCCTTTCTAATCAAGTAAGAAACTTTTTTCCATTATGGCTTTACCAGTAGTTACGTGATTAGATAATATTATGCTCATACTTGCGCTTTGCAAACAGTAGCTTGATTTGGAATATGGTATCTGAAAGATTGAATATGACAAAGTTTGTATATAAGATGTAGTTATGTTTAGTTTTACATAGATGGTGCCAAAGAAATGGAGCGAGAAAATGTGAACGTCGTCATTACACTAATGCTAGTGTTTCCATTATCTTTTGTCTTGCTTTCTAACAATGAATGAATATGTACTGCTTGATATTGTTGCCTTTATGAGTTTATACTTGTGGTGTTATATTCATTTGTTGGTTTACAAATTGAAACCGAGCAATGTTTAACAATTTTAGCTGTAATTATCAGATTGTTTCTTTTCCTTTCTTCCTCTCGTTGCTTCCCTTACCTTCCCTTCCTTGTCCTTGTTGGGAAATTACCCAAATTTTCCGTAAGTCAGATTTATGAGAAAGTAATAATAGAAAAATAACACACAAATTTGATAACGAAGTTCGGTCAATCTTGCTTACATTTTCGGACCTGTTGTAGATTTTTTTTACTGAAATGGGAGAAATTACACAAGGTGTTTACAACACTCAAAACTCACAACCCATGACCCAATTACACCTAAGAAAATTACTTTCAATTTTTTCTCACAAAAACTTTTCTCTCAATTGGAATGAACACTTGTTTGATTAATTCATTACAATTACACATCTATTTATAGAAAAATTTACTCATTGAATTACTCTTTAAATTAATGGTTCCTTGAATTGCTTCTTGAATTAAGCTCATTGTTTTGCTCTATGTTTTGCTCCTTAAATTAAGGAGCTTTATAGAAATCTCCCACTTGAAGATTGATTTCAATCTGTATTCACACCTCTATTAATGCAACATCTTTTCTAATCTTGTTACTCTAACAGACCAATTGAAGTTGAGCACAACTTCAATTTCATGGCAAGCTACCACTTGCTGGTATCTCGAGTCTGACAAGCTTCATCATAGCATTCAGGCTCTCCTTCATCAGTCAACAATATATAGTTCATGTATCTCTTGTTAGGCACATGAGGTCGAGAAGATCTTCTCAATATAGGAGGTTGTGGTATGTCAGACTGTTGTGCATTGCTCTATCCAACGAGTTCCTTTGGCTGAGAACTTGCTACAATTGGTTCCTCCACGGAACTATCTAGGACATCATCTGCATTTACAAATACTGACTCATTCTGCTTTGAGTCGTTGGTGTCTGTTTTATGCATGTCCTTATACATCACTCTTTCATTAAAAATCACATCTTTGCTACATATCACTTTCTTGTTTTCGTCATCCCAAACACGGTAGCCAAACTCATCCTCACCATAGCCGATGAAGGTGCATTTCTTAGATTTGGGATCAAGCTTATTCCTGCCTTGATCACTAATATGCACAAATGTTACACAACTGAAAACTTTTAGATGTAATAGTTTTATCTCTTTTTTGCGCCATACCTTCTCTGGTATTTTGTGCTCCAATGGAACAAATAGGTCTCGGTTGATCAAGTAAGCTACCGTATTGACTACTTCTGCCTAGAACTATTTTAGTAGACCTAACTGTATACGAATGCTTCTGGATTTTTCTGTCAATGTTTGGTTCATACGCTCAGCTACACCATTGTGTTGAGGTGTTCCTGGCACAATTCTTTCCATTCTGATCCCGTTATCATAGCAGAAATTTTTGAATCTAGTGTATTTATATTCACCACCATTATCGGTTTTGAGCTTTTTTATCTTCAAACATGTCTCATTTTCCACCATAGCTTTCCATCTTCTGAAAGCCTCAAATACTTTAGACTTATGCTTTAGAAAGTAAACTCATACCTTCTGAGAGTGATCATCGATGAAAGTCACGAAATAGTGTTTCCCACCAATGGATGAGATAATTATTGGTCCCTAAATATCAGAGTGGATAAGCTCTAGCCTTTCCTTCTTTGGGGTTCTACCATTTATTTGAAAGCTGACTCTCTTTTGCTTTCCAAGTATGCAATCTTCACACATGTCTATCTCCGTTGACTCTAGACCTGGAAGTTTTCCCTTTGAGTGCATAATCTTCATCCCTTTCTCACTCATATGGCCTAGTCTCTGGTGCCACAGATTTGGTGTTTCATTACTTACTGCAACTACGATCGAACAAAATGCTTCTACTGTCATGTAAAGAGTGTCACTCTTCTTGCCTTGAGCAACCATCATTGCACCTTTTGAAATCTTCCAATCATCACCATGGAAGATCGTAGTGTAGCCTTCACTAGCCAATTTCCCTATTGAGATTAAGTTCTTTCTTAGGTCGGGAATATGTCTAACATCCTTCAATTCCCATACAGACCCATTCAACTTAATCTTTACTACACCTTTTCCAATAATAGCACACGGTTGATCATCACCAAGATATACCTTTCCAAGGTTTCTGGGGACATATTTCTTGAAGAATTCTTTTTGTGAAGTAACATGGAACGATGCTCCAGAGTCTAACACCCAATATTCTTCGTTTCTCTCCAAAGAGCATATCAATGCATCATTTCCTCCATCTTCTCCTAAGATGGAAGTAACATTTGCCTCTACCTTCACTTGTTTATCCTTCGGTGCACTTTTGCACTAATTTTTGTAGTACCCAGTTCTCCCACAATTCTAACACTCGATAGTCTTCGAGCTATGGGAATTATTAGGATTCTTGGATTTTGACCTCCTGTCCTTTGATCTACCTTGGTAGTCTATTCTGCCACGTCCATTCCCTCTGGTTGAATATTTTCCTCTTGACTCTGTATGCAAAACTAAAGAGGTTGAAAATTCATCTGATTCCCTACATCGGATATCTTCATTGAGAACCAGATCACGAACATCGTCAAATTTCAACTTATTGCTTCCTGACGAGCTACTCAACGTCGTGACACTAGCATTCCAACTTTTTGGTAAAGAAGACAAAAGTATCAATGCCCGTACTTCTTCATCAAATTCAATTTCAACTGAACTCAATTGGGTTGTGATTGTGTTGAGTTCATTGGGATCTTGAGCTACCGATACGTCTTCTGTCATCCGTAAGTTGAACAAACGCCTCATCAAATGCACTTTATTTGAGGCCGATGGCTTTCTCACTATTCACTATTCACCAAAAGCTTTGATACCAGTTGTTGGGAAATTACACAAATTCCCTATAAGCCAGATTTATGAGAAAACAAGAATAGAAAAAATAACACACAAATTTGATAATGGAGTTGGCCAATCTTGCTTACGTCTCCGAACTTGCTGCAGATATTTTTACTAAAATGAGAGAAATTACACAAGGTGTTTACAACACTCACAACTCACAATCCAATTACACCTAAGAAAATTATTCTCAATTTTCTCTCACAAAAGCTTTTCTCTCTAAGCTTTTCTCTCAATTGGAATGAACACTTGGTTGATTAATTCATTACAATTACACATCTATTTATAGGAAAATTCACTCATTGAATTACTCTTAAATTAATCGTTCATTGATTTGTTCCTTGAATTAAGCTCCTTGTTTTGCTCCATGCTTTGCTCCTTAATTTTCTTCTTAAATTAAAGAGCTTTATAGCAATCTCCAATAATCCTTTCTTTCTTTCTTGTTTGATTTAACTATACCATAAAATTGAAAATCTTCTCTATCAGGTCTATTTGTCCTTGTTTAAGGAGGCACCCATTTTTTGTTTCCCAATTAGGTGGAAATTATATTGCAATATTCTCTACAAGCCCTCATTTCAAGCTCAATAAGTACAGGAGATATGAAAGTCATGGGCTATTAGGGTTTCCAATTAAGTGCAATTTTAGCTTACATGGAGAGAATCTTATATCTGGGTCTCAGATGATTCTATTCATTTTTACAGCTATCGATCATTTGATATGGTGATGAAAATAAAAGCATGCATAGACATTGTTGTACATCCTGTCTTGCCCAACGTGATTGCCTCATGCAATTGGAATGGTGAAGTTTCAGTCTTTAAATGACATGGTTTTAGCTATTTTTCTTTGCAAGTTGGTGATCTATTAGTTGAAGTGATGTGAAGCAGGAATGTTGAAAGCCATTTCTTACTCTTGGTTGGTAATCACATACAATTGTGTCATTGTAGGTTAAATTAGTTCATAAATTGATAATATCTTTCCACCGTGAAGTTTTTTCCTTATTTTCTTCTTTTATTATGAAATTATCTTCTTTGGATTCAATAATTATGTTGTGTAAAAATTTTCATTCCTTGTAATTTTCTATTATAAAACATGTCATGTTATGATATATATATATGTCATTGTGAGGAATCAATGGAAAGTTTTTGAGTTGTCTTAGAAGCTCATAGAAGTACACTCATTTTCATCAATAATATCATTTCTAAAAGTCCTAAGCTTCCAACTATACTCGACAAGATCTTGATGATATGGTAAGAAAATATTTCTTAATAGTTTTTCCTCATTTAAGATTTGTCATGTCATTTCAATTATGAGTGATATTGATGTTATTGATTTAGAACTGCTTTTGTTGATTAAATAAATCCTTACTAATAGATTGAAGATGGAACGGTGATTCTTTCTCACAATAAGACTAAAATATTTTTGAAAATTGAATGTTCTATGCTATGTAAAATTAATTATAATAACTTCTGCATTTTGTTTGATTATTGCAAGTTTTTTATTATTATTTGAGCATATGACTCACAACTTCTGTAAGCATAAATTCCATAATCATAATTTTTTATTGATTAGTAATATGAAAATATATATTGCTTAATTGAGGGATCAATATCTAGTTTCAATATGGCAATGCTTAAAATCATATAACTAATTAAATGTTCTATGCTATGAGTTACACTTATTTTTTCTTTAAGAAACAAATCAAAATAATTTTTTAATTTCATAATGACTTTATGAGTTATATTAGATTAGTGAAAAAAGCTAACAATCACGTAAGCAATGTCAAACTAACAATAAAAGAAAATAGCATGATCCCGCAATATTAGAAAGAATGAAAAAAAAACATTTTATTTTATTTTATGTAAATGTACCATATTTTAGTGAAGTATGATTAATTATATCAACTTCTGAAGTAATGGTTCAGTAAATACAGTGATAATGTATTTTGGTACTCTTAAGTATTTAAATGAGTCCATTTAGTTATTTAATTTAAGAAAAAGATTAATTAAATCCAACTTATAAAATATGAGAATTTTTGTAAGGGTAAAAAAAGAAGAAAAGAATTTCAACTTTACCCCTTAAGAAATACTTAATTTTAAAAATTGGATTTAATTTCTTTTTTTATTACCCCAGCTTAATAAAATATTAAACTTTTATTATTATTATTATTATTATTATTATTATTATTATTATTATTATTATTATTATTATTATTATATATATATATATATATATATAATTCAGAAGTTTTGAAATTTCCATCGAAAAATTTAGAAAACTACACAATTTAAGAAATTTTGATACGTTTAGATGAGTTGGAATTCTAGTTTCGATATGATGAGCTTAAATTTATAAACTTTTGATACATATATATATATATTCTCAAGACTTCAAAATATTCAAAAGTACCATTCAAACATAACAGACTTTAAATATAACAAAAGTTAATAATAATCTTTGATAAATAAAAATGAAAATAATAATAATCAAGAATCAAGAAGTAATAATAAAACAAATAATATTAGAATTAGAAATATAATACATCTCATGACTTTTTTTCACAAAAAATGGTAAGTAATAAAAAAAAATTTAAAATGTAAAATTAATTCTTAGAAAAATAGATACATTTAAAAATTCATCATTTTCATTATTAAAGAAATTATTTTCGATAAAAGACAGTTTATTATAGAATAAATAAATAAAAATAAGCGTTAATATTACAGATATAAAAAGAAGGTATAACATATCATTAACTTAAAGAGAAACTATAATGAATAAGTTATCAAAAATCTCCTAAAAGGATAAAGAAAAAATTGGATACATTCATTTAAGAAAAATCCAAATATTAAGACAAACTCATTTCAGATAAGAAATAGATATACTTATAAAAACATCATTGTAAGATAATAGAATAATAAACAGGAAAAATGTTCTACTAAGAATGATTCATGATAATTTGAGATAACAAAAACTAAAATTTATAACATATCATAGATTTGCTATTAATACTCATGCTAAAAACTTAAACTAAATGTTAAATTTAGCGTATGAATTTAAAAGAAGAGATGTAATGAAAAATAAAATCATTCATTTTTAATACACTATATAGTAGGGTATTCATTAACAAATAGTCATAATAATTTAATATAAAAAAAAATAAATTTATAGAAATACATAAAATCATTCAAGAACTTGAACAAATAATAAAATTAAAAATACTAACAGACTTTAAAATACCGAAGAAATGTTACTTAGATATTAAAGAAAAATCTCTAATACTAGAAAGAAAAAGTAATATAGTTAAAAATAATAATAAATCAAGATTTACTTTTATAGATCATGAAAAAAAAAACCTCTAACAAATAAGAAGTTCAAGTAATGAAAGCATTAGTTTATGATGTCATATTATGAGATAATAATGTTTAAAGACAAATTAAAAAATATATAGTTAGACATAAATGGAAGCCTAGTAGATGTAGCAAGAAATCAAATAATATTAATGAAGGCCTTAAGACTTTTAACAAAGAAAATAGACATAGTCTAAGAATCGAATACAAAGTATCTATAAAAATATATTTTAGAAGAAAAATATATAAATCTTCTGAAAACAAAAAATATTGTCCTTCAAGAAAAAAGAAATGTAAATGTTGAATCTATAATTAAGAAGTACATTATGCTAATGAATTCCTTAATAGACTTCAATAGGAGAAAGAATTTTAAAAGGAATTTTCACAAAAAGTAAAATGGTTTAAAATTATTGTTAGATATTGTAGAATAAGTAGTTTAAAGGTTAAAAAATAATTAAGCTGATTACCAATTGTGACTACTATAAATAAATACATCTTGACAATATGAAAATAAATTTCATTGATTATTTATTTTTAAAAGTATTATATATATAACAAATATGTTAGAAAAAGAGAGAATATATTATCTATGACAAAGTGAGAAAAAATTGATATAAAATGACTACTTAGAAAGAATAAGAAAAATAAATAAATAAATAAAGAATTGATATTTATGATTTTTTTTTGTATTTCATTGATATTTTAACATTTTAGCAACAATATACACAATATCTATGACATTTTAACCAAAAAAGACATTTTAGCAACAACAATATTTTACTCACATTATGAACATTTTTGCGATAATTTGGTTAAAACATATATACATCAAGTTTTGATGTTAGGATATGTATAATGTCGATATTTTCATCCCTACTTCCTTCTAGGAGCAAAGAAAACAACTCAAAATGATAAGTTTAATAACATATTTTTTTTCTTCAAATTTTACACTTGTTCATCATTTATTTTGTTAATGTTATGTTTATTGTCTTTTTAAATTTAACGTATTTAATCTAATTTTTAAAAATTAAAAGAAATTACACTATAATAATCACAATTAAAATATAATTATAAATGTGGTGTTGTTTTAGTCCTTTTGCTTATGATTTTGGGGATTTTGGGATCGATTGGTTAGGTTGCTAAAAAAATGCATCATTTAATATTTTTGGTAATAAAAAATGGGTCATAGTAGAATAAACTTACTCAAGTATCAATATTTTAATATTCTTACCATTTTAGCATATATTTTGATTTATCAAAAGAATATTTTGATTATTTTATGTGTTGTCTTCCTAATACAATAAAATTGATCCTCTTTATTTTTATTTTTACTTAAATTTGAATTTTTAGTTTTAACCTTTAAAAAAAATACATTTTCCTCGTGACATAAAGTAAAACTTAATAATAAAATGTTTATGTTAATTTTTTATCAATCACATTTTTTATAATCAAAATAATTAAATAATAATATTTTAACGATGAATAGGACTATATAACATCAGTTAAAAAAATTTACAGAGTAAAACTTAAAAGCTTAATCAAACAAACTATTTTGACCCCTTTTCCTAACATATATTTGTGTATATATAGTTAAATTTCTTAATTTCTAAATTTTAACACATTTATTTAAACTAAATGTATTTAATTTAAAAATAATAATGAAGTAATATTAAAAAATAAAATTGAAGAGAGATACTTAATTACATAGTTAACCCTAATCTAAAATAAAAAATAATTAATAAATCATAAATCTAAAAGAGACTTATTTTTCTCACCCCGTACACTTGTGGACAAGCGGGTGTTCGCTTCAAGATCGAAGATCCCAGAAGAAGGCTTTGGCGACATGAAATGATGAGCTGAAAGGTTTTTACTTGAAGCCTATTGATCTTTAGGATTGGACATGAACTCCTGGGTCTTTGTCACTATGTTGCACTTGCCTTTTCCATTTAACAGCTATGCCTCAAGTATTTTTTTTCAATGTTATATTGAATGAGACCATTTATCTTGTTATGCTTTGGTTGATATTTTCTTCTTTCTGATCCATCTCGTCAAAGTATGTGAAAGACTAACGAAAAAGATTGATAAATCATAAGTAATGAAGTATTTTCGATGAGTGTAATTAAATTTATATAATTATATATAACGAAAATTTATCACATTAATTTTTAATTTTAATTTTGATTGTAATACAATTATAATATATAAAAATAATGAATAATACTTATCTTCTCGGATATGCTCAACCACAATAGCAACAAATTATCATGTTTCAGGCTTGTTACATATCACAATCTTGTTCTTCCAAGTTCCAATTCTCACCTTGAAAAGTAGCAGACAAGCTTATTTTTATTGGTGTTATGTTATCAGTCAATTACCATGTGATTTTTGGCCTCTTCACCTAAGTCATCGTTTTTGGTAGGCTCTTCTTTTGGCCGTCTCCTTCAATATCTCAGGATTTTAATGAACAATAAAATTGGCAAAAGCACCAATCATGAATTTGTTACATGTCTTTCATTTTTCCTAATTCCGAATTATTCCTTATTATGTCTTTTCTGTGTTGGCTAATGTAATTACCAATATTTGTCTATCTAATCTGGCATTTTATTAATTGTTTTAAATATAGATTATCTTTTATCAAATTGTTAATTTTGTACTTACTTCTTACACTTTTTTTTTTCTATTTTTTTAAATGAATATATTCTATTAAATATGCAAGAATCTCATTTCACAAATATGATTAATAATTTAGTACTCTTTGAGTTTTTGAATTTAAAAGAGAAAAATACCAATTGGATTCATTATTGATTTTAAAAAATAATATTTAAGTATTTTATTTATTTTTTGTGTAGTTTAATATAGTATTATTAAAAAGTAATCGTATATTAATAAAAATTAATTTTTTTCATTTTATTTTTATTTTTTATTTTTTTAATAGAGATTGTTTTAATTTAAATAAGTTATAATTGAAATAAACAAATAAAAAAAATCATTTGTTATTGTGGTGTGATACAAAAATAAGCATGAGACATATATTCAATCTCTATTTTAAAACGCTGGGAGGCAAACATAATAATAAGGGTGAATATTTTATTTGTTGATATTTGAATTATGGTCATCTGTAAAATTTAACAGTTATTTGTTGGAAGATTAATGTAACCAATTAAGTATAAGGTGGTGATTATTACAATATTAAAATTATGATTAATTAAAATAAAAAATATATTAATATTATTTATATATATATATATGTAATTACATAAAAAATACTTTTAATATTAAATACATAATATTTTAAATAATTAAATAAATTTTGTTTATTCTTTTATGTATATATGTTAATAATTTTAATTTATTTTAATTAAATATATTTTTAAATAAATATTAAAACTTAAGAATTGTTGTTAAAACATTAAAAAATTACGTTTATAATGAACTAATATTTTTTAAATCTTTTTAAAACTAATAAAAAAATTATAATTATTAATACAATCTTTCTTTTCTTGTACACACTATCTTAACATAATATCAATAAATTAGGTCCAACTTCTAAAAATAGAATCACACAACTCCAAAGATCACTAGATGAGGCACGACGTCTAAAAATGTAAGTGAGAAACGCACAAATTGTAACAAATATTTGAACCCTGTGTTGTGGAAAATTATTTAAAAAACTATTTTTGAACTTTTATAATTGCATGTAAAAGTATATACCAATTTACGAATTTGTGTGCATTGAAATTCATCAAATCTGAAAACCCGGCAGCTTGTCTTTGTGTCTTTTTTTATTTTTTTAATCTTTGTGCCTTGTTGGTTGTTATATGTTTACTATAATTGTAAGGTAGTATAATTTTATTTTATATGGTGCATATTTTTTTATAATATAAAAATATATTATTATTTTAAAGGAAATTAAAAATAAAATTATAAAAACAGTTGAATCTAAGAACGGGTAAAAAAACCGAGGGTTCGGTTATCCGTGGATAACCGCAATGATGGTTTGATTTTTATCCGTTTAATTTCGGGAATGAGTTCGATTTCAAGTAAAAACCGAACATAAAGGAGCAAGTATAGTTCGGTTACGGTTATACTTAAAACCGTACCCGCCCGTACACAAAATTAATTATATTTATTTAAATAAATTATATATTAATTAGGATTTACTTATTTTTAACCTAATATATAAATGAACCTAATTTTTCACTAACTACTCTCTCGTCTCTATTTTTTCTTAATATCAGTTTCTCTCAGTTTTCTCACATATGTACAGTTCTCTTGCGAGTCGCCGAGATGATGAGTCTAGTAGTCAATCGTTGTGTCGTCTCTAGTCATTGCGTCGTCACTAGTTGTTGCGTCGTCACCAGTCGTATCAGTTACCAATCCCTGCATCTCGTCACCAATCATTGCGTCGCATCGTTGAGTCTAGTCGCTCAATTGCCTCTTTGGCCAGTCAACTCTGCCGCTCTCGGCTGTATGCTTGTCGCCGGCTTGCTATCCCTTCTTCTTCGTGGTCTCATCAGGTAAGTGTTTCCTTTTCTCATATAAAGTAGGTATCTTGGTTGTTGTTTAGCTGATACATGGTTACTATGTTTTGTGTATGGATCGCACTGCTATGATATTTTTGCTACTCTGTTTCTTAAGCATAATTGGTTAAATCTAACATATATTTAAATGTCTGAAGTCATCTGGAGTTTGGACAATATATTATCGATTCATAGTGTATATGGAATAAATTGACTACTTTGTTTTTAATACAATTTTTTTTGCCATTTTAAGTAATCATGGTAAAATCTTATTTGATTTGTGCTTTGATAGATTTAGTCAAGAGACTCAGAACAGTTTCGACATAACATATTTAAATGTCTGAAGTCATCTGGATAATGTATTATCGATTCAAAATATATATGAAATAAAGTGATTATTCTGATTTTGTATGGACCTTCCTGTTATGAGATTAGTGCTACTCTTTTATCGATTTATAATGTATATGGTAAAATCCTATTATTGATTCATATTGAATATAGAATATAATATGATGATAATTTTTTATCATGTCTTGTAGAGTTAGAGATTTGTGAAAAAGACAAAGACTTTAAACATCATGACAAGTGAATATGTTGAAAAGTTAACGTGAGATAATAGAAATATATGTATATTTTTTATATATGAATTTAAACTTTAAAAGTTATTTTTTCAAAAAAATTCACCACAATCCTCTTAAGGAGTAAATGACATTGAACTTAATGTGGAGGTAACAAGTGGTGGAACTTCAAGTGCCGATCAACATACAAATGTTCCTCTCCTTACATCAACCTCTTCACCTGAAAATACACAAAGTCAACCATCAACCATCATTAATGGGATATGAAAGACAATAGGTAATTATTGTACTTAAGTTTTCTTAAATTTATTTAATTATTTTTCAATATTTGTATTAGTTTAGAATATTTTATTTATATATTATATTTCTTATTTATATGTATTTAATCTTATCTAGATTCATATAAATATATGTTATTAAATGTTAATTTTTTTTATCATAAACTCAAAATAACAAATTGAAATAACAAGTTCAATATACTTGTCCATTTGCTTTAGATTTATTGCATAGCCAAAAAGAGCTCAATTGAATAGGATTTTGAAAAAAAAAATTATTTAATTTTTTTTAATAACTGTCTCGAACTGTTATTTACGTGTTAAAAACCGTCTCCAAACTGCAATGGTTTTCGGGTGATTTTGGGGACAAATTTTATAATTCGGTTCGGAGACAGTTATATTAAAATCCGTCACATCCGTACTCGTGTCCATCTTTAATTGAATCATATAAAAATTAAATAATAAAAAATTAGCTGGCAGAATGTAGAAGCCGCTGGAAGCTTACGGAACATCCTAAAACTTGCATGAAGGAGCTAGACAAACCTAGAAGGTTCTACAGTTGGTTAAAATGTCCTAGAATCTTGTAGCATATTGTAGATAAAACTAGAAAACTCTTGTACATTCTAGAGTTAGAATGATCTAGAAAGATGTGGCATAGCCTTAAGCTTGGAACCACACTATAAATAGGCCCATTGATCTTCATTTGTATTCATCTTGGGAATTCTTAGCATCTTGTAAGATAAACTCTCTCTAAACCAATACAAAGCATTCTTTACAAACTCTCTTTCTAGTCTCTTTAGAGTTTCATTCGGATTCAAAGGTAGGCTTAGTGCAACAGACAGTGTTAAGTGTCACACGATCGCTACTTGAAATTTAAGGTCGTGACATTATGTTACCTTAACTTTTAAATAACATTACTACAATGTACACTAATTTACGAGTGAAATTATTCCAGTTTATATCAACTAAATATTTTTATTTATTTTATTTTAATAAGCGATATTTATGTCACGTAAAAATAGTTTAATCACTTGTAAAATATAATAATATTATTTTATTTATAAAAAACTCTGATGGTAAATTTAATGGTGATAAAATTATATTTTATTTTGATAATTTAAAATTGAATTTTAAAAGTAAAATATTTTTTTTAGTCAAATATTTTTTAAAATTTATGTTTTATGATTTTTTTTTTATATTTTTAGACACTTTTTTGTATTGTATTTTTTTATCCGAAAAAAATACTTACAAAAAAAACACGATACATAAATATGTCAATTTTTTCCTTATTTACGTATTAATAGAATCATAAACAAGCTTATCATATATGAAATATATATATATAATATTTTATATATTTGAAAAATAATAATTATATTTCATATTTTTTTTAAAGGAATTATTTGTCATAAAATTAATAAAAATTAAAGTAAGATATTATGATAAAATAATAATAGAAGTGATATAATTATCTATTTTTTAAATTTAAATGATATTTTTATTGTTTTAAAAACCTCAACAGATTTTATAATAACTTTTCATATAATAGACGTAAAAGTGATTATAATAATAATAAAGTGCTTTTAATTTATGAATTAAACGAAAGAACTTATTAATGCTTTTAGGGTTTAATTAAAGATATTTACATTCTTGTGATTCCTCATCCAAGTATTTAAAAATGCGTTTCTTCTGTAAAATATTTTTTTCTTTCCATGAAGACCTCTTGATACCAATTAGATTATAGTTAGTATAGTCTTTGTCAATTATTACTAATATGGCATCGAATTTGTAAAATTTAGTTAGGTTAAAAAAGTAAGTTATCTTTTTCAAGAACAGAAAAAAAATAAACCTCTTAATTATATATAAGAATTACACAACACAATAATGAGGAGTACTTTTCCCTTTAAGTAGTCAAAACCTAGCTAGCTATGCTATGCTATGCTATGCTATCATATAATTTTGGGATTGCTCTTATAGGATACTAGACTTACTAGACAATTTCATCAGGTGGGATTGGATTGAGTTACATGGAAACATAATGAACAGTGTCCCTTATATTCAGAGCACTTGATCGACAAGACGGCACTATCAGTTTTAATGGATAAAGCCTCCCTCATCATCCATGAAGATTATTGAAGGTGAAGCACCCATTCCTCCAACAGGTTATGTCATAAATAAAGCTCACACATGCACCCTAGCTATAAGGCCAAAGTTATCGGCAACATTTTTTTCTTTTTCTTTATAAAAGAAAGAAAGTTTAATATTATTAACATTTAAAATTCAAACACATATATATTAGGTATTAAGATCTATCTTCATGTACTCTTTTAAAGCATGAAAATATATTTTTACAATAACCATGACATCACAAGGAAAACAACTATGACCTCCAAAAATGAGCTTGTGATGATAATTCTATCGATGGATATTCCTAACCTCAATAATGCATGATACTATTTTCATAACTATATAACGATAATTTATATATTTAATTTTAAATATTCTATTGATTTAAAATTAATAAAAAAATTCTTAAATTATTATCCTCTTTCTTTTTTATTTAAACTTCAAAACTAAACGAAATAATAAAAAATTAAAGTCATAGTTTCTAAAAAAAGGTTAAAAAAGTTAAAATGTGCTAAAAATAATAGTTTTTTTGAAAAAATTAAAATAATATATATAATTTTGTCGTAAAAATTTAAGAATTTTATCTCATTCAATATCTATCAAGAATTTTAATGTTCTTTAAAATAATGATTTAAAGACTAAAAAATATTTTATTAATATGGAAATGTTTTTTTAATTGATTTATTTTTAATATGTTGTTATAAAAATATAATCTTATATAATTTGTAATAAATTGGATGAGGTAAAAAATATTGCAGAAAATGTATATGCTTTTGGACAAAGTCTTTATTGAATCGTCAATTCTGTTGCACGAAGTGGAAGACATGGCATCATATGGTACTATTTTAAAAGTAGATTTCGAATTAATTTTTTTTATTCATGCATATGAAAGATGAGGGTACAAATCAAAGTACTAACCTCTTATTGAAATAATTTAATTTCGATTTATTTTTTATATCTTTCGTCAAAATGATTACAGGTCTAGGTGTCGGCCACTTCTTGACAAAGAAATTAAAGCACCCTAGAAATTGAAGAAAAAATAACACGCATAAGAATCTTACTCACTGTTCCCAGCTTTCTATCTTTCTTTATCAGGTCATTGATGATATCATTTTTGCTCACGTTTTAATATTACTTTAAGAATTGATATTTTTAAAATAATAAAAATTAATCTTAAAAATAATTTCATATTCTTTCTTTCTATTTAATACCTACGTATTTATAAAAATAAAAGTTTTTATTATCATTCAAAACTCAAATTTAACTTAATCTAATAATATCTAATTAAATTAAAAATTATCTAAACTTATAAATAACACCGCTAACGAATTACTTACCGATGTAACGATTGAAAGAAACTTAAAAATTTTACAACTCAGCTCTAATAACATTTTAAAAATCTATGTACTTTGACATTATGTATAATTTAAATTAATAAAATCTCATTAATTTAATGATTTTTTAAACTTATAAGCAATACTATTATCGAATTTCTTATTGACGTGTTAACGAAGAAAACTTAACAATTATAATATTAATAAAAATAATTTCCATAATAAGACTACGTAATTATATTATATTTGTACATCTAGTACCTAAATACCAATTTGTGCTAGAGTAAAAGTGGTTTAGATGTTTTTTTTTTATCAAAACACATATATTATATAATGATTAATGACATAAGAGAATAAAACAAATAAATTATGATTGAATAACATATACATATTAAGATAAGTAAAAAAAATATTGGGTTAAAATAAAATTGAAGAACCTATTATTGTTATTATGGTATAATAATTTTTTATTATTTAAGATAATGGGATATATCAATACTCAATATATAATTAACTTTTAGTTTAACAAGTTAGAAACCAATCATATATACCCTATACAGTTTCGACTCGGAGTTGTATATAATATTCTGGTTTAGCTTTTTCATTTACTTACATTATATTTATATATACACACAAAAGCCGAGATAGTGAACAGAAGAAAAAAAAAAAGGATAATGGGGGACAAACAATGGTGAAGAACAGGGATTGGATGCGGCACTTGTGGATTCAGAATTTGTATTAAGGAGGGATATTATATTATATATAAAAGTACAGTGTTAGTTAGTTCTGAGTTAATATTAGTATTATATTCATATATATATATATATATATAAATTAATTTTGAATTATTTTTAACCTTAAAAAAATGGTACTGTTTTAACTAAATAAATATTATATACGAATAATATTTTTATCATATAATAATAAATGAAACTTTCACTGATAATATATTATTATTAATATAATACAATAACTTATAGTAAAAATAATTACTAATTATATTTAAATTATAATTTATTATAATTTTAAAACTTTATAAATAAATAAATTTTATTTTAATATAATAAAATCTAAATATATAGATGAAATATGTAATAATAAAACTAATAAAAATAATAATTAATATAGTTCAAATTTTTGACTTGTAGATTAGATATAAATATTATTTTTCAAACCATATATTAGTGGAACCACTTTAAAATTAAATTAAATTTTATATTAATAATTAATCTATTTATATTAAATGTATTATTATTTTGAAAAATCAAATAATATCTTATTACTATATTTTTAATAAGTTGTTTTTAAAAGTAAATTAATCATGCTTGTATTTATATAATTTGATATTTTTATTGTATTTATATTAAAATTTTAACGTATTTTTATATAAAAATAAACATATTATATCTATAAATAATTTTATTTGAAAATTACCATCTTATATTTACTATGTCATTATTATATATAATTCTCATTATTTAAAAGATTTTTAGTTTAAGCAATTGGAGATGCTACATTATCTAAACCGGTTTTAATTAAACACCTTGATGAGGTGGATTCTAAATGAATTTCTTACCATTTTTGGTGGAATGACAAAAGCGTGAGTTTTATATATCATATATGGTTAATACTTAGAAACAACAATCGTTTTGATAAGCCTATAACAAAAATACCAGATAACGTTAGAGTTTTTTAAAAACTAATACTTCTAAGAAATATAAGTTAATGAGAGGTTTTTGGATAAGTTCTATGCATGAAAACTTTGTATTATAGTGGGTCATGGAAGCATCTTCATAAACTGAAGAAAAAGGGAAATGTGACCAAAAACAAGAAAGGAACCTAATCACAAATTGAATCGAATCAAATCATATCAAATAAAACGATTTTATAAATCAAATAATTTAATTCAATTTATATTAATTAAAACTATTTTAACACACTTAAAAACTTTGCTATATAAAGCAATACTTCTCCCTTTTTTTTACTCACACCTAAAACTTCTTCTCCTTTATAGCAAATATCAAATCTCTTTCTCTCACTTCAAAAATTATATTGGCCGTCTTCTAGTTTTCTTTCAAAGTAGAAAAACCATGCCTGAAGCTCCAAAGAGCTCATTGAAAACTACTGCAGATTACAATCTTGCAGAAAGGAACAAAATCACTCTTCAGTTCATTGAAGATGTCACAAAAAACGCAGATAAAATTCAAAAGAGAGCTCTCTCTGAAATTATTTACCGTAATGCTCATGTTGAGTACTTAAAACGCCATGGCCTTAATGATCAAACTGACCACAAAACCTTCAAAGAAATCATGCCTGTGATAACATATGAGGATATCCAATCTGATATCAACCGTATTGCCAATGGTGACAAGTCCCCAATCCTCTGTTCCAAGCCCGTTTCAGAGTTTTTGACAAGGTGGGTACTGATTATTTTTTCCAATTAACTAAAAATAGAGTTCTTTTCATGAATGGGACCTATTGATTAAATGGTTTTTTTTTTGGGATAGTTCTGGTACCTCAGGTGGAGAAAGGAAACTGATGCCAACAATTGAAGAGGAAATGGAAAGAAGATCCCTAATTTATAGCCTATTGATGCCTGTGATGAGTCAATTTGTCCCTGGTCTAGAAAAAGGCAAAGGGATGTACTTTTTGTTCATAAAGTCGGAGGCTAAAACTCCTGGGGGCTTAGTGGCTCGCCCAGTTCTCACTAGCTATTACAAAAGCTCCCATTTTAAACGGAGACCATATGACCCTTACACAAACTACACTAGCCCAAATGAAACCATACTCTGTTCTGACTCTTACCAGAGTATGTACGCTCAATTACTCTGTGGCCTTTGTCAAAGCAATGAAGTTCTTCGTGTTGGTGCTGTTTTTGCCTCTGGATTTATTCGAGCAATTCGTTTCCTTGAAAAGCATTGGCCTTTGTTTTGCAATGATATTCGAACCGGTACCATAAACTCCCAAATTACTGATTACTCTGTTCGAGAGGCTGTTATGAAAATCCTTAAACCTGATTCAAAGCTCGCAGATTTCATTAAAAACGAGTGTAAAAAACAATCCTGGCAAGGTATTATAACAAGGTTATGGCCAAACACCAAGTATGTGGATGTTATTGTTACTGGGGCAATGTCACAGTATATTCCAACTTTGGATTATTACAGTAATGGGTTGCCTCTGGTTTGTACTATGTATGCTTCTTCTGAGTGCTATTTTGGGGTCAATCTTAATCCTCTGTGCAAACCAAGTGAGGTCTCTTACACTCTCATTCCTACCATGGCATATTTTGAATTTCTTCCTATTCAGAGAAACAATGGGATTAAAACCAATTCACTAAACGAGAAAGAAGAACAACAATTGGTGGATCTAGTGGATGTCAAGCTCGGTCAAGAATATGAACTTGTTGTCACAACCTATTCTGGTAATTTCTGTTACAATTAAATATTTCCCAAATTTTTGATTTGGACTTCTGACTAAATTCTGGGACTTATTTGTAATGAACATTCATTATGTATTATAGGACTCTATCGATACAGAGTTGGTGATGTGCTTAGAGTAGCTGGGTTCACGAACAAAGCTCCTCAATTCAACTTTATTTGTAGGAAAAATGTAGTCTTGAGTATTGATTCAGACAAGACAGATGAAGTTGAGCTCCAAAATGCTACGAGTAATGCTGTGAACCATTTGATGTCATTTGATGCTAGTGTATTAGAATACACAAGTTATGCTGATACTACAACAATTCCAGGACATTATGTTCTGTTTTGGGAACTTTGCTTAAATGGGTCAACCCCAATTCCACCTTCAGTGTTTGAAGATTGTTGTTTGACCATTGAAGAGTGTCTAAACAGTGTGTATCGTCAAGGTCGTGTCTCAGACAAATCAATTGGGGCCCTTGAAATCAAGATTGTTGAACCTGGGACTTTTGACAAGTTGATGGATTATGCTATCAGCTTAGGAGCTTCAATAAACCAGTATAAGACCCCACGCTGTGTCAAATTTGCACCCATTGTTGAGCTTTTGAACTCAAGAGTAGTCTCAAATTACTTCAGTCCTAAGTGCCCAAAATGGGTTCCTGGAAATAAACAATGGAGCAATCATGATTGAGGGTTGGGGAGTTTAATTAATGTGATCATGTTAGGAAATATTTCATTAATTATGACCCGTTTTAGTTCAATCTCATCTTTTAATCTTCCATCATCTTTATTTTTCTTTCCTAAAAAAATTTAGCCGTAGTTCAACATGGGGTAGAGAATTTGCTCTTGTAAAAAAAACTGTTCCTATTTAAAGGAATATTTGTTTGGTACTTGGTTGTTAATTCTTGGGAAAGGCTAGCATTGGTCAATAGTCAACTCACCATATACTTTTGTTATTCTTAAACAACTATATTTATCTCCATATAAATTAATAAGGTGTTTAGATTTTTTAGAAAAAAATAAAAAAAATTCTTGTATCGATAACAATGATAAATGTAACAACAATTTTAGAGAGGCTAACAAATAAAAGTTATGGTTGAATTATGTTAAATATTTATAATGTTTTTAAAATTAAACTTTATAAAGTTACATTAATATATAGGAATAGAACTATAATTTTTATTAGGTAAAAATCATTTTAAAATCAATTGTTTAACATAAAAAAAATACTTCTTTTTTATACTTATTTATAGAATCTTATTACAAAATAATTTGAAATAATAACAATAAATTATAAAATAATTATAAGGCTTTAAATTCTTAAAATTTAAATAAATATTTTACTCTTGTAACACTGTTTATTTTTCTCTGCATTCAATGTTTCACTCTTCTTTAACACAAGAATCCTATGTCCATTGACTTTTGCACAAAAGTTATTTGATATCATTTATATTTATCAAATTTATTTAAAAATAAAATTCTTGTTTTAAAAATTATTATTTTTAATTTATGTATAATAATTTTATTATTTTATAATTAATTAGTTATTGTAATATAAAAGTGTGTGTGAAGAATTGTATTATCTTCGAGAATTTTATTGTATACATGTATTATTCATTCGGTCTTAATTTATCATTAATTTTAAAGATTATTTGTTATAATATTATTTTTTTCATTTTTAATTATTAAATATGTTTTTTTATTTATAAAAAAATATTTAATTAATTAAAAAAATATACAATTAATAATTTATGATAATTTAAGTCATTTTTGATCGTTAGTTTGTGTTTGGTTTGGATTTATGTTTATTTTTTTTAACTCAAGTTAAATTTGAATTAAATTAGAGTTGAATCAAATTAGGATGAGTTAGTTTGAACCAAATACGAATTATTACCCCTACATTTGTAAAATATCATCCTTGTTCAGTCATATTTTTAATATATCTTATTTTATTTAATTAATAATATTTATCGTGATTTAAATATATAATTTGAAGAATGGTATATTTTATTAAATAGTTTTCCATTTTAGATGAAGTTTATTACTTTTCATTTTAATCAATGAGATTTTTTATAAGAGCCATCAGCATGCAGACTGCAAAACCAGCTATATATATATATACTTGGTTCCGTTTCGTATTTATAACCAATTTTAGCAATTTTATCAATTTTTTGCATTCAATAATTTTATATTCTTAGAATAATATGAACATATATTTAATACATATTTGTAATATTAGCATTTAATTTTAATATATAAATATTAAAAAAAATTCATATTAAAAACATATGTTTAATATATTTACTAAACATAAGCTTAAAGTTATAAAAATTTAAACTTGAGTTGGATACTTTTCAGATACCCTAATTTTTAATAGGTATCACAATTTATCATAATTTTTGATTGAGATATTTTAAATGTTTAAATTTAAGTTATTTGTAAATTTTATGTTAAATTGAAAGAAAAATATCATTAGTATTATTTACTTATAGCAAAAAACATGTATTTTTTTAATATTTTGATCTTATTACTATAAAAAAGTGATTAAACAATGATAAATATAATTATTTTTTATTTTATTTTTTAATTGTATTGTTTAGAGACTGTTATAACTTAAATAAATTATAATAATATAATTTAAAAAAAATTATTTATGTTTGTGTGATTACTTTTATATAATAATAAAATTAAATTATTATAAAAATAATTATAAGATATAAATATTATTTTTAAAATAAATATTAAATCTATGCATTTATCCTCACTTAAATTAAATATTACTTCATGTAATAGGAAGAAAACTATGTTCTGTGATAAATTATTAATTAGCTTCAACTTTGTGAATAGGATGTTTAGTCGTTAAAGTATAAATCATATTATAAAGAAAAATGTTAAATTTTTATAAATTTATATTTATATTAATTAATTATAATATGTTATGTATCAAAAAAATTTAAAAATAAATAATTTTATTATTTACAAAGTCTTAAATAAATATAAATTAGTGTGTTATTAATAAATATAAAATTACACGCGAGGCTAAAATGGTAAACTATTAGCCTCCAAATAATGTGACCTGTGACTCTGAGTGATGAAGTGGGAAAAACCAATCTCTGCCGTGGGCCCCCTGGCATTATATTAGCCGGAAACTGGCCGGCACAAGCAGTCATGAACAGACAATGACTGCTGCCATTTTCAAACAACTTTTGTTTTTGGAGTGCAAAACAGACAATGATAGCTTTTTTGCTAACGAGGAATAAAGTTTGTTTGATTTTTACACGTTAATCTTTTCATTTTTCTAATTTTAATTTTTTTTCATTCAAATTTATATATAATTAATTTAAATTTAAATATAAATAGAATAAATGAAATTCGATTGAAAACTTCGTATAGCTATCAGTAAGTAACAGAGTGGTCTTCTATGTATTTAGTTAGGTTAATACAATCCAATAATTTAAAATTTGGGTCATTTTAATTAAAATGTTTAAATATAATTGATATTTTTCAAGGTAAAGTCAATATTTTTTGAAAAATTGATATTTTATTAAAAAATATTATAAATAAAAACACTCCCACCGCACACTACTCTCTCTTCCACAAATGTACCCAGTAACAAAACACAACAAACTTGATAGATAGTAAGAATCCAGTATGTGATGATTAAATGAAATGTATTAATATTTGGCGGCAATGTTGGTGACAATGTAATTTTTGTGACGGTGGTTCTGCTGGTGAAGACGAAGATCTACAATTTCATTGTATTGGTGAGATGGTCGGCAGTTGACGAAACATAACTGAACTATAGCGACGGTGGTGGTGGTGGTAGTGGTGGTAAGACGAGGGCGTTATTTGGATTTTGAGGGGGTTCTTTTCTTTTGTTTTTATTCTTTGAAAAAATATAATATTTTGAATATTTAGATTATAATGATCTAATTTTTTAAATTATCCGATTTTATTAACCTATTTAATTAAATAATTATATAAATAATGTGTTATTTATCTATAATTATATGATACTTTCAACTCAAAACTCAAAACTCAAACTAAATGGTTAATTTAAAAATATAGTTTAAATATTATGAAAACATTTTAAGAAATCAAAATTTACAATATGATAAAAATTAAGGATAAGTTGTGTAATTAAACCTAAAAAGCAAAATATGTTATTTTTTCTAGTTCAAGGATACACATGATTTAAGTGTAAACCGCGGTGAAATGATATGCATTTCGATTTAGGAGCATACATGGTTAAAAAAACAATTATTTTTAAAAAGTTACAAAAAATAATTATGATTAAAAAGTAATATTTTGATAAATAATATATATATATATATATGACTACTTATCATGCATATTTGGTAGTTACTGAAGTTAATATTTTTTTTTTCATGGCCACAACACTTGTACAATCAATAAAGTTAAAGCTCTATATACTCATATACATGCAAGAACGTGAAATAAACTTTTGTACGTACCCATGAAATCATATCATTGCTCAAAAAAACATATTAAACATACTTGCTTATTCTATTGATCATAAAGAAAACTCTTCATTCTATATCACATAATACAACTAGCTATATATAAATATCAATGATATTGATTTCTACACCAATAAACCATGTGTATTAGTTTCACTCAAATATCTCAACATTCTCTTAAATGCAAGTATTCAATACATAGTTGTAGAAGAGTACTAAAAAAGTTGACTAAGCTCATTAACAATATAAGTAATATCAGGTCGAATTATTGTAAAATAGTTGTTACTTGGTTAAAATAGTTGGATTAGTTAAAATCTATCCATCAAATCCTTCGTATACTTATGCTTAGAAAGATGGGAATACAGAGGATGCAATTAAGAGAGAAAGTGGATGTCATCATGCACTGCATGCCATTGTGATCCTGAGTAACTAGCTAGAGGAGTACTAGAAGACACTTTTGGTGATCTCTCAGTTTCATTTTCCATTAGAAATGATCTCCAAGATCAATAACGCTGATACCAAACAAAGAATCAAGAACATAACAACTTATATTCACTTCTACTAACGTGATATTTCTTTGCATAGTTTTCTCTTAATACGCTTTTGGCATATTTTCTTTATTGTTCATGTATTTTTTTTTACTTAGATATGTAATACTTTGGAAACTAAACTTATATAATCAATAAAGTTAATTGAAAACATTGATACAGGTGATATAATATATACGTCGATCCACTGTAATTGGTTATATTTTCATAGATAAGATTCTT
Organism: Hippophae tibetana; assembly: GCA_037013495.1. Lineage (NCBI taxonomy): Eukaryota > Viridiplantae > Streptophyta > Magnoliopsida > Rosales > Elaeagnaceae > Hippophae > Hippophae tibetana. The sequence continues at coordinate 5,172,316 of CM072812.1, forward strand.
TCTTTTTTATTGTTATTATTATCGTAAAGACAGTTAAAAAGTGTTCCTACCAACCTAACTAAAAGGCTTAAGAAAATTTATTTAATTAAAAAGATTGTTGTCATGATTTATATCAACAAGGTGTGACTTGGTGTGATTAGGAGAGCAAACCTTATCCAATTGATGATCTTTTTAATGCATTAGTTCATGTTACATGAATTTATCCACTATACTTTAACTGTCCATCTCTCTCAGTCAATTTTACTCTTTTGAGTTTTGACAACATTTCATGATCATAATGCTTTGTGATTGTACTTTCACCTTGTCGGTACTTTTGACACGAATCATTAAGCTTTTGGATAGGCATCCCGCTGTGGTCCATAGTTTATATTTAGCAGAAGTTCGTCTATATATGATTTGTGTAAATACCATTTTGGTATTCATTTCGATCTTTTCACTCTTTTTAACCTCATATTATTATTATTATTATTATTACCATTTTGTTAATTAAACTTCGGATTCATATTAAATCTAGAGGTGCAAATTGAAATAAGACGTTAATAAAATTCATAAATAAGTCATTAATTTTCAAAAATTATTTTATTTTATTTATTTTTTAATAAGATGAGATAATAATGAAATAGTATTATTGATATGTTTTATTTGTCTAGTATAAATGTGACAAATAAAAATACAAAAATAATAAATTATATTTATAATGTAAGTTTAATAAGAAAAATGATATAACATATGTTTAAAATTAGGTCTATTACGACTACAATCTAAATAAAATGAGATAATTTTTAAATGAAATAATATTACACTATAAGTCTATTAGGAACATTAAATGAGACATGAAATACGATGAGACAATCCAGTTTACATCTTTATCCCTAGGTAAACATTTTAAACTATGATATTATATTTGAACTTATATCCATGTCAGTTTTATTTTTTGATGAAGGGTAGTTATGATCCAATTTATAAATTAAAGTCTAATTTTTGGGTGATAAACTACAAGTTCACTAGCTATTCAAAAAGGAAATGAAAAAAAGCCCACAATTTTAAAAACATATATCAAAAATAGAAAATATAGTACATATATAAGTTCATTACATTTATATGAATAATTTTTTTTTTAATTGATAGTTCATTATTTGGACATATCAAGTTAGAAGTGGAAAATGTTTAATTTAAAATAAAAAATAAATTCATAACTTAAAAAACATAAACTTATAGCAAAACAAAGGTAATTACATCGAACTTCTTCATATATGATCAAGTATAAGTCCACTTTAAAATTGAAAATGAGCAAAATAATTTTATTTAGGACAAATTGATAATTAAAACATAATATTGTCGATAGTCATTGTTATCTTTATAGATCGATAAAACCGTAGGTATGTAATTGATGTAAAATATTATTATTAGGGTAAATTTAATAATTAGCCAAACTTGGGGAGATTATTAATATTTACCCCGCAAAAAACAAAATACAAAACCAAAAACACTGTATATGAGTAGTAGAATATTGGGAAACATGCATTAGTTCATTACTTATGAGTTATGACCGGTTTGGGAAAAAAAATACTTTAATGCTTTACTTTTCAAATTGTACACTTTAATTCTTTTGTCTTGGGTGATGGGAATTATAAATTTTTTATCTATTTAATTTAAATATTTTATTATTGTAATTATTGAATTAAGTATAAAAGTTTTATAATTTTTAAATTAGCATTTTAATTTCGTAATTATTGAGTTTATCACCTATAATCTTATTATTTATGAAAGTTAGACGTCTTCATTTGTTATAATTTTGATATATTAAAAATATTCATTATAATAAGTTATAGGACTAAAAATAGTTAATTTTCATAAGAATAAAACTAATAATGTTTAACTTATAAATTAAGAGATTAAATTAACTTGATAATTAGTAGCCTAATATATTCATTTATTAATAGGACCACTTGAACCATTTTGTTCCTTTTATTTGTAAGGGCTAACATTTTACTTCAATTATTCTTCTAATGAAATACTTTAGACTTAAATTAACTATTTATCAAAACAATTAAAAAAAAATCATAATATGAATTTATAAATGATTTATGCGCTCTATTCTAAACAAGAAATAAATAAAGTATTCAACTCGTAAAACAAGTGAAAAAAAGCTAGTGTACATAAATAACGGATTATTGTGCCTTTGCATGGATAATATAAAAAATGCACTCAAATTTTGAGGTATCTTTAAAAATATCCCGAAGGTTTTAAAAAATTCAAAGATATCCCTCTAACATAACAGAAGCAAATCTAATGAAAGTAAATACTAATATTCCTAGAATGGGAGAAAAAATAATAGAAAGTTAAGAAATGATAAACCAATGAATAGTAGAATTAAAAATATAAAAAACACACGATACTTCTCAAAAGAAATGATAATAAGTAAAAAAAAATTTAAAAAAAAATCAAAAAGCAAAATTAAATCTTAAAAAAATAGATGGATTTAAAGATCCGTTAATTTCATCTATAAGAAAATTATTTCTAAGAAAATATATAATTTATTATGGAATAAGTAATAAAGAAATTAGCACTAATATCACGTATGTAAAATGAATGTATAATATACCATTAATTGACAAGTGAACTATATGAAATAAACTATCCAAAATTTCTCCAAAGGATAAAGAAAAAAAATTGGATACATTAATTTAGGAGAAATTCAAATATTAATACAAACTTATTTTAGAGAATGAATAGGTATTCAATAAAAATAGCATTACTAGATAACATAATAATAAATAAAAAAAATGTTTTATTAGGAATGATCTATGGTAACTTAGGATACCAAAAGCTAAAATTTACGACATACACTAGGTTTGCTATAAATATCAATGATAAAAACTTAAACTAAGGATTAAGTCTAGCTTATGAATTTAAAATAAGAGATTTAATAAAAGAAGAAAATCATCAATTTTAAATACACTATCTAGTAGGATATTCTTTAACAAATAACCATAATAATTCAATATATGGACAAAATGAATTTATAAAGATAGACAAAACCTTTCAGCAACTTAGACAAATAATAAAACCAAAAATACTAACAGATTTTGAAATACTAGAGGAATGACACTTAAATATCAAGGAAAAAGCTCTAATAATAGAAAAAAAGTAATGTTGTTAAAACCAATAATATATCAAGATTTAATTTTATAGATCATGAAAAACAAATTATAACAAATAAGAAGTTAAAAAAATTAAAGAATGAAGTCCAAATAATGAAGGAATTAGTTCATGATGTCATATTAGGATTAGGAAAATAATAATGTTTAAAGATAAATTAAAAAAATATACAATTAAAAGTAAATAAAAGCTTAGTAGACGTAGCAAAAAATCAAACAATATTATTTGAAGCTTTGAAGATTTAATAGAGAAAATAGATTTAGCCAAGGAAGTAAACACAAAATACCTACAAGGTATAATACAAACATAGAAAGAATTATTAAAAGAAATAAAAGAATGTGGTTATAATAAACTTCAACAAGATATACATATGAAATTTACAGAACTATGAAAAGATGTATATAATATATATACAAAAATAATATTGTAAGTAATAAATATGATCCCCTAAAAGGACTAGAAATAGAACCACATAGGAGATCAAATGGCATGATTCCTAAAAATGAAGAAAAGTCTAATGAAACATATATAATTTCAATATAATGGAATATAGGAAAAAAATAGAAAAAAATCATAAACCCCAAAAATAGGGATATAGAAAAAATAGTTAGTTTATTAACACTAACTGATGAAGATTTAGAAGAACATCGAGATTAAAAACTTGAAAAAACGAAGAATAGAATGATATGACAATAATCAGTGAGACTGATTCTAAACTAGAAATCATGACCCAAAAAAGCCATATGAAACAATTTCATTACCAGTTCACTTCTAAGAAGAAACATCTGATCCACATAGGGAGGAGAGAAATAGGTAAAGGTCAAGAGAGCCTAACATCACATATAGAAGAAGAAAACCACCTAAAATGGAAGAAGGGTTACATATAATTACAAATCTTATCTATTAGATCTAGATTGTATAAGAGATAGGAAGAAAGTCTTAGATGAATGGGCTAGTGGTATGAGTGTGCTCATACAAACATCTTAAACTACACAAACAAACCCTTAAATCTATGTGTATTAGTAGCTCATAAATTGACAAGAAATGTTAAAGTTTGGTTTTCAAATTTAATAGAAAAAAAAAATTTATCAATGCAAGAGAATTCTCGCACGGGGAGAGAATACTTAGATATAATAATAAATAAAATATACAAAGAATTTATTGGAGAAGATAATGGAAGAACTATCACTGAATCTAGTGAAAATAAAATAAATGAAGCCAAAAGGCATCTAACAAATATAAAAAATTGTAATATGTATTATATAGATTATTTTATTTGTGAATATGAAATATATTATCATCAATTACTACCCTTTATACAAACAACTTATGAGGAAATATTTTTCTAGAAATTATCTGGAACATTGCATAAGATCTTAATAGAAAGTTGGAATTAGAGAAATAAGAAAACTGTACCAGACACCTTAAGATGAAGAATAAAAAGTCTTAAAAGTTGGATAATCATTAAATATTAATAAAGAAAATAATATAAACAAATAAGATAAATGTCAAATGTTAGGCTAAATTTATTATGAACTTAGAAAGATTGATAACTTCATTGAGATCAAAATAAATTATTCAACTAATAAAGTCATCATTATTTCCCATAGTACCATGACTCTTTCAAACGAAGATGGTGAAAACATTACCAAATATGAAGCCAATTTTAATAGCAACAACCTAGAAATTGGTTAAGAAATAAGGAAGGTATTCTACTTCTATGCCAAAAAAACCCATCAAAGATTATAGATGCATCAATCATCAAAGAATGAGAAGACGAAGATGTGTTATCATCAAATTCATCAAAAGGACTATCGATACAAAATGAAAAAGAAGAATAAAGAAAGAAACTATCGACATAAGATGATAAAAAAAAATAAAGATGTCCCACATCTTAATTGGCAGCATGTGTCAAAAAAAGTAGTGGCTACCATGTAAAGCAGAAAAGTAGACGGATTATTAAAGTAAGGAGAAAATAGTAATTTTAATATTGTAAATAAGGAATCCTTGTAATATAAAAGGAACCCTTATTTTCATTTCAAGACACATAGAAAAACTAGAGCACTCTACTCTAAAAAACACAAAAACTCTATCATAGAAATTCTTTCTATCTAGAAATCTCAAACTAGTAATCATATACCCAGTAATTATGAACGGCTAAGAATCCATTTAAGGTTCTTAGTTGGCCTTATGTTTGTAATAATTATTATATTATGAATAAAATGAAGTTGAGTTACTCTTCTCTATTAAGTCAAAATTAGACATCATCTATATACGACTGCATAATGCTCATTATTATTATAGGGTATTGAGATTTGAGCAAAGATGAGGTATAATCGGTGTAAAAAAAGAAAAAATAGAAAAGAAGATGGTGGTGGACTCATTAAATTCAAGTATAATAATTATAAATTTAAGCGAGTTAGGAATCTTGAATGTTAAGATATTTGCTTACCAACTATAATATTGACAAACAGAAAGATGTAAAATAGAAATAAAAATAAAAACTTATTTACAGGAATAAACAACTAGTTCTAACATTAAAATGAAAGATAAAAATCTAATTCTATAAGAAAAATTTGATAAAAGCTATCTATTTGCCTTAAATGATTATTTCAAAGATGAGGATTATGAAACTTATTATAAAAATTTTAAGAGGTTCAACTCCTTATTAGATATCTATATAGATTATATTAAATCTATTACAAATATCAAAGACGATCTTGTTTCAAGGACATTAAATGACTATTTTTGTCAAAAATAAGTAAAAATAAAAGAAGAGAAATTTAACAACCAAATTTTTGGATACTATTTCTTTGAAGATTACAAGTACACTATATGTACATAAGAAAAACATGTTTGTATACTACGAATAGAAAAAAAATGTGCATTTAACACATATTACTTGTCAAGGTTCTAGTAACTTAACTAGTACATTAAGCTCAGATTGAGTGAAGTTCCATCATAGCAGTCTCTAGAGACCAAAACCGTCCCAAATTTGGTGTCAAAGCCAAGTAATAGGAATATAAATGGATGAAAAAGTTAAAATCATTAATTTTGTGAATACCAATAGTATTTACTATAAAATCTAGGGACATTTTAAACATTTTTACAAACCTTAAGAGCATAAGTGAAGATATGCTAAACCTTAGTAGCATTTGAGACATTATCCCTAAAAAGAAGAGATAAATACTTTGATGTTTCTTTTATAAGAATATTGTTTAGTTTTTTAAATTAAATTCGTTAATTATTTTATTTATAAAAAAAGTTATATAATTTTTTTAATAATATTAATAATTATTTTTTTAATAATTTTATTTAAAAAATAATGTTGAAGTATTATTGAGTAGTGAAATGATGAAATATCTAATTAGTGCTTAAAAGCATTAAAATTACTATGATTAAATATATTTGTATAATTTTATCAAATTTTTATATAAATTTTTCTTTTCGGAATCACATATATTTTAATTATTTTTCAGATATTTTTGTTCAAAAATTATTTAAAGACTTGAAAAAAAATACTAGAAGCAATACATCACAAATATGTTGAAAAAAAAAATAGAAAAGCTGAAAAATAAAATGGATCAAAAAGATAAAAAAAAATGCCTTAATCTGTGTCGAGCCTCGCGCATGTCACACCGAGTCCCATGTGTGCCAGTGCCAATCCGTGCACAATAGCGCACATGTCACGCTGATAGCCAACACCTGTCTTGCTACAAATCTCATCCATTTTTGCGAGCCAGCGTCCTCACATGGGTACCAACCTATCCAAGACCAATTTTTTAGATATTTTCCCTCTTTTTTTTATCCTTTTTCTCACTTATAAAAAGACCTCTCCCCATTGTAAAAATCATTCCTCACAATTTCTTCTCTTTATCTCTCTAGAAAGCTTTCTTAGTTTTTTTAATTTTAAAGTTCTTATCTTTTTGAAAAGAACTACTTATACTTTTGTAAATTTTTAGTTTTTGATTTAATAAACGGAAATGCGAATTCATTTAGAGGTATTTAAGAAACGAAACTAACACCAAAGTTGTATAAGGATTTTTTTGAGGTGCTTTAGAAACGAAACTTTATTTTAAAAGTTTTTATAAGAATTATTATTCGAAAATATATTAGCAACGTATTTTTAGTAATGATTTTAAAACATGAAAGTTAGTAGTTGATAATTAAATTCTTAGGTTTAATTTAGACACCTTGAATAAAGTTTAAAATGTTTAACCCCACCAAAGGTGGCGTTTAAATAATTCGTTTTCAATCTCTTAGAAAAAATGAATTAATTTAATTAACTAAATTAATTATCGATTACACTCATAAGTGTTAATTGAGTGGTATTTATATAAAAAGAGAGAATTAATAAGTATCAATTTATATATTTAATAACCTAAATAATATAAGAAAACATAATTAATTTAATTATTATATCAATAAATAATTCACTGTTATGAGTGATAAAAATTTGTATAATTGTTTATTGAATTCACATCTATGTTTATTTTTTATGTTATTAGATTAGGAAACACAAAAATATAATTGAAAGTATACTTGTCATTTTCTATAAAATAATTCGTGCAGTGAAAGTTTTACAAATATAAAACCAAAATATCTGCAAATCAATATTGCTAACCCGATGTCGGTTTTATCTCATCAATATCCCTAACAATTTTTTTATAATATAAATTTAAAATTATTATATATCTTTTTGATACTTTTTTAAAATAAAAAAATTAAATGACAAATTTTTTAACTTAGAAAATTAAATAATATTTTTTGTATAAATAAAAAGATTAAATTTACCTTTCATCCAAAAAAGAATAAATAATAGTAGATTTTTAGGTTGATCTTTTATTGAACGTTAAGAAAGTTTGTTGGTTAAAACTTTAGTGATATTTTATTGGAAAGTTATGAAAATAATATCATAAAAATTAAAATAATATACTAACAATTTTGAATATAATTCAATTGAATACCATTTAATATTAAACAAATCTACATGATAATAATTTAATTTAAACGAAATCTAATTAAACGGCGTTCAAAATAAAATAAGTGTAAAACTTTTTTTAATAATAAAAAATACAAAATAGATATAAAAATTACACTTAAGTACACAGTTAGTCCATAAACTTTATTCAAGTCTACCTTTAGGTCCTCAATTGTTTTTGAACAACTTATTCCCTAAATTTTTAATTTCTACAATTTAGGATCTCAAATTGTTTCAACAATTCAATCCTAAAACTTTTTGATTTCTACACCTAAGTTCTCAATTTTTTTAATAATTTAGTCATTAAATTTCTAAGCTTTTACATTTAGGCACTAAATTTTTATTTTTATCCTTAATAAATTGTTAGATTATAATTCTTAATTTAGAGATAAAATGAAAATTTAGTATTTAAGTGTATAAATTAAAAATTTTAGGGATTGAATTATTAAAAAATTTAAAGATTTAAGTGTAAAAATTAAAAAAAAGGTGATAAATTGCTAAAAAATTTAAAAAATTAAATATAGATTTGGATAAAATTAAATAACAGAATATGCATTTAAGTCTACAAATTACTAAGTTGATTGTTTTTCCATGCTTCTTGACGCACACTCGTGCCAAAATTAATAAAACGTTACATAATTGTAAAATCGTTCGTCAAGACAAAATTGAAATCTACTTTAGTACTAGGTTATGACTTATTTAATTAAAATAATAATAATATTAATATCAGTAGCCATTACACCTAAGAAAAATCATATGCAAATTATATAAATTCTACACCAACTAGTAGTAAAGTCAAACTCAAATTAGGAAGGGAAATAAAAGATACCACTTATCAATTTAATATTAAGTAACAATTAAGCTACTCAAGAATTAAAAACAAAATTGTCTACATCAATGCTGGGAGAAGAATTTCAACATCCTCTAATGTTAAAAAAGTAAAATAAGATAAAATAAATAAGCTCAGAAGATACAAAATATAATACATTGATATTTGTTTTTCTTTACTTATTTCTACCTTCTTTTAAATTATAACAATTCATTTTACATCCAACTTATATAATATTTTTGAATCTATTAATAAAAAATAATATTTATCCTTTAAATTAACGATGTATGATTTAGATTTTAACAAATAGAGGATATTATCCTAAAAAAATATAAGATTTTTTATCCAAAATAAACTACGTAAATGAAAAATCAATATATATGAGAATTGAATTGACAAGTATTAATCTAAAATCACACAACAACTTTGGTAAGATAATTTCTATTCATTTTTTTTTGTTTGTTTCTTTTTAATTATATTTTTTAGATCAAATAATTTTATATGTGATCATGATTATTTGATTTAATTATTGAATTTTGAAGAAACAATTTTCATTGAATTTATGCTTAATATTTTTGATCTAGAATTTGTGATTAATATTTTTGATCTAGAATTTGCTAGTTGATTTAATTTAAATGAGATATGTTTTTAAATCATCTGGTTAGGATTATTCATTATTAAATCTGTTCTAGAACACACACGGGCACTTGTGTTTTTTGTGCTAACTATTTTGCAGTTGATTTGTGAACGATCTGATTTGCGGGGAGCTTATTGGAACGTTGGTTTGGAAATCGTTCACGTTAATATTGGAAACTGTGAAAACAAAGCAGGGGCTCGTAAAAATATTTACCCCTAAAAAATATTGTGTGTTATTATTTTATTTTCGTACTTATATTTACACACGATTGCATGCCTGGCTGGTTTGTTTAGGTTATTAAATTATAAATTGGAAAAAATTAAAAATAACCTATTCACCCCCTCTAGGTTAATTAGGTCCATAATTTATAAACTTTCAATTGGTATCAGAGGCAACACTAGACACACTTAGTGAGATTGATCCTTAGGGACACACACACTTACTTATGGATCAAATGAAAGAAGGTGGGTCATCTGTTAGACCCCCACTCTTTAATGGGTTTAATTACCCTTACTGGAAGGCTCACATGCAATCCTTTCTCAGACAAGATGAAAAAGTCTGGGATGCTATTCTTGATGATTGGGAACCACCTTAAGTAACGAAAGATGGTGTAACAATCATAAAGCCAAGAAGAGACTAGACCACTGAAGAACGCACCCTTATTGGGACAAACCAAAAAGGTCTAAGCTCAATATTTGTTGCAGTGTCGATGGATGAGTTTCGTTGCATCTCCGACTGTGAGACTGCTAAAGATGCATGGAATGCACTTGCTCTTGCTCATGAAGGTACTTCCCAAGTAAAACAAACAAAATTGAGATTGCTAACATCTGAGTTTGATTCTATTAAAATGAGCAACAACGAAACCTTGGATCAATTTTATGCTCGCTTCTGTGATATCACTAATGCTTTTTCTAACCTTGGTGAGAAAATTCCACAACCTATACAAGTGTGCAAACTCCTAAGCTCTTTAACAACAGACTAGAAGATGAAAGTTACAACAATAGAGGAAAACAAGAATGTAGACACACTAAAAATTGATGAACTTATCGGGTCAATCCAAACCTATGAGCTTTCTCTTGATCCACCCAAGAAAAATAAGGATGTGGCATTCAAAAGCTCCAAAAAGGGCATCTTTGATAGTGATGATGATTTGAATGATGAGTCACTAGTCTTGTTAGCATGAAAATTTAAGAAGTTTATGAAGAAGAAGGGTCAACAGAATAATCATTCCAACAAGGGACAATCCAGTCGTTCGAATGACCGAAAGTCAAGGGAAATCAAGCCTTCTAGCCTTGATGGTAAGAAAAGTAAACCCACTAGTCCCCAATGCTTTACTTGTGGAGGATTTGGTCATATTTCTACAGATTGTGCTAACAATAAAAAGAAATTTGGAAAAGCCTTTAATGCTACACTCAGTGACACAGAAAGTCAGCAAGACAATGCTAGTAACTCAGATGATGATGAGACTAATTATTGTGCCTTCACCGCAACTGCCAATGCACATCACAATGACTCTGATCTTAGCTCGGATGAAGAAAATGAGGAAATAAACTCTTCTCTCTTACTGTTTAAGTTTAATGTATCGAATTATGAGGAACTATTCATGGATTGTCTAGGTGGTAGGGAAGAGAGAGATAAATTACTTGTAGAAGTAACTAAACTTAATGATATCATCAATGTTCACAAAACAAATTCCTCTGGACTAGAGAAAGATAAAAATGAATTGTCTAATCATATTAATGCCTTGAATATGAGATTAGCAGAAACCACTAAGGTAAACAAAAATCTTAGGAAAGAACTTAGTATTGCTAAAGAGATGGTAAAGAATTTGACCATAGGTGCTGAAAAATTAACCAAAGTCCTAGACTATGGAAAGCCACATAGAGATAAGAGAGGTCTTGGATACATAGATGAACAATCAACACCTTCATCATCCAAAACTAAATTTGTAAAACCCACTATTGCTCAGGCAGGGAAGGTAGTTTCTACACCTTATCATTCTAAGAAAATTCAGTTTGTTCCTATCTGTCATCACTGTGGTAGGAAAGGACATATTAGACCTAAGTGTAGATTTCTTCATGCTTATGATTCTCTCAGGAATACAAATGTTTCTAAAGTACCTCAAAAAAATTCAAAACGTAAAGTTTTTACTACAAGAACTACACAAAAAAAGGAATATAAGAAACCGGTAACTCAAATGTCCAAAATTAAAAAAAGGATGGGTTAAGAAATCTGAGTTGCACTGTTTTGTGGCCATATAACATTTAAAGTTAAATCAAATACCGCTTGGTATTTTGATAGTGGATGCTCTAGACACATGACGGGGAATCGTTCTTTGTTTAAAACCTTTAAGGAATACAATGAAGGGACAGTTACCTTTGGTGATGGTAAAACACATAAAATTATTGGAAAATGCTCTGTTCAAATAGAGGGCCCCTAAACTTGATGAATTTTTATATGTGGAAGTACTTAAGGCAAACTTGATTAGCATAAGTCAAATATGTGATAATGATTTTAATGTGTAATTTACAAACAATCATTGTATTGTAACAGATCAAAATGTGGAATGTATGATTAAGGGAATCAGATCAAATGACAATTGTTATTGTATTGATACATCACCCACAGTAACATGTAACCTAGCTAGTAATGACTCAACTATCTTGTGACACGAAAAGCTAGGTCATATGAATTTTAAAGATCTGGTTAGATTAAGCAAAATTGAGACTGTGCATGGTTTACCTATTCTTTCAAAAATTGAAACACCTGTATGTGGACCATGTCAATTGGGTGAACAAACTATGATTGCTCATAAGAAGATTAAGAGTATAAATACAAATTGAGTATTGGAATTGATACATATTGACCTTATGGGTCTTATGAGAACAGAAAGTATTGGAGGTAAGAAATATATCATAGTTGTAGTAGATGACTTTTCTCACTACACGTGGGTAGACTTTCTTAGAAACAAGTCAGATGCTTTTGAGTTCTTCATCTCATATTGTACAAGAATGCAGGTTGAAGCAAGTGACAAAATTGTAACCATCAAGAGATTGAGAACAGACCATGGAAAAGAGTTTGAAAATACCAAGTATGCTGACTTCTGCAAAGAACATGGTATCTTTCATGAATTCTCTGCTCCTATCACACCTCAACAAAATGGAGTAGTTGAACGGAAAAATAGGATACTTCAAGAGATGGCAAGAGTAATGATGCATGCCAAGGGAGTCTCCAAAAGGTTTTGGGCTGAAGCTATAAACACTGCATGTCATATTATAAATCGTGTATATCTTCGTCCAGATACAAACCAAACTCCTTATGAGATATGGAGAGGTAAAAAACCCAATCTGAAATTTATGCATGTTTTTGGAAGTAAATGCTACATACTTAGAGATCGTGAACAGTTGGGTAAGTTTGATTCAAGAAGTGATGAAGGTATATTTCTTGGGTATTCCCTAAATAGTAGAGCTTATAGAGTCTTCAACTGTAAAACTAATGTAGTTATGGAATCCATAAATGTCGTTATAGATGATGGAGGTAAGAAGATTACAAGAGAAGAAGTTGGAAATGAAGAAAATTTCACAACACCTTAATTAACAATTACCAGTGACACAATTGGAATAAAAGAAGAAGAGTTAGAGGAAAGAGAAGAAAAGAAGGAAGAAACATCAACCTCATCAACAATAAATCCAACTCGAACTTCAAAAAATCATCCTATTAAGAATATAATTGGAGATCCTAATGCAAGAATGGTAACAAGAAGAAGACAAATAAGTGAGGTAACTCATTTATGCTATATTTATCAATTTGAACCAAAAAATGTGAATGAAGCCCTTAGGGATGAATTTTGGATAAATGCCATGCCGGATGAGTTAGCTCAATTGGAAAGAAACCATGTGTGGGTATTAATACCTAAGCCTAAAAAAAAAAAATGTTATTGGAACAAAATGGGTGTTCAAAAATAAATCTGATGAGCATGACATTGTTGTTAGAAATAAGGCTAGGTTAGTAGCTCAAGGCTACACGCAAGTAGAAGGAGTTGACTTTGATGAAACATTTGCACCTGTAGCTAGACTAGAGTCAATTAGGATTTTACTTGTCATTTCCTGTCATATGAAGTTCAAATTATATCAAATGGATGTTATGTCTGCCTTTTTGAATGGATTTTTGAATGAGGAGGTGTACGTGGAACAACCAAAAGGATTTGTTGATCCGAAATTTCCAAATCATATTTACAAACTCAAAAAGGCTCTGTATGGTTTGAAACAAGCTCCACGAGATTGGTATGGGAGACTTACCAACTATCTTTTGAACAATGGATTTATTTGAGTAGGAGTTGATAAGACTTTATTCATTAAAAGGAGTAGTGACAAGATCTTTATTGCTCAAATTTATGTGGATGACATAGTTTTTGGATCCATATCTAGTACACTAGTGGATGATTTTGTACATGTTATGAAATTTGAATTTGAAATGTCCATGGTAGGTGAAATTACTTTCTTCCTTGGTTTGCAAATTAAACAATCTCGTGATAATATATTTATTTCTTAAACCAAGTACGCATGTAACCTTGTTAAAAGGTTTGGTCTTGAAACTAGCAACCATTACAGACTCCTTTAGGTACCAGCACAAAAATTACAAAGGACACTCAAGGTAAAAGTGTTGATCAAACCCTTTATAGGAGTATGATAGGTAGTTTACTTTACCTCACTACAAGTAGACCTGATATATGTTTTAGTATTGGTGTGTGTGCCCGTTATCAAGCTAACCCTAAGGAATTACACTTAGAAAATGTAAAGAGAATCATCAGGTATATCTCAGGAAGAAGTAATTATGATTTATATTTTACTACTGACACTACTTGTGAAGTAAGTGGTTTTACAGATACCGATTGGGCAGGCAACCAGGATGATAGGAAGAACACATCATGTGGTTTTTTCTACGTTGGAAACAACTTAGTATCATGGCACAGTACAAAGAAGAATTCTATCTCACTTTCTACAGCTGAAGCGGAATACATTGCTGCAGGAAGCTCTTGCACACAAATGCTTTGGATGAGAAACATGCTCAAGGACTACGGTCAACCACAAGGTATGATGCCCTTATATTGTGATAACTCTAGTGCTATATGTATTTCTAAGAACCCAGTTCAACATTCTAGAACTAAGCACATTGACATTAGACATCACTTTATTCGAGAATTAGTTGAAGAGAAAATAGTGACACTTGAGTTTGTACCTATTGAGAGACAATTAGCTGATATATTCACTAAAGCCATAGACACTCAAAGATTTGAGTATCTTAGAAATGCCTTGGGAATTTCTCCCTCAAATTGAATTTCAAATTTTATTACAAAAAAAAACATCCTTGTTTGGCAAACACAGTATTTGACTTATTGAATACTTACATACACATAATCTCATTTTTAGTGACTCAACTCATTATGATATTTATTGTATAAATTATTTTACAATTTTGGCTTACGCACACACATATTCTTGTACATGTGATGATCAATGTTGACATGAACTTATTCACACACTCACGAACACACATATATGTTATGCTTGAAGTTTATGAATTTTTTTGAAAGACTCTAGGACTTTAACTAATCTTGATTGTAAAATTGTGTTGAGTTCTACTTCTACTTACTAAAATTTTAGTGTATGGAGGCACCTAGTATTGAGAGGGCTACCTACTGTGATGTGTGAAGCTACCGCAGTGAGCGGAGAGGGCTACCTCACAACTAGTGTGAAAGTCATCGTGCTAGGTTTATGGCTCGTGCAAAAAAAAAAAAGATTATGCAAAAAGTGATTGCTTATAAATCTTGTACTTGGAATTATTAATTAAATATTTTTATAATATATCTTAAGATAATATTAAGTTTTTTGTTTTTAATGGGCTTTGAAAAGTTAAGACCAAAACACATTTAAGGTAACCCTAATATCATTAAGTATTATTAAGCATTATTATTATCTATATATATATTGACATATTAAGGTTAATCGGTGGTGCAAAAGAAAAAAAATAAAAAAGCCGTCGGAGAAATAACTCTCCATCAGCCAAAGAAAAAAAAAACTGCTAAAGAAAAAGGAAGAAGAAAAGGAATTAGTCAATGGGGGGTCACTAAAACTGAAAACATATTTAAGTAAACAAAGGCATATTCACCTTACGGCAAAGAGGTCATTATGACTCCTGAAAAAAAAAAGTAAGTAACACATATATATGAGAATTGAATTGACAAGTATTAATCTAAAATCACACAGCAACTTTGGTAAGATAATTTCTATTCATTTTTTTTGTTTGTTTGTTTTTAATTAGATTTTTTAGATCAAATAATTTTATATGTGATCATGATTATTTGATTTAATTATTGAATTTTGAAGAAACAATTTTTATTGAATTTATGCTTAATATTTTTGATCTAGAATTTGTGATTAATATTTTTGATCTAGAATTTGCTAGTTGATTTAATTTAAATGAGATATGTTTTTAAATCATCTAGTTAGGATTATTCATTATTAAATCTGTTCTAGAACACACACGGGCACTTATGTTTTTTGTGCTAACTATTTTGCAGTTGATTTGTGAACGATCTGATTTGTGGGGAGCTTATTGAAACGTTGGTCTGGAAACCGTTCACGTTAATATTGGAAACTGTGAAAACAGAGCAGGGGCTCGTAAGTAAAGTACAATGAGGCAGTATCCTAGGGAGGGTAGCATAAGACCGAGTTTGTACTTGAACATTTGATTTTCATAGTGGAAAGTTAGGTGGTCCGGTGGACCGGTGGTTTTCCTCTTAGGCCATGGTTGTGGTCTAGGTTGTTTCCACCTAAAAAATATCGCGTGTTATTATTTTATTTCCGCACTTATATTTACACACGATTGCATGCCTGGCTGGTTTGTTTAGATTATTAAATTATAAAGTGGTAAAAATTAAAAATAACCTATTCATCGCCTCTAGGTTAATTAGGTCCATAATTTATAAACTTTCAGAGTTATTAAAGTTCATTTTTAGAGCACCAATTAGTGATGATTTCTGTTGAATACAAAATAGAAAACAACTTCTACTATCAATTTGTATGCCTACCCATCAACATTTTTTGATATATTATATAAGATTCATATCAAGAGATAAATTTAAATACCTTATTTGAATCCTATGTATTGTTTGGTAAAAAGAATTGGCTATCTGTTCAATAACATGGAACATATCAATGTACAAACCAATTAAACAGAACACAATCAAACATCTTGATTATATACTCTTGTCATTCTTTAAAGAATCTTTATCACAAAATAAGTACAATTAAAGAAAAAAACCATGTAGAAAGAAATCAATAAATACTATTACTATTTCCAACGAGGCTCCAAAAAGGTGATAGTTAATTCATTAGTCGAAGGAAGTTCTTGGTTGGTTAAGTAAGGTTGTGCATGAAGTGACTCTTTTTCCATAAAGAAATCTTCAGGTTGCTTTAGCTTGTGTAGTGTGATCTCACTTTCTAACATCAAAACTACAGATGACATTTTTGACCTATTTTCAAGATGTCTTTGAACACATAAGAGACTAATGTGGATACAACATAGTATTTCAGTTAGATTGCATGAGTTTTCTACTAAACTTTCATCAACAAGTTATGTTGTTCTTCCAACATTCCATAATCTCAATGCTTATAATATAACAAACCTATAAATTTTTCAAATTAACTATGAGTCAATTAGAGACAATTTTAAATAGGATGGAATGAGATGAGATAAGATGATATTTAAATGAGGTGAGATTACTTTAGTTCATGAATCCATTAAAACATTAAATATGACATGTGATAATATGTGATAACTCATTTGATTTGGCTACTCAATTGCATGCCTCTTACCAATTGCTTAATATGGTTTATTTGTATCTAAATTTAGCTAGATTTGGTTAAAGCCTAGATAGCTCAACTTATCTCAAAGTATGATTATTTAAAAAAAAAAATTGCTCAATTCTAATTTTAGGATACATTCAAAGAGAAATATTTCAACTATGATCTTATTCAAATCTGATCGAGTTAAGTTAAAAAAAATTCATAATATAAATACATTTGACAATTTTTATCACATTATATTTGCAATTTCATTATTTGAAATGAAACTTATATCTTAACGAATAATTTTATTTAATTATTTGTTAATGTTAAAAATAATTTGAAAATTACCATTGTCAACAAAATATATTACATTTGAAAAATTTAGTAACACTTTTAGAAATTTTTCTTCAATAGGTCATATCTTATTTACAATAGTTATTACCTATATTTTATTCTAAACAAAAATACGATAGAAACACATTGGTGATTCAATTTTAAACGAGAGAAATCAGTTGGTTCTAACCAAATATGTTTAGCATCGATTGTTTAACTTTCATTTAATTTGAAAAATTAGGCCCAAAAATATGCATGGAGTTGCACACCCCCCTTCGCACCTAAAGTCGGATTTATGGGCTTGGTTTAGCTCGCTCTATCTCAATTTACATGCCTATATTCAGTAAACAACAAGAATTTCACGAAATCACACTACATATGGTTACTTATCGAGCCTCGAGTGCAGTTATGGACATGTCATTTGTTGAACAGGATACATGTTTACTTGGGGAGAAATCATCATCTAATAGGCCTGCTTTCATAAAATAACCTGGTTGTTTAGGTTGAGACAAGACACTCTCACTACTTAACATTAGAACTACAGAGGACATGTTTGGTCTGTCTGCAGAACAATGTTGCACGCATAAGAGGCCAATATGGATGCTACGCAGCAATTCTGCATGATCCCATGAGTCTCTTAAGTATGGATCAGCAAATTCAAATGGTCTGCCTTCTGTCATCAATGTCCATGCCTGAAAATCATTCAATCTTATTCATTAGTCTCAAATACATAAATATCTAATAAAAATTACAAGTTTATGTCAATGACATAACGACACTTACATATTCAATGAGTGTAAGGCCATCATTTTCATTATGAAAACCTCTGCTTCTCTGTCCGCTTACAATCTCCAACAATAATGTACCAAAGCTAAAGACATCTGATTTTATTGAGAAATGTCCATCAAAAGCATATTCTGGTGCCATATAGCCACTGAAAAATGAATAACATAATCCATTATTAAACATATATAATAAAACATATATTCAATACATATTTTTAACTTAAAATTTTGATAAAAATATGCTTTCATAAATTAAAAATTTAAAAATAGGAAGTGAAACCATTGAGTTCCCTTAGATTAGAAAATGAATGTATTTGGGAGGGTTTAAAAGTGAGCATATCTACAGTTACTTACTAAGTTCCCATTATTCTGTTTGTGTTTCCTTCAATTTGATCTCCATAGCAGGTTTTAGCCATGCCAAAGTCTGAAATTTTAGGATTCATTTCCTTATCAAGTAAAATATTACTTGTTTTAAGATCTCTGTGTATGATTCTTAATCTGGAATCTTGATGAAGGTAAAGAAGTCCCCTAGCAATTCCCCATATAATTTGAAAGCGCATGGACCAATTTAAATGTTTACTTTGGTTTTGATCTGAGAAATATTTCACCATGTTAACAAAGTCATCAAAAAAGAAACAAAATTTATAACCTAATCTTTAAATTAAGCTAGGGTTGAGGGTAATTTATTTATACCAAAAATGAAAGTGTCTAGGCTTTTATTAGGCAAATATTCATAAACCAACAATCTCTCTACTCCCTGAACACAGCAACCGAGAAGTTTTACAAGATTACGGTGTTGAAGTTTGGCTATTAATCTCACTTCATTTTTAAACTCATTGGCTCCTTGTCCAGAACTTAATGAAAGTCTCTTGACAGCAATTTGTAGCCCATCTTCTAGAACACCCTGAATATTTCCAATCAACGTAAAATAAATCATGTTACATTTACCTAAGATTGGTCATGCATGATCGAGTATAATAAAATTCATTTAACTAACCTTATATACAGGTCCAAAACCACCCTCCCCAAGCTTATTAGTGAAAGAAAAATTATTTGTTGCAGAAGTTATTGTACATAAATCAAATAATGGGAGATCCATTTCTTCCTTGTTGCCTCCATTTCCATGATCTGTTATTTCACTACTTTCTGGTGCATCTAAACAATAACACATAAACTAATCTTAGCTTTTTTTTTCAGGAAGTTCCATTGAACAATAAAACATCATATTTTTGGCAAGATGAACATTTTAATTAGGGGTGGCAATTGTGTTGGGTAGTCATGTAATGTCAGACATTGTCACGCCTAATTGTAATTAGTAACATTACCTTTAGGTTTTGAGCCTATCCTTCTGCAAAGGTAATAGATAACTGAAAGGATCAAAGGAATCAATCCAACCACAGTCACAGCTATAATGATCACTGTTTTCTTCACTTTGGGTTCCTTTTTGACTGTAAAATAGACACATGAAGGAAAAAAAAATTACAAATGGAAGAGGAGAAATCATTGATTGGTTGTTCTCTAGTTTAATAAAATTTAAAATTAGTATAATTTTTTTTTTTAAAAAAAATAAATCCAAAAGTGAAAAGGATATGATTGATTAGAAATAAAAAAATTTACTTTGTTTTCTTTTTGAAATTAAAGAATGGACAGTACGTACCTATTTCTGAAGCAGGCATTCGAATATATAGATCCTGCCCCCAAGAAGGAAATTGTGTAATATCTACTAGATCACCAAACCAGATCACACAGCCACTACCTTCTCCTCTAATATCTGAGTTCGTGTAAGCCATACATGAGCAGTTTTTCAAGCATTTCTCTTTGCATTCATTCAGACTCATGCTTTTGTTCACCCAAGTATGTGTAGTATCTGGTAATTTGATGCCACCAAATTTGACAAACCCATCTTTATTCAAGCAATTCAATGGTGTACTGCGCTCACATCCTTGTGACCAATCCATTAGATTCCATCTTTCTAAAAATCTAGGCTTGAAGCCTTTCAGACAACGACATACTGGATTATCACTTATATCACAAATTCCATTGGCTCCACAAAGGCCATAGGTGTCACAGTAATCTCTAGGAACTGAAGAATATGGCCTCCAAATCTTCTCTGCTTCAATCCATGTGAACCGGTCACGAGTACCAGTGGTTTGATTGATTACTATTCTTGAAACTACAGAGCTGTTTTGAAGATTGTACATGTAATAAACTTCATCATCATTGTAAACACAGTGAAAGCCATAAACAGGATTTGGCCTCAACTCAGGTGAACCACTGAAACGGAGGCCATTCCATGGGCCAGTTCGATAGTATTTTGCAGTGTCCTTCCTAATGTATGCTTCAGGGTAAGTGTTAGGTCCTAACTCAAGTCCATAACTGAAATTTTCAGGACATGGATCACCTGAATTTCTCCAAGATGATAAACCCCTCTTAATACCTGTTCTCAAGTCCCAACCTATCTTCATATTTGGTAACAATGTATCAGAAGGATAATCAAAACTTTGCCATAAATAGTTTTCTGAGTTTCCATCATTCGCATCTCTTAGGACAACATTCCCAGTATCCAAGACTTGTAAAATTGGTTTCTGAGCTTGTTTTGATGATGTATTGGTGGACCAAACAATAGTCTTGTTCTGACCTAATAGAACAATATTGTTGATGCTGTTTATCATCAGTGTGCCGGATGAATCATTGATTGTATTGCACCGGTTTGCGACCCAAACAACTGTTTGAATCGGGATCTTCTTGTACCAAACACCCAGATAACGATTCTTGGAACTTCCTGGACTGAAGAAACCAAACTCAAAGCTTCCTTCTTTGGATACCAAGGTTTTGCCATCACTGATGGCTTGGGACTGGCTGATACTGTCAATTGCAGATGAGCATGTAAGAAAGTACAAGAGCAGAGTAGCTTTGATCATAAATAAAATAGAGCAAAAACCCATTGTTCCTCTAATTCTGGAGCTCTCTGTTTAGTAAGTGGTTACAAATAACAAAATGAGCAAACGATGTGACCAAGCATTGAGAAGAGCCGTAGAGGACACGGCTATTGACTAATATGCAGGCTCGAATATGTCGTGTGTGAACCTTCATCAAGGAAAAGATTCACGTAAGACCTCTTTTCTCTCCCTTTCTCTCAATTATGGCAGTGAAAAATATCTAAATAACTACAGATCAATAACGAAGGCTTCGAGTATAATACGGGTATAGAACGCGTATTTATGTACATTTCTACAGAGCTAGGGAATTGCTTTGAGTTTTTTCCCATCTTATGCAGAGTACTCCTATGTAGATGCTTGATATGAACATAATTTGCTTGAGTCTGTTGAGCGCTCGGGATGTAGGCAGATGTAGGCACAGAGCTAAAGAGTCACGCTAAACGTGTGAGTAGAAGTAACCATTACAAATTTAGTTAGGAATGTCAGAATCAATTATTAGAATTCCCTGTAATTTTAAATGCATGTAATGCTATATGTAATTTTTTTAAATGCATGTAATGCTATATATAGCCATAATTAATCGAGAAATATATATCATAAATTATATGAAACAACTCTCCTTACCTTTGTTTTTTTCTTCCCTTAACCTCTGAGAAATTCTACACCTAACAATGGTATCAAAGCAGGTTTCAACCATGGTCGATCGGAACCGATCCAACACAGAAACCTTTGATGAGGAATCTGATTTCTTCTCGCAATCTAGGTCCATATCAGAGAGATTCATTGCTATTTTTCAGACGGATGAAGTAGAGCTGAGAGCTCTTCGTAACCTCCACCACTCACCAGAACCACACCTTCGTGAACCACCTGAGACTTTCGAGAAACCAGAAGTCCCATATACTGATGCCTTCGCGATGAGCGAATGGAAAACCTCAAAACACAGAACCAGTAAGAGTTGCGTTTCTGGGTTACAAGAAGAGGTAACAATGGGTTATACAGAACCTAAGCCGAAGTTTTGTGGATCGCCACCAATTGAGATCCCAAAATGAGCCCATATACCGGCTCGACAAGCAAGCCTATATCGTAAAGATAGCCTCCCACCTACCACTGGGCTCCCTCATAATGGGCTTCGTCTCAAGCTTTTAGACAAGTCTATAGACCCGACTCACGAAGAAATGGTTGCTCCGTATGAAAAAGTTAACTGTGAGAAACTCTATTGGGTGAAATGCCTAGCTCGTTGGGATGCCAGTCACGTGAAATTGTACAGGTGGCTTAGAGTTTTTGTTGGTGGTGTTTGCAGAGGTGGTCAGAGAACTGTCGAAAATAAGGGCTGATGAGGTTGTATGTTCGATCCTAGTAAGATCTGGCAACAGTGGCACGATAGGACTAAATAAAAATGATACGCTCTTGTATCGATTAGGGTTGCATCTAGTAATTCCTTTGTGGTTATGACGCATGATCGAAGTCTTGAGGTTGTTCCAGAATGAACCCTTGTCGTTTTGGGGTCAGCTGAATGTGATGCGAAAACCCCAGCAACGATTAGAACTTGGAAGCATCCTAGAGTTTTCTCTGAAGTTGAGGAGATCTCCATTTCACCATACCTTCCTAATTAGCCTACGATTAAGGCGAAGATAACACAACATAGAGGTAACATCAGTACCCTAACTACTTTTATGGGTAATAATAAAATACTTGGGGGGCAGATTACTGAAAAGAATTGGGCGGGGAAGAAGGCGTTCTTTGTGAACCTTAACTCTCTCTACTATGAAGAAAACATTTCCAGCTTACGTTCCTGGGTCATTAGGTTCCCTTATCTTTGCTGCTTTTAACTTTACATTAAATAAATCATCCAAAGTTCAAAGCAATGGCAATGCTAATGTGGTCAGGAAGGAGACATTTCAAGATCGGAGTCATAACCAATCTTTGGAGCAGTGTTCTCACACAACAGTTTTGAATAGTGGTAAAGAAAGTAGTGTTAAATGATGAGTGCTCAAAAAATACTAAAATTATTATGATTTTATGCACGTTAATTGATTAAAAAGATGTATATTTATATGATTTTATCATATATTTATATAAATCTATCTTTTCGGAATCACATGTATTTTTATTGTTTTTCAGATATTTTCGCTTAAAAAAGTAACTTAAAGACTCAAAGAAAAATACCGGAGGCAATACATCATAAATATATTCATAAAGTAAATGAGGAAAATTCAAAAAAGATGGAAAAATTGGACAAAATGGGTCAAAAATGTCAAAAATGAGGAAATCACGCACGTAGTTTCCCAGCCGTGTCGGTCAACGCGTGTAGCGTGCCCAACCGCGTCGAGCAACGCGTGCGCACCGTTGCGCCTATCTGCCTCATTCGCGCGTACACCACCATGACGTCAGTAGTATGAAATCATCATTCACTACTCCGCATTTTCTCTATTTTTAATCATTTTTCCATCCACATTTTCTTCCATTCCTTACCTATAAATACCCTTATTCTCTTCACTTCAAATTAGATCTAAAAACACATCTTCTTCTCTCTTTCTTTCTCTCCATTTCTTAGTTTTTAGTTTTTCTTAGTTTTAGAGTTCTTCTCTTTTTGAGAAGAACTAATTATGTTTTTGTAATTTATTTGTGTATAAATGAGAATGCAACAATAGAAATAACATCAAAGTAATGTAAGGATTTTATTTTCTTTATAGTTATTTTTTATGTTTTATTTTTATATGTTATATTTAATTTGTCTATGATTAAATTTAACATTACTGGCTATTTATAAACATGATATAATAATAACGTTGTTATGCTTGCGAAATAATAAATAAGTAAAAATCTTTAAAATGAATTAATTTTGTTTTTATTCAAGATTTTATATTAAGAATGTTAGATAGAAATATATTATTTTTTATTACAAACTTAAATATGAAAATTAGATTTTAAGGTTTAGTTATCCGGTTTGATTTAGAGTAGTACTCTTTTATTTGTTGGTACAATCACACGGTAGTTAGAGTGAAGCATTATTTCAAAAGTTTTTATAAGAATTATTATCTGAAAATGTATTGAAAACATGTTTTCAGTAGTGGTTTTAAAACTTGAAAGTTAGTACTCGAATAATTAAATTCTTAGGTTTAATTTGGATACCATGAATAAAGTTTAAATTGTCTAACACACAAAGGGTGACATTTAAATGATTCATTTTCAATCTCTTAGAAAAAAAGAATTAATTTAATTAACCAAATTAGTTATCAATCTCACTAATAGATATTAATTGATTTGTTTAGTTAACAAAGAATATCTAACCCCACCAAAGGTGGTATTCATATAAAAAAGAGAGAATCAATAAATATCAATTTATAACTTTAATAATCTAAATAATATGAGCAAACATAATTAGCTTAGTTATTATATCTATAAATACTCCACTATTATAAAAGATAATATTTGCAGAAATATTTATTGAATCAATATCTATGTTTATTTTTATGTGATTAGATTAAAAACACAAAACCCAATATATCGTGACATGATGTTTAGGATTTAATTTCGTTTTTAAAAGTTTGAATAATAAATTTAAAACTATATATATTCCTTCCTTAGATCGACCTTGGGAGTATACTTATCATTTTCTATGAAATGATTCGTGCACTTGCGAGAGTTTTATAAATATAAAACCAAAGTATTGACAGGATTGGCGAAGTCAGTTTTGCTCATCAAGTTTTTGTGCACGCTCAGCCGCGCCGAGCAACGCGCGCATGATTTCCTCCTTTTTAACCCATTTTGTCCAATTTTTTCATATTTTTTGACTTTTCCTCGTTTACTTTATGAATATATTTGTGATGTATTACCTTCGGTATTTTTCTTTGAGTCTTTAAGTTACTTTTTTAAGCGAAAATACCTAAAAAACAATAAAAATACCCATGATTCTGAAAAGATAGATTTATATAAATATATGATAAAATCATATAAATATGCATCTTTTTAATCAATTAACGTGTATAAAATTATAGTAATTTTAGTACTTTTTGAGCAATCATCATTGAACAAAATGGCTCAATCGGTACATCAGTTTTCTCCTTGCCTGATTAATCTTCTAATCAATAAAAAAAAGGTCTTCTGTAGTTGATAATGGAAACGACAACTCTCTAGCTGTAGTGCTAGTGCAGAGAGTACCGACAATACCAAGTTCAGTTTCTATGTTAATAAGAGAATGGCCTGCAAGTTAGAATTGGTTGGCCAATACCTTGTCGAGCTATACGACCAAACTGTCAAGAGAGGTGTTTCCTTTAACAGACCTCAGTGGTTCAATGGGCATTACAGTTACCACCTAGGTATTCTTCACCTATACAAAACAATTCTGGTAGCAGAATGAGTAGCCGTGTCCTAGGTGAAAACAGTTCTTGCAGTCTAAGTAGTGAAAGTGGTGTAATATTTTGATGGGTAAAGAAACAACGACAATTCCACCTTCTCCTAATAACAAATTGCTTTGGCCTATGGTCTTAAATATAAAGGTCATGTATGGCATGTTTGTATCGTCTTTGGTTGAGCCAAGACATGTTAAGGCATATGCGAGAGTGTGCACAAGATCTGATTGTGGATATGCAATTGGTGTGGATAAAAAATTATCTTATCTACTGCTTGAACTACCATCCATCACAAGGGGATTCATGGTGGAACATATTATGGGTGACATAGTCACTGGGGATGTTATGGAGCTTGAGATGGTTGCAAGTGCATATTCAATTATTGAAGGGTTGTTGGACTCACTGACAGAAATTGTAATACTAGAGGCTCCAAAGAGTGGTACAAGACAATTGGATAAAGACATTAAGTACCCAGCATAGAAGCCATATGATGTAGAAGAATTTCCTGAGTTGTCAGTACCCTTGACAGGATCAAATGAAGATAAGAAAGAAGTTTTGTCATTTCACCCTAGTGCTAAGAATTTTGAACATAATGTGGATAAACAAGCAGTGAAGTTCTTTCCAACCCTAAGCAGTTTGGTATGGATGTGCTATCAGGTGGGTTGTGGTAGTAGACCTTCCCTTAAAGGATCTTACCAAGTATCAGTGATCTCGAAAATCAAAGGGGTGAAGGTGTACAAACAACAGCTAATGGAAGAGAATCTAACTGAAAGAAAAATAATATCAAATATGCGGACCTTAGCGTCAAGGCAACCATCCAAAGGCACATATAATGATCATACCAACTCATACCTTCACTCTATCCTTGAGGACAAGGATTTTAAAAAGGGGATGGAATGATACGAACATAATTTGCTTGAGGTTGTTAAGCGCTCAGATGCAGGTAGACATACGCGCAGAGTTGGAAAGACACGTTAAACGTGTGAGTAGAAGGGATCATTACAAATTCAAATAGAAATGTAAGAATTAGTTATTAAGATTCCCTATAATTCCAATTGCATATAAGGTTATATATAGCTATAATTAATCGAGAAATATATATCATAAATTATATGAAAAAACTCTCCTTACCTCTGTCTTCTTCTTCCCTCAACTTATGAGAAATTCTACACGTAACAATGCTTCTACACTTAATTGAATTATATCGTTGTATTTGTCACTGAAGTGTTTGTGTTTGTAAGATTTTGAGAAGTAAGATTTAGTTATATAATTAGAATAAAATACAATTTAAAATTCGTCTAACTTTAAGAATAAAAAGTTTTTAATGTAGTAAAAACTTGTTAATCTACGTGTACTTTTGGGATAGTATATGAGATAAAAACTTGTTAGCATTGGGAGAAATTATTATTAATGTGGTATTTTCGTTCAAATAAAGATAATATTTTTTATTAAAAAATAATTATTCAATATTTTAATAAAAGAGTACCATAATACTTATTTCCAAACCAATAAATAATGTCTCATTATCATAATTTATAACAAAAACATAACTTATTCACAATAATAATATTTATATATTTTATAATTCTATTTATTTTTCGAAAGTCATGAATTATCTTCGTAGATACAATCATGTTAGTAATGCTATAAAATTAATCATACTAAATATATAAATCCTTTTTAACGGGGTTTTAAATATTTAATAGAGAAATAATAAATAATATAATTTAGGGTGCTAGGCTAAGTTGATTTTTTTATTTATTAAAAATGAGTCATTTAGTAATTTAATTTTAAAAATATAAAATTTAATCCCTTTACTTATAAAAATAGTAATATATATATATATATATAGTAATTTTGAATTTTTTTTTTAAAATAAAATTGTCATATGTATTTCAGTCATAGGATATTTTAATTTTATGATTAATTTAGTAGGTAATTATAAATTAAAAAAAAATTAGTATCATAATTTGTTTTATAAAAAAGTATTCTTATATATTTCCTTATGAATTTTTTTATATATATTTCAAGTTTTAGATAAATTTTAAATAACATATATTTTTATAAAAAATATATTTATAATTATATAATAATATTCAATAACACTTTAATTTTGTTTCTTTCACCGTCCATGACTCCTCATTTCAGACGCTTCTACTCAC
Source organism: Hippophae tibetana (assembly GCA_037013495.1). Classification (NCBI taxonomy): domain Eukaryota; kingdom Viridiplantae; phylum Streptophyta; class Magnoliopsida; order Rosales; family Elaeagnaceae; genus Hippophae; species Hippophae tibetana. The sequence continues at coordinate 5,200,346 of CM072812.1, forward strand.
GTGGACATTTGGACTCGTCCAAAACTGGTTTTTATCTGTATACTCAATTTTTTTTTAGATAATAATTATAATACTATGTTTTAATTAAAATAAAATTTAATAATAATTATATTTTATTTTAAAAAATTACATGCAATACTTGTTTATGACTACGTAAAAGGAAAAAAAATTAGTTGCATAATTTTTTAACTCATTCTAATTTAGTCTCCTAAATTTAAATTTAATTATTTAGTTTTAAAATTTTTCATTTAATTTTGTAACTCTTGCAACTGAGTGTTACAAGATATTTAAATTGGACCTATAAATAGGTTAGAATATAAATTATTATTAAAAATTTATTAAATTATAATGATATTAAGATATAATTGATACTAAAAATAAAATTAATATTTTTATATTTTTATTACGATTAATAATAAAAATTATTATAATAATATTATTATTCATAAAATATCTTCAATAATTAAGTTAAAGTGGCGATAATATATCATGTAAAAGTTACCACCTGTGACTAATTTAGGCGCCTCCGTTACGATTATAAATATCTTATAATTATTTAAAAATGTTATTTAAATTTTATATTTATTTTTTTATAATAATTCGATTATATTTTTATGAAAAAATAACTATATAAGAATAAATAATTATTTTTTTATGTTTTTGTTTTTTATTCAATTCTTTTAATTATATTTTATTTAAATTATAATATTTTTTATCTATTATAATTACAAACGATTAAAAATTAAAAGCAAAACATTATACTCATTTTTGTGCTGTCATTTTTTTATAAAAATATTATTTATTATTTTTAGATTATACTTATAATTAATTAAATTATTTTTTTATCTCTTATTTAATGATTATTTTTTTAATAAAAATATATTAATTTTAAATTTTAATAATCTAAAATACCATATCTCAGTACATGTTTCAAGAAGTTTCTTCATGCTTGAATAGGAAGATTCAACTATTCATTTTGAATCACAGTTCGAATCACACGACCATCGAAAAGGTAAATTGAATACGAATTGAGTTGATACTAATAAGGAGGCGGAAGATTAACAAGTCAAAATATAAACTTTTGCTCGTAAACCCTCGAATGAATTAGAAAATTCTCAAGTTTATCACCCATTGTCACATCAATTGCCCATTACAATTCAATTGGATTACAAACGAGAGAAATCAAATTCATTTAACGTAATAGAATAAAATAAAATCAAAATTAAGATCGAGAATATAAAAGAAATAGTTTTGTTTGATTTGAACGCTAAAATAAAAAAAAATAGTATTAATTTTTTTTTATTTATAATGAAATAAAATTTTTGTATATTATTTTAATATTCTTATATTCATTAAATTTTAAATAATACTATTTAATTATTATTTTTTCGTTAAACAAAATAAATTATTAAAATAACTATTTTTCTAAATAATTATTACTTAAAAAAATATATATTATTAAATTTTTTTTAAATAGGGTATAGGGTTTTGAAGTTTTTGATTTAACGTTATATTTATGAGTTAGGTTTAAGGTTAAAATTATTATTTTTCTAAATAGAGTTTAGGGTTTGTGGTTATATCTATGGGTTAAAGGTTAGATTTAAAATTATTATTTTTCTAAATAGGATTTAAGGTTTTAGGATTTGGGATTTGAGTTTTAAGGTTTAGGGTTATATTTATGGGTTAAGATTTATGATTAAAATTATTATTTTTCTATTAGAGTTTTGGGATTTAAGGTTTTGAGTTTAAGGTTATATTTGTGAGTTAAAGTTTAGGGTTAAAATTATTATTTTTCTAAATATGATTTAACGTTTAGAGTTTAGAGTTTAAGGTTAGGTTTTTGTTATTTAGGATTTGAGATTTAGGTTAAGGTTTAGGGTTTAGGGTTATATTTAAGGTTGGGATAAAATTAAAAAAAATTAAAATGAGAATAAAATGAGAATTCTTTAAAGATGGATAAGAAATTATGATTCATATTCTTTAAGAATCGGTTTTGTTTCATTCATATTTTTCAACCCAATCAAACATAACATCAATGAATTAAAAAATTTAAAGTTTATCGTCCATTATCTCATCAAACGAGATAATTTATTTAAAAAAATTAAATATTAAATATTTAATACGGATATAAAATAATATAACTAATAAATAATATAATTAATAAATATTGATAATACATAAAGTCATCTATTACTCGATGAAGATATAATAATGTGTGAATGCTAAATGAAATAAATTAATGAAAGTAGTCGGTGATAGTGATAGATAAATATTTTATTACAGCAAACTATGGAAATAAAACACAAATATACAAAAAAACAAAAAGAGAGTATTTAATTAAATTTGAAGTGAGATAAGGAAACATTTTCTTTTTCTTTTTTGTTTTTTTTACTTTAACATGAATTTTCGTTAATATTATTATTATTTTTATAAAATTAAATTATCAATATATATAAACATCAATACTTTAATCCATGATTAGAAAACAAATGGTGCTACGAACTTGAATCATGCATAAATATAGAATTCATTGTTTTGGCTCTCTTAAATTTTTTGATAATCAACTCATATTATATATATTGACATGTCACTTTGGAATACAATCTATAAAGACGCCCTCTCACTTTGGAGTTTTTGGTGCAACTCTTAAATGCTAGCAACAGCTTAATCCCAAATTAATTGACACGTAAGATGCAATTATATACTAAAATTACCACATTAGAATTTAGCTATTTTTTTTCTTCAATTTCATTATTGAAATTTATGAATAAATTTACAATTTTGTCAAAGAAAATGAAATAATATATATATTTACACGTACTCACTCACTCCCACTAATATGATTGAAAATTACACGCAAAAGCATGTCCGCATACTGCTAATTACTTGCTTTACAATAAATAATTCTTGTAAAAAGAACTTCCATCACTAACATTTTGAAATTTTATCTTAACCAAATTGACTATTAAATATAAAAAATCCTTATTATTAAAAATCTTCAAATTGAATCATACCAAATAAAGTTTATTCATGTACATAATTACGAGTAAAAATATTTCATTTCAAGTCATGTATTTAAAACATAAGATTACGTTTTTTTTAACTACTCAACTAATTTGATAAAATAAAAAGAACAAACAAATATACAATTATATATATATATATATATGTTTCTTACATGTCAGAGAAGATTATGATGGTGATCTTAATGATGAAACCTTGTATTCAATTCTCCAGTAACAATTTCTAATACGCTTTTCATACCCTAATTTCGTATGTCTATCATCATCTGCACAATACCAACCACTTCTAAATAATTTTTATAATAAAAAAATTATATAATAATTTGGTTAGTAGAGTTTAAGAGGCAATTAAAAAAGATAAAATAATCCAAGTTGTTTGGCATATATTCATATATTAACATCCTTTCTTCTCTTTCAATACAACAACGTGCATCCAAATTCCTATGTTGTAGCTTGGCAATTAACTCTACCTTCATTAAGACCTTGTCCTAAACTTTTTTATAGTCTTTTAACTTCTATTTCTTGTACTGTTGGAAATAATCCTTGAAATATTAATATTTTTCAAAAACATTAAATTTTTCATCATATATTGAAGAGTAATAACTTATATTACATGGATTTTTTTAAGATAGTGAGAATCATAAATTTTGGATACATATTTGGGTGTAAAACATGTCCATTTTTATATATATATTTTTTTTGTAAATTTACATAAAATTGGATTACCTGAATACCAAACCTATGTTCATATCATAATAAGAAAACTAACTTATGAACAAGACCAAATTCACCAACCCCAATCAAACACTCAATAGAGAAATTGTTTGTAGAAGTAAGACACATGATATAAAAAAACACCTGAAACCACTATGATGGACTTATCTCTTCTTTTCATATGTGCATCTCCAAGTGATTCTAAAACAAACAATACAAAATATAAAATAAATCATATTATATTTCAAACTCGTAACATTACGTTCTGATAACATGATACCATGTAAAAAGATTGTTAGCAATGAATTCTCTAAAAAGTTTAAGTTGTTAGAAAGAAACTTACTTATTTCAGAAACAGAGAGTCTAACATAGAAATCTTGTTTGCTACCTTCCACTCTTAACTCTCTAACATCAAGTTTACCAAACCACATCAAACAACCTTTCCCTTCACTTATAATTTCTAAATTAACATAAGCAGGACAAGAACAATTATTCAAACACAGCTTTCTACATTCCTCAAGACTAATACTCTTTGTTCAACCAAAACTTATTCAAATCAGGTAATTTAACTCCTTCAATCTTTACAAAACCCTATCCTTTCTCACAATCAAGTGAAACTTTCCTCTTACATCCATGAGACCAATCCAACACTGCCCATTCCTCTTAAGACCTCGACTCGAATCGCTCTAAACATGCACATATCGAATTATGTTTGATTCTGCATAGACCATTTGGACCACAATGCTCATAAGTTTGACACTCTTCATAAGGATCAGAAAACATTAGTCCTCATTTATGGCCATTATGTGGCATTAGAAAGTGTTCGGTCAAACTTGAAGTACCATTCATTATTGTAAAGATTATAAGTATTAACTATTTTTGTGAACAGAATATTTACCTGTAAACTTATTTTTAAACTCGTCATCAAGTCTATCAAACAAAGTTGAAGAAACGTCATAATTTCATATAGTTATACTTTAGGTATATCTATTATAACTATAACACATAAGATTTCACTCACGCATTTAATAACACATATTTATAAATTTGGAATTATTTTTATTGCTAAAATATAGAATAAGATATATGCTAAAATATTAAATAAGATATATTCTAAATTATAGCTTAAATCTTTAGCCTAAAAGATAGCATAAAATATACTTTAAAAGAACTTTTTTTTAAATAAGAGTCTTCTTAATTAGTGAGTATTATTAATCATATTTGTAATAAAAAATTTATTTATCAATCATATAAGAGTATTCTTAATTAATGAGTATTGCTAATCCTATTTGTAATAGAAAAGATATTTATCAATTACATATGATTAGGGTTTTAATTTTTTCTATAAATAAAACTCATTCCTCATTGTTTCAATCAACCACACAAAAACATTATTCTATTCTTCTTAATTTCTTCCTCTTATTTTGCAAATATAAGATTATAATTCTTTAGACTTCTTTATTTAGTTAATCTATCAAATATTGGTGGTTATGTTTGATTGATTAATAAGCCGAATTAGTTTATGATATTTTGATAATATGTTTTTATAGCTTCTTATTTATTTATGTTCTTAAATTGTTTGATCAAATAATTATTTTTGTCATATCATAGTTATTTGATTTGATTATTAATATTTAAAGAAATTATTTTTATTGAATTTGTGATTAATCTTTTTATTCTATGATTTGTTATTTGATTTGATTTAAGTGATATATATTTGGAATCATTTAGTTAGGATTATTCATTATTAAATCCATTCTAGAACATACACGAACACTTGTGTTTTTGTGCTAATTATTTTGTAGTTAATTCGGGAACGTATTTGATTAGCAGTTTGATAGACCGATGATTTTCCTCTTAGGTTATAATCGTAATTTAGGTTGTTTTCTGCTAAAAATATTATGTGTTATTATTTTATTTTTACACGTGATTGCATGATTGACCATTTTGTTTAGATTATTAAATTATAATTTGATAAAAATTAAAAATAACGTATAGAATGTGTAAACTAAACCAAAATGAAAATAAGAGAAAAAAGAAATATGCATGAAATAAAAATAAAAAAATAATGGGAATATGTAATTCCTTTGATATTGCTTACTAATTTCTTTTGGAATTATAATAAGCAAAAAATAGATTTTTGTTACGTCAAAAGTAAACAAGGTGCATCAAAATAAAAAAGAATGAAAATAGTAACTTCAGCAAAATATCCTCGTAGTATTAATTTTTTCTATTTATATATTAAAAAACAAAGAATATGATATTTTATATTAAATAAATTTTTTTTATAAAGCATAATATACCTTCCTATTTTAAATTTTTTATTTCTTTATAGAATATAAGTAAAGATATACAATAAATAATTGATAAATAATTAAATTAAATATTATATATAAATAATATATGTGTGTAATATAATATGTATAATAATTCATTAATAATTTATTTTTATAATTTTTAAATTTAAATAAAGATATTTTTGTCAAACTTTAAAATGTAAAAAAATAATAAAATAATTTTAATAAGGGAAGGGAATCAATACTATGATTAAAGTGGGAAATGAGTTTCAGTTTTAAAGGAGAATGATGCTAGTAACTTAGAAATAATTTCATTCTTATTACTAATACAATTTAAACAATCAACAACTTAAATCATTCTCTTTCCTTAAAAAGTACTTAAAAATAAAATTATGATACCAAATCCAATAATAAGGATAGTTTATTTACAAACTAAATTCCAACAACATAAGCTCCGTAATTTAGTACATAAAATCAAAATAACATCTAAATATTAGTAAAATAAAATTAAAATATTATTACTATTATTTTTATAATAAGAGTATATAAAATATCTATTTTATTTTTACTATTATTTATATATTAATATCATTATTATTAAATAAAATTATTATTAATAAGTTTTTTTTATAATAATAACAATTTAAATGACCTCCAAATCAACACCTAAAATAAGCTATAAATATTATTAAACAAATTAAAATAACCTATAATACTTTTTGTCATTCGTAGTACAAACTATTTAAGATAAACTCTGAGCAAAGTTACACTATATTATACCAAATTCTAGAAGGAAAAAGTCTCTGTTAGACTGAAAAGGCGGAAATTATTCATTAGTTGACACGTTGGTTTAAAAAAATTAAAATATAAAACAAAAATTAGTGAGAAAAATCATAACTAAATAATAACCAAAATATTATCTTAATAAATTAAGATGATATTATAAATTATTACTTAGTATTTATATCTTATAAGTACATCATTGTTTAAAAAGTCTTACATCTTCGTAAGAAAGCAAATCATATGATCCAATAATATTATGATTCTGATATTAACTGATATAAAACGATTAATCCATTTGATTTTCAACAAGATAAGACGAATTTTACGTGATATAAGATTATTCGTTTTAGTTCATAATTATAAGTTTAAGTGAACTTACAGTCATGACTTAACAGTTTAGTGACACCTCACGGTTTTGTTTCTAAAAAAAAATTTCAAAATGAATCATGTTATTTAAAGAGTATTCATCTCTTATAAAAACATCGCTACTAATTTCTTAAATAATGTAGAACATATACAAATACAATACATCAATGGATTGGTAAACATGACATGAAAGAACACTATAATAATTTTAATAATAACACAAGAAATCATTTTTTTTTAATTTACAACAATGAACTCGAGAATTTTAAGCAAATGTTACACTAAAGTCACTTTACAAATGTTATACATAATGTTCAAAGAGTTAAACTAAGTGCAGTAAGTTTGATATTGTCATTGCAAAGGGATTTTAGAGGTGTAAGAGCTTCTTCTTCTTCTTCTTCTTCTTTTGTTTTTTGGTTCGGTTGCAAAATACACAAGAGACCGTTATTTAATTATCACAAATCTATGGCAGTATCAATTAAGAGGGCATGTTCACATGTGATATAAGTGTAAGACATTTGTTAAATATCTTAAATTTAATATACATTGTATTTTTCAATACATAAAAGAAAATGTTATTTTTAAAGTAATAAATAATAATATCAAAACAATATATTAATTAAAAAATTTGTTCTGAAAATAATGTTAAGATACATACAACGATAGAAAGAGGAACAGATGGGATCCAACGAACAACCACTTAAGTGTTAAGAGTAATAAATGGTGTAGTTAATTTAAGACAAACAAATAGTTTTTAACTCAACAGTAAATATTCAATGAAAAAAATAATCACGTTGTCAAATTAGTTTTTATTAAATGCGACCAATATTTTTAATTTTAAAATTATTAAAATATTAAATATGTAATAAAATATTTAATTGTTCTAATGAATGTCATTAGTGAATCAACTTTAAAAAAAAAAACTCAACAGTAAATATTATAATAATTGAACAAAAAAAGCCTTTTACTACACAGTTGATGACGCTCACTGGGTCAATGATGGGCTTAAACTAGACCTATGAATACTTAGGTTTTAAAAAAATTTATTTATTATAATTTAGTTTTCTTTGGTAATATTATTAATAAATATAATTATATTTAATAAAAAATATTTAAAAAAATTATAATTATAGTATAATTGTAATATATAATTAAGCTGGTCTTTATGTTTTTTAATAGAATGTTTTAACTGCTCCGTATTTTAAGGATTACCACGTGTGAGTTTCTGGGCCGTCACCTTCAATGGACCTAAAGTTTAACAGTTTCACTTGGAATTTGGGCCGAAAATTAGCCCGTTAGTTTATCTCCATCCTTGGTTACAGTGACTACGATTGACTTGGTGAAATATTCTAAGGTAATAGGCACAATAATCCCTGATGTATGTACACTGTAGCATTTTTTTTTTTCACTTGCTTTACAAGTTGAGAAATTAAATTTATATCTTGTTTAGAATAGAGCACATAAATAATGTATAAAGTCATATGACTCAATTTTAAGGTGAAAAGTGATTTATTTGTGACTTTTTTTCTAATTGTTTTAATAAATTGTGAATATAAGTCTAAAATTGATTTATTTAAATAATAATTGAACTAAAATGCTACTTAAAATAAAAGGAGAAAAAAATTATAGAGATCATGTAAATTGTTATTAAATAAGTACATTAATTTTGTAATTATTGAATTAAGTAACATAGACATCCCGTGTTTTTTAAAATAAACATTTTAGTCTTATAATTTATGAATGTACATTAGTAGTATTGTTATTATAAAAATTAAGTATTTTTATAATATAATTTATGAAAATAAATATTTTTAATTTATTAAAAATATAAAAAATGAGAACTTATAGTAAATAATGAGACTATAGTTGGTCCACTCAAAAATTACGAAATTAAAGTATTCAATGAAAAATTATGAGAGTTTTAATATTTAATTCAATAATTACATTATTAAACTACTTAAATTAATAAATTAAAAAAAATTAATGCTAAACACCCAAATTAAAATGCACAGTTTGAGAAGTAAAACACTAAAGTAATTTTTTTTCCAAACCGGTCATAGCTCATAAGTAACGAACTAATGCATGTTTTCCAATATTCTACTGCTAATATACATTGTTTTTGGTTTTTTATTTTATTTTTTGCGGGGTAAATATTAATTATCTCACCAAGTTTGAATTGAATTCACTTAATGTATTTACAAGGTACAAAATACTGAAGTTCAATACATGTATAAATATAGAATAAAAGGAATCTGCTTTTCTTAAAAGTGCTTTTAAGAAAAGATATATTAGTTGCATACAACTAATATACAGCTTATAAAGTATATTAGTTGCATACAACTAATATACCATTTATTAACACTCCCCCTCAAGTTGGCGCGTAGATATCAATCATGCCCAACTTGCTTAGTGAGCCATATAATGACTTCTTGGAGACTCCTTTGGTAAATATATGTGCAAGTTGCTCTTCTGTGGGAACAAAAGAAAAACTAATAAGTTTGGCATCTAACTTCTCTTTTATAAAGTGACGATCAACCTCTACATGCTTAGTGCGATCATGTTGTACTGGATTTTGTGATATATCAATGGCTGCCCGATTGTCACAATACATCTGCATAGTATTTTTAAGTTCGAAACCCAAATCTAATAACAAAGTTCTTATCCACAGCAATTCACAAACCAAATGAGCCATACCTCTATACTCTGCCTCAGCACTAGATCGTGCCACCACTTTCTGCTTCTTACTTTTCCATGTAACCAAATTTCCTCCCACAAAGGTGAAATAACCCGATGTTGACTTTCTATCTGTAATACTTCCTGCCCAATCTGCATCTGTGAATCCACAGACTTCAAGAGGATTGTTGTGTTTAGAGAACATTACTCCCCTTCCTGGAGCCGATTTCAAATACCTTAAAATTCTCAAAACAGCATTCATATGGTTCTCACTTGGATTGTGCATGAACTGACTCACCACACTTACTGCATATGCAACATCTGGTCTAGTATGAGCTAAGTAAATCAAACGTCCAACCAATCTCTGATAGCGGGCTCGATCAGTTGGTATCTGATCTGGATACTCTGCTAAACCATGGTTTTGCTCAATAGGAGTGTCAATAGGTTTGCAATCCAACATACCTGTCTCTGTTAGCAGATCAATAATGTACTTCCTTTGACAAAGATATATTCCTTCTCTTCCCCTGGCTACCTCAATTCCTAAGAAGTACTTTAATTCACCTAAGTCCTTCATTTCGAATTCAGAGGCTAGCTGTCTTTGTAATTTATCCATCTCAATAGTATCATCACCAGTGATTACCATATCATCAACATAAATGATTAGGGCTGTTACCTTCCCTCGTTGATGTTTGAGAAACAGAGTGTGGTCTGAATTACTCTGTCTGTAACCAACCTTTTGCATGAACTGTGAAAACCTTCCAAACCAGGCTCGAGGGGATTGCTTGAGGCCATACAAAGACTTCCTCAATTTGCATACAAAATTACCAGGAGAATCAACTACATACCCAGGTGGAAGACTCATGTACACCTCCTCGGCTAATTCTCCATGAAGAAACGCATTCTTGACATCAAACTGCCGAAGTGGCCAGTTTAGGTTAGCAGCAAGTGAGAGCAGAACCCGAATTGTGTTCATTTTGGCAACAGGAGCAAAAGTCTCATCGTAATCTACACCATACGTTTGAGTAAACCCTTTTGCTACAAGACGAGCTTTATACCGATTTACGGATCCATCACCATTATGTTTTATAGTAAACACCCATCGACAACCAACTGCCTTTTTTCCTTGTGGTGGTGACACAAGTTGCCAAGTATCGTTCTTCTTTAATGCATCCATCTCTTCATCCATTGCCTTCCTCCATATTGGATCTCCCAACGCATCCTGCACTTTGTTAGGTACTGATACACCAGATATTTGATTCACAAATGATTTGTATGACTTAGATAATATTTTAGTGGACATGAAATTGGCTACTGGGTATTTTGATTTTGCATGAATATTTGGTTCATACCTTTTGGATGGTTGACCTCGAGTAGACCTATTTGGTAACACATACTGTCCAATATTAGACACGATGTTATTAGTATCAGTAGGTGTACATACCTCAGATGAGTGACCTTCAGTACCAGGGAGTTGTTGATCAAGGGTAGGAGTAATGCCTGAGGGTACAGTTCTGTCTTCAATGTCATTTGCTGTAAGTGAATTTGATGCTTGAATACTTGAAGCATCTGTTTCTGCAATGACTGGATTCAATGAATTAGAAGTCTCATCTGGTCTCATTGAAACATCAGTTGGTGACTCACCTAATGCCTCCCCTTCACCATGATACAGTTCTTCGAAATATGTATTCTCCCCCTGACGAGCAGTATCAGGTGAGGAAAAATAACTCATGTCCTCAAAGAAGGTAACATCCATAGTAACATAATACTTTCTGGTTGGTGGATGAAAGCACTTGTACCCTTTTTGATAACTTCCATAACCAACAAACACACATTTAATTGCCCGAGCATCTAATTTAGAACGTTGATTTTTAGGAACATGCACAAAAACAACACAACCAAAAACTCGAGTAGGAAGATTATGAAAGGATGATAAGGATACGTAAGATGCGAGAATCTGAAATGGGATTTTTCCGTTAAGGACACTAGACGGGAGACGATTGATGAGATGGGCAGAAGCCTGTACAGCATCACCCCAAAGATATTTTGGCATATAAGCACTAAATAAGAGTGCACGAGCCATATCAAGTAAATGACGATTTTTTCTTTCAGACACTCCATTTTGTTCCGGTGTTTGCGGACAAGTAGTTTGGTGAATAATCCCATGTGTTTTGAAATTTTTTTGAAAAACATGATTAACATATTCCCTCCCATTGTCAGAACGGAGGATCCGAATAATGCCATTATATTGTCTCTGAACAAAGGTATGAAAATTTTGAAAAACAGAAAAAACTTCATCTTTTGTTCTAAGAAGAGAAATCCATGATAACCTTGTACAGTCATCGATAAATGAAACAAAATATCTCATACCCGATATAGTGGGTTCTTTAGATGGTCCCCAAACATCAGAATGAATTAATTCAAAAGGAATAGTACTTTTATTAGAAATACTAGAAGAATAAGTAACACGATGGCTCTTGGCCAAAACACAAGTCTCACAATGCAACACAGTCTCACTAACACCAATAAATAAAGTAGGCATGGTTTTTTTCATAAGACTAAAAGACGGATGCCCTAAGCGGCGATGCCACAACCAAATTTCACTTAGCTTATCAGAACTAGAAGTCAATGCAGTGCTTGCCCGTGCTCCTGGTTTCTCCCCTCCGTAGTTCTGATCCAAGCGGAACAATCTGCCCCTCAGATACCCTCGACCAATTATTTCCCTGGTAAGAAGATCCTGGAAAATCACATACATAGGATAAAAGGTTACAAAGCATTTAGACTCAATATTCAACTGTGGGACAGATATTAAGTGATGAGATAAGTCAGGTACATATAAAACATTATGGAGCTGTAAAGATGGAGTGATATGAACTGACCCCTGTCCTAAGACAGGAAAGGCCTCACCATTAGCATTTGTAACATAAGACACTCGTGGGGGAGATAACTTATTAAAATAAGATTTATCATAAGTCATATGATCAGATGCACCAGAATCAATAATCCAAGTATTAGACCCAACAGAGTGAGAAACATTTAAGGTCATACCAATCTTACCACGACCAGCTATTGAAGCTGTAAGGATACCTCCACATTCCAAAGGATGATTCTGTCCATAGTAGTCTGGTTCTTGGACAATTTGCACTGCAGCTGCTTTTGCTTTAGAACGAGGCACCTGTTGTCGTTTTGGTTTCAAGTGTGGATATAGTTTCCAACAAGTGTCACGGAGATGCCCCTGTTCATTGCAATAAGAGCAGAGAGAACGAGGGCGATTGGTAAAACCTGGTGAAGGGCCCTGCTGATGAGATGAAATTGAATTTTGCTGCTGGAGGAAAGGTGCCTTTGATTTAGCTTGAATGGCTAGGCTTGATACTTCAACATGTGCCTGATGAAGACTCTCTTGCTGAGATTCGTCTTTACGGATGTATGTAAAGGCGGTAGTCAAGCTCGGAGGATCTGACATTCGAAGCAATTCGCCTTTAGCACTATTATGTTTTATATCAAGGCCTCTTAAGAAAGCATGCACTCGTTCAAGCTCCTTCTCCTTCTGGTACCACAGAAGATCTTCTGGATTTTTAATTTTGCATGGGCGTTTCTGGTCAATTTCAGCCCATACATTTTTCAGCTTGGTAAAAAAAAAAGATACTGGTTGCCCATTTTGCTGCATGCCAACAGCTTTGCACATGAGTTCATGAACTTGAATAAAGTCAGACTCATTTGTATAAAGATCGCTTAAGGTATTCCATATACCCTCAGCAGTTTCACATTCCTCCACCATTTGTAATATATCATCAGTGATTGCTCTAAATAGGATTGACATGACAAAGCCATCATCATCTTCCCACCGAGTATAGGCTTCTACATCATCTTGACTAGGAGCCCTGATTGATCCAGATACATGTCCCATCTTATGCATTCCACGAAGATAAACAGACATAACCTTTTTCCATGTTCGAAAATTTGTACCATTAAGTTTAGTACCCCCGAAAGAACCAATTTCTGAACTCTTAACAGAAACTTCAAAATTTGGAACTTCATGAATTCTAGCAACTTGATGTTGTCTTGAATCTTCCATTGAAATAATAATAAAAAGTATATTGTGCAGCGGAATAAAAATTTTGGTTTTTTTTTTTGACGGGTTGGGCTGATAAATGGGCTGTTTGAATGTTTGGGCTGATGGGCTTGGAGCAGATGGGCTTGGAGCAGATGGGCTAGAAGCTGATGGGCTTGGATCAGATGGGCTAAGAGCTGATGGGCTAGGAGCTGATGGGCTTGGATCAGATGGGCTAAGAGCTGATGGGCTAGGAGCTGATGGGCTCGGGTTGGGCTGAACTGGGCTAGGGTTGGGCTGAACTGGGCAAGGGTTTTAAAACTCTGAAAATTAAAGAAACTGCAATGGCTGATAATTAAAACTCTGAAAAATACAACTGCATCCAGGTTTTGAACTAAATTTTTTTTTTTAAGAAACTGCACACCAGGTTTTGGCTGGACGCTGTGTAGGGGGCTGGACGGCGCGCAGGGGCTGCGCGGGGCTGAACGGCGCGCAGGGGCGCGAGGCTGAACGACGCGCAGGGGCGCGGGGCTGAACTGCGTGCAGGGGTGCGGGGCTGAACGGCGCTGGACGGCGCGCAGGGGCTGCGCGGGGCTGAACGGCGCGCAGGGGCGCGGGGCTGAACGACGCGTAGGGGCGCGGGGCTGAACTGCGTGCAGGGGTGCGGGGCTGAACGGCGCTTGGGGCTGCACGGGGCTTGAACGTCGCTTGGGGCTGTGCGGTGAATGACACCGGTTTGAACAGCGCGGACTGGACAGCGCGGGTGGACGACAGATCTGCACCTGCAGCGCGAGCTAAACAGTGCGAGAATACGGAGGCGCTTGGCGGCGCTTGGCGGCGCTTCTATTCAGAAACCGGTAAAATGTGTTTTTTTTTTGTTTATTTCCTGCTCTGATACCAAATTGAATTCACTTAATGTATTTACAAGATACAAAATACTGAAGTTCAATACATGTATAAATATAGAATAAAAGGAATCTGCTTTTCTTAAAAGTGCTTTTAAGAAAAGATATATTAGTTGCATACAACTAATATACATCTTATAAAGTATATTAGTTGCATACAACTAATATACCATTTATTAACAGTTTGGCTAATTATTAAATTTACCATAATAATAATATTTTACATCAATTACACACACCTAAGATTTTATCCATTTATAAAGATAACAAATATTATCGACAATGTTATGTTTTAATTATCAATTTGTCCTAAATAAAATTATTTTGTTCATTTTCAATTTTAAAGTGGGTTGATACTTAATCAAATATGAAGAAGCTCATTGTAATTATCTTTGTTTTGCTACTAAGTTTATGTTATTTTAAGTTATGATTTTATTTTAAATAAAACATATTTCACTTCCAACTTGATATATCCAAATAATGAGCTAGCAAGTAAGAAAATTTCTTCACATGAATATAATGAACTACGTCACATGTTTCATTTTATATTTTTAAAGTTTTGGATTTTTTTTATTTTCATTTTTCAATAGTTATTGGACTTGTGGTCCATTATCTAAAAATTAGTGAATTTTTATAAACCGGATCCTAATTACCGTTCATCTAAAAATAAAACTGATACGGGATATCTAATCTCATCTTATGTCTCATTAGTGTCTCTAACGGACTCATGATGTAATATTGTTTAATTTTGTTTAAATATTATCTCATTTCATTTACATAGTAGTCCTAATATTCCTAACTTCAAACAAATTTTATATTTTTTTTATCAAACGTACATTATAAATTATCATTTATCATATTTTTTATTATTTTTGTATTCTTACTTGTCTCATTTAAGCTACCAAAATGGTAAAAAAAAAAAAAAAAAAAATAAAAAATAAAAAAAAAAAAAAAAAAAAAAAAAAAAAAATAATAATAATAATAATAATAATAATAATAATAATAATAATAATAATAATAATAATAATAATAATAATAATAATAATAATAATAATAATAATAATAATAATAATAATAATAATAATAATAATAATAATAATAATAATAATAATAATAATAATAATAATAATAATAATAATAATAATAATAATAATAATAATAATAATAATAATAATAATAATAATAATAATAATAATAATAATAATAATAATAATAATAATAATAATAATAATAATAATAATAATAATAATAATAATAATAATAATAATAATAATAATAATAATAATAATAATAATAATAATAATAATAATAATAATAATAATAATAATAATAATAATAATAATAATAATAATAATAATAATAATAATAATAATAATAATAATAATAATAATAATAATAATAATAATAATAATAATAATAATAATAATAATAATAATAATAATAATAATAATAATAATAATAATAATAATAATAATAATAATAATAATAATAATAATAATAATAATAATAATAATAATAATAATAATAATAATAATAATAATAATAATAATAATAATAATAATAATAATAATAATAATAATAATAATAATAATAATAATAATAATAATAATAATAATAATAATAATAATAATAATAATAATAATAATAATAATAATAATAACAACAATAATAATAATAATAATAATAATAATAATAATAATAATAATAATAATAATAATAATAATAATAATAATAATAATAATAATAATAATAATAATAATAATAATAATAATAATAATAATAATAATAATAATAATAATAATAATAATAATAATAATAATAATAATAACAACAATAATATGAGTTTAAAAAGAGCGAAAAAATCAAAATGAATACCAAAATGCTACGTACTCAAATCATATATAGACGAAGTTATGCTACATATAAACTATGGACCACAGCGGGATGCCTATCCAAAAGCTTAATGAATCGTGTCAAAAATACCGACAAGGTGAAAATACAATCACAAAGCATTATGGTCATGAATTTTGTCAAAACTCAAAAGAGTAAAATTGATTGAAAGAGATGGAAAGTTACAGTAGTGGATAAATTTATGTAACATGAACTGATGCATTAAAAAGATCCCAATTGGATAAGGTTTGCTCTCCTAATCACCAAGTCATACTTTGTTAATTTAAATCATAACATTATTACGATACATACATATAGTCTTAAAAATTTAATCTCTATTTTTTCAAAAAACTGACGTTATATGATTTTGGTCAAAGTCTAATAAAAATTAAGGTTATAAGGTATGTCTATAGCTTTAGTTTTTATCAATAACCGTGACTATAAGTTATATCAATTTTTTTTTCATTTTTCATTTTCTTTTTTTTTTCCTTTTTCCTTTTTCATCTCTTTATTTTTTTTCCTAGCTTTTTTTTTCTTTTTTCATTTTTCCCAGACTCTTCCTCTTCCCAGCTCGCGAGATCCTCTTCCCCAACCTTATCACACACCTCTCTTGGTGCTGGTCGCTGGTTTGTAAAATAATAACAGTTTTTTCTGTATTTTGTAGATCCATTAAACCTCTTCCAAAAAAGGTTTTTGTTTTAGAGTTTTTTAAATAACCGATGCCATAAGTAACATTCTACACTTAGACATCTGTTCTTATAACTGTGATTATAGACCTATGATTACAGTTAAAAATTGAGATCATATATATATATATATTATAGTAGTGTTACAATAATCTTTTTAATTAAATAATTTTTCTTAAGCCTTTTAGT
The DNA here is from genome assembly GCA_037013495.1 of Hippophae tibetana. Classification (NCBI taxonomy): domain Eukaryota; kingdom Viridiplantae; phylum Streptophyta; class Magnoliopsida; order Rosales; family Elaeagnaceae; genus Hippophae; species Hippophae tibetana. Next base: position 5,217,920 of record CM072812.1, read on the forward strand.
TAGGTTGGTAGGAACACTTTTTTAGTGTCTTTACCATAATAATAACAATAAAAAAAGAATCTTATCTACGAAAAAATAAACAAGTGAACATATATATTATAATACGAACATCTTTTTAAATATTTTGATGTTAGTACGAGTAATATTTGTCTTATTTAATGACTTTTTTATTTATGTGAATTTGTATAAGTGTATCAATGTCTTAAATCAACTTCATTGATTCTATAAGTTTGGCTTCCAAAGTATCATCATCTGTAATAAATAAAATAACAAATTTACATCTAAAATTAAGTAAAGTAACTATAAATAAAAGATAACGAAAACATGCCACAAGCATATTAAGAGACAACTATGTAAAGAAATATATCACCTTAGTAGTAGTGAATATAAGTTGTTGTGTTTTTGATTCTTTGTTTGGTTGATATTGGAGATCCTTTCTACTGGAAAATGAAACTGAGAGATCAGCAAAAGTGTCTTATACTCCTCTAGTTGCTCAGGGGTCACATTGGTGCAGTGATGACATCCATTTTCTCTCTTAATTGCATCTTATATATTCCCATCTTTCTAAGCATAAGTATGCGAAGGATTTGATGGATAGCCTTTAACTGATCCAACTCTTTTATCGAAGTGTTGTTAAGAAATTGTAATATTGTATATATAATAACTCGACATTGTATTATCTATAGTTAGGTTATGTGATATAGATCGACAAATTTTCTTTATTGATTTTGGGCAATGGTATGGGTTCATGGGTACAAAAGTTTATCACGTTCTTCAATACGAGTATAGAGCTTTAACCCTATTGATCGTAGAAGTGTTGTAGCCATAAAAATTTATTGAAGGAAAAAATATAAACTTCAGTAACTACCAAATATGCATGATAAGTAGTCATATATTATATATATATATATTAATGTATTATAACATGTTCATTCATCTTAAAAATTTGGACAGATAATTAAGATTTAAGATTGACTTAGAGATAAAACTAGGCTTATAAAAAATGTAAAATGATAGCTAAATCATGTATGAAGTGATAGTGTGGAAATTGGCACGTACAAAATTCCATTTGGGTACTTTTGAAATGAAAAATCACAAAACAAAACAAAACAAATCAAAGCATATGACTGTATGAACATTTTTGTTGCTTGGACCACTTAATTAATTAAACACGAGCAAAAACATCACCTTATCTTATTCAGCAGTGCTCTGAAAATAAATAAATAAATAAATATCAGCCTTAATTTTCGTTTTTTCTGAAGCTATTTACTTTTGATCTGGAGATGTCTCTGAATTTTGCCCCTCATTGTCCAAAGTTTGTCTGTTGAAATAGTTTTGTCAGCGGGTATGTAGTAAAAATGTTTGAAAAAAATCATTCTTAAAATTTTTATCCATAAAAATAATACATCTAAGATTCAATTAATATATTTTTATTATTAAAAAAATATACATTATATTACATTTAGCGTTTTTTAAATTGAATTAAGATAATTTACATTTATTCAACATTAAAAGCAATATAGTTAAATACTATTTATTATTATTATTTATTAAACTGTTATTTTTATTATTATAAATTTTAATAATTATTATTTTTTGTAATTTTTCTAAAATAATTACTTTTTTTTAACAATGCATATTTCTAATTCGAAATGCTTATCATTTCACCTCGTTTCAAGGATGCGTATCGTTGAACTAGAAAAAATAACATATATATTATGCTTTTTATGCTTAATTACACCATTCATTCCTAATTTTTATCACATTTTAAACTTTTATTCCTTAAAAAAATTTCTTAATATTTCAACTATATTTTCAAATTAACCAATTAGCTCGAGTTTTGAGTTAAAAATGTCACATAATTATAAATAAATGAGACATTATTCATATAATTATTTAAACAAGTCAATACAATCCGATAACTTAAAAATTGGATCATTATAGTCCAAATATTCAAAAAATTATATTTTTTTCAAAGAGTAAACTTGAAATTTTTTTATTTAATTAAAAACAAAAGCAAAAATAAAAAATAAAGAACGCCCTCTTATTATCACCACCACCATTGCCATAGTTCAATTATGCATCGTCATCTCACCAACACTATCATATGGCCTAATCGTCTTCACCAACAGAATCACCATCACAAAAATTATATTGTCGCCAACATTAATGTTAAATAATACATTTGATTTAATCGTCACAGATTGGACTCTTACCATCGATCAAGTTTGTTGTGTTTCGTCACTGGATACATATGTGAAAGAGAAATCATGAAAAAGAGAGAGAACACGTGGGTGGGGAGGGAGTGTTTTTGTTTATAATATTTTTCAATAAAATATCAATTTTACTTTGAAAAATATCAATTATTTTTAAACATTTGGATTAAAATGACTCAAATTTTAAATTATTGGATTGTATTAACCTACCTAAATACCTAGAAGACCACTATGTTACTACTCAGTGGATAGTTATACGATTTTTTAAATTGAACTTTATTTATATTTAAATTTTAAAAAATAAAAATTAAAAAATGAAAGGATTAACTTGTAAAATAAACAAAATTTATTGTTAGTAAAAATCATTTATTGGTTTTTTTATCTAATACAATGGCAAACAATAAAATAGTTTGCACCCTGTAGATAGATAGTTGAACTTTACCATCTAGGCCTTGTTCTTTTAGTCTTCTCTCTTATCATCCCCGACTTCCTTCGCTTTTGTCCCATTAAGAGTGTATTTATTAGTGGTCCAATCTTTTCTTTATTTTATGGTTGTTACACCATATTCAATTACGAAATATGATTCACAACCATTAAAAATAATATTTTTAATTTTTTATCTTGTTTGAAAAAGACTTACATGCGAGCCATCTAATAAGAATAATTATACTCATCAAAAAGTAAAAATCTAACGGATGATCCATCTTCTTCATTTGGTTCATAAGTAGGAGTGTGTCCTTAAGGATTAAAGTGACTATGTATATCTAGTATTTGCATTGATACTAATTAAAAGTTTATAAAATATAAACCTAATTAACTTAAAAGAGATGAAAAAGTTATTTTCAATTTTTATCAATATATAATTTAATAACCTCACTAAAGTAGTTAGGTATGCAACCATGTGTAAAAATAAAGTGAAAAAATAAAAAAAATAACACACGATATTTTTAGGTAAAAACAATTTAAGTTACAATTATGACTTAAGAGAAAAATTATCGGTCCACCGGATCACCTAACTTTCTAATATAAAAACCAAATAGTCAAGTACAAACTCGGTCTTATGCTACCCAGCCTATGATACTATCCCAATGTACTTTACTTACGAGCCCCTACTCTATATTCACAGTTTCTAATATTAGCGTCAGTAGTATCTAAACCAACATTTCAATAAGCTTTCCGCCAATTATATACATTCACGAATTAACTTTTTGAATTATGCATCCTCTGATGTGATTACCTTTCAATAATATATTTGTCATTCCTCCAATATTTTTTATGGCTTTTTTCGACAGGCAACTGTTGTAATTGATTAAAAATAATATTAGGTTTGTTAATCAAAATAGGAGGTGCCTAATTTAGAAGAAAATTCATGAAAGATGGCTTACCATATTGTCAAAAATGGAGGTACCTAACCTTGTTTGAATAAAGAATAGAAAAATTAGGTAGCCTAATTTTGCTGAATGAAGAAATGTTTGACATATGAAATGGGAATTTGAAGGCTATAAATATGGCTTCATTTCTTCATTGTTGGTCATCCAAAAAATAGAGAAAAAATTATATGAGAAGTTTTTGAGTGAGAGAATTTTGTGGGAAATTCTTTTGGGCTTGTAATTACTCTTGTCTTTTGGGTGTGTGAGAAAATCTTTGAGAGTGTGATTGTAACAATTTTCCATATAGTGAATTTTTTCTTTGGTTGTCTTTTGACAACAAAAGTGGTTTTTCTCCAATTTGGAGTTTCTACTATAATTCTTGTGTTGTGTATTCTCTATTTCTCTATTATTTGATATTCTGCTAAGGGGGATCTTAAGAGGGGGAATTTGTGATTATTCCATTTCATCCAAATTTCCTAACAACTGGCATCAGAGCCAATTTCAAAGAAAGAAAGAGAAATGTCAGGAGTCAAGATTGACATTGAAAAATTTGATGGAAAAATCAATTTTGGCTTGTGGCAAGTACAACTCAAAGATTTGTTGATCCAATATGGGTTACACAAGGCGTTAAAGGGGAAACCACCCCCTGTTATTGGTATTGATTCTAGTAAAACCAATATAAGTGATGAAGATGGAAGATCTTGATCTAAGAGCTGCAAGTGCAATTCGGTTTTGTTTGGCCAAAAATATTCTTACAAATATGCATGGAGTATCTCTGGACAAAGAAATCTGGGAAAAGCTTGAAGAATTGTATCAGGCAAAAGGTATTTCAAATCGGGTGTATCTGAAAGAGGAGTTTCATACTTTGCGTATGAATGAAGGAACTATTATGTTTGACCATCTTAGTGTTCTCAACGGTATTATCTCTAAGCTGGAAACCATTGAAGTTAAACTTGATGATGGAGATATAGCTTTAAGGCTCATCTGGTCTCTTACATCTTCTTATGATCACATGAAACCTATCTTGATTCATGGAAAGGAGAAAATAATTTTTTCAGAAGTTACTAGCAAGTTGTTTTCTGAAGAAAAAAGGCTGAGTGGTGGAAGAAATGTTTCAACTGAAAACTCAGCATTGGTAGTTGACAACAGAAAGAAAAACAATTTCATGAAAAAAAAGATAGTGTGTTGGGGGTGTGGACAATCTGGGCACCTCAAAAAAAAATTTCGAAGGGTGGAGCTGATTCAACAATAAGCTCAAATACCGACGGTGATGCTAATAGTATGTCTGTTTTCAAAGACTATAGTGATGCTCTTTGAAAAGAGCATGTACATTCTCATGACATGCCACTAGTCTCTAAATATTGCCATGAAAGAGGGTGTGTTACTGGTAGTGGGTCCACAAGTTTGCACACCGGTATTGGCTTGGTATAGATGCAAGGTGTGTGGTGGAAAGAATGTCGATGACTGATGAACTCTCGAGAAAACCAAGTGTGAGAGTTGTACCATAAATTTCAACAAGTTTTTTTCGACATTAGCCGATGTGAAATTCTTAGAATTGGTGATTAATTCTAAGTGGGTGTACTCTTTATAGTGGAGTATGATAATTCTTGGTGTAGAGAATTATGACTGTTGGAGTAGACAGTGTTGTAATGGTAACTATGTTTATTTTTAATCAAGGTGGAGATTGTTGTGATTGATTAAAAATAATATTAGGTTTGTTAGTCAAAATAGGAGGTGCCTAATTTAGAAGAAAATTCATGAAAGGTGGCTTACTATATTGGTAAAAATGGAGGTGCTTAACCTTGTTTGAATAAAGAATAGAAAAATTAGGTAGCCTAATTTTGTTGAATGAAGAAATGTTTGACATATGAAATGTGAACTTGAAGGCTATAAATATGGTTTCATTTCTTCATTGTTGATCATCCAAAAAATAGAGAAAAACTTATATGAGAAGTTTTTGAGTGAGAGAATTTTGTAGGAAAATTCTATTGGGCTTGTAATTGCTCTTGTCTTTTGGGTGTGTGAGAAAATCATTGAGAGTGTAATTGTAACAATTTTCCACATAATGAATTTTTGAGTGAGTTGTCTTTTGACAACGAAAGTAGTTTTTCTCTAATTTAGAGTTTTCACTATAATTTTTGTGTTGTGTATTCTCTATTTCTCTATTATTTGATATTCTGCTAAAAAGAATCTTAGGAGGAAGAATTTGTGATTATACCATTTGATCCAAATTTCCTAACACCAACCACTTCAACAGTTTTAAGTTTTTCACTATTTAATCCTAATGTGTGTGTGTATAATAGTAATAACCTAATAGTATTTTCCTAAATTATGTTTTTAGCTTAATGATCCAAGTCCACTAAAAGTTTTAATATTATAAAAAAATTATTTTTAATGCACATTTTAAAAATATTGAAACATATCTTAGAAATAACTAATTGATAATTTTAACAAAAATATTTTATCTACAAAAATAATTTAAATATTGTAACCATATATGCTAATAAAAGAATGAGCATGATTCTATGTATAATAGTTATAAAAGATATACTTGAATTATAACTATCTAAAAATTTGACGTTTTTTCGACTTTATTTGATAGATTTAATAACAAACTTAAAAATAAATTTATATACAAATATTTTATCAACGAAAATAATTAATACTCGTAATCTTTCACGTTACGTAACAAAGTTAGTCATGGCAAAGTCATTGACTTTAAAAGAACCTCATTCCCCATCATAGAAAGAAACTTACACGACCAATATTATATTTTAGCCCGAACTAAATCCAAAATATAACTAATCTGTGTCCTCTTTGATCTACCAAATAGTGTAGAAAAACTCAAATATTTATCAAATCTAGAAATGCAAGGAATGCCCACAGACTATTGAATCTAATCCCTAATAACGTGTTAGAGTTGAAATAAACAGTTGGTTTTTGATAATTAACAATATGCCCTCAAACAAACTCGTAGATATAATAGAAAATTTTGCATTTGTTTTTATATATACCACTTATATTTTGTTAAATGCATGGATGATTCTAAAAAATTAAAAAATAAATTATTTTTTTAGATAATTTTCACACTTAATATGATATAGATAATTTAGGCATAAATATTTGGATAAATTTATGTATCTTTAATTAATTTTTACACTTGATGGTGAGTTGCTCACACGGACTTGAATTAATTGTTTTTTTTACGGGGGCAATAATTAATTGAATATGGAAACGACTAAATATATACCTTCACTCATTAACATTTAACCGATGGAGATGTGGGTCATAGACTCTCACAACTTTTAGTTTATTTTTTATGTGCATCAGGGGGGATTAAGGAAATTCAAAAATAATTTTTAAAATTTTAAATAATAAAAATGATACTTTAATATTATTAAATGAGTTTTAATCAAATTTTTTAATAATAAAAATATATGAATCAAACATAAAAAATACTATTTGTATAGTTAAAATTTTAAAATTTTTATTTTTATTTTAAAAAAAAATTATGTTAGATATATGCATTGATAGATGGTATATCTTGATATTATCATTTAATTTTTATATTGTTTATTTATTTTATGAGATTCTCTTAGTTTTTTTTTTAGTTTCTGTATTAACCTTTAGGTTTAGAAAATAAAAAAAAATGGATAGTAGAGTTAACTTATATTAGTCATTAATATCTTTGATCTATTAAATTAAAAGTAATATTACTTAGTTTCATAAAATGGATTAAGGATAAAATATATTATTTTAATATTTTTTATTAAATTATTATTCGAGTAATTATTTAATATAAAAATATTAAAATAATATAGTTTGTTTTTAATTGACCTAATTTTTTAAAATTAAATAATTAAATAATACTATTTATAATCTAAGAAATCAAATGATAAAAATGATATAATTTATCGACCTCTATTATACATTTCTTTAAAAATAATATAAATATTGTTTTTTATTATATTAACTTGTTTAAATTTTTAATTTTAAAATTATATGTGTTGATTTTTTTTATCTCAAATTTAAAATAATTATTTTTATTTTTATTTTAAATATAAGAAAAATATTAAAATAAACTAAATATTGATTTAAATAATTTTTTTAATGAAACTATTTTAATATCTAAGTAGATTACTTAAAATGAATTTCATACTATCTTAAATATAAAATATTATATTTAAATTTTTTCTTTAAAATTATATTATAGTATATAATTTATCATTAAATATTGTACAAATTAAATACAACATAATTAAATCCAATATGATTATAGATAGACGCACCAAACATATTGTTATGTTAGAAAACGATTATATATAATTTTTTTTTTCAAAACTAAAACAAATAAAACCAAACATATTGTTATGTTAGAAAACAATTCTATATAATTATATTTTTTTCAAAACTAAAACAAATAAAAATATAATGACTCTTTAATAATAACGTATCTTTAGTAATTAAAAGAATTTTTATGATATTTTTTTGGAAGATTCCATTACTTCCAAAGATACAAAGAGTACTTTTGTTATAGCTTTTACCAAACATGACAAAATCGCTTTTAATTAAAAACACATTTAACAAAACCTTTTTCTTTTAATACCACTACTCTACTATATATGATCTAATACTTAGACCCCGTTTGGATCCACTGCATGTAGAAGTGGTTTAAATATAAATGATTTTCTAAGTTTTAGTTTTAGTTAAATGCGATTTTAAAGAGAAAAAATTTCTAGTTTGTTAAACAACATAAAAATTACTTGCCGTCATTTGACAAAATAATATTAAACTTATTTTATTCTTGTCATCTTTAGTAAATAATATATTTGAGTTAGGATCTTTTGTGATGGTTAAATTTACTATAATTTAAATTAATTCAATCTTTATTCAAATTAAGTTTACTTTAAGTCGCTTGAAATCAAACCAAATATAAACATGCGGATTCAGATTAGTCTAAACTAATTCAAATTATTAATTGCATTTGTTTTACTTAAATAAATATGTTTAGTAAATTAAAAAATATTTTTAATAATATTAAAACTAATTTGTACAAACATCATTAAATGAAATAATTAAAATAAGAAATATAATGTTATTTAATTGCTTCATTTTTTTCTTCAAAATAACATACAAAATGATAGATAAAATCACTAAATTTATAGTAATTGACATTTTGTTAATAGAGATTGATTGTCACCGATCGAAGGTTGTTTATTATTAGATGAAATAGGTTTCATTTGATGAAGTAAACTTTCTCTTTGTTAAAGGTTGATGGAAACCAACTCTTCAAAAACAAAAACAAAAAACTCTTTAATTCCTTAGGAGATGAAGCTAGAAGGTGGAGTAGTTCGTCTCGATAAAAGCAAAACTTCATCTAAAATTTATTTAAAATTGAATTTAATGGGGTTTTTTAGTAGCAAAATTAATTTTCACTTACCAATCAAAAGATACATACAAAATTCAATCCTCCTAATTAAACACTTATACAAACACATTTGATATCTCAATCTATTAAACTATATCAATCACACATCCTATAACATATTTGATGACAACATAAGCAGATGCATTCTATTCAGGAGGTCTATATTTCAAATAAATTTTTTTATTAACAGATAAACTCTGAATCTCCTCTACTATAACCCTATCAATCTTTCCATATTTACTATTTAAATCTATTTCTATATTAATCTTAACAAAAATCAAGCGATAGTACATTATTTAAATTGTTTTTTGGTTATATTTTTTTTATAATAATAATAACTTTTCCCCCCAAAATTTTGTATTCTTTAGAAGAAAAAATACCATTATATTCTTTTTTAGCTAGCTAACGAGCTACCAGCCTAGAATATATATTGGAGCAAATAAGTCGTGTTTACAAATGAGATGGAAAATACTTCCTTAATTATTTTATATATATGTGTGTGTATTTATTTTGCATATATAAGATTCAATTTGTTAAGTTTTCTTCGGTCCCACATCAACCAGGAGTTCGATAGTAGTGCTGCTTATAAGTTTGGGTAACCCTTAACTCAAGGAGATCTTATTGGGTTGACTAAGGCCTGAGTTTCTAACATGGTATCAAAATTGGGCCTAACTTAATCAGTGACTTGGGCTTTGCCCTTAACAGTTTCACCGTGACTTTGTGAGACCACCTCTGTTCGTGTGTAAGGGGCTGTTAAGTTTTCTTTAGTCCCACATCGGCTAGGAGTTCAACAGTAATGCTACTTATAAGCTTTGGCAACCTTTAACTCAATAAGATATTATTAGGTTGACTTAGGCCTGAGTTTCTAACATGGTATCAAAACTAGGTCTAGTTTGATCGGTGATTTGGGCTTTGTCCTTAACAGTCTCATTGTGACTTTGTGAGACCACCTCTGTCCGTGTGGAGAGGGCTGTTAAGTTTCTTTCAGTCCCACATCGACAAGGAGTTCGACAATAGTGTTGTTTATAAGCTTGGACAACTCTTAATTCAATTAGATCTTATTAGGTTGAGTTATGCGTGAGTTTCTAACAATATTAATATAGATACTAATAATATCTAGTTCAAATTAACAAGTGTACTACATTTCTATGGATCTAGTACATGAAAAGTGTTTTCTATATAGTAACATAAGTATAAACAAATAATATGATTAATCTATTTAATTTAACAAAATCAAATCTTATCTTTCGAATTCAGATAAAATTAAATTAACATATTTTTTTAGGATTAAATTTAGATAAAAAAAGTCGTCTGGATTCAGATTAACAAATTTTATAATTTGTTATAATTCTATTCAGATTAAACTATTATTAAAATAATATATATATATATATATATACATTTTATTTTATATTGTATTATATTTAAATATCATATATATTATAATTATATTAAATTTTTATTTTTATTTTAATTTAAAAATAAATATAAATGTCAAATCTTTATAATAATTTAATAAGTGCCCTAACATGTTTCTTATTTTTTTAATTTTATTAATTTGTGTTAAAAATTCAACAATTTAAAATTCAAATATAATATATATCATATTTTATATATAACAACAATTTATAAATAAATTTAAGTATTAATATGACCTGTTCGATTAAAAAAATTGATTTATTAAAATTTGAATTGGTTCGATTGATTACATCATAAAATTATATTTAAATTAAGAAATATTATATTTAAATTAAATTGGTAAAAAATACTCAATTTTAATGTGCGCTCATCTCTAATTATGTATAAACTTTTTTTGTTTTATTACTTTAACCATAAAGAGGGCGGAAATAAGTACATTGCACTAGGTCCGTGTCAACCTATATCCTTAAAAAAAAAATATTTTTTCCCCTTAATATGTAGTATATAAATAGTGGTAAATTAGACATTTTGCATTCCAAACTATGATCTATGGTACCGCCAATGTCTATGAAGGAGATATTTTCGACAAGTTCAAGGACAAGGTACAAGTTCAAGGACATGGTACGCTCAAGAAATGCCTAGTTGGTGACACTATAGGCATGGTACATCCCCGTTGCAACAGCGTCGAAGGAGGAAGTTCCATTCTCGCTCCATTTCAAGCGTTCAATGGTCACCGTCGTTAATCTCGATCTCGGAGGACAATCTTAGTGTATTTAAGTTTTTTTTACGAGTATTTCATATTTTAGAATATTTTAATTAATTAATTATAGTAATAATTTATTATGTTTTAAACTTTCAGATGTACACTGCTACAAAACATACCTAGTCTTCAATTAAGGGTTTTTAACCAATACATTGTCACTAATTTTTATTTAAAAAAAACTCTTACAAATAAGATACCATTGACTTAACACAATATTTTCAATCATAAAAAATAGTCATTATTCTATGGTGCTAATAATCATATAATAAGCAAAAAAATAACAATAATAAGAAAAATTAATCATAGAGGCAAAGGATTAATAAGCAAATTAGTGACATTGTCTCTCATAACTTTTCCAACATGAGTGTAGCCATCGTCTTCGGTGTAAAGCAAATCAACGACCCTTGAAAGATTAAGAACTCTAATCTTAACAAGCATTGGCAACTCTGTACTTGTCCTTAGAAGCATTTCCTCGTTAATGTCCTTCCATGCATTTTCTACTTTTTTCATGAATACTTGTTTTACCTCTTCCTCTGTTACCCCTGCATATTGCTTCATATAACATTCAATTCCAGATGCTACATGCTCTCTCTCTTGTTCAAACTGTTTTAAACAAACATAAGATATTTATATTTTTGTTTAAATAAAATAACAACCTAATAAATTATTAATTTAAATTCTATTAAATATATATATTACCTTGTGGGAAACAGAATCATCCATCAGCCTACAAATAATGGATGATGCTTTGATAATCTTGGGATCTTTGAATAGTATGCTTTCAAAGACATTTTTAGTAATAATATTGTCATCTAATATCCCAATTAAAGAAGTGAGACTGAGGCAACTGTAACCAGTGCTCACAAGAGATACCCTCAAATACTCTTCCATACTTGGTATGTGTCCTTCTTTTAACCATATGGCCTCTTCAAAGTATGATCTAGCTTGAATTTTCATCTGCCCAGGTTTGTTTTTGTTATTCCAACATAATTTTAATCTTTACTTTTTCTTGGTCACATAAGTAAAGGATAACAACTTTATTGATTGAAATCATTAAAAAAAATACAGAGACAGAGAATGCAATTGGTTTATATTTTCAGCTAATGATTTATATTTTTATTCTTTTCTCTCCGTTTATCTATCATTCTATTTCGCTATTAATGGTTCGAAATGTTTAAAATACAAATTCATAACAAGTCACCGAATCTAAATAATATAAATATCAACGTAATTTAAGAATTGAGATTATTATAACTTAAATATAGAAATTTTAACTTTAATATCATATTATATTAAAAATTATTAAGAAAACAACTCATTAAAAAATTCAAGCAATTGAAAAAAGAAACTTAGGTTACTTTTACTTTTTATATATATATCAAAGTCTTTAAATAAAGTTAACAAAAATCTTTAAAAATTATATTAAAAATTTATCATAATTCTAATTACATAATACACCCTTTTATGTATGGATGATTATCACTTTTTTACTTAATATTTATTTATTTTATTCAATAAATGATATTTTTTGGGCCAAAAATATTAAAATATAAATTTTTTAATGAAAAAAGGTAAAAATATAATTTTTAAATTGTTTTGAGATTTTTTTGAAATTTTAATGTATAACCAATCAGTAGTTACCACGTGGCATGTCACGCAAGCATATGAGTTGACTGGACAAGCCAAGCAGATGCCACGCAAGTAGGGACATCAAATCACAATATGCCGCATGTGAGGAGGATGAACCACGTACCACGTGTCAAAATAATTTTCAATCCGACTTCATAAATCGGTAAAACCGCACTAATACTTGTAGCCATGCAATTTCTCTCCACGTTCTGCCAGTGTGCCACGCCATCCATTACAGTGAATTATGTTGCGCCTCGTGGCGTTGACTCAATGAGAGTTGACTCTAACTAGTCTCCCCTGCCACGTGTTGCGCTATGATTTGCCAATAAATTTTATATGTCATATGTCGCGTTGTGATTGGGTGATGCTGACAGTTTTTCTTGTTTTGATTCCAGCCATTGATTTGAAACTGTTCTGACGGTTCCGATTGCACCTAAGCTATATTTAAGCCCCTAATCACCCATAAACCCTAAGGAGTCGTCATTATCATAATTTTGATATGTTTTTAGAGCTAAAAAATAGATAAAATTTGAAGAGGGGATCATACAATTTTGGTGAAGATTCAAGAAGAGATTAGTACTACAATTCAAGAGATTGGTTGTATTTCTTCTTCTACTCTTTTTTTTTATCAATTTTTATGTATTATTTTATGAAAAATATAAGCTTTATAAACACAATTATGTGTAATTAATTTATTAATATAGGGATCTTATAAACCAAATTTTAATCATGTGATGATCTAATATTATACTCCAATTATATTATTTAATTTGATTTTTAGGCTATTAATTGTTTAACCAATAATTTATATATAGAAACAATTAAATAGATTTGAGAGAATTATTTAACTGTTTGTCTTGATTAATGTATAATTCTTATATATGTGATCCATAATTGATGAATTTAATGAGGAGTATGTAATTTAATTGGCATGAAAGTGTAATTAATTAATTACTATATGGTGTGTAGTTTACTTGAAAGATGTTATACGTTAGATTCAATTAATCATGTAACTAATTGATAATTATATTGGGGAGATTTTAGCGATTCGTACATTTAGAAAATTGGAGGATTAAGTATTCTTAGATATTTTCTCATACATCTTCTTAGTTACCAAATCTCATTTAGTTAATTATTAATATTTACTTTTAGGGATTTTAATTATGATTCCTTAAAATATAAAAACACATAAAAATTTATTATTATAGTTTTAAAAATTAGTTTCTAACAAAGTAATCTTTGTGAAAATGATCTTTTCTTATCATTATATTATTTATTGCTATACATATACTTGTTTATTCATTACACACAATTTGTGTGCCGGTCATGTATGCAACTCTAATAGTTAAAAAATTATGCAGATTGAATTAATTTCTTATGTGTATCAACTTACCGCTTCTTTTGCATAAAACACTCGATGTGATTTATTTTCCTTTGTCATCTCTTCCTCAAATTCATCAAAAACATTATGAAGTGCTTGATAGAATATTTGCATGTATTCTGGAAGTTGACCTATCAAATTGATATCCCACCTGAAAACCCACAAAGTTATATATCTAATTACGAGAAAGAAAGAATAAAAGTAAAACGAAGACTTGAAATTAAAAGATAAGCGAGTTTAGTAAAATTGACCTCTCAATTACTTCAGTTAAAACTGTGAGTTCTTCCAAAGTACCAAAAGCATCATAGATATCATCCATAAAAGATACCATGGCAATACATTTGGTTAGAATGCCTCTAGCAAGTTCGTATTGGGGTTCAAAATATACCCCTAAGATCCAAAAGTATAGCTCCACAATCCTATCTCTTGCAAAAGGTAGCTTTCTTGCAAAGTCTAACTTCTTCCACCACCTATATAATTAAATCATGATATGATATACATGCATTATTGGTTTCAAATTATCTTTTAAGGACGATAATTTGAGGTGATCATGAGATTAAAGAATGTTAATTTCCTTAGAAAATATCAAGCTTGCACCACTATATTTAAACGGTGAATTTCAAATTAATTAATTATCTTTGTGTTATATATATATTTCTCTTGGATGAATTATATCTCTTAACTTTTTAAATATTCCATATTTTTGTTATTTCACCTTTTTCCTCCTATAATTTGGTCAATTTCTTATAATTTTCATTCACTTACTTTTTGAAAAAGTTAGACCCAATAAGTATTTATTCTAAAAATAACATTTAGGTCCTATGTTTTTTTTTGTGATAATTTTTAAATTTTTTATTTATTTATTTTCTATTTTAATCTAATTTTTTTTATTCTTTCGATTACAGTTTAAAGAAATTAAAATAATCTATCTAATGTAGTTAAAAAAATAAAATAAACAATTTATTTATCCTTGTGTGGTTACTTTTTAATAATAATAAAATTAAAATATTACAAAAAATAAATATATAACCTAAGTATTATTTTTGTAAAAAAGTATAGAACCCTAATGGTATTTATCTCTTTAAAAGTATACTTTAACGTTTGGAAAAAAATAAAAGAATCAAAGTATAAAAATTAAAAAAATAAATAATAATCCAATAAAGACAAAAAAAAATAATGGGATAAAATTAATATAACAATTTAAAAGTAAAGGGGTCATAAAGTAAAGCAAAAGAATAAGATACGAAAGTTCAAATATAACATTGTTTAGTGAACATTTCTATATTTGAACCTAAATGTTTTATAAGGTGATTTCAATTTGAAATTTTGTTTAGAATTACAATTTAAATGAGATAATATTATACTATGAATTTATTAAAAATATTAAATAAAACATGAAATAAAGTCTCTAATATTACTTTGAAATTTCACTTAGCTGTTTTTTGTGTTGAGATTGCAGGAGATTGAAATCTAACTTAGCAAGTTGAAGTAAACATATATTATGGGATTCTTCATTTTGGTAAACTGAAATGTAATATCTTGCGTGTAGTCTTTCTAGGCTCTTACGAAGTGGCCTTTTTAGGGCACTCTTTATTTGCCCAGCAAGTCGAATGTCACTATTGTTTACCATGGACTCAAGATGAGTAGTGACGAAAACAAGGGTTTCCTCCAACGTTGCATCTTCATGACACCTTAGATGTGTAGCTTCATACAAGCTCAACATACCTACAGTGTCAGCAACCAAGCAACTCTTGAAACTACCTTGGCCTTCTTTAAACTTGTTGAATATGTCTGTTTCATTACCCCAAAATAAATGAAAAGTCTATACATCATCATATATAAATATATATCCTTGCTAGCCAAAAATGTTAAAGAAAATATTAATCATCAAATATTTACAATGTATTTAAAATAATACTATAGAATGAGTTTAAATATTACACTTAATGTCACATAATAGTATACAATAAAATTATGCTAAATCAGTTATGTTTGCCTGTATATAACCTCGTATATGAAAGCCAATTTACCTTTATTATTTTTCATTTAGATTGAATCTTTCTTTTATATAGATAATACCTTTTTTCATTTATACTTACCAGTGTGATTAAAGTTGTCCATGAGACGGAATGGGATCAGGATGTCCTCTGTACTTTTCATCCATAATTTAGAATTGATATATCATTCTCATTTAAAATTTTCATGAGAATATATCGAGGATCTTCAGTGGAGAATAAGGAACTCCAAATGAGAAACAATAATCCAAATAATATTTTAACTATTGTTTTTATTTTTTAATAATTTTATATTTTTATTATAAATGAAAATTTATAAAAACAATAAGCTAGTAACAAATATTTATATTAGAAAAATTAAAATTTTGAGTCAATAAATAATATTTAGGTAAAATTGAGAAAAATAAAATATATGTAAAAAAAATATATAACCATTTTATATTAAACAGTATTAATAGAATCTTGTTACAAACTAGTTTAAAATAATAACTATAGATTATAAAATAATTATAAGATTTTAGATTTTTAAAATTTAAATAAATATTTTAAATAATTTTTATAAAATAAAATTTATTGATGCTTTAATATAAAAAACCCAAAAATTAAATACAAAATATATAATGTATTAGTTACGATTAATTTGAGTTTAAATATAATTAAATCTATAAAAAAATTAAATTTTTATATATTTATTAAAATATGATATATATAATTTTAAGAAACAAAGTGAAAAATACACTACGTCTTTGCCTCACTACTACAAAAATGGGCTTTAAAATCGGTTCATCGAACCGACTTTAAATTGAGTGACTTAAAATGTAAAGTCAGTTCATGCGATAAAATCAATTTTACATACATTTTATGATTTTTTTTAATTTTTTTTCATTTTTCATTCTACCCTGTATTCAATATTCAATATATATAGCATAAAAAACCGACTTTACACGAAGACTTAAAATACGAATCATAGTTCTCCATTACCCATTTTCTAATTTATTTTATATATATTTGCATCCAACTAGATAATACACATAAGGATTTATCCCATTAGGAAGAAAAAAAATAACAATCCTAAGTGTGAGTTCAATAGATCAATTGTCGGATTTAATTAACAAATAATTTTTTAATTTGTATTATTTTAAGAAAAATGAAACATTTAAAAAATCAATTGTAATATTGTGGAGAAAAAATAAAAATTTAAGCAGATTAATACATACCACATGATACATTGTATCCCTCTTGTCTCAAGAGACGAAAATAAAGGGAAGTAGTGTATAGATCTTCATCAATATTGTAGTAATCAACAGCATAAATGTTTTGCAAGGCCTCTTGTATTTCTCTTTCAAAATGATAAGCCAAACCAAGGCGCTGAATTGCATCAATTAGTTTCAATTTATAGGAAATTTCATGTGCACTACTTTCAAATATCTCTTGCCTTACTACTTCCTTTAGCTCCTTAACTTTCTTCTCTGTAAGAGCATTGTCAGCTATCTGCAGCATTAATGTACCCAATTAACCAACAAATGAAATTACATGATTAACTTATAGACTAACTATTATGCTACTCGTACCAGTTATATGTATATGTATGAATGTATATATGAATATGTAAGTCCTATTAAGCTGGTTTAATACATAACACATAAATTATATTTAAATTATATGTTTTTTGTATGTGGTTTACTTTTTTAAGAGTGACCATCTCCATATCAGGTTTTAAATTATACGTGTTGTTAATTAGGATATCCAGTCCAGTTTTTAAGTTATAAGAAGCCTAGGTCGAATTCTATAAAAATCAACAATAGAATATATGACTCAGTATATGCATGAAAACCAAAAGTGATGACCTAATTAGTTTTATTTGGCGTCTTCTTCTGATGTTGTCTTCTCTGCTTCTTTTTTGCCATCACCTTCTCCTTTACGTGTTGAAGTCCCACATCGACTGAGTATTGAGTTTTCGTTGCATTTATAAATCTATGACAACCCTTCCTCTTTAAGAACTCTTTTGGAGAGAATTAGGTTATGGATTTCTTCATGGTATCAAAGCCAGGTGACACGGTCAGTACCCGGCCGGTTGTAAGGGATGAACCTTGTGTCGATGTGAGGGGGAGGTGCTCCATATCCCCGGTCAAAAATCGATGTGAGGAGGAGTGTTGAAGTCCCACATCGACTGAGTGCTGAGTTTGCGCTGCACTTATAAATCTATGACCATCCTTCCTCTTTAAGAACTCTTTTAGAGAGAGTTAGGCTATGGATTTCTTCATTACATTGTCTCTTTCAAATGGTTGTTAAGTTCGATCTAACCATGCGTATGTCTGAGACATATCATGCATAGGTGTCGGTATCGTGCTTTGTCGATACCCGTACGTCATCAAAATAATGCGAGTCCCACTCACGTCAAAAACGTTTGAAAAGTTCACTAAATCGTTATATATTAATCTCTAGTCTCTTATTTTTTTACTAATATAATTTTATTTTGTTAATTATGATCCAAAACATCAAAACCCAAACCCATCTAATTAAATCCTTACCCTTCTTTGATATATATATTAACTTAAGTTTCCTCTACATTCTAGGCCGCAAAAAGACAGATAGCAAAAAAAAAAAAAGAGTGAAGAGAAGCAGTGTTGTTTAATTGCTTTTGCCGTGGATTTGGCCAAAGCAACTGGTTCTAATGACTTGTTAAGATTACATTCAAGGAAGTTCTAATGACTTGTTAAGATTACATTCAAGGAAATAGGTTCTGGACATTTTCAACCCAAATAAATTGCAAAACAGAGAAGAAGAAGAGTTCTAGGATATGTTGCCTTGTTTTCTTCCGTCAGTTTCGTGCCACCGATGCCGCTAATTATCTTTATTTGATTTAATAGTGAGTTTGTTAATTTTATCTTGTTATATATTATCAATAATTTAGTGGGGGATATTTTCTGAATGTATTTTGGATCTTGGTATAATTTGTGAAGTTCTCTGAAAATTGGTGTTTGTATCTCCATTTGATTATTAGTAGATTTTTCTTCGATGTGCCGTCGTAAGTGGAGTAGACTTTTCATATTAAAAAGTTGAACCACTTAAATCATTATGTGTCATCTATTTTTCTCACTACTTATTACTTTGATGTTACCCATTATTATATATTTATGTAACAAAAATTAGACCTGATCTTCGTTTCCACGAGTGCTAATTTATAACATATTTTTATTTCATTAGAATATAATTAAGAATGATAAAATAGTCATTTTTCTCATTTTTTTTTAATTTCTATACCTATTACAAATTTGTATTTATTTTTACAAATGTATCACATATAAAAGTTCTACTTGAATAATTATTCAAAAAAATGAATCAATTCATCATTTTTAAGATAATTAATTTACCATTTTCAATATAAGGATTATTGTTTCAAAAATAATTACAAATTTATATATTTTTAATATTTTTTATTTTATGTGATAAATATGTGTTATAAATAAAACTTATAAATATATTTTTATAAGAAAAGGTAACTATACCATGCTACTTCTAAACAAAAAGACTAAATTTTAATGGGGTATATTTCCAAAAGAATACCCACTTATATGAAACAACTTTATCTAGTTTTGATATATAGTCCCAGAAACCCCAAAATGTTGTAGTAGAGTATTATAACCATTTCTCAATAAAATAAAATAAAAAATTTAGTATCATAACCACTTAGCTAAAGACAGGAAAATATTAATGTTGTTAAAATACCATATCATCGTAATTGTAGTTGAGGAATAAATCTCCCCAGATGTTTGGATGAAACTTTGCTGTTGGTCGAACAGGATTGGGTTTTGCCGCTGGTCGAAGAGGATCAGGTTTAGTATCTTTAGCCTGCAAGACAGAGGTAGGAGCAGACATAGTGTTGTTGGTTATTCAAGGATTTAATGCAAATAATGACTGCTATTGAAATAGATGCTAAATATAAGTTTCTTATTCTTTGCTTCTTCCTTTTGATGTGTTTTTTAGAACACCTGCAAGCCTAAACTATTTATAAGCGAGGAAGGTTGGATTTATTTTTTTTATTTTTTATAAACCAGGATCGTGACTTAAAAATATTTAGTAAAATTAAATAAAATAATATCCATAAAATTTATAGCAATAAAATTATCACTATAATAATATTAAATTATATCTAATTAAAAAAAATCAACATTAATTAGATAAGAAGAAGTTAGAAATATATTACGAGGGGACTAGAGTGTATTTTTTTTATACGAAATGGAAAGATTTATTTAATTATTTAAGATTAAAAAATATATCATAATATAAGAGTAAGATTTCAAATCAAAGACAAAATTTGCATTTACGATAAAAATAAAATTAGAATATTATAACTTACAATGAAAATTATCTAACATAAATAAAAATATTATAATTTAATAAATATTAATATCACTCATGTATAAGTGTTAAAAACAAAAACAAAACGTATTAAAATAAAAAAATAAGATATTATTTAAGATTTTTACCTCCATGATATGTTTAAAACTTTATAATATTAAAAGATAACATACTAATAAATATACATTAGTTTTCTTGAAGTGACGAAATAAGTTAGTTTCGTATAATTATTAAAATAATTGAAAAAATATTAAAACTTTCATATTAATTTTTTTATAAATATCCCTATTCAACTATTTTAGTCACTTTTATATATAATTAATTAATATTTTTCAAATATGGGAGAAAAATGATATTTAACTCATAATTTATTAATGTCATATTTATCTACATATTTGCTACACAGGATAATAGTCCCAATAAAAAAATTTACAAAAATTTAATTACATGTATATTTTTAACAATAAATAAATCCTATATATCTTTAAATGTTATGCCCTTAATTAGCCTAATTTAATTTGATTAGTGTCTAATTGAACAGAATTCAATGTAAAATTGTATGTGTCTTAACTTCTTTTAATAGTAAAAAATGTTATTACAAGTTTTAAAATATGTTATTTTTATTGTTTTTTCAAATATTTATTCACTTTAAGAAATAATTTAAAATGTAATATAATTATTATTATATTAAACTAATATTTATTTTATAAGCTAATAAAAAAAAGTAAAATAAAAAATATATATAGGAAATAATACATGAACAAACAAGTTAAGAATAAAATTATTTTATTAAAATTAAAAATATATAAATATAAATATATGTATAAATTATAAAATCAAAATTTAAATAGATTAAAGAATCAAGACATGTGTATCACACAATGTTTTTTTTCTCACCGTGTGTGTTAGAGAATTACAAAAATTTATCTCTTTTGATACAATGATTAAATAATAATAAATTTATACCACAATTTATTATTTCATAAACTTTCAAGTGTCTGAACTTTATTAGAGGAATATAATTTTAGATAAAAAAAATGTAAAAAAAAATATTTTTCTTTTCCTTTCCTTTTCTTTTCTCTTTCATTTTTTTTATTTTTTTTTATCTTCCCCTCTTTGTCTTCTCTTCTTTTGGTGGATTTTATAAGAAGCTCACCCAAAGAAGAATTAAATTCAAAAAGCCTAAACGAGTAAAACAAAATTAAACAAAAAAAAAAGATTTGTTTTAACAAACAAACGAGGAAAGAAAAAATTGAAAATGCCATTAAAACAAGAATTGAAATAGAAGAAAAAAATGAAATACATTAAATCATTAAATATTTGTTTTATCAATTTTAATTCAAAAATTAATTTTCATTAAATAACCGTTAAAATAATTTTAATTCAAGATTTTTCAATAATCCCTCACATGAATAAAATTGACATAGATTTTAAATCAACTTTAGAGACAGAAGTAGAGTTCAACAGATCGAAACATGCATATATGTTACCTTTTGAACCTTCCTCTATGAAAGTATATTTACCTTACTTACTGACCAATTGACGCGATTTCCTTAAACTGTTCTATCATTTATATAAGCGATGACATACTTAACAAAAGAATATTTTCCGACATAATTCAATTCTCATTGTTACGTTCGTTTTGACCATGAACATATGCTTGGTTCTGTAAAATTCTCTAAAGAATTGAGCATTTTACAATTCTCTTTCAAAATGGCCTCATTTCTTCTTCACATAGGTGATTTCTTATTTTTAAAAGTAATATACAAAGAGTAACCCACATACTCTACTCAGTATCTTCTTCATAAAAATCATGAAAAGCCTTAACTTATCTTGTATCTTACAAGCATCACTATTTTTATCATAGGAATGGAATTAAAGGTAAACCCCCAGAGTGATCTCACTAAGTATTTTTAATTAGGTTATCCCTTTGAACCTAAATTTTAGGATCTTAAGTCAAATAGGTTGGGTTTCCTTTGCAAATCCTTATTCATTCATGTGCTTCAGTCCTATTACTCTCGATTTAATCTTTTAGTTAAGAGATACATTATGTTATACTTTGAATAGTATTATGTTTACTATATATATGTCGAAACTTACCATTATATATATTACTATGTGCCTTACAAATAGCATATTGTCTATCACAATGTATGCATATTGTGGGTACATACTTCACACACTTAGGAGTATCCTCTAACAAATTGCGTATCCATTTGGCTTCTTTGCCATATTTCTCCATAGTAATGAACTTAGATTCTATCGTGGATCTAGCAATGCACGTCTATTTAGAGGACTTCCATAAAATAACTACACCACCCAGTATGAATACATATCCACTGGTAGACTTTGAGTCTTTCATGTTAGATATCTAATTTGTATCACTGTATCCTTCTAATACAGGTGGATATCTTGTGTAGTGCAGTTCATAGCTACATGTATATCTTAAGTATATAGGTAGTACTGTAATATATTTCCAGTGATCAAACCCTAGATTACTATAATACCTACTTATTTTTCTTACGACATAAGTTATGTTTGGTCTCGTACAACTCATCAATTACATAAGATTTTTTATCACTCTAGAATATTATAGTTGAGACACACTCTCGCATTTATTCTTAGATAGGTGTAGATTTACATATATTGGTGTTGTAACAATTCCATAATCATCCTTGTTGAATTTCTCAATTATTTTGTCCACAAAATAACATTGACTTAGAATGAGACTTCTTGATATCTTAATTACCATAATTACATTAGTAGGCCCCATGTCTTCCATATCAAACCTTGAATTCAATATAATCTTAGTAGATTTATCATTTGATCATTTCTATCCACCATTAACATGTCATCACATAAAGACACAAGATAACATAATCATCTTCCTTGTCCTTGACAATACACATTTATCATATTCATTGATTTTAAAATCATTTGTCCTCATGACATTATCAAACTTTTCATGCCATTATTTTGGTGCTTGTTTCTAGCCATATAAAGACTTCATAAATTTACACACCTTTCTTTCTTACCCTAGGTATAAAAAACCCTTGGGCTGGTCCATATAGATTTCTTCATCAAACTCTCCATTTAGAAAGGTTGTCTTTATACCCATTTGATGTTTTCAAGATTTCGCATAGCAACGATAGCAATTATCATCCTTATGGATGTTATTCTCATCACAGGAGAATAAGTATCAAAGTTATCAAGGTTATGTCATTGTTTATCCCTTAATTACAAGCATGACCTGTACTTTTCAATTGATCTATCTGATTTACATTTTCTTGTGAAAATCTACTTGAACCCTAGTGTTTTACTATTTGGAGTAAATCAACTAATTTTCAAGTGTGATTTTGCATAATTGACTAAATTTCACTATTAATAGCTTCTTGTCATCGAGAAGCTTCAAAAGAATTCACAACCTCTTTATAGGTTTGAGATTAACTTTCTAGCAAATAGGTCAAAAATCTAGACCTTTGGATATTTCTGTCCTAGTTCTCTTACTATGCCTGGGTTCAACCTCAATCTTATCCTCAACCTCTTATTCATGTTATTTGTTTTGACTGTCTTCATTCATAGTCTCATACATTCTTTTAGACGAACTTGATTCTTCTTGAGATTTATCTAAAAATACATGTCTAACGAACAATGCACTCCTTGATTTTATTATCGTGTTCTTGTGTATGTCTGAGATCTTTGGCTCAAACACAAGAAATCGATAAGCACTACTACTATGTGCATATCCAATGAAGATGCAATCTATTATTTTTGGACCTATTTTCACCTTCTTAAGTATATGTCAGACTATTTTAACAAGAAATCCTAACCCTCGTAAATATTTAAGGGAAACACTAAATAATAAAAAGTTTGGCAAAATATTTTATTTTTAACTTAGGATATTAGATCTGTTTAATATAAAACGTCATCTAATTAGATCTATTCAATATTATTGTGATTTTATTTTTATTGCTATAAGTTTTAAAAGTTATTTTGTTAATTTAAATATATATATATATATATATATATATATATATATATATATGAGAAATTTGTGAATTATAAAAACATTAACTATAGTTAAGTTTGATTGTAACTAGTACTATATTACAACAATTGTGTGCTGTATATAGAGAGTTAGATCATGTTTCAAACATGCTGCTACTAAATTTAGAACATTTATCACTTTTGAGTATGGAAATACAATGTCTTTCTAAAATATGATATAAGGCTAATTTCTTAGTTAAAAATAATAATAAGATATAAGGTGCACGTACCCATGATTCATAGTGTTTAGACTTCTTTTTTTCATTCAATTTAATTTTATTTGAGAAAATGTTTTAATTTTGATAAATATACCCAACACACCTTTAGGGTAATGAGATACTGTAACATAGAAAAATTGTATCGCATGGCTTTCCTTGAAGAATACAAATTGCATCATATTTAATATACCAAACAAAAAATGAAATATGTTTGTCATATTTGATACTTTTTAGGCCATATTTCATAAGTAATTCTAATTTTTTTAATATTTGATTTTCAATTAAATAAATTTTATGATTCTTAATTTTTTTTATAAAAATAGTCACCTATTTTATAAAAATATTTTTTAACCTTTTTTTTATATCAATTTTTTTAAATCTATTGAATTAAGAATATCATGTTAAATAAAAAAATTTATTTATAATGATTTTCAATGAAAAATAAAAAATAAAATTCTATCTTTTATGATATTCTTGGTGTATACAGTAAATAAATAGTACAAGTGATTAAAAACGTGGGTTTTGTTATACAAAATGTTGATAGCATTGTACATGTACACACAAATTATTACATGTGATTTGAAGTTCTATGTCACGGATACAAACTTAAATTGGATTTCAAGTAATGTGTCAACATGTATTATATTAAAATATCAATGAATTTTACTAATATTTATTATTTAATTTACATTAATTTTATTTTATAATACATTTTATTTATTATAATCATTTTTTCAATCTTCACTTTTATATAGTTGTCATTTGCCTACGTAAACATTAATACTATATATATTTGTAACTTATTATAAACTTGTGTGTAAATTTCATACATTTAGTTTCTTATTTCCTCCCACCCATGTTAAAATTGCACACCACCAAATTTTTCATTAAAAATTTGTTTAACTCATATTCTTTATATTAAAAGAACCATTTTATACAACAAATCTATCACAATTATAAGAGAATTAAATGTTACTTTTTATTATATGTGTGTTAATATTACCATACCATATCAAAAGCATGTTATTCATATATACTCTCTTTCTTTCTTGTTTTGACAATTGAGCAAAACAATTACTAAGATAGGACCGAAAAATTAAGAATTAAGCAAAATAACTATAAAGATTAGACTCAAAAATTAGTAAATTAGACTGAATTGAAAAATTAGATAATTTTAAACAATTTATTTCAAATTGTTTCTTAACTTGGTTCTAAGTCAGATAGTTCCGTATACATTATTATATTTATAAAATATAATTTAATGATTAAATTTATTACTATTTAATATATTGTTATCAAGTTGAACACTTAAAAGAATAATTTGATAGCCAATGGACTCATGGTTTTGTCATTTATGGGCAGAACAAACTTCAGACTCCACCTCTGCTGAGAATTGCTATCAGTGGGAGCTCTTGGCCCGTGCATTAATGAGCTTGGCCTATGAGGTATTTTTTTCATTATTGTTAACTTAATTTTATTAAATTTGTGCATTAAAAGAAAAAAAAAATTAACAAAATTAGTTTAACTTGAAGAAAGTAACCGACATGTAAGTGAACACATGATTAATTTTGTAATTTAATGTTAACTTCAAATTTATTTAAAATATGAACTAAATAAATAAAAATTTAAGTTTAATCTATATTTTAAAGAATGATATATATACATATGTTTCATTTATATTTCATTTTAAATTTTGAATAAACTTTAAACTATGTTTCATATTAAAGAGTTTACTTTCACACTGTATATATTAAGGAGTTTAATTTTAGTTTCTTAATAGATATGTGTCATATATTAAGATATTTTATTTTATTTTAAAAATATATACATAGTTTCATAATTAATTTGAAAATTTAAAGAATTAAATTTTTTTAATTTCAAATATATGGTAAAAAAAATTAAATTAGACAATAAAGGCCAATTAGATAATATCAATAATTATGTAAGAAATGATTTTATTCAATGAATAAATAAATGTTTACAAGCTAATTTATACAAAACTAAAGGAAAATTATAATGATTAAAATAGACATAATTATGTGGAATCATGTTCTTTGTCCCACCACTTTGTTGTTAGTTGTTTCCAACTGTTGTGTTAGTTGCCACTAGTTGAATCTTAAGTTCTTTAACATTTTTTCTCAAGTTGGAATATATATTAATTATTCCTAACTTATTAATTAAACTCGAGAACTTTGAAAAACTTAGGGATTTAGTAAAAATATCTATTGATTGCTCTGATGTAAAGATATGATAAGTCTTGATCATTCAAGCTTGAATCTTTTCTCTCACTAGATGGGAATCGATCTCTATGTACTTGATTTGTTCATGAAACACTAGATTTGATGCAATGTGAAGGACAGCTTGATTGTCACAATATAACTTGATTGGTTGTAAAACAGTATTCTGCTTCTACACTCGATCGTGAGATTGTGTTTTGCTTCTTAATCCTCCAAGAAATAAGTAAGTTTCCAAGAAACACACAATATCCCATGGTTGATCGTCGTGTGTCTGTGCAACTAGCACAATCTGCGTCACAAAAAGCATTTAGTTGTAGTGGACTAGTTGTTGAGAAAACGAGACATTGCCATGGTGTATTCTTGACATATTGTAGAACTCGTTGAGCTGTTTCCAAATATGGTTGTCGTGGTTTGTCTATATATTGACTAAGAATGTGCACAACATACATTAAGTCGAGTCGTATGATGATCAAGTATATTAATCTCCCAACAAGTCTTCGATAGGATGTGGGGTCATTGATGAATTCTCCTTCAACCTTGCTGAGGGATAATTTTTGTTCCATAGGTGAATTGGTAGGTTTGGCACCAAGATAACTCATGTCCTCCAATATTTCAAGTGTGTATTTGCATTGGGATAGAACAATTCCCTTCTTGGATTGTGAAAATTTTATGCCCAAAAAATACTTTAATTCACCGAGATCCTTTAGCTTGAATTGTTGCATGAGATGATTCTTAGTTTCTTCAATGTCTTATAGATTGTTTCCTGTCATAATTATATTGTCTACATAAACAAGAAGAGTAGAGAAGGAATTACCATGGTTTTAGACGAATAGTGAGTGATCATACTTGGATTGGCTAAAATCGGCTAGCTTAAGTGTTGTTGAAAGCTTGATGAACCATTATCGTGAGGCTTGGTTGAGTTCATACAAAGATTTGTATAGTTTACATACTCGTGTTTCCCTTTTTCTTCTGAAACTAGGTGGAAGAGACATATAGACATCTTCATAAAGATCACCATAGAGAAAGGCGATGTTGACATTGAGTTGGCAAAGATGCCAATTTTGAATAGCAGTAACCGCAAGAAGGAGACGAACGATGACAAGTTTGGCTACTAGTGTAAAAGTTTCTTGGTAGTCAAAACCTTCAATCTGACTATATCCTTTGGCCACTACTTGAGCCTTGTATCATTCCACCGAGCCATCAGGATTATACTTGATTTTGTAGACCCATTTACAACCAACTAGTTTATTGTTTGGAGGAAACTACTGGAGTTTCCAAGTGTCATTAGTTTTGAGAGCATCCTGTTCTTGTTTCATGGCAAGCCACCATTTTGGATTGTTGAAAGTTTCAGTAAAGGTGGTTGGTTCCTTGAGAATGGAAATAGAAGTAGCAAAGGCACGATGTGCAGGTGATAACTGGTCATAAGCAAGTACATGAGATAGAGAATGATAAGTACCTTTGTTATCGAACGATGTTGAGTTAGACGAAGGGAAGGACCGAGAAGGCAAGGAAGCTTCTACATGATACTTGTGAAGGTAGCTAGGAACATGAGTGGATCGATGGAGTCTATGTATAACTGGTGTTGAAGAAGTTAAGTGCGGTGTGGAAGTTGATGATGGGGTTTTAGGAGACGTATCTTGAAGATGAGGGGTGTGTGAGTCGATTACTGGGAGGACAGATAGTGCATGATTAAGTGATGTATTTGGAGTGGTTGATTGGCAAATGTTAGGCATGTCATCATAAATAGTATTCTTTGATGGAGTGAATAGAGTTGGAGTTTTGACAGTGGAAGTGGAATAAGGAAACACATGTTTATGGAAGATAACATCACAAGACATAAATTTTTTGCATGTTTCTAGATAGTAGACTTGGTGGATCGATCATGATGTGCAGACTTAAAGCAAAGTGAACCAAAGATACAAAGATGTTCATACTTAGGAACTTTGTGAAAAAGGATTTCAAATGGTGTTTTACCGTTGAGAATAGGTGTTGGAGTGAGATTTATGAGGTATGTGGCTGTAAGAATGACATCTCTTGAGAATTTTTTAGGGAGGTTGGCTTGGAAGAGCAATGTGCGAGCTACATTGAGAAGGTGACAGTGTTTGCGTTCACAAACACCATTTTTTTAGGGGTAGAGACACAACTTATGTGATGTAGGATTCCTTTGGTAGAAAACAATTAGGTCATAGAGAATTCTGGTCCATTATCACTAAGAATGATTTAACTTTGGATGCAAATTATGTTTCAACGAGATTAATGAAAGTGGTGAGAAATATAAGTGTATCATATTTGGTGTTTAAGAGATAGACCCATATGCATCTTGAGTAGTCATCAACGATAGTGAGGAAATAACATACTCTATAAAGTGTTAAAATGTGATAATCACCCCAAATATTAACATGAATCGGTTCAAAAGGTTCTTTTGTATTGATATAACTTAAAGGAAATGGATTACGAGTTTTCTTTGCTAGTGGACAAATAGAACAATTGCTAATAGAACATAATGGTATATTGATGGAAAGAGAAAGTACATGCAAACGGTTATTAGATAAATGACCAAGTCGTTGATGTCAGAGATGAAGGTTGGTTGGAGTGGTATTTGAAACAAAAAAAAACATCCAGCCTTTTTCAAAATAGTTAGGTAATAGAGTACTACTTTCTTAATTACCATCCAATTCGTCTTTCCTGAGCATTTGTCCTGAACATAGCACACATTATTATTGAAGGTGACATGACAAAATGTAGTTTGAGTGAGCTTAGCTACTAAAACCAAGTTTAATTTGAAAGAGGAAACACATAAGACATTATCGAGTATGAAATTATTAGAAAAATGTACAATTTCAATATGTGTGACACGAGTAAGTGAATGATCAAGTAAATGCACATGCCGATTAGTGACTAGAATGCTAGAGCTCATAAGGCTTTGGGAACAGACAATGTGATCAGTTGCCCTTGTATCAAAAATCCAACGGGTTTCTGAATGGAAAACACTCACACATAATGTGTTACCTGGATGAGTAGTCACTTGACTTGCTATGCTACCTGATTTGGCTTGATTGAGAAGTGTAAGGAACTCATGATATTAGGCATATGTAAGGTTGTATGATGGTGTCCTTGTGTCGAAATTGCTTGCCTAAAATTCAGTATGGTGATCTTTGAAGAGGAAGTCATAACTTGCATTTCTCTTGTCTTGAATTACCTTTTTCTTTCGACACATGTTGATTTCATGTCCATTCAAACCACAGAAATCACATTTGAGGCGATTTCAATAGTTTTCAAAATTGTGACCGATATTGTTGCATCGATCACACTTGAGATGTGAGTTCCATGGTGGGTAATATTGTGGATGACTATCCTTGGCGACAAGTGCAGCAGCTTCTGGCATCCTTCCTATGTTTTGTGTGGAAACAACTCTCTACTTTTCATCTTGAACAACAAGTGAGTATACCTTATTTATTGTATGTAAAGGTTTCATGAGCAAGATTTTTCCTCATGTTGTTGCGTAAACTGTGTTAAGCCTTATTAGGAACTTTATGGTTCACTTCCTTTATTGGTATTCTTGTAGTTCCCTTCCAGCGTTTCCATCACAATTTGGAAAAGGGACATAGTATATCTCAAGTATCCCATAGACTTTTCAACTTGGTGTAGTATTCTCCAATGCTTATACTTTCTTGTATGCAGTCATGGATCTCTTGCTTAATTTGAAATAGGTGCACACTATTGGTGTGTAAAAAACCTTTCTTTAATTCTTCCCATAGCTCATATGCGGCATCATTAAACATGACATTTTCTACAATTTTAAGCGATATGGTATTGAGAATCCATCCTTTGACGACAATGTTACAACGATTCTATTGTTTGGTTTCTACCTCAGAGTTTACCGGTGGTCTCGTGATTGTGGCATCAATAAATCCGTCTTTGTTTTTGGTGGTGAGAGCCATGAGCATCACATGACTTCAAATATGATACTTTTCCTTATTTAAGGATTGATCCACTAGAATCATGTCCGGTTGGTCTGAGTTGTGTACGTATAATGAATGGCTATGATCATTATACCATTTTGTTAAAGTAGGGATGGTATTGGTAGTTTTAGACGTGATTGTTGAGTAAAAAATTCAAAACGGGATAAGGTTTAGTGTGTTTTAGACAATAATGAATGTTTATGAAAATATAATGAACTGAAATCAGCTGTATTTTAAAGAAAATGTATCAAGGATTATAGAACCAAAAATTTTAGTTCCGAAATCGGTCGAAAAGTAGGTGAATCGGTGTTTGGAATGACTGATCTGATGGCTAGACGATTGAACCGGCTGACGACCAAACCGACTAGAAGATCGAACCAGAGGGCGATTTAAACGATGTGTCATTTGAGTCATCTTCTTCAACACCAGCAGGTGTAGGCGTGTGATACTCCGGCGAGGCGCTTGGAACGCCGACAAACTCAAACAAGGCACGTGTTGGTGCATGAATGATTGTATTGGTTGCTATTAAAAAAATTGTATTGATTTTTCAGAAAACTAATTCATGAATTCTGATACCATGTAAGAAATAATTTTATTCAATGAATAAATAAATGTTTATAAACTAATTTATACAAAATTAAAAAATAATAATGATTAAAATAGATAGACTTACCTGAAATCATGTTCTTGAATAGTCCATTACTATTCACTATTTTGTTGTTTGTTGTTTACAACTTATGTATTGGTTGCTATTAACTACAAGTATATTAAGAAATTTAATTTTATTTTAAAAAAATATACATTTTATAATTAATTTGAAAATTTAAAGAATTATTTTTTTTTAATTTCAAATATATTGTAAAAAAACAAATTAGGCGAGAAACGCAAATGGGGTAATATCGATAATTAAAGTTTGAAGAATCTTAAAAGCTCAAAAATTGACCGATGAGAAGTGTGATCCAAACACTTAAAAATATGGGTATTGAATTACAATACACAAAATAGAGATATGAATATCGATAAGAGATATTGCTCTGTCATGCTACTGAATATAGATGATCGAAGTAAAATATAAAAGACAAAAGACATAAACTTGACCTATATTCTAGCGAAATTTAAACTTATGTGTACGTTCTTATCAACTATTTTAATAATGATGTGATTTAAAATAAAAGAATAAAAAACAAATTGTACGATTTTTATATGAATTAGAGTATATTTGACAAAGAGCATATGAGTTGCCTTAATAGATAAATTTACGTTTTTAAAACTCAAGATTGTAATATTCATAGGTTTTATTACAATAGTAAGTATTACACTTTATCATTGTCCTATTTAATTTAAAAATAAAAATAAAATAAAAACTTAAATAGGTAGTCAAAATAAAAAAAAATAAAATTTATTTAAATGTAATTTGATTTGTACATGAATTAATACATTATAAAAGATATAGTTTGGATTCTATCAATATTTTTAATAATTACGTGACTTAGAAGAATAAATTAAGATATATTTAATAAGATAAATATATGAGTTAACTCCATAGATAAATTCATATTTATAATTAACAATATTGGAACATTGATTGTATCTACTGTAATAGTAAGTATTATATATTTTTTTTCATTGTGCTACTTAATTTAAAAAATTTAAATAAGAACTTAGTATGGTTAGTCGAAAATTAAAAGGAAAAAAAATTAGATACAGCTTGATTTATATAGAATAAATATATCACAAAAGATATATATATATATATATATATATCTAACAATAAATATATAATATCTTAATTATAAATTTAAATATTAATATTGTATAAAAAATAATACTTTAAAAATTTACTTTCCTAGGTTTCTGTATACATCTAGCTCATATTAAAAAAAAGATATTTGTGGTTTACTTCACCAAATTGTTATGAATGATTAAGTCAGTTCCGAAATAGATGCAATATATACAGAAAATTTCAAAACATAGTAATTATTTTATAATTATATATCATAAAATATTATAAATACAATTAATTTTATATAAATTTATTTGATAAATGTTATAAAATTAATTATATTATTTAATTAAATTCTTCTATATTATTTAAAATATACCACTCATTCCTCCGACAAACTAATTGTACCGTCAATTATTCCACACACGTTTTAGAAATGAAAAATGCGAATGGACAAAACAAATTTGTCTACTACTCAATTTCAAGATATTATAAAAATAGAATCAAATTCTACTTTAAAAACTAATTTTATATCATTAAATTTTATAAATATTATATAATATTATTTATTTTATTTTATTTTTTATTATTAAATTTTATAATAATATAAAAATACTATTAATATATACATAACTTACCGTGAACTTCATTTAATTGATTAAATTTAATTATTCTTAATATTTATAAAATTTAATGCAATCAAAATAATACAAAAAATTGATAACAATTTTAATATTTATAAAATTTAATATTATAAAAATAATAAAATAAAATTTGATAATATATTTATAATTAATATTAAAAAAATTATTTATTCGTGAGAGTTGGTATAATATCTCAAATATTTATAAAATTTAGCATATTTTCACTTATTTTCTAAAGGTTTATAAAAATATTTAGAATGTTATTAAATTTTATGGTTAATACCATTAGTGTTCTTAAAACTTAATGATATTAATTTTTCCATTAATTACTATTCATGTTCTTATTCCTTGGTTTTGATACTAATTTTTGGGGTTTTTGATCGCTAGAGACTGTTGTAGTAAAATTTTAGTCAATCTGATCTTAATATACTAGTTAAATTATTACTTTTATAAGTCATATGTGTTGAATGTTCAATATTTTGGCATATTCATAGTATGCAAATAGGTTTTTTTTTTGTACATACAATGTATTTATAATTTTCAAATAAGTAGTATCCAAACATTATAGTATAGAATTATTCTTCTTCTTCTATTCTTACATATCTTTTATTAAAATAATCTCTTAATATCTTTAAAACATGATGGTGATAGCTTTAATATCATGTATATATATATGTTTAACAAAGTGTTAAATCTCTTAAAATTTTCAAGACAAGTTTCATAATATTCATCTTTAAAATATTCATTTAAAGCTAAGAGATAACCTTTATTCAATTTTTCTAATAGAATTAGATTTTTATTTTTAATTTCTTTGAGAACTAGTTGTTTATTTCTGAAACTAAAAATAGTTTATATTTTCCTATTTATCAGTATTATAACTTAATTTAAGTAGATATTTAAACATCCAAGATTTTTAAGTGGCTTAAATTTATAATTATTATACCTGAATTTAATAAGTCTACCACATTTTTTCTTTCTATTCATCTCTTTTCGTTACACCTGTTATGCCTCAACTTTGCTCAAATCTCAACATCCTCCTATCAATGGTGAGTCTTTTGCATCCGTACATAGATGATGTCCAATATTTTTGACTTATTAAGAAAGAGTAACAAAACTCTATTTTATTCATAAGATAATAATAATTACAAATTAAGGCCAACTAAGAACCTTAAAGGGATTCTTAGTCGCTCATAATTACTAGGTATAATATTACTAGTTATTTTATTTCTAGATAGAGGAGATTTCTATGCTAGAGATTGTGTGTTTTTCAGACTAAGAAACTCTGGTTTTTTCTGTGTGTCCCTTGAAATGAGAATAAGAGTTTCTTTTATAGCACAAGAAATCCAAGTTTATAAGATTAAAATTACTATTTTATCCTTGCTTTAATAATTCATCTGCTTTTTACTTTAAATGTTAACCACTTCTTTTTTCCATGGCACATGTTGCCGACTAAGATGTGGAGTCTACATCTTTATTTTCTTTGTCATCTTCTACTGACAGTTCCTTTCTTTATTATTCTTTATCATTTTCTTCTGATAGTCCTTTTGATGACATTAATGATGACACATCTTCATCTTCTCAATCTTTGATGTATTGGATACATCTATGATCTTTGGTAGCATTTCTGGCATAGAGGTCAGATACCCTTCTGCCTAAAAGCATAAAAATATTTAGAAGTGTTAATTCTCTAGTAAAAACATGTACTAAGCTATTCTTTTTAATTATTGTGGTAATTTAATTCTAGACCTTGGAAAGATCCTGAAGTATATCTACAAGGCATCTACTTTTGCTTTCAGAATTGCTCTTCAATATTCTTATGAAACATCTATTTCAATTATCATTTTATCATATTGCCTTATATGGTATAAAATTGGAAAAAAATTTACCTTTTCTTTTTCTTAATCCATATAGAGTGTCTTCTTCTGTCAATTTCCAGATATAGTCTTTTTTTCAATTTTGCTTGTAAAGGTTTTCACATTTCTACAAGTTTCTTGATATATGTTCCTGTGTATGTCAAGTATCATAGAAATCTTTGTAATTGATTTTTGTCTTTTAATTCACTAGAAAAACCATGAATGTTGTTTAGTATGTAGGGTTGTAAATTATGTTTTCTATCTTCAATTTCTAACCCTAAATACTTAATTTTTTGTTGGCCAAGTACTACTTTCTTTTCTAAGAGTACAATACCTTATTTACTACATTCTTGTAGGATATTAATAATATTCAGATAATGTTTATTTAATTCATTACTGAAAATCAAAATATCATCTATGTAAACATAACAAATATTTTGTAATTTCTTAAATATGTAATCCATATATCTTTGAAAAATGCATGGATCTTGTTTCAATCAAAATGGTACAACAATCCATTGAAATTTTCCTTGAGGGAAACTAATTGCCGTTAATTTTTTAGATTCTTCATCCAGTCTTATTTGACAAAATTTGCTTTTGCATTCAAAACTTAAGAAGTATTTCTTTTTTTTAGTGATAATAATTCTTTTTTCTTTGGAACAAAGTATCCATCATAAAAATTGGGTTTGATATAGCTAAAACTTTTCTTATTTTTGATACATAAATGGTATCACCATCTAGTGTTGTTAGACTTATTTGGCTAAATATTGGGTAAAAGGTTGATATAAGTTTAGGAAATGATTTCCTATTAATAAATCAACTAATGTTTCCTGTTGATATATGGTAAGAATGTAAAACTTTTCTCCTCCTATCATTATATCTATATCTTTTAAAACTTATTAAGATTTATTGTATTATTATTAGCAATTCTTATAATTAAATTTTTTGGTGCTTATTTCCAGTGTTCTTCGTGAAATACATATTTTCTCGCTACACATTTACTAGCTTATGTATCTATATATGCATGTAAATGATAATTGGCATAACTTTTGAATTTTAGTCCTACTTTGATGTAGGTATTATTTGGATTTGTAATACTATATAAATCATTCATCTTCTTATAAAAAGTACCCATAATCTGAGTTTTCATATTCTGAGCCAGTTATTTCTTCCTCGGTTTCTTCAAATAGATAAATATTATAAGTATCATATATATCATATTCCTCAATTGGTTCTTATTCTATTTTGAAAGCTTCCTCTAAGATTTTTTCTTTCTATGAAAATTCATTTTTAAATTCTTTCCTATGTTGAAGTTTGCTTGGACATTCCTTGTCATAATGTTCTTCTTAATTACAGATCCAATAACTGTATTTTTTCTTTCCTAAAGGGCAATAATTCATGTTTTTGGGAGGTTTATACTTCTTCCTTCTAAAATATTCTTATAGGTTTCCCTATTAAATCTTCTTTTATATTTTAGAAAATATTATTTTCTTAATTTATATCTTTGTATTTTTTATATTTTTGTTTGCAAGGTTTTATATTACATCCACATTTTTCTGGTATTCTAAATTCTCTTATATCACAACAGATTTTATCATTTCCTGTTATTTGTTTATATTCATTTATTTCTTAACATTTAATAATTATTCAACTTTTAAGGCTTATTATTCTTTCTTCCTAAGGTATCTGGTATAATTTCCCGATTTCTCTATTCCCAACTTTCTGTTAAAGTCTTATGTAGTGTTCCAGGTAATTTTTGGAAAAACATTTATTTATAAGTTGTTTGCAAAAATGGTGGTAATTTATGATAATACATTTCATATTGAAAAATAAAAGAATCTATGTAAGACATGTCACAAATTTTAATATTTGTTAGATGTCATTTAGCTTCATTGATTTTATTTTCATTGGATTCAGTGATAGTTATTCTTGTATCTTCTCCAATATAAATTTCTTGTATATTTTATTTATTATTGTATCTACATAAATAAATGTTACTCATCTGTTAAATTTAAAAACGAAACTTTAACATTTTTTGTCTTTTATGAGCTACTAGTACCCTATAGATTAAATGGGTTTTTTGGGTAGCTTGAGAGGTTTGTATGAGCACACTCATACCACTAGCCCGTTCATCTAAGAATTTTTTCCTATAACTTATACTATTTAAATCTAAAAGATCATATTGTTCTGTCATTTGCCTCTTTCTTTCTCTTATATGGAGTTCAGATATTCCTTCTTGATGAGAAACTAGTAATGAAATTGGTTTCATATGATCTTTTGGGGTCATAATTTTTGGTTCAGAATCAATTTCACTAATTATTGTCATATCATTTGCTTCTTTGTTTGTACAAAGTCTTTCATTATAATATTCTTCTAATTCTTTATTAGTTAGTGTTAATAAACTAACTAATTTTTCTATATCCTTATTTTCAGAGTTTATGAATTTTTTCTTTAATTATTTTATATATTCTATCAAATTATATCTTTTTTATTAGATTGTTTTTCATATTTTTTTTCTCATTTTTAGGAATGAGGGTATTTGATCTCCTAGGTGGTTATTCTATTAATTCTTCTAAGGAATCATATTTATGACCTATAATTTTATTATTTTTATGTATGTTATATATATATTTTCTTAATTCTATAAATTTCATGTATATATTTTCTTGTAGTTTATTATAATCATATTTCTTTATTTCCTTTAATAATTATTTTTGTATTTTAATTATATCTTGTAGGTATTTTGTGTTTGATTCTTGTACTAGATCAATTTTCTCTGTTAATAGTT
Source organism: Hippophae tibetana (assembly GCA_037013495.1). NCBI lineage: Eukaryota > Viridiplantae > Streptophyta > Magnoliopsida > Rosales > Elaeagnaceae > Hippophae > Hippophae tibetana. Next base: position 5,255,975 of record CM072812.1, read on the forward strand.
GCATAACTTCAAATAATGTTGCTTAATTCTTTTTTACGCCTATTAGACTTTCATTTACTCATAACTACATATTTTTTATTTTATCTTTAAATATTATTATTTTCTTAATATATAATCATGTACTAATGCTTTCATTATTTTGACTTTATCATTTACTTTTTTTAATTTCTTCATGGTCCATAAAATTAAATCTCGATATATTATTGTTTTTAACAACATTACTTTTTCTTCTTGTTATCATAGGTTTTTATTTGATATTTAAGTGTCATTCATTTAGTACTTCAAAATCTGTTAGTATTTCTGATTTTATTATTTGTCTAAGTTTCTTAAAATTTTTGTTTATTTTTATAAATTAATTTTGTCCATATATTGAACTATTATGACTATTTGTTAAAGAATATGCTATTAGATAATGTATTGAAAATGAGTTATTTTCTTCTTTCAAATTTATATACTAAACTTAATACTTGGTTTAGGTTTTTATCATATATATTAATAACAAACCTAGGTTATGTTGTAAATTTTAATTTTTGGTATCCTAAGTTACCATTAGTCATTCCTAATAAAAACATCTTTCTTATTTATTATTATATTATCTAGTAATGTTATTTTTACTATGTATATATTCCTTCTCTGAAATGAGCCTATATTAATATTTGAATTCCTCATAAATAGATATATCCAATTTTTTCTTTATCTTTTTGTGAATTTTAGATAGTTTATTTAATATAATTTTTTTGTCAATTAATAATATATTATACATTCTTTTTGCATCTATGATTTTAATGCTCATTTCTTTATTACTTATTCTATAAATTATTTAAAATAATTAAATAAATAATCTAATTATATTAATTATAATAAATAAATAAATATTTATAAGATAAAAAATTATTTTTTTAATTTTTTTTATCAATTTATATGATAATTTAATAATAATAATAATAATATTTAAAAAATAATTTATTTACATTCTCTACTATTTTACTATAATTTAATTAAAAAATATAAATATTAAAATATGTAAAATGTCGTCAATATCATGATGTTAATCTTGAGTGACAAATTAATTGTATTACCAATTATTTCAGCACATGCATTTTAGAGATGAAAAATACTTTATAAAAATTTGATAATTATACAAGTTATAATTAAAAGGAATTTATATTTTTAATAAATTTTTATAGGATATAGTTATTAATTGTGCAAAAAGACTGATTTTCCAAAACATTGGTTTATTATTTTTATATCTTTAATTTTATATTTAATCAATAATTAATATAATATTTGATATATATATATATCACTATTTTTATTTTTTATAAAAAAATAAAATAGACATGGATAATTTACTTCACCATAAATCAAGTTACGAGGTGGATAGGCATATAGAGACAAACAAAAAACAAATTTAAAATATAGTAATTATTTTCATAATAAATATATGTTATAAAAATATTAAAAATATAATAAATTTTAAATAATTTTATTTGATAAATTTTATAAAAGTAATTTTATTATTTAATTAAATTTTGCTACATCATAATTTTGACTTTTCTACCGACAATTATAAATTATTTATACTGATCAAAGTCAGAAACGTCGATTTAAAAAAAATAATCAATTACAATATTAAAATATATTTTTTATAAAAACATTAAAGATATTACATAAAAATATTTAAAAAAATTATAAAATTATAAAATATCTAATAGGATTATGGAATTTTTTATAAAATTATATAAATCAATGTTAATTATTTATATTTTTAAATTAATTTTTTATTCAATATATATATTTATAATATTTATATTAATCGATATGTTTTTTTATAAAATATTATAAAATAAGTAGTTAAAATATTTAAAATAAATAAATAAATATCGATAATATAAAAAATTATTAATTTTTTTAATATTTTTATCTATTTAAATAATAATTTAAAGATGAGAGTATTTAAAAAATAATTTATTTACATTCTTTACAATTTTATTATAATTTAATTAAAAATATATAAATATTATATTTTAATATTAAAATATGATGCTCATCTTAACTGACAAATTAACTGTATTACCAATTATTTCGGCACACGCATTTTAGAGATGAAAAATACCTTTTTATAAAAATTTGATGAATATATACATGTTATAATTAAAGGATATTTATATTTTTAAGAAAATATTATTATAGGATAATAATTAATATAATAATAATTTATTATTATACAATTAATTATGATTAATAATTTTTTTTTATTTAATTAAAGGTGATTATATTATTACAAATAAACTCATTATGGTTATAATAATTTATTAATATAAATTTATCAAATAATATTAAAATAATAATAATAATAAATATAAAGATATTTTTATAAATTTTTATTATAAAAATAATAAAATTAGTTGCGATAATATTATTATCTTATAATTAATTCTTGTTAAAAAATAATTTCAAAATAATTTTATTATCATATATTTTTAATTTTATATTTATTTATTTATTTAATATATATATATATATATATATATATATAATTACTCTTAAATATTTAAAATATATTTAAAAAATAAAAAAAAGGTTTTTGCGATAACCCATACATCATTAATAAATTGTTCTATAATTAAGATATACAACAATTTATTACATCCGATAACATTAAAATATATTTTTTCATTTAGCATGGATGAACATCAAAAACCGATATATATATATATATATATATATATATATATATATATATATATATATATATATATATATATATATATAATTCAAACATAAATTAAAATTAAAAAAATAAATCATATCGTTAGATGATTAAACGAATGAAGATTAATAATATTGATTAGTTGTTGACGAAGGATTGGAAAAAAAAAATTCCCGATGCATATAACGACAAATGTATTATAATATAATTTAATTTTAATAATAAATATTTTATAATTATTTTATTATCTTGTCATACAATAACTTACATAAATTATAATAATAATTTGCTGCCAGAAATAACATGTGACCAAGGAAATAGGATCACGTGTAATAACATGGTCCAAATTTTTATATACTACCAATTTTTTAGCTTGTATTTATCATCGCAAGAAAAATTATATATTAATTTAATTAATTATTTTTTCTAAAATAATTAATAATTATATCTTTTGAATAAAAATCATTCTCATTATATTTTTATCTCATTGATCTAAATCATATTACACAAATATAATTTTTTATCAACCACATTTATATTATAAAAATTTAATAACTTATAACATTTTTATATATTACAACTATAATAAAATAATAATTAATATATTAAATTATCATTAAATATATATATATATATATTTAGTTATATTTGTTATTCACATTATACTATAACTATTTTCCGTACCTAATACCTAACCTCTTTTAAGAAAGCGACTAGTCATATGTAATACAATATGAAAAACGAGTTCACTCCTTAAAAAAATTAAATTTTTTTTATGCATTTAAATGTTTACCTTGAAATGAGTTTGTGATAAATTGGATATTAAGTTTTAAATATAATATATTTAAATAATATATTAATATTTATTAATAATAATATGATATGATGCATACTAATAAAAAATAAATAATTAAAGAACACTTTTATTTATTTTAAATTTAGATAAATTTACAACTTAAATAACAAAAAATAGTTAAATCACATAGTTGGTTTCTTTTTAAAAAAATATGTTTTATTGATTCACAATAAAAAAAATACATCAATAATATTTAAATTAAAAATTAAAAATATGATTAATATTTTTTTTTATCTTTATGTAAATTTGAGTCTAATTAATAATATAATAAATATTCAATAAATTTTAATAATAGAATAATATGAGTTTATCTACTTCACTCTATTAGAACACCTATCAAGTTGATGAAAAGATATTTCTTAATAAAAATCATACTCTAATTTAATTTCATGGTTTTTTTATTTTTTAAGCATCGTCTTCATCTTGAAGTAATATCCTAACGTGACATCACACTGATTTGAAACTTATTATTTGAAACGTTTGCCTGCATTAAACTTTAAAAAGGGCAATATCGTGATATTACGTAAATTTGTTGAGATAATAATAATAATAATAAAAATTTATAATTTATAATTATAAAAATAATATTATTATATTAATTATATATATATATGTTTTTATTAAAAATTAATACATTTTATATTAAATTTTATATAATTAAATTTATTTTAATATTATAATTTTTAAAATATATTATTTTATATAATTTTACAAACTTTATTTATAGTAAGATGTGGTCGCACGAAGACAGATAACCTTAAATATATACACAAATAACATTAAATATATAGAATCATAAATTAAAAATATAACCTTAAAAAAATCAAACCAAACCATCTGAATTAGGTTAGGTATAAAGATAATTCTAATCTAATAAATGTCATACATCCTTTTTAAAACTAACATACTTGTAAACTTTCCTTTATAAAATAATCATTCAGTCCTTAACCTCCATCACTTTTTAAGCTCCATTCTTGGGCGAGATCAAAGGAAAAATATATTTCATTTATCATATATTCTAATTATTTTAATTCATCTTTAAAATATAATTTTAAAAAATTATTTTAATAAATTTTAGGTTGAATTACCGGCCCAAACCAAACCAGATGGGTTTAGGCCTCTAATTAATCGATTTTGATCTTGCTAATATTTAATCTAAATAACTCAAGTTGGGTTAGACTTTACTAAAACCCAACCGACACATTCTCCATCCCTTACCCAAGGTTCTAAAAAACTTATTCAAATTATTTGTTTTTTCTCATAATACACCTCATGACATGAATAAAAACAAAAATAAACTTACTGTATTAAAACGATACTTGCATGTAAGGAAGATATTAATATGATGATCAACCCATCATATTTTAATTAGAATCACCAACACATAAATAGCAATCATAAAATCATCAACATGTTCATAAAAATTAAAGAAATAAATTGTTCTCTTTCTCATCCAACACTTAGAATCATCCATAGAATTCATGAAAATATTTAGAGATCCACTTCAATGTTTGTCTCCACCCATTCTTCTTCTTCTTCATCCACCAATTGCCATGTCATCTTTCCTTTTCCTATCAACAAAATCACAACAAATGAAAACCTACTTACATATTAACATATGGCCAACATATTCCATGTTGATTTTGCATCATCAAAGTTTCCCAATAGATTGGAGATGGAGGAAATGCAAGTATTCTGAATCCATGTGAGGATCATATGGTTGTAACTTTCCCATTCAATCATACTACCAAAGTAGGTAGCATCTTCTTCACTTGCTCCTTTGATAGGATTGATAACTACACCAGTACAGTAATGTCAAAGTATGAGACCAAGATAAGTAATTACGGGTCCTCTCCAATACAGAAAACATACTTTTTATCCATTTATAAACACAATGTGAAAAAATAGACTACAAAAACAAAATCTAGGCAAAAAAACTTGGTCAAAAGAACCTTATCTATAAAAGTCAACGGTCAATAGTCGATCGGTCAACAGTCGGTCAATCAACAATACACATTCATTCGATCAACAGTCAACATTTAGTCGGTCAAAAAATCACTGGTCAACTATGACGTCAGCTTCATGTGCAATGACATCGACCTTGGTGATGTGGTGATGATGTCAGCCCTAGGTGGTAGTGTGTCGCACTGATGACGTCATTAGGACATGAAGGTTGTGTGTGAGGTTTGTGATGAAGAGGCACGACTCTTGTGTGTGGCGCGTGACGACACGTGCAGATGTGGATATTGTGGTACTTCCACGGTTGTGTAGATCAGGATGAGCCAATCACTGTGGAACTTGTATAAATGTTATCGGAGCAAGATGCACAATGACGGGTGAGGAAAAGTAATAGCCAAAATATCAAAATTATTTTGGGCTTGTAGGGTTACAAGTTGAGCTTCTTCTCTAACCAACCCATTTACTACATTATCAAGAGAGGGATGAGGAACGATTGAGAAGTTGACCCCAGATGGGATAAAAGTTCATGTGAAGTGACATCATGAACTCATAAAGACGAAACTCATCTCTAACTGTAGCATATTGCTGAGCATGCCTAACTTGGATCACAAAGGTCAATTTGGTCCCAAAGAAAGTGAAACTGATCATAAGATTTATTGATGGATTATCCTAGTTCTTGTCGAAGTTGATGAAATTCAATTACTAACTCATATTTCATAGAATTGTGAGTAGTGAGTACCTTTTGGCAAACATATCTCATACTGATTTTGCATCATCAAAGCTACCCAATAGATTGGAGATGGAGGAAATAGAAGTATTCTGAATCCATGTAAGGATAATGTGGTGTTAACTGTCCTATTCAATCATACGACCAAAGTAGGTAGCATCTTTTTCACTTGCTCCTTTGATAGGAATGATAACTGCACCAGTACAGTAATGTTAGAGTATGCGACCCTTAAGAAAACTACGCATAGCTTGAGACCATGATAAGTAATTTTGGGTCCCCTGTAATAAAAAAAAATCCTTTTTATCCATTTAGAAATACAATATGCAAAAATAGACTATAAAAACAAAATCTAGGCAAAAAAACTAGGTCGGAAGAACCTGATCTGTAAAAGTCAATGGTCACTCGATTAACAGTCAATAGTCAGTTGATCAACAGTCAACGGTGAGTCGATCAAACAGTCACCGGTCAACGATGATGTCAGTTTCACATGTGATGACACCAACCTAGGTGACATGGTGATGACTTCAGCCCTAGGTGATAGTGTGCCACATTGATGATGTCAGTAGGACATAAAGGTTGCGTGTGAGACGCGTAAGGAAGAGGCATGGTTCCTATGTGCGGCGCGTGATGGTGCGTGTAGATGAGAATGGTTACGGTACTTCCACAGTTGTGTAGATCAGGGCTAGCGGACTACTGTGAAACTTGTATAAATGTTATTAGAGCAAGATGCACGACGACGAGTGAGGAAGAATAATAGCCAAAATATCAAACTTATTCTGGGCTTGTAGGGTTACAAATTGAGAGTTTTCTCTAACCAACTCGTTTACTACAGTATCAAGAAAGGGAGGAGGATTACGATTGAGAAGTTGATCCCGGATGGGCTAAAAGTCCTTGTGAAGTGACATAAGGAACTCATAGAGACGAAACTCATCTCCAACTATAACATATTATTGAGCATCCTTTAAGCATGCCCAACTTGGATAACAAAGGTCAATTTGGTCGCAAAGAAAGAGAAACTGATCATAGTAGTCATTGATGGATTATCCTAGTTCTTGTCGAAGTTGATACAATTCAACTACTAACTCATATTTCATAAAACCGTGAGTAGTGGAGTACCTTTGGCAAACGTATCCTATGCTTATTTTACATCATCAAAGTTGCCCAATAGATTGGAGATGAAGGGAATGGAAGTATTCTGAATCCATGTGAGGATCATGTGGTTGTAACTATCCCATTCAATCATACGACCAAGGTAGGTAGCATCTTCTTCACTTGCTCATTTGACAAGAATGATAAATGCATCAGTACAGAAATTTCAGAGCATGTGACCCTTAAGAAAAATACGCATAGCTTGAGACCAAGATAAGTAATTATGGATCACCTCCAATGCAGTATTGATAGGACGAGAAAGAAAAACATATTTTTATCCATTTAGAAACACAATATGCAAAAATAGAATGCAAAAACAAAATCTATTTGAAAAACTAGGTTAGAAAAACCTGATTTGTAAAAGTCAATGGTGAGTCGATCAACGGTCAATCTGTCAAATAGTTACCATTCAATGATAATGTCAGATTCATGTATGATGACATCAGCCTAGGTGACATGGTGATGACGTCGGCCCTAGGTGATAGTGTGTTGCACTGATGACGTTAACAGGACCTGAGGGTTATGTGTGAGGCGCGTGTGGAAGAGGCGGTGTTCCTATGTGCGGTGCGTGATGGCACATACGGATACTGATGATTGCAGTATTGAATGATTGTATTGTATTTCATATCTTAATGAATATAAATAGTGTATTAATAAAGAAGTTAAAAGTAAACTAGATGTGCATAAAGCCTACAATATGATATACATTAGTATATATAATATACATTAACAAATATACATTAATATGTTAATAGATATACATTAACACTTCTTTTCGATAGCTTCCTTAGAAGCTTCATTGACAAAGTGTAGTTCATAATAGTTAACAAGAGAATGTGGCCGTCCGTTTCACTGTAGTGCAATACTTCCGCACAGGATCCTTGCTATCAACAATATTATTGGAACCATTGTTGTGTTCAGCTGGGTATCCATTTTATATATCAATCAAAGAACACACAAAATTCAAAGAAAAGCATATCAAATTAATGCATTAGAACAAAGGATTCATTATACAAGAACATATATTAACAGTGATGAACAGAGACTCAAAGCAAAAATGAGCCAAACTGATATATAACAAATCATGGGTAGAACCAGATCCAACCCTTCAACAATCAAAATGATTAAGAATTGTTTAACAAAATAACAGCATGTATATTCCAAGCCAAATATATACCAAGAACTTGCAGTTTATAATAATAATAATAATAAAGCAAGAGTGAAGAAAACCAAGAAAAAAGGGACCAAATTAAGAAGAAAAACTATAGTAGAAGTTGGGAAAAGAGAGAGAGAGAAGGGATTCGATCCATTTCTTATATTTTCTTTTGAAATAGGTTGTACACGAACTCATTCATTTATTATATTTTTAAGTTTTTAACTAGTCTTAAATGAGATTATGCTATATGATGAATTTGAATCGTTTGTTTAAGACTTGACCGACCTTCAATTAATATAAGTTTACAAAATTTGAATTACATAAAAGCTCTAGTAATCCTACGGACGGAGGGGATAGGAACAAATATGAAACGATCTATATTTCTTCAAGTGAGATTTAGGCATTTGACGCACAAACCAAAGTTTAATAAAATAATGCATTATTTGTTATATATATATATATTTGAGCTCTTATGTTCAATCCCCACTAATATCAAGCGTTGAATTTTAATTATTTGTTTTAAATAATATATAAAAATGATACTTGAAAAGATGTAATAAACCTATAAAAGGCTTGTTAGTCCTAGCTTACTCTTTTGGAAGGAGTAGTTTTCCAAATGGAATAAAATATATACAGGTATAGTAATTGTTTAATATACTGTACAAAATTCATGTAAAGTTTCATTTTCCCCAAGAATATATATTACAACTTATGAGTTTTTAATTATTGCTTCATTTTTTTCTTCAAAATAACATACATAAAATCACTAAATTTATAGTAATTGACATTTTGTTAATAGAGATTGGTTGTCACCAATCCATGGTTGTTTATTATTAGATGAAATAGGTTTCATTTGATGAAGTAAACTTTCTCTTTGTTAAATGTTGATGGATATTAATTGTTTATATATATATATATATATAGATATCGTCGAAGATTCCAGTGTTCTCTCCGATTCCATTCATGTTGTGATGGGCCTGAATTTCTCATTCGTGGTGTGGATATTAATATTAATCTTAGCCCTCATGTTGAGTTGTAAGTTGTACATATTTGAAACATCAAGGTGATTATTTAATTAGTACTAGAGTTTATGCTCTACTAAATAGTTTTTTTTTTTAATTGTTTGATTGCATGTTGTTTTTTATAATGGATTTCTCCATCTTATTATTTAATTAGTATTTTTTGAATCTTATGTATAGTTTGCAACTGTTGACTTAATAGTATGAAACTCTAGTATAAGTGCACTTGAAACTGCAAAATTGAATTAAAAGGTTTTTTTATTTTGACTTCAGAACCGAAAGTAATGACTTTTAATTAATATTACTAATTAAGAAGTGATTCTGCCAAACAACATTGGAGCTACAATGATAAAGTAAAGCAACAAATTACTTTAGTTATTGCATTTTTAGTATTTCTTATTTAACTTGTTAATATTTTTATGCATTTTTGTGGGAACTAATTTATTGACGTGATTTTTATAACTTTTCAGTATGATTTTCCTAAGATCCAAATGTCTCCGTACATAAAGTTGGAAGAATAGTTCGGATGGATAAGTAAGGAAGAATTGTTCTTTCTACTGGATATTCTTTATTTAAATTTTTAATTAGTTAATTATAATAATGATTTATTATGTTTTAAACTTTAAAAGGTAATTTCATTTTTAATTTTAATATAACAACTTTTAATTTTCTTAATTTATTAATTTATATTGAAAAATAAAATAAAATAAAATAATATATTTATCTATGATCTTGATTTTTAAATAATCGAGACCATAGATATATCTATGACTTCGATTATTTAAAAACCGAGATCATGAGTATGTTTATGATCTCTTTTACTTAGACATTTTTATAACCGTAACAATAAATCTACGATCACTATTAAAAACCAAAATTATATGTATATATTATAGTAATATATCATCTCTTTATTATACATTTGTGCCTAATAATATAATAATTGCTAATATTTTCTTTAATTAAGGGTTTTTAACATATACATTATCACTAATTTTTATTTAAAAAAACACTTTCATACCATTGACTTAATACAATATTATTCGATCATAAAAAAGATTCATTATTGTATAGTACTAATAATCATATAATAAGCAAACAATAACAATGATAAGGAAAATTAATCATAGAGGCAAAGGATCAATAAGCAAATTAGTGATATTGTCTCTCGTGACTTTTCCAACACGAGTGTAGCCATCGTCTTCAGTGTAAAGCAGATCAATGACCCTTGAAAGATTAAGAACCCTAATCTTAACAAGCATTGGCAACTCTGTACTTGTCCTTTGAAGCATTTCCTCGTTAATGTCCTTCCATGCATTTTCTATTTTTTTCATGAATACTTGTTTTACCTCTTCCTCTGTTACCCCTGCATATTGCTTCATATAACATTCAACTCCAGATGCTATATGCTCTCTCTCTTGTTCAAACTGTTTTAAACAAACATAAGATATATTTTTTTGTTTAAATAAAATAACAACCTAATAAATTATTAATTTAAATTCTATTAAATATATATATATATTACCTTGTGGGAAACAGAATCATCCATCAACCTAGAAATAATGGATGATGCTTTGATAATCTTGGGATCTTTGAATAGTATGCTTTCAAAGACATTTTTAGTAATAATATTGTCATCTAATATCCCAATTAAAGAAGTGAGACTGAGGCAACTGTGACCAGCGCTCACAAGAGATACCCTCAAATACTCTTCCATGCTTGGTATGTGTCCTTCTTTTAACCATATCGCCTCTTCAAAGTATGATCTAGCTTGAATTTTCATCTGCCCAGGTTTGTTTTTGTTATTCCAACATAATTTTAATCTTTACTTTTTCTTGGGCACATAAGTAAAGGATAACAACTTTATTAATTGAAATTATTAAAAAAAAATACAAAGACAGAGAATGCAATTGGTTTATATTTTAGACTAATGATTTATATTTGTATTCTTTTCTCTCCATTTATCTATCATTTTATTTCTCTATTATTGTTTCTGAATATTTAAAATATAAATTCACAACAACTCTACCGATCTAAATATTCTAAATATTATTAGAATTTATCAAATGAGTTTATTAAGATATTTGCATACCAATTCAAAAATTTAAGATATTAAAAGAAAAAGGATATTTTTATTTATACGTATATCAAAGAGTCTTTAAATAAAGTTCACAAAAATCTTTAAAAATTATATTAAAAATTAATCAAAATTATAATTAAATAGTACAATTTTTTTCCATATATGTTAGAGTTTAAGAACGAAACTTCAATAGTAAAAAATCTAATTAAAACATCAAATACTAGATGAATTAATATATTGTGTGTCATAACATACCGCTTCTTTTACATAAAACACTCGATGTGATTTATTTTCCTTCGTCAACTCCTCCTCGAATTCGTCAAAAACATTATGAAGTGCTTGATAGAATATTTGCATATATTTCGGAAGTTGACCTATCAAATTGATATCCCATCTGAAAACCCACAAAGTTATATATCTAATTAGGAGAGAAAAAAAGAAAGAAAGAAGATGAAAGTAAAAAAATAAAGACTTGAAATTAAAAGGTAAGTAAGTTTAATAAAATTAACCTTTCAATTACTTCAGTTAATATTGTGAGTTCTTCGAAAGTACCAAAAGCATCGTAGATATCATCCATAAATGATACCATGGAAATACATTTGATTATAATACCTCTGGCAAATTCGTATTGGGGTTCAAAATATACCCCTAAGATCCAAAAGTATAGCTCCACAATCCTATCTTTTGCAAAAGGTAGCTTTCTTGCAAAGTCTAACTTCTTCCACCACCTATATAATTAAATCATGATATGATATACATGCATTATTGGTTTCAAATTATCTTTTAAGGACGATAATTTGAGGTGACCATGAGATTAAAGAATGTTAATTTCCTTAGAAAATATAAACCTTGCACCACTATATTTAAACGGTGAATTTCAAATTAATTAATTATCTTTGTGTTATATATATATTTCTCTTGGATGAAGTATAAAGTATAAAGTTGTACTATTTATTTTAATTTCCATTACTTTTTAAAAAACTTTATACCATAAGTTGTAGTATTATTACAACTTGTGGTAAGTATTTATTCTAAAAATAATACTTAAATCCTATTTTTTTGTGACATTTTAGTTCTATTATTATAAAAAAGTAACTACATAAAATAAATGATTTTTTATACTTTTATCTAATTTTTCTTCGATTATTTCAGTTATAGTTTATTGAAGTTAAAACAATATATCTAATATAGTTGAAAAAATAAAAAAAATAAAATTTTAAACAAATTATTTTATGTACGGTTACTTTTTAATACTAATAAGATTAAACTATTAAAAAAATAAATATAAGATCTAAGTATCATTTTTATAAAAAGTATAGAATCTTAATAGTATTTACCTCTTTAAAATTATACTTTAACATTTGAAAAAAAATAAAGGAATCAAAGTATAAAAATAAAAAAATAAATAATAACCCTATAAAGAAAAAAAATGGGATAGAGGTGTAAAAATTAAAAAATTAAAGGGACAAACAAAAGAGTATGATAAGAAAGTTAAAATATAACATTATTTAGTGAACATTTCTATATTTGATTCTATATGTTTTAGAAGGTGATCTCAATTTGAAATTTTTGTTAGGGTTATAATCTATATGAAGTTAAATAAGTAAAATGATATTTAAATAAAATAAGATAATATTATACTATAAATCTATTAAAAACATTAAATAAAACATAAAATGAGATGTGAGCAACTAATTTACATCTATAATCTTACTTTGAAATTTCGCTTAGCTGTTTTTTGTGTTGAGACTGCAGGAGATTGAAATCTAACTTAGCAAGTTGAAGCAAACATATATTATGGGATTCTTCATTTTGGTAAACTGAAATGTAATATCTGGCATGCACTCTTTCTAGGCTCTTACGAAGAGGCCTTTTTAGAGCACTCTTTATTTGCCCAACAAATGGATTGTCACTATTGTTCACCATGGACTCAAGATGAGTTGTGGTGAAAACAAGGGCTTCCTCTAACGTTGCCTCTTCGTGACATCTTAGATGTGTCGCTTCATACAAGCTCAACATACCTACAGTGTCAGCAACCAAGCAATTCTTGAAACTACCTTGGCTTTCCTTGAACTTGTTGAATATGTCTGTTTCATTACCACAAAATAAATAAAAACTCTATACATCATTATATATATATATCCTTGCCAACCAAAAACGTTAAAGAAAATGTTAATCATCGAATATTTATGATGTATTTCAAATCATATGGGAGTTTGAATATTACATTAATGTCACATAATAGCATACAATAAACTAAATCAGTTATTTTTTCCTAATACACAACTTCTTATATGAAAACCAACTGACATTTAATATTTTTAATTTAGACTTTCTCATATAAATGATACCATTTTTATTTATACTTAGTGTGATTAGGGGTGTCAACGGAACAAAATAGGACTGGCAATTTATCTATCATTTTCATTTAAAATCTTCGTGAAAATAAATGAAAGCTCTTGAGTGGGAAAAAAGGACCACCAAATGAGAAACTATCTCCCAAAAAATATTTTAAATATTAATTTTACTTTTTAATAATTTTTATATTTTTATTATAAATAAAAATTTATAAATCAATAAGCTAGTAACAAATATTTTATATTAGAAAAATTAAAATTTTGAGTCAATAAATAGTATTTATGTAAAATTAAAAAAATGAAATATATGTAACAAAATTATATAACCTTTTTCTATTAAACAATATTGATAAATATTTTGTTACAAACTAGTTTAAAATAATAACAATAAATTATAAAATAATTATAAGATTTTAGATGTTTATAATTTAAATAAATATTTTAAATAATGTTTATAAAAAAATTATTTATGCTTTGATATAATAAAAAACTAAAGATGAAATGTAATATATATATATATATATATATATATTAGTTTAGTTATGATTACCATGAATTTAAATATAATTAAATCTATAAATATATTAAAAATATTAAATTTTTATATATTTTTTAAAATATGGTATATAATTTTAAGAAACAAATTAAGAGAATACATATTTATCCCATCTTATATTATAAAATACTAATCATAGTTCTCCATTACCCATTTTTAATTTATTTTTCCTATCTTTGCATCCAACTAGATAATACACATAAGGATTTATCCCATTAGAAAAAAAAATTAACAATCCTAAGGGTGACTTTCCTATGGATGAATTCCAAAGGATAAAGATTTAATTAACAAGTAATTTATTAATCTTTTAATTTGTATTATTTAAAAAAAATGAAACATTTAAAAAATCAATTGTAATATTGTGGAGAAACAATAATAATTTAAGAGTACATTAAAATTACTTAAAAACATGCATGCATAATATAGAAATTAATATTTGAATATAAAAAACAAATAATTAAGCAGAGAATTACTTAGGACATTAAAAAGATTATATATATATATATATAACAGATTAATACTAACCACATGAAACATTGTATCCCTCTTGTCTCAAGAGACGAAAATAAAGGGAAGTAGTGTATAGATCTTCATCAATATTGTAGTAATCAATAACATAAATGTTTTGCAATGACTCTTGTATTTCTCTTTCAAAATGATAAGCCAAACCAAGGCGTTGAATTGCATCAATTAGTTTCAATTTATAGGAAATTCCATGTGCACTACTTTCAAATATCTCTTGCCTTACTACTTCCTTCAGCTCCTTAACTTTCTTCTCTGTAAGAGTATTGTCAACTATCTGCAGCATTAATTAATGTACCCAATTAATTAACCAACGGATGAAAATTACATGATTAACTTATAGACTAACTATTATGCAACTCGGACCAGTTATATGTATATGTATGAATGTATATATGAATATGTAAGTCCCATTAAGCTGGTTTAATACATAACACATAAATTATATTTAAATTATATGTTTTCTGTATGTGGTTTACTTTTTTAAGAGTGATCATCTCAATATCAGGTTTTAAATTATACGCGTTGTTAATTAGGATATCCAGTCCAGTTTTTAAGTTATAAGAAGCCTAGGTCGAATTCTATAAAAATCAACGATAGAATATATGACTCATACATGCATGAAAAGCAAAAGTGATGACCTAATTAGTTTTATTTGGCGTCTTCTTTTGATGTTGCCTTCTCTACTTCTTCTTTGCCATCATCTTCTCCTTTACGTTGTCTCTTTCAAGTGGTTGCTAAGCCTGATCTAACCATGCGTATGTCTGAGACATATCATGCGTAGGTGTCGGTATCGTGCTTTGTCAATACCCGTACATCATCAAAATAATGCGAGTCCCACTAATGTCAAAAACGTTTGAGAAGTTCACTAAATCATTATATATTTGTTAGAAATACTTAATGATTGTATTCTATTCTGTGATAAATGAATATACATAGTGTCTTTATATAGGAATTACAAGTAAACTAGATATGTCTAAACTAACTAAATATAGATATCCCTAAAGTAAATAGATATACATTAGCATATATATATATATACACATTAATATGTTACTAGATATACATTAACAACCCCCCTCAAACTCAAGGTGGATGTGAGACCAGCTTGAGGTTGTCAACCAAATTATGAGTGCATCCTTTGGAAAGTGCCTCAGTGAAGATATCTACAAGTTGATCGTTAGAGGAAACGTCGAAAAGCTTGAGAGCACCATGGACAAGATGAGAGCGAATAAAGTGACAATCAATCTCGATATGTTTAGTCCTTTCATGAAAGACATCATTGTGAGCAATATGAATGACACTCTGATTATCACAATAAAGAGGAGTAGCAGAGGATGTGGACACACCTAAATCCTTAAGAAGCCATCGTAGCCAAAGAAGCTCAGATGTGGTATCAGCAAGAGCACGATATTCTGCTTCAGTACTGGAGCGGGCCACAAAGGTTTGTTTCTTACTTCACCAAGAAATCAAAGAAGAACAAAAGAGAAAGCAATAACCTGTAGTGGACCTACGATCAGTGGGATCTCCTACCCAATCAGTATCAGAGAATGCACGAAGTACTAAAGGAGAATGGGCTGAGTAGAAAAGGCCATGGAAGATAGTGCCTTTCAAGTATCATAGAATACGCAGAATAGTAGCATAGTGAGTTGATCGTGGAGTAGACAGATACTGGATCACCTGATGAACAACATAAGAAATGTCTGGACGAGTAACTGTAAGATAAACTAGGCAGCCAACCAATTGTCTGTAAAGAGAGGGATTAGATAATGGTTGCCTCTTCGATGGTGTAAGATGCGCATTAAGTTCAACTGGAGTGTCAACAGTCTTGCTATCAGTGAGTCCAGCTTGAGATAAGAGGTCAGATGCATACTTAGCTTGAGTAATATAAAGACCATCTGTGGAACAAGTGATCTCAAGACCCAAGAAGTAGCTGAGATGTCCAAGGTCTTTCATTTCAAACTACTAACTAAGAAAATCCTTGAGTTCTTGAATACCACTAAGGTCATCACCAGTTATGATCATATCATCGACATATAAGAGAAGCAAAATGGTGTCTTTATCATTGCGACCAAGAAATAGGGCAAAATCATAAGGACTGGCAGTGTAACCCAAGCGAATGATGGTGGAGCTGAACTTGGCAAACCATGCTCGTGAAGCTTGTTTAAGGCCATAAAGTGCTCGTCGAAGGCGACAAACCTTATTTGTTTCAACAGAAAGACCAGGAGGAGGTTACATATAGACTTCTTCATGCAGATCCCCTTTAAGGAATGCATTTTTGACATCCATCTGAAAAAGGTCCAATTTACTAGCAGTGGCAACAACTAAGAGGGTACGAATAGAGGAAATATGGGAAACTGGAGCAAAAGTCTCTTCATAATCAATCCTATACTCTTGTGTAAAACCTTTTTCTACAAGATGAGCCTTGTAGCGATTGATGGACTCATTAGAGTGAGTCTTGATCTTATAGATCCACTTTTCTTTCATTGCAATCTTCCAAAAAGGGTTAGTAGATGCCTTACGATAGGTGTGAGGCTCATGGAGTGTAACAATGATAGTTAAGTAAATGTGTAGGAATGGATCTTACCTGGGTTGAGTGGCGAGGTGGAATGTCTTGTGGAGGATCTTCAAGCGAAGTAAGAGCAGGGGACCCATGTTCAAGGTGGGGTAGCTCGTTATCAACCTATTCTACAACCTGTCTAGGATAATCATCAAAAATATCTGAAGATTGAATAGTGAAGTCCATAGGTGGATTATGAGTATCTTTAGAAGGAATAGTAGACTCATTTGGAAAGATTTCTAAAACATTTGAATTAGTTAAAGAAGAATGAAAGTGAGAAAGTTCAACAAATAAGCGGTGTTCCCAAAAGACAACATTTCGGGAAACACAAAGACGATGTGAGACAGGATCATAACATCGATACCCTTTTTGAGTTTCACCATAACCAAGAAAACAACAAAGTCTAGATCGAGGCTTAAGTTTTTTGTGTTCATGAGGCTGAAGAACAACGAAACAGACAGATCCGAATGAACGAAGGTAATGATAATCAAGATATAACCTAAAAAGGCGTTCATACGGAGTCTGATTATGATTGACAACACTTGGAATGCGATTAATGGCATGAACAGCATGAAGAGTAGCTTCACCCCAAAATGGGGTAGGAACTTTGGCAGAAAGAAGAAGAGCACGAACATTGTCAAGAATATGATGAAGTTTTCTTTCGGCTCGACCATTTTGTTAAGAGGTTCCTCGACAGGTTAGATGATGTACAGTGCCATAAGAGTGTAACAGAGCTTGAAAAGCATTTTTAGTATATTCAACAGCATTATCAGATCGAAAAGATTTGATACGTTTGGAGAATTGTGTCTCAACCATTTTTGCAAAGTTACTGTATATTGATAAGATTTCAGAATAAGATTTCATTGGAAAGATTCAACTATAACGAGAATAA
The DNA here is from genome assembly GCA_037013495.1 of Hippophae tibetana. NCBI lineage: Eukaryota > Viridiplantae > Streptophyta > Magnoliopsida > Rosales > Elaeagnaceae > Hippophae > Hippophae tibetana. The sequence goes on from CM072812.1 coordinate 5,274,521, forward strand.
TCATCAATAAAAACAACAAAATATTGAGATCCACCAATACTAGTAACAGGAGAAGGTTCCCAAACATCAGAATGAATTAACTCAAAAATACTATTAGAGATAGATTTACTATTATTGAACGGTAAAACTGGTTTTTTTCCTAATTGACATTAAGTACAATCAAAATTGTTTTTGGACACTGAACCCAATAGACCTTTAGAAGCTAATTGTTGTACCCGAGTGGATGGGGCATGACCAAGATGAGAATGCCAAAGTGCGAGAAAAGGTAAGGAAGAAACTGCAGCAGTTGCAGCAGCAACAGAGGCAGAAACAACAGATGGAAGATGAAGATTGTTTACGAGAAACATACGCCTGACCCTAGGACCGGTTCCAAGCTCTTTCCCTGTCCTTGGATCCTGTACAATACACACAGAATAGTCAAAAATAAGGCGATATCCTAGTTCAGGTAATTGTCCCACCGAGCATAAATTATAGGATAGGTCAGGTACATTGAAAACCCCAGGAACAGAGTGGGTAGAGGTCGAAACAAAACCTAGACTATTCCCATGAATGGTGGAACCATCAGGTATATGAATATTAAGAGGATGTGGTGCAGGGTCAAGTTTGGAGAATAAAGATGAGTGAGGTGTCATGTGATTACAACATGTAGAGTCAAAAAGCCAAGTTTGAGACTTATCGGGAAAAACTGAGAGAGTAGTGGAAAGAGATGCATTACCAGCCATTTGAACAGCCTGAGTTATGATCTTCTGTAGTTTAGTAGAGGAAAGGTTGATAGTGGATCCAGAAGATTGAGACTCTACTGAATTAGAAGGCATCAACGAAGTAGGCTCAGTATTAGCAACAACAACAGTAGATTTGTTGCAACAGTAACAAGTCTCAATGGTGTGGCCAAGACGCTTGCAATAATTGCAGAACCTTTTATTGCTCTGCCTGCGACGATTGTAAAGGCCAGAGGAATCACCTGATTGCTGAGGTTGCTCAATGGTAGGAGCATGAGGAGTAATAGCCAAAACATTGAACTTATTCTTCGCTTGAAAGGTTGCAAGTCGAGCTTCTTCTCTAACCAAATCATTTACAGCAGTATCAAAAGAGAGAGGAGGACCACGATTAAGAAGCTGACCTCGGATGGGCTCAAAGTCCTTATGGAGTGACATCAAGAACTCATAGAGATGAAATTCCTCCCTAACTATATCATATTGTTGAGCATCTGTTGAGCATGCCCAAACTAGATCACAAAGGTCAATTTGGTCCCAAAGGAAGCGAAGCTGATCAAAGTAGTCATTGATAGATTGCCCTGGTTCTTGTTGAAGTCGATGTAATTCAACTATTAGCTGATATTTCATGGATCCATGAGTAGTGGAGTACCTTTTAGCCAACATATTTGATGTTGATTTGGCATCATCAAAGCTACCCAACAGATTGGCGATGGAGGGAATGAAAGTATTCCAAATCCATGTGAGGATCATGTGATTATGACTATCCCATTCAGTCATGCGACGAATGAAATTAGCATCTTCTTCACTTGCTTCTTTAACAAGAATGATAATTGTACCAGTACAATAATGCCAGAGCAATCCACCCTTAAGAAAATTGCACATAGCTTGAGACCATGACAAGTAATTATTAGTCCTTTCCAATACAGTATTGTTAGGAAAAGAAACAAAAACATCTTTTTATTCCATTTGGAAACACAATATGCAAAAACGGACTGCAAAAATGAGATCTACGCGAAAAACTGGGCAGGGAGGACCTATACTAGGAAAAGTCAATGGTCAGCACCATCACGGTGAACGGTCAGCGGTCAATAGTCAGCACGATCAGGCCGGTCTCTGTGACGTTAGCTGAAAACGATCCTGACGTCAGCCCTAGGCAAGTTACGGATGACGTCATGATTAGAACGCGGCGTTCTTAGCTCATCAAATACACGCGCAGTGTTGTTTTCGGCGCGTGCGGAGGCTTAAGACCGTGATACGCCCACGGTTATGTAGATCGGGTCGAGGCGATCATAGTGGTATCTGCAAATAGGTCGTTGGGTTAAGATTCACGGTGGCAGCTATTTTCAGCGACGATGCGTGAAAGGACGTGCAGATTGGTTGAGCAACGCGTAAGGGAGCATGCGGTGTCCGATGGTTGTGATACTTCCACAGTTGTGTAGATCCATTCGAGCTGATCACAGTGGTATATGTAGAAAAATTATCGAAATAAGATGCACGGCGGTAGCGGCGATTGTAGTGGTTTTTGTGTTGCAGAACTCCTTAACAACGGCGACTGTAGTCCCGGACCCTAAAGATAACAACTGAAAGAGGTCGGAGGTCCAACGGTTAATGATTGCAGCGGCTATTGTGACAACAGAAGCTATAAGGGTTAAATAACACCAGAAAAGAAAAGACTGTTAGTAATATTGTAATAGTGGCTCTGATACCATGTTAGAAATACTTAATGATTGTATTCTATTCTGTGATAAATGAATATACATTGTGCCTTTATATAAGAATTACAAGTAAACTAGATATGTTTAAACTAACTAAATATAAATATCCCTAAAGTAAATAGATATACATTAACAATATTAATCTCTAGTCTCTTCTTTTTTTACTAATATAATTTTATTTTATTAATTATCATCCAAAACATCAAAACCCAAACCCATCTAATTACATACTTACCTTTCTTTGATATATATATCAACTTAAGTTTCCTCTGCATCCTAAGCCGCAAAAAGACAAAGAGCAAAAAAAAAAGAGTGAAGAGAAGCAGCGTTGTTTAATTTCTTTTGTCGTGGATTTGGCCAAAGCAACTGGTTCTAATGACTTGTTAAGATTACATGCAAGGAAATAGGTTCTGGACATTTTCAACCCAAATAAATTGCAGAACAGAAAAGAAGAAGAGTTTTGGGATATGTTGCCTTGTTGTTTTCTTCCATCAGTTTCGTGCCACCACTACCGCTAATTATCTTTATTTGATTTAATAGCAAGTTTGTTAATTTTATCTGACTATATATTATCAGTAATTTAGTAGGGGAGATTTTCTGAATGTATTTTGGATCTTGGTATAATTTGTGTAGTTCTCTGAAAATAAGTGTTTGTATCTCAATTTGATTATTAGTAGATTTTTTCTCGATGTGCCGTCGTTAGTGGAGTAGACTTTTCACATTTAAAAGTTAAACCACTTATATCATTATGTGTCATTTATTTTTCTCACTGCTTATTATTTTGTTGTTACCCATTATTATATATTTGTACAACAAAAATTGGACCTGATCTTTGTTTACATAAGTGCTAATTTATAACATATTTTTATTTCATTAGAATATAATTAAGAATGATAAAATAGTCATTTCTCTCGTTTTTTTTTAATTTCTATACCTATTACAAATTTGTATTTATTTTTACAAATGTATCACATATAAAAGTTCTACTTGAATAATTATTCAAAAAAATGAGTCAATTCATCATTTTTAAGATAATTAATTTACCATTTTCAATATAAGGAGTATTGTTTCAAAAATAAGTACAAATTTATATATTTTTAATATTTTTTATTTTATGTGATAAATATGTGTTATAAATAAAACTTATAAATATATTTTTATAAGAAAAGGTAACTATACCATGCTACTTCTAAACAAAAAGACTAAATTTTAATGGGGTATATTTCCAAAAGAATACCCACTTATATGAAACAACTTTATCTAGTTTTGATATATAGTCCCAGAAACCCCAAAATGTTGTAGTAGAGTATTATAACCATTTCTCAATAAAATAAATAAAAAATTTAGTATCATAACCACTTAGCTAAAGACAGGAAAATATTAATGTTGTTAAAATACCATATCATCGTAATTGTAGTTGAGGAATAAATCTCCCCAGATGTTTGGATGAAACTTTGCTGTTGGTCGAACAGGATTGGGTTTTGCCGCTGGTCGAACAGGATCAGGTTTAGTATCTTTAGCCTGCAAGACAGAGGTAGGAGCAGACATAGTGTTGTTGGTTATTCAAGGATTTAATGCAAATAATGACTGCTATTGAAATAGAAGCTAAATATAAGTTTCTTATTCTTTGCTTCTTCCTTTTGATGTGTTTTTTAGAACACCTGCAAGCCTAAACTATTTATAAGCGAGGAAGGTTGGATTTTTTGTTTTTATTTTTTATAAACCAGGATCGTGACTAAACTATTTATAAGCGAGGAAGGTTGGATTTTATTTTTTTATTTTTTATAAACCAGGATCGTGACATAAAAATATTTAGTAAAATTAAATAAAATAATATCCATAAAATTTATAGCAATAAAATTATCACTATAATAATATTAAATTATATCTAATTAAAAAAATCAACATTAATTAAATAAGGAAGAAGTTAGAAATATATTATGAGGGGACTAGAGTGTAATTTTTTTATACGAAATGAAAAAATTTATTTAAATATTTAAGAATAAAAAGTATATCATAATATAAGAGTAAGATTTCAAATCAAAGACAAAATTTGCATGTACAATAAAAATAAAATTAGAACATTATAACTTACAATGAAAATTATCTAACATAAATAAAAATATTATAATTTAATAAATATTAATATCACTCATGTATAAGTGTTAAAAACAAAAAAAACGTATTAAAATAAAAAATAAGATATTATTTAAGATTTTAACCTCGATGATATGTTTAAAACTTTATAATATTAAAAAATAACATACTAATAAATATACATATGTTTTGTCGGTACTTGTTTCATTAGTTTTCTTGAAGCGACGAAATAAGTTAGTTTCGTATAATGATTAAAATAATTGAAAAAAATATTAAAACTTTCATATTAAATTTTTTATAAATATCCCTATTCTACTATTTTAGTCACTTTTATATATAATTAATTAATATTTTTTAAATATGGGAAAAAATGATATTTAACTCATAATTTATTAATGTCATATTTGTTGACATATTTGCTACACAGGATAATAGTCCCAATAAAAAAATTTACAAAAAATTAATTACATGTATATTTTTAACAATAAATAAATCCTATATATCTTTAAATGTTCTGCCCTTAATTAGCCTAATTTAATTTGATTAGTGTCTAATTGAACAGAATTCCATGTAAAATTGTATGCGTCTTAACTTCTTTTAATAGTAAAAATTGTTATTACAAGTTTTAAAATATGTTATTCTTATTGTTTTTCCAAATATTTATTCACTTTAAGAAATAATTTAAAATGTAATATAATGCTTATTATATTAAACTAATATTTATTTTATAAGCTAATAACAAAAAAAGTAAAATAAAAAATATATATAATATTAAAGAAAAATATATAGGAAATAATACATTAACAAACAAGTTAAGAATAAAATTATTTTATTAAAATTAAAAATATATAAATATAAATATATGTATAAATGATAAAATCAAAATTTAAATAGATTAAAGAATCAAGACATGTGTATCACACAATGTTCTTAGAATAATTTTTTTTCTCACCTTGTGTGTTAGAGAATTACAAAAATTTATCTCTTTTGATACAATGATTAAATAATAATAAATTTATACCACAATTTATTATTTCATAAACTTTCAAGTGTCTGAACTTTATTAGAGAAATATAATTTTAGATAAAAAAATGTAAAAAAAAATATTTTTCTTTTCCTTTCCTTTCTTTTCTCTTTCATTTTTCTCTCTTTTTTTATCTTCCCCTCTTTGTCTTCTCTTCTTTTGGTGGATTTTATAAGAAGCTCACCCAAAGAAGAATTAAATTCAAAAAGCCCAAACGAGTAAAACAAAATTAAACAAAAAAAAAAGATTTGTTTTAACAAACAAACGAGGAAAGAAAAAATTGAAAATGCCATTAAAACAAGAATTGAAATAGAAGAAAAAAATGAAATACATTAAATCATTAAATATTTGTTTTATCAATTTTAAGTCAAAAATTAATTTTCATTAAATAGTCGTTAAAATAATTTTAATTCAAGATTTTTCAATAATCCCACACATGAATAAAATTGACATAGATTTTAAATCAACTTTAGAGGCGGAAGTAGAGTTCAACGGATCGAAACATGCATATGTGTTACCCTTTGAACCTTCCTCTATGAAAGTATATTTATCTTACTTACTGACCAGTTGACGCGATTTCTTTAAATTGTTCTATCATTTATATAAGCGATGACATACTTAACACAAGAATATTTCCCGACATAATTCAATTCTCATTGTTACGTTCGTTTTGACCATGAACATATGCTTGGTTCTGTAAAAGTCTCTAAAGAATTGAGCATTTTACAATTCTCTTTCGAAGTGGCCCCATTTCTTCTTCACATAGGTGATTTCTTATTTTTAAAAGTAATCTAGAAAGAGTAACTCACATACTCTACTCAATATCTTTTTCATAAAAATCATTAAAAGTCTTAACTTACCTTGTATCTTGCAAGCATCACTATTTTTATCATAGGAATGGACTTAAAGGTAAACCCCCACAGCGATCTCATTTAGTATTTTCAATTAGGTTATCCCTTTGAACCTAAATTTTAGGATCTTAAGTGAAATATGTTGGGTTTTCTTTGCAAATCCTTATTCATTCATGGGCTTCAGTCCTATTACTCTCGATGACTTACCAAATAACTCTCGATTTAATCTTTTAGTTAAGAGATCAATTATGTTATACTTTGAATAGTATTATGTTTACTACATATATGTTGAAACTTACCATTATATATATTACTATGTGTCCTACCAATAGCATATTGTCTATCACAATGTATGCATATTGCAGGTACATACTTCACTTACTTAGGAGTATCTTCTAACAAATTATGTATCCATTTGGATTCTTTGCCATATTTCTCCATAGTAATGAACTCAGATTTCATCGTGGATCTAGCAATGCACGTCTATTTAGAGAACTTCTATAAAACAACTACACCACCCAGTATGAATATATAGCCACTGATAGACTTTGAGTCTTTCATGTTCGATATCTAATTTGCATCATTGTATCCTTCTAATACAGGTGGATATCTTATGTAGTGTAGTTCATAGCTACATGTATATCTTAAGTATCTAAGTAGTACTGTAATATATTTCCAGTTATCAAACCCTAGATTACTATAATACCTACTTATTTTTCTTACAACATAAGTTATGTTTGGTCTCGTACAACTCATCAAGTACATAAGATTTTTTATCACTCTAGAATATTATAGTTGGGACACACTCTTGCTTTTATTCTTAGATAGGTGTAGATTTACATATATTGGTGTTGTAACAATTCCATAATCATCCTTATTGAATTTCTCAAATATTTTGTCCACAAAATAACATTGACTAAAAATGAGACTTCTTGATATCTTAATTACCATAATTACATTAGTAGGCCACATGTCTTCTATATCAAACCTTGAATTCAACATAATCTTAGTAGATTTATCATTTGATCATTTCTATCCACCATTAACATGTTATCACATAAAGACACAAGATAACATAATCATCTTCCTTGTCCTTGACATATACACATTTATCATATTCATTGATTTTAAAGTCATTTGTCCTCATGCCATTATCAAACTTTTCATGCCACTATTTTGGTGCTTGTTTCTAGCCATATAAAGACTTCATAAATTTACACACCTTTCTTTCTTACCCTAGGCATAAAAAACCCTTAGGCTGGTCCATATAGATTTCTTCATCAAACTCTCCATTTAGAAAGGTTGTCTTTATACCCATTTGATGTTTTCAAGATTTCGCATAGCAACGATAGCAATTATCATCCTTATGGATGTTATTCTCCTCACAGGAGAATAAGTATCAAAGTTATCCAGGTTATGTCATTGTTTATATCCCTTAATTACAAGCATGGTCTGTACTTTTCAATTGATCTATCTGATTTACATTTTCTTGTGAAAATCTACTTGAACCCTAGTGTTTTACTATTTGGAGTAAATCAACTAATTTTCAAGTGTGATTTTGCATAATTGACTAAATTTCACTATTAATAGCTTCTTACCATTGAGAAGCTTCAAAATAATTCACAACCTCTTTATAGGTTTGAGATTAACTTTCTATCAAGTAGGTCAAAAAATATAGACCTTTGGATGTTTATGTCCTAGTTCCCTTACTATGTTTGGGTTCAACCTCAATCTTATCCTCAACCTCTTATTCATGTTATTTTTTTTTACTATCTTCATTCATAGTCTCATACATTCTTTTAGACGAACTTGATTCTTCTTGAGATTTACCTAAAAATACATATCTAACGAATAATGCATTCCTTGATTTTATTATCGTGTTCTTGTGTATGTCTGAGATCTTTGATTCAAACACAAGAAATCGATAAGTACTACTACTATGTGCATATCCAATGAAGATAGAATCTATTATTTTTGGACCTATTTTCACCTTCTTAGGTATATGTGCAACTATTTTAACAAGACATCCTAACTCTCGTAAATATTTAAGGGAAGCACTAAATAATAAAAAGTTTGGAAAAATATTTTATTTTCAACTTAGGATATTAGATCTGTTTAATATAAAACGTCATCTAATTAGATCTATTCAATATTATTGTGATTTTATTTTTATTGTTATAAGTTTTAAAAGTTATTTTGTTAATTTAAATATATATATATATATATATATATATATATATATATATATATGAGAAATTTGTGAATTATAAAAACATTAACTATAGTTAAGTTTGATTGTACCTAGTACTATATTACAACAATTGTGTGCTGTATATAGAGAGTTAGATCTTGTTTCAAACATGCTGCTACTAAATTTAGAACATTTATCACTTTTGAGTATGGAAATAATGTCTTTCTAACATATGATATAAGGCTAATTTCTTAGTTAAAAATAATAATAAGATATAAGGTCCACATACTCATGATTCACAGTGTTTAAACTTCTTTTTTTCTCATTCAATTTAATTTTATTTGAGAAAATGTTTTAATTTTGATAAATATACCCAACACACCTTTAGGGTAATGACTCTTTACTTTCACACTGTATATATTAAGGAGTTTAATTTTAGTTTCTTAATAGATGTGTCATATATTAAGATATTTTATTTTATTTTAAAAATATATACATGAGTTTCATAATTAATTTGAAAATTTAAAGAATTAAATTTTTTTTAATTTCAAATATATTGTAAAAAAAATTAAATTAGACAATAAAGGCCAATTAGATAATATCAATAATTATGTAAGAAATGATTTTATTCAATGAATAAATAAATGTTTACAAGCTAATTTATACAAAACTAAAGGAAAATTATAATGATTAAAATAGACATAATTATGTGGAATCATGTTCTTTGTCCCACCACTTTATTGTTGGTTGTTTTCAACTGGTGTGTTAGTTGACACCAGCTGGATCTCAAGTTCTTTAACATTTTTTCTCAAGTTGGAATATATATTAATTATTCCTAACTTGTTAAGTAAACTCGAGAACTGTGAAAAACTTAGGGATTCAGTAAAAATATCTATTGATTTCTCTGATGTAAAGATATGATAAGTCTTGATCATTCAAGCTTCAATCTTTTCTCTCACTAGATGAAAATCGATCTTTATGTATTTGGTTTGTTCATGAAACACTGGATTTGATGCAATATGAAGGACAGCTTGATTGTCACAATATAACTTGATCGGTTGTAAAACAGTATTCTGCTTCTACACTCGATCGTCAGATTGTGTTTTTCTTCTTAATCCTCCAAGAAATAAGTAAGTTTCCAAGAAACACACAATATCCCATGGTTGATCGTCGTGTGTCTGTGCAACTAGCCCAATCTGCGTCACAAAAAGCATTTAGCTGTAGTGGACTAGTTGTTGAGAAAAAGAGAAATTGCCATGGTATATTCTTGACATATTGTAGCACTCGTTGAGCTGCTTCCAAATATGGTTGTCGTGGTTTTTATATATATTGACTAAGAATGTGCACAACATACATTAAGTCGAGTCGTATGATGATCAAGTATATTAATCTCCCAACAAGTCTTCGATAGGATGTGGGGTCATTGATGAATTCTCCTTCAACCTTGCTGAGGGATAATTTTTGTTCCATAGGTGAATTGGTAGGTTTGGCACCAAGATAACTCATGTCCTTTAATATTTCAAGTGTGTATTTGCATTAGGACAGAACAATTCCCTTCTTGGATTGTGAAAATTTTATGCCCAAAAAATACTTTAATTCACCGAGATCCTTTAGCTTGAATTGTCGCATGAGATGATTCTTAGTTTCTTCAATGTCTTATAGATTGTTTCCTGTCATAATTATATCGTCTACATAAACAAGAAGAGTAGAGAAGGAATTACCACAGTTTTAGACGAATAGTGAGTGATCATACTTGGATTGGCTAAAATCGGCTAGCTTAAGTGTTGTTGATCGCTTGATGAACCATTATCGTGAGGCTTGGTTGAGTCCATACAAAGATTTGTATAGTTTACATACTCTTGTTTCCCTTTTTCTTCTGAAACTAGGTGGAAGAGACATATAGACATCTTCATAAAGATCACCATAGATAAAGGCATTGTTCACATCGAGTTGGCAAAGATGCCAATTTTGAATAGCAACAACCGCAAGAAGGAGACGAACGATGACAAGTTTGGCTACTAGTGTAAAAGTTTCTTGGTAGTCAAAACCTTCAATCTGACTGTATCCTTTGGCCACTACCTGAGCCTTGTATCATTCCACCGAGCCATGAGGATTATACTTGATTTTGTAGACCCATTTACAACCAACTAGTTTATTGTTTTGAGGAAACTATTGGAGTGTCCAAGTGCCATTAGTTTTTAGAGCATCCGGTTCTTGTTTCATGGCAAGCCACCACTTTGGATTGTTGAAAGTTTCAGTAAAGGTGGTTGGTTCCTTGAGAATGGAAATAGAAGTAGCAAAGGCACGATGTGCAGGTGATAACCAGTCATAAGCAAGTACATGAGATAAAGAATGATAAGTACCTTTGTTATCGAACGATGTTGAGTTAGACGAAGGGAAGGATCGAGAAGGCAAGGAAGCTTCTACATGATACTTGTGAAGGTAGCTAGGAACATGAGTGGATCGATGGAGTCTATGTATAACTGGTGTTGAAGGAGTCAAGTGCAGTATGGAAGTTGATGATGGGGTTTTAGGAGACATATCTTGAAGATAAGGGGTGTGTGAGTCGATTACTGGGAGGACAGATAGTGCATGATTAAGTGATGTATTTGGAGTGGTTGATTGACGAATGTTAGGCATGTCATCATAAATAGTATTCTTTGATGGAGTGAATAGAGTTGGAGTGTTGACAGTGGAAGTGGAATAAGGAAACACATGTTTATGTAAGATAACATCACAAGACATAAATTTTTTGCATGTTTCTAGATAGTAGACTTGGTGGATCGATCATGATGTGCAGACGTAATGCAAAGTGAACCAAAGATACAAAGATGTTCATACTTAGGAACTTTGTGAAAAAGGATTTCAAATGGTGTTTTACCTTTGAAAATAGGTGTTGGAGTGAGATTTATGAGGTATGTGGCTGTAAGAATGACATCTCCTGAGAATTTTTTAGGGAGGTTGGCTTGGAAGAGCAATGTGCGGGCTACATTGAGAAGGTGACAGTGTTTGCGTTCAGAAACACCATTTTTTTGAGGGGTAAAGACACAACTTATGTGATGTAAGATTCCTTTGGTATAAAACAATTATGTCATAGAGAATTCTGGTCCATTATCACTAAGAATTATTTTAACTTTGGATACAAATTGTGTTTTAACGAGATTAATGAAAGTGGTGAGAAATATAAGTGTATCATATTTGGTGTTTAAGAGATAGACCCATATGCATCTTGAATAGTCATCAACGATAGTGAGGAAATAACATACTCTATAAAGTGTTAAAATGTGATAATCACCCCAAATATTAACATGAATCGGTTCAAAAGGTTCTTTTGTATTGATATAACTTAAAGGAAATGGATTACGAGTTTTCTTTGCTAGTGGACAAATAGAACAATTGCTAATAGAACATAATGGTATATTGATGGAAAGAGAAAGTACATGCAAACGGTTATTAGATAAATGACCAAGTCGTTGATGTCAGAGATGAAGGTTGGTTGGAGTGGTATTTGAAACAAAAAAAAACATCCAGCCTTTTTCAAAATAGTTAGGTAATAGAGTACTACTTTCTTAATTACCATCCAATTCGTCTTTCCTGAGCATTTGTCCTGAACATAGCACACATTATTATTGAAGGTGACATGACAAAATGTAGTTTGAGTGAGCTTAGCTACTAAAACCAAGTTTAATTTGAAAGAGGAAACACATAAGACATTATCGAGTATGAAATTATTAGAAAAATGTACAATTTCAATATGTGTGACACGAGTAAGTGAATGATCAAGTAAATGCACATGCCGATTAGTGACTAGAATACTAGAGCTCATAAGGCTTTGGGAACAGACCATGTGATCAGTTGCCCTTGTATCAAAAATCCAACGGGTTTCTGAATGGAAAACACTCACACATAATGTGTTACTTGGATGAGTAGTCAATTGACTTGCTATGCTACCTGATTTGGCTTGATTGAGAAGTGTAAGGAACTCATGATATTAGGCATATGTAAGGTTGTAAGATGGTGTCCTTGTGTCGAAGTTGCTTGCCTAAAATTCAGTATGGTGAGCTTTGAAGAGGAAGCCATAACTTGCATTTCTCTTGTCTTGAATTACCTTTTTCTTTTGACACATGTTGATGTCATGTCCATTCAAAGCACAGAAATCACATTTGAGGCGATTTCAATAGTTTTCAAAATTGCGACCGATATTGTTGCATCGATCACACTTGAGATGTGAGTTCCATGGTGGGTAATTCTTGTAAGGATATTGTGGGTAATATTGTGGATGACTATCCTTGGCGACAAGTGCAGCAGTTTCTGGCATCCTTCCTATGGTTTGTGTGGAGACAACTATCTACTTTTCATCTTGAACAACAAGTGAGTACACCTGATTTATTGTATGTAAAGGTTTTATGAGCAAGATTTTTCCTCATGTTGTTGCGTAAACTGTGTTAAGCCTTATTAGGAACTTTATGGTTCACTTCCTTTATTGGTATTCTTGTAGTTCCCTTCCAGCGTTTCCATCACAATTTGGAAAGGGACATAGTATATCTCAAGTATCCCATAGGCTTTTCAACTTGGTGTAGTATTCTCCAATGCTTATACCTTCTTGTATGCAGTCATGGATCTCTTGCTTAATTTGAAATAGGTGCACACTATTGGTGTGTAAAAAACCTTTCTTTAATTCTTCCCATAGCTCATATGCGGCATCATTATACATGACATTTTCTACAATTTTAAGCGATATGATATTGAGAATCCATCCTTTGACGACAATGTTATAGCGATTCTATTGTTTGGTTTCTACCTCAGAGTTTACTGGTGGTCTCGTGATTGTGCCATCAATAAATCCGTCTTTTTTTTTGGTGGTGAGAGCCATGAGCATCGCATGACTCCAAATATGATACGTTTCCTTATTTAAGGATTGAGCCACTAGAATCATGTTCGGTTGGTCTGAGTGGTGTACGTATAATGAATGGCTAAGATCATTATACCACTTTGTTAAAGTAGGGATGATATTGGTAGTTTTAGACATGATTGTTGAGTAAAAAATTCAAAACGGGATAAGGTTTAGTGTGTTTTAGACAATAATGAATATTTATGAAGATATAATGAATTGAAATAAGCTGTATTTTAAAGAAAATGTATCAAGGATTATAGAACCAAAAATTTTAGTTCCGGAATCGGTCGAAAAGTAGGTGAATTGGTGTTTGGAATGACTGATCTCACGGCTAGACGATTGAACCGGCTGACGACCGAACTGACTAGAAGATCAAACCAGAGGGCGATTTAAACGATGTGTCATTTGAATCATCTTCTTCAACACCGGCACGTGTAGGCGTGTGATACTCCGAAGAGGCACTTGGAACGCCGACAAACTCAAACAAGGCACGTGTTGGTGCATGAATGATTGTATTGGTTGCTATTAAAAAAATTGTATTGATTTTTCAAAAAACTAATTCATGAGTTCTGATATCATGTAAGAAATAATTTTATTCAATAAATTAATAAATGTTTATAGACTAATTTATACAAAATTAAAAAATAATAATGATTAAAATAGATAGATTTACGTGAAATCATGTTCTTGAAGAGTCTATTATTATTCACTATTTTGTTGTTTATTGTTTCCAACTTATGTATTGGTTGCTATTAACTACACGTATATTAAGAAATTTAATTTTACTTTAAAAAAATACACATTTTATAATTAATTTGAAAATTTGAAGAATTAATTTTTTTTAATTTCAAATATATTGTAAAAAAACAAATTAGGCGAGAAACGTAAATGGGGTAATATCGATAATTAAAGTTTGAAGAATCTTAAAAGCTCAAAAATTGACCGATGAGAAGTGCGATCCAAACACTTAAAAATATGGGTATTGAATTACAATACACAAAATAGAGATATGAATATCGATAAGAGATATTGCTCCGTCATGCTACTGAATATAGATTATCGAAGTAAAATATAAAAGACAAAAGACATAAACTTGACCTATATTCTAGCGAAATTTAAACTTATGTGTACGTTCTTATCAACTATTTTAATAATGATGTGATTTAAAATAAAAGAATAAATTGTTATGAATGATTAAGTCAGTTCCGAAATAGATGCAATATATACAGAAAATTTCAAAACATAGTAATTATTTTATAATTATATATCATAAAATATTATAAATACAATTAATTTTGTATAAATTTATTTGATAAATGTTATAAAATTAATTATATTATTTAATTAAATTCTTCTATATTATTTAAAATATACCACTCATTCCTCCGACAAACTAATTGTACCGTCAATTATTCCACACACGTTTTAGAAATGAAAAATGCGAATGGACAAAACAAATTTGTCTACAACTCAATTTCAAGATATTATAAAAATAGAATCAAATTCTACTTTAAAAACTAATTTTATATCATTAAATTTTATAAATATTATATAATATTATTTATTTTATTTTTTATTATTAAATTTTATAATAATATAAAAATACTATTAATATATACATAACTTACCGTAAACTTCATTTAATTGATTAAATTTAATTATTCTTAATATTTATAAAATTTAATGCAATCAAAATAATACAAAAAATTGATAACAATTTTAATATTTATAAAATTTAATATTATAAAAATAATAAAATAAAATTTGATAATATATTTATAATTAATATTAAAAAAATTATTTATTTTTGAGAGTTGGTATAATATCTCAAATATTTATAAAGTTTAGCATATTTTCACTTATTTTTTAAAGGTTTATAAAAATATCTAAAATATTCTTAAATTTTATGGTTAATACCATTAGTGTCCTTAAAACTTAATGATATTAATTTTTTCATTAATTACTATTCATGTTCTTATTCCTTAGTTCTGATACTAATTTTTGGGGTTTGATCGCTAGACATTATTGTAGCGAAATTTTAGTCAATTTGATCTTAATGTAGTAGCTAAATTATTACCTTTATAAGTCATATGTGTTAAAGGTTCATTATTTTGGTATATTCATAGTATGCAAACATGTTTTTTTTTGTACATACAATGTATTTATAATTTTCAAATAAGTAGTATCCAAACATTATAGTATAGAATTCTTCTTCTTCTTCTTCTTCTATTCTTACATATCTTTGATTAAAATAATCTCTTAATATCTTTAAAACATGATGGTGATAGCTTTAATATCATGTATATATATGTTTAACAAAGTGTTAAATCTTTTAAAATTTTCAAGACAAGTTTCATAATACTTATCTTTAAAATATTCATTTAAAGCTAAGAGATAACTTTTATTCAATTTTTCAAATAGAATTAGATTTTTATTTTTAATTTCTTTGAGAACTAGTTGTTTAGTTTTGAAACTAAAAATAGTTTATATTTTCCTATTTATCAGTATTATAACTTAATGTAAGTAGATATTTAAACATCCAAGATTTTTAACTGGCTTAAATGTATAATTATTATACCTGAATTTAATAAGTCTACCACAGTCTTTCTTTCTATTCATCTTTTTTCGTTACACCTGTTATGCCTCAGCTTTGCTCAAATCTCAACATCCTCCTAGCAATGGTGAGTCTTTTGCATCCGTACATAGATGATGTCCAATATTTGACTTATTAGGAAAGAGTAACAAAACTCTATTTTATTCATAAGATAATAATTATTTCAAATTAAGGCCAACTAAGAACCTTAAAGGGATTCTTAGTCGCTCATAATTACTAGGTATAATATTACTAGTTCTTTTATTTCTAGATAGAGGAGATTTCTATGCTAGAGATTGTGTGTTTTTCAGAGTAAGAAACACTAGTTTTTTCTGTGTGTCCCTTGAAATGAGAATAAGAGTTTCTTTTATAGCACAAGAAATCCAAGTTTATAAGATTAAAATTACTATTTTATCCTTGCTTTTAATAATTCATCTACTTTTTACTTTAAATTTTAACCACTCCTTTTTTCTATGGCACATGCTGCCGACTAAGATGTGGAGTCTACATCTTTATTTTCTTTGTCATCTTCTACTGACAGTTCCTTTCTTTATTATTCTTTGTCATTTTCTTCTAATAGTCCTTTTGATGACATTAATGATGACGCATCTTCATCTTCTCAATCTTTGATGTAGTGGATACATCTATGATCTTTGGTAGCATTTCTGGCATAGAGGTGAGATACCCTTCTGCCTAAAAGCATAAAAATATTTAGAAGTTCTAATTCTCTAGTAAAAGCATGTACTAAGCTATTCTTTTTAATTATTGTGGTAATTTAATTCTAGACCTTGGAAAGATCCTGAAGTATATCTACAAGGCATCTACTTTTGCTTTCAGAATTGCTCTTAAATATTCTTGTGAAACATCTATTTCAATTATAATTTTATCATATGGCCTTATATGGTATAAAATTGGAAAAAAATTTACCTTTTCTTTTTCTTAATCCATATACAGAGTGTCTTCTTCTGTCAATTTCCAGATATAGTCTTTTTTTCAATTTTGCTTGTAAAGGTTTTCACATTTCTACAAGTTTCTTGATATATGTTCCTGTGTATGTCAAGTATCATAGAAATCTTTGTAATTGATTTTTGTCTTTTAATTCACTAGAAAAACCGTGAATGTTGTTTAGTATGTAGGGTTGTAAATTATGTGTTCTATCTTCAATTTCTAACCCTAAATACTTAATTTTTTGTTGGCCAAGTACTACTTTCTTTTCTAAGAGTACAATACCATATTTACTACATTCTTGTAGGATATTAATAATATTCAGATAATGTTTATTTAATTCATTACTGAAAATCAAAATATCATCTATGTAAACACAACAAATATTTTGTAATTTCTTAAATATGTAATCCATATATCTTTGAAAAATGCATGGATCTTGTTTCAATCCAAATGGTACAACAATCCATTGAAATTGTCCTTGAGGGAAACTAATTGCCGTTAATTTTTTAGATTCTTCATCCAGTCTTATTTGACAAAATTTGCTTTTGCATTCAAAACTTAAGAAGTATTTCTTTTTTTTAGTGATAATAATTCTTTTTTCTTTGGAACAAAGTATCCATCATAAAAGTTGGGTTTGATACAGCTAAAACTTTTCTTATTTTTGATACATAAATGGTATCACCATCTAGTGTTGTTAGACTTATTTGGCTAAATATTGGGTAAAAGGTTGATATAAGTTTAGGAAATGATTTCCTATTAATAAATCAACTAATGTTTCCTGTTGATATATGGTAGGAATGTAAAACTTTTCTCCTCCTATCATTATATATATATCTTTTAAAACTTATTAAGATTTATTGTATTATTATTAGCAATTCTTATAATTAAATTTTTTTGTGCTTATTTCCAGTGTTCTTCTAGAAATACATATTTTCTTGCTACACATTTACTAGCTTATGTATCTATATATGCATGTAAATGATAATTGGCATAACTTTTGAATTTTAGTCCTACTTTGATGTAGGTATTATTTAGATTTGTAATATTATATAAATCATTCATCTTCTTATAAAAAGTACCCATAATCTGAGTGTTCATATTCTGAGTCAGTTATTTCTTCCTCGATTTCTTCAAATAGATAAATATTATAAGTATCATATATATCAAATTCCTCAATTGGTTCTTATTCCATTTTGAAAGCTTCCTCTAAGATTTTTTCTTTCTATGAAAATTCATTTTTAAATTCTTTCCTATGTTGAAGTTTGCTTGGACATTCCTTGTCATAATGTTCTTCTTAATTACAGATCCAATATCTGCATTTTTTCTTTCCTAAAGGGGAATAATTCATGTTTTTGGGAGGTTTATACTTCTTCCTTCTAAAATATTCTTATAGGTTTCCCTATTAAATCTCCTTTTATATTTTGGAAAATCTTTTTTTTTTAATTTATATCTTTGTATTTTTTATATTTTTGTTTGCAAGGTTTTATATTACATCAATATTTTTCTCGTATTCTAAATTCTCTTATATTACAACAGATTTTATCATTTCCTGTTATTTGTTTATATTCATTTATTTCTTAACATTTAATAATTATCCAACTTTTAAGGCTTATTATTCTTTCTTCCTAAGGTATCTGGTATAATTTCCCGATTTCTCTATTCCCAACTTTTTGTTAAAGTCTTATGTAGTGTTCCAGGTAATTTTTGGAAAAAAATTTATTTATAAGTTGTTTGCAAAAATGGTGGTAATTTATGATAATATATTTCATATTGACAAATAAAAGAATCTATGTAAGACATGTCACAAATTTTCATATTTGTTAGATGTCATTTAGCTTAATTGATTTCATTTTCATTGGATTTAGTGATAGTTATTCTTGTACGTTATCCAATATAAATTTCTTGTATATTTTATTTATTATTGTATCTACATAAATAAATGTTACTCATATGTTAAATTTGAAAACAAAACTTTAACATTTCTTGTCTTTTATGAGCTACTAGTACCCTATAGATTAAATGGGTTTTTTGGGTAGCTTGAGAGGTTTGTATGAGAACACTCATACCACTAGCCCGTTCATCTAAGACTTTTTTCCTATCACTTATACTATTTAAATCTAAAAGATCATATTGTTCTGTCATTTGCCTATTTCTTTCTCTCATATGCAGTTTAGATATTCCTTCTTGATGAGAAACTAGTAATGAAATTGGTTTCATATGATATTTTGGGATCATAATTTTTGGTTCAGAATCAATTTCACTAATTATTGTCATATCATTTGCTTCTTTGTTTGTACAAAGTCTTTCATTATAATATTCTTCTAATTCTTCATTAGTTAGTGTTAATAAACTAACTAATTTTTCTATATCCTTATTTTCAGAGTTTATGAATTTTTTCTCTAATTATTTTATATATTCTATCAAATTATATTTTTTTTATTATATTGTTCTTCATTTTTTCTTTTCTCATTTTTAGGAATGAGGGTATTTGATCTCCTAGGTGGTTATTCTATTAATTCTTCTAAGGAATCATATTTATGACCTATATTTTTATTATTTTTATGTATGTTATATATTTTTTTTCTTAATTCTATAAATTTCATGTATATATTTTCTTGTAGTTTATTATAATCATATTTCTTTATTTCCTTTGATAATTATTTTTGTATTTTAATTATATCTTGTAGGTATTTTGTGTTTGATTCTTGTACTAGATCAATTTTCTCTGTTAATAGTTGCATAACTTCAAATAATGTTGCTTAATTCTTTTTTATGCCTATTAAACTTTTATTTACTCATAACTGCATATTTTTTATTTTATCTTTAAACATTATTATTTTCTTAATATATATTCATGTACTAATGCTTTCATTATTTTGACTTTATCATTTACTTTTTTTAATTTCTTCATGGTCCATAAAATTAAATCTCGATATATTATTATTTTTAACAACATTTTTTTCTTCTTGTTATCATAGGTTTTTATTTGATATTTAAGTATCATTCATCTAGTACTTCAAAATCTGTTAGTATTTCTGATTTTATTATTTGTCCAAGTTTCTTAAAGTTTTTGTTTATTTTTATAAATTAATTTTGTCCATATATTGAACTATTATGACTATTTGTTAAAGAATATGCTATTAGATAATGTATTGAAAATGAGTTATTTTCTTCTTTCAAATTTATATACTAAACTTAATACTTGGTTTAGGTTTTTATCATAGATATTAATAACAAACCTAGGTTATGTTGTAAATTTTAATTTTTGGTATCCTAAGTTACCATGAGTCATTCCTAATAAAACATCTTTCTTATTTATTATTATATTATCTAATAATGTTATTTTTACTATGTATATATTCTTTCTCTGAAATAAGTCTATATTAATATTTGAATTCCTCTTAAATAGATATATCCAATTTTTTCTTTATCTTTTTGTGAATTTTAGATAGTTTATTTAATATAATTTTTTTGTTAATTAATGATATATTATACATTCTTTTTGCATCTATGATTTTAATGCTCATTTCTTTATTACTTATTCTATAAATTATTTAAAATAATTAAATAAATAATCTAATTATATTAATTATAATAAATAAATAAATATTTATAATATAAAAAATTTAATTTTTTTATCAATTTATATGATAATTTAATAATAATAATAATAATAATATTTAAAAAATAATTTATTTACATTCTCTACTATTTTACTATAATTTAATTAAAAAATATAAATATTAAAATATGTAAAATGTCGTTAATATCATGATTTTAATCTTGAGTGACAAATTAATTGTATTACCAATTATTTCAGCACATGCATTTTAGAGATGAAAAATACTTTATAAAAATTTGATAATTATACAAGTTATAATTAAAAGGCATTTTATATTTTTAATAAATTATTATAGGGTATAGTTATTAATTGTGGATAGGCATATAGAGACAAAAAAACAAATTTAAAATATAGTAATTATTTTCATAATAAATATATGTTATAAAAATATTAAAAATATAATAAATTTTAAATAATTTTATAAAAGTAATTTTATTATTTAATTAAATTTTGCAACATCATAATTTTGACTTTTCTACCGACAATTATAAATTTTTTATACTGATCAAAGTCAGAAACGTCGATTTAAAAAAAAGTAATAAATTAAAATATTAAAATATATTTTTTATAAAAACATTAAAAATATTACCATTAACGATAAAAATATTTAAAAAAATTATAAAATATCTAATAGGATTATGGAATTTTTTATAAAATAATATATAAATCAATGTTAATTATTTATATTTTTAAATTAATTTTTTATTTAATATATATATTTTTAAATATTTATAATATTTATATTAATCGATATGTTTTTTTTATAAAATATTATAAAATAAGTAGTTAAAATATTTAAAATAAATATCGATAATATAAAAAAATATTAATTTTTTTTATCTATTTAAATAATAATTTAAAGATGATAGTATTTAAAAAATAATTTATTTACATTCTTTACAATTTTATTATAATTTAATTAAAAATATATAAATATTATATTTTAATATTAAAATATGATGCTCATCTTAACTGACAAATTAACTGTATTAGCAATTATTTCGGCACACGCATTTTAGAGATGAAAAATACCTTTTTATAAAAATTTGATGAATATATACATGTTATAATTAAAGGATATTTATATTTTTAAGAAAATATTATTATAGGATAATAATTAATATAATAATAATTTATTATTATACAATTAATTATGATTAATAAATTTTTTTTATTTAATTAAAGGTGATTATATTATTACAAATAAACTTATTATGGTTATAATAATTTATTAATATAAATTTATCAAATAATATTAAAATAATAATAATAATAATAATAAATATAAAGATATTTTTATAAATTATTATTATAAAAATAAAAAAATTAGTTGTGATAATATTATTATCTTATAGTTAATTCTTGTTAAAAAATAATTTCAAAAATAATTTTGTTATCATATATTTTTAATTTTATATTTAATTAATTATTTAATATATATATATATATAATTAATCTTAAATATTTAAAATATATTTAAAAAATAAAAAAAAAAGGTTTTTTCGATAACCCATAATTAAGATATACAACAATTTATTACATCCGATTACATTATAATATATATTTTCATTTAGCATGGATGAACATCAAAAACCGATATATATATATAATTCAAACATAAATTAAAATTAAAAAAATAAATCATATCGTTAGATGATTAAACGAATGAAAATTAATAATATTGATTAGTTGTTGACGAAGGATTGGGAAAAAAAAAATTCCCGATGCATATAACGACAAATGTATTATAATATAATATAATTTTAATAATAAATATTTTATAATTATTTTATTATCTTGTCATACAATAACTTACATAAATTATAATAATAATTTGCTGCCAGAAATAACATGTGACCAAGGAAATAGGATCACGTGTAATAACATGGTCCAAATTTTTATATACTACCAATTTTTTAGCTTGTATTTATCATCGCAAGAAAAATTATATATTAATTTAATTAATTATTTTTTATAAAATAATTAATAATTATATCTTTTGAATAAAAATCATTCTCATTATATTTTTATCTCATTGATCTAAATCATATTACACAAATATAAGTTTTTATCAACCACATTTATATTATAAAAATTTAATAACTTATAACATTTTTATATATTACAACTATAATAAAATAATAATTAATATATTAAATTATCATTAAATATATATATAAATTTAGTTATATTTGTTATTCACATTATACTATAACTATTTTGCGTACCTAATACCTAACATCTTTTAAGAAAGCGACTAGTCATATGTAATACAATATGAAACACGAGTTCACTCCTAAAAAAATTAAATTTTTTTTATGCATTTAAATGTTTACCTTGAAATGAGTTTGTGATAAATTGGATATTAAGTTTTAAATATAATATATTTAAATAATATATTAATATTTATTAATAATAATCTGATATGATGCATACTAATAAAAAATAAATAATTAAAGAACACTTTTATTTATTTTAAATTTAGATAAATTTACAACTTAAATAACAAAAAATAGTTAAATCACATAGTTGGTTTCTTTTTAAAAAAATATGTTTTATTGATTCACAATAAAAAAAATACATCAATAATATTTAAATTAAAAATATGATTAATATTTTTTTTATCTTTATGTAAATTTGAGTCTAATTAATAATATAATAATATGAGTTTATCTACTTCATTCTATTAGAACACCTATCAAGTTGATGAAAAGATATTTCCTAATAAAAATCATACTCTAATTTAATTTCATGTTTTTTTTATTTTTTAAGCATCGTCTTCATCTTGAAGTAATATCCTAACGTGACATCACACTGATTTGAAACTTATTATTTGAAACGTTTGCCTGCATTAAACTTTAAAAAGGGCAATATCGTGATATTACGTAAATTTGTTGAGATAATAATAATAAAAATAATTTATAATTTATAATTATAAAAATAATAATATTATATTAATTATATTTTTTTTTTATTAAAAATTAATACATTTTTATATTAAATTTTATATAATTAAATTTATTTTAATATTATAATTTTTAAAATATGTTATTTTATATAATTTTACAAACTTTATTTATAGTAAGATGTGGTCGCACGAAGACAGATAACCTTAAATATATAGAATCATAAATTAAAAATATAACCTTAAAAAAATCAAACCAAACCATCTTAATTAGGTTACGTATAAAGATAATTCTAATCTAATAAATGTCACACATCCTTTTTAAAACTAACATACTTGTAAACTTTCCTTTATAAAATAATCGTTCAGTCCTTAACCTCCATCACTTTTTAAGCTCCATTCTTGGGCGAGACCAAAGGAAAAATATATTGCATTTATCATATATTCTAATTATTTTAATTCATCTTTAAAATATAATTTTAAAAAATTATTTTAATAAATTTTAGGTTGAATTACCGACCCAAACCAATCCAGATGGGTTTAGGTCTCTAATTAATCGATTTTGATCTTGCTAATATTTAATCTAACTAACTCAAGTTGGGTTAGAATTTACTAAAACCCAACCCACACATTCTCCATCCCTTATCCAAGGTTCTAAAAAATTTATTCAAGTTATTTGTTTTTTCTCATAATACACCTCATGACATGAATAAAAACAAAAATAAACTTACTGTATTAAAACGATACTTAATGTATGGAAGATATTAATATGATGATCAACCCATCATATTTTAATTAGAATCACCAACACATAAATAACAATCATAAAATCATCAACATGTTCATAAAAATTAAAGAAATAAATTGTTCTCTTTCTCATCCAACACTTAGAATCATCCATAGAATTCATGAAAATATTTAGAGATCCACTTCAATGTTTGTCTCCACCCATTCTTCTTCTTCTTCATCCACCAATTGTCATATCATCTTTCCTTTTCCTATCAACAACATCAAAACAAATGAAAACCTACTTACATATTAACATATAACCAACATATCCCATGCTGATTTTGCATCATCAAAGTTTCCCAATAGATTGGAGATGAAGGGAATGGAAGTATTCTGAATCCATGTGAGGATCATATGGTTGTAACTTTCCCATTCAATCATACTACCAAAGTAGGTAGCATCTTCTTCACTTGCTCCTTTGATAGGATTGATAACTACACCAGTACAGTAGTGTCAGAGTATGAGACCAAGATAAGTAATTACGGGTCCTCTCCAATACAGGAAAACATACTTTTTATCCATTTAGAAACACAATGTGAAAAAATAGACTACAAAAACAAAATCTATGCAAAAAACTTGGTCAAAAGAACCTTATCTATAAAAGTCAACGGTCAATATTTAGTCGGTCAAAAAATCAGTGGTCAACTATGATGTCAGCTTCATGTGTAATAACATCGACCTTGGTGATGTGGTGATGATGTCAGCCCTAGGTGGTAGTGTGTCGCACTGATGACGTCATTAGGACATGAAGGTTGCGTGTGAGGTGTGTGATGAAGAGGCACGGCTCCTGTGTGTGGCACGTGACGACACGTGCAGAATGATTGTACATATTTTTTGTCGAACTTGTTTCATTACACTACTACAAAAAGGAGCATTAAAGTCGGGTTTTAACCGACTTTAAACTAATTTAAAGTGTAAAGTCGGTTCAAGGTGTGAACCGACTTTACGTTTAAAGTCGGTTCACGCGGTGAACCGACTTTAACTTTTTTTTTTTTTTAAATTTATTCATATTCAACCTGTATTCGAGCAGAAAAAAAACCAATATCAGTTTAGCAAATAGTTCAAATAATACAAATATTTGAAAAATAAAATATTAATTAATAACAGAAAAATTACCATGGTTTTGTTCTATTTTATTCAAGATCGTCATATTCTTCTCCTTATGTTATAATAGAAACCTACATATATAATACAACAATCTATACATATAAATAATAACACATAATAACAGAAAAAAATATGAATAATAGGGGATCTAAAAGATTAGTTAAAGAGGAAGAAAACTCACTAACCGATATTGAAAATGGTAGTCGTAGGTGGCCAAAAAATGAGAAAGAGTGGAGGAGAAATGGAGGAGGAGGTTTTCGATTTTTTAGAGTTCTGGAACGCTGAAAATAGTTTCTGTCTGGGAAGAAAGAAGAGAAAATATTTATCCACGTGTGTAGCGTCGGTTGACGTGTCGAACCGACGCTATGTTACGTGGATAGCGTCGGTTCCAGGTGTCAACCGACGCTATCCACATAGGATAGTGTCGGTTCTAGGTGTCAACCGACGCTACGCTACGTGGATAGCATCGGTTCACCACGTCAACCGACGCTACGTCCAGGTGTAGCGTCGGTTCGCCACGTCAACCGACGCTACGTCCAGGTGTAGCGTCGGTTCGCCACGTCAACCGACGCTACGTCCTACGTGGATAGCGTCGGTTCGACATCGAACCGACTTTAAACTAATTTAAAGTCGGTTTTTGAAAAAAACTGACTTTACGTATCGACTTATATACCCAGTTTTATAGTAGTGTTAGTTTTTTTGTAGTTTCAAAATAAGCTAGTTTTATATAATGATTAAAATAAATGAAAAAAATATTAAAACTTTCATATTAAATTTTTTTAAATAAAATAATACCCTATTATATAAAATTATAGCTTCGAGTCAAACAAAATATAAAAACTTTTAACGATATGAACAACAAAATCCTTAAAAGCATTAGTTTGAAGTTTCTCATAATGTTTTATATTTTATTTTAATTCTTATAATTTTTGATACTTACATTCTATTATCATGAATCAAATTTAAATATATGAGATATTTTTTGGATTTTACCATGTTGGTTTAAAAAATATTTTTATATAACATATACTATTATAATTTTATGTATTTAATTAATTATTTTTTGTCAAATATATGAATAAAAATATCCCTATTCAACTATTTTAGTCACTTTTTTATGTAACTAATTAATATTTTTTCAAATATGTGAGAAAAATGGTATTTAACTTATAATTTATTAATGTCATATTTGTCTACATATTTACTATAAAGGACTATAGTCCCAATCAAAAAATTGATAAAAAATTAATTACAAGTATATTTTTTACAATAAATAAATCTTATAGCTCCTTAAATGTTCTTCCCTTAATTAACCTAATTTAATTTGATTAGTGTCTAATTAAATAGAATTCTATGTAAAATTGTGTGCGTCTTAATTTCTTTTAATAGTAAAAATTGTTATTATAAGTTTTAAAAGATGTTATATTTATTGCTTTTCCAAATATTTATTCACTTTAAAAAATAATTTAAAATTTAAATTTAATATCATGCTTATTATATTAAACTAATATTTATTTTATAAGCTAATAACAAAAAAATAAAATAAAAAATATATTTAATATTAAAGAAAAATATATAGAAAATAATACATGAACAAACAAGTTAAGAACAAAATTATTTTATTAAAATTAAAAATACATAAATATAACTATATGTATAAATTATAAAATCAAAATTTAAATAGATTAAAAAATCGAGGCTTGTGTATCACACAATGTTCTTAGGATAATTTTTTCTCGCACTGTGTGTTAGAGAATTACGAAAAATTATCTCTAATGATACAATGATTAAATAATAATAAACTTACACCACGGTTTACTATATGCATATCCAACGAAGATGTAATCTATCATTTTTGGACTTATTTTCACCTTCTTAAATATAGGTGCTACTATTTTAACAAGACACTTTAACACTCGTAAATGTTTATAGGAAGTATTAAATAATAAAAAAGTCAGATACATTATTTTATTTTAAACTTAAGATATTAGATCCGTTCAACATAAAACGTCATCCAATTGGATCTATTTAATATTATTGTGATTTTATTTTTATTGCTATAAGTTTTTATTTGGTTAATTTTTCAAAAAAAATATATATGAGAAATTTGGAAATTATAAAAACATTAATTATAGTAAAGTTTGATTGTACCTAGTACTATATTACAACAATTGTGTGCGGTAAATAGAGAGTTATATCATGTTTCAAACATGCTGCTACTAAATTTAGAACATTTATCACTTTTGAGTCTGGGAATACAATGTCTTTCTAACATATGATATAAGGCTAATTTCTTAGTTAAAAATAATAATAAGATATAAGCTACACATACTCATGATTCAAAGTGTTTAGACTTCTTTTTTTCTCATTCAATTTAACTTTATTTTAGAAAATATTTTAATTTTAATAAATATACCCAACACACCTTTTAGGGTAATGAGATATTGTAATATTGAAAAATTGTATCGCATGGCTTTCCTTGAAGAATACAAATTGCCTCATATTTAATATACCAAACAAAAATGAAACTACCAAACAAAAATGAAACATGTTTGTTATGTTTGAAACTTTTTTAGGCCATACTTCCTAAGTAATTCTAATTTTTTTGATTTTTGATTTTCAATTAAATAAATTTGTTAATTTTTTTTATAAAAATAATCACCAATATATTTTATAAAAATATTTGTTAACTTTTTTATTTCAATTTTTTTAAAAAAATCTATTGAATTAACAAGATCATGTTAAATAAATAAAATTTATTTATAATGATTTTCAATGAAAAATAAAAAATAAAATTATATCTTTTACGATATTCTTGGTGTATACAGTAAATAAATAAGTACAAGTGATTAAAAACGTGGGCTTTGTTGTACAAAAAGTTGATAGCGTTGTACATTTACACAAAAATTAGTACATGTGATTTGAAGTTCTATGTCACCCATTTAAATTTAAATTGGATTTCAACTAATGTGTTCACATGTATTATATTAAAATACCAATGAATTTTATTAATATTTATTATTTTATTTATATTTATTTTATTTTATAATATATTTTATTTATTATGATCATTTTTTTCAATCTTTATTGTTACATAGTTGGCATATGCATGTTTAAAAATTAATATTATATATAACATATTATAAAATTCTGTGCAAATTTTCACATCATACATTTAGTTTCTTATTTCCTCACACTCATGTAAATATTTCACACTATTAAACTTTTCATAAAAATTTTATTTAATTCATATTTTTTATATTACAAGCATTAAAAGTATTATTTTATATAATAAATCTATCACAATTATAAGAGAATTAAATGTTACTTTTCATCATATGTGCGTTAATATTACCATAACATATCAAAGCATGTTTGAAACATGATATAACTCTCTTGTTTTGACAATTGATCAAAATAATTATTAAGATTGGACAGAAAAATTAATAATTGAGCAAAATAACTATTAGTAAGATTAGTTTGAAAAATTAGTAAATTAAAATGTATAGAAAAATTAGATTATTTTAAATAATCTATTTCAGATTGTGTCTTAACTTATTTCGAGTAAAAAATTATCGTTTATATTGTTATATTTAAAAGTTAAATTTATTATTATTTAATATATTGTTTCCAAGTTAAACATTTAAATAATAATTTTATTATTATTTTATTTGAGAGTAAAAAAATAAATAAAAATATTATTATTATTGTGATATCAAGTTTATAAGTATAAAATGCTAATAATACTTAAAAAAAACAAACGAAATATTGATGGATTGATTGATGGTAATATAAAATAATTTAATATATATTTTAACTAATTATTATCCGATCAAATCGAGTGAAACCGATTTAAATGAATGAGACCGAAACGTGTTAATCCCTAATGCCACTAGGGAAAGATATATACGTATCAAAGCGCAGTCCACACATATTTAAATCAATTTAAGGAGGATTTTTCAGTGTTTCTCAACTCACGCTCCCAAGAAATGATAGCCAATGGACGCATGGTTTTGTCATTTATGGTCAGAACAAACTTCAGACCCCACCTTTGCTGAGAGTTGCTATCAGTGAGAGCTTTTGGCTTCTTTAGTTTTTTAACCCACATGAAAGTGAACACGTACATTATTAATTTTGTAATTTAAAGTTAATTTTAAATTTATTTAAAATATGAACTAAATAAATAAATATTTAAGTAGATCGAATTATAATATTAAGAAAAATAGGTTAGTTTAATCTATATTTTAAAAAATGACATATATACATATATTTTCATTTTAAATTTTGAATAAACTTTAGACTATGTTTCATATTAAAGAGTTTACTTTTACACCGTATTTATTAAGGAGTTTAATTTTAATTTTTTAATAAATACAGGACATATATTAAGAATTATAATTTTACTTTAAAAAATATATACATGAATTTTATAATTAATTTGAAAATTTAAAGAATTTTCTGTATACATCTAGCTCATATTAAAAAAAAAACTTCACCAAATTGTTATGAATGATTAAGTCAGTTCGAAATAGATGCAATATATACAGAAATTTTCAAAACATAGTAATTATTTTTATAATTATATATATCATAAAATATTTTAAATACAATTAATTTTATATAAATTAATTTTATAAATTTTATAAAATTAATTATTATATTATTTAATTAAATTCTTCTATATTATTTAAAATTTACCACTCATTCCTCGACAAATTACTAACTTCTTTTTTGGATTCTAACAAACTAATTGTACTGTCAATTATTCGACACACGTTTTAGAAATGAGAAATGCGATTTGACAAAAACAAATTTGTCTACTACTCAATTTCGAGATGTTATAAAAATAGAATAAAATTCTACTTTACTAACTAATTTTATAAATATTATATAATTTTTTTAATTTTTATATTATTAAATTTTATAATATTATAAAAATATTATTAATATATGTAATATTTATAAAATTTAATGCTATTAAAATAATACAAAAAATTGGTAACAATTTTAATATTTTCAAAATTTAATATTATAAAAATAATAAAATAAAATTCGATAATATATTTATAATTAATATTAAAATTTAATAATAAAATATTTATTTATTCATGAGAGTTGAGATAATATCTCAAATGTTCTTTAAGGTTTAGCATATCTTCACTTATTTCTTAACGGTTTATAAAAATATATTGAATATCTCTAAATTTTATGGTTAATATCATTGATGTTCTTAAAACTTAATGGTGTTAATTTTTCCATCAATTACTATTCATATTCTTATCCCTTAGTGATACTTATTTTTGGGGTTTTCAATCGACAGAGATTACTGTAAAGGAATTTTAATCAATCTGACATTAATATACTAGCTAAATTATTACCTTGACAAATCATTTGTGTTGAATGCTCATTATTTTATCATATTTATAGTATATAAACAAGTTTTACTTGTGTACATACAGTATACTTATAATCTTAAAATAAGTAATATCCAAAACATTATAGTATTGAATTCTTTTTTTGGAAAGATTTTGAAGTATATCTATAAAGATATTTATTTTTTTAATCTACTTTTATTTTCATAATCACTTTAATATTTTTGTAAAACATTTTATTTCAATTATCATTTTATCATTTGAACTTTTATAGTATAAAATTGAAAAAAAATTTACCTTTTTTTTACTTAATCTATATATAGAGTATCTTCTTCTATTTATTTATTTTTCATTCGATTATATAAATTTTAATATATTGTAGAAATTAAACACTTAAGAAAAAAAAGAACAAAAATTTATAAAAAAAAGAAAAGAAATGTTTTTAACTAGTATATTTTATGTGTCTTAATTTATTGTTAAAAAAATTAAATATTTTTAATTATATTATTTCAATCTAAAAAATATTTGAGGGCCTCAATTTCATCTTTCATTTAAGACCTCCAAACTTCTTCAGCTATCCTTGCTCTGACTCGCCTATATTTTTAAGTTTTCTTTATTTTTTTCTCTCTCCTATTTAGATTTCTTTATGTTTTTCTCTTTCCAAGATAGTACATACTACATACCAATTATTTGATAAACGTATACCAATTGCTTTAAAGAGGTAGGGTGATTAATGTAATATATTTAATTTCCTCTATTTGTTTATGTTTATTTAAAAAGATAGTGTATTTTGTTTATTTTTCAAAAACTTGCTTCAAAATCTTCTTAGTTTTGGAGGGGAAAAAAATATTTGTTTTGAAAATAACTTTTGGATTTAACTAATTTTTTTTAAAGGATATTGTGGGTGAGAGATGTGCAAATCAAAATAGTAAAGATATATTTGTCAAATAAGATACTGCTATATAGTACTAATAGTGATGCAAACTTGCTTAGATGTATAATCATACAACTAAATTGACTGTAATTACTCACTTTTAGTTTGTGGGGGTCTATTAAAAATGTACGTGTGTTATAGGTGTTTCTTGTAGATTATTATATACTTTTAACTATTCGTAAACATGTATTTTACTATATAAATTGATAGTATTTTCGTTATGCCTGTTGTTATAAAAACAACTCTTGTACAATGTAATGTTTAACATAAAGTGAATACATTTTAGTAAGGTTCTTGATTTTTCAACAACTGGTTTCTTTTTCATCTCGTTTATTTTCTTGTATGATATCAAAGCATTAATAATTGTTAATGGCAATTTTGAAAAATAGAACTCATACGATGTACTATTTTTATAGTATTGAACAACAATGATTCTGTAAATTCTACAAAGAGTTAAGAATCAAGGTATTATAGTTCAAGAAAATTGAATCATTCTTCTAGAATGTTGTTGTGACTAAATCATATAATTGTATTACCTAGATTTTTTTTAATTCTTTTAATAAATCTTTTTTTTTCGTCAAGTCAGATAATGATAACTACTTGATTTGGCATTGAAAGTTTATAAATTACGGATCTAATTAACTTAAAATGGGTGAATAAGTTATTTTTTATTAATTTATAATTTAATAACCTAAATAAAGAGGCTAGATATGTAATCACGTGTAATAATAAAATGCAAAAAATAAAATAATAACATAAGATATTTTTAGGTGGAAACAACCTAAGCCACAACCATGATCTATAAGAGGAAAACCACTTATCCATCGAACCACCTAAATTTTCACTATGAAAAACAAATGTTCAAGTACAAACTCATTTTATACTACACTTCTTAGGATACTGCCACAATATACCTTACTTACGAGCTCCTACTCTGTTTTCACAGTTTCCAATATTAGCATGAGCGATTTCCAGACAACGTTCCAATAAGCTTTTTACCAATCAAATACGTTCCCAAATTAACTTCAAAATGGTTATCACAAAAACACAAATGCCCATGCGTGTTTTAGAACGAATTTAATAATAAATAATCCTAACTAGATGATTCAAAACATATGTCACTTAAATCAAATCAATTAACAAATCCTAGAGCAAAAAGATCAAGTACAAGTTCAATAAAATTAGCTTCTTAAAAAATTAATAATCAAATCAAATAATTATGATATGACAAACAAAATTATTTAATCTAACAATTCAAGAACAAAAATAAAAAAATAAGTTATGAGAACATATGATCAAACTATCATAAACTAATTAGACTTATTAATCAATTAAATATATTTAATCAATATTTGATATATTAACTAAATAAAGAAACTTAAAGAATTATGATCTTATATTTGTAAAACAAGATAGAGAAATTAAGAAGAAGAGAATAATGCTCTTATTTGGTTGATTGAAACAATAAGCAATATGTTTTATTTATAGGAAAAATTAAAACTATTAAT
Source organism: Hippophae tibetana (assembly GCA_037013495.1). Classification (NCBI taxonomy): domain Eukaryota; kingdom Viridiplantae; phylum Streptophyta; class Magnoliopsida; order Rosales; family Elaeagnaceae; genus Hippophae; species Hippophae tibetana. Next base: position 5,307,787 of record CM072812.1, read on the forward strand.
CCTATGTAATTGATAAATATATTTTCTATTACAAATATGATTAGTAATACTTACTAATTAAGAATACTCTTATTTAAAGAAGAGTTCTTTTAAATTAGACTCATTAATCAAGAATACTCCAATTTAAAAAATAGTTATTTTAAAGTATATTTTATGCTATCTTTTAGGCTAAGATTTAAGTTATTTCTTATTTAATATTTTAGCATATATTTTATTCTATATTTTAGAAAAAATATTTTAGTAGCAAAAATAATTTCAGATTTATGAATATGTGTTATTAAATACATGAGTGTAATCATATGTGTTATAGTTATAACAGATATACTTGAAGTACGACTATCTGAAAATCTGACTTTTCTTCGACTTTGCTTGATAAACTTGATAGCGAGCTTAAAAACAAATTTACATGTAAATATATTATCTACGAAAATAGTAAACACTCATAGTCTTTACAAGCATGAACAAATAATGCAATGGATTTAAACTCAATGCTTAAATAATGCATCTAGGAATACTTAATCCCCAATTTTTTAAACATACGAATCGTTAAAATCTCCCTAATATAATTATCTATTAATTACATGATCAATTAAATCTAACCTAGCATATATTTCTCTCTCGAGTAAACTACTCACCTTATAGTAATTAATTTAATCACACTATCATGCCAATTAAATTGTATACTACTCATTAAGTTCATCAATTATGGATCACATATATAAGAATTATACATCTCTGCCTAGAAACTATGCATATTATTTAATCAAGACAAACAATTAAATAATTCTCTCAAATCTATTTAATTGTCTCTATAGATAAATTGTTGGCCAAACAATTAACAGCATATAAATCAGATTAAATAATATAATTAAATTAAAATTATAATTAGGTAAAATATTAAATCATCATATGGTGAAAATTGGGTTCATAAGATCCATATATTAATAAATTAACTACACATAATTGTGTTTATAAAACTTATATTTATCATAAATAAAGACATAAAATTGATAAGAAAAGAGTAGAAAAAGAAGTACAATCAATCTTTCTAATTACAGTATTAATATCCTCTTCAATCTCTATCAAAATTGTGATATCTCTTGATTTTTTTTTGTATTTTTTTCTCTTTTTAGCTCCAAAAATTAACCAAAATTATGCTAATTGAGGGAAATTAGGGTTTATAGAGTGATTAGGGGTCTAAATAAAACTCAAGTGTGATTTGGACCGTCAGATCAACTTCAGCTCAAGGGTTACGATCAAAAAAGAAATATTGACGCTTCCAACCAATCACAGAGTGACACGTGACATGGGAAATTCACTGGGCGAATCAATTGGAATGGATTTAAACGTGAAGTCAGTTTATTAGACTTTACGTTTAAATCCATAAAAACATAATTGTTTATATAATAATATCTATGTTTGTTTTTTTGTTATTAGACAAGGAAACACAAAAATCTAATATTGTAACAGGATGTCTAATATTTAATTTCGTTTTTAAAAGTTTGAATAATAAATTAAAAATCATATATATTCTTTCCTTAAATCGAACTTGAGAGTATACTTGTCATTTTTTTATAAAACAATTTATGCACTTGCGAGAGTTTTACAAATATAAAACAAAACTATCTACAAGATCAATATTTCTAATCCGATGTCAGTCTTGTCGTCATCATCACTAGTTATTTAGACATATGAATTTTAACAATGCAATTCTTAATAGAGATTTAACTAATGATGTTTATATAGAGCATCATCCTTATTTTCAAACAGTTTCTGGTTTGCAAGCTTAAAATGTCACTATATCATCTAAAATAAGAACCTAGTGCTTAGTTCTCTAAGCTTAGCAAATGCTTAATCAATTTGGGATTTCATGTTTCTAAATCATACACTTATCTACTAGTTTAGCACTCTTCTTCTCACACTTTAATTGTGTTAGTATATGTAAACAATATTTTACTATGTGGTACTTCCACAACTTATTACAAGTTGGATTTTAATTGTTCACTTAAGGATTTAGGTTTATCAAACTAGTTCCTAGGGGTTAAAATTTACTATGATGGCTCTAGTATTTATCTCAGTCAATATAAATACAATAAAAGTCTCTTAAATAAGATTTCTTTGGTTCATGCTAAAAGGATGATGGTGTTTGTCTTTCATATCCTACTAGGTATGATACCTTATAATACTGTATTACACATCATGGGATTTCTTTTCTTCTTTTTTTCTCTCTAAACAAGCTTTGCTAGTTCATGACATAAGCCGCTGATCTTCATTAGATTACACTCAAACATTTGCTAAGATATCTCAAGTGTTCTCTTCATCTGAGTTTACAATTTTACAAATATGTTGCTCTTGATATTTGTACTTACAATGATGTTAATTGGACATCTTATCCTGATGATGGAAAATCAACCAGCGCATTTTATGTGTTCATGGGTGGTACTTTTGTGTCTTGATACTCAAAGCAAACACAAGGTTGTGTCTATATCTTCTATTAAATTTAAGTATAGGGCTCTGTCTTCTGTAGCTTTATACGGTGTTGTTGATTCAATCTCTTCTGAAAGAGTTTCAAATCTCAATATGGTAACTCATTATTCACGGATGTAGATGAACAAAAAATTGTTTGAATTTGCATATATTAAGATTAATCACAAAAGAAGATACTTATAAATAATTGATTTGATGAGAAGTAATTGATTCCATAAAAGTTAATGTCAATCTATTTTAAAAAATAACAATATTAATATAATATCTCATGATGCTTTAACTAAATTTCAAATTTATAATATTTGTGAATAAGGGCATCTACAAATAAATTCCCATATACCTATTCGTTTTTCTTAAGATCAATTATAATCCAATTTAAATTTGATTTCTGTTTTAATCCAAACTTGACCATCTTTTAACTATCCTGGCCTATTTGAATTGGAGTGATGGATGAGCAAAAATTGGGATGGTTGATAAAAAGCTAATAATATATAAATGTCAAAAATAGGCAAAAATAACGATGGCTGATAAGAGTTGATATTTTGATAAGGTCGTAGACAGTTTTTTTTTTAATAAATTTTAAAAATTATTTTTTATGTATTATTTATATATAATAATAATATCAAAATTATTAAATTTATACTAAAAATGTAAAAAATTAGATTTTTAAATTTAATATGTATAATGATGATAAGAAGATTTTAACTTATGTTTTTGAATGTGATATTTTATATTTATTATTTGAATATGAAATTATGACTAATTTTTTTAATTTAACAAATTTAGAAAATTAGATTTAAAACACCACTTTTACACAATGAAATTATGATTAAATTTTTACTTAATAAGTTTGAATATCTATTATGATAAAGAATACCGTGACTTAGACTTATGATTTTTCAAGGGGAACTTTATATTTACTTTTTGATTAGATAATTATACTACGGCTTTGTCATCATCATCCTCACTTTTTTATGTTAAAATTATATTATAAATTTTAAAAAATTATATTTAAAGCACTATTCTGTATATAATGATACTATCAAGATTTTACACTTACAATTTAATTATAAAATTATAACTAAATATTTATCTAATAATTAAATTACATCTAAATAATGTCTGTATTACCTAAATCAAGTAGCATTATGGAGAAAGATAATACTAATTATAATTGTAATAATCTCACCAGTTTTTCTTATCAAACATGTCTTAATTAATATAAAATTTGTGTAATTCTTTCTTTTAGTTTTAAGCCCAAAATCATTGAAAATATTATTAGAAAGATACACGAGAAAATAAAAATACTTAACAAAAATCAAATTTAAGGTAATGGGTAAAGTAATAATTAGTATCTAACATAATTATAATAAATACATATATTTAAATAAGTAAGTGTCTATTAAAATTCTTAAGTTCAAATAAGTAATTATTTATAATTTTATCATGTTATAAAACATTAATTATAATGTTAATGTCAAGTTGTATTTTTAAAATGTAATATTTAAAATATAAAAATAAAAATTAGGCATAAATATCATTCAATTGAAAGGCTAAATTTGCATATCAAAGTTATTTTTTCTTTGTATTTACGATATTATTATTTAGATTAATAATTATTTTTTTATAAATTAATAATTTAATTTTTTTGAATAATTAAATATTTATATATACATGTAAGCACAATTTATACACCTCATTTAAAAAATAAATTATATTATAAAAAAATTTATAATATTATTTTATATTTTATATTTAAATTACTTTTATTAAATAATAATTTAAAAATATAACTCATTTTTAAAAATAAAACGTGTGCATCCAAACCTAATATTGACTATAAAGTGACCTTTTGGTGGTCATGTGTTTTAATAATTGAACCGCATTGAAAGAAATAAAATGACTACTTTTGGAAACAAAAATATGTTAAGGGAAACCAAACAACATTGCAAGTAGGAGTGGAGAAAAATCAAACCAGTAGGAGTGAATTAGATTAGGTTTAAAGATTATTTTTATGAACTCGGGTCACAACCCGACCAATCCACCAAATTACAACCAAAGATAGGTTGAATTGGAATAATTATGGTACCTAACTCGCACACTGAACTACGCTAGTTTTGTTATACGAATATTATATTTTAATTTTTAATTCATTGTTTTATCTTTAGATAATTCTAATCCAACGAATGTCTTACATCCTTTCTAAAACTAACCTACTTGTAAACTTTACTTTATAAAATAATCATTCACTCCTTAACCTCCATCACTTTTTAAGCTCCATTTTTGGGCTGGGTCAAAGGGAAAATGTATGTCATATATCATATGTACTAATAATTTTAATAAAATCTTTAAAATACATTTTAAAAAAATTTAGGCTCAATTACCGACCTAACCCAAACTTGATTTATATGATTTGGATTTAGAACTCCAATTAACCGGTTTTGATCTTACTAATATTTAACCCGAATAACTCAAATTAGATTAGACTTTATTAAAACACAATCCACACATTCTCCGTCCTTTTTCCAAGATTCTAAAAAGCTTATTCAAGTCGTGTAGCATTTGTTTTTTTTTTTTCTAATAATGCACATCAATATATGAATAAAAACAAAAATAAAATTACTGTATTAAAATGATACTTGCATGTATGTAGGAGCAATAGGTGGAAGATGAAGATTGTTTACGGGAAACATACGCCCAACCTTAGGACCGGTCCCAAGCTTTTGCCCCGTCCTCAGATCCTGCACAATACACCCAGAATAATAAAAAATAAGTCGATATCCTAGTTCAACTAATTGTCCCACCGAACATAAATTATAGGATAGGTCAAGTACATGGAAAACCCTAGGAATAGAGAGGGTAGAGGTCGAAACAAAACCTAGACTATTCCCATGAATGGTGGAACCATCAGCTATATGAATATTAAATGGATGTGGTGTAGGGTCAAGTTTGGAGAATAAAGATGAGTGAGGTGTCATGTGATTGCAACATGCAGAGTCAAAAAGCAAAGTTTGAGACTTACTGGAAAAAATTGAGAGAGTAGTGGAAACAGATGCATTACCAGCCATTTGAACAGCCTAAGTTATGATCTTCTGTATTTCAGTGGAGGAGAGGTTGATAGTGGATCCAGAAGATTGAGACTCTGTTGAACTAGAAAGCATTTGCAAAGTAGGCTCAGTATTAGCAACAACAACAATAGATTTGTTGCGACGGTAACAAGTCTCAATGGTGTGGCCATGACGCTTGCAATAATTGCAGAACCTTTTATTGTTATGCATGCAACGATTGTAAAAGCCAGAGGAATCACCTGATTGCTGAGGTTGCTCAATGGCAGGAGCAGGAGGAGTAATAGCCAAAACATTGAGCTTATTCTGGGCTTGAAGGGTTGCAAGCCGAGCTTCTTCTCTAACCAACTCATTTACAGCAGTATCTAGAAAGGGAGGAGGACTACGATTAAGAAGCTGACCTCGGATTGGCTCAAAGTCCTTGTGGAGTGACATCAAGAACTCATAGAGATGAAATTCATCCCTAACTGTAGCATATTGTTGAGCATCTGTTGAGCATGCCTAAACTGGATTACAAAGGTCAATTTGGTCCGAAAGGAAACGAAGCTGATCAAAGTAGTCATTGATAGATTGCCCTGGTTCTTATTGAAGTCGATGTAATTCAACTATTAGCTGATATTTCATGGATCCGTGAGTAGTGGAGTACCTTTTGGCCAACATATCCCATGCTGATTTGGCATCATCAAAGCTGCCCAACATATTGGAGATTGAGGGAATGGAAGTATTCTGAATCCATGTGAGGATCATGTGATTGTCATTATCCCATTCAGTTATGCGACGAAGGAAAATAGCATCTTCTTCACTTGCTTCTTTAACAGGAATGATAATTGTACTAGTACAATAATTCCAGAGCATACGACCCTTAAGAAAACTGCGCATAGCTTGAGACCATGACAAGTAATTCTTGGTCCCTTCCAATATAGTATTGATAGGGCAAGAAACAAAAGCATCATTTTTATCCCTTTGAAAACACAATATGCAAAAACGGACTGCAAAAATGAGATCTACGTGAAAAACTGGGTAGGGTGAACCTGTATTGCGAAATTCCGGTCAACAGTCAACGAGCAATACGGTCAACGAGAAGTACGATTAGCTCGGTCAACGAGCAATACGGTCAACGGTCAGCGGGTTCTGTGATGTTAGTTGGAGGCGATGATGACGTTAGCCCTAGGCAAGGTACTGATGACATCACGAGCAGAGCGCAGCGTGCTTGGCGCGTCAGATCCACGCGTAGTTGCTGTTGGCAGCGCGTGAGGGCACGTATGGAGGCTTATGACTGTGATACTTTCACGGTTATGTAGATCGGGTTGCGGCGATCACAATGGTATCTGAGGATAGGTTATCGGGTTAAGATTAACGGCGGCGGCGCGTGAATGGACGTGCAGATCGTTTGAGCGGCGCGTGAGGGAGCGTGCGGTGTCCGATGGTTGCGATACTTCCACGATTGTGTAGATCCGGTCGAGCCAATCACATTGGTATATGCAGAAATATTTTCGAAACAATATGCACGGCAATGGTGGTGATTGTAGTGGTTTGTATGGTGCAGAACTCCTTAACAACGACGAATGTAGTTTCAGAACCTAAGGACAACGGCTGAAAGACGTTGGAGGTTCAACGGTGAATGATTGCAACGACTATTGTGACAGCAAAATCTATAAGGGTTGAGTAACACTAAAAAAGAAAACACTGCTAGAAAGACAAGAATAGTGGCTCTGATACCATGTTAGAAATACTTAATGATTGTATTATATTCTGTGATTCAAACGAATACACATGGTTACTTTATATAAGAATTATAAGTAAAATAGATATGTCTAAAGTAATTACATATAGATATTCCTAAAGTAAGTAAATATACATTAATAGATATATATATACATTAATATGTTACTAGAACTTGCAGTTTATAATAGAGGGAGAGAAAGTGAGAAGGGATTCGATCCATTTCTTATATTTTCTTTTGAAATAAGTCGTACACGAACTCATCCATTTCTTATATTTTTAAGTTTTTAACCGGTCTTAAACGAGATTCTACTATATGATGAACTTGAATCGTTTGCTTAAGACTCGACCGACCTTCAATTAATATGAGTTTACAAAATTTGAATTACATAAAAGCTCTGGTAATCCTACGGACGGAGGGGATAGGAATAGACATGAAACGTGCTGTATTTCTTCAAGTGAGATTTAGACATTTGATGCGCAAAATTTAATAAAATAATGCATTATTTATTGGACGCTCAAGTTTAGGCCCAAGCCCAATTATTTTATGGCATTTGATAATGAAAAATTAACAAAAAGCATAATTGGCTTTGAAATCTCTCACACAATGATGAAGATATAGATACTACTTCCCTTTATTTTCGTCTCCTGAGACAACATGGCTACAATGCTTCATGTCGTAAGCATCAATGTGCTTGATATATAATCTTTTTAATGTCCTAAGTGATTCTCTGCTTAATTATTTGTTTTATATATATATATTTGAGTTCTTATGTTCAATCTCCACTAATATCAAGCGTGGAATTTTAATTATTTGTTTTAAATAGTATATAAAAATGATACTTGAAAAGATGTAATAAACCCTATAAAAGGCTTGTTAGTCTTAGCTTACTCTTTTGGAATGAAATATATACAGGTATAGTAATTGTTTAATATACTGTACAAAATTCATGTAAAGTTTCATTTTTTTCCAAAAATATATATTACAACTTATGAGTTTTTAATTATTGCTTCATTTTTTTCTTCTAAATAACATACAAAATGATAGATAAAATCATTAAATTTATAGTAATTGACATTTTGTTAATAGAGATTGATTGTCACTAGATGAAATAGGTTTCATTTGATGAAGTAAACTTTCTCTTTGTTAAAGGTTGATAGAAATCAACTCTTCAAAAAAAAAAATCTGAAATTCATTCGGAGATGAAGCTAGATGGTGGAGTAGTTCATCTCAATAAAAGCAAAACTTCATCTAAAATTTATTTAAAATTGAATTTAGTGGGGTTTTTTTAGTAACAAAATTAATTTTCATTTACTAATCAAAAAACACATACAAAAATCAATCCTCCTAATTAAAAACTCATACAAATATATCTGATATCTCAATTTATCAAACTATATCCATCGCACATCCTATAACATATTTGATCACAACAACATAAGCGAAAGCATTCTATTCAAGAGATCTATGTTTGAAATAATTTTTTTATTAACAGATGAACTTCGAATCTCGTCTACTATAAACCTATCAATCTTTCCATATTTACTATTTAAATCTACACCTATATTAATCTTTAAAAAAATCAAGCCATAGTTTATTATCTAAAATATTTTTTGATTATATTTTTTTATAGTAATAATAACTTTTTTTCCCCAAAATTTTGTATTATTTAGGATAAAAAAATACCATTATATTCTTTTTTAGCTAGCTAACTAGCTACCTAGAATATATATTGGAGCTACTTAAATAAGTAGTGTTAATAAATGAGATGGAAAATCCTTACAAAGTTGTTTTACATGTATGTATTTATTTTGCATATATAACTTTCATATTGATATAAACACTAATAATATCTTGCTGAAATTAACAAGTGCACTACATTTCTATGGATATAACACATGAAAAAGGTTTCCTATATATTAGCATAAGTGTAAAAAAATAATCCGATAAATTTATTTAATTTGAGAAATCTAATTTTATCTATCAAATTTGGATCAAATTGAATTAAAATATTTTTTTAGGATCAAATTTAGATTGAAAAGTTGCGTGATTGAACTATTATTAAAACAATATATATATACACATTTTATTTTATATTCTATTATATTTAAATATCATATATATTATAATTATATTAAATTTTTATTTTAGTTTAAAAATAAATATAAATGTCAAATCTTTATAATAATTTAATAATTGTACTAACATGTTTCTTATTCTTTTGATTTTTTTAGTTTGTATTAAAAATTTAATGATTTAAAATTTAAATATAATATATATCGTATTTTATATATAACAATAATTTATAAATAAATTTTAATATTAATATAATATTATCCATTAAAAAATTAATTTATTAATATTTGGATTGTTTCCATTGATTACATCATAAAATCATATCTATATTAAAAATCTTCGAATTCGATTTAAATTAAATTCTTAAAAAATACTCAATTTTAATCTGCTCTCGTATGTAATTATGTATAAACTTATTTTTTTTACTTTAACCATAAATAGGGCGGAAATAAGTACATTTCACTAGGTCCGTGTCAACCTATATATATCCTTTAAAAAAAAACAATAGTATTTTTTTTCTTCCTAATATGTAGTGTATAAGTAGTGGTAAATTAGACATTTTGCATTCCAAACTATGATCTATGGTACCGTCCATGTCTATGAAGCAGATTATTTCGACAAGTTCAAGGACAAGGTACGCTCAAGAAATGCCTAGTTGGTGACACCATAGGCATGTTACGTCGCCGTCGCAACAACGTCGAAGGAGGAAGCGCCATTCTCGCTCCGTTTCAGGCATTCAATGGCCACCGTCGTTAATCTCGATCTCGGAGGACAATAACTTGTGGCCGAGAAACGCCAACACCATCATCAGATCGTTCCGTTAAGCGCGAGAGTGGTACCCTCAGTTCCCGCCATCTCATTCGGTCTATTAGCAGAGACGATTTCGGATAGGTCACGTTATGTTGGAAATAGCCTGATGTAAATTTGTTTCAAGCGATCTAATTATATGTCGTCGAAGATTCCAGTGTTCTCTCCGACTCCATTCATGTTGTGATGGGCCTGAATTTCTCATTCGTGGTGTAGATATTAATATTAATCTTAGCCCTCATGTTGAGATGCAAGTTGTACATATTTGAAACATCAAGGTGATTTAGCATTAAGTCATAAATTCATTTTAAGTTAGTTATGTACTATATGCTCTACTAAATAGTGTTTTTTAATTGCTTGATTGCATATTCTTTTTTATAGTAGATTTCTCTATCTTATTATTTAAGTAGTACTTTTTGAATCTTATGTATAGCTTGCAACTGTTGACTTAATTGTATGAAACTCTAGTATAAGTGCACTTGAAACTGGGAAAATTGAATTAAAAGGTTTCTTTATTTTGACTTAGACCGAAAGCAATGATTTTTAATTAATATTACTAATTAAGAAACTTTGATTTCCTGGAGTGATTCTGCCAAACAACTTTGTTGTTTGGAGCTACAATGATAAAGTAAAGCAACAAATGGCTTTGGTTATTGCATTTCTACTATTTCTTATTTAAATTGTTAATTATTTTATGCATTTTCGTCAGAACTAATTTATTGACGTGATTTTATACTTTTTTTAGTACGATTTTTCTAAGATTCAAATGTCTCCGTACATAAAGTTGAAAGAACAGTTCGGATGGATAAGTAAGGAAGAATTGCTCTTTCTAGTGGATATTCTTTATTCAAATTTTCAATTAGTTAATTACAGTTTTAAACTTTAAAATGTAATTTTATTCTTAATTTTAATATAATAATTTTTAATTTTTTTAATTTATTAATTTATATTAAAAAATAAGATTAAATAATATATTTATCTATTCTTTCGATTTTTAAATAATCGAAACCATAGGAATGTCTATGACCTAATTATTTAAAGATCAAGACAATAAACATACTCTATAACTTCAATTTTTATCAAAATTGAGGTTATAGATATATTTTATGGTCTCGATTATTTAAAAACCGGGATCATGGGTATGTCTATGATCTCTTTCACTTAAGTATTCTTATAACCGTAACAATAGATCTACGATCACGGTTAAAAACCAAAGTCATATATATGTATTATAGTAATGTACCGTATCTTTATTATACATTTGTGCCTAATAATATAATAATTGTTAATATTTTCTTCAATTAAGGGTTTTTAACCGATACATTATCACTAATTTTTATTTAAAAAAAACACTTACAAATAAGATGTTATTGACTTAACACAATATTATTCAATCATAAAAAGAGCCATTATTTTATGCTACTAATAATCATATAATAAGCAAACAATAACAATGATAAGGAAAATTAATCATAGAGGTAAAGGATCAATAAGCAAATTAGTGACATTGTCTCTCGTGACTTTTCCAACACGAGTGTAGCAATCGTCTTCAGTGTAAATCAGATTAATGACCCTTGAAAGATTAAGAACCCTAATCTTAACAAGAATTGGCAACTCTGTACTTGTCCTTAGAAGCATTTCCTCGTTAATGTCCTTCCATGCATTTTCTACTTTTCTCATGAATACTTGTTTTACCTCTTCTTCTGTTACTCCTTCATATTGCTTCATATAACATTCAAAAACCATAAGATATTTATTTTTTTGTTTAAATAAAATAACAACCTAATAAATTATTAATTTAAATTCTATTAAATATATATATATATATATATATATATATATATATATATATATATATATATATATATATATATATATATATATATATATTACCTTATGGAAAACAGAATCATCCATCAACCTACAAATAATGGATGATGCTTTGATAATCTTGGGATCTTTGAATAGTATGGTTTCAAAGACATTTTTAGTAATAATATTGTCATCATATATCCCAATTAAAGAAGTGAGACTGAGGCAACTGTGACTAGCGCTCACTGTTATAATTGATTAAAAATAATATTAGGTTTGTTAGTCAAAATATGAGGTGCCTAATTTAGAAGAAAATTCATGGAAGGTGGCTTACCATATTGTCAAAGATGGAGATGCCTAACCTTGTTTGAATAAAGAATAGGAAAATTAGGTAGCCTAATTTTGTTGAATGAAGAAATGTTTGGCATATGAAATGAGAACTTGAAGGCTATAAATATGGTTTCATTTCTTCATTGTTAATCATCCCAAAATAGAGAAAAACTTGTATGAGAAGTTCTTGAGTGAGAGAATTTTATGGAAAAATTCTCTTGGGCTTGTAGTTGCTCTTGTTTTTTGGGTGTGTGAGAAAATTACTGAGAGTGTGGTTGTAACAATTTTCCACATAGTAAATTTTTCTCTGGTTGTCTTTTGACAACGAAAGTAGTTTTTCTCTAATTTGGAGTTTCCACTATAATTCTTGTGTTGTGTATTATCTATTTCTTTTTTATTTGATATTCTGTTAAGGAAGATCTTGAGAGGGGGAATTTGTGATTATACAATTTTATCCAAATTTCCTAACAACTGGTATCAGAGCCAATTTCAAAGAAAGAAGGAGAAATGTCAGGAGTCAAGATTGACATTGAGAAATTTGATGGGAGAATCAATTTTGGCTTGTGGCAAGTACAAGTCAAAGATTTGTTGATCCAATATGGGTTACACAAGGCGTTAAAGGGGAAACCAGCCCTTGTTACTGGTATTGAGTCCAGTAAAACCAATATAAGTGATGAAGATTGGGAATATCTTGATCTAAGAGCTGCAAGTGCAATTCGGCTTTGTTTGGCCAAAAATATTCTTGTAAATGTGCATGGAATATCTATGGCCAAAGAACTCTGGGAAAAGCTTGAAGAATTGTATCAGGCAAAAGGCGTTTCAAATCGGGTGTATTTGAAAGAGTAGTTTCATACTTTGCGTATGAATGAAGGAACTATTATGTCTAATCATCTCAGTGTTCTCAATGGTATTGTCTCTGAACTAGAAACCATTGGAGTTAAACTTGATGATGAAGATATAGCTTTAAGGCTCATCTGGTCTCTTCCATCTTTTTATGATCACATGAAACCTATCTTGATTCATGGAAAGGAGAAAATAATTTTTTCAGAAGTTACTAGCAAGTTGTTTTCTGAAGAAAAAAGGCTGAGTGGTGGAAGAAATGTTTCGCCTGAAAACTCAGCATTGGTAGCTGACAATCGAAAGAAAAAAATTTCATGAAAAAGAAGATAGTGTGCTGGGGGTGTGGACAATTTGGGCACCTCAAAAGAAATTGTCCAAAGGGTGGAGCTAATTCGGCAAGAAGCTCAAATACCGACGGTGATGCTAATAGTATGTCTGTTTTCAAAGACTATAGTGATGCTCTTTGAAAAGAGCGTGTACATCCTCATGGCATGCCGCTAGTCTCTAAATATTGCCATGAAAGAGGGTGTGTTACTGGTAGTGGGTACACAAGTTTGCACACGGGCATTGACTTGGTATAGATGCAAGGTGTGTGGTGGAAAGGATGTCAATGGCTGATGAACTCTCGGGAAAACCAAGTGTGAGAGTTGCACCATAAATTTCAGCAAGTTTTTTTTTTCGACATGAGCCGATGTGAAATTCTTAGAATTGGTGATTAATTCTAAGTGGGTGTACTCTTTATGGTGGAGTATGATAATTCTCGGTGTAGAGAATTATGACTGTTGGAATAGACAGTGTTGTAGTGGTAACCATGTTTATTTTTAATCAAGGTGGAGATTGTTATGATTGATTAAAAATAATATTAGGTTTGTTAGTCAAAATATGAGGTGCCTAATTTAGAAGAAAATTCATGGAAGGTGGCTTACCATATTGTCAAATATGGAGGTGCCTAACCTTGTTTGAATAAAGAATATGAAAATTAGGTAGCCTAATTTTGTTGAATGAAGAAATGATTGGCATATGAAATGAGAACTTGAAGGCTATAAATATGGCTTCATTTCTTCATTGTTAATCATCCCAAAATAGAGAAAAACTTATATGAGAAGTTCTTGAGTGAGAGAATTTTGTAGGAAAATTCTCTTGGGCTTGTAGTTGCTCTTGTCTTTTGGGTGTGTGAGAAAATTATTGAGAGTGTGGTTGTAACAATTTTCCACATAATGAATTTTTCTCTGGTTGTCTTTTGACAACGAAAGTAGTTTTCTCTAATTTAGAGTTTCCACTATAATTGTTGTGTTGTGTATTATCTATTTCTCTGTTATTTGATATTCTGTTAAGGAAGATATTGGGAAAGAGAATTTATTATTATACCATTTTATCCAAATTTCCTAACACTCGCAAAGAGATAGCCTCAAATACTCTTCCATGCTTGGTATGTGTCCTTCGTTTAACCATCTCCCCTCTTCAAAGTATGATCTAGCTTGAATTTTCATCTGCCCAGGTTTGTTTTTATTATTCCAATATAATTTTAATCTTTACTTTTTCTTGGGCACATAAGTAAAGGATAACAACTTTATTAATTGAAATTATTACAAAAAATCAATTGTAATATTGTGGAGAAAAAATAAAAATTTAAGAGTACATTAAAATTACTTAAAAACATGCATGCATAATATAGAAATTAACATTTGAATATAAAAAATAAATAATTAAGTAGATTAATACATACCACATGAAAAATTGTATACCTCTTGTCTCAAGAGACGAAAATAAAGGGAAGTAGTGTATAGATCTTCATCAATATTGTAGTAATCAACAACATAAATGTTTTGCAATGCCTCTTGTATTTCTCTTTCAAAATGATAAGCCAAACCAAGGCGCTGAATTGCATCAATTAGTTTCAATTTATAGGAAATTTCATGTGCACTACTTTCAAATATCTCTTGCATTACTACTTCCTTTAGCTCCTTAACTTTCTTCTCTGTAAGAGCATTGTCAGCTATCTGCAGCATTAATGTACCCAATTAACCAACAAATGAAAATTACATGATTAACTTATAGACTAACTATTATGATACTCAGACCAATTATCTGTATATGTATGAATGTATATATGAATATGTAAGTCTCATTAAGCTGGTTTAATACATTACACATAAATTATATTTAAATTATATATTTTTCTGTACGTGGTCTACTTTTTATGAGTGACCATCTCCATATAAGGTTTTAAATTGTATGTGTTGTTAATTAGGATATCCAATCCAATTTTTAAGTTATAAAAAGCCCAAGCCGAATTCCATTAAAATCAACGATAGAATATATGGTTTAGTCCATGAAAAGCAAAAGTGATGACCTAATTAGTTCTATTTGGCGTCTTCTTATGATGTTGTCATCTCTGCTTCTTCTTTGCCATCATCTTCTCCTTCACGCATCTCCTTCAAGTGGTTGCTAAGTCCGATCTAACCATGCGTATGTCGGTATCATGCTTTGTTGATGCTCGTACGACATCAAAATAACTTGAATCCTACTAACGTCAAAAATGTTTGAGAAGTTCACTAAATCATTATATATTAATCTCTTTGTTTATGCTTGTGTGGTATTAGTCTCCTTTTTTTTCTAATATAATTTTATTTTTATTTCATTAGAATATAATTAAGAATGATAAAATAGTTGTTTCTCTTGTTGTTTTTTTAAATTTCTATACATATTATAAATTTGCATTTATTTTTATACATATATCACATATAAAGGTTCTACGTTGAATAATTATTTTAAAAAATGAATCAATTCATTATTTTTAAGATAATTAATTCTATCATTTTTAATACTAGGGGTATTGTTTCAAAAATATGTACAAGTTTATATATTTTTAATATTTTTTTATTTTATTAAATTAAAATATCTATAATTCATTATTTATAAATGTGTTATAAATAACACATATTTTAGTATTATCCTCTTCAAGTTTCAAATGTCTTCGTACATATAGTTGGAAGATTAGTTCGGATGGCTAGGCAAGGAAGAATTACTCTTTCTACATAATAGTATTAGTATATTAAAGTTTTTTTTATCTATATTTTATATTTTAGAACATTTTAATTAACTAATTATAGTAATGATTTATTATGTTTTAAACTTTCAAATGTAATTCCATTTTTAATTTTAATATAACTACTTTTAATTTTCTTAATTTATTAAATTAATTTAATTTATATTGAAAAATAAAGTTAAATGGTATATCTATTGCATCGGTTTTTGAATAACTGATGTAATAGGTATGTCTATGGTCTCTCTAACTTATACTTCAATTTTTTTAATCGTAATCATAAACTTACGGATACAGTTAAAAACTGAGACCATATATATGTATTGTAATAATGATATCGTCTCTCTATTATTCATCTGTGTCATTTTAATAATAATATATTAATTTCTAATATTTTCTTCAATTAAAGGTTTTTAACAGATACATTATCACTAATTTTTATTTAAAAAAACACTTACAAATAAGATGTCATTTACTTTAACACATTATTATTAAATCATAAAAAAGAGCAATTATTCTATGGTACTAATAATCATATAATAAGCAAACAATAACAGGAAAATTAATCATACAGGCAAAGGATCAATAAGTAAATTAGTGACACTATCTCTAGTGACTTTTCCAACACGAGTGTAGCCATCGTCTTCGGTGTAAAACAGATATGTGGCCCTTGTAAGATTAAGAACCCTAATCTTAACAAGCGTTGGCAACTCTGTACTTGTTCTTATAAGCATTTCCTCGTTAATGTCCTTCCATGAATTTTCTATTTTTTTCATGAATACTTGTTTTACCTCTTCCTCTGTTACCCCTGCATTTTGCTTCATATAACATTCAACTCCAGATGGTATATGCTCTCTCTCTTGTTCAAACTGTTTTAAATAAACATAAGATATTTATTCATTTGTTTGTTTAAATAAAATAACAACCTTATAAATTATTAATTTAAATATATATATATATATTACCTTGTGTGAAACAGAATCATCCCTCAACCTACCAATAATGGATGATGCTTTGATAATCTTGGGATCTTTGAATAGTATGCTTTCAAAGACATTTTTAGTAATAATATTGTCATCATATATCCCAATTAAAGAAGTGAGACTGAGGCAACTGTGACCAACGCTCACAAGAGATACCCTCAAATACTCTTCCATGCTTGGTATGTGTCCTTCTTTTAACCATCTCGCCTCTTCAAAGTATGATCTAGCTTGAATTTTCATCTGCCCAAGTTTGTTTTTGTTATTCCAATATAATTTTAATCTTTACTTTTTCTTGGGCACATAAATAAAAGATAACAATTGTATTAATTGAAATTATTTTTTTAAAAAATACAGAGTCAGATAATGCAATTGGTTTATATTTTGGCTAATGACTTATATTTTATTCTTTTTTCTCCATTTATCTATCACTCTATTTCTCTATTATTTGTTATGAATATTTAAAATATAAATTCACAACAATTCTCCAAATCTAAATATTATTGTAATTTATCAATTAATGTTATCAGGTATTTACATGTTATATTAAAAATTATTAGAAAATAAACTCTCTTAAAAAAATAAACTATCGGAAGAAATAACATTATTTTTTATACATATATTAAGGAGTCTTTAAATAAAGTTCATAATTTTTTTTAAAATTAAACAAAATTCTAATTAAATAATACACTCTTTTATGTGTGAGTGAGAGTTTAAAAATAAAACTTCAATATTAAAAAAAAAGTTATTCTATCTCATTAAAACATTAAATAATAGCCGAATTAATGTTATTTTGTGTGTCAACATACCGCTTCTTTTGCATAAAACACTCTATGTGATTTATTTTCCTTTGTTAACTCCTCTTCAAATTCGTCAAAAACATCATGAAGTGCTTGATAGAATATTTGCATATATTCTGGAAGTTGACCTATCAAATTGATATCCCATCTGAAAACCCATAAAGTTATATATTTAATTACGAGAAAGAAAGAAAAGAAGAAGGTGAAAGTAAAAAAAAAAAGACTTGAAATTAAAAGGTAAATGAATTCAGTAAAATTAACCTCTCAATTACTTCAGTGAATACCCTGAGTTCTTCGAAAGTACCAAAAGCATCATAGATATCGTCCATAATTGATAGCATGGCAACACATTTGGTTAGAATGCCTCTAGCAAGTTCGTATTGGGGTTCAAAATACACCCCTAACATCCAAAAGTAGAGCTCCACAATCCTATCTCTTGCAAAAGGTAACTTTCTCACAAAGTCTAACTTCTTCCACCACCTATATAATTAAATTATGATATGATATACATCCATCGGTTTCAAATTATCTTTTAAGGGATAATAGGAGGTGACCATGAGATTAAAAATTTTTAATTTCCTAAGAAAATATCAAACTTGTACGTACCACCTTACTTAGAGACAGTTGATGTATTTCAAATTAATTGATTATCTTTGTATTATATATATAATATATATTAGTTGGTTGAATTATACTTCTAAACTTTTTCAAAATTACATATTTTTCTCACTTCACTTTTTTTTTACGTATAATTTGGTCTATTTATTCAAAATTTCATTCCCTTACTTTTTAAAAAAATTTATCTACCACAAGTGGTAAATATTTATTCTAAAAATAACACTTAATTCGTATATTTTTTGTGATATTTTAATAATATTGTTATGAAAAAGTGACTCCATAAAGATAAATGATAATTTTTATGTTTTTATTTTTTTACTATTTTTATCTAATTTTTTCTTCGATTCTTTCAGCTATAGTTTATTCAAGTTTAAAAAATCTATCAAATGACGTAGAAAAAATAAAAAATTAAAAAAATTATTATGTCATTTTGCGGTTACTTTTTAACAACAATAAGACTAAATTGTTATAAAAAATAAATATAGAATCTATGTATCATTTTTATAAAAAATATAAAACCCTAACGGTATTTATCTTTTTAAAATTATACTTTAATGCTTGATAAAAATAAAAGAATCAAAGTATAAAAATTAAAAAATAAATAATAAATCAATAAAGAAAAAAAATAACGGAATAAAAGTGTAAAAATTAAAAAATAAAGGGACTATGAAGGAAAACAAAAGGGTATGATATGAAAGTTAAAATATAGTTTAGTGAACATTTCTATATTTGACCCTATATGTTTGAAATTTTGCTTAAGGTTACAATCTAAATGAGATTAAATGAGTGAGATAATATTATATTATAAATCTATTAAAAACATTAAATAAGACATGAAATGAGATGTGAAAAGCTAATTTGCATCTCTAATCATCTTACTTTGAAATTTCACTTAGCTGTTTTTTGTGTTGAGACTGTAGGAGATTGAAATCTAACTTAGCAAGTTGAAGCAAACATATATTATGAGATTCTTCATTTTGGTAAACTGAAATGTAATATCTTGCGTGTAGTCTTTCTAGGCTCTTACGAAGTGGCCTTTTTAGGGCACTCTTTACTTGCCCAGTAAGTGGATTGTCACTATTGTTGACCATGGACTCAAGATGAGTAGTGATGAAAACAAGAGCTTCCTCTAATGTTTCCTCTTCATGACACCTTAGATGTGTAGCTTCATAGAAGCTCAACATACCTACAATGTCAGCAACCAAGCAATTCTTGAAACTACCTCGACCATCCTTGAACTTGTTGAATATGTCTGTTTCATTGTCCCGAAATAAATAAAAAGTCTATACGTCAAATATTTATGATGTATTTCAAATAATACGAAAGAATGAGTTTGAATATTACATAATAATATACAATAAAATTAAGCTAAATCATTTATGTTAGTCTAGTACACAACCTCGTATATGAAAGCCAATTTATCTTTATTATTTTTAATTTAGATTAATTCTTTAGTTTATATAAATAATATAATTTTCATGTATACGGATCAAGTGTTGTTAGGGTTGTCAACAAAACGAAATGGGATCAGGACTCCTTCTACGTTTTCTACCCATAAGATATAATTTATCTATTATTTCCATTTAAAATCCTCTACGGAATATATCGAAGATCTTTAGTACGAAACATGAAACACCAAATGAGAAACAGTGATATAAATATTATTTTTATTTTTGAGTAATTTTTATATTTTTATTATAAATAAAAATTTATAAAAATAGTAAGCTAGTGACAAATATTTTATATTACAAAAATTAAAATTTTGAGTCAATAAATAATATTTATGTGAAATTGAGAAAAATAAAATATATGTAATAAAAATATATAACCCTTTTATATTAAATAATATTGATAGGATTTTGTTACAAATTAGTTTGAAGTAATAACAATAAATATAAGATTTTAGGTTTTTAGAATATAAATAAATATTTTAAATATTTTTTAAAAAAGAAAATTATTGATGATTTAATATAATAAAAAACTAAAGATAAAATATAAAATACATAATATATAATTATGATTAGTTTGAATTTAAATATAATTA
The DNA here is from genome assembly GCA_037013495.1 of Hippophae tibetana. Lineage (NCBI taxonomy): Eukaryota > Viridiplantae > Streptophyta > Magnoliopsida > Rosales > Elaeagnaceae > Hippophae > Hippophae tibetana. The sequence continues at coordinate 5,328,415 of CM072812.1, forward strand.
AATCTATAAAAAAATAAAAATAAAATAAAATTTTTCATATATTTAGTAAAATGTGATATATAATTTTAAAAAATAAGGTCGAAAATATATTCCATCTTTGCTCTATCTTATATTGTAAAATATAAATTATCGTTCTTATTTTTTAATTTTTATTTTATTTTTTATATTAATATACTTAAGAATTTATCCCATTAGAAAGGAAAAAAATTACAACCTATGTGTGACTTTCCTATGGATGAATTCCAAAGGATAAAGTCTGCTTCATCATATAAAACTGGCCTAATTCATTTGAAGGTAATCCACCGTAGTCAGCTACCTTAGTAAATAGATCAATTGTGAGATTTAATTAACAAGTAATTTTTTAATTTGCATTATTTTAAGAAAAATGAAACATTTAAAAAATCAATTGTAATATTGTGGAGAAACAATAAAAATTTAAGAGTACATTAAAATTACTTAAAAACATGCATGCATAATATAGAAATTAATAATTAAATATAAAAAACAAATAATTAAGTAGATTAATACATACCACATGAAACATTGTATCCCTCTTGTCTCAAGAGACGAAAATAAAGGGAAGTAGTGTATAGATCTTCATCAATATTGTAGTAATCAACATCATAAATGTTTTGCAATGACTCTTGTATTTCTCTTTCAAAATGGTAAGCCAAACCAAGGCGCTGAATTGCATCAATTAGTTTCAATTTATAGGAAATTTCATGTGCACTACTTTCAAATATCTCTTGCCTTACTACTTCCTTTAGCTCATTAACTTTCTTCTCTGTAAGAGCATTGTCAGCTATCTGCAACATTAATGTACCCAATTAACCAACAAATGAAAATTACATGATTAACTTATAGACTAACTATTATGATACTCGGACCAGTTATCTGTATATGTATGAATGTATATATGAATATGTAAATCTCATTACGCTGGTTTAATACATAACACATAAATTATATTTAAATTATATATTTTTCTTTACGTGGTCTACTTTTTTATGAGTGACCATCTCCATATGAGGTTTTAAATTGTATGTGTTGTTAATTAGGATATCCAATCCAATTTTTAAGTAATAAAAATCCCATGCCGAATTCTATTAAAATCAACGATAGAATATATGGTTCAGTCCATGAAAAGCAAAAATGATGACCTAATTAGTTCTATTTGGTGTCTTCTTCTAATGTTGTCATCTCTGCTTCTTCTTTGCCATCATCTTCTCCTTCACGTCATCTCCTTCAAGTGGTTGCTAAGTCTGATCTAACTATGCGCATGTCCTAGACATATCATGCATAGGTGTCGATATCGTGCTTTGTCGATACCCGTACGACATCAAAGTAATGCGAGTCCCACTAACGTCAAACACGTTTGAGAAGTTCACTAAATCTTTATATATTAATCTCTTTGTTTATGCTTGTGTGGAGATTAGTCTCTTCTTTTTTTTAATATAATTTTATTTTTATTTCATTAGAATATAATTAAGAATAATAAAATAGTCATTTTTCTTGTTTTTTTTAAATCTCTATACCTCTTACAAATTTATATTTATTTTTACACATATATCACATATAAAGGTTATACGTTGCAAATTATTTAAAAAAATGAATCAATTCATCATTTTAAAGATAATTACACTACTACAAAAAAAGGTTAAGTCGATCTGTAAAGTCGATTTTTGGAAAAAAAACTAACTTACAATGAATTTAAAATCGTTTCGGTATAGAAACCGACACTATTCACATATGACTTAGCGTCGATTTCAGGTGTCAATTGACACTACGCTACGTGGATAGCGTCGGTTATAGGTGTCAATCGACGCTACGCTATGTGGATAGTGTCAGTTGACACGTAGAATCGATGCTACACTATGTGGATAGCTTCGATTCACCACGTTAACTGACGCTACGTCCATATGTAGTGTCGATTCAATACATCAACAGACTCTATTACGCTACGCTACATCCTACGTGAATAGCGTTGGTTGACACGTAGAATTGACGCTACAAACTTGGATAAATTCTTTTCTCTTCTTTCTTCCCCAGACATAAATTATTCCAAGCGCTACATAACTCTCAAAAACCCAAAACCTCTTCTACTTATCCACTATTTCTCATTTTTCGGCCACCTACAACCACCTATTCCAACGCCGGTTAGTAGGTTTTCTTCCTCTCTAACTAATTTTTTAAATCCCTTATTTTTTTGAGCAAAATACTCAAATTTTTTATACTCATTTCTTACATACAAAATACCATTATTTCTTCATTTTCTTCATTTTGTCACTTCATTTACTCTTCTAAGTATTTCTATTAATCCTACACACTTATTATTCATATTTTTTCCGTTATTATTTATGTGTATAAATTTTTATATTATATATATATGTTTATATTATAACATCAAGAGAAGAAAATGATAATCTTGAATAACATAAGATAACACCATAGTAATTTTTCTACTATTAATTAATATTTTATTTTTTAATTATTTGTATTATTTAAACTATTTGTTAAACATATTTTGTTTTTTTTGCTATTATTTATGGTCGAATACATGTTTTAATTTGAGTATAATAAAAAATAAGTAAATTTTGTAAAAAAATTAAATATTTAAAGTCGATTCGTTGGTTTAAAGCCGATTTTTAACCAACTTAAATACTCATTTTTGTAGTAGTGTTAATTCTACTATTTTCAATATAAGATATATTGTTTAAAAAATACTTACAAATTTATATATTTTTAATATTTTTTTATTTTATTAAATAATAATATCTATCCTTTATTATTTATAGATGTGATAAATATGTGTTATAAATAAAACTTATACATATATTTTTATAAAATTAGGTAACTATAGCATGCTACTTCTAAACAAAAAAACTAAAGTTTACTGGGGTATATTTACAAAAGAATACCCAGTTATATGAAACAGCTTTATCTAGTTTGATATATAGTCCCAAAAACACCAAAAATGTTGTAGTAGAGTATTATAACCATTTCTCAATAAAATAAAATAAAAAATTTAGTATCATAACCACTTAGCTAAAGACAGGAAAATATTAATGTTGTTAAAATACCATATCATCGTAATTGTAGTTGAGGAATAAATCTCCCCAGATGTTTGGATGAAACTTTGCTGTTGGTCGAACAGGATTGGGTTTTGCCGCTGGTCGAAGAGGATCAGGTTTAGTATCTTTAGCCTGCAAGACAGAGGTAGGAGCAGACATAGTGTTGTTGGTTATTCAAGGATTTAATGCAAATAATGACTACTATTGAAATAGAAGCTAAATATAAGTTTCTTATTCTTTGCTTCTTCCTTTTGATGTGTTTTTGAGATCACCTGCAAGCCTAAACTATTTATAAGGGAGGAAGGTTGGGTTTTTTTATTTATTTTTATAAACCAGGATCATGACTTTAAAATATTTAGTAAAATTAAATAAAATAATATCTATAAAACTTATAATAATAAAATTATCATTTCAATAATATGAAATTATGTCACCTTATATGAGAGAAATAAAATTAGAGTATTATAACTTACAATGAAAATTATTTTACATAAATAAAAATATTATAATTTAATAAATATTAATATCACATGTAAAGGGTTAAAAATTATAACTAAAAAACATATTAAAATAAAAAATAAGATATTATTTAAAAATTTAAACTTGATAATATATTTAAAACTTTATAATATTAAAAAATAAGAGACGGATAAATATACATATGTTTTATTTTAAATAAAATTATATCATATTAGATAAAATTATAACTTCGAGTCAAACAAAATATAAAAACTTTTTACAATATGAATAACAAAAACCTTAAAAGCATTAGTTTGAAGTTTCTCATAATATCTTATATTTTATTTTAATTCTTATAATTTTTGATACTTACATTCTGTTATAATAAATCAAATTTAAATATATGAGATATTTTTTGGATTTTATCACGTTGGTTTAAAAAATATTTTTATATAACATATACTATTATAATTTTATGTTATCCCTATTCAAATATGTGAGAAAGAAAAATGGTATTTAACTTATAATTTATTAATGTCATATTTGTCTACATATTTACTATAAAGGACTATAATCCCAATCAAAAAATTGACAAAAAAAATTAATTACAAGTATATTTTTTGCAATAAATAAATCTTATAGCTCCTTAAATGTTCTGCCATTAATTAACCTAATTTAATTTGATTAGTGTCTAATTAAATAGAATTTAATGTAAAATTATGTGCGTCTTAACTTCTTTTAATAGTAAAAATTGTTATTATAAGTTTTAAAAGATGTTAATTTTATTGTTTTTCCAAATATTTATTCACTTTAAAAAATAATTTAAAATTTAATATAATGCTTATTATATTAAACTAATATTTATTTTATAAGCTAATAACAAAAAAAGTAAAATAAAAAATATTTTAATATTAAAGAAAAATATATAGGAAATAATATGTGAACAAACAAGTTAAGAACAAAATTATTTTATTAAAATTAAAAATACATAAATATAATTATATGTATAAATTATAAAATCAAAATTTAAATAGAGTAAAAAATCGAGGTATGTGTATCATATAATGTTCTTAGGATAATTTTTTCTCGCACTGTATGTGTTGGAGAATTACGAAAAATTGTCTTCAATGATACAATGATTAAATAATAATAAACTTACACCACGGTTTATTATATGCATATCCAACAAAGATGTAATCTATCATTTTTGGACTTATTTTCACCTTCTTAAATATAAGTGCTACTATTTTAACAAGACACTTTAACACTCGTAAATGTTTATAGGAAGTATTAAATAATAAAAAAGTATAATACATTATTTTATTTTCAACTTAAGATATTAGATCTATTCAACATAAAATGTCATCCAATTGAATCTATTTAATTTTATTGTGATTTTATTTTTATTGCTATAATTTTTTATTTGGTTAATTTTTCAAAAAAAATATATATGAGAAATTTGGAAATTATAAAAACATTAATTATAGTAAAGTTTGATTGTACCTAGTACTATATTACAACAATTGTGTGCGGTATATAGAGAGTTATATCATGTTTCAAACATGCTGCTACTAAATTTAGAACATTTATCACTTTTGAGTCTGGGAATACAATGTCTTTCTAACATATGATATAAGGCTAATTTCTTAGTTAAAAATAATAATAAGATATAAGATACACATACTCATGATTCAAAGTGTTTAGACTTCTTTTTTTCTCATTCAATTTAACTTTATTTGAGAAAATATTTTAATTTTAATAAATATACCCAACAGACTTTTAGGGTAATGAGATATTGTAACATAGAAAAATTGTATCGCATGGTTTTCCTTGAAGAATACAAATTGCCTCATATTTAATGTACCAAACAAAAATGAAACATGTTTGTTATGTTTGAAACTTTTTTAGGCCATACTTCCTAAGTAATTCTAATTTTTTTTATTTTGATTTTCAATTAAATAAATTTGTTAATTTTTTTTATAAAAATAATCACCAATATATTTTATAAAAATATTTGTTAACTTTTTTATTTCAATTTTTTAAAAAAATCTATTGAATTAAGAAGACCATGTTAAATAAAAAAATTTATTTATAATGATTTTCAATGAAAAATAAAAAAATAAAATTATATCTTTTACGATATTTTTGGTGTATACAGTAAATAAATAAGTACAAGTGATTAAAAACGTGGGCTTTGTTGTACAAAAAGTTGATAGCGTTGTACATGTACACAAAAATTAATACATGTGATTTGAAGTTCTATGTCACCGATATAAACTTAAATTGGATTTCAAGTATTGTGTTAACATGTATTATATTAAAATACCAATGAATTTTACTAATATTTATTATTTAATTTATATTAATTTTATTTTACAATATATTTTATTTATTATGATCATTTTTTCGATATTTATTGTTACATAGTTGGCATATGCATGTTTAAAAATTAATACTATATATAACCTATTATAAAATTCTGTGCAAATTTTCACATCATACATTTAGTTTCTTATTTCCTCACACTCACGTGAATATTTCACACCACCCAACTTTTCATTCAAAATTTATTTAATTCATATTTTTTATATTAAAATCATTAAAAGGACATTTTATATAATAAATCTATCACAAAACGTGTTAATCCCTAATGCCACTAGGGAAAGATATATACGTATCAAAGCGCAGTCCACACATATTTAAATCAATTTAAGGAGGATTTTTCAGTGTTTCTCAACTCACGCTCCCAAGAAATGATAGCCAATGGACGCATGGTTTTGTCATTTATGGTCAGAACAAACTTCAGACCCCACCTTTGCTGAGAGTTGCTATCAGTGGGAGCTCTTAACTTAATTTTATTAAATTTGTGCATTAAAAGAAAAAAAAAAGTATCAAATTAGTTTTACTTGAAGAAAATAACCCACATGAAAGTGAGCACGTACATTATTAATTTTGTAATTTAAAGTTAATTTCAAATTTATTTAAAATATGAACTAAATAAATAAAGGTTAGTTTAATTTATATTTTAAAAAATGACATATATACATATATTTTCATTTTAAATTTTGAATAAACTTTAGAGTATGTTTCATATTAAAGAGTTTACTTTTACACAGTATATATTAAGGAGTTTAATTTTAATTTCTTAATAAATACAGGGCATATATTAAGAATTATAATTTTACTTTAAAAAATATATACATGAGTTTTATAATTAATTTGAATTTTTTTTTTAATTTCAAATATATTGTAAAAAAAAATTTCAAATTAGGCAAGAAACGTCAATGAAGGAAAATTGACCGATGAGAAGGTGCGGTCCAAACACTTAGAAGACATATTGTTCCATCATGCTACGGAATTTAGATGATTGAAGTAAAATACAAAAGACACAGGACATCAACTTAACCTATATTATAAGGAAATTTAAACTTATGTGTACGTTCTTATCAACAATTTCAATAATTATATTATTTAAAATAAATAAATTGTACAATTTTTATATGAATTTCAACATATTTGACAAAATGAGCATATTGCCTTAAAACTCAAGATTATAATATTCATAGGTTTTATTATAATAGTAAGTATTATACTTTCTCATTGTGATATTTAATTTAAAAATTAAATTAAAAATTTAAATAGATAGTCAAAATTAAAAAAAATAAAACTTATTTAAATATAATTTGATTTTTACATGAGTTAACATATCTATAGTTATATGACTTATGAATTAACTAAATAAATAAATTTATATTTATAATTGACAAAATTCGAACATTGATAGTATTTATTGCAATGGTAAGTATTATATTTTTTAATTGTGCTATTTAATTTAAAAAATTTAAATTAAAACTTAATTTGGTTAGTCGAAAATTAATAAAAAAAAGTTATTTAGATACAGCTTGATTTATATATATATATATATATAATCTAACAATAAATATATAATATCTTAATAATAAATTTAAATATTAATATTGTATAAAAAATATATCTTTAAAAATTTACTTTCCTAAATTTCTGTATACAATATTAAAAAAAAAAACTTCACCAAATTGTTATGAAAATGATTAAGTCAGTTCGAAATAGATGCAATATATACAGAAAATTTCAAAACATAGTAATTATTTTTATAATTATATATCATAAAATATTTTAAATACAATTAATTTTATAAAATTTTGTAAAATTAATTATTATACTATTTAATTAAATTCTTCTATATTATTTAAAATTTATCACTCATTCCTCGACAAATTACTAACTTCTTTTTTGGATTCTAACAAACTAATTGTACTGTCAATTATTCAACACACGTTTTAGAAATGAGAAATGCGATTTGACAAAAACAAATTTGTCTACTACTCAATTTCGAGATGTTATAAAAATAGAATAAAATTCTACTTTACTAACTAATTTTATATCATTAAATTTTATAAATATTATATAATTTTATTAATTTTTTTATTATTAAATTTTATAATATTATAAAAATATTATTAATATATATATAACATTTATAAAATTTAATGCTATTAAAATAATACAAAAAATTGGTAACAATTTTAATATTTACAAAATTTAATATTATAAAAATAATAAAATAAAATTCGATAATATATTTATAACTAATATTAAAATTTAATAATAAAATATTTATTTATTCACGAGAGTTGAGATAATATCTCAAATGTTCTTAAGGTTTAGCATATCTTCACTTATTTCTTAAAGGTTTATAAAAATATATTGAATATCTCTAAACTTTATGGTTAATATCATTGATGTCCTTAAAACTTAATGGTGTTAATTTTTCCATCAATTACTATTCATATTCTTATTGCTTGGTGAAACCAATTTTTGGGGTTTTCGATCGATAGAGACTACTATAACGTAATTTCAATCAATCTGACATTAATGTACTAACTAAATTATTACCGTGATAAATCATGTGTGTTGAATACTCATTATTTTATCATATTTATAGTATATAAATAAGTTTTTTTTTGTGTACATACAATATACTTATAATCTTAAAATAAGTAATATCCAAACATTATAGTATTGAATTCTTCTTCTTCTATTCTTACATATTTTTAACAAAATAATCTATTAATATCTTTGAAACATGATGGTTTATAATGCTTGTGATAGCTTTAATATAATCTGTATATATGTCTAACAATGTGTTAAATCTCTTAAAATTTTCAAAACAAGTTTCATAATATTCATTTAAAGCTAAGAGATAGCCTTTATTAAAAAAAATTTGTTTACCAGTATTATAACTTAATGTAAGCAAATATTTAAACATATAAGATTCTTAACTGTCTTAAATTTATAATTATTATGTCTGGATCTAATAGGTCAATCACGGTCTTTCTTTCTATTCGTCTCCTTTTGTTACACCTATTATGCCTCAGCTTTGCTCAAACATCAACGTCCTCTTTGCAATTGTGAGCTTTTTGCATCCGTACATAGATGGTATCCAATATTTGACTTATTAGGAAAGAGTAACAAAACTCTATTTTATTCATAAAATAATAATTATTACAACTTAAAGCCAAATAAGAACCTTGAAAGGATTTTTAGTCGTTCATAATTAATAGATATAACATTAGTGGTTTTGTTATTTCTAGATAAAGGGGATTTATATGCTAAAGTTTGTGTGTTTTTCAAAGTAAAGAGCTCTAGTTTTTTCTGTGTGTCCCTTGAAATGAGAATAAGGGTTCCTTTTATAGCACAAAAAATCCTTATTTATAATATTAAAATTATTATTTTACCCTTGCTTTAAAAATACATATGTTTTTTTACTTTAAATGTTAGCCACTATTTTTTTCCTTGGCACATGCTGCCGACTAAGATGTGGAGTCGACATATTTATTTTCTTTGTCATCTTCTACTGATAGTTCCTTTATTTATTATTCTTTGTCGTTTTCTTCCGATAATCCTTTTGATGACATTGATGATGATGCATCTTCGTCTTCTCGATCTTTGATGTAATGGATATATCTATGATCTTTGGTAACTTTTATGGCATAGATGCAAGATACCTTTCTACCTGGAAGCATAAAAATAGTTAGAAGTGCTAGTTCTCTAGTAAAAACATCTACTAAGCTATTCTTTTTCATTACTATGGTAATTTAATTCTAGATCTTGGAAAGATTCTGAAGTATAACTACAAAGATATTCATTTTTGTCATCTATTTTTATTTTCAGAATTGCTCCCCAATATTCTTGTGAAACATCTATTTTAATTATCATTTTATTATCTAGTCTTGTATAGTATAAAGTTGGCAAAAAAAATTCCTTTGTTTTTACTTAATCTATATACAGAGTATCTTCTTCTGTCTATTTCCAGATATAATATTTTTTTCAATTTTGCTTGTAAAGGTTTTCACATTTTTACAAGTTTTTTGATATATGCTTATGTATATGTCACGCATCCTAGAAATCTTTGTAATTGATTTTTGTCTTTTAATTCACTAGGAAAATCTTGAATGTTGTTTAGTATGTAGGGTTGTAAATTATGTTTTCTATCTTCAATTTCTAACCGTAAACACTTAATTTTCTATTTAGCAAGTACTACTTTCTTTTCTAAGAGTACAATACCTTATTTCTTACATTCTTGTAGTATATTAATAATATTTAGATAGTGTTTATTTAATTCATTACTAAAAATTAAAATATTATCTAGGTAAACACAAAAAATATTTTGTAATTTCTTAAATATGTAATCCATATATCTTTGAAAAATGCATGGATCTTGCTTCAATCCAAATAGTACAATAGTCCATTAGAATTGTCCTTAAGGGCAACTAATTGCGGTTGTTTTTTAGATTCTTCATCCAGTCTTATTTGAAAAAAATCGCTTTTATAATCAAAACTTAAGAAGTATTTATTTCTTTTTATTAATGATAATAATTCTTCTTTCTTTGGAACAAAGTATCCATCATAAAAGTTGGGTTTAATGCAACTATAGCTTTTCTTATTTTTGATACATAGATGGTATCACCATCTAGTGTTGTTAGACTTATTTTGTCTAAATATTGTGTAAAAGGTTTATATAAGTTTAGGAAATTATTTTCTATTAATAAATCAACTCATGTTTCATCTTGATATATAGTAAGAATGTGAAACTTTTCTCCTCCTATCACTATATATGTATTTTTTAAAACTTATTAAGATTTATTGTATTATTATTGACAATTCTTACAACTAAATTTTTTGGTACTTGTTTTCAGTGTTCTTCTGGAAATACATATTTACTTGCTACACACATACTAGCTTATGTATCTATATATGCATGTAAATGATAATTGACATAGCCTTTAAATTTTAGTCCTACTTTGATATAGGTATTATTTGGATTTATAATACTATACAAATCATTCATCTTCTGATAAAGAGTACCCATAATCTGAGTATTCATATTTTGAGTCAGTTATTCCTTCTTTGGTTTCAACTAATAGAAAAATATTTTAAGTATCATCTATATCAAATTCCGCAATTGGTTCCATTTTGAAAGTTTCCTCTAAGATTTTTTTTTCTTTCTATGAAAATTCATTTTTAAATTCTTTCATGTCTAATTGGACATTCCTTGCCATAATGTCCTTCTTAATTATAGATCTAACATCTACATTTTTTTCTTTTCTGAAGGGCAATAATTCATGTTTTCGAGAGATTTATACTTCTTTCTTCTAAAATATTCTTATAGGTTTCCTTATTAAATTTCTTTTTATATTTTTAAAAATCTTGTTTTCTTAATTTATATCTTCTATATCTTTTATATTTTTTATATTTTTGTTTGTAAGGTTTTATATTACATTTATATTTTTCTGGTATTTTAAATTCTCTTGTATCACAACAGATTTTATCATTTTCTTTTATTTGTTTATATGCATCATTTTCTTTTATTTGTTTATATGCATCATTTTCTTAACATTTAATAATTATCTAATTTTTAAGACTTATTATTCTTTCTTCCTAGGATATTGGTATAATTTCCCCATTTCTATATTCTTAACTTTATGTTAAAGTCTTATGTAGTGTTCTAGGTAATTTATGGAAAAACATTTCTTTATAAGTTGTTTACAAATAGGGTGGTAATTTATAATTATACATTTCATATTCACAAATAAAAGAATCTATGTAAGACATGTCACAAATTTTCATATTTGTTAGATTTGTGACATGTCATTTAGCTTCATTGATTTCATTTTCACTAGATTCATTGATAGTTTTTCATTTATCTTATCCAATAAATTTCTTGTATATTTAATTTATTATTGTATCTATATTAATAAATGTTATTGATCTGTTAAGTTTGAAAACCAAAATTTGACATTTTTTATCTTTTATGAGCTAGTAGTAAAAGGTTTTTTTTTTTAGCTTGAGAGATTTGTGTAAGCACACCCGTACTACTAACCTGTTTATCTAAGATTTTTTTTCCTATCTCTTATATAATTTAAGTCTAAATTTAATATAATATTTTATATATATCACTATTTTTTATTTTTTATAAAAAATAAAATAGACGTGGGTAGTTTACTTCACCATAAATCAGTTACGAGGTGGATGGATGAATATAGAGACAAAAAAAATTAAAATATAGTAATTATTTTTATAATAAATATATGTTATAAAAATATTAAAAATATAATTAATTTTATTTGATAAATTTTATAAAAGTAATTTTATTATTTAATTAAATTTTGCAACATCATAATTTTGACTTTTTTACCGACAATTATAATTTTTTTATACTGATGAACGTCAGAAACGTCGATTTAAAAAAAATAACAAAAATTATAAAATATCTAATAGTATTATGAATTTTTTTATAAAACAATGTTAATTATTTATATTTTTAAATATTTATAATATTTATATTAATCGATATGTTTTTTTATAAAATATTATAAAATAAATAATTAAAATATTTAAAATAAATAAATAAATATTGATAATATAAAAATTATTAATTTTTTTATTTAAATTATAATTTTAAATGATAGTATTTAAAAAATAATTTATTCACATTCTTTACTATTTTATTATAATTTAATTAAAAATATATAAATATTATATTTTAATATTAAAATATGATGCTCATCTTACCTGACAAATTAACTGTATTACCAATTATTTCGGCACACGCATTTTAGAGATGAAAAATACCTTTTTTATAAAAAAATTGATGAATATATACATGTTATAATTAAAGGGTATTTATATTTTTAGTAACATATTATTATAAGATAATAATTAATATAATAATAATTTATTATTATACAATTAATTATAATTAATAAATTTTTTTATTTAATTAAAAGTAATTATATTATTACAAATAAAATTATTATGGTTATAATAATTTATTAATATAAATTTATCAAATAATACTAGAATAATAATAATAAATATAAAGATATTTTTTTAATTTTTTATTATAAAAATAATAAAATTTGTTGTGATAATATTATTATCTTATAGTTAATTCTTGTTAAAATATAATTTCAAAATAATTTTATTATCATATATTTTTAATTTTATATTTAATTAATTATTTAATATATTTATATATATATATATATAATTACTCTTTAAATATTTAAAAAAGAAAGAAAAAAGGTTTTTGCGACTTATTATCTACAATAACCCATACATCATTATTAAATTGCTCTATAATTAAGATATACAACAATTTATTACATCCGATAACATTATAATATATGTTTTCATCTAGCATCGGATGAACATCGAAAACCGATATATATATATATATATAATTCAAACATAAATTGAAATTTAAAAAATAAATCATATATAATTCAAACTTATAAATTAAAATAAAAATAATAATAACTAATATATTAAATTATCAACCACATTTATATTATAAAAATTTACTAACTTATAACATTTTTATAAATTACAACTATAATAAAATAATAACTAATATATTAAATTATCATTAAATATATATATAAATTTAATTATATTTGTTATTGATATTATACTATAATTATTTTGCGTACCTAATACCTAACATCTTTTAAGAAAGCGACTAGTCATGTAACGCAAAACACATGAAATACAATATGAAACACGAGTTCACTCCTAAAAATAATTAAATACTTTTTTATGCATTTAAATGTTTACCTTGAAATGAGTTTGTGATAAATTGGATATTAAATTTTAAATATAATATATTAATATTTATTAATAATAATATGATATGTTGCATACTAATAAAAAATAAATAATTAAACAACATTTTTATTTATTTTAAATTTAGATAAATTTATAACTTAAGTAACAAAAAATAGTTAAATCACAAAGTTGGTTTCTTTTTAAAAAAATATGTTTTATTGATTAACGATAAAAAATACATCAATAATATTTAAAGTAAAATTTTTTAAATATAATTAATATTTTATTTTTTATTTTTATTTAAATTTGATTAGTATAATTAATAATATAATAAATATTCAACAAATTTTAATAATATAATAATATGAATTTATCTACTTCATTCTATTAGAACACCTATCAAAGTGATGAAAAGATATTTCCTAATAAAAATCATATTCCAATTTAATTTCATGGTTTTATTTTTATTTTTTAAGCATCGTTTCCATCTTGAAGTAATATCATAACGTGAGGTAACATTGATTTGAACCTTATTATTTGAAATATTTGACTACTTTAAACTTTAAAGAGGGTAATATCGTGATATTATGTAAATTTGTTGAGATAATAATAATAATAATAATAAATTTAAAATTTTATAATTATAAAAATAATAATATTATATTAATTATATATATATTTTTATTAAAAATTAATACATTTTTATATTAAATTTTATATAATTAAATCTATTTTAAAATTATTTTTATTATTATAATTTTTAAAAGATGTTATTTTATATAATTTTACAAACTTTATTTATAATAAGATGTGATCTTACTAACACAGATAGCCTTAAATATATACACAAATAACCTTAAATATATAGAATCATAAATTAAAAATATAACCTTAAAAAAATCAAACCAAACCATGTGAATTAGGTTAGGTATAAAGATAATTCTAATCCAATAAATGTCATACATCCTTTTTAAAACTAATATACTTGGAAACTTTCCTTTATAAAATAATCATTCACTCCTTAACCTCCATCACTTTTTAAGCTCTTGGGCTAGGCCAAAGGAAAAATATATTGCATTTATCATATATTTTAATAATTTTAATTAATCTTTAAAATATAATTTAAAAAATTTTATTTTAATAAATTTTAAGCTCAATTATAGACACAAACCAAGCTAGATGAGTTTAGGCTTCCAATTAATCGATTTTGATCTTACTAATATTTAACCCAAATGACTCATGCATGGAGGATATTAATATAATGATCAATCCATCGTATTTTAATTAGAATCACCGGCACATAAATAACAATCATAAAATCCTTAATATGTTCATAAAAATTAAAAAAAAACAAACTGTTCTCTTTCTCATCCAACACTTAGAATCATCCATAGAATTCATGAAAATATTTAGAAATTCACTTCAATGTCTGTCTCCACCCATTCCTCCTCTTTTATCTTCATCCACCAATTGTCATGTCATCTTTCTTTTGCTTATCAACAAAATCACAACAAATGAAAACCTGTTGACATATTAACATATGGTTTACCATTGTTGACTTATCTTGAATATCATCATTATTTGGGTCAATAATCCACTCATTATCAGAAGACAAATAATCATACTCAATAAACAGTGAATTCTTCTTATCATCAAATGTTTTTAACTTCAAGAGTGTACGCTTCAACTTTTGATTATACATTATATAAGTTGGGGATTCTGTCTCATTCTTGATAAACGATTTCTTCTCATCAAATTAGCCCTTTTTAATAAAATGAAAAGGAAAAAAAATATTATTAACCTTTGACACATTAAATTATCATTCAAACATCAATTAGTCGATTGCTTCATCATTGAAAAATAAGAATCTTCATCACCAATATGAAAACCGAAATAATCCATGTCCTCAAAATTTTCTATCTATTTATTGTTCATAACTTCTTCGGGTCCATTACCTTATGGTACCAAAGTTTGATGAGTTTGCCCAAGATTGTTGTTTTTCTTCCTTTCGATACCTTCTTTAGAAGCCTCATTGACAAAATGTAGTTCATAATAGTAAGTAGGAGAATGTGGCCGTCCGTTTCACTACAGTGCAATACTTCCACACAGGATCCTTGCTATCAACAGTATTATTGGAACCATCGTTGTGCTCAATTGGGTCTACCATTTTATATATCAATCAAAGAACACACAAAAGTCGAAGAAAAACATATGAAATTGATGCATTAGAACAAAGGATTCATGATACAAGAACATAGATTAACAGTGATGAACAGAGACAGAAAGCAAAAATGAGCCAAACTGATATATAACAAGTCATGGGTAGAACCAAATCCAAATGTTCAACAATCAAAATGATTAAGAATTGTTTAACAAAATAACATCATGTATACTCCAAGCCAAATATATACCAAGAACTTGCAGTTTATAATAATAATAATAATAAAGCAAGACGAAGAAAACCAAGAAAAAAGGGACCAAAGAAGAAAAACACAAGACTCTATAGTAGAAGTTGGGAAAAAAAGAGAAGAGATTCGATCCATTTCTTATATTTTCTTTTGAAATAGGTCATACACGAACTCATCAATTTCTTATATTTTTAAGTTTTTAACTAGTCTTAAATGAGATTCTGTTATATGATGAACTTAAATCGTTTGTTTAAGACTTGACCGACCTTCAATTAATATGAGTTTACAAAATTCGAATTACATAAAAGCTCTGGTAATCCTACAGACGGAGGGGATAGGAACAGACATGAAACATGTTGTTTTTCTTCAAGTGAGATTTAGACAGGCAAAGTTTAATAAAATAATGCATTAATTATTGGGAGCTCAAGTTTGGGCCTAAGCCCAATTATTTTATGGCATTTGATAATGAAAAATTAATAAAGCTTAATTGGCTTTGAATTCGCTCTCCACCCTAAATCTTTCTGCCTTGGTCATCCAATATGTTAGTTTGTTTGCTTGTCTTCATTTGTGAATCTCAAAAGAAAAAATTGCATTTACACCGTGCTCAAAAGCATGCTCTCTCCTTACCATTATTCTTGTACTGCCTTGATGGTTTACTTTAACTCCAAAATCCGTTATTAATTTAGTAAAATTGTGTGAATAATTACTAAGAAATTTACCTCTATTTGGAAACAAATAGTAACCAGCAGTAGATAAAGGCAACAGCTTAACCAGTATTAAGATCATCTTATATTTTATTTATTTTCCTTTGTATGTTGTTTGGTTCACAGAACTCTAGTTCAAATGGCTTTTCTTTCTTCCCAGCCAAAAACAAAAATGGCTACTATTTGAAGGGTGTATCCCTGTTGTTAATTCTGAAGAGCATAAAGTCACTAAAATTGTAAGGCCAGCACAAATATACATACAACTGATAACAAAGAATAAAGGTGTACAGCATCTGTAAAAGAACAGCGATAATAAGCAAAAACTACATCATAATCAATCCTATATAGGAAGCCATTTTATGCACGATAATGACTAACCACAAAGCCGAAATACCCTATGGTTGCCTCCACAGTTTACAAGAATTATACAAGTGGTTATATTTCTGCATCTACCTCTGTGATCTGTCGACCGATTTTTAATTACCTTAGTTTGCTCAGTGCCAAGCAGAAGCTGAAATCAGGTTTCTCTCTTTCCACCCCAAAAGCATAGCACCATCCTTCTCCACCAGTGTGTAATGCTCTGAGTAGCACCTCAGAAGACTCCTTATCACAGAGTTAACATAAGAACTCAATGGGTACTGTCTAAATCCGGCCATTGACAACCTGGACTTCCACTTGCCAAAGAGCTCATGTCTCTCCACCCTTTCCTTCCCCTCACAAGCAATGATATTAACAATGTCCCTTGCTAAACAGTGCTGTTCAACATTAATCCTTTGTTTGGAATCCCTTGGTAGTGTCACATCAATAGACTCAAATATTGCCCAGTAATAATCCAGAGTTTCGACAAACCTGTTGAAGAAAGGGGTTGTGTTTGTGTTGGATTCTTGCTCTACCAAAGTGACCACCTTTGGAGAAAGTGATTTTACCATCCTCAATAGCCCATCCCGTGGATTTTTCAAATCAACGCTCTCATCTGGAGTGTGGTGGAGCTGAAGAGGAAAGTTGACTGCTAGAGCCTCCCCAGGCCTGATATTAAGCATCTCCCTTGTGACATCAGGTGCAAACACGGGCACTCCATGAAACTCAACAGGTATGTTGAATTTCCGTGAGACTGCAGCCAAACATCTTCCTACCTTCTCCAATCCATCACCACGAGCATATTGGTTAACCGGATCATCAATGCCAGTGATTCGAACATGAGGAGCTCCACCAGGTCTTGCAGCTAGGGCTTGAAGGAGAGTCATCCACTGGGTACCCTGAGCAATTTGAAAGTCTATGATGTGAATGCGGTCCTCAGTTCTGCATGCTTCGGCAATAGCCCCGTTGGCTGCCATGTAACCGAACTTTAAGTAGGGGCAGATTTCGAACAAAATTTGCATGTAAGAAAGCAAGTCCTTGCTTTCAGGCTCTCTGCATCTGAGTGCATTGTAGATATTGGTTCCCGATTCCCCCTTCCTCGCTACCAACCCTTCGATCATGTAAGCCCCAAGACGTTGAATTGGTTCGCCACTAATTGATACAACACCTCGAGCCTCTTCGACCAGTTTTTCAAAAAGATCAATGTTGTTTTCAGATAAAGCTTGAGCACAAGTAATAAGCAATTGCTTTAGATTTCCGGGTGGGAAACACAGCAGAGATGCTTCCCCCATTGCTTTGTGGCGTTTCTCCAGATGAACAACTTCTCTAGACGGCCTAAGCCTGTAACCAAGGGATGTCTCAAGCTGAATCATTTGTGAACTCTGGCGCTCCTGATTCCATGAAGTAAATCCCGAGCTTTTTTCACCAAAGGAAGCATTTTTTGTGGTAACTTCATCTTCTTCATCTTCGGGTCCCATCAAAACAGTCTCTAATTCCTGCAAGGCGTGTTTTATGTTCTGTGAGCCGCAGTTTGCATCCGGAAAGAATGGTGTATGCCCAGAAGAGAGCTGTAGAGTCTCTCGGCGACAGTCCACAGAAGGGCTTAGCCAAGGAAAATAGCTGTTTGTTTCAAGGGAAGAGTTACAGGAAGGACTGACTCCTGACAGGTTCTCTATGGAACTACGCTGCTCTTGACTATCACTCAACGTAGTAAGGGTATCAGAATCAAAATGGCTTGAAAAAGGCGAGTTTGGAGAATTTCCTATATCAAATTTAAATGAACCAAGAAGCCTGTTGGGTATGGATGGAACGGTGGAATGAGATAAGCCCACACCAGTTACTCCGATTCCGAAAAGCTGGCGTGAGTCCATACTATGGCATTACCATCAGCTATTCTGCTTAATAGGAAGTCGCACCACTACTTGCCAGCAGACCAGAAACTATAAGATGATCAGCCTTCTCTCTTCAGGGAATACTACTGGCAGCTTTTCCGTTATGAGGAGGTCTTAACTTATCAGCCTCCACAATGTAAGTAATCAACCTGCAATTTCCAAAAGAGAATGAGTAAGAAAGAGAGAAAAAAATCAATTCAAAAAAAAAAGTACTCTCAAATCAAACTCATTAAAATTGCTTTCAGGTGTACCCAACGAAGTTTCCCGAAAGCTTATAAAGCAAAGAAATCAATTTGTTTTGGTACACTGTAGAGGATAAGATAAAATAGTTAACTTCTATTAGAGATCACCAATCATGAATTGATGAAAAATCAAAATGCCCTAGCAACCTGGTGATTGGATATGAATCAATAGAATACCCAAATAACAAGAAACAAAAACAGAACGGTTCAACAAAAACATAATAGGAAACGTGAAATATATTATTTCATGGGAAGAAAAATTCAGCTCTTCAAAATAGGATAGAAAAGAATCGGTTGTAACTATTCAAATAGGATAATTTGATCAAAACCATTAAAACTGATTTGAAAATTCAAACTATTAAATGTTTTTCTACTCTCCTAGTTCCTCCACGAAGAACATAATAAATTTTTCGACCCCAAATTTCCCTCGGAGAAGCCAAATTCCGAGGAGTACCCAGTTCGCGTTTTCTTAATTTCCCAAATCCCACAACAAGGTATAGACGAACAGACAGACTTCAGAATTTCCGAATCTCCTCTAATTAGACCAGAGTTATATACAAGTCCAAGCAACAGAAAATAGCAAAACAAATTAACCTGATAATTGAAGAGCAAGTATCAACTAATTTCGTTGTTAAATACCTGAAATTTCTCTAGTATTTTTTTGTATTCCAACTCTCTTTGTCAATTGCTCAAACTGGAACTTTTGATATTCAGATGTCTCTCTTTACCTTGGTCGCCGACTCTGTTTTTCTGAGTTTCTGTCTAGGAATTAATTTCCAAATATTGAAAGAACATAGGGCTCATGTCGAATCTATATATAGTGGGAAAGGAAAATACGGAAGGGGAGACTTTGATGGTAGGTGTGTACGGATCGCAACGGTGACGATATCAATGACTAAATTGAGCCTTATGGGAAGAAGATATTGTACAACGCAGTAACATAGGTTTTGGTGGTCATATAGATGACGTGGCTATAACAAGCTGAGTCTTCGGAGCGGATCGACCACACGTTGGGACTAGGAGCTTATGTAGAACATTCCTTGCTTTTTCTCGCATTTCTCTATTAAGCTTTGAAAGTCGCGACTCATCTGCTCATACGCGCTTCTTTAAAGCATGTGAGATTTTATTATTATTATTTTTATTTTTTTAATTTTTTTCATTTTTTTTTAATGTTAGCTCTGCATGTGGTTTTAAGTGTAACATGTTGGTATCATTAATATGACTACTACATATTTAAATACTTACCGAAATTAAAACGTGATTGTTCTATTAATAATGGTATATGTTTAATAATTAATTGCTTCTTAATTATGAAAAATATATATAAATATGTAAGTAATTCTTCAATTTGAAGCTCTATCTAAGACCCCAAAAAATAAAAAATAAAGAGTAATGCTAATCAGGGCCGACCCTAAAAAGATCTAAGGCGAGACTTGTTGTGAAAAAATTTATATGTTATATTTAATATTTTTATTAAAATCTTAAACTTTAACTATATTTAATTTAATAATTTAATATATAAATATTAAAATATTATATATAAAATACATACATATAAATTTTTATTCAATTAAATTTAATATATAATTATAAGAATAAATATTTTATGCTTTTTACTTATTATGATTAAAAATCTCTTACTAATTCACCTAGTTGTCAAAATTAATAAATTTAAGATTATGAATATAATTTATTTTACCGTAAATAAAGGAGTCTTTTTACAATTTATACAGCTAACAAAATTAAAAGCTTCATATAAATAATAAATTTTATAAAAATGCAGTTAAGAAATAATTGATTATTACAATCTTGATTAATTATATATTTTTTATAAGATTTAAAATATTTGAGAGAAAATAAAATAATTTATTATATTCTCTTATATTTCTACCAAGTAATAAATATTAATTTATTTAAAATAATTTATTTTATACATGACACTATACACACCTTAATTTATTATAAATCTAATGATACATATGATTGAGATTATTTGAAAAAATAATTAAATAATATTAATTAAAAATATTTATATATACTTAATATGATATATATAAAATTAATTAAAGTAAGAGATACCTCATATTCAAAGTATCTTGAATTAGGTAAAAAATTATTGTTTATCAAGATTTATTTAATTTATATAATATGTGTATTTTATTTATTATTGTAACGTAATATAAGATATAATTTATATTAAAAATGGTTTGAAAATCGTTATTTTTTCTCTAAAATCATGTTGGTATGACTGGTTATACCTAAATATCATGCATCAATATTTTAATTTTTGCATTTTACCTTTGTTAACTATTGCATATCTAACCAATTTGAGGTTGTTTAATTTTTTAATTGATAATAATTTAATTTACGGCTTACAAAATACGTTAAAAACTTTTGGAATAATGCATGATGGTCACCAAACCCAACTCATCCTTCTCCTCCATATGTATATCTGTCCTATTTTTCATTTTATTAAAGTCCTAATCTAAAAATCACACATGAATTATTCTTCTCCATTTTTGGTGTTTCCTAGCCAAGACAGGCCATTCATTTCTCACTGCGCTTCGTCATCGGTTCATCCCTGTTCATTTTCATGCCTTCGTTGTTCATTGTCTCTGGCTGACTCCCTTCCCAATCGTTGTTCATCATCATTAACTACCTTTTATGTCACTATTTATCATCCATTCCTAACTATTGTTCTTCATCGGTTCATCCCCTCCCAATTCACAATTCATCATCCCTTTCCAGCCGCATCTTTTTCACTCTTGTCCAACCACGTCTTTTCAAGCCCTCCCAACCTTTGCTCTTCAACCTCTCCAAACCGTTGTTCTTCATCCCCTCCCAATTATTGTTCATTTTCTTTAATTTTAACGTGTCATTCTCTCTTCAACAACAACATGTAATCCCAGCCCTAACTTTCCTTTTAATGTTGTCCCTATTTTCAAAACCTTACCTTTCCTTTCGATGGTAAATAGCCAAGCTGGATTAATATTGTTGAACAAAATGGACACAAACACATTTACATTTGAATATACATTCTTTACGGGTGGTCGTACAACTAGTTCATACAAGAGTTTCCTATCTTCTAAAATTGTACAATCCTTGATTTTTACTTAAAATTAGATTCGCTATTCTTCAATCATTGATATCAAAGAATCATTTGATAAAATTAAGGTTTTAGAATCAAATATATTATATAAAATTTTCATATAGTTTGAATGTATATAGATTTATTCGTTATCACACTACTACAAAAATGGGTATTTAAGTCTATACGTAAAGTCGGTTTTTTCTAAAAACCGACTTTAAATTAGTTTAAAGTCAGTTCGGTGTAGAACTGACGCTATCCACGTAGGATGTAGCATCAATTGACGTGTCAAACCGACACTATGCATGGACGTAGCATCGGTTCACCACGTCAACCGACGCTATGTTACATGGATAGCGTCGGTTCCAGGTGTCAACCGACGCTACGCTACGTGGATAGCGTCAGTTCACCACGTCAACCGACTCTATATCCATGTGTAGCATCAGTTCGCCACGTCAACCGACTCTACTACGTTGCACTACGTAGCGTCGGTTGATATGGTGAACCGACGCTATCCACATAGCGTAGCATCGGTTGACACCTGGAACCGACGCTATCCACGTAGCGTAGCGTCGGTTCCAGGTGTCAACCGATGCTATCCACATAACATAGCGTCGGTTGACACGTGGATAAATTTTTTTCTCTTTTTTCTTCCCAGACATAAACTATTTTCAACGTTGCAGAACTCTAAAAAACCGAAAACCTCCTCCACTTCTCCTCCACTCTTTCTCATTTTCCGGCCACCTACGACTACCATTTTCAGCACTGGTTAGTGTGTTTTCTTCTTTTTTAACTAATCTTTTAGATCTCTTATTATTCATATTTTTTTCTGTTATTATGTGTATAAATTTTTGTATTATATATGTAGGTTTGTATTATAACATAAGGAGAAGAATATGATGATTTTGAATAAAATATAACAAAACGATGGTAATTTTTCTATTATTAATTAATATTTTATTTTTCAAATATTTGTATTATTTGAACTATTTGCTAAACTGATTTTAGTTTTTTTTCTACTCGAATATAGGTTTTTATTTGAGTATAATAGAAAATGAATAAATTTATAAAAAAAAAAAAATTAAAGTCGGTTCACCGCGTAAACCGACTTTAAATTTTAAGTCGTTTTATTTAAAGTCGGTTGTTAACCGACTTTAATGCACTCTTTTGTAGTAGTGTCATATTGTGTGAAAATAAAATATATTATTGTGTTTATTATTAACTTGTTTATTTTTCTAATTTTTTAATTTTTTAATTTTTTAATTTTTTATCAATGTTATAGATGACATTGTTGGCTTAAACATTGAATAATTATCTCAAATTGTTCATGTTAATATTAAGAGATAAGCTTTGTCATGAACAACATTTTAAAGGTTTTGGTTTATTTTTAATATAATTTGAACTTTAATATTTTTAAGTTTTATGTGAAAACTATGAATATTTAGAGTTAAATCATTTAATTGATATTTACAATAGATCAGATGTAGATTAAATAATTTATAATTTATTTTAGATCAAATTTAGATTTAATAATTTATAATTTATTTTGTATTTTATACTATTTGAAATTTAATAATTTATAAAATTTTTTTGAATCAAATTAGATTTGAATTCTTTAAAAATTGATAATTTCCATGGATGCTAAAATGTTTTGCAAAGGAAATTCATAGATTACATGGATAATTTTTTGGACGTAATAATTTTTTTTGTTTATTTATTGCATACCTATTTTAATTAAGATAATTATTTGCCGTAAAAACCATAGAAGAAAAAGAAAAAGAAAAAAAGATCATAAAGTTTTCCTAGATTAAAAAGTGGGCTTGTGTTGAACGAGTAACAATCACGTGATCCAACCGTTTAGTACATGATAGATAGAACGCGCCCCGTCATGGATTAATGACACTAAAGGGCCATAGTTAGCCACGTGGATATAAGAATAGTGTGGTCCTACTTTTTGACTCATTGACCAAACGTTGAACGCGTTTGCATGCAGTACAATTAGATGAACAAGCTGTAAACCGGAGGAGCCCATTGTTTCACAGACCCGATCCATTTAATCATCATTTCGATTTAGATTTCATACGCGGGTTTACCTCATATTCGTGGCCATAAAATTTTACAGTTACGAGTAAGCATAAACATGGGTAACGATGAAAACGATTTTTTATATTATTTTTGAATTAAATTATAAAAACTGTATTCAAAATAACACTCATAATCTGAGTGCAGATTTTTACCGATAGGACGGTTATTATAAAATATTTTAAAAAAATCAATTTTTCAATTTTTTTAAAAAATTATTATTTAATGTATAATTTAATTTAATAAATATATAATTAATTAATTTGAGTATGAATGGATACAAAAACTTTAACCGTTATTTTATGTTCGATTTTTATCCAAAATCATATTCATTTTTTAAATTTATCAAACAAAAAATGAACTGACGATACACATCACAAAAATCAGATTGTTTTTGTTTTTGTTTCACGTTCTTAGTTATGAGTTATGATAAAATATCTTAAATAATATAATTTATTTTTAAATATATAATTAATTGATATATCATTCATAATAACACTAGTAAAGAAAAAATTTCTAATTTTATATTATCTATTATTTTTAACATGGAGTAATTTTTCTAGTAAATTATTATAATACAACAATTCACTTAACAGATAATGATCCGATGTTTTAAATGAGTTAACATATAAATTGTCTTGTGATAAAAAAATATTTGCTCGAAGACTTAATTGTAATATTGATTGACTGCAATATTAAATTGCATTTTCAGTGCTTGATTTTGAACTGAATGTGAAGTTTAAAAGTCTTAATTGTGTCATTACGACTTACTATATTATCAACATGTTAATATAATATGTTTAAAGTTATAGAAATTATTTTAAATAATATTTTCAAAAACTATAAAAATAAATAAAAATTGCATCATTTGAGATTATATAAATTAGTGATAGAGTTGTTATTTTGTTGATATGAATTTTAATAGTGTGAAATTTATTATTTTCACAAAATTATTTTTCTTCCAAACACACTATTTTTCGGTAATATTGGCATGTTCTTTCTAATTATTGAAATATAATAATATAATAAATTGTATTAATTGATCTTATTTTTATTAAATGGTAAAGTTTAATAGTATAATAAATCCTTTTATTTATTTTTATTATATAAATTCAATTAGTAGACATCAAAAATAAAAAGAAAAAGAAAAAGAAAGTTTTTTTAATTAGTACCAGACTTTTTTTATATATTAAATTATCATTTATTCGGAACTGTATCATCAAAGATCACAACATATATATAAAATAAGAAAAGCACTTGTCAATCATGCAAAGGATTTGTTCAATAAAAAGAATAATTTTATCTGGTTTTGATTCTTCATGAGTTTAATCAACATTTGTAGACATAAAGACCCGTAAAGATTCTTTCTCATTTTTGACATGTGATTGATAAAAATTGTTATAAAATATAAAATATTAACATTTATCATTAATTAACAATTTAAAAAAATAACAGAATTTAATAATCAAGATGACTAATTGACAATGGTTAAAAGAATATGGACTAGTTGACACCTAAAATTTAAACAAAATGAGTATTTTAACCATTTTAGTAAAAATATATATATATATATAGATCCATTTTCTTACAATATATATTAGAATATGGACTAGTTGACACCTAAAATTTAAACAAAATGACTATTTTAACAATTTTAGTAAAAAAAAAATATAGATCTATTTTCTTATCAAATATATTAAAATATATATTCGTTTATATTGTAAAAAGTAAAACTATATCTACCAATGAGATTGTACCATATAGCTAAACCTTATATATTTTTAAAAAAATACAAAAAATAACACTTTTATAATTTATAATAACAAAAATATCATTCTAATAATATTGAACGAAATTTAATTACATTTTATTTAATATTTAGCGGATTAATATGATTGTAGTTTAATTTAAATAACGTTAAAAATGAAATGATATGCTATATTTTTTAAGAAAAATTGAAGAAATAAATATAAATAATGTTATTTTTATAATTATAAATTTGATTTTTTTTTATAACCCAAAATCTAACTCACTGGCTTCTCTTTTTTTGTTTTTTGTTTTTTTGGTGAAGTATGACCTACGGTTAGATGTAGTGCATTGAACGTGCTCGTAAGGTCTAAAGTGAGTAAGAAAAGCCTCACCAATTGCCACCAACGTGAAAAATAATGTCATCTATTGACTTTCGTTTAAAAAAATGGGGCAAAAAAGAGGAATCATTAATATCAATTAATTAGAACATTGACTTATACGGTTGTGTTTGGTTGATGACTTTCCTTGTTTCAACCATGTAAATTGCATGCAGTGGCGGCTCCCATTTTAGTAGATGATACCATCGTTTCAACCATCCTTTTAAACTCCTATTAAATTAAATTGAGGACTTTTAATTTTTTTACTTAGTTAATTCGCAAATAATATACGTTCCAATAACATATCTAAGTAATTTTTAAACTAAATACGTGTTTTCTAGATTTTTGTCAATCATAAAGATTAATTCAAAATTGATATTTATCTGTGTAGTTAGATTTAAAGCTTTGGATGGATACAAAAGAACTTACAAATAATCGTTTTAAATGTTTTGTGAAAGTGATTTCTCTGGAGGTATTGGGAGGTTTGCACAAATTAAGGTTCTTGAAGAAGTTCAAGGAAATGCTTATCTTGCAATCTCATGCTCTAAT
Organism: Hippophae tibetana; assembly: GCA_037013495.1. Lineage (NCBI taxonomy): Eukaryota > Viridiplantae > Streptophyta > Magnoliopsida > Rosales > Elaeagnaceae > Hippophae > Hippophae tibetana. Next base: position 5,355,542 of record CM072812.1, read on the forward strand.
AAAAAAAAATAAGACTGATTCAATATTTTATTTTAAATAACATAGCATTTAATGATATTCAAACATCATCATTTATTCAATTTGTCAAAGCTTTGGAAAGTATGGTTCAAGATATAAAATACCATTATATTCAACTCTTAGAACAAAAGTAGTCCCAAAGTCAAGAACTGATGCTAACAAGCATATTCAAAGGTTAAAAAATCTTGGTGTGCCCGGATTGCATGTACAATAATGTCTAAATTCATTTAAAGTATTTAAGGAAAGAAATATCCAATTTTATTTAATTTATCTTTCATAATACATTATATTGGACATGAACATATTGTGCAATTAATCATTGATAATACCTCCAATTATGAATCAATTGAAAACATTTTAATCCATAAGTATCCTTGTTTATACAAGAGTCGTTGTGGTGCATATAAAATTCGGTTACTTTTGAAAGACATATATGAAATGGTTTCATGAGTAGAATACAATTTTTTTTTAATGATACAGTCTATTTTTTATGTTCAAAACGAATTGGGAATGCTTATTGCAACTTTTGTGAAAGGAGGGGTTTAGGGTACAACAATAAAGAAATTGATAAAAAAGTAATTAATTATTTATAAGAATATGGTGGGACTATTATTGTAATGATAATCTTCTTGTTAAAGAAATATGAAATTCTTATTTTGAGTCAATCTTGTAGCTCATCATCATGAGAGAGAAATTGGAGTGTATTTGAAGCTACACAAACAAAAAAGGAAAAAGAAGAAGAAGAAAGAAATAGGTTGACTCCTATTATGTTAGATAATCTAGTTTATTTGAGGATGAACACAATGATAATAGAAAGATTAAGTGAAGTGGAAGCACAAGATGTGCATATCAATCTTGGTAAAGTTTAGGGACTTATTGAGTATAATGAACATGAGCAACTTAATTTGGAAGATATTCATCAAACTTGATTAATGATGGAAGAATTGCGCAAGAGTTAAGTAATACTTACATCTTTTAATTAGATGAGTACTCAAACCTACAAATTTAGTTATAATATAATTTTATTGATATTAACTTGAATTATATATTTTTACTTTTTATATATTTCTCAATTATAATAACTTTTTTATATATATTATTTAGATATCAGATAATTGATTCTAATGTAACTCATTTGTATGATAATTCTGTAAATTGTTGAATAAAGCATCCTAACAATCTAGTTCACCTTTGAATACAATGCTTCAATCAGTTCATACATGGTGACATGAGGACATCAACGATATGATAACATCGATCTAATAATATATAAAGTTATTTTTATGTACTTTGATAGCTAAAAAAGAGTGTTTATCAATATAAAATTGACATATGTCTAATAGATACTATATATACATTTTTAATGAGATGAATACAAGATCTTATAATTATTAACATTTTAAACTTTTCTCTAAAATTCTAACGTACTAAAATCTCTTCAAACATCTTTAAATTTGTTTTATTTGATTTCACCCATTATTTTTCCAGCTTGCAAAATAAGTATTAAAATATAGATTTGTTTTGTTCCTTTTAAATAATTTTCTTAAATAATCAATGTATTAATTTTAATTCAATTTATTGTTTGGATTTTTGGAGTTGAAAATATTAAATTTAATATTTAATTAAATTTATTAGATTTGCAATAAACTAAGTTGTATAATGAAAAAAATAATTATTTAATTATTAATATATTTTTAGCTTTGTTCATAAAACTATATATATATTACAAAATCTATATTTATAGTAACATATTTTTTATACATGAACGTACCATACACATATTTTGTCATGTTTTTATCTATAAACGTCTCTCTAATTTATTATTATTGAAGAATAAAAAATTATTAAAATTTATCTTTCTCAAGAATGAAAATTTTCATTATGCAATTTTATACGGTGATTGTTGCACTTACAATGTAATTAATGTATTAGTGATAATGTAACAGGAAAAGCCTTTTCACTTTTATGCTTATGTTTAGTGAAATTATTACTTCACATCTTATACTTATTAATTTTTTGAAATTTTTATTGAATTTAATCTTTTTTATTTTCTCAAATATTTATCAATAAATGCCTCACTAATTCATTGAGAATCATTTAAGTTTAAATGTCTCTTGTAAAGGGTCATAATTATATATGTATTTAATCCTACTATTATATTTCATTATTAAATTATATACGTTTTTACATCTGATAAGGTTTCGTGCTATTAGAATTATTTAATCTTATTATTAACTTAACGAGATGTATGTGGTATATATGAGTTAGTATTAAGTTGTTATTTTTATTGTTACAAGTTTTAGTGATATTAGATTCATTTTTTAGTTAATTATTCACATAATAACTTAGGATTTTAAATTGAATGTATTATTTTTGATGTGTCACTCTATATATCATTTATAATCAAAAAATACATAGAGAAAATTGTTTAAATTATTCTAAAAATGAATTGAAGTGAAAAAATAAGTAAGATGTTAAATTTAAATAAAAATAATTATATATATTCTTCATAATTTTTTAATTCGATTTATAAGTGTATTGATTTAAAGTTCTTTATAAGTAGGTTTAAAAAGATCAACTTTAAATACTCTTTATTATAACAGTGAGTGTTTAAAATAAAATAATATGTAAGATTTTTTAATATAAAATTATATGATGTGAATATAATAAATGTTATTTTTATAGTTATAATTTTTAATAATGTTATTATTTTTATTAAAAAAAAATATTCTATCAAGCAATACTACATTCGACCAAACAGTATTGGTACAGCGCTCGCTTAGCATGCGACAGGTACGGGGATCTAACTGTGGAAAATAAACTCAAATAAAAAAAAACGGACAGATTTTAAGACAGTATTGAATGAGGAATTGAAGTGGCAATTCCAGATCATTTTGAGCAAATGAAGAGTCTAATTCGTGTGTTTTTAAGTCTAGTTTTTAATGGTGAAGGTTTCAGGTCATTTGGTATTACCTACAATAAGTTATGGAAGTTTTAGCAAGGAAGGGTCAGAATTTACTAAAAACGGACAGACAGTATTGAATGAGGAATTGAAGGGGCAATTCCAGATCGTTCTGAGCAAATGAAAAGTCTAATTCGTTTGTTTTTAAGTCTAGTTTTTAATGGTGAAGGTTTAAGGTCATTTGGTATTACCTACAATAAGTTATGGAAGTTTTAGTAAGGAAGGGTCAGAATTTACTGTTTTGTTTAAAGCTGTTTTTTTTAATACGAATTTTAAGAGTCTTGTTTAGGTCTATAAATAGAGTTGTATTCTTTTGTAAGTAGGCAAGAAGAGAGAAATAAAAGAGTGTTTGATTAGTAAGAAAGAAAAAAAATTGTTTTTGTCTCTCTTCCCTCCACCAAAATAGTTATAAAATATCAACAAACTGGTATCAGAGCCGATGGCGAATGTGATGGGACAAATGCCGCTACCACGACTAACGAAGGCGAACTACGAGAACTGGAGCATTCAAATGAAAGCTCTTCTCGGATCGCAAGATGCGTGGGAGGTGGTCGAAGTAGGTTTCAAAGAACCAACAAATACCACGGGATATACGACGGCTCAAAACAAGGCGTTGAAAGAGGAGCGATCGAAGGATAAGGCGGCACTATACATGTTGTTCCGAGCCGTTGACGAGTCGGGCTTTGAGAAGATTGCCGAGGCAACTACTTCAAAAGAAGCATGGGACATTTTAGAAAAAGTGTTCAAAGGAGCCGACCGAGTAAAGCAAGTAAGACTCCAAACTCTACGCGGCGAATTGGAGAGTATGAAGATGAAGATGTCAGAAGGTGTATCCGACTACATCTCGCGTGTGCAAACAGTGGTGAATCAACTAAAACGAAATGGAGAAATTCTAACTGATGCAAGAGTGGTGGAGAAAATTTTGCGGTCATTAACCGAGAATTTTGAGAATGTCGTTTGTGCAATTGAGGAGTCGAAAAATCTGGAGGAGATGACCCTTGATGATCTCGCTGGTTCTCTTGAGGCGCATGAACAGCGGAAGAAGAAGAAGAAGAACGAGTCGCTTGAGGAAGCACTGCAAGCCAAGGTATCTATCAAAGATGAAAAGGTACTCTATACTCAAAACTTTCGTGGTAGAGGGCGCGGCCGTGGAGGTCGCAGTAATGGTCGCGGTGGTGGAGGCCGCGGTCGAGATGCACACTATGAGGAGAAGGGGCAGTCAAGCCAACAAAATTGGCGAGGTAGAGGACGTGGTCATAGGAGAGGCGGCCAGTCAAATCATTCAAATGTTGAGTGCTACAACTGTGGCAAGCATGGGCACTACGCAAAAGAGTGCAAATCAAATATCGAATGCTATAATTGTGGCAAGCATGGGCACTATGCAAAGGAGTGCTATTCTGAGAAAAAGGTAGAAGAAAACGCGAATCTAGTCGCGGAAGAGGAGACAAGAGAAGATGGTGTTCTCATGATGGCCTACAAAAATACCATTCTCGACAGCGACACGGTGTGGTATCTCGATACCGGCGCTAGTAATCATATGTGCGGGCACAAACACCTCTTTGTGGAGATGCAAGAGATAGAGGATGGGCACGTGTCATTTGGAGATGCGTCAAAGATTCAAGTGAAAGGTCAAGGTACAATATCATATTTGCAAAAGAATGGTTTAAAGGGATTAATTCAGAATGTTTATTATGTACCTGATCTCAAGAGCAACATCTTGAGCATGGGACAACTCATGGAGAAAGGATACTCGGTGTTTATGAAAAATCGAGTATTACAACTGAAAGACAAGAAAGAGCGAATAATAGCACGAGTTGAGATGGCGAAGAATCGAATGTACAAAATCAACTTGTGTTATGTGCGAGAAAGGTGTTTGCGAGTTAATGTAGAAGACAAGGCGTTCCTGTGGCATTTGCGATATGGTCATTTGCACTATGGTGGTTTACAAAAATTGTCGAAGAAGGGAATGGTACATGGGTTACCCGAGATTGACTACATCGAGAAGTTTTGCGAGGAGTGTGTACTCGGGAAGCACTCGAGACACTCATTTCAGAAGAAGGCAGAATACCGAACAACAGATCATCTCGCATTAATACATACCGACATTTGTGGGCCAATCACTCCTGAGTCATTCAGCGGTAAAAAATATTTCATTACTTTTATCGATGACTATTCCAGAAAGACTTGGGTTTATTTCCTGAAAGAAAAATCTGAAGCATTCGAAGTGTTTAAAAAGTTCAAAGTAATGGTAGAGAAGGCAACTGGCAAGTTTATTAGAGCTCTACGTTCTGATCGAGGTGGCGAATACAACTCGACAGAATTTGCGAGATACTGCGCAGAATATGGAATAAGAAGGTTCCTAACCGCACCGTACTCTCCTCAACAAAATGGTGTGGCAGAGAGAAAGAATCGGACCATTCTCGACATGGTTCGATCAATGCTGAAAAGTAAGAAGTTGCCAAAAGAATTTTGGGCGGAAGCTGTGCAATGCGCAATTTATGTGCAAAACCGATGTCCACATGCGAGTTTAGAAGATAAAACTCCACAAGAAAATTGGAGTGGTAGAAAGCCGACAGTCTCACACTTCAGAATATTCGGTAGTGTGGCTTTTGCACACGTACCGGATCAGCGCAGAACAAAGCTAGAAGATAAGAGCAAGAAATTTGTGTTCATTGGTTATGACGAGAAGACTAAAGGTTTCAAGCTTCTCGATCCAATAAACAAGAAGGTAATAATAAGCCGAGATGTTAAGGTGAATGAAGCAAGCGAGTGGGACTGGAAAAACTCTTCCGAGGTGATAGTAGAAAGGGGAGAATCATCAACCACATCAACAACAAACCTCGAGATCGAGATAGCAAGAAGCCCTCAAACAACTGATAATGAGGAAGAGCCAAGACAACCAAAAATGCGAAGCATGCAAGATTTGTACGACTCAACAAGTGAGGTACATTTAATTTGTCTTTTGACGGATGCCAAAATAATTACATTTGAAGAAGCGGTACGGAATGAGAAGTGGCAAGCAGCCATGGATGAAGAAATAAAAGCAATTGAGCGAAACCGAACTTGGGAGTTGGTTGAATTGCCAAAAGGATGTCAGCCCATAGGAGTAAAATGGGTATACAAAAAGAAGATGAATGCTCAAGGCGAGATAGAGCGGTACAAGGTAAGGCTAGTTGCAAAGGGCTATCGACAAAAGGCGGGGATAGACTATGATGAAGTCTTTGCCCCAGTTACAAGAATGGAGACGATTCGCCTTCTCATTGCTCAAGCAGCTCAATTCAAATGGAAAATTTTTCAAATGGATGTCAAGTCAGCTTTTTTGAATGGTGTGCTAGAAGAAGAGGTGTATGTAGAGCAACCACCCGGGTACACAAAAATTGGGGAAGAAAAGAAGGTGCTGAAATTGAAGAAGGCACTTTATGGACTAAAGCAAGCACCTCGAGCTTGGAATACCCGCATCGACACTTACTTCAAGAAGAACGGGTTTACTCAATGCCCATATGAACATGCTTTGTACGTGAAGAAAGAAGAAGGTAACTTGTTGTTTGTAGCTCTTTATGTTGATGATCTTATATTCATAGGGAATAATGAGGAGATGATAAAAGATTTTAAAGAGGCTATGACTCGGGAGTTCGAAATGACAGATTTGGGTTTGATGAAATATTTCCTTGGTCTGGAGGTTAGACAAGAAAATACTGGGATTTTTGTATCACAAGAAACATATGCAAAAGAAATTCTAAGAAGGAACAAAATGGAGGAGTGCAACCCGGTATTGACACCAATGGAACCTGGGGCTAAACTTTCTAAGTTTGACGGTGGAGAACGAGTAGATGCGACCAAATACCGAAGTTTGGTGGGAAGTCTGCGTTATCTCACATGCACGAGACCAGACATATCTTACAGTGTTGGAGTGGTAAGTCGGTTCATGGAAGAACCAGTCTATACACATTGGAAAGCGTTGAAGAGAATTCTGCGATATATCCGAAGTACAGAATCACTCGGGTTATTTTTCTCGAGAACAGAAGAGTATAAACTGATGGGATACTCTGATAGTGACTGGTGCGGAGACATAGATGATCGAAAGAGTACATCGGGATACGTATTCTTTATGGGAGACACAGCGTTCACATGGATGTCGAAAAAACAACCCATCGTGACACTCTCGACATGCGAAGCAGAATATGTGGCAGCATCATGGTGTGTGCGACATGCAGTTTGGCTAAGGAAACTTTTAAGCGAGTTGAATCTCAGACAAGAAGAAGCAACCGAGATCCGAGTTGATAGCAGGTCGGCAATTGAACTCGCAAAGAATCCAGTACATCACGAAAGGAGCAAGCATATCGATGTTAAATTTCATTTCATTCGAGAACAAATCCGGGAAGGGAGTGTGAAGTTGAATCATGTAGCGAGTCATGATCAAGTAGCCGACATGTTCACAAAGCCGTTACCCACGGTTTTGCTGGATAAATGCAAGATGGCAGTAGGCATGAAGGATGGAAGAAATTTGAGTTTAAGGGAGGAATTTGTGGAAAATAAACTCAAATAAAAAAAAACGGACAGATTTTAAGACAGTATTGAATGAGGAATTGAAGTGGCAATTCCAGATCATTTTGAGCAAATGAAGAGTCTAATTCGTGTGTTTTTAAGTCTAGTTTTTAATGGTGAAGGTTTCAGGTCATTTGGTATTACCTACAATAAGTTATGGAAGTTTTAGCAAGGAAGGGTCAGAATTTACTAAAAACGGACAGACAGTATTGAATGAGGAATTGAAGGGGCAATTCCAGATCGTTCTGAGCAAATGAAAAGTCTAATTCGTTTGTTTTTAAGTCTAGTTTTTAATGGTGAAGGTTTAAGGTCATTTGGTATTACCTACAATAAGTTATGGAAGTTTTAGTAAGGAAGGGTCAGAATTTACTGTTTTGTTTAAAGCTGTTTTTTTTAATACGAATTTTAAGAGTCTTGTTTAGGTCTATAAATAGAGTTGTATTCTTTTGTAAGTAGGCAAGAAGAGAGAAATAAAAGAGTGTTTGATTAGTAAGAAAGAAAAAAAATTGTTTTTGTCTCTCTTCCCTCCACCAAAATAGTTATAAAATATCAACACTAACTTTGCATTTTAATTTATTTCATTAACCCAACATACTAAAATTAATTGGCAATAAAATACATTTGACATCTATGGAAATTGAAAATAAGAAATGTATTATATTTACACCATTTCTGATCAATAAATCATCTGTCAATCCAAACTGTCGGTCTTCTTCGCTATGATGGCACAGATAAGCTTTACCTGCACTTTTTATATTAGAACAACAAGCATCGATTCTAGTTTTGTTGGCCATTATCATTTTGGAGTAAAACATGTTAGAGTATCTTGAGCTTGATATTTTAGTTTATAGAAAGAATAAATTTATAGATAATAATGTAATAACTTGAAGTGGGTTTGCGCTAGCGCTGGTATGATCACATCCGTCAGGAAAGGTTCCGTTTCGATACAAGAAGAACACACGTACGGTTAATTTTGTGATCAACAACACCGCCAGTTATTTTATTGATGTTATTATCTTAATCGTCAGAAACAATGCTTCGTTTCGATCTGCTATAACAGTCGTTTCCTTGCCAGTGTCAAAAGTAACTTTGACCGGCGATAACTTCTTACTCGGGTAACGAAATGACTATTATAGCATATCGGATTGAAGCCCCGCTCGATTACTACAGAATCGAATTGGGTATGGCCCTGTTCGCCACGCTTTCGACCCCAAATTTCATCGTTTACACCATCTTCTGAGGGTTTAAAGTTTGGAGCATCATTCGGTATATACAAGATCGCACCCATCAGCGATTGCGCCAAGTATACACGAGTACGATTCGCGTGAGATTTGCTTTGGGGTCGACAATATTTATTAGCACTGCACGTAACTATTCCCGTGTTCCTCGTTGAAGGTAAGAAATGCTCAAGAGTTTTTAGCTTTACTCGTTTTTCTGTGTTCATTTGGATGATTTCTCATTTTGATCGGCGATAACTTCTTACTCGGGTAACGAAATGACTATTATAGCATATCAGATCGAAGCCCCGCTCGATTACTACAGAATCGAACTGAGCATGGCCCCGTTCGCCACGCTTTCAACCCCAAAATCCATCGTTTACACCACCTTCTGAGGGTTTAAAGTTTGGAGCATCAGCCGGTGTGTACAGGATCGCTCACATCGACGATTGCGTCAGCTATACACGAGTACGATTCGCGTGAGACTTGCTTTGAGGTTGACAATATTTATTAGCATTACTCGTAACTATTCACGTATTCTTCGTTGAAGGTTCGTTCAAGGTATTATATGATGCCATGAAATAGGGAGATAATCAAAATGATGCCATGAAATAGGGAGATAATCAAACTGGTAGGGGATATATATATATATATATATTAATCATTTTCACACATTGATCAAATTAGATTTTTGAAATTTGACACCTATGATTAATTCTACGAAATTTACAGATGCGACCAAGCAGGGACGGATTTGTATTATGTAGAAGAGAGACTCTATCTTCCTCCAACTTTAGATAAATAAAATGTAAGTATAATATTTATAAAATTATATATAAATTATGTGTATAAAATAAAATGATGTTTTATTTGATTTTTAATTTTAAGTTTTTAACATTCAATATTTTTAAAAATATTAATATTTTAAATATTTTTTCATTAAAATAAAATATTTATAAAATATTTTTCAATAAAAATAAGTAACAGATAAAAGGTAATTAATAATATTTTTTAAATGTATACGTACCATGCAAATATGAAAATTTCCACGGGCACAAAGGCATGAATCACGTTTCCTGGTCTTATAATTTTTTTAAAAAATTGTATAAGGTTGATTTTAAACAATTTCTTTTAACTAAAAAATAATAATTCACTGTTAAAAAACATATATATAATCTCAAACTTATGATATCTTTTACTTAGATTTCAATTTTTATAACCGTTATCATAAATTTACAATCGTATTTAAAAACTGAAACCATATATATTTTTTATAATAATAGTTAACTAGAGAAAACATAATAACACACGAAGAATTTTAACTATAATTAAAACATTAACTTATATTTTAAATTAATGTTTAAATTATTTATAAACTTATACATTTGTTAACATTTTATTTAAATTGAACAAGGTTTAATTTATTTCCAAACACCTCATTTTGTCATGGCTTTTCTTAATTATCACACATCATAAACTACTTGAAAAAAATTACTAAAAATAATATATTTAAAACTTATAATAATACAGTAATATTAAATAAGTTTTAATTAAATAAAATATTAAATAATTTTAAATGATTGTAGTTTAATTTAAATAATATTTAAAATAAAATAATATATCAAACTTTTTTTAATAATAAAAATATATAAGATGTATATCTTAAAAATGATATTTTTATGATTATAAATTTTAAATATATTGTTTTTTATTGTTTTTTCAACTAAATAAAGATGTGTTCAAAATAGAATACCATCTAATAAGATTCCAAAATAGTAAATACCTATACTTCTTCGTCTTCCCCACATAACGTTGCTATCAATCCTTCCTATATATGTTATTTTTCTCTATACAATTTGACTCATGTGTTATATGCATTTCGGATACTATGATCCACGCCGTTCAACGAACAACTAGTTTTGGATGTATATGACTTCCCCAACTGTTGAGAAGACGGTATTACTAATTAGAAGGCATGAATCATGTTCTCTGGTCTTATAATTTCAAAAAAAAAAAATTGCATAAGGTTGATTTTAAACAAGTTCTTTAAGTAAAAAAAAAAGTTAGATGGAGAAAACATACTAACACAAGAGAATTCTAACTATAATTAAAATATTAGCAAAAAGAAGTATTATTTCAAAAAAATTAACCCATAATTTGAATTAATGTTTAAAGTATTTATAATCTATAACTTCGTTGATATTTTATTTAACAAGGTTTGTTTTATTTCTTAATTATCACAAATCATAAACTACATGGAAAAATTATTAAAAATAACATATTTAAAACTTATAATAATAATATAAGGATTATGAATTTTAGTTATTTTTGTGGATAAAATATTTATCTATAAATTTGTTTTTAGATTTGTTATCAAGTGAATCAAGAAAAGTCAAACAAATTCTCGAATTTCAGATAATTATACTTTAGGTATATCTTTGATAATTATAATACATAGGATTACATTTATGCATTTAATAACACATGTTTATAAATCTAAAATTATTTTTAATACTAAAATATTAAATAAGACATACTAAAATATTAGATAAAATATACTCTAAATTATGGTTGAAATCTTTAATATAAAAGATAATATAAAAGATAACATAAAATTTATTTTAAAAGAACTCTTTTTTAAATAAGAGTCTTCTTAATTAGTGAGTATTATTAATCATATTTATAATAGAAAAGATATTTATCAATCATATATGAATTTTCTTAATTAATGAGTATTACTAATACTATTTGTAATAGAAAATATATTTATCAATTACATATAATTAAAGGTTTTAATTTTTCTTATAAATAACACGCATTGTTCATTATTTCAATCAACCACACAAGAGCATTATTCTATTCTTCTTAATTTATCTATTCTGTTGTACAAATATAAGATCATAATTCTTTATGCTACTTTATTTAGTTAATCTATCAAATATTTGTGGTTATGTTTAATTGATTAATAAGTCTAATTATTTTATGATATTTTGATAATATATTTTTATGACTTCTTTTTTATTTTTGTTCTTAAATTGTTATATCAAATAATTATTTTTGGCATATCATAGTTATTTGATTTGATTATTAATCTTTAAAGAAATTATTTTTTATTGAACTTGTACTTGATCTTTTTGCTCTATGATTTAATAATTGATTTGATTTAAGTGGTATATGTTTTGAATCATCTAGTTAGGATTATTCATTATCAAATCTGTTATACAACACACATGCGTACTTGTGCTTTTGTGCTAACAATTTTACAGTTAATTCGAGAACATATCTGATTGGTAGGAAGTTTATTGAAAAGTTGGTCTGAAAATCGTTCACGTTAATATTGAAAATTGTGAAAACATAACATAGGCTCATAAATAAGGTACATTGGGGCAGTATCTTAGGGAGGGTAATATAAGAACGAGTTTGTACTTGAACATTTACTTTTCATAGTGGAAAATTAGGTAGTCCAGTGAACTGATGATTTTCCTCTTAATTTATGGTTATAATGTAGGTTGTTTCCACCTAAAAATATCTGTATTATTATCTTATTTTTACACTTTATTTTTACGTATGATTACATGCCTAATCGTTTTGTTTAAATTATCAAATTATAAATTAATAAAAATTAAAAATAATATATTCGTCTCATCTAGGTTAATTAGATTCATATCTTATAAACTTTCAAATATAATAATATTAAACGAGCTTAAATTGAATAAAACATTAAATGTGTTTAAATGATTGTAGTTTAATTTAAACGGTATTTAAATTAAAATAACATAACATACTTTTTTCAATAATAAAAATATATGATATTAAAATATAAAAAAATATTATTTTATGATTATAAATTTTAAGTAAATTATTTTATTGTTTTTATAACTAAATAAAGATTCATAAAAAATATAACATGTTGTAAGAATAACATCTAATAAGATTGCAAAATAGTAATACCTATACTTCTCGGTTCTTCCTCACCTAACGTTGCTATCAATCTTTCCCATGTCATTTTTCTCTATACATTTGACTCATGTGTTATGTGCATTTCGGATATTATATATGATCCCCGCGGTTCAACAAACAACTAGTTTTGGATGTATATGATTTCCCCAACTGTTTAGAAGACGGTAATTAAATAATTAGAAGATTTTGAATCTGAAAGCAACATGAAATTAATTAAAACTCCTTTAAACTTTCTATTGAGAAATTGATAGAGCAATCACTTTTGGTCAAAGCCAAAGGAGAATACCACTACTTCTACTTATTCTCACGTGGGAAACGCACAAGCCGAAATGGTACAACTAGAGTGCGCGTTCTCATTGCCTACTACAGCTGCATGGGATTATAAAAATATCACATATCTGTAAGGACCCTACAAATATATTGGATATTTTAGATATAATGTATTATGTGTTTTTATTAATTAATATTGGGGTTAAATTTCGATTTTATTCCTTATATATTTTTTGATTAATTTTTTCACATATTTTCGTAGCATTTTCAATGTGCCAATCAACGACACGTGAAGGTGACAGGTGTGCGGCAAAATTCAGCCTGCGGTTAGGAAATGTGGCCATTACTTTGACCCGAGTATTCTACTATTGACTTCAACTCTTAAAATGTCAACTATTCGTCCTCTTTGTTTACTTCATACCAACCTTTTAGGTAATTATATTCTTAAAATGATTTTTTATATTATTATAATAAAAATATAAAAATTATTTATTTTATTTTTTATAATAATATTATTAATAATAAATTATTTTTAAATGTGTTTTATTAATTCTATAATTACAAATTACAATCATTATAATAAAAATTAAAAGAAAAACAAAATTCGTTTCCTCTCTACTCCTCTCCTCTCCTCTCCTCTATCTACTACTTTTCTCTTTTTAATTTTTTTTTAATTTTATTAATAAAAATAAAAAAAATTAAGAGGATGAAAGAATAAGTAATTGAATTTGGGCTCGAGCATTACTGGTTCAACATGTTAAATTATACTTTTTTTTCTTTTTTTTTATTAAATGTCAAAGTAGACTTAATATTATTTAAACTTATCGAACTTGGGGTCGAACATTAGTGATTCAACATGTCAAAGTATACTTTCTTTGTTTCTCTTTTTTAATTAAATGTCAAAGTTTACTTAATATTATTTAACAAGAAGTTAAATTTATTATCTTAAATAAAAAATAAAGACTCATAAAATAAAATATATTTTAAATTAATTTTATTTTCTAATATGATTTGATTATTTTGTATAATTATAATTATTTTATATTCATATTTTCACGTGATCATTTAAAACTCTTACGCACATTTATACTAAATTGTAAATTTTTTACATATATAGGCTTAAATTAAATTTTACACATTTGTATAATTTTTTTTTACTTTCTCATTTGTACTTGTCACGTGAATATTAACATTGAATGTAAATTTATTTCTCTCCAGAGCTTATTTTAGGTGATTTTTATTTAAACAAAAACCCTATAAATTAAAATGAAATATTTAATTAACTCATATTATAATTTATTAATTTTAAGAAATAATCACATCTTATCTTAAATTAACTTAAATGAGATAAGTAAAAATAAAAAATAAAAAAAATTATCTATAATATAAAAGTTTAATAGAAAGAAAAATGAGAAAATATTATATTTGAAGTGAGTTACATTATGATTATAATATATTGAGATAAAAATAGGATAAAAATAACTTTAAATTATAAAATTAATAAAAACATTAAATAGAATATAAAATAATACAACATATTTATATCTCTTCTATCTATTTTCTTTCATTGTAAATTAGAATATAGCACCACCGTGTATTAAATTACATTATAATACATATGTATATGTTCTTTTTGATATTCAAAAAAATTGAGATTAAATCTCATAATTGTATTTATATGCGTATTGATATATAAATGTGTAATTGTTATTAAAAAAATGATAATAGATATATTGAGATTGGCTCTTAAATAGTATTTTATATTTTTCTATGGCAGATATTTTTTATATCTTACATTATCTATTTGGTTCAATATGTTATCTTAAATGATTGATTTTGATCCAATTTAGAAACCCATGCAAGAAATAATTTGATTCATGTGCGATCCATGTTGAAACTAACTTTTTACTCCTAAATTATTATTATTTATTTCTTTATATATCTCATTCTCCTTGGAAAATTTTAAAAGATAGAAAGATAAAATGGAGATAAAAAAGAAGACAAACAAATATAAACATAAAATTGTACTTTAATTTTCACATACCTATTATATATTTGACTGAATTTTAAAATTAAAGTTATTTATTTAATTTGAAATTGAATCAAATCAATAACATATTTGAGTATATTATATTATGGTTATTATTTGAGCACCAACCAACCCCTCTTTTGGGTCAAAATATTAATTCAAATAGTTGAATGACATTGTTACATAACTTACATATTTTATTTAGTGGTAATTTTACTCTCTTTTTTTTAAATCACATATTTAAATCTAATATCAGGTATAAAAAATAAAAAATAAAAACCATTGTCCTTGATTTGGGCTTCCCATATATAATTCCCATTCTCTATCCAATCTACATGGGTCAGGCCCAATAAAAAATGGAACACTTTGACGAAGAGAAGTCGATCCAATATATCACTAGTTGTTTTGTTAGTCCCGATTTAACGAGGAAGTTTGATCAAATACTATAATAATTTAATTAATTATATATAATTAAATATTTTACAATTTAATACAGCATGTTACACACATCTTATATCCCTAAACTACCACTAAGAATGACATATGCATCTTAAAAAAATAATATTTAAAAAAACACTAAAGTAATATTATATTTTTAAAAAATAAACTAAACATTTAAAAATTGAAACTTCAAAAAAGAACAATAACTAGACACATTTTCACTAAAAAAAAATTAATTTGTGTTATAAATTCAACTGTATACAACACAAATACAATTTACACAAAATAAATAAATAACTTGCAAATCCATTTAATTAATTGGATCAAACATGATATAAAAATAAATATATAGTAAAATATTTATTAATATCTGTATTAGAGCATGAACCTTTACATTTTTTTTTTCAACATTTGCATGTCACATGCTTATTCCCAGCTAATCGAATTCCATAATTGATTCAACCTCCAAATGGACCATATTATTATATAAATTATAAAATAGCTAGATTTGCCTCCAAATGTGACCATATCATCAATGGTATAAAAGAATTCAAACTCTATATATACAAGATATGCTTTGATTTTGGTGGGGAGGTCAGTCTTTATTGGTGCTCCACTCCTTATTCATTAACAGAGGTAGTCTTGTACTCTTGTCCATAGGCATCACCAATAAACAAATACACGTTACATGATACAAATTCAATGCATCTTGAGCATTGTTTTTGACGTATTTTGATATTATTATTTTAAAGCAAATAAAATAAATAATACGATTTATGTATGAGACCTAGGATGGTAGATCCAAAAATATCTTATGTATTAATTATATTATTTGATATTATTTAAGTCTCAAAATTTCATAAATTATTTCTATTTATTATATCTTGAAAATATAAAAACATCCACGTTATTGTTATTAGAATTACTTTCGATAGTATTTCATAATTGAAAGTAAATATAAAGATAATAAGATAGATAAATGAAAACATAAGACAAAATAATTAAGGATGATGATTAACTTAATTTATGAAACTATATACATCATTTTAATTTATTTATATTTTTAAAATATTTTAATAAAATTATATTTTAATTAAATAATATTTTTGTGTGCTTTAAACATGTGATTTGAAACGAAAAAAATATAATTTTTTTAATAAAATTAATTAGGTTGAAACTCAAATTCATATATAATATATATTATCAAGTAATTTAGTATATATAGATTATGTATTTATTGTTACATATATTTTATTTTTTTCTCGTTATATAAATATTGTTTATTATATTTTTATTTTTTATTGAATTGAATTTTTTTTATTTTTTATCATAAAATATGTATTGTTCACTTCTTATTTTTATATTTGATTTTATTAATTAAAAAATTAAAAAATTAAAATTAATGTTTAAAACTATATTTCTTATCTCATTTACTTTTAGGAGAATCACAATAACAATTCGAACTTAATCAAGTTCTAAACAGCAGAATGAAAATCTATTCTCTTTCTTTGCACGACTCTTTTAGGAAACAAATAAATAGAGTTTAAAATGAAACATGCACAAAATCAACACAATAAATTTATGTGAAAAAACCTTTATGGTATAGGAAGGAAACAACCACGACACTCCTTTCTGAAACTTTCACTATTAAGAAATAATTGTACAATAGTTCTCTCTAGATAAAACTAGAGGTAAACAATTAACAAATTCATCAAGAATACACTTCTTGAAAACTAACAATTATTTAAAAAAAATAGAGAAATCTAACCCAATTTCGTAGTCACTGTTTACAACCCAAATTTTCACAAACCGGTGAGCCAAATCCAAATCCAACGGTACAGATCAAAGAGTCTTGAGTCGTGAACCTACCTGAAAAATTTCAGCTTAATCGGAGCACTTAATGAAGGCTTGTTGGAGAAGGAGAAATTGAAAAACTGCTTAGTTTTTCTACTACAGTTGTTGCTTTTTTGCACTCGTTTTTCTCTCTACATAATGCACACTCAACAAACCCTAAATGAGTTTATTAATAAAGTAATGAAATGACACAATTGCCCTCTTCTTACTCCATGGACTTCACTTGGGCTCCTCCAAATAAGAGGAATAACACATATTTCTGCTACTTGAAACCAAGTTCTCTCAATAATTGTTTCATCCACACCAACTCCTTACAGGCTTCCGTTGTTACAATAAAATCCACCTTTGCTGTAGAAAGTGCAACACACTTTTGCAATCTTGATTGCCAATAAACTGTTCCACTAGAGAAAGTAATTAGATAACCTGAAGTAGACTTACGAGAATCTTCATCTCTTGCCAAATCTGAATGAGTGTATCAAACTAACAATGGTTTTCCACTTCCAAATCTAAGTGTTAACTTGAAAGTACCTCGAAGATATCTCATAATCCACTTTACTGCATCCCAATGCTCTCTTCTTAGATTTGAAAGAAAACGACTAACAACTCCAACGACATGAGCTATGTCTGGCCTCGTACACACCATTGCATACATTAAGCTTCCTACTACTGAGGCATATGGAACCTTTTCCATATCTTCTTTCTCTTTATCTGTTGAAGGGCCTTGACTCAATCTCAACTTAAAGTGATTAGATAAATGAGAAGAAACCATTTTAGCTTTATCCATATGAAACCTTTCAAGTACCTTGTTAATGTACCGTTCCTGTGACATGTACAACTTATTTCTTTTCTTGTCTAGACAAATTCGAATACCAAGAATTTGTTTTTCTGGCCCTAAGTTCTTCATGGAAAAGGACTTACTCAACTGCTTCTTCAAATTATCAATCCTTGAAGAATTTTTGCCAACAATAAACATGTCATCAACATAGAGCAATAAAATGATAAAGTTATCATCAGAGAATTTCTACACAAAAATACAATGATCAGAAGTAGTCTTCTTGTAACCATACTCCCTCATAACTGACTCAAACTTCTTATACCATTGTCTAGGTGCTTGCTTCAACCCATAGAGGCTTTTCTTTAACCGACATACATAATCCTCTTTTCCTTTAACCTCAAAACCCTCTGGTTGCTCCATATAAATCTCTTCCTCCAACTCACCATGAAGAAAGGCAGTTTTTACATCCAATTGCTCAATTTTTAAATCCAAGCTTGTTGCTAGACCTAGAATAACACGTATGGAAGACATATTCACAACATAAGAGAAAATATCATCAAAATCAATACCTTTTCTTTGACTGAATCATTTGACGACCAGTTTAGCTTTGTATTGTGGTTGTGAATTGTGTTCTTCTTGCTTCACCTTGTAGACCCACTTGTTCTTTAAAGCTCTCTTACCTTTAGGAAAATTTATCAGCTCAAACGTGTGATTGTCATACAGTGACTGCATCTTATCTTCCATAGAACCAACCCAGTGTGCTTTGTTTCCATCTTCCATCGCTTCTACATAACATTGAGGTTCTCTCTCATCTGTCAATAACACATACTCATCTGTATCGTACCGTGTGGAAGGACGTCGGTCTTTGGTAGACCTCTTGGATGCAATTTATGATTCTGACAATTGATCAGTAATTTGGTGATCTGTTTCAGCTTGCATATCTACATCATCTGAACCTTGTTGGTCATCTTGAACATTTTGTTCCATCTGTACTAATAAAGGGACTGGATCTAGGTCAATCAAATCATCACTATACTGATGGACTCTTTTTTCTATCTTCTCAACATCTTGTATAGTTTGATCTTCTATAAACACAACATCACGACTCCTTACCAGCTTCTTCTCAATTGGATCATAAAATCTGTAGCCAATGTCATCCAGACCATAACCGACAAGATACACTATCATGTCTTCACATCAAGCTTAAATCTCTCATCTTTTGGTATATGCACAAATGCCTTGCAACCAAAAATGTGAAGATGATCATAAGAAACATCTTTGCCAGTTAGAACTCAGTTTGGTACATCAAACTGAAGAGGAACATATGGTGTGAGATTAAGAACATGTACAATTGTATTCAAAGCCTCACCCCAGAAAGATCTTGGCAACTGAGCTTGCGAAAGAAGACATCTTACTCTTTCCACCAATGTCCTGTTCATTCTTTTAGTCAACTCATTTAATTGAGGAGTCTTGGGAGGTGTCTTTTGATGTCGAATGCCCTGATGCCTACAATACTCATCAAAAGGACCTGAATACTCTCCCTCATTATCTGTTCTAATGCACCGCAATTTCTTCCCAATCTATCTCTTCACTAAGGCTTGAAACTGTTTAAACACATCTAATACTTGATCTTTGCTCTTTAAAGTGTACACCCATAATTTTCTTGAACAATCATCTATGAAGGTCACAAAATAACTGGTACCACCCAAAGTTTTTGTCTTCATAAGACCACATACATATGAATGTACCAAATCAAGTATGTATTGTTTTCTTGAAGGAAGGAAACTCTTGAAAGAAACTCTATTTTGCTTCCCTGCCAAACAATAAGTACATCTTCTTAAACAAACATCATTCATTCCAGAAAGAAGATTCTTTTTTAGTCAATACTTCCAAGTCTTGCTCACTCATGTGAGCAAGTCTCTTATGCCACAATTCTGTTGTAAGCTCATTTATCACAACATTAATAACGCCTTTGAAGAGTCTCGCTTGTAGTATATACAAACTGTAATGTTTGTTCCCACAAGAAACAACCATAACACATTTAGTAAGTTTCCATTGACCATTACTAAAGGTATTGCAATATCCTTCAGCATCAAGTTTACCTACAGAGATCGAGTTCAAATGAATTTCAGGAATATGCTTTACCCCTCTAAGAAGTAGCCTCGTTCCATTATTCATCTCCAAACATACATCTCCAATACCAATGACTTTAACCAAGCCATTATTACCCAACTTCACTGTCCCAAAGTCGTCTGTTGTATAGGATGTAAAGAAGTCATCTCGAGACGTAGTAGAAATAGAGGCATCACTATAAGTAACCCAACTGATCTCGTGACATGCAACATTGACAACATCTTCATCATAAAACAACGAGAAAGTCTTCTAAACTAGCGGTGGCAACTCGATCATTTTCCTTGCCAACATCACCTTTTTGTTCTTTGACTTTCTTCTTGTTATCCTGCTTCAACTGTCTACAATATTTCTTGATGTGCCCTTTCATGCCACAGTGATGACACTCAACATTAGAAAATCTGTTGGACTTGCTTTTTCTTTTTTCTTTGCTCTTGAAACATCTGCTTTTACTTTTCTCTCTTCTTTCTGTAACCAAAATCTCTAACTATTGAGAAGATCCATGTGATTTTCTTCTCATTTCTTCATTCAAAACACTATTCTTAGCCAAATCCATATTGATTACACCATTTGGAGTTGAGTTACTTAATGACATTCTAAATGTTTACCAAGAGTCTGGCAACGTACCTAATAAACACAACCCTTGAATCTCATCACCAAACTTGATACCTATTCCAGCTAACTGATTGATTATTCCTTGGAACGTATTCAAGTGATTTGTCAACGGAGTTCCATCTTAGTACCTTAAAGCCATTAACTGCTTTATAAGAAATATTTTATTATTTCTTATTTTTTGAGCATACAACTCTTCATGTTTATTCCATAGTGACCCTACATGTATTTCTCCACTAATATGATTCAAAACATTATCATCTACCCACTGCCTTATATACCCATCGACTTGTCGATGTAACAAAGTTCATTCTTCTTCAGACAACTTTTCTGGCTTTTCAGAGGCAAACACCAGTAAATGAAGTTGTTTGACATAAAGGAGATCTTCCATTTTTCCTTTCCAAGTGTGATAATTAGAACCATTCAAAGTAATCATTCTACTCAAATTTGCTTCCATTATTCAACACAAGAAATTCAACAATAATAACCACAACTCTGATACCACTTTGTTAGGAGAATAACAATAATAATTCAAACTTAATCAAGTTCTAAACAACTAAATGAAAACCTATTCTCCTTCTTTGTGTGAATATTTTAGGAAACAAATAAATAGAGCTCAAAATGAAACATGCACAAAATCAATACAATAAATTTACGTGGAAAAACCTTCCTAATGTAGGAAGAAAACAACCACGACACTAGTCTCCAAAACTTCCACTATCAAAAAATAATTATACAACAGTTCTCTCTAGATAAAATTAGAGGCAAACAATTAGCAAATTCATCAAGAATATATTTCTTGAAAACTAACAATTATTTCAAGAAGAATGAAGAAATCTAACCTAATTTCGTAGTCACTGTTCACGGCCCATAATTTCACAAACCGATGAGCCAAATCCAAATCTCACCGTATAGATTAAAAAGTCTTGAATCTGTCTACAAAATTTCAACTTAATCGGATCACAAACAACCTTTGATCAGAACACTTGATGAAGACTTGCTGGAGAAGGAGAAACTAAAAAACTGTTCAATTTTTCTGCTACAGTTGCTGCTTTTCTGCACTCGTATTTCTCTACGTGGAATGCACACTCAACAAACCCTAAATAAGTTTATTAATGAAGCAATAACATGACACAATTATCCACTCCTTATTCCATAAATTTTTAAACCACCTTAACTTTAATTAAACGTATATAAATAAGTAAAACCAACATTTACATCTCTAATAAAAAATTATAACACCATAAATATAATCTAACATTTAGAGATACAATAAATAGCTTTTGTCAAAACACAAAAACTTACTTTTGTAAACTTTCCAGTTGTATGTTGGGACAAACTCTAACGTTTTACACAATAAAGGTGCTCTTCATATTCTTCTTCTTTTCTTCTTCTTGTTTGAGGTGATGATTTAATTTGACCGTTTTAGCAAATAATAAACTCATCCATTTGCTTTTTGGAGTTGTTAAAGTGATAACTAGTTTTTAAAAAAGAATGCTGTAAATTAATTTGCTGATTAATCCATATATAACTATTATACTGATCATCACTTTGGAGTTTTGAATTTTTAGCACTGCTTAAATTAATGAGAAACATATATAGGGGAAGTTATTTTACTCATTCTTGTTTAGTAAAAAATAAAT
Organism: Hippophae tibetana; assembly: GCA_037013495.1. Taxonomy (NCBI): domain Eukaryota; kingdom Viridiplantae; phylum Streptophyta; class Magnoliopsida; order Rosales; family Elaeagnaceae; genus Hippophae; species Hippophae tibetana. Next base: position 5,377,998 of record CM072812.1, read on the forward strand.
AAATAAAGAATAAATATAATATTATCTAATCCAACTTCATTAAATTGATCTAACAATGATTAACTAGAAAATCAATTTTTAAAAATTTATACATCTGTTAAAATATTTGTTTTTTTCAAAATTATCAAAATAAAATCTACTTATAAGCTAATAATATACAAAAATAAAACCATCACATCCACCCCTAATTATTTATACCCGTCGTCGTTCTTATGATATAGACTTTTTACAAATCAGATCTGTTGTGTTCTCACCCTTCTACAGTGTAAACATTCCGTCGCTATAAAAAGTAAAAGTAAAAGTAAAAGTAAAAGTAAAAGTAAAAGCATTCTCTCTTTCTTTCGGCTGCAATTACTGTTTTCTTGTTCGCTTTAAGCTCTTTGAAAAATATAATATAATATTGCAACAAAAAATTTAAATGATATTAAAATTAAAAAAATATATGTATTTTATTCGATGTTATTTTATATATCATTAACTAATTAACAAATCAATATTACATCTTAATTGACTCTTAATTTTCGTATGTTAAAAAAAATAAAAACTATATATGGAACAATTTAAGGCTTTATTTTACACAATTGTATCAAATCTTATTTTTTTTTATACAATTTAAAATCAAATCATAACTTTATTTTACATAATTTGTTAATCATATTACTATATAACAAAATTTAATTGAATATCTTTACTTATTAATCATTTAGTTTTTTAACTTAATTTAAAATTTTAATTTATCATTGATATATATTTGACAAAAATATTGATTTTTATTCTACCTCTTTAATATTTTTCTCTTATTTTCAATTTTAACTGTTGTTTTACGCCTCCAAACTTATAAAGCCGTCGTTCTTGATAAGTTATGCGGGTTTAAGCAAGACTTTGAAGAGTATATTTAAATGATTTATTTACCATTATAAATGTTGTCTTTCACATGCATTATTATTATAATTTGCTTTCCAATTTATTCCGTCGTGACCTCCACCACGACCAACCTAGCTTGTACATTCCATTGTCCTATTGTGACTCATATGTTATTATTATATTAATTTTAATTTGATAGATATTTGCAATAAAAATAACTCAATTTTGTTTTTTTATCATAAATGTAAGTTAATTTATTATTATTTTTAAAAGAAACTGTTATGCAGAATGGAAGGGAAACATTGATTACGAGCATATACATTAAAATTACATGTTAACAAAATTAAGTTATAATTTTTAATAAGATTAAATAGTAATAAAATGATATTAATTAAGATATATTATTCATTCTTAACGTGACTAAATAAAATAAATAATAATTAAAAAATATAATAAATGAATATTTATAATATAAATTTAATTAAAAAATTATATAATACAATTTAGAGTTAAGTTAATTATGGTTTACAATCAAAATAAATGAAATGATATTTAAATAAAATAATATAATATTATACAATAATTTCATTAAAGATAATATATAAGAAATAAAATAAGTTGAAAACAACTTATTTTACATAATTACTCAATTAATCAAGAAATATATTAAAAAAAACAAACTTTAAGTACAATAATATAAAATATAAATTAATTAAAAAATAACTTAAATTCAAATAATCATAAACATCAAAAATTAAAAAGTTTAATAGCGTAATTCTTTTATAGATAGAAGTTTCGCTTTTAATTTTTTAAAAAAATAATTATTTATTTTTCATACCACATAAATAATCATGTATTTTTTAATTAATATATAAAAAAAAATTATCATATATATTTTTTAATAAAATGGGTTAAAAATAAACCAATTTATACAGCTGTTTATTTTTCAATTATTACGAGCCTCACTGTTCATCTCCATGAAATTAAACTCCACTAGCAAATAACGAATATCAATTACCTCAAAATGTTCACTTTTTTTCATTTATTAGATACTCAAATAGTAATATCACTTTAATTTGATGTCATTTTACTTTAACATAGTGAGTATTTACGATCCGATGCACACTGCAAGCGAGTGTTCGATCGTCTAAAAGGACACCTGCTTGGTATCACCAGAATTGGTTATGTTCAACAAAAACTTACACAATGACTAGCTTGATGATATATACACGTACGATAGATCCACCAAGAGACATCCAATATCCAACATAGTCGCCTAATTAAGCACCATATCATTTTTCAAGTTTCCAAATATATATTTAATTTTCTTATTCATGCACTGATTTCGTGCATGTATTAACAAAAGCTTAAAGAAGTCACGTATTTTCAATTTTTCATTATTGTTCAATCATTTTCACCTAATATTTTCTGCCTTTCAATTTGCAATACTTAATTGTCTTATTTATTTTATGTCAGATTAGGTGTGATTGGTTAGTAGTAGCTCTTTGCTCCCAATGTCAAAAATTCCATACCTATTAATTGTTATGATCATCAACAAATTAACCACTTCATGATCTTCACTTGGTTTAGGCTATATTTTCATACTTTTTTTTTCTTTCTCTCTTAGTTTGATTGAAACAAAGTACGTACAATTAACCTAGCTAGAGTTGATGTAACTACTTTGCTAGATTGGGACATAGAAAAAAATATATAAATAACATTTTGAGTGTATAAATACAAAATATAAACCCTGAATTTAAGTAAGCTAATTAATACAAGAAATGTACCACCTTGCATTAATTAACACACGCCAACTATTGAAGTTGCAAAACCACCATTTTTGGTGGTGGAAGAATTGAATATTCAAGTAAAAAAAAATAATCAAATAAAGCTGAAGATAATTTCCCAACGAAAAGTACACCAATCACAAGTGTAAACATAGATAAGTTATTAATACTTTTTATTATATAATTTATTAATTTTTAAATTATAATAAAATAAGAATATATTAAATGAGATATCTTATTTATTTATAATGAAATTAAATAATACAAGTAAAAATAATAAAAAATATAACACATGATTATTTATAATATAAATTTAGTAAAAAAAAATGATATAAAATATGTTTTAACTTACAGACTATAATCTAAATAAGATTATATGTTATTTAAATAAAATATGATAATATTATATCATGAATTCACTCAAAATTAAATAAAATATAAAATAAAATGAAATAATCGACTTTATATCTACAAATTAAGCTCCATTGCTTTCTATTTGATTTTGAAATTTTAATTTTTGTAACAAATCACAAAATGATATAATTCAAATCTATTAGTGTGATTGATCTTTATAAAAAAGTACTGTTTTTACAAATATTTAAATATTAATCAATTCTAAATATTACAACTGTAATGCTTACACTTAGATACATACCAAATTGAAACGTACTCACTTCTGAAAATCATTCATTGTTTTGATTGAACCAGAAAATAAATTTCTAAATGAAAAAAACATAATAATAACGAAAATCACATGGATGATAAAATTCTCAAATATAATTAACAATTTTAAAAAGATTTAATTACATTACATACCAAAGATTTATATTTAAAATTTTAGTTTTTAATAATTTAAAATAAAATTACATCAATAAATAAATCATATATAAATTAGATTGATTTTATAATATGTTTTGAAGTAATGGGTGCCATAAAGTAAAAGTATTTAAGTGGATAAAATGAACAAAGAGTAATGATATTAAAACAATTATTTTTATTATTATCTTAATAAAAATTTATAATATTTATTTTATCATATTATTAGTTATATTTTAGAATTATTAGAGTTATTAATATTAAATATAATAATCATTAATAAATTATTAGAAAAATAATCACATACAACTTTACAATACAAATTGTAATTATTGAAAGTTACAAAAATTGAGAAATTATATTATAAATATATAATATTCAACATGTTTGAATTAAATTTATTAAATTATGAGATCAATTATGAATTAATAATATCTTCAAGTCTGATTAGATTTAATAAAAACTCAACCTTAACATGGCACCCAGGCATAAAAAATTGAAAAATGAAAAACGAAGAGAACTATATAGCTCATGAGGCGCGTTTTATACTTATTATTTATTTTTACAAACGGCGACTCACGGAATTTCAAAAGCAAAGAGAAAACACTCCGTTTTCTAATTTCTGTTTTCTTGAAGCACAAATCGACAAATCGTAAATCGTATATTGTTCTTCTGAAGTGAAGCCTCTGTTACTCAATATATTCAAATTCTTTTCTCTAATTCCATTTCTTGGAATCTCAGTTAATTAAAAGCATTTTTTCTTTTTTCATCTTTCGCTTCGTCGTAGTACTTTCAGAGTTGTTTTTGCTCGCTTGCTAGAAAAGAAGTGAACTGTTTCTCTCAACCATTCATACTCTTACAGGTAATACCCGAGGCGTTACGCTTTTCTTATTTTCCAAACCACGTTTTTGTTTGAATTTCGTTTTTTGATCAATTTTTTTTCTCTTTCGTTTTTATTTTTTTTGTTTTGGTCCTTGCTTTTGATCTGTGGAGTTCGTTTGAATTACTGTTTTCTTTCGAGAATATTATAGTCATGTTAGATAAGAAGAAGAGATAGCAAATCTCTACTTGAGTTAATCATGCTTACTTGTTCAACGATTACACGGATATTTATCAATGATATTTTCGTTTTCTCAGAAACCAAACAGAGGTTTAACGGATTTGTTTTCGACTCATTTGACTAGTATCTAAGTTTTGACCTAATTTACTTGTTAACCATCTGTGCTTTGTCGAGAGCGAATCAAGTGATTGTTATTACCAACTATGAGTTTAACTATTTTCCTCTTCAATAAAGCTCTCCTTCAAGGTAAAAACTGGTGGGTTCAGATTACTTGTTTGTGCTCTCATATTAAGGCATTTAATTACTCATTTCTCTATGTTTTAGATTTTTTTAATTTAATTATGGATCAATCTGAATCTAAACTATTATAAAAGCCGAAAGTCTAATAATTGAGAATAACTCATTGTATTAAATTGAGATTTTTAATGATTTTAATAGAATTTTGAAATCTAAAATATTAAATTAATGTTTTTAAAATCTTTCTAGAAAAAGCATTGATTTTAAAGGATTTTAAATTTTATGGATTTTTGGTTCAAATTATATTTACAAAAATCCCTCATTTTTCCCACTATCTCAAAAAAATTCAAAGATTTAAAAGGACTTTTTATTAATTTTCTATCCAATATTCACTGTCAATATAATTCCTTAAAATAATATTAAATCCATTAATTTTGAATGAGTTGACTTCTTTTATGGCAATGAATATGTGACGAATTGTCAAAAAATTGAACTTAATAATTATAGATTTCTTTATCGTGTGTTTGATATTGCGATAGCGTACGTGATAGTAATACTTTTTTTTTTTTGACGTAGTCTTGTTAATAGCTTGATGGGGTCATCTTGCAGTTCTATCAATGAATTGACATTTGCTTAAGGAATAGTAGAGAGCGCATAGAGGAGATGAAAGACGAGTCAGCTGGAATAATAATTGGGATTTCCATAGGAGTTGTGATTGGATTGGTTTTGGCAATATCTGGTTTCTTTTGCTTTAGATACCATAGGAGGCGCTCCCAGATAGGGAACAGCAGTTCTAGGAGAGCAGCTACTATTCCCATACGTGCCAATGGTGCTGATTCTTGTACTATGTTATCGGATTCAACCATTGGTCCAGAATCACCGGTGAAATCCGGACAATATGGTCCATCTTTGTGGTTTGAAGGATTTAGAAGGAGTAATGTGGTTTCAGCTTCTGGAATACCAGAGTATTCTTACAAGTAAGATTTTCCTTTAGCCTGTTTCACTGATGTACCATGCTTGATTTTTGGCTTAATGGTAACTAAATCTTCCTCCTTGTTGGAGTTGTTGGGTCGTCCTCTGAAAGAGAATTACCATGTCGGTTTACTAATGGGTTAATCTTTTAGATGTTTTATTATCATTCTTTTTCCAATTCATTTTATGAAGGCTAATCACTGAGGTTCCACCATTTTTTTTTTTTTTGCCCAGTTTAACAATCCTCTCAAACTCATTTCGTAATTTTGTTTCCAATCATATTCATACAGGGATCTGCAAAAAGCTACTTATAACTTTACAACATTAATAGGAAAAGGTGCATTTGGTCCTGTGTACAAAGCTCAGATGTCCACAGGTGAGACTGTTGCTGTGAAAGTGCTTGCAACTGATTCTAAGCAAGGAGAAAAGGAGTTTCAAACTGAGGTATTGATGGCTAATGTCTAATCTTTACATCATATAAAGTACTTTTTTTTATTCCCTATTTTATGATACTTGTTTTGCTTTTATTTATTTATTTTCTTTTTGCATCATGAGACCATTTTGTTTCTCAAAAACCATCCCAAAATATGTTGTCTGCGTTTTCATTCATTGGTTATGCATTGAAACTTTTATCTTTGTTTTAGGTTATGTTATTGGGAAGATTGCACCATAGAAACCTCGTGAATTTGATTGGGTATTGCGAAGAAAAAGGACAACATATGCTTGTATATGTTTACATGGGCAAAGGCAGTTTGGCATCTCATTTGTACAGTAAGATGGGAGCTAACTCTTGTATAAGCACTTTTGCATGTCTGTTTGTATGTAATCATGCACATATTTTCTTCTTTTTCTTTGTATACTTGTGGAGCTGTTACTTTGTTCCCTTTGCTCTAGTAAAATATGAACTAGTTTTCCATACTTCTCACCTGTAAATTGGAAGGACCTGTACATCCCAACCAAAGAAAAGGGAAGAAAAAACACTTTTGAAATCTCATGCGAAACAATGTATATTTCCTTTTTCACCGGGCAAGAAAAATGTATTCCATCACCACTAAGTATTCAAGTGAATACTTTGGAGACACCAATATTGCATACATTTCATCTCTAGAATCATGAGTAATTCAGTTACATAATGAACCTATGAATGAAATAACTGAAATTGATAAGGCAAGCAACTTTTTCACTACAAGAACAATATGGATGAGCCTAAATATGATAATGCAAAGTGAAGTATAATGTTTAGCTTGGAGATGTTAGATGAAAACTTTTAATAAATCATCCATTACAGGTAAAGATCATGAGCCAGTGAGCTGGGATCTGAGAGTTCAGATAGCTTTAGATGTAGCAAGGGGCTTAGAGTATCTTCATGATGGGGTAACCTAGCTTCACCTGTACTAACCAGTAATATATTATATGCCTAAATTTATATATATGATTTATGCATGTGATCCTTATTTGTTATTTCTATATTCCTTATTTAGGCAGTTCCTCCTGTTATACACCGTGATATTAAATCTGCCAATATTCTGTTGGATCAGTCCATGAGAGCCAGGGTATGTCTCTTCGTTCAATTATTGATCATCCTCATTATGTAATTTTTGAGAAAATAATCCATTGAATCTGTAGAGTGGTTAAGTTCCATTATGGGTAGATCCGTGTAATGTAGACAACAAAATGGTAAGGAAATATGTCAGAGCTGATGATATGGATCATGCAGGTAGCTGACTTTGGGCTATCAAGAGAAGAGAAGGTGGACAGACATGCGGATAATGTAAAGGGCACTTTTGGTTATCTTGATCCCGAGTACATATCTACGAGAACCTTCACCAAGAAAAGTGATGTTTACAGCTTTGGAGTTTTGCTCTTTGAACTCATAGCGGGCAGAAATCCTCTACAGGGTCTTATGGATTATGTTGAGCTTGTAAGTCCTGCCCCTCACATCTTCTCATTGTTATTAAATTGTCCAACTGAAAGCACTAGAGCAAGGATAATTTGTAGCATTTCATTAAGAAACTAGGTCACTTGAAATTTTAATTTCTTTTACATGAGTGGTGTCTTTGCAGCTTGTTTCTTCTTTGTATAAATTGATGATATTACTGTTTTTAGTTGTGTATGAGCATACCTCATTGGTTTTCTGCTTGTCTAGGGACTAGGATGGTTGCATACATGATGAAAATGATCCGATTATGATTCGAACAGTTTCCTTGTCTTGTATCAGATAAGATGAAAAAAAAAATTGGATTCTTTCAAAAGAATCGATGCCTAGTTTCGATCTTAATGGACACTTCAATCTAATACAATTATGAATTCTGATGAATAGGCTGCAATGAGTACAGATGGGAAAGTAGGATGGGAAGAAATTGTTGATTCTTGTCTTGATGGAAAGTTTGATGTGCAAGAGCTCAACGAAGTGGCATCTCTCGGATACAAATGTGTCAACCTTGTTCCAAGAAGACGGCCTTCCATGAGAGATATTGTGCAAGTGCTGACACGAATCATAAAATTAAGGCACAACAGGAGTCACCACAAGAAGTCCCTCTCGGCCTTCACTGATGAAGGAAACGTTGACATGGATCAGCAAGAAACCAGGATACAAATCACTAGTCATCAAAGGGATGAGTCAGTAGACAGCATGGCTGACTGTGAAGTGTAGGGTGTTCTCATTTGTATGTATGTTTGTTTCTTGGTTTTTTTGGCTTCCCTTTTTGATACATGTCCAGTCTGAAACAACCTAGAAGGCACGCAGATTTTTATTAGATCTGTTTTCTGCATGGGTGACATCGGATTGACAATTTGACACCAAGCACTTCTTATCAACTTCCTGTAATATATCTTTTGCAAAAATGACAGAAATTCGAGCCTGTATATTTGATTATCTTATGAAATGAAAGAAAAAGTTCTTTTTGGTATTTGATTACTATGAAGAAACCATAAAAGCAGGCATACCAAAGATTTTGAAAATATGCAACTTTGAAGTCACAATTCTATTCGCACTAAATATTGTTCTATAAAATAATATATATATTACACTTTGACGTTTGAAGCTTGATTTGGAAAAATGGTAATTTACATTTATACCATAATCTGTTGTTTTTATTACCAATATACCCTGATTCGATACTATGTCGTTTGATGCAGTACTGCAAATTGCAGACCCAAACACAATGTTTCAGTTCCATAAGTACGAATCTTTTTTGAATGCTCCGAAAGTATGATAAGTGAATACACATAATTGAAAGATATATACTTATAATTTTATGTCCATCTATATATATATTATCGACACTGTTAAATTAACTTCATCTCAAAACACAAGCTATGAGATGGAGGATTGCCCTTGTTTATATGAGCAGCGTGGACGCAATTTCCAATCGATGTGAGACTTTAACACTCCCCCTCACATTGGCAAGGGTCTGTCCCCTTGAGATTGACAGGAATGTTGAGCTTATGGAACTCAAGTGGTGGAATGCATCACTCACCAGTGGCGAAACAACTGCATCGATCGGATAACCTGCTTTGATACTATGTTAAATTTGTGCCTAACTCCATCTCAAAACCCAAGTTATGAGATGGAAGATTGTCCTTGTTTATATGAGTAGCGTGGGCACGATTCTCAGTCGATGTGAGACTTTAACACTCCCCCTCACATCGTCAAGGGTCTGTCCCCTTTAGACTGACGGGGATGTTGAGCCTATGGAACCCAAGTGCATCTTGAGTAGTCATCAACAATAGTGAGAAAATAACGTGCTCCATTAAGTGATTGAATGTGATAACCATCCCAAATATCGACATGAATCATTTCAAAAGGTGCTTTTGTATTGATGGAACTTAAAGGAAATGGATTACGTGTTTACTTAGCTAATGGGCAAATAGAACAATCACTAATGGAACAAAAAGGTGTGTTGATGGAAAGAGAAATTACAAGCAAACTGTTATTAGATAAATGACCAAGTCGTTGATGCCATAGATGAGAGTTGGTGGAAGCAGTGTTTGAAACGAAAAAACATCCAGCCTTTTCAGAAATAGTCAGGTAGTAAAGTCATGTTTTCTCGGTTCACATCCCAATCGTCTTCCCTGAGCATTTGTTCTGAACAAAGCACATACTATTAGTGAAGGTGATATGGAAAAATGAGGTTTGAGTTAGTTTGGCTACTAAAACTAAGTTTAATTTGAAGGAGGGAAACACAAGACATTATGGAGTATGAAATTATTTGAGAAATGTACAGTACCAATATGTGTGACACGGGCAAGAGAATGATCAGGTAAATGCACATGCCGATTAGTGACTGGAATGTTGGAGCTCATAAGGTTTTGGAAACAAACCATGTGATCAGTTGCCCCTGTATCAAAAATCCAACGAGTTTATGAATGGAAAATAGCTGCACATAATGTGTTACCTGAAGAAGTAGTCACTTGACTTTCCATGCTACCTGATTTGGATTGATTGAGAAGTGTAAGGAGCTCTTGATATTAGGCAGATGTAAGGTTGTGGGATGGTGTCTTTGTGTCATAGTAGCTTTCCTGAAAGTCGGTATGATGAGCTTTGGAAAGGAAGCCATAACTTGTTTTTCTCTTATCTTGAATTGCTCCTTTCTTCCAACACATATTGATGTCATGTCCATTCAAACCACATAAATTACATTTGAGACGCTTTCGGCAATTTTCAAAATTGTGTCCATTGAGACCACAAAAATCACATTTGAGGTGACTTCGGAAATTCTCATAATTATGATCTATATTGTTGCATCTATTGCACTTGAGATGTGAGACTGTATTTTGTTTCTTAATCTTCCAAGAAATTAGCGAGTTTCCAAGAAACATACAATATCATGTGGTTGATCGTCGTGTATCTGTACATTTTGTCCAATCTGCATCACAAAAAGCATTTAGTTGTAATGAACTAGTTGCTGAGAAAAAAAGACCTTGCCCTGGTGTGTTCTTGACATATCGTAGCACTCGTTGAGCTGCTTCCAAATGTGGTTGTCGTGGTTTATCCATATATTGACTGAGAATTTGCACGACATACACTAAGTCGGGCCTTATGATGATCAAGTATATTAATCTCCCAACAAGTCTTCGATAAGATGTGGGATTACTGATGAATTCCCCTTCAACCTTGCTGAGGGATAAATTTTGTTCCATAGGTGAATTGGCAGATTTGGCACCAATATAACCCATGTCCTCCAATATTTCAAGTGTGTACTTACGTTGTGACAGAACAATTCCCTTCGTGGAATGTGAAACTTCTATGCCCAAAAAATACTTTAATTCACCGAGATCTTTAAGCTTGAATTGTCTCATGAGATGATTCTTAGTTTCTTCAATGTCTTTTACATTGTTTCATGTTATGATTATATCATCTATAAAGACAAGAAGAGTAGAGAAGGAATTACCACGGGTTCGGACGAACAGTGAGTGATCATACTTGGATTGGTTAAAACCAGCTAGCTTAAGTGTTGTTGATAGCTTGATGAATCATTGTCGTGAGGCTTGTTTGAGTCCATACAAAGATTTATGTAACCTACATACTCGTGTTTTCCCCTTTCGTCCGAATCTAGGTGGAAGGGACATACAGACATCTTCATGAAGATCACCATAGAGAAAAACATTGTTGACATCGAGTTGTCAAAGATGCCAATTTTGAATAGTAGCAACGGCAAGGATAAGCCGAACAGTGAGAAGTTTGGCTACTGGTGCAAAAGTTTCTTGGTAGTTAAAACCTTCAATTTGACTGTATCCTTTGGCCACTAACCGAGCCTTGTATCGTTCCACAGAGCCATCAGGATTATACTTGATTTTATAGACCCATTTACAACCAATTGGTTTCTTGTTTGGAGGAAGCTGTTGAAGCGTCCAAGTGCCATTAGTTTCAAGAGCATCCAGTTCTTGTTTCATGGCAAGCTGCCATTTTGGATCATTGAAAGCTTCAGCAAAGGTGGTTGGTTCCCTGAGAATGGAAATAGAAGTAGCAAAGGCATGATGTGCAGGTGATAATTGGTCATAAGTAAGTACATGAGATAAAGAATGAGAAGTATCTTTGTCTTTGGACGATGTTGAGTGAGACGAAGGGAAGGACCGAGAAGGCAAGGAAGCTTCTACATGATATTTTTGAAGGTAGCTAGGAACATTGGTGGATCGACGAAGCCTATGTGTGACTGGTGTTGGAAGAGTTATATGTGGTTGAGAAGCTGATGATGATGTTTCTGGAGATGAATTTTGAAGATGAAGAGTGTCTAAGTTGATTGTTGGAAGGACAGTTGGTGTATGATCAAGTGATATATTTGGATTAGTTGATTGACGAATGTTGGGTTTGTCATCATAAATAGTATCTTATGATGGAGGAAATAGATTTGGAGTATTGACAACGGAAGTGAAATAAGGAAATACATATTCATGAAAGATAAAATCACGAGACACTAAAGTCTTGCTTGTTTCCATATTGTAGACATGATAACCTTTGATCTCAGATGGATACCCAATGAATATGCATTTATGTGACCTAGTATCAAACTTGTTGAGTCGATCATGATGTGCAGACACAAAACAAAAGGAACCAAAAACACGAAGATGTTCATACCTAAGAGTTTTGTGAAAAAGGACTTCAAATGGTGTTTTACCCTTATGAGATGGAGGATTACACTTGTTTATATGAGCAGCGTGGGCGCGATTCCCAGTTGATTTGAGATTTTAATAGACACTCTACTTCTCTAACTCAGTAGTAGCTCGTGACTTGAGCCAGTGAGACAGTGGCTTCGAACATATAAGAGGTAAGGTCTAAATTTTTGTGATATATATTTTATATATAAAAAATATATTATTAAAAAAAGAGTTTAAAATAGATTATATATATAATTTAATATTATTAACTCATAATAAAAAGATTAACTTTTTCTATACACTTTTTTAAACTCCTTAATAAAATATTTTCACTATTTTATAAAATAAAGATTGTTTTATATTTTTAAGTTACTAGATATCAAGTAAATTTGTGTATGCATTACCAGTAAATTAAACAAAAATATATTGAGTTATTTTGTTACTTTGTTATATATTGATTTATAATTATTTTTTGGTTTAAAATAATGAATTAGATTTTTTTTCCTTTTGTACATGTGTTACATATCTAAACTTAAGGTTAACTTGTAAGTATAGATATGTCAAGTAGCAAATATGAATCTAGTAATGAAAACCATAAGAAAAAAGAAGAGTAAAAGAGTTGATTCAATTTCAAAAATGTGCACTTAGATAAATTTTGTATTAGTAGTGAAGAAAATAATGTAGAGAATTCAAGTGAAATTGAAGGAACTAAATCAAGAGTCTTCAATAGCAAATGATATATAGTTTTGGGAGAAAATGAAAATTTTCGATGATAATACATTTTCTAAAGAACATGGCCAATATCAAAATTTAGAAGGGAAAAGAATGAAGAAAGTGGAGTAATGTCAATTTAACTACTACAACCATTGTCATTGATATTTATGATTTTGCACATTGGACAAATATGGACACAAATTTGAGAGACCCCTTAGTAGAAAAAAGTCCAATTAGACCAATTGATTTCAACTTTTTAAAGGATGAGCATTCTCGACATTTTTCTACATTTTATTATATGCCAAAGCTATCAAATGGGGAGAAGCATGATAAAAATGGTTGGTGTATTCAAAAGAATTGGATAAAGTATTTTGTGTTTGTTGTAAGTTATTTGATTCAAGATCAAGTCATAGTAAATTGGTAAACGAAGTTTGTCAACATCGGAAATTTTTTAGTGCCAAACTCAAAAACCATGAAACAAGCAAAGAGCATGTAATTAATATGAACCCTTGGGTTGAAGTTAAAGTTGTAGTCAGTGTTCATTAAAGACACCATGCTTAAACTTAAAAGTAAAAATGAATAATTTTGGCTCTACTTGAATAACAATAGTAAAATTTATGAATTTTTCAATCAAGTTATTATAAAAAATATGAAAAAAAGATATGATTAATGTTCCAAAAATTTATTAATTTCAATATTTTCGAATATAACACCACAATTGTTATATATCAAATGTGTTATTTTATTCAATTAAAATAAAAATTCAAAAGTACAGAAATTAAGTTATAGAAGACTAAATAACATAGTTTAGTTCTTTATACAACAGACAAAAAATTAAAATAAATTAAACGACATAAATTATAATAAACATGTAAAAAAAATTAAATATGTGAAAAAATAGATAGAATCAATATTACATGGTATAAATAACAATGATATTTATATAATTATATGTATTAGAACATGATATGTTTAAATTATATGAAAGACAAATTGTATTATTTTTTAAGAAAAAGGCTAAGAAAACTAAACTCGTAAATTTTAAAAATAATAAAATTAAACTTTTAATATTTATAATCATAAAAATAATACCTCTTATATCAATTTTATATATTTTTTCTATTAAAAAAATCATGAACTATCATTTTATATTGAACGTCGTTCAATTAGATGTCGTTCAAGTTGAATTATAGTTATTTAAACTCTTTCAATTTTAAATTCAATCTAATTGAACGCATTCAATATTATTGATATGTTATTTTTGTTATTATATATAAATTTTGGATGTCTAGAGGAAGCTAGAGTTGGATGGAATCAACTCAAGTATTGAGGGCTATAGAATACTCCAGAATACACTTGAAGGTGCTAGAATAGGCTGAAATATTCTAGAACATGCCGGATGGTTCATGAAAGATGTGGAAGTCTCTAGAAGCTTACGGAACATCCTAGAACATGCATGAATGAACTAGACACTCCTAGAAGACTCTAGAGTTGGCTAGAAGGTCCTAGAACCTTGTGACATATTGTACATAAAACTAGAACACTCTTGTACATTCTAGACTTAGAAAGATGTGGCATAATCTTAAGCTTCATGTCACACTATAAATAGACCTATTGGTCTTCATTTGTATTCATCTTGAGAAATATTGAGAATTCTTAGCATCTTGTAAGATAAACTCTCTCTGGAGCAATACAAAGCATTCTTTACAAACTTTCTTTCTAACCTCTTTGGAGAATTTGTTAGGATGAAAGACAGACTTAGTGCAACGGACCGTGTTAAGTACCGCACGATCACTACTTAAAATTTAAGGTCATGACAATAAGGAATGTAATCCTAATAGCTTTCTATTTTTACACAAAATACATGTGAAAGTTGGAGATACTATTAAAGTAAAATTGGAGAGATAAATAAGGTCTTTAGGCACATTAGCTCTGTTATAGTCAAGGATATAAACTTAAAGACAAAGCATACGAAAAGCAGAGAAGAAGGCGAACCAGGCCAAATTATCAAGGTTCTTTTTCTCAACTCAAAACCTTGATATGTGGCACAAATCATCTTCACTTCTAAGCAAATCTGAATTGATTTTTTGATAGAAATTTGGATAGATTTTGTAGATTTAAACCCAAACTCTATATTAAACGCGTTGATCCAAAAATCTGAACCCATTTTGTAAAAAAATTACATTCTTATCCTTATATATTTCCTTTTTTTTTTGTAAAAAATTACAAATTCATTCTGTATATGTTATGGAATGAACATCTATTGTATCTTATACATTTTTTTTGTAAATTATATTATTTCTTAATACAATTTGAGATGATTATAATTTTATATATTTATTCAAAATATTTTTTTACAAATAACATCAAAGAACTAAATGAATAATTATTTAAAAATACAATAGTTTTAAAAATCCTTTTATTATGTTTCATTTAAGAAGGCATTCATTATTTTCAATTTTTTTTGTCCAATAGAATTGACCTATTTATTTTTACTCAAAATCATATCAAGTCATATTTAAATCGTGCTTTACAAGTCGAGTTATGAATATTTTTCAATCAAAAATTGCCACCCTACTCATAAGTAGCAATACACAAGTACGAGCGAGGACGATTATTGATATAACTATTCTCGAATCAAATTATAAAATTTGTATCTAAAATCACTCAAAAATCGTTACCATTCGATGACGATTTTTTACTTGCGGATAACAGTTCTAGATAGTTATTAAAAATATCTAAAAAAATAATTTTTCAATTTTTTTTATATATCTATGCAAAAAATTAATAAATCATAATCATCAATAAATATATAAATTAATTTTGATAACTGACGAATACAAATATATCGATATTCAGTGTTTAATGTTTAATTTTTATACAAAATTATATTTATTCTAAAAAATTTCAAATAAAAATCTACCGTTGGTTTTTTCTCCTCCAAAGTTGTAACCCATGTTCCTATACTAAAGTATGATTTCTCGTGTTACTCCCCCATCGTTTTCCGCTTGGATTATTTGATCTCAAGTCACGTTATCCAAATCTAACACAAGGACAAGTCGGTATTGCAAATAATAAGACTACTGAACACATCTCTACGGTCTATGTTTATTTTGAACCAACGGCCACAGATGCCAATCCGCGCACTCTTATTCCATTGGTTAGTTTAAAATACTGTCTCACTATATAAATGTTAAAACCATTTCGACTCTCATATTTTTCAATCCTTGTTGCATCCACAGAACAGATTATTAATCTTGCTACCATTTTTTTCCCCTACGAAGTTGGTGGTAGTTAAAAATGGCAGGAAGAGGGAAAACCTTAGGATCTGGTGCTTCAAAGAAGGCCACGTCTCGTAGTAGCAAGGCTGGTCTACAATTCCCAGTCGGTCGTATCGCTCGGTTCTTGAAAGCCGGTAAATACGCCGAGCGTGTTGGAGCCGGAGCTCCTGTTTACCTTGCTGCTGTTCTTGAATATCTTGCCGCTGAGGTATTCCTATTTTGATTTCTGTGTTATATTTCTATGTTCAGTTTTGCTGTGATTGTTTCCCTAATTTCTTGTAGATTTAGGGTTAGGCTTTCGAATTGTCCAAATTTGAAATGAACCACAACGTAACATCACAAAATGAACGTTAGTTGATGTTAGTTTCTGTTTCAACTGCTTCAAAAATTAAGGATTCCGTTTGGATCTAATGGGTTTTCTAAGGTTGGTTGAGGTCGTCATTTGATTTTTCTAGCTGTTTGAAAGATTTGATTTCTTCTGTATATAATTTGAATTAGGCTGTGGAGATACGTGTTGATCTGAACTTATTTTGAATTAAGGTAGCGGGGCTAATATTATTTTTGTATTGTGTCCATTCTCCAGGTATTGGAGTTAGCTGGTAACGCAGCAAGAGACAACAAGAAGACTAGAATTGTACCACGTCACATTCAATTGGCAGTGCGCAACGACGAAGAACTCAGCAAACTTTTGGGTGACGTTACAATTGCCAATGGCGGTGTAATGCCCAACATTCACAACCTTCTCCTTCCCAAGAAGGCCGGAGGTTCCTCCAAGGCATCTGGTCCAGACGACGATTCTTAAAAATTGAAACTTTAACGTGTCTAATGTCCTCCATCATTAATGAGATTTATATTTGATTTACTCTATTTTAGGTTTATTATTAGGGGAATCGTTTTGGGTCGTGGAGTTTGTAGTTTTTGTAGTAGATGCCCTCTTTAGGTGTAGTGATTGTGAATATAATCATCATATTTTCTTGTATTTATTTTCTTCATCGTGGAAGAGAATATGAATTTTCTTTTCCCTCTCACCCTGTTGTCATTTTTTATTTCATGTTTACGTTTAATGGCTTAGTGAAATTGCCTCAAAGTTCATCCTTGTGTTTTCATTATTCGCTAACAAATGTTTCCGCAATTGTTTGTGTTTTTCTTGTGAAAGATTTGGTTATGCTTTAGAAATTCATCTGTACTTCGATATCCTATTTGAATTATAAGTATTTAATCAGGGAGGCACACGTGTTCTCTCCTTTTAAAGGAAATTCATTCGTAATGGAACATATATAATTTAAGGCTTACAACGATTTCATTTTTATGTGTTTTTATTAGTAGGAATTATTTATTGTTATTAGATTACCTGGATTAATGAAATTTAAAATTATATAATTTTTTTTATTAAATAAATATCTAGTGATGTGAATGTAGCTGGTTTGAAACTCATGTTTCTATTCGCATACTTATAGTGATGTGTGTATTTTTTTGTATCTATTTATTATAACTAATAAAAGTTTTATTTAATTTACTCTGATTGAGAAATTTAATTACAATTGAAAAGATTAAATTATTTATACATCTATTGTAAAAGACTCGAATTACTGGTCACTTAATAAGGGAAAAATTAACGAGTATTGAAAAATATGTAATGGTACGTGATTACTTGTCTAATAATACCAAATATGGTCTATTTATGTTGGGGGAGACTTGGGAGTGGTGCAGAATGAAGAATGACGACTCAAATGCAAATATTGTATTTTAGTAATATTTTAAATATTATTTATTATTTTTGTATTGATTTTTATTTTTATGATAAAAATAAAAAATTTAATCAGTAATTAATAGAAATAAAAAAATTATGTAAATAAGAGAATAATAAAATATATAATTTTTTATATTAAATAATATAGGTAAATTTTGTTACAAATTAATTTAAAATAATAAAATTTTGCTATCTACAAGTTATTGTAAATTCACTTATATTTTAATTATATTATATTTTTCATTATATATATATATATATTTTAAAACTCACTAATATAATATTAAATTTTTTTTTTCTTATCTCTTTATACTTTTCATATAGTATCAGAGCCTCTTATATATTTCTAAAAATTTTATCAAAATTTTACTTCTCTTCGTCATAGCCAACATGGTTCATCCTAACTCGGTTCACTCTCAACCCAGTTCACCTCAACTCGGCTCACTCCAAACCCAGCTTATCTCAACTCGGTTCATTCCAACTTGGCTCACTTCAACCCGATTACAAGTTTATTTTTAACTCCTTTTTTCATTTTTAAGGATATCTACTTTATATTGTTTATATATATATGCTTTATATTTCCTCAATTATTTCGTTAAAATGGATCGAAATAATGTCCCAAAACCAATCTTTATCACCCTTGATGATACTAACTACCTAACCTGGGCACAAGGAATGAAAAGTTTCTTAAAAGAACGCAAGGTATGATGTTTCATAACTGGTGATATCTCTATACCCATCCAAGAAACCATTAAAAATAGCTCCTTATTTGCTGACTGTCTTGAAGACCGGGAGAGTAAACATCATCAAATTATTACCTGGTTCTGTAACACCACATTACCCTCCATCCATGGTGAATTTGGGCGTTTTGACACTGCCAAAGAAGTTTGGGAATTCTTGAGGCTCGCTTCACTACAACAGATTTGGCCAACCAATATCAACTTCTAACAACTCTTCATACCAAACGCCAAAGGGTTGATCAAACCATTAACCAATTTTTCTCTGAAATGCATACTATTTGAGATCAACTCGTTCTCTCTGAACCAACTTGGACAAACAAGATTAATGCTGAGATGTTTGCAACTTACCGTAATCACCAACGTCTTGTTATTTTTCTCATGGCTCTCCATGATCGATTTGAACTTGTTCGGGCTTTCTTACTCCATTGGAGTCCTTTTCCATCCTTAGATACTGCTGTGACCGAGCTTCGCTCTGATTAAACTCGAATGAGGTTTTTCAATGTTCATTATATAGATTTTGTTCTTGCCACCCCCTCTTATCGCCCTAAAGAAGGTTCTAAAGAGGACTTCAAACATCAAGGCTGCACCTACTGTCACAACCCCAATCATGAGCTTCTTACATGTCTCATTCGGGTATGTATATATTGTCACAAAAAGGGTCCAGGACACTTTAACAGAGATTGCTTTCGGAATCCCTCTAAACATTCCTCACGAAATCCCTCTCAACATTCCTCACATAATCCCTCTCAACATGCTTCAGGTAAAAATAGTAACTCATCTATCACTGCTGATGTTTTTGAGAATAATTATGACAAATTTACCTTCTTTACTCAAGAACTTGAAGGTCTTCTTAAACATGTCCTCTCATAATCTAGTAATCCTTCTCTCACATCAGGTAAATCTTTATGGTATTTTGATTCTGTTTGTTGTAATCATATGACTCATGATACTCACATCTTCTCTCTTACACAATTTTCCATCTCCAAATTTTTAATTCAAACTGTCAATGGTTCACATATATATGTTAATGCTATAGAACAAGTTTCCACATCTTCTATATCAATTTATGATAACTTTAATATTCTCAACTTTACTCTAAATCTTATCTCTCTTGATTAATTATGTGAACTTGGTCATACTATTTTTTTCTCATCTTGTTGTCGTCTTACTATTATTATATCACTCTTATGCTAAATACTTAAAAAACCCAACTTGAAGCTGTAACTTTCAGTCTTCACCGACTAATAACCAGGTTGAGCACTTGAGCTACATCTTCAAAGTAACAAATGTACGTTATACATAATAGGTAAAATAGTCAACTCGATAAATTATCTCTCCACGAAGAAAACTAGACACCAGTAATTCAAAATATTCGATGACAGATGCTATGTTAATGAACATTAAATCGAAGCCTCGTTATAAAAGAAATTATTCAGACAATTCAAAACTCAGGACAAACAAAAGTATTGAAACCGAAAATATACGTGATATGGTTGTAAAATAACACGTTAATTCCTACATAAATAAATATACATTATATATAATATATACATATAACATACAAATATATTATCTTATATGTTATTTTAAGATAAATCTAATTCTTAAAAACCAGCTATTTAGTACACCCGAATCCAACAAAACATTTGATAATTGTGAATTCTGCAAGAAATCACAAAGCCATCCCTCTTTCTTTTTTTCTTTTTTTCTTTCCCCCCTTTACTTTTTACTCTTTTTATAAGTGGACTTCCGCAACAGCATATTAAAACTGAATCTCAAGAGGACATAAAACAAATAACAAAATTGCATAATACTATTTCTATAAGTACTAAACTATGGAGTATGGACCAGCCTAACTCTCATTACTATCTTGTTAGCAAAGTGAAATTACTCAAGCTAGGTATTAATAAGGGAACAAAATTGTAACAATGAATTATCGAACAAGGATACACTCATCAACATGTAGCCCAATAAAAGTGATGGTAATCGCATACATTTAGGCTTTCCATCATCAAAATTCAACTTTCAAGCCAAAACCAGGGCTGAAACCTCAACCTCATATCCACTTGCCCTTTTGGGAGGACTCTTCATCACTGGCTGCCAACGGATCTACTGAATACTTCAGCTCGTTAAATAGTCAAAACCTCTAGCATAGCAGCCACCAAAATTAATGCCAAGGGGCCATAAGCCTCGCAAACTTCTATCATATAAGGCATCCATTAATCATCAGTATTAATTTTCTGTAATCTAATTGACCATCCAACATAAGAAAGTGATCTGTTTAAACCTTCTCCTAATGAAATCTAAGGGCTCTCTTCATCTGAGCTAGAATCTTGCATTCGTTGATCTGTTATAGCTGGGAAAAGTCGCTCACTGTGATTAGGAGGAGGGGATCCATGGGGTTCAAAGGAAGACGATTTCATTGAAGGTTGCTGGTGGGGATCAGAGGAAGATGTTTCTTTTTTCTGTTTTTTTGTGGGTGGTGGAATTTTGTCTCTCTCTCTCACTTCTTTACATGTCTTATCTAAAATTATCAAAAAGTCTCTAACTATACTAAACAATCGTAAACCTTCATCCCTACCTGTATTTCCATGGAAATAATCACTAGTGCTCTTTACCAGAACCATTATTCTTTTCTCTTCCTCCAGAAGTTGCTTCATATCAACCTCGGCATCTTTCACAAATTTTTTTAATGCTTCATGAAATCCACTTTCCTCCTTCACATTCTTCATGTCAAAGTCGAGGAAGTCCCTCATTTTTTGAAGTGCATGATTAAGTTTTCCAACAGTTCCCGTTAAGCACTCAGCATCCATATTTGCTGCCTTTTTGACATTCTCAAGTTCATCTCCTAAACCAGACACTACCTGAAGGCCAAGGCTATGATAATGTTCATCTGATTCATGTAAAGTTTCTTGAAGAAGATCCGTTTTTTTGCTAGAAAAGCCCCTGCTCTCTTTAGCCTTTCGATCTGCTCTTACACCCTCAGATCGAATAATCTCCTGAATAACAAAGTGCAAGAGTGTTGTTTTCCCATCAATTCCTTTTACATCTGACAGTTTCAAAAGTGTGTCAAGTTTAAATGCTTGGGCACCACCACGGAATGTCCCATCATTCATGCGATTGCCGGTTTTTAGAACAGCTTCTAGCAGTTTTAGGAAAATCCTGCTGTTTCTCAGTTCCTTGCAAGCAATCTGCCACAAAACATGGAGCTGCCATAAAGTTATTACCCAATGCAAAAAAATAAAAAACTCAACTGTAAATTAGAATTTGCTAGCAGCCTGTGCAGACACAGAATCAATAAGTCCTGCACAGTATACACAAACAAACTTCATCCACGGCAAGCACTATTGCATATGTTCATATTTCTGAATGCTCAATGAAAATATCTGACTTCCTCTAAAGAAAACTGTGTGATTAAAACATGTTCCGAGTGTTGCTAAAAATTATAGAACACTGGAAAAGAAAATGTAAAAAAAGACATACAAACCCTCCTATCAATGTTGAAGGCAAAATATAGGTGCTAAACTTAAAGAACCAGTTCAGAATATGACTGCATAAGCCACGGGGACTTACCATTTAAGATATAATTAGAAAAGTATTTCATACCTAATTTTCAGATATTAAGATCCAATTTATAGTATATCCCCCAAAAAATCTACAAATGTAACAGAAATTCAGATTTGAAGATCTAAAATGGAAATGATTTGGACTGCCACTTCAGTTCTTATCTAACATTTTCCCAACTTCAACAGTAGTTGGAAAAAAGCATTCATAAATGTGTAGAGGAGATATAAGGCACAACTTGATTGTATAATGCAATTTAGAGACTTGATCCAATACCTCTAAGGTTTCAAAAGACTCCTTAGTTGTGGCAACCTCTTCTTCAAGGGTACACATGAAAAACAATGCTTCCAATCGTTTAAAAGAAAATGGAATATTAACCAATGTTTTCAGAAAACGATCAGCAGGGCCAAGCTGAGCAAGATCACCGCTGTAAAGCCTAAGCTTTAGTTCTTCTTCTGGTGTTGGTGCCATCTTCAACAAAGTTTGAAGGAATTCTGATGGAAGCTCATTTCCTGTTTATCCAAAGAAATTCAGAATATGCTTCCCATGCAATCATATTAATAGAAATGCATAATATAATAAGCCTGATTTCCTCATGTTGGATTTCTTATCATGTCATGTTCTCTTTCCCTTGAGGACTTCTCAATATATTAATTATCAGGGAGATCTTTAAAATCAATAATAACTCAATATATTAATTATCAGGGAGATCTTTAAAATCAATAATAATTCACAGGACTCAGAAGAAGAGCTCTAAATAGATATAGTATTTAACATTACTACCAGATATTTAATATTGCTTCTATATCATATTTGATGTATGTATATAAGGCATCACTTGGAATTTGCAATACCAAGCCTGTCAACACATGTAGTCATGTCTAATTATTTTCTCATTTTTCTGTCTTATCTAAGATCCAGTAGTGGATAAAATAAGATGGAATCAAAAGATAATTAAATTATTAATATGATATTTGCAACTTTTTTGATTAAATTCAAAATGCACAGATGGAATGTGCAATTTCATGTTGAGCAATGCCAGAGTTGAAACTAACTGATAGCATAATGGTTTACAGTAACTTACCATTTACACTTTTTCTAGAATACAAAAGATTGTCAATTTATTTTTTTTTTTGGCGGGGGGGGGATGGGTAATATATGCAAACATTAGTATGTTACTTGTTTTAATGTAAATAATCAATTTTCTGCATTGCAGATAGAGGAAGAAGAAAAGGGAATGAAAGAAAAAAAAAGTCATTCCAACTTGTTTAACAGCATCCTCAAAAATCACTTGTTTGTTGAATGAGATAGAAAAAAGGAAATTAAGTTACCTTCAAGCAGCGCATCACAGACTTCTTCAACTGTCAAATTCAATGCCCGCAGAAGAATTGATAGATTTTGTGATTTTTTTGGCTCAATAATCTGAATTAACTGGGGTTGGGAATCTTTAAATGTGTCTTTCTTCCTTTCGTTTTTATTTTTATCAGGAGCAGCATATCCAAACAGAGATTCTATCATATTCTCATCAAACCTGTAAAATATTTTTAAATTTTTAACAATAAATAGTGTTCATCAATGAATATATCCAGTAGTAAAGAGTTAAAACAAAAGAAAATAAAGAAATTTGTAACTCACTGGAATGATCCTGCTTTAAGCTGATGCCAAACCATTGACTGGTCAGGGTTTGCTAGAACCTTATCCCAAAAGAATGGCTTCAGCTTGGTCTTTGGACCATCACCTTCATCTACATTGGATGGATGGTTTGGAGCAGGTGGTTGTGCTCGTGCTAGCTTTGAACCTATTGGTACTGCTTTGGGTGGACAAGGAGGTGGGACACCACCCGGAGGTGGTGGTGGTGGGCGAGGTCCAGGTCTACCCCCAGGATGTGGTGGTGGAGGAGGAGGTCCAGGAGGGGAAGGCCCTGCACTACTAGAGGGTACGGTGAGAGGAAGTGGTGCAGGAGGCGAAAGAGGGGGTCCATGACCAGTGTTAATTGAAGGAGCCTTGAAAGAAGAACGTGGTTTAGGAGGAGGGAGGTCTGCCCTGCCAGGAGGAGGCTTTAGAGGAGGCAATCCAGTAGAAGTGGTAAATACTCCATCTCCAAGTGGTGGTGGTACTTGTGGATTACTATCAGTGGATATATCTTCTAGTGATGGGGTTTCATTTATTGAAGGACGGGGCTCATTGAAATCTATATTCAAAGTACCATCTAAATATGAGGTCTTTTCATGGTGACTCGCGTTATTACCAAATGATTGATTACCGGACTTCTCTTCCTTCCTTGACTTTACCACAGAAAAAGATCCTGAAAGACACAAAAAGACAGTAAGTAAATAGTAATTTAATAGTAATAGCCGCAATAGCAAGAAACAAGATTAAAAAAAATACCAACAGATGAGTCTGTCATGTTCGGGCTGAGAAGAGGACTCTCATCATTCATTTTAGAGCCACCTCCACAAACTCTATAACAGCATAAGAAGAGCACTGCTGCAATAAGAAATGTAACACATGCAGTCACCACAATAGCAATCACAACTGATTGACTACCATTGTTCTTTTTTTCCTGTCCAGAATCTTCACTTAAGGAAGCCTCTTCATAAGTGTTTAGAGAAACAGAATAATGTTTCAGATCATAAGGTGATGGTGGTGCTTTAGCGGATACTTTTTTCAACCAATGAAGTGACTCAATGCCCAGATTCCTCCTAGGACCAGCACGCTTTCCAAATATGTACTCAGCATACCAAACCTTTGAACCACCTTCTTCTCCAGAAACACGAAAGATAATGTTATTCTTTCTTAAACAATCTAAAAGGATTTGCTTCACTTCCGGACGCAGAAGACTAATAATTTTATCAATGCTTTCTTTCTCCATTGACCATCTATTGATTTCATTGGCACAACTGGACATTTTTTCAGGTAAGCAGAGGTCAAGTTCTTTAATTGCATCCTTCAATTTTATCAACTCTATCTTGCAGTTTAACCACAACATATCTGCCTGAAGCCGAATGAATTGTCACACATTTAAAGTCAGATGAGTTTTTAGGCTCCATGACATAAATGCATCTTGAGTTAAATTAATCCTTAAGAAAATTTATAAAAAGCCTGATCAAGAATATGGTCATAGCACAATCATTTAAATGCATTCACAAATCACAACAATGAGAATCTCCTAACAAAACAAAAACACAACCTGTTGAGAATAGGAGGCATACATGTCAAATATACACAGATGATGTCAAAATTTCTTACTTCTAAGAACTAAGATCTTATTACTGGAAATATTAATCGTTGAAGAGGCATCCCTAGATGATATAACCGAACACTATTTAGTATTAACACACATACAAATAGGAGCACTAAAGTAGTGCCACCAAATTCCTCACAAAAGTTATGCTGCTTCTACTGAAACAATACTCCAACCATTTCATTACACAGAGAATTTTATATGAATTTATGTACCAGTCAAACAAAGAAGTGTATGCTGTTCAACTAAACAAACAAACAAAAAATAAATAAAATAAAATAAAATTGAAGAAATTAAAAAGTATGGGGCTTATTTAGTTTCTCACCGTATCCTTATCCATCTCCCCAGATGCTGGATCAACCAGTTGGCTAAGCAATACTTCCTCTGTCTTCTTCTCTTCATCTGAATTTATCGATGCCGAAGAGCATAGCAAAAAAGCCAGAAAAATGAAATAAGTCGTCCTTATAATAATACCCATATGATATGCTGTTGAGTTTTCATTCCAGAAGTATAATATCCTTTTCATTCCAGAAGTATAAACCTCTCACAGGAAAAACCCTAGCGAAACCTCATCACCCAAAACTGCAAATTTGTAACAACCCAATTCAAATTTTCAAAAAAACCCCTTATATATATATATATCATAATTTCCGACATCAATAAGCAAATTCTACGATGTCCGCCAAAATTCTCCAAGGAAGTTCGAATCTATTATGGCAGAAACCAGTTAATCAAACTCGGCTAATATATGTTACGGAATCAAATTTGCATAAGGAATAATGAAAGAAAGTTGGCCAATAGCTCCAAGAAACCATTCAAATCAAAATAACCCATATATG
This sequence comes from Hippophae tibetana, assembly GCA_037013495.1. Lineage (NCBI taxonomy): Eukaryota > Viridiplantae > Streptophyta > Magnoliopsida > Rosales > Elaeagnaceae > Hippophae > Hippophae tibetana. The sequence goes on from CM072812.1 coordinate 5,404,463, forward strand.
CCCCCAGTCTAAAGCATTGAAAATTCTAAGCGATAATGTTTGAAATAACGTCTCTTAATAGTAAAAATCATCGAATGGGATCCTTGTTCAGATCAAACAAAACATGCAGAGAATGTACAGCTAATGAAGGTGTAGGTATATATATATATAAGCATTGCAGGTTGTGACCACAACATGGCAAAAAAGGAAAAATTTCTTCATTCTTCACGATTTACCTCTATAATTGTTACCGACACTTTCAATTATCCATATTTTTATTTATATTATTCTTTAATAGATATTTATAAATTTTATTTTTTTATCCGAAAATATTTTAAAAAAATAATAATATATCAGTTAAAATGAAATTCACACGTATTATTTAAAACAAAAATCGGAGTGTTACTACGATGCTCTGACTACTAAACAACGACCTTTCTATTTTTATTTTCTCAAAAATTGAGTTTCTTTCGTTTGGCTTGTCGGATTGATTTATGACTTAATCGAGAAGGAAAAGAAGATAAATTTTTGGAGATATCTGAACTAGTTCTGACGTTTTGTTATTTTGGGTGTCTTTTCCAAGAAGGGGACGTTTTACCGAGGCATCTTCAACCCTCCATTCTATTTTTTATTTTATATCCAAAATTATAATAATTTTTTATTTATTTTTAACACATAATATTAAATATTATATTAACAAATATATTTTTAATAAAATAAAATAATTTTTATTTTTTTTATCATTATTATATTTAATTAATTAAAATTTATATTATTAAAAAAATTAAAAATTTATTTAAAAATATTATATTTATCATATAAATTAAAAATTATATTTAATTAAAAATACTTATCTCTTAAATATACAATTAATATATTTTGAATTATAATGTAAGTTTATCTATATTTGATTTGTTTATTTCGAAAAAAAAAATTTATTTAAATTAAATATTTTTATCTACCATTATCTCAAGTTTTTTAGTTATCATTTAAGTTCATTTTTCAATTGTTACATTAACATCAATTTTATCCTAAATTATTAGATTATGCATAATAACACATTCAATTAATAAGTTTTGATAATATAAATGATTTATTTATTTAATATTATTAGACATATAGTGGCTAAAAAGCCAACTAAAACAGATTAATAAGAGTTAGTTACTTACTAAGAATAATAAATTAATTTTTTTTAAATCTTAAAATAAAATTACAGTATAATGAAAATTTAATCGTATTTTTATAATTTTTTTTTAAAATGAGTGAACTTGAATATTGATAGTATAATGAATAGTATCGTATTAAATTTAATATAATATTATGTAATAAATTTTACACTAAATTTAAAAATATAGTACATAATTGGTATTAAATTTAATATAATATTTTTTATTGTAATAAATTTTACACTAAATTTAAGGCTAGATATATTTTTTAATTAATAAATAGAATATTTTTTCAATTGTTCTTCTTACCATAATGTACATGTTAGTCGGTTTATTTTTAGAGTATTATTTTATTTGTTCCTTGGTGTTAATTTTATTCTATCAAAAAATTATCATACATAAAATATTTTTTTATTTATTTTTAAAAGAATCATACAATATAAATTTATATTTATAATACTTATATGATTCTATTGGTAAATTAGTTAGAAGAATAAATCAACTCAATATTTTTTTAAAGATAATTATGTCCTTTGTTATAACAGAAGTGACGTTATTATAAAAAATATGTTTAATTTTTATGTTTTTAACATTTCCCAATTTATTAAGTAATAAAATTTATCATTTATGAAACACACAAGTGACAAAAATGTATAAAATAATGAACTTATGTATGCATTTTTATAAAATAAAAGGCTTAAAATATATTACTTAAAAAAATAAAAGACTAAAATATGTATTTTTTTAAAAGAAAGAAAGCCATCTAGTTGGCTGCCCATTTTTGTATAGTAGATTAGTGATTAAAATTTAATAAGTATAAGATAATGTTAATTATGAAGTAATAATCATTATTGTTATAAAATTTCTTATTATATAAAATAAAAAAATAAAATTTTAAATATAAAATTTTAGATTTCATTTACTATAACAAGATAAAAAATTAATGCTAACAAATTTATAAAGTTAATGAAAGGAATACTCTTTAAAAATTATTTAATTAGTTTGTTACTTCAATGAATACAAAATATATAATGATAACAATTTTATATTGTAATAGAATTCAAACATCATACACATGTAAGTAATTTGACATGATATTAATAACATTTATATAACTTCATCTAATGTCAAATATATTATAATAACACATGCAAATTTCTTTAATTATTATTTTTATTATTATCTAATAAGTTAATCCTACAATAAATACGATTTGATCAAACTTAATAAATATTTTTATTTAAAAATAATTTATATTAATTAATTATTTTTAATTGATATGAAACGACATGATCTCAACAAGAATGAATTGACTTAATTAGAGTTGATATTAATAATAGAAAGATATTATAAAACAGGTAAACACAAGAAAGCTTTATTCGCATTGATTCTATAACAAATACAAGACAAAGATAAAAATAAAAAGGAAAGGAATATTCATGAAAAAGAGATGAAAACATGATTTTCTATTTCATTTACCATAAATAATTTTTGTTTTATATTTACACACACATACATGTATATATATCCTAATGATTAATACATTTTTTTACTTGCTATCTCTAAGAAACTCTTACCATTTACACATTTGTAATAACATTTATTTTAATGACTAGATGGTTATTTTGTATAGTTGCTTTTGTAGTTTTAGTTTATATAATACTCTTTATATGTTGAACTCATAATAATGTGAATTTTTTTTCAAAATTGTAGGTATCTTTTTTTATTATTTCTCTTCAATTTTCATCATTTGAGTGTTTAAGTTTTTAATTTTAAAGTAAGTAAAATATATAATGATTAGATGGTTTTATCATTTGGATTTAGATTTAAATGTTTTAATGATACTGATGGTGAGGTAGATAAAATAATTAATAATTACTTTTTAGTTTGAAGAGAAAAAATGTGGGATGTATTCTAAATATTATTTTTATTATATTTTTAATTATTTTAAATATCGTAAGAATATGTATTTTTTTCACTACAATTTAAAGGATATGTATTTAATCATTAATGGTACACGTAGAAAGTAAACTAAAATTTCTATTTTAAATTTTTTTAGTGAAGGCCCAATTATCAATTTATCATGGCCCAATAATTGTCTTGGGACTTTAGAAGGAGTTTTTTTTAAATAAAATATCAGGGAAATATTATTTTTACTGTATCCATAATTCCTTTGTTTGATCTTTGTGTCTCCGATCTACAGTTGAAGGCTTGAAGCTTCAAGTCCGTAACTATTCGTAAGATAAATCAAGGAATAACGTAATAAACAATCTGATACAAGATGCTACATTTTTAATTTGATTTGCTGTGAAGATGATCACAAGCACAGGTTAGCTCCTAATCTTTTTGCTAATCTACTGTAAGTAGTTTATACTGGGAAGATATTCTTATGGTTGTGCTATGTGTGTCCCACATTTCAATTTCTCTCCAGAGTTTCTGCTCCTTCAAGGTCAACCATTCATCATATCATTTCATTAGATAATGTTAAAACCCCTAAATATGACATTGTTAACCCACCTTAAACTTGTTTTATAAAAACCCTAATTCGATCTGCATGAGGAAAAATTGACTTTGTAGATGCCAATACCAATTTGCAGTGTGTGATTCACAAAAAGGAATAGTCATTGTTAAAAAAAAATTATTTAATTGCATAGGATAATCCTTACACGAAGAGTTTCAATTTTAAATAACTTTACCATACATCTTCATAAATGCATTAATTCAATTTACCTAATATTTTGAACATATGTTTATCGCATGTTATCAAGTTTATTTTATAATATGAAAAAAAAAAATTTATTTATGAAAACATATTTTTACAAAAAAAAATTAAATTGAAAATGTTTGTTGAACATATTTCAAAATGTATGAAAAATTGAACATATTTTCATTTTTTAAAGGGTTAAATGAAACCAATCAAATAAATGGATTATATAAACAAAAAGACATGTAATACATAATAGGGATGGAGGTGCAACATGATAGAAAAATATTATTGCCATCTATTAATGTATGTCAAAAGCATACAAAGATAATGTTTTATGACTCTGTTGACTAGCCAAAAAGACTAAATTTTATGGAGAATCTGTGTCATGTGCAAAACTTGATGTGTGTGTGTGTATAAGCCACATGATCTTATTATTATCTTTAAATCTGAACCTTTAAACCATATGTAATTTTTGAAGGTTAAGACCTCATAATTGACTTTTTTTTATTAACGATATTTGGGGATGGGAAATTTGAACCTGGATATTGCCTGGAGAAATGTCAAGTCTTTTAGAATGCGGCTGGCTCATAATTGATTTGTGGTTGTGGAATTACATGAATTGCATTAGCAGGAACACAATTCTTTTTTAGTCAAAATTGATCACTCATTATTTATTTATTTTATGCTTACAAAGGCTATGATTTTACAAATTAAAACAATGCCAATATTCCTTGAGCTTTCAACATGAGAACATGACAAACATGACACGGCCATCCGTACACCTGAGCATTATTAACTACAATAGCTTATTTTTGTAAAAAACAAGTGGGAAAGGGGATCTGTGCAATGCTTGTACTAAGGAGAAAAGAAGATGTGATTGTTATGAAAAGTAGTCAAACTTATGAGCAGTATCCTGGGGGAAAAATCTACTTGAGAATCTAGTTTGATGTAAACATTGCATGTGATGAGTATTGCTCAAACCACCAGGCTCTCTTAATATTCACTGATGTCATGTTCCCATTCCATTTTTATGCTTTTTATTGTCAGTTATAGTCAAAAAGTAAAACTTTGTTACTCAGATTCTTTACCTTGCATTGAGTACTTTGGAAATGTTAAACTTGTATGAATAACCTTGCTGCTCGATGGAATTAGATTCTGTGGGGATAACTATCACTCTCAAGTCTCAAGCTTGAATTTGTTTTGTAGTTTCCTTTTTCCAGATTCTTTACCTTGCCATGAGTTGCCACATCGCGTCCATTCATGCCAAATCTTCTTGCCTATGAGCAAGTCTAGAAATATATATTCGCTTTAGCTTTACAGCCCTCCAAATATTCTCACAGAATATATTCTCTTCTTTTTTTGAAAGGCTCTTCTTACGCTATTATAAGAAGCAACCTACCTCACGACCCTCTCAACCAAAGTCTCAAAGTTCTGTAATTTTTAACTGCAATGGCTAATAGGAAACGACTTGAAGTTATAAGAGATGATCATAATGATCCTCACAAATGGTTTATTTCTCTACAAGAAGATGTCTTCAAAAAGTTTTTGTTTCAAGGTGGTTCAACAGTGCAAAAGATCTTTGGAGATGGTTCCTTGTTTAGTCCACTGTTGTTTGGAAAGTTTTTTGATCCTTCTGATGCCTTTCCCTTATGGGAGTTTGAGTCAGACATCTTGTTATCTAATTTTCGCAGCTCTGGCCAAAGCACTGTTGAATGGTCTCAAACCGACAATGATTATATTCTAAAAGCAGAAGCACCAGGTAACTTCTTAAACATTTCTCTTGTTCTGAAATTACATTTGTCAGCAAAATTATGATGTAGCAAAGGAGGAGTGGCTTTATCCCTTAGTTCACTATTGGGTTCTAGCTGATTAGTTGTCTAAAATTAAAAATCTCTATTCTTTGGATGAGAATTTGAGAAATCTATAGTGAACTGTTAAAAGGGTTCTAGTTATTTAGTTTTCCTGGTTTGTTGAAACAGGAATTGGAAAAAATAGTATCGAAGTTCTTGCTGAGGGTGAGAAGGTTGTGGAAATTAGTGGACTATGGAGGCAGCAGAAAGAGTCCAAGGCAGAATGGAAAAGTAGCAATTGGTGGGAATATGGATATGTTAGGAGGGTTGAGATGCCAGAAGATGCAGATGTGAGAAAAACAGAAGCATATGTAACCAACGATGCCCTATTAGAAATTAAAATCCCCAAAAAACCTTTGGGTTGTGAAAATCAATCTGACCACAAAAGGATCTGAAGCAGTTTAAGCACGATACATCCGCCAATGATTTGCCAGTTTGAACACCTAGAGCTTGTATGGTTAAGAATATAAAAATGATAGACATCCAAGTGATATATTCAGTATTTGCATTTTGATGGCTCCACAGAAATAGAAAGATGGCTCCAATGATAGTAAAAATGCAAGGCATGAAACATATATTTATCTGTAACTGCAGATTTTCAACAGATGTCCTTATGATATTTGAAAATTGGTAGCATATAATGAACAAAAATGAGGACCATTTTTTCTGATAAATGATAGGCAAAATCAGTTAAAAATGTACTTACATTTCATCTGGATGAACAAGGAATCAAGGAATGATTAATAATCGAAGAACCTTAAGAAAGGATGAAGCTAAAGAAAACACAAAATTTGCCTAAAAGTTGTGCTTATGCCTTGAAAGCATAGAAAATTATAGCACCTGAAATTCAGAAAACTATCATTTGAATCAATTTGCTGAAGATCTCTACATTTTTTTATAGTAAATGCACATATGACTAGAATTTTTAAATCATAAATTCCCTTGTAGTACTTATAAGGAAACAGGAGTGTTCAAGTTAAAATAGCAACTGAAACCTAGTTGGTTTAGGTGTACAAATCACAACTAACCATAATTAACCGATTCGGGACTGTTAACCCAAGTGTAACTAAATCCGAAGAGGAGCCTTAGGCGTTACCATTGGACTTTCCTACGAGGACTGTAAATCCAGCATTTGGAACTGTGATTTCTATTTTTATTATAAAAAAAAACATTTAGAACTACGATGTGTTTTTTCTAATTTATTTAAGGTTAATTTTATTGTATGCTCAAAACCATATGGTATAAGTTCTGGGTATAAAATTGGGATTTTATGAGGGTGTACTTTTCATTTTAAGACAAAAAATGTTTTTTATTTATTTACTATCCTTAGCAAGTTATACCTAATTTTATTTGGGATTTTTAACTACTATATATATATATATATATATATATATATATATATATATATATATATAGTATGTATAGGATGGTTATATACTATATACATAGTATTATTATACATATATATATATATATATATTGGAACAAACTCTACATAAATTGAGAATTTTTTTAAAAAAATTAAAAAAATAATACCCTTACCACTTGTAATCATAAAAATAGAATTATTAAAATTTCTAACCATAAAATAACATATTTTATGTCCATTTTATTCATTTTTAATATTAAAAAAAGTTATGTTAAGTTATTTTATTTTGAACATTGTCTAATTAGATATTGTTTAAATTTAACTATAATTATTTCAATCCGTTTAATATTAAACATTATTCAATTAAAACCTGTTGAATATTATTAAGGTGTTAATAGGTTAAATAAATTATATAGTTAATATTAACAGTTTCTTATCGGTCTAATTTTTGCAAATGATGAAATAAGAGAATAATTATAATTATTACAAATATAATTTACCCAGATTCATACAGCTTTGTTATTATGAAAAATTATGATCATGATAAGAGTATAAATCAAATAATAAACTAAAACTAACCTTATTTTTTTGTCACTTTATAATTTCTCATTACATGCATTCATATACCTCTACCATAAATCCTCATTTGATATTAATTCGATATGTATACAATATTTGTCTAAGTAAAATAAAATTATTAATTGAATAATAAGTAATTTATTATTAAATAATTGAATAAAATTATCCGAAATAAAATTTATCAATAATAAAAGTGTATTAATTCTATATGTATATGCTATTTATCTAATTGAAACAAAGAAAGAAAAAATTACATATTTAAAAATTATATGATACTTTATGATATTTATTACCTTAAAATGTATAAAATATAAACATTAAAATGGACAGGAAATTTTTTTTTTCTCTTATTTGTGTTTGGTGAAGTGGGATTCGCCATGTGTTTAAGCTGGAAAGTTTCGCAACATATATGGATGGATAAATAATACTTTTAGGACCGATTAATTCTGATTAACTTAATTTTGATTCATTGGATGCAATTTTATCATCCTTGATATGTAAATAATTTTGATTTTGCTCATTCTTTTTCTACTTCATATCATGAAATTTACAATCAATTTTGCTTAGCTTATTTTGATTTTTTGGTTTAATTTTTTTTCTCTATTATAATCAATTGTTTTTCCTAATAATTCTTCTCAGTGAGGTGTGACCTAATAATTATTATTGACCTATGTTTAAAGTACTATATTCTATTTTATACTATCTAGTGTCATGGATTACTTAAATTTGATGTGTTTCGAAATAATTTGCTCACTAGTCATGAGCATATGTTAGATTATAAAGTGTTTTTTATTTCATTTTATCCTTTACAAAGAAATTTACGTTTGTCCTACCGGCATTAATTTAAGAGAATATTGTAGTTAATAGTTAAAACTATGATAGTTAGCTCTATTTTAGTTTCTTCACTTTAGTTAGAGTTTCTTTTAATTGCTAAGTTTCCTTCTATATATTGTCATTGCCATTGCCAAATATACGTACAAACAAATTAAGCATGTTATTTATAATTATAGATTAAGCATGTCATTTATAATTATGAAAAATAATATATGTACAAATAAATTAAGAATAAAATTATATTATTTTAAATGAAAAATACATATATATATATATATAAATTATAAAAATAAAATTTAAATTATATAAAATTTAATAGAATAAAAAAATGTGATGACATTGTTACAATAAAATACTTCACGCAATTACAAATAATAGGTTAGTCTCGGGAGCTAAAATCAATGACCGAAAGAGTTTCATCTTCTTCTCATTCTCTTGCTCCAAGAGACAAATAGGGCTGGTGAAAGGAAAGAAGATTGAAAAAACGAGAGAGAATTTGATAAGAATAAAGTCGAGAAAATCACGTAATATTTTTAAGATAAATTTTTTTTTACTTATTGGGAGCATTAGAAAATTATAAAAACTTTTTTTTCAAAGTATAATGATCAAATAATAATACATTTATATAATATTATATTATCTATGAGCTTTCAATTTTTTGAAATCAATAAAATAACCTAACTCTATATTAAAAATATTGGTTTCTTAAGCAAGGTTTTCGAGCCTTGTAGCGTGAGGATTTCCATCAGGTTCTTGATTGAACTGAAATGGTGTAATTGTTGAACATCATTGTAGTGAATTGGATGGAAAGTTTTCTTTAATCGAGAAAAAAGTTTCATATGAATAAAATATATGAAATATGGTGTAACTTGTTAACTTAAGGAATATATTATTAATCTTTATAACCCTTTATAAGTAAATAAATATATACATATAAAATAATAAATGAAGAGATTATTCATCTCAATTATAAACATTATGTATGTAAAAGTTTCTCCCGTCAAATACATTTACATTTTATGAATTGAACCGTGTAAATGTAATGATTTCTTGTCATTTGCATTCCTCGAAACGTTTCAACAGTAATCATCGTTACTGTGTTTTTATAATGAATTTAAATTTCAATAAAGTTAATAGTTTAATGATAAAAAATACATTTACTCTTTGTAAATTTATATTAGATCGAAATGATATTTTTTTTATATCTTGATCTGAGTAGGACAATAAATTTACGATGTATATATATCTTTGTCTAAGTGTATTTGGGATAGAATTTTAATTTAAAAAGCTTGAATAATTAAAGAAGAAGTTTCCAAAAAAAATTGGGTTAAAACTTAAAAAGGAATTAATTCAAGAATGAAGATGAGCAAAGATAAAATAAAATAAAAGAAACACCAACAATTTGTCACCATATATCATATATCATAGATATGCTAAAAAGATAATTGGTGGAACAAATTTCCTGAGAAAATAAAAGTGAAAATTCTTGACCCCCATCCGAAGCTAAGTGATGAAAATAGTTGTTTAATTCCAAGCAGGTTGAAAATTTTGGTTAGTCTTTGCTTAAGATACAAAATATACTACAATACAGATCGGTATATCAACACACGTTCTTTCTTTTGAACCCTAAAAAAGAAAAGAAAAAACACGTTCTTTCTATTATTAATACTTTATTATTTTAGATTATTGTGTAAAATTTATTCCAAGCCAAATCCATTTTAAAATCTTGAAATGTTGTCCATTATAAGAAATACATATCCCAAGTTCTTTAGATTTATTATAATTTTTGGATTATAAAGCTTATTTTTTTTAAATCATAAATACTTAAAAGAAAATTCCCTTAAGTAGAAGAATGTCAAAAAACGTGAAGTTGCAATTATTTCATGATATGTATTAGTATTATTTTAAAAATAATTAATTTTTTTTAAATTATTCTTTTACATGACATAATATAATTGAAACAATTATCTTATTAGTTTCAAAATTATATTTAAAAATGTAATTAAGTTTTAAAATTATTGCATTATGTATTATAATTCCAATTTTTTTGTGTTAATGAGCCAAGTTACTTATAAAAAGCTAACAATATTAGATCATCCTTTAAAGCTAACTATTATCCCATAAATTATTGAAGTATGATATAACTAAAAAAACATTTATTTATTTCTATTCCCTAATGTTAAAAGTAAAATAAATAAATAATAGAATTATATCTCTCCTATCTCACTCGCATTTTGCCCCTCTTTCATATATTACATGTCTTTCACGTACTCATTTTTTCTATCGGTCTCATTTTTAATTTCTTTCAAATCAAGTATTTATTATACTTGAAGAGATCAATTATTAATAAAAATTTAATATTGTTACATTTAATCACCATAACAAAAATGAAATTTATGAATGTATTGATAAATATTGTGTTTCTCTGATAATTATCATGTATATTTCCTTATTATTTCTGTTCTGATTTCTATACAAGTGTTTAACTATATGTATACAATGAAAACGAAAATTAAACAATAACCATAATTCCTGCACATCCATGTTTTATGGCTCCACTAATAATTGTCTGCTCCATGTTTTGCTCCACTGAGCATTGGTGTATGCCACTGTTGCAGCATGCACCACAACACACACCAACACTCCTCCTCAAGTTGGTGCATATATGTCTCTTATGCCCAACTTGTTAAGTGAGTTGTAAAAGTTCCTTGCAGACACAGATTTTGTGAGTATATCAGCCAATTGATCTTCTGATTTAACAAATGGAAGCTTAATAATCTTTTCTTCAAGATTCTGTTTGATGAAGTTCCGATCCACTTCAACGTGCTTCGTGCGATCATGTTGAACTGGATTGTGAGAGATGACAATGGCTGCTTTGTTATCACAAAATAAGTTCATTTTAGAGTTAGGAGCAACACCAATCTCAGTTAGAAGTTTTTTCAACCAAAGGAGCTCACATATTCCTTTGACCATTCCTCGAAATTTAGCTTCAGCACTAGATAAGGCAACTACCTTTTGCTTCTTGCTCCTCCATGTAACAAGATTGCCCCCCACAAATATAAAGTACCCAGTAGTAGATTTCCTATCCTTTATATTCCCTACCCAATCTTAATCTGTATATCCAAGGACTCCCAATTGACCATTCTTTGAAAACATAAGTCCTTTCCCAGGGGAGGATTTTAAATAACGAAGTATTCGCATGACCGCATCCATATGGTCTTCACTTGGGCAGTGCATGAACTGACTCACGACACTCACAACATAAGCAATATCAGGTCGAGTATGAGATAAATATATGAGTTTACCTACTAACCGTTGATATCTCTGTTTATCTGCTGGTACTTGGTCCACATATTCTCCGAGTTTATGATTTTGAACCATTGGAATATCGACCGGTTTACAATCTAGTAGTCCTGCCTCTGCTAGTAGGTCCAGAGTATATTTCCTTTGGGAAAGACATATGCCTTGTTTTGATCTTGTTACCTCAATACCTAAGAAGTATTTGAGCCCTCCCAAATTCTTCATTTCAAACTCATTTGACAGTTGTTCTTGAAGCTTAGAGATTTCTTCTTTATCATCCCTTGTAATGATCATGTCGTCTACATAGACTATAAGGGCTGTTATCTTCCCTAATCGATGTTTTAGGAAAAGAGTATGATCAGAGTTGCTTTGTTGGAACCCATATTTCTTCATTGTTGAACCCAACCTACCAAACCATGCTCGAGGTGATTGTTTTAGTCCATACAATGCTCGTTGTAATCTACATGCAGTTTCTTTTCCTGATGTAACAGTATATCCTGGTGGGATATCCATGTAAATCTCTTCTTCAAGATCACCATGAAGGAAGGCATTTTTTACGTCAAGTTGGTGTAATGGCCAATCTAAATTTGCCGCAAGAGATAACAAGACTCTAACGGTTTTTAGTTTAGCCACAGGTGAGAAGGTTTCTTGATAATCTATCCCGTGTTTCTGTGTATATCCTTTTGCTACAAGCCTCGCCTTGTATCGATCAACTAACCCATCTGCTTTATACTTAATGGAGAAAATCCACTTGCATCCTACCATCTTCCTCCCTTGAGGCAACTCGCTTAACACCCATGTGTTATTCTTCTACAATGCCTCAAATTCCTCTTTTATAGCTTGAGCCCATTTTGGATCAGATAAGGCTTCTTCAATGCTACTTGGAATTTGACACGAGGAGAGTGTTGTGCAAATGCCCTTATAGGTTCTGATAACCTTTGAGTAGATACATAATTTTCTATTGGATACTTGGATTGTCGTTCTTCTCTTTCTGGAGAGTATCGATTTGGGGGTTTGACTCGATTGTGTCTGAAAGGTAAAACATAACCAACAGATGTATCTATAGCATTAGTTTGTAAAGGTGTGATATGATAGCTTACCTCAAGAGTATTCTCAGTAGGAGGATCACTGGGTACTAGAGAGTGGAGGGGTACATCAACCACTTCATCTTCTGGAGATTCAATTACTACTTCAGCTTTAGTTCTTGGAAGTTCAAGCTCGGGTCTAGATACTGGCTCTTCCATATTATTGGCACGATCCGAGTATGTTGGACTAGTGTCTAATATGTCAATATCAAGCCAATTTCTTTCTTCACCATAACTCTCCTCCTTAAGAGTGTAATTGGATACCGGTGATGGGAAAAAACATTCGGATTCGAGGAAAGTGACATCCATGGTAATATAGGTTCTTTTAGCAATTGGATCATAGCATCGGTAACCCCTTTTTTTGTACGTCATACCCCAAGAATACACATTGGACATCACATGGATCCAACTTAGTTCGTTGATTTTTATGGAGGTGGACAAAAACAACACATCCAAAAATTCGGGGCGGAAGCATCAAAATAGTAGGCAAGGGAAGATGATCAGATAACACCTTTAATGGAGTCTGAAATTGTAAGGTTTTTGTGGGCATACGATTCAGTAGATACACAGCTGTAGTAACCGCATCACTCCAATATTTATTAGGCATATGTGCACCGATTAGTAAAGCCCGAGCCGTTTCCAAAATATGCCGATTCTTCCTCTCCGCAGTCCCATTCTGTTGTGGGGTTTGTGAACACGAGGTTTCATGGAGAATACCATGGGTGTTCAAGTATGTCCGAAATTGTTGATTAACATACTCCCCTCCATTATCAGACCTAAGTATCTTAATTTTTTCAGAAAATTGTGTCTGAACCATGATGTGAAACAGGTGAAATGTAGAAAATACTTCATCTTTATGTTTGAGAAGGTAAATCCATGTTATTCGTGTACAATCATCAACAAAAATAAACAAACCAACGATGACCCGATGACGTAATGACCGGGGAAGGTCCCCAAACATCAGAATGTATCAAAGCAAAAAGAGTCAAACTTTTATTCATACTCATAGGATACGACGCCCTATGACTTTTTGCTAGGATACAAGTATCACATTTGAAATCTGAATGTGTGATATTTGAAAATAAACTAGGGAGTAGGTGCTTTAAATACCCGAATGATGGATGTCTAAATCTACGATGACATAGCCAAATCTGTCGTTCCTTGTTACCAATAATGTTTTGCATGTGATTGGCTTTCCCTGAACTGAGGTCATCCACATAATATAGTCCTCCTCTCCTAGTACCATGCCCAATGATCTCCTTGGTGAGAATATCCTGTAGAAGGCAAAAAGTAGAATACATCAATACTACACAGTTAAGATCTGAAGTGACCTGACTTACAAACATTAGTCGGTTTGAAAGAGATGGTACAAGTAAAGTATTAGATAATGATAATGAAGGAGATAAGGTCACTGTTCCAGCTCCTGTAACTGGATAAGTGACTCCATTGGCATTGGCAACACGGCTCCGTCTTGGCTGGGTTGTATTGGAGAGATCTTTTGGGTCGAATGTCATGTGATCTGTAGCTCCAGAGTCCAAAATCCAATCCTCATTATCATTACGAGTAGAGATGTGAAATGCTTTACTTGAAATACCTAGATCCTGGGAAGATTCGGCCTGATGAGTAAGGGATAGTGAGGCATTATTGGTAGCCACAACGGCTCGCCCAGTGGTGTCCAGTTTCTTTCTTGCTTGAAGATCATTCCACCATTCTGGATACCCGTGGAGTTTGAAGCAGTTTTCACGGGTGTGTTTAGAGTTTCCACAATGGCCACATTTCATGTCAAGAGATGGTGGATTTCCCGTGAATTTCTTGCTACCCAAAGAGGTTCCTGTTTTTGGTGGCATCGGATTATGGTGTCTTTTGGCCCCTTTAAAAGCCATAACTGCTCCGGGTGTCGTATATATACCCGTGATCATCACGGTCTGCCATACTTCTTCCCTACGAATGAATCCATAGGCTTTTTCTACCGTAGGGAATGATTTGATTTGAAACACATCACTTCGAGTTTTGTCGAGTCTGTCATCAAGTCCATCAAGGAAGGTATACACTCGATCTTCCTGTACGATGGAGTTGTATCTTTGTATGTCATTCACACACTCCTTGAAGGTCATTGTAGTATTTTTCAATGGATCCACCCGCCTGCTTCATACGAGTAACTCGACGGCGAAGATCATACACTTGAGACATATTTGTCCCATCATAGAAGGTGGTAGCAGTAGAGTCCCAAACTTGTTTCGCAGTTGGGAATCGAATAAAATTTGCAATCAAGGAGGGGTCCATTGAATTGATCAACCATCCTTTCACAATGGCATTTTCAGTGCGCCATCTCCTGAAGGAGGGGTCGGTTTCAGCAGGTTGAGGAAATTCCCCATTAATATATTCCAGTTTGTCTTTGCCAGAGATATACATCTCCACCACCTGGGACCACAAGGCATAGTTGGATCCTCCCAACTTGATACTAATGGGGGCAGTCGACGCTTCAGTTAGCGAAGGTTGTGAGACGGTCTGAACTCTAGTTAGAACTTCCGTCATTTTCGTCGTCAAATCTTCCAATATGAAATTGGTGGTTAAATCTCTAGATTCCGCCATAAATTCTAAATTTTTTTCCTTCCGTTTTTCCTTTTTTTTACACTTCGTTCGTACACTATATAAAGAAAAATGCGTAACCCTAAATATTTTTTTACAAATTAGCGCAGCTTCTTTTGTGCGTCCCTAACCCTAAAACAGTTCCAAATTCGCACAGCTTCTTCTCAGCCAGATTCATGCAGCTTCTTCTGCGTTCCTCAGCCAACTTCTTCTGCGTTCCTCAGTGCAACTTCTTCTTCTGCATGGTTTCATAGCAACTCTTCCTTCACGCAGCCTCTATGCAGTTCCTTCTCGTTCCAAGCTTGTCCGAGCTTAGAAGAACAATATGGTTACCCACAACTGCAGATAGACCTACCAGCTACACGTACAGAGACAAACCACAAATTATATGTTGTTGTATTTCAAGTTTCACGGAGTCAGGAAACCGGTGCAGTTTCCCACGGCTACGTAGAGAGACTGCGAACAATCTGTGACTCCAACCGCAGATACAAAGTAGATACACAGAACGCAACCTCATCACCGTTGTGTTCTGTTTCTTTTCCAGAAAAGAAACTGATGATGGAACTGGTAAGTGAGTTAAAACGACCACCTAGATCAAACCAGTGTCGAGAGATCAGAAATGGCCACTCTAGAAATCAAAATGACCACCCTAGAAAACATATTCAGAGATGAGCAGCCACAATCAGCAAAAAGCAGAGATCAGTAGCCACAATCAACAAAAACCATAAATCAGCAGCCACAATCAACAATCAGCAGAAAACCAGAAATCAACAGCCACAATCAGCAGCCACACCAGAATCAGAATCAGAAATCAGCAAAAAAAATAGAAATCGGCAGGTAATTCCATTAATCAGCAATAACTTGCTCTGATACCATAATAAATATTGTGTTTCTCTGATAATTATCATGTATATTTCCTTATTATTTCTGTTCTGATTTCTATACAAGTGTTTAACTATATGTATATAATGAAAACGAAAATTAAACAATAACCATAATTCCTGCACATCCATGTTTTATGACTCCACTAATAATTGTCTGCTCCATGTTTTGCTCCACTGAGCATTAGTGTATACCACTGTTACAACATGTAACACAACACACACTAACATGTATATGATTATATTCAATGCATGAAAGATTGAGATGAAAAAACATAAATAATTAAATTTTCTTAGAGTTTTAAAAAATATTTAGAATAAATATTTTTATAAACAAAGAAAGTAAGGAAGTTATTGGATGATTTTACAGGAGCAAATGTTTGAAACATTGAAATTACAGAACTTATTTGATTTCTCATATACCATTGAAAAGGATATAAATAATAAATGATATTTTTCTTTAGATTTTAAATAAATTTTTATTTGTTTAAAAAGACTAACTTAATATTTCTTATAAATTATGAAACTTTTGATAACTGAAACACAAATTTTAAAATTAAACTTTTATTTAAAGAAATTATTTATTATTTTTAAAATGTATTGAGTTGGTACTCTTCCTCAATCAAATTGTTAAAATATTTTTATAAAATATGAAAAAGGTTAGATTTTTAATAAAAAAATTATATATATATTTTAAATTTAATTTACATGTAGTATCACATCAATAATATTTGAAGAGTGATAACTAATTTATCATTTTTAAGATAATTATAAGATTTAAAATAAAATAATGACATTATCACATTATCATTTTAATAAAAGTGTATGAAATGTTTAATTTATTTTTATTATTAAATATACATTAGTGTTACTAATATTGAAATAAAATATTATTGGACCAATAATAATTTAGATTTTTATTTCTCTTTTTTATTATTTTTTATGTTGATTTTTTTAAATAAAAATATGATTATTAAAATTTATAAACATAAAAAATAACAACTTTTATATTATTTTATATATTATTATTATTAATTTTTTTTATCATATTATTTTATTTTTAGAAGATGTTTAAATGATACCATATTAATTTTAACTCGTTAGATATTATTAAATTAAAATTTATTTGATATTATTAAATATTATTTTTATTTTTACTGTTATAAAAAGTTGTGGTGATATTTATGTTATTATTTATTCATTTATTTTTTACTAAATTCCCTTTTTTTCTTGCTCTTTTTTTCTATGAATTGAGCTTCTTGTCTGAGGATCATCCATGTTGCTGTTTTGGAAAGCAACGGATGTGATACAGTGTTAGCTTTGGATACAATACAGACCCCACAAACCGCTTAGCATTCTAAACTAACCCTTTTTCCCTGTCCCCTATTTCAACTTCATATTGCTTCAAAGGAACACTACTCTACTAGCTTCCATTTCCAACACCAACTACAAACCGAAACAACTTTGGCATTTCCAACAACTGGGTTTCATTCCTCGTATGCTAGTTGTCTTTGGGTTCTTTCGTTTTCGGCATCTGGGTTACAATTCGCGTGTGCTTGATTTGTTTTGGGTTTTTCAAGAAAGGGCTTTTGGTGATGAAGTGAGTATGATAAATTGGAAGATTTTGGAGTGGTGAAGATGGTTGGTACGGCGACTTACGCAAGAAGCCGGCAATCGTTTCCTTATCTTAATGGGGGACACGATTTGGGTCCGAATAATGCTCCACCGAGTAATGCTGGTTCAGAATGTGGTGGCTTCGAGTTTACAAGGGAGGATGTTGATGCATTACTGAATGAAAAGCCTAAAAGGAAAGATAGGTTCAGTCTCAAGGTATGATACTTTCTTTTAATGGGCTTATGGAGTAGTTTTAAAATGATTTTGAGTATTTGTAAATAAAAGAAAAAAAGGGGTTGTTTTCTTGGTAAGAGATTTTTTCTTTTGTTGATATTAGCTAGCTCTCTACACTGAGATAATTTTCATATTTAAATGTCTGTTGAAATTTATAGGAAAAATGTGATGTTTTGACGGACTATATTAAAAGGCTTAAATTGTGCATCAAATGGTTCCAAGAGCTTGAAACTAGCTACTTATTTGAGCAAGAGAATTTACAGAGTAGGTTGGACCATGCGGAGGACAAATGTGGTGAAATGGGTATGCTTTACAATGTTAAATTTGTTCTATTAATTCATGATGGATTCGTTCAAGGAAGTAAATTTCTCTCTCAATGGATTTAGAAATGCTGCTGTTTAACAAGGAGGAAGAATTAAATTCAATTATTTCAGAACTCAGGAATAATTATTCTTCCGTACAAGAGAAATTTGAAAAAGAAGAATCAGATAAATTGGTAAGTTGGCTTTGAAGCGCTTTTATAGTGTACTTTTGCTGATTTCTCTGTGTTATTGATGTTTTTGAATGTAATAATCAGGATGCAATTGATAATCTCACAAAAGAAAAAGAGTCCAGATTTAGCATCGAGAGATCACACAATTCCTTATTGGAAGAGAATGGGAGAACTCAACGAGAGCTCTCAAGTGCTAATCAAAAGGTAAAGAACATGTGCATTCTTCTCATGCAATTCCTATGCTTCACTTGGCACATGGAAATATGGAATACCTTTCTAAAGATTTGATGCTTTGTTGGATTCTGTAGATATCCTCTCTTAATGACATGTACAAGCGATTGCAAGATTATATCTCAAGTTTACAACAATATAATAGTAAACTTCAAACAGACCTTTCTACAGCTGAGGATGGCCTTAAGCTGGTAGAAAAAGAGAAGGCAAGTATGGTGGAGAATCTAAGCATGTTAAGAGGTCAACTAACTATGTGCAAAG
The DNA here is from genome assembly GCA_037013495.1 of Hippophae tibetana. Taxonomy (NCBI): domain Eukaryota; kingdom Viridiplantae; phylum Streptophyta; class Magnoliopsida; order Rosales; family Elaeagnaceae; genus Hippophae; species Hippophae tibetana. Next base: position 5,423,635 of record CM072812.1, read on the forward strand.
TAAGTTTCTTTTTATGGCATGTTTCTTCTCTATTAAATTATTATATGTTTATTAATTCTTACTTCAGTAGCAATTTGAATACATATTGTTTTTGACTACTTATGCTGTATTTAAGTGATTGTGCCTGAACTATGGCAAAAGCTTTGCCTATCAGGTAACATGACCTTGGACCAAATTTCAAAGGCTGTGGACCTCTCTTTTTGTAGGGAGTATTCCTGGATGAGCTTTAAATGAACAAAAGCTTGAGTGATGTTTTGTTGGTTAGTCATTACTTGATATGGCAAAAGCTTTGCCTATCAGGTAACATGACCTTGGACCAAATTTCAAAGGCTGTTGACCTCTACTTTTGCAGGGAGTATTCCTGGATGAGCTTTTAATGAACAAAAGCTTGAGTGATGTTTTGTTGGTTAGTCATTACCTGATAGGATCATGCCTTATCCACTAAATGGTATCATCACTAGAATTTTTTTAGTTATGAGAATTTCTAAAGCTCTCTTCACTTGCATTAGGACTAGAGATCATACTTCTTGACATTGTTGCATTTTCTGAAGGTAGAATAGAATGAAGGTCGAATTATGTAAGTCTAAGCTGTGGAAATTTTATTTCCTTACTGTTATTTTTACTACTTTCAGCAAATTTCTTTTGATGGATTATATGCAGGCGTCTCATGATGAGGCTGTGAAACAAAGGGATACTTTGGTCAATGATATTGCATCCCTTAGGATGGAATTGCTACAAGTGAGAGATGACCGTGACCGCTTGCAACTCCAAGTTGAGACTTTAACAGCTGAAGTGTTGAAGTACAAAGAGTCCACCGAGAACTTTTGTTTTGAGTTGGATAACCTGAGGATCAAAACAAATGAGTTAGAGGTTTTCTTTGTTATACTAGTTTTTTGTTTTGACTGACTTTTGTACTTATGAGAACATAATATGAATTTGGTTCTTTTCAGGAAAAGCATCAATCACAAAGTGAAGAGATAAAGGCATTGAAGGATCAACTTACGACTGCAGGGAAGAAACTTGAGGTGATAATTGTTCTTTATGTTGAATGCAATATGAACTACTTTGGTACCTTTGCATATGATTTTTGGTTTAGGAATAAATAGAATGGCATATTGGTATTCTCTTTTAATTTTGTAATTATGATAAGTTCCTTTTCCAGGTATCTGGCTTGTCCACACTGGAAACAAGAATGGAATATGAAGGACAAAAGAAACTTATAAGTGAGTTACATAGTCGCTTGGCAGATGCAGAATTTAAAGTTATTGAAGGAGAGATGCTGCGCAAAAAGTTACATAATACCATCTTGGTAATGCTTTTCTTACATATGCTTTCTTTAGTAACAAAGTGAATTTTATTGTTACAATTTATCATCTTAATATATCTTTCTTGCTATAGGAACTTAAAGGAAACATCCGCGTGTTCTGCAGAGTGCGACCTTTGCTTCCTGATGATGATTCTAGCACAGAAGGAAAGGTTATATCTAATCCTACTTCAATGGAAGCTCTTGGGAGAGGCATAGATTTAGTGCAAAATGGTAAGCTTGCTGACAAACATATTAGATCTTTTTTTGTTTTCTTTTTCAAACGATAAGATAACAAACATATTAGATCACAATTCATGTGCTTTGGTTTCTTAAAAATGTGTTGTTGGATTCAAATGATATTCGTACCGTGGTCAGGGCAAAAACATTCCTTTACATTTGACAAAGTTTTTATGCCCGATGCTTCACAAGGAGATGTTTTTGTAGAAATCTCACAGCTTGTTCAAAGTGCTCTGGATGGTTACAAGGTAATCCAAGCTCTAGCTCTTAAATTATCTTGCTTAAATTATTATCTATATTAATGACAAGTAGAATGATTTTCTTATTAAATTGTTTGTTTCTTTCCAAAACTGTTTTTTTAATAATACATGCATATTGTTAGTCTTAACCCTCAAATTCCCCAAATCATTCAACTTCTTTAGGCATGGTGCATCGTATCTTTACGCATTACTTTGGACCTTCATCAGGCAAAAGGGCAAATTACATATATCTCCCTTCAGAATTTGCCTAAACAATAATCCACATTTGGAATTTTTAAAAATAACAAACAGATGCACTGTTTTAACTTAAAAAGCTACATCTGGTTATTTTTCTCAGTTCAAAAACATATAGATTCCACTATTCCAGCACTACTGTTTGTTTAATTGATTTATATATGCTTTTCGATATGTATCAGGATCAAATTCCGCTAGGGTTCATACACTTTCTCATATCTTCACTTTCCTTCACCTAAATCTCACCAAAATCACTTGTGAATCTCAATCTTCGATCAATCTTACACATTCTTCCTTCTCTTCATCTCCAGTTTGTGCTTTAATTGATTTTTTTTTTCTATTTCGAAGTTAAGATCAGTTTCTCAACAATGCCATTTCAAAGGAGAAGAAAGTTGGTTTTAATAGGATTTGGACTTAAAAAAAATTTGAATTGCGATTTCCCCATAGAAGACTCACACGATTACGCGATTTAGATTCCTTTGAGTTTGTGTGAGAATCTACACGATCAAGTTTCATATTGTGGTGCCTCTTAATCATCAGGGAATATCTTCACTATGATCAGGTTCTTGAATCATCTCGCTTCTTATCGATTAGTTTCGCTTTCAAGTTTGATCCTAAGAGGTCTCATGGAAAATGTTAATTTTATTGTTGATTGTCCATAGTCCCTACTTGTAATTTCCTTGCTTAGAGATTGTTTATCTTTGTAGTTGCTACTGATTGGTAGTTTGGTGAACTGGTGGTAAGATCTGGTATTTTTGACGATGGCTTTGATGGATTTAGTATGTATATATGACTACTCAGGAACAAATCTTGCTGCAATCGATTGCAAATTAATTAATTCACCATTCATAATTAGGTTCAAAATCGTTAATAAACTTGGTTATTTTTTAATTTTGCTAGATTTCTTGCTTGATACTACTCTATTCAGAGATTAATAGTCTCTTGAACCAACTATATTCATAGATTGATAGTCTCTTGAATCAACTATGTTCATAGACTGAGTCTTTTGATCCAACTTTAGCTGTTTCTTTGCATCAATTTGTGTACCTTGGGTTTTGTTGCCTTACTGTGGAGTAGTAGTGACTTGCTATGGATTGTGGTATCTTGTGTGGAATTGGTGATAGTTTCATATGATTTTGCTAATTTGGATTGCATAAGGTACTTAGTGAAGACAACAATTGTTATTGCCTTGTTTGGCATACAATCTTTACCTTTATCTTGTTACTCGTTTTTATTAGCTCAATCAAGATTTTGTTTAGAGTATTTAGAGACCTCTTGAGGACATGCACAACACCTCTCTCAAAGGAAGTGATCAAAGTCATGTAATTGTTGCTATTTTAGTAAGAAAAGGGTATGGTAGTATGGTTGAGATACTTGTTCTTAGTTGCTATACTTGTCACATTAGTTGTCTGGATTGGTGGATTGATATTCTCTTGCTTTGATGGTTTCACTATAAGTTTTTGATTGTTAGGTGATTTTGGTATTGTAGTTTGGCTTGTTTGGGAAATTTTAGTTTTTTTGATGGGTGAGAGTTTCCTTCTCAACTCCAATTCAAGCAGAAAAATCAACTGGACAACTGAAAGTCTTCTTGAACAGAGGAGCGAGAAATGAAACATACCTTTTAGGATAACCAGATATTATCCTTTCTCTTTGCCCTGTGGTTTGCAGTGGATTAGAAGAGTGCTAAAGATGATAGTAGATAGTTTAGTCTATTTGTATGCTTTTCTTAGTTTCTATATTTGTCATTAATTTACTAATGTTGTATGTAGAACTTTAATCAATGAATTCTCTCTCTCTCTCTCTCTATATATATATATATATATGAATCTGTTTTTATTTTACAGAAAATTATTTCATTTATTTTTTAATATCAGATCACTTTATATATACAATTGTTATGCTTAATATACTGTTAGAAGTCGTTAGTATCCAGCAAGTCGTTAGTATACAGCTATAAATCACTCTGAAAATCAGGAAACTAGCATCCTGAAATCAGGGGTTGGTTCTACCCTGAAAATCAGGAAATTAACCATACTCCTAGGTTGATTTCCTACAAAATATATATATATAAGGATCTCTAGATCTTCCTTTTTTTCTCCTTTTAGTTCACTATTTCAAACTTAGTCGCCGGTGATCCTGCAATAGTTTTATTTATATTTGTTGGTTTCCCCCCTCTTTTTTTCTTTTTTCATAATCAACAGAAATTTTCCTATTGCACTTGAATTCTTTGATTGCTCCATTAGATTGACAATGCTAGCATAAAACTTACATAGCTAGATGATGATGGTCTTTTGGTCCAGGTTTGCATTTTTGCCTATGGTCAAACAGGATCAGGCAAAACCTATACCATGATGGGTAAGCCAGGAGACCCAGAGGCAAAAGGATTGATACCTCGTTCTCTTGAGCAGATATTTCAAACTAGGCAATCTCTTCAACAACAAGGTTGGAAATATGAAATGCAGGTTTGTGTCTCTCTCTCTGGTCTACTATGTACGAGTGCATTGATGTAATATAAATATATAATCTTTCATATTTCTGTTCTTCTATTGTAATTTTTTTATAGGTGTCAATGCTGGAAATATATAACGAGACTATTCGTGATTTGTTATCCACAAATAGATCTCCAGAAGTGTTACGAACTGAAAACGGTGGTAAGCAATATACAATAAAACATGATGCCAATGGGAATACACATGTCTTTGATCTTACGATTGTGGATGTACGTAGTGCTAAAGAGGTCTCATTTCTGTTAGACCATGCTGCACATAGCAGGTACCTGATCCCAGTTTACATCCTGTATTATTATATCAACAATTAATCATAACCATATATATATATATATGAATGACATATACTCGATAATGAACCTGCTTCTTTTGTATTAAAATGTGACGTTCTTGATTTGTTTATCCTTGGATGTTGCACTATGATACTGATGCTTGATGGTTTTGATACAAGTTCAAATCATGAAAAATTGAAACATTGACAATAATTTTATTTTTTCAAATTACATTATCTTTATTCCTAAATGTCTGCTTATATAGTTATTGGGAGTTTCGAATGACATGTCCTTTCTCCTGGTATATTTTCAGGTCTGTAGGCAAGACCCAAATGAATGAACAATCATCAAGAAGTCATTTTGTCTTCACATTACGCATATATGGAGTTAATGAGGTATTAACGGTTCTACACGTTAATGGACAGGATGTCTGTACCTTGTACCTTGATGTTTTAGTTCTCTTTTCCCCATGTCTTGCTTTTTTAATGGAAAGAACTATTATTTTGTCAACTAGAGCGCAGAACAACAAGTTCAAGGTGTCTTGAATCTTATTGATCTTGCTGGGAGTGAGCGTCTCTCTAAGAGCGGATCTACTGGAGACCGACTGAAAGAAACTCAAGTAATTTTATTGGAACCTGTTTTGTTTAGTTAATAGTTTTGGTCATCTATTCATTGTGGAATCCTAATAATGAATTTCCTGAAAATCTTATAATCAGGCTATCAATAAAAGTCTGTCGTCTTTAAGTGATGTTATATTTGCCTTGGCAAAGAAGGAGGATCATGTTCCATTTAGGAACTCAAAGCTTACTTATCTTCTTCAGGTAAGTTCATTTTGGAAACTTTGAAAGATTATTTCAGTTCACAGTTGGAGTTTTCCATTGGTCTCTCATCTTCTACAAGAATTTTATTGACTTTTTATCCCCTACATAATGGAAGTCTCCATTTTGTCCTCAAACAGTAAGGACAAATTAAGGAAAAGGAAAAGAACAATGCCTGTTTTATTGTTCTTTTCCTTTGATTTGTATAGAAACACAAACACATTCACACACTGAGATGATATGTTGTCTGCTGGCTGCTATGTGAGAAGCAAACTAACCTGCAGCATCTAACGCTTAGGCTATGTAGTTCATATGCAGTTGACAACTTGAACAAGAATTCACATTTGGCCTTGCCAAGATGTTCACTTATTTATTTAATTTTGTTGCTTGTGAGTTGACATTCTAAAACATGGAAATCAATGTTTAATGTCTAAACAGCCGTGTCTAGGAGGTGACTCGAAGACTTTGATGTTTGTGAACATATCTCCTGAACCCTCCTCAGCAAACGAGTCACTCTGTTCACTCCGTTTTGCTGCTCGGGTAAATGCTTGTGAGATTGGTACTCCACGACGTCAGACCAACATGCGATCTATAGATTCACGTTTGAGTTACGGGTGATTCTTCCTCTATATATATACATATTTGCTAATTGTAAAGCAATCATATGCTTTGAATTGTACCACTAGTATTAAAAAGTGAAATTGAGTGAGATAATAACATAGGATTCGTTGTGTAGGGAAGAAATATGCTGTCCTCTATCAACTAAAGCTGAAAATTTGATTTCTGATCATAAAGTTATGATTTCGCTAAGTTCCCCCCCCCCCCCCCCCCCCCCCACTCTTCTTTCACAACCTCTTATGATGTTTCTTCTGAACAATGTTGCCTACTACTTCAAGTACTCCAAGAGGCATTTGGGAATCTAAAGGGTAAAATCTCAACAAATAAAAATTACCATTAAAATTTATAATTTATAATCATAAAAAATATTCTCTTAAAATATGTAACCATTAAAATAACTCTTTATATTCAATAAATATATTTTTATTAAAAAACTTGAATATATTATTTTATATTAAATGTTTTTCAATTAAATTTATTTAATATTATTAAGTTATTATTTTTAATATTATAAATTTTATAATGTTATTTTATATTATTTTTTTAAGCTGTATAAAAAGTAGTTTAATGTAACACTAGTTTTTTAAGATAGTTATTGTACCAGTAGTTCATGAGAAAAGAGAGAAAAATATGTAATCGTTTGACTTTAAAAGAGTTGCGTTAGTCCATAAACAGGTAAATTACATGAATTATTTTCCCTCTTTCAGAAGCCACTGAAAAAGCCACAATTTATTATGAATTTGTGGTCTAAATTGTTTTTTTATATGTCATTAACTCATTTTATCTATTATTTTATTTAATATCTTTAATAAACTCAAAAAATAATATTATTTTATTTTATTTAAATATCATTTCATTCTATTTAAATTGAAATCCCGATAGTCTTAACTTTAAATATATTTTGTATAATTTTCTTTATTAAATTTACATTATAAATTATTATTTATCATATATTTTATTATTTGTCTTATTTAAATCTAGTAAAAACAAATAAGATATTTCAATTAATATTGTTTCATTACTACCTTATTTTATTAAAAGTTGTAAAATAATATTTTGTAACAATTTACACCTCTAAGTCTTAATGTTTTAGTCATTATATCATATATATATATATTTGAAATTAATATCAAGATTTTGAGAATAGAAATAAATTACGAAATAAATTAATGTATTTTATTGCTGACAATTTGAATTTTTTTTTAAATTGATCAAACTTTAATTCAATTTAAATTTAAATCGAGCTAATAAAAATGAAACCAAATACAAATTAAATACAAACGAATTTGTTCAAATTAGTTCAAACTAACATGAATTGTTAATTACATTTTTTTTAGTTAATTTATTCTTTTAAATCAAAAAATATATTTAATGATTAAAACCTATTAAGCTTAAACATTATTACATAAAACATCAAAAATGAAAAATAATATTACAATAAATAACTTTTTGAATAAATGATAAATTAACATTGACCGAACAACTCATACATACACCAAAGTTTATTAAGAGAATACAACTCCTCACACATATGTTAATTATTAAAGAAAAAAAGTCTATTTTTAAATAATTTTGATAAAGGTAAACGCCATCAAACTTTTCTCATGAAAAAGTTAAAGATTGTCATGTTTTCGTGACAATTTATAGTTTGAATAGGGAGTTTAAAATCTCAATAAAATTTCCCCCAAACATAAATATGATTAAACCATATTTTTAAGATGGTACATAAAATATTTTAACATGCTTCAATGAATTTGAAAAATAAAAATGAAACAGTGTTAGACGTAAGATTGTTATTGGAGAAAGAGAGTTGAGCAATGATTGTTGTTGAAAAGAGAGAGTTAAGTGATAACCGTTTATTAATGGAGAAACAAAGAGTTGAGGGAATGATTTGGCTGGTAATTAAAAAGAAAGATACGAAAGAAATGTGTTTTTTGAAATTTAATCTAACATGTAATGCGTTATAATTTTTTTTAATTTTATTTCGGAATAATAGGTTAGTTTAAATTCATTTCAAATTTTTTGAACTAATTTTAATTTTATCTAAATTTAATTCGATTTAAATGATGTTATTAAAGTTTGATTTGATTATTCAATTATAACATAAATTATCACTCATAATAAACGTAATCATGTAGTTTTTTTATTTATATATGGTAATTAATTATAAATTAAAAAATAATTATTTATTATATTAATAATTCTGATTATACAATAATTTATAACATAAATAAATTATTTAAAATAAATGATTGAAAAGCTTATCAGTAGAATATTCTTATTGTGCCATTATAACGAGGTATAATAGCATTAAATAATTCTAATCATTCAAGTGTTTTTTCTTTTTCCATATAAAAACTCGAATATCTTTTTGGAGTCCAATCAATTAAGAGGACATTCTCATTTGTAATGTGACCAGACACTGTTTCCAAGTGAATGTTCTCAAACTTTTAGAATGTCTGTCTTAATCTACAGTTTCTATTTATCTTTTTTCTTCTTCTTTCTATTTGTTTACTTCAGTTACGAGATGGTTTACGGTTTTAATTTTATTGTTTTCTTAGTAACTTGATTAAACATATAATAATTTGGATTATATATTGTCTAATTTATCTTCATCTAAAAAAAATAAGCAAACCAATAATAAATTAATACACAACTCCATGAAAAAAAACTTAAAAAAATAAAAACTATATTCTAGTTTATAGACCAAATATTACTATTATAATTTGATCATTCAAGCATGTAAAGGAATTTTATTTCAAACGAGTTCAATAAAAAACAAACTATTTTCTCAATAATACTGTCATAAATATTTTTATTAACAAGTTAAGATTTCTCATTAAAATAAATTGTCTCCAAAATATATAATCTAACCCATAATTGAATTCTATGTTGAAATTAGTGACTTAAAATTTATGATAAAACAAATAAAGCTCCTTGTTCAATTGTTCAATAACAACTTAAGTTAATTTTTTCTTTGATCTAATCTGTAAGAACCACCACAATAGTAAAGATGATTACTACGTAGAGGCTAATTTTTGATTACTACGTAGAGGCTAATTTTTGGTGCATTTCTGTTTAATTGTAAGGCTATTTAAGCCTATTTTCTCTATTAATTTATGTTGTATAATTTTCTCTAAGAACTAACATTTACATTTGGTATCAGAGCTTTCTCACGAGGCTTGAATTTTTGAGAAGACGCAATCTTCAATTCACACACTTGTGAGGTTATGGTAGTTGAAAATAGTTGTGTTCAACCAGCGATCTCAAAGCTTAATGGCCACTACAATTACTGGAGCATGCTCGGGGAGTATTTTCTACGTTTAAAAGAATACAGGGGTTTGATAGAAGAAGGTGTCCCTGCTACAACAGAAGGTACAGAGCTCACCGAAGAACAAAAAAAGATGCTTAACGATCACAAACTGAAAGATTTAAGAGCCAAGAGCTATCTTTTTCAAGCGATTGATTGTTCCATTCTTGAAATGATTCTGAATAAAGAAACATCCAAAGATATCTGGGATTCTCTTAAGTAGAAGTACCAGAGGACTGCTCGAGTAAAATGAGCACAATTACAAACCCTTCGTAAGGATTTTGAAACCCTTCACATAAAGGCAGGAGAATCTGTGAACAAGTACTTCGCTCGTACTTTCACCATTGCCAATAAGATGAGGATTCATGGGGAAAAGTTGGGCGACATTGATGTCATTGAGAAGATACTGAGATTAATGAACCCTAAGTTTGACTACATTGTGTATTCCATTGAAGAATCTCATGATTTAGACTCCCTGTCCATCAATGAGCTGCATAGTAGTCTTCTAATACACGAGCAACATATGAATACACATGTTGTGGAAGAATAAGCATTGAAGATAGCTACTGATGATCAACCTAGCAAACAAGGATGGGGTTAAGGTGGATATCGAGGACATGGAAGAGGCATAAGTAGGCAAAGTTTTGACAAATTCAGTGTTGAGTGTTACCACTGTCACAAGTTTGGACACTTTTAATATGAATGTCCAAAAAGAGAGAAGCATATAAAAGCAAATTATGCAGACACTAGTGAAGAGGTCTTATTGATGGCTCATGTGAATATGCAAAAACCGAGCAATGAAGAAACTTGGTTCCTTGACTTAGGATGCAACAATTACATGTATGGTAAGAAGGAGTTGTTCTTTGATCTTGATGAAAACTTTAGGGAATCAATAAATTTGGGAAACAACTATACAATGATTGTAATGGGGAAAGGAAGCATAAGAATGATAGTAAATATAATCACTCAAGTGGTGACTAGGGTATTCTATGTCCCAGACTTGAAGAATAATTTGTTGAGCATTGGTCAATTATAGGAAAAAGGAATGGACATTTTTATCAAACGTGGAAGATGCAAGCTGTTTCACCATAAGAAGGGATTAATCATGGAAATTGCAATGTCCAAAAACAAAATGTTTGTTCTAATTGCTCAGACACAACTATGGAACAAACATGTTTCAGTTCTCTCACAACTGATCCTAATCAGCTTTGGCACTATAGATATGGGCATTTAAGCTTCAATGGACTAAGGTTGCTTCATCAAAAAGACATGGTAAATGGTCTTCCCTATCTTAAGCCATCTACAAGGATATATGAACATTATGTGATAAGAAAGCAACATAGAGATCAATTCCCTTAGAAAAGCACATGGAGAGCCTCTAAGATCCTACAACTAATCCATGCTGATATATATGGGCCTATCTCACCTACTTCAAACAAAAAGAAAAGGTATTTTCTCAATTTCATTGATGATCTTAACCGTAAAACATGGGCTTATTTTCTAATAGAAAAGTCAGAAGCCTTTAATATGTTTCAAAATTTCAAAAATCGAGTTGAGAAAGAGACTATTTCTTGTATTAAAGCATTTCGTACAGATAGAAGAGGAGAATTCACATCACAAGAGTTAGTAAACTTTTGCACTAAAAACAGGATCCAAAGACAATTAATAGCAGTATATACACCCCAGTAAAACGATGTTGCAGAGAGGAAGAATAGAACAATCATGATTTCGTTTGATGTATGCTATCTGAAAAGAAGCTTCCCAAGACCTTATGGCTTGAAGTAGTGAAATGGACTATCCATGTCCTAAATCGAAGTCCAACTCTCACTATGAAGAACATGACACCTGAGGAAGCATGAAATGGATCCAAGCCATCTTTGGACCACTTTAGAGTATTTGGATGTGTCTTTTATGCTCATGTTCTTGACAGTAAAAGAAAAAAAAACTTAAAGATAAGAACCAAAGGTGTGTTTTGCTTAGAGTAAGTGAGGACTCAAAAGCTTACAGGTTGTATAATCCACTTTCTCAAAAGATCGTGATAAGTAGAGATATGGTATTTCAAGAAGACAGAAGCTAGGAATGGGAGGAAGTCATAATGAGACAATTCAATGCTCTCTAGATTGGAACGATGATGACACAGATGCTGTTGGTTTCAGTAATTCATGTGATGATAATTCCAAAATAAATGATGATCTCAGTACTATATCAGGAGTAGAACCAAGGCATAATGATGACTCCTCAGAAGAAAGCTCAATCAGATCAGATGAAAGAAGAACATTGAGATCAACAATCTAGATGAGAGATTATGTAAGTGGAGAAGGGCTACCCCCAAAGATGATGAGATACACTTAGCTATGTTACTTAGTATGATCCTATTCATTATGCAGATGCAGTGAGGAGTGAAAAATGGAAGAAAGCAATGAATGAGGAAATAAAGGCTATAGAAAGAAACAACACATGAAAATTGACAGATTTACCACTAAAAAGGAAGAAGATTGGAGTGAAATGAATTTATAAGACAAAACTTAATGAAAATGGAAAAGTGAACAAGTATAAAGCAAGACTTGTAGCAAAAGTGTATGCTCAAAAGCATGAAGTTGACCATGAAGAAGTGTTTGCTCCTGTAGCTCGATTAGACATAATTCGCTTGGTAATATCTCTTGCTGTGTAAAAGGAGTGGACAATTTATCAATTGGATGTGAAATCTACCTTTTTACATAAAGAACTAAGTGAGGACGTGTATGTTGAGAAACCATTGGGATACATCAAATAGGGTGCAAAGCACAAGGTGTACAAGCTGAAAAAGGCCCTATATGGGATCAAACAAGCTCCTCGAGCCTGGTACAACTGAATAGAATCCTACTTTGAGAATGAAGGTTTTTAGAAGTGTCCTTATGAGCATACCTTGTTTACCAAAGTATCTACTGAACGTAAAATTTTGATCATATGCCTTTATATTGATGATCTGATCTTTACTGGGAATGATGAGGAGCTGTTTGTTAAATTCAAACAATCTATGATGAATGAATTTGATATGATTGATCTTGGGAAGATGAGGTACTTTCTTGGGATTGAAGTGATACAAGAATCAAAAGGAATTTTTATTGGTCAGAAAAAATATGCACATGAGGTGCTAAAAAGGTTCAAATTGGCATAATGCAATCGTGTTCACAACCCAATTATTCATGGATTCAAGCTCATAAAGGATGAGCATGGAGTAAAAGTGGACAACACTCTATACAAGTAGATTGTAGGCAGTTTCATATACTTAAATGCCACACGTCTTGATATTATGTTTGTATGTAGTAAGCCTAATCGGTAGGTTTATGGAGTCTCCTACTGAGTTGCATCTTGTAATTGCGAAGAGGGTGCTAAGGTATGTGAGGGAACTTTGTCTTTTGGGGTATTCTATGAGAAGGGAGGAAATAAGAAGCTGATTGCTTACACAAATAGTGACTATGATGGAGACCTTGAGGATAGAAAAAACACTTCAGGTTACTTGTTTATGTTAAGTTCAAGTGTTGTGTCCTGGTCTTCGAAAAAGACTTGTGGTTACTCTTTCCACTACTTAAGTTGAATTCATTGTAGGAACTTCATGTGCTTGTCAAGTTGTTTGGCTAAGAAGAATATTGAAGGTTATTGGACATGCACAACAAGCTCCCACTCAAGCGAACTGTGACAACAGTTCAACAATTAAGTTATCTAGGAATCTTGTATTACATGGTCGTAGTAAGGACATTGATGTGCGATTTCATTTCCTTCATGAGCTCACAAAGAACAAAATTGTGAAAATGGTTTATTATCCTACTCAAGATCAGATTGCAAACGTATTAACCAAGCCATTGAAGCTTGATACTTTTTACAAGTTGCGAGAAACTAATGGGTGTATGCTCAATCTCACGTGTAAATTGATTGCTTATGCAAATCAGTTTAAGTGAAGATGTTGAAATTAGTGGCTTACCAGCCACTTAGGATAGAACATGACCAATAAAGCTCTTATTGTTCAGGAGCAAAGTAGGTTAATTTTTTCTTTGATTAGTCTCTAGGAACTACCTTGATAATAAGGATGATTACGACGTAGAAGTTAATTTTCCATGCATTTTTGTTTAATTGTAAAGCTATTTAAGCCTATTTTCTCTATTAATCTATGTTGTAGAATTTTCTTTAAGAACTAACATTCACATTTTAATCTTATTTGGAAGTTCAAAAAAATTGCACAAAAATGAATTATATATATATTTTTTTCAAATAATAATATTAAAATATCATAAAAATAATTATAATGTTTTTCATGATTAATCAATTATTAATGGCTTTTTGAAGATAAAATGAAATGGATTTTATTCATTAAAATTTAAACAAAATTGTTTATTTCATTGAACATAAAATGAGGTATAGAATGATGATCTTTAACTTTATTTTCATTAATCTAAATTCAAATGATTATTTTGGAGATTTGTCTAAAAAAGACATATTTTTTATAATAATTTGAAAAAGGGTTAAGATTGTTTTTAGTTTAAAAAAGGGCACATTTTAACCTTAAACTTGACAATATATATTTTAATCAATTTTATTTAAAAATAAATAAAAATATATATAAACTCTATTTTACAAAACATAATTATTATAAAAATAAAAAAATATTAACATTTTATAAATTTATAATTAATTTTAAATACACAAATCTCTTTTATCATATTATATATTAAAGTTTTATTTTAAAAAATAAAAATAAATTATTTTATAATAAAATAAATATAAATTTATATGAAAATGATACGCTAAGTATTTTGATAATTCATAAATAATATAATATATTATTATTATTATTATTAAATATAATTATAATTATATTTAATAAAAAATTATAATTATAATATAAAAAATAATATTCATAAAAATAATTAAATTATTAAAAAAATTGAAAGCCTCTATATCTAACTTTCTCCAAGATATAAATACAAATATAAAATATTATTATAATTATTTTTATTATTAATATAATAAAATATATGTAATTAATTATATTTAAATATTTAAATAAAATTATTATTAATAATATTGTTATCTTAATAAAAATAAAAATTATAATAATATTAAAGATATGTGTTATAATGTAATCTATTTTTAAATTTTTTAATCTTAAATAATTTATTTTAAAAAAAATATCAATAATTTTTCATAAAAATGGTTGTAACTATTTAGTAAAGTTTTTAATAATTTATTATTATTATTATTTTAAATTATTTTATAATAAAATTTTGATAAGTTATTTGTTATAAAAAATTATATATTTTTTATTATATAAATATAATTTATTTTTATTTATAATAAAAATAAATTATTATTTATTAAAATTTAATAAATGAGGATATTTTATTTTTGGTTTTTTTTAAGAAGAGAAAAAAAATATGATTTTTTTCAAGAAGAGTAAAAAAAAAGTGGCTTAGAAGGAGGGGATAAGAGAGAAAAATATATAATTATCACAAATTATTATATAGGTTTTGATTTAACTTTTTTTAAAATAAAAACAATATATACCCTTTTTTAAACTATTATAAAATATATGTAATTTTTTGACAAATACCCAATTATTTTCATTTGATAAAGTTAATTTTATTTGAATCTAGTTAAAACGAAATTAATTACATATTAGCATTTTAGAAAAAACGATGATAGTATAAATTCCGGTGGGATTGTTAATTGGAAGTTTGGGAGAATTTCCTTTCCACCCTCCTTAATCTTAATCCCGAGGAAACTCAATAATCACTTACCAAAAAAAAAAAAAAAACACAGTTTCTTTCTTGATCAATAACGAAGTCTAGCCCAAAGGTTTTTAGATTGGGCCTAAATCCACAAAAGCGCTTACTCGGAGTGGTGCATCGATGACGACTACATCTGCAACCAATCACCCATCACCGCGAACAAATTCCCCGCTTTTTCACTCACCTCACAAGCGCCAAAGCCATCGATTTCCACCTTCTTCATTCAAAGAATAACAGTAACTCCCGGCGGGAATAACCCAACTTTCCGTCGAAAACCCAACATGGTTTCCCCTGAAAACACCAGCTGGTTTTTCGATTACGGCGGCTTGATGGACGATATTCCTGGTCCGGATGGGAATTTCCCCATCTCCTCTTCGGGTTTCAATTGGTCTGCTCAACCCCTCATCGTTACCTCTGGTGTCAAGTACTCTTCATTGTCCGATCTATTCCCAATTGGATCTTTTTATATTCCATTTTCAGTTTTGTGCTTTGAAAAAGCTGAATTTTGAAATTTTTTGCTTTTGTGTCGATTCTTTTGTTTAGGATTTTGTGTCAAGCATGATTAGGTTCTATTATTATTATTTTTGTTATGGTAGTTCAGGGTTTTGATTTTGTGGTTGGGTTTGCTAATTTTCAAAATCTCATTTTACCCGTATTTTATTCGCTCGGTGAGCTTCTGAACGTGATTTGGGAATTGGTCGTTTTCATTGCTGGTCAATGAGTTGTAAAGCTTCGTTTATCTTGTTATCTTTTATGTTTAAATTTGATTGAAAATAGCCTTTGGTTTTGATGTATTATATTTGGTGATGTATTTTTGGATAGTGGACCCTTTGTTGTAAACTTGTAAATTTGTAATCTTTTTTTGGCTGGAAGTGTTTAGTTAAAAAATGGAATTTGGCTAGATTGTTATAGAATTTGAATCTGAATAAGATTTATCTGGTTATCAAAAATGCTAATCCATCTATCTGGTAATCTGTTAGTGAAATCGGTAGGTTTGACCTTCTTTTTCTTACGTTCTTGTAACATTGTTCTCTACTTGAACTTGAGTGGATTAGGAGTGCACAATTGGCAAGTTCTTCTATGCTTGTACTCTAAAAATGGGATTTTGATTAAGCCTTTTAATAGACCATTTATAGAAATCATTCATTTTATTGTAGAAAGTATCTGTTATATATGTTCAAATAAATAGTTTGTGGTCCAATTTTTCTGTATGCAACCAATGATCGCAAAAGAGATTCGACATAGTTGGATGTTAGTATGTTGCTGAAAGTATATATTTTTGAGAATCAGGATGACAATATTTCAGTTTATAGAAGAGTGTGTATCTTTCTTATATGATCCATTATATACACTCCATTTCTGCGTAGGTTTCATATTGGTTTTAATTATTTATATGGATAGTAGTCTGTTTCATCTGATAAGTGCTACATATTTTCTTTAGTGATTGAGGTAGAGAACAATGCTTGTACTTTATAAATGCACTTCATTGTCATATCTTTCTCCCTCCCCGTGCTCTATAGTTTGTGCTCTAAGGCATCTTCTTATTTGGCTGAGTTGTGCAAATTGCCTATATTGTTTTCAGTCCCGTAAAAAGTTCATATTGTAAAATTTATTTTTTGGCATTCTCTGGTTATTAATTTCAAAGTCAACTCAATTCTCTTGTTATTTTGTATACATTCTAGTGTGGAGATCGATGGTTCATTAGAAGATTCAGAAGGCCGTAAGGAGTCTGGCTCAAAAAAGAGGTATTGAATTTAGTTATTCTTTCTCCTCAATTTTGCATACCTTTAAAATAATGGGAAAAAGTTTCTTATCCGACAAGTGATTTTTTTTCCCCTTTGTACTCCTTGTTAAACTTGTTAAGTCTTAACTTCCTCAATATTCATGTCCTGTCATGAAACTTCCTTAATAGTGGACATAAGTTCTTGTCAATATTGATTGCTACACACGAAGTGTGTGCAATGAGTACGCAAGTATACGTATCGCAACAAGTAATATAATAATAAGAAAAGATCGTTCTCACGGAGATTATTTTATTAGAAACTAATTTTTAAAACTAAAAAATAAAAATCAATTTTTTTGTATTTTTATATTTTAAGGAAACAAAATTAAAAAAACTAAAACTAAATTACAATAATTAATTAAATCAAATCTGTTAACTAAGAAAATATATGAGAAAATATCTAATAATACTTAATTTTCCAATTTTCTAAACATGTGAATCACTTAAATCCTCCCAATACAATTATCAATTAATTACATGATTAATTGAATCTAACTTAACATATATTTCTCTCTTAAGTAAACTACACACCATATAGTAATTAATTTAATCACTCTCATGTCAATTAAATTGCATAATACTCATTAAGTTCATCAATTATGGATCACATACATAAGAATCATACATCTCTGCCTAAAAGTTATGCATGTTATTTAATCAAGACAAACAATTAAATAAGTCTCTCAAATCTATGTATTTGTCTCTATAGATATATTGTTGGCCAAACAATTAATAACATAAAAATCAGATTAAATAATATAATTAAATTAAAATCATAATAGGGGTAAAATATTAAATTATCACATGGTGAAAATTGGATTCATAAGACCCCTAGATTAATAAATTAACTAGACATAATTTTGTCAATAAAACTCATATTTTTCATAAAAAAAGACAAAAAGTTGATAAATAAATGAGTAGAAGAAGAAATGTAATCAATTTTTTAAATTATAATACTAATCTCCTCTTGAATCTACACTAAAATTGTATATTCTTTTGATTTTTTTTGTATTTTTCTCTCTTTTTAGGTTCAAAAAATGATGAAAATTATGCTAATGATGGCTCTTTAGGATTTATGGGGTGATTAGGAGATTAAATATAACTCAGGTGAAATTTGGACCATTAGAACAATTTCAGATTAAGAGCTGATATCAAAACAAGCAAAATTATAAGGCGAATCAGAGCACGAGGCATGGGAGACCTGTTCGGGTCAACGATTGCCGAGTCAGCACCAATTGGCGCAACGTGATTCGCGAAAACACATGACGTGGCGCACTGGCGGATAATGGTGACTAATCGCGTGACGCCACGTGGCAAGGTGTTTGACCGCACTCCGAACTTGGATTGAATGTTGTACTGACACGTGGCACGTGCTACGTCACTCCTCACATGTGGCAATCTACGATTCGTCGTCTCTGCTTGCGTGGTATCTGTGTGGTTTGTTCAGTCAACTCCTATATTTGCGTTGCACCACATGACAGTTCTTGATTGGTTCTACGTTAAAAATTCATTAAATTTTTGAAAAAAATTCAAAAAATTCTATAAATTATATTTTCATCAATTTTCACTAAAAAAATTATATTTTAATATTTTTAATCCCAAAAGTATTATTTATTGAATAAAACAAACAAATATTAAGTAATAAAAATACGCTAATGACTCTACTTTCATAGATTCATAAAATATGTTATAACTAAACAAATGATTAAGTTTTCAGCATACTGAAGCATGTCTGCTAAGCTATGCCAGTAAGTTTAGCAATGAAAGAAGCTTCTCCCAACTTTTTGTCTCTGTTTCTCATCTCACCTGTAGGGTAAGATCTGAATCATGTAGTGCATCTAGCTCCAAAGCATACAAGGAAAAGTTGCGAAGGGATAGACTTAATGACAGGTACTATCTCCTTTCTCCTTTTGTTTTCTCTATTTCCTTTTTGAGGCACAAATTTTTCTGCTTGATTATCAATTATAGGTTTGTCGAACTAAGCTCCATTATGGAGCCCGGAAAGCCTCCCAAAACAGACAAGTCTGCAATTTTAATGGATGCTGTACGAATGGTGAATCATTTGCGTAGTGAAGCCCTGAAGTTGAAGGATTCAAATTCCAGTCTCCAGGAGAAGATCAAGGAATTGAAGGCAAGTCTTCTTTGATTTCTTTACAATGAGTATCTTGTCCATAGAATTTGATTGTCATAAACTTTATATTTCATTATGCATTTATTTGCCCAAAATTCATGAGTGGATAAAATAGGAAATATAAAAAAATGTTAATGTGTAGGTAGAGAAGAATGAGCTTCGTGAGGAAAAGCAGACGCTTAAGGCAGAGAAGGATAAGTTGGAGCAACAACTGAAGACCATGAGTGCACAACCTGGGTTCTTGCCTCCTCCCATCCCTACTGCCTTTGCTCCTCAAGCCCAAGCTCCTGGCAACAAGTTGGTACCCTTCATGGGATACCCAGGGGTTGCCATGTGGCAGTTTATGCCACCTGCTGCAGTGGATACTTCACAGGATCACATGCTCCGTCCGCCAGTTGCTTAAGTAGCCACATAGAATGCTTGCTTTGCATAATTTGGGCTTGCCTTCTGCCCAGAAGCAAGTATATTCAACTTGTCATTGTTCTTTACTTTTGAAGCTATGTAGTCTTCTAATTGGATTTGGTGGGTGACTTTACTAGTGTATTTGCTACCTGTGTACTCTCTATTAATTGATGTTGGTATTCACATGTAAATGGTAATAATTTAATCAGTCAACCTGTGTTTTGATGTTGATTCATTCACCACCTTAAATTGATTAGGATTGCAAAAGCCAATGTGATTCTGCAGCTTAGAATGAGACTGCAATCTTTGCAAACCAGATAACTGTGCTCAAGGTTAATTATAATCAACATATAATCTTTATGGTCCATAGCAAGCATGACATCACAAATGGTAGTTACGAGATACATGGTTGACTTGTGTTTTTTTTTTTTCATCTTTCTACAGAATGCAAAGTGTATGTATCTCGTAACTACCATTTGTGATGTCATGCTTGTTATGGACCATATAGATTATATGTGATTATAATTAACCTTGAAAGCAATACTATTGAACTATTTGTTTATTTGGTTAATACCACCAAACCATTTGTTAAATAATATATTTAAAATAATAATTTATATTGATTTGTAATACTGTAGGAGATTAATAGAATGATATAAACTAAGTTTTTTTTATAAATTTGATAATATAAGTGAAATAAAAAATAATTTAATAGTATAAACAAAGCAATCAAAATAATTTAGTGATATTTTTGTTGGTCTATCATTATAATTATTTGAAACATTTCACTATTATCTTGGATACAAATTATATATCCTTAAGAATAATATTGGATTATTCTTTAAATGTTTCTACATAATGAGATCAATTAATCAAACATGATAAGAGCTAATTTTGCATATTTAATTGTTTTATAATCGACAATTAATTTAAATATAGTAGTGTTATTTTATTTAATATTATTTTTTCTCACCAAAAATTAAATGTGACAAAGAGATCCGATTCGCATTAACTCATTAAGTAATGTGACGTGTGGATTCATGGTCTGTTAACTAGCATTTTTGTTTCTTAATTTGTGAGCTTTTTTTTAATAAGATAAGATTATTAGTAATTTATTTAAATCATTATTTTAATAAAATTATTATTCATGTGAGTCGAATTTTACATCTAGGTTATTGACATATTGCATCTCCATTTGGTTAATATGAATATATTTATATATTTAATTTTAATTTTAAGAATATTGGTCCGCATACTGACAAGATCCAGATCGTTACGGACCATGGGTCATGCAATACTGCTCTATTAAACTCATGTGATATATTGTGTTATGTCGTATCGTGCCGATTTAATAGGTGAACGGACCGAGTAGTTAAGAGATCGTGCATGCCCGGTTCGTTTGACACCCCAGGAAAAAATAAGTTACATCTCTTTGTCAGGCTTGCGACGAAATCTTATCTATTAAGATCCATCTATCTATTACACCTTAAGACTCGTATGGCTTCCAATCTTCTCAAACCTCATGTACAGATTGCCGAAACTGCAACACCACAAACAAAAGGTCCTCTCACAAAAACATTATCCTCCCATTCTTTTCCATTTCGCAACAATCATTCCCAATTCTCATTTCACAAATTCAGAGCACCTCAAATAAGCATTATTCGATGCTCCTCCTCATCTCCATCTTTATCCAATCCACCCACATCAAAAGAAGCAGCAATTCTTCAAGCCAAAACATGCATTTCAACCACACTAGAGAAGCCCCTCAACAACACCAAACTCACCAACAAATTCAAGAAATTAAAGCAACCCAGATTGCAGGTTGAAATCCCAATCATCGATGACTCACCAGAATCACTTTCCCAATTAGCTTTTGAGGTTTTCAGAGACCTGCCCATCAAAAGAAAAGGTTCTCCTATCAACATATTAATCATATGGCCAGACATTTCCTTAAAAGAAGCTGCACTAAAAATCTTCAAATCTAATCCTTCAAACCAAGTTCAACATATGGATATTACTTCACTTTCCATCTCTACTAATACCAGAATTTTAAACTCTGTAGATGTGAGTGTGTTTTTGGTTCCAGAAGCATCTCAATTGGCTGTTATGAAAGATGTTGCTGACAATGTGTACCCAAGTCCAGTTGTGATCTTTAATCCCAGATGGGGATTTGAGGACGAGGATGATTTTGGAGAGCTTAAAGGTTTTGTGGGTTCGTTTGAAGTGATATATTCATTCATGGGGTTGGAGGTTAGAGGGCTTCTGAGTAAAAGAAAAGGAGTGGTTTTCAAGTGTGTAAGAGATGGAGTTGTTAGTGGTGAGAGGTGGGCTGTTCATGTTGAAGAAGGAGGAGGAGACTTTAAGGTAGTCTCAACGTTTAAGGTTCGTCCATCAATTGGTGAGGTTGAAACTGTGTTGTATAATTTGATGGCCATGAATTCACCCGTCACTAAGTCTGTGAAATTCTTGAGGGATTTGGTGTCAAATGTAACAGGTAAGAAGTAGGTTTATTAATATATAGTTGCAGTCTGTTTTTCTTTTTGCCCTGGAGATTGAATTGTAGTTGTATAACCAAACTTTCTTATATATGATTTCCTCATTTTCCTTTCTCTTTTTGTTTTTTTTTTTGTGTGTGAAAGTTTGAGATTTTTTTAATTAAATCGCAATTGATGTGTTTCGAATGTGTCAGTCTTACTGTCATGACATTAAGATTTACTTGTTTGTAAATTGTGAATTTGAAATGTTGTTTTATATTTTTAAGTATGAGACAGTGAAGAACATTTATTACTTTATAAAGGATAAAGATGTTTATATTATTTGGAAGCTTCGTTCCCACCAATTTTTTTTTAATAAGAAATTTGAGGCCTCAAAATAATGGTTTTTTTTTGTTTGAGCTATAATTGACCTAAATTTACAAATTTTGTTGTAAATGGTTTATGTATAAGATGTATAGAAGTAGAGTGGTGTAAGACAATACAATTACTCATGTATGCATCTTATATCCACGATTTTGGGACATTCTCAATCCAACCTTCAAAAATGCAAGCTTTAGGGCGGAGCTTAATAATTTCCAAGGTAAGGAAGTTGGAGAAAGCAAAATATGCTGCTTGCATTGCATTGAAACTTGGGAAGAAAACTTTTTTCCTCTCTTCTTATAGATACATTATTTATCATCAAAATAAACAGAACATATCTCTCAAAAATTCATACTAAGAATCCCTAACATGACATCCCTTAATCAATTTATCTGAAAAGTTAATATATTTCGACCATAATGGCTTAAGTTTTGAGAAGGCAATGTCTAGCCAAGGTTTTACTCCCAATGAAATGAATGACGCCAACGCTTTTTGCATCAAAAAAACTTGTGTTGTCTTGATATCCAAGCCCCAACATGTGCCAAAAGGGATGAATTACATGAACATGACCATGACCATGAAATGCTATTAGACCAGGATGTAATGTCCCCAGTTGCCACAAACTTAGGTCTGATTTCAAGTTCTACATTAGAAACGATGTTATTTGAGTGACCCAAAACCAAAATAGCCCAAAGCCCAAATAATTAATTAAACCTTTCATCTTCTATATATATATATATATATGTGTGTGTGTGTGTGTTTGTTTCTGCGAGAAGTGAAGCAACCGCTAGAAAATCTGGAAATCCATAACCTTCGGCAGCTGTTAGAACAAAGAAGGAATAGCTCCAAAGAAATCAGCAAATCAGTAGGAAATTATTTTTCAACGGTTTTCATCCACCTCAATCATTCCTTAATTGTTTCGTAAGGTCATCTCCCTCCACTTTTATTTATAATATAGTAGAAGAGGAAGTTGTTGATTGTTTAATATTTGTATGGTAATATTTGATTAAATAACAATTTTGTTAATTTATCTTGTTATATATTACCAGTAAATTATAGGGGGTTATTTTGTGGGTGTATTTGGGTTTTTCACATTGAAAAGTTAAACTACTTAAATCATTGTATGTCATTTATTTTCTTACTGATTATTATTTTGCTGTTAACCATTATTATATATTTGTGCAACCAAAATTAGATCCGATCTTGGCTTCCGTAAGTGCTAATTTATAACAAATTGGTATCAGAGCATTGAATTATTCTTTTATTTATTAGAACTGATCAAGTTTGCTCTTTTGGATTTATTTTGAGCTTCTGGTTATCTGATTGGTTTCATATTTTCTGGGTTTTGCTTCTGTTTATTTAATATTGGGTTTTCTGTCATGGCGGCAAAATACGAAATTGAAAAATTCAATGGTAGAAATGATTTCAATCTTTGGTGTATGAAGATGCGGGTTGTATTGGTTAAAGAAGGGCTCGTTAAGACACTTGAAGGCAAGGATAAATTGCTAGAAAAAGATGCATTGATGGAAAATGCTCTCAATTTAATTCAATTATCCTTGTCTGATGAGGTATTATGCGAGGTTGGTAATGAGGAATCTCCTGCTGAGTTATAGCTTAAATTGGAGAATTTGTATATGACCAAGTCTTTGACAAGTCGGTTATATTTGAAGCAACGTTTGTATACATACAGAATGTCAGAAGGTACACCTTTACACGATCACCTTGATAAATTTACTAAAATTATTCGTGATCTAAAAAATGGTGGTATTAAGATTGATGATGAGGATCAGGCCTTAGTTCTATTATGTTCTCTACCTCATTCATTTGAACATTTTGTTGATACCATGCTATATGGGCGAGACACTATTTCTTTGGAGGATGTCAAAATAGCTTTGAATTCCAGAGAGTTGAAGAAAAATGTGTCTACAAGCAATAATGATAATAACAATGGTTTATTTGTCAGAGGTAGAAATCAAGAAAAAACACAAGCAATAATAGAGGCAAGTCTAGATCCAAATCTAAAAAAAGAAAAGATAAATGCAACTATTGTCGTCAGTAAGGGCATTAGAAAGTAAATTGTTTGAAACTCAAAGATAAAGGAAAATCTGCCACAACGTTTTCTGGTACTAATGATGTTGCTAGTGTTGCAAATAGTTCTGGTTCCGATGGTGAAAATGTTCTATCAATATCTATTGGTTCTCCTAGAGATGTTTGAATTCTTGATTCGGGTTGCACTTACCATATATGCCCCAGTAGAGATTGGTTTGCTTCTTATCAGTCTATTGATGATGGTGTTATCTTGATAAGAAACAATATGTCCTGCAAGGTTGTTGGTATTGGTACTATCCTAATTAAGATGCATGATGGTATTGTTAGAACTTTGAAAGATGTTCACCATGTTCCAGATTTGAAAAAGAACTTGATATCTTTGGATACTCTTGATTCATAAGGCTACAAGTATGTAGCTGAAGGTGAAGTTTTAAAAATTAGTAAGGGTGCTCTCGTTGTTATTAAAGGGCAATTGTTGCGTGGTCTCTATATGCTTCAGGGTAACACTTTTATTGGTGGTGTTTAAATTTCGTCCTTATCAGATCAAGATTCAGACACTACTCGATTATGGCATATGCGGCTAGGGCATATGAGTGAGGCAAGGATGTCTATTTTGAGCAAACGGGATTTGCTTTGTGGTTAGAAAATTAGGAAGCTTGATTTTTGTGAGCATTGTGTCTATGGAAAGCATCCCAGGGTCAAGTTCAGTACAATCATCCACAAAACGAAAGGTACTGTTGATTATATTCATTCAGATCTTTAGGGTCCTTCTCGTGTTGTGTCTAAGGGTGGTGCCCGGTATATGTTGACTTTTATTGATGACTTCTCCCGTCATGTTTGGGTGTATTTTCTCAAGAATAAGAATGATGCGTTCTCAAATTTTGTGAAATTCAAGGCTTGTATAGGAAATCAAACATGCAAGAAAATCAAGCATTTGAGGACTAATAATGGTTTGGAATTTTGTGACAGTCAGTTTAATGAGTTTTGTGAAAGAAATGGCATAGCGAGACACCGCACTATGCGTCATACACCACAACAAAATGGAGTAGCATAACGTATGAATATGACTCTCTTAGAAAGAGCTCGTTGTATGCTCTTTCAAGTTGACTTGGATAAATCTTTTTAAGATGAAGCTTGTAACCATGCCTACTATTTGGTGAATCGGTCTCCATCAATTGCAATTGAGTCGAAGACTCCGTTTGAGGTATTCTTTGGTACTCCTGCTAATTATTTTGATTTGAAAGTTTTTGGTTGTCATGATTATGCTTATGTTAATGATGGTAAACTTGAGCCTAGGGCATTGGAATGCATATTTTTGGGGTATCCTACTGGGGTGAAGGGTTATAGATTATGGAGTGTTGAACCCAAGTCACCTAAATTTTTGATTAGCAGAGATGTTAAGTTTGATGAATTTTCCATGTTGGAAAAGAAAAAAGATTCTATTGTTGCAGATAAAGACCGCAGTGTTAGTGAGCAGGTGGAGCTTGAGAATGGAGCTCCTAGTCAAGTGCAAGAGGGCACTTCAGATCAGCCATATGTGGATGAGGTAGATGATTTTGCTTATGATGTAGCAGAAGAGCAACATGAGTAACCATATAGTATTGCTAAGGGTAAAGGAATAAGAGAGATTCGACGCCCTCAGAGGTATGTAGATGCAGACTTAGTTTCTTTTGCATTATCTGTGGCAGATTTTATTGAGGTGCATGAACCTTCTAGTTATCATGAAGTTGTCACTTGTGATGAGTTTGTTTAGTGGCTAGTTGCTATGAATGAAGAGATTGAATCACTTCATAAGAATCATACTTGGGAATTGGTGAAATCGCCTAAGGGTTAGAAGATTGTTGGAAACAAATGGGTCTTTAAGAAAAAATAAGGTATATCTAAGGTTGAAGCAACTAGGTTCAAGGCACGTGTTGTTGCAAAGGACTATTATCAGAAGAAAGGTATTGACTTCAATGAAGTATTTTCATTTGTTGTGAAACATAGCTCTATTCGTGTGTTGCTTGCTATGGTTGCATTGTTTGATATAGAATTAGAACAGCTTTATGTCAAGACAACCTTCTTACATGGTGAGCTTGAGGAATAAATACATATGCATCAACCAGAGGGGTTTGTTCCAGGTAAGGAGGATCATGTTTGTTTATTGAAAAAGTCTTTATATGGGCTGAAGCAATCTTCTAGGCAGTGGTATAAGCGGTTTGATTCTTTTATGATTGATCATAGTTACTCTAGGAGTGATTATGATAGTTGTGTTTATCATAAAAGATTCCATGATGGCTCATCTATCTATTTGTTGTTTTATGTTGATGACATGTTTATTGCTTATAAGAATAAGTTTGAGATTCAGAAATTAAAGTCTCAACTTAGTGGTGAATTTGAGATGAAAGATTTGGGTGCAGCGAAGAAAATTTTGGGTATGAAAATTTACAGGAATAGACAAACGGGAAAGCTTTATTTGACTCAGAAAAGTTATATTGAAAAAGTTCTTGAACGCTTTGGTATAAAAGAGTTTAAACATGTGAGTATGCTGTTAGCTGCGTATTTCAAGCTTTCTTTGGATTTGTCACCACAGTCAAAAGAAGAAGAGCGGTACATGTCTCAGGTTCCATATGCTAGTGTCGTTGTAGTTTGATGTACGCTATGGTTTGTACTCGTCCAGACATTTCACATGCAGTTAGTGTTGTCAGCAGATATATGGGTAATCTAAGCAAGGGTCATTGGCAAGCAGTGAAATGGATACTTCAATATTTGAGAAGTACATCTAATTTTGGTTTGGTATATGATGAAAGTTATAATACCAGTTGTAGTGTTATTGGTTATGTACATTCTGATTATGTTGGTGATTTGGATAGAAGAAGATCTTTGACAGGTTATGTCTTCACTCTTTCTTATTATGCCATTAGTTGAAAGGCTACTTTACAGTCTACAGTTGTTTTGTCTATGATAGATGCAAAATATATGGCAGCAGCAGAAGCAGTGAAAGAAGTCATTTGGCTTATAGATTTGGTTTGTGATTTGGGTTTACACCAAGATACTTCTGTTGTATTTTGTGATAGTTAGAGTGTGATACACTCGACTAAGAATACTACGTATCATGAAAGAGCCAAACATATTGATGTCAGATATCACTTCGTTCGTGACATTGTCTCTCAGGGTGCTATTGTTGTCAATAAGATAGTCACTATAGAGAATCCAACTAATATGTTAACCAAACCAATTTCATTCAACAAGTTCAAGCATTGTTTGGACTTCATTGGTGTTTGCAATAGATGATCACCCTTCGAGGCTTTGGACGCGGTTATTTGGTAATCTGAGGAATTTCATTTGAAGGACTTGTTTTCTATTTTGAACCAAGGTGGAGATTTGTTATTTGATATTTGAGTGGCCCAAACCCAAATTAGCCCAAAGCCCAAATAATTAATTAAACCCTTCCTCTTATATATATATATTTGTTTGTTTGTGCGAGAAGTGAAGCACCTGCTAGAAAATTTGGAAATCTATAGGAAATAGCTCCAAAGAAATCAGCAAATCAGTAGGAAATTATTTTTCAACAGATTTCATCCACCTCAATTATTCCTTATTTGTTTCGTAAGGTCATCTCCCTCCACTTTTATTTATAATATAGTAGAAGAGGAAGCTGTTGATTGTTTAATATTTGTATGATAATATTTGATTAAATAGCAAGTTTGTTAATTTATCTTGCTATATATTCCAGTAAATTAGAGTGAGTTATTTTGTGGATATATTTGGATTTTTTTTATATATTTTGTAAAACTCTCGGAAAATTGATGTTTGTATCTCAATTTGATTATTAGTGATTTTTCTCGGTGTGCCATCTTCAGTGGAATAGACTTTTCACATTGAAAAGTTGAACCACTTAAATCATTGTGTCATTTATTTTCTTAGTGATTATTATTTTGTTGTTACCCATTATTATATATTTGTGCAACAAAAATTGGATCCGATCTTCGTTTCCGTAAGTGCTAATTTATAACAAACGAAAACTAAAAAATTTAAACACAATTTAGAACAAAACATCCCATTTTCCAAAAGAAAACAGATTGTAAAAAGCTTAAATCAGACAACATCCCTTTTTGTATTCTTTTGTTCATCAATCATTTTGCCTACCTACTCAACCCAATAATAGTATGTATTTCTTATGTTGGTTTTCCTCCATGTCAAAAATATTCATACCATATGCCCATGCACATTCCTCAGGATCAAAATTCTCTCCTATCAAGGGATGAGAAAAGTTCAAGTAGCTTTTTAACCTCTTTGACATCACAAACTTATCTTCTCCTTTACATGTTTCCACGGCTCCATTGACCTTTCCATTCATATCGATATCCCACAAGGATGAAAGATCAGTTTGAACCACTATGTCATCGTCCAAGAACACTACTTTATTAAGGCTTGGAAACAACTGCTAAGAAAGATGCATTAGGATTAAGCATACTGAGAACAAGACATAAAAAGTTAGGAAATGAAACGACATTACCTCGGGCAAGTGGATTCGAATGTGATTCATCATTGAGTTATATTTTGAACTAAGTGCATGCAACGTAGATGCAATAACATAAGGCTTCTCCATATTGTTTCCTACAATTGTTGATGACCCTCCTCTAAACTATGACCGAACTCGTTGATCTTTCTCCATTGTTTCCAAGATTGGAACTTTTCCTTTAGAAAACCAATCAAAATGTTGCAATGCCTTGACCTCAATTATGGCAGGTGATAAAGGATGCAAAGAAAACCAAGCTTGCATTGGATAATATGTCTTCTTATCTGTGATTATGTGAAGGACAACTAGATGTGGGTGCAAAGAGTTGCGCACAAGAGAGGTGGCAACAACAGAGGCAGCAAGCACATTGTCTGATGCAAGCACAAAGTGGAAATAGGAGTTGTCAACGAGAGCAGGAACAAGTTCTGCCAAGGGGAGTCGAAGACGAGCAGCTGCATTGGTTGAATGTTCATTGGCTAGTCTTAAGGCTAGGCAGTGCAACTGTTTGGGTATACTGCTTGATGCTACATGCCTGTATAAGTACTCTTGGATTTTGGCGGTTCTAGTTCTTTCTTCGAGAAGAGTCACCCGAAATATTTATGCTAAAGTTTATTGAGAATATGCAACTTTTAACTAATTGCAAAAGTATTTAAATCTTGAACTGCTCATAAATGTTTTGCAGCAGGTTTGAAATTAATGTATTACTTTTCATTCACATGAAGTAATGGGACATTTAACATGTCAAGATTGGACCTTGTTGGCAATCAGTGAAGCCAATGTTGTTTTTCTTTTCATTTTTAAAAGATCAACAATATTTGGTGTGTTTTTAACATATAATATAAAGCTGAAATGTGCTTATTTACAGGCCAAACACGAAGCAAGAATATAAAGAGTACCATATCTCTAAGCCTGACAGCAAAGCTTTTCGCATCTATTTGGTTATCCCTTATGTCAGCCATGATTTAATTCATCCTTGCTTATGGGTTCTTCTAATACTTGGTATATAACTTCTGGGACCTTCTCAAAATACCAAAAAAAATAAAAAAAAATATGATTAGTAATTGCAAAATTTACTTCACTACCAAGTTCTAAAACCAAAACTATAGATTAGGACATTACAGTTGACTCAAGTCTTCTTCCCAAAATCTTTGGTCCTAGCCTTTTTCCCAAGCAACCTATAATTAGGACAAATATCAGGACTTTCTTGCATAAATTCAATAATTAAAGAGATCGTCTATTATAACTGTTCTTTCTTTTCCTTTCTTTTTCCTCCCTTTTTTTTTTCTTTTTTTGGCCATTTGGAGTGCATTCTCTGGCTATGGAGATTCAATCTGAAATAAAGTATAATAATTTTAACAACAAATTGATGCAATATTATTATATAGTTAGGACTTATATATATATATATATATAAACCCATGGTTTTGACAAGATAAGGTGAGGCTACAATTGGGACAGTGAACCCTTGACATAATATTAAGAAGAGATTTGTTCTTACATTTTACCAAGAAAAGCAATTCAAGGGTCTTGTAAAAATAACAATCATGCATTTAATGGGGACACTTCGGGCTATAACTTAACACAAATTATTATTTTTAATTAAAACTACCTATATAAAGATATTAAGTTTTCTCACTGTTATAAATAAATAACCTAGTTAAAAAAATTAATTTTTTACTATATTAAAAATATTTAAATTTAGACTGAAAAACATAAACATCCACAACACAATAAATTATAAAAATACAATTCTTTTTAAATAAGAACTCCTTATTTTAATTGTATCTTATTTTTTTTAATTACCGTTTAAAAATTATTAAAGCCCAATAGACCAATAAGTCTCTCATAAATGCTATAGATTCCAAATCAAAAGATCAATCTTAGTAGAAGTAGTAACCCAAATATTTATATATCTTTTTTGATTGTCTTATTTGTTAAATGTGAGATTTTTATTTACCTTTATTCTAACAATCATTCTCTCAAACTAGTAACAGATGACTCTTTCCAACTATAAAGCTAAAACTCAACATGTTGTCCACCTTGTTAATGCCAATATGTTAGAGGAATGATATCACATTCCCTACGTAACCCTTAGGCTCACATTCCAAGGTCACTAGGCCGTGTTTCCAATATCTAAAGAATTGTTTTGAATTTATCCACAAACTTTGTTTCGTCCACTTATGCATCCCTTCCCAGATTCCTTGTCTAATTCATTTGGGCTCACTCCGTTTAAATAGTCATGTCACTAGCATATAAAAATTCGATGCATGCCACCTTCAAAATGACCAAACAAAGCCATCTTCGGACATAAACCCCCTTATGGAACTACATAAATGTATCAACAGTCCTTGGTCTAATACCAATTTATAAAAGCCCAAAAATTTAATGAGTCTTTTATAAGGGTTGAGATTCTAACTCAAAAAATCAACGTTATTGTGAAGAGTAATACAAACACTTATATACCTATTTGAATTATTTTATTTATTCAATCTGAGATTTTTGTTTTACTTTACTCTAACAAATATGGTATAAAACTAAGAATAATGATAGATTTCAACATATGTATCTTCCCAAACCTCAGGTTGAAGTGAAGAGTATCATTTGACAGTTTTATCTAATTGTGGGCTATATAGATGTATTAATTTCATTAGAACTAAAATTAGCTTTGTTTTATTCTATTAAGACTAATGTTGGAATTTGAAGTTCTGTTGTTTTTATTAATATTTCAATAAAAAAAAGAATACTTTAATTTAAAACTCGACCTCTTATCCAAACTTGAAATGTATATCATTTTTCTAAATCTACATTTTGATTGTATCTATTAACATTTGAATCATACAGAGAGAGTGAAACAGATCAGCATAAAACATACCTAAAGTAGAAGAACACTTTCTTTCTCCATCAATAGTATCCACAGCTGTCATAACAAACACAAGCCTGAGAAGAAAAGTAATGAACAAAAGAAAATACAAAAGCATTCGATAAGAAAGCCTTCTAGATCCAGCTTTCATTTTTACAAAGTCTCTAACTCCTTTCCCAGGAAATAATGTAACATGCCTTAAGCTTGGTGATAAGTGAAGCTGCATTTTTTTTTTTTGGGTACCAAAAGGGAAGGGGGGAAAACCCCCAAAAGTAGGTAGACTACTTGTTCCTCAGAGATGTTATTTCATTTGGAAATTACCCAAATAAGAAATGAGCTCAATTGCAAAGAGCCCATGTGGAGATATACAGTAAAAGGAAGGATTTTTGTTAGTGTTTTAATGTAGCTATCTATCACCTAACCTTGCTTAGCAACTGGGCTAGATATAATCAGAGCTTTGTGTTTTAGATTTATTGATTTATGGAGTTAAAATAAAATAAATCAATGGGTTGTTATAGAGAAAGAGACATGGGACTGAGAAGAGGCTGTGTTGGCTCTGTGGCTTCATTTTAAAGGAGGGAAGTTGGGAAGAAAAAGAGAGATACATAAATTTAAAATAAACCAAAAATTATTATAGTTGTAAAACTACAAAAACATCGATTACATTTTGAAAAATAGAAAATTATATCTCTTATAATATTCTTTCTTCAATTTCATAACTTTTATTAATTTTATTTCAAATAACTCCTTTAAAAAGTTAAGAAATAGTAACCATAAAAGTTATAATTGTTATTTTTCAAGACTATGGATTTTTTGATGTTTCAAAAAACTTTAAAAGATATATTTGTAATTGGACCTAAAATAAATACTAAATGAAGAGATGTTCGGTGTTTGTTTTCTTGACTTTGCCTCAAAATGAAGTTTTTTGTTTGTACAACGCAAAAGACTTTTGGACTTTTGAGGGAAAATAGTTTCTAAGAGAAAATGACTCTCCTCCTCTCTATCTCTTTCCTAAGAGTAGACTAAGAACTTGAAGTATACAATTTAGTGTATGATTTTGCTTTTGAGATATTTTAAGAACGATTCTAACAATAAAAAATAATAATTATGATCGAATATAATTTTTTTTATCAAAATGCTATAAGGTTTGATAAAGCACATTTTTGCTTTCCAAGAACAAGCGTTTTTAAAACCATTGTTTTCTAAAACTATTTTTAATAAAAGCATAGACACAAGCATCCTTAGCTGTTGGAATGAAAAATATGAACTCTAGACATTGATATAGTATGGTTTATCTTAAAATGATTTTTAACCATATTATTTTTATAATAGTTTAATTTTTTTTATAATAAATTAAAAAGAAATATTCTGTCAAAACGAGAAATAAAACTGACTTTTATAAATAACGAGGTATTATTTGGTTGAATATGGTAGAATTTTATTAAACATTTCAATTAATCTTACAAAATTATATGAATTATAAACATTATATTATATTAATTTTTGGTATCATAAATAATTTGTAAGACCTAACAAATTATAATTCAAATTCATTTAGTTCCGAGATGTGTAGAATGTATGGTTTTAAATTTTAATTATGGATATATGAGTTTTAGTTATTTAAAAGAAAAATTATAATAGATAAAAATGTTTCTGCATTACGTATAAAGTCATAATTGATTTTGTCAATCATAGTTTATTTCATTACCTTCTTAAACATAACAATAAAGAATTGATGTAAAACTTACTATCATATTCTCCTATTGCATGTAAAATACAACTTAAGTTTCTTTGAAGAGTAAAGATAAATATTGTATATATTAAGTATTAAGTACCGATTAAATATAAAGTTGAGAATTTAAGATGATAAAATAATTAAAACAAAAAATAAACTTCAATTAGAAGAAACAAAAATATATAAGGATTTATAAAATTAATTGATCTTTAATGTGTTTCGGCATTAATCATGGGATTCTTAATTAGTTGTGATATTACACAACTTCCAAAGCCCAAATAAATTAAAAGGGCAAATGTTTTTCTTGGATGGTTATATTTTTAGTATTCATAGTATGATAAATTTTTTACACATTTATCATATTTTTAAAGAATTTTTATTTAGTTACGAAAAAAGTTCACGTTTATTATTTATAATATGAAAAAAGTTTAAATTTTGTAATTTTTGAATGATAAGTGCAAAACATCACATTTTTAACTATTTGGATAATAGTGTTCGTCACTACACGTCCTTATTTTCATTCCCTTTGATTTAATTATTTATTATTATTATTTCTTCTGATTTCTAACATTGCTCATGGTTTGTACAAAAAAAGTTACGTGTTGGTGAAAAGTATGTATTGAGTTTTGATCTTGGTGGTGGTACTTTTGATGTGTCCCTTCTCACCATTGAAGAGGGTATCTTTGAGGTTAGTGCTACACAGTAGGAGACAGCTTGGAGATGGAGATTTTGCCAACAGAATGTTTGAGAGATGCCAAGATGGACAAGAGCACCGTACATGATGTTATCCTTGTTGGTGGCACTACCAGAATTCCTAAGGTCCAACAATTGTTGCAAGATTTCTTTAATGGGAAGGAGCCATGCAAAAGCATCAACGCTGACGAGGCTGTTGCCTATGCTACCGCTGTCCAAGTTCTATTTTGATTGGTGAGGGCAACGAGGAAGTTCAAGATCTCTTTCTCTTGGATGTCACTTCAGGCTGTTTTGGTCTTGAAATTCTCTGTTTTCCTGTAATTGAAATCCTTAAGATGACATTAAATGAAATTAGAACGGAAGAAAGAGACAAGAAGGAATGTAATGACCGAAATACTCCGGTCCAATTGGTTAATAATGTGTTTTTTGTTGGCATGTGAGTAATATGTCAGACAACAAGAAGACATCAATGCAGGAATTATGGCAGATAATTTGTTTACTTTTCGTTTCCTTTTTTGTATACAAATACTATACATCTGTACAGAAAATATCAGAACAGAAAATTACAGAAATACAATCATAATATTTTGACATTGTATCAGAGCAGATTATCTAAAGAAATAAAAAATTACGTTGCTACTTATTACAACGTAATTTTCTGTTCTCACGATTTGTTGTTTGGCCAATCTGGTTTGGCAGATCACTTTCTGATAGGATCAGGGGTGGTGTTTCTGTTCGGTTTTTTGCCGATCTGGTTGACTTTACTCTCCTCGTCTCCTCAGCATCAGTAACTTTATGTGTTGGACGGGGATCCTCCACTGTTTTACCTTCAAACACCGAACAGTGGTTGAGTTCATATTCAGCTCTTGTAGCCGTTTCAAACACCGAACATGTGCAGCTCAGAAATGAAAGCAAGATAGTTATTTCACGTTTATTTGTTCAGAAATTCAATAGAAGATTACGGGTTACACTTTCAAAAATATATATATACATATATATCTGCATACAACTTACAAGGAGTCAAGGGATTCGCAACACCAACTCAACGAAGAACCATAGAAAGAAGGTCGGACCCATTTGGAAACCGAGTACTCACAGCATCCGTTGGCGCAGTTCCTTGGAAACCAAGTACTCACAAGCAGCCGTTGATGCAGTTCCTGAGAATAACAGAATAGGTGGTGTTGTGTTCTTGAAACTACCATTTCGAGCAGAGAATGAAGGAAAAAAAACAGTAACAGAGGCAGTTTGCGAGAGGAGAAGAGTTGTTGCGAAGAAGAGCGCCACTGCGAAGAATCTGAGAGAAGAGGAGAAGAAGAGGGCTGTGAGATTTTGGCTGAGAAGAAGCTGCGCGAGTTTAGAACTTCTCTTAGGGTTTGGAACGCGCAGAAGAAGCTGCGCTGAGGAATGTTGCGAAGAAGAGCGCCACTGCATGTAGATTACAATGAGCATTGTATGGACTAAAACAATCACCTAGAGCATGGTTTGGTAGGTTGAGTTCAACAATGAAGAAATATGGGTTCCAGCAATGAAGAAATATGGGTTCCAGCAAAGCAACTCTGATCATACTATTTTCCTAAAACACCGATTAGGGAAGATAACAGCCCTTATAGTCTATGTAGACGACATGATCATTACAGGGGATGATAAAGAAGAAATCTCTAAGCTTCAAGAACAACTGTCAAATGAGTTTGAAATGAAGAATTTAGGGGGGCTCAAATACTTCTTAGGTATTGAGGTAACAAGATCAAAACAAGGCATATGTCTTTCCCAAAGGAAATATACTTTGGACCTACTGGCAGAGGCAGGACTACTAGATTGTAAACCTGTCGATATTCCAATGGTTCAAAATCACAAACTCGGAGAATATGTGGACCAAGTACCAGCAGATAAACAGAGATATCAATAATTAGTAGGTAAACTCATCTATTTATCTCATACTCGACCTGATATTGCTTATGCTGTGAGTGTCGTGAGTCAGTTCATGCACTGCCCAAGCGAAGACCATATGGATGCGGTCATGAAAATACTTCGTTATTTAAAGTCCTCCCCTGGGAAAGGACTTATGTTTTCAAAGAATGGTCAATTGGAAGTCCTTGGATATACAGATTCAGACTGGGCAGGGAATATGAAGGATAGGAAATCTACTGCTGGATACTTCACTTTTGTGGGGGGCAATCTTGTTACATGGAGGAGCAAGAAGCAAAAGGTAGTTGCCTTATCTAGTGCTGAAGCTGAATTTCGGGGAATGGTCAAGGGAATATGTGAGCTCTTGTGGTTGAAAAAACTTCTAACTGAGATTGGTGTTGCTCCTAACTCTGAAATGAACTTATTTTGTGATAACAAAGCAGCCATTACCATCTCTCACAATCCAGTTCAACATGATCGCACGAAGCACGTTGAAGTGGATCGGAACTTCATCAAACAGAATCTTGAAGAAAAGATTATTAAGCTCCCATTTGTTAAGTCAGAAGATCAATTGGCTGATATACTCACTAAATCTATGTCTGCAAAGAACTTTTACAACTCACTTGACAAGTTGGGCATAAGAGACATATATGCACCACCTTGAGGGGGAGTGTTGGCATGTGAGTAATATGGCAGACAACAAGAAGACATCAATGCAGGAATTATGGCAGATAATTTGTTTACTTTCCGTTTCCTTTTTTGTTTACAAATACTATACATCTGTACAGAAAATATCAGAACAGAAAATTACAGAAATACAATCATAATATTTTGACATTTTTTTTTTTCAAAAAGTATTAAATTATAATTTTAAATGAATGTGTTAAAGAACATGAAACATAACTGGTGACAACCAACACACCAGTTAGAAGTAGCCATCAACAGCTTGGTGGAAAATGATAGATTGTCCAATAACATACCTCTTCATAATTGTGTTTATTTTTAATTATTAATTTTTTTTTTATAAATAGGTTGTAAACATTCGTTTATTTATCATCAATAAATCCATTTATTACAATATGATCAATTTATATATCTTTTGTAAAAATAAAAACCCATTTTTCTTAGTGTTTTTATTTTTATTTTACTATTTTTATTCCTCCGAAAACAAATAACAACAAAAAAAAATCAATTTGATGTATATATTATCCTAATTTTTGCAATCAACTACTCCAGTGGAAAATCCGTCAATATTGGGTACAAAATTTGAAATCTCCGATCTACACATGAATTTTAAAGAGTATTTTTGACATTTCGTATCCTTGGCCCAAAAGTCCGGAAAATTGATCAAAAAATTTAAAATCTTATATCCACGTGCACTGCAAATGAATTCTAAATATGATATTTTTAACATTTCATTATCATTGGATTAAAAATAAAAACAAAAATAATAATCAAGTGCAGCTCATGTGATTCTTTCCTGTCCCTCCTTACTGCCAGCATCATTTTCCCTGTATCGTAGCAAAATCGGGATAAAGTGATGATGATGTAGAAATAACGAGCTGTTCTTACCAAAGAAGTGTGCCATATTTTTCCCACGAGCATATATATATGGCACGAAGGAAATCATTTCCACTAAAAAAAGCAGAGATTGGACCAATTGATCCAAACCTGTATTCCAAAATGGAGCTTCTCGGATAAGAAGTAGGAGAAGATAGGAAAATAGTAGAAAAATGGTGATGAAAGGTTTTCATGGCATGCTTGGAGATTGAAGGAGCAAAGTTCATAGAACGAGTCTCTCTCTTTTCTTTTCTTTCTCTTAATTGTTTTGAGTCCAAGATAGAAATGTCAAAAACACCCTTTAAAGTTCATGTGTAGGTGGGAGACTTCAAATTTTCCAGCCAATATTGCTGTATTTTTTATTGCATTAGTTGATTGCAAAAATTTAGAGAATAAAAGTAGTAAATTGCTAGGGGGGAAATAAAATCATAATATAAGTAAGAAGAAAAACATTTGACCAAATTAAAAATTGAGACAAACTATTTTTAAATAGATGTTATGGTATATTTTTCGTTAATTATATTGTTTTCTTTTTATTAATGTTTTTTTAATAAAAAATTATTAAAATTCGTAATCAATAAATAATTTATATCTTTTAATAGCACTTCATTTGTTAGCTTGCATAATTTTTAACATTATTTCCATGTATTCAATGAATCAAGAACTAAGTTTGTCATGTGTTCTACGGGTCATTATCTAATAAAGTTGTAAAAGCTTGAGATGTAACATATAATGAATCCATTTTTTTCCCTAACCATGTGGTTCTGTTAGTTACGTCTCTATAATGATAATGATTACCAGTGAATCAAAAGATTTTAATTGATATTTTTTATTGTCCACAAAAATGTTAAGTTTTTTATTTTTTTTATTATATATTAAGAATATAGAATAACATGCAGATAACTTAATCTATCAATATAATATCCATTGAATTAAGTATTAATGTATTAAAATTTTAAATTTATTTATTTTAATTAATTATTTTTAATACTAAAATATTTTTTAATCAATTATTTAGATAAAAATAACAATTTAATCAAATATTTAAATTATTTACTCGACATGTGCACTTATAGGGATATATCCTAAATAAGATGAAATTATAACCTCATAACTTAAATTTTTTGATCAAATTTACTAATATTTTTGCTAAGATAGTTAATTCAAATAAATTTAAACAATACTAATGATTAAAAATAATAAATTAAAAATTTTAAATAGCATAAAAAACTTAAACGAATGCCTACCCAACTCAATATAGTGGTTTTGTTTTTTATGTTTGTATTAAAAAATAGGAAAGAAATAGTGAGTTTGGTTTTTAATCGATAAATTTTAAAGATATAGACAATTTTAAATAAAAATTGAATATAAAATAATAATTACGATTCGTTTTAATCGAAATTAATTATATTTAATTAAGTTATTTATATATTTAATAAATTATATTATATTTATTTTTTATGTTTTAATCGAAATTAATTATATTTAATTAAGTTATTTATATATTTAATAAATTATATTATATTTATTTTTTATTTTTTTTAATAATTGTATTTAACGTAAGGATTTTTTGATAATTTTGGATATAAATTTTATAATTAATTGTTCACTGCTGTGCTATTATTCGTACTGGGCTACAACACATGGCCAGGCCAGCCACTTGCAAGAATCGTTGAAATAATTAATATTGCGTTTAGTGTCATTTGGGAAGCGAAGTAAAATACAAAATGACGAATTCATCCCATGTCAACTATCCGAGGAATAAAGCACGTTGTAGTCGGTCCATTATAAGTAATAATAATTGAAAGGGTAAGGAAAACCACAGCCAGCCTTCTTCAATTCAAATATTTACTTCTTGAGTTAGAAGATATATTTTAAAACATATATTTGAGCATCAAATATATGTATTTTCTACCTCATAATTTTACACATTATAACCACTAAAATCGTGATATTCCCTTTTAGTTTTATTATTTTAAAAAAAATACAATTTAATGTGTGTTTATATTCTGAGATCCTCCTCTTTTTATATAATATATTCTCCCTTCTAATTTATTATTCTTCTAACATGCAATATGTGCATTTAACTTTGGGACTTTTAAGAAATATTTTTTGATAAAAGATTTGTAAGAAAAATTTAATACTATATTTAAATGTAAAAAATTGGTTTGATGTTTTGCTAGATCTAGTTACTAAATTATTTAATATTTTTTTAAAATAATTATACTACTTACGTATTTATAAATTAAAATTTGAAACTTAAATATTTTAGATATTAAGTAAGCCCAAAAATTTGTTGACAATTTTTATCTCACCCAGTTAAAGACGTGCTTACCACTTAAATTGTTTTACTTTTTTTAATTTTTGATTAAATTTTACAATATATTCGAAAAAGAATTTAATGTTTTTAAGTTTTTAAGTTAATTATTAAAATAAATTAATTAATATATATTTTAGAAATCTATTATGAAAATATACTACTTAATATAGAAGTTTATTTTTTTTATTTAATGTGTTAAGCTTGAGTTTTTTATAAAATTAAAAATAGTACATATAAAACTTATAACTATAAATCGTTTAATTAGATATTGTTTAAGTTTAATTACTATTATTTAAATTAATTTAATAATAAAGTT
The DNA here is from genome assembly GCA_037013495.1 of Hippophae tibetana. Classification (NCBI taxonomy): domain Eukaryota; kingdom Viridiplantae; phylum Streptophyta; class Magnoliopsida; order Rosales; family Elaeagnaceae; genus Hippophae; species Hippophae tibetana. The sequence continues at coordinate 5,464,072 of CM072812.1, forward strand.
TGTTCAATTCGATTATGTTTAATGATGCTTATTTTCGCAAGTGTACGAATCGTTCAAGTAATAAAGTGTACAAAAGGTACGGATATCGAACCCACAAGGAATGGCGTTACTAAGTACCGAAATTGACTAACCCTAATTTTATTTGAAAACCTAATTGTTGAAATTGTTTTAAAAACAAATTAACATAAAACTAAACGCAAATAACAAAATTTAATGTTGTTCACAAATGATTAAAAACGCTAAGGCATTTGATTTCGCTAAATCAATTCAATCCGATTTCAAGTCATGTTATATGAGAATCAAAGCTAAAAGTGATGGTTGAAAAACCCAAACTTATCTAATACTCTCTCTCAAGTTATATTAGAATTACTTATCTATGAAAACCAACTATATTTCTATGAAGATTTAATCACAAATAAGCACATTACGATTTATGAAATTTCTAGAATAACCACATACATCATGCATTAGGTGTCAAACTCGCATTCAACATACGGTATTTATCACAAGAAGCACTCATTACACATCTCCTCTCGGTCTCAATATAATGCAACAAATCATCTAAATCTTGATCAGAAATTTAAAAGCATTAAGCATGGAAATAAATACTCAACTTGAAAACAATGAATTCATATAACAATAACAAAAGAAATCAGATTTCCTTGATTTAACTACATCATAGCCTTAGCAAAAACGAATTAGTTCATAACGAAATTAAGAACAAACATATTCTCAATTGAATCCATGAACAAACAATCTGAATAAAATGCAGAAAACAAAAGCTAAGGAGAAGAGATGAAGAACTCTTGAAGATGAAGACTTGGTAGCAACAATGATGATGATCCTTCAAGCTTTTCCAACCTTTCTTTACAAAATTTTCTTTTCTCCTCCAAAAATAACTTAGATCTACTCTCTCTACCGTCCCCCTCTTTTTCCATCATAATGTATATATAGATCTAGGGTTTGGGGGGCAATTTTGGAACAAAACAACATAAAAAATGTATTTTCGGACGAAACTCGCCGGCGGCGACATTGTTCTCGCCGCGACGAGATTTCTGGAAAATTAAATTTTGGATTTTTGGATTTTGGCCGGCGGCGAGATGAATTTTGCCAAATTTTGTGCTATCGGGAAGATTTTCACCGTGCTTTCTGTAGGATTTTCGCTGGCGGCGAGAATAATCTAGCCGGCGGCGGGATTTCCAAATCTTGAATCTTTATTTTCTTTTTATTTTCACTCAATCCCGATCATTGAACTTTGTCCCAAACTTTTCCAAAATCATGATTTTGCCTGAAATTGCACTTTAAACACGAAATACCCGTGAAATGACATTTGTGGATTAAATAATCAAATAAATGTAATTTTCACACAAATATCAACATTTAAATCATAACAAAAATGCAATAATTTGACTATTATCATTTAATATTATTTTTGTTATTATAAATTTTAGAGGTATTATTTTATATAAATTTTTAATATAATATAAAAAACAAAAATATTTTATTACTTTAAAATATGAAAAAAAAATTCGTTAAAAATTATTTAAAATGTGATCATATAACTTTAAATATTTCTTCAATCATTATTGGACAAAAATTTAAATTTTATTTATTATTCTTATGTGATTTTAGAAATGGTTGATTACAAATACATTTAATTAAGTTTTCTGAAACGGTAAGGTGGATTCGGAAAATAATAAATATATCCTCTTGTAATTATTTTTTAATTTTTCAAGTGATATATTTAAAATAAAATTAATAAAAGTTATAAAATTCAAGAGAAATTACAATAATAATAATAGAATGAATATAATTATCTATTTTCTCAAACTTAAAAGATATTTTTGTAATTTTAGAAAACCTAAAAGGTTTTGCAGTAATGCTTCATTCTAAGAAATTTCATAAATTCCATATCAATTAATTATAAATAAAAATTAGGCTCATAAGTAAAATTTTATTTTTATCTTTATATGTAGTAAATATATGTTTTTTTATATAACAAAAAAAATAGTATATATATATCTTTTTGTATAAATATCTATTTTTTTTATTATTTTGATATCTATCGTACTTATTTAGCTTAAAATATATTTTTTATTTTTATAAAAAAAGAGAGTAATAACTACTAGATACAATAATTTACATTTTAGTATTTTGTCTGTCGGTACGGAGTTCCTAACTCATCAGTTTCTTCACTTAACCAAAAATGCCAATGTGAAACCGCTTTTCCCAAAACACGAAGCCATGTCGACAAATCCACCCCCTGACAAGTTGTGTCTTCGTGGCACCGAGATTCTGACGGATCTCCCTCAAGATTTTTACAATGTTTTAAAGATTTATATTTGCAAGAAAAAAATATTATACGAATTAGATTGATAAAAAAAATAAAAATTTATATATAAATAAATTTTCCATTAATTTTGTAAAATTTTATCTTATGGACATGCACGCCTCTAATCTTACCTCTTCACTCTCACGTGCCACTCCTTCGACTCATTCGCTCCTCGCTTGCGTTGCGTCTCTTCATCCGCCCACTGTTCTGAGATTCCCACCTTAAAGGTGTTTGCTTATGCAAACTGCGATTCTCGACCCAAAAGCTATCCAAATCCGAATGGTAGCATCCTGTTCGAACCTGATTTGTGTGTCCCCATTTCCATTTTAGATCCGGACTTATCTCTGCAACTGTCCGTTTCTTTCACGAGAGTTCTCGAAGTTTTTGTTCGTCGGAGGGAGATTATTTCTTGTTTTTAATTTTAATTTAAAAAATAGTTTCCTCAGAATGGAGTCGATATTGGCTATGGCTCTGGAGTACACTCTCAAATATTGGTTGAAATCATTTTCTAGAGATCAGTTCAAGTTTCAAGGAGGGATCGCCCAGCTTTCGAATTTAGGTACTTGGAATGATTGTTTGGTTCTCTTGATTTGATTATTAGCTCTCCTAGAGATTTATTTTTGGATCCTGGTTTGAATTTTATCTGAATCTGGTCGGTTCTGGCAGATATCGACGGTGATGCTTTACATTCCAGTGTCGGTTTGCCTTCGGCGCTGAATGTGACGACCGCGAGAGTCGGAAAATTGGAGATAGTGGTTAGTTTTTTTAATAGAGTAATTACTCATGTATCTTTTACTACTCAATAAATTATACTTGCTTCATAATAACTTCTAGGAAATTCCTTGGAGATTAAAATCTATTGTACTTCAATGTGGCTGTTTAGACCACTCTTTTGATATTAGAACATTGAACGAATTCTCGTTACGTTTTGTGCATTATGTTTTTCTCACTCGAGAATATAAAGCTGTAATTGGGTTTATTTTTGAAACTATTTTCATCTCGAGTTATATACTGTTTTCTGCTTAATTGACATTGATTTTTTTGGTTTAATAGCTCCCATCTTTGAGTAATGTGCAAGTAGAGCCAATTATTGTGCAAATTGATACACTTGACCTTGTTCTAGAGGAGAATCTGGATGAGGCATCTAGGAGTTCAAGCAGGTAAGTGTCACATCTACTCGGTTCAGGTTGTGTACAAAGCTTAAGATTATGTTTGAAGGCCAGTCTGCTTAATTCTGCTTGCTTTTGTAGTTCACAGTCACCCTCCAGTTCTAGCAGGGGTAGTGGATATGGATTTGCGGATAAGGTTAGGCTTTTATCTTTTTTGCACAGCTTAGTTCTTACTTTTTGTGTAATATGTTCTACCTTATTATCTTGCGATATATTTGATTCTAAGAACTCTTGTCCAGCAACATCAAGGTACTGGTACCCAATTATTACCTGTTTAGGCGGTTATATCCATTCCAGCTTTTAGCTTCATAAAAATATAAAAAATGTGGCCTGTTAGCCACTTGGAAAATGTCCTAATAAAGATGCCTTTTCATGTCCATTCTTCTTAATTGCGATGGTTGAGCAAGTAAGTGCTAGATCATACAAGCGGAGTGTAGTGTGCTTGGGTGTCTGTATACATAGAGCACTGTGCCCTTTCTCTTGATGATTGCACATTTCTAATACCTATTATTGGATATAAATAAGAACCATGCCCTTTGGCTTCAGTGCCATCAGAGTAGACCTAAATAGTTGCTTTGAACAGTACACACTGACCTTATGCAACTATCAGATCGCAGATGGGATGACGGTAGAAATTCACACTGTCAACTTACTACTTGAAACTCGTGGAGGTGCTGGACGTGGAGGTGCAAGTTGGTAATTTCTACTCCTGGTTATCTAGTTTTCTGTTTCGGTCTCTGTATGTAGCTTGCCATTTATATAACATTTAGTATTTAGACATGACTATAAACAAATGGAAATTCTCTATTTACTTTATTAAGCAGTTACTTTGCTAATTTCCCCCCTTTTGTTTGGTCTCTTAGGGCATCACCTCTTGCTTCCATCACCATACGCAACCTCTTGCTCTATACCACTAATGAAAATTGGATGGTAATGGATATATCATGCTGCTAAGGAAATTACTGACTGCTTTTAATTTTCGTAGCTTATTTTAACTAGTGCAACAGGTTGTAAATCTTAAGGAAGCACGGGAGTTCTCTGCTAACAAAAAGTTCATATATGTATTCAAAGTAATGTTCTACTCTCACATCTACTATTGTCTAGTTTTTAATTTATTTCATTTCCTATGGCAAGTTTGTTTAAGGTATGTGAGGATTTTGACCCTATATTTTATCCCAACTGCGTTAGCATACTTTGCATGTATTTAGCATACAAGCATTCATTTTTGGATGTGTTGTCATACTCGTACCATGGTTGGTGGGTAGCTCATTTTTGGACTGGTAGCATTTAGAAAAATGATTGATTTATATATTTCTTTGTCCTACCAGAAACTTGAATGGCAGTCATTGTCTGTTGACCTCTTGCCTCACCCTGACATGTTCATGGATTCTAATCTGGCACGAGCTCAAGAGGGAGGAAACCATAGGGATGATGATGGTGCAAAACGAGTTTTTTTTGGTGGAGAGCGGTTTATAGAAGGAATATCAGGAGAAGCTCATGTACTTTTTTTAATTCTCTTTTACTTATATCCTATGCTAGATAGCATCCATTTAATTTTTGTGTTTCTGAATGCATCTTGACCTTGGAACCATATCCAGATCACTGTGCAGAGGACTGAATCAAATAGTCCACTTGGGCTTGAAGTTCAATTACATATTATGGAAGCTATTTGCCCTGCATTAAGTGAGCCAGGTAATTGATGGAATCTGTTTTATTCATTCAACTGGTGTACTGGACATTTATGTCAGACTGAAGTATAAATATGTGGACAGGATTGCGTGCTCTTCTCCGCTTTCTAACAGGATTATACGTCTGTATAAATAGAGGAGATGTTGATCCAAAGTCCCAACAGGTTTTCTTTGGCTTTGTTCATAAGATATAGTAGTTTATCCAAGTTTCCCTCTTCAATTTTGATGAGTTTGTCTCAGTCTGTTTTCTGTCGAACTTCTGCAGAAATCAATAGAAGCAGCAGGACGTTCCATAGTTTCCATTGTTGTGGATCACATATTTCTTTGCATTAAAGATGCCGGTTGGTTCTTTTTCCAAAAATCAGTCCTAATTCTTTTATCTAATCATCTCCAAGGATTAATGATGTTTTTCTTGTTGAAATTCTCTTTCTCGCTCAGATCATTTAGTTGAAGGCTTGAAGCTTATTAGTCAAAATTAAGGCTTTATACAATTACAATGTTCCACTGTATAACAATTTCATGACTAGTTGTTTTACCCTGTTTTCACTTCAAACTTCCATAACAATTTCATTTTATTTGCAGAGTTCCAGCTCGAACTTCTGATGCAGTCACTCTTCTTTTCTCGGGTATTTCCTCTAAAGGGCATTTATTTTCTTCCACTTTTTATTGGCATCTCGTAGTACCTTCGCAAAAAGTTTACACTTGCATCAAGATCTCTTCCCCCGTGACAGTGTGTTATGAATATTAACTCTGAAAATTCAACCATCCATTGGGGCAGTCAGCAGTGCTGAGCATCCCTGAATTTGTTTTATGAGATAACTTTTGTCAAATCTTTAGCATTTCAGATATTTCATGAGAAAAAACTTGGTACTTGTAACATTTTTTTATTAAAAAAATCATATCATAACAACTGATCATGGTTGCGATGTATGTTCTTATATTTTTATTTATACTGTCTTTATCTGTAATGGTACGTTAATTTTCATTCACAGGCATTTCATCTGTGTCAACATGAATAGTGTTTCTGCACCATGCAGTGCCATCCATTTCCTTCTTTTAGCAGTTGAAGATAAAACTGATAAATCTTAGGATGTGACTTCTTTTGCAGGTCAACGTTTCTGATGGAGAAAATGACAATAACTTGAGCAAAGTTATGATTGGTGGACTATTTTTAAGGTACCCTTCTTTTTCTAATTTCTTTTCCTTTTGATAGAAATTATTTTATGTTATTTGGTTCTGGTGAGTGGCGACTGTTGATTTCTTCTTGAAGCTCAGCCAGGCACATTTTATTACGCTCTAGACTTAAAGTGCATGTACTATTTGGTTAATTGGTTTTATTATTTGCGATGTCTTATCGACTTATCATTTATTTATTTACTCTCCCTCACTCATTGCATTCGCCTGTATGCTTTTGTTCTTATCTTATTAGGTTGAACCATCTCATAACTCATAACTACATTTGGAAGTTGATTAGTTGTCATTTTGGGAATAAGGCATAGTCCAATTTCATTTGTATATTTGGAATTATGATGCTTACCTGGAAATTTTATTATGTGTTCCACGGAAATTTCAATACTTCTGTACTTGCGTTTTGATGTTATTGAAATTAGTCGTTTTATTTTACATTGCAATAATTGAATATGGCTAGAGGTGAGGAGAACCTGGTTATTCCAGAGAAGTCTTCACCTCCTGTTTAGATTTAGTTTTCCACTGTTGTGATTATTATGGAACTTATGTTGAGTGTCTGCAACATAGGGATACTTTTTCACGGCCTCCATGCACCTTAGTCCAACCATCAATGCTGACTGCTTCAAAAGATCCTGTGCAAGTTCCTGAATTTGGTATCGGCTAAATTTACCATATATATTTGGTTAGTTTCAGTCTTTTTAGCATACATTTGATCCTTCTGATATCTTAATTGTGACAGGTAAGAATTTTTGCCCTCCCATATATCCTTTGGAAGATCAGAGATGGCAGACAATCAACGTTGTCCCTTTGTTCTGCCTCCATTCTATTCAGACGAAGCCCTCGCCAGTACCACCATCTTTTGCTTCACAGACAGTTATCAACTGTCAACCCATCATGGTATGCATAAATTATTTTTAAGTCTGGCCTATATTATTGAGTATTTATATTTCTTGTCCTCTTCTATATAACAAAGATGTGTTTTCTTCTGCTTATGATCAGATTCACCTTCAGGAAGACAGCTGTTTGAGGATATCTTCCTTTATAGCTGATGGAATTGTTGTCAATCCTGGTGATGTTTTGCCAGACTTCTCAATAAATTCATTTGCTCTCATCTTGAAGGAATTGGATATTACAGTTCCTTTAGATGCATCCAAACTGAACAATTATGCTACCAACATGGATTCTATTGACCAAAATTCTTTTTCTGGAGCAAGGCTTCATATTGAGAACTTGTTCTTTTCTGAGTCACCAACATTGCATTTAGGATTACTGAACCTGGATAAAGATCCTTCTTGTTTCTCTCTTTGGGAAGACCAACCAGTTGATGCTAGCCAAAAGAAATGGACAACTAGAGTATCACACCTCAGTTTGTCTCTTGAAACATGCTGTGGATCAAGTAAACTTCAGACTCTGGACTGGAGCTCAGGCTTATGGCGATGTGTTGAGCTGAAAGATGTTTGCATCGAAGTAGCTATGGCAACTGCTGATGGCAGCCCATTGACGAATGTTCCTCCTACTGGTGGTGTGGTCAGGGTAGGATTTGCTTGTGAACAATATTTGTCAAATACTTCTGTTGAACAGTTATCTTTTGTCCTGGATCTTTATGCATACCTTGGCAGAGTAACCGAAAAGATTGTCCTTGTTGGAAAAAGTACCAGACAGAACAGAAGTGTAAATGAATCTTCTGATGGAAAACTTATGGACAAAGTTCCTAGTGATACAGGAGTAAGTTTAGTAGTGAAAGACTTGCAGCTTAGATTTCTGGAGTCTTCTTCCATGAATCTTCAAGGAATGCCTCTTGTACAATTTATTGGGAATGATCTATTCATTAAAGTTACACACACAACCCTAGGGGGCGCAATCGCAGTTACATCCGCTGTACGCTGGGATAATGTTAGGGTGGACTGTGTGGATATCAAGGAGAAATTGACATTTGAGAGAGAGACAGAGCTAAGTTCTAATGGAAATGGTCTTTTGATGGGTGAGGATGAATCCTCTCTTTTAAAATCTGTTCTTTGGGTACACCATGGAAATAATCATCAATCAGATGGCACTACTTTGGGAGAACCATTTTTATGCATAAGAATAGTGCATGTAATTCCTCTGAGTGCAGTGGATATGGAGTGCCACACCTTGAATGTGTCAGCTTGTATTTCTGGTGTTCGCTTAGGTGGAGGAATGAACTACACTGAATCCCTGCTGCATCGTTTTGGAATACTTGGCCCTGATGGTGGTCCTGGTGAGGGGCTTTCTAAAAGGTTAGATAACTTGCGTGCAGGATCCTTGTCAAAAAAATTCAAAACATCAGCTCTTGTTGCTGGAAGTCTGGAAGATGGTATGAACCTGGACATTTAGGTTAACTTACTTGAAACTGGTCATATAGTGGTGCATGAACACACAGATGTGCATTCAAGCACACAGATGCATGCTTCTAGATTGTTTCTCACTTTCTCCTCTTTGTACCGACTGTAATTTTCCTCGTAGGTGAAAATTCAGGAGATGAGAAAGAACGTCATTTGATTTACTTGGGGAATCCAGATGATGTGGATGTGTGTATAGAATTGAAAAACTGGCTGTTTGCTCTTGAAGGTGGAAAGGAGATGGCAGAATACTTGTGGTTTTACGATCATGAAGATGTGGGCAGAGAGGAGAGGAGTTGGCACACAACTTTTCAGAATCTGGGAGTAAAAGCAAAAAGCAGTCCGAAGCATTTATTGAATGGAAAGTCAGGTCGAAGCAAACAATATCCTGTAGAACTGGTCATGGTAAGCATACAGCATGTTGTCAGATTGCACATTTGTGGGATCATAACTTAAGTTATTGTAAGGTGATAATAGAAATATAAAATAGGTAAATGCAGAAGCAGAACAGAAGTCGAGAGAAGAACGAGAAAGCCGAATAAATTCATTCTAATTTTCCATTCATAATAATACTGAGAGATTGCATTTATATTTATAGGGATAATAAGGCTGAAACAAACTAAGAAAAAACAATATTCAATATTTAAAATTTCAATACTAATAAGGAAACTTAATATTAATTATTTAATATTCTAAATGTTATCAATACATGGTTTATATGCATTTCGATCACATTTTAGTTGTTCCAACTTACTTCAATCCTAAATCATAATGCTATGCATTATGCAAAAGTGTTTAATATTAGCTCTCTTTTTGGCATGAGTTGGATACGATGTTTATGCATCGTTAGACTTTTCCTTAAAAATAAAAAAAATTGGTAACTTGAGTTAAAACGTACCCATATTTTTATCAAGATTGCTTTTCATCAGGTTAAATAAAAAGAAAAAATCGTATAATTTTGAATCTTTGAGATCTGTATATTGACAGAAAGTATGCTCTCTGTTCCATAATGCTATTTAGGTCTCAAGTTATTTTAATTGTCCCAAATAAGGAAGCGTCAGGGGAAAAACCTATCATGTTTTGCTGGGTGCTTGATATGTTCAGATTTTCTTAAAGTGGCACAGAGCCTGTCCAGTTCTGTCCACTTGTCAGGATCAAGGAGTAATTATTTTTCTGCAGTTTGATGGCATCTAAGTTGCTCGTCTAAGCTCTCAAAAACTAAACATGATTGTACTTAGATTAGAATTGCTATGTTGTATATCTGGTCACATTTTTCACAAGACCTTTTCTGTAAAATGACTGACTAGGAATATCTTTTGCTGTCAATTGTTTAGTTTTGTTGAAACACTAGAATACTATGAACCTTAGTGAACAATGTAAACATAAAGCCTTGTATCTTTTCGATTGAATCTTAATTTCCCAAAAAAGTTCTCATCTTCTCTTGCAATTGAAGAAATATATTTTCCAAGATCTTTCACATTTGCTGCAGGCTGGTGTCGAAGGTTTGCAGATATTGAAGCCCCAAGTCCAAATGGGTATCCAGTCAGCATTCTTACCTGAAGCTGGGATCAAAGGAACAGCTGAGGTGTCTGGAGGAATAGATGTTGAAGTTCGCTTGATTATATCAGAAAATAGCTTTCATGATGAAATGGTGCACTGGATAGTGGACAATGTGAAATTCTCTGTTAAACAACCGGTAATGAGAATTTCAAGTCTCAACTGTTTGATAATACATCTCTTGTCATAAAAAGTTTCTGACAAATTGGTCTTGACAGATTGAGGCAATCGTAACGAAGGATGAATTGCAACATCTTGCAATTCTTTGCAAGTCTGAAGTCGACTCAATGGGTCGAATTACTGCTGGAATTCTACGGCTGCTCAAGCTGGAAGGCTCCATTGGCCAGGCAGCAATTGACCAACTAAGCCACCTTGGTATGTTATGTTATTTGTCAGAAAAATGAACAAATTTTGTTTATTCTGCTTCTGCAAGAATTGAAGGGCTTGTTTGGCAATTACTTAAAAACTGTTTTCTATACATCGAAACCAAAAATGACTTAAAAACCAATAAAGGTGTTTGGTCATTGTTTTAAATTATTATTTAAAACAATATGTTTTTAAAAAACAAAAAATTGAGAATAGTTTGGACATATTTTCATTGTTTTTGACAACAATTAAAAACACGGAGAACAGCGTATCATTGGTGTAGCTTTCGTCTTTAGGATATTTTTTGGTTAACTTTGATTTGAATTTGTTGGACTCTGCTAATTGTCTGCTTTCTGCCTTTGCAGCTTTTGGAACTTTTTTAATTTTTTTTCCTATTTGATGGATCAGAGTCAATAGTTTTTATTTTTTAACAATTTTTTTTATGAAGCTTATTTGAACATAAAAAAAATAAGGATTAAGTCACAATTATGAGTGCACGAGTTGTGTAATTATTTAAAAGATAATAATAACAATTTTTTTTTGCAATATTTTCCTAACTAAAATTGTTATTGCTATAATAGTTCTTTAATAATGACAACTTTATATAACAATTGTAGAATTAAAATGTAATTAATTGTAGTTATAGAATAAACAATTTATACATTTTTGTTGTGGTAATAATAAAAGTAGTAGTTTCAATATCTAGACAAAATAAGTCACTACTACATTGTTGTATGAGACCAATCTCTCTTCCAAATTTGATAAAAAATCGTAATTCATAATTCAATTATCCAAATTGATAGTTGTTTCTTCGATCCACTTTTGTTTATTTCTCTTATCATATTTAATATTTTTAAGAAAAATATCAAAGACATTTAATTTGATTAAATGTGGTAGAATTCACATTTTTTTAACTAAATTGAGGTCAAATTGAAACATATTAAAGAATTTTTTTATTGTGTTGTTCCTGGTTGCTTAGTTAACAAAAATAATTCCATTTTTCTTTTTTATATATTATTACTTTTCTACTTAGCAATTTATTAATTTCAAATATTACTTAACATCTTAAACTTTATAAAAGATGTATAAAGTGTTTAAATTATATTAGAAGACTCTTTTTAAGATAAAAAAATGATTTTTAAAAATAATTTGGACAAACCTCTGCTGAAAGTTTTGTTCTTAATTTTTGAGAACAATTTTTAAAAACAATGGTCAAACCACTCATTGTTTTTTAATAATAATTTGAAAATAGTTTTTGAGAAGTGTTTTCAAATTAAGCCGCCAAGTGTGCCCTATTTTTTTTTTTATATTCTTCCTAGCTCTACAAAGGAGGGATTTTTGGTATTGAAGTATGATTTTTTTTATGATTACTTTTTTAAAAAAAATAACTAGACACGAGGAGTCATTAACGTACGAGTGATGTCAATATTGGTTTTTTTGGGTATACCTCTCTTTTTCTTTCATGTGTTTGCCATTCAATCTTAACCTTGTATTATAACTCACATTCTTGTCTTTTTTGCGAGAAAGCATCATTATATAAATATTTTTCCTATCCGTCAATTTCGTGTGCATATTTTTATGGAAAAAGAAGTAAACTCATAAACTGACACCTAAAGTTATTAATTGTTCACATAAAGGTAATAAACGAACCATCTTATGTCATATCGATATAATGATAGGTTTCCCTTACTAAATTAACTGGAGAGAGGAGGGAGGTGTAGAAAGTTGGAATCACAGAATTACCATGCTTGACTGCCATCACTATCCACTATCACCACAATCCTATTCCCAGAATGCTTTCCCTGCTGCTTCCTCTACCACCACTCATTACCATCAAGTTAGAAGAGTTATGGGATTCAGTAGAAACAGCCATGTGGGAGATGAAGTTGGTGTGTTGTGGCATAGGGGGCTTATTTTTAAGTGCAATGGGTTGTGTCACTTAACTAATTGTTTAGGGCCATTTTTTTCCTTGTGCTGTGGCTTTCCCATTGTATTTGCATTTACACACTGGATAGTCATGAATTACATCTTGCAGGAACTGAAGGCATTGACAAGATTTTCTCCCCCAAGTGTAGCAGCAGTAGTATCCCCTGCAACATTGCACAATCACCATCAACAACTGTTGTTGGTGCAAGCCCACATTTTACCTTGGAATCAACAGTTGCATCACTTGAGGAGGCCGTTACTGATTCACAGGCCAAATGTGCTGCGCTCGTAATGGACTTGGGTTGCTCGGATTCTTCTTTAGATCAGCACATTTCTGAAGTTAAACAACTTAGTCAGAAGCTTCAAAGCATGCAGAGTTTATTGACACGTTTACGGACTCAAATTTAGTTGCCTTTTGTGATGTCTTTTTCATTATTGTTTTTTTTCTCTATATAGCTATGAGAAGTTTCATGATCACATAGTTCATTCTTTTTGTATATAAACTACTTACAAATGCATATGAGTACATGTAAGAGTCGGAAATTTTGTTGTGTAATAAGAAATTTTGTATCATAAAGCTGATTAAGAAAATTCAGATTCAGAAAGAAATATTTTGTGCATCCATGTCCTCTTCACTTCTGACAAATTGTTAATTGCAAACATATAAACCTATGTTTTCTAGGTTTTTCCCCTAAAACATCGATAGATAATAGTTTCACATTCATTTCAAACAATTATTTTTATTACAGTTTTATCTTTCGATGGAATTAAGGAATGATGCAAAATTTGAATAAAATCTTCATGCACTAATTAGCTCTCAAATTTAAATAATTTACCTTTACTTTAAACTGCAAACTACGTGTACGAAAAACCATCTTCCAAAGTAAACAACCTCTGGAGTGGTAAAGGCAAATTACTCCCACTGTGATACGAAAGAGAAAAAGAGGGAAAAAATCATCAAATTAGAATCATTGGAGCAAAGGGTTGAAAAGCCATGGACTTCGCCACTCGGGGGCATTTTAGAGGACCATTGAAGCTTATGGAACCGTAGACATTCTAAGCAGGTTGAATAGTGACTTCGCACCCATTTACAAAACTTTCACTTGTTTCAGTGAAAGAATCATAATATTTCACCATACGCTTATGATATGTGCTGCTATCATTGTAATACGCATTTTGGCTAACATGTTTTTATCATTAATAATAAAAAGGTTCACAAAAATGTAATTTATGTACATGAAAAGTCTCTACTTTTCCCAATTAAGATAGATAATAATGTCGTACAGCACTCTGCAGTTTAAGATCAAATAAATACATCACAAATCTCACATTTTCATGAATTCTTCTTAAGACAGCCTAAGATGGTATCTACAAAGTTTCCGTGGCATCCCAGAGCCAAATCGTCCCATCCTCACAGCAGCTGAGAATGATGCTGCATCACAGAAAGAAACAAGTTAGCCCTTTAATAAACATTGTTTTATACTCAATTACAAAAACAAAATAATATATAGGCCATGTATTGGTTACCTGCCATCAAATGACATGGCTGTCTGCTAATCGGAGATTTTGATTGAGCATGGGACAACTTACAGGAGATAAAAGGGTAAAGAAAACATGGTTTGCAAGGTGCAAAATACAAAAATACAACTTCTGTTACAAAGTTTTTAATAAAGATTGCTAAATAAAGATTGCTAGAAAAATCCTGCTATGAGAACAGGAGGGCTTGATTGAAGTTCCCATACATAGATTTTTCCTTCACAAAGTACTTTAATAGCTCAAGTTATGGGTCCGTTTAGATGTACTATTAAAAGTGATTTCATGAGAAATATCAAAACAGGCGATCTAGTCGTTCAATGAGAAAAATTTAGGTGTTTGGCGTAAAAAAACTAGATGTGGTTTCTTGATCCGAAAATAAGTGGCTTTGAAGGCATTTTGGTAATTATTTAAAGAAGACAGCATCTTCCCAAAACCACTTTTCTCAAATCACTTGCAAAAACTTTTGGAAGCATTTCTCTTGATTGTCAAAAGCTCATTATAATGCTTTCAGGTCAGTAGAGAAGCGGTTCAAAATGCGCCTGTAATCTAGCATCAGTAAGTCCAAATATCTTTGGCATTCAATTACCTATAGCAACCGCATTGTAATAGAAGTCACACTGGCATGACCTTTGCTGGCTGCAATGTGAATTGGTGATTGCCCTTCTTTGTCCAATAAATATGCAGTGGACGCATCCAGTTCTAGCAATTGTTGAACTATGTTATGATCTCCTAGGAATGCTGCGTAATAGAGAGGAGTCCTGCCTTGATGGTCTGCTTATCTAACTAGCTTCTGTTTGAAACTTACCAGGGCATTCATGATATCTGATATTCACATCAGCAATGTATAATTGAGTTTAAATATTCAATCCCTCTGTACTAAAAAAAAAAAAGGAAAGTTGACTGTAAAGGTCTTACATTTATCTTAAAAATGATAATTATATCCTGTATTTTTTTTTAACAATTTAGTTATATTATTATTAAAAAGTATATGTACAAAGATATAATTATTTTTTAATTTTTTATATATATATATTTTAATTCTTTCGGTTACAGTATTCAAATTATAAGAATCTCTATATAATATAATTGAAAAAATTAATAATTAAACCTTTGTTTATGTGCAGTAACTTCTTTATAACAATATTATAAAAAATAAATATAATAATTAAATATCATTTTTACAATAAGTAAAGAACCTAAAGATATTTTTCTCCTAAAAAAAGAAAAGTGTTATAAATGTCTCTTAGATTAGATCATTTGTACCATTTAATCCCTTATATTATAAGTAGTATTATTTAAAAAAAATTATTATTAAATATTACTTTTAAAAATAATATTTTAATTAAAATATATAAAAATAATGTGTTTTGTTTTTAATTAGTCTATTTTTTTATAAATAAAAAATTAAATGATACTATTTATAATCTAAGTTATCAAATAACATAAATAACTTAATTTAAAGGTATGGATCCTATGTTGATTTTTTCCTATTGATCTATGCTAAACTTTAAATCTCAACCATTAAATAGTTTACATCATTCTATACTATTAAATAAAACTTTTATTGTAAAAGAAAAATAATAGTCATTCATTAATAAAGATCAATAGAAAAAAGATTATCAGAGTATCCACTCTCTTAATTTAAGGTAACTCTATGCCCCCGCTCCCCAAAAAAAAAAATGTTTATAAATACATAATGTGTTGAACTCTGAGATCCTTCAGAATCATGGGAAAAGCCATCCTCTTAAAGTTCAATATGCACAAGTAATATATTGTGTAACAGAACATAAGAAATAAAAACTGAATCAAAACTTGAATAGCAAATTGTCTCTCAATTACAGCAGCATGCAAAGCTGTAAAGCCATCTGGTCCTACAAAAGCCAGCGATGTAGTTGATATCAAAATTTGGTTCACAATATCTGACATTCCCTCTCTTACAGCCAAGTATAAAATAGACTCACCAGCGTTGTTCTCAAAACAAACCAATTCGGAGTCAACTGCTAAAAATAACTTAGCCACTTTAGAATGTCCATTACTCACAGCTTCATGTAAAACTGTGTTTTTTCTCTTATTTGTGCTTCTCAACCATTCAAATGTGGCAGTGTTCTCAGACAGAGAAAAAATTTCTCTGACCAGATAAGCAACAATAGAAAGTTGACCAGTCCTTGCAGCAACGTGTAATGGAGTGTCTCCATCAAAGTTTGGTTTTACTAGAAGTGGCCTGTGCTGTGTACAAATCTCGGCTACAACATCTACTTGTCCAAACCGAACAACAATATGGAGAGCTGTGTTCTCTTGAGGAGTAAGTTTCAGAAGAGTGCTTGGCTTTTGATTGAGAAGTTGTTTGAGAAAGTAAACATTTCCAGATTTTGCATATTTGTATAGCTTTGGATCCATGGAGTTCAATTCAGGTTTAGGAAGAGTTTGTAGAGATTTAGGTAGGCCTCATAAGAAGCTATCTTCTTATGTTTGGCAGTGTGAGAGGTTCTACAGTTTTACTTGAACTTTCAAATGGAACCATCCCACACCAGTCGTCATTTCTAATCAAAAGACTGTTATTCCTTTGACCTGCAAATAGGCAGTATTTACCATTTAGAATGACATTTGTCCAAAGTCTGTGAACTAAGATGAAAAGACTCATTTCCTCACCCTTTAGTCAAAGTCACAAGACAAGAAAATAAAACGTGTATAAAATTTATATGTTGCTTGACAGTTTATAGTGAATTAGGTTAAATCTTGTAAAATGCATTTTTTGGTCATTAACTTTGGATAAAATCGTTCAACAAAACTTTTCTTTTAAAATAATGTTTTTTTTCTTTCTGTACAATGATTAAAACGCGATTAAAATGTAAAAAAACAACTCCAAAAACTTATAACAATAAAAATGACACCTCCAACAACATTGTACGGGATCTAATTGTATGACATTTAATATTAAATTGATTTAAATAATTATAGTTCAATTTGAACAACGTTTAATTGAACGATATTCAAAATAAAATTATGTCAGACTTTTTTTAATAGTAAAAATATATTATATGAACATAAGGAGTCCTATTTTTATTGTTAATTTTAAAAGTACTATTTAGTTGTTTTTTCCAAAAAAAATTCCCATAATATTTGTTTTAATATTTTTTTATTGTCACAATTTTTATTTTAATATTTTATTGATTAAAAAACATAAACATGTATTTAAATAATATTTTTTTGTTATAATATTATTATTGTTAATTTTTTAAAAATAATTTCATATTAAACTTCACTTTTTTTGTGTTAACTCGTGTTTTATCACGTGACAGATAAAAAATAATATTATAATAAAAAAATTATTAAAATAATATAATTTATCTTTAAATAACTATTTCCTCGAAGTTATTAACAGGAGAACCAGAGGGCACTAACTTCGAAATCTAAGGACTTCTACCACGCTCACCCGGTACAAAGGTTTGTATATTTATATGATAATAGTGTGTCTTGAAACAAAGGGAAGAAGAGAGTTGGATGAAGACTGAGTCGAGAGAGATAATTCGTTTAATATGAGTTAGATGGAGACCAAGTCAATAATGAATCACACAAATAAATGAGTTATATACTTATATCACAAACTTAAACATTTTTTCGCTTTAAGAATGAATTTTCACTGTTGAAATTTGAAATGACGAAATCTATTCAGACCTCTTACAGCTAACAATCATATGCCTCTTTGTTATGACAGTGAAATTTTTTTTATGGCAGAATGGCAGTCTCCAAAAACCCTCAGGTTCTTAGTCACTATAATGAATTTGCTAGGGCTTACAATAAGGATCCGAAATGCAATTGCCAGTTTCTCACTGTGATGAAGAAGAATTAGAACCAGAATCTGCAAAATATACTAATCATTTCATTTTGACCCGCAATTCATCCAATTTCTCATTTATTTCTGCCGACTGAGGATGAGACTGATCTCCACCAATAAATCCATGAAACTCACCAACTGCACCCTGGGCTCTTCTTAAAGCCTTGGTCCCTCTGTGCAATTCTAACATGTGCTGCATCATCCCATTTCCCAACAGCACTATATAAATTAGATAAAAGGACAAAATTTCCAGTTCCTTCAGGTCCTATGCCATGGATCTTCTTTGATAGTACTTCCCCAAGCTTAACATTGTTATGAATCCTACATGCAGCAAGAAGGGAGCCATAAACACGAACATCAGCCTCAAATGGCATTCTTTGGATGAATGTGTATGCCTCGTTCAAAAGCCCAGCTCGTCCTAGAAGATCAGTCATGCATATGTAATGTTCCATCCTTGGAATGATGTTGAAATCTTGACTCATGGTTCTAAACCAGTGTTTCCCTTCAGTGACTAGGCCTGAATGGCTACATGCAAATAAGAGGCCAATGAAAGTCACATCATCAGGTTTGACACCAGCAGTAAGCATATCATGAAACAGAGAAAGTGCTGCTGATCCGTGACCATGAATGCCATAGCCAACTATCATCGTGTTCCATGAGAAGATATCTTTGGTTTGCATCCTATTAAAAACTTGCCTTGCAATAGTGATCTTCCCACACTTTGAGTACATGTCCATCATTGCATTACAAATGGAGGTGTCAGTAACAAGCCCGTGAACAATTGAGTAACCATGGATGCAAGCACCATGTTGCAGAGCAGCCAAATGTGCACAAGTAGACAAGAGACTTATCAATGTTGATAATTCTGGTTCAGTACCAGATAATTGCATTTCATGGAATATATATAAAGCCGCCTCTGCATAACCATTTTGAACGCAACCTGAGATAATAGCACCATAAGAAACTGCATCCTTCAATACCATTTTGTTAAAAAATTTGACTGCGTCATCTATAATCCCACACTTCGAGTACATCGAAAGTAGTGTATTACCAACCATTATGTCAAAATCAAATCCATATTTTATTGCACAACAATGTACCTTCTTCCCTCTACTTGGGTCATTTAGTTTTGCCGAAGCCCGAAGAATGCTCCCAAGTGTAACTGGTGTTATACAGACTGCATTCTTGAGAACCATGTCATCGAATAATGCCAATGCCTCTCTCATGAAATCACATGTAACATGCGCTCCTATCATAGCACTCCAACAAACCTCATTCTTAAATTTTATTTTATCAAAAATTCTCCTTGCATAAGATATACACTTGCATTTAGCATACATATCCAAAAGCCCAGTTCCAAGCACCACATCATCACTGAAACTCCTCCTCAATGAGTAACAATGGATGGCCTTTCCCAGATTCAATGCATTAGCTTCTCCAACTGTGGGAAGAAATGCCACAACGGTAGAAGAGTTCGGACTTCTTCCCGCTTTCTGCATTTGAATAAACAATTGAACAGTGTCGTCAAAAAAACCATGAAGTGAAAACCCAGCAATCATTGCATTCCACGCAACAACATCTCTATACAACATATTGTGAAAAACTCTCTGCGCTTCAGACAAATCCCCACATTTTGAATACATGTCAATCAAAGCAGTGCAAACGTAGACATCAGAATCTAGCCCACATTTTGTGGCATGTTCAAGTATTTGACGACCAACTTCTATATCCTGTAAACCCGAGCACGCCTTAAGAACAAAAGGGAAAGTGAACTTGGTCGGACTAATACCTGCATCAAGCATTTCATAGTACAATGCCACAGATTCACCAAAAGGTCCATTCCATGCATACGCTTTGATCATCAAGTTCCACAAAATAACACTTGGGTTGGGAATTTCATCGAACACATTGCGAGCAAGCTTTACTTTATTACATTTCAGATATAAATGGGTCAGTTTCTCAAGTAGTTGAGACCTTAACTCAATGTGGGTATTGCTTTTAATGAGAAGTTGATGGATTTTCTTACCATTGGTGAGACATTTCACTTCATGGCATGCTTGAAGAAGAGATTTGAGATAATTTACGTAGTCAGCTGAAAACCCCTGAGCTATGATGGATTGTTGGAGAGTGAATTGGTTGGAAATGGAACAGAGAGCTCTGAGTAGATAATGATTATGCTTAATGTCCAAGTTGTTTTTGATAAAATTACTGGTTATGTCCAAACAACCTTTCCTGCCATAACATAACATCTCCTATGGATGTTGTCTCAGGAGTCGTCCTAAATATAATACAAGGTTTGAGACAATTTTTTGACAACTTAAATGTCTAACATAAGTACTTATAATGTGAGGTAAGATTCGAACACTAATAAAACTTAATTCAAACATCATAACTGGCTCAATATCACTACAAGTTGAAATAACAAACGAATTAAAGGGCAGCTGTTTTTAGTCTCTACGATATTATTTGGGTTAACTACAGAACGATACTTAAATTTGTCTACATTTTAAATTTTCTTTTCATTTTTTATTTATAATTTATTAATTAAATTATTTTATAACAAATATGGTGCACTTTTGATGCTTCTCTTCATTTTTCCCTTTCTTTCCACCGTTTGTAACTAGGTTGTCATTTTTTTAAAATAGGATAAATCGTTACTAAGATTATTTGATTAATGGTAAGTACGGAGAGAAAGGAATAAATAATGAGGAACAAAGAGCGAAAATAAAATTATATTTTGTAAATATTATATTCTTCGTTATTTTTTCTAAATTTATATATTTTATTTTAATAAATATTTAAAAATTTAATATTTTTTATTAATTTAATAACATTTAAATTCAAACTAATAAAAAATAATATATCATATATTTTTAAATTCACGTTTAAGTTATATTTTATTATATTAAAACATTAATAATTTTTTTATAAAAATTATTTAAATTTTAAAAATATAAAATCTTATAATCATTTTATAATTTATTGTTAATATTTCAAACTAATTTATAACAATCAATGCTACTTAATACAAAAAATTATGCATTTATTGTTAAATATATTTTATTTTATTTATTTCACATAAATTTTATTTTTTATTATTTATTGACTTAAAATTTTATTTTTTATTGTAAAATATTTATTATTAACATACTTTTTAATAATTATTTTATGATAAAAATATAAAATAATATTTAAAATATTACATAGATCTCCATATTTGAGGTTTATAGGAAATCCTCCGTATATTCTTACAAGAATTTTAAGTAAAGATAGATCTATAAATGGATAAATTTTGAATCGTTGATGGAAATAAAAAATGGATCCTGAATCCCGTCTTACTCAATTGACAACCATATTCCGAATGATTTATTCAATTCTCATTTTTTAATTTTGTTAGATTTAATTTAATATATGTCATATAGTGAGTAATAATTGGTCTTAATCCACAAAATAATTTACTTGATAGTTTTACAAACGGTTAGTATGCATATTTATTGGATAATATATATAAAGAGATAAATAATTTATAATTATTTTCTAACTATCATAAAAAATAATATAAATATATAATCACAATCTTATAATAAGTTTACTTACATGAATTACTTCTAACTATATATATTAAAAATAATCAAACTTTCTTGATTCGAGATCTTAATGAATTTATTTCTATTGCAGATCCATCGAAAAATCCATCGAAAACAATTCTATCTAATTTTCACAAAAATCTACATCAATAGTATCTCACTCATACTTAATGTTAACCATACTTATTGTATTCATATCATTTATATTTTATGTTAACAAAAGGCTATATTTTAGCTATTTTTATTTTTTTTCAAATTTTATAACATGTGTCATATATAGCAAATTGGATAATGATAATTATGATAATTTAAGGGAAAAAATGAAAATAAAATAAAATCACTTATATCAACATCGTATATTTTTATTATTAAAAAATTTAAACACATCATTTCATATTGAATATCATTCAAATTGAATTACAACTATTTATACTCATTTCATATTAAATGTGTTTAATTAAATATCATTTAATATTGTTGTGATGCTATTTTTGTTCTTATAAATTTTAGGATTATTATTTTTTGTAATTTTTAAAAAAATTATGGTTATATTTCTAAGTAATAAAAAATTATGGTTATATTTCTAAGTAATAAAAAATTAAAGACAAGATTACTATTTTATAATATGTAAAAAATTTAATTAATAAAATAATATCTATTTATAATCATCACAACAAAAATGTATGAATGAGTTTTTTCAACCTTATAATTAATTATAATTTCATATTATTATTATTAAATAAATATATTATTAATAAAAAATTATAACAATAATCATTTTAATTATTTCAATATTTCACTCTAAAATTATAATATATTATTTTAAATTTTATGCGATTTTATTAATTTTTTAACAATTTTTAAACTCATATATATCCATGATTATTAGTATTGATAATAAAAATGAGCATTAAATTTGAATTATTTTATATATTATTATGCGAGATACAATACACTTGTTAATGTATTAATATCATTTATATGTGATGTTATTAAAATATTTTATTTTAATACTATAATTTAATTATTGGTATACTTTTAATTATTAGTCATTTTTTTCTTAAATTTTAACAAATATCAATTTTCAATTTGCATGTGTCAAACTTTAATAAAAAATTAGAAAATACTATTTAAAATTATATAAATGTGTACAAATAATTAAAATTGTATTAAAATTTTAATAATACAAGATATAAATAGTATTAATGCATTAACTAAAACATCAAAATCACCCCTATTGATAAATGTTTGATATTTTTGTCAAAATGAGTAGTTTTATATAAATACGTTGATGTTACATGACATATTTTTTATAGTTATAAATAGAATATATTATTAAATT
This sequence comes from Hippophae tibetana, assembly GCA_037013495.1. Classification (NCBI taxonomy): domain Eukaryota; kingdom Viridiplantae; phylum Streptophyta; class Magnoliopsida; order Rosales; family Elaeagnaceae; genus Hippophae; species Hippophae tibetana. The sequence continues at coordinate 5,486,958 of CM072812.1, forward strand.
AGATGAGATGGGTAATAATTAATGAAATATTTAGTTTATTTTTCAAATATATATATAATAATGATAGAGATGTTTAAAGTTGTATTACATATATTAATTTTGCTATTAATTGAATATATAAATGTTATATGATATTATTTGTTAATAATAAAATCATCGATTTTTTCTTTACAATTCAATAACCTCTCACTTTGATAATAAACTTAAATTCACCTTTCAAATAAAATGGATTTATAATGCAACTTTTTAAAGAAAATTCTAAACTAAAATGCATAATTTTTTTTAAACTAACGACTATGAAGTGATGTAAGATCTGATCGTTTCAATTTGGCTTTTTGAACCAATAATAACAATTCTCTCCATCAGTAGTGGCATATTTTTTTACAAATAGCATAACCGATTAAATTAAGATTAGGTTATAAAAAAGGTTGATTGATCTTTAAAATCCAATTTAATTAGTTCGATTAGATGTTTTTATTATATAATACCGTTAAAAATCGAACCGAAATATTTATATTATTTTAATTTTATTATATTTATAATAAATTAAAATCTAATATTGATATTTAAATTTTAATTAAATTTATACATAAATCATAAATTTTAAAAATATAATTTAGTTTTAAAATTTTAAAATTTTAATATATAAATCTTTAAACTTTTAAATATTACAATTTAATCTACATACTTTTAAAGTTTTATACATAAATTTTGTGATAATTATTAAAATACATATTTATAAATCCAAAATTTAAAATTTATGGGTAAATTTTAAAAATTTAGAAACAAAATTATATGACTTATGTGTTAAATTTTTTCTTGTTGAGTAGAAAATAAATATATATTAACAAATATTTAATTCTTCTAAATTTTATTATAATAACTCACTCAATATTTATTTATTTAGGGATATAGTTTTATATTTTAAAGCTTTTTTTAAACAACTTTAAATTTTAATAAAGTTAAAATTATATTTTAAAGCCAATAACTCACGCAACCGACCGCACGGCCACCCCTACTCTGTAACGACCATTTTATCCATAACTCAACCCTACAAAACCGACTTACTGTGCACAAGTGGCTATTACTACTCATCTCATACTAAGACTCAATTGAATCATTACGTACATAAAATGCTTATTATCCAACACTCTGCTATCACTTGCTCGAAATTCATGGAAATCGGAAACTATGGTTTCGTCCTTCTCTGGTTCTTGCTTTGCGTTGCATTTTCATCCACCTACAAAAAAGTTTCAGACGCATGTAAGTGATAATAGTTTTCAATTTTTCTTCTTTCAGCTATTTGATTTCGTGTTTCTTCTGATTTCTTTTCCAAATTTTTATGCCTTTTTTTATTGCCACATAAATTCTTCATTCTTTATAAATACAATCAATATGACTGAAATCCAAACTTGTTTTCGCAAAACAGGAAACAAGATTAAAAAATTTCCCTCGTTTTAGCTTGGTTGCTTTCTTGAGATCGAGTAATACCTTTTTTTTCTTCTTTATGAATTATGATAAATAAAGGCAATTTACTTTATAGGTCTGAAATTTTCTGTTCTCATTGGTAACGGTTGATCGGTGTAGTGAACTTATCAAAATCATAAGAGGTAAAAAGAAGTGAGATAATTTTGATAAATTCCCTGATTTGAAGAAAGACAAACTTTTTTTTGGTAGCTGAATTAAAAGGAAAGGCGAAGTAATGTTTTTATGCTAGGGGTTATATACCCACCAACCAGTTAAAGGAACAAATATGTTCTGTATATGTAGAATGGTTTGATTTTTCAGAAACAAGTAGGGGATCATATTAAAAAATAATTAATGGTATGATCATATTTTATCCTATATTTTTTCTCTTATTCTAGTTCTGCTAGTGCAAAATAATTTACAAGGTACTGCAGCACCGTGCCAAGAAAATACACAACTTATGAATGAAAAAATCTACTTTTTTTAATGTTTTCTATTTTTGCTGCCTAATAAATTTTCCCTTGATTTTCTTGAGCAGTAACAATCTATGTATTTGCAAATGCCCTTGGTAATGCATGCTACTTATGTTGGACAAGGTCAATCCAAATAGTTCAACAGGTTTGTTCCTTCTGCAGCCTTCCCTCGTAGGTTTTGTTGTTAGTGCAGGGTGTTGGTTTTATTTGTTCATTTCATTTTCGAGATAATCTACGAAGATGTTTGATAATCTACAATGCAATGGGGGACTTGGGAATATTTTTAAATGAAGGTCGGGATAACTTTACTAATTTCTTTTTTGAAAAATTAAACTAGAGTGTATTGAGTTGTACGGAACAACCAATGCTAGGAGAACAAATAAGGGTTCTAGATCTCTCATATGTGAAAAAGAAAATGCAATTACATAACTTAGAGACCTAACTTTTTCTGGCAGCAGTGCAGCACCATCCCAGCCACCTTAGTATTTATATGTCTAGTTTTAATTTATATATGAGAAAGGTAAAATACCTTATTCCTATTGTTAGTGCTTAATGTATTTGGTTAAATGCTGTTAAAATTCTTTAAAAAAAATCAAGAACGAGGAAGAATGAATAAGAAAAATATGAAATTAATTAGAGTGCATCAATTTACTTACCGGTTGTAATTGTTCAGTTTTAAGAAAGAAACTTTTAAGCTTGGTAAATAGTGCTACTTTGAGTACCTTTATAAAGGTCATTATGGATTTATAGTAGAAAGGAAATTTTTTAAATATTGCATCTCGCATAAAATTTTATAAAAGGTAACCGGTCTACACTCCTTCCTCGGGATATCCGCTCACCTAATCCTATTTCATCGACCACTTGTTGCGATGCATGAGACTTTCAATTGACAGATTGCGAAAAAACTTTCACATCTATAGTCTTTATAAGTTTTGAAGTTTTCTTCTCGGTCATTCAAGAGAGATTCTTCATCGTTTTGAAGGGTGATCCGTGAGACTGCTAGGTGAACTTCTGTCTCTGATCTTTTACATTTTAATATTTTTTCTTTATTCAGCAGTTTTTCTAGAGTTTGCACTTTATCATTATCATTACTGGACAGAAGGTTGTGTTTGAGCAATGGCGAATTTACTAGATTGTGTATCACTTGACATTGCAAAGTTTTATTGTTATGGAATGTTAATATGGTATACTTTCTTCGTGTCTTTTGTTATGAATTGAATGGTTCCAGCGCTTTATTTGCAAGGGTGTTATCTTTGATCTAAAATGATGCAGATCTTCTTTAGATCCTACATAAGATGGACATGATTGTTATTTTTATTTACAATTGGCTTCTGTTAATTATTAATTTTCCTTACAACCACCTAAAATTATCCATCTAACTTGTAAAATTGTAGGTCTTCATGCAATTTCTTTCATTGGGTTTTGTCTTTGCAAATCTTTTTAAAATGATTAAAACTCCCAGTATAACTCATATATTTTCTTAATCTAAGCAAGATGGGTCTGACATATTTCTCAGAAATTGCTTAGACTCATCAAACATTGATTCTGTTAGCCGGTTGAATCCAATTATCCAAACAGATATTTGTATGGTTGGAGCAGCTTTATTAATTACCCAACTCGCATTCTCCTATTGGAAAATTCTTTGTGGGTAATAGTCAAATTGTTTTGATCTGCATGTATGAAAACACCGGATACAAGGGCAGATCTGTAGAAGGACCAAGAGTGGCATGTGTCCCCTCTTATTTTTTGACAAAAAATTTTAGGTGTAATATTTATAATATTATAGACAAATTTATACATAAAATGAAACTGTGTCCCCTTGATTTTAAATTTTAGGTTTTTACCAATCAAAATCTTACTACAAATCCAATAATCTGACCATATTTACATTCAAATTAGATACATATAGCATGTTTATTCAACGAGAAGTAAATAGTAATCGAGAAACAAACACTACTATTTTTTACATTTTTATAGAAATTCTAGATCTATCACAGCGAATAGGTACATAAGCTTCGTGTCTTTAACTTTTTAACCATTGTTGATTTGCTTCTTTGTTAGAGTTAATTTTTTTTTTTTGCTTTCTAGATCTAGCTACTTTGTTGTTTTTGTTGCCCCCTCTCCCTTTCGGTACCTTGCAGGTAGATTGTTACTTGTTACTTTACTGATGCATGCAATTTAGCTAATAACATCTGTACTATCTACGTAAGGAGCATTCAGAAAAATTTAACATCATGCTTGCAAAGATTACTCATGGAGCTGATCTCCTTTTGACTGTTCTTATACATTTCCTATATTATTGATGGTCAGTATCTGGCTAGGTAGAATCGCCTTTTTTTTCCGTATACTGCTTTACATTGAGCTCAAATCTTTTCCATTAATATTTATGCAGTGCTTTTACATATTATAGTTGTTTTTTTCCAAGTTTCTTTTTGGAAATTTTGTTCTTTGTTGTGATTATGCTTTTCGGATTAAAATAAATGAACCCCGTTGTAATTTCCTATTTTTTTGTTATATCTGGCATGCTTGAAAAATTAGTCATGTCTATTGAGGTTATGAAATTTGTTTAATAAGCATCATGATAATAACTATTAATCAAAATGTTACATATAATGAGAGTGAAAAAAGACTATTTACACTTTGTGGTTTTTTCCTTCTTATGAAATATTTGTTTCCAGCTCATTTAATACTTCTAAAAGGGTTATGTAGTACTTTTCACTGTCATCACTTGTCAGAAGTTTACATTAATTATTATAGCATGCCAATCAATTAACTTTATGGCCACAAGGGAACTAACTACTCCTTTCTGAACATGCGTGGCATGAATGGTAAAAGGTTAAACTCATGGTAACTTCACTCAAATTACTCTTTTACATTAATAATGGAATGGGGATGTGCTTTCTTGAAGCATGAAATTACTTGCCTTGCTCAACCAAGTTTTCCAGAAAACAATAAACCTGGAGAAGAATGTCAATGACTTGGACAAGAATTTGTACTACACAATTACTTGGATATTTATTTTGCTCAGACAATGTGGTTTGGGACCTTTCTTATTAAATGACAATGGTACAATGCTTTCCTCAAGATGAAAAGATGTACTAGTCCAAAGTTTTTTTTTCTTTTTTCTTTTTTTGCTGTGAGTGCAGCACTAGTCCTTAGTTGCTTGTGGTATTGAGTGCGCTGTTTTAAAGGACACACATTCTTTATAAATTGGTCTTATAAAGGTAAAATAACTATTTGCATGACTGCTTTTAAAAATTCTTGACAATGGAAGTGCATAGAATTGGAACTTAAAATGAAGTACAATTTCTTCTTTTTTATTTAATTCATACACGTTTGTAGTTCAAGATGAAAAATTTGAATGTTCTCTTCACACGACAGTAAATTTCATATGGGAATCTGTTCAAAGGTGTTGGTTTTGTTGACAGGAAATCGGAGATTGAAATGGTTCGCAAGCCTACCAAAAAGTGTGGGTGGAAAGATGTAGAGTCTGCAACTGACGTTTTTGCCAGCATTCTCTCAAGGCTTCCTGTTAAGTGCCTCAAACTTTTTAAGACTGTTTCTAAGTTCTGGTATGAACTGATAAACAGTCCAAGTTTTGTGAGATTGCAGTTAAGCTGGTCAAGAGATCATCCTGTTTACATATATTATCCTTACATGGATGAAATGCCCATTGTGTATTTAATCAACACCAATTGGGAGGTCATTGAAAGAATCACTCTATCAGGCTTTGAACGCATTTCTTTTCTTAGCATGTGTTGCTCACATGATGGCTTGGTATGTTTCACCAATCATCCCCGTGTTCAAGGCTGCTACAACGATATTGTTTTCTCTGACTTGGTAATCTACATGTGCAATCCTGCTACCCGTGAAGTTAAATTACTACATAAAGGTAGTAGCTCTGAAGAAGAAATTTCGTTTGGAGTTTCCTTTGGTCCTGGCATTGGGGAGTACAAAATGTATCGGTTTTTTCGATCCAAACATGATTCTAAAGATGTTTGCCCTCGGTGTGAGATATACTCATCAACCAATAGAACCTGGAGAGGCGTAGATTGTGTTCCAGACATTCCCAGGGGTTATCATCATGTATATATTAATGGAAAAGTTTACTGGTTTATTACGTCAGAAGAAAATGAGGATGTTCCCGGGTCAATTCTTACTGTTGACATGGAAGAAAACTTTGCAATTATTGATATCCCATTTACAGTTGATCCTCACTCCTTCTTGGTTGACCTCGATGGTTGTTTATCTTTGGTTTGTGTTTTCGATGAAGAACATAGGGTCCTTATATGGGTTTTAACTGATTGCAATGACTCTGGTTGGGAATTCAAAGGCAACTATGAAGTTCCATTCTCAGAACTAGAATGCCTCGACTCAGTTGCCACACTAAATGGCAATTTGTTTTTAATAACTACAGAGCACTACTTTGTCTTTAATCTGGAAAATGAGCTCTGGGAGGAACTTGAATTTGAAGATGAGTTCGAAAAGAATCTTCCTATCGTGTTTCCATACACACAAAGCTTACTCCCATGTAAGTATCCATGCTAGCTCCTTCTCCCCTTCCCCAGTGATAAATGCGGATCAGTTTTATATGTTTTATGCTGTTGGTAAGTGTTTGTTTATTTCAAGAGTCAAATGAAAAAAAAATTGGCATAAAAAAATTACATTTTTAGTTGAGCAAATTGGTTAGACTCTGGCATAATTAGTTATGGTAAGCAGATCAACAAACCAATCAGGTATGAGTTTTGTTGATTATGAAACATGATTTTCTTTTCTTTTCCTTTCTTAATGCTTCTCTTTTAACATGACTTTGAATTTCTTAAACAGGGGGAGGTCACATTGGTGCTTAAAGAAGTGGTATGTACAAGAGACCCAATTCACATAGCTTGGTTAACCATTAATCTTTGTCTCGCTCGCACACAATTGAAAGGATTCCGTTATTATCTTTCTCAAAGTTGCAAGAAAAAACTCTTTTATGCTTCATTATGAGTAGTTTATTTTAGTTTTTTTTAAAACACCTTTCATTTACCTTCTAAACTTGTCAAGTGGTGGTTATTTACTGTTGTTGTTTTGTGTTCTATAGTCTGCACTTAGTTCTGTAAGACCATAACAAGCCTTCTTTTTGGAAGCAGTCAAATATATGGAACTGTTTACTTTGGAATTTGAATTAAATTACAGATTAATTGGAAAGTAATGTCAATATTTGGAAACAAATCAAGCAAGAATAAAGAACACCAACAATAAGTTCACTAATAGAAAAGAAAACCCTCTATGACCATAAGTACCCTTAGTTGCAGCCCCAGATAACTGAATGGTCTTCTTGTTGACTTTAACACCCAGATGGTTGACTTCCACATTAGCTCCCACTTTCAAGCTGTACCTATCTTTGCCCTTCCAGAACAAGATCATTGTTCTGACTGAAGTGGTCAAATTCACCTGGAAAATTGCCGTTTTGTTGTACTCTGAAATGGCTTGGTGAGCCATGTCCATCTTAGACCTTGAGCCTTAAAAATAGCTCTCTTCTTTCGTGTCTCAGTACCCCTGACAGAAACTAGGAATTGTGGTTTTGGCTATGTAGTGGCTGTTATCAGGAACGTAAGACAAGGTGAGATTAAGGTCGTCATAGCAAACATCATTGTCTTCCTCGTAAAAGTCTTTTTTGAGCTTCAAGTCTAAGTAAATGGAGGTGTTTTGGTTTTGGGGGAGTATGATGTTATAGAGCTCATGTTGAGTCTAGGAACATAAAAGTATAAATGCAGCCACAGAGATTACTAACGTTAACGTTAACGAATATAGATAACAGTATAAATGCAGGCACAGAGATTGCACCACAAGTGACCTTTGCACATATTCTGGCACGATTATCATCATCTCGACAATGATGATCGATAAGAAGGGGTGCTTCCCTCTGGCTTTCGCTCGTATTTTGATCCATAATATGTATTAATGTTGACTGTGAGGAGTGGATTGAGTTGTATATGTATATATATAGTGGTGGATTCGATTAGTGAAACAGAGGAAACTGAGAACTGAGTTGTCGAGAATAGGAAGATGGTATGAGGATACATAATTAAAAAAAATAGTAAAATAAGACTAATATAAAATAAAGACAATGAGAGGGATATATGAAGACATTAATAAAATAGTAAAATAAGACTATAAAATAAAGACCATGCTTCTTTCTTAATATTTGTTTGCTTGTAATTCCTGCTACAAAAATGATTTTAAATTATTTTTATGAAATAGTGGTTTTGTAGTGTTAGGATGCAAGGCAAACTATAAATGGGACTAATTTACTAGGTAAGTTTGAATTAATTGAGATAAAAATTACAATAAATAAAAAAATAATTAATATTAATATTTATTTTAATTTATCTATATTAATTAAAGATTATAAACTATTTCTAATTACAATGATGAAACAAAGATATATCTTTTAGGATAATACAATTAACCTTATTCTTTAAACGTTAAAAGAACTATTCTAAAGAGTAAAGTTTCTTAAGTAATTTTCTTGCGAAGCTATGAATATTGAAATATGTTACATTTAAAGTTTCAATCTAAAATATTAACTTATTAAGAAAAATAATAGATCAAAGTTGATTAAGATTTATTACAAAAAAACCTCTTTACAAATTATCTTCGACTATTCGATGACTTATTTAAATTAATTTAAACAAATATATTTTTAATTATAAATATCTCCCATCATTATTTTCAAAATAACAAAAATATTCTTTAATTTGTTTTTTTATCCCACAAAAAACTGCATGTATACAACTTCATATATAGTTTAATTTTTTTAGTATCAATCTCACGTTATCAAGAGAGTGTTCATAGTTTGTAACGAGAGATTTATAACGCGTGAACGAAGTTGCTCAAAATTTAAACCCAAAATCTCTCATCTAAAATATCATGATATATTTTTTTATAATACGATTATATCAATAAAATTATCGCTTATATAACACTATACATTTACAAACATGTAATTAAAATCATAGAGAAAGAAATAAATAACCTCTAGACCACAAATTTATAAAAAATATTTTATTAATATCATATTAAAATTTTAATTACCCACCTCTCCAAAAATATATATTAATTTTTTTTTCAATAAAGTTGTTATCCGTTGGAAACGTGCTTATTTTGACTATTTAGATTATTTTGTGTTTTTGTGATACACTAATCAAGCTCACGTATACATGTTATCTTATATTAGTATAATTTATTATAATTAAACAAATTTTTGACTATCAGTAATATAAATGTCATATTATAAAGAAAGAGAGTATTTTTGCGATGTATATCTTTAATTTCAAAAAAATATTACAAAAATTTTATGATTTTTTTTATATAATATTTCATAAAAATGTTGAATATGTCCTTGGATTAGTTTATGGTATTGTTCATATGACCTCTCGCTTTTATATTTAAATTCGAATACCATTAGTATTTTATTTATTTGTTAAAAAAATAAACTTTAAATCAATTAATAAAATAGTATATTAAAAGAAAAATATATATAATAATTATGAAATAAAAACAAAATGGCCATTCCGATAACTCTGAATAAGAAAAATAAAAAATACTATATTAAAAATTTGTGTTCATCATAAATTAAGCATCCAGATTTTATTTGCTAATACAATGTGACTGTAATCGATTGTATCACTACAATTCAATTCATTTCATTTGTGATATCACAAAATTTCCTAATAATTCAAACTATTAGTCTTAATAAAAGAAAAAGTGGCCACAAATTTCTCACATCTGACTTAAGTCATCAAGCTAGTAATGACTTCTTGTGAGAAATCATCAGAATTTTGAAGAGGATAAAAAAAACACACACACACTAATAATAAGCCAGAAAGACAAACAACAAATTGAGCAAAACCCCAAATTTGAAAAGGTAATAAGATCCATTTTTTTGAGACCCAGATAGCTCAATGTCCTTCTTCTTCTTGGGTAGTTTACCTGAACCCTGCTCATTGACTTCCACATCAGCTTTTACCTTCAAACTGTGCCTCTTGGTCCACCAAGCCATAATCTTGTACCTCACGGCAGTAACCAATTCTACCCTAAAAATAACTGTTTTGTTCATTGAAATGGACTCTGATCTGATCTTTGTCAAGTTCAAATATTTTGGAACAAAACTTGCATTTTTCTTGGCAGTCTTCTTATGACCCTGATAGAATCTAGGAATAAATGCGTTGGCTACGGTGGAGGAAGAAGAATTGGTGGGAGCGTAAGATAAAGTGACATTAACGTCGTCGTAGTCAACACCCTGGTTTTCATTCTTGTTCTTAAGCTTCAAAATTAGGTAGATTGTGGTATTTGTTGAAGAATTTATGGATCTATTGAGTGCAGGAATGTAAAAGTATATTATAGAACAACTGGGCAATTTGGCAAGTTTTGTAGTTACCCATATTGAAAGTGTGGTGACGCCAATAGCCAAAATCAACTTCAAACACAAGGTTAAGCAACACTTGCCACATCCGGTCATTTTTTTTTTCTTTTTTTTCACAAATTGAAATAGTGTGGTTTTGATTTTCTGGCTAAATCTTTGAGTTTGGTGGACGGACCTGTGATTACTTAATGGTCGAGTTCTCGAGTTGGCATCAGGCTTCTGATTGGGATTTGTGTTTTGCGTTATTGCTTTAGACTTTTCACTTTTTCTTTTTGTAAGGATATTGCTTTGAATAATAGAGTGATGATGCTTCACACTCTATTATTATATTAAAATAGGGTGGAGGTTTCATTTTACGTTTGATTTATATATCTTTAAAGTTAAAAAATATTTAAAAAAAATATTTAATAAATTTAAAAATATTTTATAAAGAATTATTCCGTTATTTTACTGTTTATTATACAAAATTACATAATTATTTTCTTAAAAATATATTTATTAATATTACTAAAATTCTATATTTAGTTCTTTTTTAATAAGTAAAAAATTAATAAATATATTTTTTAATTTAAAAATTAACCTCAATATTTATTCCTTAAAATTATGAAAGAGAATTAAAAAAAATATTGAGAGAAAATTTTAAGAATAAATTGAATTGTGAAATTAATAATCAAGATTGAACATTAATATGTAATATTAATAAAGAAAGTAATAATACATAATATTTTCCCCTTAAAAATTAGCACAATAAAAATGAATAATTTATTTCTTTGATGCATAAATAATTCATTTATTTAATATAATTTTACTTACAAAATATGTTTATTTTTATACAATATTAAAAAAAAATTCATTTATATTGTAAAAAAATAAACATATATTTTTTTATGAAGAGAGTTAAAAATAAAAATCTGTATAAAAGGAATTATAACATGTAATTAAACCATAATTTATTTTAAAAATATTGATTTTATTTAAATAAAAAATAAATAAGCGAGATCACTGTAAAAAGTATAATCGTTCCATAAGAAGCACAAAAATCCAAACAATAAGTTGCACAAAGACCACTAACGCACATATTAATGATTGCAAGAACATTAACCAAAAATCTTAGTTACAAGTCTCCATTCATGCCCAGCAAGTATCCAACCTAGATGAAACACTTCATGGTTGAAAACCATAGCATTTCATCTCTTCCATATCCACCAAAGCACAATAACAACCTTAGCCAAACAATCTTCACTACCAATTTTGGTTTGAGTCCACAAAAAAAATCTCAAAAGAAATCCATAAAAAAACGGCTACATAATGATTAAAAGGAAAATAAGGACAAATAGTAGATAAAATAGCATCAATATTACCAAACCCCAATAAAAGATGTGACACCGTCATGGTGGAAGAACCGCAAAGTGGACATGAACTCAAAGCAATGGGACAATGTCGCCTAAAAGTAAATCTTGAACTGTCAAAACTTCACGAAGGTATCTCCAAACAAAGTGAAGTATTTTAGGAGATGTCTTAATTTTTCACACCAACTTTTATAGCAATCAATTAAAAGAGTTCAAATTACTATATCCAACTAAAGGTCTCATGACAACCTCATAAGCAAAATAATACATTGAACTAATAGAATACTCATTTGAAGCGAGATGCCAGCATCGCTAATCCCACAAACTCAAGGCCACCACTGGAGTGGTCAAAAGACAAGCAACCTCCGCATTAGGAAAAACCTATCTCATCTTAACAACATCCCAACTACCAATATTAGAATTTAAGAGCTCACTTATCTAAGTAACATCGGCCACCTAAGGTGATAATAGTCGTAAGCCAAGAATGCAGGAATTCATGGATCATATCAAATGCGAATAATTTTGCCTTAGTGAACCTCCCACCGTAAACCATCTATAAGACGTGTCTAGCCTATAGAAAACCTCACCAAACCCAAGAGGGTGTGGAGCCCAACTCAACTGAGAGGAAAGACCCAAACCTATAATAGCAGCTTTTAAGAATTTGAGACACCAAAGAGTTTGGATATTGAAAGATACACTAACATTGCTTAACCACAATTGCCAAATTAAAGGCATGACCTATTGCATAACTGCTTCCAAGCCAACCAATCACATTATCAATTATGATAATATAATGGCAATAATTTTAAATTGTATACCTTATTGTTTACTAAAATATTTAGTGTGAAACATTCGAGCAAAAATGCATGTTTGATATTTCACTCACCATTGAGGAATGAAAAAACACTTATTGTTAAGTTTTATTTGCTTTGGCAAAAATACAATGGTTTTTACTTTTTCTTTGGGTGCTATGAAAACTTTAAAATTTTATTTGCTTTGCTTCTACTTCAGAACAATTTCAAAAGAAAACACGTTTTCAAAAAAGCACTTTTAATAATAAAAATTGATTTTTTTTATCGAAAAGCACAAATTATACTTTCAATACCCGAAAAAATTTATCATATTTATTAATGTTTGGTTTAAAACAATTTTTTTGTCATAATAGATTTTACAAAATGTTAGAAATGGATGAACGTCGAAGAGTATATCAAATTTAGAGAGAGATAAAATAGAGAGATGTAATAATGTATTATTAATGATTCTTGTGCTTTGTATTCCATTTCACACATGTATATATAGTACGCGCGTGATAATTATATAAGGGGTTCACATGGACTTGCAAGGATATGTTATGAAATAAAAATTAAACAAATATAAATTATAGAATGAATCCGACCTTCATCCCGACAGTACTTATACGAATTCGATCTCCTCCTCAACAATACACATCATGATTCGGTCTTCTCTTTGATGTAAACATGTAGGATATGTCCAAACATTGAGTCCTCTACTCTTTCAGTTTGGATGCAAGGACCGAGGTGGAAGAGTGTTCAACTCATCTGAATCACAGTCCTCGTTCATACACATGATACACAATCTAATATGTGCGTGTTTGTTTAATTTTCAAATTCAAAACGTCTGGCATGGGAAAGTATAAAAGTTAACAATCTTGAGGATCTCATTTGCTATCGCTTTCTACCAACTCGTCGTACAACAAATCTATCTGTTGCTTTTCCTCAATTTTCGGTCGCTTTAGACTAGTTGTTTTCATTTTTTGAACGAACATTTTCCTTTTAAGCTCGAAAGTAAGCACTTATTAACCTAACTTGTTTTTTTCTTTAAATAGGGGATTATTATCATAAATATCCCTGGGGTTTTGTGTTTCTTCAAAATTACCCGAGCTTTATTTAATATCAAAATTACCCTTAAACGTTATCAATGTTATATCTCCGTTTAACTTTAGGGGCAAAATGGTAATCTTACCCCTATACATATATCATTCTTCGCGTCACTATTCTTCTTCGCGTCACTCTTCTTCTTCGCACAAAAACCTTTCTCTTCTTCTTCACGAAAACTCGTTTCTTCTTCTCTCAGTCTCATCGCCACACTTCCAGCCTCCCTAGTCGCTTGTTCCAGTCACCCATTCCTCCATCGGACGACTCATTCCAACCACTAAACCTCACGGATATCCTTCCAGCCACCAACTCCCTCGTCGTTATCGCAAATACCCCTTGTGAACCACCTTCACGAACCCATCATTTCACCCACCAACTCCCTCACCCTTATCGTAAATACGCGACTCATCTTCACGCGAAAATTGAATGTATCACCTGCTGCCCTAACGCGACCCATCGTTACAATATAACAGGTATAAGCTGATTAATTTCATATTATTTCATATATATTATGTATTTGGTTCATTTGGATAAAAAATTGTTTTTTACGCACACTTGCATATATTGGAGCAGAATATCGTTTCACATATTTGATTCTGTATTTCATCTTTTTTTTAATTTGTATTTTAGAACCCATTCTTTAACAATATCCTGCTTGTTTTGATGATATATAATATGTATTTCAGAACCCATTGTATAGCAATCTGTTCTGATATTCTAGTTGTAATGTTTTTTTTCTTCTGAAGTAGCTGATCGTTTGTATGATTTTGAAGAACCCATGGGTATTTTTGAAGAATAGCAAAACCTCAAGGGTATTTTTGAAGAATAGCAAAAAACTCAGGGGTATTTGCGATAATAATACATATTTTGACCATAGTATTGTTTAGGGTTTATATTTTGTGTGCTTTGTTTTTGAGACGATATATTAAAAAAAATCAGATTGTGATGAAGATGTTTTCAACAATTATGATTTAACATAATAATGCTTATAAAAATACTTTTGTTTGTTATATAGGGAGATAAAAATGAGTGAATGGGCTAGTGTGTATGTTCATCTATTTGGTGAAGTTAGATGGGTTGGTCATATACCTGTTGATGAATATAGTCTCATTTGTTGCTTCCATGATGCTAAAAGGGCAATTATGAATGAGGGATTGACGCTTAAAAAAGAAGATTTTAGGATTGAAGCAAATAAAGTTGATAGTGATGAACGAAGTGTATTAAAAACCGATAATGAATTACATGAATTGATGAACGATTATAGGGATAATAAAAAGCAAAGGCTAGACTTGTTTGTAGAATTTAATCCTTTGGAAGTGGTTTTCTCACCTCCCATGTTAGAATATCAGAGTTTCAAGAAAACACAAGCTATATTACCAAACAAATCACAAAATGAACCAACCACCTTTTGAACTAACAAATGAACCATCTTTTGAACCAACAAATGAACCACCTCACTTTGACATTGATGAACTTCACATTGACTCATTTGAGCCATTCCCAACTAGTAATAGCCAAAACGAGGGTGAACCTTCAAGGAATTGTGAAAGATTGAAAAAATATAAAGCAGGAATAGTTGTTGAAGTTGAAGATGAACATTACGATGGAGATGAGAAGTTTTTTTGGAGCAGTGATGAGGAAGATCCTGATTGGCATGATGACATTACAAGAAATGATGAAGAGGATGATGAAATTTATGATACTGATGATAATCTTCAGGACTTAGGGGATGAAAATTTCCATCATATCAGTGATACTGACTCAGAAGATTGTCGAGAAAAAAGTGCTAAAAAAGTCAGTTGTCAATATGAAAATAGGAAATTTAAGAGAAGAAGTGATGGTAGCATTGACTTCAACGTCGGAGATACATTTAAGGATGATAAAGAATTTAAAGCTATCTTACAAGAATACATTGTTCAAGTTGGGTTCCAGTGTGAGAAGGTTAAAGTTGACAAAACCCGAGTAACTGCAAGGTGTAAAGCCCCTGATTGTGGTTGGAGGATACACGCTTCTGTTGGAACTGATAAGAAAACATTTATGGTTAAGACACTTGAGCCAACAAACAATAAGGGGAGACATAGTTGTCAAAAAGTTGAAAAACAAAGATCTGCTACATCCTCTTGGTTAGCTTCTCAATTAAAGGACTTAGTTATGGGAAATCCTAATGTAAGTATCCTTATATTGTCTACTGAGTGTAAAAGAAGATGGGGTATATCTGTACCTGACTTGACATTGTATAGGGCAAGAAAAATTGCTTGTGATGGAGAATTGGGTGACCATATTGGTAGTTTTTCAAAAATAAGGCAATATTGTCATACAATTTTAAGAACCAACCCTGGATCAATAGCAGTTGTTGATACTCATATTCCAATACCAAATGCCAACCCTTGTTTTAGGAGATGTTTCATTAGCTTATCTGCCTCAAAACAAGGGTATTTAAGTGGATGCAGGCCTTTCCTTGGTTTGGATGGATGTTTTTTAAAGGGTCCATATAAAGGTGTCTTAATGGTTGCTGTTGGATTGGATGCTAATGGAGGTTTGTTTCCAATTGTCCTTGCTTGGGCTGAATCTGAAAATAGTGAAACTTGGATGTGGTTCATGGCTTTATTAGACCAACATATTAGGGAGTTTGAAAAAAGAAAGATGTGCTTCATGTCTGATAGACAAAAAGGTCTCGTTGCAGCAATCAATAAGTTTTTCCCAACTTCCCATGTCAGATTTTGTGCTAGGCATATTTATGCCAACTTGAAATGTAAGCATCCAAGCATGAAAATGAGATCTTTGTTTTGGGCAGCATCTAAAGCAACTAGAACAACTAAATTTAATGATGTGATGAATGAAATTAAGAAAGAAGAGCCTGAAGCACATAAATATTTAAGTAAGATCCAAGCTTCACATTGGAGTAGACATGCTTTTGATGATGATGTAAAGGTTGAGCATGTGACCAATAACATGACTGAAAGTTTTAACAATTGGTTGAAAAGAGTGAGGTCTAGACCTATTGTAAATTTATTTGAAGAGGTCAGAAGAAAATTGATACGGCTAATAGTGAAGAGGAATGAAGAGGCTTTGAAGTGTACTACTCCTTTTCCACCAAATGTAATGAAATACATTCTTCAAAGACAAGAAGAAGGAAGAGTTTTAAAGGTCTTATATGCTAGAGATGAAATATTTGAAGTATTGGATGGTTACAACATGTTGGTTAATTTAAATAAGTGAACATGTAGTTATTATGGGTGGCAATTGAGTGGCTTACCTTGTAAGCATGGTGTTGCTTGTATTATGGATAGAAGGTATAAGATTGCAGACTATGTACATCCATATTTTACAAAGGCTTCGTTTTTGAAGACATATTTCTCTTTGATTCACCATGTTCCATCTGAAAAGGAGTGGGTTATAATCCCTGGTGAGCAACAAATACTTCCACCAATTTATAAACCAAATAAAGGAAGACCACCAACTGAGAGACATAGGGAAGCTACTGAACCAGAGAAACATAAAAGGTCGCAAGGATTGAAATGTGGATATTGCAATCAATTTGATCATAATCAGAGGACATGTAGGGAGAAGTTAAAGAATTCAACTAATGAAACTCAGGTAAAATTATAACTATTCATTTATTAAATATATTTGGTTAATTATATTAAACTTTAAATTGTTTGTAGTAAACAACTTCAAAGAAGGTGGTCAAGAAAAAGCAAAACATAAGAACTAATCAAATTCAGGTAATGTATTGTATAACACATTCATTATGCATTACTTCTTATACCATAAATTTATTTACTGTTCATGAATCAGGTGATAGATAGTGGTGATGCAATCAACAAGAAGCAAAAAATGGGAGAATCAACAAGTCAAAGTGAGCCTTCTGAAACGGGGCTTTGATTTGTTTTATAATTTTTATTTTAAAATATGTAAGTAAATGGAACAATGAATATGATTTGGAAGGAAATCTTTTGTAACTCAAAGTTCATGTATACACCAGGTTTTGGGGGACATGATATGAACTTTGTAGTTTTTTGTGTATTTAAACTCATTTATGGTGTCCACTCCCCTCACATTTTGTAAGAATTTAGATTGTGAATGTGTATGTGAATTGTTATTGAGCAAGTTAGTATTAAATATGACTTTGGATGTGAATATTAACTATTATTGAGCAGGTTAATATGTTATGAAAATGAGAATGTGGATGTGGATGTATGATTTGTAATATAAACTGTAAATGTGGATGTATGATATGTATTGAACTGTTATTGAGCAGGTTAAAGGTATTTTTTTGGTCAATATTTATAGCTTAATATTGATGATTATTTATAGCAGGTCATTGAGTAGAGATATTGAAGTAAGGGTATTTTTGATGAATTTAAATTAATTATTATATCAGTGGTATTTTCGACGAAGTTAAATTAAATATTATAGTAGAGATATTTTTGATAAATTTAAATTAATTATAATATCAGGGGTATTTTTGATAAAGTTAAATTAATTATAATATGAGGGGTATTTTCGATGAAGTTAAATTAATTATAATATCAGGGGTATTTTTGAAGAAAAACAAAACTTCAAGGGTATTTACGATAATATTTTTAACGGTAATATTCAAAAAGCTATATAGGTAGGGGTAGAAAAGACTTTTTTAGGTATTGATGTGATTTTTCACGGTTTTTTGATGCTTCTGTTAAATAATAAGAGTATTTTTGAAGATATCTTAAACCTCAGGGGTATTATAGTTTTTATTTTAAACGTTAAGGGTATTTTTGAAGATATTGAAAACTTCGGGAGTATTTTTGATTTTTTTTTCCTAAAATAGGATGAGTTTTTTTTTTCTTTTCACATCAGATTTGATAGATCTTTTTTATTTTAGGCCAATTTACTCACATCATTACATTTTATATTTAGGTATTTTCTATCAAACTTCTCTACTTACTTACTTTACCCCTTTTCATATAGGTTAACCTGAGTATAAGATCCCAAAATAAGCATGGTCGATAAACAACTTGGGAACATCACCAGAACAGATAACATTATAGTTTGTGAAAGTGAGGAAGAATATATAGACTCCAAGGGATCTAGATTTCTACAAGCTTCAAACTCGACCATCAATTAACACTTCAATCTGTATACCTACATCAGCCAATATTACGGTACCTTGAGCCTGACGTAAGAAAATGTGAGTTAGGAGAGGTAAAGGAAAGGCAACTCTTAAGACTAAAGGATGGACATCGGAGCTTGTACTTTGTGAATTTAGACCAAAAGATGAAGCCAAATTAAGGGTTGTTTATGAAATCCCAAAAACTATCAAAATTCAAATTCCCAATCTATCAACTCTTGACAGCGACGTTCCACCTGAAATGTGGATTGTTTCTCATGAGAATCTTTCTTCTTAGGTCTATGCTTCCCTTTCCTCGATTTTATTAGGGATTTCTTAAGACATACTTAGATTAGTCTCGATCAACATCTTCTCAATGGGTAAAGGTATTTACTTTGTATCACGTTACTCGACAAGGAACTCAACGTGAGAATTAGAATGCTCGAATTCAATGAAGCATACAATTTGAAACAGAACCCTACAATTCCTTACATGTGTATATATATATTTATATGTCCTAAAAACATGATTGAGGTTTGAATGTTAAGATTCCGAACAATGGTATAAATTGGAAGTAATTTTTCTTTTATGTCTATAATAATTGGGAGTTTACGTATGGAAGTAACTTAATACCCCAATCCCAATCTAGGGCAATGTTAAGTCTATTTTGAAGAGGTTGTGTTTTCATATATCCTCCTTGAGCAACAAGGCGTAGCATCATCTATCAAAGTTGTAAAATTGTCAACCCAAATCAATCCCATAGGATGATCTTCTGTTGAAGACCAGGTTGGTTGTAGCTAGCATGATACGCCCAAGGTCGGGTAGGTTGGAAACTAGGGTAGTGCATAAACTGTGCTCCATAAAAAAAAGAGCTCAAAATGCAAGAGAAGCACACATAAGTTCGACTCTAATTTTAAGTTGATACCTGAAGGTTATAAATTTTTAAGAATTCTAATTCATCTCAAGTTATTGCTCTACTAACCATGCTTTGTTTTTTGTTATGTAGATATGGACCTTGAATCGGTATCCTTGGATGACCTTTTGAATAATTATGCTACCACTCAGAAAGCTCTCCCTACCACTTCCAAGACAAAAAATGTGCCAAAAAGCAAGAATACAGTAATGGTAGGCCCTCAAAATCCACTATCTCCTTCAACCACCATTGGAGTGACTCTTGTATCAAGTTCTACTCTTGTTTCATCTATCACTTCTACCTTGGCTCCAACGAGCAAAGGGAAGTTTGTTAACTTTATGAATGTCCCTGACTTTAATGAACTTGTCATAGGTAATCCAACTCCCTAGGGCGAGTTCATTAATCTGATGCCCATCAGGCCAAACACGGCTATCTTCACTCTAGCAAACAGGAAGGTTCTCGAGGTAAACTTCCTATGAATATGTATATTTAAATTGTTCCCATATCGAGTCGATCAAGGACTAACTCCATTTGTTCTGTTACAAGTGATGACCACCCCAAAAATACTTATGCGAATTTGGTCTCCTCGACAATACACACCATGATATGGTCTTGTCTTTGAAGTAAACATGTAAGACACGTTAAAACAATGACCACAATGGTGCAAAAGCTAAAAGGAAAAAATAAAAAAATAATAACAAGCATTTTTTTAATTATTTTATAAAAAGTTGATTTGTTTGCCCTTTATAAAAAATAAAAAATAAATAAAAACCCAAAAATGTGTACTATCATCAATAATTTGGTTATATTTCTCAATTCCTTGATACATACATATTTCGATCGGCAACTGTTGTTTATATAATCGAGACTCGTGATTTTTTTAAAGGAAAAAACCTCAACTCAACAAAGAAAAAAAGAGGGGAAATCTTTAGCTTCAAATTCTAAGGTCTATTGACATTCCCCTGAAAGATTAAAATTGGATATTTCTTAAATACTGTCTAACAACCAAATACGAGGCATATTGATATAAAAACCAAACCCTACAAACAATGGCAATTGTGGACTCAGAAGCCTGTTATGCACAAGAACAAGATTTCTTGCAAAACTAGAAGCAAATCTTACAATAAATTGCAATCACTTAATAAATAAAAGCATCAAATAAGCATGTACTATAAGATGAGTAACTGCTATATTCGTTAACAAGGAAAATATATTAAAAAAAGTTTACCAACTAGGGTTTTACACCCTTACTCGTCATCTTTGTACGGGTATTCTTCGGGAACTTGGTTGAGGAGTTTTACTTTTAACTCAAATGCATCATCACCTCGAAGCATGTCACGTGCCCATGTGACTTCTGTCTTCATTGAAACCTGAAGATATACCGATGAATAACGAAGGGTAAAAAACATGTTGGGGAACTGGAACATAGAATTTTATAATAAATAGTACTTTTGAAGAAAAAAATCAAGACTTGCCTATTTTTGCACTCATTTTATTATATGCATCCCACTTGACACTATAATTAGAAATTTGAGAATTTATGAATTGTTAGAGTATAGTGGCATCTACTGAATGAAATGGTGAGTACAAAATTAAGTGCACCTAGCATTACTATAATGAGGACTCAATACATAAAAACAAATAGGTAAAAATAATCTAAATTCATCTCAAGAGCCCTCCACTGCTCCACATATGTATTACAAAGGTCTTACAGCTGCAGTAATCAATGAACTAGAAAACTACAAAATGACAATGACATTGTCCATAAGAATCAATAAAGAGTGAATCATACAATAAGGAAACAATTTTGAAATTTATAGGGGAGACAATCACATTATAAGATAGTGTTTGCTTCTTAGCCACACAATATCACAGAACTGGCCTCTAAAAGTTCCAAATAAATCTTTTAGATGTATAATCATATGTTTATAGAGGACAAAAGAGTACAAGATACATAGAACAATCTGTTCCATAATGTGCAGACCCATAATTCCAAATAATGGGCATTATATCAGGATTCAGGAGTTCAGGACAAATTAGAAGTAAATACATAGTAAAGAGCCCAACTTGAAAGCATGTGAGAGAATGACTCACCATTTCTAAAGCTCCCCTAAGGACTCCACTTAAGATGTTGCAATAATAGAGACCTTGACAAGTATCAGGAAGCTCAACGAAATCTACCAAAGGATTATCCTCCAAAACAATACTGCAACATGTTCCATCAGCATCCCAGTTCGTTACAGATGCACCAATGCCCAAAAACATTTTTAAACCAACCTTTGTACATAATATTATTTGAATTAATATAAACAAAAAAAATACGGGCAACAAAATGCATTAATAGGAAGATTGCAATATCATGTCATCTCCAGGAAGCAAAGGAGAGGGGGAAAAAAAGAAAAAGGAACATACAAACAAATAGAAAAAGATGCAGTCACTATTTTAGAATTTAATAACATATGCTTAGTGTTCCAGCCAGGTACAACTCTATGATATAATGATGGCCACCAAACACAAATTAACAAAACCTATTCAAATGACCTTAACACAATCCCTTGAAGGCTGATAGAATGGTACAAGCAATAAATAAGGTAGAAAGAGAAATTAAGGTTGATCAACTTGTATAAGAGTCAATATTTATATGTGGCTAGTAGCTACACATTTAAACTAAACTAATAAAATAATTTACCTTTGCTATAACTTCGGCTGTTTCTTTGAAGTCAACACATCTAGATACATTAGATTTTGCAAGAAACTCGTCAACCAGGCGAACTCCAATATTATAACCCCTGAAAAATTCAAAGATTCGAACCATTAGTATAAGTTAATTAAGATATTTTATACCTTATACTGGAGTGAGTGGAACTGAAAAATCAAAGACATACAATAAAGAAATGACAGTACAACAATGCATGCTAAATAAACTCCACACATGGGAAAAAATAATCAAAATCTCTCTAATAATGATAAAAGAATATGTACCAGAGTACTACATTAACAATTCCACTTATCAAGAAATTGGTAAAAGAGATGCATTTTATACATTATAATGTATGGATCAAATTAATCATTAAATTCAGTGAGCCATCAAAAATCTCATGTTCAGTAACTAGCAAGTGGCATTCTACAAAGAAATCTACCATTCTGCCTCACAAGAAATTATATATTGGTCCTGGATCAGTAACTGATGTGGTACTTCATGTCAATGAGATGAAAGATAAGTGCAATGATTTTATTAAAAAAAAACATTTGTACACTACTTTTCTAATCATAAATTAGTTGTTTCCTAACCCAACTAATGCAAGTAATGTATGATTTCTCTCTGTCTTACTAAACGCACAAAGATTTAGGCACAATATGTTGAATATAAATCCACATTTGGATAACCCATAATTAAAATTAAATATAATGTTTGAGATATAACAATTATAATACACTTATAAGGGAGACAACAAAAGCACTCGAACTCTCACAAGTACCTCATGTGGCTCTCTAATACCTCTCACATACCCACCACTTGGGTGGCCACACTTGCCACACATACAAAACTAATGATCTTATATTTATATAAGGGAAAATTACCCTAGAGTATACTAAGAATATGTCATTTGGACACTTTTGTCACTTAGTTTGTACAAGGAGCATATAAGTCACTCGATTTTCAAAATCAGTATACTTTAATCACATAACTTCATTGTTACGTGATTATAGTGTCATTTTTTATTGTACAAAATTGACACTTTAGTCCCATAACTATGAAATTACGTGATTAAAGTATCACAATTTAAAAAATCGAGTAACTTATAAGTCCTTTGCAAAAGCTACTTGATCAAAATATCTTAATGAAACAAACAAAGTGGTCACCTAGTGGCTTATCTAGAATTTTCTATATTAAAGTGGATGCCAACTAATTAATGTTGATACACATTAGAGACTCATAAAGAGAGAAATCAAGATAGATAATATTCTAGATATCCTAAATATTTCTAGAGTGATGTTTATTCTCAACAGAATAATCGAAAATTTGCATAGCCAGAGACATTATTCTTCTATTAGTACTCTTTAATACTAGCTTTACTCTATAAACAGAAAAGGTACACTGAAAACAAGTGCAAACTAAGTCAAAATGTAACAAGAGAACTAAATATCTATGATGCGAATTGAAGTTTGAAGCATATGTAACCAAAAATTCAAGATAATAGAAAATTTGCATTAAATTAGAAATAAAAAGTAAAAGAGAGAATATTATGATTACATTTGATCAAGCTGTTTGTTAACCTCCTCCACCTCCTCCAGATCAGTAAGCAACTGGCGCACAGTTGCGCCGTAAGTCAATGTAAAGAGCTCAGCATTCTAGAAGAAATAAACTAGATCAGTAATCCATTCCAGCAAGATGACATCGCAAAAATCAAACAATCATTAGCGCAAAAACAATATAAGAACCGAGAAAATACAGAATAATAATACTCACACAATTCCGTAACCATTTCATTGACCAAAATAGATAAGCTAATACTGCAATAATTTCAGAGTAAATGTATAAAACGATAAAGAAAATTAGACCGTACTAAAACTTTGTAGAATCAAACTATAATTTCTCGATGAAAAGACTCTGTAGCCAAGTAGCCAGAAATTATAGGGGTTTTCGTACCACGCGGTCAACGCTAGCGAAGATTGCATCGCCGGAACGAGGACCAACCGGGGCCATTTAGATCCGAGCTCTGAAATGGAAGAGAGAAATGTTAGCAAGCAGAGTTGAAACACCGAAGCTTCAGATTGTCACGGGCCGATTACTACTATATTACTAACTATTCGAGGAAAAGGCTGTAACGGGTATAATACCAATTCTAATTACATTTTACATTTTTTAAGTAAAAATTTCATTTTCTAAAATTATTATATAATATTATTAGAGTTAAAATAATTTATAATTTATTAGAGAGATCCTAATTGACAATATTACTCACAAGATATACTAATCATAATTGAGTCATTAAAAAAAATTCAATATCAATCAAATATCTAATAGACAAACAATCAATATTCAAACTATTAATTATTCGACAATAAAAATCATCATCAATTATATTATTTTCTTATGAATATTCAACACTTACTTACCATAAAGAAATAACTTAAGAACTTGATATACACAACGTAGATCTAACTCACTTCTTCCTCCTTAATATTTGCATCTCTCTAGATCATTAATAGAGATACTAGTATCTTCCTTTTTCTCACTACCTGAATTTACTTAAGTATTGGAGGGTCAAAAATCACCACACCTTGTGATGGTCCAAGATTCTAATAGTGTATTTTTTGATGGTCCAAGATTCTAATAGTGTATTTTTTGTTCTCACATCACAGGAAGCGAGAGGTTCACTAATCATTAATGTTAACAAAAATTGGTATCAACATCTGGTACAGTGTGTGAAAAACAGTGTGATCTACTAGATGAATCACAACTAAAGAGAAATGGATCTATAGTGTCCTCCAATAACTTTGAACTAGGTAGTCCTTGTAAAAAAAGTTCTAAAAGTTTAGAAAGAAATTGCTCCAAAAGAAGTTCATCATGCACAGCCTCAAAAGCCCATGCATTTTTGTTAATTCATGATGAACAAACCTTTTGAATCGAATAGGAAAGTTTCTACAAGGGATAATAAGGTCTATCTCATGTCCAACAAGTTAAGCAACCACTTGTACAGGTTGTCAACCCTGCACCGCCAAGGCCACAATGGGCTCAAATAGAGCCCCTAAGTTAAAGAACGTCCATGTTATACCTTCCAAGGCCTCATTGCATCAAATCCAGCCCACAACCATATAGGTTTAGACTAAAGACATGATTTATCTCGATGAGGTTAAAGTTCACAAGATGGATGGATGATTTCGACCTACACAGTCCAAAGCTACCTGTTCATTAAGGCTCAAACCTCATCCCTACATTCATCCATTTTTGTTGTTTGGGACCTACTCGTTCTAACCTACGTGAGTATCTTGAAGCTCACAAATAGGGTCACTTTATCTAAGTCAGCTATAGAAACAATATGACCTTAGTGGCCAATGACTACCATAGGGACAATCAATGCGGGGATGTGCCTACAGTTCTCCATCCTACCATTGATCGATTAGTTGTCCAATTGCAATAGGTATAGCAAAGATTGAATAGAGGTACACTTCTAGATCTGATTGTTTCCAACGAGTCCACATTAACTCTTGAAATTATAGTCATCCCAATTACAGAAAAATTCAAGATGCCCAGTATGAGCTTCTATGATGGTAACAAAGACCTACTAGAGCACCTTTAAAATTTGGATGGACCTTTATGCTTACATTGATGTGGTCAAGTGTCGAGCCTTCCACCTTACCCTAACTGACAAGGCTCGAACTTAGTACCATACCCTCAAGCCTAAATCCATCGGTAAATTTGTTGAGTTTGGGAAGATATTTTTGTTCCATTTTTCGAGAAAAAGAGAAGGCCAAAAACCATAGTTCACTTAATGTCCTACATCAAAGGAGGGATGAAAGCCTGAAGGATTTCTTTGACGGGTTTAATAGTGAAAAGATCCAAGTGACCAACTGTTTTGATTCAGTGGCCATAAGTGCATTACACCAAACTCTTTGCCAATAACCCCTTTGGAGGGACATGGAAAAAGAATTTCCAACCACATATACAGAAGCCACCCAACTAGTGAACACATACCTTAATATCAAAGAAATGGCCAATAATAAAAGGGTTAATGATCTCCCCATCAATGACACAAAATCACCACCCAAGGTTCAAAATGAGCCCAGGCCATGAAGAAACAAAATACCCTATCAAGACTATAGAAATGAGAAAGATAAGGAATGAGGTTTGAGGTTTGAGCCACACTGGCCCAAAAATTTGTACCTATGCATCTTTGATTGTACCCAGGGAAACACTTCTCTATACAAGTTGAAAACCAATGTATAATACGCTAGCTAAAGAAACTTGGAAATACTGGTCAAAATAAATACCAATACTATAGCATATAGGTTCCACGGGGACTTAGGGCACTAAACAAGAGAATGTCGAGATTTGAAGGATGAAATCGAGCACCTTATCAGGAGGGGACCATTGAGAGAGTTTATGCACAATGAAAGACCAAAACAACAACAACCATATCCACCAAGGGAGCGAGAGCACGTTCCCACACAAGAAGTGCAAGAGAGTGACAAATCTAGGTCATCATGAATGGTCTCGTAGTAAGGGATTTTAATAATGTCAACATGGCACACATCAGAGAGATTCGTCAAGAGATCCTCCATATTGCCTCTATACATGACCCAAATAAAAATCCTAACTTGAAAGGCTTAGAAATAACTTTCTCAAAGAAGGAAGCTCGTAGGTTATGCCATCCTCACACTGATGCATTGGTGGTCACACTTCCAATAGCAAACATAAACCTTCACATAATATTGATTGACATCGACAATTGAGCTGACATTCTGTTCTCTAAGGCATGGAAAGCTATGAGGCTCACTCACCTACTAAGCCCAATGACAACCCCATAGTGGGATTCTCTGAAGCTTCAATGAATGCTAAAAGATATATAGCCCTCCTAATCACGATGTAGCAAGGCACGAACATGAAACCTTCTCGATTGACTTCCTTATATTAAACTACACATTACTATACAATGGGATTTTAGGACAACCGTTCATGTATATAATACAATTTGTGGTCTCCACTTACCATCTTGCTCTAAAGCTCCTCGCATAAATTGGAACGAGAGCAATACTAGGATAATAGAAAATGGCCAAAGAGTGGCATGCCCTAGGGCTTATATGAGACAAAAATGAGTTCTCAAGGGATAGAATGAAAATATACCCTATTAATCTTATTTTTCTTTTCCATCATTTAAGGTTGACGTATTTTAAATTCATAGACTTAAGTTAATTTCAACTTTGTACTTTGAAATTCATAAATAAAGAGGAAATTTCTATATTAAACAGCTAAAGACTATGCTTGATCTACATTCATGAAATCGACAAGGATGAGAAATCCAAAACTACAAAAGGACTAAAAGGTGTCAATTATGAAAGGTCACACGCTAGTCTCTTTAGGGTCATATGTTGCTACAACTTTTGCATTCCATCTCTACAAGGCATACTAGACCTTTGTATAGGTATCAATTATGCCCCAGGTTCAAAAATTTCTACAAATTTTATACCTCGCTTCTAGGGATAACACTAAACCTTGAATAGGTAGAAACCATGCCCCAAGTTTAGGAGTTGCTACAACTCTCACACCCTATCCATATAAACAAAGATTTTCTTAAGTTAGGGACATTGATTTCCCAACCTCGATTGTTAATAAAACTGTTGTGCACGATCAGAGTGCAACAACACACACGACATGATGGAATAATCTACCAAGGACCACAAAAAAATTCTAAGTCTCAAGATCAAATACTTGAATGACTTGATAAACTTAAGCACACCAAGTAAGGACCTAGTATAAAAGGATGTTCTTGGTTTAAACAAACCATAATTACTTTGAAAACAAATCATTCAAAAGCAACAAAGTTCAAGCACAAACCCAATAGGCACGCGATCAAACTAAAAGTGACTAGACTAGTTAGCAAACATGGTATATATGGCCTAATATAACATACTTGACTGGATATGGAACACGTGGCTAGATGTGGTGTATGCAAGCGAACACGATACATATGGTCAAACATGGTCCATATGGCAAGACAAAGAGAGAAATAGCTGGACACAACATATATGATGAGACATAATATATGTGCTTAGCTAAAGTAACCATTATAATGTACCAACACAGTGGATCATAAATCACTTTGGATCTGCTCCCTAACAGGTACACACCATAGTGTACCAATAACAGGTACACATTATGAGTATACCACCAATATGTACACACCATAGTGTACGAGTAACAAGTACACATCATAGTGTATTAACATAGTGGATCACATATCCCAACAAAAGACATGATCAAGAGGTACCTTTCATATTAAAACAGATGAGATCACATAGGTGCACCTTACCAAAAAGAAAAAAGAAGTATATAGGTGCAACACAAGTACAAAAGTAAAGTATAGAACTCAAAGGTAAATATATAATGAACCAACAAAACATATATGTATATATGGGTGGTCGCACCATAGCCGGACCCCCATGGTAAGACATACCATGGTCGGTCAAAGTAAACTTGGATGTTAGAAGATGAATGTAATACAAAATATTTTTGCACTTCAACAATGATAAGAAGAAGACAAAATACCATTCATGATATCAAAGACTCCAATGGTAGATAGCTTTCAAATATAATTGATGTTGGTAATTATTTTTTCAATCACTTTAACGATATTGGTTTTCTTAATTTTGATCAAGATTTGGCCCAATTATTCTCACAATGTATTTCTTTAGAAGAAAATGAAGAACTCTTTAGTATCTTTGATTTCAATGAAATAAAAAAGATGGTATTTTCAATGTGCTCTTACAAAGCTCCTTATCCTCATGATCTATCCACTTTAGTTTACAAAACTTTATGGGTTATTTTTGGAAGCAACTTTATCTTTTTAGTCCAAGAATTTTTGGGAATTGGATATCTTAATTCTACCTTGTATTAAACTTTCATTACTGTGATTAACAAAGTAACTAATCGTGCTCAAGTGCATCAATTTTGTTCCATAAGTCTATGTAATATGATTTACTAGGTCATATCAAAAATCCTTCCCAACAAGTTCAAAGTAAAACTCAATATATTTATCTCTCCATTCCAACACGATTTCATCCGCAATAGATAAATTTTCAAAAATATTATAATAGTTGAAGAAATTGTTAATACAATAAAAAGAAAAGGCACTAGAGATGATATGCTTGGAATCAAAATTGATATTCATAAAGCTCATGATTGTTTGGAATAAAATTTCATTATCAAAATTATGAAACTCTTAGATTTCTCTAAAAAAATTCACAACCTAATATACTTTTGTCTAAACTCTATCTTTTATTCCTTACTACTAAATGAAATTCCCTTTGGAAAATCATTTTAGATAGAGATTTGTGTAAGGTGATCCATCTTCCTATAGTTATTTATAATTGGAATTGAAACTTTATCTAGATTATTCATCTTGGTTGGAAATGAATTGGGTCTTCATGAAATTAAAATTGCAATGACTATCTCAAATATTAGCCACATTTTATATGCAAATAATCTAATTTTTTTTATTGTCTATTTTAGATAGTAATGAATATAATCCAACAAAATTTACATAAATATTTCTCCCTTAAATCCTACATTTTTTATTCATGTAATGTTTCTCTTCCCTTAAGGCAACAATTTCAATCACTTTTGGGTATTCAAGTCGCAACTGAAAAGGTCAAATACTTGGAACACAACTTGCTTATTCAAGTAGAAAATTCAAAAAAATCATTGATACCTTCGTTACCAAAACTAGTATCGTAAATAGGAGATAGTCTTGATTTTCACATCCACATCCCCATGTTAATTGATCGCATGAGTGGGGTAAATATTCTTCACTAGAGTTTTAAAGAATTTGTAAGGATCAAGTATTTCCCACTAACAAATAGTATATGTTTAATTATGCATTTAATGTTACAAATTAATAAAATTTATGTTTAAAATAAAATAAATTTAAAATTATAATTAATAGATATTAAATATAATGTATAAATTATATATATAATTAAATTATTTATTTTAAAGGTTTTTAAAATATCAAAATAAAATGTATTTGTACTTATAATATTTTATTTTATTAAATAAATATATAAAAAATTATATAAAATTATAAGAAATTTGGGTTCGGAGATTTGATGGGACATGAAATGTGATCTTTTAACCCATCTTCACAAAAGCATTTTCTTCATCGAGTTTTCCTGATCAATGGAAAAATTAAAATTTCTTCATAATTACTCACATCGATGGGAAAAATTGATTACATTAACTAAAATTGACAATTGAAGATTAAAATCTCTCACAAACAATTTCAATGATTCAAATTAAGTCACTTTTTATCTTCTTATGTTCTTATTTCATGAGTACTTTTAAGTTTCTTAAAGTGGTCTATAAAAAAGTGATGCTTATTGGAGAATTTTAGTTTTAAAAGTGACAAATTAAGATTTATTTCTTATAAAAACTAGGATTAAAATTGTATACCCAAAATTTTCGGTGGTTTAGATTTTTATAAATTAAAAAATATTAATTTCAACTTTTCATCTAAACTAAGATGGTAGTTTTAAAATAATGAAAAAAAAAATTAGGTATAAATATTTCAATATAAATATGTACCATCAAATAACTTCCTTAATTATGAATTTATGTCTTTTAACTTTTGTAGTCAGAAAGGAATTTATTTTTATGAAAATCTCCTTAAAACAAGTGTTTCTATGAAAATCAAAGATGGTAAATTCTCTAATATTTAACGTTACTTTTGAATTTCATGAACAAATGATTTCAAAATCCCTTCTCATATGACACCTTTATATTAGTTAAACTAATGCACTTACAGTGCTTAAGATCTCCTAAACAATCAACTAATAGTTAGTTTCATATGATCAATCAAATTTGGGATAACGATGTGTTTTTATTTAGCCAGAATATCACATCCGATAGTTGGTATTCTTGACTCTAGGTTTTGATTTTATAACTCAAAAGGTTTTTTTTAAAAGACAAAATCAAGTAATTAGAGAAATTGTTTACAGTAGAATGCCTTATGTTTACTCCATCTTTGAATAGTTTGTAGAAGCTAAAAATTCATAAAAGAAATAAAGTTTTTGTTTGAAAACTCTTATATAATAATTTTCTTATTAGTGGTAATATTTGTTCTAGAATCAATTTACTTAATATATCTTGCCCTGTCATTTGATCACAGAAAATGTAGACTATTTCTTTAATTTTTGTCAATTTTATTGTATCCTGAACAACAAAGCTATCATCCTAAGTTTCTCTTTTTTAGAAGATAATATTTTTTGCAATTTTTGAAGGATACAACTCTCTTACCAATTCAAAGTTTTATCACACTGAATTTATCTCAAAGAGATATGAAAAATTAGAAATGATATGTTATTTAATTCAATTGCCCATCATACTAATTCCAAAATTAGAGTCAAGATTTAAAAATTTAAAAATATTCTCAAGTCTACTTCAAGGAACTGGAGCAATCAATCAGAATTTACACCATTTCTTTCTTCTAATTATAATAAATCCTTTCCTTGTTCTACTCAAACAATAAATCAGAGTTAAAATTAAGTTTGATATATTCATATACTATTCAAATCTAAATACTAGTGTGGTTATTAGAGATTAGATTTGAAATAAATGTAATTCAATCAAAGGAAAACCTAATGCATTATTATTTTCTTTACAATTGGTTTTTGAAAACAATTTCAAAGTTATTTACTTTAAAGAAAACAATAAAAGCATCATAAAAATTATAATGCAAGAAGATATGATTTTGTTTTAGGAGACAAAATTATATTATTTAAACAAGATCTTTATTTAACAGTTTTTAATATAATTTATGCTTTTTAAATCCCTAAAAATTTAAATTATATATATATATATATAAAGTGTGTATCACATAATAATGTTATGGTTTTATTATTGTATTTTTGTCCCAATAATTATCTGAAATTTAATAAATAAATTATATTTTAAGGCTAAAGAAAAATATATTAAGTAGTAATTAAGTAATTTCTATTTCATGCGCCTTCATTTCATATATCCTTCGCACGTGTCCCCACTGTCCCCGTCATCTCCTTCAGATATATTGTCCGGAGTAAATTTTTTAATGATTTTTTTCATATTAATTATTATCAATAGAATTTTATTTTATTTATAATAGAATTTTATTTGATAGTATAAAATAAATTAATATGCAAACCCTATTTTGTCATCTCCATTTCCAATATAAACACCTGAAACCCCCTTCACGCTTCATCCCATTCTCATCAAACTAGCTAAGTAGCTCACAAACGACAAGTCGTTTCCTCTTCTTAATTTCATACAATCATAGCGATAATGGCAACGATGGCTTCTACTCTCACTTCCTCCCTTTCAGCCAAAACCCAGAAAACTTCTCCATTTGAAACTTCTTTCCATGGAGTTCCTGTATCAGTCCGTGTACAACCCATGAAAGCCTCTCGGAACAACAATGGATTCTCTATTTCCCTGTCCACTGGTTCGAACCCACCACCATATGACCTTCAAAGCTTCAATTTCGAACCCATCAAGGAGTCAATCGTGTCACGAGAGATGACCAGACGATACATGACCGATATGATCACCTACGCCGATACCGATGTGATCGTGGTTGGTGCTGGGTCTGCTGGTCTCTCATGCGCATATGAACTCAGCAAGAACCCCA
The DNA here is from genome assembly GCA_037013495.1 of Hippophae tibetana. NCBI lineage: Eukaryota > Viridiplantae > Streptophyta > Magnoliopsida > Rosales > Elaeagnaceae > Hippophae > Hippophae tibetana. The sequence continues at coordinate 5,519,936 of CM072812.1, forward strand.
ACGTCCGTGTCGCCATTATCGAGCAATCTGTTAGCCCTGGTGGTGGCGCTTGGCTCGGTGGTCAGCTCTTCTCTGCTATGGTATCTACTATCTACTTAATTTTAAAATCCATAAATATTTTTCCCGTCATATTTACATTTACATGCTTTAGAGATCTAATAAATGAGAAATTATGCATTGTTTAAAGTATTTGATGAAGTAGTAGTACAAGTTAAAATTTATGAAATTTAAAATTAGTGTATTTTTTTGAAAAAAATAAATATCTAATACTTAGAAAAGAAAAGAAAATTTGATCATTAGTATATTTTAGGAATAATAAATAATAGTGATAGATTTGAAATTTATATCCACGAGCGATATTATATACACATTAAAAAATAATTCTAGTTACTTTCTAGTTATTATTTATTTTTAATTAAAAAATATGTTATATGTATCTCCTTTGAGTAAAAATATATTCAACTTATTAAGTTTTATTGAATATTAAAAGCTTAAAATTTAGATGTGTCATAGTTCTATTTTATTTATTAATTTATCTATAGTTTTATATATAAAATTTTGACGGGGAAGTTGAGGTATAACATATATCCCTCCTAAATTCTAATTAAAGAATGCATCCATCCCTGATGAATAATATCTCTTAATAAATAGTATTTACATTGTAAATGCTAGTATTGTTTAATTTTGTGTATGTTTTTATATTTATATTCTTTATATCTTGCTATGGGGTGGTTAGGAAAGTAAATATAAATTTACTTGTTATTAGCATTTTTTTTGTCTACTTATGAATTTTTGACTTCTGGTAGTCAACTTTAAAAGGGCAAACACTTGTTTGTAATTTTTACTAAATGAACACATAAATTTTATTGTTATCAAATAGAGCATAAAAATCATGTTATTTAAAAAAGATTCAAAAAATATCAATAATATTCTCAATATTTGCATATTCTTTACAAACACTTTCAATTTTGTAGAAATATTAAAATTGACTTTCAACTTTAACTAAATTTTTAAATAATGGCTAATTAATGGCATTTTTATAATATGTTTAAAATTGAAGAGTATTTTCATTTCAAGCTATAATTTTAATTTCACTTGTATTTTAATATTTAATAATCAATATTAATAAATTAATAAAAATAGAAATGTTACATTTTTATTTTATCTTAATATTTTAAAGTATGAAAATTAGAAAAATAAATAAATGTGCATAAAATAATAAAAAATACACACATGCTTATCAATTAAGAAAATAAATTAAAATTATCATTTTTGTTTATCACAAATCACATACAATAAAATGATTACTTTTATTTTTTAATTATTTATAAATGGGTAGGGTCTAATTTTAATTAATGTCATATAACCCAAGAGAGTTATCAAAATAATATAATATTTTCAGTTTTAACATTTATAGAGGAATTAACAATAAATTTAACATATTGAACTAATTTATAAAAATATAAATAATTGAAGCTAACTTTTTAGAAACTAATTTTTATGGATTAATTTATAATATACTCATTTTTAATAAACTATCCAATTAATATAAACATATAATCTATTTCTTAAATGTGGTAAAGTAATTTTTTATTTATGTTATTTGTACCAAAATTTAAAATTTTAATTTTTTTATTAGATATTGTAAAAAAATAAATTAAAATATTGTTTATGAATTAAATTAATTAGTTAATTTATTTTCTAATTAATAAATATTAACAATGAATTTTTTTTAAAAATATAGAAAAATAGAAATATTTTTTAAAAAACTAATGGCTCTGCCTACTTTTATTTCTTTATTCCCCCCCTTTTGGGTTGTTGTGTGATACGGGTTATTGAAATTTGTTTTGAATGAAATGGAGGGTGGTATCAGTTCCGATGAGGTGGAGTGGTTTTCCAGTGAGATGGGATGGGAATGCGTGGCGATGGAGTTAGGGGTGGTTTCCTTGGCTGTGGGTACTGAGTAATGCTGTGTTGTTTTCCTTCTTCTTTTTTGTTGGTGAAATCCAAAAATGTCCTTATAAAAATGGTGAAACTAAAAATGCCCTTACAATATGGGTCATGTGACCCCATTTATATGATTGCAGGATCTTTGTGGTATTTTTTTGAAAGTAACAAAACTTGTGGAAGGTATAGGACTCTGTTGTACTTGACCCATTCTTAAAAAATGTCATATTTTTTTTCTTTAAATGAATATGTGAAATTCCAATGTTTTATTTTTAAAGGTTTTTTTGGGACTATTTTTCTGGCACATGTGAGATTATTTATTTACAGTAATAAAGTATCAACTAGTTAAAGACTAAAATCAACCAAAACCTGAATTTTTCAATAAATAATTCTAAAATGAGGCCTTTTTTAAGGTTCGGTTAGCTTTTCATCTTTGTTTAATAGTGATTTTAGTTAAAGCTGAGGTGTTTTTTATATTGTAAGAAGCGCTGTAAATAATATTATTTGCTATGTTGGCTTTAATTGAAGAAAAGGGAGGAAAACCCATTAAATCAAAAAAATTCTTTATCTTCCTATGTTTATTTTCTTCATGCTTGTGTGCTTTCGTTATTTTTACATTCGTTGATTTTTTTTATTCTTTTTTTTTTAATATTTGGCTTGTTTTTGCTTTTGAGATCTTCTTTTGTGAATGCATTTAAAAAAAATTATGAGAAATTTGTTAAAAGTGTTTTCAATGCTAGGTGCTTTCTACTTTTTATAACATTTTTTACTTGATTCTTAGTTCAATTTTTGACTTAATTCTTAATTCATTCACATCCAGTAATTAACTCATGTTATTTTTTGGGTCATAAAAGAGACATAATTAACTGTTATGTTGACAAGTAATTTATGACATTGCTTCTATATGTATAGGTTGTGCGTAAACCAGCACATCGTTTCTTGGACGAATTGGAGGTAGAGTATGACGAGCAAGACAACTATGTGGTGATCAAACATGCTGCTTTGTTCACCTCTACCATCATGAGCAAGCTTTTGGCTAGACCAAACGTGAAGCTTTTCAATGCCGTGGCAGCAGAGGACTTGATTGTGAAGGAAGGGAGAGTTGGTGGTGTTGTGACCAACTGGGCTTTGGTGTCAATGAACCATGACACACAGTCATGCATGGACCCCAATGTTATGGAGGCTAAAGTGGTTGTGAGCTCTTGTGGTCATGATGGACCGTTTGGTGCCACTGGTGTGAAGAGGTTGAAGAGCATTGGGATGATTGACAATGTTCCTGGGATGAAGGCTCTTGATATGAATTCTGCTGAGGATGCAATTGTAAATCTCACTAGGGAGGTTGTGCCTGGCATGATTGTTACTGGTATGGAAGTTGCTGAAATTGATGGAGCTCCAAGAATGGTACTCTCTCTCTCTAATATTATCTTAATTTTTAAATATATATTCTTCTCTTAAAATGTAGTTATTAGAGGTATATTTAAGGCATCTAAAAGCTACAATATCGGAACAATTTTTTTTCTTTCTCAAATATGCTAAGTTTTGACCCCACGAGGCGTGATGAACTGCGATGAATTGGATGCCGAATTGAACTAGAACTTCGTTCGGGAGAAAGTTGCTCGTGGCGATCTTAAGGTCCTTTACGTGCGGACAAACAATCAGACGGCGGATGTGTATGTGAGGAAACATTACTAAAAATGTGTCTTTGTTGCATAAAAGATGAACCTTTTCTCTGCATGTTAACCTATAAACAGTTAAATGGCACACCAAAATTATAGATGATTTGCCCTTAAAACTATTATTATGCATTATGATGGTGGGAAAAGTTAGAAATTGATGGTTGCATTCTAGTTATTAGAAGAGTATGTGCACTAACCTTTATTTTTCAAAATACCATTATATTACTTTTGAATACAATATTATTAATTCCACCAATAATTTGAATAGATGTGCAAAAGTAGTGCTGAATGAGACTAAAGAAGCAAGATTGATAGAATAAATATTCTAACGAATATATTAATAAACACATATTAGACTCAACTACCTAATAAAGAACCCTCAATAATTCAAGGTTGTGGATTCTAGTTATATATTTTACCCTTTTTTCTTGGTTTTCTCTACTTTTTGTGTCCCTGCTTTTGTATTATTAGATGTCCACAGTATAAATTCATTTAGGTATATTCTCAAAGTTGAGAGTTGGAAATGCACTTGGGACCTTAAAATATCTTTCTTTCATATTTTAGTGATGCTTTTGAAAGAATCCCATTAAATGTGGTCCTGTCTTGATTTCGAGTGAGTGGTTGTAACTTGGTAATTGATGGGGGTTTGTTGGATGAAGGGACCAACATTTGGGGCCATGATGATATCAGGACAGAAAGCAGCACATTTGGCCTTGAAGGCATTGGGACTTCCCAATGGTCTTGCTGAAGAGGGTAGTATCCTCCCTGATATGATTCTAGCTGCTGCTGATTCTGCTGCTGAGGTTGCTGATGCTTAATGCCTTAACTGAATAATACCAGAACAAAATATCAAGCCGGCAGAAACATTAACCTGTTAGGATTAGTGAATGGTTTTTGTGATTATTATGGTTTTGTATGGTTTGATCTTGTGATTGGTGGATAACTTCTGTTAATAATAATGAGTGTGATCTCATGAGTCTTCATGACTTTGTTGCTAAGTTTATGGAGTCACCAATTTGCCCCCTCTTTTTTTTTAATCAAATGGTAATTAGTGTGTTTGAGTATTAAAACAGGCCATTTGACTAACGAAAAATATCCGGTGAACTTATCAAGTAGAAGTGTTTGTTCATGCTTATGCGTATAGGAAAAAACTACTATTAACAAGGGGTTGCTACGATATACATGGCTCATTTTTCACCTTTTGATCTATACATTAAGTCATTCTCAACCATCAATTCAATATTTCTCTAAGAAGCAAGTTAGTGTCGGAGTTTTGAGGAGAATCAAGGGCTGATGATGCAATTTGATCAAATACTCACTAGTCACTACTACTAGAAGAAATCAGGAGCACATTGCTGTTAGAATAACTTTTATTTTTAATGCTCCCTCAAACTGATACGTCCATTTTTTTTTTTGGGGGGGGGGGGGGGGGGTTAATTTTTAGTTTTTTAAAAATATATGTTTATAGTTTATTAGTTTTGGTAATATGGATTTGGACCGGTTATAATTATGATATTAAGTACATGTATTTTAGTGATTAGAAATTTGAATCATGCATAGAATAGATAAGAGAAATGTCAAGAATATATATTTTTTACTTATATTTACATCTATATTATTTATATTGTGATATAAATTAAGATTATTTTTAAAAATAAAGAGGTTTATTTTTAGATAATATTGTCATGTGAAAAAATGTGTAAATTTATGTGACAAAAATGTATAAATTTATGTTATTATAGAAAAAAATTATCCAAAATCATACTATTTTAGGTAATATTTTATTTTTTACTAAAATGAGGTATATCACAATGATGAAAATCTTATCTCAAAACAATTTTGATAAAAAATAAAATTTGTGATAGAGCATTGACTTTGAAGAAAAAAGACATTTTTTAAGTGCATGAAATCTTATCACTATCATCTAATATTGAGGCAAGGCTTAATGCGATGGGATAATGTCTTATCATTAATTGATTTAGGTAAAAAAAATTATAATAAGGTCTTGACGTGTCGTGAGAAATCATTAGTTCAACTAGAAAATACTTACAATTGATATTCATGGTAAAGTTTATTATAACAAGGTAATAATTTATTATAATAGAGATAATTCTTAGTTCAAAAGTGATTTTGATAAAAAAAATAAATTTTAATTAAAATGTTTTATTAATTTAATAAATGAATATAGTATTCCTCGAATATAAAGATTACTATTTGATTCTAAAAGAATTGTTTTTTTTTTTTGGTTCAAAATTTTAAATGAAAAATTGGTGGAGGTGAAAAAGCAATTAAGGACACGTTTTAGTTATTTGAAAATATACGACATGTCGCATGAAGCACCGTCTATTCACATAAGCGTTTCGACGGCTTCGTTACCATCAGTTACCATCAGATCTTAACCCAACTTGGCTTTTACATCCCAATGTTGTTAAAGTTCAACCCTAAACATCAAGTCCCAGGAAACTAACTCCCGTATAAAAATTCCGAACATAAAGAAAAAGAAGAGCTTGATAATTGTTTCTAAGTGGGATTAAAAAATGGAGGAATTGTTTGTCGCGATTCTGTTAATGCTTCTTGTTGTAGCGTTAATTCCTTTATATCTCTGGAAACGTCGTCATGATTCGCGATCATCTCATCAGCATGAAGAAGAACCTCAGGTTTGTTTAATCTTATGGTGATGTAATTACGACTTAGGAGTGTTAGGTTTGTTTCTTTTGACGGTGAACCCTTAGCTCTGCCTAATTGGTCCATCGTTCGATTACTTGTTCAGGTTCAGCAGAGGGAAGAAGTGGTGCGTGGAACTGGTGCTGGGCGGATGCGTAGGAGACCAGCGGCTGGAGCCAGCAGCTCTTCAGCTGCAGCTGCCCAAGAAGGTGCTTTGCCTCAGTTTTTCCTTCTTTTTTTTCTTTATATATATATATATATATATATATATATATATATGGATTCTCATGGATGTAACGATGGTTTTGTTTGTTCTTTATTGAGATTTATTTCTTTCTATGTGCCATTTGGAATTGACTGTGGAGAAATTATTTACTGCTCATGGAGTATTGTTGATGCGGTACTCCATGCCAATGAGATGCAAGGTATATGCAATGGATTTTCTTAGAAAAATAACAACCATAGAAAAATAACAATCATCAATTACTTTGTTAAGACAACAAGCAATGTGATTGGTGGGAGTAGCACCTCACTCACTCCAAGAGTAACGAATACTTTTGGGATTTTTTTTCTTTTTTGTTTCTAAGGCTGTATTTGGAAATTTGTAGATATGTTACCTGTTTTGATACTTAGATGTTTGTGTCTCCCTTCTTGATATGCATTTTGTTAGGAGAGTTACTTTGTATCACATATCTGTTGGGTATCTGGGTATGTTTTATCCACTCTTTGATGAAGAGTATTTACTTCGTTTTGTCATCGAAGGTTGAAAATTTGGGAAGTTTCAAGTTTGAATTATATGGGGGCAAAAGCGCTGTATTGAAATGATAGTGGTTTTGCATCATATTTTTAAAATTGACAGTTTGCTCTACATTTATCCTTCTTAAATCATGATCTATACTAGTTTTCAGATTTAGATGCAAAAGAGTGTATGTATTGTTACTTACATTTTGTAGTATTCTTTTAGAATGCACTGTGGTTTCCTTGTGATTCTGTGTAAGAGTAATATGGCATCAAGTGAATTAATCTTCTATAATTCTATATGCAGAAACTTTGGATGAAAGTGACGGAGAAGATGTTGGAGGTCAGTATTATGAAGCTAAAGCATCAAAGAAAAAGGAGAAGAAGCGGCAAGAGCGGGAAGCACAGCGGCAGGTAATATTTTATTAAACGTTGTTTCTATGATATGTGCCTTGTATGATTCATCAGAACAGATATTTTAATGAATTTTTTAAAACTGGATCACAAAAAGGTTCACATATTTGCAAATGTTTATATTAAAGATGTTGCTTTTTTTCCATGATTTTTTTATGATCTTTGTATTTTTGTACTCCTTCGTCTCCTTTTCATTTTGTGGCACCTATGAGTTCTAGCCCTTACCTTTATTTTTTGAAGGCCGAACAAGCTGCACGAGAATCAAGGCAAACTAAGCAAGACCACTATGGTGAAACACGAAGAAGAAAAGATGAGGAGCGCGAGGCAGAAGAACGTAGGCTGGTGGGTTCATCACCCTTTTAGTGTTTTAAAAAGTTAAGCGCGTTTCTGTCACTATGCAGTTTGTTAAAGAATATGTTCATTGGTTAAACAGGAAGAAGAAGAAAAAAATCGACAGGCAAAGGAGGAGGAAGCTGCTGCATTAGACTTTGAAAAGTGGAAAGGAGAATTTTCTGTAGATGCTGAAGGTACTGTTGAAAGTGAAGTGCAAGATGGAGGTAGAGATTTGCTTTCTGAGTTTGTGGAGTACATAAAGGTAGTTTCAGTACTTTACCAGAACTTCAAATTTTTACTGTTTTTTCTTATGTAAGAAGCTCAAGAGTTTTACATTAGACTATATTAGAGGTGGGATTGGATTACATCTGGTTTAATAATCAAGCTGAGGAAAAACAATTTGAACCTATTTACCCCAAATCTCAAGGCTTGGTTCTGGCCACGTTAGTTGGTCATATTCAGTAAAAATAGATCCCGTCTGATCAAACTGATTTGAACTTGAACTAGAGGTTATTTGTGGATTTATATCTAACTCCTGTCCAAGCCTCTTATCCCACTAAACCAAACATGGGAGGAAGACTTGTACCATCAACCTTGAGGTCGACCTCTATCATGCCAAGACTTTTTCTGTTATGTTTAATTGATGTTCTTTCATCTTTGGTTTTTCTCTTCTAATTTGTTTTCATGGAAACTGCTGTTTCTTAGTGCTGCAGCTCCTTGGCATCTTTTCCACGAATTTCCTTGTGACAAGAAAAAGGGATTATGTAGTTGGCTGACTCAAGATTGTTTGTCACATCTGATTGCTTTATAACCAGTGTCACTGATATCATTTCCTTCTCTTTTTTCTCCCTCTTTTGTAGTTTCTATCTGATATTAGTTCCAACTATGTGAAGCTAGCTTTAGGTCTTTGAATAGAAAGAGCTTCTAAATGATTTTCTTGCGGTACTGATTTCGATATAATTACCATCTTAATGTTGCAGAAACAGAAGTGTGTTCCTTTGGAAGATCTTGCTGCAGAATTCAAGTTAAGGACACAGGTAATTGCGCTTCCTTTCTTTGCAATTGAGCATCATTTATACTTCATTTTACGAAAGCTATGTGATTGTGGATGGGGACTTGAGTCAGAAGGTAGTGCTCCTCAACCTCAAATTTTACTCACTTTTTTCTTTGGTGGGGGAATATTTAAATTCATGCTTTATGTCTGACTATCGAGTTGGAATTGATTACCCTCGTTAGTGTCTTTATAATCGTTTTGATTCAGATCTTTTTCTTACAGGAATGTATAAATCGGATCACGTCACTTGAAAGTATGGGTATGTTCTATGAGACTTTGGTTTCTCTTATTATTGTTACTATAATTTGACATTTTTCAACCCTTAAAATTTCAGTAGGGCTTGTCAATCAATTTTATTACTGTTGGATCCTTACTCATCCCTATAAAGCATTTGCTATTCTTAGACGTAATTTCTAATTTCCTACCCAACCCTTTTTCTTGGTTTGATTTAGAAGCATGGAACTACTTTGTTTTCTGAGCTGCACAACATAATGATGGTTGTTTTTTTTTATTTTGGTATCAGGGAGACTTTCTGGTGTCATGGACGACAGGGGAAAATACATATACATCTCAAAGGAAGAAATGCAAGCTGTTGCAGATTATATTAAGCGTCAGGGAAGGGTTAGCATTTCACATCTTGCTAGCAAGTCGAATCAGTTCATTGATTTGGAGCCCAAAGCTCAATTAGTTGACGAAATCAGTGGTATTGAGGAGATTGAGGTCACTTGACTTGTTTTACATGTGGTGTTGTATACGTTGAGGAAATTTTAACATATATAGTAACAGTAAAACGAGGAATCAAAATGACAAAATGTACATAGCAGTTTGCCTTAATGTTATATTGGCACGTTTAAGTTGCGAAGGGTGTGTTAAATCATGTCGAGCTCAGAGGCCAAAGAAATCAAGAATGATTTTCCCATGTAATGCCCAAACAAATTAACATCCTTACCCTTGTAGTTTTAATTATTTTTCAAAATATTTCCTCATTTTACAACTTGTCTTTTTACCTATTTCATACATATGACCATACTTGAAGTAAAAAGTTGGCGCTATCTCTTTTCACTAATTTTAGCTAGATAATAAAAGGAAAAGTAATTTAGTGATAAAAGTAGTGCTCTAAATTCTAGTAGTCTATAATAGCTAATGAATGTGTATCCTAAAGGCATTGTGATAGTATTCAATTTACACAGCAATCAATTTGAACTATTGAAGCATTATACTCTACTGCTTCATAACACAATGGGCTTCCATCAGAGGCCCAAGTAATTGCACTCACTTTATAGTCTGGTAAAGATGGCGCCTTATATCTTCTTAGAAGAAAGTTTTGTATAAATCAGACTCACCAACTCGAACTTTGCTTATTTGGAGAACATTTCTATTCACTGGATGACACATGTATAAAAATGTCAAATCAAATTAAACAAATGAATTCTAATTAACACCTATATAACTTAACTGCAGACTCTTCATCTGCTTACCTGCGTATAAGCCAAAGTTGAAAACTCCTTTCCAAATCAACTTGTATTTTACAGTTAATACTTCAACTTACACGGATTTAAAACTGAGCTTAAAAAAATAAAATTCTTCAGAATTAGAAGAAACATATTTGTACTTCATAGCATTAAAAATAAAATTCATTTACGAAATTTTTTGCATTTTTCAAATCAGATTTAAAAGAAACATGAATCATGTATTCTGTAATTTAAATACTAAACAAGTTTAAGTAATGTATCTATCTATTTGATAACGGTGGCTACAGATGCGAGATGTCCATGGCTAATCCAACATGGAAGTCGAAGTTCCTACTGTGGGTCTTTCCTATTTGTAGAAAGCCATAATGTTTCCCCAAACTTTTAGTATACAACTATATATCATTTTTATGGATATTTAGCGAACACTAAAAATCTCTATTTTTTTAACTCTTACATGTTAACTTTTTTTTATGGGATAACAACTTTGATTTATAATTTATAATTTTTTATTAAATAAATAATTTTATCACTTTCGTGATTTTTTTAGTGTGTTTGATAATAATTTTTTGTTAGTGATTTTCAAAAAAAAAAAATCAAAAATCACTTATAAATTATTATTTATAAATTTTAAGTTTTTAATTATTTTATTACAATATTTATACAAAAAAAGTCTTAAAATTTTATTTACTACTTTAAAAAAATTAGTGAAAATGAAAATAAGAATAAAAAATAAAAAATCTGATTAAAAAATTTTATTTTTAAAGATTTATGAATCATTCCATATTATATTAGGGGTGTGATTCCTTCAAAATGTGAAAATAAAAATAAGAAATTATCATTAATCATACATGACTACAAAATCACTTGAAAAATCAAAAATCAAAATTGTTATTAAACACATCTTTCATTCACCTTTATGGCCAACATGTATTAACATCACTGACAATCCAACATTTTGTTTTAAGAAAATGAGTATTTTTATATAATTTTAAAGGTTCTAACGATATGAAGCGAAATATATAAAGAATCGTGAGAAAATTGGATGACAAAGATAATACCAAGCTATAGCTCACAGCGAGAAAAAAAAAAGAGAGGAAACTAAAAAGTCACTTTTTGATAGATGAAGATTAATCTATACAGTGAGCTATATTTTTAAAAAAATCTTATATAACTCATGAATTTCTTACTCCGATCAAAATTGTTTATTTTTAACAAATATGACTATCTGAATCAGATTTTAAAGTTTTCAATCCAAATTTGATATGATTATGTTATCAATACAAACTAATTCAACTCAATTAAATTTTTTTGAGAATTAGATAAGTTTAGTTCGATATTGAAATTTATTTATGAATTATTGTTATATATAAAATATATCATACATAATATTTAAATTTTAAATTGGTGTGTTTGTAGCAAAATTTATTTTCTTTGAAATTTATTAATTTGTAGTTAGATATATATCTAATTTTGTTGGATAGATTTAGACATACTTCCCATTACATCCAACTAAAATGATTAATTAGTCATTTCTTCACTTAAATTTAGTTGGACAATAATCCAACTCTAGTATATAACTATATCATGTATCCTAAATGAGTTATCTGTTTTTCAATTGTACATATGTTCAATTGTGTGTATTTATTGATGAACTTAATTTTCTATCATGTTATACTATTACATAATGTGGTATTTAAGTCGATATGTAAAATCATTTTTTGTAGAAAATCAACTTATAATGAATTTAAAGTCGGTTTGGTGAAAAATCGACGCTACGTGTAAGTTTTGTATTATAACATCAGGAGAAAAATATGATGATTTTGAATAATATATGACAACACTATGATAATTTTTCTGCTATTAATTAATATTTAATTTTTTAATTTTTTGTATTATTTAAACTATTTGTTAAACAAATTTTGATATTTTTTTGCTATTATGTAGTGATTAAATACATGTTTTAATTTGAATATAATAGAAAATGAATAAATTTTGTAAAAAAAAAATTAAAAATTTAAAGTCGATTCACACGACTTTATATTTTTAAGTTATTGTATTTAAAGTTGATTCAACAAACCGACTTTAAAGTTTCATTTTGTTGTAATAGTATGAATTGGTTTTAGTTATTCACTGTAAAACAAACATAATAATTTGAAAAGATTAAGCAAAGAGTATATTAGAAAGAAAAAAAATTACAGTAATAATGAGAAACAAGTTGTATCAATATAAAATGATTAATTAATCATTCGTTTTATTTAAAATTATTTACATATTATAAAAAAATATTATCTATTTTGATTATGTAATTGTTATGCAAAAAGTCCTTATAATCTAAAAATGATATTATATATCTTAAATAAAGTTTTTGATTTTTAATTTAACATGTGTCTAATTATATTATATCTAATAAAATATATATTTAATTATGTATATTTATCGATAGATTTAATTTTTTATCATATTAATTTGTTTTAATTAATGAAGTCTTTACTAGGACTATTTTTTGTTTAATAAATTATTTAACACAAGTTGTGAGAGTTAAAGATTAGTTACATAGTTTACTCAATAAATTTGTTAGAGCACCTCTCACGAAGTTCAGGAACAAGTTGCCGTAGGATGGAGATGAGATTAATGATTTGGTCATGTGTGATCCTTGAAGATAACCCTGATTGCCTCGACATTCGACTTGGTGACATATCTAAAAAAAAAACACAAGTTGTTTTTCTATTTTTTTTTTGTCATATTAAAAAATATATAAATAGTTTAACTATACATCACATATTAGTTTCAAATATTATATTTGAACTTAAACTAATATTTTAAGAGTATTTTAATTTCATAACTATTAATAATTATTATAATATTTATGAGTTTTTTAATTTTTCATATTTAAATTTTTAATAATTCTAAAATTTTAAAACTATTTATATATTAAATGGTAATTATTAATTTAATTATTTCTCTCACATGGATAAATTATTGTATAAAAATTACTTTAGAAGTCACTAAAAATATATCACGTGTATACTTTGGTCATATAATTTTTGCATAAGACACATGGTCATTAAAAATTTTAAATTAATATATTTTAATTACATAACATTATAAATAGATATTTTAATGTTATAATTATGAAATTATGTGATTAAAGTATTTAAATTTAAAATTCCTGATGATATATATATCTTACGTAAAAACTATATGATCCAAATGTGCTAACGACATAAAGTAAGTGGGCTCGTGAACTAGTTACCAAATTATTGTAGAAGTGTTTTCACTCATCCACTTAAAAAAAACAAAAAACAACACATTATAAACTTATGACATTTAAACATATAACCATGTAAAGTAAGTGGCCTCCTGGATTAGTTACAAAATTACTTAAGAAGTGTTTTCACTCATCCACTAAAAAGAAGAAAAACAACATATTTTAAACTTATAATCACAAAATTAAATTCTTTATTTTCACTCTTAAAAATTTTTAGTATAAAAGCTATTTATTTATTTATACTATTTAAAAAAATCTAATTTTAACCGCGTGTAATTACACATTATTTAAATTGAACTACGATTATTTAAAACAACTCAATGTTAAACGTTATTTAATTGAATCTCGTTTAATTAATACACAAAATTAATTATTATTTTATACTAAACAAAATTTATACAATAAATAAATAAATAATAATTTATAACGAAATTAAATTATATGAGAAAATATGGAATGTATTTTACCCTGTTGACGCACCATTTATGCCTTTTAACTAGAATAATCATTTGTTTAATATTGTTATAAGATTAGCTAAACAGTATACGTAAATTATATCGGTTGTCGGAAAAAAAAAACCCAAATAATAACAAATAAAACCAATTGTTTCTCAACGCAAGACATTCAAGCCATTTCTTACTCTTTACCAAACTTAACCTCCATACGTAGAATTAAGAATATGGTTTGTGGCCGTTTTCTGTTTTTTGTTTCTTTTTAGCATGGAACTCCTCCGAAACAGACGCTTAAACTAGAGGAAGAGAAAACAGTCTGACCCTTTCTTCTCTCTCTCTTTTATATCCTTTTTTGTCATCTTTTTCTCACTTTTTTTTTATTTGCTAATTAATTAATTAAATTATCAAACTAAGTAGTCAGAACAACCTCTATTTCTTATCAATATTCATCCTTTTTTTGGTCTCTCAAGCGTACGTCCTTGTACGCTGAGGCACTCTTGTGTCCTCTATCGTCTTCGTCATCGTGGTCTTTGTCTAATTATTTTCCTCTCTTTTCTTCCAAAAAATAATAATAATAATAAAAAATAAATAAAAAAGCCTCAATCTCGGAAACAAAATAGTTTCTGAAAACGACAAAAATGTCAAGAATAAAATCTTCAATCAAGAAAAAACCATGGAATCAATTTGACATGTTATCAATACTAGTATTGTTATCATTGTTGTTTTCGAGGTGTGAGGTTTGTTACGGACAAGATGGTGGCGGGGCTAAGGCAGATGACACGGCGCCGCCACTAGAAGATCAATGTAATGGAATATTTCTAACATACACGTTTGGGTCTGTCGAGAAAGAACTTCCCAAGGTGAAAAATGTGAGTGCTCAAGCATGGGCTTTTACGTCAGAGGCTACAATATTAAATGCAGGGTCTGAGGAACTTAAGGCTTGGAAAATGTTCATTGGGTTTCAACATAGGGAAATATTGGTTTCAGCTGAAGGAGCAATTCCAGAAGAAGGTGGTGAATTCCCAATTGCAGTTGGGAATGGTACTGTTTTGTTTGGATATCCCATGTCTGATTTAAAAACCTCCATTGATACTGCTGGTGATTATACACAAATTCAATCCAGGGTTCAAATGAAAGGGACTTTGTTTGGTATTAAACGAGGTTCTACTCCTATGCCCAAGACCATTCGCCTCGAGAATGATGGCTTTAAGTGCCCTGCTCCTTTTAAACGTGGTAATTAATTATGTTTTTCTTTATCACATTTATAGAATTAATTACTGTTACTAATAAGTAATATAATTTTATATTTGAAAAATACAAATACACAATGAGAAGAGGACAAAAATTAATCTGATTAGCAAATAATATACTTTAATACTTTAGGAAAAAGTAAATTATTTGTGCTTCTGTGTGCTTTCTCATCCTTGAAAGCACTGATGATAATTTTTTTACTATTTGGTTTAAAAACACTTTTTCCATGTTAGAATCACTTTTGTACGTCCCTAATTGTTGTTTTGCATGTGTTTTTGTTAAAAATGTGATTCAAAATAGAGTAATTTTAGAAAGAAAAAAAACATAAGTTTTACATAGTTAAAGCATAAGATATAATTTATAAAATTTGTTTAAATATGGTTAAAATTTACATTATTAGAGTCGAGAATTTACATATCTATATTCACCGTGTAACTCATTCCTTAAGGAATCCTTGTATTATGAGACTTGGCATTATCTTTTTTTATGTTCAAAAGTAATGACATTATCTGTTTTGCATTTGCAGGGCCAAACATGTATGTATGCTGTAAAAAGGACCCAAAAGCCAAGGTAAAACCAAAACAAAAGACAAAGTTCTTACCTCGTCAAACAGGCGATCTTTCTCTAAGTTATGATATCCTACAAGCATATGGAGGAAGCTATCTTGCGCAGGTAACAATAGACAACAACAATCCATTGGGCCGTCTTGATCATTGGAATTTAACCTGGGAATGGATGAGAGGTGAATTCATATTCTCCATGAGAGGTGCTTATACTCACAAAAGAGACCCTTCTGAATGTATTTATGGTCAAGCTGGTGTTTATTACGGAGATTTAGATTTCTCACAAGTCCATAACTGTCAAAAGAAACCTGTCATTTCTGACCTTCCACCAGATAAAAAAGATGATGAGAAAGTTGGGAAATTACCTTATTGTTGTAGAAATGGAACTGTTTTACCAGCTATGATGGATTCAGGAAAATCAAGATCAATTTTTCAACTTCAAGTTTATAAACTCCCACCTGATATGAACAGAACAGCTATAACTCCACCTCAAAAATGGGAAGTCACTGGTTTGATTAATCCATTTTACAAATGTGGAGCTCCAATTAGAGTTGAACCAACTGAATTTCCTGACCCAAATGGACTTGATTCAAAAAGTTATGCAATTGCTAGTTGGCAAGTGATTTGTAACATAACAAAACCAAAAGAGAAAAAATCTAGATGTTGTGTTAGCTTCTCTGCTTTTTACAACTCTTCTGTTATTCCTTGCAACACTTGTGCTTGTGGATGTGAAGATAATTTAATGGGCACTTGTAATGAAAATGCCCAAGCTATGCTTCTTCCATCTGAAGCACTTCTTGTACCTTTTGCTAATAGAACTGAGAAAATCAAAGCTTGGGCTAAACTTAAACACAAGCCTATTCCTAAGAAACTACCTTGTCCTGATAATTGTGGAGTTAGTATTAATTGGCATCTTAATACTGATTATAGGAGTGGTTGGACTGCTAGGATTACTGTTTTCAATTGGAAAGAAAATGCTTTTGAAGATTGGTTTGCTGCTATTGAAATGAAGAAGGCTTATCCTGGTTATGAAAATGTCTACTCTTTTAATGGTACAAAGTTACAACTTAATAACACAATCTTCTTTCAGGGTTTGAAGGATATGAATTACTTGGTTGGTATGACAAATAATTCTAAACCTGATATGCCTAGAGTACCTGGGAAACAACAATCAGTTATATCATTTACCAAGAAACAAACTCCTGGTATTAATCTTCAACGTGGTGATGGTTTCCCAACTAAAGTTTTCTTTAATGGTGAAGAGTGTTCTCTTCCTAAACAGTTTCCTACTGGAAATTCTGTTCATCAATCTGGCCTTGTTAGTTTCTCTGTATCTCTTCCTGTTGCCATTGCCACTTTCTTGCTGTTGACAAATCGGTTTTCTTGGTAAATCTTCTGAGTTCATCCAGTCTGGGTAATTTCTTTTCTCTACTTTGGTACGATTTTGAGGTCCAAAATAGCATGTTTTAAAAGATTAAGTGAAATTGGCACTAAAATAGTATGTTAAGTTATACGTTACAATGTGCATATAAACATAAACTAATATACATTTGTGTGTAAATTGTACATTGTAATATATATGCTATTATGTAACCAATTCAGTTATATACTTCTAGATGCTATTAGGAAATAAATGTAAGGAAAATATAGTTTCATGATCAAAGTGTGAAATGAGATAAAAGAATTGTAAATTTTCTTTTCTTTTCTTTAACAGGGTTGCGTGAATGTTGTCTCAGGAGTTAGCTAAAGGACGTCCATGGAAGCTGATATATGTTGGAATGTGCAGAGACATATGATTTTGAAGGCTTAGTTTTAATTACAAGTTTGAGTCCCATGCAATTGCAGATAAGCAGGGGATGTCCATGGGTACTTTTGTACTGTTTGTTTCCTAGTATATAATTCATCGAATTAATGTAGCTTATAGGAATTCAGATCATATGAAGGAAGGGACTCAGGTGGTTTTATTTGAATGTCAAGATTGGTCTAAATGTCTAAAGTTTCTTTCTTCATATTTTCTTGACACTTCTCTCTCAATAATATAATCATTTAATATACAACATTACTATATATCATAAATATATCTTTAATTTTTAATTAATTATAATTTAGTGTGCCCAATTATATTAACAATAAAATTATAGATGTGATAATATTATCATCCAAATATATTTGAACTCACATGATTATATTAACAAATTATTTATTTTTTAAGAAAATTATTATACAACACATTATAATTATGTGAGACATTTTTGTTGGAATTGATTAATTTTATTGAGAAAAATGTTCAATAGAGGCTACTGTGATCAAGGAAATAAATAGCTATTGGCCTATTGCCAACTTAAGCTAAGAGATGTTAATAGATTAGCCAAGTTACATAATTAATTAGATTTCAACCAACAGGTAGTGCCTATTACTATTAATATAAAAAAAGTGTTCATATCCTTTGTACTAGAGGCTAAGAAATCTATTAAAAAAAAAACAACAAAATGTTCCAAAAGCTTCATCTGTACAGCATGTAAAGCTCCATGTGCATTCTTTGAAAACTTAAGTATACAATATAACATTTGGCTTGGTGCCCATTTGGATTTATTTTTTTATTTTTTCATTAAATGGCTACCAATAAATCCAACAGCAAAACATTCAACTATTGGGTCTTGTTTGTCTGACAATTTTAGTGCAGAAGAGTTTTGCAACCGATTTTAAAGTGGGAGGCCCAAAGGGCTGGTGCGTTCCAAGTGACCCTAATACAGCAGAACATAATCACTGGGCAGAACGGAATAGATTTCAGATATGAGATTCTCTAGGCAAGTTCAAGTTCTGCTACAAATATGTATATATATATATATAGAGCTTACTATCCAAAAATCAATCATTTTAATAAATTTGGGAGTTATTAACTCTTTTTAAATTTCAAATTATAATAACATATATAACATTGATTTTAATTATTTTATAATTAAGATGATTTATTAGATTCACTGGATAACCATCTATATATTATTACTTAGAATCTATTGTTATTTTTAATAATTTTTTTATGTTTGGTTATTTTTATTTTTATTTTTTTCATTTGTAAGCACTTTTAAAAAATCTCAAAAACATAAACAAATTAATAGAGAGTCAGCTCATCATTCTTTAGCTTTGACAATAAAACCGTTTCTCCTCGATCATGATGTTCATATATATATTTTCTAATTAATATCTTTTACTTGTGTAGTGTTTGACTACCATGCTGGCCAAGACTCAGTGCTTCTAATTAACAAGGAAGACTATGCCAATTGCAATATTGACTCACCTATATATGCAGAAATATTCTGATGGTCATACAGTGTTCAAGTTCAATAAATCTGGATCTTATTACTTCATTAGTGGGAACAAAGATAACTTCCAAAAAAATGAAAATTTGGTGATGATTGTCTTATCACACAGAAGCAACCACTATTTTCACCAAACAAATTCTTCCCCTCCACCTTCAGCCTCAACTGAGACACCCCATCTCCGGCACCTACCGCTGGAACTGTAGATATTAATCCAACTCCAGCTCTTATCAGGATCCAAAAGCTCCTCCAATAAATTCAAGTTGTGGGTCAGATTTATCGTAAGTCGGTAACATTAGTCAGCGTTACATTCACTTCACTGTCCTGTCCATTAACTAGGCAGAAATTTTGGAAGAAAAAAAAAAGGACATTTAGATATGTCTCCCATTGAAAAATTCCAAGATGAATTATGAATATTGAAGGCATCAATTCCAAATTGTCAAACGTTATGAAAGCAAAACCCTAAAAAATGAAAGAAAAACACATAAATTGACAAATTAACCTTAACATTTAACGGTTACTGTGAATTAGGTTCGTTGGTTTACTTTTCTATTTAATATTTATTCATTTTATTTAATAATTAATTTTTTTAAGGTTAAAAATATTAAAATATAATTTTTTTAGTAAAAATTGGTGAAAATATAATTGTTAAAAATTTTCTTGAGTTTTTATGAATTTTTAATATATAACCATTAGAAGACGCCGCATGAATGTCACGCAAGCAAGACAATTGAACAGACACACAATATGGATACCACGCAAACAAAGAGAACTAATCGTGCAACACCATTTGTACCAGGTGATTTAGGCTTTGTCACGTGTTAACATGACGTTTTCTCCAGTTTTTCACATGGTCAATTAGCATGCCACATGTCGTAATGTGATTTGTTCCTTCTTCCCATTAGGGAACCACACAATCCATAATCGCAAATCACAGCACACTATATGGCACTGACTTAGTAGCGTTGACTATAACCAGTCACCCACGTCATGCGTTGCGCGTTGATTCACCTAGTGAATCTCCCGTGCCACGTGTCATATGACCAACGCTATTAATTTTCACTTTTTTGTCTCAACCCTTGATCTAAAGTTTATTTGACGGTTTAGATTCCACCTGAACATAATTTAACTCTCTAATTGTCCCATAAACCCTAATGGGTCATAAAACTATAAATTTTGTATTAGTTTTGGAGCTAAGAAGAGAGAAAAATACAAAAAAAAATTAAAAAACAGATGTAATTTTGGTGAAAATTTAAGAGGAGATTGATGCTACGATTTAAGAGATTGAGTGTATTTCTTCTCCTTCTCCTTTATTTATCAATTATTATATCTTTCTTAATGAAAAATATGAGATTTATAAACAAAATTATGTCCATTTAATTTATTATAGGAAACTTATGAACTTACTTTTCTACATGTGTGATGATCTAATATTTTAACTCGGTTATGATTTCAATATAATTATATTATTTAATCTAATTTTTATATTATTAATTATTTAGTTAACAATTGAATAGATTTGAAAAATTATTTAATTATTTTTCTTTATAAAATAACATGTATAGTTTAGAGACAAAGATATATAATTCTTATATATGTAATCCATAATTGATTAACTTAATAAGTAATATGTAATTTAATTGACATGAGGGTGATAAGGTTAATTATTATATGGTGTGTGGTTTATTTGAGAGAGAAATACATACTAGGTTAGATTAAATTAATCATGTAATTGATTGTTAATTATATTGTAAGAATTTTAGTGATTCAAATGTTCAAAAAATTTGAAGATTAAGTATTCTTATATATTTTTTCATATATTTTCTTAGTTGTTAATTATGAGGTAATTAATTATTGCTATTTAGTTTTAAAAATTAATTTCTAATAATGTAATATCTATGATAACAATATTTTTTTATCATTATATTATTTATTACGATATGTATACTTACGTATTCATTGCACACAATTAATATCGATTAATTTATACCTAACTCGTGATTAATGAATGCCCAACCATTCAATCTATCATGACTTGCACCAAGATATTGTATCAGCCGCTTCACATCACTCATTAGCTTGAGTGAAATACTTCAACCTAAAGAAAGGTGTGATATAAAATGTGACGTATTCATCTGAGAAGCATCGAAGGAATGAGCTCCTGAACGAGCTGATATGATAATGGTTCCTGGAACCTGCAATGCAAAGATAACTCAAGCAATTTATAAATTGAATGGATGGGATGGATTGTGATAATTTTAACATTTATCTGTCACGGATAACTTTGGTTATCTCATTTGTAAGGAATAACCACAGAATATCACAACTTATATCGTGCATAAAACATTGCTTATTAGTTAAACCACAGTTCCATTAGAAAGAAAATAAGAAGCTAAGATGGCAACATTTATCTCAGAACGAAAGCATAAAGGACATTTGAGCCAGTTTTCTCTTTTTATCGAAAATTCACCTTCTTCAGACACACATAACCCTCAATTCTACATCCTCCTGTGAAGGGCGACGGTCTTTTGAAATTCTTTGTTACATTCTCAATTTTGCCCTCTAAAGCTAGCTTCTATAACTCCACTGGTATAGGTGCAACCAATTCCTCCATAGCCTGCAGTACAGAAAACTCAAGATCAGGCCATGCACTGTTGATTGTAGGCATTCATTCATATCCAACAGCATCCAAGACTATGTCAAACTCAGGAAATGATGCAAGGAAAGAACTGGAACATTTGATACAGAGTAGAACAAGTCAAACTTCTATATCCTTGTACATTTAACCAGGCTTTCTGTATCCCGATCACCATAATATGATTCATGGTCATGTTGTCCATGGTCGTCCCTGTAACAAATTGCAAGATAAGAAGGTTGAATAAAGCAAGAATTATAGGCAAACGCAAAATAATGAAGAAAACAGCGAGGCATTTTCCTTTTAAGAAAATTGGTTAGAAACTAAAATGCTTACAATAAATTTGTTATCAACATTAAAAGAAAACTTGTTCAGTAAAGAAATTAGACTGTCTTAAGTTTTAATATTATATGGCAAGGCAGCCCACTTAACACAATCACATTGAGGTTGCTCCTATACTTTGTCTCCCAATTCTTCAATTTTTGAAACTACAGCATCTTCATAAAAGAAACTATAAAAACTCCATTTTAAACTTACATTTCTAAATATCCACCAATTCCATTTGAGAGAGAGATTATTAAGTAAATTTTAATTAAAAAAATACCTCACACATCCCTCAACTATTCTACCAATTTTGCCCAAGTACACCCATATTCATTCTGAAAAACAAAAGATGAAAATGCGCTACTAGAGCCACCAGCGTAGAAGCAGCTGCTAGCTAAGGGAACCTACGGACAATTAATTGAAGGCCGACCAACTGAAAGTATTGGTTGGGTTTTAGGGGTTGGAAAGTACTGTTTGGGTTTAAAGAAATGGACTGTGCGAGCTCAACGAGAAGACGACGACGAAGATGGTGACAAAACGCTCAATAGGAGCTACCAAACCTCATTGTGAGGTTCAATCACGCTACAGATGAAAGTAGTGCTGATGGGTGATTGGTGGCTTCAACACGCTGCTTGTCAATGGACCGTCGTCGGTGGGTGGCTAGCTGGTTACTTCAAAGAACAGAGGGTATGGTATGAATTAGGCCCAGCAAAATATCCGATAAATTCAAAAAATCCGACCAAATCTGAAAAATTGAATTGGTTTCGAATTTTTAACAATCCAATCAAATTAAAAATATTCTGTTATTTATTATTGTCCAAAACTTCAACCCAATAAGCACATCTATTTTTTCTCAGCTTGTACCCTAGCTAATATATATATATTTCTATTTCCCTTCCTGTGTGTCACTAGCAGCCGCGGGAGAAGAATAAATAAAAAAGAAAAATGCTCCCATTTGCAGCTGTGGCAAGACAGAAGTCAGATGAGATGAGAAGAAATGAAAGTTTATTTCTAAGATAATATTTGATTTAATAACAAATTTGTTAATTTATCTTGGTATATGTTATCAGTAAATTAGATAAGATATTTTTATTTTGTGAATTTATTTTAGATTTTGATATATTTTGTGAATCTTTTTAAAAAAATTTATTTGTATTTATATTTGATTATTAGTGAATTTTTCCTCGATTTACCGTCGTCAGTAAAGTAAACTTTTTACATTAAAAAATTGAATCATTTAAATCATTGTGTATAATTTATTTTCTTAATGTTTATTATTTTACTGTTACTCATTATTATTAATTTATACAATTAAAATTGAACTCGATCTTCGTTTTCACAAGTACTAATTTATAACAAATTGGTATCACAACATTGGGTTATTATGCTATTTATTGAAACTGATCAAGTTTGTTCTTTTGGATTTATTTTGAGCTTATAGTTATTTGATTTGTTTCATATTTTATGGGTTGTACTTTTGTTTATTTAATATTGAGTTTTTTGTCATGGCAGCAAAATATGAAATTTAGAAATTTAATGCTAGAAATAATTTCAGTCTTTAGCATATGAAGATGCGGGACGTATTAGTTAAAAATGACTCGTTAAAACACTTGAAGGCAAGGATAAATTGCCAAAAAAAATTGACTAATGATGAAAATGATACATTAATGGAAAATGCTCTCAATTCTATTCAGTTATCCTTGTCTCATGAGGTATTACGCAAAGTTGTTGATGAGGAATATCTTGTTGGGTTATGGCTTAAATTGGAGAATTTGAATATGACCAAGTCTTTGACAAATCGGTTATATTTGAAGCAACGTTTGTATACATTCAAAATGTGAGAAGGTACACCTTTGCACGATCACCTTGATGAATTTACCAAAATTATTCGTGATCTAAAAAATGGTGGTGTTAAGATTGATAATTATGATCAGGCCTTAGTTCTATTATATTCTTTACCTCATTCATTTGAACATTTGTTGATACCATGCTATATGGGCGAGACATTATTTCTTTAGAGGATGTCAAAACAACTTTGAATTCCAAAGAGTTGAAGAAAAAAATGTCTACTAGCAACAATGATAATAACATTGGTTTATTTGTCAGAGGTAGAAATTAAGAAAAATGCATAAGCAATAATAGAGGCAAGTCTATATCCAAATCTAGAAAAAGAAAAGATAAATGCAACTATTGTCGTTAGGAAGGGCATTAGAAAGTAATTTGTCCAAAA
Source organism: Hippophae tibetana (assembly GCA_037013495.1). Classification (NCBI taxonomy): domain Eukaryota; kingdom Viridiplantae; phylum Streptophyta; class Magnoliopsida; order Rosales; family Elaeagnaceae; genus Hippophae; species Hippophae tibetana. The sequence goes on from CM072812.1 coordinate 5,544,277, forward strand.
CTCGAAGGTAAAGGAAAATCTGTCACAACGTCTTCTGGTACTAATGATGTTGTTGGTATTGCAGATAGTTCTGGTTCCGATAGTGAAAATGTTATATTAGTATCTATTGGTTCTCCTAGAGATGTTTGGATTCTTGATTCGGGTTGCACTTACCGCATATGCCCCAGAAAGATTGGTTTGCTTCTTATCAATCTATTAATGAGGGTGTTATCTTGAGAGGAAACAATATGTCCTACAAGGTTATTGGTATTGGTACTGTTCTAATTAAGATGCATGATGGTATTGTTAGGACTTTGAAAGATGTTCGCCATGTTCCAAATTTTAAAAAGAATTTGATATCTTTGGATACTCTTGATTCACAAGGCTACAAGTATTTAGCTGAAGGTGGAGTTTCAAAAGTTAGTAAGAATGCTCTCATTGTTATTAAAAGGCAATTGTCGCAAGGTCTCGATATGCTTCAGGGTAGCACTGTTATTGGCAATGTTTCAGTTTCATCCTCATCAAATCAAGATTCAGACACTACTTGATTATGGCATATGCGACTTGGGCATATGAGTGAGGCAGGGATGTCTATTTTGAGCAAACATGATTTGCTTTGTGGTCAGAAAATTGGGAAGCTTGATTTCTATGAGCATTGTGTTTATGGAAAACATCGCAAGGTCAAGTTCAGTACAACTATCCATAAAACGAAAGGTATTGTTGATTATATTCATTCAGATCTTTGGGGTCCTTCTCGTGTTGTGTCTAAGGGTAGTGCCTGATATATGTTGACTTTTATTGATGACTTCTCTTGTCATGTTTGGGTGTATTTTTTGAAGAATAAGAATGATGTGTTCTCAAAATTTGTGAAATTCAAGGCTTGTATAAAAAATCAAGCATTTGAGAACTGATAATGGTTTGGAATTTTGTAGTCAGTTTAATGAGTTCTGTGAAAGAAATGGCATAGTGAGACACCGCACTGTGCGGCATATACCACAGCAAAATGGAGTAGCAGAACATATGAATATGACTCTCTTATAAAGAGCTCGTTGTATGCTCTTTCAAGCTAACTTGGATAAATCCTTTTGGGCTGAAGCTTGTGACCATACCTGATATTTGGTGAATTGATCTCTATCAATTGCAATTGAATTGAAGACTTTGTTTGAGGTATTCTTTGGTACTCCTGCTAATTATTCTTATTTGAAAGTTTTTGGTTGTCCTGCTTATACTCATGTTAATGATGGTAAACTTGAGCCTAGGGCATTGAAATGCATATTTTTGGGGTACCTTCTCGGATGAAGGGTTATAGATTATGGTGTGTTGAACCCAAGTCACCTAATTTTTTGATTAACAGAGATGTTAAGTTTGATGAGTTTTTCATGTTGTAAAAGAAAAAAAGTCTATTGTTACAGATAAAGACCACGGTGTTAGTGAGCAGGTGGAGCTTGAGAGTAGAGCTTCTAGTCAAGTGCAATAGGGCACTTCAGATCAGTCATCTGTGGATGAGATAGATGATTCTGCTTATGATGTAACAGATGAGCAACCATATAGTATCACTAAGGGTAAAGGAATAAAAGAGATTTGACGCCCTCAGAGGTAATCAGATACAGACTTAGTTTTTTTTTTGCATTGTCTGTGGTAGTGTCTATTGAGGTGTATGAACCTTCTAGTTATCATAAAGTTGTCACTTGTGATGAGTCTGTTCAGTGGTTGGTTGCTATGAATGAAGAGATTGAATCACTTTATAAGAATCATACTTGGAAATTGGTGAAACCGCCTAAGGGTCAGAAGATTGTTGGAAACAAATGGGTCTTCAAGAAAAAGAAAGGTATATATGAGGTTGAAACAACTAGGTTCAAGGTACATGTTGTTGCAAAGGGCTATTGTCAGAAGAAAGGTATTGACTTCAATGAAGTATTTTCACTTGTTGTGAAACATAGTTCTATTCGTGTGTTGCTTGCTATGGTTGCATTATTTGACATGGAATTAGAACAACTTGATGTCAAGATAGCCTTCTTACAAGGGGAACTTGAAGAACAAATATATATACATCAACCAAAGAGGTTTGTTGTTCCAGGTAAGGAAGATCATGTTTGTTTATTGAAAAAGTCTTTATATGGGTTGAAGCAATCTCCTAAGTAGTGGTATAAGCGGTTTATTTCTTTTATGATTGATCATAGTTACTCTAGGAGTGATTATGATAGTTGTGTTTATCATAAAAGATTTCATGATGCTTCGTCCATTTATTTGGTGCTTTATGTTGATGGCATGCTTATTACTTCTAAGAATAAGTCTAAGATTCAGAAATTAAAGTCTCAACTTAGTGGTGAGTTTGAGATGAAAGATTTGGATGCAGCGGAAAAAAAATTTGGGCATGGAAATTACAGGGATAGACAAACGGGCAAGCTTTATTTGACTCAGAAAAGTTATATTAAAAAAGTTCTTGAACGCTTTGGTTTGAAAGAGTTTAAACCTGTGAATACGCCGTTAGCTGCGCATTTTAGGTTTTCTTTGGATTTGTCACCACTGTCGGAAGAAGAATAGCGGTACATGTCTCAAGTTCCATATGCTAGTGTCATTGGTATTTTGATGTACGTTATGGTTTGTATTTTTCTAGACATTTCACATGCAGTTAGTGTTGTCAGTAGATATATGGGTAATCCTGGTAAGGGTCATTGGCAAGCAGTGAAATGGATACATCGGTATTTGAGAGGCACATCTAATTTTGGTTTAGTATATGATGGAAGTTCTAATAATGGTTGCAATGTGATTGGTTAGGTGGACTTTGATTATGCTGGTGATTTGGATAGAAGAAGATCTCTGACAGGTTATGTTTTCATTCTTTCTCATTGTGTCATTAGTTGGAAAGCTACCTTACAGTTTACAGTTGCTTTGTCTATGATAGAGGCAGAATATATAGCAGTAGTAGAAGCAGTGAAAGAAGTCATTTGACCTAGAGGTTTGGTATGTAATTTGAGTTTATAGTAGGATACTTCTGTTGTATTTTGTGATAGTCAAAGTGTGATACACTTGACTAAGAATACTATGTATCATGAAAGAACCAAACATATTGATATCAGATATCACTTTGTTCGTGACATTGTCTCTCAAGGTGCTATTGTTATCAATAAGATAATCACTACAGAGAATCCAACTGATATGTTAACCAAACTGATTCCATTTAACAAGTTTAAGCATTTTTTGGACTTGATTGATGTTTGTAGTAGATGATCACCCTTCAAGGCTTTGGACGACGACTATTTGGTAATCCAAAGAATTTCATATTTGATGAACATGTTTTTTTCGTTTTGAGCGAAGGTGGAGATTTGTTATTTATTATTGGCCCAAAACTTCAAGCCTATAAGCCCATCTATTTTTTCCCAGTTTGTGCCCTAGCCAATATATATATTTCCCTTTCTGTGTGTGACTAGCAACCGTTGGAGAAGAATAAATAAAAAAGAAAACTGCTCCCAACATAGAGATTGCAACTATGGCAAGATAGAAAACAGAGAGAGCTTCAAATTTGTCAAATTAAAGAGTGAGGAGAAGAAGAAAAATTTCAATTGCTGATTTTTCCATTTTTAGCCAAAGAATCTCCTATTTTTCTTTCTCAAATTTTGCACAGCAGATTATAAAAAAGGGAAGCTCATTTGTGTGGTAATATTTGATTTAATAGCAAATTTATTAATTTATCTTGCTATATATTACCAATAAATTAAAGGGATATTTTATGGATTGATTTTGAATTTTGGTGTATTTTATGAATATCTCTGAAAATTGGTGTTTATATCTTCCTTTGATTATTAGTGAATTTTTGTTCGGTGTGTCATCGTTAATGGAATAGATTTTTCACATTGAAAAATTAAATTATTTAAATCATTGTGTATCATTTGTTTTCTTACTATTTATTATTTTACTGTTATCTATTATTATTAATTTGTGCAATTAAAATTGGATCTGATCTTCGCTTTCGTAAATGTTAATTTATAACATATTCAAATATGGATAATCTAATCCAATATATATTTAAATTATACCGTTTCATATTAGATATCATTTTAAAAATTTATAAACAAAAAAACAAATCTCATGAAAAATAAACAAATCCTAATCTCATCTCATTCTCATTCAACAGCAAATCGCTCAACTAACACTCAACCCCCAGTTTCTGTTCAAGTTCTTTCTTCTGTACTCCATCATCATCGACAGTGCCTTCCATCATCAACGACAGTGTCCTCCTTCATCGCTGAAAGTTCAAGGTAAATCTATATTTCTCTGCTTCAAGTTCTTCCTTCTCTTGTTAAACTTGCAAGAAGCATATTTGTTAAAGAAAGATTAAATAAGCTCTCTCTTGCAATATTTTTGCCTTGTGTTTCACCGAAAAATACTCTAAATTAGTGTTGTTCATCAGGTTGAGACCATTAGTGAGCTCTCCTTTCATTTCCAAGTAAGCTTGTTTTGTGTTTTGTGTTTTGCTTGTTCATCAAATTCTATTTTGCCTGTTCATCACATAACAATCTTGGCTAGTTTTGTGTTTCTTTTTTGCTCTCAATTAGCAAACACAAAAACAAGATAAACTTTGAAAAATGAAAGGACAAGGGATTCTTATGAAGAGAATAACATGTAGAAATTGTAAATGAGAAGCAAGATACAGCATGATGTTATAACTACAAATACTGGATTAGAGATGCATCTGTTGTGAGCCTATCTAATACTGGATTTGTCTAGAAAAAGCCTTTCAATATATCTGTGAATCAAGATCATAAAAATATCCTAAATAATACAATCATCAGATTTAAGAATTATGCACAATATTACTTAAAATGATACTCATATAATGCCTAAAGGCTGAATCATGTTATACGATGCAGAAATAAGTACTTCAACCATTCTTGATTATAAAAACATGTACTTTAGTCATTCTTACATGACATTGGTTTAAAAGTAAACAACACTTTGATGAGATAACTGTGTTAGAATAAACCCATATACAAGATATGCTTGCTTGCTATTATCCTTGCAAATAGCTATTAGAAGAAGTACATCAAATTCCAATTATGTGTTTTAGGGTGTATCTGAAATGTTTTTGATGTCATGCATTATATATATTTGTTGTTTTTGATGTCATGCATTATATATATATTTGTTTGAAAATAATTAATCATCTACTTGAACTTGTTTCTTCTTAGTTACATAATATAAATTTAGTGTTATCATATATAAAGTGAAAATGAGAGTGTTTTATATATTATTGTGTTTACCGTTAACTTATTTATATTTCTAATTTTTTTAAGGTGAAAATATTCTAAAATATTTTAAATGATATTCATGACTTAAATTTTGAATAATTATTTTAAAAAATTTATTTTATTAATATTATTTGAAGAATGAAACTTTTGAGAGAATAATACTTTGAAATTTTTTAGTTTATTTTAACATAATTTAAATTTTAATATTTCTAAGATCTACTATAAAACTTTGGATATTTGAAATTAATTTTATGTAATTGATGTTAACTTTTTTTCTTTTTATCATTCATATTAAATTTCTTTTAATCATGTTGTCATTTGTTTTTGAATTTGTATTTTTACTTTAATTTTTTTTTGATTTTATGTAATTTTTTATTTTATAGATAATTATTATTAATTTAACCTTCGATCCATCAATCTCATCATATTCAAAATGACTCTTATTGATATTTAAAATGTATCGGATTTGAATTGAATTATTTATAATTTATTTCAAAATTAGATTAAATAATTTACAATTTATTTTAGATTGTATTGGATTTAAATTTTCTTAAAATGAAAATCCTACTGTGATGTTTAGCCCTAATATCAACGAGGGTTGAGGGATGAATATGTTTGGGATGGCTAATGGTATTATTTTTTGAATTTCATGTGATTTTTGTTTTTGGTATATTTTAAATTATTTAATAAGATGTTTAAGAGTAAAAATTATGTTTTTTTTTAATTTCTCCCTTTTTAATTAGTTTTCTTCCTTAAGTTGAACAATTTATTTATGAGTTAATTATAAATATAATATTCTTTCAATTTTCATGAAATCATAAAAAAATAAATCATATTTTAAAAAAATAATAATTATTTTATTTTGTCACTATTTTAAACCTTCTTAAGAGATGTTTTTGAAGGGAAAAAACATTAAAAGTCAAAAAAAATTAAGAGAGAATACCGTAATATAATAATAACTGAAACAATATAATTAACTATTTCTTAAAATCGATGAATATTTTTATTATTTTCGATGATTCAGTAATATTTTTCCTTTTTTTATTATCTATTTGTATTTTTCTTATCTTTATTAGATTCTCCTATGTATAGTTTAATATTATTAGCAAATTACTTAAAATAATATTTTAAAATTTATTATAATAAAAATGATATTTCAATGACATAGAAAAAATTTAATTGATCAGAGTTTATATTTAAACAGATTTAATTGATCGAAATTTAACTTAAATAACATCAAATTGTACCGTGTTTAAGCTGAAATTTTTAAATATTTTATTTGTAGTAAAAATATATAAATTAAATATAAATGATATTATTTTTATAAATATAAGTTTTAAAAAATATTATAATTATTGTTTTCCATAATTTTTTTATTGAAAATTATAAATATTTTGATTACTTACTTCTTTATTTAATTTAACTTTTAATTTTTTAAATTTTAATACAATTATTCAAAAAATAATAGAAGAATTTATTTCAATAGAAACAAAAATTAAGGATAAAATCAAATTAAAATGTAAATAACACAATAATCTATAGAAAATTTATTTTTATTTTAAGTTAAGATAATATCTCAATCTATTTTATATATTTTAATTTATATTATATTATAAATAATTCCCATTTTTTGTGAATATGACGATAAAATGACATATCAATTAATTACAAAATTACACATTTTTTGAGGTAAACAATAATTTGTATTACATAATAGTTATATATATATATATATAGTGATGTTGTATACTCATTTTTGTGTCTATTTTTTATTAGTTATAATAAATAAAATCTATTATTAAATTATAGAAGACTCCCCATAATTAATAAAAGATTTAATTTATTTTTAGGTAAAAATAAGACTTAGATAAAATAAAATAAAAATTTAACATTTACTTATAATATGTAGCATTACTGTAATCTATATGTTATGTCTCCATCGTTGTAGTATAATAGCACCAAATTCTGTTTATAAAGCGTATAAATTAGAGATATGGTTGTTCTTCAGGAAAACACCGGGCAAAGGTTAGGCACCTAACCCAACCTATTGCATTGTAATTGTACTGGGAATTTCTTGTAGTTGCCACTTGCGTGTGGAGTTTTTCAGTCAATTGTGTCCTCGTCTAAATCTGTAGTAAAAATTATGATTTTATTATAATTAGTATAAATACAGTTTAATTTAAATAATTATATTCAATAAAAATTATATATCAATTATAACCGTCACAAACTTACACTTAAGTGATTATTATTATTATTATTTTGATAATGTAGTTTTTTTTTTTCTCTTCCTATCTATATCTTTTGTTAAACGAGTCGTTTTTTTCATAAAGACCTCGTAGGCAAAACAACTTGTTCAAATGAGCTCGACCCACTGCCTCGGCAATCACCATCCGGAAGCCCAAACCCATACGCAGAGAAATAATGGCAATCGTTGCAGTGCTTAGAGCTCTTAGAAGACGAACTGGCCGTACGTTTACATCCCAATTTTTCTATCTTAGCTCAGCTTGTAGATCCGTGAGTTTTGCTTATTTCGAATTCTATATTTTTCTTCGTTATTGAGTTTATTTTAGAAATTTCAATATTTGCATGCTATGGGTGCTGATATAGTTTATAGTGTGAATTTTTTCCCCTCGATTAGAGTTTCCACCAAATATCCAGAAAATGTCAATTTAAGTTTGTTATTGTCGTTCAAACTTGCACAATCTTGGGGTATGACGTTTGCTATGCGGACTCTACATGAATACTATGTAGTTAAATAATCAATTCTATGTTTTTATTAAGAAAATATCGCTTTCAATGAAAAGAGGATCAAGTTTATGTGTGAATAAGAAGACTGATTCAGGGGAATATATCTTTGTTTCTATGGGAATCATGACATGAATATTGTCTTTCAAAGCAATGATCTCACTGTGATGTATTTGTAAATAGTTGAACACCTTGGTCTTGGGTGAACACGAGGGTGGTGCTGTCAAAACCTCATGTGTGAATGCAGTCGAGGCTGCAAAGTGTTTAGGCCAGAACAACTCGGTTTCGTTGCTATTGGCTGGCTCTGGCTCTTCCCTAAGTGATGCTGCTGCACATGGTGCTTCCTGTCACTCTTCAGTTTCTCAGGTACCCGAGGTTCTTGTTTTGAAGTTATCAGAAAAAAAGAATGTTTAATTGATGAAAATTTGAGGATTTTTGCATTCTTAATAGTATATAGTGCAATGAGTAAGAGTTCAATCTTGTTCAGGAAGTTTTTATTGGCATAATTCTGTAGAGCTAATTAAGTTCTTACTCGGATTACATGGATATGCAGTCAGAAGAAACTGTGAAATTCTGATTGTTGGTTGTTCCCATTTATCCTTAGGTGCTTGTAGCCGATTCCAATACATTTGCATATCCTCTAGCTGAATCTTGGGCTAAATTGGTCTATTGGGTTCAGCAGAAAGGAAGCTATTCACATGTAATTGCTACCTCAAGTTCATTTGGGAAAAATGTACTCCCACGGGCTGCTGCACTTTTAGATGTTTCCCCAATAACTGATGTTACTAAAATTTTAGATTCTCATCTATTTGTCAGGTAATGTTTTTTGTTTGGCCATCATTATTGTGGTTTCTTATTCTGCATAATGATGAAGTGTTCTTTGTGGTTTTGTGATGTTTTGTAGTTTATGTTCTTTGGTTTATGGATTCATGTTTCTTGTCCTAGCATTTAGAAGCATGTTCATTTTATAGCAAAATGCAATCCTTATCAGCCAGCAAGCAAATGTAAAAAAGGCATTTGGGGTGTTCTTGTATATTTGTTCTAACCGGTGGAAGTTTGGTCCACACATAGTGCATAAACTCTTTTTCCGGGTAAAATAAAATTGGAAAAATGAAATAACAAATCATTTTGCAAGAGTTGTGTGTTAAATATTGTTGGGAAACCAACTATCCCAAAAGTTTAAGATTTTGGAAGAAGGGTTAACATTACTTTTATTCATTTATCACTCCCCCGTAAGTGTTGGTTTTATATATCATGTTTGCAAAACACTTGTAAATCAACAATAGGGGTTATTGGGCCTTGAGCACAGGACTTCCATCTTTAATACTATATTAGAAGTTATTGGTTACCAACTTTCTTAAAAACTTAAGCTATTGGGAGAAGGATTAACTTTGTTTGTATACATCTATCACTTCTCCACGAGTATTGGTTCTATACATCATGCAAACTAAATATTTACAATTCAACAATTGGGATTACTGGAGTTTGAACACAAGACTTTCAATTTTCTTACTATGTTAGAAGTTGTTGGGAAACTAATTCTCAAAAAAACTTAAGTTATTGGGAGAAGGGCCAAACTTGCTTTTATACATTTATCATTGTGAACTTAGTGAACTCAAAATGTTTGCAAGTATGTATAGTGTTATAAATATGAATATAATGGCTTTGTCTATTGTATGTATAGTGTTATAAATATGAACATAATGGCTTTGTCTATTGTTTGCATCCAACAGCCAGCTCTTTGTTCTCATTGGATTATCAATCTTGGCCCTCAACAATCAAAATTTTGCTCAATATAAAAAGCTAATTGCCTCTTCAGTGAGGAATTGAGATATTATCAAAGAAAATGCTGCTTTAAAAACATAGCTCAAATGATATCTTGTAGTTGCTTGGAATTGTAGATTTTTTTTTTTTCCTTTGTTTAGGCCGCTAGTCTTGGTTGACACTTGACTATATTTCTGAAATAAATATTTATTTCATGTTGCTCAAAGTAACATCTTGTTTTTATTTGGCAGGCCAATATATGCTGGAAATGCACTTTCTACAGTTAAATATACTGGTGCTGGTCCTTGCATGTTGACCATTAGATCAACTTCTTTTCCTGTGTCTCCAGCCATTGCTGGTTCAAAAGATAGTGAAGCTTCCATCTTCAAGGTTGATCTCTCCACCTTTGATGAAGGTTTGTTTATCTTTTTGTAATGCACAGAAAATACGTTTCTGCCCGAAAATTTAGTTTGTAAACCTGAATGTGTATCTGATAAAGCTATGAAAAGTTCCATGCTCTATATTGACATTGCTATTTGCTACACGATCAAATGGTGTCTTGTGTAATTCTTTCATGAGAATTCATTTGAATAATAGATTTTGTTGGTACTCAGTAAGTCATAAGCTATACATTTCGATTTTTTCCCTATTTTTGGTTTGCAGATTCTGTTAGTAAATCAAGATATGTAAAGCACACATCTCAAGATACAGAACGTCCTGACCTTGGAAATGCACGTATTGTGGTTACTGGGGGGCGTGGGCTGAAAAGTGCTGAAAACTTCAAAATGATAGAGAAACTTGCAGAGAAGCTTGGTGCTGCTGGTAACCATGCAATATATCTTTTACTCTACGAAAATACTTGCCTTTTTCCATTATCAGTGCTTTTTTTTTCCTTTAACTCTGACGTGTCCAGTATCTGTTCTGATTAAATTTCGTTCTTTCTTCTTTATAAATCATGATAATGTTTTGAATAATTGAGAATTCTAACATCATATCATCGACCCACAAGTATTTGCTGCTATTGTTGTCTCTATGGAGATGGTTCTTTGAGAAATTTGACTTTTTATTCTTTTGTGTGCTTAGTTGGAGCAACACGAGCGGCCGTTGATGCTGGATTTGTTCCTAATGACTTGCAGGTAAAGGCATAATGTTCTTTCAATCATAGATTATGACTTCTATTTGGCACAATATCATTAAATAGGGCTGATGTTCTATTTGTTTCTACCCATTATGAACTTGCTCTTGATAGAACTAAGCATACATAAATAAAAAGTAATTGAGTATCCATTTTTTCCCTTTCAAGGTCGGTCAAACCGGAAAAATAGTTGCCCCAGAGTTATACATGGCTTTTGGTGTGTCTGGGGCTATCCAACACTTAGCAGGCATGAAAGATTCCAAAGTCATTGTTGCTGTGAATAAAGATGCAGATGCTCCCATATTTCAGGTGATGACCTAAACTTTTCTGTCTTTACTTACTCTCAGTCCCAAAAGGATCTCTTGCTACTACAATCTGTACACATGACTCCACACATGAAGGTTATGTACGCGAATATTCTTTCTTTTTTCTGTATTTTTGTTTTCGCTACTATTTTATTTTCTTCAACATAATTTATATATCATGTGCTTGTTGTTGCCGATCTAAACTGTCTTGGTGTCGATGATAGGTTGCTGATTATGGGCTTGTAGGTGATCTTTTTGAGCTCATTCCAGATTTGCTAGAGAAACTTCCTGAGAAAAAGTAAAGACCAATCTGAAAATTTGTTCCAAAACGATCATGCAGTGATAGTTACCTCTCTTGTTCTTAAAGAATATTCAAGTTATATATGACAACTCATAATAAATGCAGGTAAATTCTCAATTCACTGCAAATTCATAATCCTTCTATGAGCTCTTGATTTCGCCATTCATCCCAATTCTGATGAATATATATTTCATCATTATCAGTTAAAATATTGTGAGAAGGCTTTTGGTTTAGAAATTTTAGTTGGGCTTAATATGCGACAACCAAAACCGTCCAGTGACTTGCGATGGAAGTTTGAATTCTAGCCTACAGTTAAGATCAAACAGTATTTATTGCTCTACTTTATAGTTTAAATTGATGGTAACCTTATATTTTACAATAGAGCGTAGAGTTATTCATAAAATTAGAGATACTGTGATTTAGGGAATTCGTTTACCATCCCTAAATACCTACAGACTGATGCTGTAAAAGTGAAGTTCTTAATTCAAAATTAACGATGATCAACTTTATTTTGGCATTTTGTTACACTTTTGATATGCTATTTCGAGTTCTCCAGATATAATCACAAGCTCACTATAGGAAGGAAAAAAAGAACTTGAAAATTACATAAAATAATACCTAAATTTATAATAGCAAAAATAACATCTAATAATATTGAACATTTATAATTGGAGTAAAGCAAAATGCCATTTTTCAAGTAAAACTTGTTCACTTCATTACTGTATATAATGTGGGTAGAAAGAAGTATAGTATAGGAGAAAATTCTTAAAACATTGCAGTAAACCAAAGTGCATGAAACATTTGTCTTAAAAGGCCGGGAAAACATTACTTGAAACTCGTCGGTTGAATTTTTTTTTTTAAGTACTTACAGCTGGTTTTAACCGGTTGTAATATGTTACGGCTATTTAAAGTTGAAAAATGTCGGAAAAATCTTAAAACTATTTTTCCTAAAATTTATAATAAAAAAAATAACATCTTTAATAGTAATTCATATTTTTTAATTCAAGATAAAAGTATTTTTGTTGCCCATTCTATATTTTCTCCTTGGTTGATCATTGAAAAATGTCGGAAAAATCTTAAACTATTTTTCCTAAAATTTATAATAAAAAAAATAACATCTTTAATAGTAGTAATTCATATTTTTTAATTCAAGATAAAAGTATTTTTGTTGTTATGAGTTTTAAGGGTATTATTTTAAATAATTTTTCAATTTTTTTTAATAAATATCTATGTGATAAAGATGTTAATAAATGGGCATAAAAAGTGAAGAAAAAAAAATCGAATGTACGGTCAAATTTTGTGATAGGTTACAAAGTTACGAAAAGTTAAAGTTAACTGTAATAAAAATAATAAATAGAATAATTTATAATATTTTTGCATTTGATTGTATTATTATTCTGTAATGAAATATAAAATATTTCAATAGTAATAAGAATGCAAATTTTTCTCACATATTTTAAGAATATTTGGAAATGTTTTATTTTTCACACATTTGTATAATTATTTTTTAATTTATAATATTTTACTTTAATATTTTTTATTATTTCGATTTTATTACTAAAATAAAAATAATAAAAGTAATATTGTTTTCTACTCTCATTATCATTTTTTATTACTATTATATTTTTATTTTACTAAACAAACTTAACCAAATCTAACTGACTACTCAAAGCTAAAATTCCTTTGTTGAAACATTTTTGAGAGAGAAGTTGCATTTCACTCATATGTTTTATCTGATTTAATTACTTTGGTATATAGTGCTGATGATAGCCACTAGAAAGTGTACGGGAAAACCAGAATATCTTTGAATTTGAGATTCAACTTAATTGAAGTGGGCACTAACTTTAGCAAGTATCCAAATAGCAAGCATGTGCTTGGTGTCCCATTTGTTGACAGTCACCAGTGGGCAGTTGCGGTACTCTTCTGCTAATTAAGGTTGTGAGTTGTGAGAGATAACAATGCTAGCTGTTTCTTTAGACTTTATAACATGCCCTTTCTAACACTACAATGTCGAAATTTAATTTCCTACAATTAAAAGTTAAATGAATGCTACGTCATTACTCGATCATTTGATATGGAGCAAATTGGGTAGCCTTTAATATTAAGAAGGAAAAAAAAATAAAAAAAAATGAATTTGTATTGAATGTGAGATTACATAACAAATAATTACTAGTAACACATATACAAAGTTATATTCAAATAACTACTTGCTTGATTGATTAGGAGAATGATTAAACACAACCTAATTAGTTAACGAGTGAATATTTTTTTTTAACTGGATTTTATTTTAAAAATATCATCAAATTTTAATTTATTATTTTCATACCATTAAATTTTATAATTATTATAAAAATATCATGAAATGATATTTTTATCATTTTTATACTATTAAATATTATAAAATATCTTCGATATCGATTAGTTAACGAAAAAATTTAATGATATGAAAGCGATAAAAAAATTGATAATATTTTTATAACATTTGTGAAGTTTAATGTTAAATAAGTAACAAATTAAAATTCGATAATATTTTTATAATAATCTTTCTATTTATTCTTACTTATAATTTTATATATATTAAATAATTTTCATAGATACATGTTTTATGTATATATGGTGACAAATGAAAAAATAGGTGTTCTGTATGTAATATTATATATACTGAAATTGTAACAGTAAGTTTAGTTTCTCTTAAACATGTTATATATATGATCAATCATTGATCTCAAACTAACTATGTCCATGTAAATTCTTCCTTTTGAAAAGACTGTGATCATTTTGCAGTGATTTTATTATACCTATAGGCTATGCGAATAATTGTTCATCAAATATTCAAATGTGAAACCCATCAGGTCAATGCATTTATTTCCACCCATGTGTGGGTGTTGCTTGTTGGGATCTGTGGAGAAAGTCATTATTGTTATCAAGTATTTTTTTTTCTTTTTTCTTTTTTCATGAAACTTGTTTAATTTTTGTCTTAAAAAAAAGTATATATATAGTTAGCCATGATAAGGTAGCTAGGTACGTAGTTATGAAATTGTCTCAATTAATTTGTTAGAAGCCTTCAGTTAGTTTCTTTCTTTCTTTTAATACGAAAATACAATTTATTAATAATATATAAAAATATGTTATTTTTTAGAAGAGAGATGTAAATTAAAGGATTAGGTTGAAATATATTCAAACAACGACTTAATCTTTAATAGGTAAGTAATTTAATTTAATTTGATATATTATATTATATTTTCAGATTAATCCCATAATTTAACTTCAATAGCTTGAATGTGATTTTAATGAAAGTGACGAGGAATGAAATAATTTAATTAAAAATGAATTTTAATAAAAATATTTAAATACTTAACAAAAAATTATTAAGAATAATTTTATTTTGAATGATATTTTAATAATTATTTAAGATAAAAACATATATCTTAAATTAATTTTATTAAAAAAAATAAAAGTAAATGTTATTAACTTTTCTTTAAAGCATTTAAAATTTTGAAATCATTTATAATAAAATTTATCAAACACTAGTAAGAGTATTTTGAAACTATATTATTTAAAAAAAATTATTTTTCATCAAGTATATGACATGAATATAATTATAATTATTTATAAACTTTAATTTTATATAAATTTATATATAAAAAGTTAAAAAATAAGTGTGTTAAAGTACAAAGATGTTGCTATATCTCAATCAAAGAAAATGGCCATCATTATGTATATATATATAATGTACCAAAGGTTGTTCAATATTTCTGACTACTTGTTGGTGGGGATCGACTTGAGTTCTGAGTTAATCAATTTGTGGAGGGTAAGTGTACAGTGTATAGTGTATAATGTACAGTGAACACCGAACACTACCTATTTTTTCCTGCTGATTTTTTAAAGGCTGTTGGGATCATAAAACTGGAAATCTATTTGAGAGTTTGTTTGAATGCAAAATGTTTTTATTAAAAATACTTAGTAAAGTAGGATACTATAAGTTTATAAAGATATTTGATGTATTATTTTAAAAATGTAATGGTTATATGTTATTTCATTTTTAAAATTTAATATATTTTTAATGTAGTACTTAATTATGATAAATTAAAGGTTTATTAGTTTTGAAAAATATGATAAGGTAGGTTAATAAGAAATTATAATATCTTACTTTGTAGAATTATTGGATTTATAGGATATTATTTAAAAACTATTGATCTAAAATGTATAATTTATTATAATTAGTGGATTCATTTAAATATGATACCTGTTTGTAGATATTAAAAGCATTTGGAGAAATTAAAAAAATCACTTTAAAATTTATAACAAAAAAAAATAATATCTTAATAATATTAAATGTGATATAATTAAACGCGTTTAATATTAAATAAATTTAAATAATTATAATTCAATAACAATTAATATGAAAAGATATTATAAATCTTAAGTAAATAATACTATTTTATAATTAAAAATTTCACTGTATTATTTTTTTGTTTTTTCAAACATAATTTATCTACTTGTCATATACAAATATAAAAAGTGTGTATTATTACTTTCTAGTAATTTATCCAAACACGCTATAAATTTCATATAAAAAAAAAATACGCAACGTTAATATTTTAATCATTGCAAAACTTGCATGGATATATGAAAGTGCTGGGTAGCATGAAATATTTATAATTAATTTAATCACGCCATAAACTTTGTGACCAGTTGAGTCTTGATTCTAAAATCAACATTAATTGTTTTTTTTTTCTCTTTGGGTTAGGAATAAGGAATCTTTATCGAAATTAGTTAGTATAAAAGCTAGAGAATGTCAACCTCTATAGATATAGTAAATTAATTATATCTGTTTATTATTTTCAAATTTTTATTCATTTAGAGAAATAATCTTATTTATACAAAAGACGTGAATACGTTATCAAATGAAAGTATCATGATTTTTTATTTTTATAAATTAATATATCAGTTTATTATTTTCAAAGTTTTATCCATTTACCTAAAGAATGGACATGAATACGTAATAAAATAAATCATCTTAATTTTTTATTTTTATTTTGTAAAAGTAAGTTTTAAGAAATTAAAATGATATCAACGAATAATATTAATAAAGAATATATAAAGTATTTTTTATATAAAATTTTCTTCATTTCAATTATCAATTGAAATTTATTAAAAAATATATTCATACACTATAACAAAATATGACATTTAAGTCGAGATTTAAAGTCATTTTTTTTGAAGAAAATCGACATATAATGAATTTAAAGTCAGTTTATTAAAAAATCGATGTTATTTACATGTTTTTATCATCGATTGACGTATTGAACTCACGCTATACGTAGGACGTAAGGTTGATCCTACATGTCAACCGACACTATCCACGTGTGTAGCGTCATTTGACACGTAAGATCAACGCTAGGTCTTATGTGTAGTGTCGATTCAACACGTCAACCGATGCTACACACGTAGATATCTTTATTTTCTCCTCTTTCTTCCCCATCAGACACAACATTTTTTATTTGTAGTGCTATAAATAACACCCAAAAACCTAAAATTGACGCTCCTTCACTCTTTCTCATTTTCCGGCTACCTACGACCACCAATTTCACTGTCGTTTAGTAGGTTTTCTTCCTCTCTAAATTATCTTCCAGATCTCCTATTTTTTGTTTAGAGAAATCCTCAAATTTTTTATACACATTTTCTCACTTACAAAACATCTTTCTTTTTCTTCATTTCCTTTATTTTGTCACTTTATTTACTCTTATAAGTATTTTTATTAATCATATGCACTTATTATTCATACGTTTGTAAAATTTATGTGCATAAATTTTTGTATTATGTATGTTATTATTTTATTATGTAAGTTTTGTATAAATATTTCGTAATTATATTTATGTGTATATATTTTTTATGTTTGATTTTTATATAATTACAATTAATTATTTGTATTATTTAAACTTTGTTAAACAGATTTTGTTTTTTTTTCTATTATATGTGATCGAATACAGGTTCTAATAAGTAAAATATGTATTAAAAAAAATCGATTTAACGCGTGAATCGATTTTAAATTTTAAGTCTTATCATTTGAAGTTAGTTCAACGAACATACTTTAAAACCCGATTTTGTAGTAGTGATATAACTTAAATTAAAATATCTAATTAAAAAAAATAGTACTATAACTGTTCAAAAGTATTGAATCACATTTTAGGTGACTGAGATTTACGAGATCTTAACTTAGGTACAAGGTGGTTTATAACTTTAAGAAGTATTAATAACACATAAATTTATATCATTTTTTATTTATATTATTTATTTTGTGTCATATATTATAACTTCGTATCATTTTCTAGGTAATACCAATATTATCACCATATAAAAAATATGAGTAAAAAAATAATTGCAGGTTCTTAACATTTCTATTCTAACTTTAAAAGAGAGTATTACCACTTAATCCACTGTCTATAACTTTCATGTTCAATTCCCTTTGTTCTAGAAATTTATAACATTTAGAAGGTCATTTAGAAAATAAAAATAGTTCCCAAATGCTTCTATAATATTAAAAATATACCCAACAAAAACGCGTATAAAAGTTCTGAAAAGCCTTCATTCTTGAAGATGTATTGAGGATTTGATCATTCAACAGTGAATCACTTACAGCCTTGATTTTGAAGATTTTTCATATAATGATCAGAAAGAGACAAATGAAGTCACGAGGTGACTATCTTTTGCCGTATAGTAGCGATCGATGCAATATTGCATTCAACTATTCATAGTAATACATTACCAAATTATGAAAACCCAAAAAAAAAAATAAAAGGAGTACGTATTCATATTTCATATATATATATCAACCAAGATAATTTACTAACATCGACAAAGGTACTAAACAAAGACCCTTTTTCTTCAACTCTCTGTAGTCACTATTCTTCTCAATTAAACCAAATTTAGAACTTCTTCTTCTCTTATATCTGCCTCCATAAGTGATAGTTTTTTCTCTTTCCTACAACATTTCTCAAAAAAAGATATTTTTGTTAGAGTATATTCGTAACCAATAAACATTTCAAAAATTTAAGGGTCATGAAGAACATGGAAGATCCTGTAACTTTTATTCATACAATAATATTTAACATATTCATCATATCAAGTCCACCTTCAGAGACTCCAATGTATACAAAACAATGAATATATATATATATATATATATACCTCGTGAGAAACACCCTTGTTAATATTTCTCTCTTGATCAGGTTTCACATTCAATTCATGACTGAGCTGATTATTACAAAACTGTGAAGAATTGTAAAGAAAATATTCATCATTTTATATATAAAATATACATACAAATATGCATGTACTCATACACATCTACATTAGCGGGTACGTGTTAATAAAATAAAATAAAAGAGCAAATGAGAAAAGAAATATCTAACCTTGGGACAACATAGAGGAGAAGTAGCAGTATCTTCCAAAGCATGATCAAGTAGTGGAGTTTGTTTATGGGTTTTTCTCTTTTTGAAACTCAGATCACTATGTAAGCAATCTCTATGATCACTACTTACAATATTCTGATGATTCTCTTTTTTAGAAGCAGAAGAAGAACCAGCATCAGATATGAGAGAATTAGAAGAAGTTAATATTCTTTGATCACATCCATAAAAGAAAGTAGTATTTGAACTATTATTATTGTAATATTTTTCATTGTTTTGCTCTAGCAAGAAATCTTCAAAGTACATTGTCCAACTACTCTCCTCTGGTACTGTCTCTGTCATTTTTTTTATTCAATGGGTTTTTTTTTAACTTGAGAGGGCTAGTTCTCTTGAAGAAGAGGAGCTATGTCCTGTATATATAGTGGATATATTGAGCAGAGAGAGAAAGAGATAGAGAGAGAGAGAAAGAGAAAGAGAAAGAGATAGAGAGAGAGAGAAAGAGTGTGTGTGGGTTTGACCTTTGCGGTGCTAAAATTAGATATATAAAAATAGAGATATGCCAAACTCTCTCTTGAAAACTTGGACTTACCTTTCCACCACGAATGTGCTGAATATATATATATATATATATATATATATATATATGTCACACTTATCTCAGTATTTATGTACTAGCTAGGGCGATTAAAGTGATGTGGCTTTTAAGAAATAAGCACAAAAATTCTGTAATTTTTAAATTGTTTGAATGAACAAGTCTCCTAATTTCAAAATAATAACATAAAGATTATAATTTAATCATTTATCACTTTTTAAACTGAAATTCAGCACATAAATAAATTTTTTAGGATAATTTAAAAAAAAATTGAAAAACATTAATTCTCAATTCTCATATTTGCACAGAATTTAAACAAAAAAAAACATCAATTTTGTCTCTAAAGACACTCACGCCTGAATTTGGTAATGTAATTAGTATTGAAACAATTTTAATTTACAAAAATAAAAAAAATAAAAATTATACACGAAATCACCTAATACTTATAGTTCTACTTGATTACTCTACATCATTATCAAAAAATTAAATTGATAAAACCAAACCACAACCAGTTCAATTTAAATTCAAAATAAATAGTTTATAACCTTTCTAAATTTAATATAAAATAAATATTAATGATTCAAATTTACGAAGATCATTAATATATTAAATAATTTATATATTATTTATTCAATATTTAAATTAATATAAATAATTTATATATTAATTAATAAATATAATTTTTTTTATAAAATTATAATTGATAAAACCTATAAATAAATCATTTTTACCTGCAAATCGTTTATAAACAAAATCTCAATAAACTCATTTAAATATTAATTTAAGTTAAAGTGGATACAAAACTACACGATGTCGTTTTTTCTCACGTTATTTGCTAATGATTTATAAAATCAACGTGATTACATAATGAATATAAAAAATTAATTATAACAATACTTTTTTATTTTGTCACTGTTAGGCTCCTTCAATATATATGTTGAGAGCTACTCGCGCCATGCTTTATTTGCATTGTTTGTTTAGCGTCGTTGCTATTTGCACGTTACACTCAGTCACCTAATTAATATTCAATATTATACCATTTATGTAAGTATAAGATATGGGATTTAAGTCAATTACGAATACATGAATAATATCTTTATTTAAAAAATTAATATTAATAAAAATTATCTGTGAATTATACACAAATAAATAAAACACATCAATTGAGTAGAATTTTTGGTGGCTAAATTAATTTTCAATCTTTTATTATTATTATTATTACGTCCCTTTTATTATTTATGTTTCTTTTTATTATTATTATTATATATATATATATATATATATATATCACTGATTAATAATTATATCTAAGGATAAAAATGTAGAAAATATCGTCAAAATTGTTATAATAATATTTTTTATATAATTTTTTTATATCAAAACGTGGTAACTATATCTTTTATCTAAATTATTGTAAAATTATAAAATATCATTAAAATGTCACTTAAATATTATTATCGCTTAAATATTATTTAAATGTCTTGTTTTGGGCTAAAATATCATAGATATTATGTATATTATCGTTATAATATATTAAAAATATCAATTTTTAATTTATTTTTTTCGTTCTTTTTAGCAATCATTTTAATTCAATTTTTCTCAGTTTTTTTATTTATAACATGTTTCTTATATATATACAATGAATAAGTAAAAAATAGAAAATGGTAACATTCAATCCAATTCTCAAGTACAAAGTCACCATGTATGTCTTATATTTTACTATTTTATATTAATATTATAACATGTAAAATACATTGAAGGATAATGCTCATTATATTCCACAACTAAGAAGTTATCCGTAAAAATTCGATGATTTTTTCCTAAAATAATCGTAACAGAAAAGACGTGAGGTAGAGATGATTATTACAATATCGAAACTATAGTTAATGAAAACATAACATATATTATTAGTATTATTTTATATACATATAATTACATAGAAAAATATAGTTTTAATAATAAAACATATAATATTGTGTATAATTAAATTAAATTTTATTTATTCTTAATTTATATATTTTTTATTTTACTTAAAAATATTTGCTAAATAGTTAAAAAAAATTAATGTTAATATTTTAAATGATATTATAAATTAAGAATTAAGTTAACATTTAATTTTTTTAAACTAAATACATTTTTGAATAAATATTAAAAATTAAGAAGCATGGTTAAATCGTAGGAAAATTGATACTGGCTCACAACCGGTAGTTATCAATCGAATGTATCTGAAATTAGTGTGAGGTGATTATGGTTATTAACAAAACAATTCCCGCCCGTCCTCACACCCATCCATATTTCCAATTATGAGTATTCTTAAAAACAAATTATCAATGAAATTTATTTTCATACAATTGATATTTATCTATTTATAATAAATAATAGAATTAAATAATATACTTAATTATTTCATATATTTTAACTACTTATTCTACAATATTTAGTAAAAAGAATATATGTTTTATTATACAATATTTTAATTAATTGATTAATTTATTGATTAGTATAAATATTTTAAGTATTTAAAAATACATGTATTCTTTGTGAATAAAATATCGGAATCACTTTGAAACAATTTTTTTTTATAAGTAAATTAACACTAGATGAAAAAGAAAATATAAAATATGGAAATAATTTCATCAATTCTTTGTGAAATGATAATTTAAAAGTAGTTTTGGTAAGCATGTTGATATGAACTATTCTCTTTTTCTAATTAAGTCATGCGTTGAATAACTGAAACAACAATATAGTTAAACCTCCCATGTTTGTACATACCGAACAATGTTCACAATTGACTTCAATCACAAAATAAAAATAATAATAATAATATATATAAAGAGCACTAGCCAGTTTATGGAGATTCTTAGGGGTAACAATTCCTCTTCCAAATTTTAAGGTTTTAATTCAATTTTAGATTTAATTTTTAAGGCTTAAGGTCTAATTTTTTATAGGTTTAAATTATCTCTATTTTAGGCTAAAATATGATGATTTTTTTTATGTTCTTGTATTAATTACTTATAAAATGACATTTTTGTCCCTTTTAGCTCACCTTATGGAGAGCTCCAAGTAGGGGGGCGGATCTGTACTTGATTGTATGGTGCATTGATCCTCTTTTAAGTTTTGATAAATAAAATTTTATGCGTAATATTTATAAAGAAAATGACAAATTAAATGCATAAAATAAATTATCTTTCTAAATTTTAGTTTTTAAGATTTTATCAATAAATTTTACTATAAGTATATTTATATTCAAATGAGATATATATAATATAATATTTTTTTACTAAATAGAAAATAAAATGCATACTTATAATTATAAAAAATTTATTATTAATTATTATTATAATTATTAAATTAATAAACAAATAATATTAATTTAATGTTTGTAGAATTAAAGTGATATACTTAAAAACTACGAGATATAAAAAAAATTATTTACTCAAAGTTACGGAACTGTTAGCATTATACCTCAAACAAACATAAGTTTTTTCAATATATATATTAATTTAATGGGTGTATGAAATTTTTATATTACCAGCCGTGTGAAAATGAGAAGTTAAATAGATGCCTAAATTTTTACTTATTTGTGTGGAAATTCTACGCAAACATGGAAGTAAAAATTGAAAAAAGGGAATATTAAAATGAATAAAAATTAACAGATATTATTAAATACGGTTAATTTAATCTAAATTATATATATTAATATATTTTAACTTTATTTTTTTATTAATCATACCACTAAATCTATCACATCAAGATGGCTAAAATTTAACATAAATAAAAAAATATATATTAAAAATCCTTTTAATCAAAGAAGCTACCGACGAGAAAGTAAGGATCTCATTACGTACGGGAGAATCTTGTATAGGACAGGGGAATTATCTTAATTTTTTTTATATAAAATAAAAATATGGTAAAATTAAATAAGATATTAATAATTGATATTAATAGAGAGTATATAACATATTTTTTATAAGATTTTTTTTCCTAACATGATAATAATTGAGGTATCATACTTGAGTTGTACATTCCTCTATTAAAAATCATAAATATATACCATTAATTTTATAGTATATAGTTTAGTATTAATTTTTAACTAATAATTATTATTTTTTAATTTTAATTTTAATTTATAATTTTAAAAAAAATATTACAATCAACTAAATCTATCCACCAATGTCTCTTAGCATTTGTTTTTTTTTTCATTTAAAAGTCTCAAACCACAAAACTCCCATCCTGCGTTCAACCACTTTTATATTACATTACAAATACTCCATTCCATTTTCCACTCTTTAATTAATTACTATTATTGACTTTGTATCTCCCAATGACATTCTCATTTTGAAGATTTGTGAAGATTTTCTTTCATTACATACAATTTTTATTATTTTTTTGGTCAAATTGATCATCACATACAATTATAAACACTACATATTATAACAATATAATTAGACCCAAAAATATTATCACAATATATATAATTGTCTCGATCAGGCGGCTGAATCTCAAAAGACTCCCTAGCCCTCCTCTATTTAGTTGCAAGATAATCTAATTTAGGTTACACTGACACAACACCTTCACATAAACTCAAGAAAAAGAACAAAGAAATAAAAAAAAATAAGCTTGGTACTTTGGACTAATTGGAACCCTTCACTAAATTTTAAATTTGGTATAAAATTACTTCAACCTTACACCAAATCTTACATTAAATATGAGATGTATATTTTATTGCATATAATAAATTTAAATTAAATATACGATATAAAATTAATAAAAAAATTATTAAATATAATTTTTTGTGTAGTATTTGGTGCAATTTTAAAAAAATATTTTTTGTTACAATATTTGATGTTGTGAGTTGTAAAGGAATAATAAAACTTTTGGTGTAAAATGGTTTTAAGGGTTGGAGATGACCTTAGTCTCTAGTTTTTACCTCAAAGTAATTTTTTAAAATACATAATTTAATCCTTAACATGTAAAATTTAATAATTTCTGTAAAAAAATTAAAGACTAAATTCTATTAAATTATAAAAAAAACTGTTAAATTTTAAAATATTAGAAAATAAATTATATGTTTTAAAATATTAAGAAGAAAATCTATTTCTAGGTAAAAGTTAGTAACCAACCGAATGCAAGGCATTGACAAAAAGTATTAATCAATATATCTCTACTGGGTTTTGTTTACTTATATTAGCCTGAATTGTTTAGATTGTCTATTCTGCATAGACATTTTTTTTTTCATTTTTATGTTAAAACTAATTTAAAAATAAAAGTGCACTTACGAAATAAACACATAATTTGTTGAATTATTTTTTATATCCATGCTTGTGTAGAATTATTTTACATTCAAAAGTTTTTTTATTATCATAAATGCTTTTTAGAATATGAAAAGAAATAAATACATCATTGTGTCTCCCGGTATTTAATAGGCATTAATTTTATTGTTATTTTTATGTATTTTTTGTATTTTAAATTCATATTATATTTGCTAGATATAATACGAATACGAATACAAACACGAATAATAAAAATTATTGGTAGTTGTTTAATGTTGATGGAGAATTATTTGTATTTATAGAGAGAGAAAATGATATTCAGGGGAATTAATTACTGAATGCTATACTTGGTATCCACAGCTAGGATCCAAAAGGTAACATGATTCCTTCATATAATATAATGTTCCTAAATTTAGGTAAAATTGATTTGTATTATCGTTTTCAAAAATAGTAATATAATCTTGGATTTTGGTGTTAAAAGTTAGAGAGATAGATTTTCAAAAGGGTTACAATCATAAGAAACAGCAGCAGCAGCAGCTGCAGCAGTAGTTAGATGAGTGATGACCCTAAAAACTAAAGAATGTAAAGTCACATTGGGCCTGCACGTGTGTCCCTACTTCTCTTTGATACTCACATGCCTCCACATGTTAAGTTGGATGCCCTGACAAATAATTTCCCACCAAACATCTTTGTTTTGATTTTATTTCAGGCTTTTTGTAAACTTGCATTTTCCCACTCAGATGATATTGACTTTCTTTTTCTTTCTTTGTGTATACCGGTAAATTGCGGTTATTTTTGTGGTCCGTCCACTGATAATTAATATTATTAATTTTTTTTTATTTCAACTTACATATTTAATTCATCATATTAAAAATAAAAATAAAATCATAATATATTATTATATCTGAACTTGGAATTCAAACTTATTTTATCAACTTTCTCATTCTTGTGCCAAACAATTGTAACTAACACCAACTTTATTGGCGTTGATGAGCCATCTCATACAAGGCAACGCTTTGTAATGGTATGTCCCCTATGTTTTGATAGTTGAGTTCAACCTGTATTAGTATATAATTAATGAAAAATTCAATGATTATTTAATTTAAGAAATTTTAGTTCCATATTTATTACGTTAAGTATTAAATATCCCATAATTTTTTTTAAAATATCACAATAATTCCACTGTTATTTGCAAATGAGTAATTTAGCCCATAACTTTTTAAAATGGTCTCTTAAGTTCAATTATTTATGAAAATATATCGTATAATTATTCATTTTAATAAAACATACCATTAAAAGTCTAAAAATACTTACTTATGTTAATAACAAAATTAATAATACTTAACTTATAAATTATAGACTAAAATATTTATTTTGAAAAATTCCAGGATATTTAACTAACTTAAAAATTATAAAACTAATGTAATTATTTGATAAAAATTACGGAACCTTTAGACCTTTTGAGTATGATTAAAATATACGACCATTTATTTAAAAAATTACAAAAATTAAATGAAAATGATAGGGAAAAAAGTGAGTAATAGTAATTGAGACCAGATTTAATCTAATTTTAAAATTATTCAAAGTTCAAAGTTTTTAAAAATTAAAGGTACAGTTGTGATAAGATTGGCAGTTGGCAGTAATATGAAGTCGCCATCAAATTAACGAGCAGTACATTAGACGGATAATAACGGATTCCTTCGATGTCGATTGTTTTTTCGTTTTTTGCGTGAGAGGAGGATCCTTACCGCTTGAGAAGAGGGGTGACAATTCATGCATTATGGAAGTATACATCGTGTTTGTCCGTATTATACATATTTGTGTTATAAGGCCTAAATTCACATCTTTTTAAAATATTACAAATAAATTATATTATTTTTAGACTATTTAATTATTTATAATGATATAAAAAAAACTAACTTTTATAAGTATCCAAAAAAACTATCAATAATTAATTGTAACTAGAAAATAATTTGTACAAAAATTGATTTGAGTTCATGTCAGCCCAAATTCACACCCTACTTGAGGAAGGGCTTCAAAGTCCATCGTATAATTTTGTCTTCTTTTAATTATTTCTAAAAATAATTAAAAACATTTACTACAACACTTAAATTGCTCTACAGTAATCACAACCTATTAAAAATTACTTCAAATAACACCACTAAAATTGATAACAAAAATAACACCATACATTTGAAATTAAATGGGTATTGCTAGAAAACGCTATTACTGTTATTGAGTTTAAGAGGTATTATATTTATTATTTTCCAAAAACTTATTTTGCATTATTTGGCCAATTAAATTTTAAAACATATAATCATTATCTTTAAATTTGCAAGGATTGTGGACGAAGACAAGATGGGAGAAAGGGAAAAAAAACACACACACTCAATAGGTAGTTGCTGTTATTTGTTGTACCAAGGGCTGACGCAGAATTTAACATCAAAATCATCTACTCAGAGACATAAAAAAATATTAAGATTGCAATAAAAAAATGATATTGATAAGTTAAATTGTAAGCCAATTTGCTAACACGTAATAAACTTATTACATTTGATCTAGAAATAATGATAATAATACCAGAAAACTAATAATAATCAGTAGTACCCTGTTCTAGCAATGTATTTAGTATTACAATGTCGCCCAGGTCGCCACAATTTTCTGCAAATATCTGCACTGGAACATCTGAAAAACATAATAAGTGAAAAGATCGAAATAAAAATTGGCATCCTAGAAGGGTAGAATGATTTAGTGAATTTTAAACAATTAACTATCACAAATATGATTTTCTAAGTAATATAAACTAACACAATATGCTATATGTACTCTTTTAGGACACCGAGCGTTATCTGGGCGTTAGAAACGCCCTTTTTTGATAATTTTCTATAAATTTACACCAAATTGAAATGTATGAATACCACACTCATGTCTGTGTTATATCGCTTGGTTATAGATACTTCACGAAAAATAAAGAATCCAAGTAACAAGCCATAACCAACATGACCTAACTGACATTTCTTAATTTACTGTCCATTAACATTCAGAACATATAGAACATCCCACCATGCACTGGCTAACTCATTCATACTCAGAGCAGTACAAAAAAGTAGATAAGAGATCAGAGGGCTTCATTGATAAAACTTGCCTGGCTCGTATGAAATCATTTAATGTTTAGTATTCGTTGTCAACCTCATCATAGCCATAATCATATCCATATTCCAGGTTCGACTCATCATAGTCGCAACCATAGCCGTATTCATGACCAGTTTTTTCTCCATACTCCTGGTTCATATCTTCATAATCTCGTTCATTTTCGTTTTTCATATTGTCTGAGTCATGCTCTTCAGCACCAAGGTCTTTCCCAGTTTTATCCCCATTATCACTTGATGGATCTCGCTTTTTGTTCGAATCAGGAGCCAGCTGAAAGGAAATAATCAACAAATTTAAGCGCGATTAAGAGTGGGACATCTGATAATATTGGTTGTGAAAGTAAACTTCAATTGTTTGAGTGAAGAAAAAATACAAATTAAAAGATAGAAATTTGAAGAAAAGCAATATAGGATATGTACTTTGGAACCAAGTCCATATCTTTGCTTACATTAGGAAAAAAAGAGGGAAAAAAACCCTTACCTTTTATTATCTTATAAAAACGAACTTATAAACAAAATGCATGTGTTTTATGGTAAAACAAGTATAAGAAAAGTACATAGCTTTCTAAAGCATAAATCACTGCTTATTTTAAAGAAAATTCTAACATGATATTTGGTTACACAGAAGGTATTCAGAACTAAGAAAGAATATGCATTGAAATCTTCATTCCTTTGTTCTGGTGTATTGCACCATTTAATTGAATATTTATTTCTTTAGTTGACTACAGAAATCTTATTCCTTTCACACTTCATGGTTTCCAAAATTCCTAGAAGGCAGATTTAATATACAAATTTTCAGTTGAAATATGGAATTCGTTATTATTAATTTCATGAGATTCTTTTCCAAACAAGCAAAGCAATTTTCGGATTGAAACATAGAATTAAATATAAATTCAGCACACTGTAGAAATTATGAATTAGTTAATATGCTTGTTCTGTCGCTGGAGAAAATTTCAGTCAAAGCATCCATATGATTCAAAGAGCGGAAGGGTTGTATCTAGTTTGCAGATTGTGCTATAATTATTATTGTCTGCAGGTCATGTTGGGCTAATTGTTACAGCCAAACCCTGTACACATGAACTAAAACATGCCCTATTTAGTGAAGAGAAGCTGACCGTAAAAGTCTCATGCTTATTCTAAAAGAGACACTTACGTCTTATACTTATTCTTGTGATATTTTAGTTCTATTGTTATTAAAAAGTGAACACAAATACAAATGACCATTTTTTATTTTATTTTTTACTTCAATTTTTTTAACTACAACTTATTCAAATTAAAACAATCTCAATCTATTACAATTGAAAAAATTAAAAATTAAATTAAAAAATTAACTTTGTCTTTATGCGATCACTTATTAATAATAATGACTAAACTGTCATTTTTTCAACAATGGACCTTGATGCTATTTCTCTCTTTAATAAATGGGTCGGTTATGGCCCGACCATCAAGCCTAACATAAACCTAGATAAACTGCAGGTGGATCATGTTGGTTTCCCAGGTAACCTGGGATATTGACAGTCCCATTTGATTGTAAGACATTCATAAAACCCAGAAGTACAGAGGACAAGAGGAAGAAAAATAACATACATCACCAGCGAAGCACTTGTCTAGAGCATCATAGTTGATTTTTGAGCTGATTCGCTGTTGGCATAAAGAATTACCAAAAAATCAGCATATAGACAGTAATAAAAGTTAATTTTTCAACAATATACAAACAGCAAAAGGAAATTTCAAATTTTACGCAGGCAATAGAGAGAATACATTGAAATAGAAAGGGAAAATACAGACCTTAGTCAATCTAGATCTAGAAAGATAAAAAGTACCGACTGAATTCAAAAGGGTACAGGGTGCCACTAATCACTTACATATGGTTAGTGGAGGACTATATTCCCTTAAATGAAGTACATAAACCCTATATCAATTAATACTAGGGATAAAATGCTCATTTCATGCATTTTTATTGTGGCAATAACAAAAGTTATTTTGAAAATATCATTACCCTAACTTTAACTTCTAAAAAAGAAAAGGACGTGCTGATTTAAGAAAAGAAGCAAAACTATGTTTTTGGTTCCCAACTATTGTTACAAAAGACTATTTTGAAACTCACCTTGATGTGATGTTTAAGAGAAAAGTATTAAAGCTTGAACCTCATGTGGTAAAGGCTTACACCTTTTTAGTATGAGGCGCATGCCTTAAGAATTCAACGCCTCGAGATGATTGAGACTGTAACCTCAAACAGTCCATTTCATGAGTCGAAAGTTAAAATTAATAAAAACAAAAGGAAGAATACCAAAATCTTACGAACAAACAAGATTATGGTCACTTCTTTTATATTCTTTGGTCTCTCTCCACCTCATAGTTTTTCTTTCCATGGTCTCTGGCTCCATTAATCATAGTTTTCCTTTCCATTGCCTCCATTTATCATAGTTTTCCTTTCCATTGCCTCTGGCACCACTAAATTTGACAATTACTAAGTTACAGCGTATCATGCAATATTTTTCTTTATTTAATTATTTGTATTTGTATTTCTTCTTTCTTTTCTTTCGAGTCTATAGCTCCATCTTCTATACATATATTTATCAGATATTATTTTTAACTTCAGTTTTGTGTTTTCCTTCCACCATAAATGATGCCTCTAATAGCTCTAAATTGACATTTGAAGAATAGAGCTACAACCCTATATGATTTATTTTGTATGTTCTATCATTAATGTCATGATTATTCTATATAATTTCTTTTATTCATTTTTGTAAAGTTTTTAAAGTAAAGATTAAGGCTTACGCAATTTATAACACTGTTCCCAACTTATTGAACTGGTTGCAATTTACCCCTAACTTTTAATTTGTCAAAAAATGTCCACAACTTAATGGTGCGTGTTGCTTTCGAAGACTTTAACCCATTCCCTCAACAAATTTAATAGAAAATGACCATGTATCGTTCAATTTCACATGATGTCATTTTCTGTTAACATTGTTAACAAAATGAACACAATTTAGACGAGGCCTAAGTCCTTAAATGTATCAAAACCATTAGCTTGGGGATTTTTTTAACAAATCACAAACTATGCTATAATATCCAACACATTACTTTACTAGAAAATTCAAAAAATAAATTTTTCAATTAGTCCAAAAGGTGGGGAACAGAAAACATAGTTTACCCTAAAAAGTCCACAAAAAAAAACCATGCATTATCATATTTATTTTCATAGGGTAATTCATGGTTAAAGAATTCCATAAGATGATTTAGGGGTTTGGTTTGCTTCTCTAAGGAACTTTGATTTAGGGGTTTCATAAGGGTTTTGTTTGCAAATGACAAACAAAAGAAAATGTGTGATTTTTGAGGTTTTGACATTACTTTTATTTAATCTAGCAATAGTTTTTTTCTAATCTGCAATTATATTTAGAGAAAAATATTACATAAATCCCTTAAATTAAGATCATTTGTTCCATTTAGACCCTTAGATTAGAAATGGAGGTATTTAGTCTATTAGCTTTGTAAAATAATAAATTAAGAACAAATTATATTATTTTAATGATTTTTCTATTAAAATATTATTATTTTTCTATCAAGTGTGATAAAGCCGCAATTAATATGAAAAAATTTACAAAAAAATCGTTTTTAATATTTGTTGATTGTCACTATTTTATTTTAATATTTTATTAATTTTTAATTTTTATTAAAAATTAAAATATATATTTAAATAACTTTATTTGAATTTTATTATTATCCATTTTTTAAACTATTTCATATTAAATTTTACTTTTATCTTTGTTAAAAACTTATATCTTAATCGAGTTTTAATTACTTAATATAAAATAATAATATTTTGAATGAATAATCATTAAAATAATATAATTTGTCCTCAATTGATCTTTTTACAAAGTTAAGAAACTAAATAGTACCGTTTCTAATTTAAAGAATTAAATGACACAAATGATCTAATCTAAAGGACTTATGTAGCACCTCACTCTTTTTCAGGAGCAACAAAAGGGAATACCAATGCATCATGGAACTATTTCCCTCATTTTATGGTCAAGTGTCAATATAAGACTTACGTGCTCAAATTTAAAAGGGACTAAAATGCTCCAGTTGAGAAGGGATTAAAGTGTTCTGCTTGAAAGGTAAGGGACTAACGTGCTCCACTAAAAAAAAGGGAATGCCCTTTGCTCAATAAAAAAACATACAAGTAAAAAACAAGGCTAGAGTAAGCAATGCCACAAAGTTACACATAACCTCTTTAAACATATGCATAAATTACCTTCTTGCTAAGCATTTGGCGTGTTGCTTCAGCAGCTGTTTGAGCAGGGTGGTCATCCAAAGCTCGCTTTTGACGTCGCTCCTAATTTGATGAAGAGAAGGAGAAAAGGTGCAAAAAAATAAGAGAACTTTAACATGTTACGGAAAAAGCAAACCAAAAATAAACAAAACATAAGCAGATCTATGTGATTATAAGTACTAGGAAAAGATGACGTCCCAAAGGAACATCCAGAAACAAGTTTCCTAGGGAACACAACACTTAGACTCAAAAATTAGGGAATCACTAGATTTAAAGAATCATGTGATATTAACATGCTCTTTAACATGCAACGGCACTGATTTAAATGTGTGAGTGCAAGTGCCCGACCGCAATTTGGGATGTATATGAAGATTCTTATCCAATCTAAAGTGAAACTTGAAAGCATTCTTTAAAATATGAGCATGTTTATACTTAATATTATTAAAGATAATTCACTTGAAGCATATATATCATAGAAAATAATAATATCCTAACAATTATGTTAAAAATATAAACTTTAAATGACACTTAAAACATAAATACTTGTACATGTAACATATATTAAACATAATTTATATAATATTTTGTTGTGTCTAAGTACCCGTGTTCGAAGATTTGACACAAATCTGTGGAATCAAAAAATTTTAAAACTTAAGTTTCCATGTAACATAGTGTAAACCATTAAAAAAATGTGAAGCTAAAGGATGGGGAAATTAGAACCATATAAATGTTAAATAAGATAAATTCAGAAAAGGGAAAGGAAAGAGGGGAGAAGACATATAAGGAATTGCATCAAACTTTGCGTTAAGGACCTTTTTCGGCTTTGCTGCAGATCCACCATTACTAATCTTAGCAGCCTGCTCCTGGAGAATTGCAACGGTAACAATGCATAAGATCCACTTGATCGTAACATAATAAAATTGTGTGTGGATAAATGAAAATAAAAAACATGAGGAAGAATAAATGCTAAACCTCCAGATACTCTCTGTTCATTTCTTCCCAAACAGCTGCTTTGCGCCGTGTTTCTTCCTCATTGTTAAGGTAGCCACTTAACTAAACCATCCAAAACATTAATTATATAGCTGTCCTCCATTAATTAAGCAATAAAAAAACACTGAAAACATATCTAAAAACAAAACTGTGCATTATCCCTATATACTACTTTTTGAAGCATATAGAAACTTGATGAATAAAACATAAAGATGGGAATTAGGATGCTCATAAAAGTTCTGATTATTCTTGGGATATCTTTATATTTAAGCATATTTTAATTTTATATTTAAGCATTTTTAATTTTCTATTAGGATTTATTTTCTTAATGTATTAGGGTTTTATCTTGGTCAGTAAGTAATATACTTAGGGCCCAAGTTTTAAGGCACGCCTGTCAACTGTTGTGTTTGGACAATGACTGAAATAATGTTGATCTTTCTCCCTAGTTATCTTTCCATTAGCATACAAAAACACTTAATTGAATTATAAAAAGATAGTACAAAGTGGACCAAAGGTCCAGCTATGCTAGCACATAAGACCTAAAAAAGAAACGTAGATAAATGATTAAGTTCTGAAACCCAAAACATCCCATAACATTATGTATCCCCAAGCCAGGTTTAAACAGTATAGAATATCAAGACTTCAAAATATTTCAAAAAGTGTTGAAGTATTTTCAAGTCTTGATATTCCCAAAAGGCAACCACATTCACTACTTTTTCCCAAATCATCTCGTTGTATTTATTTCTAGCCAAATTGTCCAAGCAAAGCAATGACTACATTGTCCACGGTAACTTTCCTTCCTTAAATCTCCCAAATCCACCAAAGTCTATTTGAATAGGCTATACACTGAATTAAAAAAAACAACTTTTGCTAAGGACAACTATCTAGTCCATAAGCCTAACAAACTCACACTCCAAGAATAAATGAGAAGATGCCTCTCCTCTACTTATACACTAAATACACCACTAAGGAAATAAAAATTGATTAGGCCTCCTCCTCTGCAGCATATAATTAGTGTTAAGTTTTCCATGGGCCAAAAGATCATGCAAAATTTCACTTTGAGCAAAAAAATTGAGGTATCAAAAGATTATTAGTAAGATGAAAGAAGGATCTGCAGGGGTTCAAGAGTGTTTATCTTCCTCTGGAAAAGGGAGGAAAACTTTATTCAAGGAATCAATAAATTGAATAAAGTGGTTAATTCCTCCACCTCCCTATCAACTTTATGTAGGTTTCTTTGTGTGAGTTTGCATGAGTTAGATAAGATTAAATTGATAATAATAACTCTAATTGATTTATAGCTAAAGTAAATGAACTGCTTTTAAGTTTTATGGTATAAATGCTACTGTTATAGCCAATTTAGTAGCATACCTCAACATCATCAATATCTGAAAGGCCATCAGACTCATCTTTGTTATCTGCACTAGCATAATCATCATTGTCAATGGTACTAGCATCCTTCAACTTATTGTAATTATCAGAGGCACTGTCAACTGTCACCTGGTCTGAAATCACATCCACTGACAAAATATGCTCTCAAAGAATCAATTCTACTCTTTTTTCGACCAAAAATAGAAAGAATCAATAATACAATATCATGGTAATAAGACTTGAAACAGCCTATAAAAAGTTTGTTCATAAATATATAAACACTTACTATTGCTTGGACAGTCCATAGTTTCTAATCTTTGATTGTTTGTCTCAAATTGGCTGGGTTTCGTAAGAGATTTTACCTTCTCACACTAACAAAAGGGAAAAAAACAATCAGAACTAATAATCAAACGAAACCATAGCAGAGCAATGAGTAGAGAATAAGATTGTCAAAAATTATTAACAAATTATCTTAGAAGAATAAAAACAGATACACAACTATTACACTGATAAGATAAATACTAATAGAAGTTTGCAACACAATGAATAGCTAGTTTTCACACAGCTTTTATTAGTATTTTTGAGTTTTCAGAGTTAAATAGTTTTATTTTTTGAGTTGCAATCAGATTCACTTGCCAACTCCCTAGCAAATAGTTCAGTTATAATGTTTTTAAAAGATTTAAATTCGGTAGATTACTTAATTTAGTGGATGAGTCAGATTGTGTCTGAAACATTGCAGGTGCTAGAATCAAGTGGTTTAAGATTGTGTCAATACTTGTGTCAGAAAATAGACCTGTTGATCCTAATATCTAGACTGAAGCAAACTTAGCTGTTTTTTAAAAAAAAACAAATGGTATTTGATGTGGTGGCAAGTCCTATACTAAAACCTAATATTTACTACGACATTACACAGACAATACAATAATAAAAAAACCAACACTCTAGTTTCTAAAAGAAATTATCAATAATAATTTCTCAACATAATAGTAAAAAACCATAATTAAGTGGTTGTCAGCTCACTTTTCCTTTATCATGATCAGTTGACATCTTCTCAATCTCGGGCCCGAAATCTTCATCAGATTCATCTGGTTTTTTAGCAGATTCATCTGGTTTTTTAGCAGATTCATCTGGTTTTTTAGCAGATTCCTCAACTAGCCTCATCCTTTCTGCATGCTGAAACGCAGGGGGATCAGATCCACCAAGTCCCCCAGAAATCTCGATGAACTGCAACATTGAAGGATAAGTACAACACAGAGGAAACTAAACTTAGAATTAGCATATGCAGAACAGCGGTAAAAATGGAAAAGAGTTACTTCTTCAAAACAATCTTTACAGAGTCCATGGGCAAAAGGACTCCCACTATCTTTATGTTGGCAAAGCAATTCTGCACTCTCTTGGGAACCAAAGGATGAAAATTTGCACTTCTCTGCCTCCATATCATTCATGTTTAACTCCTCAATCTAGTAAGACAGATTTTTTTGAGCAGTCAGTTGCATTATAGACAAGCTTGCAGAAGCAATGAATTCACTAGATCATATGAATTTAAAGTTTACTTTGGTGACCTCAAGTTATGGGACTGTCAATGTAGCTAAGAAGACATCATAGACTGAGAAAATAATTCACTAAACATAATCATATCCTAACAGCAGAAAACTTACAGTTAAGCTCCCTGAATCTGTATTCTCGAACTCGATAAGCCGTTTCGTCAAAGTTACTTCACAAATATGCACAATTTTCCCCTGTTAGAACCAGAATTCAATTAACGGCCTGCTAATTATGGAGCGTGCACAAGGAATTGTCCTTGAGTTCCACAATAAAAGAAAAATAGGTATTCCTCAAGCAACAATAACAAGGAAACTGACTAGAACAGGCATAAAAGGATATGACAATGGAATTCCTCCAAAACAAATTCATACACTATTCCGTAATCTTTTTTCTATTATGGGGGGAGCACTAAGGCTTCAAAGGTATGAGTGTTCCGAAACTGTGGGATGGGAGCTATCCTTTGATGTTACGAATGGAGAGTAACAAGAGAATTTTTATGATAATGAGAATGATAATACCTTTTTATGAGAGATTTTTACTTTTAACATCCTCTTGGGAGTCGGCTTCAAAAGATTTAAAAGACTACTCTCAATTTCTCATTAGTTTTAATTAAGAAGCTTGTTTTGGATGGGGATTATAGTTTTACTTGGTATAACTTGGTTCCTTTTGTAAGTGGATGGATAACTGTTAAAACTTACACAAGTTTACAATATTTGACAGCAGAAATTATAGTCCTATTTTAAAGATTAGCACAGCACAAATTTCAAATTAAAACAAAAAAAGGAAAATATAATTGAATGATAAGATCCCTAAAACGAAGACATGTCAACAGCTGCAGTTTTTCCATTTTTCAATTATGATTTATAACAAATAAAATTCAGAAAGATATATTGCCGAAGAAAAATCAATGTTATCTGCAATTTGGAGACATTTTTCATGCGTATTAAGCACAGCATACCGGTTATGGAAAAATTATTATCAATTTCCTCCGAACATCAAAGCAAAAACTTTTCTTGACTATGTGTAACAATATGCAAACTCACGTAGCGGAAATTTGACCATTCAATATCAAGACTATCCAAGTCGATGCCAACCTCTCAAATCTAAAACATGATCCTTGTATAAATACTTTGATTCTCCTTGAGAAGATACAAACGAGAACTATTCTCAATCGAGTCTTGCATGCATGAGACATAATGATTGCTTCCCAACGTCAAGATTACTCAACTTAGATGCTTGCCCCAACGTAAGGTTGCTTGTCATCAAGGAAATGCCACACAACTGCTTTCCCAACCGTGCAAGTCATATAACAAGTACAACAATGTACCAAGACTGAGTCGGCTTCCCACTTCCTCTTGTCGGGTCTCCTTATATACACCCTTGAATAGGCAACTTGACACTAAGGGCTAATTCATTACCAAAAGCCAACTTCATCTTGCACCCCTTATGCATATGTGCTCGATTCTCCTCGACATCCTTATACTCAAGCTAACATACATGCTACCTTATCCTCAACTCAACCAAGCGAGTGTGTTTTACACGCAAATAAGTTTAATTAACCCAAACTCGTATGTCACTTGAGTGAGTACAACATTGATCAGAAACCCACACATAATGGCATCATCTTAGCACGTTGTTGCCCACCTTCGTGCCTACCAACATACAAATTCTTAGTGCTTGGTCAATCCCCTAGCCAACGCACATCCCCACTTGACATCACCGCCATGAGTGTTGTCACACTCATAATGTGTGTTCCATAGAGCAATGCTATTTTAATAGCATGTCGCTACTCATCGATGCACAATCATTTGTGCAACGTCGCCCACAAGGTGTCACTCTCACAAAGCCAACTTCACATGCCCCTACCGAGTAAACTGTCAAGCATAGACATTCCATCTCGTGTAGCCTTCTGCATGGGAAAGATACACAGTACCAACCCTTCTGTATCATCAGTACTATTCCTGAGACTATCTTAGAGAGACATTGACGTGCCCTTGCGACACAACCAATGCCCACCCTATGAGCATTATTTAGCTCACTTAACACACTATGCCAACTAATGCTAAGGGGTGTGGAGAGCTTGACACCATTACCTTCTCCTAAAGAGTTCTTGGAGCATTTTCCAGTCTTTTCAGAACAAGCATCACTTTACGCAAGGAGAAATAAACTCCAAATAATTCAATATTAATTATTTTGACAATTATCAAAGTGTCTCTCATGCAGATTATTACACTTTGCATACATTGATCAAACATACAAGGTAATGACAACCATCACATCCAAATTTGTTCTAAATATTGCAAACATTTAAATTCTTCTTAGAATCTAATGTTTTACAAAAAATATCATAACCAATAAATATGATAAATCCTTGGTATATAGAAGTTACCCATAAAACTCTTAAGATGAAAAATCACTGTTCAGAGCCCTATTCTTAAAGAAAGTGAATGCTTCTTTGTTTGACTTTGGTTAAGAGCTAAAGAAAAGGAAGGAAAAAAGAACAAAGGAGAAATATACATTGCTGCAAACAGAAACTGCATTGCAAATAGAAATTGTTATTTAATATTAACAATCTTTTATAAGTGCTATAAGAAACTGTTAATATTTAATAAACTTATCCAGAAAAGGAAACAACTATCAAACCAACTAACTATTTTAAAATTCGTTAAAGGGTGACAAGCTAGACTTACAATGTCCGACTTTGAAAATTTGAACCCGTGTGAAAGAGCAGAAATATATAATGCAGCACCGCATATCCCGCTAGGTTTTCTCCCTGTCTGCAAATGATTAGTATAAGAGTATGTTTTACCAGAATAAAGGCCAGATTAATTGACATTTACATTGCATTGAAAAAGTCAACCTTTAGATAAAGCAACAAGAGGACAAAGACGAAAATAACACAAATTGATAAAAGCATCTTTTTCCCAACCAAAAAAAAACACAATCCTTGAAGTGCACTACATCCGGATGAAATGGTCTTCATCAGATGAATTTATATGGACGAATGCCACTTCAACTAGATTAAGGTCACTTTGAATGTCATGAAGACCACTTCATCTAATATTCAATGGGAAGTCAACAGTTGGTCAATCTAGGTCAACCCCAGTCATGATCTTCATCTACCATAATGGGAAAATAGCAATTTAAGCGTGACTACTAAAAATGTGTTATTTTTGGGATAGACACTGCAATTTTTGCATCATTCTTGTCAATAAAAACAGTAACAATAGCATTAACAATAAGTAATAATATTATATTAGACCAATAGACACCATAACTGCCAGCAACTAAAAAAGAACTTAAAAAAAATAATCATAATTGCATCTTTGAAAGTCAAAACATGTATACCTGCATCCAGTCTCGCTTCATACTGGCTATGATGCGTGATGCAGTCCTAGAAACCTCAGTGTTCATTTCACTTAATAGCTCTTCAAGCAAAAATCAAATCCACATAAGAATACTATTTTAGAAAGTGCACACAGCAAAGAAAAGAAATTTAACCTAGAATCGCTATTCATTTTATAAAAATAAAATGGCAGTGACATTTCTTATTTTCTAACAATATACTTGTTATAACGATTAAAAAAAGTGACTTACTCTCTGTAAAACGAGGAATGAAAAGGGTAGGATCAATAGGTCTTCTAACGATGTTATGCTCTTGAAGGCTTAACAGCTGGCAAAGCTGCAAAAATACAGCACCTAGCACATACCTTTCAGATGTTAAAAATAAGTATCGTCAATTATACAGGCACTTAAAGCATACTATATGAAATTACTGATTTTAGATTGTTATTGCTAACGCTAAAAGGTAGAAATAAATATGCTATAAGATTATTTACAGTGAGATATGTGATAACTTACACATTTACACTCAAAGCCTCTGAAAAGTCAATAAGAAGATATGGTTTTGGTTTGTCGTTTGTCCTGCATGCAAAAATAAAATCCAAAGAGTCCTTACCAATTCCCATTAATGAAATGCCAAGCATCAATTACAGAATAAAATCACATTTACAAGACAATACATGCTAAAACATCAATAAACTGGCAGGATCCTGAAAAACATAAGAATGTGAGAAATTGACAATGTATGTTTAAGAACAGAGTTGAATGGTTGCGGTAACTCACAATTTATAAGGCACAACATAGAAACAAAGGCATGCACGTATCATGACGGAAAATAGCCACAACAGACAAGTTGATAATCAAAATATTTCTTTTAAAAAAATTAATTTAAATAAGGATATAAATGGATCCTCAAGAATCAATAACTTACAATATGTGTAATTTATTTATTTATTGTGAATGATTACATTTTCACTTCTTGGATCATCTTAAACTTATCTTAGAAAATGTCACCGACAGCATGGAAACATGAAACCAGCCTTTACAAGTTATTTCTAAAGTTATCTTTGTTCAGCATGATAAAACTTAAAGGGAAACACAAGAAAAAATGGGAGACAAGTTTCTCCAACAAATGTCTTCTTTGCACAAGTCTTTCGGGGAAACAACTGCAAATCTAAAATAAATGTGAAAATTTCGTAAACAAAACATAAAGAGAAACAAGTCAGAAAAGGATTACTGACCTACATGCTATATAAAGGCAAGCAGCAGCAACTTGTGTTGTTCTACGGCCCCGGGTGAATTTACGTTCAACAGCTATCTGCAAATCATTGCATCAGATTTTGAGATCTAAAACAAACCGAGAAAATAGGACACTTTAGTTTTTTATGTAGTAACCAAAAATTATAATACCCAACAAAATGAGAAAACCAAAGACACACCCTGTAGAATGAAGAAGCCGGATAAATCATTGCATCACTAATGCCCAGGCGCAAAGCAATACTTCTAATTTCATCTTTTCCTAAAAAGGGGAAAAGAAAGGGTTCAGCAATTATAAAACGTACAAATGAAGTCATAATAAAACCGTGAAATTTAGGTACTTTTGTGCACTGATTTAATATCAAAAATAATGGATTTTGATGCATAGCAGAAATATTGTGCCAAAAAGTACAGAAGTTTAGAACAACCTATGTTACAACCCAATTCCACGTGAGAGTAGATGTTTTATTATATCATACAACTAATATCTATAAACTGGCCCATTTTTTCTATTCCCACAAATTCTTGTATGATCAAAAATGACAGTACTTGAGAAATTCATTATTTAATAAAAGCTATATTTTTAAAGAGACACATGCACGTTGCCAAACAGAGAGGTGGAAAGGAAGTGTAAATTGATTATACCATGGCTCAACTCCATTGTATAAATCAACTACACAGAGAAATGGCCATTCTATCATCAAGGCTAGTTAAATTTGACCATAGCATGTATAGTAGTTTACTACAAATTCTCATTTTGCAAACCAGGAATCCCGG
The DNA here is from genome assembly GCA_037013495.1 of Hippophae tibetana. Taxonomy (NCBI): domain Eukaryota; kingdom Viridiplantae; phylum Streptophyta; class Magnoliopsida; order Rosales; family Elaeagnaceae; genus Hippophae; species Hippophae tibetana. The sequence goes on from CM072812.1 coordinate 5,585,739, forward strand.
ATAGAAGTAATTATAATTTTCCCTTCATAAATTTTTTTTCTATTTTCTGAAATTATCGTTTTTCATATGAAGAACAAAATAGAGATATATGCTTAAATAACCCCATTGTAGTTAAAAATTAGATTTGACCCCTTCCACTTATCTTTTTATAAAATATGACAATAATACTCTTATGCTTCATCAAGGTAGCCTAAATAATAGTTAAATAGCAAGTGAGAAAAAAAAATCACGTGTTTTCTAATTACCAATGCAACGTGTGACTGTCTCTATTTTCCTCTAATTTCGCTTTCATTATTCCCTATGAAACCCGATGCCTTTCCTCCTCAGTCTCCTCTCCACTTTCTTCAGCCATTTGACAGCCATGGAAGAACTCGAGGGATTAAGCCTCTTCAGCCTCAAGGTGACCACCTTCGTACCAAAAGGCATAAGCCTCATTAAACAAATAGTGAGGCTTCGCCTCAGTTCATGAATCAACCACTCACCTCAAGGCGAACCTCAAAACCACCTTTTAAAAACGTAGAGGTTCCAATGCATTCTTCCCCCTTTTATCCATTCTATTAAGCAGGCTAAAAAAGGTTATCTAGTATCTATACTCAAGGGGTGTCTGCTTAACTACACAGAGCTCTTATATTTTGATATATTAATCTTAAAGAACACTCTACATTTCATACAAAGACATCTTCATCAAACCTTAATATTTTATTTACACGAACACCATACTTCCAACAAAGGCTTTCCGCCAGGATAAAATATTTCTTAAACAATAGACATAATTATGCAAGGTTATTAACTTGATTATAAACCACCCCGTGAGAAAATGAAAATTAAAAAAGATAAAATACAATAAGAGCAGGCGGTTTCAACCAACCAGCCAAATTATAAACATTTGAATAGAAGAAGTACCTTTATCTATAGTCCTTTCATGGGATTCTGAATGTTCATATCCTTGAGACCTTACATAAGAACCTGCCAACCTACTCTGGAAACAAAAAATAGAAGAGTATGGTAAACAGAAACATAACCCGAGTAAAACATCCAACCCAAGCATAATAGATATAGAGAGCTGAGACCACTATAAAGCATGGTCAAGGACAAGAGGTTAACATAGCATTACAACGTAAAGTCCTATAATATCCAAAAAATCATAGATACCCCACCTGATCCAATAACTAATTGAACTCTCCTATGCTATGTTATGCTTGATGAACCAGTTTAAAAGAGTGAGTTGCACATACAAATCCAAGTGTCTCACTTAAAACTTGCCAAATTATAAAATTGAGAATCCGGGGAAGTTAAGAAGTGCCATTTTTGACACGAGTACTTAGATAGGGCATATATTTACAGAAAATATGTAAATATTTTATTTCACTCTTAAAATTTTAATCATAACTTAATCTCTGTTTTAGTTAATTTTATTATTTTTAATTCAATGTTTGCCCACTTTTCTCTCTTCTTTTCATTTCTTGCTGCAGGGACAGCCCAGGACTCCTTTATTTACTTTTTTCCTTATTTTTCCCCTTAATATATTTTCATTCCCAGATTTCAAAGCATCGTCATGTGACTATGCTTTTTGTCCTCCAAGCCTCTCTTCCTCGGATTTTTTCTCTCCCACACCTCTCTTCCTCCTCCTTCTTCATCTTCTTCTCCCCTTTAACCCTAATCTTTTCAACTTCATTAATGATGGGAATTTCAAACAAACAAGTCAAAAATTCTCACATAGGTCTAGTGTCATTATCTCGTCACATAGAGAACTTCTCCAATATTAGCACAAATATACCTCTAGCTATAGCAACAATTGACATTGATAGAAGATTCCATCAGATCCCAAAAAGGAACTACATAATTATCATAAGTGATTTTCCTAGGTTCAAGAAATAACAATGAAGACACAAAAATAATGACCAACATAATTCAAAAAGAAAGCAGTACCATCACAGACAATAGCCAGTGTCCCTTACCAATAAGAAAAGGAAAAATACAAGCATACCTCTCCCCCGGCACCTTTAACAAATGTAGGTTCTTCACTAAAGTAATCATCAGATATAACTTTTCCACATACATAACAACACCTGAAGGAAATAAAGGGAAAAGAAAAGCAAGTAATTATCTATGATCATGTGCTTCTTTCTTATATACGTTGCTAAACTTTTTGAGCAAATCACAGAGAAAAATCCAAAGGAAGTGAATTATTGAAAACCAACAGGATATTTTACTTACACTAAGGCTTGGTCTTTCCTTGTAGGACATTGAGCTTTGCAATGAGAGCACCAAAGATGCATCCTATAAGTCGTAAGTTAAACTCCAACCCGTTTGAACAAAGACCTTCTAAGTCCTCTACCAAAGTAGTTCGAATATTATTTTCTTTTTTAAAAAAATATCAACTAAAACCCTGTGGAGAACACACCATGAATTCAACAATCACCTGGTATGCCAACAAACCCAGAAATCACATATCATAGAAAAATAAACTTCACGGCTATTTCATCCATTAATAGGTTTTGATCGGGAAATCAACATAACAATAAGACATTTTGGGCAAAAAAAAATAGGAAGAAAAAATGTCTTCAACCAGACTGGTACCGTACTGTGCTAAAGGAATGATTTATATCTTCCAAACGATGTTATCGACTTGCTACTTACTTTTCCTTTCTTGCCGCCTCGCTAAGGGGCACGGAATAATACTGAAGTAGTCCTTTTGTGGCTAGGTTTTCTTCAGCTCTGAAAAAAGCCCTCCTCTTGATTTACGAGCGAAAATAATTAGTTTTACATTATCTAAATATATAATAATATTAATATTTAAATAATAGTTTTTTTAAAATTTTTTTATAAAATAAAAAATAAGTTTTTAAATATAAATTTAAATTAATTTTATTATAATTAAAAAATTAATATTGAAATATTTTATAAAGTGATTTATAAAAATACTATTAAAATAAATATATAATTAATTTATTACTTAATGAATAAAATCTAAATATAAAACAAAGATTTGTGATTCATTATGATATTATTAATAATTATATAATTTTATTTAATAAAAACATTAAAAAAAATTACTTAATAAATAATTTAAATATAACGTAGTATATGAATTTATTTAATTAATATTTAGTTTAATTCTATCTAAATTATAGATGTTATTTAATTTAATTTAACAAGCATTTTTTATTAAAAATAATTTATATTAGGTGATTATTTTTTTTAATTGATATGAGATATAATATGATTTTGATATAAAAATTACTAATACAATAAAAATATTACATATTCATAAGTGAATTGATCAAACATTTATTAAATTAATAATTATAAATCGTATGAATTGTAACTACAAAAGTAATAAAAACAATTGTATTATATAAACATTTAACATTTATGGATAAAAAAATATGAAAATATATCTATAATATGATTTTTTTGTATATATTGATGTAAAAAAATCAATAAAAAGAAGTGGTTTGAGTTTGGTTGCCGACCAAACATTCTCATTATTCATAACAATAAAATAATAATTTATTTGTAAGAAAATTGATCAAATGTTCATTAAATAATTAATTATTAATTATATCAATTTTCATCTTAATATAATAAAAATAAATATATTGTACAAATATTTTATCATTTTTTAGTGAAAACAACTAGTAAAAAGTTAAAAATATGTAAAAATAAACATTTATTATATAAATATTTGGATATTTATTATTATTAAAAAATAAAAACTAATAAAAATATATTTTAAAAAAAGACATTTGATTGTCGAGTAACCATTCTCATTTTTGATATATAAGGAGACCACTATTTTATTTTAACTCGAACTTTTTTTTCCTTGATAGATTTAAGGTGACGTTTGGTTCACAAAATGGGAATGAGAATGAAAAGAAATGATTTTGGTCTATGTGATTATTGGAATCAAAAAATGAATAAGTATTATAGTATTTGAAATGAAAAACATTATATATTATCTTAATACTCATATATTCAATAATGTTTTGAAATAATATCATTTAATTATTATTTTTTCGTCACACAAAAAATATTATTAAAATCATTATTTTTCAAAATAATTATTACTTAAAATATATATATATTATCCAAATTATTATTATTTTTAAATATGGTTTGGGGTTTTAAGATTTAGGATTTAAGGTTATATTTATGTGTTAAGGTTTATGATTAATATTATTATTTTCTAAATAGGATTTTGGGATTTAGGGTTTAGGGTTTAAAGTTTATGGTTATATTTGTGGGTTAAGATTTAGGGTTAAAATTATTATTTTTCCAAAGAGGGTTTTGGGGTTTAGGGTTATATTTGTGGGTTAAGGTTTATGGTTAAAATTATTATTTTTTAATTAAGGTTTTGAGTTTTGGGATTTAGAATTTAGAATTTAAGATTATATTTGTGTGGTCAGATTTAGGATTAAAACTATTATTATTCTAAATAGAGTTTTGAGTTTTGAGATTTAGGATTTAGGGTTATATTTGTGGGTTAATGTTTAAGATTAAAATTATTATTTTTCTAAATATGGTTTAAGGTTTTATGATTTGGGATTTAGAGTTTTGGGTTTTGAGATTTAAGATTTAAGGTTATATTTAGAGTGGATGTAAAATTGAAAAAAAGTTAACATTATAATGGAAACATGATACTTTGAAGGGGATAAATAATTTTAATTCTTTCTTTTTTAAGAAACGTTATATACTTACATACCTATTTTGAGAATAAATAATATTTTAATAGAAACCTCTTCAAAAATAAAGAAGAAGAAAAAATGAAACTAACATGTAATTATATATGGGTGAATTAGACTAAAGGTCTTATAATTTTTAAATGATACATACAAAATTTATAACTTTAAAAAAAAATGTACATTAATCATAAATTGATAATTCAATATTTTTTCTTGAAAATAGTTATATGTCAAGTGTATAATCACATCTAAAAGATATTTTTAAAATTATAAATTAATAAAAAAATCAACTAATTTATAATATCAATAAAAATCACATATATGTATACTTTTTTTTAAGTTATAAGATTTGTGCACCATTTAATAACAATATGATTTTTAAATATTTTTATTAAAAGTTATACCTAGTGTCATTAACCCATTAGTAGGGAGTAAGCATTTCTAATATATTGTATCATTTTGACACAAAAATTATTTTATATTTTCTTTAAAAATATATGTAATATTTATTTTATTTAAATTTTTAATTTTTAAATTTGTATTATATTTTTAAATATGATTTATATTTTATAAATTTTCTACTAAATTTTACCATATATTTAATTTTAATTTATTATATGTAATAAAATTTTAACAATATTATTAAATAATAAGAAATAAATTTTAGTTAAAAATATATAATTATTGTAAAATATAAATTAAAAAATTAGATTTATATTTTAAAAGAAATTAGCATTTGAATAATGTTCCACTAAATTTTATATAATACTGTTAATCATATTATATTTAATGTCTCTTTAAAATTATATTTTTAGTATAAAAGTTTTACTATTTTGATATAATAGTGATGACTTGAAGATGGTGTTGGTGTACAATTATACATTATATTTATTTATATAAATTTATAGTATGTACGTAGATATAAGAAGAATAAACAAATAATTTTGTTCAAGGGGATGCTTTCACGGCTTGGCCCAGGCAAGAGCAGTCGAGTTTCTTTTATTCTGGCATAATAAAAATGAATTTATTTTCATATCTTAATTTCTTTTGTTATTTATCTAATTACTATTCTATTTGTCCACATTTTCTGAAAAATAATGATGTTATTTTGGATGTTTGTGCATTGTATTTTAATGATTTAGGAAGTTTTTCGTAATAATTAATGCCCACTAATCACAAAGAGTTATTACTCATTAATATTTATTTTTTTCCTTTTTGGCATGTTAATATTTTTGTTTTTCTTATAAATATTTATATAGTATATTTTATTAATAAAAAACAATATTTTATATACTTAAGTAAATATCTTAAAGAGTTAGATCAAGGTTTGATTGATACATAGTAGTTTTATATTACTTATCTAATTAGTGATAGAGATAAATAAATAGTTGACATAAATATATTAAATTAAAAATTTAAAGATGATTATAATTAAATTATATATAAATAAAATAATACAAAAGATAAAAAGATACACAAAATTTTTAAGTAAAAAAGATGGTAAGAATTGGGAATAAGTATTAAAAGTTGATTCAAGTGTAGTTACATAATTATATGTTTTATATTTGTTTAAATAAAAATTATTAGAGGCCTTGAGTTAAAAACATAATAATATTTTGTAAATAAATTCAGTTAAAAAACTTAAAAAAATGAGAACAATATGATAATAAATCAATATAATTCAAGTAAAAATTAAATTTAAAGTTGAAACTTTTGACATTCAATAGTTTTAAGTTGAAATAGATAGTTTATTTTAACCAAATCTTGATTAATTTAAGGTATCATAAAATAAAATTTGAAATTAAGTAGATTAAATGTGATATTAAAAATTAGTATATGTCTAATATAAAATCTAATGTATATACTTAGTATATGTTTTTTAAAAATTCATAGTTTATTTGACTTGAATAATATTACTTTAAGACTTATCCATAAATTAAATTATATTTAGATATTTTATTTATGAATATATTCAAACTTACGTGTACAAATAAGTGATTTTAATCAAATTTAATATCTTCAAAGCGAACCATGTCATTTTAGAGAGATAAATTAATGTCAAATATGTGGTTGCATTATTTAGTTTTTTCTTTTAATTTTAAAATGTTTTGCAAAAACTAATAAAAGAAGAAAAATTAAATAGTAAAGCAATTTATATGCATAGTAGGTATTTCTAACTAGTAATAATAATTAAGAAAATATGATAACTTAATTCCTCGTAATTATTATTATTTTATAGTAATCTTATTTTCACATTTATTATACACAATACAAGTAACATGTTTATATTAAAATAAAAAATATAAGAGTTATCTTAATTTAATTTCATAATAATTATTATCATTATCACAGTTTTTTTTTCTTTAGTCTATTATAATATATATATATATATATATATATGTATGTATATAAATTTAAATTATGTTTTAAATACTTTTAACAATTATACCGTTATGTTTTAACGTAAAGACACATAATGTCTTTTATATTTTATTTTAATTTTGATAAAAAAATTAAGCTAAGTACATTAAATAAAAAAAGTTTATAATATTAAATAATATATTTTTTAGTAAAAAATTTAAGTTGAGTCTTTAAATAAAAATAATAATTTTATAATATTAATGAGCGTACTTTTAAATTGTTTTTATAATAATACATTAAACTGTAAAAAATAATCAAATAGAAATTTAAAACAAGTAAAATAAATCACCTTAAAAACACATATCTTTAATTAGACAAAAATATTTAAAATATTAAAAACATCCTTATACTGAAATTTAATTTTTTTAATATTAAGGTAAGTAAAATAACTTAAATAAATAAACTTATATAATATTAAAAAATTTATTTTTTTAATATATGTCTCACATTTTTTGAACCTATAAGATTTTTTTTAAAGAGTTTAGTTCACCATGTTCATCAAATTTATTTTTGATGCGCATAATTTAAATAAATTAAATTTATATTTAATTATTAATTTTTAATATTATATCACATAAATTTTAAATATTTCATAAAATTAAATAAAAATTATAATAATTTAACTATTACATTATATAAGAAACAATGTCTCAGTCTGAACCTTTGAAGTGACCAAAGGTCAAATGTTTAGAGTTACGTAAAGTACACGGATTCAAATATACATATTCTTTCTAACAACATTCAAATTTTCTATAATTTATAAATTAATTAAATTGTATCGTTAATTTTAAAATTTTAACAATATTTATATAAAAAAATTATTATTTTTAAAATATATGATTTAATTATTAAAAAATTTAAATTTTATATATAAATTTTTAAATAATACGATTTAATTCTTAATTTTTTTAAAAATTTATAGTAAAATTTTAATTCATAAAAATTTATTTTTATAATCAAATTAAAAATTATGTATAAAATTTTAAAATTTTGTAAAATAAATTATATGATTTAAAAATTTAAAATATCATGCATTAGGTTTTAAAATTTTGGGATTAAATTTAAAAATTTAAATTAAATTTTTATTATGAATGATACACTTAGTATAAAGATATATATTTTATTTTATCAATACCTTTAATTGAGATTTAAAACGAATACTAGTGAATCCAAATCCTTAACGAACTCTGTTTCCTTGCAATTTTTCCTTGTTTAAATAGCGTGTTTGTTTTCGTGTATTGGACAAAAACCCAACATAAGTTACGTACTTTTGGCCGGAAAAATTTAAGCTATGATTTCCTCAGTGAAAAGATTAGTTGTGGCTCCTCATGGGTCCGATTTGTTTTCCCGGCAAAAGTATTCAATTAACATTCCTCGATCATCGTTTTTGCGTTCTTTTCCGGTGCAAAAATCTCAGCTTCCCACCATCTCCCTGCAAAAAGCTTTACACGTTTCACTCGCTGATAATTTTGTGTCGTTGAAAGCTCAGAGGAATTCGATCAAATGCGAAGCTTACGAGGCGGACCGTTCGAAGCTAATCGAGTCGAACATCGAACTACCAAAGGTCGAGACAAGATCGGAGGCTGCGAAGAAGGTGAAGATCGGTGTGTACTTTGCTATGTGGTGGGCTTTGAATGTGGTGTTTAATATTTACAACAAGAAGGTTTTGAATGCGTACCCTTTCCCTTGGTTGACCTCTACTCTTTCTCTGGCATGTGGGTCTTTGATCATGTTACTCTCTTGGGCTACGAGGATCGCTGAAGCTCCTAAGACAGATTTTGACTTCTGGAAAGCTTTGTTTCCTGTAAGTAAAATAGGTTTTGTTTGGTTACAGAGAAAGTCTTTGAAATTATATGTTTATTCGGGTGTAAGAAAATCTTCAGAAAAAGGATTGACAATGAAGTTTTTAACCTGTTGCGTTTTCTTCAATTTTTAAGGATTTCTTGTCATGTCCTTTAGTTTTTTGAAAATAAGCCTCTAACATTTAAATTATGTTTTATGTTATTAAATATTTAGAAACAAAAAAAGACTAATTCAGCTAAAAACTAATCCAATAAAGAATTACAATATTTTTGGGTTGCCAGTTACTTTACTTTTAAAGAAATTGTAATTTACACTCGTATTTATTAGTTAGAGCATTACAAGTTAACTATATTTACAAAAAATATAATTATATTTGGTAATGCTAATGTAATTGTCTATTTTATAATGGTAACATAATTATAGATTTTGTAATGGTAATAGACTTGCTTAATTTTTTGTAAAGTTCATTTTTTCTACTTTTATGCCCCACCTAATATAAGATTATTTCCTTATTTGTTTTGTGCTTCTTAAAAGTGATTCTCAGAAGCACATTATATGGTTTCAATCGTGTTTTTTTGCCCTGGAAGTGCTTCAAACAATTTTTTCTTCTTTGGTTTTGAAGTGCTTTTTTACTATTAGAAGCCTTTTTTACAGCGTCACAGAAGCAGAAACAAACCCGCCCTTAGACTGCAATATTATTGACGTTTGAGTTTTGTTACAGGTTGCTGTGGCACATACAATAGGTCATGTGGCAGCCACAGTGAGTATGTCTAAGGTTGCAGTATCTTTCACCCACATTATCAAGAGTGGTGAACCTGCTTTTAGCGTATTGGTTTCGAGGTTCATACTGGGTGATACCTTCCCTGTTCCGGTTTACCTGTCCCTCATTCCAATCATTGGTGGTTGCTCCCTTGCTGCCTTGACTGAGCTTAACTTCAACATGATTGGTAATTAGTTCTTTCTTGTATCGTTTTTATTCTTTTGAACTTCATAAACTTAGCTCATTTCCTTGAGGGTTTAGAACATTAATTTAGTCTTTCTACATTTTGCTTCAGGTTTTATGGGTGCCATGATATCAAACTTGGCATTCGTCTTTAGGAACATTTTCTCTAAGAAAGGAATGAAGGGGAAGTCTGTTAGTGGGATGAACTATTATGCTTGTCTATCTATTTTGTCACTCTTAATTCTTACACCTTTTGCAATTGCTGTTGAGGGTCCTCAAATGTGGGCTGCTGGTTGGGAGAAGGCCATCTCTCAAGTTGGACCACAGTTATTATGGTAATTATACTCAAATATCCCTGCTTTTATTTGCATAATTGTACTTATCAATGCGTTTGGTTAGGAATCTGACTCATCTGAGGGTAAACAAGTAATCAAAGTGTTCATTAAATCCTAGTTTCATAAAGTAGTAATGTTTTCTCAAATTGAAATATGTAAAAAATTAGTGCATAATGCGACCAATATGTGATGAACAGATGATAATTCTCACTTCCCATGGTCTTGTTTGGAATCTGTTTTAGATTTTTATCAAATTTCATACATATATGAACTGAAGCCTTTTCTACATCCATAAACTGAAGTATGTTTTACACCAAGAGGTGACATTATCCGGTTATCATTACTATACTACGCTTAAATCTATTATTCCTACAGGGAAAAAAATTTGTCTTTTCATTAAACCTCCTTAATTTGTCGATTGAAATTGCCAAACCATTGTGCTTTGTGTTTATTAGATCGATTTGGTTTTGATCACCTTTTAATTCTATTTATGTTATAGGTGGATGGCAGCCCAGAGTGTGTTCTATCACCTCTACAACCAAGTCTCATACATGTCACTTGATGAGATCTCTCCTTTGACATTCAGTGTAGGCAACACTATGAAGCGTATATCAGTCATAGTTTCTTCTATCATCATTTTCCGCACACCAGTCCAACCCATTAATGCTCTTGGTGCTGCCATTGCAATTCTTGGAACGTTCTTATATTCTCAGGTAAATTTATTGTCCTCTTCGTGAGTTTGTTTTGTATCTTTGCTTCTCAAGACTGACATGCCCTTTAGTTTTGTTGATATTTCATTTATGCTAGCTGGCTACAAGCCTTCAACCAACTACAGATATAGACGAAATTTATTTGTTTCTATTAACCTCATGCCTCTTGTTTTTATACTAAAAACTGCCAAAAAAACAAAAAAAATACTATAAGGCTTTAACTCTTCGGTGGATACTTTATTCTCTGTGGATTGTGTCACGAGTATACTTATTAAATGAACTGAAAGCTTACTGAAACTTGCTGTTTTTTTAAGCTGTTGTTTGTGACCTGGTAAAGATGAAGTAAATTACAGATGTGCAATTTATTATGACAGTTGCATACTGTTTAGTGGGCACAGGGCAAGATATGACTAAAAGTTTAAACTTTTAGTTTTTGAGCATTCCTTGAGCTTACATTAGGTGGTGAATTTGTCTTACAAGGGAAACAGTAATTTGTTAATAAGAAGTTGAAAGTAAATCAGGGATTTTTTTTCCTTTTCCCTATTTCCTTATGGGTATGTTTGGAACCTGGAATCTACCTGGGAAAGTAGGAAAAAACATTGCTAGGAAATTGTTTTCTAAATGTTTGGAAAAAAAAAATGGGAAAGGGAAAAATCGGAGAGAATAATTTATTAAAGGATAGTCCTTACCCTTTTCACAATCAAATGCAACGAAAAGTGGAAATTTCCGTGGAAAATTTTGGCACGATGTTAAGCGCCTATGCGAAATATCTGTTTTTCCGATGCCATTTGCAAATCTCATTCTCATTGTTTCAAATGAATTTTTTTAATTAAAGAGTTTTTTTTTGGGTGAGTTACCTTAATATTAATACTACTATTTTAACCAAAATTTTATATTCTCAAAATAGTATAACATTAGTCTCAAATTTAATTTAATGTATACAAATGGTTAAATTTCATATTCTAAATTGACGATTTTATCACATACTTGTCACATGTGATATAAATGAAAGATAATTATGTCATTAAGAGATTTTAATATTTTAATAGTACTCATATTTAACAATATATATATATATATATAGACCCATATTTTCATAGGTGTATAATAGTAATCTCTATATTTAATTTTAATTACATCAGTGGTATAAAATTAAGATTTAATTAATAATTTTAACATATGTCACATAAACAAACAATTAACAAAACTTTTTTTAAAGCTATTTTACGCTAGTGAAGCACCTTATGCATGTTATTAACTTGTCATTTTTTTGTAACTTTTTGCACGAGGATCACCTCACATAATTTCATTATGAAGTGCCAAAATACTAGGATTTTTTTTTTGTAGTTATATTATTCATATGTCATATATATATTGTTTGCATCTACTCTAATTTATTTGATTCTCTTTGTTACCTAGTATGTCTTATGTTCTTAATTTGTCTTATGTTCTTTAACGTTCATCTTTTGCATGTTCTTCCTTATATTTTGCTTCAAATGTTTTTTACGAGAAAATTGATGTGTGTTTTTTAAGCTTAAGTACTTGAATGTTGTTTCATTTTTCTTCTCTATTATGTTTATTTTTATGTCATATAGATTATTTTTACATGTTTTTAGGGCTCTTGACTTACATGGATTGTTCTTACTAAACTAGTATGTTTAGTTGACATTTATGTTGGTTTGGATCATTAACTATTTTCAAGCATGTCTCTTATTTTTGGTTTTAGAACATGAGTTTTCTCCTCTACTTAAATGTTCTAATACCAAATAAAAACAATATTTTTTTATCGCAAAGTCATCCATCTCTCCTCTGGTTTTTCACACAAAATCATAGTTTTCAACATAATTCGATTCCTTTGAGTTTTTTTCCATACTCTCTCTAAGCTTTTCATAATTTCGTTTGGTTTTGGAATTAAAGTATTATTTTTAACAATGTTTTATGATTTTTTTTATTTTTTAATTATTTTAAAGATGATTTTATCCTTAATTTTTTTTTGCCAATTACGTGTTGTATATACTGAAATTTTTAATTAAATCTTAATTTTAGATAATTGATGTATCTAAAATTAAATATAAAGACTACTATTATAATGTTATGAAAATATTGATTCATATAAGTATCTTTTGTTAAATAAGAATATCAATGTACAAAACTCTCTCACAATTACTTCACTTATATTACAGGTGATAAACATGTGATGAAATCTCCTACTTAAAATATAAAATTGGATTATTTGTGTATATTAAAGTAAATAAGAGATTATTATTATTATTCTATGAGAATATAAATATTTTTTGGTTAAAAGGGATACTTACTAAACTTTTTTTTTCTTTTTCTTTCCTTTTCAAGATAACAAGTGAGTTTATCTTATCTTTTTTATTAGCTCGGTAGTCTTTTTTCAATTCTATAACTCTGTTAGTAATATTTATTCATGTTGATGTACTCAACTCATATAGAAATCCTGACATTTGGTTTGGGGTCTCCCAATTAGAATCTGGTGTTACTGTGTGGTTACAACATGGGCCAATTTTTTTAGACAGCCTAATTGTAAACAATTTTATGTGTTATTAACTTACCTATAACTTTTTGGCGATATCACATTTTTTCACATGGCAAAATAATAATTTTTTTCCCTTCTTTGGTTTTTCATTCAGTTTTTGCATTACCTTATTTCTTTAATAATAGCAAATTATTATGCAGAGAGATTATATTTCAAAGTAAATTGTAATTACAAATTTCCATATATGATTTTGAAGTATAATCAACGTATGGTATTTTGTTGAGATGAATTGACAAATATTTCTTTCAAACGGATTTTTATTTTATATTTACTAAATTATTTCGTTGGTCTTAATTGAATATTTTGAAAAGAAGAGAGAGAGAGAGAATTGATCTCATAAAAAAGGATTGCAATTTTTTTTTTAATGTTTTGATAGTTTGGCCCAACTTAAAAAAAAAGTTGGAAGGATTCATTTTTCTCAACAAACTAAGCACTAGAATTTTTTTTTGACTTTTCTTTCCCTTTTTTTTCACTCATATTTTCCTTAGTATTTATTTCTCTTATAATTCTGGTAAGTTTAAGCTCAGTGTTATGGTTGTATTAGAAGTATTTTTATACATCATAATTATATCATAATCACAACTAATTTTTTAATTTTTCATTAGATATAATTATATAAATATAAATTTGAGATACTCAATAATAATGCACTAAATTGATTTACATTAATATAAAGAGAGCACTTTATGATGATTGTTTACCAAGGTCTATATAGCTACCTGTTAGGCAGCAGTTCTCTAATGTGTGTTAGGTCAGCCAACACTGTTTCTGTAATTGAATTGTCAAAACTAATAACCTACCCCATCTACCCATTTTTAAATAGGAAAAAGTTCAAAGACACCAGGAATACCCAAATCAGACTCTAATACGATGATCTACTGATATAAAAACTAGAAAGTTGCTCACAGTTGTAGAAAAACGTTAAGTACTAAGACTTGGTAAAGATCCCATCTTGGAACTTAAAAAGAATAATAATTCAATATATCACAAAAATTGCATAAAACTTGACATGATGATTGAGTTTTGATTAATCTTGGTCGTAGTTAGATTGAAAATTGACTGATTGGTCATTAACGATTACATGAAGTCAGTGTCATAAAATTCAGATAAAATTAGATTGAATGAGCTAATTCAGTTTAAGCTGTCTTCAACGAGAAGGATTACGTTATTTAAAAAGAAAAAAAGTCGTGTCAATTTTTATTTTATTTTTGTTAAAAATGCATTAGTTTATCTCACCATTTATTAAAAGTGTTACTATGACCAATAAATTACTTTTATGATTTTATCTAACTGTAAATTTCTTTTCTTTTTTTGTTTCTTTTGGTCCGCAGGCAAAGCAGTAAAAAGGACAGGGACGAGTCAAGATATCTAAATTATCCATCATGTAACATAAACAATATTTGAAGAGACACAGATGTTGAAGTAGAGGGAGAGATTTTTTGGTGAGATAAAAAAGAATCAATTTTTACTAGTTGTGGGTAATAAACAAACAATAAGATAGTTGGAATTTTTTTTACCACTTTTTAGTTTTTTTATTTACTTTCTGGCTGTCGTAGGGACAAGTTTTATTTAAATAAGCAAAAATAATGCCTCAGTGATGTCATATCTGTTTGGACAAATGAACGAATAAATCATCTGTCAGTCTTTGATTTTACTCGCACTCTCTTTTTTATACTGTTTCGAATATTTTAAAGAGAGCAGGTCGATTGAATTTTGGTGGTGAATTTTTAACTATTTAGCACATTTAGTTTTTTGCCGTCACTCTCTTCTTTAGTTTTCTTTTTGTCATGAATATCAAACAGAAAGTAATCGAAATAATAATTAGAGTTGAAGTACAAGATATCTCAATAAAAAAAAAGATAAAACAAATAAAATGATATAAATCCTTATAAATTCCAATATAATTTGATATTATATAGCATAAATAGTCCATGTTTTCCCAAAATTAAAGATTGATTGTAAAAGGATATTAGGAAATGATATGGTTCTGACATACGTTATGATAACTAATGATTAGTTATATATAATATAATTATGACAAAAATGGAGTTACATGAACACGCAAGTCATCATATAAGATATGAGATACCATATCAGGTCTCTAAGAAGATGAGGCTTCTGATCTCTTGCATTATTTACTTTGAAGTTTGAAAGAACTTCCATTCCATCCACGAAGTTCCAAATTATGGAAGTGGAGATCAAAGTTGTTGATTATGATTAGTACTTGCATTATGATAGTTCATTGCTTTCGAGAGACAAAGCTGTTGATTAAGGACTTGCATTTCACATAAAATAATTTATTTAGTTACTATAACATAGTTTGTGTAAAAGACAATGTCGTTTCAAAATTGCATCCCGAAGCAAACACCGCCATAATTATTGCAGTTACAGATTTGACATACAACAATGACTACAAAGACACTTTTCCTCAAAGATAGAAGGTGAGACCGTTTCTGGAGGATTATTGACTTGGTTGTACCTGTAATCATAGGATCGCTGAGTAATTTGTCAAAACTTACAACACGAATACAAGTAGTCCCGCAAGCCGCACAGATCGAGGAATCATCAAAGCTTCAAATACTTGATGGCTGTCTGAACATCCTTATCTCCTCTGCCACTGCAGTTAAGTACAACCTTGGTTCCATTTGGGAGTGTTGGGCAAAGTTTTTCCAAGTAAGCCACTGCATGAGATGTCTCTAAAGCTGGGATTATTCCCTCTAGACGTGATAATCTTTTGAAAGCTGCACATTAGGGATAATCATAATGATCAATGACAAGAGGATAATAGATTTGAGATCATAAATTGTTTTTCTTAGAATATTTCTTATAACTTTCGGGAACACACCATATGCCATGCCATTAGTAGGCAGTGATAACATCATTGGCAGCAGGGGATTTAGGATTTATATTAAGAAGGGACACCATATATATAGTAAAAGATAATATTAATTACTTTTCAATTATTACTTGTTTTTAATTGAAAAAAGATAGTGTAGGGTTACTATATGTATCTTATTTCGGTAAAATATGTTCAAATTATTGAGTTTTTTTTTTTGACATATTAAGTGTTAAAAACTTAAAATTTAAAATTCAGGTGGAACATAATTCTATTTTATGCATTTAATTTGTCCATAATTTAATAAATATTACACATTTGTCAAAAGTTGGGGTGGAACAAGTGTCCCTCCTAAGCTTTCCTAAGTTTTATGTAGATCCGCCTCAGTTCATTGGTACATATCATATATCTGGCAATCACAAAAGACAAGGTCAAAATAATTTATATGTTACCTTCCAGTGCTTCTTCATCAGTAATGCTGTGATACTCGGCACGCCCTATATCCTTAAGAAAACTATGCTCTGGTCCAACCCCAGGGTAATCCAACCTAAATGTCAATAAGAAGATTGTATAATTATAACACTCAAAAATGGGTATAAATAATAATTAGAAGAAAGAAAATCTCAGTATATAAATTCATGATAGTAATAGGTCCTTTATTGTTGTACCCTGCACTAATAGAATGTGGCTCAATTATCTGTCCATCCTCATCCTGTAGCAAGTAGCTCATAGCTCCATGCAGCACACCAACTTCTCCTTTGCTCAACGTAGCAGCATGTTTTCCGCTATCCACACCAAACCCTGCAGCCTCAACACCAATCAGCCTAATATCTTTGTCTTCAACAAACTCATGGAATAATCCCATGGCATTTGAACCACCACCAACACAGGCAACCAGAACATCTGGTTTCCCACCCCATTTCTCCAAAGCTTGCTTTCTTGTTTCTTCACCTATCACCTTGTGAAACTCTCTGACCATCATGGGATATGGATGTGGTCCAGCAACAGAACCCAAAATATAGTGGGTTGTTTCGACGTTAGTCACCCAATCCCTTATAGCTTCTGATGTAGCATCCTTTAATGTGGCCGTTCCAGAATGGACTGGCCTGACCTGGGAGAAGTTTACAGGTGCAATGAGCATAAGTAACAGGAGCAACAAAAACATGAAGAAAGAAGTTAAACGATTTGGCAATGACAGTATACTGTGATGCATGGAAACTGAAGCAAAAAATAAACTTCTAACCACAGGTGCAAAAGGATTAATTCACATTCATTATTAGATACATAAACTATGTTATTTGACAATTTATCCAATAAATTTTTCATAAAATCACTATATATATAAGCTTGTCATCGTGTATGAACCTATCTGCAAATCCGAATTACAACTACTTGGGCTCGAAAACACGGATAAAGAATTTTAAGCTAACTATAAGTTATATTGTTTTCCATACAACCTCAATTCATATACAAGAATAACTGGTTCTTCTACCCCTCTTTTACTTTTATCTTGATAAAACTACAAAATAAACAAAAAATTAGTAGCATTTTGCATCAGATTATAGAATAAGACAAAAGATGTAATCCCATGATAAGGCCAGCCAAAGAAAAAAAAACAAGAAGCCATGAAAAATAAATTTAAATTAATGGAAAAGGGTAATTTGGTTTTTAATAAAGCCAACAACTGTGGCCATGTACTATGCCATAACTTTTGAAATTTTTACACAACAGCAATGCATTCATTGGTAAACGCAATCCACTCGTTTTTGTTGATTATGTTAATTTTGTATCTAGCTTATTTCATTTGACCGGTTTAAGAAACAAACCTCAGCTCCAAGAAGCCGCATTCTGAAAACATTAAGTGACTGTCTCTCCATGTCTTGGGCACCCATATAGATTATGCATTGCAAACCAAACCGAGCACAAACAGTTGCAGTAGCAACTCCATGCTGACCGGCTCCAGTTTCTGCAATAATACGTTGTTTGCCCAAACGCTTGGCAAGCAAAGCTTGGGCAACAGCATTATTGATTTTATGAGCTCCAGTGTGGTTGAGATCTTCCCTTTTCAGATAAATGTGAGGCCCTTCTCCATTGGGACGTTTGTAGTGCTCCGTCAGCCGCTCCGCAAAATAAAGAGGACTCTCTCTGCCAACGTAATCCCTCAAAATACCATTTAGCTCTTTCTGCAATATGAAATATCTCAAAGATTACTCATTGATGCCATAACATACTATTAGTACTAAAACGACCTCTTAATGATTCAAGAAATAAAAATCCAAGTATGAATCAAAATATCATATCAATATGTAAAAGGGATGGACTCTAATACACATCCTTTCATTATAGAGAGAATTATATACCACTCACCAAAAATCTATCAAAACATGCTAGGCATGTATAAGAGGGAAATCTATTGTACAAGAAGAGAAGAGCAATAAACCTAAATATGACGCCTAGATAGATGCAACTTCTCACAAGGGTTTAACAAGGTTAAACAAAAGTCCTGAATTTATTTCATTACAACCAAAGATCACCCTTGATATATCCATAAGCAATTACACAGAGGTTCCTAACATGTTCAAATATCTCCCAGATCGCAAAATTTCCATGAATTTTTCGTAAAACTTCTGCCAACTACAAAGATACAAACAGCCAACGATGAGAGTAAACAAAAAAAAAAAAAATCAACCTAAATATTTTCCACAAAATAACATATGCTCATACAATACCGGACATTGATTTCCCAAAATAAGAAAACAAAACTGAAAATAAAATAAAATAGAGTCAAAGAAAGGACTTGGACAGAACCTGAAAGCTTTCATCGCCAGCAAGGGCATGGAAAGCGGACTCGAGTTCGGTGAGGGCGTGCATTAGGGTCTCGGGCACGTACTTACCTCCGTATTTACCGAATCGCCCGAATGAATCGGGTCGAGGCAGATCCAAATTGAAAGGGGAGCCGTTACCCTTATGGTCCTGCATTGGAGTGACAGGGTCTCGGGCGAGAGTGCAAGAAATGGAGGGTTTAGTGGCAAAGGTGATCAATTTGCAGAACTTGAAGGGCAATTGGACTGTGGAGAAAGAATAAGGTCTAGGAAGCTCTGTGGAGATGCGGTGGTTGAATTTGAAAGTCGAGGATACTGCCATTTTTTTTTTCACCACTTAGGGAAGAGAAAGATGCAAGTTTTCTAATTTTTATTTTGTTTGGAACTTTTTGTATTTGTGTAAAATAATAATAGGAAAAGAAAGATATATAAATAATGTCATTGATGTTATATTATAATGTATATGACTATATGGTATGGGAACTTTTATATCATAATCTCTATGATTTCTTTATATATTATAATGTCTATGGATTTGGTATTAGTTTTTTATTATTTTGGTAAATAATTTACTGAGAAAGGGAATGGAAGTAGGTGGGGTTTGGAACTTGAAATGCACGTTTTTAATGTTTACATTTGTGATTTTTTTTGTTGCCAATATATGAAAATACTAATTTTGCTACTTACTTTTAGGATTTGTTACCTTACACATATTATATTTTTTATATTTTATATTATTAAAAAAATTATTTTAATTTCACAATTTATTACTATTATTAGTTATTTCAATAATATTTGTTCTTTTTTAATCAAAGTTAATTATATGTTTCTTACATATTAAATTAGACAAATAATTGTAAAAATTTAAAAAAATGTAAAAAATACAAAAAAATAATAATTTTATTATTAAAAGATATACCAATAATTAAATTAGATACTAAAATATAATATTTTAATAACATAAGATATGAAAAATACTATTGTATTAACTAAGATATTTAACCTCCTGTAACAATAACTAAAATAGTTTAAATTCAATATTTAATGTAAATGCATTGCTTTATTATTAATATATATTTTAACAAAATTTTCAGAGATGTAATTGTTCAATTTGACATGTATGACTTTGATTAAAAAATACTATTAAAAAATGGTTAGAAATATACTAAAACAAAACATTGTAATAATATTTTAATAACATGAGAAAAAAAATATCAATATATTAACTAGAAAATTCCTAAATTACCAATCCCCTCTCTTTTATATGTAATAATTCATGTTCCTGTGATTTACACGTGATTCGTGTGTATTTGTAGTTTCAAGTCTTATATAAACGTAGAACACTACTACAGTAACCAAATTTTGAATATGATCACATCTATATTTAATTAATAGTACTACCAACTTGGTACGATGTATATTTTTTTTTTTTATAAATTGATATAAAGGGGCATCAAATATTCATATTCATTTAAAAGATCGTATCTTTATATCTTAAACATAACAACATATATGATATATGATTATAATCTTTCGCATTGTTAATTATTGGCAATGTGATAACATTAGCCAAAAAATTAATTTCTACACGTTGAGAAGGAGTAATATTTTTTTCCCTAAAAATTACTAAATACAAAAATTGTTATCAAACAGATAGATTAATGGCAAAAATATCAATAATCACTAAATCAATTATTTAAACACAAACCATTATCAAACATTATCTTATTTAATTTCTCTCAGATTTATCTAGATTTTAATGATGTAGATTGAGTAATTATGCTAGTATGATTCCACTGTATTCCTCTAATGGTGTTTGGAATAAAATTTCCTTTTCTTCCTCTTCTAATTGATCAGCTTGCACTTTGGTGAAATTTCTTACTAATTAAAGACTCGCAGTAACCAATGACATCGACTCATTTGTTCACATCTCAGCTCAGTATCTCACAACGAATCACGATGCACAAAAAACAAAAAAACATTAAATAAAAGTAAAAAAATGGGATCGTTTCTGTGCTAATTTCCAGTCAAGCAAGTTTGTTCAAATGCACTGCAAAGAAACTGGCAGCAACAAAAACAAATGTTCTTGAATTACAGAAAGTACTGCAAGAAATGTTCTTTTCACAGAAATCCTAAGAAAGATTTGCATTACGAAAGCCATCCAAGAACATAACATAACAATATTTAAATACTTTGAATACATTATAGATATAATGTTACCGAAAATGCTAAACACATAATCGTTAGAGCAGCCAATTGATCCCCATCAGGTTGCCGAATTCTCGTGTAGTAGTACATACTCTCGGCTACAAGAACCAAAACTAATAATGAGCTAGGTATCGAAAAAGATAATATTAAGATTTAAGAATAATACAAGATGGTCAAACTCGTATCATAAAACATCTTCATGATTAAATTGATACCGAAAAATAATCATTTTGGGTAAGATACATGCATTTCTAAAAAAATCTAAGCATTTTATTGTTGAATATTGTTTTGTAGCCTACCTACTATTACCAAATTTAATAGTATCTTTTTCATGTAGTTCATAATAACGTTGAGGTTCAATAGCAACCTCCTGCAACAACCAAAAAAACAAAAAATGTGAAAACAGAATCAACACGAAAATAACCATATCCTTTTTTTTAATCTAAAAACTATTGAACAAACTATAAAAGCAGAAAGGATATATAGGTTGTATCGCTTACATTAAGAAAAGTTTTATTTGTACTTCCAAGATCCATCAAGTAAGGACTGTAATGGCAACAGAAAGAGTTGTTATAATTTAGCCAAAAAAAGAAACAGAAAGAATTGTTATAGTTTAGCCAAAAAAAAGAAACAGAAAGGGTTGTTATAACTTATCAGATATTTATTCGCTCACAAATTGCACCTTATCACCATGACTTAAACCTTACCTTACTTGCTTGGATAGCATGCCATCTGGTTGCTCCCTCTCTACACGTCTGGTATGGTAGAAAATAAAGAATAAAGATTAGAAGATCACACAGTATTACAGTATGTCTACAAGAAAAATAAAACCTACAAAATATAATTCTACCGAAATTGTATGACAGCATGTTGTTTGCTGCAAGACGGATGATCAGTAGGAATGTCTGCCACTCTTCTTTCCCTCCCAAAGAGGTAACAACTTTGTCGGTGTATGTAAAGGGGCTCTGTAAATAGATTAGTTCTTGGATATCATATCACCATAAAGCAAGAGCTTATAGTTATAATGGGAAAAAAATTCTTACAACATAATTGTAACAACACTAATTCTAAAAGAGTTGTACATGAAGCAAGTCTAGATCAATAAAAAACACGCAATTCCAGAAGTATACAGTCCTCAATAAACAATATTGTGCACTAGTTTCGACCAAAAAGTTGAACTTGAACAGATTATAGTCTCTGCCATTTCACAAACACACAAAAGAAAAAAGAAACATCAAAGAGATGAAATAGGTCCTAGAATAAAAAAGGTCAAATTTAGAAAAGTGTACATGCAATGGAAGATTATTAGGCATGTGGCTATTAACCACCAAAACTAAATGCTTCACCAAAAAAGAAAAAAAATCATATGCATATTGAGAAACAAAAGAAAAGAAGCAACTAGAAGAGCAAACACAATCATGCTCAATAATTCTTACCATTTAGAACTTCTCCGGCCTTAAAAACATAAAGTCGCCATCTAATATTAGGTTTATAAGCATCTGGGGATTCGTTGTAAAGTAACGTAACACCTGAAAGAGTAATGATCACTTAGAATAGGGTGCCTTTATCCATTTCTTTCTTTCTCAGGGACAGAAAAATAGAATTACATATTCTACATGTCTATTAAAAAACGACATGTCACCTCTGAATCTGTTTGTTTCTGCAGCGAGCTTTCCAGATAGCTCAAAAGAAGGTTTTTGCTGCAAGTCAAAGGATACAGTATATCAATACAATCTGCAAACTTTATCAATCAAATAAAAGCTTTCAGCAACAAAGGTCGGGGAATTGAGGAAGGAAAACGCATTGCAACTAAAAAAGACTGAAAGAGTAGTAGTGGTATACTGGTATCAGTGATAACAATGGCAGCATCATTTTGCTACAGTGCTGCATGCAATCAAGCAAAATGTTACCTTTTGCTTTACTTCTAAAGCCTCCTCGGCAGCTTTCATTTTAGCTATTGATTCATCATCTTCATCATTCCTACACAGCAAGCCATCTAAGTTCAGAAACTAATCATGGTTGATCAATATATAAGCTGTCTGTTCTAAGTATTCTTACAAAATAAAAACTTGCAAAAATGTACCAAAATACATAGGTACATGAAAGAAAAATAACACAAAAATCAGGAGGAATACTTTCATGCTCTTAAGCACCAGGTACCAGATCTAGGGTCTAGTGCCATATAGAGGTAGTTATCCTGATTGATCTGTCAATTATCTTTGTAGGTATACATGCCATTTTATATCATATGAATCCAAGCTGTTTACTTTTTATTTTCACAGAAACCACTTGTTTCATTAGCACAATCAAATAGACCCAAAGTCAATAGCCAAAAAGAACTTCACCTTTGCCCAGTTCCTGTTGAAGTAAGAGCCTGCAAAAAAAAAAGTG
The DNA here is from genome assembly GCA_037013495.1 of Hippophae tibetana. Classification (NCBI taxonomy): domain Eukaryota; kingdom Viridiplantae; phylum Streptophyta; class Magnoliopsida; order Rosales; family Elaeagnaceae; genus Hippophae; species Hippophae tibetana. The sequence continues at coordinate 5,609,453 of CM072812.1, forward strand.
AACCTATAATTAGCCACTTTTAATCAGAATCAAGTTTATAACAAATTTAAATTGCCTTTATGAAATGATTCCAATATTAATTCATCCTATGCAGATCCTTTGATGAACTAAAGCAAAAGACTTTAGGAAACTGGAGGGCACTATTAGAACTAGTGGCGAATTTAGAATTTGCATTCAGGAGGGGGTACCATATGCACATAAAAAAAGTTAATTATCAGTTACTACTTGTTTCTAATTAGAAAAAATAAGAAGATATATGTATCCTATTTTGGTAAAAATATGTTCAAATTATTAAGTTTTCTTGAGATATTGAGTGTTAAGAGCTTAAAATTTAAAATTCAGGTGAATACAATCATATTTTATGCATATAATTTGTCTATGATTTCATAAATATTATACCTAAATTTTATTTGTCGAGAGTGGAGGTAGGGCAAGAGCACCTCCTTAACTCTATACACATCTGCCCCTGATTAGAAACTACTCATTATTTCATAATTCTAATGTAATCTTTCCACACCTTTAATACAGAATTCAGATAGATCATTTTCCAATTTAAGACGCATACTTCTTGCTATATGAGAATTGGGACATCTAATTTGTATTAATCGTGTAAAGTATTAGAACTATCACATCTACTCCACTTATATTTTATTGAATATAAATCCTATATTGGATATTCTAGGAGCCAAAATCTCAAATTTTAAAAAAGGCAACTTCCAAATCATAAAATCAAATTTCAAAGTAATCATACCCTACGTTATTCCTCTTTGTGCATCAAATGTATTATTATAGCCTTACATTCCTTCACTACTAAGCCTCTACCTCAGAAATAATCAAAACTCAAGAGGAAGCAAATATATATATTGCACAATTTAAACTTCCTAAAGAACCTCCATATTAATATAGACAATAGTTAGTGGTTCCAGAAAACATAACAAAGGAACTCATTTTCAGATATGAATTTTGGAAAATAACAATTATAACATAAAAGACAACATGTTACAATCCATTAGCAGCATAAAAATAGAGATTATATGACACAAAATAATCATAGGACAACAAATTTAAGGAAAAAGGCAATGGAGATTGGAGTGGATATCACCAGACACCTCATCATGATCTCTAGAATCAGCAGCAGGCTGAGGTGAGTGAGATCTATGCCTGCTCTTATGTTGTCGGTAAGATGGAGAAGTAGACCTATTATGCCTTGATCTAGAAGATCTGTGATCAGAGTCATCTCTTCCTGATCTTTTATCTGCTATCTTGTCCTCCCTTTCCCTTTTTGTACCCTTTTCCTTTTGCTTGCTTTTTTCACTCCCTCTACCATTTCTTTCATAGTCCCTCTCATTTAAATTCTCACCATTGCATTGAGGTGAGTGAGACCTATGCTTAGTTTTTTGGTGACGATCGGATGAAGAACTAGAGCGACCATGTCTTGATCTTGAAGACTTGGCACCAGTGTCACTTGACTTCTCCTTTCTCTCATTTAAAATTTCTTTCTCTGAACCCCCTTCCCTTTTAAAGCTCCTTCCATTCCTACTATCATGATTCCTTTCGTGCTCTCTATCAGTCATCTTCTCAGCCTCTTTTTCAGCTTGAATCTTCCGTAACCGTTTTGTACGAGGAGAAGGGGAGCGAGGTGCAGGAGAGATTGACCTTGCATGCTTTGGAGACTTGGTATGGCTTGCATGCTTCCCTCTTGCTGGGGAAACATCTCGATGGGAGCTCCTATGCTGTGAGGGTGATATGTCTTTTCGAGTTGGACTCCTCCTAGGAGGCAATGAGTCATATCCCATAAGTGACTCTCCAATGCAGTACTGACCTTTCCTGAAAGGGACCAATAAGGTAGAACTGAATATTATAGTACCACCTTAATAAGAGAACATCTAGCCTCTATATGAATTAAGCTAGATTACAGCTATAACAGTAGGTTTTTATCAACCCGCATAAGAAAGTGTGATCAAAAAACAAAATTTCATTTACACCTGAGGCCAAATTCTCTTGTTAGTGTTTTTCTAAAGATTACCAGCCTAGTCAAACATTTTAATTAAGACTCAAACCTGAAAATAGGCTTATATTCTAAGAACATAATAATATCACATAACCACCATTTGAACAACAGAACTCCGCTGCGGACATATAGATAACAGAAATGAGGTAGGCGTAGATCAGGGGCGGCTCAGTAGTTTGTGAGGCCCTTTAAATGTGTTGAAAATTTGAGGATAACAACATAAATTATCATATCAGATCACTAAACTAGCTCATATCACGGTAACATATATACAAGGTCGGCGATTCTAAGCATATAAAGAATAAAACTGAAACCAATAAATCAAGATAAGGCAGAAGGATTATCTATTACAAACTAAAAGCCAACGAAGAATAATACTTCACGGACAAGAGAATGGGAAGTTGGATTGTGGATACTATTAGCCGGCGGCAATAGAGTTGGAGGACACTTGACGGCCAGCGTTAGCGTAGAAAAGGGAGAGAGCGAAGTTAGGGCAGGTGGAATCGAATATATACATTGGGGCTTTTACTGTTTTGTTTTTCATGTGATTTTTTCTCTTTTTAATTATTGTAATTATTTAATTTAAATATATAATTATTAAATTAAGAATATGATGTACATAGTTTTTTTTTAAATAAATATTATAGTTTATATATATTTTGATGAGTAATAATTCATTATTTAAAAATGTTTAATTTTTATGATAATAAGACTAATAATGTCTAATTTATAAAATTATAAAATTAAAGTGCTATTTTTGAAAAATAATATGATATCTAGAGACCATCATTATTAATGTTAAAGGGTTACCATGTGTAAATTTAATAATAAAAATAATAATTTTAATAATAGTTGAAACAAAATTTGTGAATTTTTCAATAAAATTATTATAAAATAATATGAAAAAATCATGGTTGATTGATATAAGACAATTAATATGTCCGCTTATAACTAGATATATCTTATTCAACTCCACATGAAATTATTTGTTTTGGTAAATAACTGTAATTTCAGTGAATCAATTGTCATGACTTTGCAATTTAGTGAGAACTAATAGCATTACTTTTAGGAAGAAACCTTGAAACATGTAAGAACATTTAAAAAGTACTCACCATTTAATTTCTTAAATAATGTGGGATATGTAAAGTCACACTACATCATTGATATTCAAAAAAAATATTATTTTTTAATATTTGTAAATGTAAGGACTATAAGTATTGGTTATTTTTGTGGACAAAATATTTATCTGTAAAATTGTTTTTAGGCATGAAGTCTATCAAAAAACCAAACAAATGTTCGAGTTTCAGATAATTATACTTCAGTTATATCTTTGATAACTACAACACATATGATTATATTTATGTATTTAATAGCATATGCTTATAAATCTGAAATTATTTTTAGTGTTAATATATATTATAAAATAAGATATGTTAAATATATATATATATATATATATATATATTTTAAATTATATTTGAAATCTTTAGCATAAAAGATAACATAAAATATATTTTAAAATATATTAGATAAGACATATTCTAAATTATATCTGAAATCTTTAACATAAAATCTATTTTAAAATAAATCTATTTTAAATAAGAGTCTTATTAATTAGTAAGTATTACTAATCTTATTTGTAATAGAAAATGTATTTATCAATCATATATGAGCTATCTTAATTAATGAGTATTAATAATCTTATTTATAATAAAAAAACATTAATTAATCAATTACATACGATTAAGGGTTTTAATTTTTTCTATAAATAAAACTCATTGCTCATTGTTTCAATCAACAACACGAGAACATTATTCTATTCTTCTTAATTTCTCTTTCTTAATTTACAAATATAATATCACAATTCTTTAGGGTTTTTTATTTAGTTAATCTATTAAATATTGTTGATTATGTTTGGCTTCTTGTTTACTTTTGTTCTTAAATTATTAGATCAAATAATTATTTTTGTCACACCATAATTGTTTGATTTGATTATTAATTTTTAAAGAAGTTATTTTTATTTAACTTGTGCTTGATCTTTTTGCTATAAGTTTTGCTAGTTGATTTAATCTAAATGACATATGTTTTGAATCATATAGTTAGGATTATTCATTATTAAATCCGTTATCGAACACACACGGACACTTGTGTTTTTGTGCTAACTATTTTGCAGTTACTTTGAGAACGTATCTGATTGACGGAAAATTTATTGGAACGTTGGTTTGAAAATCGCTCACGCTAATATTAGAAATGATGAAAACAGAGAAGGGACTCGTAAGTAAAGCTCATTGGGGCAGTATATTAGGGAGGGTACCATAAGACCGAGTTTGTACTTGAACATTTTATTTTCATAGTGGAAAGTTAGGTAGTTCGGTAGACCAGTGGTTTTCCTCTTAGGTCATTGTTGTGACCTGTGTTATTTCCACCTAAAAATATCGCTTGTTATTATTTTACTTCCGTATTCTTACACGTGATTGCATGTCTTACTGTTTTGTTTAGGTTATTAAGTTATAAATTGATAAAATTAAAAATAATCTATTCACCTATCTAGCTTAATTAGGTCCATAATTTATAAACTTTTAGTAAATATTACACCACGAGTATTATATGCGAAATGTATATTTTAATTTTGCTAAACTAAAAACTCAAAACAACTTAATTAAGTTATAACAAGACTAAATAATACATATTAATATCTAACAAGGTGAAAAAAATAAACAACATAAATTATAATAAACATGTAAAAATATCAAAGTATGAGAAAAGATAAATAAAATCGATATTACATGGTATGAATAACAATAAATATTTATATAATTATATATGGTATAACACACATTATATTTTAAGAAAATGTTAGGAAAACTAAACTAATGAAATTTAAGAAAAATAATAAAATTAGACCTTTAGAACTTGTAACAACAAAAATAATATTTATTGTGATCATTTTATGTATTTTTATTATTAAAAAAAGTTTGATCCATGATTTCACATTGAACATCATTAAATTAGATGTCATTTAAGTTGAACTACGACTATTTAAAGTCATTCAATTGAACATAATCAAATTTTTGTGATGCTATTTTTATTATTATATATAAATTTAATGTATTATTTGATATAATTGTTCTAAAATTCATTAAAAGATTTTAAACATTTATCATTCTCTTAGAATCCAGTTAGTAAAAATTATATAATAGTAAAATAAAAGTCAAAAATATATGAAAAATGTAAATAAATACATAATATAACAAAAAACAATAATACTTAAGTAATAAATATGAGATAGGGCATTGATATGTATTTTTATAAAATAAAGAAACATATTTATAAATAAAACAAAAAAATATCTTTATCAAAAAAGAGACACATGCACCCTCTAAATAGGTCTTTATCCGTCCATGTTTTAGTACATAACACAATAATTTTGAGACTAAATTATACATTTGATGACAATTATAATATCTCAAATATTATTTTTTCATTCTTATCACAAACTGGTGAAATGGTATCCTATTACCTATTTAAATAATTGTAATGACATAATAAGAAACTTTTTATCAAAGTTTTGGATTTTTTTTAGAGATTAAGAATTTTTTTTATATCAATTACATACATAATATAACAAATAAAAACAATAATATTTAAGTAATAAACAAAAGAGGAGATATTATTATATATTTTTATAAAATAAAGAGACATATTTATAAAAAAAACAAAATAAATATCTTTATCAAAAAGTTGATGAGACTTCAGCCTCTCACATAAGTTTATCTTTGTCTATGTTTTAGTACGACTAAAATGTACATTTGATGACACTTACAGTATCTCAAATATCATTTTTTTTTCATTCTTATCCCAAATGGGATGAAATACACCTATTTAAATAATTGTAATGACATAATAAGAACTTTTTATCAAAGTTTTGCATTTTTTTTTTTGGTAGAAATTAAGAATTTTTTTATATCAATTATATTATAAGTGGCTCAAATTAACTCAAAGTTTCAATTATATATGTTTATCATGTAATTAAATATAATAAATTTAAAATTTTGAATACAAATAATAGTTATATTCAAATTTATTATATTATTATCTTGAAAATCATTAAAATAATAATTGTTTCCTAAATTATTATATTGTATTTTTACAATTAAATTTAATTATAACAATAAATTTTTAACGAAATGGTGATCCCCACCTTCACTGGCTCCCCCACAAGGCATTCTCTGTGTTAAAATCATAATTTTCTACATATTCATCATCTTACAAGGCAAATTAACATTCTTAATATCATGTTGATTTTTTAGCCCTAACCTCGAAATGTGTGTTTTATTTGAAGATAATTCACTCCTCTTAAAAGATGACATGTTATTTAAAAATATTAAAATTTAAGATTATTATAATTTTTTTTAAAAAATAAATATTCAATAATTGATAAAGAGATAAAAAAATGCCATTAGTTGAAGATATATTTTAAAAATAATAAATAATACCTCTTTATTCTAGTAGCATAAGTCATGATTATATGTAAGAATATAATTTTTTTTTCTAAAAATAACGTAATTTATTAGAGGTAGAGTGTAAACAATTAACGTAATATTAAATCTACCGTTAATTAAAATGGTGGATAGATGTTTTATGTGACTGCCTTATATTCAATAATAATAATTGTTATTATTGTAAGTTGAGCCTTATTAGATAATATGCATATATAAATTTGAATAATTATTATCAACAAAAATATAATTTTATCTAAATATTTAATAGTTTTTAAAAGATTTAATTAACAATTTTAAAATTTATTCATAATAAATTCCTTAAATAACCATTATTATTTATTGGAACGTTGATAATTTTATGTCATTTATTTTTTAACTTTACTCTATTTGTTATTTATTAGATTAAAAATATTTATTAAAATTATTTTATTTTATAGTTAAAATTATCATGTGATGATATAATAAATAAAAAATATATTCTTTATCTAAAAAATAATAATATAAATTTATTATGTATTACAAGATAACACTTATATTTTATAATTTGGTTATACAATAGTCTTATAGTTATTAAAAAAATGGTAAATGATTCTTTTATATTAAAAAAAAGTTGTTACAATTATTTAAGTTAAAAATAAATTATATTTAAAATAATTTTAAAAAATAAAAAAATAGTTTTTCATATGTGTTATTTTTTTAATACTCCTTAAGTCGATTATTATCAAATCAAACTTAAAGAGTCCGATAAAGAAAGAAGACAAAAGCTAAAATCGTTAAAACATCAAAGCCTATGTCCTTTCGTCTCCACCAAACCTAATTTCATTCACCCCTTACCAACGACGGCCGTCGAGTATCCTTCAGCTCCATTTCCGGCCGGCCGTCGAGTATCCTCCAGCTCCATTGCCGCTGTCCATTCAATAAGCCAATTGCCTTCGCAGTCCACCCATTCAATAATCCAATAGCCTTCGCAGTCCACCCATTCAATAAGCCAATAGCATTCACATTCCACTCTCCCACTCTCCTGCCCTTCAAGTATTCAGTTTACAATAGGTAATCTATGTAACTGGGTTTTGTCACATCGTCCGGATTTAACGTGTTTCAGTTTTATTCTCTATGCATAGAATTGCCGAACTTGTATGTATGTATGAATGGTATTGTGATATTAACTAGTTTTGTGATCTTTTTAGACTTTTAGTTCTTACGAACAATTGTTAAAAAGTTATATAAGCATTGAAAAAGTTGGGTTTGTAATGTCGTTGGCAGATAAAAAGTTTTACCTTTATTGAGACTTGTATAGAAAATATTATATTTGTTCTTTAATAAATACTCTTTTCCTTTTCCTATAAGAGCTAAGAACTTGTTTAGGCTATTATCTAGATATCCTCTCTATATCTATCTACCTGCATTTTGTCTCTGTTGGTTGGCAACCTCCTATCATAAAAATTATTTTGTCTTGTTATTAAGTTAAAACGTAATTCTGAGAGGAAACAATGTGCAGAAATTATAATGGATTCAGAAGCCGAACTTCTTGAGGAGAAATTAGCATCTTTGCTTGATCATATCAAAGCAGAATGTGGCATTTTCGAAAGAATGGTTTATAAAAATAAGAACCAGCATAGGCGGTGCTCTTATTTTCAGTATCTATTGAAGGTTGGTAGCTTTTGTATTGCACTTTTAGCCATTTTATCTGCTCTGGTTCCTGAAAAAAATTAGAAGGCGAGTTACAAGATTTTCTTTAAAAATGTTGTTTTATTAATAAAATGCAAAAGTAAGCCGATTTTTTAGTCAAACTCCAGTTGATCACACACACACACACACACACACACAGATATATATATTTCTCTCTCTCTCACTCTCTTCTTTTACATAATAACATACTTACTATTAAGGTTTAAAAGCTTTAAAATTCCATGGTTTGCTTTTCTATTTTGCGGTACTAGGTAAGGAGGGATTTGAGACTTTTACAATCAACAAAGTTGGAAGAGATACTGAGCTCTTGCTTTCTAGTGATTACTGGGAAGCGACCTAAACAAAAAGTACATCTTTTAGAAAGGTGAAGGGTTTATTTATTTTTTGTTAATCATGATCATCTTTTGGTGCTATGTGACATTCTAAGCCATCTTTGCTATGGTAAATCCATGCAAGCAGATTTGGTATTGTATCTATGTTGCACTAATTTGCTTTTCTACTTTTGTTCATAAGAATTTTTTTTTTGTCCCTATGAAATTTATCCAAAATCGTCATGAACTTGGCTTGTATTCTTTGAAATAATTATTTATCTCGCTGCTGAAAATAGTTTGAGTGTAATTCACAGCCATATAAATTAGATTTACTTGATGTATCATCTTTTCTCAGTTTGAAGAGAAGAAAGTGTGAAGGTGGAAAGTACAATTTCATGGAGCGTCTTCTTGGTGCTGCGCGCCTTCTTTCTCAGGTCTTATTTCATTTTTCTTTTATTGTTCATCTCATTCTTTCATGCTTCATGTGGTTTACAGATGTTTGTTTGTTCTTTTTTTAAACTGTTGAATGGATGCTTCTTTTTGTGGTTCTCAAAACTAATTGTTATAGTCAATTTCACTTTGCCTTTGTACTTGTTCCGTTGTTCGTCTGTAGTATCAGAATATTCAAGGTTATTTTTGCTTGGATGACTTTTGAAGTCTTCCCTCACTTACATCTAAAGAATGGACCATTGAATTTCCTTGAATTTTTCTTGCCTACCCATAAAATTAAGAAACTTCTTGAGTTATGGGTGAAGTTTTATAGAAAGTAATAAGATCACAGACACGTGTTCTTGTCATCAGCTACACTTGGTTGAAATAATGCTAAATGTTAGAGCTAACGTAACAGTTACAAGCGAGCCATGATTACTTGCCTGCTAGCTAGGCTATCTCACTACTTTTAGGATATGCAGGTGCATGGTACAGGACTCCTTCAGTGTTTTTAACTAAGATTAGAGGTCTATCCTTGTGGTCTGGTACAAGTTGATGCTAGCTACAGACCTACAGTGCCATTTGTATGTTATGCTGTACAAAGTTCAGATATTTATTTCTCCCAACCTAGATTCTGATGTTTTTTATTAGTCTGTCCCTTTTCATTGATTGGTTGTCTGTTGTAACTTGTAAGTATGAATTGCGTTCGTCTATAGCCTTTATTTTTTTTGGGGGTTGAAAACAAGAGTGTATTTGCTGTTCTTTCTTGCAGATGGTTGAACCAGTATTGAAGGCAGCTGTGTATCCTTTGTTATATTTTTCTTTTTTTCTCATTTGTTAGTTGCATATATTTTAATACTCTTATATCATTGAGATAAATTTTGAAAATGGTGATAGCTTTCATGGATTTATTTTGGGGGCCATTTTACTCGTTTGCTTCCCCCTCTATCCTTAAAAAAATCAAATAAAAAGGCCTGTGGCTGCATTTTGACTGGAAAGACCAATGTCCGATCACTTCATGTGTCTTTCTGCATTGAAATTTTATTATGGTGATAGCCCAGCACCCTCCCCTTGAACTATTTTCCTTTTTCTAAATTTTTTGTGCACTTAGAGGGCATATTTTGGTAATTTCATCTTTACTTTTTGTAGGAAACAAGAGAAGCATCATTTTGTCTTCCCTAAGCTTCTTTTATTCTACGTTCCTAGGAGTTAAAGCATTTTTCTACATTCGTGGCAAGAACAATAACTTTTGGTATTCTTCTGATATTTATTTGGGGTTTGCTATTTTGAGCCACAATTTTCTATAAATAGTAATCCATTGTATTGTGCAAAATGGGAAACTACCATGAATCAGCCTTTGTTCTACTTGTTTAGCATTAGAAATATTGTTTTGAGAGAATATGGATATCAGCTGGTAAATCATGCAAAATTTTCCTTGACTATCTTATAGTGAGATATCTATTTTGCTTGCCCGATCGCATTTTATGGGCTTTGCCTTGACAATTATGGCCTTGCTTGCACGCATTCGAGTTTTGATCCAACAAGTAAGTTCTAATTCTTCTTAAAACTTCAAATATTCAGAGTAAATTCCAAGTGAGTTTACGCTCTTTTTGCTTAATACCTGATATAACCTTCAGCTGATATAATGTATGATCGAAGTGGTTATTCCATGCATAGATTTGCAATTGCCTTGGAGTTCTTTTTATATAATATTGAAAAAAGTGTGGGCTTCTTCGGAAATTAAAGGGTTATGTTGATGCTTACGCAAAACATGTGTTCCAGTTCTGCAATAAATAAAGATAGTGTTTTTCTTCAGCTACTTAAAAGGGATTGAGGTCTCTAAGTTGTTTTGCCTGTTAATAATGTTCTTGTTACTTGATAGAAATAGGGTTTTGATACATAATAACTGGCATATTTACTGAAATGCACAAATCCAAATGCAATTATTATTGCTGTTTATAACGAATATGCCTCTATTTAGAATGTCATTTCTAAATTGATGCTTAATATTTGACAATTTTCTCTCATTGAGTTCAATTTGGTTTTACTATTGAGCTGAAATACTTTTTTTTTTCTTTTTTTTTTGCCTTTTTTTGCTTTACAGATATTACTTGATGTTGTCATAGTATTTAATATGGCAGCTTCTCTCTCCCAAAAGAAGCAGTCTGTAAAATTAACTCAAGGAGGAGTTGAGGTTGGTCTCCGAATTCAAATATCTGCACATTTTCGAGTTTTTTTACTTGTTTTCTCAGACAACAGTAAGCTCATCATGTCACTAATAGGGTTCTAATCTTACCTATTGTATTGGAAATGCAGGTCTTCAGGGAGATTTTCCCAACGAAAGAGGAATTTGCCACCCTGGAGTGTGTGTGGGAATCAGACAAGTTTGTATTGGTCGAGCGCACGAATAAAAGTGAGACTGTTGGTCTTGATGGAGAGCTTGAAAGAAATATTTCTTTAGGATCATCCTCTGTACAGTATTCAAGTATTGCGTCCTTTCTTGGAGGTAGTTATTATTATTATTATTATTTTTAATTCCTTACCATGTAAACTTACTTTATTCCATGGTGATCTTGGAGCTCGATTCCTTTGTACCACTTGTTGATTTGTTGGTTCTGCAGACGATGAACCTCATTCTGAGAGGGTCCATGAAGATCTCACAGTTGGACAAGATCCAACTCCCAACATGGATGACAAGAGTGATATGTTTCCAGCCCCCTCTATTAGGATCGATGATGGTAAGCCGATAGAAGACATCACAAGGGTAGAAAATGTATCGAGTTTTACAGAGACCTCTATCAATAATTCTCCAAAAGGTAGTTCCATTCCTTGTTCAAGCTCCTCTGCCAGTTTAAATTCTTCAAAATTGAGTTCAGGAACAAGAAAGGTGGCATTTGTATCAATTAAAAATCCCCTTCCTTCAATAAATAGTGGATTAGGAATTCCTTCTAAAGAAACTGAAATGAAGAAAGATGATAAAGAAGATTCATTTTTCAGTTTACTCACTGGTGGAAACATCAGAGAAACTCTCTTCTGATTTCTAATCACAAATTTAATAGAAAATTTATTAATATTGTATGAAAGAGAATATATCTCAGTTTTCAAAGATTTCGGGAGATTTTTGCATGTGTGGTTCAACTATCTGTCTATTGGTTTTATGTTTGATGCTTGCCCCTTTCTCCTAACTAATAACAAGTCATTTAAGAAGAAAATCATAACTGCATATATCGTCACTTATTGCTTCTGTGGTCGTTGATATGGATTCCTCTAGATGGAATTACCTGTTGACATACCGAGTTATTAAGAAAAATACTCGAAAAAGTATTTCATCACTACTTAAAAACGAAGGAAAAAAATCCTGTGAAAAATAAAAAGAAATAAAAAAGTAATTATTTATATTGTTTCGAAATATAGTTTGGTAACTTAAATAAAATAAATAAATAAATAAAAGTTTGGCACCATAGCATTTGGCTTATGGGTATTAGTACAATGGTAATTGACTGGCCAGCAACATATAGAGCATTAAATTTTTGAAAAGGTCTTTCGTATCGATGTGTTGTGAAAGAATATTTGATGTATAGCTTAATATAACTTAGTAACAGATGAATTCAATTATATTAATTAATAATAAATTTTTATATTAATTTTTATATTATTGTAACTTAATGCATGTATAAAAGTAATCTAAATTTTTGCTCGCAAAAAGAGAAATAAGATTAAAATTTGAGTAATATAATAATATAATTATTTTATTTTTATAAATTTAATATATTCATCATAATTTTTAAAAAATTAATATATTTTAATCACATTATTATTATTTTTGATAATTTTTTTAATTTTTTTTAAAATTTAATTTTAATTTAATTAAATCTTATTAATGGATGAAAATATCTTCAAAAATAAAAAAAATAATAAAAAATGATTAAAATTAAATTAAAATAACTAATATATATAATTTGTGAATAATAATAATATTATTATAATAAATTTGTTATTATTATAATAAAAAAATATTAATTACATATTAATATTATTATTATATAAAATTATTCTTAATAAATTACTTTATTGATAGTTATTACAAATACACCTCTTCTTAGAATTTGGAGGAAAATAAGTATTATTAAAGTTTATTAGATTAATACTTGATATAAGTTTACATTTTAAGTGTTATTAAAGTTTATAGATTAATACTTGATATACGTTTAATCTATATACATTTTAGTTTCTTAAATTTTAAAAATATGATTAATTAAAAATAATAATAAGATTTTAATAATTTTTTATTATAAAGCGATTAAAATTTAATTATTTAATAATAATTAATATGAATTTTTTTAAAAAAATCATTTTAATATTTTATCATTATCAATATTTTATTTTAATATATATTTTAAAATATATATATATATTTAAAGAAACTTTTATTATTATTAAATTATTTTTAAATAATTTTATATTTTTTATTAATGATGTATTTTAATTCAATTTATAATTATAAATAATATTTTAATAATAAAATTATTAAAATAATATATATATTTTAAAATAGATTATTATTTTTAATATATGACTAAAGAGACATTTTAAGGACTAAAAAAAATACAGAATAAAAAAACACCAACTCTTTAACAAAAATGCAGAATTACACGTGTTGCTAGTAACACAGAGAGTAGAAAAGAGGGTGAAGGATAGAGAGAGTACGGTAAATATTCCACTTTATGGTATAGTAGTGCTAATTCAAAAACAAATCGTTGGGCCCATTTTTGGCATTTTCTTGAAGAAACCCGCTATATGCTTAAATAATTTAGGCTTGAGTCTCAGATCTCACGTCTATGTGCTGTGATTTTCCTTTCACGAATGTTTTAAGATTGATGATGCATACTCGATCTCTAACTCTTATATCTTTCTTTACGCTGAACCACCTGAAGTAGAGAGTAAAGATTTCTGCTCAAATTTTATTTCGAGTAGAGACACCCATCTTCACTTTAATCCGAGAACTCTTCACTCGACGCATTTGAATCGGAAAAGCTTGTACTTTCTTCTGATATAGAGCAATACTCGTTTCCACACAATGACTTCACATGCACCCAGAACCTCAAAACCCACAAAGCCTCCAAATCATTCAACCTCCTCACCTGCACCACCATCTTCTTCAAGGTCCTCAATGTCTTCATCTCTATCATCTCACTTGGCCATGGTTGAGTTTAAGCAAAGAATTCTCACCTCTTTATCTAAACTATCGGACAGAGACACCTATCAGATCGCAGTTGAAGATCTTGAGAAGATAATTCAAACCCTTTCCCCAGATGGTATTCCAATGCTCCTTAATTGCTTCTATGAGGCTTCAAACGACCCCAAATCAGCAGTCAAGAAAGAGTCCCTTCGGTTACTGGCAGTGGTGTGTTCCTCTCATGGCGATTCCACATCGACCCACTTGACAAAAATCATTTCGCACGTTGTTAAGAAGCTCAAGGATTCAGATTCTGCTGTGAAAGATGCATGTCGAGACACTATTGGGGCGTTATCGGCTCAGTACTTGAGCGGGGGTGACAATGGGGGGTTTGGGTCGGTGGTGGCGTTGTTTGCGAAGCCTCTTTTTGAGGCAATGGGAGAGCAGAACAAAGGGGTCCAATCTGGTGCTGCAATGTGTATGGCTAAGATGGTGGACTGTGCTTCCAACCCTCCAGTTACGGCGTTCCAGAAGCTGTGTCCGAGGATCTGCAAGCTGCTTAACAATCCCAACTTCTTGGCCAAGGCTGCTCTGTTTCCTGTCATTTCCAGTTTGTGTCAGGTTAGAGCTATGGTGTACAATTTGTTAGCTGTTTCAGTGTTTTTTTAATTACATTTTCCCGTCTTTAGAGGATATGTTTTAGGAGTAGTTTTAGTCTTGTTTACTATCTGATCAAATTGTTCGGGCATCCCTTGGTTGATCGGAACTCTGTCGCTTCTTCTCCTTAACCTATGTAATTCTAGTACATTCATTTTGATTATCTCCTTTTTTGTCCCTTTTACTATTTTATTTTCATTTCTATTTATACTAATGACTTATGAGCCTTGGAATTTTGGGTTGATTTAATGGAAATTATTCCTTTCTTGATAAGTGGGTGGTTTATGTGCATTTCATAGAAATAGATATTTTGTATAGATAGTGTAAAAACACGGTATAGTTAAAAGTTCTTGTAAGATGAAACTATTCAATTAGTTCAATAATTATTGCAGGTTGGGGCAATTACACCGCATAGCTTGGAGCAGCTTTTGCCATGTATTCATGAATTCCTTGGAAGTACAGATTGGGCAACACGTAAAGCAGCAGCAGATTGTTTAATTACCTTGGCATTGAGTTCAAGCAGTTTAAGCACAGATGGAGCTACTTCGACATTGGCTGCACTTGAGGCTTGTCGTTTTGACAAGGTCTATTTCACTGTCATTAGTTCTCAACTGCAACATTTTGTTTTTGTTTTTGTCTATTGTTGCAATGGGTTATCATTATTTTGTTTTAATATCTTCAATGTTTCAATTTCTACGTTCTTGCTTCTATTATGTGTCCCTGTTTGTGTTTTTGTAACTTAAAAATGTTTTCGTAGCTAATTTATTTTGTCTCTTTCATTTTATTATGTTGTAGATTTCAATATTTTTTAATCTTCTACACCAGTAATATTTATAGAATTTCTTGAGACAGCATGGTTATCCCTTTCTACTCCTTTTGCTGATTGGAGTAATGTAATATTTGCAAATTGAATTGTTTTATCAAGGATAAGTTGGGGATTTAATTGCTTTAAGCCTTGTACTTGAAGCAGATACTTGTTCTATGTGAGGACAATGAGATACTCATTATTTGAATTGTTAAATTCTCTCCTAGAAACGTAATATTTTATTGATGAGCTCTATCTTTTTTATTTTAAAAGGATAGTCTAAGTCGGGTAAAACAAATAATGTTGGAATTGAAATTATTATTCTTTTGATTTAGGTACCTGGTGGGAGAGCTTTAGAATTAGATAAGTTCAGACTGTTCTGTCACTGTGTGCATCACATTCAGACTGTTTACTGTCATTCCCAAACTGCAGTGCGGATTCCAACTAGTTTAGTGGTTATGGATGAGTTCAACATGTTAATTTTTTATTTTCTTCGTTGATTGTGATTGTTATGAAGTTTGATATATATGTCCCAATTTCTTTATTGTCTGCTGATGATAAAAATAATGCATAAATATTTTCTATTAGGTATAGCTCTGGTCAGTCGTCATTGTTGTCTTAATTTCAGAGACTAAATACTTGTGACTTGTTTTACAGATAAAACCTGTCAGAGATAGCATGACAGAGGCATTGCAATTGTGGAAAAAAATGGCAGGTAAAGGAGATGATGGGGCTCCAGATGAACAGAAAACCTCACCTCATGGTACCAGCTGAAATGCTGTTTTCTTCAGCATTTTCCTTCTATCATCTAATCCGACCTTTTCTCATTGGATTGTTTTCTTTCTGGTAATATTTCTAACAAATAAAATCCTAAACCAGCTGAGACATCAGAAAAGAATGAGCTGAAAAGTTGGAAGCAGACTGAGAGAATAGAGCCATCAGCAAAAGACTCATCTAATAACTCTTCCCCTACATCAGATTCTGCAAAAGCCAAAGGTGGTAGTATTGCAGACAAAGCGGTTGTAATAATGAAGAAGAAAGCACCTGGCTTAACTGACAAAGAAATAAACCCAGAATTCTTCCAGAATCTTGAAACCAGAGGTACAGGTGATTTGCCTGTAGAAGTAGCCGTTCCACGAAGGTATCTTGGTTCTTCAAACACAAATAATGATAAAGAAGCAGAGCCAAATGATACAGGATCAAAGGGAAGGTCAAAACATATCAGCAAGCAGTCTGATGATTCAAATGGGTCGTTCAGTAGTAAATACCGGAACATAGATAGGGGGGGAACTGCTGGTTTGTATTCTAAAAGAGTTCAAGAATTAGGGCAGGACAAATGTGCAGAAGAAAGAGTCAATGACAGAGATCCAAGAACGGAGCTAATAGATATTCATGATAAGATTGACATGAATAAAAGAGATTCTCATGCAGGTTTCTCCAGAACTGATGGTCAACCTGAAGGTTCTTTCATTAATAGCAAAGGGAATTGGTTGGCTATACAGAGGCAATTATTACAGCTGGAGAGACAGCAAGCTCATCTGATGAGCATGTTGCAGGTGCCCACGTCTCCCCCCCCTCCTATTTGTGTGTGTGTGTGTGTGTTTTCTTTCTACCTACAACTGGTGTGGTGTATCTGGCTTAGTTGTCTAGGTAGGCACTGAAGGTTCATCTAGTTTATTAGGTCTTGACCCAGGATCACCCCCTTAATCGGCATGCCCTTGCATTGAACTGTTCTCTGTTGTGGCCTTGTTGATGCTGTAAATATAATTTAGTAAATAAGTAATTCTAACATATGATTTTTAGGATGACATGATATGTTGTGTATTGTAGGATTTCATGGGTGGTTCTCATGATGGCATGGTAACTCTGGAGAACAGAGTGCGAGGTCTTGAGAGGGTTGTGGAAGATATGGCAAGGGATTTGTCCATTTCATCAGGCAGGAGAGGTGGTAACTTCACTATGGCGTTTGAGGGATCTTCTAATAGACCCTTAGGGAAGTATAATGGGTTTCCTGATTATGCAAGTACCAAGTTTGGAAGGAGCGCTGATGGACGGGGTCCCTTTGCAGAAAGATTTGGCCAAAGTGATGGAAATTCTCCAAGCATGTGGGGAAGGGGTTCTCATTGGAGGTCTGACATGTCAGAGGCTTGGGATTTTCATGCACATGGTGCTTCAAAATATGGACAGCTAGGCCCGAGGAGAGCTCTAGCAGGTGGTTCTATGGATGGTAGGTCACCCAAATTTGAAAACGAGAGTGATCAAGGTCCCAACAGGCGAGGTTTGGATAAGGGAGCTGGACCCTTTAGGCTTGGTGAGGGACCTTCTGCAAGAAGTGTTTGGCAAGCTTCAAAAGATGAGGCAACCTTGGAAGCCATTAGAATAGCTGGAGAGGATAATGGGACATCTAAGACAAGAAAAGTAGCCATCCCTGAGTTGACAGCAGAGGCCTTGGAAGATGATAATGCTGTGCAGGACCGTGACCCTGTCTGGACTTCTTGGAGTAATGCAATGGATGCCCTTCAAGTTGGTGATATGGATTCTGCATATGCTGAAGTATTGTCTACAGGAGATGATCTCTTGCTAGTAAAGCTGATGGATAGATCTGGTCCTGTGGTTGACCAGCTTTCAAATGAAATAGCATGTGAAGTAATGCAGGTTGTCATACAATTTTTATCTGAGAAGAACTTGTTTGACATCTGTTTGTCATGGATTCAACAGGTATATATTTTTTCTTTTTTTCCTTATCATTATGTCATGGGCAACACTTCCCTTTTTCTTACAGGATTATTGGCTTTGCTGGTCAAATTCTAGGTTTTGTTTGAATTAAAAAAGAAGTCTAGTTATGTAGGCAATGCAATATTTTGTATTAAGAAACAGAGTTTAGAAAAAGAATACAATCTCTTAAAATCTGATAGGGTTTAGTCACCTAATCCAGTTAATCGAGGCAACATTATAAGATATTGTAAGTGCCTCTTTATGGAATTGATAGTTATGTTATAACAGCAATGCCCGTCAGTTCCCTTGAGATAATAATAACAATTTTGAAACAAAGGCCTTTATACTTCTAAAGCAGTTGTTTTATTTTTTTGAGTTCTGTTATTTAATCAGGTTTGCTCCCTTAGAGATTAGCAGGGGAAAAAATAGGATAAATGTTTGTAAACCTTATTTTCCTTCCGATTTTTATATAACCTAGTTGTTCAACTGTTTTTCTCCTTTAATTCTCTAAAAAAAGTGTTTTACGTTATAAAAAAAGTAATCTGTATTTTTTAATATACATAAAACATATTCTTTTTTACGTTATAAGAACATATATCACCACCGCATGGAGAGGGTTTAGAAATGAAACTCTGTCTATTTATTAGAGTTCAAATGCATTATGTTGGCTTAGTAGGTTGGCTTGACTTTGACTACTTATTTCTCATATCATACAGTTGGCAGAACTAGTAATGGAACAAGGACCTGATGTCTTGGGCATTCCCATGGAACTAAAAAAAGAGATTTTAATAAATTTAAACGAAGCTTGTATAGCATTGGATCCACCTGAGGAATGGGAAGGTGCAATGCCTGATCAACTTCTAATGCAGTTAGCATCGTTCTGGGGAATTGATCTTCAACAGCATGACAAATAATTGCAAGCTGCAGTAAATCATCGGGTACCGAGTTCCATACTCGCCTTCTCCGTTAATTCTATTATATAAATCCTTTAATTTTCTTAAATCTATGTCTAAAATGTGAGATTTGAACTGAAATTGATGTGAAAACTAAAAATGTATAGAGTATAGACGATGTATACTATTTACATCTAATTTTGTCTATAAGAGATCATGGAGCTGCTTGGTTTTGTTTATTTGGACTCTATCTTCATCCACACGTTCCAAGTCTAAGTTAAGTTGCCCAGGTGACAGGTCTGTAGATTTTTGTATATAATTGCAAATGTTGCCAGGTAACAAGTTGCAGGGTGAATTACAAATTCCTACACCAAGATTCTTTCAGGTTTGAAAAATGATGATAACAATTAAACGTCCGTAATTAGTAATATTTATTATTGAAGGGAGGAAAAGTTTCAAGGAAATATATTGTAATAAAATAATAATTTGAGGGATATAGCCTATTTTCAAAAGGGTGAGCTTATTTTGCTATTTTGCTATACTTAGCTAATGATAATTTTTCCCAAGTAAAAAAACAATTGAGATTAGTACTTTTTGTTTAGGCTAAACATGATATGAATGTTGCTCTTATAAGTTGGTTTGAAAGAGAGGCTAAACCCTCGTTCAGAGTTTAGACATTTCACTAATCTGGCCGTGTTATTAACAGGTGTTTATAAAATTTCAAGAAAGTATAATGAAACATCTCAACATGCATACTAAAAAAGGAAAGTAATTTACCTATCACACTTTCGATGTGACACCAATGATTGGTAAATACATAAACAAAAAATTCACATGTTATGCAACAAGAATTCAAATTTGTAACCACTTTTGCTTATGTGTTTACTGTGTATTAGTGGTACAGATAGTAGTACACTCAAAATGGGAAAGAAGAATTAGACTTCTAAAAAAGTGAGATATTGAGTTCTTGGTTTGCCTTTGATTTTGCCCTAGAAAGTAAACACAAGTTTCTAAATGATTGAGGATTTCATTGAATAAAGGTTGGCAAATATTATATGAATTAATAAGTACATGATCTCCAATTCCTAAACAATATTACTCTCACGTCTGACCAGTTTCAATATTATCTCCATCTCTACTACTTTGAATAGAATCCTGGGTCTCTTCTGTGGGTTGTGGTAGTTTTTTGTTTTGAGCTAAGAAGTCAAGAGCTGTTACTACGTCACTTATCAGAGGGCGAACAGAAGCTTCCTCTTGAAGACACATGGCTGCAACTGCTAAAGCTTGGTATAGACCCTTTACTGGGTAGTTATCGTCTAGCAATGGATCTGCCATTAATGTAAATTTCCTCCTGTCTTTTAATAGTGGTTGAGCCTGCAAAATTAACATGATATTTGTTGGAATATTACATGTTTTAATTGTTTGGTTATTAGTCTGAGTAAGAGTCTATTAGGGTTAGGGTTCCAGGATTCTATTATTATACATGTACTATTTTATTATTATCAAGGAGAATAAAGAAGATTTAGAATGCCTGCTTTTATTATTCCCATTCTCTTTTCGACATATTTTGATTCCCTTAAAATTCTAGCTTCTACATTTATTTTATATTTGAAATAAATGTTATTACAGTCCACTAATCATTTATGTTTACTAACTATTTCTATAAACAATACACTAGTTTTAAAAAAAGTAACACCACGAGAAAAAAATGACATTTTTTAAAATGATCAGTGCGGTTACTCACCCTTTATATTTTTAATTTATTTATCATTTTTTCCAGTTTGGTCCTAAATAAGTTTTAGGGTTTTGAAAGTGGAGTCCAAAATAGAAAAAAACAGCTAAAAATAACATACATACCCATAAGACTAAATTATGCTCCTCAGTTGGCCTAGAATTGTCAATGACTCTCCTTCCTGTAATTAACTCCAAAAAGACAACACCAAAGCTGTAAACATCAGATTTAGTGGTTAATTTACCAGTAAGTGCATATTCAGGTGCACAATACCCATAGGTACCCATGACTCTTGTAGAAACATGGGACTCATCACCAGTTGGACCTAACTTTGCTAATCCAAAATCAGAGAGTTTTGGATTAAGCTCTTCATCTAATAATATGTTTGATGCTTTAAAGTCTCTGTATATAACTGGTGGGTTTGCTTCTTCATGTAAATATTCTAGTCCTCTTGCTGCTCCTGCTGCTATTTTCACTCTTGTATCCCAATCCAGACCCTTTTTCCCTTCTGGCAAATCTGTAAACCAAAGTCATTCGTTAACAAGTTACTAGCAATATTATATGTGCTAAGTAAAAAGAGAATACTTGAAAAGAACTTGTAATTTGGTGCCAATTTGGGCCAAATACAGCATGGATTATTTCTTAATTAAAATTGATCGGTAATTGATTTTGTTTATAATTTGTGTAAATATTAATTTTTCTTACTATTATTGAAATATCTATTATTAATTTTATTTGATTATATTATACAACTTGTTATCAAACATTGTATAAATTAATTATAAAATAATTTAATATAATTCAATTAAATACAACTATATTTAATATGATACATAGATGTACATTTTCTAAACTTAAAATACTATCAATATATAAGACATAAGTTAGTGAAATGTAAAGTTTATACTTAGAAAAAGAAAAGGAAAAGTGAGAAATGAAGAGGTATACCTAAAAGATGATCCTCAAGGGAACCATTAGGCATATACTCATACACCAAAATCCTTTGATCACCATCAGTACAATATCCCACCAAGTTAACAAGGTTTGGGTGTTCAAGTAGACATAACATCAAAACTTCTACTAGGAATTCTTTATTTCCTTGGAATCCATTCCGATCAAGTTGTTTAACGGCGACCATCTGACGAGTTAAAACACAAGGAACCAGATTTAGTTATACAATTTTATTTTATTACAAGGGAAAAAAAAATAGAGAGGAAGAAAGATCAGTTGAAATATATAGTACTTGATTATCTATTTGTCCCTTGTATACCCTTCCAAAGCCACCTTCCCCTAAAAGATTGTTGTGATCGAAATTTTGAGTAGCAACACAGAGCTCGCGGAAAGTAAAAATCTTTGCAGAAATATTCCCTTTTCCAATCTTTGATATCTCTTCAGATATATACCTTCTTCTACTACTATCTGCAGGAAAAATAAATAAAATATTATACACATGTATTAATTACCATCTACTCTACTACTAGTTAAGGTTAATTCTCCTTTAAAAAAATACATATCAAAGAATCTAACCCTATCAAAGTAGGAAAAGCTTTTACATGACACAAGTATTAATTACCATCTACTCTGCTACTAGTTAAGGTTAATTCTCCTTTAAAAAAATACATATCAAAGAATCTAACCCTATCAAAGTAGGAAAAGCTTTTACATGACACAAGTGTACGAGTATAAGGTGTAATTTGATAATCTGAAGAAAATATCATTAACATTTACATAAAATGTGACATTCTATATATAAATAAATGCACTTATCTAAATAGGGACGGATTAGAAAATTATTATGAGGGGTTGGAGCGTAATTTTTTAAAAATAAAATAGAAAATTATATTTAAATAATTAAGAATAAATAATATATCATGATATAGATCTAGTAAAAAAATAAGAGTTATAATATACTATTCTCAATTAAAGATAAAACTTTTATGTTATGTTACAAAAGAAACATAGAATTAACACATTATAACTTATAATAAAAATTATCTAACATAAAAATAATAATATAATAATTTCATAAATATTAATATCATACATATATATGTGTTAAAATTTAAGATTGAAAGAAATTTAGCATTTATGGGGTGTTAGTATATATGAGAATTCTATGAGGCAAAAGAGTATTATATGAGAATTCTAACTTTGATAAAATTAATAAAATAAAAAACCAATATATTAAAGACTGTAAATATGAGAACTCCATTAAAAATTGAATAATGAATTAATGTAAATTACCAGATTTGGAGGATATGTTAGAAAAGGAGGCCAAGATCTTTGCGTTATGGTATTCCTTAATGCTTTTTCGCAAAGACTTTCTTTTGATTTTTTCCTGTGACACAAAACACGGAAAGCAATTCATCTTCTTTCCGTGTAACCTTTCTTCCATTGGACGATAAATTCGTCCAAACATTGATCGAATGCCTTTGTAAAATTTTCAAACAACACAATAAGTACTATTTAATTTTTTTTTAAGAAAAAAATTAATTCGATAATATATGTTATTACTAATAAATGTTTACTAAACTCGATCAATTCCAAGAACAAACAGAATTAAGAAGACTCGGATTTAGAGTTCATAGCTATGGAAGGAGTAGAAGCCAGAAGCCTAAAATAAAAATAAAAAATTGTATCTTTTTTTTTTCCCTGACTATGATGAAACAAAAGAAAAATCTTCTACATTGTCTGTTTTCTTGATTTTCTTAATCAGAATCTATTCAGTTTGGACAGTGAAAAGACTGTGTCAACTTTACTATAGTTAGGAAAATAACCAGACACCAACCATTGCTTAACTGTCTTCTTTAAACAAGAAAAACAAAATTATTTTGGAAAATAATTTATGAGATTTTATTTTCCAATTTCGTACCAAGGGTGATGGATTTTGTTAGTTGTCCAATTATGATATCATCGTTAAAAAGTAGAAAAACAAAAAATTAACATTTTGTCCCTAAATTTATTGAATATCATATTTAAGTTCAGTTTATTACACTTATATTCTTAAAATTACTATTTATTTTCTTCAATTTATTAATGTTTGTTATACTTAGTTTCTAAAAATTAACAAGTTTGAAGATTTAAGTGTTATATATTAATCATATTTAATCTTCTATCTTTAATTTATGAATTATATGTCAAAATATGATAAATTGAGAATAAAAATATTATTTTTTCTATTTATTTATTTATTTATTTAAGGACCTTTTTATCGAAGACATAATTTGTCATTAATATATATATATATATATATATAGGGTTTAAATTAGTGAATTTGAATGAGCAGTTGATTAAAGTTTTTTGCATATATTTTGATGCATATGTGATTTAAATTAGGGAATTAGGATGAGTACTAGTGGATTGAAATCGGTTACTTTTAATTAATCTGAATTTTATCTTATTTTAATTGTATTTGAACGTTTTCGATCCGAATTTGATCTAATGATATAATCAATTTGAACCAATTTAAATCAAAACAGATTTTTTGGATCAAATAAAATTATATTGATATATAAAACATGTCATACACAACATTTAAATTTTAAATTGATATATTTATAGCAAAATTTATTATTTATAGTTACAACTAAGAAAATCAAAGAATAAGATGTATATATGTATAATTATTAAATTATTATAAATATTTATTTTTATTTTTAAGTTAAAATAATAATATAATGTAATCATGATATGTATTGTTGAGGAGTCACATATCGACCAGGGAAGCCAACAAAGTGATGGTTATAAGATCATGGTAACGTTTCTTCTTTGAGATTTCTTTTGGAGAGAGTTAGACCATGACTTTTTACATGGTATCAAAGTAGGTCTCTTGGTTCAATTTATATGCCAAACATGGTCAATCTTGGTCATTCAACCTCACGGCCAATCGGTCTTTGCGGTGTCCCCGTTTGATGTGAGGGGGGGTGTTGAGGAGTCCTACATCGATCAGGGAAGCCAACAAAGTGCTGGTTATAAGGTCATGACAACCCTTCCTCTTTGATAGCTCTTTTGGAGTGCGTTAAGCCATGACTTTCTACATGTATAATATTTAAATATAACATATTATAAAATAAAATATGCATTCATTAAAGTTCTTTCAATATAATTACATATAAATTATATAGTCGATTGAATATAACTTAACATGTATTATTATCTCAAGTTAACTATACACCATATATTAATTAATTTAATCATATGATCTTGTCAATTAAATTGAATACTACAAATTTTTCATGTTATTTAATCAAAATATGTAATTAAATAATTCTTTTAAATATATTTAATTGTTTCTATAGATTAATTATTAGTTAAACATTCACAACATAAAAATTATATTTAAATAATATAATTAAATCAAAATTATAATTGAATAAAATATTATATCATCACATGTTGAAAATTAGATTCTTAAGATACCTAGCATAATAAATTAACTAAACATAATTTCGTTTATAAACTCATATTTTTCACAAAGAAAAACATAAAAATTGACAAAAAAAGGAAAATAAGCTCATTCTTTACTCCAAAAATTGATAAAATATATATGTTAATTTCAATTTCTTAATATTTATAGGGCAATTAGGAGATTAAATTAGATTTAAGTGTAATTTGTATTGTCATATCGACTTAAGATCAAAGATTAATATGAAAAAAGAAAAAATTAACAACATTAGACAATAAAAAGCTATGAATATCACATATTTATTAGACAAATCAACGCGTGATGCGTGACAATTAAACTGGTTTCGATTAACGTATATTGACTCATTTACACGTGAAAACATGTGATTCATTATTACAACTTGCACGACGTCTCAAGAACATTGGACGAATCAAGTAACAATGCGTGATGAGATCGTTGACCCAACGACAAACTTAAAATGAATGACGTGCTAACACATGGTATACGTGACGTTACACGATTGACTCTCTCTGGTGACATCTATGTGATTGTCTAGTTAACTTCACTATTTACGTGTTTTCTACGCGACAACTTTTGATTGATTTTTTATTAAAAATATCATAAAAAATTGTCAAAATTATATTTACATCCCTTAAATAAAATTAATTGTATTAAAATTATACTTCTAATTTTATCTTATTTTATAGTTATATGCAAGACACATGAAAAATAATAAGTAATAGAAATTTACACTATATTAAATATAACAAAAAGATTAATATTTTGAAGAATTTAAATAAGATTTGAATAGCTTGAATACTAAAATAGATTAATATTCGTAAGACGAAGAAAATTCATTCTTTAGAATGATATAATAACGATGATTGATACGTTTATTATATTATTTTTATTATTATAAGTTTTAAGAAGTTAAATTTTTTATTTTTTCGGTTTTATTTTTTTGAGGTTACACATGTGATAAGAGAGAACGACATGTCGTAGAGATAGATATTAAATTAACCTTGTGAATTAGTTTGCTTATCATCAAGACGTTAAGGATTGATAACCCCGACCCAAAAGAGGGAGACGTTGAGAATCGATAATTCCGACCAAAGGAGAGAGACTTTAACGATGGTCACCTCGCATAAGAAACAGGGGACTATAAATTTTGCCCCTCATTCTCTTCTTCTGTGTCCGAATCTAGCAGAGAGCTATGGCTTATTCTTACTCTTTGCTCTGCGCATTTGTATTCGCTGCATTGGCTGCTCTCTTGGGACTATCATCACATAATGTGAAGTTACCCTTTCATCGTAGGGATGTGCTGCCTTTGTTGCCCAGACAGGTCTCGTTGCCTATCCTTAAATCTCTTTATGGAGCTGTCGATCTTTTGCCTACTTTCATTGGTGCCACTTCGTCTACAAACGACACTCTTGAATGGAAAGGAGCTTGCTTTTACAACAATAAGGCTTGGTTAGAGTTTCATAACAACAGTGGCTCCCAATTTGGTGGTAGAACCCTTCATATCAAGGTCTTGGATTAAGCTTAATTTATTTTGTTTTTATTTCTTTTGATAACTCTTTGGTATGTTAACTTTGGAGTATGGCCCAGTTGGTTTACTTTACTTTTATGGGTGAATTACACTAATAATTTTATATATTCTACGTTATGATACTCTTATTATTATTTTTTTGTTATGATTTGTTTAACTTATTTTTTATTTTTCGCACGTTAATAATCTTATTTTTTTATTTACAATTTATTCCCCTTATCTTTTTATATTTTTTATACTTTAGACTCTGTATTTTTTAAATTTTTTTAAAGTTGAACTACACAAATAATCTATATTTTTTTATTATTCAATTTGCTACCCTTATTATTTTTTGGTTTAATTTAATCAAATTTTTTCACATTTTAGTACCCTTATTTTTTTTAATAAATTGATACATTTATTTTTTAATTTTCTCACATTAAGTGCAAAATTTAAAGCAACTTAAATTAAATTTTAAAAGTATAAAAAGAGTAAGAGAACAAATAATTTGAAAAAAATAATAAAGAACCAGATGTAGAATATAAAAAAAAGGGAAAAAATGTCATAGAATTTACTTGATTAAGTTATTTGTATTATTTAGTTCTTTAGATTAGAAACTGTATCATTTAATTTTTTAGTTTTATAAAAAAAAGTTAATTAAGGATAAATTATCATTTTAATGATATTTCTATTGAAATAGTATTGTTTTCTGTGAAGTGATTAAACGTAATTAAAATATAAATATTTAATAATGATAAAGTTATAATTAATATAAAAATAATTCACAAAGTATTTGTTTTTAATATTTGTAAATTATCACACGTTTTATTTTAATGTTTTATTTATTTTTAATTTTTATTAAAAATTAAAAAATAAATTTAAATAATTTTTTATTTGAATTTCATTATTGTTTATTTTTCTTAAATTATTTTATATTAAATTTTATTTTTATCCATGTTAAAAACTTGCATTTTAATTGTGTTTTAATTACTTGATTGAAAATGATAATATTTTAAATGAGAAATGATTAAAAGAATATAATTTGTCTTAGTCTTTTAGCATTAACGTAAAGATGAACGGCTCAAATGCTACTTATATTTTTTGATGTCTAGTTCATCAGTTTATGCTCTTTGATTTTCTTATTTATGTTTCTTTTGGTACTGGTCCCTTTCGTCGGAAATTTATTGAAAATTTAAGTTTTGGATAATGAGAACCAAGATGTGTTAATTTTTTTTTCCAAAGTTATTTTGACACTAGGAGGGGCAATTATGTTGGAGTAGCTATGTTCGTGTTATTGAGGTGGGTTAACCGTGTTTGCATCTTATTTTGGCAATAATTCACGTATTAGTTTACACATGAAAATATTCACTTTTTTTGTCTATTTTTTAAGGATATGAAAAGATTATGAAATAATTTTAATTAAATTTCTTATTTGCATCGTATCGTATCAAATATTGCCGTATTTGGTATGAGTGTAGATTTGTATGCCCTTAGCATTCTTATCATTCTGGTTGTTCTGCAAAGGCATGTAACATTGTTTACGTGGATTTTGAAGCTGCTTCAATTATGCTGTAGTGTCTTAATATCTGATTATGCCTTGTGATATTTCTGCAGACCTTTATAATTTTACATTATACTGTCTTATGCTGATGAGAATGAATATATTTATGTTAATGTTCAAACTTTTTGATTGCAGTGACCTTTTAAGTCTCATATATGTTTTAATTTTCAGGTCAGCAATGCTCATAGTCGGTCATGTATGGATCTATATATCTTTGCTACTCCATACCGAGTATCACCTGATTTCTACTTCATATCTCGGGAACATACATGAAATTGAGGAATGGGAAGGGAAAGCTGAGTATGAATATGTAAGTTGTGAGTTTATCTTGTTTATAAATTTTAGATAGTTTTGCTTTATGGTTATTTTGTGAAACATTATCTTTCTATTTACATATCAGGTTAAAACCAAGGGAGTCTCAATTTTCATCATGCAAGGAGGATTGCTGGGAACCCTTCAAGCACTCTTGGATGTCTATCCTTTATTTATCAATAATGTAGAGGGTGAGAACTCCAATATTGGGTTTCTGAAGAATCAAATGGGAGCTTCCTTTGATCAACGTCCTCGTCCTTGGGTTACAAATATCAGTGTCGATGACATTCACTCTGGAGATTTCCTTGCCATATCAAAGATTCGAGGGAGATGGGGTGGTTTTGAGACTCTGGAGAAGTGGGTTACTGGTGCTTATGCTGGTCATACTGCTGTTTGCTTAAAAGATTCTGAGGGCAAGCTTTGCGTTGGTGAATCAGGACATGAAAATGAGAAGGTAATACATCATATTTGCTAAAAATAATACAAAAATATGCAGAACCACCATTTAAAAGAAAGAATTGTATGCATGTTTAGGCTTTTTGGCGCATGATGAATTAAATGAATAACACACAGGTGATACTTTTGTATTCCTTTTTTTAGGGAGAAGATATTATTGTTGTGTTACCATGGGAAGAATGGTGGGATTTTGAACTAAATAAAGATGACTCAAATCCCCATATTGCATTACTTCCTATGCATCCTGATTTGCGAGCAAAATTTAACGAGACTGCTGCTTGGGAGTATGCAAAGAGCATGGCTGGAAAGCCTTATGGATATCATAACTTGATATTTAGCTGGATAGACACTTTAGACGGGAACTATCCACCCCCCTTGGATGCTAATTTGGTAGGTATCTTTTCTTAAAAAATCAGTTTTTAGCAGTTTTAACTATTGCTCCCCATTATTTGAAGTGATAAATGAAGTTTTACTTGTGATTTGCTTAATGGTCTGACGGTAAGACACATTAATTCTCCCGTTTTAAGTCACAGATTCAAATCACACAAAAAATGTAATTTTATTTAATTAGTTAAGTTTTAAAGTTGCATAAGTTATTGAATGTTATTGATGATAGTTCTATATTTCTTAATATGAGATTAATCATTGTACATATTTTTGTTTTACCTCATTTTTAACTTTACATTGATTTTGATTTTAAATTTATTACTTTATGCATTTTTTATTTTTTAAGTTATAATGTCACAAAATTGAAAAAAGTATACCAATAATTTTAAGACAACAAAAAAAAACAAATGATTTTCTATTAAACTCTATATATTTTTAAATTATATTTTTATATGTCATTTAAATTAATTATACATATTTACTATTATCATGGTTAATTCAAATATTTTAAATTAAATTTCTTCATATGCAAAGACTAGCCACGTACTATTAAAATATTTGATTCTGGTGGAGGTTTAAATAGATAAACTATTGAAAGGAGAAATTTTTAAAAACGATGGTATTGGTAGAATGCTATACGGAACTTTTGGAAAGAAAAGAACTAAAACATCTACTTGCCTAATAATGTAACATAACTATGTTATTATCTCTTTTTTCTATCTCATTTAATATTTGTTCATGTGCTGATCTTGATCAATTGGTTTTAAATATGGTACTATAGGTTACTTCTGCTATGACAGTTTGGAACCAAATAGAACCTGCATATGCTGCTAACCTGTGGAATGAAGCCTTGAACAAGCGGCTTGGAACTCAGGTATTTGTGAATATGTAAATCAAGCTACTATTGCTTCTGATTTTTGGAACCTAAAATTCTTAATTTGAACATTTCACTTATTCTAGTGGAAACTGAAAAGCGTGGTGTATCTTTTGATAAGCTACTGACGATACTCGAGCAGGATGATTGGCTTTACAGTGAAGGGAAGTCAACAACTTGTGTTGCTTTTGTTTTTGAGATGTACAAGGAGGCAGGATTGTTTGATCAACTTGCTAGCTCTATTCAAGTAACTGAGTTTACGGTGAGCTCATACACAATATATCATCATCTATTACATTGAATCGGCAGTGTATTCTTGCGTTTGACCAAAAATGATTCATTACCTGGTGTTCCCAGCCTATGGAAGGGCACTTTTCTTCAAAAGTTGAAGAAATACTCTTGACAGGTCAAGAATATAAATATTTTTCAAGTAATTTCCTTAAATGTGTGTTTATAATTAGTTTAATTGCTGTTAATGCAGATAAAAGATGCTTACACGATGAAGTTTTTCGAGAATAATTCAAGTCGACTGCCAACGTGGTGCAATGAAGGGGACGATGTCAAGCTTCCATATTTTCAAATTCTGGGAATGTATCGAATGGAATTACCTGGATATGGTACAATGGAACCATACGCCCATATGAATGAAAGATGCCCATCTCTGCCTCCCAAGTACGAAAAGCCACAAAATTGTTAAAAACCTCATACTTTTCCTACATTTGTTTCTTGTTTGATGTCATACCAGATTCTTGTGATGTAAATCCCATTCTTTGTTATTGAAAACAACCACTAACTTGATGGTGGCATTAAATAAGGTCGCAAGTGTAAAGGAAACATTGTTAAATTGATGTACAAAGTTGAAATACAAGTGTTGTTCAGTTTTAGACAGCTTCCAAATTGTAAAACAATGTAAATAATATAAATAAATGAAATATCATGATACAATACCTTAAACTGTTTCCTATTTTGCCTTTTTGGTATTTGTATTTATGTTGTTTTGGAAGTACATAATATATTACTTATATATATATTTTTAGAATCAACCTAATATATACCGTTTGATTTGTTCATGTTATCGAATTATTTTATTTTTATTTATACTATTTAACTTATAAAAAGTCATTTATATTAATCTGTTATAAATCGCGGTATAAATTATTGTTTCAAATATATTACCTCTTCATATAAGTTGTTTTAAATCTATGACTAATTTGTGACACAATTAGATAGATATTAACGAAATAATATAAATGAATTTTTTTTAAAGTTCGATAATATGACAAAAAGTAATTCGATAACGTGAACAAAACAAACACAATAAATCAATGATATTTTTATTAGTTTACTCGTACTTTTATATTACTAGCTTTAATAGAAAAATTGGGAGTGTCATGAAATTGTAGATATTACTAGGACTTTGTTTGCATTTGAGAGGGTTAAAAGATAAATTTTCTTCCCTTTTGTGCGTTTCACTTTTAACTATACAAAGACCAATTCTACAATAAGCATGTCCAAAGAGAACTGGAGTTTGAAAAGTGAAAATAATCAGACTTCAAATGGGTTATTTCAAGTGATTTCTGATGAGGAAAAGGCAAATACTTGAATATGGGATTCACTTATCAAGATATTTGTAGGTGAGAGAGGTTTTATGAAGATGGCTCAGGGTATATTTGCTTATGCTTAAAAGATTATAAAGTGTTTCTGCCAATAAAAAAGCATTTCGGGATGAAACACGGGAAAAACTAACGTGCTTTTTCCAAAGAAGCATTTTTTTAAACCGCTTGTCTAAAGGTACTTTTTTAAAAAAAAATTGATTATGTTTAAACCATTATACAAAAACACAAATAAAGACAAAAGGAGATTTATTCTTAAAGAAATCTATATCTTACGTTATTTTCTTTAATGTGCGTATAAAATAACATAATTTATTAATTGTATATAATATTGTATTTAATCGAGATATTTTATTGTAACATATGCTCTGAAGGTTTGTATTTGATAATGACAATTAATTTGTATTTCTAACATAAATTATTTATATTTTATTCTATTTGATCGAATCACTTGTCTCCTTTTAATTTATTTTTGTTTTTTTACGAGAAAAGTTCCAAGGTTTTTGACCTAATTAATTAAAGTTATAATACCATATCTTTCAATTCTAAAAAATTAACCTAATGAATGAAAACATTCACAATTTTTATAAACTCTATTGTAATATTATGATGATATGTGAGATATTACACTTAACACAACTATATATTACTAGTAACTTCATTGAATACTTAGACACAGAACACCAGTAGGCTTGTTGATTGTGTTTCTTTTCCAAGCCAAATGGCTCAAATCAACCTCATCGTATCGACGGGAAAGTTTGTCTGCAGGTGAGTTTGACGTGATGAAGATGTCAAACATATAAAGACAAATATATCATCTTTTTGTTGATGAATTTGTAATGTGAGATAAGAAAGAAAAAGACAAAAAAACGACTGCTTAAAACATTCTTTATCGTTAGTAGTTGTACATGGAAGTATGATGTTAGGTCTCATGTCGAAATAAACATATTAAGTGTTGATTCAAGGATGAGAATACAATGAGTATTGTTATTGATAACTTGCATAGCTCCTAGCAACACAATATTAGACTAAATCAATAGCATACAGTAGAGGCAGAGCCATGTCAACAAGCATGGTATTGATATATTCAAATATGAAAAGCAAAACTTTTGTCGCTCATTCAGCCTTGTCTGGGATGTGGTTGCCACCACTTGCAATTTTGTATAAATAAAATCCAGTCATGAGAGCACTGCAACAGAAATTGAGGAAGTGTGAATGTGATCATCACAATACGTAAACTATACCCAATACGAAAGTAACACCAAAATAAAAAGAGAATTCGGGTATCTTATATTGCTAGAAGCAATTTCAACCAAAGTATCTTCAGTGGAAGGAATTTGTCCAAAAGCCTTACCAAAAAGCAGTACAAGTGCTGCATTTGGAGGTCTTGTGTCTTTAGAAAATGTTTTGCATTTAGGAACTATATTACATACAAGAAACAGGAATGGGAAAATGAAGCTATGAAAGCTGCAACTTATGCAAGCTGATGTAATAGCCAATACATGTACAACTATATTCATAATACAGATGAATTTCAATATTTATGGTCATAAGTGTAGCATACAAGTACTCGATTGGCATGTTTATCACACAAATTACCTGATACCAGCAACAACACCAGCTGGCATAACCTTGGAAGTTTCCATGTAGCGCATTCCCATTACCCATGTGAGTGTA
Organism: Hippophae tibetana; assembly: GCA_037013495.1. Lineage (NCBI taxonomy): Eukaryota > Viridiplantae > Streptophyta > Magnoliopsida > Rosales > Elaeagnaceae > Hippophae > Hippophae tibetana. The sequence goes on from CM072812.1 coordinate 5,643,186, forward strand.
GCTGCACAAACTGTAACAACGGCACATGAATTACCATTACATGAATTTTATAACGGTTCAGAGTAAAGATAGAAATGAACTTAAAACAAAAAAGGGAGGGGGCAGGCCAGAGATGCAATTTAGTTTTGTTATAAATAAATATATATTCTCTCTGTTCTGGAGGGAGTCTCTGAATGCGTGTGCCTACCTAGCTATACCATTACCTTATCCATCTAACTTGAATCATCATCAGGAGAGAGAAAAAAATAAAAATTCTAACTTTAAGCCATGCAATCATTATAAATTCAATGACAAGTACATGTTTTAAATCAAATGAGTATGTTATAACTCCATTTGCAACCAGCAACTGCATTGCTTCATTTCATATCATATATAGTATTTTCTATATAATAAATACTTCCAACTCATTAGAGCTCTACACACAACCTCAACCTAAAGAAGCCTGCTATATAGCTCGTTGAATAAGGTTCACTCTTATAATCAAAAAGGCCTCCACTATTGTACAGAAAGAAAACATAAAATAAAATCAAGGCATGAAAGTTTCTATTATCAGTAGAGTCGATAAAACAGGAATGCCATCTCCAACCCAGCATCATTGCATCAAAATGGTGCAACTTTTGCACTAAAAGTTACTCCAAAAAGGTCCAAAATATATCACGATGAACAGTACAATGTCAAATTTGGTGCTACATTTTTTATTTGATGCGACACTAATTATGTGCTAATTTTTTAATAAAAAATTAAAAATCTAAAAATATTATTTTAATTTATATTTCACTCTAAATATATATCTTTAACTAAAATTTATTACCATTATATTTTCTTATTATTTAATTTTTTATTATATATAATAGATCAAAATTAAGTATATCTTACTATATTATTAAAAATATTACAAAATATAATATAAACTAAAATTAATATTTTAATAATTAATAGGTTTAATATAATAATTATTAAAGAATTAATTAAAAATAAATAAAAGAAATATTTTATTTTATAAAAGTATATTTTTTTTAGTATAATATTTTGTGTTATGTATCGAAGCTTTTAAAAAAAATATAATACAATCTTTGCACAAAGAGATTCTCTAAGAATTTGTAAATCCTAAGCATTTTATCCAAAATAGAAGTGAAACAAGACGGAACCATATCAGAAACATAAATGACAATCAGGGTTTTCTCCATTTTTTCCCCTTGTAATCTTCCCTAATGACTACGAACTGTAACCACCTGAATCCATACCCAGAAGCGTTACACTGTTAGAAAGTTAAATCCATATCCTTCTTCGCTCTGAATGCAAATTCCAAGCCAATTGCTAAGAAAATCAAGAAACATCCAGAAACCTAAATACCATACCTGTCTCAATAATAAAAGCAATATACGAGTTCTTCCTCCTCTCAAATGCTTTCAGACTCAGATATCCCGCAAGAATGAGAACCAATCCACTGCCCACACCTCCAGCCAAAGAAGCTGTACTTCCCCTTTTGAAGTACCCAATAAGACCTCCACCTCCTATAATCATCCCGTACGGGATCGTGAAGCAGAAATCGTGCATTCTCTCCAACTGGGTTTCTTTGAAATTTTGTATTTTTCGGAGGGGAAAAAAAAGTTGACACTTGACGCTCACTCGCAATTGACGGATCAAATAACACGGCGCCTGAACCCGAACCGTTTTAGTTGACGTTGTCGCTTGGAATGCAGTTGGTCCAAAAGGTTTGTAACAAGTAACGACTCCTCTTTTCCTCGATTTTTCCAGAAATAACCCTTCGTTACATAACAATTTCGAAGTTATCCTCTTACGACAAGTCGTTTCGAGAACATACTTATGCAAACTGCACGACTATGATTATCTTTGTTCCACCGATTAATGATGGTCCAGTTTGCTTCAAGGATCGGATCACCCGCTCTGAGCAACCAGTTCTGTACAATCCTTCGTAACTCTTTCCTTCTTGTACGAACCTTAAAGATGGTGGCGACTCAATCAAATTCCAAGAGACCCACTTGCCAATCTTGTTCCAAACCAGCTTGTCTTTGTCTCTGCACTAGGTTAAAAACCCCGGGGCTCGAAAACTCTGTAAGTGTGACTATTCTTCAACATAATTTAGAGAAAAAGCACCCTCTAAATTCTGCCAGGATTGCTAAATTAGGCCTCAAGAATGTTAGTGTGGTTACTGTTTCTGATGTGAATTTGGAAGCCCAGTTTTTTATTCAGTTACTAGACTCGGAAACTGAAACTGGTTCAAATCGAGAGAGTTCAAATGGGGTAGATTTCGACCAAGTTATGGATAAAAGAGAAGCCCAGATGTCTGGTTTTGAGTATTATAATGGGCAATGTAGTTTTGGAAGTGATATTACTGGCATTGAGAATACTCAAAACCCATTAAAAAGTTCAAATTTTGTTAGGGAATCTGACTTATTAATGAATGATGTAGAACCTGAAGAAGAACTGAGAATTGATGAAGACAACCGTGGAGGAGACATATCGGCTGCTATCAACTCAAATGCAGTACTTGATATTGACGAGCTTTCTAGTTCAGATTTTGACCCAAGCATTTGCATCCAAATGGGTATAAAAAAGCCTGTTATCATTGCTACCATTGGAAAACATGGTGAACTCAGTTCTTTCTCCCATGTTTGGATGTCACATAATCGAAGCAAGAGGCCAAATTTCAGCAAGATTCTTGAAACTCCAGCCGCTCGTGAAGCTATAGCAAAAGGATTTATTGTTCAGAAGCTACAAAAGCAGCAATTGAAACAAAAGTTGGAATTTGAAGGCTATGTAGAGTTTGAAATTGAGATTCCCCCTGGATCTGTGCTCTTATTTCCAAGCGAAGAAGCCTTATGTGCAAAAGAACTTGAGGCTATCAATTGTGAGGTTAAGAATTTGATTGTTTTGGATGGAACATGGGCAAAGGCAAGGAGAATATATGCTGAAAACCCATGGTTGAAGCTTTTGCCGCACTTGAAGTTGGATTTGGACAAGGTAAGCTTGTATAGTGGAGTGAGGCTTCAGCCAAAGGCTGGATACTTGTCCACAATTGAGAGCATTGTTTATGCCCTGAAAGCAGTAGGGAAAAGTCCTGATGGTTTGGATAATCTCCTGGAGGTCTTTGACTCAATGGTTGAGGATCAGAGGCGATGTAAAAAAGAGAGGTTGAGCAGTGTCTCTTCAGGGTGAGTCTTCTGCTTGACTCGCTTTGTTTTGCTTAATACATGTATGAGTGTCTTGAGACATTGACAAAGCAGTATTTCACTGAAGAACATGACAGGTCTTTAAATGGCCTCTTTGCTAGTTATATGAAAAGGTTTAGTCGTAGTACTGTTTTATTTGTAAGCAATAGATACATGTTTAATTTAACCATATTCTGATATATGAAATGAACCACCTACTTCTTATTCACATTTTTATTTTATAAAGTTTGGTTATATGTTATGATGACCCATATTAGTCAAAAATCAAAAATCATATATGACTCCCTCTCACTTGACTTTCTACACAAAATAACAAAAATACCTTTATTTTTCGTTGATTAATTGTGATTTAATTTTAACTAGACATTTTTCCTATTTAATCGGTCAAAATTAGATGATTGTTGAACTAATCGGAGTTTGGTCATTCGATGACCCCATTTGTCGGAACCAAGTTGGATATTTGTGCAACTGGTCGGAGTTTGGTTGGCCGATGATCCTATTTGTCAAAACCAAGTGTCACACATGTCCAATTGAACTTAAAAGTTATCCAACTGGTTGAAATTTGATCAATCGATAATCCTACTTGTCAAAGCCGAGTTGGACACATGTTTAACTCAAAATAAGGATTTTAGTTTTTAGTTGGATATATGTCCGACTCTGTTGTGTCTGTACAATTGGATATGTGTCTAACTAAAAACCAGAAAGTTAATTGACTGAATTATCTAATAAAATTAAACAAATCTATAACGAGATAAGAACATGCTAGAGTTTGATAGGTGAATAACCCTATTTAACATATGTCCAATTGGACATGTATTCAACTAAAAACCAGAAAGTTAATTGATCTTCCATGTCCCTATTGTTGAGATTGTTCTTGAGATTCTTCTAATGTTTCAGGGCAACCACGGAAAATAATTCTCAAAACTCTTACAGCATATTAGATTCGAAGAACAATTAATCTAAGCTAACATAAATAAGAAGTCTTATGAACAAGAAGCATTTGAAATTCGTAGCGAATTTCGTTCTTGGAAATCAAGCTAAACAAACTGTCGATATAAGAGTTGACTTGAAAGTCATTTACGAAGGGTGAGTGGAATCGCAAGGAAAAAAACCAATGAAGATCACGATGAAAAAATGGAAACTGATGGAGAAAAATTGTGATGAGAAATAGAGACTGAGTTTGAGTGAGTTAGGGTACAGTGACGTGAGTGATTACATGAGTTAGAGAGTTGCGTGAGGGTAAATTGGAGGTATAATTAGAATAATATTAAAAATGTAAGTTAAAGGGGTCTATCATAGATTAAAAATAATATTAGGGAGTTATTCGTGACAATTTCCCTATAAAATGTGGTCCTGTGAAAAAAATTTGCAATATCTACCACCCTTATGATATCTTTTACCATTCATTTTATTATTTTTATTGCTTTATTTTAATTTAGTCAAAGCTTCAATAAAACAAATAATTTACCGTAAATAGTAAATGAAATATATAACTAACGCAAATTTTCCATTTCAATATTGTTTGCACTTATTTCTCTTTTTGACGGGGATTTGTCCAAAAGGAACATATTTTGTACAATAGTTTAAAAAAGGACTAAGGTTGTTTTTAGTTTAAAAAATGGCACATTTTAATCTTAAACTTGACAATATATATTTTAATCAATTTTATTTAAAAATAAATAAAAATATATATAAACTCTATTTTATAAAACATAATTATTATAAACATAAAAAAATATTAACATTTTATAAATTTATAATTAATTTTAAATACATAAATCTCTTTTATTATATTATATATTAAAGTTTTATTTCAAAAAATAAAAATAAATTATTTTATAATAAAATAAATATAAATTTATATGAAAACGATACGCTAAGTATTTTGATAATTCATAAATAATATAATATATTCTTATTATTATTATTATTAAATATAATTATAATTATAATATAAAAAATAATATTCATAAAAATAATTAAATTATTAAAAAAATTGAAAACGTCTATATCTAACTTTCTACAGGATATAAATACAAATATAGAACATTTTGACGCAAACTTTGCGTCAAAATATTATCTAATATAATATTATTATAATTATTTTTATTATTAATATAATAAAATATATCTAATTAATTATATTTTAATATTTAAATAAAATTATTATTAATAAATATTTGTTATCTTAATAAAAATAAAAATTATAATAATATTAGAGATATGTGTTATAATGTAATCTATTTTTTAATCTTAAATAATTTATTTTTAAAAAAATATCAATAATTTTTCATAAAAATAGTTGTAACTATTTAGTAAAGTTTTTAATAATTTAAAATTTTAAAATTTATTATTTTATAATAAAATTTTGATAAGTTATTTGTTATCAAAAATTATATATTTTTTATTATATAAATATAATTTATTTTTATTTATAATAAAAATAAATTATTATTTATTAAAATTTAATAAATGGGGATATTTTATTTTTAGTTTTTTTTAAGAAGAAAAAAAAATGTACAGTTTAATTTTTTCAAAGAAGAAAAAAAAAAGTAGTGAAAAGTGGAGAGTAAGAAGAGAGAAAAAAAGTTGACGAGAAGGAGGGAGTAGAGAGAAAAAAATATAATTACCCGCAAATTATTGAATAGGTTTCAATTGGCCTATTTTTAAACTAAAAATAATATATGCCATTTTTTAAACTATTATAAAATATATGCCTTTTTTTTAGATAAATACCCCTTTTTGACCCAAAAAATATAAAAAAAAAATGTTTATAACTCGGCATTTGTGTTTTTTTAAAGTGACATACGAACAATATTGTTTTAGGGTAATTTTCCAAAATTATGGTGGTTTTACGAAAATTGAAATTTCACCCTCAGATTTGCACGTAGGAATACCAATGAAACACAAATTTGCATATTTGTCATATCACTTATATTGTACTACATGAACAAATTATCTAGAAAAACGAATCTATTTTTCAAAATAATTAGCCATGACACAGCTAATTATTGTTGGTGGTCGAAGTAACATTCAATATAGTTGAATAATTCTTTTTTAACCCCCCAAAAAAAAATATTCCCATGCAATCCTAAATGATCTTATGACCTTCGGTTCCTATGAGATAAATGCCCAACAAATGTTTGAGATAATTTAAAGACAATGTTGTCCTGTCATAACATTTCCTCCCTAGTTCGAACCACACGCCCAATCCTAAGTATGGTTTGCTTAAAAAAATAATTTGTAGATCATAATTCATAACAAATAAGACTACAACTTGAAGTTTGTATACAAACATCACTTGGCTGCTACAACTTAACGCCACTCAGAAACATACATAACCAACTTCATAGTCCTTTCGAGCCCATTCAAGTATCAAAATATTCCCACGATTCAAGCAGCCATTACTGGATTCAAATAACAATGATGGGCATTAAGTCAATATTTACATATATATACTTATACAACACAATAAATCTTATGACAAATCAGACAAGACCAACAGTATCTGTAAGTTCTACTACGGTGACACAAGTATCTTCATCAGTTCTTGTCTCTTCTCGGCCACACATCCTGAGCTAACCAATGAGGTTATCCAAACTTGATCGGACCTCACAGGCTCATCATCATCATTCCTGTGCCAGGTCCAGAAGGCATGAGTTGAATTCAAAATATTCAGCTCACCGTGACCAAAACTTGCTTCACGGAAAACTGACCACTCAGGTTGTGGGCTTATGTACCTAGCAACAATTCACAATGATTAATTGAAACTCATACGATCGGCCAAGAAATGATTAAAATGAAAAACACAATAAGATGAACAAGCTTATAATGTATAATATGTTTCTGCTAATATACCATGGAACAGCCAAAAATGGAGAGGGAACCTCACTCTAAATTTATAGTGACTAGATCTCTTCCTGTAAACCTGTTAATCATAAGTGAAGGGCGTCAATGATACTGTAGCTTACACAACAAGAAGGCATAAATCCATTAGTTTATAATTGATTGACATAGGTCCTAATGCTTTCATAAAATTAATATTAAAGTTCTATTTTGATCGTTGACTGAAAAATAGGTCTAGATTCTATCATGTGATGGTCATGTGATAAAATTTGTGAAGATATTTATACAATCACAAAATTGAACAATTTGATCACATTACCAACAAATGACATAATTTGACCAAATTTCACAGTCAGATTGTCAAAATATTACTTTAGTGAATTTTATAAAAACAACAGGACTTATGTAATCTACTAAAACACTATGGGACTTATGTGTCTACTCGTGTAAGTTACATGATCCCTGGCACCATTCACCCTAAAATGAAACGTGGTGGTTTTTGTTTTTTCTTCACATTTGGGAAATTGAAGAAAACTCTTCAGCAAGCATGCTTATTTTTTGGTAATTTTGTTGAGCATATGCTGAACATGGAATAAATTATTTATAAAAAAAGAAATTGATTATTTTCCTGCACTCAGAGAACTGATGCAATTTTCTGTTTCAAAAGTGATGTATAAGACATCTAGAGATGTAGGACATACTTGTGAGCTAATCCTTCTCTATTTCCTCCATCACCAATAGTTATATGAACAGCCCCACAAGGATTCGATTTTCCATTGTTGACCCGCTTCTGTAGGATATACCACAGCAATTAGTTAAAAAAAATCAGAAATGTAAATTAGAAGGAATTGCTAAAGCAGTATACCGAGCGTTCATAAGCATGAACATGGCCAGTAAGTACTATATCTGCACTAGCAGCATAAAGCAATGGCTCCATTGCAGCCATCATACGATCACCTTCACCTTTATGAGCCTTGTTACTATTGTACCATGGCACGTGAAATAGCACTACAAGCCAGGGTGTCCTTTTGCGGTCCACCTTTGAAAGGTCATCCTGTTAAAGCAAACAACAAGAAGCTTCCATTGTGATTTATGGATATAACTTAATAGCTCTTTATTTAGTACGTAAAAAGTAGATAACATGCATACAAAGATAAGATAATAATTTGAAATAACTAATATTGTGCAACCCCATAGAAAATTCGTATTTTTATGTTATTTGCCTATTTTCAAATTACTTAAGCTGAAAAGGAATACTAATTGAAAAATAAGAGATTAAACCAACCTTCAGCCACCTGTATTGATCAGAGTATTCATCATAATCAGTATATGAACCAAGCATGATAATATGACTTCCAGCAACTTCAAATGAATAATAAAGATTTGAACTTGATCCACTCTCCTCATATGGCATTTTCCACCGAGCATTGTATGATTGAAATCCATCCTTCAAGAATGGTATATTTTCCTTTTCATGGTTTCCTTGAGTTACCATCCATGGCCTTGCACTTGCAAGTGGCTGTACCAGTTCACCAAATGTGTCCCATCGACGTTGAATGTAATCAGCATATGAAAGGTCTCCAGGAAGCAGATGCACATCATATTTGCATTTGTCAATGTGATCCAATGTTGACTTGGTCCAACCAGTTTGACCTAAATCCCCAGCCACAGCAAAAGTAACTGGAAATTGAGTGGGAGGAGTCTTAAGCTGAAGTTCTGGATCTTGCCCTCCACATCTGTAAAAGTAGACAGTGTCATGCTCCAAAGGTCCAATAACAGTGTGATGTATCTTTCCAGAGCTATAAAGCATATAGCCATAAGAGGTGCTTTCCCCTTCACCGACAGAAGTGTATCTTCCAGTCGACGTTCCATACTCGACAAATGAAGGGGCAGACATATCATTAGTTATCCATGTCACACGCATGTGCTTGTCACCTGCCAAAGAGATGTGAACCTGCAATAGGCAACTCATAGAGTAAACAAATGAGAACTTTCCAAACTAACCCTCTAATGTAAACATGACAAAACCACTAAAAGTAAAAGATGCTAAAGTGAAATTGTCGATGACAATATAACATAACATTATATAGGTTTATTAAGATAGCTGTGTCCGCTCAAACCAACCTCAATGAAGTATTAACGGGCAACATTTTTTGTACCATTACATGAGCATCAACTATCAATTAAAACGATGTTTGATAACATAATGGTTTTTATTTCTATTTTTTTAATTAAATAAAATCATGATTTCTGATTTCTTTATTTTTTTTTTTAAATCACCCATTTGTTTGAACATAATTTATATTTAGTGATTTTGATAAATGTATAAAAATATAATTGATCATTTTCTCAATAGCTTAAAAATTTCCTAACAATTTCTATATCAAAACTATAACTAGATGTCTAGTGTACGAGGCCTAGTAATCTCAGTTATAGAATTACAAGTCTTTTGTCTAGGTGATGCACATAACCAACACTTATAGGGAGTGATAAATGTATAAAAGTATAATTAGTCTTTCTTCAAATGGCTTAAGTTTTTTAGAGTTGGTTTTCCGATAATTTCTAACATGATATTAGAGCTAAAGGTCCTATATACAAACCTCAATTATCATAATTGTTGAATTGCAAGTACTTGGTCGGCATGTACATAAAACTAACATTTATGAGGAGTGATAAATGTATAAAAATATAATTGGTCTTTTTTAATAGAGTTGGTTTCTCAACAAGTTCTAAAAATTTTCAAGAAAAATAAAATCAATGGTCCCCCCATTTACTGTGGCAACAACAAAACTCATCCAGCTTTTCTCTTGAAAAATAAATTTATCAAAGCAAATACCAACTATCAAAGTCACACTAGGAAAATTCATTCAGAACTAAATCAAACATCAAAAAGATATAAAATACCTAATGGAATCCCATGAACCAAGTCCAGAAATAATTTTCTGATGAAGTACCAACTCGAAGCTATAAGCAAGCAACGATATAATATAATTTCAGCAAAATAAAATGAAACAGAAAAATATAGCAATATCCCACTAAAATATTTTTCTAAAAAAATTACTATATTTAACAATTTCTACACTTTAATCTATTAGTTTGTAAGTAGTACGGTAAGACACCAGAAATCCTGATGAATTTATAGTATTCCATTTTTCAAACCTACCTAATGACCTCTAATGTAGTAAAGTAGTACACCAGAGTCCATTAAATTTGAAAAATAGACATCAAAAGGTCTATTAGGTTTGACAATTAAGACAATGGAGATATTCATGGAGTTTTATTAATACTAATCTATCTAAATTACAAATTACTGAACTTCTAAGATAATTTTCTCAAAAATTAAAATAAAATAATTACACAAAGCTAGGATGAAAGGCCGAGAGTGAATACAGTGACCTGCTGAGGATGAGAAGAGGATCTGGAATTCCATTGAAAATGAAGGGTCTTGCGAGGCAGCGGCCGAACATACTCTGTTTCTGCTACTACAGATGTGAAGAAGATAGTTGCGGATATCAACGACGATATAACAACCGTTGTTTTTAAGATAGCAATGGACTTTGAATCCATTGCCTTCCTGATTCCTCTCTGGGCTCTTCAGTTAATTAATTCATATGATACAAGCCATCCATTCTTATAGTTCTAGTAAATGGTCCCTCCGGCCCCTGCCAACCTCTACTTATATATTTTTCTTTTCTCTTATTTTCGTGTGAATTGAGTAGAATTGAAGACTTTTTGGTTATTAGGTCGGCAGATGGAGCGGGGAATTCAGGACACTGTATATGGATCGATAAAATTTGCTTTGATACAACGGGATAATACTTTCCCACAAAAATAATTTATTAATTAATACATTATTTACTTACATTAAAAGGTGAATAATTAAATAAAGAATAACACCAACCATCTTATAATTAAAAGACGCACTCTTTTGTTTTAAATTTTTAAGAACTTTTTTTTAAAGATATATAATTAAAACACTATGTTAAAAGTAATAAAATTAAAACACTATTTTTATAAAAATTATGGCATTTTGGTGACCCTTACCCATAATTAAAAGAGTAAAATAAATATTTAAATAAACCTATAAATATATAGTTAAATTATTACCACTACTATAAAAATGGGTATTTAAGTCGATATGTAAAGTCGATTCGGTGTAGAACCGACGCTATCCACGTAGGATGTAGCGTTGGTTGACGTGTCGAACCGATGCTATGCGTGGACGTAGCATCGGTTGACACCTGGAATCGACGCTATCCATGTAGCATAACGTCAGTTGACACCTGAAACTGACGTTATCCACGTAGCATAGCGTCAGTTGACACCTGAAACCGATGCTATCCACGTAACATAGCGTCGGTTTCACGTGTCAACCGACGCTACACATGTGGATTAAAAATATTTCTCTTCTTTCTTCTCAGACAGAAACTATTCCAAGCGTGCATAACTCTCAAAAACCCAAAATCTCCTCCACTTCTCATCCACTCTTTCTCATTTTCCGGCCACCTATGACTACCATTTCCAGCGTCGGTTAGTAGGTTTTCTTCCTCTCTAACTCATCTTTTAGATCCCCTATTTTTTGAGCAAAATACTCAAAAAAATTATACTTATTTCTCACTTACAAAACACCATTTTTTCTTCATTTCATTCATTTTGTCAATTCATTTACTTTTGTAAGTATTTTTATTAATTTTACGCATTTATTATTATGTGTTATTATTTATGTGTATAAATTTTTGTATTATATATATAAGTTTGTATTATATAAAATATTGTATTATTTTTGAAGGAATATCTTTGAAAAGAACACAAAGGTTCTACTTTGTTCTCTAATCATCATCATCATCACAATCTCATATAGATATCTCTCTACACCAATTTATATTCTACCAAAATTAATAGTAGAAAAAGTATTGTTGCCCAATCTTAGTCCCAAACTCATGCCCAATCATCATCACTAGCTCGTTCCAATACAATCGTTGGAAATAAGTTTCACTAGTTTCGACAAGGTTAAAAGGGATGAGTCAAGAAAAGGTAGCTAGAAATTTCCATGGGAGATTTATTTGTTCAATAATTGGTGAATAAGATGGTGAATAGTGATTTTTATGAAATTTTAATGGCTATAGACAAAAAAAAAACTAATGGAATGATATGAATAAAACAAATTTTATAATTAAATGATAGAAATTGAATAAATTTTAGTTCAATGGTACAAACGATATAAATACAATAGTTCAGTGATATATTTGTAGGTTTACCTAACTATTATAGTTTTCTCTTTATATCATTTTATTATTTTTCTATCTAACAACATCATATGTCAAATAGTTAAATAGTATATCTAGAACAAAAATTGGTTGTTAACTTTTTGATAAGTTAGGTCATCATACCAACAATTGCTTTAAGGTAAGAGACATTTTTCAAGGATCCCAAAGCTCACAATTTCAATCTTTATCTACTTTGATTGCTACTAGAACTTCATCTTTTGATCGTTTAGGAAATTTAGGGAATATTAAGAGGTTACTAGATTCAAGTGTTACACATCACTTAACCAACCATGTTGATTACATTGGTAAGCATAGCTAATCCTTCATTAGTTCTAATTATGTGCTAGTAGGTAATGACTCTTCTTTACCTATACATAGTCATGGTTCTACAATTATTAGATATATAGGTTGTATATCTGATTTACAACTTCATGATCTCATATATGTTCAAAAATTATGTATTGACAATGATATGTTTGTTGAATTTCATATTGGATGTGTTATTAACAAGGTAGAGATGAGCAAGAAAATCTTGACCCAAGGGATAGCTAAGGTTGGTTTTTATTCACTTGAAAGTCATTTTCAAGTCACACCTTATATGAATTATACTTCTTCTATTGTGAAAACTACATCTACTTAATGTCCATCATTTACAGCTTTTTGTGTAATAAGACCACGTATGTGGCATAATAGGTTAACACATCTTTCTCCTTATGTGCTTAACAATTTTGGATAGTCTACTCGATTGAAATGTGACAAATATAATAAATCTTTGTTTTGTGAGACTCGTTGTTTAGCCAAATCTCATAAGTTGCCTTTCAAGCATATACATATTAATCATTATACTCTTTTTGCTTTGCTTTATGTTGATCTTTGGACATTTTCTGTCATCTCTAGCACTAGTACTCATTATTTTATGTCAGTGGTAGATGATTCTACAATGTATATGTGGATATTTAAAAAAAACAAAGATGAAGCTAAGTCATTATTTTGCTATTTTATGTACATGTTGGAGAGAGATTTTGATACTAAAATAAGAGCAATACAATTAGATGGGGGTAAAGAGTTCTTATTGATATCCAAGCTTGGTTCCATTAGACTACAACATCGTAACACATATCCCCATACAAGTGAATAGAATGGGGTTGGGGAAATTAGAAACTAAAAGGTTATTTGAAGAAGTCTTTTATTATTGATCCAGGTTAGTATGCCTTTGAAATTATGAGTTTATGCCATTAAAACTTGTGTTTATGTTTTAAATAGTCTTTCATCTCAATCGATTAAGAATAAATCCTCATATTAGTTGTTATATAATAAGGTCTTAATTTCACCTTTAGTGCTTTTTTGTTTTCCCTGTCTTAGGGATTACAGCAAGTATAAATTGCAATCACGTTTAGTTTCATTCATTTTTTTGAGGTATGTTTCATAGTACAAAGGTTAATTGTGTTTGGATTTTAAGACTGGTAAAATGTATGCGAGTCCTCGTTTCATGTTTGGTGAATTTGTTTTTCTCTTTAAGATTTTTTATTTTATGCCTACTCCATCTGTTATTTTCACAATTATCTGGATCAACTTCAACCATTTTTACCTTAGTTGTAATTGTATCACCTTTATATATGCCATCAAATATTCTAGATCATATTACTGAATATCACTGGTACACGTTTTAGCGAATAACATATCCACCCTAGTCTCAGTTTGATCAACACTTGTTACTACAAGTCTTGTGTAGAATAGTAGTACTAGTTAAGTTTGATTAACACATCTATCATATGATCACTAAGCTTAAAATAGATTCTCTTAAACCTAAACAATACATTGCTTTAATTTCTCCTACTAAGCAAGTTATTTTGTTCGGGCCTAGTTCCTATGTTGATGCTAAGGGAATTAGTGAGTAGGAACTAGCTATGAAGAAGGAATTATAAGCTCTATTAGATAATGGCACTTAGAAACTAGTTCTTTGTCCTATAGAGGTTAATCTTATTGGGTTTTAATTGGTTTTCAGAACTAAACTCATAAATGATGGATTGTTAGATAAGTATAAGTTAAGAGTAGTACAAAAGGTTATTACTAAGTTAAAGGCATAAATTTCACTAAAAATTTCTCACTGATTGTAAAGCCTCAAACAATTTGTTTGATTCTTAATTTGGCCCTCTATTGTGATTGGAAGTTACATCAATCAGATATAAAAATACTTTTTTAAATGATGAACTTGAAAAAATTGTTTATATGCAATAACCACAAGGTTTCGAGGATGTCTAACATTCATGTTGAGTTTGCAAGCTTTGTCGAGCTTTGTATAAACTCAAACAAACTCCACAAACTTGATTGTAGAAGTTAAGTAAGGCTTTATCTAATTTATCACTAAAGTAGATAAGTCAATGTTCCATAAGTTTCACAATGGATCTGGTCAATTTTGTGTTAGTAAATGTGAATGATACAAACACCACAGGAAGTGATAACATATATTCAAGAGCTTATTAAACTTTCGAATGATAAGTTCTTTATTAGAAATTTGGGAAACTTCAACTTCTTTCTTGGAATATAAGTGAAGTATACTAGTGATGGTCTACACTTATGCCAACACAAGTACATTTGGCAGCTTCTAGTAAGAACCGTTTTGAAATCTACTAAGCCACTCAAAATACAAATGTCTTATGGTCCTATACTATATAAGTACGATGCTTCTCCTCTTTATGATCCAAGTTTGTTTAGTAACACATTTGGAGTTAATACAATCATAAATAGCATATGTTATTGATAAGCTATGACAATTCCTTTATGTTCCTATATATGTGCATCACAAACAGCCAAAAGGGTTTTGAGAAACTTAAAAGGTACCTCTAGTCATGACATTCAATTTACAAGTTCAGAAACACTTATCTTGATTGGCTTTAGTGAATTTGATTATGCTAGTAACCTTGATGAATGACGAAGTACATGAACTTATTGCATTTATTTTAGAGATAATCTAATATCTTGGATGTCTTCATAATAAAAGTTTATAGAACGTTCTAGTCTTAAAGAGAATATAAGATTCTTACCTTAGCTTATAATGAGATTACTTTGCTTAAGGAACTTCGAGTAGATCAAATCTATGTATCAATTTTATTCATCAATAGTATTAGTGTTAATTAAACACTTTTCAGTTAACCCAATCGTCATGCACGTGCATATAAAAATGTACAAATTTATTTTCGTTTCATTCGAGATATAATGATTCAAGGTTTGTTGGTTAATATAAACCAATAGTGATGAGTCGCCATGCACATGCATATGAAATATATTGAAATTTACTTTCATTTCATTCGAGATATAATGATTCAAGGTTTATTGGTTAATATAAATCAACATTGATAAGTCGTCATGCACATACATATAAAATATGTTGAAATTTACTTCATTTCATTCGAGATATAATGATTCAAGGTTTGTTGGTTAATATAAACAAATAGTGATGAGTGCATCTCATTCACGAATTAAGAAAGAAATATTAATTATCATCCAATCACTTCTTTTTATTTTCCTAAATATATAATTTAGAGTATCAAGTGAGATCATTACACCCTAAAATAAAAAGTATACACAAAAATTTAATTAAAAGAATAATCAAATTAGAAAGAAAAAAATTAGTATTTTAAATTGAACTCGTTTGATTATTATTGATAATTATTCCAATTTTGATGCAATTTTGACATAAGTCTCATCATATACATTTAATAAAAAAATATTTTATAATATATTTTAATTTGAATCGGATTAAATTACTATTAAAATTATAAATTTATGAATATTTTATTTTATAATATGTTATATTTAAATATCATATATATCACAATTATATTAAATTATTATTTTAATTTAAAAAATAAATATAAATACTAATATTTTATAATAATTTAATAATTATCCAAACATATTTTATTTATTTATTTAGTTATAATTATAAAATTAATTTGGTTAGATATACATTAATTTAAAATTTAAATATTATATATATCATATTTTATATATGATAATAATTAATAAATAAATTTTAACATTAATTCTATATTATTCTATCGAAAAAATATTATACGATTTGGCTTAGATTGATATATTAATACATAATATTCATATTAAAAATATTTAAATTTAATTAAATTTGTATCATAAAAATTATATAACTTGGATCCGTTAATATATAAAAATAATTAATAAATAATTTCTCAATTAAACACTATTGACCCCTATCCTCTCTTCGCACGTGTTAATCTAGTTGGCATCTCGCCGAGAGAACTGTTCACGCCAAAATATCTTCACCCCTCTGTCTTTATTTTTTTGAGGACCAGAACCTTATTTTTGGGATTAGGTCTCCAGTGTCTTCCATTCTCTCTCTCTCCTCAATCTGTAGGGTTTACTCCGATTTGAGACTTGTACCAATTCGCTTTTTTGCCTTCAAAACCGCATCATTTGTTTTCGATATTTTAAGTTACGTCCGGTTGTTTTTGGGATTTTATACGATGCAACAGCCAGGAGCAACGGGAATGATCCCTCCACCGTCGATGCAATCGATGGCGTCCAACCAACAAAATCAGTATCAGCAGCAACAGCCGTGGATGGTGATGCAGCCGCAGCAACAGCAAGTTTCACCGCAGCCAATTCCACCTCCAGCGGGGTGGGTCCCACCGGCCGTACCTCCACCTGTTCAGACGATGCAGGCTCAGCAGTATCCAACTGCAACCAATTCCTCTGAGGTTCGTTCCCTTTGGATCGGCGACTTGCAGCCTTGGATGGACGAGAACTACATTCTCAGCTGTTTCGCTCACACAGGAGGGGTATTTATGTCCCTACCTTCACTCTTTGCTGTTTGCTTTCTCTCTCTCTCTTTTCCAACGTATTTTTTTTGTTCTCAATTATTTTCTTATTTGAAATTTATGTTTGTATGCCAAGAACCTGAGTTATAAAAGGGGAAATAAGAGAGTGTGAGTATTGATATAGACTATTTACAGCTATAGGAGTTAGTTTTATAGTTCTTGGAATTATTGCACTATTAGTTTAAAAAATCTGGAAAATTTGGAATTTATGTTTCTATGCCAAGAACAAGAGCTATTAAAGGGGGAAAGAAGAGTATGTTCGTATTGATATATAGTACTTATAGCTATAGAATCTTAGCTTTATAGTTCTTGGAATTCTTGCACCGTTAGTTTAACAACTTCATGTGGAAGGGATAGAGACGTAGGAGAGGTAAGTAGACGGAAGGGGAAGAAATTCAAGACAAACTAGGGTTATGGATTAAACAAATAGAAATTGGGAGAAAAGAGAGACTTACACAATGAGGGAGAAACTGATAGTCAATTTATATTCCAAGTCTGAGAAATAAGTAAAATGTTATCTAATTTATAAGAGTAATAAGAAAGAAACAAGATAAATATTCAAATCTAAATTATAAGCATTAAAATTCAAAATAATATCTTACGTGATAATCTAAATATTAAATACAAAATTGAAACATAAATAAAATGATATCATATGGAATAATAAAAAATCTAATATAGATAATCTGACTTATTTTAAATAATTTTTTTTTGTTTTCCATCATCCCTATGACAACTTCTCGGAGATTTTGATCAATTGGGTTTTTCTTTGACAAAGATTCCCAAATTCTAAGCTTTTTATTTTATTGTTTGTCTTCTTCTGCTGAAGGTAAAAGTATTGATGTGTCTTGCGTATGCTGTCTGTCCTATTTGCCTGCAGTATCTGATTGATTTGTTTGTTACAGGCTGTCACTGCAAAGGTTATCCGAAACAAGCAAACAGGGATGCCAGAAGGATATGGTTTTATTGAGTTTGTTTCTCGTGCTGCAGCGGAAACCACTCTACAGACATATAATGGCTCACTAATGCCAAATACCGATCAAAATTTCCGGATGAATTGGGCCACTCTTGGGCCTGGTGAGAGGCGTCAAGATGAAGGTCCTGACTATACCATTTTTGTTGGGGATTTGGCTGCTGAGGTTACTGATTACACTCTGCAAGAGACTTTTAAAGCTGTGTATTACTCTGTTAAGGGTGCTAAAGTTGTCACTGACAAGACAACTGGACGCTCTAAGGGATATGGATTTGTCAGATTTGGTGATGAGAGCGAGCAACTACGAGCCATGACGGAAATGAATGGGCAGTACTGTTCCACAAGGCCCATGCGCATAGGACCTGCTGCTAATAAGAAACCTGCTACCACACAGCAGAGTGGTATGTATCATGGTCAATATTTACACTCATAAGCCCATATGATGTGATAGCTAGTGGAGCTCTGTTGGGTGTATTTTTTTGCTTGATTTTTGGTTTGTTGTGGTGTTGTTATTACGTGATTTAGAATGGTTGGGAAGTATATGTTTGTCGTTTTATACACTTTGAAGTGATCTTGCAAGTATGTTAAATTTCACGCCCTTTCAGTTTATTTGGGTGAAGATCGAAGGAACTTTGAGTCATTTCATTCCAGTATTTACCTTTGTAAACTTCGGCACGATTAATTATGCTAAAATAATCAAAAACTTATATAAAACTCATGTTTCTTAAAGCAGGATACCGAGAGGCTCTCATTTTTACGGGGGCCTGGAACTGATTTCAGCTGAAATGATTCCACTTTAATGCGTGGCCTCATTTTAGGTCAGTTATTTAGTTTATGTCATAAGTTTCTTAGTTAATTTACTCGTGGCATTTATTATGCTACCTTCAGGAATTACTTTCTTAGCCCCTTGCATATGAACAGTTACCAGTCAAGTTTACTTATGTCCGCTTTTCCCTAAATTCAAACTTGTTCTTCATTCATTAATATTGAATGGCTAAAGGCCATTTTTCTTTCGTCCTGTCATTTAGCAGATTTCTTTACATTCTCAGATGTTTTCAAAGTGTCATGCTTTTAGGTTTTAGAGTTTGGTTTGATTTATTTTATTCTTGGTTGCGCTTTTGGTTTGTTGAATTCTTTGTCTGGAACTATTAAGTACACAGCAATGTTGTTGAGAATATCTTTGACTTATTACTATAGTCTTTTAAATTCTGTAGTCGTTGTCTTGCATTTTTATGGCTCCTTTCAAGTGATAACAACTAATTCTTCATTTTGTGGCAAATAATTCCCTATGGCCTCCACACCCAAATGGAGGCATTAGTATAGTTCTCATGATCGCATCCCAATATCTAATATGTTGAAATGGTCTATAGCTTGAATACATCTTTTGCTTTTCGTATTGTTATCGTTGTTCTTATTAAATTATATATGTATATTTTTTTTGTTTTGTGCGTGGTTGGTTTTGTTTTGTTGTGTTGGTGTTGGTGGTGTTGCTATGTTTTGTTGGGGGGAGCATTTGAACAAGAGGAACGAAAGAAGATTTGTACCTGTTTGTTTCTTAGCTTCTGCTATTTCATGAATGTTTTTTTTGTACATTTTATGATTTTATAAGTATGATATGTCATCAGTATATTGTGCTTGCTAAATTAATATTGGCTTTCAGTCCATTTACTTGCACGTGTAGTGTGAATTTGTTTTTGAGGCAATTGTTGTGGTCATGGTTTAGTGAATAATGGGATTGACAGCTTGTAAATTTAGATATTCAATATAAGATTCTAGCATCAGAGACTGTTGAACGATGTTTATCCAGGTAATATATGTGAATCGGAAAATTGTTAAGCATAATAAATGTTAATTGGTTTCTTGAAAAAAAATCTGCGCATCTAGCTGTACAATCCTTTGCTATTTACAAGCTAGTTCTCATTTATTTCTGATTTGCAGCTACATACTCGAATACTCAAGGAAATCAAGGCGAGGGTGATCCAAATAATACAACAGTGGGTAGATTGTTTTATTGTTGATATCACATGCTTCTTTCTGTGGTAATAATTCAGTGAGTTTCCAAATGCAGATTTTTGTTGGGGGTTTGGATCCTAATGTCAATGAGGACATGTTAAAACAAGTATTTGGCCAATTTGGCGAGTTAATTCATGTTAAAATACCTGTAGGCAAGCATTGTGGATTTGTTCAATTTGCTAACAGGTAAGTAACATAGTCAAATAAAGGTTATCAAAGGCTCGGTTGTCATTTTTCCTTTTTTCCTCCTCCTAAATACTATCTTATTCAGTCATTTTTTTGTATGGCTGTATTTAGATCTTGTGCTGAGCAAGCATTATCGATGTTGAATGGAACACAATTAGGAGGGCAAAGTGTTAGACTTTCTTGGGGACGTAGTCCTACCAGCAAACAGGTTTTACCTACTGTGCCTCTTTAACTATTGTCATTTTTATGTAAACAACAGCCAGGCTCATCTATTGCTTTTGTTTGGATGCAGTCTGATCAGAGCCAGTGGACCGGTGGATACTATGGATATGCACAAGGTCATCCATATGCAGCATATGCACCTCCAACCCAAGACCCTAACACATACTATGGAGGGTATGGTGGTGCATATGGTAACTACCAGCAGCCTGGTGCTTATCAACAGCCACAGCAGGTAAGCATTATTGCGATTTTAGCTTCTTTTCCTTTAATTTATGTCCTTAATGCCAGTTAATGCTTGTTAGAGTTGTCATTCTTTGCTTGTGAATTGTATGACACAATGCAGTAAGTAGCATTGGAATTGCACACTATGCACTTCATTGTTTGTTGATGGTCTGTAATCCGTTTCTTCTTTACAGTGATTTGTTGCTGCCTTGAAGCTCGGAGTTTCTGCTGGTGTTATTCTTGGAGCGATATAGGTGGACTCATTTTTGAGTAATGATTGCAGTTTTTATATCGACTCTTTTAGCCATGTTCCCTTATCATTTGCTGCTCATCTGTGTTTTTTTTCCCTGTACTGTACTGTATGTCCTTTCTTTTATTATTTGTGGCGTTGGCACACTAAATAATACTATAACTTGCTAGGTGTTGGCTGGACTATTTTCTATTGAAATTGGATATATATATATATATATATCCTGTTGGATACTGTTGATGGATTTTGTTGCTCCACTTCCCTTATAAAGTGGTCAATTTTTTCCAAGTGTTATGTCCGTGTATCCCCATTGGTGGGGCTATGTAAACGATTTAAGGAGACAAATAATAGTAAAATATTGAGATAACTAGTAAGAGTTATCATTGTCTAAATGCTCCAACATAACACTAGATTGGTAAATTGGTGGTATATAACTATATACACTGGATATGATAGAATGGGACAAATGTTTCGTTCCATTTTTCACGACGGCCAATTCTTGCTGGATTGGGATTATTTAATTGGAGGTAAGATGGGATAATGAAATGAAGAATAAAGAATGAGTGATGGGATTCACATTTTAATAACACAAGATGGGATAAGATATGATAAAGGAGATTTTACTGTCTCATTTTGTAAAATTATATGCCTTATTTTAATAACAAAAATGTGATAAGATTGGAAATTATATTTTTGAATTATTTTAATAAATTTAATGTTGTTTAAGCTTAAATTAGTTATAACTAATGTTATATATATATATATATATATTTTATAGAATAACATAGTTCTATTGTTACGTTGTTTTATTCTATTAAAATATCTATAATTTTATTTTATATTTTTTAAATTTTTTTTAAGTCTTAAATTATGTATTTATTGTTTTCATTATTATATTAATATTGCGTATTCTTATTTTTATTGATTGGAAAGTTTCTTTTTTTTTTTAAGTCTTAAATTATGTATTTATTGTTTTCATTATTATATTAATATTGCGTATTCTTATATGAACCAACGTCATTTAGATCTAAATAAGCAATACATCATGAAATATTTTTGTGAGTACTATTTTAAGTCAAGCAGGCTTCAAAATGCTATTGAAGCATATGGTACATTGAAATGCATAATAACGACAAAATGCTTAATTTAATATATTATATAAATGACTAAAGGAAAGAAATATCTTGTAAACATATTAGTAGTGAATGTTTCGTTGGTTCATGTTTAGGTTTCTAACATGCATTAAAAAAGGTAAATCATACACAATGGATGGATAACGCAAACATATAATATAGGATTTTTAATTGCTTTAAAATATATTATATGTAATATATTTAGTAAATGATAATTATATTTTTACAACAATATAACATACATAACACATATGTAACGTGATAAAAATATATATAATGGCGCTCTTATGTGTCAATATTTATTATGAATTGTTTAAGGTAATCATTCGATAACAAATAATTCATTACATAAATAAATCAATAATTTACAACTAAAAATATATAAATTTATATGTCTATTAGTTAAAGTTCACACTCAAATGCGTTTATGTTGTCAACTCACCATCTGATCCAAATAGAACATAACTCTCCCTAAAACTTCATCACGTGACATGATATTATGATGACAACCTTTCAACATAGTAACATGAATACATAAAACTTTTTGCATATGGACTTTGCTACTATCATAACATAAACTTCTCACCAATAGTAACCTTTCAAACCTTGTAACATTTGACCAATATACGAAACACTAATTGTGAGAGTTGTCATTATATAGGATTATTACCTATAAAAATTGTTGCAATCTTATAACTATTAGTCAACACACCACAAACTCTTAATTAGAAATGTCACCATATATACTCCTCACTTATGGGAATTGTTTCACCCTTTCAACTACTAACCGATACATGATAACTTAAAATTGAGAGAAATTTCTCAAAATAATGTGCCTTTCTACTGACCAACCTTACGGTTTATCTCTAAAAAAATTCCCACTCAATATTTTTAAACTCATCCGGATGTTTAAAAAATATGATAAAGACTCATCTTTGATATCCTACATCCTATAGATGACACATTTTTTTTACAAATCTAACACTTGAAAAAAATGGATTAAGAAAGGATTAGGAAAATCTGGAGCCAAACGGGTAGAGTTTCCCCTTAAATTTTGGTCAAGAAAACAAAAAGAGTAGGTTTGAATTCATAGAAAAAATTCAACATTTATAGGTCTTGTCCTCAATTAAGGTAAACATTGCTAAAGTTTTATGTCACCTCTGCGAGCCCTCACCAACCACTCAATAAGTTCACCAAAAACTACAAAGAAAGTTATTTATAACTATAAAAAAATCCTTAGTTCGTAACGCAACAATACCACAAAAAAACACTCAACCTTATAAACTACATACAATTTAAGAGAGTAAGTAAATATAACAAGTAAATACAAAATTGAGTCTTACAGGTGTCTATCGGTGAGGTCCGATCAGGTTTTGGAAAAAAAAAATTAATCGGACTGGACTGTTTATATTACTCAGATCAGACCGTTTGATTTATAAAACTGTCCGATTCAATCCGGTTTGATTTAGTTTTTGGACACCTCGTGAGAAATAATATGAAAATTTTAATATATTATTAAACCGGTCTGGTCCGATTCGACTGATTTAAAAATTAATATAACTGAATCAGATTATTTGAAAAACGGTTTTAATTAATACAAACTCGACTAGACCGTTTGATTTATAAAATGATTCGTCTGATCCGATTCAATTTTTAGATTTAATCCAATCCAATCCAGTTTTTGAACACCCGTAGGTGATATTTAGCTATCAATATTCAACCTTATAAATGACATGACTTATATATACATTGATGATCTTATCGGATTTTTTCTAAACCTAACCATTTTCTAGTCTCTTTTCATTTTCATCATTTAGATTTTTCTTACCAGAGGGAAACTCTTCTTCTACCGGAGTTAGCTCCCTAAGAATAAATTTATTAATTTTTTTATTTTTATTTTTGATAAATAAAATCAACCATGATTTGTGATCTTTTCCTATTTAGATATAGATATAAAATGATGTTTTTTCGCATATATTTTATCTAATGTGATTTTCCAGCATGTATTCGTTTTTGTTTATGATATTTTTATTTGAATCTAATTGTGAATATTCATATGCTATTTTATTCGTTGGATATAATGATACTTTGGAGATCAAGTTTATTGAATCAATGGAATTGATGCATTTCTTGTAATAATAAAGACAAACAAATTAAAAGTCATTAAATGAGGTGAACATTATCGGCGCAAACATCAGAACTATCCAAAAGGTTACTCGTGTTGTAATATGTTTTTACATTATAATTGGTTGTATAATTTGATTACGTATATATCTTCGATTACAATGAATGGATATTTTTTATTTTTAAAAAAATAATATTCAATTGCGTCAATTGATAAATTTATTTGTTATTAATAATTTTTCTTTCAATATCATATAGTAGCTTTTAAAGTTTTAAGAAATATAGATATGTTATGTAGGACGATATAGATTTTCAATAAAATAGAAGCAAACCATGTACAAATTATCTGTGTGAAATTCTTTACGAACGAAAATGAACCCAATAAAAAGATAAGATGGAAACACAAATATGTATTTCTATTAAAAATAATTTAAAAAAAAACAAAAAGATAAGAACAACAAATATATAGAAATTGGGCACTTATAAAAGGAGATCATCTTTCATGTATAAAATAAGTAATTTTTTTTTAGACTTTGAAAAAAATAAAAGAAGAGAGCAAAAAGGGTTAGGGTTGAAGAACAAAAGTAAGTATTTATATTTCACACTTTTCTACGTAATTTTTTATTATATAAGATAAATAATCATGTATTAATTCTATTTATTTAAAAAGAACGTTTTATGTTTGAGTTTGGAGAAATAGCTTTTAGATAAAAAGAGTCTGAGTTTGAATTAATTATATTATGAATTTTCTTGTTTAAACATTCTTATCTTTCAAATAAATTTAAATTATTTTAAGTTTACGTTAATAGAAAATTAATAAAAAAGATTGTTAATTAATTAACAATTTGATTAAAAAAAATTGTGAATTAACATTTAAATTGTAATTTTGTACTAATGTTTTAGTATAAAATAACTATTAAAAATGAATAAATTATAGAAGATTCGAGAATAAAAAATAATTAATTTTTTTTATTAATTAAAATAATATTTTAGTAAAAAACATTAAAGAATAATAATATAAATTGTTTCACTTTCACAAATACACAATTTTTTAATTAAAATCATATGATTATAAATATATATATAATATATGTATTATAAATATATAAATTAGAAAATAAATATGTGTATTATTAATATATATAGATTTAAATCTTAATTTAAAATAAATCTTAATTACATTATATAAGTCAAATTTTGTATTTTTAAAATCTAAATAAATCTATTTAAACTTATAAAGCATAAAATTTGATTCGTGGAAACATGGTTCAAAACCCATTAAATATAATGTGTGTAAAATGTTGTTAATTTTTTTGGACGTGGTGGAGAATGGCACGTGAAATTTTCACAAATGGAATTTTTTTTATTGCGGGACAGGTTAGGGAATTACATCCCATTAAATCTCTGAACTTAATTTATTTTACATTTTTAAATAAATTCATTATATATTTATTAATGAACTCAATTATTCTTAATTAAAAATAAATTTATTCTCACTAAATGAAGTATGTTATTAAAAAATATAATATTATAAATAAAAAAAACATTTTATCTTTATTGCTTAACAACCATAAAAACAAATAATATAATTATATCTATGATTATTTAATTAATTTTAATATTTATTAAACATAATTATAAAATATTTTTATTTTTAACATCAATTTTTTGTTAATTTTAAAAATAAAATGTATAATTAGCTATACATTTTTATTTGTGAAGAATATACAAAGACTACAAATTAGTAGAAACTCTAATGGAGTATCTTTTAACAAACTTCTTGAAACATTTAGCAAAGATATTAATCCTTTCTCTATAAAATATAGGGAAATGTAAAATATACCATAACTAACCCAACTCAACCCAATATTTTTGGCTTTATGATTTTATTGGTTTATATTGGTTAATCTTTTTACAAAATCTATTAGTATTGATTTGGTTTAGTTCCCATTTCTTAAAATCTACTAAAAATCTAACCAACCTAATTCATTTATTTTATTATTTATATTTTTATTTCGGATTTATACATTTCATATAATTAAATTTCTTATCATTATTTTCTTATGTTTTAATTTCTCTTTACTCTATAATTTTCTTCTTTAGGTTTTCAGTTTTCTCATCCACGAGCTGTTACATTCCAGTAACAACAGTCTCCTCAGTTCTTATCTTTCCCACAATCATAAGACCTAATATCAGTTTCCTCAATTCTCCTTAATTTGTGAAAGGTGTTCTTTTTAGTAATGTCAAAAGCTCGTACATAAAATAGTGCTCCTAAAGTTTGCAGAGTACTTATATTTTATAATCTTTTTTCATATTAAAAGAAATATATGTTAGCGTACGAGCTCATGTGCGTTATTGTTTATTTAAAGATATAAATCTTAATAATCTACTTTTTTTTCCTATATCTCATTCTTTTAATTTAAATGTATGGTCACTATTCAATATAGTGTTTCTTGGAAAACATAAGTAGAGTTAATTTTTAGCTTACTTATAAATAAAAAAAATCTTTAACGTATTTTTTTAATATTCCCTATTTTTGTTTTGCTCAAGACTTTAGTTACCAATAATATGATTTTATATTTTTTGTTTGGTGAAAATCTTAATTTGTTATAGAGTGAAATTACTATTTGTTAAAAAAATTTACAATTCAAACAAGCTTGATGTTTTATGCGCTAGAGTCAAAGTTAACTTCGTATGTAAAAAGTAAAAAAAATTTAATGAAAACCATAATGTGATGGCAGAGTGAAGTTTAGTTTTCATTAGTTTGAAAATAATTTACATGCATACGCAGTGCTTATTTTATGTAATATGTCAAAGTTAAATTTATTTGTAAAAAGTACTTTAGTTTACTATAGGAAATTAATATTATAAAGAATTGGCTTCTATTTATTGTAACTTTATTTTCAAGTTGACTTGATTTGTTTTTCATTTTTATGTTTCACATTACTCTTATTTTCTTATTTTATCTTTATACTCTGTTTTAATTTCTAGAATAATTTAAATTTATGCATGTTAATCAATGATCTTTTTATTTATGAATAATACATTTTATTAATAAAAGAAGAATTATGAATTTTACTTCTAATGAATATTGAGACAATGCTAAACCAATAAGATATATCATGAATACTTGCTCAAGAGATATTACCACAACCTCAACACATATTAACAATAATTTACCACCAAAATTGCCAATAAAAATATCACACAATAACAAGTCTAGAAGATCATTATATAATATATGTAAACACTTCATATCTCTTGATTCCAAATGTGTAAAGATTTCTTGCAATTATTGTAAGAGAAAGTATTACACCGATACTAAAAAAAATGAGAGTTCAACTTGTTGAATTTTTTTTTAAGTTTGTCCCAATTACAAAAAAGACAATGATACTAAGAAGTAGAAAATTTTAAATTTTAAAGTTGATAAAGATGATAATAGTATCAAACTAATTTCTTGGAGTTATGATAAAAAAAGTTAGGCTCTAACTCAGATGATTATTATGAAAAAACTTGTGTTTGGTTTTATTGAAGACATTGGTTTTAAATAATTATGTGAAGTTAGTATGCTTAAATTTGAAATATAATCTCGTACTATAGTTTCTCAAGATGTTTGTGATATGTTTTTAAGGGAAAAATCATCATTGAAAAATATTTTGTCACGCTCTAAACAAAAAGTTTCTATCACTAATGATTTGTGGATTTCTTGCCAAAATATCAACTATATATGCATTATGTAGACGATGATTGAAAACTACGAAAAATAATTATATACTTTAACCTAGTTTGTATCCATAAAAGGGATCAGCTTGCAAAGTACATTGATGCTTTAGCACATGAAATGGAGTATGAGAGGTGTTTTTACTATAATTGTTGATAATGCAAGTTTAAATACCACTACTTTAAGTAGTTTTAAAAAGAGGTGGAAAACTTAGTGACTTAGTCTTAGATGGTGAGTATTTATATGTAAGATATTTCATACACATCTTGAATTTGACAATGAGTAGGTGGAATTCTACCTAACTTATGTTGAAGACCACTTCTAAATTTCAAAAAATATTTATCCAATTATATGTCTATAGTGATGAGTTTCTTGATATTTTGATGACCATGTTATATGGTTACCTCTGCTAAAAGATTGGAAGAACGTATATATTTTTATTGAATTTTTGTATAGTTTTTATGCTTTAATTATCAACTTTAGTAGTTCATTGTATGTTACTTCTAATAGTTATGTTTATGAGTTTTATACTAATTAAACTGTATTGATGAATGCGATGGAAAGGGAAATGAAATTTTAAAAAAATAGGCTTAAAACATGAAGGCTAAATTTGACAAGTATTGAGGTGATATAGATAAGATGAATAAATTTTTATTCATTATAGTGATGCTTCATCTAAGGTATAATTTGAAGTACTTGAAATTCAAATTCCAACATTTATATTTGAGCTATATTGACGAAGAAGAACTAGTTAATAGAGTGAAGGTTATTCTTGATAAGTTATTTAAAGCTTTTGATACTAATGAACGGAAGAAAAATGACTATTCATTTTCAAGTGATATCCAATAATCAAAATCTATAATAATAGAAAATTTTGAAAAAAGAAAAGAATACAACAACCTTGAATGTTGGTCAGTTGTTATATTTACAATAATTGTAAGATGATAATTATTTGAAAATAAAGTGGAGATAAAAAGGTATTTGGTTGATTAGTGTGCTAATCTTACTCTTATTGATTTTGATTTTTTATTGTGATGGAGATCAAATGTTGTAAGCTATCTTATCCTTTTTAAACTTGCATGAGATATCTTAGTAGTATGGGTCTCTATAGTTACATCTGCATCACCATTTAACATTGAGAGATGTGTAATTGATCCATATAAAAGTTTTTTGCATTTTAAGATAATGGATGCTCTAATTTTCTCTCAAAGATGAATACTTGCTAAAATATATACTACTCTTGATAAGGATCTTTCTCAATATATAATTGAAGTGAATATATTTGAGGTGTTTAAACAGGATAAGTATGACAAAAGATACATATTTTAAATATTTATATCAAGCATTGTAATTTAATTTATTTTTTATTTTTATAGATATATTAGGTAAATAACATAGTTCAATGAATCTATTGGCAATATCAGTGTTTTTAGCTAGAGGATAAATCATGTTTTATTTTAATTTTTATATTTTATGAATATGTTAGAAACTTATGTTGTGCTTATAGATATGACTTAGAATATGGTTGAAAATTTGATTTTTTTTGTATGTTTTTTTATGGATAATTTAAGTATTTTACACATTTTTCATTTATAATAGACAATATATATTAGAGATTTAAATTTCTATGTTTTACTTTATTGTTTATTGTTATGTTTTTAATTTAATCTAAAATGATAATTTTTTATTTCAAATAATATTTTAGGATTAGATTTTATCTTATAACTTGTTTGTTTGAGATAAACAAATTTTACATATTTTTATCATTAAAGTTTGAATATTTAAGCGAAATTTATGCAAAAAACTTCTAGAACAGATAATTTATCTTCTTTTCATTATTATTTATGTGATAAATTAATTATTTATCTATTATAATTTATAACTACATTACATTTCATATTTTTACTATTAGAGTTTGGAGTGTATGAATAACATTATGGATGATTTAGATATTAAAATTAATAAATTTTGTAAAGTAAATAATTACTATTTATTATTGCATATTTACTTTTTTTTTGATTGATATATAAATCTTTAAATTTAAATATTATAATAAAATTAACATAAAAAACACTAAAACTTATAATATAAGATTTTAAAAAATTTATTAGTAAAAGGTGGATTTTTTTTTACTCAAAGCAAATTAAATTAATAAAATCAACTCAAATTTGATTAGTTTTTTAAATTTATTGGTTCGAATTAATTATCATTTTTTTTAAAATGATTATATTAAATTGTTTTAATTTTAATATAAACTAAAATCAATATATGCTTATCCTTATCTCGATAAAATTGATAACACTATGCGTACATTTTTTAAAAAAGTAATTATTTATTTATTTATTATAATCTGCTATTTTCGCAAACATTCAGGCAAAATGACTAATTTTTGAAAGAGAAACTTTAACTAACATATTATATGTCACTTCCTTTAAATTAGGAAAAAATATTACATCTTCCTTAATTTATGAATTGATGAATAGTTATTAAAATAATTTTAATAGAAAAGAATGATCATATAAATTTAAAGTTTTATAGAATGAATATATATAAATAAATATAGGAATAATAATAACATTTTAAAAGAAGCTAAAATGACATATCTTTTAAAGTCATTATATAGTCGGACGTTTCAATGATATCAATTAAACTGTTCATCGTTTGTTTATAAAAAAAATTTAAATTAATTTAAAATTTTCAATAAAAAATAAAAAAATAGTAAGAAAGTGGGAAAAAAACCTTGTTAAATACAAGAGTGAAAAAAAAATAGATTTAATCATGTATTATAAATTTTATTTTTAATCATTTTATAAAAAAATATTTATTTATTTTTTATAATATAAATATATATATATATATCACATAAAAAATATTTTTTATTAAATGAGTTAAAAATAAAATCATTTTGTATGATTAAGTTATTATTTAAATAATTTTATTTTTAATATATGTTTTATTATAAAAAAGTATTTTTAAATATGAAAAAATAATAGTATTTTACTATAAAAATATATGAAGTTATATTATGCTATGAAAGGAGAAATCGACAACAGCAACCAACGTTGAGAAAGGAGAGAAAAGTGTTTCCTTTGTGCAAGTCCGTCGCTCAAGCCTCAAGTGTTCAATTTAATCGCAGGGCAAAAAAAGTGGTAATTTTAATCCAGCATATTCGTGCTCTTTAGATCCATCTGTGTCGATACGTAGTAGCAATTTACTACTAAAGGGACAAATCGAAGATTCTGGTGATATATATACTTTGGATCGGCAAAAACAGAGATATACAGAGATGGGTTGCAAAAACAGAGAGTTCCTAGACTATGAAGCTTCGTCCTCTTCTTTCAGAGACTCATTGCTATTCGCTACCATGTGCATCATTGGCCTCCCAGTTGATGTTCACGTCAAGGACGGCTCGGTTTATTCTGGAATCTTCTACACCGCCTCTGTCGAAAATGACTATGGTACGCTTTGTTTCTCATCTTTGTTGGAATCTTTTTTTTAATGACTTCCGGTTTGTTACTATTTGTTATTGTATTTGGGTTTTGGTTTTCCTGAATAACGATTCTGATCCCAAATGGGGTTGTGAATCTTGTGATCTGAGTTTGTTTCTTTTGCTTGATTTCTCTTATATTTCACCTCATCTTTTTTCCCTTCCATTTTTTGTATCTGAGAAAATGTGAACTAAACTAAAGCAAATAAGCATTTGTGGTGGACGAGCATTGTTAACATTGGATTAGAGAATTAAGATCTTTTCCGAAATGAAAATATCACTAGTTTATGCGTCAGGCCTGTTTGTTGTATTTACTAAACTAGCTGGAACCAACATTCCATCTTTCTAGCTTAAAATATCGATATGAGCAACTCGTTATGCGTTCTTCTATCATTCTTTTAGTTAATTACCTATTCTTTTGTTGAAAACTCTTTGCAGTATTTGTAAAATTTATCTTTGTACCTAGGTATTGTTTTAAAGAAAGCAAGGATGACCAGGAGAGGGGAAAGCAGTGCAAATATAGGAAATGGGGAATTGATAGATACGCTGGTAATTCAATCAGGTGACCTTGTCCAAGTGGTTGCTAAGGTATGTTATTTTCACTCATTGTGTTTCTTTGATGTTTTTGGTGGGAGGCCTGCCAAATTCCATTGTGCTTTGCATATGAACTTTTCAGGGAGTTCTGCTTTCTGCGGATGGTGTTGCTGGAAACTTAGCCAGTGACACTGCAGAGGCTATCATGGTTAGCGTGCAACCTGAAAAGTATCCAGTGAATCATGCCAAGGAATCTATCCAGCCAGCCATGGATATAAAAGAAACTTACAAAGTGAGGTATGTATCAAGTTGAATTGGGGCAACCACACTCTTTATCTACTCCTGAGAATTAATATTCATCTTTATTTTGATTACTTAAGTTATTTACTCTCTTTTTTTGTGATGGTACTTAGCATTACAATCACTTCTGCTGGATCTTTTTTTGTTATAGGCTTTTCAACTTTGCTGCATTATCGAGAAAAATCCCCTTCTGAAAGTTTCAAACATGTAGATTTTTATATCAAGTTAGAAGTAATTAATAATCATGTGATCATATTAACTGAAGTTTGATTTTTGCACAAAAATTTAATAGTCCCTTGCTTGCATCCGCATTGTTTATGTTCTCACTTTTTTTTTATTTTTTACATTCTCTTAATTCCCATATCTACCCTTTGTGAAGGAGTGCCTCAAGTTGCAGAATGCTTAGGCCTCTCTCTTCTTTATGCTGTCTATCTTTTTGTTAGAAAACTTGTTTTAGTTTCTCGTCTGCATTTTCTTAGAGCTTTGTGAGAATTTTATAGCCCATATTCACAGGCTTATGGATTAGCAGTGATGGATTTCATGCATGTGTTGTCTCTCTTTCAGTATTATCTAGGCTTATGATTATTTACTACCAGACTTTGTTAATGTGGATTTAGGTCGAGAGAATAGGAACTTGCTTTCTGTTTGTCTAATTTGTGATAATTAGTTCCACACAGGTCAAATAGCTCAGCCATTATTGCTCTATCTATGGATAAAGTCATCTGCTCATTTTTTCCCTTACTAGTGCAGAAGTTCACTGCAGAACGGGAATTTTATTACTCTCACTTCTATGGAGACAAATGCTAGGAAGGAGCATGAAGCTATAAAGTTTCCATTAAATGATGTTTCAAGTATCTTAAAAGGTGAACATTGGAGGAAGGACCGGACGAATGAGGTGGAGGTATACTGTGTCTTGCAACTGTATTTATTTTCATCCAATAATTACAAATGTTTGAGTCTTATGTTTCATGTAAGCAAATTGGAGAAAGTCTGGATACATCAGGTTTCTGTTGACTTGAAAAAAAGGAAGTATCAAATGGTTGGGAAAGCCTAAAATGAACTCAACATTTAAATGTTTCTTCTCTGTAGAAACATCAACTGAATGTTTTGAAGGAAAGAGAATAAAGAGAGAAAATATCTTTAAGCTATTTTACGTTTTTATAAAAGTCATCCTTCTCCAGATTTCAAACAAGATCTTTGACCATAACAACCCAATAAGTTCCAAAGGAATATACAATATTGGTGCCTGTGTATAAATCATGTATCTGAAATATATATGACCTTGCATGAAATACTGCCAACTTTTATTTTTTCTTCCTTTTTTGCAGATTGAACAAACCCCTGCTATCCTAGTTGGCAGAAGGTATTTATTCCTATCATTATCTTCCCTTTT
This sequence comes from Hippophae tibetana, assembly GCA_037013495.1. Taxonomy (NCBI): domain Eukaryota; kingdom Viridiplantae; phylum Streptophyta; class Magnoliopsida; order Rosales; family Elaeagnaceae; genus Hippophae; species Hippophae tibetana. The sequence goes on from CM072812.1 coordinate 5,676,907, forward strand.
AAGTGTTAAATTAATTCCTAGCATTGTCTGCCTCTATAAATATTAGAGGTGATATGTTGGGGCACCCTAAGATTTGTGGTTGATCCTTTGCCTTGATACCAGCTTCAGGCTTGCTTACTTTTTGGATAAGATTCCTATGTGTGCTTCTCTTGCTTTTTATTGGATTCAATACTATTAAAGTATTAAAAACAGGGGCCGTAATATTTTTAAATTTCATTTAGGTGGGTCCATTAAGGTAAATTTACCTTTTATGTGTCTTTTGTATTTTATAATTTTTTCTCATTAAAAGTTCCTGTCACTTGTTTGATAGACAGACTGATGATGATTGTTCACAAGAGGAACTCAGTGATTTCAATCAAAAACAAGAGTGCCATAGGGAAAAAGCTGTATATTACTGCCTTCCTCTTTCATTTTGTAGAGTGGTTGTTATTCTTCTACTGCATATTTTGTGTATTACATTTATCAATACAAAACACTATTTTGTGCAGGCTGATAAAGTACAAGGCTCATGTTCAAGCTGTAAGTCAAACCTGCTTATTAAAGTTCAGTGTTTAAATTAATTCGAATCATTTATAAATAAACTTGCAGATGTTCTGCTTGATTCTGATTGAACTTTTGAAGACTGTCTGTTGACTGGTTCTTGTGGACAATACTAGGTTACAACAGCATACACCTCATTTGAGCATGTTTTGCTCGGGATTGACTGCTAAATCTTTTGCATATTAGGAAATTTGTCAAATTCAAAACTGAAACACCTAGGGATTTTCTTCCCTTTTATTCCTGTAGGAATGCAATTTAATTAACAGAATTTGGCACTATTTGATCTCAGCTGTCTTAATTCAACATTTCAGTGATGAGATGCATCCTTTCTTTTTAAGGGTCATATTCTACAAAATGTCACTTTTCTTTCCAGTCCTTTACATTTTTCCACTTAAAAATGTTTTTATACCGTGAATGCTTTAAATTTTTCGGATATTTGGCATGCTTGAGCCTCTTGCTTGCCTTGCCCTTTTTTTACCACCTGTTGCACTAAAGTAAATCTAGTTAATTCTTGAATTGTTTAATACTATTCTTGCAGTGAGTGCTTCTTGTCCCCTGATGAAGCCTGTTGAGGACAGGCATACAAGAATGGCATCTGAACTCTTGCCTAATGGGTTATCTTCTGATGCTGCTTGTGTATCTGTCAAATCAGAGAACCATTGTTGTATAAGATCCACTTTAGTAGACACTTCCTCCTCTGCTGTTACATCAAGTGTCTCAACATTGTCTAATCCAGCTATGGTCTTAGAGTGCCGTCATACTTCAATAGGAACGTCAACTGAAATGGTTCCTCGTGTTACAGAAAACAATAGAAATGCAAAGGTAAACCATGAATTTGCTGTATTAATTGTTTGACCTTCAATATCATACTGAGATTGCTTGGGTTTAAATATTTTGCAAGTAATCTCGCAAAATCTTGGAGTTTTATTGCAATTTAAATATTGTTTGTTGTAAAATGATGTTGACTTATCTTTCCTGGTTATGATTTCATTTCTAAGGAGTTTAAGCTCAACCCAGGAGCTAAAATATTTTCTCCATCTTACACAAATACTTCATCAGCAAATTCCCCCACAGTACCAACAGTCGCAAGTATGGGGCACGTACCAAACAACTCTCCTTTGGTGCCTGTTGGTGCTGCACAACCAGAGAATGGATTTATCCCTTTTTCACCTCATTCATCCATACCTGTTAAGGTTATCCAGTATGGTAATCTGACATCTGGAAATGGTGTTACTGGTACACACTTGCCGCAACCTGTAAGTTTCCTTGAAAGATTTCTTTCCTTAGATGCTCTTTCTATCTCAGTTTAAACCAATATCATGTCTTTCCTCTCCTCTTTGTTCTTTTTCTTGAAGGAACTTTTTCGTAAAAACTAAATTGCTTGTATCTACTCTTTCATTTAACTCTAGAAAAAGTTTGTTTGCTTATAATTTTTACGTGAGCTATGGAATATTAACCAGAGGAGTTTTATTTGAGTATGCAAGGATTTACATTAGCTCTTGGTTAGGTTCATATTCTCAAATAGTATGTTTCCATGCAATGATTGAACACATGTGGTGCCTTAACTATTATTAATTTACATTGTCCATCCTCGTCAATCAGAATTTTTTATGGCAGTAAATTGTAGTTATATTAGATTATAGATAATGCAATACTTTATGCCCAATCATCAGAAGCAGGCAGTGGGAAAAGTAGAATCTAAACTAATGTAGTTCTTATCTCTTGTCTCATTACTGTTCTTGCTGTGCTTTGTCCAATCTATAGATTGTTGGACAATTGGGAATCAGACCACAGGCGAGAGCTGCTAGTCAGTATCCTATTCAGGCTGGACCAACCTATGCACATCAAAATTCTCAAGCTGTAAGTAGTTGTCTCTTTCCATTATTACTTAGATTTTAGGTCAAAATGGAAATCTTCTTATGCTGAATTGCAATCTAGTTTATATAGCCCACTAAGTTGTTTACTTCTCTTTCTCTTTCCAGGTTATGGTTGGACGATCTGGGCAGGTTCTCTATCTGCATCCATATTCTCAAGTAAGAGACAATAATTGAGAGTTACTTGGTGGCGTTGTATATATATATATATGTTTAAAGCTGTCTGATGTTTGTGAATTCTTTAATTATCTTGAACTAGTGAGAAGTTGAATGCTGTGCAAGGTTCATATCCTGCTGTTTTGTATGAAATATTTGATTTTATTTTACAAGATGAGGTTGTGTTAGAAAGTGAATGAGAGGAAACTGTGGATAGGGAAAAGAAAAGGTAGAACTAGACTATCTTGGACTGAAGATGATAAATATTCTTCTTTTTTGTTGGGGTTGGGGGGGGGGAACTCTACATGAATTATAGTTGGTACGAAGGGAAGATCCAACTAGTTTGGAGTATAATTTATGTTGGAAATCGCAAAAAAATTGAGATGGATGCTTAGTTGGGCTTAATGTGTGCCTGGAAAGTATAGTTTGCATATGATATGGGATATGGCAAGATTTGTCTTTCACTGTCACTTTGATCCTTCTGTCCACTAGAATCATGTGAGATCCTTTTTTATACTTCAATTTCTCAATTAATAACTTTTTATTTTCATATTAAAGGAGTTGGTTCCAGGTGCAACAGCTATTTCACCATTAGCTACGCGTCCTCTGTTGACCCCACAACATGCTCAGCTTCCAAAGCACCAAGGTGTATATAAATTGCTTTTAAGATATGTTGTGATATTCTTGTTATTCTTGTTAAATACATGATTATAGGTGATTGATAATATTGAGTAAAGCACTTGTACCTAGGAAGGTAAGGAGACAAATTCTAGTTTTCTTGTGCAAAAAGACTTGGTTTGGAATAGATGAGTTTTCTTGGTTCAAGCTTGAATGAACCACTGTCTGCTGAACTATATATTACACAGCAGCAATCTTGTTGTCTATGTATGAATTCACTGAATTAATTTTGATAATTTCAATGTAGCAAGTGCGGCAGGTCAAGCATTGCAGTTGTGTATGCCCTCTCAGGTTATGTCAAGCGGACAGCAGCCTTTTGCAATGCCATGTCACATTCCATTACCGCACTTTCCTTATAGCCGCCCCATTCCAGGATGTAATGACCTCTTCAATTTGAAGTTTGCATAAATACATTTGATCATCTGGAAGTTTTTGCTCCCTTTTTTTGGTTGAGGGGAGCGATTTTCGTTACACTATAATTTTACCACAGTTTTGACCTTCTTTCTTATTTAATTTCCCCCCAAAAAATTATTACAGATGTATGCCTTTTTAGTGCTATCTTTATATTGAAAAGGGTGAGGAACATTGGCGCAGGTAGTTGTTTCTTTAATGCTATGTCATGAGTGAGGCGTGTATTCTTTTTTTTGGTGATTCTTCAAGATGTGTTAATAGAGAGAATCCAAATCCACTAAACAAATGGAGAGAAGATTAATTCTTTTGATTGAAAAAGATAAATTTCAGTGACGGTTGTATGTTAATTTATTATATTTTATTTTATTACTTTTTTTGGGACAGATTTTAGTGAAGAGTACTATTAGTATTATATATCAATTTAAATTAAAATTGTATCTAAATTATTTTTTAGAAAATTAAAAATTAAAAATAATCACTTTGCCTACACATTATTTGGGACAAATTTTAATTTAATTTAATTAATTTCTAAGCATATATATAATTTTATAAGCAACTATTTGTTAATATTATTAATTTTTATAATTTGCATGCATTTATATTATTCGAAGAAGTAAAAATGGAAATTTTTATTTTTATCTTGTTACTTTAATATATTAAATATTTAAAAATTAATTTTATCTTAAAATTAAAACACTCTTTCTTACTTTTTTAAAACTATCAAAAATTGCAGTTGAATATGCAAACTCATAATATAATGTTTTATTTAAAAAAAAATACCAATTTATAAGTTGTAACCTTAAGATAATTTAGTCATATAATTTTTTTTATAAGATATTATATAAGACAAGTAAGTCAATTTTTTAAATTCTAAGTTTTAGTCACGTAATTTTATAATTATTTTATTAAAATGTTTATTTTTTTAAAAAAATCATTTTAATTATATAACTTTACTTGTCGTTTGTAAAAACTAAAAGATAAAAATGCCTAAATGTTTGTTTATTTCTAGTATATTTTTTCCTTTTTTTAAATAATTACGTACCCACACCTTTCTACACCTATTAATGTAAGGAGAAAAAACGTAAATAGCAAAACAATACCAGCGTTTGTTAGAGTTCGCGATAGTATCAAAGAATCGTCAAGACTCAAGCACAAATACTTGGCATTAAAGATTCTAGGAACAAAGTACGATTGAGGGAAGGTGAAACAACTTAATTGAAGGGATTCCCAGGTCAGGTTGTGTATCATTTTTCATTCCAATTTGATGCAAGAAACTCTTCAATACAGTTCTTTCTGATTGAGAACATGGATTCATGATTGATTCAAGGCATCTTAAAACGAATTTTTTTTCTGGGCAATTCAATTGTGCCTTGGAATTGAGTACAATGTTCTTTGTTTCTTATTGGCGAATTAAAATATATATCTTTATTTAAAAACAAGATCAAAATAAAATGTCAAAAATTCCTAAGTTAATAGAGAATTTTACTGTTGCAGTTCAACTACGGCTGAAGAAAGAATGGACAAGCGAATCAGACCTTGGATGAACCCTAAAATAAGTACTAAACATCAAAAAGAACCTAAATGGTCTGATCTTCCTCTTGATATATTAGAAAGAATTATGTCAAATGTTGATCTTGCAAATCAAATTCGATTTCGTTCTGTTTGCAAAAATTGGCAACAAATACAGATCAAATCCATTGATAAAGAACGAGTACTACCATGGCTTGCTATTTGGGATTCATGTAATGATACTAATTTTCAACATTACCATCTCTATAATCTATCTAACCATGAAACCTACACTGTTAAGAGTAACAATGTGATGCTTCAGTGTTCTGGGTTTTGTCGTCTTAGAGTTTGTGCTGCAAAATCAAGCTGGTTACTTCTAACAATATCAGGCAGTTCAGGTAAAATTTTCTTGTACAATCCATTAACTGACGAATCGCTTAATCTTCCCACTTTGATTTGTCTTAGTGGTTTCAAGGCAACTTTCAGCTCTAGCAATCCAAATTTGGAAGATAATGTGGTTTGTGTTATACATGAGGGAAATGGACTTGATGAGATTCTAATAAGTAGTTATCATCATGTTGGTTCTGCTTTTGATAAACAATGGAAAATGTTTACACTTGCTGGTTCAATGAGGCATGTTCTTGATGTGTTGTACATTAAAGGGAATTTTTATTGTGTTTTGAGGAAGTCAGTTATGTGGGTTTTTGATGCAAATTGTCAAAATTGTAGGGAGATAAATGTTGGGTTAAGAATTCCTTGGTCTAGTATAGTTTTTGAGTGTGAAGGAGATATATTTTTTGTATATTCATATGGACAAAAGAACTCTGTTTATATGTTAGATTGGTTGGAGATGAGGTGGGTTGAGATTGGAGACAGAAGCTTGTTGGGTGATAGAGTGATGTTTATTGACAATCCAAGTTATTGTTTGTCCTCTGCTACTAATGAAAAGTTGAGAAATTTTGCAGGGTTTATCTATAGTTTGAATGATCACAAAGTTGGTTTTGATGTTCTTGAGCCTGGTGAGGGTAAAGATAAGCGTAGTAGCTTCTTGTTAACTCGATATAAATGTAGTTATAGAGTATCTTGGACAAGAATGCTCAAAGCTTGTATTGAACCACCATGTATTTGAACGATTCAGATTTTAATTAAATTTGCTTTGTATTTGGAACTATATATAGGAGTTGCTTTTATATTCATATAGTAGCTTTACCTTTATTTGTTTTTTTGAATTTTTTTGACATGGTTGAATTTCAAAATAATCCTTATACACTGAACTGAACGTTATGGTTTGAACATGTCTTTATAAGTTAGCAAACATGAAAAGTGTATGGTGCTTAAAATTGTTTAGAATTGAACTCTACTCTCATGCACTTGAATTATTTTTAGAGAGCCAGTATGATAAAATAAACACAATTAATTTGTAACACAAGTCTTTTTTTAATAATATTATCCAAATTTATTCAAATAACGAAGACAATTATTATTAAATTAACAATTTAAAAACAATATATCGGTCGATTGGGTGTATCTCTCAAAATAAACGGATCGTCGTTCATTCTCGTTTCTCTTTTTTCAAAGGATGGATTTAGTATTCTTTTATTGTTTTTCCTTTTCTTGTTTATTCTTCATTTAATAGAATATGATAAAAAAAACACTTCAAACGATAAATATATTGAAAATGTTTGTTTGTTAAAAAAAAGATATTTTTTTGTAAATATAATGAAATATCACAAGTGAGATATGTACTTATATTATTCAATAAATATACGTGTAATTCATCAATTTTTAATTAGAAAATATTTACTTAAAATTGAAAAATTGATTCACAATTTTAATTGATTTTTTTAATGTATCCACAAATTTATCAAATTTATAGATTATAATAAATTTAAACAAATTTCTTTCTATCAATCTTAATATTTTTATGGTCTAATATTCATTTATAACCATATCCGTGATAATTTTATTATTTTATTATTGATTAGATTGGGATATATATTGATAAATTTTAAAACAATATATAAAAAAAAAAAAAAGAAAGAGGTAATTTTATGTCTTACTCACAATCTCTTGTTGGCTTTAAAAGAAACTTATTTTGTATTCGATTCAACAAAACCGTTTACCCAATTTTTTATTCATTCACATAAGAAAATAGGAAATGTATATATAATATTTATGTTCTTTAATCTTGATCTTGATCGATATATTCATTTCAATATGTTTAATCTATAAAGAAAACCCAAACACAACATTTTGATATTATATACAACCAGACTCATGATTTATTTTATATTTTTATTATTGAAGATTTTTCTTTTATTAATTTGGTTAATAAAAAATGTTGAGTCTTTTTATTATTTTATATTTTTGTAAAAATATTCACATATATCAAGGAGAATTTTAGAATTAAAATATTAAATATAACATAATAGTTAGAATATAAAATGTGGATGAACTGATGAATGATGGATATAAAATGATATATAGAAAAAAAAATATGAAAAACTTTTTTGGAGCATAAATGATATAGTTAATTGAAGTCTCTGGTTAACCAATAAGTAAATAAGATGTCATGTGACATGATAAATTAATGTTAAGTATGGATGAAAGATGAGTGATAATTCATGTTATTAGGTTATAATATTAAATGTATATACTTAGGAAAAAATGAAATATTATAAAAAGATAATATAAAGTTGACATAATATACTTTTTAAATTAACCTACACAATTGATAGATAAAATTGGATAATTTGATCATTTGAAACTTATTGGAATTAATTACAAAGTAAAAGTATTTTTTGAAAAGAATTATTATACAACCGCTTTTTCATTTATTTTTGTACGCAGAACCTAAAAAATAAGTGAGGTATCATATATGTAATTTATATTGTTTAATTATCTACATTAAAAATATATTATTTAATCTTTTAATTATTAAAAAAGTGACAAATTAATAAAAAATATATTAATTTTTTAATTTTTCTATTAAAATATTATTAATTTTTATAAAGTGATTAAAACATGATTAAAAAATAAAAGTAAAATTTAATATAAAATTATTTAATAAAAAATTCAACAATAATAATATTAAAATATATAGTTATTTTAATATATATTTTAATTTTTAATAAAAATAAAAAATATTAAAATATTAAAACAAGTTAAAAATATTAAAATAAATTTTTTTGCTAATTTTTTCATATTAATTATCACTTTCATTAGTATTTTAATGACTTTATTCATTGATTAAAAAATAATAATATTTTAATAAAAAAGTATTAAAATAATATAATATCTTTAATTCACTTGTTTTTTCATAACTAAAAAACTCGATGATATAATTTTAAATTTAAATGATTAAATGATATAACATATCTAATATATAATTTTATTGATATATATTTTTCTTTTAAATATTAGTTATGCACGTCTAGTTTTTTACAAACAAGTTTTAGGAATTTTCTGTTTATATTAGAATCTTAGTTTTGTTTCCTTTTCTAATTCAATTTTTTTTTGTTTTATCATGTATTATTATTATTTTAATTTTCAAGTATATAAAATTGAGTTGTTGATTATTATAAAAATAAAAAAATAAAACAGATAACTCATAATTAAAACTAATGAATTTCCTTTCTTATCTGAAATAAGGCACTGTTATTTTTTTAAAAAAAATAAAAACACTATACGTGTTTTTGAGGAAGTATTTGCGAACATAAATCATAGTTTGAATAAGATTTTGGGATGTTGTCACAAATGAGTTTATCTTTGTTCTCATTTTATAAAACTTAGGAAGTGCGCGGGTTTCTTTTGAAAAAGAAAAAAGAAAGATGTTTTTTTTATATTTTTTCACAAAAAAAAAATTATTTGTAATATCTATAGAATTATAAATAAATTCATGTATTAAATAAAAATAAAAATATTGTAGATTTTAAATTTTGTACTTTTATCATTAAAAATTTGTTATAAATTAAATATATTTATAGGATATATATATATATATAATTTTTATTTATCTAAATTAGATACATAAGATAAAGAATTAACATATATTGCAAATAAAATTAATATAATAATTTTTAATAAATATTATTATTTAAATTTGAAAAGACTATAACTTTATTTAATATTATTTAAAATTCATATATATATATATATATAAATCAAGTGCACGTAATAAAACGAGTGATGCTATTTCACCCGAATGCTTTTTAATACCGAGTTACAAACACTTTCATTGATTAATATAATTTATTTTTAAAGAAATAAAAGAAAATAATATTTAAAAAATAATGTTTGGTTAAAAATTAATTGCCGAATATACTAGTAGCCGGTATAAGAAGACCTTTTCATAATAAATTGCATGAGTACCACGTGGCAATATATAATTCGTTAGTTTTCAAGTTACCCGGTGAAATGCCCGATTCTCTTCTGAGTGAGACTGTTTCATGCCATCTGTCTCACAGAGTTCGAACCTTCTGGAGACAACGAGCAAAGTGATGATATGCATAAACCTCTTTCTTTGGTAAGGCTCTGAAGTGCTTCAATTTGTCAGGCCTTTTTAAAGCCTCTACGCCCATAATTTGCTTCTGCGAGTTTCGTTTTCGAAACTGGAACACTCTTCTCAAGTTACGAGTATTCGCTTTTGATTTTCTGAATCCCTAGTTCTCATAGCTGCTCTTCCTTTTTTTTTTTTTTTTGTTTTGTCTTTGTCTTTGTTTTTTGTTTTTTCTTACTGTTGATGATGCCTACTTCTCGACTCTTTCATGTTTCTATTTTGTTAGGTAAAATCCTTATCTTATTGGAATTTAGGGTTTATCATCTAGATTGTACTTGAATTTCACCTAATTGAAATGTTTTAATTGTGATTCGTATGCTGATTAAACTGTTAAATTTTTTAAAAGCAAGGGGGATAATTTGAAAATTGTTTACTTTGTTATTGTCAACAAAAAAGAAAAAAAAATTGGATGGATTTGGCAGTTGTCTTGGTTCGTAGAATATATAACCCATATTGATAGCAAGAAGGACAAAAAGCGTGGTTGAAGAAGAGAACTACATGATTTTTCTGCAACCATGTTGAGCATTAGGGTTTACTAAAAAGACAATATTTGTTGGTGTCTTTTGTTGCTATGCATAATATCTCTTTATTGCTTATCTGGTTCTGTCTTGCTCTTTTTATCTCTTATTGGGTTCACATACTTGATGCTGGTATATTGTAAGCACTATCTTTTGGTTATCATGTTTGAAGCAAATGACTAGTTGCATGTTAGACGTGCAATGCGATTTATTTCAGAAGTGGTCTCAGATGCCCTCTGAAAAATGCACATTTTGTCCAAGTGCGCTGCAATAACTTTTAATAGTTAAGGTGAATAGATGATTTCTTCATACAACGATCATGTTATGCGTCATAAGTATATTAATTAAGTATTTGATCTTTAATTTCTCTCATTATTATTATTATTTAGTTTGGTTGTTTCTTTCTTCATTGCTTATCTGGTTCTGTCTTGCTCTTTTTATCTCTTATTGGGTTCACATACTTGATGCTGGTATATTGTAAGCACTATCTTTTGGTTATCATGTTTGAAGCAAATGACTAGTTGCATGTTAGACGTGCAATGCGATTTATTTCAGAAGTGGTCTCAGATGCCCTCTGAAAAATGCACATTTTGTCCAAGTGCGCTGCAATAACTTTTAATAGTTAAGGTGAATAGATGATTTCTTCATACAACGATCATGTTATGCGTCATAAGTATATTAATTAAGTATTTGATCTTTAATTTCTCTCATTATTATTATTATTTAGTTTGGTTGTTTCTTTCTTCAACTGTAGACTACTTCTTAGGCCGCAACAAGAGGGAAGGTCTAGTGTGAATAACAAAAAAGTTTACTAACTGAAGATGAATCAAGATAATCAAGTGAACAACCCTGATGGTTCAGCAGACAACACAATGAAGCGAAAACGTGGTCGTCCACGGAAGTACCCAAAGATAAATAATGGAGAGAATGTTCGCATTCCAAATAACCGGCATATAAACATGTCTCGATTTGAAGAGGCGAATGGAAGCAGGCCACGTCAAGCTGCATCTGTGATTGATGATGCTAGTGCCATAGTGGGTCAGGAAGTTATTGGTGTTGTTGAGGCTGCATTTGATGCTGGATATTTAGTTAGTGTTCGAGCTGCCAACTCAGGTATGATTTTAAGGGGTTGTGTGTTCAAGACTGGACATTATGTTCCAGTGACAGCAGAGAATGATGTGGCCCCAGATGTTCCAATGATCAGAAGGAATGAAATCCCCCTTCCAGCTGAAAATAACACTCAAGTTCTCAAAACTAACTCTCATTCCAGAGAGAAGAACGACAGGCAACAAATTTCTCAAGGAGATGAAATTCATTCATTCAGTGAATCACAAATAGCAAACCAGATGCATAGAGTTGCAACGCATTCAACTAATCATGTTGCCTCAAAAGACAAACAGGTGCTTTCAGTAGCATCTCCAACCACTACTCCAGTAATATCAAGAGGCAATGTGGTGCCTGTTATACTGCAACCTGCTAAGCTATCTGATGTATCACCCCTTGGAAGTGAAGTCACTCCTCTTCCAGTCCAAGCTTCTAGTGTGACAGCCTTGAAAGAAAAACAGGTTCAGGCAACTGATAATCTTTCAAATGGTTTAGACTCCCCCAGCCAGGTACCAATAGTAGTGAATCAAGCACCATCTGAATATCAAAATAGGCAAGTGTCAATGTCTGAAGGCATGCAAAGTGAACATTGTCTCCATGTGCAGGTTCAACCGGAGGTGCCAGCTGATAGGGAAGCCAGATCATTAAAACTGTCGGGTTTGCCTTTTGAGCATCTAGTATCTGAAGTTGTTAAGAGAATTGATGCCCCTGATGAATCAGACGAGACTCAAACCCTGGATGCCAGTTCTGTTGTTAAGACTTCAACAGAGAGTTGTAACCGTAGCATGAAGGATGAACCCCTTGTGATTGAGCCCCTGCAAGCCTTACAGCCTGATAAGATCAAAACCCACTCTGCATCGACTCTCAAATCTGTGGACGGTAGAACTGAAAAGATGTCTGAACTTTTACAGGTAAATTTAGTCTTTAACATAATTGCCGTCGGTTAGATAATAGGCACGTAAGGTGCTGAACAAAAGCTAATATTTCAATTCATTTATAAGGCTTTGCAGGAAACTGTTGCAGAAACTGAGATGCCACGCACTGAAGAGTGAGCCTCACCGTTCATGCCAAAGTTGGATGACTTGAATGTGCAAAGTGAGCCTGAAATCTAAGAAACCGATTGTTACCACTTCCATGTAATCGAGCATCAATTGCCTTATTTTAAATGCTCAAAATTAGCTCCGTAGAATTTATCAAAAACTGGAAAATTTCTATGCGACGATTGATCATAGTTTTATTCGAGGGCGTTAAAGAATGTTGCAGGAGACATTGTAATTTTTAGAATGGGTGAAAATTAAGGAGGCTCGTTCATAGTTTAATTGTAGTAGGAAGATCAAGTGTGTAACAAATATTGACATTCTTGCTGCTGCGTTTATTTGGAATTCAACTATTAAATTTTCCGGGGAATAGTTGATATAGCCTCTTAGGTCATGTTATTTGAGTTGTTTAGAGAGTTAGTTTAGTTATGTAATTTAACATTATCTATTTTTTATCTAGTGACTTTTAAGATAAAATTAATTTTTGATTATTTTTTAGTTAAATTTGTACGTGATTTTAGTTAATATTTTTTTTTATCATTCAATAACAACTTAACACTTAGTCTATTATTTTTGTTTTATTTGTTTTTACTTTAATAATATTTTAACTATATATGTTATGTTAAATAATAATATTTTAATGTAAATTTTATCAAAATTAATTTTTTTATCCTTCTACGATCTCTTTAGTAAATTGTAACTTGAGGTTTAAGTTATAGAACTTTGGCTCTCTTTTTCCCCAAGTTTTCAGGACCAAAATAGGTTATTCCCTAGTTAGGCATCGGTTAAGGATTAATTGGTCCATATTAATGGTACATGCAAATAGCATATCTTAATCATGGAGGTGAGACAATAAAAAATTTATAACGTACTCATTTTTTTTCTTTTATCCATTTTATTTTGCATACTGTGGTATGGACAAGTATCAATACATCATCGTCATCATTGGTCCATAACGAATGCATAGTTTTTTTGCATTTGATTCGTTCATAAGGAATAAAGGATTCATAATCCCTTTGATAGTAAGAAGAGGAGAAGACCAGTTCAAAACGAAAATAAAACCTTTTTACATTCCCCAATGACAATTCCCGCAATTTACGTGGTAGTAGAAAAGGTCGATGCTACCATTTATTCCCCTAAATAAATTTATTTATTTACTATTAATTTTTATTTTCTTCCTATTTATTTATTTTTCTAGAAAAACACTTTTTATCATAAAGCAATATTATCACATCTAAAGATTAGTATTTTAATGAGATTCGTGATACAATAATATCTCACTTTATTTAAATATTATCTTATATTATTTTATTTTATTTAGATTCTAACTCTAATGAATCTAACTTTAAATATATGTGTATCATTTTTATTAAATTTACATTATAAATAAATATATATAATATTTTTTATTATTTTTATATTCTTACTTATCTTATTTAGATTTATTAAGATCAATGAGATATCTCAAATAGTACTGTCTTATTAAAATCTCATCTCATTAAAAATCAAGTAAAATAAGATGAGATAAACTTTAAAAATTAATAGATTATAATATGAAACTTATTAAAATTTCATTTTAATTTTTATCTCTAACTACAATAGTTGTGTTAAAAAATGATGATTTTTAATGTTTTAATCAATAATTATTTATTATATCAATGTCAAAATTGTTTTTTTCTATGTTAGTATTTATTTGTTTAACATCAATTACTAGGTTTTAACGTGTAAAAACTAATTGATTTAAACTATTCAAATAAGCATAATTGAAGAACACCAACCTCATTGATCCTTCTTTAAAATAAACTTTTTTTTTGCATAATTATTTTTATTTTTGTATGTGTATGAATTTAATGAGCTATTTTAAAAATAATTTATATTTATCAAGTATTTTTTGAGTCAGAAATTGTGAACACAAACCTAAACAATATACACAATTTACACCTCTAATCTCGTCGTTCCCAAGATAAAACAGTCCAAATTTTTTATTATCTATTTCATAACTTCATTGCACTAAGTAAGGAATGTTACAAGTATAAAATTTCATTTCTCGAAAAACTAAAAACAATTTAAGATCTTTTTATTTTTGAGAGTTTTTCTTAGTAAGAAATGTTTACAAATTGTTGTGATAAGATTAAGAGCTGAGCTCTTCTATTTATAGGTTTAAAAAAACGTGTGATCATTATGATAATAACGATCATGTCTGAGTAAAGAAAAATAACAGTCATTTTTAGAGTAAAAATAATAATAATCATTTTTTGAGTAAAAAATAACAACAATCATTTTACGGATATATCTAAATAAAGAAAATAACGGTTATTTTCTGAATAAAAAAGTAATGATTATTTTCTACGAACAACTATTTAACTTTAAGAAATTTTTGATTGATCGTTTTCTTCTTTATAAGATGGATTCTAAATTGGTATGTAATCAAACACGTAAAATTTAAGATATTACAACATATATTTATGTGCACATAGATATTTTCCTAAACTTAATTGAACCCACTTAGACTTTAAAGTGTTCTTAGTTTTCATATCAAACTATTAAAAAAAAATTTGCTTATGAAAATACTGATAAATATTGCATCAAAAATCCAAACAAACATATTTGAAAAAAATATATAAAATTTAATTCAATAAAAATTATTGAATGATTTTATTAAATAGGATTTTTATATTTCAATTCATTCATTCAATAGCTGGCATTATGAATAATAATATCAGAAATAAGGACATGTATAAATTATTTCAATAAAGAGGGACATTTTTGCAAAAACAATAAATAAAATAAAAAATTTGCAGAGTTGCAGCAGCACAAGTGCACAACGTGATATTTATGCTGCAATTTCTTAAAATACCGTATTTGAAACGAGCAATAAGCAGAAGTTTCCACACAGCTATCAATCGTCTGAGTCCTCTCGCCTCCTCCTCTGTTCACTTCTATCACTAGATTTTGTTCTTGATTCAGGTTCTTTAATCATTTCTCAAAAATTTCCTAATTCATTTTATAAATCTGTTCTTGAAAGTTTTGCAATCATTTTTTTTTTTTGCTTCCAGAAGTTAAAAATAAGGAGTTGTAAATGGGCTAGTTCATAAGTGTCTTTTTGGCTATCGTATAATTCTTCAAGCGAAATTAAAATTAATGGAGATGATGTTCGATGTTTTTGAATTTTTGACACTTCTGAGTTAATTTTTGTGTGAAGGGGAGGGAAGCGGCAAAACTGGATTGAATTTAGCTGTTTCAATTCCGATTAATATCCTGTGCTGTTGATCAAGTACGTTGGGCTCTGCGGGTTCAATTTGGTGCTTTTCGCTGTGATTTTGTGAGAGTAGAAATGAGTGTGGTTGGCTATGATATCGGAAATGACAATTGTGTTATAGCTTTTGTGAAGCAAAGGGGTGTTGATGTTCTACTAAATGATGAATCTAAACGAGAAACCGCCTCTGTGATATGTTTTGGGGAGAAGCAACGCTTTCTGGGGTCTGCGGGGGCTGCTTCAGCAACAATGAATCCGAAATCAACAGTATCTCAGGTGAAGAGACTGATTGGTCGGAGGTTTAATGAATCTGATATTCAACATGAGCTTAAAATGTTACCTTTTGAAACTTCTGAATCGCAAGATGGTGGTATTTTGATTCACTTAAAATACTCGGGCTCTACTCATACATTTACACCAGTTCAGATTATGGCGATGCTGTTTGCACATTTGAAAGATATAACGCACAAAAACTTGGAAATGCCCATTTCAGACTGTGTGATTGGGATCCCATCATATTTTACAGATTTGCAAAGGCGTGCATATCTGAATGCTGCAAAAATTGCTGGCTTGAAGCCTCTAAGATTGATGCATGACTGCACTGCTACTGCACTTGGTTATGGGATTTACAAAACAGATTTCTCAAATGCTGGCCCAACATATGTTGCTTTCATTGACATTGGTCATTGTGATACTCAGGTGTCAATAGCATCATTTGAAGCTGGGCATATGAAGATGCTATCTCATTCATTTGATAGAAACTTAGGAGGTAGAGACTTTGATGAAGTTTTGTTTTGTCATTTTGCTGCTAAATTTAGGGAGTATAGCATTGATGTGTATTCTAATGTTAGGGCATGCATTAGACTAAGAACTGCATGTGAGAAGTTGAAGAAAGTTTTGAGTGCAAATGCAGAGGCACCCCTAAATATTGAATGTTTGATGGATGAGAAAGATGTCAAGGGACATATTAAAAGGGAAGAATTTGAAAAGCTGATTTCTGCGTTGCTGGATAGGATAAGCATCCCTTGTAAGAAAGCTATAGCTGATGCGGGTCTGACGGTAGACAAGATCCATTTGGTTGAACTTGTAGGCTCTGGATCTAGGATTCCAGCTATTGCAAAATTATTAGCTTCTCTTTTTAAAAGAGAACCCAGCCGGACATTGAATGCAAGTGAGTGTGTAGCACGTGGTTGTGCTCTTCAGTGTGCAATGCTAAGTCCTATATTTCGAGTTAAAGAGTATGAGGTTTGTATCTCATAACAAATTTCCATTAGTTACTTGCAATAATATATTTTGGGCAACATAATGGTTGTAGATGTCTATGTCAATGTACAGCTTAGCTGTTTATAACAGTTTTGCTGTAATTTGTTGTCCATATTCATTTAGTTGTACACAGTTGTTTCCCATAATCATTTTTAACTGTAAATAACTGTCCATAAATAGCTATCCATAGACAGCAATCCATGGTTGTCCACAATTATCCATAGATAACTTTGTTGTATTTTGTAGGTTTGTTGTATTTTGTAAAGTCTATAAATAGAAAGAAATCATAAGACCAAATCATTTTGTCATTTTCATACAACATTCTTGACTTATTTCTGGTATCAGAGCTTCTTTGAGAAAAATAAATTTCGGTTTTCTATTTCTGAGAAAATCTTCATTGATATTTTTTAGTGTTTCCTACTAAACAAGTGTTTTTCGACAATCTCTGTTTAAGGTCATTTTTTCGGTTTCTTTAATTTCAGCATTATATTTCTGAGGAAATCTTCATTGATATTTTCTAGCATTTTCTACCAAACAAGTGTTATTTGGCAATCTTTGTTTAAGGTCCTTATCTTGGTTTTTTTAATTTTTTTTGAATATTTCTCGGGTTTCATTTACTTGCAATGGATACTACACCAGTGTGTGTTAAGTTTACGCAAAAAAAATTACTCTACCTGAGTTTTTTAGTTTGAACTTTTTCTCAAAGGAAAAGACTTTTGAAGCCATATTGATGGCACAAATGTTACACCAACATCTGACACTGCCAACTCTAAAGAAGTCGTGTCTTCTCCTTCTTGGGCTGTGCTTGATGCTCGAATCATGTCTTGGCTTCTTAGTTCAATAGAACCACATATCGTCACCAACTTGATGGCTCATCGCTCTTCCCAATACATGTGAAATTATTTGAAAAAAGTTTATCATCACGACAATGATGTTCGTCGCTTTCAGTTGAAACATGCGATTGCCATGTTCCAACATGGTAGTCTTTCCATCTAGGATTATTACTCCACATTTTTGACTCTTTGGCATGAATATGCTGATTTAGTTACAACAAATGTTTCTGTTGTTGCTATATCAACTATTCAAAATCTTCACAGGATTAGTAAGCGTGATCAATTTCTTATGAAATTACGCCTAGAATATGAATCAGTTTGCTCTTCTCTATTGAATAGATGTCTTGTTCCTTCTCTGGATATTTATTTTGGTGAGTTACTTCGGGAAGAACGTTTTAGTACTCAAGCTATTCTGGAACAATCTTATGGCAGTTCCACGACGGCAACTATGGCTTATGCAGCCCAAGGGCATGGATCACCTATGCCTTCTAAAAATCTACAATGTTTCTGCTGCAAAGAATATGGGCATATTGTTGCTAATTATCCTAAAAAATATTGTTCTTATTGCAAGAAAAAATGTCATATTATCAAAGAATGTCGTATTCGTCTCCAAAATCGTTAGACTCAAGTATTTCAAATTTCTGTTGTTGTTCCTCCAGTAACACCTATTGTAGCACGTGTTTTCCTCAAATGCTTCTCCTAATCTTCCACCTTCTGCAGTAACTTACTGCACTCTTGAAATGGTACAACAAATGCTAATTTTGGCATTATTTGCAATGAGATTTCAAGGTAAAAATTCTACTACACTTTGGTATGTAGACTTAGGGGCTTCTAATCATACGGTGAATACTCCCACAACTTTGTCTCATGTTTGACCTTATGTTGGCCAATCTATTATTCAGACTGTCCATGGCAGTTCTTTGCCAATTAAAGTTGTTGGTTGTGTTATGCAGGACCAGGCAACAAGAGAGCCGATCGCGAAGGGACCTAAAAGGGACGTTTGTTTCTATTACTTTTACCTATTCCAGCACTTCATCCAATTCCTTCTATTGAGTCTTTTGCTTGTAATAATATTCCTGATCTAAGTATGGTGTGGCATCGTCGTTTAGGCCATCCCAATACTCAAGTTTTATCTCATATATTGAACTCCGACTTTCTTGGTAATAAAGAACGTTCTTCTTTACCTTTTGAGTGTGATTCTTATAAACTTGGTAAAAGCAAAACTCTTCCATTTCCTTTGCATGCTAGTAGAGCTTCTCACTGCTTTGATCTTATTCACAGTGATGTTTGAGGACCTTTTTCGATTACTTCACATGAAAAATTTAAATACTATGTAACTTTCATTGATGATCATAGTAGATTCACTTGGGTTTATTTTCTTCGCTCTAAATATGAGGTTTTTCGTACTTTCATCAATTTTTTAGCATATGTTGAAAATCAATTTTCTACAAATATTAAGACATTTCGCACAGATTCTAGTGGTGAATATTTATCCACTGAGTTTCAGGTATTTTTGGCTTCTAAAGGTATTAACCATCAACATTCATGTCCTGCTACTCCTCAACAAAATGGAGTAAGTGAGCACAAAAATCGTCATTTTCTTGATATGGTACGTACTCTTTTGTTAGAATCTTCTGTTCCATCCATGTTCTGGGTTGAGGCTCTAAAAATTGCTACTCACTTGATTAATTGTTTACCTTTCTAAGTTTTGCACATGGAATCTCCCTATTTTCGCTTGTTTACTAAGCAACCTAATTATGATAATCTTCGTATCTTTGGTTGTATATGTTTTGTTCATTTACCACCTCATGAGCGAAATAAATGATCTCTTCAATTTGTTAGATGTGTATTTTTAGGATATAATATGTGTCAAAAGGGATTTGTTTGCTATGATCCTACATTACATCGTACACACATTTCTAGGAATGTTATTTTCTTTGAAAATCAACATTTTTTTCCTATGTCTCTGTGTCCTCTTCTTCTACTGTAGTCCTTACCTACTTTGAGCACTAGTTCTTAGCTCTTCCTCAAAACAATTCTCACTTCAAACCAAGAATGGTGTATACCAGACAATCCCAGTCACAGTCTCTTCCGATGACTCACCCGATATCTGATCCTAACATACACTAGAGTCAGTCAGGTGCAACTCCAGAGCCTTTGGTACGCTGCTCTTCTCGAGTGTCTGTACCCCCTGATAGGTATGATTTTTCTTCTGACAATTTTATACATGCTACTCACATGCTGTCAAGCATGATTGTTGGTGTCAAGCTATGTAGGAAGAAATTGCTACTCTTGAGGCCAATCACACCTGGGACATTGTGTCTTGTCCTTCCATTATGGTTCCTCTAGGTTGCATATGTGTTTACTCAGTCAAGGTTCACTCTGATGGAAGTTTGGATCGTTATAAAGCTCAGTTTGTTGTCCTTGAGAACAAACAGGAATATGGTGTTAATTATGAGGAGACTTTTGCTCCTGTGGTTAAAATGACTACTATTCGAACGATTCTAGCTCTTGTTGCTTCCAATGATTGGCCATTACATCATATGGATGTTAAGAATGCTTTCCTTCACGGAGATCTTAAAGAATGTATTTATATGAAGTCACCTTCAAGGTTGTTTTCCTCTCCGATATCCAATGTATGTAAACTTCGTCGCTCTCTTTATAGTCTTAAACAAGCTCCACGGGCGTGATTTGAAAAATTTCGAACCACTTTATTACAATTTTCTTTCACGCAGAGCAAGTATGACACTTCATTGTTTTTTCGAAAATCAGACATGGGTATTGTTGTCCTTTTGGTTTATGTTGGTGATATTGTGATCATTGGTTCTGATTCTACTTTACTTGTCCAGCTTAAGACCCATCTCTCACAATCCTTTCATATGAAGGATTTTGGGTCTCTTACATATTTTCTTAGTCTTGAGGTGCATCGTAGCCCTTCTAATATTTCCCTCAATCAACACAATTATGCTAATGATTTGGTGACTACAGCTGAATTGCATGAAGCTACCTCTGTTGATACTTCCATGAAATTAAATGTCAAGCTTCGCAAAGAGGAAGGTGACTTATTTGTTGATCCCAACTTATATCGAAAATTGGTGGGTAACCTTGTCTATCTCACCATCACTAGACCATATATTTCTTTTGCTGATATCTTCTCCAAGTCTTTCACTCGTCATTAACATTACTTCCTAAGTCGCAAATTGATGCTTGTTGATCAACCCATATCAATTTGAGGGGGGCTTTCAATGGACAACTTTGTTGTAATTTGTTGTTCATATTCATTTAGTTGTACACAGCTGCTGTTCATAGTCATTTTTAGCTGTAAATAATTATTCATAAATAGCTGTCCATAGACAACAATTCATGGCTGTCCACAAACTGTCCATAAACAACTGTCCACAGTTATCCATAAATATGTTTGTTGTATTTTGTAAAGTCTATAAATAGGAAGAAATCATAAGACCAAATCATTCGGTCATTTTTATACAACATTCTCGACTTATTTTTGACAGTCTAATCCTGATTTTGATTGCCTTTCTTAATCTGAAAAAAAAGTTCTATTGCCTTTCTTTTACTTTGTGTGGTCTCTATCTTTTGCATTTTGTCATGCTGATAGATTATGGAAATAACCATATGCTGTGATGTGGGTTGAAATAGAGGGGGGCAATGAGTATGTTCTTGTTGATGCCATTTTAGCTATACATTTATAATTTGTTTCTTATAATTTTATCTAACTTTTACCCAGTACTCATGTACTCATTGTTCTGGCTACTAGAAGTGTAATTCTCTTAGCTATAGGAATCATCAACTTATATCACTTGATTAATAGCAGTATAACTTATAACATGCTATAATTTAAGTGGTTACAATTTATATATAACTGATTATTTCACATTAATTTATTCATGTTTATTATTTATGTACCGTGTTCTCCCAAAAAAAAACAAAAAAAAAAATCAGTGGAGCTTATGCTCTTGAAATGCAGGCATGCATATGCTTTTTTAGATATACTTGCACACAGTGTAACTACATTTCATCTTCTTATATGCAGGTTCAAGATACAATTCCTTTCTCCATAGGATTCTTATTAGATGAAATTCCAATTGGCACAGGGTCAAATGGTATCCTGTTCCCAAAGGGTCAGCCCATCCCAAGCATTAAAGTCTTGACATTTCAAAGGAGCCATTCGTTTAACATGGAAGCATTCTATGCTGATTCCAGTGAATTGCCTCAGGGAGTTTATTCAAAAATTAGTTGTTTTACGGTAATACCTAACATTCACCTTCATACTTTACTCATTATTCAGAGTTGTAAATTTCTAATAGTTTTGGCCAAGTAGTTCTTAAAGTAATGACCTCAAATATATGATGCAGGAAGAAAATAATTGCTGGTTATTTAGGAATTTAGGAAAAGAAATTGTAGAAAGTAAGAGATGATGAAAAGACTACTCGCATCACACAAGTAGGTTCAAGAACCAAAGCATCACACTTTGGTTTGTTTTGTATCACACTAAATAGTTATTGTCTGAAATCCCAAAAAACTGATTCTTTTCATTGACTCTCAAAATACACAGAGATATATCAGAATTAACACACAAAAATATGAACGAAAACAGTGTCATAGATTCGTGAATTTGGATAAATTCGTTAACAAAGATTAAATAAAAATAAACAGTCAAAGTTTGAGTTCACAACTTCCAAGACATGGTTAAAGATGCTCTGCTGTAAAAACACAACACAAAAGAGGACATTAAAAATAAACAGCTCTATTGCAAGTTGGATCAAGAATTCATTATGCCTGTTCCAGGCATTCTCTATTTTATGGGTATTTAAATTCATAATATGATGATGATAAAATTCATATTGAAGTAGCTTATATTGGTATTATCCTGCTTTTTTGGTCGATCTATAAATTATATTATCTAGCCTTAAGTGTGTGCTTTTGTGTGTTCTTCTACATATATAGGCTGTGTGGACATATTGTATGTATTTACAAATTGGAAGTTGGCATAGTTTAGGGAGGAGATGTTGACCAGTCAATGACCATGCAGTGAAAAGTAACTGCTTCAGTGAAGTAGTGAACTGCATACTACTTTTAAATAAATGAGCCAATGTGTGTGCAGATTGGCCCCATCCAGAGCTTGCATGGAGAAGGGGCAAGGGTCAAAGTTAAAGTTCACTTGAACCTCCATGGTATTATTAATGTTGAATCAGCCATAGTAAGTAATAAGACTACACTTTATTCTGTCACAATCAATTTTGTAATATCCTAATATATTTCACGTATACAACTGTGGCTGCAGCTGGTTCAAGATCAGGATCAGGTTGGTGACTCGGTCACAAAGGGAGATTCTCATGCAGTGGATGCAATTGACACGGAGTCTGTACCTGTTTCTGGTTCTTCGGACACAATTAAAAATGAGGTTGAAAAAAACTCCAAATCTTCACATATTTGTTTAAATTTTCTGTCAAACCAAAGATTGTTGTGGCTGAATGGTTCCTTTACAGCTTATCTGTTTAGTTACTGTCCACAATTTCATGTAATGGTTGATGAATATCAGATACTACAATCTGAAAGTTTTAAATATGTCTAATGTATTTGTATGGCAAAGATCTATTGCTATAATTTTTTAATCTACATTATGCAGTGTATGTAATACAGTTACTTCTCTCTGCAGGCTACTGGTACCAAAATGGACAAAGCCACTAGGAGGTTAGATATACCTATTAGTGAGAATATATATGGTGGAATGAGCAAAGTTGAGATTTTAGAAGCTCAAGAAAAAGAAGTTCAGTTGGCCCAGCAGGATAGAGCAATGGAAGACACAAAAGACAAAAAGAATGCTCTTGAGTCTTATGTTTATGAAATGCGTAATAAGGTATGGCTTGTAGATTCTTTTGTAATGCAATGGTAAATTTGTCATCATGTTATTCATTCTACTCAACTGATGAGGACATATAGCCAGATTTGAGCGGCACTGGATTAAATGCCAACAATCCCTTGTGATAATAGTTACTGATATGTGCTTAAGAAACCATTATCGATACATTCTCAGGTTTTGTAAGTATTTTGTGTTAAATATAATGCTTATATTTTTAACTCAATGAGTCTTGCTTTCCATCCAAAAATGGGAAAAGGTCAAACATTATAGTTTAATCATGCTTGTGTAAGATGAATTAGTTCAAAACAAATAAATCTTCCATTCAATTGTTTATAGCGGCTTGAGTTAGAATACCATATGACTTGTGTTACTATCTCAGATATTGTGCCTCTCCAGAATTTAGGTGGAAAAAGTTAGTATTTTGCTCTACTATCTCATATTTTGTATTTTGCATTTTCAGTAGTAGTTTAGTTGAAGCCAAGTGGACCTTCAACTTTGTATTGTTCTTCATAGGATGGGATTTGATTGATATGCATTTGAACAGCTTTTTAACACGTATCGAAGCTATGCGAATGAGCAAGAAAGGGAGGGAATCTCTAGGAGCCTACAGAAAACAGAGGATTGGCTTTATGATGATGGGGATGATGAAACTGCAAATGCATATACTTTGAAGTTGGATGACCTTAAGAAGGTTTTGCTTCATAAATTCGGAAAGTCTTGACTTTTTACCTTCTCCTTTCTTGACTTTTTCTTCGTTCATGTAGCTGATTGATCCAATTGAGGATCGATACAAAGATGAGGAAGCAAGAGCTGAAGCTACAAGAGATCTACTAAGGTGCATTGCGGATTATCGTATGGCTATTGATTCATTGCCCCCAAAGGACAAAGAAACGGTATTTCAATGAAGTAGATCTGTGGTGGCTGTTACAATGTTGTACCTGTTGTAACTTATACTTCATTTTCTTTGAACTGTCATGCTTCAGATTGCTAATGAGTGCACTAAAGCAGAGCATTGGGTCAAAGAGAAAACCCAGGAACAAGATTCAATGCCAAAGAACATGGACCCAGTATTGTGGTCAAACGATATCAAGAGCAGGATCGAGGAACTTAACTCGTAATACTTCATACTTTAAACCCGTAATTTACTTAATTAAATTGCTATGCGTTTTTTTCCCCAAATGCATGTGATTGTGTTAACGGTTATAGGTTCCACTTATTTTACTTCGTAATAGCTGTTACATTCTTTATGATTGATTGTCTGGTGCCACTTGCTATGTACAACTATGGAATTTCGCGAGGAAGATGCATAATGTGGAATGATCAGATGACCAAGGTTATTTGTTTCAGTTTTACTATTAATTAGAAAGAAAAAAAATTTACTAGTTTTTTCTTCTTTTTTCCCGGCTGAAAAGAACAAATTATACTTTAGAATTGAACTGACATGTTTCAATTGTATAAAGTAAATGTGAAAGGACTCAAGTTGCCTCCGAGTCCCCAACTACTGTAGGTTTTGGTTGACATACCCTGTCTATCATCTGTTACTTCTATTTACAGGTTTTTTATTATTAGAAATTAATCAGTTTTAATTTCATTATTTCAGGACGTACAAACATATATTGAGATCTAGGGCTTCAGCTTTACCAAATCAAGATGACCACAATGACTAGGACCAACAGGATACTTCCAACAGCAAATGAATTGGTTTTATATAAAAGTTTAAATCACGTCTAATATTTTTTTTATGAAATTATCTCTAATTTAAGCTATTGATGTTGGTTGTCATTTTAAGATTATTATGACATCAATCAAATAAAGACTACGTCCGATAAGAATTCTAATAATATGATGACTAATAAGAACACATCCAAAGAAGATTTTAAACTAATCTATCTATTTATATCTATAAACTAATTTTAATTGGTAACATTATATTATGGTTAAAAATTATATTTATTTTAAAAATTATAATATATAGTTTTTAACTATATATTATTTAAAGACATTTTAAAAATGGGAACTTTATAGTCAAGAAAATTTAATATAACAAAAATTAAAAATTATGTGCAGATGCATATTATATATATAAAAGAAAAAAGTACCCTGTTTTAACACATTTTTTATATATAAAAACAAATATAGCAAAATTAAAAAAAAATCTTTATGCTTATAACAATAAATATAACACAATGATAGTGAATGAGTCTTAATTTGATGATATTTAATATTAAATATGTTTAATTTATCGTAGTTTTATTTGAACATTATTTAATTATTTAATTAGATATCGTTCAAAATAAAATGATTATTAGATTATTTTTAATAGTCAAAATATATATGAGATAAATATAACATAATGTTTTTATAATTATAAGTTTTAAAAGTATGATTTTTTTTTGTTTCAATGATATATTAATGTAATAAAATATTAATGTTGAAGACACTAATTTAATGACTACTCAATCCCATAATTAGCCAATTTACTCGATCCTATAATTACTCAATTTTCATACCTTGAGACGTATACATGTTATAATCTATATAGATATAGGGCACATAGGAACGTACCCTCATTTTCCTCATCTCCCATTTCCACACCAAGACATTATTTCCTCGCAACAAACCATTCTCAACGACTAATATATTTAATAAAAATTACAAAAAAAATTAAAATACTAGTTAAAAATACGTAACATGCATATTAATTATCATACTTTTTTTAATTTTTATTAATTTCTAAAAAAAATATATCTTAAGCTTTCAAATTAATTGTGAAAGTAAATTCATCCTAAAAAATACAACTAAATTTTGAGTTTTAAACATGTGTAATGTCTATAAATTTTCTAAGCCAATTAAGAACACTTTGCCTAAAATTATTAATGGTGTGATTTTAACCTTATATAGGATATAGATTTTAATAATTCATTACTTAATTGATTAAAAAATATCTTAAACAAATTATACAATAACTAAAGAATTAAAGACAATAGCATTCATTACTCTAAAATATGTGGACAATTTTGTTCAAAATTTTATAAAACATGATGTAAACTTTTATGGATAAATTAATTTTTAATTAAATATGTTTTCAAATTAAATTAACTATTATTAATTTTTAGCTTTAGAATTATAAAGATCATGACTTAGGTATCAACATTTTTGTTGTAATTCATAAAGTTAATATTCATATTATCATACTCAGTAAGTTAATAATAAAACATTTAAGATTTCTATAATAAATAATATTAGTACACTAATTTATCATATAACAAAAAAATTAAAATTTTAAAAATATCAAAATAGATTAGTATATTGGTATGTTGTAAGTATTAATATAGTTTTAAATTTAAAAATTATATTGTATATTATATATCTTAGAATGGTGAGTTTAAGTTGATGTACCAACAATGCAATTTATTAACTTTCCAAGTTACTTTAATAAAGGCCACAAGGGTGGTGTTTGAGACATTTTAATTAGTGAAGTAAAATAATATCATTATACAGGCATATAGTGCCAAAAAATTTAAAAAATAACTATTTTACTCTTACCTCAAATTACAAAGATTCGTGCGATGAAAAGAAGCCTTTAAAGACAAAGGTGTTGGTGACAATGAGATGCTACGAGTCTAATTAATCAAATATGCATTACACATGGGCTTATTTAACAATTGAACAACCAATGTCAACATTGTGATGCTTGTCTCACTTGTGATTCTAAGAACAGTGATGAAGTAATCTCCCCGCAGAAACATCTTACTGATGGTACTGATGCATGCCAGTGCCTTAAATAGTCTTTGGTACCCAAAAAATAATCACTTTCAAAATTTCATGTTCTAAAAGGTAGAAAACATAAGCCAGTTTACAAAATTAGGGGTGAAAAAATCTCTCTATCTCCCTAACATTCTAAAGAACCATGTTACAGTGCCAACAAAAGCTCGAACTGGCCCAGGAGCTTCTTATAGTTGAGACAATTGGTGAGCACCTATTTACACAATTGTTCTTTACAACCTTAACTAAATTTCCTTGGACATGCAAAAGATTGCAACCGAAACAAAAATTCATAAAGAGCAATACCTGAGTATTATTACTCTTGACATTGATTGTCAGAACAGAAAGTTGTTGAATTCCTCCTCATTCTTGGGACAATGCATCAACCATGCAATGTAATAAGCACTAACTTGAAATTAGATAACCATCGTATCATCATTAGAGACAAAAGATGATATGCAATCATATTATTAGTCTTTCTAAAAATACATACTGCATAAAATTCTGTCCTTTCAAAAGTCAGAAATTAGACAACAATGAATATCAAAAAATACTACTTCCAAATACAACAATAAAGTATCACTATATAGTGATTCATTTTTAGATGTAAACGATTAAGTCATAAAGCATTGGAAACTTTCCATCAAAATGGACAGCAATAGTAACTTAGAAATTGGTCAAATGGAAAAAAGTGAAGCTAAAGTTTTCGTTAAAACTATGACTAAAGGGCAAAACGCTTTTGATGCATCAAATGGGCAAGCTCGGCAAGATGAAACCATTGTAATCCAAAACAAAAACATGTGAATAAAGAGATAAGAATAAGGTGAAGTATTAATCATTAGTATATGAATGCAAGTCTAGGAACATCTCTATCTTCTCAGTCAATTCACATCTTCTACCTTTTCCTCATTACCTGAACCTTTCTTTGTGAATTCCACACAAAAATTGTTCTAAAAAATTAGTGCCCACCAACATAAGCCATGTCTCTGCAAGTGTTCTCACTGTGAACAAACCCATAATTGGTTTCAATCCAATGGAAGAATTCCATTGCTTTACTCAATCATAAATCCACATTGTAAGGATCTCTATAAGCAGAAAGGCCAAGGACAAAAACCCCATTTTGAATCCTATTAGAGTTTTCTTTCTGATTGTGTTTGTCAATGAGGCATACTATCTGAAACCTTTTTGGCAACTAGTGGAACATGGGAACTGGAAGAAGAATCTAGGCACATACCTCAGCATCTCTAAAACTGCTTTGAAGCTCCAACATTGTGATTCAGATGCTGAGGCAACGAGGTAGGGATCACTTGGTTGGTTCTAGAGCATAACAAGAAGTACTTGGTCTGCAATTGGAGTGAAACAATACGGAGGCTTTGAAAAGCACAACTTTTCAAATGCCAAACATTTACAATTTTTATCTTCCAATTTAGGTGAGAATATTATTGAACTCAGCTGCTTGTTTTGAAATTCGGTAAGCTCACTTGAGATAAGATTTCAAGACAGGAGTCTACCTTAAGTGAAGAATTTGAGAGTTATTGGGAAGAAGACAAAGAAAATAATAAAAGAGAAGAAGATGGAACAGGTTGTAACCATTAAGTTACTTGCTAAGACACCAAATTGTTAGGAAAGTTATTTGGGGTCTTGAAATGATAATAGGCTCTTGAAAGAGCCTACTGTAGACAAAAAGCCAAAAATGAGGTTATGCCAAAACATTATATTGGATAATTAGTTCAAAAAAATATAAACTTAAAAACATCTTATCCACTTTTCCGCTCCCGTTCTTGCTCTTCTTTTATCTCTCCTCCTCCCTCTGGTTTTCTAAAAGTTCTCTCTCTAGGCGTTTTTTTATTCTCAATTGTTCAAACAAAATATCTCCCTTCCCATGTCATGTCTCATGCAATGTGTGCTACTATACTCAAAGGGCAAGCTTTATAGAAATGAACTATTACGCTAAATAAAAGCCAAAAAAAAAATCTAACTGGTCCATCAGTGATCTATAAAAAATGATGATTGCCTGGATCTATGTATATACACATTCTCCGCTACTTGTGAATGATTCAGTCTCCAGCCGTCCAAGTTAAAGGGTGAATATATTATATGTACAGTATTCCTAGTTATTTTAGGATTCTTTATTGTTCTTATTCTATGTATATTTAAAAGTTATTGCCTTGTAAATGTGTAAATACTCATATTGGTTAGTTAATAAAATCAAGCCTTTCATAAATTAATTCTCTAACCAACATTCGGAATCATCAATCTAAAGCCAACAACTGTTCATAGTTGCACTTGCGCCTAAACATTTATGACAAAACCTCTATATTACCATTTACTGTTAAGAACAAATTCACTGAACCCATTTTATGAAACAATTATAAAAGTTGCTTTACAAAACACAGAAAATTAGTAGCTGAAAAGAACTCTTGCATTTTACTGCAACTCGTAAGACTCAAAACAATGAGAACGTCAATATATATATAGCAATTTCAAAGGTCCTTACCAAACTTTTCTTTCAAAATTTTCAGAAAATATAGCAAAAGAACAACTTTAGGATGACAGATGGTTTTAGAACGAAAAGTATTAGTCCAACAGCAGTTATTAGAACCTGCTAATCAATACAGTTAGCTTAGTTTAGATGGAAGCTCTCAACAGTTACAAATTATTAGATGGACGTGAAGCAGAAAATACCTGAACACAAGCATAGGCTATGATTCCAATACTTGGAGACAATCCTGGAGTTGACATGACATTAATAGTAAATATTCGTTTAGCAGGAAATGAAAGACTAGACATTGATTTTACCAGCTACAAACATAACATAGATAATTAGACTATTAAAAGTTTAAAAGTTTAAAAAATTTCTCATTCAAGTGAGGAGAACCCTATCATTCTAGCCAAAAAGCAAGAACAGCAGAATATATGCTAGAAAGTTTTTCTTCTAAGGAGAACAAAATTCTAATGCAATTGAGAACAACCATTATGAGTATGGACTAAAGTAACCATTTCAAGAGCACCAATCTCTGGCATTTTGGAACATCCTCAACCACGGACTAGGGCCTTTCTTGTCCATATTCCACTGATTTGGATACCAAGGGAATTGCCACATCAAGAAGCATCTTTCTGGATGAGGCATCATGGCCAGGTGCCTCCCATCTGGGGAACAAATTGCAGCAATTCCTAACGGAGACCCATTCAGGTTGAATGGGTAAAGCTCTGTCTCATTTCCATCATCATTGCAATATCTTACTGGAGCTAAATTTGAATGAATAATGCAATCACGAACACCATCATTGTGGAAATAGGCTCTTCCCTCTCCATGGGCAGCCCAAACGCCTAATGTACTTCCCTCCATTCCTTTAAACATTATAGCAGGTGAATCCTTTATTGCCACACTAGTGAATCGGCATTCAAATCGTCCTGATTCATTGTGGATGAATCTTGGCTGTGATGTTTCTCCCCCTGCACCATCCACACCCCCAACCTCAGGACCTGGAACCCACCCCAATAGAGCCATAAGCTGACATCCATTGCAAACACCAAGACTAAAAGTGTCTTCTCTCTTGTAGAACTCTTGGAACTGATTCAGAAGGGAGTGATTAAACCGTATTGAAGCAGCCCAACCTTTTGCAGAATCAAGAACATCTGCATAACTAAAACCCCCAACAAACACAATCCCACGGAACTCATCCAAGGAGATGACTCCCTTAAGAAGGTCTGACATTGTAACGTCCCATGGCTCAAAACCCGCACTATAAAATGCAGCAGCCATTTCTCTGTCGCCATTGCTGCCTTCTTCTCGAATTACAGCCACCTTTGGTTTAGCTTTTGCAGTCATATACTTATCATTGGTAAAGGAAGGAGTGAAGGACAATTTCCATGAAGGTTCTCGCCTAAGTTTTAACCCCTCTTTCTCCAGATCAACACAAGAAGCCAGTCTTTGAAACTTTTCAAGCTCAAAACTTGTTTCCTCCCACATGTCCCTTAGAAGAGAAGTCTTCTCATTAAGATGAGTTACCCCGTCAACCTTTAATGTTATAGTAGGCTCAGTAGTTACTTGCCCAATCAAGTCAGCATGGATACCTTCACTACTTAACTTCTGCACCACAGTATCCAAGTTCCTGGTGCTTACTTCAACAATGAGACCAAGTTCTTCTGCAAAAAGTGTGTGGAAGATGCCCATCCCACGAGAAGTCAAGTCCAAGGCCATACCAAAGTTCCCAGCAAATGCCATCTCTAGAGCACATACTAATGGCCCGCCATCACTGATATCATGACCAGCAGAGATCAGTTCATCACCAATAAGGTCCTGAGTGCACTCAAAAACCCTTTTAAGATAAGTAACATCCTCAATGTCAGGGCACTCATCTCCAATCTGGTCAAAAACCTGAGCAAGAGCAGATCCACCCAACCGGCGCTTTCCCCTTGCTAAATCTATATGAAGTAGCACACCGTCATCTCCTAGCTTCAAATCTGGGGTCACTGTTTTCGTAATGTCGGGACACGTGACATAGACACTGATAACAAGATTTCCAGGAGCCTTGACGACCTCCCCACCAGCATGGGCTGCCATAGAAAGACTATCCTTTCCCCCGTCAATTGCAATGCCAAGTTCAATCATAGCTTCCGAAAGAGCTATGGCAGCATCATACATGACTGCTCCTTCCCCATCAAGCTTGGCAGCATACATCCAATTTCCACTAGCTTTCACATCAGAAAGAGAAGTTACCTTTGCCCAAACAAGATTTGTAAGTGCTTCTCCAACTGCCAATCTTGCCATTGCTTTTGGATCCAACAAACCTTTGATTGCTTGCTCGCCAATTGCACAAGCACCCCCCGTGAAGTCAGAATAACTCTGGGCGATAACTGCAACATCAGAAAGTGTAATTTGCAGTGGCCCAACAGTTTGTTGTTGTGCTACAAGACCAGTTACACATCTATCCACTTTACTTGTCAAGAAGCGCTTCGAACAAACTGATGGAAGTCTTAATACTCTTTTAATACAATCCCAAACTGTTGTGCCTGGAGCAATATCAAGTGGCTCTCTTGTATCAGTCACTCTATGAAATTCAAAGCATTTTTGCGGCATGTCACCAAGTACTTTATCAAGCTCCAAATCTACAGCAGGAGGGGGAAGAGGAATTCCTTTTGCATGGCACTTTTGAATAGCTATACTATCAACAAGCACAACACGACCCTGACCATTTATTGTCCCGATAACAGCCATAGAAACCCGTTCTCTTTCACATATTGATTGAAGAATGTCACGACTTTCAGGATTGACCAAGATTGCATCTTGCTCTTGATATTCCGCACCCCATATCTCCAAAACAGACATTGTGTGATCACCAACTACAACAGCCCGGATATCAATCTCAGCTCCCTTCGGGTAAATGATTTCCTTAACAACATTGCAATTACCTCCAGCTCCCTGATCATGGATGCTAATAATTGGGTTATTTTCGCCCATCTCAATGCAAGCACGAACAACACGGTACAATTTCTGTGCCATTTCAGCATCTCCACGCTGTACAGCATTAAAATCAAGTTCAGCATCATTCTGGCCACTAACCATGCTAGATGCAGCACCACCTCCCATTCCAATACGGTAAGCAGGGCCTCCAATCTTTACAACCAGCATTCCAATTTCAGGCTCCCCTTTTGAGATATGGGTGTGGTCTATCTGCCCAATGCCTCCACTGAACATAATTGGCTTTAACCATTCACGTCTTTCACCACTTGGGAGCCTCATTCCAAAAGTTCTAGTGTATCCCTGAATCAATGGTTCTCCAAATTTGTTTCCATAGTCTGATGCCCCATTACTGGAGTCTATAAGAATCTGCAAAGGTGAGGCCAGATTTGATGGATATGAAAAGGAGGAATCTTCCCAAGGAGCATAAGAACCCTCTATATTAAGATTTCCAACACAATAACCAGCAGTAGCTGCAACAACAAAAGAACCCCTTCCTGTCGCATGGGTATCTCGTATGCGACCACCTGCCCCTGTCTCTGCACCTGGATAAGGAGCCACAGCACATGGAAAATTATGGGTCTCGGCAGTGAATAAAATATCAAGATCACAAAAATTGGTGTTTAGTGGGCATGTTGAACCCGGTTGTAATGGTCGTAGTTGCATCACACCAACTCCCCTAATCGCACTAGAGTTATCCTTGAATCCAATGACAGAATTGTTAGGGTTTGCTTGCAAAGTACTTTTGACAATCTGCATTAGAGTCCTATCCATAGGTTTTCCATCTATGATTATTTTCCCAGTAAAAAACCAGTGCCTACTGTGTTCACTATTTGATTGAGCAATATCAAATAGTTCCACTGTAGTTGGATTACGTTGTATTTCCTCTCGGAAGAGCCTCGTGTAGTATTGCAAATCTTGCTCATCAAAAGCTAAACCCATCTCCATGTTGATTTCCTCCAGAGCTTTCCGACCCCTTTCCATGACAGGTATAAAATGAACTTCATTTGGAACCACACTAATCGCGAAGGACATGAGTTTATCAGTATAGACACACTCTGTCATCATGTCATGAACCATCGAAGCAAACTCATTAATTTGATACTCTTGCAATGGACCCTTACTATACAACAAATATCTCCTTGATCGTTCCATGCGAGTCACTTCTGTCAATCCACAAGCTTTACAAATTGATACAGCATTAGAAGACCAAGCTGTTGTAAATGACATTCGAGGACCAACCTCAACTATAACCGTACTTAAACCTTCCTCTCGCTT
Source organism: Hippophae tibetana (assembly GCA_037013495.1). NCBI lineage: Eukaryota > Viridiplantae > Streptophyta > Magnoliopsida > Rosales > Elaeagnaceae > Hippophae > Hippophae tibetana. The sequence continues at coordinate 5,711,032 of CM072812.1, forward strand.
CTTTTCCAGAAAGCTCTCAACCCCAAGATTGTCAGGTTCATAGGTCTCCTGTAGAAGCCACTTGAGGACAGAGAGCTTTTGTTCAGAGAGCTCAGAGTGCAAGCTGATATTGAAGCACTGCTCTGTTGTTAGACCGACAGCTTGATTAGAAATTTTGTTCTGAACAGATTTGAGAAGTTCAGATGTTGCACTCTCCTGAATCAAAGGAGTACGGTAAAAATGTACAACTTCCTCAAAAGCAGGCTTTTCAAACAAGTTGGATTGCTCCTCTGCAAGGCTGCTTATATCTTGAGAATCCAAAGCTCTGCCTTTTACTTGAGCACAACACCTTAACGAAACATTTTTTTTAGACAAGAAACCCAGAGTTGAAGCAGAGCGCTGAAGGGTGCTCCATAGCACATGCCTTCTCTTAGTGTTAAAATTTCTGCGCAGAAATAGACTTTGCCTTCGACTCCCCTATTATAAATTCAAAGGTAAAAATTGGAAAAGAAGCATAACCTTCGTTATGAAGAAAAGCAAATTGCAAATTAGCTACCATTTTAATCATCTGAATCCTCAAATGACGTGTATTGCTGTAAATGTTCTAAATCATAATAACACTAAAATATAAAATATTTTATCACACAAAAATCACGACTCTTAATAAATTTTCAAAAACACAAGATTATACATACTTGTAAGAACTCAGTAGCTGTAATTTCCAGAGCTCCAGCCATTCCTGAACCTGCTAGAACAACATAACTAATTAGCCTAAAAAATTATTTTTTATGGAAGAATAAAAATAATGTCGTATTTGAACATGGAGAAGCCAGATCAAAAAACCAATGAAATTTTTGAATGCAAACAAATGCTCCCAAGACTTTTACTTGTTCAATGTGATAAGCACCCTTTTCTACAAGTCGGACCTAAACTGTGAAACCCACAATTTTGGGGCCTCAAATTCCTTTTCTTATTGGGGGACAGGAGTTGGGATTTGAGCATAAGCTCCACGGTATGACTTTCTCAACTGTTATAGTAGTCCAACCTACAACCTTTCATCCAACGAGTTCTCTAAAATCACAAATTTGCTAATCTAGCACGTAACAAAGCATGCAAGTTCTGTCTATAAAATGTGGTTAGCAAAGGTAATTTTCATATGTAGCATATGGGCTCTCATTTCTAAAGAAAGAAATCCCACAAATAGTTTCTCAAATCCAAATAGGAAAGTTTATCACACATAAGAGAATAAAATAATAAAAGTTTTAAGAATTTGGTGATAACTTAATTAGACAACAAGAACACAGGATTTGGCAAAAATTAAACATGGCACCCTAAAGAAATGCCTTTTGAAGCCAATACTGATTTATAACTATCGGACAATTATTTCGAACATACAATTCATAATGTAACCGTTAATATTGTAATTGCATAAAAAATAAAAACAGTAGGCATAAAGAGCTTGTAAGGTCAGATTTCATTATTACAGGAGATGAAAAACATATTTTCTAAGCTCTAAACTAAAAGAATAACTATGCTTCAGCAACTTCCTCTATATAATCTGCCAAGGAGATTAGTGGTAGTTGATCATGGTGGAGGCAAGGATTTTTGCTACCCACGTTCCATCAATTGAAGACTCGTAAGTATGTAAACCGACCACTGCTAAACTCTTCACTCACTGAGAGTTTTCAATGCCACCCTTCATCGGAGATATATTCCAAAAGTCAATGCTAGCCAAACCACTTGATGGACTTCTAATTCTACTTTGCTAACTTAGTGAACTTCTAGGATACTAGATAAAAAAACTATTGGATACTCCTAGGGTATTTTTCCCTATATAATAAACACTATGAAAGTAGCAATCCCACTATGATGATGAAAATACTATAATATGCCTACTTTTGGATAAATAGCAACTATGCCATGAGAATCATGAGTACTAATTTTATAATTAAAATATTGCTCGAGTTTTTACAGTTATTCATTATTCATGTTTTGACAATTAACTTTTTAAACAAAAAAAAATGAGAAATTAATGTGGAAGACTTCAAGTTATCAAAACATCATGAAGTATTAATTCAATCATTCAACAATTAAAACAATTGATGTATTGTAAAGTTCATAATAACACTTTTGAATGATTTAGAAGTTCATAAAGCTATCAGATCACTAAACTAGCTAATATCATAGTATCTCAAAAAATCTAAGCATAAAGAATAAAAGTAACATTTCTACTTATTTCCATCGGTTCCCATTGCATGTTCCTCCCTTGTCATGTACTCCATCTCTCAGACAAAGGAGGAACATGCTTGGGCTACACGGAGATGTAGCCTTGGTATAAATATTTAAAAAAATGAAATATGTATGTATTTTATGTCTAATAATAGATCAAAATACTTGTCTTATTATAAGGTGTAACAAAAAATAATGAAATATTTAACTTTTATCCAATTCATTAATGTAAAAATGATAAAGCAAACCTAATAAAAACTAGGAAATACAAGAAGTTTCTTTTAAATAAGCAACTATATTTACCAAAGCACGTAGCACTCACATATGTTATTGAAAGGGAAGCTTGATGACAAACTTAGGACTAAAACATTGAAGGTTTTCTCATTCATTTCATCAAAGTTTCTCCTAATATTTTTCTCTTCCCATTTTAAGACATTATACTATTTTTTATAACCTTTTTCATGTATTTAAAGTCCTAAAAAATTATAATATTTCTTTGGCTATTTGTTAGTTTTTTTCATCCTGTTTTTATTTTTTATTTTTTATGATGCAATCTTAAAATGTTTATCATTTAATTATAGTCTCATATTTGATACTATAAATCATATATTAATTTTTAAGATGTAAGATGTAACAAGGTAAGATGTGAGTCTACGTATATATGGGACTACTAATTATGTAGAACAATACTAAAACTATTTCAGATTTTTTCAACTTCATGATACGCCCAGTTACATAGGTTACCTATTACTAAAAGAGTATAAGCCAACCAAGCAGCAGATTATCGAAAACGGTAAACCAATGAACCAAATGTAACCTTAATCTAAATGATCCTAAGAGAGGTTTTCTTTGATTTGCAAAAATCATGAAACACAACGAAAAAATCATTTCAAATGACCAGCTAATAACCCAAATTTGAGAATCATACACTGAGTCAGAGAGAGGTATCTACCTATTACGAAGAATGGGGAGACAGAATGATGCAGAACAGCGAACGGCAAGAGTCTCACAGTCGACCGTGGAGATTATTGGCTTAGTTGATGGCGCTAATGGTGCTTAGCCAACTGCAGTAGCTGTGAGCAAATCGATAGTAATTTGGATTGGGCCTTGGGGCTTTTGCTTTGCGAGTTGCGACGAGTCTCTTTGACTCTTAATTTTTTTTTCCACAAAAACAAAAAAAAAACTCTTGATTTTATTTTTTATTTTTATAATTCTCTCATATGCTAACATGTTTCACAAAAATACCTAGTAACTTGTACCAAAATGCCTTATTTTAGGTAGATTATGAATGATATGATATGATATGATAATACTAATAAGAATCTATTAATAATTTTTTATATTTTAAAAATATATATTATTATTTTTATCATTATATATAGACAATACAATAAAAAATCAAATAATTTAAAAAAAATGATATAATTAATATTAATATATAATAAGAATAATATTAGAGAAATACCGTATAAACAATACAAAACAAACACACCTAACGTCATTAAACAATAAGCGTTATATGAGGGGGGAAATAAGTGTTTGTACTACTCTAATAACATGCACACGATTGGCTTGGTCGGTTCAAAATGAATTTATGCCAAATAAAAAACCAACCTATGAACCATCTTGTATATTTGGTTCCACTTCCACTGATTTAGAGCTATTATTTTTTTATTAAATAAATTTAATTAGTTATTTGGAAGAAAAATTACATGAACCGACCAAATTAATAGCATTAACTAAGAAATAAATTAATGCTTAAAATATATGGAAAAATATTAATGCATTTTTTTTCTTAACTTAGAATTCTCCTTAAATTAAAATATAATCAATAATGGTATGCTCTCATATAGTACCAAACTGGTCCTCTTCGAATCAACTGAATATTGACTCGATATTTAACTTTTAAAAAGGCGCATTCTAATTTCTAATTTTTTAAAATATGTAATTTAAATTTTTTATTTATTTTTAAATATATAAAAATTTATTTTATATTAAATATTTAAATTTAACTACCATTTTGATATGTATAAGTCATGTATAGCAATTAACTTATTCTTTTATTGGAAATTGCTATTTAACTTTATTACAATTTAAAATTTTCAATTAATATTTTTGACATCTTAAGTTTTTTAATGGTTATTTTCAAGTAATTTTTGACTCCCAAATCTTAATAATAATATGACTTAATTCTCGATTATCTCTTTCAATTTGAACCATTAAATCATGGTTAGAGAGATTATTTAGATTGAACTTGTGAACTTAAATTATAGGCCATGCCTCTATCAATATCAATTACCAAAAGTTCATTTAATCAATTATTGAAATATAATCTGGTCGGATATGAATAGATAAACATTATATTTGGATGCAAATTTTTTTGAGTAAATAGATCTCTAATCTTATTAATATCAACGACGTACTCAATGTTTAAGTGAATGTTTGAACATAAACTTCAAGGAAAATGAGGTGAAACTACTTCTACAATTTTAATTGAACTATAAGGTGAAGTTGAATGGTTGATTTGGTTTTGATAGAACCAAATGACTATAAATAACTTCGTGATTTTCTAGTGGAATTCTATTGATTGTCTAATTTTAATTTAAAAATGACATATGTTATAGAATTTAATTGTCTAGTTAGGAAAGCTACAAAAAAGACTTTGAATAGATCTATGAAAACTAAGAAAAATTACTATCTAATTATCTTGAGTTACAAGAGATCATTATTAATAAGAGATGGATTTAATACATGAGAAAATAAAAAGTCTAAAAATTGATTATAAACTCCATAGTTGATGGAAAATACTTAATATAATAATTAAAAAAATTGACTATTCCATAATTTAATAATTCTAAAAGTAATAACTATATATAACTTATTTATTAAATTTATTATTGCATTTTGGAAATCTCAACTAATATTTGTATGTAAACATTGGTACAACTAAAATACTCTTGTAGAAGATTTATATCCTAAATGAATCCAGTAGGTATCTTGAAATTACTATGAAGCAAATCTCAAGCAGTTTTTTTTTCTTTCTAAATCAAATCTCAACTTTTAGTCCATTAGAGTGACCTATAATGTATTAATCAAAATAATAACTATCTGTCTTGATTCTTCATTATTTCTTTTAATTTAAACCCTTAATCATAAATAAGATTATTGAGATTGAATTTGTGAACTTAGATTATAGGTTAAAACTTTATGGAGATCAATTTTTTTTAGTACGTGGATCTCTAGTCGTATGAATAACAATAACATACTTAATATTCAAATGAATGTTTGAACATACTTAAAAGAAATTAAAAAAATCACTTGTATAATTTTAATTGAACTAGAAAATAAGGTGAAATGATTGATATGATTTTGATAATATCAAATGATTAAAAATAATTTTGTGATTTTTTTTTGTAAGATTATCGTGGTTATCCAATTTTTACTTAAAAATAATATATATTATAAAAGTTAATTTTTTAACCATTAGATACAAATAAGACTTAATAGATCCATGAAAACTCATAGGAAGTACGGGTGTCCATAAACCGGTCCGGATCGGATCAAAGCGTAAAACCGGACCGGATCGGATCAAACCGAACAGTTTTACTAATCAAACGATCCGGTCTCGGTTTGTACTAATTTCAAACCGTTCGAATCGGACCGGACCGATTTAATAATATATTAAAAATTTCACATTATTCTTCATTAAATTATAAAAAAATCAGACCAAATCGGACCGAACTGTTTTATAAATCAAACGATTCGGTCCGATTTTTATTTATTAAAACCGTTTCAAACGGTCTGGTTTGGTCCAAGTAATATGAACGGTCTGATTTGATTAAAAAAAATTAAGAAAAATCAGACCGAACCGAATCATGAACACCCCTAATAGAAAGTACAACAATGCTAGCATGCTATCTCGATATTGTTAATAAGAGATGGATTTAAAATATGAGAAGTTAAAAGTCAAAATCTATTATGAATTCTATAGTTGTTAGAAAATATTTAAGTAATAACAGGTAGATTTCAATAATCAAAAAATTAATAATCATGGTTTAATATTTCTAAAAATAATAACTATATCCAAATTATTTGTTAAATTTATTTTTACATTTTGAAAATCTTATCTAACACTTAAGTAATAACAGGTAGATTTCAATAATCAAAAAATTGATAATCGTGGTTTAATATTTCTAAAAATAACAACTATATCTAAATTATTTGTTAAAATTATTTTTACATTTTGAAAATCTTATCTAACACTTAAATAATAACAGGTAGATTTCAATAATCAAAAAATTGATAATCGTGGTTTAATATTTCTAAAAATAACAACTATATCCAAATTATTTGTTAAATTTATTTTTACATTTTGAAAATCTTAATTAATATTTGTAAGTAAAAATCGGTACAACAAAAAGAGGTAGAAAGAAGATTTTATATCCCAAGTGAATCCAATACGTATCTAGAAATTACTAGGAAGCAAATCTCAAGTAGGTTTTTTTTTCCTTTCTAAATCAAATCTCAAGTTTTAGTCCATTAGAGTGATGCTTTCTTATTTTTCATGGACAGCTTTCCAGAATTCCAGGATATATAATATGGTGTGTAATCCAAATCATTCATTCCTTAACTACATGCACCCACCGTAATATATTATTACTTGTAAAGATACTAGAATCATCATCACATTGAAAACTGGACTTGTTATAATGCTAAGTTGTTTTTTCTCTTGGCATACTGCTAATCCTTCCTTGCATTTCTCTGTATTCATGACCTTTTCACATTATGACATCCTTGTTGATCGAAAAAGTCAAACTTTACTACAGAGTAAGTTGTTTTTTAAGTCCATTATCGGCGGGCGGGGGGTTATTTGTGGAATTGGGAAAGGGATTTTGCTTGAGTAAATATTTTAGTCATTTTGTTTTTATAGGAGACTCTTATATCCAAAGCAGTGCTGGTATTACTGACTTGATAAAAAAAATTATTTATATAATATTTTTGAAGATAAAATAAGATAATAAAATTATTATTATTATATATAAGTAAATAAAAATAAAATAATTAATATAAATTTCTGTATTTTAAAAAATATTTTATGTTTTATCTATCATATAAATTATAATTTTATTTACTAATAAATAATTTATAACATAAAGTTTGATTAATGAATCCAAACTAACTTTAACCCCTCACAAATTTATTTTGATTCTTCCCCTGCTTAGCCACTTTTTCTCTAAAGATTAGACATTTAAATTACTTTTTTAATAGTAAAATTTTAGTTTATTAATTAAAATTATGATAAAATAATAAAGTGAATTTAATAGTAATAAACTATCATTTTATTTTAATAATATAATAATTTTTTAATTTTTTTAATTATTTTTATAAATTTATATTTTTAATATTTTTTTAAATATTGTGTTTAAATCAAAACTATGAAAATAATTGAATTTTATGTCTACTGAGTTGTTTTAAGACCCCACCGATTACTTTTCAGCCGTCACTATAATGTATTAATCAAAATAATTTAGTCACTGGTGGCATGAATCTGGCATTTCTTATCAATAAAAATTGACAGATTTTCATTTTTCTAAGTGTTTATATATAAAAATCGTATAACTAATAATTATAAAAGTAAATAAAACTGTTATTAATTCACAGTACCATACTTACAGGCTTAAGAATATTTGATTTGGTATGACTTTCCAGCATTACATGTCGAGTTAAGGTTATTTTCGTCAATTTAATAGAGTACATAATAAGCATCATGATTTGTTAACTTCCAAAAATTTAATCCAAAAAAGTAACACTGATTTAATTTGTAAATAATATGTTAATATTATTTTTAAATAATGTAAACAATTTCTTATCATATTCTAACAATCTTAATGATATTTCATTGGCTATCACATAATTTCTTTATATTAATTATTTAATGAACCTGGTGTTATGAAATTTAGATTATATGGAAAATCATAAATTACCTTTTTTTCATGATAATAATTAGAGAATATAAAATAAAATAAATAAATAATATGCGTTATAAAGATTTTAAAAAAACTTTTAAATAAAAAAAAAATCATTTTCGTTATCAAAATATTTTCAAAAAATATTTATCATAGAATTTTTCTAACCGAAGCCTACCCATCAAATTTCTTCCCTACAAACTCAACATAGTTTGAAATATCTTTATAAACCTATTTTGTACTTTAGATCTCGTTTAGTTTATTATTTTTGTTACGTGAATCATTATATCTATAACAATTTTATCAACTAAATAATGTTAATAACATAATTCATTATATGAATAGTAATTTTGTATAGAAAACTTAGGTCATTTAAACAATCACAAAATCCACTTAATAAGATCCTAATTATAGGATATAAAATTAAATAAAAAATAAAAAATACACAATTTTAAGATTTTATATGAAAAATTATTACAATCATATTTTCATTATTTTTCGGCACACCAAAAACTCAAATACATTTCTTAATGCTTTTTATACAAACAAGATTACTTATAAATAACTCTCTTTATTGGGATTAGACACATGATCCTGATAATATTAGAGGAGAGAACAAATAATTTACCTGATCAATAAAATGTTTAAAAGATTTTCTTTTTCTCTTCGTATACATATAAACAACTAAAAAAGGACACAGACATTCAACATTCGTCAAAATTAGACCATAGCCTAATTTTCTTCAATAACTATCGTTTTCAATATATTCTATTTAACTTTAATATTTATATATTCATAAATTTTAAAATCTTTAAAGTTTGATAATAAAAAAAATTCAAATCTCTTAATATATATATATATATATTTATTATTTTCAATTAATATCTAACACCTTAAATACTGTGTTAAACAATTGAGAATTGCCATAAATATTTAAATAGAAATCGAGTAGCATAATTAGGCTCGAATGGCTAGACAAATGATTTCTTCCTAACAAAGAAATCGATATTGACGAGTGATTTGGTCTAAGGGCCGTTTCTTTATTGCAGGAATCATTTTGTCTTCCGTCATCACTGAAATCTTCTAGAATATATATATATTTATTTTATTTTGAATAATTTATTTGTATTTTGTTTAAACTTGTTTTTAGCGATTGCTCTTATAATAACACAACCTCGTTCGTTGATGAGTATTTGTCCTTTTCTCTTCCTTTAACTTTTAGTATCTTTATGCAACGTCATCCTTATTTGCAAGTTACAATTATTGAATTAGGTTTTGAGGAGCCATTATTTTTAAATTTATATCTTAATTAAGGTGATGTGTTTATGTAGCTGAGTAATCTATATATATATACAGAAACATGAACATTTGCTTTTGAGATTTTAATCATAATCTTATCAACACAAACATCAAAGTCATGGCATGAATTCAGATCCTAATCTTTGAGACCATAACATAATATATTATTTTTCCTTTTAAATTAGTAGATTGAAGTACACAATTACACGTCAACCGTTCTTATGTTTTAGTAGTACTTTTAAGAAATTTAATTATTCGTTCACCTATTTCAATTTTCATATATATATATATATTAATTCAATTGATGTAATTTAATTTTAAATACAAGTTAACTAATTATTATACACATAATAAAGAAGAGCTTGAATATATCTAATAAATATAAATATAAATTAATCGATATAAATACTAAATAAAAAAATTATAGAGATCGAAAACAAATAAAATAATAATCTTACATCAAATCATTGAATTATTCTTCAAGTTTGGTAAATGATCAAAACTAAAATGTTTATGTTATTTATGTTTAAAACTTGTAAGCTATTAATAGTATTTAAATTAAATAATATATTAGGTTTAAATTTTGTGTTGAATTCAACATCATATAACATATTTTATACTTGTGTTTTCCATTAAAGCATTAATATCATTTAATAGCTTCATTCATAATTGATGAGTTATATCATAACATAAACATTTAAAACATTAAATAATTAATTAAAGAAATATATAAATAAAAAATGAATTGATCAATTAAAATAACATGTGCATTAAAAATAATACCTTAATTTATAAGTTTTGAATATTATTTAATAAAAATATTAAAATATATAAATTAGATAAATGCATTTGCTCACCCACTAAAGTCATCATTATTAACTTTATTTGGGAAAAAAATTTGATAATATAAAATATACTATTCATCGAGCATGCCTAGGGTTGCACTGTCCCTACAGTAGGAGAGAAAATTTAAAACTGATACCGAAAACTGAAACGATGAGTGTAAGATATATTATTTATTATTTTTTAAGGTATATTTTTTATCGATTAATTTTTTTATATATATTTTATTAATTAATTATTTTTTAAAATAAAAAATATACTAATTTTAAATTTTCTTAATATAAAATATTACTATTATGTCATTACCTACTTTACTGATAATTAATAATTTATAGGAGATAAAAAGTAGCTATAAGCTCGATTGTTTATTTGTTTTTGATGAAAAAAAGCTCATTTATTTATCATAAATAAATATTATTATAATACTTAGATTTCTATATTGCCAAAAATTATAATAAGTGATCGATTCTTTTATCAGCTTCACCAACTCTTTTCAGGTCCAGAAATGGAAGAGAAGATATTCTTAGTCATCCAGAGAAGGTTACCAAATACGAGAGTAATTTCTGAGTCCTCCTGAGAAAATAACCCAGATAGCTAGCTTTAATACCTAAAATAAAAGGAATTTGTTAGCAAAACGCTTTTATCTTTGAAGAAAGTTTAACGATAAAAGACTGGCCTGTTAGAAGTAGAGAAGAGAATCAACAAGTTAACCTCTTTTCTCAACCAACTTTTCATTCAATCTTCTTCCAGATACGAATTAAGAATCTGGGACAGTGGTAGTTTTTTGAAGATTCTCAATCCAAAGGTAAAAAAATTTGCTTTGCTCAATTGGTTTTTTTTTTTTTTTAAGAGTTTAGGAGAATTGATGTATCACTTTTTATGGTATCAGTTCAAAAAGATCTTGAGATAATTCCAAGATCAAATCAAATTTTCAAGTTTGATAGGTTTCAACAAAAGACAAGGAAACACTTGACAAAAGTTCAAAGAAAAGGTTTCGTAATGACAAAGTAACCCAGTTGAGAGTGTGTTAAAAAAATATAAATGCATTGATAATTTTACTACTTCTCACAAATTTTAACTTTTTGGAGAATTTGTGTATAATATTTCTTTACTTTTACAGGTAAAGCCTTTTTGGTTTCTCAAGGGCAGAACAAATGCTTTAAATTGGACAAAGTGTTTTTTTTTTAAAAGTAAACATGCAAAATAAATGAATAAATAAATAATAAATGTCAGTGTAATACAAGATAATTGAGTAACAAAGTTTCTATATATCGTAGCCTTTTTGAAACCTTATTGTCAATTAATAATTTTTGGGTATGCAGGGAATTAAGAATGGAGAATAGGAATGGTTTATTGAGGCAGAGAAGTGGATTGTGGAGATCTCTAAGAGATGGAGACTTTGAGGAAGAAGATGTTTGGGCAGTTCTAAGAGATCATAGAACAGAGTCTATTTCCAAGGTTGGTAAAATCAAAGAGTCCTCACTACTTTCTTCAACTTCTGCAAAAATGATACCTAGAAGTAGTAATGGAAGGAATAGTGAATTTGAAGCCAAAATTGTTCAACAATCAGCACCCATCAACATTCCTGATTGGTCAAAAGTTTATAATCAAAAATCAAAAAAGGCCCACCATAATTCTTCATGGCATAATGATGATGATGATGATGATCAAGATAATGATGATGATTGTGGTTTTGTTAATGGTTGTGTGGATAGTGATGGTGAAGAAGAAGAAGAAGAAGATGACGATGAGTATGATGACAAGTTACCTCCACATGAGTTGATTAATAGGAGGCTAGTAAGGAGTCAAATTTCTTCTTTTTCTGTGTTTGAAGGTGCTGGAAGGACTCTTAAAGGAAGAGACCTCAGCAAAGTGAGGAATGCTGTTTTAGCAAAGACTGGGTTTCTTGAATCATTGTAATGTGTCTCTACTCTGCATGTTGTATTTATAGCAGTTTTTAGTGGTGTTGCTTAGTCCGAGTGGTCATTTGTTTAGGGTGTTTAGAAATCGATTTTACTGTCAAAACAAGGGGAAAGGGGAGTGAGATATCATATATATCATCTCCAATTTCATAATTTTGGGAGTTATGTATATTGCTTTGATTTTGTGATGACCCAGGATATCAGATAGTTCATAGTGGGAGTGAGATATCATATATATCATCTCCAATTTCATAATTTTGGGAGTTATGTATATTGCTTTGATTTTGTGATGGCCCAGGATATCAGATAGTTCATAGTTTGACCATAAATCTGATTTTTGATGGTTCAAGGCAATAGAAACAATTGTATTACAAATCTGAATCCCAAGTATCCAAATGTTGCTGGTTGAGATTAATCTGTTTGCATGCGTACACTGTGTTGATATTGGAAATTATTTGAGTTGGTTCAATCACACACCCACATGACGAGAGTAGTTTAGAACCACCGGTAATAAATCAGCAAAACAATTATGAAGGTAAATAAATATATTTTATTTATTAAAAATTATAATATTATTATAATTGATGTATTAGTTAATTTTAAGTTAAAAAAATAAATATTATTATTTGAGTTGGTTCAACCACACGAATAATTTTTCATTTTATAAATTTCTATACTGAGCAACTATCTGGGTTTACAAGAAAATGATGTAACTTGGGAGATTCTATTATGCTTTCTATAAATCCAACTATACTAAACTAAACTAAACTGTTGTATCCGGGGATGGTGAGTGAGAGATGCGTCATGCCCCCATTGGACACTGTATCTATCTATCTCTTTCTTTCTTTTTTCTTTTTTTTTTCCTTCCGTCCTTTTTTCTTTTCTTTTCATTTTAATGGCTTCATCAGATGCCCAAATTAGATGATGTATTTTTAACGTTCAAGGGGCTACACTGAATTTTAAAAGATGCATGATAAGTTCAGACCAAATCGTAAAATCAGACCGAATTGGACCGGATCAAACGATTTTACAAATCAAATGGTCCAGTCTGATTTGTATTTATTAAAATTATTTTTCAAACGGTCCATTCCGTTTAAACCGTTCGAACCGGACTGGATCGGTTTAATAAATATATTATAATTTTTACATTATTTTTTATTAAAGATGTTAAAAAAATCGAAACAAATCAAAAATCAGATCAGACTAAACGATTTTATAAATCAAACGATCAAGTCTGATTTAATCTGAATAATATAAACGGTCCAATCCGATCTGATATTTTTTTCCCAAAATCGGACCAGATCGAACCGTTAGACACCCCTATAATGAAGTATGAGTACCACTCATTTTATGATAATTCAGTTTATCTAATTTACAAAGAAGTTAATTGTAAGAAAATTTAATTTATCTAATTTTTAAATAAAATGAATTAAATTTGTGTAATTTATTTAATAAATTTATCTAATTGTGAAATGAAATGAATTAAATTTTTTAAACCCATCTACAATGTTTGTAAAGGATAATAGTAATTTTATATTTAGCACAGATACTAGTCTCCTCAATGACGTGTACATGTCTCAAAAATAATACTTTATGTAAAAGAAAAAAAGAAAAACTGAAAAAAGTTGGACAAATGATTTTCATTTTCATTGCTTTTTATATTTTATATTTCAAAACTTGCCGAAGGCAGTAAGCTTAATTATTGTTAAGTTGCTTACGAAAAAGACAACTGCCGTTACATCAAAGAAGATAATGTTATATGAATGTATTCTTAGGGAGTTCATGAAAGAAGATAATTATTTTAACATAATCTAATCACACCAATCATATTTTTTCTCCTTCACATTTTCTTTTATCAATTTAAAAAAAATTTAAAAAAAAAATCATGAAATAAGATAAATAAATGTAGTAAACATGAAATAAAATATTATTACTATAACATTCACATCACATGCCTTTGTCCTAGTACCTTTATTGTCTACTTACATCAACCACTAAATGCTATGTACTACACACCAACAAAACTAGATATTACATCAACATTTCTTCCCTTGAAATGTTCCAATTCTTTAAGTGCTAAATCTCTCATCTCTTCTACCACTCTCTCCATTTCCTTGTCTTTACTTTGGTTTCTAATTAAATGCCCTTTCACCATCCCAACATAATGACCAAAATTTCTTAATTTCTCCACCTCCACTTCACTTGCTTCACCCAAAATTGCTCCACATGCTGCAGCACACGCGTGCAATCCACCTTCTTTTTTCTCACACACATGATTGACCCATCTTGCATGGTCTAACTCTCCATCGTCCATTTCATTGATTAACATGTTATGATATTGACCATTAACAAACTCATGCGACCCAATCGCACGTGCGATTTCAATAATAACACGCAAAATCCGGTCCGAGTTACATTGGGCCGGATCGTGAGAATTTGCTAACAACTGAAACCCAAAAGGGATAATTCCATCTCCGGTTAGAAGCTCTATGTTTGGGCCGAACGCGTGGGGAATAATGGGCCTAGATTTGGGCCTGTCTGTCAGAAGAAGGTGTTGGTGAGTAAAAATAGCAGCATTCATGAGGTGTAAAGCTGATGCAGCAGGAATGGCTTGGTCTTTGTGGCCACCAACGAGCTCACAAGCAGCTAAGCACAAAGGTGGTGCGGTGTTTCTTGGGGCAGCAAATATCAAGTGATGCATAGGCTTGGAAACTGAGAGTGGAGGCTTTAGAGGAATTGCTTGTTTGAGATAAGTCTCGATATCAGCATTTAGGGAGACCCAATATGGCTGATTTTGAAACATTTTGATTGTTATAGGCATGTAGTGTAGTGATTGACGGTAACATGTTGATAGAAGTGGATTTGAGAGTTTTGGTTTGCCATTAGTGTGGCTACAAGCAACCATTAGAGAGAGAGCTTAATTAGCAAAGAAAGAGAAAAGCTAAGGGTTGTAACCTGAAAGAAAGAAGAAATTGGGTTTTACAGTTAGGTTGTTTGCCTTTATATGGTCGAAAAGAGAACGTATTTGTCTTACAAATTATGGTTATTTTATCTTATAATTAATTTTCGTATTAATTATCATAATATAATAATTTATAATAAATAGATTTATTTTGATAGAAAATTTGTAGATGATTTTCTATGATCGAGACCAGACGAGACGTTTGGCAAGCAAAAAATAAAATAAAAACAAAACAAAGTAATTGACATGATTCCACTAAAATTTTCATGAGTTGTCAAAATATGAACAATGACCGACATTTACTTTTCTGTGAAAGATTATCTGACTGATTGATTATTATATTAATATTATCATGTTTAACACCTTTTTTTGTTTGGTTTTTATTTTGGTCGAGTAGTTCATGTGATGGTGATGCAGACCAAGTAATTATATTATGTTTTTATTTTATTTTTTAAACGCAATTATTTATTCATGCCAAAATGTTATTTGCGTAATGTTGAAAAAATAAAAAATAAAAAAATTAAGAATTAAATTGTATAAATTAAAAATTGGGAATAAAATTATAATATCTTTTTTATAAAAAAAAAAGCAATTAAGTCTTTTTCTTTTTATTAAAATAAAGAAAATGTTCATAATGGTAGAAAGTCATAACTTGTAAACGAAATAGATACGTACATTTTCATAATAATATACCCATGGCCGAAGAGAGATTGGGCCATATTTAAAGTGCAATCGGACTTGATTATAAGAATAAGTGATAATTATATTGTGTTAATGGATTGGTATTGCATTATTATATTATATTTGCATAATTGATATATTAAAAATTTAATTAATTTTTGGGTATTAATTATTTAAGGTAAAAAATAATAAGATATTTAATAATATAAAAAAAATTAATAAATTTTTATGGAGGTGTACTTTATAAGCGCAACAAATAATATAATGATAAAAAAAGATTTTCTCACGAAATTATTTTATTATAAATTAATTTTTAAAATTAAAAAAATAAAAATTAATTTTTTTGTATTTTTATATATCAAGGAATCAGAATTAAAAAGATATATAAAAAAACATCTAAAATACTTAATCTCTAAATTTTCTAAATATTCGAATAACTAAAATTCATCCAATATAATTATCAATTAATTATATAATTACTTGAATTTAACTTAACATGTATTACTCGCTCATGTAAACTAAACATCATATAGTAATTAATTTAATCATACTTCAATGTCAATTAAATTGCATACAACTCATTAAGTTCATTAATTATGGATCACATACGTAAGAATCATATATTTCTCCATTATGCATGTTATTTAATCATAACAAACAATTAAATAATTAAATAGATTTGAAAAAATTATTTAATTGCTTATATAGATAAATTGTTGGCCAAACAATTGATGAGCACAACATTAAGTCTCCGGTAATGGCGCTAAAAACTTGATTAACACAAGATCGACAATACAATGCTGATCTTAGGGATATTTTGGTTTTATATTTTTAAAACTCTTACAAGTACACAAATTCTTTTATAGAAAATGATAAGTATATTTTCAAGATCGATCTAAGCAAGGAATACATGTGGTTTTAATTTATTATTCAAAATCTTAAAAATTAAATTAAATCTTAAATATCCTGTAACGATATTTTGGTTTTGTTTTCTAATCTAATAACATAAAAAAATAACACATAGATATAAATTCAATAAAAAATCATGCAAAATTTTACAATTCATAACAGTGGAGTAATTAAGGATATAATAATTAAGTTAATTATACTTGCTTATATTATTTAGGTTATTAAAGATATAAATTGATATATGTTGATTTTCTCTTTTTGGTATTGAAGTATACTTAGGTATAGCCCAATTTTTTTTGTTAAATATTAATTAACTAATATCCTTAAACGGAACTTATTAATTAATTAAGTATTAAATTTTAGTTTTATTTATAAGAAAATAACAAATAATCTAATCACAGTTTTAAGCGGAGTGAGTTAATTAGATTTTATTCAAGCTTTTCAAATTAAACCTAAGCATTTAATTATCTAAGTACTAACTTTCAAGTTTTAAAACTATTACTGAAAATATATTGTAAATACATATTCGAATAATAATTCTTATAAAAAATTTTGAAATAGAGCTTCACTTTAATTGCGAGGTGATTATACCAACAAATAAAAAAATAATACTCTAAATCATGTTAGATAATTAAACCTTAAAATCTATATTTTAAAGTTAAGTTTATAATGAAAAATAATACATTTCTCTTTAACATTCTTAATATAAAATCTTGAATAAAAACAAAATCAATTTATTTATTTTAAATCTTTTACCTATTTAATATTTCACAAGTATAACAATATTATTATTATATCATATTTACAAATAGTTAATCATATTAAATTTAATCACAGAAAAATCAAATATAACATATAAGAATAAAATATAAAAAGATAAATATAAAGAATCTATTAAAATTATACCTTAAAAGAATCCTTACAACAATTTGATGCTAATTTTGTTGTTGGAAACTTCAAAACAAATTTTCATTTCCACTTATTGTATTAAAAACTAAAAATCTATAAAAACATAGGTAGTTCCACCCAAAAATAGAAGAACTTTAAAACTAAAAACTAAAAAAAGAAAACTTTCTAAAGAGAGAAAGATCTCGAAAATTTGTGTGTTTTAGAATTAGGAAAGATGGTCATTTTATAGGTGAGGAAAATACCAAAAAAAGGAAAAAAAATATTTTAAAATTTGAATTTGGACCCGTTTGGACAGGTTGGCACGCGTATGAGGTACGAAAATTTCGATAAATGATCAGTTGGCGTGGAAGACAGACAGTTGGCGCGAGACACAACGAGAAGTATGCTAGCGTGCGCAACACATGGGTGTTTGCTGGCGTGTATGAAAGTCAACGCGGTGTGTGCCGACCATGTGCGGGCATTGGTGCGCATGGGCTATTACGTGCGGGATTCGGTGCCAGCAGACGCAAGCACAGGATTTTAACTGTTTTGACATTTTTTATCATTTTGACCCAATTTTTTTTATCCTTTTGACTTTTTCTCATATCTTTTCTAAATATATTTGTGATGTATTGTCTTCAATATTTTCTTTGTATCTTTAAGTTATTTTTGAACGAAAATATCTGAAAAATAATAAAAATATTCGTAATTATGAAAAGAAAAATTTATATAAAAATATAATAAAATAATACAAATATTTCATCTTTAGGATCAATTTCTCTCGCTCTCGATCATAGAAGTCATAGAGTTTCTCATTCACAACTTCACTTAGATCTTAAATTATTTGAAATTAGTGAATAATTCATTATCTAAACATACAACTAACTTTCAATCCTTGAATTCATTAATTGTCGTCAACTTTCCATGACAAAGAAGAAAGACACTCACAAAAATGAAGGAAAATATATAAATATTTTTAAATTATTAAAGCCAATTTTTTTTATAGATTATAATTTTTTCAATTATAGATGTCGATAAATCGGATAGAACTAAACTAAATCGAAAAATCAAATCAAATCAAACGATATATGATTAATTTTTTTCTCAAAACTAGATCGGACCGATAAACATCCCTATTTTCAAATACTTTAATTTTCATTTGATTGAGACTTAATAAGCATTAATCGATTAACACAAGAAATCACATTAAATATAAATTGAAATAAATGATTAAAATTACTATTAACTAACAAATTTAAAACTCTATATCTCTATCCTGTTAGCAGAAAAAATTGACCGGAATTGAGCATTGATTCACCACTAGGGTGTGGTTTCCAACAGAACTTTCATGCTTTCTCTTCGTCGTCACATGAGAAGAAGTAATGGTCGTCATGTCGTTGCCTTTGTTGATTGGTTTAGGGAGGTAAAGAGATAAAGAGAGGCAGGAGATAGAAAGTCGCCAACGTAGGTAACAAAAGAATAATAAAGTAGTACCTAGAATAAAGTTGGTATTTTACGGGAATGTGTATACATAAATGGTGTGTATAACTTAAAATAAAATTATTAAAAAGAATCTATATCAACTTTTTTTTTTCCAAAAAAAAAAAACCTATTTTTCAAAAACCTTTTATTTCCTATCACTTTAAAATTCTAATAAAAAAAAAGCAAAATTTGCATATTTATATTCTCAAATTTTCAATAAGCACAATTGTATGGAACAAAATTACAACAAATTTTTGAATTTTCGATTCAAATATGTCAGCATCAAGAACGCTATAAGGTTCTGTACCTGAAAACATTTTTAGAAAGTAATTTTTTTATTGAAAGTTAGTTACTAAAAATTACATAATTATTTAATTTTATAATTATTATATTATACATAAAATATCTTATAATTTTTAAAAAATATATCATAATATTCTCGTTATTACGTATGAATGAATATTTTAATTTTATAATTTTTATAATTAAATATTTATAATTCTATTATTTATAAAAATTAAATGTTATATCTACTCTCTTTTAATATTTTTAAAAGATAAGAAATTAATATAAGATTTAAATTTACTTGATATCAAACTTTTAAGATTGTATTATTCATATAAATTTGCATTAAAATAGGTTTTATATTTTTTAATTTGATAAATTAAATCAAATCTTTTCATTTAAATAAATTAATCAAATTATTAAATTACTTTTAATTATACATGTTTTAATACGAACTAGCAGAAGAATCTAATTTCAAACCCTTGTTATCTTTGCACTCGTAACTTCTTATTCACGAGAATTTTGCATATAATAAAATACAAATACATAATAAACGGAATTATCTTCACTATTATTTATATATAAAAAATATATTAAAAACGACGATAATGATCTATATTAATAAAAGGCATGTAATATGAGCCTAAACTGAGAAGTTACAGTTGTTGTCGATGGGGTTTAAACGAAATATATTAAATGGGAAGGGAACAAGTTTCACTAAATTGGAGGGTAGTTAACCTGTCTTATGGAAACAGGTAAACGGACCACTTTGGGCAGAAAACGTGAACACGGGTAGCTCTGTTAATGTCGGTTGAGTAATAAAATATAGCAATTCCTCCTAGCATATTTTTAACGGTTGCTGAGTCTTCTCTAGCTTGAGCATCTTCAATTTCCTTGTTGTAAACAAACAGACAGACAAAGAGAGCTCTGAGAGTGACCCATCATCTAAGCCTCCTTCCTCTCTTCCATTAATCAGTTGTAATATCGATTGATTCAGTTCTTGCTCCGTTTATTAAGAAACTTGGCTTATTTCGATCTGGGTTTTGGTCAATTTAACTGGGTTGACTCGGGATTTTAATGGGTATTGCTCAAGTTTAGATTTTGATTTGAAGAGAGGTACAGGATGTCTTGGAAGAGTAGACATGTAGACCCTGCTTCGAAGAGTGTTGTGTCACGAAAATGGACCCTTTTGCTCTGTATTGGATGCTTTTGTGTTGGGATGCTCTTCTCTGATAGGTAAATTTTTTCCCTTTTATGGTCTCATCTTTCTTGGTGCTTCGAATTTGTGAAAATTTACCTTGTATAGCCTTGTTGATTTTTTTTTTTTGAAAACACAGATATGGGAAGTTGAGAAGTTTCCGTCAACAACTTATTTTACTATTATGTATCTGTATTTGGGATATCGTAACTTCTAGGAATTTGGAGTTGACATCAGTTGTTATCTGGCAATATTTTGTAGAGAATCTTGATGAAAAATTAGACTTTTGAAGGTTTATTGCGTTTTTTTTTTTTGGGTAATTGATATACCTAGGTGATATTGCCAATAATAGGTAGTGATGATTAGTTTAAAGGAAAAAGGAAACTCCTTTTTCTCTCGTTTAATGGCTTTTGCTCCACTCTACATCGTCAGTACAATTTTGAGCCTTTGAGGTTTCTCTGAATCTATACAATGATTACCCCTAGTCAAATTTGAGCTTTATTTGTATATTTATTACCATACTACTAGAATTAAGAACTATCAACAAAGATAACAAACAAATATTTTTGCTGTCTGGTTGAACTATGCTTTAATCTTTCACTTTAAAAAAGTAATGCTCTTTTTGACAAAAAAGTGTTAATGCTTTCACTTTCCTTAACCGGTGCTCTTACGTTACCTAGTCGTTGAACATAGAATTAAAGCATTCTTAGTTAATGTTCGTAAAAACAATCTAAACCTGAAATACTAATGCTTGTCCTACCTGATCAATTGAGTACTTCATTTTGAATATTGTATTATACTCTGTTAGTAGCTTATGTTAGGTCATATGCTTTTCTGGTTGCTGCCAGTTACACCTAAGTCTGAGTAAATCTTTCCCTTATTTCGCTCTTTTGTAATACTATAAAGCTGCTGTTTGGGTTTTCTTCCATGGTTACTGTATCAGTATGTAGGTTACATCTTGTGCTCTATTGATTCCACACATTTTTGTGATAGAATGTGGACTGTGCCTGAAGTTCAAAGCATACCAAGGAGAACAGTGGCTGAAGATAAAGCGTTGAAATCAATTTCGGGTTGTGTAACAGCTAATGTGAGTATCCTTTACGCATAGAACAATTTCTATACCTTGTTTTATTCCTCTTTTGATTTGTTTTTGTTGTTTCTTGAATCATGTGTACCTTGGGGTTTTTTTAGAAGGATGTAGAATACGAAACCAAGGATGTCTATGGGGAAGTTTCTAAGACACATAATGCTATCCAGTAAGTCAATGCTTATAGGTTTTTAAGTTTACCAAAATTGCCTCAATGTTAAATCTTATAACACTTACAAAATGCAGTACACTGGATAAAACAATTTCAAATTTAGAGATGGAATTAGCTGCTGCAAGGGCAGCGCAAGAATCTATCCTTGAAGGTTCTCCTATGGTGGAGAATTTAAAGATTACTGAACCAAGTAGCAAAAGAAAATATTTGATGGTCATTGGAATAAATACTGCTTTTAGTAGCCGAAAGCGAAGAGATTCAATTCGTACAACTTGGATGCCTCAAGGTTTTCATAACTCAGTTTATATTACTGCTTATTACATGTTTCTGTTAATATCATGATGCTGACATCTTTTTCTTTTTTCTTTTTTGTCTGAAATCAGGAGATAAAAGGAAGAAGCTTGAGGAAGAAAAGGGTATTGTAATGCGTTTTGTAATAGGTCATAGGTAAGTAACTAAACCCTTAGCTCAGATATCAAAAGAAATACTTCTGTAGCTTCTAGCTGTGTAAGGGTATTCTCCTCTCACCAATTTTTGATCCTCTGTTGCTTACCAGATTATGCTTTACATATTGTCTCTTCAATTTTTTAATTTTATTGTTATGTTCTCAGGCACTGATTCTCCCAAAAGTGTAAGCTTGTGGGAGGAGAACCTAACATTTTATTTATACTCTTTAACACTCCCTTCAAGTGTGAGCTAATTTATCTTTGTAAAAGCTCATCAGTTGTATTTTTCTCAAAAGTGAGTTTTCGTATTTTGAGGGTTGTCACAGAGATTCAGTGTCATGACTTTACTATTCTGATAACATGTAAAAATTGTTGAGAAGACAACTCTCTCAAAAGTTTAATCTCGGGAAAGAACCAACAATATTTTTATATATTTATCATTCTTCCTCAAGTGTTAGCTCTATATACTATACAAATTAAATACTTACAATTTAACAATTGCAGTTAATGGGCTTTGAATACTAGATTTCGAGCTTTGATACCATATTAAAAATTATTAGAAAACGCCCTCTCCTAAAAGCTTAAGCTAGTGGGAGAGGCGAATAATATTTTTACATATTTATCATGTTCAATTTTTCATGACTACTTATATTTGGTTTATTCCTTATTTGTACTCTTAAATCTCAGCGCTACATCAGGTGGTATCCTTGATAGAGCTATTGAAGCCGAGGATAAAAGGCATGGTGACTTTTTGAGACTGGTAGAGTTTTTCTCTCTCCGGTGTTTCTTAAATGAGTTCTGCTCATCTTTTGTTTGAAATATTAAATGGCCGGCACAAATTATAGAGGTTTGTTCATGCTTTTGTAATCAGGGAAAACAACTAGCGAAAACTGTTGGTTTTGTATATATGCAGGATCATGTTGAGGGTTATCTTGAATTGTCAGCCAAGACAAAGATATACTTTGCCACTGCTATTGCATTGTGGGATGCAGATTTCTATGTCAAAGTTGATGATGATGTGCATGTAAACATAGGTAATAGGATGCAGCATATGTCAAACTTTTCATTTACTTTTTTATTTAAGTTCATTTTAAATTGGAAAAACAGAACCCAGTTTGCAATTGTTCTGTATGCAAATGCAACTTTTTAGTTTTGCGTTATCTGGTTCTTGAAGTTGCCTAATCAGTTTTTTAATATGTTTACTTGAACACCTGATACAACAATATGATACAATAGAATGCAGCATCAAACTTTCTCATTTACTTTTGTATTTAAGTTCATTTTAAATTGGAAAAACAGAACCCTGTTTTCAATTGTTCTGTATGCAAATGCTAACTTTTTAGTTTTGCCTTATCTGGTTGTTGAAGTTGCCTAATCATTTTTTTAATATGTTTACTTGAACATCTGATACAACAATATGATACCAAGCAGGACATATCTATGTAATTTAGGGCAGTTCAAGCAATTGAATTTTTGTAATGAGCTTATACTTAAACGTGTTCTATGCATTGTTTGCATTCGTAGCCAATTTGATCAGTCTCATTTAATTAATTGATCATTGTTGTCATTTTTCTCCATATTTTGTAAAACTGAGTCCACTTATTCTGATGATACAGCCACACTTGGAGCAACTTTGGTCAGTCATAGAGCAAAGCCAAGGGTGTATATTGGGTGTATGAAATCTGGTCCAGTCCTTGCTCAAAAGTAAGAGAGGCACTCTAAAACTTATTAAATTTTCTCAAGGTTTAAGACATTTCCTTATTTTCCGTGCTTTTTCATCAACAGGGGAGTTAGATACCATGAACCCGAATATTGGAAATTCGGCGTAGAAGGTAACAAGTATTTCCGTCATGCCACAGGGCAGCTCTATGCTATCTCAAAAGATTTGGCTACATATATATCCATTAACCAGTATGTTTGTGTATGCTTTACATGATAATAGCTATTTTTCTAATCAAGATACATCTCTTACATGGTTTCTCGTGTAAATGATTACCATATAGACATGTCTTACACAAGTATGCAAATGAAGATGTCTCTTTGGGGTCGTGGTTTATTGGATTGGATGTCGAGCATATTGATGATCGGAGATTATGTTGTGGAACACCACCTGGTAGTTATCTTGTCACCTTCTGTTTTGTAAATATGTTTACATGTTACTACAAATGAAACAAGGTGGAGGAAGAAAAAAAATATTTTCAAGCTGAATGTTGAATATTATGGACAGAAAAATGTGGAACTATAGAGTCTAAAGCTTTGACTGTTAAATCTTACCACAGATTGTGAATGGAAGGCTCAGGCAGGCAACGTATGTGTTGCTTCCTTTGACTGGAGCTGTAGTGGGATATGCAGATCTGCAGATAGGATGAAAGAAGTCCATAAGCGCTGCGGAGAAGGTGAAAATGTCTTGTGGAGATCAGCCTTTTAGCAAGCCTGTAAATGCACTGTGAGCTTCTTTCTATAACCATCTATGAACAGTGTTGTGGCAAAAAAAAAAAGAAACAACTATGGAGATTGACATTCATATTTGTAATATAATGCGAGATCAAAGACTAAGGGATTAGCTCTAGGGGATTCTGCTCCATTTTAGATGAGGAGAAGGACCCAAATTGCAAAATCCCAGAAAAGCCAGAGTGGTTGTAATTCATTCTTTCTAGTTTTTGTTGAGCCAGTATGTAACGATGCCTCCTCTGTCAATGAATCTTTTTGGCTAGCTTATGTGGCCCTTTTCCACTTCTACAAATTAAATTAAAATAAAGAAGATCTAGAGGTTTAGAGGGGCACTAATAAATGAATACGTTCTAAATATGTTTAAATTATTTAATTTATAATAAGTTTTAATTGTTTAAAAAAACTAATAATGAGCCTATAGCTCATTAATGAAAGTGAAACCATGATGAACCTATAGCTTTTCTTGACTTTAGACTGAAGTTTTCACTATTTGAACATGTTTTGCTTTTTACCTATTCAAATAGCCACATTATGATTGTGGAATTTAGAACAGCTCATGTTTACCAACCTCCTCTTATTCATATGCAGTGAAGCAATTTTCATATCCTCTTAGGAATTTCCATGATAACTTCTTTCACTATGATCCATAATGACCAATATGGCAGAGTTTTCAAATAAACTAAATAGACAGCTCAGCGAGATGCTTGCGTTTGCTTATGTAATTAGTTTTCTCTTAATTACGCTCTTACTGTTTTGATAAATCGGGTAAAAAAGGCTTACCCAAAATATAAGTTCCGAAAGTGTTTTTTAAATAATAAAAAAGACGAGCTTAATTTATGGGAAAGGAAAATGCTATGTACTAAATTTGATGTATGTATCACACAATATTATCATAAAAAATTATATTTTATTAAAAAATAGATAATTTAATTAAAATTTGTGATAAATTTTTGGAATTTCGATTTCAGTTTTCAATTTTCACACCATGTGATTGATGGGTATTGAGTATCTTGACTATGGAGTCATTCACTTTTTTATTACTAACAAAATGTGTCTTCAACTTTCAACTTTAAATGTTCATATGCCTCAATCATGTCTTTCTTTTTTCTTAATTAAAAAACACTTATGTTCACATTTTTTTTAATAATTTTGAATTTTTTAGATGATTAATATCTTAATAATTATTTTCAATAATTAAAATTAAAATTATTTATTATGTATGGTGCAAGTAAATATAAAATGATAAAATATAATTAATTATTAGCTTAATTTTTTAAAAAGAAAACTTCTATCATCATTCTCTCACTGAAAAAAGCAGAGCGCACTATCTCACTCTTCCCACCACAAGGACGATGTGTAATACCCCTCCTCTACACGTTTTCAAGCACTCGGTTTTCCATTACAGACTTGCAGTCTAATATATATATATATATATATATATATATCTACACTGAAGCCATATAAACTTTCAACGACATTTTTTTTTTCGTTTCTTCTTATCTCATACTAAACCTAACCCTTTTGTTATCGGTGAAGTGGGTCTTGCTTTGATTCATAAAATGAGGAATAGAAGCCAAGATGAGAATGTTTTTTCCACTAAGCAATTACCAACACTTAAACTCCTTGATTTTTGTCTTAGAATTTCAGTGATTCCTCTTAGTGTTGCAACCATTTGGTTAACTCTGACCAACAATCAGAATGATACAACTTATGGGAGGCTAGAGTTCAGCAATCTTTTGGGTCTTAAGTATGATATATAATTTTCCTTCATTATTACTGGTTATTTTAAGTACATGAATATTGTTATATATGTGTATATATAATAGATATAAAAATGTGTTATAGGTACATGGTTCTCATCAGTATGGTTTCTGCTCTCTATGCTTTGATAGCAGCTGTCTTCTCATGGATTAGAAGCATAGCTACTAAAGCCTGGCTTTTCTTTCTCACTGACCAGGTTCCACTCTGCTCTTTTTCTTTCACACCTATCAGATTTTTTTTTCTCGTCTCTTCATCTCTTATTTGATATTTATTTTCTTCAAATAAAAAATTATATTAATCTCATATTTAGAATAATTTCTCGTCTTTTTAATATTACTCTTTTCTTCTTTTTAATTTCAGTTTCAATTTAACATTATTGATTTTGCTGAGAAGATGGCTAGATATTAGGTTAATTGGATTTTACTCTTTGAAAGAATTATGTTATAAACCCATATGAGTATAAAATTTTCGATATTAAAGTACTCTAATTCTATAAGTTTCCATGTATTCAGTTTTTTTTTAAATACCAAGTTTAGCCTAGAAAAAAATAACATTTGGAGTTTATTAGAAGTTTTAAAAAACTATAAAACTCTATATCTTCAAAAATAGGCTTTTTATTTTTTTTATTTTATGAATTTAACGAGATTTAACCCTATTAACTGGTAAGAGGCATTCGTGGGTATAATTTATTTATTTATTTATTTTTAATTTAAACCACACACGTCAATATCATTTAATTTACTAAAAAAACAAAATAGTATGATTTAGTTGTAATAATAGAGTTGATTTAATTACTTTACTTTTTGCCTTGGACAGATTGTAGCATACTTAATGGTGACAGCTGGAGCAGCAGTAATTGATGTAATATATTTGGCATATAATGGGGACAAGGAAGTGTCATGGAGTGAAGCCTGTACTACATATGGAAGATTCTGCAGTAGAATGAAGTTTGCTTTGGTTCTTCATATGCTTTCTTTCTTTTGCTTCTTGGTAATGGCTGTGATTTCAGCTTACAGGGTTTTCAGTATGTTTGAGACTCCTCTTCCTTACAAAGAGGTACAAGAACAAAGGACCTGAAACAGAGACTTTTTTTTCGTATACCAGGATTAGGGGCATACTTATGTTATTAGGGAATAAATTTAGTATAATTTGATTGTGAAAATAATAAAATATATGCCCCTTTTTAATTTATGTTGTTAACCCCTTGGCATATAATAAAATATATGCCACACACATAAATATATATATACATACATACGCCTGGTGCATACCCAAATTTACATCTTCTACTTACACCGGAGACAATCATTGGCTGCTAAACTTGTACTTCCCATTTTCTATACAGAACACAACCAACTAATTAACCTCAAATTGCGTTATGTGTAAGTGTGTATACTATTTTATGTTTGGATTTTCTTTTTTACTCAATGTTTTTTATTTATGTGTACTTCATGCTGCAATCATAACACGTATAATCCAAGGTATTTATCTTGAGTTGTTGAAGATGATGATAGGTTTGAATTTTTTTCTTTTTTCCCATTGTTAGCTGAGCCAAAAAGAAGAAAAATACATATAACTTACATGAGGAATATACAAACAAAGATTAAACACATGTATAAGAAATAACTTATATATATGTTAAGCAATACAATTTAGAGGACCATAATATATGATTTTAAAATGCTCCTTGGTAAAAGACATTTGAACATACATATATAAAAAGAGAATACAGATTATTACACTTTTAACCACCACAATCAAGAGAAATGAGGTTTTTTTTCTATTAAAAATAAAGGATTTAATGCTGAAACAATATGAACATATTTAAGTAAATGAGCATCAAAATTCAGACACATTAAAAAAATATAAAGCTTAAATATTCCATTCAATAAGAACTTAATTTAAAATGAATCACGTGTTTGTTACCTAATATATTTTCAAAAAATAAAAATAAATAGGGTTTTATACATGATAGATACCTCCATTTTAAGTGAAATTAGGTTTGATTGTTCATTACTATAATGTATCTACGTATTATTTTAGAATTGTTACATTTTTTAATAAATCAATTATCTATTATGATATGTGCCCTTTAAAGATACTACAAGATTAGAGTTAGAATATCATTAATATATGGATATATGAGTGTATAAATATTATTAAAAAAACGATTGGGTTGTATGGCTATGATATGCTCTGTACTATTCGGCCCGTTTTGGGCCTTGTAACAGGTCGCCCACTTACTTCATCACAGTAAAGACCACAAAAGGAATTTTTAGAAAGTACAGCTTTTCTAGATTGTATGTATACATCCATTTTTGAACTTTTTATAATTAAAAAAATTTCTATTTTCTATTTTTTATTTTTATTAAATATTTGGATGATAATATTATCACAATTTAAAATTATAAATATTTATTATTATTGATAACTTTGCATAACAACAATATTATTAAAGTATAATAAATTATAAAAAATATGACAATTAATATCATAAAAAAAAATTGTGAAAATATTCTGTGACGTAAAAGTGCCCATGATATTCACATTCCAAGGTTGATTTAGGGATAACAATGGTTTAAAATGGACATTTATTATTAAAAGATGTAAATTTTTACAAATTTTAGAGATTTTTTATTAATAAATAAATTTGAATCAATTCAACTACGTTTATTTGTCCAGTAACTAAATCTAATAGTTTAATTAAATTTGAATCAATTCAAATGCGTTTATTTGTCACGTAATTAAATCTAATAGTTTAATTTTTAATATGAATTATAACTATAAATTATTTATATTGTTAATTTAACAATAATTATAATGATAACATTAAATATTGTTAATTTAAGAAGAACTGCACATATTTGACACTCAAAGAGAATAGCTTAACATCAAAATTCCAATGGGTAATATCATTTCTTTTTTTCTTTCTTCGGATATGTTTTATATAATATTATTTTGTTTTGTTTTTTATTAGTTTTAATAAAATCAACATAATTTATGATGTATTTGTGCATAAATCTTAATTTAAGTAGCTTTATTTTGCACACAAACTTGTTTTATTGTGATTTTCAATATATTTTAGTAGGTTTCGTTTGTTTTCCAATTTAAATTTAGATCTAGATTTGTTACTTTTCTATTAAAATCGTTGTTATCAAAAATAAGAATTTAAATAGATTTATTAAGGTTATGAAAGTATTATTAAAAACAATTCATATAAATAATCGAATTCCATAAAAGAGTTGATTATCAACGTTATCATCAAAACAATAGAGAATAATACTTTTTATTATGGTTATAATTTTTTATTTATTTACATCTTTTAATTGAATTTACTTATATATTATAGTTTTAATGAATTAATACAAATTTTCATTTAAAATTTTACATATATATATATATATATATAATATTTTTTTAAAAAAAATTATAAGCAAATAACGATCGAAGAATAATCAAGAGGACGAAAGTAATCCGCAACTTCATCCCAACATAGGCATTGTCCACAGTATCATAATGGGAGTTTTTTCAAAAAATTCGATTCTTAGATGAAAACAGGGGGTGATTAATGTGTGTGGTCCCTCAAAAAATTTGATAGTATTATTCAATTAGATTGAATGATAAATATATTATATTAATTTTGATTAAATTGAATGATTTATAATTTTAAATTAATTAAGTTGAAAAAACTTAAATATCAAATTAATTAAAATAAAAAAGTTATACTACTAAGTCAATAAAATTAAATTTTTAGAACTAAATTTTAAGAAAGTTTGGTGTTAAATGTAATATTAAGTTTATTTTGTGCCATACTTATAAATAAATAAGAATCTATATTCTTTTTGTGTAAAGATAATTGTTCAAACTCTAAAAAAAATAATGAAACTTCAAAAGTCAAATACTTTACATTTTATATGATTTTTCATTATTTCATAAAAAAATGAGTTTTTATTATCTTAAATATATTCTTATTTTATCAATTAAATATGTGAATACGTAGTTTAAATTGTTAATTTTTCGGATTTAAACCATTAACGTAAAAGTTATGAAAATTTATCATATATATTCTTAAATTTAAAGGAAAATAAAGATGATATATACGATTTATAGCTATTATAACCAAGAAAAAGTATTACATAATAATATAAATATTTAATGTAATTTTAGTTATATATTTTCGTAAAATATTAGTTATTTTAATACAAAATTAAGGGGGGAAATTAACGTCGGTTTCAAAGTTTTGCATGACGTTGCTATTTATAATCATATTGATTATAATAAATAATTTTATTATTAAATATATCATGAAGATTTAAATATTTTAAAAATAAAAAGCTAAATTATAATTTAGTCCCTCTCAATTAAATTTCTATGTCCCACATCCAATTTATTTGAAGAATTTTCCTACTATAAAGCAATTCATATACTTTCAAGAAGCCACATTTTTACAAGTAAAACTTACGTTTCGTTTTCGATGATTCAATAATTCAGTTTAAATTATAAAGACCTAAAAATTTATTAATGAATCTTATTACACACATTAGGGTTTAAATTATGAACCAACTTTCAAGGAGTAAATTTGTATTTCATTAACACATTAAATAAGATCTATAATGTATTTTTAATCGCATTAAATAGATGTTAAATAACAATTATATGACAATTAAAATCACTTAGAATTTCTTCTAATGGAATTTTATTTTTCATCCCAAAACTGGCTCAGTGTGCTTGACTCTATGATCTAAAGGGTAATCAACCCATTAAATGGATTCCTGATTAATAGGTCAAATTAGAACATACCATTAATAGTTACTCTCACTGATGCATACCCTAGAATAACCACTTCGGAGACAAGGTTTTCAGCAACAAACAAGCAAAATGAACTCAACAGATGCAAGAAACACTAACAAGCACGTTCAATACCAAAAGCAAGGGATTGTACACACCAAACACAAAACACAAACTACTCAAGAAGAAAGCATAGAACAATAGAGATGAGCAGACACCAAGCTGAAAAACAGAATCCAAGTCCAGGAGAAATCCAACAGAGACAGAGTTAATTATTTTGGTGCTTGTCAATTGTTTGCAAGATTGTTTCTGTTATCCACTTCCCATTTTAATATTATCCTATATAGTCCTAATTTGATTAATTTTAAACATAATATTATATCATTTTTTTAATTAAATTTTCACTTTATAAATAATCATATATGATATTTTTTATATATTTTTATACTAGACAAAAAAGATATATTAATTAGTACCATATGATCTCATTAAAAATTAATTTTTGAAAATAATTTTTTTATGTGCTTTCGTCTATAATGTGCTTTCGTCTAAAATTACTCATGTTTGAAAATAATTTTTTTATCAAAAGCAAATGCAAACAGATAAGAGTATGTTTGCTCGTACTTCGTCTGAAAGTGTTTTTAGAAGTTTGACCTTAAATCGTTTAACAGAAACGCTACAAGTATTGATCTTGGCTTCTTGCTACTATTTGCATATA
This sequence comes from Hippophae tibetana, assembly GCA_037013495.1. Classification (NCBI taxonomy): domain Eukaryota; kingdom Viridiplantae; phylum Streptophyta; class Magnoliopsida; order Rosales; family Elaeagnaceae; genus Hippophae; species Hippophae tibetana. The sequence continues at coordinate 5,743,098 of CM072812.1, forward strand.
TTATTTTTTTTTTGGCGTTATTTTTGCATTATTTCATATATCATTGAATCGGGAGATTGTAATATCTATGCTTAATTAATAAAATAAAATAAAAACTAAGCATCGATCCTTTGTTTATTTCTAGCCAATTTTTTTATAAAGCTGTTTCAAGCCAATTTTATCCCGAGAAACTACAACTTTATGGAAGTTCTAAAATTGATGATATGCTTGCATTTAATTATAACTCTCAGCTTGCCCATTAGATGATGAGTTATCAACTATATAGTCCTTCTATTAAAAACGTATGTGTAATATTTATCGAGAAAAAAAAAAACTCTATAGTCATCGTTGAATATTTAAATTTATCCAAAAGTTTATAATTAAATAATATTTTAATACATTATTTTATTAAAGTTTTAATAAATTTTTTTAAATTATTAAAACCTAAAATATAAAATTATATTTAAACTACATTAATTCACCTAATATTAAAGTGAATATATTAGTCTTATAAAATAAACTATTAATTATAAAATAGGAAACACAGAAGCTCATATATTAGAAAATTTTATAAATAATATAAAAAGTGTAATAAATGTCAATGATATTAGAAATATTATTCATTTAAATTAAATTTTATAATAGGTAAAACAAACCACAAACAAGACAAAAATAAAAATATTTCCATAACTAAGCATACTTAAGTTTTACTAATGCTCGTAATTATTAATGTAAATAAAATTTATATTCATAAAAATAAATGATGTGCCTTAAATTATATATTTAATATTGATTTATGTATTACTGTATAACAAAATCTATTATTTTCACCTATTTACTTTATTCACAATAATAAAGTGAAAAAATGAAATATATGTGAAATATGAGGGAAAAAAATAAAAAAAATAAAGTTATTGATTTATTTTTATATTATTTTATTCATGAAAACTAGAATAAAAAATTAGAACACTTACATGGTTAATTGATTAACAAAATAGTATTTAAATTATTAAAAAGATTAAAATCAACACATAGAATTCTAAAGATAATAAGAATTGTAATGCTTGTAAAAGTCTTCTTCAAACAAAATGCAAATAAAGAGGAACAAAATAAAAATATAAATGAAACTCATAAAATATCAAAAAACTTGTAAACAATAATAAAATTCTCATAAATATTAAGAAAATTTGAAGATAAATAAAAGAGATCAATTTTATTTACTAAAATAAATAATTATTTTTCTAATATTTAAAGGCATATAAATTATTCATTAGTTGGAGAAAGTATTTTTTGAGAAGATAAAGTGCATAAGTTTTTTTAAATTTATTTTATGATAATTATGTGTTAAAAAACAAAAAAAATATAGATTTAATATTTATATATTTTTAAATTCAAATAATAATATAATATGTATAAAATTTAAATATAACATATTATAAAATAAAATATATATTTATTTATAATTTAATAATAATTCGATTTATATCGGACATAACAGATTAAAAATATGTGAGTCTAAATTCGAATAGATTATATAATCCAATTCAAATATGACAAATCAAATCAAATTTATTAATTTAAAAGGGATTGATCGAACTATTTACTTATTTCTAATTGTTTTCATATTCTCTTTGCTATTGTTTTTTTTTTCAAATTTATAAGATTGTATTATAAATTATCTCTTATTTTAATATTTTTATTTTATTTTATATTTTATATTATTATTTTTAAAATGATATTTAAATAAATTAATATTTTTATTATTGTTTGTCAAGCATAAACAAATGAATGAATTCCATACTTATTTTCCTTTCCATTACAATCCATATTTATTTACATTTTGATTGATTGCCGTTATGGTTATTATCGACGAAATAGCTCATGAAGTACGAAGCAAAAGGAAAGAAACAAGTTAAGTACTCCATAATTCAATTTATATTTTATTGAATTAAAGAACCATAAAATTTACACACTTCGCAGATTCCAGGCAAATTATCCCACGAGCCAGAAACTCTGCCATGATCTGTTGCAGAAGAAGCAGCAACAGGTACTAAAGAAGAAGCAGCAACAGGTACTAAAGAAGAAGCTAAACGTTGCATCTCAAGCCCCAGATTTTCTTCTGTCACTCCTATGGATTCAACATTTTTATTTGATATTTTCCCACTATCACTATTATTATTATTGTTATTATTATTATTATTATTATACCATTCTGTTACCTGCATGTTGGAAGAAGAAGGTATAAAACTTAAGAGCTTCGACCATTCTTCTGTAGCTGAGGTGGAAGCGAACTGTTGTTGATTCGCTTCTTCCCTTATATTCATTTCTACATAAAATCCGAAAAGGAAAAAAAAAGGAAAAAAGTAACAACTAGTATTATTATTATCATCACCAAATTGAACTTGCTTAATATCAAATTCATAAGAAAGGTTAGAAGCATTCGCAACATGCTTTTTGTGAAATTAAATTGTAGAAGATTACGCTCAAAAGGTGCAGTTTTTAACTTCAAAACCCCAAATAAGAACTGTATCAAGATAATCGTGAATATGGTTTCTGCATTTGTTTTTATTTAGCAGACTTAACCATTATTTAACTCACATGAAAAAACACTGAAGTTAGGTTCTTTTAGACAAAAAGGCTGAGTAAAAATTACATTTCATCTATAACATTCACAATTTGTTCATGAAAAATCAAAACATAATTAATTTTCTAGATTATGACAACACGTGACAGGGACAGAGATGTTATTTCAACCCTTTTTTCAATTATTTGAAAGCACTTAATAGCCTGAGTTCTTTAAGCATCAAAACAAAATTTAATGAAGAAAAATATGCTATTTCCATTTCTGAAATTTCATATTAACTTGGAGTAAAAAGTATTAATGCACACACATAGGAAGTACAGAGCATTCAATAAACTGCAACTATATTCATAGATTAAGTAACTGCAACTATATTGAGCTAAATAGATAGTTTCGAAGTAAACCTCAGATCAAAACTCACCAGTTGGTCCTAAATAAGAGCTTGAAGATCCAAATCGGCTATAATCATCCAATGAAGGCTTCTCTTCTTTTAAACCTAAACCGGTATTTGCGTTCATAGAACTATCTCCAGCATGCATATATGCATGAGCTTCCTCCAAAAGATCATCCAACAACCCAATATTTCTTTGAGTTGAGGACGAGCATAGATTGGAGTCGGTCGTCATATCGGATTGAATTTGGGAAAATTGGGTTGAAGGGAGCTCCGACTTCACCGAACCAATCAAACCAGCCAAACCAATGGGGTCTGTCTCGAATTGGGTCGTCATAGTTAGAGGCAAAGTGGGGTTAAAATTCATTGGAAATTGAAACGAACCAATATTAGGCATCTGGGTCGGCGTGGAATAGCCCAAAAGCGTAGAATTTTGTGAGGTTAAGGTTGATAATGGAAGAGAAAAGCTATTGGACTCATGGTAGCGCCTGAAACGGAGTGGAGTGCTGAGTAATGGAGTCGGACGTTGAAAAGTAAAAGGATTCGAGAAAGAAAATGAAATGGGCTCAAAGAGATTTGGAGAGGTCATGGATTGGTTTGTGGGAGACAGAGACGATGGAAATGATTGTGCAGTTGGTGACAGAGAGAAGTGGTTGTGGCTGTGGCTGTGATTCTGGTTTTGGTTATGAGTTTGGAATTGAAATGTTGGGGTGGTTGGTGTCGTAGGTGTTGTTGGTGCCATTGGACTCGTCGGAGTGTTGGGTTGAGCTTGTTGAATATCGCCGGGATAGAGAGGTAGACCTTGACGTTTACGTCTCTTCACTCTCGTGTTCCAATAGTTCTTGATTTCGTTGTCTGTTCGTCCAGGTAACTATAAGCAGAGAAATCACAAATACAGATATGAACAGAAACATTAGAATTTAAAAGCTAATTAATAGATCATATTTTCAGCCCTTTCCCAATAAAGCAAAAACAACCCAACATTTTTTACTGTTATGGCTAAACAACCCAACATTTATTACTGTTATGGTTAAACAACCCATCATTTATTTGTTCATTGAGGTGACTACTAAAAAAAACAGAGTACCTGAGCGGCCATGCGAGCCCATTTATTGCCATATTTGGCATGAAGCTCGAGAATAAGCCTTTCTTCCTCAGGAGAGAAAGCGCCTTTCTTAAGGTTAGGACGAAGATGGTTAGCCCAACGAAGCCTACAGCTCTTTCCACAACGATTGAGCCCAGAGTTTCTCTGAACCGCGTTCCAATTACCTTCACCATGACTCCTCACGTACTCCATTAGAATCTTATCTTCAGCCGCAGTCCATGGGCCTTTCTTCAATGTCAATCCATCAGGGCCACCACCACCACCACCACCTACTCCTAATCTTCCTCCACTTGATTCTGATGAACCCGCATCGCTATGTGTACCACAGTTACCATTGTTGTTGTTATTAAATGCCATAGCTATATATAGAAGTCCCAACTCCCAACCCCACAACCAAGTCCAGAGCCAGAACTTATAGAACCAGATTACATGTGTTTCTCTATTCTGTTACTATAATTGCTAGGTCCTTCTGTTATTCCTGAAAATCCTATGCACATGTTATATAGCTCTTTTCCTTCTTAGTTTGTTCTTTTCTTTCTCTCTAAAAAAATAAAAAATAAAAACAGCGATGATGTTTGATGATTCAGCTCACCACCTGGGTTCTCTTCCAAAGTGCGGCAAAAATTGCTAATAAAAAAAATTTCAGCTAATATATGCAGATTTTAGAAAGAGAAGAAAAGAGATCAGAAATAGAAGATTTTGATGAACATGTATGTTTTTGGTTTTTGGGTACATTAAAAAAGATGATAAAAGAGGAGAGGCGGTGGATAGTGGTGGTTCCCTGGCTGAGAAGCTAAGGGTGAGAAGGGACTTGGAAAGCCTATGACAAAAATGTCTAACGGCCTGCAAGTGAGGTGTTTCGGAACATCCCAACCATTTAAAATAGAGAATCAGCTTTTGCTTTTCCGACTACCTCTCGACTTTAATGGCTTGCCATTTTATACGCTTTCTTACTTTTCCTTCTTTTCCTATTTCGGATTTTAATTTTATAAAAAATAAATAAATAAACTCTTTATACTTATATTTTGGATGTCATGTGATGACCTTAGTCGTTACAGGCTTACAGGCAGCTATATCTTTGGCTTGCTGACTATTTTTGGGTTTTAATTCGCGTACAACCTTTGAGCATACACGGTTTTGGAGCACTTTGTTCGGATAAATATCAATAATGTTTTTTAGGTTTGTATTTTTTGTATTTTTTTAAAATATATTTTATATTTTAAAATATCAAAAATAATATTTAATATTTTTTTGTAATATCTTTAATTTAAATTAAAATATTAAATAATTAATAATATTAAAATAATAAACAAAATAAAAATGATACATCAAATATCATAAAACATAAAAATCAAAAATTAAATAAATTTACATAAAATTAAAAATGTATACACATATTTTATCAATTAAGAAAATACAATTGAAGTACACCGAATGAATTTTTATTATTTATCTCAAATCATGTTAGTGTCGTTTGGTTCACGGAATGAAATTGAAATAAGAATAAAATAAAACGAAAAAAGAAAAAATATTGCTTGATTTACCCACTAAAATCAAAAAAAGAAATTAATATTACAGTTTTTGATTTACAATATGAATGAAATAAAAAAAATTGTATATTATCTTAATATCTATATATTAAGTAAAATTATAATAATATTATTTAGTTATTATTTTTTCGTCAAACAAAATACATTATTAGAATCATCATTTTTCAAAATAATTATTACTTAAAAATAAAATATATTATTAAAATTATTATTTTTTAAATAGGGTTGATTTTGAGGTTTGAGGTTTAAGATTTAGGATATAGGGTTTAGGATTTAGTGTTTTAGGTTTTGGAATCTAGGGTATAAGCTATAAAGTATAGAGTATAATTTTTAAGGTTTAAAGTTATATTTGTGGGTTAAGATTTATAATTAAAATTATTATTTTTCTAAATAGGGTTTATAGTTTTGGATTTTGAGGTTTAAGATTTAGGGTGTACGTTATATGGTTTAAGGTATAGGGCTTAGAGTTATATTTATGAGTTAAGATTTATGGTTAAAATTATTATTTTTTAAATAGGATTTTAGGATTTGAAATTTAAGGTTTAAGATTTAAGGTTATATTTTAAGTTAAAGTAAATTTGGAACAAAAAATGAAAATAAAATCATGATTCATTAAGAAGGAGAAGGAATTATTATTCATTTTCTTTTAGGAATCAATTTTATTCTATTCACATCTTTCGTACCAAACAAACATAAAATTGAAACTAATCATTTCTGATTCTATTTCATTCCATTCAATTAAACACCACATTAAAGTAAAATTATTATTGTTTTCTATAAATAATTTAGGATTCAATTTTAATTAAACATAATGTTAAATAAATGATGATGTAATGATATTAAAATTTATGATAAAATGAGTAATAAAATAAAAAATTAGACTAATTTACAAAAATATGAAAATTGAGAATAAATTTTAAGTAATTAGTGTTTATTATTATTAACTTTGATTAGGTTGTAATTAATTTATATGTTTAATAATTTATCAAATTATTATAAACATATTATTTTTCTTAACAATCACTTTTTTAATGATGTCAAGTATACTAAAATTATTTTTTTAATTTTTATAATGATAAACATATTTTGTCTAAATTTAATAATTAATTAATTTTCTCATCGATAAATATAAAGAATAAGATAAAATTTTGAATGATGTAGAAAATATAAATATTTTTAAAATATGAATGTTGTGGGAGATAGGAAAAGACATGAATAATGGAAGAAATTAAGAACTTTAGATTAATTTTTTAAAATTAATTTTTAATTTAAATAAGTTTTTTATATTTTCATGTAATTCTTTACTAAATATAAATTTTTATCTTTAATCATAAAAACATTGTAAACAATTATATTTTTACTTTGTTATTATTTTTAAAAGGATATTTTAGTGATTTAACAAAAAAAAGTATGTGATAAACAAAAGTTAATGACATTATTAAGGTAGATTATTTGTGATAATATATCACGCTTTAATATTATTAAATATTATTTTAAAAAGTTGAAAATATTTGTAAAGAAAAATAAATTAACCTTAATATAAGTATTTTTCTACGCTTTGTTCACTGTCAAAATAATTAAGGTAAATATCAATAACATTTTTTAAATAAAACATTATTTATTTTATTTTTAGAAAACAACATATTAATTTTAAGCTCAAAAATATTAATAAAATCCATTATTATTATAACAATAAATTTTTATAAAATCTTTAAATTGTGATAAACTTTGTTGATTAGATTAAAATATTCAAAAGAATAATTCCTAAAATAAAATATGGAAAATTGATTACACCAAAAATTGATCTAGGAAATCAAGAGCTCATTCAATATAGAAAAATAAAAAATGAAAATTTCAAGCTAATAATGTCCAATTTTCATCGATATAGCTTGATGGTAAACATCTCCTTTTTCCTTACTTAACACTTAAAATTATTATAATAATTTGCAAATTAATATGAGGAAGAGTAATTGTTCCAATTTTATATAAATTTAATAGATTTTTTTTTATTCTTAGTCAGGTATTATAAATCTTCTTATTATTAAGACTGGGTATATATATTCTCATAATTATTAAAAATAAATACTTTAATTTTATAATTATTTAAAATCATGTATTTTAATCCCAAAAATAAAATACTTTTTTTACATTAAAATATCTTATTTTTACAAATTAAATAACTAAATTAATTCATCATCTATAATTCAAGAGCCTTTATCTCTTAAATTAAAGCACTTAATATAAAAATAAAATTATTAAAATCTTCTCGATATTTAGATAAATCCAGGCTGCAATTGTGTATTAAATATTGTGTTAACCGGCTCCTATCTCATTTTTAACTTGCCATAAATAAAATTTAAATATAATATTTATAAAATTATAAATAAATTATATATTTAAAATATAACTATCATCCATTTAAATCTGAAATTTTTAAACTTTTAACATTTAATATCTCAAAAAGTTTAATATTTTCAACATATTTTTATTAAAATAAGATATTTATAATATTTTTTAATAAAAATAGATTTTGGTGTGTGTGAATATATTCTGCAAATTCTAAACTCGTTACTGGATGAACCCCAAAAATATTAAGCCATAATAATTATAAGACAGAGGGTGAGTTTTGATATTTTGGACATGGGAATGATTTTTTTTTTTTGTTTGTTTGTCTTTTTTTCAAAATAAAGCATTTTCAATTTATAAAAAATTTACAAACCTCAATCCCATATTAAGGTTTGCTGTTTTCTGTTCATGACGAGGAGCGCGATCTCACCTTTCACCTTCCATGATTTCATTTTATAAAGTAAAACAATTTAATTGCATTACATATTAATATTATAAATGAAATTTTCAACTTTTTACGTATAGATATTATAACATAACAAACTTATATTTTTAACAAAAAATTAAAAAAAAATAGATGAGTTAAAAGTAAAAATAAATGAATAACTATACCATTTAAAATCTGGATGGTAAAAAAATGTAAAATGTAAAAGCAAAATTTAGCATTAAATTGGAAGAAGAAAATAAAAGGTAAATACCTCGTTCTGATTTCATTATATATATAATTTTAAACCAATTTTTTCATTTAATTACAATTTATCAATATAATTTTTGTATTATAATTATTATAAAATCATAAATGACATTTTTATAGCTTTATATGTATTTTTTATTTATTGTAATTTATTTTAATTTTATATATAGCTTTATAAATCACAAATGTTAGTACAAAAAACTTATTATGTTATCTAAATACTTTATTTTATTTTTTATTTTTTGTAATTTTTTTTCTCTTTCTTGAAGAAACATAATTCTTTTATATCTTTTTTGTTTTTTTTAAATGTTTTAGTTCAAACAAAAAAAAATAGATACTTTTATTTCAATTTTATTAGAAATAGGAGTTCCATCATACTAAACTACGTTTATGACTCTCTTATTATATTATATATATATATAACATTTTTTATTTTTTGAATTAATTTTATGAAAAAAACTTCAATTTTATTAATATTTTTTTTTTTCAATTTTATTTAAAATAGAAGTTCACGAATTATACAAAACTACTCTTATTATTCCTTCACTTTTTATGGATTAAATGTATCAATTATTTTTTATCCATTTTCATTTTCATTCAAATATTTAAGGATATCAAGAGAAAAGTACGGGGTTTTGTCCATAATAGTCAATTTTTGGATAATAGTTTAAAAATGGGCACAAGTTGGATTTTTTTTAAAATTAGACAAAATATTACCTTAAACTTGAAAGCAAAATTTTTAATCAATTTTATTTAAAAAAAAGATATATTAGCTCTATTTTACAAAAAAAAAAAACATAAAAAAAATATTAACATCGTATAAATTTATAATTAATTTTAAATACATAAATATTTTTTATCATATTATATATTAAAAAAATTATTTAAAAAAATAATAATTTATTTTACAATAAAATAAATATAAATTTATACATATATTGAAAATCATATGCTAAATATTTTGATAATTCATAAATAATATAATATATTATTATTATTATTAATTATAATTATATTTAATAAATAATTATAATATTTAATTATAATTATGATATAAAAAATAATTAAATTATAAAAAAATTGTGAAACCTCCCTATCCAACTTTTTACAATATACAATACAAACATAACACATTATATCGTAAAATTTGTGTGAAAATATTATCTAATATAATATTATTATAATTATTAGCCCAGTTTTTATAATTTATTTTATAATAATAATTATTATTAATTTTGTAATTATTTTATAATTTATTATTATTATTTTAAGTTATTTGTTATAACAAATTATATATTTATTATTAAATATATTTTTGTATTTTATAAATATAAATTATTTTTATTATTTTTTATTCACTCAAAAATTTATTTATTAAAAATTTATAATTTTTGTATTCGGCATTTTAAAGTTGCAAAGGGTAATTAAAATAATTAAAATAAATTATAACAATATTAAGTATATAGTATGTATAATAATGAATATTTATATATTTATGCATGGTATAATAAATAATAACTAAATTACATAAAAGATAAAAACTTTTTAATAAACTATAACTTACATAACTATTTTGTAAAATTTTATAAGCATTAATTTTTTATCTTATTATAATAAAAACAACCTAAAAATTTATATTTAAAATGTTATATCATCATATAACAATGTTTACAAAAAGACGATAAGTAAATAAAATAAGAATATCTTGCATATATCTCAATAATGTTTAAGGGTGAAAAGACAGAGAAGGTTCTACAATCATCTGAAGGAACTGACTATAAGTCCTTGTGTTATGACCACCCCTTCCACACCTACTGCATAATATGACATTCTTAATTATCTCCCCACGTGAATGTATGCGTCGCTTTCGTGGTCTTCCACACTTCCTCTTAGTATTAAGAGGAAGTTCAACTAGGTCAATTATCTCTGGTGGAATGGTCCACTCACCATTATCAGTTGCCGGAAAATATAGACTCACTATATGTTGTATATAACAATTTATAGTGTACTTATTATCAATGAAAGAATGCACATCAACATCTTGAAACCGAGCAGCTGCAATGGGCATGACAACATGGGATCTTGTGAACATCAAACTCCCTACAACTACAAATTTTATTAAGTAGATCCACATCATCACTGTTGTCACCATGTATAACCTAAGAGGGTTCAAAGTGTCAACATTAGTACATAATATATGTAATAAAAAGTAAGATTGTATAGATATTTAACAAAAACAATGCAAATAGATAAACATGATAATAGGATAACAGCTGGTGAATGAATCATTTACCTGGAAAACATATGCATTAATTCTGAAAACCCTGTACCTCAACGACTTAAAGTGATTTGCACGCATGATTGATTGAACTTCATCTGTAAGGAATCGAGTTCCCCATCTCATTCCAACCTCCCTACGTTCCACAAACCATTGTTGTATTTTGCTGCGGTAATACTCAACAAGCATAATTATGGGTAATTCACGTGCCGATTTCATTACATTATTAAATGATTCATAACCATTGGTGGTAATTATCCCGTACCTATTTCCTGGGAAATGATATCTTGACCACTTCTCTTTACCTACTTCCAATAAGTATTTCTCTATCAAAAGATCAATCTCTCTCAAATCTCCCATATACTTGTCAAATTCACCCTTTGTATAAGCTCTTGAGCAGCATCTGAACAAAGGTACAATGTCACGGTTCTTAAATTTGTGATTTAAATTCATCTCCATGTGAAATGCACAATAACCATGCATTGCATTAGGAAATACTTTCAGAATAGCTTGAATAATACTTTGATGTCTATCCAAAATAATAACAAGGTCATCAACATGCCCAACTACAGATGATAGTTTTAACAAAAACCATTCTCAAGCATCATTATTCTCTGAATCTCTAACCTCAATGGAGATTGGATATATATTGTTATTTCCATCAGAACCATTTGCTACAAATAATGTCCCAGCATACCTACCAGTAAGAAATGCACCATCAACTGTAATCACATGTCTTATGTAGGATAAGAATCCTCTAATACATAGACCTAGTGCAATGAAAAAAATACTTAAATCTTCCCGACTGGTCAACTTCAATATGTGTAACGCTTCTAGGATTTCTTTCCTTTAGAACATGACAGTAGTAAGGGAGTTTGAGGAAAGATTCCTCTTCAGTGCCCCGTAGCAATCTGAGAGCTTTTTCTTTAGACCTGTATGCTGTGGTGTAACCAATATCAATCCCAAACTCATTCTGACAATCATCAATAATATCTTTTGGCTTATAAACTCTTCCAGGTCGCATCAGTTTCATCTTAATAACATTTGCTCACTTTTGAGGTCGCGGTCCTATTTTTGCTCATATACTTATTAGGATCACAAGTATGTCTTGATTCAAACTGTTTTACCCTGAATTGATCTGATCTAGTGATCTTATTACATCTAATCATCCAAGTACAATTAGCTTGAATGCATTTTATCACTACACGGTCTTTCTTGCTTGTCAGTGTCCTCGTCTCAAAACTATTTCTTATGTCATGAAGCCCAACATGTGTAGTGAAATGTATCTTATTGTCAAATACTTGATCAACCTTCAAATCAAGCTCTACATGTAGCACTGAAGAACCAATATCATCATTTGAAAAAATATATGTGGGTGTACATGGTCGATTAGACAATACTTTATTACTGCACTGAACTAAAGTTGTTCCTTGAGATTGAGATAAACCATTTTCAGAATCAACTCCTACAGTGAGCCTAGAAGTGATTGATGAAATAACATTGTTACAAGGTTGCACTAATGTAGTTGTACAATTCTTATTTACATCACTCTTGTTCCTAAAAGCATTACCTATAAATTCATTAGGATTTGAAGAATGGTCAACACTTCGTGCATCACCCATACTCTCAAAATAATTGTCGCAACTTACATGACCATTTCCAAAATTAACAAGTTCTTCACAACAAATAGAATGATGTGTATCTACATATCTTATCTCATTTTTTGTAACATATACAACAACCTTGCTTTGACTATCTTGAACATGAAGGTTAAAAAACTCATTGAGATCATCATCATCGCTTATTAAAATAGTAGGTAATGTCAGATCATTCTTATAGAAGTATTTCATTGAAATTTCATACTTGTATTTATCGATCTTCAACTTTTGAAACAATTTATCTTTAAGGTCATTATACATAAATTCCTTTTTGATCCTTATCACCGAACCTTCACCTCCTTGATATATTTCTTTGTCATCTTTCTTCGACCACTTACCACCGTGAATTATTAGAATACTAAGACCATACATTCTCTAAAAGTTATAAGAAAAATTATCAAATAATAATACATCAATACTTAAAATTAAATTAGTTTATTAATTAACACTTTATAAAATATTAAGGCCTAATTCATGGAGAAATTTTTTATAATAATATTTTTATTGTTAAATTTATAAACTGTCAAATTTTGATAATTTAATAATAAAATATACAAATGCAAAAATGTGTATAATCTACACTACATGGAATGAACGAAAAAAACAAATGACTATTAACTCTTTTTTTCTCACAAGTCACAACTAGTATATTTCTCAATTTTTTCCTTTGAATCCAAAACGCAGAATCTAATACTCTATTATTATCATATTAATCTTTAAGTCTTTGTCTAAAACATGTTCATAGATAATACAATTTTTTAATTATATTTTCGATTAATTAGGATAATAGATAATACAATTTTTCAATTAAAAATCTCATTAAATAACCCTAAAATAGTTTCGGAGAAAAAAAAACATCCAAATGGTTGAAAAAAATTCAAAAATTTCTCAACCTAATAGCCAGGAATGGGCACGGGTACGGGCGGGGACGGTTTTTGATATAACCGTCCCCAAACCGAATTATATAACCTATAACCAAAACCGCCCGAAAACCGTTACGGTTCGGGGACGGTTTTTTACCCGCGGGTAACGGTTCGGGACGGTTATGAAAAAAACCCCGAAAAAAACCCGATATATATATATAATTTAATTTATTAAATATATATAATTAATTTTTATTTATAATTTAATATATAATTTAATTAATTAAATATAATTAATTTCGGGTACGGACGGGTACGGTTTTTAGTATAACCGTAACCGTTGTTTCATATTCGGTTTTTACTTGAAACCGTCCCCGTCCCCGAATTTTACCGGTTAAAAACCGAACCGTCGGTTCGAATAACCGCGGATAACCGAACCCGCGGTTTTTTTTGCCCATCCCTACTAATAGCTCCCCAAAGGGTTATAAATCTGAAAAAAAAATTCAATATTTACATGCTAATAAAACCAATAATAATTTACACAACTCATATAATTAATATCACTAACCTTATTTTGAAAATATTCTGTTTGTAATGAAGAAATAGACAGAAAATTAGAGAACATAAATAGAATGAGTATAGAGAAAGAATAAGAAAAAAATGGAAAAATAGAAGAAAAAAATGGGTTTTTGAGTGTGGAGAAGAAGAAAATGGAAAAAAGAGAGAAAAAGAAAGCTTGAAAAGAAAGAGAGAGAAAAGAAGAATAAAAAAATAGAAAAAGAAAGAATATTTTACGCGTGGGGGAGGAAAGAGAATGAAAATGTAAAAAAAAAAAAAAGATTAAAAGTGGGACGTGCAGAGTGCAGAGGAGAGAGGAGAGAGACATTATGACAAAAATTTTGTATACCGGTTATATTAGTTTTCTTTTGACTTTTTTTTAAATTAAATTTTAAATACGCCCATTTCTAAACTATTATAATTAATGCGGCTATTTTAGACAAAATCCTAAAAGTACTGGAGGTTATCACTAACCTTATTTTGAAAATATTTCGCTTGTAATGAAGAAATAGACAGAAAATTAGAGAACATAAATAGAATGAGTATAGAAAAAGAATAAGAAAAAAATGGAAAAATAAAAGAGAAAAATGGGTTTTTGAGTGTGGAGAAGAAAAAAGAAGAAGAAAATGGAAAAAAGAGAGAAAAAAGAAAGAGAGAGAAAAGAAGAATATTTTACGCGTGAGGGAGGAAAGAGAATGAAAATGTAAAAAAAAAAAAGATTAAAAGTGGGACGTGCAGAGTGCAGAGGAGAGAGGAGAGAGACACTGTGACAAAAATTTTATATACCGGTTATATCAGTTTTCTTTTGATTTTTTTTAAATTAAATTTTAAATACGCCCATTTCTAAACTATTATAATTAATACGGCTATTTTAGACAAAAATCCCAAAAGTACTGGAGGTTATCCTCATCCTCAATTTAAATATTATGGGTCGAGAGGCTATCTTCATCCTCGATTTAAATATTATAGGTGATCGAGAAGGTTTTTACATTAAAGGTTTAGGTTTTTTTATAGGTATCGAGGATTACATATTAGTAAATAAATTAAATATTTAATAACCTAAATATCTATAAAATATTAAGTATATTTATTTATTATGTAATTAAATTTATACAAATTTTAAATATAATTAAATAATTTATATTATTAGTTTAACAATCATTGTAATAACTTATTTTTAATATATCATACTATTTAATTTTTTTAAATAAAATATTTATTTGATGATATAAATATTATTTTTTGATAAAAAAATTATTTTATTTTATTATAAAATTTTACAAATATATAATATATTTTATAAAAATTAAGAAAATAGGATTTGAGAGATAGGGAGGGCGATTCCCAACTCCACCCTTTCCCCCACAAAGGACATTCCCCAACCGCGTCAAAATCAAAATTTTCTCACCGATTTTGGTTCTTACATGATAAATTGACATTTTTTTTTTATAAATATTACATCTATTTTATATTTCTTTTAAGTATCAAAATCTCAAATAAGTCATTACAAACATCAATTTTTCATTATATTCAATGTTAAGTAAATTTTTATTACTTATAACTTGCACATATCTATAAAATAAAAATAAATTTAGAAGTCCAATTTTAGCACATTGAACTTTATTTATCTTTTTAAAAATTCACCAATAAAAATTTACCTACTCTCATTTGTTTTATGTACCAAAAGTTAATTAGTTATATAAGATCAAAATAAAATAGGAAGATATGACCGAATCATTCAATTTTTTTTTTTATCTTATTGATTGATTCTTTATACCTAAAAATTATTTATTTGTTAGTTATAAATATGTCATCATTTAATAGTTAATAATTAAATAATGAATTTTAATTTATATGAAATAAGTGTCTATACAAGATGAACTATGAACAAATCAGGTTTTAACTTTATTATTGAATATATTGAATAATGAATTTTGGACGAAAATAAAATCTTATTAGACTTTTATTATTATTATTTCATAACTTTTTATAAGTGTTTTTGAAATAAATAATAATAATAAGTAGAATTTATGCTTTTATTCTTATATTATATGAATGTGCAAGTTAAATGCAAGAAAATAAATAATAATTTTTTTATATTTAACGAAAAATTAATAATAAGAATAATTATATTGTGATTTTTATAATCTAAAAATTAAAATAAATGTAATATTTATTGATGTCTAAAAATAGATAGAAAATCATAATGAATATATGACTGCGCATTTATTCCTAAAAATAGGTAGACTAGATAGTAGATATTGCTTTTTTGTATCAATTTATTATAATAGTTGTATTATACGAAACTACGTTTATTACGTCTATAATAAAATTACTAATAATTTAACTTTAATGAAAATTTGCTTTTCTGCCTCATGTTTTATATAAATTTAAGTTATGAGTTTGCTTGGAAAACAGTACGGAAGATCCTTATTTATAATTCATAATTTTGGAAGTTAATTTTTTTTAACTCTATGTAAAAATCATAAAGCATTTTTATATATTATAATTACATCATAATCATAATTAATATAGTATTTTTTATTAAATATAAATTAATATTTATTAATAATATTATACTACGTCAGTTGTCTTTTATTAAAAACTTACTATAAATAGATTTTTTTATTAAAATGTCAAAGTATAATTTACTATATATAAAAATTTAAGTTATTATTTATAAATTTTTAAATAAAATTGTCATATATTTTAAAATATAATAATTATTAATTTAATTAATATTTTTATTTTTAATCAATTAAATAATAAATTATTAATAACATATTTATCTATATTATGATATTTTTTATATAATATCATTTATCTTAAATAATATAAATAATTATTTTTTAATTAATTATATTAAGTCTTATTTATCTTTATACAAATTTGTAACTTTTGAGGTTGGTTGGTTTAAATATGTTAAAAAAATATCAAAATTGACTTTATCATTAGAGGTAAAAAAATTGAAAAATCTTACTAAATCCAATTGAGTCTCTACTTTTAATATATATTCATTCTCTAAATATTTTGGATTATTCTACTCTTATTCTATTGGGTTTCCCTGTGTAGTGGGAAGAAACAAAAAATAGTATAAAATAATATCAATCATATAATAGCATCTAAATTTAGATTTTACCTAAATCTGCAACTACATCTAATATTTAAGTTGTTAAGAGTATTTTAATTTTTTTTAATTAATTTTTAATTTTTTTAATAATTAATTTTAAAAACAACTACAATTTTATATTTACATAATATGTTTAAAACCATTTTATATCAAATTATGATTTTAGATCTAAAATTGTCAAGTTAACATCCTTTGAATTGATGTTATAGATTGGCTTGAAGGTTTATTTTTTAGAGATAATAGATCAGTTAAGATTTTAGGTTTTGCCAAGATAAAATCAATTTATAAAATAGTTCAAAACACAACCATGCAATTAATCTACATATAACCCGTATCCCTTCCAAAACAATTAATCAAAAATTGGATAAACTAGACTTTAGAGATGAATCGTTGAACAACTATTCGGTCATAAGTTCTTGAAAGCTTTCAATTAGAGTGTTACCGGTTCAATCTAGCGAAAATAACATAATTTTTTTTCTTTTATTATCTTAAATCTTATTTTTTATCACTTAATTAATAAATTAATACATACAAACACGTAAACTTAATTAATAAAATATATAAGTTTATAAATTATGGACCTAATTAACCTAGATAGAGTGAATAAGTTATTTTTAATTTTATCAATTTATAATTTAATAACTTAAATAAAACGGTCAGGTATGCAATCGTGTGTAACAATAAATTATATAAATAAGAGAATAACACACGATTTTTTTAGGTGGAAAGAATTTAAGCCACAATGATGACTTAAGAGAAAAATCATCGGTTTATCAAACTACCTAATTTTTCACTATGAAAATCAAATGTTTAAGTACAAACTCGATCTTATGCAATCCTCTTTAGTATACTGTCACAATATACTTTACTTACAAGCCTCTGTTCTATTTTGATAGTTTCCAATAAGTTCCTTGCTAATCAGATCGTTTACAAAATCAACTGCAAGTGCCCGTGTGTTCTAGAACAGATTTAAAAATGAATAATCTCAACTAGATTATTTAAAACATATATCACTTAAATAAAATCAACTAGAAAATTTTAAAACAAAAAAATTAAATACAATTTCAATAAAAATAGATTCTTTAAAATTAAATTAAATAATCATAATTTCTCATACAATTATTAAATTTAAATATCCAAGATACTAATCACAAAATAAGTTATATTAATATGAAAAGTATGAAATAAATAGATTAATGCATATAAAAATTTAACTGTTAAGATATTATAAAGAGAAAGATCATCAATTTATAATTATATTAATTAATATCTCTTTTTATAAATCAATATATATATATATATATATATATATATATATATATATATATATATATATATATATATATATATATATATATATCCTTCCTTTCCTCTTGTATTCAACTGGAGTCTTTTATTTCAATTTTGTTTATTTTCGACAGCTTGTTGTTTTTACTCTTCTCATCACCCATTAAATCTAATGTATCTATATGTATAAATAATATTAATGCCTAATAGTATTAGAGTTAAATATATTTTGGGTTTTATTTTTTAAAGCCCATTAAAAGCATTAATATTATAAAAAATATATTTTTTTAAAACATATCTAAAAAATATTTAAACACTAATTGATAATTTCATAAATTGATTCAAGTTTAACTAAATATTTTACCACCAAAAATAATTTCGAATTTATGAACATGTGTTATTAATACATAAATACAATCATATGTGTTGTAGTTATCAAAGATATATCTAAAATACAATTATCTGGAACTCGAGTATTTGTTATATTTTTTTTGACAAATTTAATAAAAGGCCTAAAAATAAATTTATAGGTAAATATTTTGTTCGCGAAAATAGCCAACACTCATAGTCTTTATACTATATATAAAATTTTAAAATACGTCTTAAATTATTTTGGTGATTTTTTTTATATTTTAAGAAAAAATATATTTAACACAAATGATATGAAAATTAATTATATGTTAAAAAAATATAAATTTTACTTTTTAACTAATTATTATCTGTCATATCAATTGTGATTGTAACGTAACTATAAAATAAATAAATGCTAATATTTTAAAGTAACATAATTTCTTCCCTTTTATATTTTATTTTAAATTTTAAATAAATTAAATAAAACATGTTAACTAAAATTTTATATGCATATTTTAATTAATTAAAAAAAAGATTAATTTTTTATAATTATATCATATAAATTTCAAACATACCCTAGCTATAATTAAACAAAGATTAAAAAATATATTATAATCCGAAAGCGTGAGTTTTACTAGTTTTTCCTGATAGTAGGAATTGTAATGCCATATTTGTCAACGTCGCCCAGTCCAGTTATTCCAACACGTTTAATTCTTCTTTGATTTTTATATCCTTTTAATTTATGAATTTGAGGATAAAAAACAATAATCAAAGCTTGTGTTATATATTGGACTAAAAAAAATCAAAGAAAGCCAACCAACATTGACTTTGTAATATTATTGAAGCGTATAAATTAACTAAACATGGAGAAAGCTAGACAGAGATCATTCGTATATAAATAATATACTTGGGTTTGGTTGTAAAGAAAACCCATAATTTTTAGCTTTTGACCAAAGCTTTAAAATTTAAGATCACTTAGATCTACTCCATGGCTTTGCTCTCAAACATGTTTTTTGGGTGCTTTTCAGAATCCTCCTCCGGATCCAAGAAGTATATATGCGATGGAGATGTCTGTGTTCTAAGAAAGCCGAAGGATCTTCATGCTGATCAGGAGAATTTTAAACATAACCCAAGGCAAATATTTGGTTTTTCTTTTCCAAGTTTTTCGATGAGAAGGTGATCTCAAAGCATTAATCTAGACGTACATGGAAGTTTCACACCCAAGAAATAATGTGTAACGATATTATTATTAGGTATAATATTTTTTGTTTAACAATACAACACAACTTACTCATTCATAATTTAGATTCAAATCTTGAATCATAAAGATGTTTAAGTGGGTACACACAGTTATATTTAATAAATATATTATTATGTAACTAGGGTTACCATTCATCTTATATTTAAAATTTAGTTGAAGCTTTCGGTATGTTTATTTATATATATTTGCATTCATGAACCTCGAATAGGAAGTGACTGGTTTATATTGGTCTCATGAGAGTTTTTTTTTCTTTTTTCTTTCTTATTTATTTTTTCTTTATTTTTGTGGACGTACGTTCTCTAAGGCAATTTATAGAAACCATTTATATTTATATCTCATGTGAGAAAGTGTATATATAAAGTGAGTCAAAGTAATATTCAACCCGACTAATTAAGATTTTTTTTCCAAAGAATTGATAAAGGTATTCTAATTTAATATATTATTCACTAATAATATTATTTTTTTCCTTAGTAAATATTAGATATTTACAATAATTTTAAATTAAATTAATATAAGATATTAAATATTACATCATTATATACTTTTAAAAAATATATTTTTTATATTGAAGGACGTATCGGAGAAAAATAAGAAGAATTCTTTTAAGTATTTTTAATGAAATAATTGATGATATCAATAATATGACATATCTCCGACAAACCCGATACAGCTTCACTCAATCATTCATTTAAACAAAGTCAAAAATGATGAAATACCAAAATATTTGTGTAGTTTTAACCATTTGCAAAAATATAATATTTTAATAAAAAATTATTAAAATAATAAAATTTGATCTTAATTAATTCATTTTTACATAATTAAGAAGTTAAATGATATTATTTTAATGTAAGAGACTAAACAAAAAATAATTGTTTTTTACATAGTGAATAACATTAATTGATTCTTCAGAATCATTTTTTTCCCATTATATATATATATTGTTTTTCCCACAAAAACGATATAAGCACCCATTTTTTAAAATGAGGTGAAGATTATTATTATTTTTTCCTAATTCTTATGTATATTGTATTTTTAAATTTGAAAATAACATATGTTTTTTTACATTATACAAAAAATACATATACATCGATAGAGATATAAAAATGAAACTCTAATTGTGAATAGTTTATACTATACAATTAGATAGATTTTTTTAACACAATAAAACAAATACTTGCATTGATGTTATGAAGAGATTTCAATATAAGTACCAATTTAAAAATCATAAAAAATCATTATAAAAATTTAGAAATTTAAAAATCATAAGAAATCATTATAAAAATTTAGAAATGAGAATAAATTTTATAATTTTGAAGTGTAATAGATCTAATGCAGTAATAATAATATATTTTTTGAGTTTTTAACAATACAACAAATATATCTTTTTGCGATTTTTTGTGGAATTTTGATTAAAAATACCATATATTTTTATTAATAAAAAATTTTATTCTCTATTTTTTTAATAAAATGCCAAAGATTTTACGAAAAGTGTGTTTTTCCTTTTAATGATGATTTGCCCTTGTCACCATGAAATTTTAGATTTTCACGAAACAACATGCTATCCCTCTCTAATTTTCATTCCATCCCTCACTCATCACCATCTCATCTACACTCATAAGACTATATATTTATAATTTTTTCAAGACATTCAATGCACCCAAAAAAAATTACAATGGATAACCAAAAAATATTTTAAGTCTTCACGGATCTTTATCACATTATCACGAGGTGGCTCATTCGGGCAAGGACCTTCAAGAGCACGAGATGCAATAGGTGGTGTACTTTGAGGAAGCAGGGGTGCAACTAATGACATGCTTAGGGGTGTTTTCGGAGAATTCTAAACACTTTGTAGACATCACACGTAGCTTGTGAACATGGAGACCATTTTAAACTTCATAGCTTGAGTCTTAAAATTGGTTATCACAAAGGATATTTTCTTACGATAACCATGGGTACAATCCTCCCTAACTTTGACAACTAGTTTGTTTAAAGAAATATTTTGTTCCTCGATCGGCTTTTTTTGTTCGTTCCTTATCTATAGAAACACGCTACTCAGCTTCTTTTGTTAGATTGTCAATATTGACAAAAAAAATTACTAATGTGGGCAAGAGAATTGACATTATGACAAATGAGAGCATAAATATTTACTTATCTAATTAATGAAAAATCGTTAAAAACTGATTTTTATTAGGAAAAAAATCAATTTTTAATTAGATAATTGAGTTGAATTAAAAGTTAACAACAAAAGTTTCTTTCAAATATTCAAATATAATATTGAAAAGTAAAATTAAAACTATTTTTATCTATAGAAAAATACTAATTTGAATGACTTAAAAAATAGTTTCTTAGGTTGTTGGAAATATTTTTTGAATATAAATGTAAGAAAATATTGGATATTAGTTCTTAATTCAAAGAATAAACACAAGGACCTTAATTCAAGGAATAAAACAAGGAGCTTAATTCAAGGAGTAAAACAAGGAATCCTTAATTCAAGGAGTAAAACAAGGGATCCTTAATTCAAGGAGTAAAACAAGGAATCCTTAATTCAAGGAGTAAAACAAGGAATGCTTAATTTAAAGAGTAATTGAAGGAATAAAATTTCCTTATAAATAGCTATACAATTGTAATGAAAACATGAAGAAAATAATACAAACTAGAGAACTCTTTTGTGTAGAGTTATTTCTTGTTTTTTCTACATGGTATCAGAGCAGGAAAATTAACTTGCTTCTGCTTTATTATTATCTTAGCATCTTCAATCTTTGAAATGGCTGAAGACAAGCCGCTAGGATCAGAAGCTGAAAGTTCATCAGTGATTTCCTTCATGAATATGCATGAGGTGGATGTCAACCCAAATCAAAGATTAAGCTCAGTCTTGTTGAATGAGTTTAATTACTTGCCTTGGTCAAGAGCAGTGTCTCTGGCTCTAGGTGGAAGGTCCAAGTTGGGGTTCATAAATGGAAGCATCGAAGTACCTGATGTTTCCTCACCAACCTATGAATCCTGGCTTAGTAAGGATCAGCTGGTTATGTCATGGCTCCTAAATTCCATGGAACGTAAATTAGCTGAAATATTCAGTTACTCTGAATCTGCATACCAACTATGGGAGACGGTCAAGGAAATGTATGGCAGTCAAAATAATGCTGCACGAGTTTTTCAATTAAAGAAAGACATCTCAGATCTGCAACAAGATGGCAAGCCTTTTGTACAACTCTTAGGAAGCATGAAAAGCATGTGGAATGAGTTGGAAATATATCGTCCTCATACAACCGATGTAGCTCTGCTACGAAAGAGAGCGGAAGAAGATAAGATATTTCAACTTTTGTCCAGTCTGGATTCAACATATGAAGATATACGATGCCATATACTCATGAATACTGAACTTCCTTCCTTCACCAATGTATGTGCGACAATTCAACGTGAAGAAGTAAGAAGGAAAGTCATGAACAAGGATACAATGGCTAGTTCACCTGAGGCAAGAGCCTATCTAACCAACGAGAGGAAGTACAAAGGGAAGCATCCAAACTTGAAGTGTCAACATTGCAACCATACGGGCCATGTTAAGGACACATGTTGGATTCTACATCCAGAATTAAAACCTGATTTTATAAAGGATAAGGGTTTACAGAAAGTGAATCGTACTGGACTCCGTGCTAATCATGCTTTTGCCTCTACCTCTAATGGGTCTGATCCATTCAAGAACTTCACAGCGAATCCAGCTGAACTCATGAATGAGTTTATGTTGTATCTTCAAAGCAAGACAAGAGGAGCTAGAATTGACTGTGTAGATAGCATAGAAAAAGGAAACTCAACAGCATTGCTAGGCAAGTTTGCGGGCTTCTTGGCAGATACAAAACTCATACCACAAGAGGACATGCAAGGTATCATAAAAGCCTTTAAAACTGCTCTTAAAATAAATATGTTGCATGATTTTTGGGTTGTAGATTCAGGTGCCACAGATCATATGACAAACCATGTGTCAAAGTCTCATAAGTTTGAAAAATTAGCAAATCCTTCACAAGTTTCAATTGCAAATGGTGAGAATGTAAAGGTTTTAGGAAAGGAAAAAATAAAATTAATATCAGATGAAATCGAGTCGGCAGTTTTATATGTACCTTCCTTTCCTTTCCAACTTCTGTCTGTAGGAAAAATCACAAATACCTTGAATTGCTTAGCCATTTTTTCTCCTCACAATGTCATTTTTCAGGATTGTGTCACCAAAAAGACGATTGGTGAAGGGTTTTACTTAGATGGTCTCTATTACATATCCAAGAGCAATCCCAGAGGGTTTCAAGCTAAGTTTAATCCTATCCAAGATAATCAATTGTGGCATCAACGTTTAGCTCACCCTTCTCTACCAATTTTGTCAACTTTATTTCCAAACTTAGGAAATGATGAAATTGCATGTGAAACTTGCCACTTGTCTAAGGCCACTAGATTGCCTTTTAATTCTTCCTTGTCTAGGGCTAGTAAGTGTTTTGAACTAGTTCATTCAGATGTATGGGGACCAATTAATGAATCTTTTGATGGTTATAAGTATTTTGTGATTTTTGTTGATGATTTCTCTCGAGTCACATGGTTATATCTTTTAAAGTCTAAAAATGAAGTTATGGAAGTATTTAAGGACTTTCATAATCTTGTTAAAAATCACTTTTCTTCTAAAATTCAAACCTTAAGGTCTGACAATGGCACCGAATACATGTCCCATATCATGAAACAATATTTGAGCATTCATGGCATTATGCATCAAACAAGTTGTGTTGGCACACCTCAACAAAATGGTGTAGCTGAACGCAAAAATCGGGACTTACTTGAAAAAACTAGAGCATTAATGCTACAAATGAATGTACCAAAGAGATTCTGGTCCCAAGGGGTTATGGCAGCTGCTTACATCATCAATAGATTACCCAATCGAGTCTTAGATTTCAAGTCTCCTCTAGAGGTCATGAAAGGAAGGAAAATTAACCTTTCACACCTTAGAGTCTTTGGTTGCATCTGTTTTGTACATATTCAATCTCATCATCGAGATAAATTGGATCCTAGAGCTGTTAAATGTATTTTTCTTGGTTATTCATCTACACAAAAGGGATATAAGTGTTATGATCCCCAACTTAGGAGATTAATTGTGTCTAAAGATGTTCGATTTTATGAAACTAACCCTTTTTTTAGCAAGTCACATGAAATCACAAGTCAAGGGGATGACATCTTGGATGTGTTTCCATTACCAAGAATCGAACTTGAGGCTCCACAACAACAAGATCCCAGCCATGTCAACATTGATGCATCTCTCACTGAAAGTAACAATGAAGGGTCTCGTCTTAATGGTACACTGCATGAAGATGGTGATAATCAAGATGATCCTCACAATATGGTACAAGATGTGAACGAGTGTGAGATAAATCCTTCTGCTCCACGACGTAATCCAATGCGTGTTAGGCAACCTCCCACAAGACTTCAAGACTTTGTCACCTACAAACCCACACATCCCATCTCAAATTATGTGTCATATAAGAGAGTGACACCAACCCATGCCGCATTCCTCAGCACTATATCGAGTTACAGTGAGCCTCAAAACTTTCATGAGGCCAACAGCCAAGAGGTGTGGAAGGAAGCCATGCAAGAAGAACTTAAAGCCCTAGATCAACACAACACATGGAGCATCACCAAACTTCCAAAAGGCAAGAAAGTTGTGGGTTGCAAATGGATCTATAAGCTCAAATTCAAGTCAGATGGATCAATTGAGAGGTATAAAGCAAGATTGGTGGCTCGGGGATTCACTCAAACATTCGAGGTGGATTACAAAGAAACATTTGCACCTGTTGCAAAAATGAACACGGTAAGAGTGTTACTGTCTGTGGCTGTAAACAAGGGGTGGTCTATGTACCAAATGGATGTGAAGAATGCATTTTTGCATGGTGATCTCAAAGAAGAAGTCTATATGAAATTGCCACCTGGGCATCCTCAAAGCAATGAACTGGATTTAGTGTGCAAATTGCACAAATCCATTTATGGTTTGAAACAGTCCCCACGAGCTTGGTATGCCAAGCTAAGCTCAGTTCTCACTAGTGTTGGTTTCAAAAGCAGCAATGCCGATTCCTCACTATTTGTTCGCACAGGAGCTATGGGCAAATTGGTTGTGCTGATTTATGTAGATGATCTGATAATTACAGGTGATAATGCTGACGAGATTTTCAACCTCAAACAGTCCCTCAAACAAAGGTTTGCAATTAAAGACCTTGGGATATTGAAGTACTTTCTTGGTATAGAAATGGCAACCTCGCACAAGGGACTCTTTCTTAACCAAAAGAAATATATCCTAGATTTGCTTAAGGAAGCTAACATGAGCGATGCTAAACCAGCCATTACCCCTCTTGACAGCAAGCTCAAACCTAGCTTGAAGGGCACGCCACTCAGGGATATAAGTTATTACCAACGACTGGTTGGTAAGTTGATCTACCTAACAATCACCAGACCTGACATCACATATTCTGTAAGTATTGTGAGCCAATTCATGCACTCCCCAACACTTGAGCATTTGACCCTTGTTAAAAGGATCTTACGCTACTTAAAAGGATCAGTGGGTCGTGGTATTATCATGAAGAAGAATGACAACACACAAATCATGGGGTATTATGATGCTGATTGGGCAGGGAATGCAATTGATCGCAAGTCCACCACTGGCTACTGTACATTTGTCGGTGGAAACTTGGTCACATGGAAGAGTAAGAAGCAAACTGTGATTGCCAGATCAAGTGCCGAAGCAGAGTATCGTGCAATGGCTTCAACTGCGTGTGAGTTGATATGGCTTAAAGGTCTTCTGTGTGATTTAGGTGTTCCTACAACTCTTCCTATGTCCTTATTTTGTGACAATCAGGCAGCTATGCATATAGCATCAAACCCAGTGTTTCACGAGAGGACGAAACACATTGAAGTTGATTGTCATTACGTTCGTGAACAAGTTCAATCACAGGTGATTCAGACACATTATACAAAAAGCTTCGACCAACTGGCTGACATCTTCACCAAGCCCTTGGCTTCTCATCAATTTCAACGACTTTTGTCCAAGCTTGGATCCATAAATCTTCTGGATCCAGCTTGAGGGGGAGTATTGGATATTAGTTCTTAATTCAAAGAATAAACACAAGGACCTTAATTCAAGGAATAAAACAAGGAGCTTAATTCAAGGAGTAAAACAAGGAATCCTTAATTCAAGGAGTAAAACAAGGGATCCTTAATTCAAGGAGTAAAAAAGGAATCCTTAATTCAAGGAGTAAAACAAGGAATGCTTAATTTAAAGAGTAATTGAAGGAATAAAATTTCCTTATAAATAGCTATACAATTGTAATGAAAACATGAAGAAAATAATACAAACTAGAGAACTCTTTTGTGTAGAGTTATTTCTTGTTTTTTCTACAGAAAATAATAAATTAAAAAATAAATAGAAGAACCCAATTTGAATAAAAGTTATTTTTGGGAAGTTAAAATTAAAAATAAATAAAAACTAAAAGGTAGTTTTTAGAAGTTACAAAACATTAACAGAGGCAATTGTTTATATCATCATCGATGCAAAATCAAAAAATTAATCATACTTATCAAGGCAATAGAAGAAAACTCAAAATAACTAGCACCAAAGTCTATACAAAATACAAACAATTGGCAAACAAATCATTCCAAATATATATTTTCAACTAAAAATTGACAAAATTCAACTAACTAAAACATGTATGACACTTGATCTTCGTAAAAATGGTATGTGAATACAACAAGCATAAATTGAATATCTACGAAGTAATTGGTTCAATTAGCCCCGTACGTTTACCACAAAGTGATTATAATATTAAAAGGTAAACTTTTCAATTAGAAAATTATATTATTGGTTCTAAATTTTAACTAAATTTACATACATATTTTTAATTTTTTTTTTAAAACATATAACTTAGTCTTCAAACTTTTAAAACTTTTCACTTAAACCCCTAACTTTTAAATTATAAGATTTAATTCTTAAAATTTTAAAACTCTACATATAAGTCTTAAAAAATTTATTCACAAATATATATTTTAATAACCAAGTTAAAAATTATATATAATTTTTTTAAAAATTGAATATTAAATTATAGAGTTTAAAAATTTAGGTAACTTTGTATTAAAGTTTTTGAACTAATGAAAGGCTATTTTAGATCTTTAGATCTCTTTAACTGAATTTTATCTGTTAAAATTTATTTAAAAAATATTTAAATAACTATCTAGCATACATGGTGGTAGTCGAATTCAAGATACATCCTCTATAAATTAAAAAAATTCATATTTTTAATTATTATGTTATATAATTTCCCTATTATTTTAATAATTTTTAGAAGTCTATTTTAATAAAATTGTAGCTAAATAAGATTTAACCTATTTGAATATATAAAAGATTTAAAATTCGAGTATCAATTATGAATAAGTGAATAATGTAATAATTTAAAAAATATATCATTATCGTTATGATAGTTCCATATCTATGTAGAATGGGAAAAAATCTTACAATACAACATATTATACCTTTATTAATATTAGTCTTTGATTTCGTTTTTACTTTAACATTTTTCATTTTTTGGTAAAAAGTGAAAATCAAGATGAGTATATTAAATCACGTGTCTATACTCTTTTTATATGCAAAATTCTTTGGTAGAATGATAGGATGACTCATCTAAAATATTTAAAAAAATTAAAAATTAATATTTATATTACCTTTAAAATTTATAGTAATAAAAATAAAACATTTTATGTTTACTTTATATATTTTTATTATTAAAAAATTTAATCAAAATGTTTCTCGTTTAACTTATTTCAAAATAGTGACTATTTAGATTTATTCAATTTAATTTTTTTAATATTATTTAAATGTTATTTTTATTATCATAAATTTTATTTATTTAATTTTTTAATAAATTTTGAAACGGAAATAAAATGAATTAGTTCAAATATAAAAACCAACAAAAAGAGTAGATTAAAACATACTAAAACTAATAAAAGAGAGGATTTGGGTATAAATTTATAAAATCTAGCTCAAAGACATAATGACTTCTTTGAATGAAATTATCTTAAAAATAAAAAGATTCAACGAGTTTCACTTTACTTTATACTATTGAATCATTTTTTAATAAAATTTTATATAATCTCCATACGAGCATTAATCTTATGAGATAATTTGTTTATAGGAAATTAAGACTTTGAAAAATGAGTACAATATAAATGAAGTTTAATTTGGTTTGAAAAAGTTCAACCTTCTCCTATACAAATAACTTTATAGTCAAATTTAAAGTCTAATATTTTTAACATGAGGTTAGAATTTAAATAATGAAATATATGTATATGTTTATATTTTGTTTTTTATATTGAATTATTTTTTTATATAATTTGAATATATAATTTAAAATAAAAAAATGATGAATCTATCAATAAATAGACACCTTACTAATCTACTCAAACGGGTAAGGTGTTCGTGTCTTTATTATTAAAAATTTAATTATTAATCCATATCCCATGTCAAAAATAAATATTTTTATTTTTATCTAAAAAAATAAAATACACATATATTCAAGAAATGATATAATTAACTGGGACGGATTAGGGAACCTCATGAGATTTAAAATGAGAGTGAACCTCATGAGATTTAAAATGAGAGTGAACCTTGACTTATTGTGCTTTTAACCTAATGATACCACTCCTGTGTAGGTAGGAGTGTCAAACAGCTGTCACGGTACAACAAGTTATGGCTTATTTCGTTGGGCCAATGGGTCAACACATGCATAAATAACAAAACAACATGTGGTTCGTGATAAGTCTAAGAATGGATAAAAACATATATATATATATGATTTAGTTATCCGTGATCATTCAATAGATATTTTAATTTTTATTTTATAAATTTTAAAAATAAATATAATTTTGAGTATAAATTAAACATGAAGTAACAAATACAGTGAAAATTATATCTGATTGTATTTGAAATTAATTATATTTATTTAATTAATTTATATTTTTAATAAATTAAATTATATATTAAATTATAAACAGAATATTAATTATATATATTTAATAAATTAAATTATATTTTTTAATAATCGTTCCGAACGGTTATCCATAAGTAAAATTCCATCATCAAATCGTAACAATTTTTGGATGATTTCGAGTATAGATTTTATAATTCGATTTAAAGACAATTATATCGAAAACGATCTCATCTGTATCCATACCTATCCTTAGACAATTCGACTTATTGTAAATCTATTTTAAATAAAATATATAATAAATATACGAAGTGAAGGTTTTTTCAAATTTTAATATATAATGAAGAAATATATATATATATATATATATTACTACATTATATAGATACGAATGCACGTGAAATAAATTTTAGATAATTTTATCCAACTTCTTGGTTTATTTATCAGTTTAATTTATTAACTATTATGATATAATTGTCCTTGCTGATTATCATAATTATCTGTTTATAAATATCAGATAGATTAATTATTCTATAAAAATTATAGAATAGAATCATAAGTTTATCATATAATCCCAATATATATTTGTATAAAGTATGACAATTTTTTTAAAAGCAGGAACATATATATATATATATATATATATATTTAATAAATAAAGTCATATTTCTCTTAAGTCTCCCATCCGAATACTCATGTTCATATATAGTTCGATGGCAAAACGTTTATTTTTCTTACATTTGTATACTTATTTATGATTCTTTTTCTTATTCATAATATCTATCAAATTAATCATAACAAAACAAAAAATATATATTATTACAACCAAGTTAGATACTATATTCATAAGGTGAATGTTACCATTTAAATATAAAATAACTATTTTATTTTACTTTTTATAAAATAACTAGTAGTTTTCATCACACACATAAAAAGTCATAGGACATCTTATCATATGAGCATGCATAAAAGTATGATTTTTTTTGCTTTAATACATTTTGATATTTGGGGACCTTTTTCGGCCACTACATCGTCCGGTCATCGTTGGTTTGTAATTTTTGTTAATGATTGTACACGAATGACATGACTTTACATTCTTAAATATAAAGATAAAGTATTTTCTACATTTTACTTGTTTCATACCATGATTCAGACACAATTTTCTAAAAAAATTAAGATCCTTAGGTTTGATAATGGGGGAGTATATTAATCAACAATTTTGAACATACTTGGAAAACTATGGTATTCTCTATGAAATCTCATGTTCACAAACCCCACAACAAAATGAGACTACATAGAGGAAGAATAGATATATTTTAGAAACTGTCAGAACCTTACTAATCAGTGCACATATGCCTAGTAGATACTGGAGTGATGTTGTTACTACAGCTGTGTATCTACTAAATCACATGCTCACAAAGACCTTACAATTTCAGACTCTATTATAGGTATTATCTGGCCATGTTCCTCTGCCTACTATTTTGATGCTTCCACCCCAAATTTTTGGATGTGTTGTTTTTGTCCACTTAAAAAAAATCAACGAGCTAAGTTGGATCCATGTGCTGTCCGATGTATATTCTTGGGGTATGGCGTACAAAAAAAAAAGATCTACCAATGCTATGATCCGATTACTAAAAGAACCTATATTAATATGAATGTTACTTTCTTGGAATCTGAATGTTTTTTTCCATCACCAATATCCAATTATCCTCTTCAGGGGGAGAGTTATGGTCAATAACGAAATTTTCTTGATGTTAAAATATTAGACAATAGTAACAATCCAGCATACTCGGATCATGCCAACAATATGGAGGAGCCAGTACCTAGACCCGAACTTCAACTTCCAAGAACTGAAATTAAAGTAGTAACTGAATCTACAGAAGATGAAGTGGTTGATGCATCTCTCCACTTTGTACCCGATGATTCTCCTGCTGAGAGTACTCCTGAGGTAAGGTATTCTATCACATCTTTACAAACTAATGCTATAGATACATCTGTGGGTTATGTTCTACCTTTCAGACACAATCGAGGCAAACCTCGAAATCGATACTCCCTAGAAAGAGAAGAACGACAATCCAAATATCCAATAGCCAATTATGTATCTACTCAAGGGTTATCGGAACCTATCAGGGCGTTTGCACAAACTCTCTCTTCTTCTACTCATGTACAAAGAATGATATATATTTATACTAAGAAACATAACAACTGTTGTACACCTATGCTTTCATGCTCCACTATTTTTGTGCTCCACTAAACATGGATGTTGTCTGCTATACTTCTGCAACATGTTTTTCAAGCACATGCAAACATATTTTAGGACAAATTATTTAGTCAAAAATTAATATTATATTTCGTTTGTCCTTAAAAATATATTTTTGGGTGAAAAGGTAGCAAACTATTTTTGCCTCAAAAATATTTTTTGGACAACTTTAGGACAAAATAGTTAGTATTAACAAATATATTCAAGGACTAGTTTATAACAAAATATTAATTTTGTATAAAAAAAATCTTTCAAGACTATTATAATAAAATTATTTGATAAACAAAATGAAGTTTAATACAAAATTTATTTCTTTATATATATATATATATATTTACACTAAGGCAATATACACAACTTTAATTT
Organism: Hippophae tibetana; assembly: GCA_037013495.1. NCBI lineage: Eukaryota > Viridiplantae > Streptophyta > Magnoliopsida > Rosales > Elaeagnaceae > Hippophae > Hippophae tibetana. The sequence goes on from CM072812.1 coordinate 5,775,745, forward strand.
TCAAATTATTTAATATAAAAGTGTATATTATATCTCTATTTAATAATACAAAATAGTTAAAATAATAATATGAGCGAACAATGTTCTACATTCCATTAGAATCAAATATGAAGTTGCTCAATGAAAAACTTTAGATAGTTACCTTCAAAATGATACTAACTAATTTAACAACCCAAAAACCTGAAATTAATAGATAGAAATTTTCGATGAAAAAGAGAAGAAGTAGTTGTTTAATCTGAACCGCTAAAGTCACTTCGTTAGAGTTAGAAAGTAATGAATGTTAAATTTTGTTTTATTTTTTTTTTAAGTTTCAAACTCAATAAAACCAATGCCTTGTCCGCAAAAATAATTAAGATTTATTTACAAATTTTCTTAAAAAATTTCATAAAGTGCAAATAGAAACATTAAGTTTGTCCAATAAAATGTGATCTCAAAATTTATTCACTAAAATATGATATTGTAATTACTTGTATTAAAACCATTTATTTTATAACAACACTTTTAAATGGTTTATCTTAACATGTTGCTTAGTGTAATTTATTTATTTATTATTATTATATATATGCAATGGTTTCTATTGTTATCTTGGTTTTATCCATTTAGTATTTGGATTTTATTGATATTAATTTTTTTTTTATAATTATACGATACTTAAAATATATATAGTTTTAAAATAAAATGTACACTAAAATCAATATTGTTATATAAAATCGTATCTTCATTAAAATGAATCTCATTGTAAGTTTAAAATATTCAGTATTTAAATATCATAAAATTTGTTTATCACTTATTAGTCTGACTACCAAATACATCATCTTTGCGGTTGTTTCTTCAAGCCTTAATTGAGATATTGTTTATTTTTTCCGCTAATAATAGTGGCTTTAATTAGAAGTCAACTTATTATTTCCAATATTTTTTTTTGCTAATCACTATTTTTAATAGGTTAGATAACTTTGATATAAAAAATATAATGAAAACTAAAATTGTGTTAAGTTGTTTTGTAAGAGAAATCTAAAGATATTATTATTTTAATGATTTTATATAAATATATTATTTATTTATCAAGTGATTAAAATACAAGTTTTTAATAAGGATAAAAATAAAATTTAATATGAAATTGTTTAAGAAAAAAAAATTCAAACAAAAAGTTATTGAAATATATTTTTAATTTTTTTAAATTAAAAATTAAAATAAAATAGTAAAAATTAAAAAAATATTAAAAATGAATATTTTATGAATTTTTCATATAAATTGTGATTTTATTATTATAAAGATTCATAATTTAATCATATCTAATCACTTTATAAAAAATAAAAATATTTTAATGAAAAAATTATTAAAATAATATCGTTTGTTATTAATTGAAACATTTTACAAAGCTAAGAAACTTAATGATATTGTTTTTAACATACGAGATTAAACGACACAAATGACCTAATCAATATAAGAAATTTTTATGATATTTTTCTATTGTTACTAAATTTTTTATTTCAAATTCCAAACAAAGTTGTTATTCATCTAAAATTATTTTAAATCATATATTATCTTCTTTTTTTCTTGCATTAATTTTTACTTTTTCATTTTATTATATCTTTATATTATTATCTTTTCACATATTTTATTTCTTTTTCATCTTTTCTATAAAATAATTTACTTGGTCATTAAATTGATAAGTATCTAATTTTACATTTTATTTATTTATCAATTTAAGTTTTATTCATAATTTTTTCTGTTTTAATGATATTACAAAAAAAAAACCTTTTATACTTATATATGTATATTTTCTTTATATAATCAAAAGGAAAATTTTATTTATATGCTAAAGTGTATCGTTATATCAAAAAATTAAATTAAATTTACACATAATTTTTCAAAACATTTAAAATATACTTAGTTTTCAAATTTGTAAAAGTTCAAACATAGATTACTAAACTTTTAAATCCTATGATTTAGTTCTAAACTTTTAAAATTTAATACATAAATCATAACTTAACTACTAAAATACATATTTATAAATAAAAAATTTAGGATCTATGTGTGAGATTTTAAACATTTGGATATTAAATCGTATAATTTAAAAGTTTAGAGTATTATGTGTGAATTCTAAGTTTGAAATCTAAATAGTATATTTTAAAAGTTTTAAAAACTATGTATAAATTTAAATAAAATTAAGAATCTATATGTTATATTAATAATACAATTTAATCATATTTATATAAATATAAATGATAGCAAGTAAACATGTATATAGCTGATCAATTGAGTGAAATGAGACCGCCCAGTTTGACATCCTGAATGCATTTCCATAGCTTTACATAATTGCATATGTCAACCATTAACTAAATGTGATGCATTCTTAGCAAAAATAAAATAAAAATAATAATAATAACTGTTATGCATAAAAACTTAATAATTTAATCATATTTATATTTTAAATTAGATAAACATAATATTTTTTTAAATAAAAAATAATAATAATTAAAAAATAAATAATTAATGATATTTTTATTATTATTCATACGATATCACTCAGAAAATAAATACTAAATGGGAGTATCATATGAAATGGATCTTGTTGATCTCTCTCGACTTTTGCCGAATAAATTAAGTATCGTTTGGATTATTTTCTTGGTATTTCAGTTAAGAAATTTTATTGGGTTTTATTTTTGAATCCTCTTCCCTAGTCAACTACATAGATATATCTATCATACATGTTATAAAACGTGATAAAATGTTGCTGACCATGATAAGATGATTTCCCAAACGTCATTCAAAACAAAAGTATTTTGATGTATTATAATGTGGAAATTAAAGGTATTTAAATGGATTATTATGATAAAGGCGAACGGGGATTACATAGAAAGAATATAAGAATTTAAATGGGTTTATTAGTTTTTGGTTATTCCTTGAAATTTATTTTTATTCAAAAATTGATATCATTTTATTAAAAATATTTACTTGAATCATTTCTATTGATAACAAGCACCTTTAGTAATACTTGCTATGTTTTGAATCTAGAAAGTTGAATGGTATTGGTTTATAATTGTGACGCCGTGTGCGGATCTATAATCTTCGTTTAGAAACAAAATCACGACTCTTCGCCTATCGAAAGTCTCATTTATATATTAGCTTTTCAAACAATTTAAGTTGTGCATATGTGTAAAATTATTCGAAAAGCTAATACATATAGTATTTTTCCCCCCTTAAAAAAAGCTATATATTAACGCAAACTATTACTAATTAGGCAATTAGCTAGCATATTAATATATCACCACTATCTCTTCATGCTTTTTTTAATGACCCTTTAAAAAGTATTTTTAAGTTTTTTTTTCTTTAAAAAAAAATATGTCATTTAAATCATTTTGTTTATGAAAAAAATAATAAGTAATGATAAGGTTAACATTTCATTTTTTGTTAGACATGATCAAATAATATATGTCTCATATATATATTTATATTTTTTTTGATAATTATAAACGTAAAAAATTACTCAAATTTTTTATGAAATTTTTTTCTTACAAAGTTAAAATAATTTTTTTAATAAATCTTAAGCAAAATTTGTATTGTCTAATATATAAATCATACATTAAACAATAAAAATTTAATTTAAATTTGATCGAAATATTTATTAAAAAAATTGAGTGATACTTTTAAGAAAGGAGAGCTAGAATAGTCAATTTGCTTATGTAATTTAATTCTATTGCTTATAAAGAATGTTTTAAAGGTTCTTTAATTATGAAAAAGAAGTTTTAAAATGCATGCATTTGCATGTAAAAAAAATGAGTACAAATGAAAAATTAACACATTTTTCACAAAATAATTGACTTAAAAATATATATTCTAATATAGATGACTAAACACTATTTTTCACAAAAGCAAAAAAGATTTTCACAATATTTTTTATTTTTTAATTAAAAATTATTTATTAGATATGTATTTATCTAAAAATAAAAATATACATGTATCGGGATATGATATTTTATTTTTATCTGATATATTTTTTTTATAAATAAATGAACTTGAAAATACATTTTTTAAACAAATTTAGCAAACAATCCTTAAATCTTAAACAAATGTACCTCTACGAAGATTTTTCCTATAAACTAACCACATTATTAATTTATGGCTTGAATCAAGAAATATTCTACACACATTTAACCACCTCAATTGAGTGGAAGGGGCAATATCCTCTGTATAATCCCAAATTTGAGAGGATATATTTTTATTTTTTACTCCTTTTAAAACTGTAAAGAAATAAGCCAATATTATGTTTGAAAAAAAAATGGTCCCACATGTTAAAACTACACAAAAAATAAATTTTAAAATTATTTTTCCTTTCAAAAATCTTACAATGCCAAAACTAAATATTTTCACCAAGAGTCACTTAAATGTGGGAACATTTTATTTAACAAAAACAAATGATTGAATTGCTCCAATATTAGAATTTACAATACGGGCTATTTTACATGGTTTATTTTAAAAATGATTTTTTTTATAAATAACTAAAATAGTCACACACAAAATGATGTTTTTTGTTGATTAAGCAATAATTGGAATCAAAACTTACACCGAATATCACAATATACCATCCAACCAACTGTAATATAGAGCCTGTTGGTCATGTTTTGTATTTTTGTGCAACCCATTGTTTCATTTTTAACACATTCTATTCTGTGTACATATATATATATATATATATATATATTTCATATAATGTAAAAAATAAATATTTTTGCATGTTCAAAAGTACAGTATATATATATATATATATATATATATTTTATTATTTAAAAAAAACTAAAAATAAAATTATGTTAATAACTTAATCATATACAAATGAAAAGGTTGTAAAATCAAACCCTCTTATTATTTCAACATTTTTATACATAGGACTCTACCAAAAGACACCAACCTAAAAGAATGAGATATATGTTGTACGTCTCTCTTTTCCTGTAAGAGAATGCATACATTTACATTAATTTCTATATAAACCCAACTCTTTGATGTTCCAAAACGTGCTACATTGAGAGAAGCAAAATAAGAAGTTTCTTAGAATGACTTACAAACTTTTGCAAGTGGTTTTGTTGTGCCTCTCTTCCTCTGTTATCTATGAGGGCTTCAAATTATCAGAAGCCCATAATATAGCGGCTATGTATGTATTTGGAGACTCTTTAGTAGACGTTGGTAACAATAATTACCTTTTATTTTCCTTCAACAAAGCAAATTTTCCCCACAACGGCATTGACTACCCTTTCAGCAAAGCAACTGGGAGGTTTGGTAATGGCAAAAATACTGCAGATTTTCTAGGTAAATTATAATTAAATCCAAAATCAATATTTTTTTAGCTTTTAATTTTAAAGTTTTTATGACTTCAAACCTCACTATAAACATAATAATTTAATCATATTTACATTCAATTGGATATATATAGCATCTTTTTTCATTAAAAAACAAGTAGTTATTAAAAATCAAGCACCTGTTTTATATATATATATATATATATATTTGGGTTTAATTCGGTTTTCTCTCAAGTTTGTATATAAAAGGTCTCGGAACTTATGTTTATGAAGTATTAAGATTAATTATTATTTTCGAAGCAGGGGACCTAACAACTTGCATTATCTTGCCCAAATTAAGAATTTCAGCTCGTAGGTTGATGACTATCAGAACTTACCAACCCTTATGATATTTTCCCTGTGTTAATTTGTGTTAGCTAGTAATCATTTATCCCCAATCATCAAGCACAATTCTACGTATTTATTATTTTAAATTAAAAAAAATTATCATTTAAAAAAAATGTATTCTGAAATATGTAATTGTATAACAATTATGATTTTGGTATTATGCTAATGTAATGGAACCATGAGCAGCTGAGAAACTTCGGCTTCCGTATCCAAAACCATATCTGTCTTTGTCATTCAAGCAGCAAATGAACATTATGCAAGTCCAGTTTCTGTTCAAAAATGGTGTTAACTTTGCCTCAGCTGGTGCTGGAATCTTTAATGCGACTCATGAACATAATCAACTTATTGTAAGTTTTGAACTCAAATTAATTGTATAGAATAATCACTTCCTAACTCAAATACTGAAAATATATAAGTTAAACATTAATAACATATATTCAATACATATTTATTAAAAGTATATTAACATTGTTAACATGCATGCATGTGTTGAATATGAATATTTATTTATCTTAATTTATAATTATAAAATTATATTTATATTAAAAAAAACTATTGAAATACGTTCAAATATGTATAAGTAAGTTTTAGAGGTATTATTTTTTTATAATTTGATATATTTTATATTTAATTTCAGCGCCAGTCAGTATCTTTGACAAAACAAGTAGACTACTATTCAGAAGTACACACAAGCCTAATGCAACAGCTAGGAGCTTCTGCTGCCCAAAAGCATCTTCATGAATCTCTCTTTCCCATTGTGATTGGAAACTCAGACATTCTTGCATACTATGCCTCCTCCAATATTCGCAGTGAGATCAAACCAAATACGCATATCAACTTGATGGCTCAAAAATTCAAAGAACAGCTACAGGTAATGAGTAAGACATCCATAATTGCAATTTTTTAGAATTGAATTGACCTTACATTTGTGTTTTTTTTTTATTGAATTTGAGGCACATCTTATTTGAATTTTTGCTAAATTTATTGTGTGAATATTATGACAGCGTTTATACGAAAAAGATGCACGTAAATTTGCAATTACAGGAGTTGGGGCACTTGGATGCACCCCAGCAGAAAGGGTTAAGAATTTAAATCAAGAATGCACTAAAGAACTGAATGAGTGGTCAGTTTTGTACAACATTGCATTAAAGTCAATCTTAAATCAACTCAAGAATGAGTACAATGATGTACAATTCTCCTACTTTGATAGCTACAGTCTCACTCAGAACTTAATTGAAAACCCAGCTTCTTATGGTATTCTTCCTTCTCAGTCACAATAATTTATTCATGCGTATTTTATTTATACCTCCCATGTTTTTTTAAGACATATTCAGTATAATAACTAGCTATTAGTTTTATCCTTTGATTGTATAGAAAAATTAAGAATGAGAGGTACACGACTTCTGTAACTTTTATGAAATGAATGTTTTATTAATCCCTTTAATTTTAACTGAAATGTTTTGTCTTCGTAGTTTTGATAAGACGTACACTTTGGTTCTAAAAATCTAAATTTATTGAACTTAAATGCACACTTATTAAAATTGAAAAAAATATTTTTATAATTAATTTTTTTTTTTTGAAGTTATAAGACTTAAATGCACAAATTAAAAGTTAAGTAACTTATAAGTTTGTTTAACTAAAGCTAAATAACAACTTATTACATTTTCTCAAAAAATAATAACCATTCAATTTTGAAAGATACGTGTAAAAGTAAATTTTTTGAAGGTTAAAGTCCACCTTTCTAAACTTAAACTAAATTTACATATAATTTTTCAAGTTTTAAAATATACAATTTATTTTTTAAACTTTTAAAATTTTACATAGGTCTCGAAAATTTTAAAACCTAATTTTCAAAATTTAAATTTCTACACATAGGTTCTAACTTTGCTACTAAAATACATATTTATCAATCAAAAATTTATGATCTATTTGTAAAGTTTTAAAAAATTTAAAACTAAATCGTATAATCTAAAAATTTAGAGATCTATGTGTAAAATTTTAAAAAATTGAGTAACAAATTATACGTTTTAAAAATTTAAAGACTTATATATAAATTTAGTTAAAATTTGAGGAATGAATGGTACAATTTAACATCTGTTTTATTTTTATTTTTATTTCATAAAAGCATTTAAGTGCTTGAAAGTGTTAAATTAAAATTTGTTTTTTTAGACATTTTGTTTGTTTTAAGAATTAGTATGTGATTGCTTATATGCCAAACACCAACTTTCTAACACAAGCACTTTATATCTAGTCATGTAATTTTATCATTATTTTTACTACATACTAGAACATATTACTAGTTGTACAACAGAACAAAAAGTGAGAATATAAGAAAAAAGTTGAATTTGTGCAAAAATGATAGGCGTACAGTTTTCTTTTAGGCTAAAACATGTGTATAACCGTAACAGAAATCTTTTTGTTATTTTCCAAACTTAAGGGTCCAATAGTAAGAATTTGATCTCTTTAATTTAATTTTTTTAAAAAATAATTATTTTATATTAAATACTAATTAAAAGTCTTTTTAAATACCACTCTCTCAGGATTCCTAGAGGTTAAATCAGCTTGTTGTGGACTTGGAAGGCTAAAAGCAGAGATACCATGTTTGCCAATTACAAAATATTGCACAAACAGGAACCAGCACATGTTCTGGGATGGTAGCCATTTTACCGAAGCAGCTCATAGAGTGATGGTGGATTACATGTATAATGGTACTTTTACACACACTTACCCTATGAATGTGAAGATGCTAGCCCATATTTGAGCTCTTATGCCAATTCCTATGCAGCTCCATCCTCTTACTTAGGTTTAAGTATGTATGTTTGTTTGTAAATGTTCCTCTAGTGGGAATGACTCTGAGTGAAGCTAAATAATGGTTCTCCTTTGGATTTTCTTAAAATCCTGTATCTTAAATGTTTGGAAAATACACAATGATTACGTGTTTGTTGTTTATTAACGTATGATTTTGATATATTTTATTTTTTAGGAGATGAGGACATTTTGAAAGTATTTTTTTTACCATCATGTTACATATTATTACTATTAAATATATCTTAAATAAAAAAGTTTATTCTAGTATATGTTTAAAAATAGTATTCTTGATTTAAGATTTTATTTAGAAACATAGCTAATATTTTTTGTGTTTTGAATTAGCATAACTTTTTTAATACGTGCTCAAAAAGTAATAAATAAGAAACTTATTTTAATACATGTTTAAAAAGTGTCCATAGCTCAAAGCTTTATTTGCAGGCATATAACGTCATTTTCACGCGGTTTCTATCTCTTATTATCTTGATATCTTCTATCAGTCTCAAATTATATATTTAAATTAAATCAAATATTATTTGTTAAAAAAAACCTACTAGTAACCCTCTTACTAGAATAAAATTTATTTATTTAAAAACACTTTACTAATAAATTGTTAGGTAACAACATTAATAATCATCGTATCTATTGTAATAATTTAAATCATCTTGTAGATAAATAATTTAGCTATTTAATATGATTTAACTTTTAATCGTAAAAAATATATATTTATTTTTATATAATATTAAAAATTATATGTTTATTCTAAAAAAAATTAAAATTAAAATGTTATATAAAATGAGATTATATCATATAATTTAATTTAATTTAAATGTTTTCCTTGGTGATTATTTTTGCTAAAATAAAATAATACTAATTGCAAAATAAATTTAAAATTTAACTTAATAATATTAAAAAATAAAAATAACTTTTTTAACATTAGTGTCTTTTTTTTACAATAACATCATTCATTTTTTTATCTTAGTTTACTAATACTAAAATTTTACTTTTATAAAAATCACTTTTAGTAACGTATAGTATATATATATACACATATTGAATTAAATGTGTTTTATATATTTAATATTTGAAATTGGTAATAAAAATATTTTAAAGTTTGATTTGTTGTAAAAATATCCTTAATATTTAAATTCTTTAATATTTTAAGTTTTTTTTAATTTCCATTAACAAAGTTAATTTTCTACAGTCACTTTTAACTGTTAATTTTTTAATAAAAATACTTAAATAATATAAATATTATATAAAATTAAGCTTTCGAGTACTTTTTTAACAAATTAAACATTAAGAACATTTTTGCTATATGATAAAATGTCATAATTAAGCATTTTTTTTAATAAAAAGGTTAAACAATCCCAAACCAGCCGAATATGAATTAAAAAAAAAACAGAAAATAGTGATACTAATGAAAAAGATAATATTTTAAAAATTAAGTTGCACAAAAAAGTCCAATAAAAATAATCAGAAAATTAATAAAAGACTACTCCGACGATGAAAACTAAAAATAAAATTTTAAAAAATTGCAAAACAGATCGAATATTTTTTAAACAAACTATACTGAAGAATTCAAAGTTCTCTCGTTTGTCGCCAGCGTAGACACCAGAGACTATCCGACCATCCGAGTCCTCAACCAGCTAAGCTCTCTATCTCAATCTCTCTACTAAAATGCCCTCATTTTCGTCGTTCTTCTCATCGGCGCACTCAAAACGGCCTTAACCTTCGCACACCCGGGTGCAGGATATGGAGGCACCATCTTTTGTATCCAAAGCGAGGACCGCCTTTCATTCCGCTGCTGTTAAAGCGGAACGAGTCTTCTCTGACTTAAAACCCGATCGAGGTGCTCAATTTTTTTTTTCTTATTTAGAATTCTCATTTCAACATCGTTTACTAAATTTATCATCAGTTTACTATTTTTACTGCCTTAGACATCGTTTACCTTTATAGACTACTATTTCAATTTTTATTCTTTTTTCTCATTTTATTTTTGTTGTTTAATTTTTGGTTTATGAATGTTAATTTGACTGCTTAATCGGTGAAGATTCTGATAAGCAATCACCGAAGGATTTGGGAATACAACCCGATTATGAATCTCCGAAGAGCGACGGAGAGTCAAAGGTAAGTTTATGCTATTATTTGTGTTTTAATTCCGATCAAATTTATGTTAATCAATGATTTGACTTATTTTGAGTTTTTAAATTTGAAATGAAGAGGTCGGATCGAGTTGATCGAATTATCCTGGATTTTGTTTTTTGTTTCTTTGATTTGAAAGCATTTTCTCGTGATTTTATCTTTGGTTGTAAAGAATGAAAGAAAGAAGAATATGTACATTGTTGCGTTTTACAAGCTACCTGTTAAGCTAGATCTCATTTCAAGAAATTAATTAAAAGGAATATCAGAAATTCATCATCTTTCATCTCTGATGCTATCCGTTATTTCAGATTTTGAGGTCCTAATGATTGTGCATGTTTCAATTTAATTTAATTTTTTTAATTTGAGTTCCCGATAGTTTGCACGTTCTTTAATTTACTATGGCAGGGTGTACACGAAGTCAAGCATTTGCGGTGGAGACCACCACAGCTAAAGACAAAGCCGGATTGGCAAGATAGATTCAAAAATATTAGAATAGGTAAAAAAGGAGTCGAAGATACTGATACACCTGAAAATTCAACCATGTCTGTTCCTTATTATGATGAAAGAATATACCTTGTCAACATGAAATATGATGCCGAAGCAAAGGTTAGTCTTCATGTCCTTACTTACATGAATATGGTTTATAGTGTTACATTGTATCCAATAAACTTAGATAATTTTTTTTCTGCTCTAATAATCTTACCGTAGAAAAGAACCATATTCTGAGCATCGCTTGATCATATAGGGATGGCACATTATGGTGTTAGGAAATAAGGATGAAAAGTCTGCCAAGAACTTGAAATGATGTGCTCCTTTGTTCCAGGAAGCCAATGATGATTTATAGAAAGCTAAGAGCCCAATCTCTTTGCTATAATGTGCTCATAGATATTAGTATCAAAGCTAATAGTTTTCTGTGTGATTGTTTGGCTATAATGGAGTCATGAATGAAATTTAAATCACCTCACTTTCTGGCCTTTGGTTGGCTGAATGCTTTGAATTTGGTGTTTGTTCCTACTTTTCATGGGACAAATGGTAATACATGCAGATTCAGTTAAGTTAGCTGATAAACTATGAAATGTATAATAGTGCAATCAAAGATGTAATGTCCTATGCAGATAAGTTGCCAGGACTTTGAAGTCTTTGTTAATGGCCCAAACAATTTATAGTGGCTATTTTTTCGTTGTGTTCATGCAAATTTCCTTGTGTTTATAATGATAATTTGATGTCAAAATGCTCTAGAGTGCAGAGGTGATTCCCTCAGTAGAAGGTTTAGTTGCTGCAAACAAAGGGGACATTCCTCCGCTATCTGCTGTAAAACAGTTGGTTGTTGCTCTTGAGTAAGTTTTTAATGGTATTTTTTTGGCAATTCCTCAGCTTTTGTTTTTTGTTTCCGAACATTTTTCCACACATACATAAGATCTCCAAAACTTCATAGTCTTGTTTTGTAAGAAGGTTTCTTCATTCATAGAACTATGTGTTTTCCCCTTAATGAGAAAATCATTATAGGGTTCATGTGATACTCATATTAAATTGTCTTCCAGAATTCTTAGGCATCTATAAACCTGAAAAATTGAATTGACAAGTTTTCTGTTCCAAGTTCTATATCAGTTAAATGGATGAATTTTGATTTTCATTTTACATGTGCTGTTCTTGGCTTTCCACTTGAATTTTCATCAGGGCTGGGAAGAAGTTGAAGTCCATGAAAGATTTTTTGGCTTCATCTGGAAGTTCTTCACCAGTCAGAGAGAGGGCAGGCCTGAGTCTCTCAGCAGTGAAGTCATTAGTTCTCCGTGACAAGGAGGATAAACTTACATCAGAGTTTGGAAACAATGAGAATGTTTCATCCCTGATTAATTCGCTGTTCAATGCAGGTATATGCATATTTCAGGTGACCTGGTCACAATACCTTCTCGTTGGTTAACTTCTTTTTATTAAACTTATTTGCATCATCACACGGTGCTCTTTCACTTTCATTGTAATATTTGCAAGATGATCACAGACACAAAATTTCTCAGTCGCAATATCAGCTCTGGTTCAGGGGCAATCACGACTACATCTTTTCCAAGAGATATTCATGGTGCCCCTCCTGAAAGTCTCATAGTCAAGGTGGCTGAAGTTATTGGGAGCTTCAAAACCCTGAAGAAAATGACATTGTTCTGGTGCAGAGTTGTTTCTGAAGTGAGTAGTCTGACTAAACTATACAAATTTCGTCTTCTGAACTTTGAATGGCTTACATTTATCTTAAAGTTTTCTTGTAGTTCTTATTGCTTTTTGTGGCTTACTTTTCCTTTGTTGAATTTCTATTTTGTTGAAGGGAATTAAAATATGTTTATGAATGAATTTTGTGAAAGCACTCGTGTGAGTAGTGGAGAATTATGTGGTTATGAAATGAAAGCCCATCCACTTAAACTGTATAGTATATTAACTCAGTTGAGATTAATATGTGCATGTGAGAACAATATGGTTAGCTTCAAATATCAGTTTCTATAAACTTTGTGCAATATTTTTCTTCAAAGTAATTGGGTAGGTTTTCTAATCCTAGGGTTTTACATATGCAGCTGAGAAGACTTTGGTACGAGGAAAAACATATACCTTTCATCCCTATGGAGGAGATTCCAGATCTAAATTTCTGCCTTTTGTATCAAAAGTTGCAAGTTATCAACTGTTGTGTGTCACGCAAACGGCGCCGAGCAATTGCCACTGAATCGCTAGACTTTGTGATGAGAGAAGGCCATTCAGATGCTGAATATCCAGCTGTTTCTAGAATTGTGGATCCTGCAATCCCTATACTGTATGCTAAAGTAACAAGTGGGGAGCTCGTTCTTCGACTAGGTGTGGCTAGCCCATCTGGTAATCTAACAATGTTGGAAACTGGAGAGCCTGTGTACTCACCTATAACACAGGTTGGACTAATTACGTTTATTTAAAGAAAACTTCTTAAATTCACTTCTCAAAATGGGATCTTCTGCAATGTAACATGCAGGAAGGACCTTTGCTCACAGAAGATGTTATTAGAGAAACAGAGGATTTTGTGCTTCGAACTGGGAGGTCTGTATTTGAGCAGATTCTGACACGGTCAACTTTAGTTTTTCTTTAAACTTTTTATCTATCTTTTGAGTATTTGGTTACTGCAAGCTATTTAACGTTTTTATAGCTAATGAGGTTATTTTCTAATATATTCTGATAATATTGAAGCCCCAAAATAGATTGTACATAATCGAATTGATCCCAAAATAATATGTTAGTTTATACATATGTACTTGTACACTTTGTACATAAATGAATATATATTATCTGATGTGAAAAAAATAATATATATATATATATATATACGTTATGTACAACTGATATACTATTTTGGAAACAATTCGATTATGTACAATATATACGTGCTATTTAGGGCCCAAACTCGAAGTTATGCTTATGCTAGATTATACCTTAATGTACATCCGGACATTCTTTGACAAGTTGGCTTTGACTTTCATCTTCAGCGTTGGTGCTGGCTGTTCTCAACTCCTCTCTGATATGCAGGCTTTCAAGGTTTGACAATCAAGAAACTGGCCCATCTTATAGATTTTTATGACTATGTTTTTATTAACTAACCCCTTATTCCCTTGGATTAGGCTGCAAATCCTGGTTGTATTTTGGAGGATTTTGTAAGATGGCACTCTCCTCCTGATTGGACAGAAGCTGAGGCAACCAGTGAAGCTAAAGAGCCTTATGATGATGGCGAGATATCGTCTACGAGGGGTCAGTTAAGCAGTCGGATGCAGAAAAAAGGTTTGATCTCTTTTAGCTTGACAAGCTAAATATGCCAATTTCAATATATGATATTAAATGCTGTCCCACTCTACCTTTTAATTTGAACTATTTTGTAGATATATAATCTGGTTTTAAAAGTCACTAAATTCATGCCTACTTTGAGATGTATATTTCCAAGACTTAATGATACAAGAGAACAGGGACACTATTTACGCTAGTGATAAGTTGTTAATGTTATATTAGATTATTGTCTTTGAATTAAATTAATGTTGTTTATTTCTTTATAGGTTGCTAAGGGAGTCTAAGGTCCACTTTAATATTTGTCTCTAGTGGTTCGTAGTTATAAATAGTGGAGAGTGTGAGTTTAGAGGGTAGAATGAATATCGTATTCACTTTGTATTGAGATTTTTATGTCAGGTTTTAATGAAGTATTTTCGGATTTGAATCGATGAATTCAATCCTTTTCTAAAGGTTGTTCAATTCCTTTAGGTTAAATTGAGACATCTACGTCATTTAGTATTAGAACTTTGGCCTTTTCTAATCGAGGGTCGATTGTAGTAATCAACTCCTCCATTAAAGCTCTAGTAGCTTACCTTCAAGAGTACAATTAAAAGGAGGATGAGCAATTTCAAGCTTTCATTCAAGAGTTTCGAGAATTCAGAATCAACGTAGTTATTCAAATTCGTCACCTAAAATCAACTACATGAGAACTACCTCACCAGTTTTCATCTCTACATTAACCTTCGTTTTTTCAGTTCAGCCCCCATCTAGACAGTATCCGCCCTATTTTGCAACTCAAAACAGAGCTCAAATTACTTCCTACAACTCACTCTATCCTTCAATTCCCAAAACTCATCTCATCGACAAGTTCAAATTGATGCACATAACCAATCTCCACCTTCACAAGACCCTCACCACCTACCCAAAGCCCAATGCCACCTAACGCCTCCATCCCTCACAAACTTCCAACAAGAGATTACTTTGAGATCCCCCAAAAACTAAAACCCACCACTCTCGAAACCATCCATAACCCATCCAAACCCCATAACACTCAATTTCATCATGCCTCATCTCTTCGAGCATCACCCTCCACCCTTCGCATTACCCATCTGATCCAAATCCACCACCCAAAGACCTAGTTGTTGAAGTCGACCTTCATGGAATGCATCCTTCCCAAAATCGATACCCTCAGTCATATACTCAACACCTAGAAAACATCATCTCCTCCTTTCATTCATCTCAGAATCACTCTTATCATCCATTGGAGTCACAACCTCCTTTCACGACCAACCCAACTTCTTTTTCTATGAGAAAAAATGCAAGTCATGACATCAGGATAACTTTCATTTCAACACCTCACTTCATCATTACCTAAAACATTCAAAGTTTACCCAACTTCTTCTCACTCTACTAGCATCGTATATACCTTCAGAACTGGATGGAAACTTTATCCACCAATTCTTTGATACGAATAGAAATTTCAGAGGGATAAGGAAGGAGAAGAGAAGCTGAGAAAGAGAGGTAATTGTTATATAATTTTTGTTATTTAATTCATCCATCAAGTCAAATTATATAGCCTCAATTTACAAGGGGATATCCTATCTAATTCTAACATTCTAATGAATTAGTGGTCCCTCTCGTTCGTGCTTCCTGCTTGCATTTCTCGCCGTACGTGGTCCCCTCTTGTGCTCGTGATTTTTGCGCCCACCTGTGCCCAGCAATGGCTCAAACTGGAACCCAAAATGATGCAGACGAGTGCTGCGCCTGGCTGCCCCCACGGTTTGTGCCATGGCAGTTGATACTCATACTATTACAGCCACTTGTACTCGTATCACCCTCTTTCGTTCCAGTCAATCCAGAATCCAGCACTACCTGAAAGCTCCACTGTTGAAGTCGACAGCAGCATAACACACTCTTCAAATTCTATACACACTGAGAAATACCCAAACAATGGGACTTATCCATTCAGTTGCAACCATAAAAGTTATAAAAATTCCACTGCCATCTCCTGCCCGAGTTGCTGAATTTGCTGATTTAGTCCTAAGCAAAGCATACATGGAAGAGCAATTTGATGAATGTGCTTCTAAAGGGCACAGGTATGCTCATGTTCCTAGAGCTAAAATTTGTGACCTAGAAAGCAAGAATCAAATCGATACTCAATTTTCTGATGGACATGCTGATAAAATTCGAGAGTGATTGAAAATTGTGGAAAACTATTTTGAATCTAAGGGAATTGTTGAGAAGGAACAATTTCAAGTTAGCATTGAGTTTTATTGAAGCGCTCGATCAGTGAGCTATTACGCACTCTTTTAAGGGTGGCTGCTTCTAGGCAAACCTCCTAGCTATCTCTGAAAGGATGCTATGCATTTGGTTGGGTTTGAATGGATGGAAAAACAATCCATGTGTTAGATGTTTCAGAACAGCAATAAAATGCTCATGGGTTACTGTTCCTGTTACTGCTGAATCGAATTGTTTGTGTTTCCTAGAAATTGGTTATGTTATTGAATCAAGTCTTGCAGAGTTTTATTTAGAGAACAAACGTGCTTCAATTAGTTCTTGGCTTGAGAGCATTTCTTCATTGCTAAATCTTGTTCAAAATGCAGTGAAGAATCATTCTATCTCGAGTACTAGTCTTGTCTATCAAAACTGTTTTGTAATTTGGGAGGATTTGAGCTCTATTCGAGGTTGTATTCAGGCCTTGTTTAAACAAGTCCTACTAGCAGTTTCAATGGAATTCAGTTATCTTCAGTACAATAACAACTCTGGAGGATATCTGGAGCATTTATTCTTCTAAGCCAATGCCACATATGAAGCACATATTGATCAACAAAGGAGGAAAGGGGAGTTATCTATTGTGTATGTTGAGGGATTTGTGGAACTATTAAAATACAAGTTAAGGATCTTCAAATATTGTGCTGTATTCAATGCTTGCTTGGGCATGTCTCATTTGCAGTGAAGTTAAACCCTCTCAAGTTGTACCACCACTCTGGAAGCTACTTACAAAAATCTATTGTTGAAGCTTTGTATAAAGACCAGCTGCAGCGGAAAGAAAAAGGTGTAAATTTGTGGTTGAAGCACTAATATTGTTGGATTCTACAGTAAGAGCATATGGAGAAACATTAGTTCCAAGTTTAAAGAGCATGCCACACATATTTCCTTCATGGAGAAAGGCTTTATCCAAAGACCAATTTTGGGACTGGTATATGTCCAAGACTGTAGAAATTGAATAGCAAATATTTACAACCAATGCAAAACCCAATATGAATTCTGGGAAACAAAGGAGTGGAAAATCAGTTGGCATTTTAGAATCTGAAAACAACTTATTTGGTCCTACAGAAGATGGCCCCGTCATATATGATCAACCAAATAGCTTTGCAGTTTTCGGCCATTTTTAAATGGTTGGTATGTATGGTTACTCTATTCAAAGATTTGAAGATGAATCCTTTTCTAAGAAGTGGAGAACTGATGTAGGAGATTATTGTTTTCGAATGAAATTAATGTTGTTTATTTCTTGATAGGTTGTTTAGGAAGTCCAAGGTTATTTACATGTTTCTTTAATATTTGTCTTTGGTGTTCCTTAGTTATAAATAGTGGAGTGTGAGCTTAGAGGGGAGAATGCATTTTGTATTACCTTTGTTTTGAGATTTTTATACCAGTTTGTAGTGAAAAAAATTCGGGTTTGAATCGATGAATCCAATCATTAGGTTGTTCAATTTCTTTAGAATAAATAAGGACTTCTACATCACCTAATGTTTTAGACAGACGAGTAACATTTATAAATAAGAAGTCTGAATGATGATGAAGCTTTTGATGATAGGCAATTTGTGGCATGAGTTGTGGGAAACGGCCAAACCAGTTCCTGCTGTCAAACAAGCACCCCTTTTTGATGAAGATTTGGCTGTGTAAGTTGTGAAATAAAATCTAATCATTTTCATCTTGACTAATTTTTCAAAAATAATTGTTGTTGACAACAATATATTTTATATTTGTCCTGCAGGGAAGGTATCCTGGATGCTTTCGAGGAACTTACACCTTCTGAGCTTTTTGAGCAATTGTTTATATCTTTGGTGAGTTCGGTATTCTTGTCATTGTTGCTTTTGTATTACAACACCGTGCTGTAAGAATCAATATAAAAAGTTTTAAATACATTGACAGTAAGGCTTCTACCAACCGCCCTCTAGTAGTGTAATTTTTCAAAAATTATCTTTTGAATAAAAAAATAGACAGTAGGGCTTCTTGTCTGTACTTGAATGACCATTCCTAAACCTTCCCCATGTACCTTATCTTTTTTTTATTCGTCATCATATATGTTGACAAGGTGACTTCCTATGACTTCCTTTTTTAAAAGGTGGTTTGATTGTTCACCAAATGGCCCTCTATTTGTATCCCTAGACTTATCTAGTTAATATTGTTCTTATTTATTTCCATGGCTCGAGCATCAACTTTTTATGTTGATTCCTTTATTTTCTTGGAGTATTTTGGAGCCATTGGGAATCATTTTTGCGAATTTTCACTGTTTCGAGCTATAACATATTTTAGTATTTAAAACACATTGTTTTGTATACCTGCCCGCGTCTTATGAAATGTTTTTCAACCTTCACGTGGTAATTATGTTATTTCACATGCACACGTTGCAACTTCTGAATTAATTTTTCTTCACAGCCCTCTGTTAATGACGTGTTCTTTTGTTCCTTGGATTTTGCAGCTGGGTTTTGGATTTGTAATTGCTGAGGCACGACTATCCACCAACAATGATTTGTTGAAATTGTTCCATGAATGCAAAGACTATGTGATTTCAACTTGTCATGGTGGCAACTTGCAGGAGAAGGTTGATGATCTTTTCCAGGTAGGTTTCACTCATTGAAATAAGATAATCACAATGAAATAACTAAATTGAAAAGTCTGCAAGGTTAGTTTCATATGCTATTTACGTATTTGAATCAGGTTATTCTCTTCCATGCTTGGGGGGCTCGGGGCATATAAATTAGTTGTGCATTATGTTTTGGTCTATAACTTCTAAACGAACACAGTTTATTAAAGGAACCATAAAAATAAGAGTAAAGCTGAACTTTCCAAGTTGAATCATATTTGAATTCCAATGCAATAGATTCTTAAGCCATGAATACGATAATGATAAGAAATTGAAGAGTTAAGGAAATTTCTACTTCAAATTTTGGTTTAGGTATATGAAACAGTTGAGACGATGTTACGCAATCCAGAGGAAGTCTTAAGGTCATTGAAACAGCCTGAAGATTCCACCCCTACCCCTGCAGGTGAACCAAAACGTCTATTTAAGAGGTTCAACCTAAATTTTCGTGGGAAAGATAGGCAGTCACAAAAACCACCTTCAAAAGATCACAAGAACTCTGAAGAGAACCCGACCAGCCAACCATTTTCTAGTTTCCTTGAAGGCAAGTCATCCTTGTTTTCAAGAAAACCTCCCAGGCATGACAATGTATCTCCTTCCGACAAACCCCCTTCAGATGAAAATGAATGGACGGTCCTTTAGACATTTCCTTATATTTTTGGTCAGGATATTATTTATTTTGCTGGCAATTGTAAATAATTTGAGAATTGAATAAATTAGCTCATCCGCCTCTATTATTAACGTCTAGTTATCTTATTCGATTACAGATGGAACTAAAAAAAAAAATTGATATAGCTTTAATTCTCTCTTCTTGCTTCCATCCCTCATGAACAGGTACTAGTTTATCATGATTTGTGGAATTTGGTGCCTCTGAAATTTTCACCAATTTCATGATCAACCGGATACAAGTGTTATAGCCCGAGATAGAGGTTCAAGTCTCAATTCCCATTTATAAAGTTAGGTAGGTGACATTCAAATTGGGGATTGATACCTTTGAGGTACTTGTTCATTATATTGGTACCTTAAATGACACATGTTATTAAAAGGTTTCGTTTTAGTAAGTTAATTTAAATATTGATACTTTTTTTATCCTTTTTGAATATTAATTATATTTTTTTTGCAATAAATACTTTTTGACTTGGCAAAGGGTTTTTCTTCTTTCTTTTTTTCTTTTCTTTTTGGAAATTAATTAGAGTTTAAAAAATATCACTTTCTGTCTTTCCAAAAAGCAAATAATATGCATAAGTATTAAAAAATCATAACATTATAATATTTTCATTAGAAAGGCATATAGATATAATTTTTGTTGATTATTTTTTCTTTTTTAGAGTATAGTATAAGATTCATGGCTTTTTAATAGGAAGTGTCGAAAATTAGATTTAGAGATGAGAAAAGTCAAAATTTAGTTTCAACATTCAGTTATGTATAAACAAATAGTAGATGAAACATGTATACTATGTATACCTTTAATTTATAAAATGACCCATTTGTATTAATAATGTAGTAAAAAAAATGTTTTTAAAAATTAATGATTTTATTTTTCATTTTCAACTCTAGTTAATTTCTAAAAAGAAAACCCCTCTCATTAAAAGGTCAAAATGGTATTTTGAAGAAATTTTTTGATTATTATTCAAAAATGATAGAAAAGTACAATTACTTGAGTTAGGGTATTAAAACGTAATTTTGTAATAATGTAGGATGTTTGAGATATTAATAGATTAAGCGGGTACATGTAGTATACCGAACTCTTCAAATTGGATGCTTATTATTTGTAAAAAGGGAAAAAGAAAAAAATAAAGGTGTTATAACAGCGGTTTTGTATTTTGAAAGTATAAGAAAATTATCAACTGTGGATGGACATTAATCGTAGGCTAGAAAATTATAGCTTGTTGCATATGGTCTCATTTCTTTGGTAGAGTTAAAGACTTGTTTGACCATCTAATGCTGTGTTCTCTCAAGTATCTACGCCGAAGTGCTTGCTTGGATGAGCTTCTCTTAGAAGTGATCTTACGAGATGATTTTAAGATAAATATTTAGATATTTAGAATAAAAATATTATAAGTAGTTTAAGTGATAATTTGATAATTATTTTAAAATTTAAGCTTGCATTCAAAACTATTTTATCTAAAAGTGTTATTTTTTTAAAAAATCTACCTTTTGAAAACACTTTCGACCAAATGGAACTCATACCCGACTTTCATCTTCAGTTAAGGGCTTTCACCTTTCAGAGAGATCCGTGGCTGGACTTTGAAGCCAGGATCCAACAAAAACTAGACATGTACCCTAGTGTGTATTTAAACTCAAAGATTCTAAGTATAGTAATGAACGACATTAACAGCCGCACTCTATTAGAAGCTTGAAATTTCTCCCTGGTTTAATATTTCTGCCCCAATTATTGTTAGGTCAAAAAACAAACGCAGTGACATTAATTTCCAGACGCATTATAAAGCAAAAGAGAAAGAAACAGAAAATACAAAGTATATTTCTTGGTATAACCAAAAAGGGACAATATTACTTTACAGGTATTAAAATAAATAAAAAATGAAACAAAAAGAAGTAGAAAATTCATCCCATCTTCATATCGTTCATGTATGGGGCTCCTAATAACATATGGAACGGATATAGAAGGTGATAACTGATAGATCATGACAATAGTGATATATATATGGGATACATATAAAACGAGTTGTCAATCCAGTTCAACTCTTGACATATTTATTTTATAATTTATTTCATAAATTTAAATAAACAGTTTATTAACTTAATTAAAAAAATAGGTAGAATTAAAAAGCTAAGAAATAAATTTATTAAAATATAATTATTAATTATTATTATAAAATTGACAAAATATAATATTAGTTAAATTAATAAATAATTTTTTTTTAAAATAACATAAAAGGTAAAATTAAATTAAACATTTATTAAAATATTTCAATAAATATATAATTTTAAAATAAATAGTAACTTAAAAGCATACACAATATAATTAAGATTAAGGATATTATCATTGGTTCGGTTTTAAAATCTAAATTATCTTAATTTACAATATTTTATAATAAAGTTCATATACCATTAAAAATATAAGATAATCTATTTAATAAAAAATGTTACATTTTAATTTTTTTTTTACTTTTTTAGAGAATTAATACTCATTTTATTAAATATTGTTTAAATTCTATTAAATATTTTTGAAAATATAACTCATAAATCTTTATGAATCATTTTATATACTATGAAAAAAATTAAAATTTTAGTTTATAATAATTTTTACGGTTTATGAATTCGAGTTTTCTATAAAAAAATTGGACATTTTACTAATAATAGTTCATATTCAAGAAAACATTTTTTACTCTTTTTTAAATTATAAAATGTACCGATTTATAAAATTGTATGAATCATTTCATATACCATTGAAATTTCTAAAAGTCTATTTTTTAATAAATTTTAATGTTAGTAATTTTGACCTTATTAATAATTATTCATATTCGGTAGAAAATTTTTGACCATTTTTTGAAATATAAATTATACTACTTAATAAAATATTATAAATTATTTTATATATAATTACGAAGTTATAAAATTATAATTTCTAAAAACATTACGATTATTGGCAATCAAATAATACTTTTTATTTCCAAAATATTTTAAAATTAAAAATTTAATTCTAAAATTTAAGAATTAAAAATTAAAACAAGTGAACCAATCAATCAATATAAAAAATATTGAAATTTATATGAATGTAACTTAAACAAGCGAACCAATTCAGCTCATTTTAATTACTATTAATTAATTAGGAGTGGAGCCTCTTTCTTTATTCATTAAATTGAATGGGGCCAACGGTGGTAAGGTGATGAATATCCGCCAAGTTGTCTGTGTGCCGGTACGTAGCAATTATGTAATCCAAAGACCAAAAAATATGAATTAAGTAGATTCAGCTTGCACATACATTATTACCATATATCCAATATGTGGTAATTAATTATGTCATCTACAATTATTACATAGAGTAAATGGCCTTTGCAATGAGGAGTACAAATCTCTTCTGTAATTTTTGGTGTATCACCGATACCTGACGTACAGGTTGGCATATAACAAGTAACTTAGAAATTAGAGATTTTTACTTGTTTGTCGGTTTTTACTGGAAGACTGAAAGTGTAACAGGTATGTCATTTGAAAGCTACAGTGAGACACTTGAGAGAGAGAAATAACAATACACATGTATTCAAAAACTAACAGCAGCTAATTAAATCTGAAAGCAGAAAGTCCATGCAAGTTAATATATATGCAGAGAAGTAGCTGGAAGATCAAATCAGCTGTAAGAAGATCAAAGGAAAGCAATATATATATATATATATATATATATATATATATATTGGATAATTTAGTCATGGGGTAGGGGGCATCCATTTAGTAATTTTCGTTGTCAAAAAGCAGTTGGGGATTGAATTAACTGTCCCAACACGGTTTTTTAGATTTAAAGTTGATCTCGATTTATGACCCGCCCTTTCTTCATAATCTCCATCTATTTAATGAGCTCCTTCCACTTCGCCAAAACTCATCTTCATTTACACACACACTCTTCCACTTTGTTCCTTAATTTACTAAGGTAATTATTATTAGGATGACGAGTAAGTTTCTTCTTATTCTCATTGTGGGTGCTTTCATATGCACTAGCACTGCAAGGAAACTTGAAAAGTCTTCTTTTGAAACCCAAAAGAACTTCTTTCACCATCCAGGCAGTGGTGGTGGTCTCGGGGGTGGAGGTGGTGGTGGTTTTGGAGGTGGTGGAGGGTTAGGTGGTGGAGCAGGTGCTGGTTTTGGTGGGGGTGCTGGAGGAGGAGCAGGTGCCGGTGGTGGACTTGGAGGCGGAGGTGGTGGTGGGTTTGGTGGAGGAGGTGGTGGTGGTGGAGGAGCAGGTGGTGGAGCTGGCTTTGGAGGGGGAGCAGGAGGTGGCTTTGGAGGAGGAGCTGGTGTTGGTGGTGGAGCTGGAGGAGGGTTTGGAGGAGGCGGTGGAGGTGGACTAGGTGGTGGAGCAGGTGGAGGAGCTGGTGCTGGTGGTGGGCTTGGAAGTGGAATATTGCCTTGAAAATAATTAAGTAGATGCATGCATTGCATGCATGCATGCAATATTGATCCAAATTATGAAATTGATATATTAATGTCTGTCTGTCACTCTAATAATTCATATTACGTACTCTCTTTATTAATTAAAGAAGTGTACGTTTCTCGTGTATTTTAATTAGTGGCCTGAATAATGAACTCAGCCTCCTTTTACATCATTGATATATGTTTGTTCCAACGTATTCGTCCAAGTGTTAATGAAGATATATATTATTAATATAATATAAGCTCTTCAAAAGAATATAACTGGCCTTCATTTTTGTTAATTAATTACTAGTTTAATACAATAACGGGAATTCTAACTCAATGCACATTCTTTCTCAAAACACATGCACCTATTCAAATTATAAAAAAATTAAAATTCTTAAGCACACTCAAATTATCCTAAAATACCTGTCATTAAGTCAACAAGAATATAATTTAGGGAAAAGGGTTATGGAAACCAAGTGTTTAGATTTTAGGAGTTCTTTAATCTCGTTGAAAATGTATTCTTTTAAATTATTTTGTTTTTTTGTAAAATGTAGCGAACAATATAACAAAACAGTTATATGTACGTATCTATATTTTTATTTTTTTATAGACATATATTTAATTAATCAAATTTTAATCAAAAATTAGTTAAATTTTTTAACAAATCTTTCGATCAAATTTAAATTAAATTTTTATTATCTAATATGTGAACTTAGATATTAAATAATAAATTTTTTGTTTAATATTTATTAAAATTCTGATTTAATTTTGAAAAAAAAATCAATATAAGTATTTGATCATAATAATTAAAGCCTCAAAAAAATCTTAAAACTAACATCCAAAAAATATAACAACAAAAATAACAAATCCTAACACTAATTCGTACACATTTTAATTCAAAATAAGAGTTTTATGTGATGTTATTTTAGGAAATTGTAATAAAAAGTAATAAAGAAAAAAAAATTGTAATAAAAAGTAATAAAATCTTAAAATAGTAACATATATACAAAATATAAATATTATTTTATTTTGATCGGATTTGATCAAATTATAACGGATGATAGAAAGTACAATCTACCAATCAATCTGATCATAATAGATTGAAAATTTCTCGCTCCAATCTAATCTAATTATCAATAAGAGGCTACTCAAGATTTAACAATTTTTTGTATTTGTCATATTCATCAAAAGATTAAATACCTAATTATTTAGCAATGCCAAAGATATTTTATTTTTATTTATTTATTTATTGTTTTTTTCCAAATGTTCAAATGTAGCACTATAATCTCTAACTTTAAAAAAATATGTATTTTAAACTTAATAACTCAAAGCTACATTATTATTTATGTGTATCCATTGTGGGATTAATGTACATTCTTTTAGGATTTAAGTACATTGTGTTTATGAAAGAAGTTTTCTTTTGATAAATTTGTATTTAAACTGAATTGAAACTGTATTTTAGGGTAGGCTCCCTAAATTAACATGATTTTTTTTAAATATTTATGATACTTACTAAGCATTTTTCCTTTGATTTATACTAGAAAAATTGATACAATATAGTTTGGGTTGATTTTTTTTTCTCGATACCTATTTTGGTAGGTTAGTATAACGCTGTAAGAGTAATTTTAGTTTGACTTGGATTTAAATTATATATTCCCGACCATCCAATTCTTTCAAAGATTTGTTTTACATTAATGCTTTATTACCGAGTAATTTTATAATTACCAATAAATTTATTGTATTTATTGGAAGAGCCACTCCACGTTTTCAAATATCAGACAGGATTGTTTGAAAGATAGAGTTTTTCTCATAATTACATGAAATATCTTGACCAAACAGATCTTGATGTTTTTGGCATTACAATGTCAATGCCCCAGTTTCTAACATTGTGAGTTTGCACACGTTTAACATTACTATTGATATAGTCAATGAAAACATTGTTTGGTCGGTCAGAAATGAAGATTTTGTCTTTAATATCCGTAAACTTTAATTATTAAATTATAAATATTTAAATTCATAAAACTAACTTTGTATAGATATAACAAAATATATAAAAATATTGTTAAAACTTCTAAAAATAATTCAAATTTTTAAAATAATTAATTATCAATAACTTTTAACAACGAATTCATTTCATTAGTTTCACAGTGGACTTTTTTGGATCTGAAATATGGCATTTGACTCTGAAGGAAGTCATTTCCATGAAATTGGAAATCAAAAAGTTAAGTGAACAATGTTAGAAAAAAAATGAAAGTTTTAATTTGACTAGTCAACGCATTTAAAAAGTTGGAAGAAAAATAACTACGAAATTTGTTTTCCCCAATAACTCGCTATTACTTGTCCGTACAACGACTCCTATATATGAGGTGAAGTCTCACTTGTTCACTACCACCACCTTCTTCAAATCGAAACAAATCACGGCTTAGAAAATATCCAAACAATCAAATTCATGGCCACCCTTCAATCACAAGTTATTTCTTCCATGCCTTCTTTTCCATCAGTTTCTTTCGGAAAGATCAAATACAATCTTCAAAACTCAAAACCACAAGCTTCTGATCTCTCTATTTCCAAATATCTAGATGAAAAACTCAGTCGACGAAATGAGTTACTAACTTTAACTACCACCCCAGCTTACATAAACATGAAGCCCAAGATTGAGAAAGTTAAAGCCAGTGCCAATACAGAGGTGTTACATGAGTTATACGCAATATTGGAGATTGTTGCTGATAGAATAGAAATGCACACAAATATTGGAATCCAGAGAGATAACTGGAACAGTTTGCTTCTAACATCCGTCAACGGACTGCTATAATGGCTGGTCTTGGGGCTGTTATTGGATCTGGAGGTTCTTTGTTGGCTTTAAAGCTCTCCTCTTGTATCCTATACATGGCAGTAACTGGGATATTGATGGTGATGAATAAGATTCAGCCATCTCAACTAGCAGAAGAGCAGAGAAATGCTTCAAGGCTATTTAAGCAGCTTTACAATGAAATCAAATCCAGTTTGGTATTTCGGAATCTGACTTCCGATTATGTCAATGAAGTGATGCAGAAGGTTTTGGCATTGGATAAAGCATACCCACTTCCTTTGCTTGGAAATATGCTTGATAAATTTCCTGAAAAGGTAGAGCCTGCAGTGTGGTGGCCACAAAATCCCAGTTTCATGAACATCAAAGTGTTGGGGTAAACGAGAAAAGAAATGGGTGGAATGAGAAGCTTGAAGAGGAAATGAAAAATATAGTTGAGGTAGTGAAGAGAAAAGATGAGGCAGATTATGTCAGGCTAGGTAAAATGGCATTGAAGGTTAACAAAATTCTAGCTTTCAGTGGTCCTTTGCTAACTGGTTTGGCTGCAGTTGGGTCATATTTAGTGGGAATGTCAGTTTGTGATTCGTGGGCTGCATTTTTTGGGGTGACGTGTGGAGCTTTGGCCTCTGTTGTTAACACCTTAGAGCATGGTGGGCAAGTTGGGATGGTGTTTGAGATGTATAGAAGCTCTGCTGGGTTCTACAAGCAAATGGAAGAGACAATAGAATCGACTTTGGCGGAAAAAGTTGTTGGTGAGAGAGAAAATGGGGAGTTATTAGAAATTAAAGTAGCACTCCAATCAGAGATCTTGCAAGTGATTTGACACTGCCTTCAAGGATTAAGCACAAAGAAGAATTTGCGAGCAAGCTTTTCTAGTGAATGTTTAGTCTTAGAAGACGGAATCTTAGTAGCTAGTAGCTAGAAGAATAACCAGTCAACTATTAGTGTTTATTTAAGCTTTACTTCTAATAAGTTCTAATAGACAAGGCAAACTTTAAAGCATAGTTGTTACTTGTTTGAAAAAATAGCTCCACGGTTGATGATTTAACATACACATAATGATGCCGTACATGCAGGAACTGTGTTAATATATCGATCTATTATCAATATGGCAGCAGCAAATTTATTTGTTGATCCTGAAAGATTATCAAATTCTGACTTCTATGCCTTCATTCAGTAAATGTTCCTTCACGGACCGAATAGGTATCTGCAACCAACAAAAAGAAGGAATTTTCACCCCGAACAATCCATGGAAGAAATACATAATGCAATCAAGCAATTCTCTTTTGCTTTTGTAGCTCATGAATGCAAAGGAAAATACACACCATGTGTAACTCAAATGAAAATTAAACAAAAATAGATGGTAGTATGAATCTTAATAATGATTATCGTAACTAGTGGTTGGTTGCTAATGCCAGATTTTATTGTAGTACCTCCTTCCGATGGAAAATGCCAGCAGCAAGAGCAGCAGATGCATTTGTCCTCGTAAATACCTCTGAAAAGTGTTCAACAGCACCAGCACCACTACTGGCAATCACAGGAATGTTCACAGCATCTGAGATCAACTTGATCAAATCTATATCAAATCCTTTCCCTTGACCTGAAAGAATATAAGCCAATTACATGCATTTGGACCAATTGAACATAGAAAGTAGCATAAAAACTGAAAGAAAAGGTAAATGAATTTGAAACAAATCAAGCAATTCCATTCATCTTGGTATTTCTATACATACTTCAGGTAACATAGCCAACTTGTTTTTCTTCTTTGCTACTTATTGAGGTGCGCAAAAATGTTGTGTGCAAACCTTTCGATAGAATATGATATTTCACAAACTATAGAGAAGAAACTGAATTCCATCTTAAATATACGAATTGGTATGGATTCAATCTAACATACAATATACAAAAATATCAACTTTTTCCACTTTTCTTTTCCCATTTTTTCTATTTGTTTACAGTTACAAATTTACAATTTTCTATAATGATTTGATGCCTATGCATCTAAGAACAAATTTTCTTTTTCAAAAGGGGAAAAAATCACAAAGGAAAAAGTAGTGTTCACCATCACAATCAATACAATTTAGTAGTATTTCTCCTGTTCCAAGCTCCTCAACTGCTTTTGCAAGCTCATATGCTCCAATAGGCCGACCTTCTCTCCCACCATTAACCTGAAGAAAAAATTCAAAAAAAATTAGAACCGAAACCGTTGAAAAGGTATCTGAGTCCTAGAGACTTTTTTTATTCTGCATATGGAGATATGAAATCCCCACTGTATGTCAAAAATTAGTTGTTTGAAAAGTGAAAAAATGGGTCCTCAAATTATATGGATTCTACAAGCAGGGAAGAAAAGTGGCATGAGGTTTCTTTTAAAGCTTCCCTTCTCTTAGCAATTCTAAACTTGGGCTAAACTTTGAAACTCTATTGTCGATGGGAGATCAATCCTTAAAAGCAGTGGTCCATATTATTAGATAATTTCCATTTTTGTGGTGGCTTTTCTTGAGGTGTCAAGAAAAATGGTAAGATTCAGATTGGCAAGAAAAATATTGAAATGGAGAGAAACCACATAAAATTCAGGTCCAGTGCATATATTTTTTCATTGCTGAGAAAAAAAAGGAATGAACAACCATGCACAATTCAAGAAAGCTTACTGTACACTGATACCAAGCAAATTCTTCCCCATTTGGACCTGAAACAAACATTAAAAAATGCTTAACCCGGAAGATCAGAAAAGAAAGTAATTGGTAAAAAAGATATTGACTCTATTGTCTCCCATTTTTTGTCCGCCTAATATCAGTAAACCAGCAATTCTAGAACGTAGTGCATGCATAATTATCTCTAGTGAGACAAAAGCAAGTCTCATAAAACTAACTGTACTACGTTCTCATGACATGAAGCAATCAACCTTTACATGCAGAATGATTTAAGATAACTAAAACGAAAACACCAAGATAAATAGCATTCCGAGAATCAAATTTTACACGAGAAAGAAAGACGGAGAGCCCTTACCTGGGTCTGTTAGTCTTATAGCCCTGAACTCTACATCTTTTGGGTCTTTCAAGTATACTCTACGAGGATCAATGCTTACCACCACTGCCTGTAAAATAATAAAATAGTTAGCTCATTCTTGGAAAACGTAATCCAGTCTTTTTAAGAAGCTTTCACACAATGGAATAAAGAAACTTTTAGTCCAGCTGAATGAGACAAATTCCACAAGCCACCCTGCTGAAATAAACTATTTGCAACTTCCAAAAGGAAAAATAAAACCTAGTTGAACAATCAAAAAGATGTCATATTTATGTGACTAATACAGTCAAGTAAAACTATATTGTGCAACGGTGAGCTCTCATTTAAATTTGGTGACGAAAGAACTTTTGTCACCAAAGTCAAGCATGAGGAAGCCATGTTTAAATCTTTATATTCCAACTCGGCCACTTTTGATTTTTTTAAACTTGTAGAGGTACTTTGTAATTTAAACAAACCCAGATAGAGGTAATTATAACTGGCCTTTCTGTACATGATATCAATATATCATGTAATTCATAAATGAACAGATTAAAAACCAACTTGATGCTAAAAAATGCCTGAGCAAAGCCTGGGTCCAATAAAATTTTATTTAGTAGAAGAATCTCCCTTCCTTTGATCCAGAGAGGTTTTAAAAATATATTTGACGATGTTTTCCTATTCACATGACATTTTTACCAAGATGTTACCTGATTTCCATAAACTCTAGATATCTGCTCCAGGCTAGTCTTTCCAGTTTTTACCTGAAAATAAAACCACCATTAGAAAGAAAATATACAGATAAGTCCACACAAGTATGATTAGGAGATGCATAATGAAAACTAAGCTTACTCCAGTTTTCAAATACTCCTCGGCAGCATACACTGCATCACTTCCAATTGAAATCTTATCGGCTCCAGATCTGAAATATTCTGAAGCAACTTCCAAACTAGAATAGTGCCTGTAAAAGGAAGGAATTTACATACATTTTATTCTAACCCATCTCAAGTAAAAGGTAAATGAAACCTAAAAAAGAGCACAAGACATTGGTTAAATACATAAAATGCAATACTAAACCTGCCATTTGCATCAGTGAAATCCCTAATTCCTCCACCAACTGTTAAAGGTACAAAAACATTTTCTGATGTGTATCTCAGCACCTTCAAAATAAAATAAAAAGAACATTAATAGTGGAAAAAAAACCATAAGAAAAAAGAAAAATAAAGAAAATTAGAGAGGAGGAATTCAATATATATATATATATATATTTGGGTAATGAAGGCTATACATAGTATTAGACAATCGCTATTAATAACCAACCTGCAACATTGGAAAGTCGCCTAGAGGGAAGTCACGGAAACCAGTAATATTTAGAAAACTGATCTGCAATAAAGAGTAAGATTTTCACCAGCTTATTGTAGCTCCGTGATGATTCAAAAAATAATAATAATAAAAAATAATAAAAAACAAACAAACAAACAAACATTTGTCCAAAATCGAGAAAAGTACCTCATCAGCATCATCTTTGTAGTACTGTCCAGCAAGCTCCACAGGCTTGCCCAAGTTTCTCACCTATCAATGTTAACAACGGTATAAGCACAAGATACACAAATACTTATAACTTCCATCCCATGATGAAAACAGTTTACTATCATTCAACCCTTTTACAGGTAATGACTCTACAAAGAGTCATCAGTGTTTATTTTTAGTTAATATTTATTTATTTTATTCAATAAATAGTATTCTTTTGGTTAAAAATATAAAAATATGAACTTTCTATTAAAAATGAGTGAAAATATATTCTCAGAATATTTTTGGATTTTTTTTAATTTTTTAATGCAAGACCAATAAGAAGACCCACTTGAATGCCACACAAGCAGAGGAGCTGACCAAGCAAGGCACATGAACGCCACGCAAATAAGAGGGCCAATCGTGCAATTCCGCGTCTACCAGGTGACGTAAACTATGCCACGTGTCAATACGGTATTCATTCCAAGTATCACCGCGTGGTCAACTGTCATACCACACATCGTCACACAATTCTTCCATTCTTTCCACCGAGACGCCACGCAATCTGTAATCGCGAATCACATCACACTACGTGGTACTGACTCAGCACGCACTAACCACAACCAATCGAACATGCCACGCGTCATGCGCTGATTGGATCTGTCTTCTCCTTTTTTTTAACTTGTCTTTATTTATGAAAATATGAACTTTATGAATAAAATCATGTTTAGTTAATTTATTAATTTAGTGATCTTCTAAATTCATTTTTTTACATATGATAATATAATATTTTACTTCAATTATGATTTCAATTTAATTATATTATTTAATCTAATTTTTATGTTATTAATTGTTTGGACAACAATTGATCAATAGAGACAACTAAACATATTTGAGAAAATTATTTAATTATTTGTTTTGATTAAAAAACATGAATATTTTCTAGAGCAGATATGTATAATTTTTATGTATATAACCCATAATTGATGAACTTAATAAGTAGTATGCAATTTAATTGACATAAAAGTGTGATAAAATTAATTACTATATGATATGTAATTTACTTGAAAGAGAAATACATATTAAGTTTGATTCAATTGATTGATAATTATATTAGTAAGATTTTAGTAATTCACATATTTAGAAAATTAACGAATTAAGTATTAATAGATATTTTTTCATATATCTTCTTAACTGTCAAATCTGAGTTAATTAATTACTATTATTTTTAATTTTTTTAAATTTGCTTTCTTAAAATATAAAAACATAAAAAAAAATTGGTTTTTACTTTTTAACTTTAAAAATTAGTTTATAAAAACATAATCTCTGTAAGAACGATATTTTCTTATCATTATATTACTTATTGCGATACATCGATACGTATACTTGTCTATTCATTGCACACAAATCGTGTTCAATAAACACGTAAATAACATGAAATAAACTGAATATGCGACAAGTTCCGCCATAAATAAAAGAATCAATACAATTTACTATTTTTCAAGCGAAGACACCAATCATCCAAATAAAGATATGGTTTGAAAGAATGAAAAATCTTTTAAAGAACCAAATCCAAATAAATAAATATAGAATCCAATGTCTTTCACTAGTGCATATCACACAGACTAGAAGGAGCAAAGAAGAGCCCTGTGATGCTAAGTTATTATTTTATTTTTGAAAAAACTATCAAGCATGCATGGTAAGTCTCAACTTTTTTATTAACAAATAATCAACCATCTCAGGCAAAATGAAAGCAATGATTGCAATACCTCATTCTCTTCTGTATGCTCTCTAACATCATACTGGTCACCTTTGGTGACAACAAGATCTCCTTTATCATTTGCCCTTACATCTAGACACGCAATTACCTAAAGAGAATTTATATAATTCGGTGAAAGAAGTCAGTCATACTCCGCATAATAATAATAACTTGATGGGTAAGTCTTATAGCAAAAAAATGATGGTTAATTCATTAAGTACACTATCTTAAGTGCAATTCTAATAAACTATTCAATTAATTATTAACTAAAAATATATTAACTCAAAAGGATAAGGAGCCCTTGCTTCAAAGAAACATTACCCTTTTTGCTAGTTTTAGAGCCTTCCCTTGAGTAGACTTCTGTCTTCACATGAACATCCCAGCTTGTTAGATAGTTGAAATGAGAAGGCAATATAAGAATTGATAGATCTATGAGAATAGAAGCTACCTTTGCCATGCTAGACTTCGGATTTAAAAATCTCCTCAGCACCGATAGACCAACATCTGAAAGTATGTCTTAAGTTATTTGATATTGATGGGATTTTAATAATTTAAAAGTAGTTTCAAGAAAATTTCTAAACTAATTGAAGATGTTTTTATTTTACAGAAAATTATTTTATTTATTTTTTAATATCAGATCACTTTATATATATAGTTGTTATGTCTAATATACCGTTGGAAGTCATTAATATACAGCTGCATATCACCCTAAAAATCAGGAAACTAACATCATGAAAACAAGGGTTGATTCCACCCTGAAAATCAAGAAACTGCACTCCTAAAATCAGGGGTTGATTCCACCCTGAAAATCAAGAAACTGCCCATACTCTTAGGTTGATTTTCTATACTCCCCCTCAAGCTATGCGATATATGTTTTCCAAACCAAGTGCTACATTTAACTCGTGAAATTAGGTCGAAATAATGCTTTGGTTAAGATATCTGCTACTTGTTGCCTAGATGGAACATAGTTGAGAGAGATTATCTTTCCTTCAATTTTCTCACTGATGAAGTATCTATCAATTTCCACATGTCTAGTTCGATCATGGTGGACTGGATTTTTGACAATTGCAATTGCTGACTGATTGTCACACATGATTCTAATAGATTTTGAATGTTCAACCTTGAGTTCGTATAGTAGTCGTTTTAGCCAAATTCTTTCACATATACCCAAAGCCAATGCACGGAACTCAGCCTAAGCATTGCTACGTGCTACCACTGTTTGCTTTTTGCTACGCCATGTCACCAAATTTCCCCAAATAAATGAGCAATATTCAGATGTGGATTTTCGATCACTAGGAGATCCAACCCAATCAACGTCAGTATAAATTTCTAATCTCTTATTAATTGTTTTCTTAAACATGATCCCCTTTCTAGGATCCTTCTTCAAGTATCTTAGAATACGATTTACTGCTTCTAAGTGATCTACTGATGGGTTGCCAAGAAACTAACTAACAACACTGACTGAAAAACTTATATCTAGACGTGTATGGGTCAAATAAATTAACTTACCTACCAAATGTTGATATTGCCCCTTGTCAGTTGTCAATTCATCAGTTCGAGGCATTAGTTTGGTGTTAGGGTCCATGGGTGTTTCAATAGGCTTACACCCACTCATGTCAGTCTCACGCAAGAGATCTAGAACATATTTGTGTTGAGAAACTGAGATTACTTTGGTACTACGTGTCACCTCCATCCCTAAGAAATATTTCAAATATCTCAAGTCTTTAATCTCGAATTCCTTGGATAATAGCATCTTAAGTCTCTTCATTTCTCCTACATGATTTCCTATAAGAACTATATCATCAACATATACAATCAAAGTTGTGATTCTCTCATCAACGAAGTGTTTGACAAATAAAGTGTGGTATGCATGTGTTTGAGAGTATCCATCCTGTTTGAGGACCTTAGTGAATTTTTCGAACCATGCTTTAGGTGACTGTTTAAGTCCATATAGTGTCTTTCTCAACTTGCATACCTTCCCTTGTGTATCTTTAGTCTCAAAGCCAAGAGACATATCCATGTAAACTTCTTCGATCAAATCTCCATTTAAGAATGCGTTCTTGACATCGAGTTGAAATAGTGGTCAATCCTCATTAACTACAATAAACAACAAGACACGAACTGTGTTAAGTTTTGCTACAGGAGCAAAAGTCTCTTGATAATCAATTCCATATGATTGGGTGAACCCTTTAACCACTAGTCAAGTTTTATATCTATCGATATTTCCATCTGCCTTTTGTTTTACAGAGAATATCCATTTACAGCCTACTGTCTTCTTTTCAAGTGGTAGCTCTGTTAACATCCATGTACCATTCTTTTCAAGTGCAGTATATTCTTCTAAGATTGCCTTGTGCCATTCAGGAACTTTTAGAACCTCGTCGACAGAATTAGGAATCTTGATGTTGTCTAAGGATGTCACAAATGCCTGAAATTTTGGGGATAGATTTGAGTAAGAAATGTAACTTTGAAGAGGATGTCGAGTGCATGATCGAACGCCTTTTCTTTGTGCAATAGGAAGATCTAACTCAAGGTCAGAACCAAGTTTTGGACTAAATTCTGCTTCATCTTGTAATCTTTCATATTCAGTCTGGCTTAGGAGAGTTTCTTGGCTTTGCTGATTTCGTGTGGACAAATCAGAATTTCTCTTTCTTTCATAAACTT
This sequence comes from Hippophae tibetana, assembly GCA_037013495.1. NCBI lineage: Eukaryota > Viridiplantae > Streptophyta > Magnoliopsida > Rosales > Elaeagnaceae > Hippophae > Hippophae tibetana. The sequence goes on from CM072812.1 coordinate 5,811,834, forward strand.
TTCTGGCATCATTAGGAAGAAGAAGATGTCTAGGATAGACAATGGGAGATTGATCAAGTTTGGTTTTTGAAGGAGAAACTGGAATGGGTATCAGGTTGGAAGAGGACAAGATAGTGGAGGGTAAATAAGATGATAAATTTGGTTCAATGGGTGATAACCAATCCCAATTCTGCAATTCATTAGTGTGATTCTCCCCCTGAATTGTAGAATTAGAATAGAATGGAGTTTCTTCGAAGAAAGTAACGTCCATGGAATGGTAAAACTTACGAGTGATGGGAGAGAAACATTTGTAACCTTTTTGATTGGCTGAGTGACCAACGAATATGCATTTAATGGCACGGGCATCAAGTTTGCCACGATATTGTGAATGAATATGGACAAAAACAGTGCAACCAAAAACCTTAAAGAAATTGATGACACAAGTTGTGAGGTAGAATATTGACTCTGAAGCACTTGTAAAGATGAATGAAAGTTGAGAACTCGAGAAGGCATTCGATTGATCAAGTGTGTTGTAGTAAGAATGGTTTCACCCCAAAATTTTTTAGGAACATTGGTTTGAAAAAGTAAAGTTCAGACAACCTCAAGTATATGACAGTTTGGTGTGTCAACGCAGGAATTTTGTTGGACAATACCATGTGATTTGAGATATCCATTAAGATCAGAATTAAAGAAATCCCTAGCATTATTAGTTTTTAAGATTTGAATATTGGCATTGACTGAGTTTGGATCATGGCATGAAAAAGTGAAAATATGTGATTGGTTTCAGATTTGTCTTTCATAAGAAATGTCCAACATAATCGAGTATGACCATTAACTAACAGTAAGAACCATCGAGCACCAGTAATACTATGAATGCGACATGGTCCCCAAATGTCACCGTGAATGAGGGAAAATGGGTGACTTGGTTTGTATGTGCGTGGTAAAAAAGTGTTTCGAGTATGTTTTGTCAACTGAAAAACTTCACAATGAAATAAATTAGGATTTTTATTGATGAATAAGGATGGAAACAAACGTTTCAAATACGAAAAATTTGGATGACCTAGACGAAAATACCACATCATGATTTCACTTTCCTTATTAGTATGACTATGAGACTTAAGATTATGACTCAATTGACATTGATGACTAACATAATGGTTTGAAAGAGTGTTGATATCAAGAACATAGAGGCCCGCACATAAATCAACACCACCAATCATTTTCCCCGAGCTCAAGTCCTAAAAAACACAAGATTTAGCCAAGAATTTAGTTTCACAGTTAAGGTCATGATTTAATCTACTAACTGATATGAGATTGCAACAAAATCCAGGCACAAATAACCCAGATTTGAGAATGGGATTGTTTGAGAGACAAATGGTCCATGTTCTGACCACTGTGGTGCGAGTACCATTGGCGACACACACTATTTGAAGTCTGTTGCAAGGTGAGTAGGTTGTGAAAAGTGATTGATCACTTGTCATGTGATTGGAGGCACCTGAGTCTACTATCCAAGATGAGGAGAGAAATTTTCAGCATGCTTTGTTGAATTACTGGAAATATGTGTGGAGTTATTCCTGCTGCTACTAAATGTGGTGTTGATATTTGCCTTTTGTACAAGTTGTTGGAGAAGTTATAACTATTCCTTAGTGAATGGGATAGGATTACCAGAAAATGCACTTGAGTTTGAAGGCTGAGTTTGTGTTGATGGTTGGAGAGACTGGAACTGAAAAGATGCAGGCCGAAATAACTCTCCTTTAGGACTGGTACTGTTAAAAGGAAAAGCAGAAACATTAATAGTTGCACTGTTAAATAGATCACAAAAAAGATTATGTTTAGGAGCAAGATCAAGAACAGGTCCAAGCCTAAAGCTGCCTGAATTTCCCATATTGAATTCAGTTCTGTTACTTGTCTCTGGAACCTCTTCATCCATGTCATCTTTCAGTGTACTAAGAACATTTAAACTTTCAGTTTTTTCATAGCTCTCATGCCCAAAAGCTAAAACTTGAATTGGAAACTGAAAAGGTGTATTCCATGCCTGAGTATTTGACATCATACTAGGTGAACTTACAGAACTAGTTGAAAAAGAGGCTAAGAGCAACAGTTTATGAGCCTAAGGCTCTGATACCATAGAGTTGTTTTTATTTTACAGAAAATTACTTTATTTATTTCTTAATATCATATCTCTTTATATATACATTTATTATGCCTAATATACTGTTGGAAGTCATTAGTATACAGCTACAAATCACCCTAAAAATCAGGAAACTAACATCCTAAAAACAGGGGTTGGTTCCACCCTGAAAATCAGAAAATTGTACTCCTAAAATCAGGGGTTAGTTTCACTAGGAAAATCAGGGGTTGGTTTCACCCTGAAAATCAGGAAACTGACTATACTCTTAAGTTGATTTCCTACACTAATTGAACTATTGATTGGTTTAAGCAAAAACTTGTCACACCAATATGATGAAACCCATATCAGAAAAAAGGCAACAACTAAGCTCTGGAGTAACATTCAACCAACCTCTTGAACTTATGAGTTGGTAAGAATAGTAAAGTTGAACAGCCGGTCCACCAGAACTAATTTCTCAAACAATTCCCAATTTTTACTCTACATCAAATTTCATCGCTTTAGGGTGCCAAAAGAATTTTGAATTCCCAGTTTATATTACTTCTAACACTCTCAACCATGTAAGGTTTTAACATTAAATTATCAGATAGATTCAACTCACCTTGCTGTTACATAACTAGCTTTTCTAACTTTAACATGCAGTGTTCTTAGAAGCTAACTGAAAAGGAGGGAGGGAGAGGGAGAGGGAGGGGGTGAAGAAAAGCTAAACAAAGTTATATCTTACCTCCACTCTTTTCAGGGTGGAACTGAACAGCATGCACGTTTCCCTTTCTGATTGAAGCTATAAAATTGTCACCATAGTTGCAGGTAGATGAAATAAAATCTTTGTTTTCATCTGACTAAAATAAATATAAGAATTAATCACATCACAATACGCACTAAAATATAGGTAAGTATTGTTTATCTTTGAAAACTTAACTAAAAAACAAATAGAACCATACTGGAATTGCTCTGTATGAGTGAACAAAATAGACATGATGATTCCCAACATCCTCCAAAATTTCAGAATCTTTTCTAATTTGCAAAGCATTCCAACCAATGTGGGGAACTCTGACACCAGTTGATGAATCAAAACGTTGAACAACTCCAGGTATCAGGCCAAGGCCCTTTACTGAGACATACATGATTTTGTCAATTTGTGTTCAAAATAATAACACAAATCATATAAAAGAATATAAAAAAAATCTTTTTAAAGGGTTATTATAATCCATCAGACTAACACTAGAAATAGCCAGATTTTCTTTTACTTTTCCTCTAACACATCTTCCTATTCCTTTGTGTCAACTCTCTAAACTCTTCTTCCTTCAGTTACCAATAATAATCATAATAACAGAAGTACAATTTGGATAGTGCTTTACCAGAAATTAGAATGACAATAGTCGATTTGTTAGAATCATAAGTTAAAATGCCACATTATAGTTATCAGAAAGGGGAATAAGGTCATAACTGATATGTCCATGACTTAAAGTAGATTGTTCTTTTTTTCGAACTGGAATTTAAAGTATATTGTTAAAAAAATAAAAATTGAAGGAAACAAAAAAGAGAAATATATATATGGGATAGGATCAATAGTCTCAACCACTAAGATATGAGAGTGTAAAAAATTGCATAAAAAGTTGGAGCCATTGATGCCATCCCTATATGTATGTATGTATGTATGTATGTATGTATGTATGTATGTATGTATAAGTTGCGGGAAAACAGGGCACTAACCATATCCCTTCTCCTCACTGGACTCAAAAAGTAGCTGAAGTCCAAGGCATATGCCTAGAAATGGCCGATCATCATTGATATAATTACAAAGTGCTTCAGCCATACTGCAAAACATTAATGCATTAAAGTTAGATGAAAAAAGCAACAAAAATAAACTTTGAAATTCTCCCTTAACAAAAGTTTTATACAATCTAAAATATCTTAACCAAAATAAAATCCAAAGTAATTAACTAGAGGGATAAGGCTCTTGCTATTTGAGTGGACAGAATTAAAGGGATATTCAAGCTATTATTTTTTATATTTCCAAAAATACAATACACAAACTTATTACAAATTGTTCCTGAAAGCTTCATCAGTAATTGGTACAACTTCTAACTCCAAAAACTTTGAGCCATTTCACATATTATCTAAACCTGCAACAGTTTACCTCACCACTTACTTCCATTCTCTTTGTATTAACCTATTTCATCTACCCAGTCAAGCAGCTGAACCAAAAAAAGTAGTTAGGGAAAAATAAAAAGAAAACATACCCATTCTTGTTAACAAAATCCATTGCTGCAGCAAAAGCTCCCACACCAGGAAATATTAGACGATTTGCATTGATTATGTCTTCTGGAGATTGCACCTAAAAAAATTTAAAACAAAATTAAGTAATCAGAAATGATATATTTAACTAAAATGCACATGTATAAAAACGCCAATGTAGAGTAAATGGCCCAACACTGTGATTTCATAAATGCCACAACATATTTCACATAATTAAATTAAAAAATGGTGTTTGTCATCCTGTTTTCTCAACCAACATAAAATAAAGAAAAAATATTACATCTTTGATGTCGAAACCGAGGTAGCGAATAGCATTTCGGATACTACGCACATTGCCAGCACCATAATCAAGTAAAGTCACTACTGAAATATCAAAAAAGAATTAGAAACCATTCAAATATAGTACATAGAAAGAACAAAATATCAAATGTAAGTAATAGAGCGAAAATCACCAGAAGGTCCAGGTCCAGCAGAAGAGGCACGGACAGATAAGTTTCTGGAAGATTTAAATTTGAGGTTATTTTTGGAGAGGTTAGAGCGAAGAAGTAGAAGATGGGAAAAGGACGATGACCTAAACGTTTGGACTTGTGACGAAGAAGACAAAGAAGAAAACGGCGGCGCCTCCATTACAGTGACTTGAGAACTCTGCGATGGAAGGGGGATGTGTTACTAATGAATCGCGTAAGCCTTGGGAGTCTGCCTAGATGACTCGCTGTATATATCAATGAAAAGTACTTTATTTAAGGTAATAATTATTTAGTTTAGAGTTTTATTTTTATATATTATTAGATTTTCGTATAAAAATTTAATAAGTATCAACTATAAATAGATATAAAATATATTTTTACAAAAAAATAATTAATTTAATAATATTAAAAAAATCGTTTATTTTTAATATTTTAAGAATAATTATTTTTTCTTTCGTTTAGAAGTTAAAATTCTCTAATTCTTAAGACAAAGAAATATGTTTAGGTTAGTCCTAGTATAAAGTGTTTAGAGTTTTCATCTACAAATAAATAATATATTTAGACTTGTATTATTATAGATTTTCTATAATACTTACTTAGATAATAGTTTTATTGTATATGTTTCATAACACAAATACGAGCAATTCTTACTCGAAAATAAGTCTAATTAGTTTAAATTTTGTTCATCTCTTTCTTATTTCTTAAGTGTTTTCATATTATTGGTGCATTCATATTTCCGTTATATGTCACGTGATATCATAGCCAAGTTTAACTTAAGAGAATAGAGCATAATCACTTAGTGATGTGAGAAGAATATCAATGATTCGTGACGAAATTCAACACAAAATAGAGGAGCTTACAACAGTCATTGCTCAACTAACTAATAATGAAAATATGCCCCAAGTCCAAGCCCAAGAAGTAGAAGGTGTACGTAGAGATAGGATCAAGTCAATACTGCCTAGAAGATAAGTTGAAGGATTACTTTTAAGAAGATTTGCTGATCCAATACCCTCAAGAAGACATGTTGCCCTCACTCATAGTTATAATGATGAAGATTTAGAAGAATATTTTTGAAGACGGGCCTGAGTAAGACATTGCCAAATAGACCAAAAACCACAAGATCATTATCTCAAAATTAGCCTTCATGTTTTCTATGGTAACATGAATATGAAGAATTTTCTTAATTGAATCTCAAAGGTGGAACGATTCTTTGATGTTGTGGGCATTCTAAAGGAAAAACAAGTCAAGTTAGTGCCCTACCGACTCAAAGAAGTAACTTCAACATGGTGGGACCAACTTCAAAAAAATAGATTAAGACAAAGAAAAGTTTAAATAAAAACATAACTTCGGATGAATCGATACCTAATGCATATGTTTCTTCCCTCTAGTTATGAGCAAATATAATTTCAATAATATCAAAATTGTAAACAAAGAAATCGTTTAATTCAAGAATAAACCACATAATTTCACTGTTTATATACTCGAAATAATTTGGCAGAATCTGAAGCATAACAACTTGCACACTATATTAATGGATTTCATCCACTAATACACGATCGAGTATCCTTGCATCTAGTATGGACAGTTACTAATGCCTACAACATGACCCTCAAAATAGATATGTAGTTAGGCAGGATAAGTTCAAGTACAAGATAACGAGCTATGCTAAGGTGATTAGTTGAAACAATTAGGCCTACACATAACAAAGGAAAAGCATACGAGGATGGAACATCAAAAATAAAGCAAACACAATCAGAGGGAAACATTGTTCGTAATCCTCTACAAAACTCTTATGGATACCCAACACTAGAAAAATGTTATAGATGTGAACAAGTGGGTCATTATTCTAATCAATGCCCAAAGAGATGAGCAATAAACCTTGTGGAGTAAGAATATGAAGATCATAAGCAAGAATTAGAATATGATGACTATTAAGGCGCCAAGTTTGTTGAAATGGATGAAGAGGAACGTAGTAATTTATTGTTCATCGACTCCTTTTTTCACCAAAGTAAGACACATAAAGATATAATATCTTTCGCACGCAATGCTTAATCAATAATAGACTATATGATGTAATTATTGATAGCAGAAGTAGCAAAAATATTATTTATAAAGCTCTTGTAAAGGCAACCACTCTCATCGCCATATCAAATTAGGTAGGTTAAAAAAGAAAGAGATATAAAAGTAAATCGTATATGTTGAATCTCGGTCTCCATTAGAAAATCATACAAGGATGAAGTTGTATGAGATGTTGCTGATATGAATGCATGTCACATATTATTGGGGAGACCATAATAATATGACGTGAATGCAACCCATAAAGATAGAGATAGCATTTATCTATTCCATTTGGGGGAAAAAGAATATTGCTTGGCTCCTTTACTTGCAAAAAAAGATGTACACAAAGCTTATAAAGTGAAGGGAATATCATTTTTTACAATATCTCAAGCATTATTCTTTACACAAGTGAAACATAGTAAAAAGATATTTACCTTGGTAATCAAAGAAGAAGCAATGTCAACTTCAACCATTCCTGCTCATGTACAAACAATCTTTGATAAGTTTGAAGAAATCATGTCAGAGGAAATTCCAACTAGGCTACCACCAATGAGAGATATCCAACAGTATATTGATCTCATTCCAAGAGCAGGTTTTCCCAACCTTCCTCATTATCGCTAAAGTCCGAAAGAGAGTGAAACTATCCAATAAAAGGTTGAGGAGTTAATTAGCAAATGGGAAAATCAAGAAAGCATGAGTCTATATACAATACTAACTTTACTAGTTCCAAAGAAGGATGGAGATTGACGTATGTGCATGAACAATTGAACTATCAATAAGATAACAATAAAATACAGGTTTCCAAGACCACGTCTTGATGACATACTTGATATGCTTTTAAATTGGAATCCGGCCCAAAGATAAGTGAAAGACTACGTTTAAGACAAAAAAGAAGGATTGTATGAGTGGTGTCTTTTGGATTATCAAATGTACCCAACACATTCATGCAACTTATGAACGATGTCTGGAAGTTATACAATGGTTAGTTTGTAGTTATTTACTTTGATGAGATCCTAATTTATAGTTGAACATAAGAATAACATTTAGAGACCTTGAAAAAGGTACTCACTATTTTGAAGGAAAATAAGTTATACCTCAATTTGAAGAAATGTAGCTTCTTGACAAATAAATTGATATTCTTGAGTTTTGTCATCATTGTTAATGGATTTAAAGCTGATGAGGAAAAAGTGCATGCTATTCAAGACTAATCAACTCCTAAAACCATAATTGAAGTTCAAAACTTTCATGGATTAGCAACCTTTTATCGAATGTTCATTAAGAAATTTAGCATTATTGCTACTTCAATTATCGAATGCCTAAAGAAAGAAAAGTTCAACTAGGGAGAAGAAATTGAAAAAAGAAACTGACTTCTGCACCAATACTAGCATTGTCAAACTTTGATAAGATCTTTCAAGTAGAATATGATGCCTCGAATATAGGAATCAAAGTTGTTCTATATTAAAAAAGGCGACCAATGGCTTACTTTAATTAAAACCTCAATGAAGCACGACGAAAATATACTATATATGAACTTGAGTTCTATGCGTTATTTTGCATTTTGACATACTGAAAACATTATCTCATCTAAAGAGAGTTCATTTTGTTCATTGATCATAAGGTATTAAAGTTTATCAACTTTCAAACTAATCTAAACAAGATACATGCCAATTAGATTTCCTACCTACAACAATTTTCTTTCATTCTAAACACAAGTCTCGCTAACATAATAAAATGGTTGATGCATTGAGTCGTAAGGAAACCCTATTGGTCTCTTTAAGCACTGAAGTTGTAGAGTTTGAATATCTTAATGGCACGTATACTGAAGATGAAGATTTTAAGAACCTTTAGGAAAAGTGTCAATTGAAACAAGGTGCAGAAGACATGCACATACATTAGGGATATATGTTTCAAGGTACCCAACTTTGTATCCCTAAGACTTCACTAAGAGAGAAAAGCATTTGAGACTTACGTGCTAGAGGTCTAAATAGACATCTTGGAAGAGACAAGACTATCACACTCATTGAAGAAAGATACTTTTGGCCTTAATTGAAAAGAGATGTTAACAAGTTTGTGCAAAGGTGTTATGTGTGCCAAACGTCTAAGAGACAAGCTCAAATACCAAATTATATAGACTTTTACCCATTCCTGAAACCATTTGGGAAGACTTATCCATATATTTTATGCTATGACTTCTATGAACTCAACAAGGTATAGATTTAGTTTTTGTTATTATTAATAGGTTGTCCAAAATGACACATTTTATCCCATGTCGCAAACTATAGATGCATCGAATATTGCAAAACTCTTTTTCAAAGAAATTACTCGTCTACATGGAGTTCCACGATCAATTATTTCAGATTAAGACACAAAATTTCTTTCTCATTTTTATAGGACATTATGGGCATGCTTTGATACATCACTCAATTTCAATAGCACTACACATCCTCAAGTTGATTGTCAAACAGAAGTAATGAATCATACAGTACTTGGCAACTTGATTTGTTGTCTTTATAGTGACAAGCCAAAGTAGTGGGATCTCACTTTTGTATAAGCTGAGTTTGCCTTCAACATTAATATGCATAGTTCAATTGGCAAGACCCCATTCGAGAATGTATTTATGAAATGCTTTCTTATTGGCACATACAACAAGTTGAAAGATAAGAAATATAGGTCATGTCAAATATTGAAAAAAGATTAATGATAATGCATACACAGTGAACTTATCCAAATATATATCCATCTAAGCAATGTTCAATGTGTTAGATATTTATGACTACCACTTATAAGAACCACTCTATCCAGAAGAAAACTCAAGATGAGTTTAAAACAAGTAGAGGGGATTGCTTTTTCTCTTATTCTTAATATTTTAGGAATAATTTTTCTTTCTTTCATTTGAAAGTTGAAGCCTTCTTATCAGTTAGATAAACGAGTATCTTTATACTAGTCGTACTTTAAAGTTGCTATAATTCTTGTCTAAATATAGATAACATAGTTATACTTGTCTTATTTTATATTTACTAGAATGTTTGTCTAGATAATAATTTCATTGTGTTTATTTCATAACACAACTACGAGAATCTCTTGCTAGAGAGGGAGTCTGGTTAGTTTAAACTTTGTTCGTCTCTTTCTTATTTCCTAAGTGATTCCATATTATTGGTGTATTCGTGTTTTTGTCCTACATAAGTATATATGTCTATTTTAAATGAAATGTTTCAAAATGAATATTTTAGAGATTTTTGTCTAAAAATGGGTTGTTCATATGCTTAATAATAGGAATGGATACGTTTTAGTCCGTTCTAAATTGGAATAGATTGGACTGTTAAAATAAATCTAGTTCAATTTGGTCCAAGTAGAACTGTTTAAAATATGAAAATAAAATATATATTAAAATCATTTTATATTATCACCAATCAAGTAGTAACTTATTAATTTTTGACATTAATTTCTTTTATCATAGTTTGAAACATAATCATCCCAACAATAATAATATTTTTGTTGGTTTATATACACTTAATTAAAACAGTAAACAAATTTGTTATTGAGTGTTGAAATTGAAAATATCATGTTGGATAGTAAATGGTCTAGTCTTATTTGAATAATTTAAAACACTTATAAACCAAATCGAATGGAGTTAAATATTAAATCAAATTAAATTCTTTAGAATAATTCAATTTTTTAATCTAGTTGAACAATCTATTTTTTTTAATTTAATTCGATTTATTAGTTGTTATATCCAGTTCTACTAATGGTATTAAAAAATATAAAACATTTTCTATCACATCCCTAATATTAAATTTTAATATACATCCTCTAAAATTTAAAAATATGTTTTATAATCTCTTATATTTTAAGAAAATATTTATTTAAAAATAAATAATAATTTTTTAATAATTTTTGTATTAAAATATTATAAAATATATGTTTTATAATCTTGTATCTTTTAAGAAAATAATTATTTAAAAATAAATAATATCATTTTAAAAAATTTTATATTAAAATTTTATTATTATAGATTAAAACATTATTAAAGTTACACTTTTCAAGTAAGTCATTCTCTTCGATTATGCCCATGATTTATCATACTTATTTTAAAGTCTAATTCAGATCGCATTGGTTTAATTGAGACATACTTAAATAAGGTCCATATTAAGTCCATCCAATAGCGTCTATTACGACTTAGTATTTTTATTTTTATTTTCAAAATAAAAGAATGATTAAAATTAGAAAGAAGAAGAACAAAATTAGAAACAACTTATGCTTTTTGGTTCGATATTGTTGCTAAGGAGTGAAGATATACCATAAGTTGTCATCATCTTGGCATTGTTTTCTTCTCATGTGTTTACTTGATACACGTGGGTCTAATCTTAATTGATACTTGTTTTATTTTTTCTTCTCAACTCTCTGTACTTAATTCTTAAATAATTTATTAGAAAACAGATTAATTACGAGAACTAAGAAAGTAAAATAAATATATGTCAACCAAAATTAAACCTCGCAGATATATCTTAACATGTGTGAATCATGTTTCAACATTTTTTTTTTGTTTATTTTGTATGAACAAGTCACCATTAAAATCTCTTTCTTATTTCTCAATCTTCAAAACCAGAACTTCAACACTATTTGGTCGGTAAGTTCCTTTACCAATAGAAACTTCACATTGTGCTTAAATTTCCTTGGAATTTGTTTTTTTACTATTGAGCTTAATTTTCTTGCAGGTTTTAATTTAGTCTTGTCATTTGATATATTTGTTTTATTTTTGCTATTTCTCTTTCTGCAAATATAACTCTGGGTTTTTATGGCTTTTTATAGCAGCCTAGTTTTGGATTTGATATTATTTTAATGGAAAATGGTTGGGAAAGTACTTTTGCTTAGATTCTTAGGTTGTTTAGTTTTTTTATTTTTAAAAATATAATTTTAAATCTTATTGTTAGTGAAAAAATTACGGCATAATAATAAAATTAATTTTTAATTTTTTTTGTTAATTATAACAAAATAATAGATATGATATATATATATATATATATGATTGTATTTTTTAATACAGATATAATTAATAAAGTAAATTTTAATTAAAAAAATTTTAAATTTTTTTTGATTAAATTTAAATTAAATTTTTAATCTTTAATGTTAAAAATTAGACATTTTTTAATTTTAAAACAATTTTTTAAAAAACTTAGAATGATTTTTTAATTATATATTAATACTTTACATACATATTTATCAAAAAATATAAACATACATATAATATATACATTATTTTATTATATTTAATAAAAAAGAAAACGGAAAGCTAACTATAATTTTTTTAAATAAATAAAATAACTTAATTGATTATCTTGTTATTAATTTTAAGTGCAAATGTACTTTAATTTTACTAATATATATATATTCTTAATCTTTATTATTGAAAAAGATTTAGCGTTGATTTAAAATTTATAATTACTGTAAAGTTTTAAAATTTTAAATAATATAATTTGAAAGGTTAGAAAAAAAAATGGCTACGACTAGCATAAATAAAAGTTTCTTTTAACTAAACAATTTCAAATTTTCGACCAAATCTATCATCTATAAACTATCTTTGAACATCATGGCCGAAAAAGTCTGTTTGATCATATTTGTAATTGGAATTTACATGCAAAATAAATAATTATAATTATTTTTCTTAAATATAAATAGTAAATATTTATATTATTATATTTAATAATAAATAAAACATATTTAATAAATAAAAAATATATAAAAATAACAATTAAAAAACATATATATATATATATATATATATATATTACAGAAGGAATAAAATAAACTTAAACTTAAATCTAATCATTTTATAATTTAGTATTTAATGTTTATGATTTAAGATTTATAGTTAATGTTTGAGGTTTAACTTTTATGATTTAATGATAAATAAATATTTTTTTTTGTTAAAAATACGGTTTGAGAAATTATAAGTAGTGAACAATGACTACGAATTGAGTTAGATCTCTCCATTTTTCTTGAAATAATTATTAGTTTTCAAGAAGTGTATTCTTGATGTTTTTGTTGATTGTTTACCTCTAGTTTTACCTAGAGAGAACTGTTGTACAATTGTTTATTGATAGTGGAAGTTTTGGAGAGGAGTGTCGTGGTTGTTTTCTTTCTACACCGAAAAAGTTTTTCCACGTAAATTGTTTGTGTTGATTTTGTGCATGTTTTCATTTTGAGCTCTATTATTTGTTTCCTAAAAGATTCACACAAAGAAGGAGAATAAGTTTAATTTCGCTGTTTAAAACTTGATTAAGTTCGTAGGAAAATTGTGATTCTACTAACACATATGTCACAATGATCTACTAAATGCCTATATTAGTTATTTTTGTAAACAAAATATTTACTTACAAATTTGTTTATAAAATCATTATCAATCTATTAAGTAAAGTTAAAAAAAATGTACAAATTTTAAATAATTATAATTTAAGTATATCTTTTATAGCTATTACATTTAATATTTCAATAATATATGTTCATAATATTTGAAATTGTTGTTATTATTAACATGTTCACAATAATATGTTTTTTAAAATTAATTTATTATTTTATCGGGACTTTTAATGAAATTTAGCTAATTAAATCTCATAAAAAATTCACTTTAGTATTATTAAATTATTACTATATATATTGATATAGGGTTGAATGGTGCTTGGGGCGAAAACATTGAAGAAAATATATATTATCATCGGCGTAATCAGAGGTTATACAAGAAAAAGGATCGGCGGCAACTGGTAACTATAATCAATCAAACTTGCACTCAGGATTTATGTTTTAGTATTCAGCAAAGGCAATATATATATTCAACTATCAGAGGACATGGCGGCAGTTAATGATTTAAAGTTAAAATGGATAACACATCAGAGCATATTAGCGTCACCAAAGTAATATACATATCCAATCAAGTTGTTTAATCCGCAAATTGCAACCTCGTATCGTCTGCAAGGATATTTACATATTTATAAACCAGTAATAATATACATTAATATAAAGTAGATTTATATATCTAAATTTTTATATTTATTAATCAATTTATTTGATATTTTTATATTTACATAATTTATTTTATATTTTAATCAAATAATTTTAAGTGTTATCATAGTTATTTGATTTAATTATTAAATATAAAAAGAATTTATTTTTATTAAAATTACATTTAATTTATTTATTAATTGATTTAATTTATTTGATATATGTTTTGAATCATTTAATTATGTTTATTCATTATAAAATCATTTATATAACACACATTATCATTTGTATTTTTTTGTGTTAATATTTATTATAAGTTGTTACTAAATGTGTTTAATTAGTAAAGGGTTAATTAAGTTGTTTGTTTGAATATTGATCATGTTAGTCTTAAAATCTATAAAAATAGATAAAGACGGGTAGATAAGTTATATTCTAACAGTATTTTAATATAAAGTCGATTGTATATCTGTTTATTTTATTTAAATTATTAAATTATAGATTTATAATATTTAAAAATTTATTCATTTCTTTTAAGTTTATTAGGCAAGTTTTAAAATTTTCAAGATATTTGATATTGGTAGATGGAGCTAATTCAATTTAATGCATTTAATTCTCTTCCTTGATGATCATGTTAGACCGGAAGTACTTAGTTTTTTAAAAACAAGCCAATTTTAAAATTTTCAACATATTCATAATGAGATTTTGACGATGTTCACTGGAAGTATTTAGTTTTTGTAAAAACAAGCTAATTAATTTTGGTTAGTTTTCTAAAAACAAGCCAATTAGTTTTGGTTAGTTTTCTAAAAACAAGCCAATTAGTTTTGGTTGGATTTTTAAAAACAAGCCAATTAGTTTTGGTTGGATTTTTAAAAACAAGCCAATTAGTTTTGGTTGGATTTTTCATTCCTAATTAAAAATGCAACTACATAATATTTCTAGTAAAACAAATAAATTAATACTTCTCAGCCCAAAGCTATTTTTAATTAAAACATTTCTGCAATATTACTGAATGCCCACATCAAAATAGACATCCATCGTATTGTCCTTGATTCAAATCCCAAACATTAAAGGTAAATAACAGGGGAAAAATCAGTATTCTTTATAAATTATATTGACTACATGTTTATGTGAAACCATTATAATAAACCTTCCACTACAAAGGGCCTCCATCTTTGTTCCATATGGCCAGTACTTGAGTCTTCATTGACCTTTCCAATAGTAGAGGGATGACTGGACAATTCAACACTTCCACTTGCCATAACAAGGGTCTAGTCTGTTCTCATTAAAGTTATAATTTCTTTGTGATTATAAGCTGATCGTTTTAAAATTGAAATCACCGCTCTTCCTTTTCATCACGCATTTGCTTCATTGGCAAAAAAAAAAAAAAAAGGTTAAATATTTTCTTAAGCCATAAGATTAAGACCGGTTAAGACTAATTATGTTTAGTTACACTAATAGAAAAGATAATCAAAATAATTAAGAGTATTTTTGAATTTGGTTTGTTTATTAATTTGAAATGTAACATAAAACATGTTAATAATAGTAACATGAATGATTATTTTTTTTCCACATTTTAAGAATACGTTGTAATGTTCTATTTTTTTCGTAAATTTGTATAATTATTTATTATTTTTTTCATTTTTATCTTATTTAAAAATAAAAAAAATCTTAATTTTTTAATTTTGTTTCATTTATTGTTTTATAAATTTTAATTTAATATTTATTATTATTTTGATTCTATTTTTCTAATAAATATAATAATAATATTATTATTTTTATTGAATTACATTCATGATTATCATTTTTATTTACCACGGGACTTAAGTAATGTTATTAAACATGAATTTAGAGTTATGTTTCTATGTTATAATTTGTTATATTTAAGAAAAAAAATAGAATGTAAAACAAATATGCAAATCAAATACCATGTTAGGATGATGACACATAACATTTTAAAAGTCATGTTTCTAAGCATTTTCCTAAGACTAATGTTCATATAAAATAGAATATTCAAACATAAACAAACCTAATATGAGGATGATTTCAAGGGTTAATTGATTATTAACAAGAACATATTTTGGGAATGAGGGTCCCAAAGAAGGGCTTTAAATTGCAAAGTTGGGTAAAAAATCTTTGTCTGCTTGTTGAGCCACTCATTTAGTTAATTGAGGCTTCGGTGACTTTTCCTCATACCTAATAAGCCATAACAAAACCTTACCCTACAACCTATGTCATGCTCATCAAAGCAAAGTAGTATTAAAATTCACATAAACAGGCAAAAACAAAAGGATTGTTGCTTTGAAACTTTAAGGAAGCCATTCTTCTTGTACATGGATGAGCTTTCCACTAGAAAACTTGGCCACCAATATTCATAATAGACAAGTTCTAATATTTTAGTCTTTTAGAAGCGTTAAGGGAAAGCTGTTTTGAAATTATTTGAATGTTAGAATCAAAGTAAATCCACTATTTTTAAGTGGACATATGATGTGGTGAATTTGGATATATGAGAGTGACATTCTCATCAATTGGCCACTTGGATTAGGCATTCACATTTTTAAGAGTTTATTTAGGTCGTTTGAACTGAACACTAGCAAGTGGCACAATTGGTGAGGATTGAGTTTGTGAGAATTGAAGGTTGTTAGGCTGCTGAATTATACCAACTAAGGATGATCAATATTAATCCATGCGGTAAGCTGAATTCAACTGTTTTTTTGGTGTACTATAAAAACTTTTAAAATCAGAACAGTCATGATCCGAACTAATATTAAAAAAAGGTCATGCACTAAATTGTTTGTAACCCGAACTAGTACGTCCTGGATCACCTTGGAAAAATCGGTACCCATGGGCACTGAACTGTTGGGTAAAATTGTGTACCAACGTTTCCAAAAAAAAAAAAAAAAAAAAGACTGACCATAAATTTAGTTTCTCTGAGGTCAATGTTTTCTAAAACAAAAAGGAACAATATTGAAAGGAAAACATAATATAAACGTAAAAAAAATAAAAATCATACACAACATAGAATTAACGAGAGAATTTGTTTCTTAAAAATATAAAAATAAATTTCATTAATGTACTGCAAATTTAATTGTGCACATCTTATTTCTTCTTCTGCAATTTCAAATGACATTTCATCTACTCTGTCAGTGGAAACACTATCAGTACTAATAATGCCACTCAAACTTTCAATAGAGTTAGTCCACAACAAAGGGTTATCAAACATTGAGATACCAAGTTCTTCCTCATGAATAGTTAAATATGTATAACATGTACTTGCAACTGATGACATATTGTTGCTTCTAACTGTAATCCAATTATTATCACAATTCCAATTGTGTTCATTCAAAACTGAAGACATATTTCCTCCAATCAACCTCTCAATTCTTTCACTAACAGATGAAGAACCTTCCTGATTTAGATTCTGATAACTTGTTAAGACATCAAATGAATCGCAAATTTTTTTATCCAAAACAGAACAAGGAGACCAAGTAAACTCCTCTTTGTGCTCTGAGATAAAATCCAACTCTTTAAAGAATGGATGTTTCAACAATTCAGAAGCTGTCATTCTTTCTTTTGGATCCCTCTTCAAGCACAAACTCAAAAAGTGCTTAGCAGTGCTTGACAACCAGTTTGGAAACTCTGGCATATTATTAGAAAATCCAATCGTGTAAAAAGCTGACATCAAATCATGTATGCCCAACCAAGGAGTACCACCAGTAGCCATTTCAATAACTGTGCAGCCAAGAGCCCAAATATCTGCTGCAAAACCTTGCTCTTTTCTAAGTACAACCTCTGGTGACATGAACATTGGTGTACCAGAAAACTTTAACATGCTAAATTCTCCTTCATTGAGATCTTCTAATGCAAATTTAGTACAACCCAGATCAGCAATTTTGGCTTCTTTGTTTCCGATCAAGATATTTTGGCTCTTGATATCACAATGAACTAGACCATTTGTGTGAAGATACTCAAGGCCTTTAAGAATCTGCCATGTGTATGTTCGAATCATAGTTTCTTGTAGTTTCCCACCATGCCTTTGAATTTCATCATAAAGTGTACCATTTGGTATATATTCCATGAATAGATTGAAACTAGTTTGGTTATTTTCATTCTTAATGTCAAATCCTATGTATTTGACAATATGATGACAACTTAATTTGGATAGAAAACATTGCTCTCTCTTTAAGAACTTGGAGTCAGAAAGCTTGGCTGACTTCACTGCAAAGATCTCACCGGAGGGAATGGCCTTGGCAAGCGAGACGGTCGCTGTGGAACCTTGGCCAATCAGAGGACCTCTAATCCACTCCATTCCAAGAGCATAAAAGAAAAGAAATGTAGAAAGCTAATGAATGTGCTTTGTTTCTATAGGTTCTTTTGTTGTTGTTGCTGCTGCCTTAAACTCTAGACTAGCAAAGGTACTTATATAAGTAGACTAAGTTCTGTTTTAGAGTCTTAGCTGACCTTGCAGTCTTAAAAAGCAAAGGGGCAATAGACTTTATTGACCGTTCAAGTTGCCATTGCCAAGTCTCCACTATTCACATTGGAAGTTCACCAACTTGTAGTGTAGAGGAATTAACCTGTCACACCAATTGACTTTTTGCAAAAGTCAACTAAGACCTAAAATTCCTCTACCGTCCGTATTCAATAGGTTTGGTGTTGTGTTTCATAAGAAAAGGGATAAGTACAACAAATTTCTTACGAAAAGGAGAATATAGTACATGATGCTTTTTAGAAAATGATAAATTAGTGTTCACACTTCATACCCTTGTAAGCTTTTAGTTTCGGCTCTAAGCAGAATATAACCACTATTAAAGTCATCTAGCCATCTACCAATAATTTGCTTGCTAGATGATAAAAATAACAAAAGTGTAGCAAAGTGTACACTGTATACTTAGTTTTTAAGCTACATTTAACTTCTTTTTTTCAGCTGATTTCACAAAGTAATAATTGCAACTTTGTCCACTTAAGAATTATGCCACATAGAAGTAAAGACGGCAATCGTGTCATATTCATGTAATTATGATGCCATGTTTTTGTTTTCGTTAATACATTAAAATAATATAACATTTTATGGTCTTATTTTTTATTTATTATTGTAAAAAAAATTAAAATAACAACCACAGATTAATTCAATCACAAGCATTTTAAAGATAATATTTAACTTAATTTGAATGAAAACTTATTAATGTCTTTGTTTATGCCATGGAATCAAAATAACAATAAATATTAAATAAATTTATAAAATTAAGAGTTTTTTTTTTAATTTTTAAATGAAATAAAATAAGAAAATAATAATAAATGATTATTAAAAATATATAAAAAAAATGAAACATTTTAACATATTTCAGTATTATTGTTGGAATATTTTATATTCTATTCGATATTAACAGTCAAATTAAACATAATAATACTATGAATCATTCTTATTATCATTCTCATTATTACCAAACAAACATGACATTTATATGTACATATTCATGATTCAAACTTTGACATCCTTGTATAAAAGAAAAATAAAGAAATTAAATTTGAAACAGTGAATAGGGTCAACTGTGAAAGAACAATCATGATTGGAGTGTCTAACAACTTGGAGAGACAGCTAAGCCCCCAAAGCAAAATGTCAAACAGGTAAAGGTACATGAACTTCCAGATTTTATGGTTCAATGCCAATGTCAATAGTTGCAAACAAAATTAGATCCATTGGTTGTGGTTAGTTATGGTGATTGGGGCATATACGTAATTCCATTGTCAAATTTATATGCCAAATTGGAATCCCCAATAGGCCACTAAAGGCTGTAGTATTGGCCCTCACCAACTGGTTCCAAGCTGGTCAATGGTCATTTCAGTTCTGGTAAAGATAACTTTTTCATTACTGAATGGGATAGAGTCTAGAAGGATAATGTGAGAGGATGTCCCACACAAGTGGGAGAAACTCAACACTGGCATATAACTCTCTGCCAAGTCTTTCTGGAGTTCAAATATTTACTCTGCAGACAGAACGGACTTGTATGTCACACTCTGAAGTTAATTATGATCACTTGCAATTGGTTAGATAATTCAATCTATTGCCCATATTGCATGTGCTTCTGGAAAATTGCAGCTGATACATAACCATACTCATATAGTTATATTCATTTCAAAGTTGAAACTGGATTTTAACTTAGATAGGAAAATGTAACTGGATGTTAAAAGTGGACTTTACTATTTTCTCATCTCAACTTTGAGATGAGGAGTTATCATTTCCTGAAGTAACTTTCCAACGTATATGACATGCTTTGGTTATTGATACTTGACCTTTCAAATACTTAATATTTGTGTGTGATGTCACATACATACCAAAATTTGTTATTATAATTGTGTTCTGAACGAATCCATGTAACATTGAAAGAGATTAAAGAAGTTATGTAGAATGAAGAATACGACAAAATTATTTTGTTTTGTTTTTGCTCCCAAAAAAGAAGGGATTAATAGAACTCACAGTATTAAATAAAAAGAAAGTTTTACCAGGATTTAATTCCAATATTCTTTGATACATAACCAATTTCTACATTGTAAAACTCTACCAAGGAAAGTCTCTCAACATCAATATAGCTAATTACTTCAAAAGAATTATCAAAAGACAATTCCTCTTCGGACATTAAAATATCAACCTTTTCTTGTTGAGTAATCAAATGTATAACTGATACAGTAAGATCTGAAGTGGGCTCATCTACAAAGGTCACAGTTCTCATCTCCAAATTTTTGATTACATCTAATAGTTAACCAACTTTCATCCCAACTCCAACTGGGTATTTCTGGAACTCAACAAAAATCACATCCAACCAACAATTTGATCCTCTCTGCTGGAGATATCGAAAACAAACCATCAAAAACAACCTCCTGAGGACTTTCCAAGACTTCCAATGAATCTCACAAATGTTGTTCCAAAACAATACTTGGAGTATTCGTTCTTATCTCCATAACTTGATCAAAACAATACCCATTTGCTTCAAGAAATGGATGTACCAGAAGCTCCTTAGCTGTCCATCTCTCTTTTGGATTCCTCCTTAAGCACTTACTCAAAAAGTCCTCAGCTTTCTCTGACAACCAACTTGGAAACTAAGGCACATCATTTGAATAACTAATTCTATGATTAAAAAAAATTGGGTCATTCATTTCTTTCCAATGAATACAACAAGTTTCCATTTCAATAACTTTGCAACCCAATGCCCATATATCTGTTGGCATGTGAGTTGTGTGGCAGACAACACTGAAGTAAAGTATGGCAGATAACATGCAAATGTGACAGACAAGAATAATAGTGGAAATTAATAATAGTGTAATTTGTTTCTTTTCCGTTTTCCTTAGTATACAAATACTATACTCGTGTATAGAGAAATCAGAACAGAAAAATACAAAAATACAGAAACAATAATTTGACATGGTATCAGAGCTCAGAACAGAGTTACTGGTTATCCTAATGGAAGGATAAGTTACCTGCTACGTTGATTCTGTTCTCCTTTGGCTGATTTGGTGTGATATACTCAATAGATTGTGGTAATCTGTGAGTATTTAGCTGACTCTTTGGCCGGGATTTGGGGTAGTCATTCTAGCTGCTTCTGTGGAGAAACTGCACTATTCTTCAACTTTGCAATTCTGTAAAAAAAAAAACCAAAGTTGAAGCAAATTCTCAAAAGATGTTCTAGCTTTGGGAAGAAAAAATGGGGCAAAACAACTTCCTGAGGATAGTTCCAAGGATCGACGAAAAACTGGAAGTAATAGAAGGGAAAAACCGAATGAATGGAGTTACCATCTACACTCATCAGTTCCTGTAAACAAAAAAAAAAAAAAACAAGCAGCTTCAGCTGCTTTGCTTTCTGTGGATATTTTTTCAGGTTTAGAGAACACAAGTTATACCAACGTTTTTTTTGTTGAAGGTGGAAGCTCCATCTGGAAGTTATGGTTGGCTAGGGTTCGACAAACTTGTTTGTCCATCAGAAGAAGGAAGGTGCTGCTCCACCGCAAGCCTTCAGCAGCTTTGGCTTCACACCAGCTGGAAATAATGACTGGCTCGGAACTCAGATGAGAAACGCAGTCGAAAAAGCTGCGTTGAAGAAACTGCACTGAAGAGGCTGTGCTGAGGAGGTTGCGCTGCGCTGAGGAGGCTGCGCGAATTTAGAAAGGAAAATTAGATTAGGGTTCGCAGAGAAGCTGTGCGAAGTGAAAAAAGAAAAAATGTTTTAGGGTTACGAAAGTTTTTTATATATAGTGTGTGCGAATTGTAAAAAAAAAAAAAAAAAAGGAAAAACGGAAGGAATTTTTTTTTGGATTTCATGGCGGAATTTAGAGATTTAACTACCAATTTCATATTGGAAGATTTGACGGCGAAAATGACGGAAGTTCTGACTAGAGCTCAGATCAGTTCACAACCTCCGCCAACTGAAGCGTCGACTGCTCCCATTAGTATCAAGTTGGGAGGATCCAACTATGCCTTGTGGTCCCAGGTGGTAGAGATGTATATCTTTGACAAAGATAAACTGGGATATATTAATGGGGACTTTCCTCAACCTGTTGAAATCGACCCCTCATTTAGGAGATGGCGTACTGAAAATGCCATTGTCAAAGGATGGTTGATCAATTCGATGGACCCTTCCTTAATTTCAAATTTTATCCGATTTCCAACTGCAAAACAGGTTTGGGATTCGGTGGCTACCACTTACTATGATGGGACAGACACGTCTCAAGTGTATAATCTTCACCGTCAAGTTACTCGTACGAAGCAAGCGGGTGAATCCATTGAAAAGTACTACAATAACCTTCAAGGGTTATGGCGTGAAATTGATTTCCGTCGTCCTAATCCAATGGAGTGTGCTATTGATATACAAAAATACAACTCCATCGTACAGGAAGATCGAGTGTATACCTTCCTCGATGGACTTGATGATAGATTGGATAAAACTCGAAGTGATGTACTTCAGATCAAACCATTCCCTACGGTGGAACAAGCCTATGGATTCGTCCGTAGGGAAGAGGTCAAGCAGACCGTGATGATCACAGGTGTAAATACGACACCCGGATCAGTTATGGCTTTTAAAGGGGTCAAGGGACACCATAATCTAATGCCACCATAAAACAGGAACTTCCTTGGGTAGCAAGAAATCCACGGGAAATCCACCATCTCTTGACATGAAATGTGGCCATTGCGGAAACTCCAAACACACCCGTGAAAATTGCTTCAAACTACATGGGTATCCAGAATGGTGGAATGATCTTCAAGCACGAAAAAAACGGGATACCACTGGGCGAGCCGCTGTGGCTACCAATAATGCCTCACTATCCCTTACTTCTAAGGCCGAATCTTCCCAGGATCCAGGTATTTCAAGTAAAGCATTTCACATCTCTACTCGTAGTGATAAGGAGGATTGGATTCTGGACTCTGGAGCTATAGATCACATGACATTTGACCCAAACGATCTCTCCAAAGCAACCCAGCCAAGACGGAGTCATGTTGCCAATGCAAATGGGGTCACTTATCCAGTTACAGGAGTTGGAACAGTGACCTTATCTCCTTCATTATCATTATCTATTACTTTACTTGTACCCTCTTTGTCAAACCGACTAATGTCTGTAAGTCAGGTCACTTCAGATCTTAATTGTGTCGTACTGATGTATTCTACTTTTTGCCTTCTACAGGATATTCTCACCAAGGAGATCATTGGGCGTGGTACTAGGAGAGGAGGGCCATATTATGTGGATGACCTCAGTTCAGGAAGAGCCAATCATATGCAAAACATTGTTGGTAACAAGGAACGACAGATTTGGCTATGTCATCGTAGATTTGGGCATCCATCATTCGGGTATTTAAAGCACCTATTCCCCAGTTTATTTTCAAATATCACACATTCATATTTCAAATGTGATACTTGTATCATAGCAAAAAGTCATAGGGCATCTTATCCTATGAGCATGAATAAAAGTATGACTCCTTTTGCTTTAGTACATTCTGATGTTTGGGGTCCTTCCCCTGTCATTACGTCATCGGGTCATCGTTGGTTTGTTATTTTTGTTGATGATTGTACACGAATGACATCGCTTTACCTTCTCAAACATAAAGATGAAGTATTTGCTACATTTCACATGTTTCACACCATGGTTCAGACACAATTTTCTGAAAAAATTAAGATACTTAGGTCTGATAATGGAGGAGAGTATGTTAATCAACAATTCCGGACATACTTGGATAACCATGGTATTCTCCATGAAACCTATTGTTCCCAAACTCCACAACAGAATGGGACTGCGGAGAGGAAGAATCGGTATATTTTAGAAACGGCTCGGTCCTTACTAATCGGTGCACATATGCCTAATAAATACTGGAGTGATGCTGTTACTACAGCGGTGTATCTACTGAATCGTATGCCCACAAAAACCTTACAATTTCAGACTCCATTAAAGGTGTTATCTGATCATCTTCCCTTGCCTACTATTTTGATGCTTCCGCCCCGAATTTTTGGATGTGTTGCTTTTGTCCACCTCCATAAAAATCAACGAACTAAGTTGGATCCATGTGCTGTCCGCTGTGTGTTCTTGGGGTATGACGACAAAAAAAGGGTTATCGATGCTATGATCCAATTACTAAAAGAACCTATATTACAATGGATGTCACTTTCCTCGAATCAGAATGTTTTTTCCCATCACCGGTATCCAATTCCACTCTTCAGGAGGAGAGTTATGGTGAAGAACAAAATTGGCTTGATGTTGAAATATTAGACACTAGTCCAACATACTCGGATCATACCAATAATATGGAGGAGCCAGTATCTAGACCCGAGCTTGAACTTCTAAGAACTGAAGCTGAAGTAATAATTGAATCTCCAGAAGATGAAGTGGTTGATGTACCCCTCCACTCCCTAGTACCCAATGATTCTCCTGCTGAGAATACTCCTGAGGTAAGTTATCCTATCACACCTTTACAAACTAATGCTATAGATACATCTGTTGGTTATGTTTTACCTTTCAGACACAATCGAGGCAAACCTTCAAATCGATACTCCCCAGAAAGAGAAGAACGACAATCCAAGTATCCAATAGCAAATTATGTATCTACTCAAAGGTTATCAGAACCTATCAGGGCATTTGCACAAACACTCTCCTCGTGTCAAATTCCAAGTAGCATTGAACAAGCCTTATCTGATCCAAAATGGGCTCAAGCTATAAAAGAGGAATTTGAGGCATTGTAGAAGAATAACACATGAGTGTTAAGCGAGTTGCCTCAAGGGAGGAAGATGGTAGGATGCAAGTGGATTTTCTCCATTAAATATAAAGCAGATGGGTTAGTTGATCGATATAAGGCGAGACTTGTAGCAAAAGGATATACACAGAAACATGGGATAGATTGTCAAGAAACCTTCTCACCTGTGGCTAAACTAAAAACCGTTAGAGTCTTGTTATCTCTTGTGGCAGATTTAGATTGGCCATTGCACCAACTTGACGTAAAAAATGCCTTTCTTCATGGTGATCTTGAGGAAGAGATTTATATGGATATCCCACCAGGATATACTGTTACAACCGGAAAAGAAACTGCATGTAGATTACAACGAGCATTGTATGGACTAAAATAGTCACCTCGAGCATGGTTTGGTAGGTTAAGTTCAGCAATGAAGAAATATGGGTTCCAACAAAGCAACTCTAATCATACTCTTTTCCTAAAACACCGATTAGGAAAGATAACAGCCCTTATAATCTATGTAGATGACATGATCATTACAGGAGATGATAAAGAAGAAATCTCTAAGCTTCAAGAACAATTGTCAAATGAGTTTGAAATGAAGAATTTGAGAGGGCTCAAATACTTCTTAGGTATTGAGGTAACAAGATCAAAACAAGGCATATGTCTTTCCCAAAGGAAATATACTCTGGACCTACTGGTAGAGGCAGGACTACTAGATTGTAAACCTGTCGATATTCCAATGGTTCAAAATCATAAACTCGGAGAATATGTGGACCAAGTACCAGTAGATAAATAGAGATATCAACGGTTAGTAGGTAAACTCATATATTTATCTCATACTCGACCTGATATTGCTTATGCTGTGAGTGTGGTGAGTCAGTTCATGCACTGCCCAAGTGAAGACCATATGGATGCGGTCATGCGAATACTTCGTTACTTAAAGTCCTCCCCTGGGAAATGACTTATGTTTTCAAAGAATGGTCAATTGGAAGTCCTTGGATATACAGATTCAGACTGGGCAGGGAATATGAAGGATAGGAAATCTACTGCTGGGTACTTCACTTTTGTGGGGGGAAATCTTGTTACATGGAGGAGCAAGAAGCAAAAGGTAGTTGCCTTATCTAGTGCTGAAGCTGAATTTTGAGGAATGGTCAAGGGAATATGTGAGCTCCTGTGGTTGAAAAACTTCTAACTGAGATTGGTGTTGCTCCTAACTCTGAAATGAATTTATTTTGTGATAACAAAGCAGCCATTGCCATCTCCCACAATCCAGTCCAACATGATCGCACGAAGCACGTTGAAGTGGATCGAAACTTCATCAAACAGAATCTTGAAGAAAAGATTATTAAGCTTCCATTTGTTAAGTCAGAAGATCAATTGGCTGATATACTCACAAAATCTGTGTCTGCAAAGAACTTTTACAACTCACTTGGCAAGTTGGGCATAAGAGACATATATGCACCACCTTGAGGGGGAGTGTTGGCATGTGAGTTGTGTGGCAGACAACACTGAAGTAAAGTATGGCAGATAACATGCAAATGTGGCAGACAAGAATAATAGTGGAAATTAATAATAGTGTAATTTGTTTCTTTTCCGTTTTCCTTAGTATACAAATACTATACTCGTGTATAGAGAAATCAGAACAGAAAAATACAAAAATACAGAAACAATAATTTG
This sequence comes from Hippophae tibetana, assembly GCA_037013495.1. Lineage (NCBI taxonomy): Eukaryota > Viridiplantae > Streptophyta > Magnoliopsida > Rosales > Elaeagnaceae > Hippophae > Hippophae tibetana. The sequence continues at coordinate 5,838,604 of CM072812.1, forward strand.
ACAATATCTACTTCAACTCCTTGCTCTTCTCCTCTTTCAACTTCTGGTGCCATGAAAATTGGTGTGCCTACAAAGCTTGACATGGTTGATTCTTCACTTGTAGAAACAACTTCTACCAATTTGCCACGCTTAGAAACTCATGCTTAATTCAACCCAATAAGACCTTATAGAGTAAAGAGTTGTATAGACTTATAAACTGTTGAATATTGGCTCTAAAAGTAACAAATTAGTGGCATAATTTAGGGAAAGGGAGTCTTGCTTCATCTATAAATAAGGATGAGTTCATGTATTGAAGAACAAGGCAAAAATCAGAAAAAATCAGAGAGAGTATAAGCAAACTCAAAGAGAGAAAATACTTAGTGAGTTTGAGAGTTTTATCTTATGTCTCCCGTGGACCTAGACAAATTACCGAACCACGTAAATTATGTGTGTTTCTCTTTTACCGCTTTGATATATTCATATACCGTTATTTATCGTTTCCGTGCATAACATAAACTGTCTAAGATCTTAACTCCTGGTCGATGTGAGACTTTAGGTTCCTTAATACTCCTCTTCCACATCGGTCAGGGTGAACAGACGAAACTGTGCCCTGAGTGTCGGCGGGGTGAGCTTCAGGAGTGTCCGGAGATGATAATCAGGAACTCAGCTCTGATATCAACTTAGAAACTCATATCTAATTCAATCCAATAAAATCTTACAGAATTAAAGGTTGCGTAAACTTATAAACTGCATAATATCTTAACTCTTAGCCGATATAAGACTTTAAGTTCCTTAACAATTACAACCCAAGTCTGCAATTTTTACACCCTCTGATCCTATCAAAATGTTCTGGCTTTTGAGATCACATTGTGCTATCCCAATAGTGTGAAGAAATATAATCCTTGTAGAATCTGACGTGTATAGTTTTTAATCTTGTACTCATCAAGCCTCCATTGGTGCCTTTTAATTTCATCAGAGAGTGAACCACCAGGCATGTACTCGATGAAAAGATTGTAAGCTGGAATATTGTTCTCAACACTAACAACAAATCCCAGGTACCTAGCTATTTGAGGACAACTTAATTTTGACAAAAGATCTTGCTCCTTTTGTTACTGCATATAGCCAGAAAGGTCCGAGGACTTGACAGCAGATAATTCACTAGACCGGCATGGGGTGGCTAGTGACACGGTGGCTGTGGAGCCTCTGCCAATTGTTGGTCCTCTAGTCCACTCCAAGTCATCAATAAAGAACAGTGAATAGCAACACTGAAAATATGCAATGCAAAAACAGAACTTGTGGTTTTTGGTGTATTGTGTTTCATGGATTTTAGCAAAATGTTGATATAATTAGAGTTTTGTATGTGATACTATGTTGGGCTTTGAAGTCTACAATAATAGGGTATGAGTAAAATAAGGAAATAAAGAATATGCTACTTTCTTGTAGAATAATGATCATTGGTGTTGTGTGTTCCAGAAAAAGAAAAGAAAAAAAGAGATCGTTGGTGTAATGCTTCTCAATCTCAACCCATAATAAATGGTAAGCCATGTGACAGAAACAGAGAGATTGACAACTCTAACCGCTTAAGAACGGCAATTACTTGGCCTTTGAATAAAGCCGTCCACATGGAGTGATGGAGACACGTGAAGTCTCGTGCTTGGATTGCGTTGTTAAAGAGAGCGATTTCGTTTTTAAAATGCTGTTTAGAAAGCAAATTTGCGGCGCTATTCGGTCATTAGGTGTATCATCGGGGTCATCACTGCATCAAATATATGTATTTCATCGCAGTGCTTAGATTTGTTAATTTCTTTATTTCATTTTTCTTAATTACGATCGCATCAACCCTAGATAGCATTGAGTAGTACGTGTACAAAAATTGTTTAAAGAAAAACAAATTATTCATCCAAACTTAGCCCAAAATTGAACCTAAAATCATAATTTTTTATATCAATTATTTCGTAATATAATGATATTTGATTTCATAATATTGTAAAATAAAACGTTAATTTTCAAAATGATACACATTACATCCAACATAAACTCAAGACTTTTGAATAAATGAGGATTTATTATTATTGAATTAGATTAAAACGAATCAAATCACTTAAATCTATTTAATAAAAAGGTCGAGTTAGATTAACCACGTAATCCATTTAATGACCCAATATTTAAATGTTTAAGGAGAGTTAGTTTTGTAATTTAACAAACAATATAAATACATTATAAAGTTTGAAACCCTAAGCCATCACATTCTTACTTTTTAGATTCTTTTCACTATTTTCTTTCTCAAATTCTCTCAAGCTATATCTCGCTCTCACTTACACGATAATACACGAGTTATCCTTCTTATCGGTACCATCACCTCACTCTTTTATCCTTAGTCCTCTCGATCTAAGTCCTTGATCCAATCAAGGTCACCCAAACACCCAATTGTGCAAGGCCACATAGACAAGGTCATCCAGTTGTGCAAGGTCACCCAATCGAGGTCACATAAAGTCATCACATTGAGTTGCTTACCAAGTTACGTTCTCAATTCTTATTTTTATTTTTTATTCTAATTTTATTTTTATTATCATTTTTTATTACATAATATGTACTTTCATGTTACAATATAACATAGTTGATACAAATTAAAATTTGTATTAAATAATTTATTTTAACAACAATGGAATATATAAAAATATTTACATATTAACATTTGAGTAATTTGAATCGATCTAATAATCAATCTATTTATTAAATATGTTTAATAAGTCATATTAGGTTGATCGGATCAAATAGTGTAAATATTTTTAATAATTGAGTCTATTTGAGTTTAACTTTATAGTTGAATTCATATCAATCTAAACATGATTCACTTAAATTATTTGATAGATCTATAACAAAGCTTAAATTTAAATATATTAATATGTGTTTTAAAAAAAGTTTATTTATTATAAGTTATGATATTATCTTAATTGATGTAATAGTTAATTAAAAATTAAATTATATTATTTTAGGTAATTCGTTAACGTAGTGTGTAAATGTTATTTCAAAAATGAAAAAGAAAAACTTCCCTTTTATTGCATTAATAAAAAGAAAAAAGACGACGCCGTTACGGATGTTGTCTTAAGCCTTCTTCTTGCTTTGGTCAAAACCCCCAAAACCCTCGTTTCGCTCCACTGCTAGCTCTGCCGCGAAAAGTAGCCAACATATCAAGTTTGAAGGTTAGGTGTCTTAGGGTTTTAATTACTTAAATCTTTTTGGACAGTTATTCGTTACGTAGATTTGGGATTCGGAGTTGATAAATTTTTGGCTCTAAAATTGCATCAATATTTCGTTCAATTTTCCTTTTGTTTCATTTGCTAGTTAATTTTAATGTTTAAAATACCCATAGTAATCAACATTTTAATCGGTTATTTGCTGAAAATCAATATGATAAATAATACATTTGTGTATCTTGTTTAAACCTTTGATAGTTTCTTTTGTCCTTGCTCTTTTTGCGACCCTACCAGAGTTGCCAAAGATGGAGTTTGTGAGTCCTGAAGGTCTTCGCTTAGATGGTCGCCGTCCCATGGAGGTATTTCTCTTCATCATCGCTTAAGTATTGAATTATTTCTTCACAAACTTGCATTTTCAAATTTTTTTCTTGCAATCTAGATGAGACAAATTCGAGCGGAGATTGGTGCCGTGGCCAAAGCAGACGGGTAGTGGATTCTTCCCCTTGTCGATGTTCAATCTTAATAAATTAATATGTAAATCGTAGTTAATAAGAATTTTAGTTTTATCCTGAATTGTTAATATGTTAGTTCTGCTGTGTTTGAGATGGGTAACACCAAAGTCATTGCTGCTGTATACGGCCCCAGAGAGGTACTACCCTGTTCTTTTTCATCCCTTTTTTTCTAAACAGAGGACATGTTTATTACACAGTACCGTAAAGTAAAAGTAAAATCGGTTCGTACAAAATAAAAATTATATTATTATATAAAAATTTAATACCGATGTAGGTCTAAATAATTTAGTTTGTTTGAAACTTAAATTTTAAAATTATACGTGGTGATTTTTTCTTTCATTTCAAATTAAAAATATAAGAAAAATATAAAAATAAATTAAATATGGATTTAAATAAATTTTTATAATGAAATTAATTGATAGGTAACAAAACTACGTAAAATAAATAAAGTATTATTTTATTAAATATTTATCATTATTTTTATCGACTATATTATATAGGTTTTCAGTAAGCAATATACAGAATAATTGTAATAATTGTAATACAATTCAGACAAATACAATTATATTTAACCTAATGGTGCACCAAATATGCCCTTGATGGTTTAATCATTAAATCCTTGGTTGACTTTTTTTTTTAAAATTTTGAATTAAGCTCATCTTCGCTCTCTCTTTCTCAGGTCCAAAACAAAAGCCAACAAATGAATGATCAAGCACTGGTAATCAGACACTCCATTTTGGCCCTTTCTTCTTTTTTATGTTTTTAAGTGATGCTGTTTAAATTAATGTATCATGTCTTATTTAATGTTATATATTGACTGTAGTGTAATTGTTCTTGCTGCTATTAATCTGGTTTTTAGGTGCGCTGCGAATATAGCATGGCTAATTTTAGTACAGGTGATCGTATGAGAAGACCAAAGGGTGACAGGTTATTCCTTTTCCCTTTGACTTTACTGGTAGACGTAGATCCTTGTGCTACTTCTGTGCTAATGGTTGCTTTCTTGTTGCATTAGGCGTTCCACAGAGATATCTCTAGTCATTCGGCAAACGATGGAAGCATGTATATTGAGACATTTAATGCCTCGGTCTCAGGTTCCATTGCAACATCTAATATATGTATTCAACATGATTCCACTCTTTGTCCTTTGTTGATTCCCCCCTAATTTGCAGATTGATATATTTGTGCAAGTTCTCCAAGCAGATGGAGGTAACTCACAACCTTAATTTCAAATTATATGCAATGATTAACTTCATGTTATTGGTATAGTAGTTCATGTTTCTTGTCTAATGTCTCCTACTTTTTACATGCATGTCCATTGCACTTGTTCCATTTATCTTGTAGTGTAGTTTGATAATTAAAAAAAAAAAACAAAGGCTACCTAGCTTCTCTTTCTTTGTAAGAAATTGATTATGCAACAAATAGTTTTTTGCACCAAAAGGACTGAGAGGTAGTAGGATTTCAGAATGTTGCTTTCTTCTCCTTTTTTTTGTTTTTTCATTCGAGCATGTTTTATTAAAGTTCATTAACAAAGGTGATAAATGTGATGTTTGGTGTTTCCAATTTCTCACTTAATCTTCCTCTCCCCCTTTTCTTTTACCTCTTTCAATTGCTTAGACATCGTTTATGCTTTATTGGTATAACCGGAAATTAACAGGCTGTTTACTAACTGTACTGATGCAATGGTGATTATCTGTTATTGAATTTTTATTTTGTTTTTTTTATGCAGGAACAAGATCCGCATGCATCAATGCTGCAACTCTTGCCCTTGCAGATGCTGGGATACCAATGTGCGACCTTGTTACATCTTGTAGTGCTGGGTACCTTAATAGCACTCCTTTGCTCGGTAAATTCAAATAGTCACCCCTGAAATTTTGTGCTAAAGCATCCCTTTGCAGGGTATCCATAATGTCTTTGTGTTATAATGGTATAATTAGTTGAAGAGCTTAAAAAAGTTGTTCTGCAAACAGATTTGAACTATGTGGAAGACAGTGCTGGAGGGCCTGATGTCACAGTTGGGATTCTACCAAAGCTGGACAAAGTGACTCTTCTTCAGGTATTATGTCATTATCGGCTTTATTCATACTTGTTTAGTTGCAAACTTCTAGAACTTCTGAGGTTTTAGCATGTCTTAGAATATGGTCAAGAAAGGTGAATAAAAATCTTTGTTTTGTTTTAAAAACGAACTTTAAAATAAGAAATCCTAATTCATCAAGGAAGTGTCAGTATTTATTTTTTATTTTATTTTATCAAACACTCATTTATTAGTTTCTTCTATTGTAGATGGATGCTAAACTGCCACTGGATATTTTTGAAAACGTCATGCAACTTGCAACAGAAGGCTGTAAGGCAGTTGCAAATTATATAAGAGAAGTAAGTAGAATTCTCCTTGTAGAGCCTGTGAATGTGCAGTGGAACCATGCTTTGTGATAGCTATTGGTTAAACGTTTCATTTGCACCATACTAAAACTATTGTTCTAGTTTCAATGTACTACCAAGAGTTTTTTTTTTGTGTCAATTACTACTTATAATATTCAATTTGTTTGAAATAGGTATTACATTACTATATTATCCAAATTGATTGCGTGATTAATACCTGTGCAAGTTAAGGGTATTTTTGGAGCTCCTTGACAAGTGAGGAGCACATGTAAAATTAATAAAAATCTGATTTTTTTTTAGCCCATTCAAACTCATGAAGCGCTCTCAGACCCACCTCACTCAATACCTTAATTTTAGGGATGAATTTGGGGACTGTGTTGAAATGGGGGCTAAGGGATTCGAATGAGGGTGGGTTGGGTCAGGGTTTTGATACAGAGCTTCGTTACTTCTCATTTTTTTTTATAAAATTTACCCATGCTCCTCACCAGCCATATAATATCAAATTCCAAAAAATATTCTCTTCACTTGTGCTAATCACATTATCCCGAGCAATTTGGACAATATATTAGCGGAATACGTATTTGACACAAAATTGTATGCTAAATTGACTTAAAAACTACTTTTGGTAGTAAATTAAAAAAAAACAATAGTTTAAGTACCAAATGAAATATTTTCTGACAACTATTTGCACAAGCATTATTTTCTTGTTTCAGTCAGATCAATTGGGCTCATTCTGATATCTATAATGATAGGTACTACTGGAGAATACAAAGCAGTTGGAGTATCGTCGTGGCTTATAGAATATGATTAGGGTAAAGAATACTAGATCTTTTGTCCGAACTATTTTCTTTTTTTCTTTTTTCTTACTCAAACACAAGTTGTTAATTGCTAAATCTTCTTCGAGTTACTTAGCAAAAATAAATAAATCTTAGTTGAGATGCCTTTTTCTACGACTATGTTTGGATGTTGTAATTGTTGGTTTTTTCTCCTGAAATCTCGACAACAAATCGAGTAAGTTGGCCTGAATGTGATATAATAAATTTCATCATATTAGGGAGTGTGATTTCAATATTAATCATCCACGTTTTTATCCCCTCAATTGCACTTAATTGAACATGCTTATTTATTCGATTAGTTCCTAATCCTCTTTTCAAATTTTCAGAAAATTAGTCTCCCCACTATTTTGATTAAGAGAAAAGTTTAGAAGCATTAAACCGATAAAATCATTAAAATTCTCCTATTAGAGTGTGAGTATGTGTGAAGCGTGATCATAAGTAGAGGTTAATTCTCAATTTCTTTTGCTTTTGTTGTGTTTATATTTATGTTCATATGATTTTTTAAATATTTTTGGATCAAAATATATTCTAAAATTTGGTATTTGATTTTTTCTTTGACTCATTAGTTTTGATGTGTAATGAGATTGCCAATCATTTCATTATTGATATTCGAATGATTTTGTGCTTTAAAATGTTAATTTAGTTCAAATAATTTCAATTTGCGTTTCACGTCTTGACGGAGTTTTGGAATACAAATTTTTTTATTTTGATATTTTTTATTCAAATTAAGACTAAATCATTAAGAAATATAATTATGTGAATTTTGATATAAAGAATGTCATTTTTCATCGTCAAAATTGCAAGAAACTATTGGACCTTCATTCGGGTCGAAATTGGATCATGTTGGTTGGAGGTTGAAGACAAGCTGGATGACTTGTCTTTTCCAGTCATGAAGGGCCAAAAAAAATTTAGAATTTAATTTTTATTTTTGGCTACTTTTAATGTGATTAATTTATTTAATTTAGGTTTGTTATGTGTAGAATATTTATTATTTATTATACATGTGACATTTGTTTAAATAATTTTTGGCATATGAAAATTTATTTATGATTTTTTAAATTCATTATACTTAAATTATTTGTTTTGATATTTGTACGTATAAATTTTGTGATTTATTATATATATGAAATTTGGTTAAATAATTTGTGAGTAATGGAATTAATTGTTAATGGTTCAATGTGAATTTAATTTTTACTTATATTATTTATTTTGTTTGTATAATTTATTGTCATTTCTTTATACATGCTTAAAGATGTTGTGGTTAATACCTAATTAATTAAAAATATATAATAAAGTTTATTTAAGATCACATTTAAAAAATAAACATTAATTGTGATTATCATATATAATATAATAAATCTTATTTTACAGGAATTTTTTTTTGTATGATTAATTATGATAGAATATCAAATTATATTTTCTATTTTATCCACAAAAATTAAGAAAAGAAACATAATTTGATAGTTTATTGTAAAGTTAGTTTTAACCCACATAAGTTTTATGTCATTATATTCATGTTTTTTCATGATTTTATATTAGTAAAACATATCATATTTTTTTATGTTAGTTTCAAATTTAGCAACATAAGCATGAATTAAATTATAACAATTTAACCTATTAATTACTCTTATATGAGATGTGATGTTCCCAAATTTAAAGGAGACAACTATAAGGTATGAAATGAAAGAGTTTTCCTTCACTTGGGATAGATGTACATAGATTATGCCATTAGGAATGAGGGGTTCCCTGCATTAAATGAAACCAACTCTCCAAATGCAGTTGTTTTGTATGATAAGTGAGAGCAACCTAATCGTCTCTGTTATGTTCATAAAGACAAAAATATCTATTAGTATTAAGGATTTCGTCGAATAGTATGATAAGACCCAAGACTTATTAAAGGTCATTGATGAGCAATTCACTACTTCAGATAAGGCAATGGCAAACACCCTTATCATATAGTTTTCATCTTTGAGGCTCATCGATATTAGTGGTGTGCGTGATCATATCATGCACACGAGGGATATTGTGACCCAGTTGAAAACATTAGAGATTGAGATGTTAAAAGTTTTCTTGGTTCACTATATCCTTTGTACCTTACCTCATCAATATGACCCATTTAAGATATCCTATAATACACTTAATGGTCGATCAATGATTTCTTGACCATGTGTGTTCAAAAAGAGAAAAGGGAAAAGAAAAGGGAAAAATAAAATGTGAAATTAACTACCATGATAAGAACAAGAAGAAGGATAAGGGGAAGGAAAAATCCCTTTTCATTAAGAAAGAGATTGTGTGCTTTTTTTGCAAGAAGAGAAGAAGGGACACGTTAAGAAACAATGCTCCAAGTTCAATATATTTTTCTTATTTAAATTTTTTTTAGCATATTATTACTTTAAAAATCGTTAAAATTAAATTATGATAATTTAGATATGTTTATTATTAAACGTCGTTTAATTGAAAACTATTCAATATTATTATGGTGTTATTTTTATAATTTTTTTGTTTTTTTGGTTAAGTATTTGTCATTATATGTCATGGCCTAGCTTTTGGTAGATATTTCGTATTACAGCTTTGCACCCCCAAAAAAAAAAAGTCATAAAGTGATGTAACTGTAATAATCCTCGAATGTGACTTTTTATTAAAATACCATTTAATAGCCTTCAAATAGATAATGTTTGACTTGAATTATACTTGATGACAAGTTTGACCAACTTAAACTTCACAACCGTCAAGTTTATCGGAATTTGACCGGGTTGCATTCTACATGGAGATTAATTAATAACGTGAACGATCGTCCAATTTGACAAAATTAAACTTCAATGCCTACTTGTTTAGATGGGCGGTTTTCATGGCTAATCTATCGGATAACACTTATCATCTTTATTTTTATTTTAAGTCACAATTTTAAATTAGATTTACTATAATTTAATCTAGAAAAAGTTACTGAGTCAAGCTAGATACTTGTGCAACTTGTTATACCTAGCTTACTTACCATTTTTTAGAAACTCATTTCAAAATTAAAAATTAAACTAAAACTAAAACAATAACATATTATTTCGTAATTAATCCCTCTAAAAAAATGTTTTTCATATTAGAGAACAATATGTATTGCATATAGGGAGTTAAAAATAAAATTTATATACAAAAATATTACACTATTTAATAATCATTTTAATTTTGCTCATATGTGCATTTTTCCTAAATTTCCCAACACCAAAAAATGTAATAATCTTTAGAAATAAGATAAGGTATCATCAAGTTATCTTTAATAAAATTGTATTTTAAATTTGTACATAGTGAGGTATTACGAGACATAGATTAAATATTATGTATATAAAAGGCATAGATTGAATGAGAAAATGAATATGATAATCAGCTATATAAATTACTTCCACACAAAATGAAAAAAATGAACTGCTTTTACAAATTAATTAGCAAAGTAATTCTGATAAATGAATTAAAAACAAGACATAGCAAAGGAAAATAGTGAAAAAGCTAAATCAATGTGCTATATATTCTCATTACTATTTGTGGTGGTAATATTAGACTTAACATTGTGAATGATAGAGGCGATAGCTGATACAAGAGCTGCTGTGAAATTTGGGTCCGATGTAATTGCAGCACTAACTGATCTACTTTCAGCATCAGGCGCTCCTAATAAGTTATTATAATGATCGTACAGAAGTGATTGTGGCATAGATGGCATTAGAATCTGGGCCAAAGTAGTTTGAGAAAGCTGATTATTATCATTAAGTACTTGTGATGGTGCTTGTTGAGTAGTACTAGTTATTAAGCTTTGATCATTTTGATGATGAGGAAGAGTAAGGTCTAATGTAACAGTAGGAAATGGAGCTGAAGCTGAAAGTGTTGCTAAGCTTGGTGAGCATATCAAAGAAGGGATTGTAGTAGTTGTTGATAGGAAGCTGCTTGGGTCAGCACTTGGCATTGAACCAGAGAGTAACATTGAAGCAGCTGCTGAGGTTGTGGAAGCCATTTCCATTGCTTCTGGAGGTAGTGGGTGGTTGTGTTGTCCTTCATATGTTGTTATCAGTACTGTTTCGTCTTCTGCACATCTTTGCACCTATTTTGTTTATATTAAATTTGTTAATTCTATATACCCAATTACAATTATCTAATTAGTTTTTATTTTTTTTACCTTTAAACATTCAACAATTATAACATCACATATTTGAAAGGTATATTCAAAAGTTACGTAAAATTTTGTAAAACCTTAATTAGGTTAAAAAAAAAGTAGGTTAAAAAAGAAGAAGAAATTTTAAGTACATAATACCATTATTATGTTCTAATTTTAGCTTTAGATTAATGCTCATAAATCTTTTATTTTTTTGAGAAAAATAAAAAACTTCATAAATATGTGAAGACGTAAAGATAATCTAATTACATATACATGCTACATCACCACTAACACAATTTTTTTTTTTTTGAGAAAATAAAAAACTTCAATGAAATATTTGAAGATATAAAGATAAGCCCAGAATCAGAGTATTGTGGATTAGCATTTTATTGATTATGTTAGTTTGTCTAACGTGGATTAATTAGTTGATGGAAGATCCATGCGCAAGTATTTCATATATATATATATATTCTGTACCTAATCATCTTGAAGTGAGTTCTATCTTTGGTTTATCAGTTGAAATTCTTTTAAAATTAGGACATTTTGGGTTACGAGTGTTTGACAATATAAACATTATATGCCTTAATACCCATAGTCTCAAAATTTTAAACAGATAAAAAAAGGACGTAAAATTTCATTTATTTTGTATAATATATTGTAAAATAATTAGATAAGAGTATTAATAATGCATTTATGAATAAATAAATAAATAAATAAAAAGATAAGAGAATATACTTGTTTACGAACTGAACAACCGATCGTAGCCATACTGCAACGATAGTAACCTCGAGGATGTGGGTTTCCTTTTGCCATTTTTTGTCCATATTTTCTCCATTGGCATCCATCCAATATCTATATTTATTTAATTATCAGATTGAAATAATTTGATTTTGGTAACAATAAAATGGCATAAATTATACAAAAATAACTTACAGGTGGGAATAATTAGGGCTAACTAGCTTAATTATTAGAAAGATACATAAATAAATGGTTTAATTGCATGCATATATCATAATTATCTTGTTATAAATGAACTTTGACTAATTTAACCCTCTTTCAATTAACATTGATTGAAAACATGTTAATTCATATTTTTTAACTACGTGAACAATATGTGTTGAAAGGATATTTAAACATATGTTTTAAGTTTTGTACTCACACATGTTTTATATACTTATTCATCTAGCTTTTATTTATTGAAACGCAATTTATATTAGAAAATAAATATTAGTTAAATACATGTTCAAATTAATGTACAATTTTTTTAATATATAATTAGCACCTCGATCTAAAGAATTAGAAGGGAAACAAGTTAAACATAAAGAATTATATATGAAACTGAACCATGAAATTTTGACATGAAATGACCAAAGACTAATGATTTTTTTTTAATATTAAATATTATTTGGTGTGATTTTAACATACCATTTAAAACTAGAAATAAATATATACATCAACCACGACTCTAAAGTAAAATGTAATTTATTTGTTTAGAAATCAACAAAAGAAAATATTAATTATTGGTTTTTATACATATATAAGTCCACTAATTAGCTAAAAGTTAATAAGAAGTTCAAAATTTTAAAAAATATTAAAAATCGAGTATATAAATATACACGTTCATATTTTGTTAAGCTCATACGTGTTCTTTAAATAAATTACAATTCAAAAAATATGAACGTAGATAAATTTAAACATATATTAATTAACTTAAAAACACATAATAACTTGAGAAAATATGATCATATGTATTATCATTCTTAATTTTTGATTTTTTTAAAATTTAAAACTTCTAGTTTAATTTTAAATAATTAACGAACTTGTAATATCCTGTCTAAATGATAATAAATTTGTATACAATTTGATCTTCATTAATGAACTATTGCTATCATTTTGATAGAATGTTCATCAAGATTAGTTCATAGATGTATTAGAACAAAGTTACCCACTATTTCTAAGTAAGGATAAATGAATAATAATTTTGACTAATATATCTTATTTAGTCAACGCAGAGATGGCAGGTAGCTAGGGATGGGTTACCATGTTTGATTCGGTTCGTGCTCGAACGGAGACTCTGGCTTTTCTTATCATTGCCATAGTTTCTGAGGAGACGGCTTGAACTTCATTATCCTTATTGAACTTGGGAACTTTGCTACGAACCCATTTGTCTTGATCATGATCAATATGATCTCCATTATAAATTTTAACTCCAGAACTACTACTACTACCTTGTCCATCACCAAATATGCTTTTATACTTCATTGATTCAACTATCTCATTCGGAGGAGATCCAGATGTACTACTGCACCTAAATTGCCTTGCTACCATCATCTTCTTTTCTTCTACTAACCCAATATTATTAATAATAATCTGAAAATTAATTAAAAATACCCATAATTTATACACTAATCAATATGATCATCATAAACTAATATTGTAAATAATATGTGTCTAGATTTGAAACAATAAATAATATCATTAAATAACATATGATCATTACACTTTGTTTGTGTTCTTCTTCTGAAGTTTGATATTGAGCAGCTTTTTGATTATTTTGTTTGTGTTTTGCAAATTGTACATTTAGATCATGGTATTTATTGTTCATCTCATCAAGCAAACCTCTTAATCTTTCATTTTCTACATTTTTTCTCTCCAATTCAGCCTTCAGAATTTCCATCTGCACCAACAAATTATAAACAAATACAACTCAAAAACTAAAAAAAGAAAAGAAAATGGAAATCAAAAAACAAATCTAGATTATTTATTACCCCGTATGAGCATGGTTGCTCATAATCATCCATACTATACCAATGACTTAATACAGGCGAGATCTGTGACACTTTCCCCTCATTAATATTGTTAAGTGGCTTAGCATCTTCTATTGTTGAAGGAATATTTATATTGGTTGTAAGAAGATTCAAACCAGTCTACACAAATAAACGAAAGAAATATCAACTTATTGATAAACTAACAAATTAAAAAAAGCTAAAAATAAAAACTTTAAATAAGAAACTAATATGTATATATTCAATTAATACATCAAGTTGAAGCAGCTCATTATGATCACGAGAAACAATCTCTTCTTTAACATGAACAGCTTCATCATGATCATGAGTATTATTATGTTTGAGATGATGATGATGATGATGATGAGCAAAGAAATCCAATTCATGATCAACAACTCTTTTCCTTTTGCCATGATCTGTACTACTTGTGACCTGCAAAGAAACTAATCTGTCTTCTCTGCAGTCGGTAGTTGGATCGACCATGATTATCATATATGCGTGCTTAATTAGTTTGACATGTGAGTAGTGGAGAAAGTTTTAAGAAATTGATTGGATGAGCCAGCTAGCTAGTACTGTTTAATTTGCTACAGCTAGCTAGGTCCATGTATTTAAGAGAAGAAATGGGTCCGAAATACATTATATCAAGGGATCAGAAGGAGAGCAGTGAAGTTCAAGTCATTTTAACAGGCACTGCATTTGACTCAGCATTTAAAAGGTTTTGGACTTAGACCAACTTTAATTAATTAAAAGAAAATTGTCATATATCTCCCTTCGTCGTTTGTGTTATTTGTGTTGGAAAAATATTATATTTTTATACATTAAATATGCTATTAAAATCAAATGTCAATCAAGGTTTATAACGGATATTTGCAATTGTTTAACTTCAATAATTTATATAGTAAATATTTATGGGATGATAAATATATAAAAATATAATAATTTTTTTAATAGTTTAAATTTGTATAAGATTTAGTTTTTTACTAATTTTTAATAATTTTGTGACGTAAATTATATTTGATATCGTTTATTCTTTTAAGTTTATAAAAATGTGTTAATTAAAAATAAATTAGATTATTTTTAATATTTTTTATATTAGAATAATATTTTTTAAAAATTATTAAAGCTCTTATTTTTTTTAAAACCAAATTAAATAATATAATTTTTAATTTAAAATACCAAACTGTAAAGGATTTATACGTCTCTCATTAATTAATTAATTAGTTTTGGGTTTTTTATTATTATTGTGATATAGTGATCCATCCGTAGACAATTTTGACTATGGTACCCATGTTTCATTGGACATGAATGAGATAAGATGGTGCGTCAAGTCCACACGTGTCTTTATCCTCTTGGAGAGGGACACAAGTATTGCTAGGGAGAAAAAAGCTATTTTTTCTAGTCCTCCTGCTATCTTTTATGATATTGTTTTTAATTCTTATTTAATACTTAAAAAAATAGAAAACAAGTGTAGAAGTTATTTAAAAATGATATTGATTTAATTTATAATTATTAATTTGAGTTAACTTTTTTATAATTTAGTTAGCTCTTAGTGGACATAGACTCTACAAACCTCGTGTCGATATGAAAAATAAAAATAACATATTTTTTTCTTGTAAATATTAAAAATATTCCTTGATATTGATAATTCGTGATATTTATTGAATTTTTTTGTAAAATTAATATTTCACGTAAAATTTTAATATTTGGTATGAATATATAACAACGAGGTGTTGTTATAGCGCTGTAGAGCCAAAACTTATTATTATTATTATTATTATTATTATTATAATTATTATTATCATCCAATTTTAATAGAGAAAACCGGGGAGAAAGGAGTGCCCAAAGAAAAGAGATTGACTGGTTCAACGGATGGATCGCTCTTATTGGACCGGCGCATTTCATGTGATGTTAGAGTCAACGCTTTGACCTCTGGGCTCCATAACACATTTCCTTGCCAGTTGCCACCACCTTAAGTGGGTCCTACACTTGTTTCATTTTTTTTATCATGAAATATGATATTTTATAATAAAGTAGTGGTTCTAGGTGTCAAACAATAATTTATTTTATATATTATTAGAATTAATGACTCGCATCATTAATTGAAAAGTCACGATAATTTTCAAAATTAATTAATTAAAGTTATTGCTTTAAGAACCAAATGTCTATTAATTTTTGAAAAAAAATCATAATATTTTTATTATTATGTATAAATAAATACTTTAATTTTATAATTTTTATCTTAAATAATTATAATTTCGTTATCTGTGAAAATTATGTACTGTAATATAAAAAATATGGGACATTTAATTTTAATAATTTTTATATATTAAATGTGATGATTTTAATAATTATATGAGTTAAAATATTTAATTTTCATGTTAACATAATTAATAATGCATAATCTATGAATTAAGAAAATAAAAAAATTATTTTAAAAAATTACAAAAATATTAGGTTTTGTCCTTATTGAAAATATATGATCTACATATATTAAGTATTAAATAAATATTAAATTTTAATAACTATTTTACACAAAAGTAGTATCACACTGTTATTCTATTTAATAGGTATTATATATTTTTATATTAAAAATAAATAGGTTTCATTTGATTATTTTTGGCAAAGTTTATTCATTTGTGGTAACAATTTTTTATAATAAAATTGATAATTAATGTCTTAATCTTATTGATGATGCTTTATATATATTTGATTATATGGAAATTTCTACTAATTAAAAAAATGATATCATAAATGAAAATGCGTTAATTATTCAACTAAATGAAGTCATTAATTGATTTGTTAATCGTATATTACATTATAGTTTTGAATAAATAAATAAATATCATTTGATTACAAAGTTCGGTTAAAAAGTCATACATAGTGATAGTGGGCAGAGATAACTCATATTTCACCAATGACAACTGCATTGCCAAATAATATATATCTATATCTACCTCTATGTTTCATAAGAAAAGAAAAATAATGGATTTCATAAATATCTTAAATTTATTGGTAAAATTATTTAAATATATATATATATATATATATATATATATATATATATATGTTAATACTAAAAAAATAAAAAGTAATAAATAAATTATAAATTATTTTAATAATTTTTAATTAAAATATTATTTTTTAAATTAATATTTTAAATAATATAAATTTATTCTTAATTATTCGTTATTTTAATTAAATGATTAAATATTACTGTTTATAATTTAAGGGACGAAATAATATAAATAATTTTATCTAAAAAAATAATACGATATTTTTCTCTAAATAATATGTTACTAGCGAGCCCAATAATAGTTTTATCATTTTAGATCTAATCTTATAAATGTTAAATCTAGTTTGTTTAATTTTGGGTTATGTTATTGCAATTAGTTATACAAGATAATCATCAATCTAAGATTTATTAAGATGTCAGTTAAGGAAATTAATCACATTTAAGATTTTTTTTGGAAGGGCCAGCTACTTATTAGCTATTATATCATACATAAAATAATTTATAAACTTAGCTTCTTAATTTTAAGATGCTTATTGTTTTATTATCTTATATTTTACTTTAGTAAATTCGATATAAATTTATTAGTAAATTTAATTCATAATCACCATATCTGTAATATTATAATATTGTTGTCATATTTAACAATAAAATTGTTCATAATTAGCAATTTAATTATAATAAATTTTATGTTAAATTTTGTAATTAATTTTTTTATTACTTTTATACCAAAATAATTGACATTTTGAGAGAATAAAAAAATAAAGTAATTTGTTTATGTTATTTGATTAATTTAGTATTCTTATTTCTTCATTTTAACAATTTGTTATTTCAATTTAATATCATAATTTTTTTAATTTAACTAATCTAAATATTTTTATTAATACTAAATTGATCAAATTGTAAGAACTTTGATCTATAATTAATTAATTTAAAAAGGTTAAATATTATGTTAGGTTACATAGTACTTGAAACAAAGAAACCAGCCATAATTTTGATGGATTTTATGTTTTATTTGTACTATTTAATTAAAATCCCAAGAACCTAATGCATAATAATACAAATAATTATGTATTTAATATATTTAATCAATGTATGTATACATGCAAGTATACTACATATCATTATAAAAGTAAGGAAAAATAATTGTACAGTAACTTTTAAAAATATACACTTTATTATACAAATTATTTACTTAAATAGACATAATATATCAATTTAATTAAAGTTATATACAAATATAAAATACCACTAAATCTCTATACTTAAAATATGTAAGGACATTTTTTAAATATAAAAAAAAAATTAATTTAATTTTAGGCTGAATAAAATTATTTAAAAAAAACTAAATAATTAAAACCCAAATCCCTTAGAGAAAAAAAAAAAACTAAAAACCTAAATCTATCAAATTAGTTCTCTCAAGAAACAACTTATCTTCCACAAAAATAAAAGAAATCCCTAATGTTCCTATTCATTTCTGCAAAACTCAGATTTTGAAGTTCAAAGAAAATGGACGACAAGATAAATACAATTTATGGAGAAAAAATGGAAATGGTAGGTGACCGGTAGAAAAGAAAGAGATGATGTTTTGGAGTAAAAAATAATTATTATGTGATATTTTAAAAATAACCCATCGAAAAAATATCATTTTCGAAAATAATCCTATTAAAACATGTCATTTGATTAGGATATCTCAAAATATACAATTTTTAAGATATTATATTTTTATACAGTGCTTTTATTGTAATTAATGTACGCTTATAAAAAAAATTATATTTAATTACATTTTTTTAAAAGTTATAATAGTAATATTTAATGTCTTTAAATATAATAAAAAATAACAATGATGATAATTCATAAATGAGCTTTAGTCTTAACTTATCTATATTTTATCTGTTTAAATTCAGATTTAATAGAATTAATTATTTTATTAGATTAATTTTGGATCGAAAACATTCGAAATTTCAATTAATAAAATAGACAATTTGATGGTTATCACGTACCCTAAGAAAACATATTTCTACCCTTAGCGGTTCAAAAAATAGAGGAAACTATTAATTTTAGTGTTTTATCTATTTTTTTATTCATAGATTTAATCTTTTATCTTTAAATTAAATCAATTTGGTCCTTTAATTTTTTTAAAATATGATCAAATTAATTTTTATTTTTATTTGACTAATTTATTATCTTATATATTTTTAATAATATACAATAAATATATTTTCAAAATGTTATAGAAATTTAATATGTATTTAACTTATTTACAAATATGCATTGAATATGTATTTTTTACATTATAAAAATTAAACATATGTATAATTAAAAATAAATTTTATCTATAAAATAAGTTATTATATGCATACACTTAATTGTATATTTTTACAAACAATAAGATTAGATAATTCGAGAATCATCAAAACGTGTTTTCGTTAGTTTAGGAAAAAATAAATTAAAAACACTGAGAATATAGAAATCAAAGTCACTTCTTCTTAGTCGTGGAGCTTACATTCTGGTTTTTAATTATAAAAACAGAGTAAATACAAACTAATGACCATATATACACGGGAAAAAATCAAAAATATTACCAAAGTTTTCAATATTTTTAAAAATATCCTTAACGCTTTAAAAAAACTACAATATCTTTGAGATTTAATATATCTTTAAAAATATCTTTATTATTTAATAGAAGCATAAAAAAACCGTGAAAAATCACATTAATATATGAAAAATCTTTTCTACCTCTACCTATATAGTTTTTTAAATATTACCGTTCAGAATATTATCGCAAATACCCTTCAAGTTTTTCTTTTCTTCAAAAATATCCCTACTATAATAATTAATTTAAATTTATCAAAAATACCACTGCTATAATAATTAATTTAACTTCATCAAAAATATCCCTCCTACAATAATTAATTTAACTTCATCAAAAATGTCCTGCTATAATATTTAATTTATCTTCATAAAAAATATATCTACTTCTCAATAACACGATATAAAATATTCTCCAAAGATACACGTGAAGATAAATTAAGTTAACAAAGCATACAATATCAAGTTAAATATTTTTGGAAAATATTTTATATCGTGTTATTGAGAAGTAGTAGTATAATAGGGACATTTTTGATGAAATTAAATTAATTATTATAGTAGAGGTATTTTTGATAAAGTTAAATTAATTATTATATCATAGATATTTTTAAAGAAAAGAAAAACATCAAGAGGTATTTGCGATAATATTCTCAACGATAATATTCAAAAAGCTATATAGGCATAGATAAAAAAGAATTTTTCTGATATTGATGTAATTTTTTACAACTTTTTTATGCTTATTTTAAATAATAAGGATATTTTTGAGTATACCTTAAACCTAAAGGGTATTGTAATTTTTTAAAACATTAAAGGTATTACTGAAGATATTGAAAACCTCGGGGGTATTTTTGATTTTTTCCCCGCGGGAGTGATATATGTATAATGGTGAAATTACCATTTTACCCCTAATGTTAAACGAAAATATAACGCTGACAACGTTTGTGAGCATTTTTTATATTAAATAAAACTCAAGGATAATTTTAAAGAAACTCAAAACCTCATGAGTATTTGTGATAATAATCCTATATACATAATATACCACAAATTATAAGACAAAAAATATATAAATTTAATAGCACCAAACAACCCCCGGACCACCTTAATTTTATTTTCAACCCCACCCCTACACTTTCCCATTTTATTTTCCAATTTGGCTTCTTTTTTATTTTTTTATTTTTTCAATTTTTATATATTTTTTTATTTTATAAATATATACATATAAAATTAAAAAATATTTTTTTTACAAATATTATGTAATATATATTTTAAATATTTTAAAATATACATTGATTTGATGATTTATTTATTTATTATTATTTTTAAACATATGCTATATTAAACATATGTTGTTTTAAATATATGTTATATATTTATACTAGAATAGTGGAATTATTTTTGACACATGTTGAATAAATCATATACTTTAAACTAAATGAAATTATAAAAATTAAATTACGTCTCACTTTTTCTTCTCTCTTAATTTTGTAAGGACGAAATCATTTTAATGCGCCTTTTAACTTATAGAAAGAAAAAAAAACTCTCACTTAAGTTATTGCATCTTTATAATTCATGTACTTGAAATTGAAAGGAGATGATAGATATAGGGTGATTTTGAAAATTCAACAATAATTTCCCTAATGAATTAATTATTAACATTGAAAATACAACGACTTAAAAAATATGAGAAACTATAATTACCGATTACTAAGTTTAGAATTATTATTTAGAAGTTAATAATCAATTATTAGTGATTGTAAAAATACTACTACTATATATCATAAATATATCATCATTTTAACGTACTAATTTCTCATTTCGTATAATTTAATTAGTTGAATTATATTTAACAATAATATTAAGTCACATTATTTATATTACATTTTAAATTTGAAATAAACTTATTTATAAAATATTTATAACTTTATTAGTGTCATTAGTAAATCTATTCTTAAGTTTTATACCCTTTTTTTATAAAATTAAAAAGTTACGATGATTTTATTTAATTACGTATCCATTTTAACTAAAATATTAATTTTTCATTTCATATATTTTAGTTAATTCAACTATATATATTTCAAAATAATATTAAACTACATTATTTAATTATATTTTAAATTTAAAATATATTATATTTCTCTTACCAAAATGTTTATAAGTTTTATTAGTATTTATAAAAATAAAAAAGTGATGATTACTCTATTTCACTGCATATTCATTTTCACTTACTTCCTAATTTCTCATTTCATATATTACATTTCTATTATTAAAATGATGTTATTCTTGTTTGTAAGAAATCTTAAGTATAAAATGCTTATGACCTTTATTAGTATTAGATCTCTTTCTACTTCTTATATATATATTTTTATTATCTTTTTTACAAAAATAAAATGCCATGATGCGTCTATTTCATTACTTATCCATTTTCTATTCATGGGTAAGCTGCTTGACCGACGCTCTTGAATTAACATCAACTTTCATTTAATGATGATTGAAATTTCAAACTTCATTATGCTTCTCTTTCTAGATATTTCAACTCCTTTCGAATTGAAACTATGCATTTAATTGCGTTCTCCTTTATTTCCACAGGAACAATATTAATTTCCACATATTCTGCGCGCGGCCCTATTGAAGTTAGAACTTAGAAAAGAGATTAATATTCAAACACAGACAAGGTCGTGCATCCATCCAAAAAAGCATTTCAATACTCTCATAGTTTTTTTTTTCTTTTTATCAAGTGGTAAAATGGCAGAATGATGAAAATTAATGGCTAATAGAAATCACTTCATAGTTTGAATCTCAGTATGCATTTTGCAAGAGATTTTAATTTTGAAAATTTTATTCATGTAATTTTTATATAATTTTACAAAATAACTAATTAAAAACATGTGAATTACACGTGAATTATTTTACTTCTTTTGAATTTTTTTCATTGGTTAATTTAAATTTATCAACATATTTGGAATAAAAAATATACGTATATAAAATTTAACTTCCAAATTAAGTGCGAGGATAAATTTGTTAAGATCAATAAGGATTTGTATCAATTAAATATCTATTATTATAAAAAGCTCTTAAACTAAAAGAATAAATGCATATATAAAAAAAAAAGAGTACGATATGCATCGTCAATTAAAATCTATTTTTGAGTTTTAAGACTGTATATAACGTGTGCAAAACGTGGTTAGCTTAATTTTTTCAAATATTATAAAAAATATAAAGGGTAAGATATATATTTATTTTAAAATATAAGAATATTTTTGACCAAAATTATTTTAAATGTAATTTAGACTCTTTCATGCTTTTGCTCGGAGAGTGCGTTTGTTCTCGTATTTGTGAGCTTTATTTTGTTACGTTTGTTTTCTCACGAGGCTGTCAACTTTTATATTGAACTCCTTAGCATCTTTTACGGTTGATTTCCTCCAAAATTAACAAAACCAGTTTATCAGCCTCGGGTCATCAAAACAACAAATTAAGGGATGTTCATAACATGTGACAAATTCTTAACTAAAAAGTAAAACATATTTACAGATTCCAACTTTGAACCAAAAAATTCCGAGAAGCTCATAATCAGTCTCTTCATTCGTTAATATAAATCCTATAATTCAAGGTACCATGATTGTTATTAAAACACAGTATCAAAATAGTGATACTTGCTACAAAGTCGACATCAACATTGCCCGGATTTTCGCCCTAAGATCATCAGGGACCTCAGTTGATCCAGAAGGCTGAGACGGTGACCTTTCCTGTTCAAATGATTTTTGATACATCTAAGGAAGCTTCCCTACTAGTTTGGTCCACTTCTTTTTATTTATTTATCTGACTTGGCACATATCTTTCCTTCTAACTGTACATTTCTTTTCAAACGAGATTTCCTGTGCTTAGATGATCTGCTTCTATGCCAATGCTTCTTACTAAAAGAGCTAACATGCTTATCCTGACGTCGAGTGTGCTGCCGATAATCATTAGAGGAGCCTTCATGCTTATGCCGGCGGTGACGACAATGCTGTTGCTCTTCGTCAGATATAATGACATCATTGGAAGAACTGTAATACTTGCGCTTTTTTTGAGAGGGCCAATGTCCATCATCAGGGCTGCTCCTGTTCTTTTGCGGATGCATAGAATGCTGATTCTCTTCACTGGAGGACATGTCATGATTATGATGGGGATGTGAATTTCTGTTCTTGGAAGAAAGCTTTTTCCTGCACTTGTGCCTGTCCCTGCTATGGCTTGAGTATCAATGAGATAGACTCTTTTTTCTAGAGTGCTTATGGTCTCTTTTATCATGATTTTCTTCTTCCTCTTTATCTTGCTCATCATCATCATCATCATTGTCCTCACTGTCAATTTCTTCTTCGTGTCTATTAGATCTAGAGCAATAACTCCACTTTGATCTCCGTTCATTACTTTCGTCAACAGAAGCTTTTCTTTTAGACTTTTCATTCTCAACAAAAGCATCATCATCCACTGGAGCTGAACTGCCTTCCCTATCTCTACCAGCATGATTCACAACCTCAATACCCAATGAAGAAATCCCAGAACCAGCAGTATCAAGTGATAAGCCTTGCAAGGATTCAGCTTTTATAGGTGCAGCCCCACCTTTTATAATAGCTGCAAACATCTTTGCCCGTTTCAATCTCTCAGCCCTCAACTTCTGTTTTCTAGTCAAGGATGCTTCTGAGGAGTCAGCCTCGTTAGCAGCTGCTAGAGAAGCTGACTCTGCAATTATCTTTGCAACAGGTACAGAAACACCAGAATCCCCAACTCCATTTGGCCTTTTGATGGAACTTTGTGATTGAGATGTAGTGAGACTCCCAAAGCTTGCTGAATTGCCAGACCCATCAGGAAGGCCTTGATCAATACTGCAAGATGAAAGCTTCTGAAAAATGCCTAGATTTGGATGAGTAATTCCCTTTGTGACAGCCCTAAGAATAGCTGCAGCTGCATCTGCATCCATACTTACTCCCATTTGGGGCTGGTTATCTCTGGAGGGAGGATCTCGTCCATCCTTCTTTGACTTTCCAATCACCATCTTTAACTTCTCTTTCCTATCGTAATCCTGTGGTATATTGAGATCAGCAAATGGAAAGTATGTGGGATCACCTTCTTTTGATAGTGAAGTTTTCTTGTCCACCGCATGCCCCACCGACTCATCCTTCTCAAAAATGAAGTCCTTGCCAAGTAACTTACACTATTAAAAAAAAAAAAAAATCAAGCTCATTGGTCACAAGAAAACGTAATATGCATACTTTGCAGCTTACTTGTATTCTTTTCTGTTCAAATTACAAATTTCTTTGATCTCATTTTATTAAAAAATTGTTGATCTTGAAGGTCAATTGTATTAAAGAATTTTCATGGGGTTCAGTAGATCAATCACCTGTTACATAAACAAAGCTATTAAAAATATTAACCAGATAGGTCCAAATTATGCCAACAGGCAAAGGAAAAGGCTCAAGACTTCAAAAACAACGATGAAATCTTTTTGAAAAAATAAGTCATCAGTAACTCAAAAGACACGAAGCGCATTGCAAACCTAACAAACGCTAATAACCATAAAAAATAATATAAGAAACAACATGAATTGAAAGCATGAAGTTGTAATTGAAAGATAATCATCACAAATAAGTTCTCTATTCTTCCCTCGTTACCTTCTTGCTGTCTAAAACCCATATTCTAAATAATTAGAATCCAAGGTTAAATGGCATATAATTAGAACCCATATTCTGTAGATTCTCTCCTCCTCGGCTTTTCGAAAGATTTTTAAGTAATAAGGATGATATCAGCTACATGGAAGAAGAAACGGGAATCTTCCAAAATTACGATCTTGCTCAGCAAGTGTGGCTTCAAATTCTTTACCATTTCTCATAATGAACTCAACTATTTTTTCAACTGCTCTCTTTAACTCGGATGGAGGCTCCAGAATAAGCACTTCAACCTTGGAAGTGCTAGGCATAACAGAAGAATGGGAATCATTGGCGGCAGTTGAAGTAGAACCTGAGAGATCCCCATTCTTCTTCATTCCAACTGCAGTTCCACCTTTAACTGCACCAATGCTACGATTCTTTTTTATGAATGAAACTTTTCCTTTTGGAGGATGATTGTTAGAAACAGTCTCATCTTTCTGAACTACATTTCCAGAACAATTCATCTTTTCTGGTCGGGGAGGAACATTTGTTTTAACAGCATCAAAAGTTTCCTCAAGTTTTTGGTTTTTGCTTTCAGGTGCATCCTCATTTATACCATATTCATCCTCTCCAGACCCATAATGAAACCAAGCAAAGACAATGCACCCCCAGTCTGATCAAGCTGATTGTCAGTTCTATTCTCTCCTGAGGATTTTCCATCAACATTTGAGTAGTTCTTGGTTGTCAACAAGAAAGCTCAAGTAGGCATGAAGGTAATGGTGTGGCATCAAGAAACCAAATGTTGGGCTGTCTCCTTGCTTTACCCTCAAAATAATTTCTGCTGCCCACCATGCTGGGCAACAAAAGTAGCAGTTCTAGCAATAATCTGATGTACTTGCTCTGTAGAAGGTTGTAAAAGCAGAGAAAATATTTTAATTTTAGAATTAAGATATTTCACAGTCGAAAAATGATCCAATACATATATTTATCAATAGAGAGGGAAAAAATGAAGGAAATGCTTAATAACTAACCCTATCACAAACTAATTGCAGCTCATATATTATAACAAACAATAGAGAAAAAGAAAGAGATCCCTATAAAGTTATGTTTCATCCAATTTGCTCACAAGAACAACAAACTTCTACCATCCTAATCCCACCTGCACAGCCACTTGAGTCACATGAACTGCATCTCTGCTTTGAGCATATGAAACTTAGACATGGTAAGCCTTAGAATAATACATGCACCTTAGACAATTGTCATCTGGCCACATTTAATGTACCAAACAAACAAATTGTCCATACTGTAAAAGTTAACATAGATAAAAGTACTTACCAACCAAAACAAATCTAACACAAAGCAGAGTCGAGAAAAAGACACAGAAGACACTGTATTCAAAAATATTACAGAATTATGAACACTAAATATAGAGTTATTTTTTAAAATAATTAGATAATTACATGCATATTAGCTTCAACATTTATTTAGGTGAACAAGCAAAAAAACATCGCGTCTGGTAATCTAGTGACTCATGAAAAACTCCTCACGTGAAGAGTCTACCAATGACCTAAGCTCATCCATCCTCATTGCCTCCCTCCACCTCCATCCACCCCAGCCACCTTAGCCTAACCTTTCCGCCTCAGTTTGCCGGATTCTTGCCAACAGTGCTAGAGAGAGACTCACAAAATTGAAGATCTTCCTTCCCAACCACCTCTTCCATTTCTACCCATTCCCAACCACCGTAGCCCAGCCTTTCCAATCCGTTTTCCAACCCATCTCGTCGTTTTTGTCTACCAGAAGCAATCACTGGCCTAGAAAGTCTATTTCTTGCAAAAGTGTTTTTGTGTTTGCCCGAAATCATCATGTCCCTTCTACCACCTTCTACCTCCACCATTTCCCAACCTCCGTTGTCATTTTCCAATCTCTTTGCCGTTGACATCACCGGCCGTAGAAAACCCAACTTATTGGCCATGATAAGCAAGGATTGGGTTTCATTTCTATTCTAATCTCTACTTTCCCTTTCAACCAGCATCATCCTTTATCGGCCTGTCCAAGCCACCTCTATCCCGAACTCTACCTCACTTTTTGGACTGTGTTGAAGGAGAAGGTTTGGTGAAAGATGGAGGATGTGGATCACGAGTTTCTTAAGTTTCATGAGTTTTTTGATAATTATTACTGTGAGACCAAAAGGCTCTTTAGGACTTCAAGAGTGTTAAGGCAAGGAGATCCACTTTCTCATTTCCTTTTCGTTTTGGTAGTTGATGGTTTGAATAGATTGGTAGAAGAGAGAAGAGATTTAACTTAATAGATTGTCTCTAAGTGTGGGAAGAGATAATATTGAAGTCTTTCACCTTCAATTTACAAATGATATTATCTTCTTTTCTTCAGGCAATGAAGATAAATTTTTAAATTTGGTGAAGGTGATCGAATTTTTTTATCATGTGCTAGACTTGAAGAAAAATCTAACCAAAAGTTGTTGAAGACAGAGTAACAACTTTAGCAAATTTCTTGGTTTGTGAAGTTCGAACTAGGCCACTGAAATACTTGGGCTTACCTTTAGGAGGTAATCCAAGAATAGTAGAGTTATAGTCACCGGTTATTGATAACTTTGATAACCAAGAGGGGGACGACTGATTTTGATAAATTCTATTTTGCCTAACCTCCTAACTTACTATTTATTAATTTCAAAATACCTGTGGGAGTTGCAAAAAGATTAGAGAAAATAATGAGGCATTTTTTGTTAGAAGGTGCTTAAAAGTCACTTGGTAAGTTGGGCAATAGTTTAGAGATTAAATAAAAAAGAAGGGTTAGTTATTAGTAACATCATCAAAAGAAATAAGGCTTGAAAAGTGGCTTAAGAGATTCCTTTTAAAAGAAGGCTCTCTATAGCATAAGGTTCTGAAAAGTAGATATAGGTTGAAGGAAAACGGTTGAGATGCGAGTTTTGGTTCTCACCGAAGGCGTTGTACTCCTTGGAAGTCAATTTGTAAATACTCGATTTTTTTTCCAAATTGAGATACATAGTAAGAGACAGAGATAAAATTTGTTTTTGGGATGATCTTTAATTGGAAGGCGGTTATCTTTCAACAAGTATCTAAACCTCTATAGGTTACATTTGTAAAATAATATTTCTATGAGTAAGATGTACTATGAAATTTCATGTTTAGAAAGAACTTGAATGGTTGAGAAGTAGAAGAATTTTCAAATTCAGAGTTAAATAGAGTCAACATAAGAGTTAATAATAATGATACAAGGATGAGGATTGTGGTCTACGAATCCATCTGGATATTTTTCCTATAAGCCTTATTTTGCGTTTCTAGAGAGTGATTCCAATAATAAACTTTTCAATCACTATGTATCAGTGTGGACTAGCTCAATTCCAAATAAAGTCAAATTTTTGAAATGGTTGATTAGTCTTAGAAAAGTAAGCATAAATGATTAGATCCAAATAAAGCTCTTCAAGTTTTGTTTTTCTCTTAATTGGTACGTGCTTTGTAAAAACAACTCGGAAGATATTGATCATTTATTTTTATATTGTCCAATTGTTGATCAAAGGTACACAACTATAAGGGAATACATTGAGTTATTCCAAGATTTTGTCAATCTTTATTTATGGAATCCTTTTATTCAATGACAATGGGGTCATGGATGTAGAATAATAAGAGAATTTTTTATGATGTGAGAATAATAGTACTTCTTGGTGTGATAAGTCATATTTTTAGCATCCTCTTGGGCGTCAACTTCCAAAGAATTAAAATATTATTCCCAGTTTCTCATTAGTTTTAATTGGAAAACTTGTTTATCCGAATTAGGTTTTGGATAGGATTATAGTTATTATTTGGTATAGTTTGGTGTCTCTTTTTATAAGGAAATTATTGATCCACTTTGTGCCTTTATAATTATTACTGAATTAATATAAAATATTTTTTCTTATAAAAAAAATCTTAAACTTCAATCCTCTTAACTTAATATCTAAAAAGTAAAGATGACTTTGAACAAGCAGAACGAAAACTCTTGGACCAGCCCAATAATGAAACGGGACCATGTCTTTCTATCACAGGACAAAAAAATTGTATATGAAAGAAAAAAAGCTACTCCTTTCCAAGTTTCTATGCTTAACATTTGTTTCTTTTATTTGCAAACTGTTATTGCAACTATTAGAACAATAAATTAATATCATAATGGTCTTCATTCTCTTCATGTAACAGTACAACCTAGCTCGACCTAGCAAATTTAAGAATCCAATATATCCCCAATGAAAATTAGAATAACTCACACACAAAAATACAAAATATAATCGAAAGTCAAATCTCTAACTGGACAAAGTATATTAACTCTCGAGGATTTAGTAAAATTATTAAATTGAAGTAGTTACTTGATCTGAATACCTTGTACACGTTCATCGGTCAAGGGAGGCAAATCGAGGTAGCGTTCGTGATAGAGGTCGGCTTCTTAGGAGCCATCAGGAAGTAGAGGCGGAGAAGGGGAGCGCGTGAGGTAATCGCGGCGGAGCTTGCAACGTGGCAGACTGGTGAGAAGATGGCGAACATCGAAGCGATCGATTAAGAGAGAGTTCCATTCTACGAGAGCCTCCTTTGAATTCACAAACTCCGCCGTTTGGTCGTCATCGAAGAGCAGCGCGTGGCGGCCAATCAACTCTATATCCATTAACAGAGTGAGAGACAGATTGAACGAAACTCTTCAGCTTTCGTGTGCTTTTGGAGCTCGATTGTACCGAGAATAAGATACGCAGGGCCCCAGCCGAGACGCCAAACGGGTTTATCTTTTATTTTATTTTACTTTTTCAAAAATTAAAATCGTTTAAGTTACATTATTTAAATACCATTAAAAATAAATTATATTTTTTAATAATTTTTTATTAAATTATTATTATTTTTATTAAATGATTAAATACGATTAAAATATTATTTTTTAACAATTAATATAAATTTCTTTTTTAAGATATTTTATTTTAATATTTTATTATTTTTTGATTTTTTAAAAAAGTTAAAAATATATTTAAATAATTTTTTAAAAAAATTATTATTTTTTATTTTTTAAAATATTTTATATTAAATTTTATTTTTTTATTATTAAAAATTATATTTAAATTAATTTTAAGAAAAAAATATTTTAAATAAAAAATATTAAAATAATATAATTTTTTTAATTGATTGTTTTTATAATATATGATATATTGTTTTAAATTAATAAAGTTTAATAAATAATACCTATTTATTCTAAAGTTTTGTCAATCGCGCCACACAAATGTTAAAAAAATTCTATTAAAACTCCACCTGCATCTCACGTGAATCATGACCCATGGTACCGAAAAATTATTAAATAAAATTTTAAATTTTAAAATTATTACGATTTTTTCTTTAATATATTTGGCGAAAACTGTACTCTATGAATAATAATACACCTTTATTCTTAAGTAACTATAATCTCCATTAATTGAAATGGGGAAATAACTACCAATCTCAGTATAAGCTGCCGCGATGATGAAGACCCAGTTGATGAAACTGTCTAGTGAAGCGGAGGTTAATCGGCTAGCTTAGAAGAAAGTGACCCAGATGGCCCATTGGAAGAAGTGTGAACATCTAGAGCAGACGTTCCATTAGAATCTTTAATTATTAATCTCTTATATAAGAGATCATCAACAGGTAGGGTTGGATCCAGACGACGAGCTTTCGTCACAAATTTAAAGGTAATAGTGCAACGGAATAGTGAAAGTCGAGGAAAATTGGATAATTAGAAATAAAAAAAGGGCAAATGATCGAACAATTTAGAAGTATTAGTACTTAACCATTAGAGGAAAATAATGAATGAAACGAAATTTACAGTTTGTCATTAGAGGACACAAGTTATTAAAAAACTCAAATTGACTGATAAGGATGGAAAGAAGAGAAAGAGCTATTGAAGGAAACTGAAGTTACTTTGATGGAGCAAAGAGAGAATTCTTCTGTGAACCCTAATCACAATTTCAATTAGGAATTAATGGAGGTTAGAGCAATGGTAAGGTAAATATTAGAGGTTACTGTTAATGGGTCACGTGACGCCGTCTAAAGAAGGATAATATCAATGAATTTTATATATAATAATAAAAATATTTATATTACTTAATAAATAACTTGTAGGAAAAAATATAAATAATTGTAATATAAAAAAATATTAATATTTAATTATTTATTATTTAATTGATAAAAAATAAATATTAAGATAATTAATTAAAAAATAATAATTGTTTATATTACTTAAGATAAATAATTAAAATCTAAATAAATATTAACATTTTAACTGTTAATAATTTATTATTTAATTTATATAACTATACCCATATATGATTAAGAAATCAGTTTTCATAAAAATTAATATATTACCCATTGTCTGATCCTACTGATGCAGTTGGCCTTTAAAAAATAAAAATACAATTATGCCTATATTTGATCATTTTAACACTTAGTCTATTACATGTCATAATTTTATTTTATTAGATGTCATAATTTTATTTTATTACATGTCATAACACTTGGTCTATTCTGAACCAATATTATTACCTTTCGTCAGGGGGGTCATAGTACCATCTAATGTTCAGTCCAATTTAACTACACTCAAGTTGGTATTACATTTCATAATTTATTTCTTTGTTTTTCATATATTTAATTTAATATTTTTTTAGTTTTGATCTGCAGGTTGAATTTACTTAACATACTCAATAATAAATCTAAGTATTTTAAAAAATACGTATTTTATTTCGACCGATGATGCGAATTTATGAGCACAAATCATATTTTTATTTTTTCTGTAATATTTGTATTAATAATTATCTTTATAACCTCAAAGACTAATTCATTAAGTCAAAGATCATAATCTGATAATTTCAATGTACACTACTAGTTGCTAATTTTACCAAGTCATTTTGTAATTATTTTTGAAAGTTTTTGTTAAATTTGTTTCACCATTTGGTAATAGCAAATTTCTTCCAAATTATGCTCAATTTTGTATATTTTTCAATATAGGTGATGCATTTATTGTAGATTTCTTATTTTAGTTCATCGTTGGTCTATACATTTTTTTAGCAGTGTTGGGTTATACATTGAAATTGAAGTGCATGCAGGCTTAGATAGCTCTATTTTAACATTTGGTCACACCCAACAAATTTATTTGTTTACTCTTTAAATATAGAAGCACTCTCTCAATTTTCATAATATGTGTTACATATTTTCTCTACGTATTACATTTGATTAATTTGTTACAATATTACTTTTTATGATATATTGAGGTAAAACTCAAATATTCAAAATATATAATTAAATATCACCAATAAAAATAATATGTAAGAAACATGCATATTATTTATTGGTCGAATTAATTTTTTTATTTAAAATATATTGCAACATATAATTTTTAATGAATTAAAATAACTCTAATTATTTACACACGTATATCCTCACGCAACACATATTATGATTACTTAGTATAGTTAAATTTTAGAGATTCAGGGATAGTTTTAACATTTTAGATTTTAACATTAAGATGACATTTGGTTCAAAATTAGCTTATAAATAAGAATGGAATGAAAAGTAAACAATATTATTTGATTTAAACATTAGAATTAAAGAAAAAATTGACATTATATTGTTTGGTTTACAATTTGAATGAAATAAAAAATATTGTATATTACTTTAATATTCATATATTCAATAAACTTTAAATAATATCATTTAATTGTTATTTTTTCATTAGACAAAATACATTATTAAAATTATTATTTTTATAAATAATTATTACTTAAAAATATTATTTTTCTAAATAGGATTTAGGGTTTTGAGGTTTGGGGTTTGAGATTTAGGGTATAGAGTTTAGGGCTTGGGGTATAGGATTTAGGGTTTAGGGTTTAAGACTTAGGGTTATACTTGTGGGTTAAGATTTAGGGTTATATTTGTGGGTTTAAGGTTAAAATTATTATTTTTTTCTAAATAAGGTTTATAGTTTATAATTATTAGTTTTTGGATTCAGGGTATAGAGTATAAGATATAATTTTTAGGATTTAGGGTTATATTTGTGGGTTTAAGGTTAAATTTTTTTTTTCTAAATAAGGTTTATAGTTTATAGTTATTAGTTTTTGGATTCAGGTATAGAGTATAGGATATAATTTTTAGAATTTAGGGTTATATTTGTAGATTAAATTTTAGGGTTAAAAACATTATTTTTCTAAATAGGGTTAGGGTTTTAGGGTTTTAGACTTTACGGTTTTAAGTTATATTTGTAGGTTAAGATTTAGTATTAAAATTATTATTTTTCTAAATAAGATTTGGGGTATTGAGATTTAAAGTTTGTGATTTAAGATATAAGATATAAAGTACAAGATATATGATTTAAGGTTATATTTAGAATTTGAGTAAAATTAGAACAAAAAATTAAGACAGGAATATAATTATGATTCTTAAGGAAAAAAAAAGAATTCTCGTTACTTTTTTTTAAGAATTGATTACATTCTATTCCCGTTTTTAAAATAACTAAAAATAAAATTGAAAAAAATCAATTCTAATTTCATTTCAGTAAACAAAATTACACTTAAAGTTAATATTTTTCACATAAGTTGATTGGGTATTTGCTTTTCTGAATTGACATATTTTTCACATGCAGCTAAGACTAAGATATCAAAGAATTTCCATATTTATCCATAATATGTCAAAAGCTTGCTCTCTTTATATCCAACTTTGGGAAGTTTATAACTATTGAGCAGATGTTGATCACTATTGCAGTCAATTATTGTATATTTTATAAACCGACAATTTTTGGACCAAAAAACGTATGTTGAGCTGCCTTTACTGAATTTGTATCACGCTTCCTCTCTAGCTTTTTAGACTTATAATTTCCATTGCAAGACAGACAAATAAAGACTAATATCACAGTCGTAGTAGAATACGTACATTCACAGAATCACAGTAAACAAAAAACCATATCACTGTATCAAAACAGATATCATATTTTTCAAACCAAATCAAATTGGTGTAGTTTGAGTTAAACATATAGTTTTATGTTTACAAAAGAAGAAATTATAGACATTTGAGTTGACATATTGACGTACACTTACAAACTGTTTTTCCACCCCGCACATAGCTAAAGCAAAGTTCAGGATATAGTCTACCCAAGTTTCAGATCAACGTCATGTTTCAAACACACAAAATCAGAGTACTATAGGCTTACATTCTTTTTTGCCATGCTACGGTGTACTTTCTAGTTTCTCTACCTTACATATATATATATTTTCTTTTCTTTTCAAAAATTACACAAACAACTGGGCAGTGATGAAGGCTAAAATACATTACTTTTTCCATTTATTTTGATGAGGGAAGATGGATGCTGAGATCATCCAACCTGGGGTTGTCTTGTATGAGCAAACCATGCTCGTTAGCTAAATGCAAAAGACATATGAAACACAAATGTGGAGAGAGATGCTCTGGTGCCACAGCTTGCCAATCAACAAAAACGTTGGCAAAGAGATGTTTAAATGATATTGCATCTTTGGGTACCTTCAAGGAAGCAATATATGGTCCGTTAGAATAATCAACTTCTGAGATAGACAATAGCATAGAAAAATGTTTAAGCCTTTAGATCACTGACAAAACATGTTAGCGCTCAACTGACAATTAAACAGGAAATAGTACATAGAAGTTCAAAGGTTCTTCAAAATGGGGGATAATCTAACCGACTCGCTATATCATTCTTTAATATGAACTTAATTTCTTTAGGTAATTAGAAAAGAAAAATGCAATGACATTAGTCATTAGATATAGATTTTGGGAAAAGATTAAGCTTACCATTTCAGATGCTTCGTCACATTCTTGTATTTTACCCCAAAGGTTATCTTTCAATATTTGCACATCAACTTGTTTGGAAAATCTGTCGTACTGAACATCAATTTTGTTTACCTGAAATATTAAAGTTCAGAACCCAGGGAGGGAAAATGTTACTATAGTTTCATCAGTTCTATCAAGTCTTAAACAAAATCTATCCTATCCATGAAACCTCCCAAGCTCTTCTATTACAAGTAATTAATAAGGATGAAAAATAAGAATCTACTCCGTAATAAGAGATCTAATATTCTGAACAATAAAAACTTTTACAGCAGCTTTAGCAAAAATGCTGACCTGTGAACCCAACCTATAGCTATTTAAGAATATCATATTTATATTATATGTAAATCTACATGTCTATTAGTCAAAAAGAAAAGCTGAGAGCTAGCGGCTTAACTCTACACCTATTTCTAGGAACACTACTGACCAAGGCAAACAGGTGCAAGAAAAGGATGACCTATACCCATCGAGGATGAGAAACAAGTCCATCAGAGTCTTCAACATCACTGCAAACATAACCATCATTATAATGGCCACTGATCACACTCTCATTGTCCCATGATTGCACTGTTTCACCAAAACATTTGTTTTGTTGTGATGATTTATTATCTGCAAAATATAAACAAGATCATCAGCAATCAACTTAAACAATATACTATTCCCCAAACCTTAAAAA
This sequence comes from Hippophae tibetana, assembly GCA_037013495.1. Lineage (NCBI taxonomy): Eukaryota > Viridiplantae > Streptophyta > Magnoliopsida > Rosales > Elaeagnaceae > Hippophae > Hippophae tibetana. The sequence continues at coordinate 5,874,190 of CM072812.1, forward strand.
ATGAAAAGCCCAAATTAAAAAATGAGGAACGAAGTTGCCTTTTTTTAAAGAGGAAAAAATTGAGCACAAGGCACGTTAAAGATGTACTACCAATCACCATAGTAACCAAGAAGCAGGAAGGCAATAAGAAAAACTCGTAAATTTATTGTGTATGGATCCTGCAGAAATTAGAGCTAAGACCCTAAATAACATGAAAAAATTTAAATAATTGAATTGATACCAAAATAGCATCTTAGTTGTACATAATATATACACATAACATATGTACACAGTATACATTGTACATTGTACATAATTTATAATGTATATAAACTAAATATGTCCACTCTATGCAAAAGTTAATATGTTATTTTAAAACCAATTCAATTATGTATAAGTTACACTCCAAATGTTTCAGGTATAATACAATGCCTCAAAGAATCAATTAATTACTAAAAAGACTAAAAGGAATGACTGTATAAATATCAATGTTGTAAAATATTATTTTAAATATCAAGACTTTTTCCGAGACAAGGCGATTCAAAACGTAAACCTCAAATGTAACTTTCAAGAAACTTAAAGATATAAATAATAACAATTATGAATCTAATAACTATGAAAATAAAAATTAATCAAAAAAGTATATAATAATCTATTAGAAGTGTAGCTCAAATGGTAGAATGATACATACGAGTGGCATGAAGCTGGAGGCATACATATGTTCTGATTAAATAATATATACTATTACTTGTATAAAGAAGAATTGACAACACCAAAAAATTAATCCAAATAGGAAACATTTCTTCCTTCAAAAAAGAATAACCTCCTGAACTTTTAGCACTATATAAAGGAAATAGAAAAATAGATAACTAAAACTAATTAATATTCCATAATTTCTAAATGTGATACAAGTATTTCAAATTTCAAATAGATTAATACAAAAGAAATTGAATAAACATTGAAATTTACATGGAAATTATCAGTACAATGTTTAAAGAATTAAAAATAACTTTCCCTAATTTGATTTGTATGACTTGAGTTTTTGTTTTTTAGATCTTTTCTAAAAATTTTAATTTTTATTTATTTAATAAAGTCGGGTGAGATTGAAATGAGCTATTTGTGATATAACTTTAAAAAAAATTGTAATTTTTTGAGACTTAAGCCTCAACCGCCTCAAGTCTAAAACGTCTCAAGGCTTGCGGCTCACAAGAAAAAGGCGTAAGCCTCGATACTTTTTTTATACACCTTGCCTCGAGGCGCACCTCAAAAATGCCTTTTCAACACTAATAAATAGTTTTAAAAAATTATGCACATTAATTCAATCTCTAAATCTCACATTTGATTATCTTAAATTGTATTTGAAAAGAAAAAAAGCTAAGCAAAAGCAAAACAGCTGAGCTAAGAAACATTATCAAGGAAAAGGCCCAAACCTGTAAACTTTCGGCAATGCTTCCCAAGGCACTGCAATCAAACCGAGATTTATCAACAGCTCCGACAAATATTAATGGGTTCAAATAATGAAGAAAAAATTACCTCAAATAATACCTCAAAACTTATAATAACAAAAATAACATCTTCCTCTTGAATTGAGAGCATTATAAGTTAGTATTAGGGGTGCTTTTTTATTGTTGAGTTTTTAGGGTGTCATATTTGTCATTTTCCCAAACAAACAAAAAAGTCAGTTCCAGCACATTGACAGGACACACGAGTAGATAAAGCTGGTTGCATTCTGTTACCACTAATAAATCAAATGCATAGCCATTCCATTCCCACATGCCAAAATATGGCCTCCGAAAAGAATTCTGTGATTGGGCTCAGATATCACCAGTTTGTCTAGCATACTCATGGAATAACTTTATCATGGATCAGTACATACCATAATATTAGGAAGAAGAAATAACTTGACAATATCCAGTGGTTGATAATGACAATCTTCTGGAAGTCTTTTGCAGTATGATGGTCTGTTTGCAGGTAGAAGTAAAGTCTTAGGGCTTCTTGGGGAAGCAAAAATATCAGGATTTTCCTTGCCAACGGATGCAGTGAAATCAAGGTCACCTTCTTCATATCTTTTAACCTTGAATTGGTTACTACTGAACGTTGAGTTACTTTGACTAGAAAGAGAATCCTCCGTGCCTACAGATTGATACCAATAATGGGAAAATTGCTAGTTTCAACGATATGAAAAATAATACATTGATCTATAAAATGTACCTTTAGGCCTCTGATACTTCCAGTGATCAGGGCCAGCCCATGAATTTTTCTTAGTAGTGAATCCAACATGTTGAAATAAGAACGTTGGAGCTTTGTCAAATCCCTCATTTCCATCATCTTGGCATGAGGCAAAAGGATCATTCACCTAGACAAATGCAGCAAAGTACTTTCAAGATTGGTCTTTTGGTGTGCTATGGATCATTGGTAAAAAAATATGTTACACATAAATCATAGAGTATTACAATCTCAAAGACTCCTGCATGTCTTATAGATCAAATACCTCACAGTGGCTGTCAAATGTAGCATCTCCAGAATCTATGTTCTCTTTAAAAACATTTTTTTTGTTATCATGGTTAAGTTCCCATGAATCATGCTGCCAATTATCCAGATCATGTTCCCTATCGTGTACAACATCAGGCACCAGATTTGAATTCTGATCTACACAAAATGACTCAGCTGACCCTTGATTAACTTCATCAAAATGGCAAACAATTTCATTGAGGGATGGGGAAATTTCATTCTTTCTCTGCATATTTATGATCATCTGCTCAAAAGGTTCTTTGAAACAAACAAACAAATGGCCAACTAAGAAAGGGATATAAGGACAAAAAAAGAAAAGAGAAGTGCCTTTTGGACACATCAAACTATGTAAATGAGAATGTTTATATCTGTCAATAGCAAAAAAAAAAAACAAACAAACAAACAAACAGAGAATGTACATATCTGTCAGCATTCATCACACACCTTTGACAAAAGATAGATCAATCAAATTTAAAGTATCTCCTTTCCCTAAAGAAGACCTGCACTTGCTGGGCACTTCAAATGAATCAAAAAGTACCCAACATCCTCCATAAACACCAAGATTATTCAATAGCAAACCCTTTGTTCCACCTTCATCAAACTGTGCAGATGTCTGATGGTACAGTGGATCCACCATAAATGCAACTGGAAACATGATAAAGTTCAAGATTATATCCAAAACAGATGCAAACTCTGAAACTGCATTTGCTAAACGGCTTAGCCTAAATATATAAAGTTACCATCAAGTTTCTTCGCATTAAGAGCTTCAAAAGAAGATTCCAAGGTTGACAAAGCTGACACCTGCACAAATGGTTTTGCTGAATCTCCCACTTGCAGATCAGATTGACATGAATTCATATGAAAAATCCATACCTTCTTCTCTGGTTCTTTCTTAAAGCAGCCCCTTTCTTTCCCATTTAAACTTTCAACTTCTACAACAATTTTTTACAAACTCACTATATTAAAGCTTTAAAGCAAAGTAAAATGTAGTAAAATATTGAGCAGTGGGGGAAAGGTGTGCAACCTTGTTCATCTTCAATAGAAGCCCGATTGATGCCCACAAGGGCCTTGTATGCTTCAGAGTACACCGAGTCCACCCTCATAGAGTAAATTTTTACCCCTGCTTCAAGCGTGCAACTTGCCTGCCCATAAAAATTTCTTAACACCCAACAACTTGAATAAATCCACAGCAAAACAACTCTCGAAACAAGTACTCCATACCTTTTGAAAGTTAATCTCTTTTTCATTCTCGGCTTCAACTTTAATAACCTCACTAAGATGGTCAATAAGCTTCAACTCCCACGTGTTCTTCTGATTTATTTTCTAAATTACCAAAGGAAAGAAAAATAAACTCATTCTACTTAAAATTCACAAGAATTGCAATTAGCAGATTCTAGTTCCAGCTCCAATGTACATTAAGGCAAGAAAAAAAATCATCTGACAGACAGTACGTAATTGATTACAAGTTGGAAAGCAAGAAAAATAAGAAAATACCTTAATTCAGTAAGAGAGTTCAAATAAATTTCACCCCGCGTGGAATTCTAAAATTAAAAAAAAAAATTATATTTAAAATCACCCTTCATTTTTACTTTCACTTTTAGTGTTTGGTTGATAGTAATAATAATAGACTAATAATATTGAAAATAATTCAGGATATTATTATAATTGACTTAATTATTAATCCTACATAGAATGTTTATTACTCCTACGTTAATACCCTATTTTCCTCGTATATTTATATAATTATTTATTATTTTTCTCATTTTATTTAATAAAAAAAAATCTCTTATTTTTTAATTTTAATTCATTCATAATTTTATAAAGTTCTTTAATATGATTCTTCTAATCAAAGAAACATAATAATAGTAATATTTTTATGACCATTTTCATTCTATCAATCAAACATAAACTATACTTGCTACTTGAAACAGGGGTAAGCCAAGACCAGGTAAACCACAAAATGTCAATTACCACCCACTTTGCCGATGATAGTGTTTTTAAAATTCTGTTTAAATAGAAAATTTGCAGCGCTAGATGTATCGTCACTCATCAATGCATCATATATATGATATTTAGAACTTACTTATTCATCGTTAATACAAACCGCACACCACACATTCAAATAAAGACTACAAATAAGCGGACTAAAATTCTATATTTGGAAATGGATAGAAAGATAGAGAGTGTACGGTTATTTCAGAGGAAAAAAGAAAGAAAGAGAGTGTGCGAGTGAGTGTACGGACATTTTCACTGGCGAGCTTAACGCAGTTGTGTAACAAGTCGATGATCTGTCGTTTACTGAGGCAAGGTTCGGGAGGACGACGAGAAGCAGCAAAGGTATTGGCCCTGCAACGGTTGGCAGCTGCACGTGTCGCACATGCCTGGGCTCGTTCAAGTTGGTCGTCGTTAGAGCCCAATAACAACGGGTTCGTTGGTGACTGGAGCAGATTCGCCATTGTTGATTATGCCTTTGCCTCTATCCCGTTAATGCGTTTGGAGACTCGGTGGTTCCGCCTTTGTTGCGTATCAAAGAAGCCAAGGGAGGAAAACACATAAGCGAGGGAAATTACGAAAACTTCTGAGGTAATTATATATTATAAGATATGATACATTATAACATCGTTTAAAATAATAAGAGGTTACATTTTGTTACTAGCAGAAATAGCACCGATGATTACAGAATAATTTAATCATAAATTTAGAAATATATATTTTAATTTTAAAAAGTTGCTTAAAATTTTATGATTAAATTATATATTTTTATAAAAGTAAGAGATTAAAATATTTCAATTAAACGTAATAAAACTAATTTTTTTTTATAAAAAATATTAGACATATCATATATCTCACCCTACAAATTATGATAAATATAAAGTTTTTATATTTATAAATAATATATTAAAATTTAATTGACTTGAACTCACGGTGATTTTTTTAATTTTTTAATATTAAATAATTATGGACAAAAAATCAATACATTTTTTTTAATATATTCATATTATATTATATTAGCCTAACAAAATATATAATACTAGATTTTATTACTACTAATATAATAATTTAATTTTATAACAATTTATAACATTCTTTTATAATTATACAATTCATATATAATAAATAAAAATCAATACTTCATTTAACATTATCATATGTTTGTAATATAAAATATTTCAATATTATAATTATTTTGAATAGTTTTATATGTATATAATAGAATTTTTTTTATGTGTTTATTTTTATTTATTATTATAAATGTCGTTATTAAATTAAATGTGATTTGTAACAATTAATAAACAAATAATTTATTTTTAATAGAATGTGAGATAATAATAAATACGTTTAAAGGCAGACCCATGAAAAATATTCAACGAGATATGCAATGTAGCGAGACATTATTGTTTACATAAAAGTACAGTAGACGGTGGCACATAAAATGTTTGTCTTTTTCTTTTTTCTAAATCAAATGGTTCGTTATTCTATGCACGGTGCACCTTCTTCGCATCTCGTACGAAAAACGACATTAAATATGAAGTCGTGTGAAGTAGAAAAGGACATCGTGCTTATTTCCTTTGTTCTCATTTTAGAATTCGATATTTACCACATGCCTCGTCTTACATCATTTGATCTCTTGAACCCATGATAGTTGATAGGTAAAGATGGGCGTTTAGCCATTTAGGTTTTAGTTTGATTACCAATTTACAATCATGGTTATAACTACAAAACCATCACAATCACAAATTAGAGATAATTAGTCCAAGTCTAATAATTAAACTAACCCAACCCATCTCAAGTGACAAGTTGGAACCACATGAAGCGCAATTGTCCCTGCTTGTAAACTCTTGAAATTGTTGTCAACTTACATAACATTGTCAATCATATATTCTCTTGACGCCAATTTGGATCTTGATAATTAAAATTATATAAAAATTAAAATAACAAAGTACGAAATCAATGGACACGGTACGATATTTTAAACTTAATTACACCGGTAAAGCTGTAATTAGAATGTTCAGTGTTATTATTCTAAACATAGGACAAATTAAAGCATCAAGAACGAAGCTTGCCATGTTCATGGAAAAATGGTGGAGTTTATAGAAGGCCATGTGAACTCAAGGCATTTCAGCACAAACTTACATTTTCAATAATGCAGGTCCCATACACAGATTGGTCGTCTATGTTCAATTTCTTTGCACGTCCTTAGGTAGATTATTTGCACACTATGACCTATCCAACAAGTTGACGTAATAACCATTACAAATACCATCTACTAACTAGAACTCTTCAAGAGGTATGCTACGAAACATCCCAGTAAAGCACCTGCAGCAACCTGCAGCATAGTAACAGGCAATGATACACCAATGGACAAAAAATATAGTACTCGTGCTAGAATTATCACGTTAAGAAAGCCTTTGTTTCTGGAAATGTTAAGAAAATCACTTTAATGAGTTTACAACTAAAGGTTTCTGCTTTTGCAGACAAGTTTCGGACTGACTACATAAACTGCATATGTATAATAAACCTGAAGTGGAGTATGACCAAGTGAATCGCGTAAAGGTCTAACACTAGAGACAGGGTGTTCGGGAGGTAGCTCGCACACAATCTGATTTAGAAGCTGCAAAAGGCATCATATCATATTCAATAACGTTATAATAACAGCGACACTGAAGCAAATATAGTACATGTAAGAAGCAGAAACCACAACAGGTCTCTAAATTCCTCGAACAAACATGTATCAGTCTCAAAATTATGAATGTAATTGACAAGTATGAATGAATCACAAATTATCATTTGCAATCATCTCTAGTTAAAAGCTCCAATTTCAAATAAAGTCACTGATTTTAGCTGCCTCCATGTTTGGTTTCTTTATGATAGTAACCAAAGCCAACTTATAAGAAGATTGCTTAGAAATGAATAAGTAAAAAACCAAAAAAAGGGGGAGATATAGGAGTAGAAGACACATGTCAAAGTTGGTACAACATCAATCAAATAAGACCAAAATCAGCAATTTAAACTGAGCATCCAAAAGAAGCAAACAGCCAAATAACATGCTAAAAAAAAAAAGAAGATAAACATATATAAAATCCATTATAAAACTTGTCTTTATTTTGAAAAACAAATGAACTTACCTCAGCTTGGCGTCCAGCATGAAGTCTTACTCCAGTAGCATCATACATTACCTACAAGTATCAATATTTGTAAATCCAAAAATTCTTGATTGTTTTTTTAACTCAGGATAGCTAATCAACTATCTACTAAAAGCTGGAAATTGTGTAATACCAATTTCTGTACGTAGCTCAAACATGAAACTGCTTTTAAAAATTATTTAAAAATATTTCACATGGTATTGACAGGAATAAACACAAAGGTAGATAGATCCATAATAAATTCAAAAATCCTAAACAAAACAAACAAATAAATAAAATTGACACATTTAATAGAAAGAGAGTATCCGTCAGCAAGAGGGTAAAATTAGAAAGGAAAAATTAGCATGGTATGATCAATCATGCCAACACAAAAGAATGAACAAGACCTGGTTAAAAGTAACATACAACACATGCCAATACCACAGAAATGGCAAATGCAGCTCCTCCAGTTCCTTCTTGCAAACCAACAGCAACTGCAAGTGCTGTCACAGTAGCTGAATGTGATGAAGGCATTCCTCCGGACCCAAGCATCCTCCTAGAATCCCATCTCTTCTCCATGAACCTGCATGTCTAGGAAATAATATTCAAAGGCGGAGCTCTTAATATATGAACAAATGGAGAAAACTAATGAGGAAACATACTGTAAATGAAGCAACAGTTAAGAAGATTTATTCTTTTTGCAATCTTGATCTTAATAATGCCAAAAATGGGTGTGAGCACCAAACCACGATTAGTTCACATTTTGACCCTCATAATGATATTTTTCAATAAGTAAACTTTGACACTTCAGAATATTTGATCACATTCTCCAAACTTTCACATACACAGAGGAAGGAGGCAATCCCACTCAACATAACAAGAAAGAAGTTACAGTACTGGTTTGGTCAATTTATAAACCCCTCAGACTTTGGGAGCATAGAATAAAAAGTGGGGATGTGGCACTTTAGGCCAGACTTCCCAGAAGCACATAAAAGACAGCAGAAGCATATTTGCATGGATGAGACTGTAAGAGTATTGCTATATGCAACAAGTTGAACACATAGAATGATATTTATAGTTTGAGTGCAGGTCCACTTATGATTGTGTTGGCCCTATAGTGGGCTAGTGAGATATTGAAACATGAATTTGGATTTCCCCCAATTGGAACATTTGAAGTTTTAGCATAACTCTAACTGGATAAAAACTAATCAGTTTTTGACACACAAATTCCCTATTCGCGCTACTATAATGGTAAAACATTGGAGAAAATGGCTTTATTTCTATTGAGATTTCCCAAAAACAAATTATATTGAGAGAAAGAATATGTGAACCCGATCAAGAACTTGTCAGAAACCTTAGGATAGTAATAAATCAATAAATAATTGATGCTTTGAGTCTATGTATAATTTAGATAATGATTTATCTGTTAAATTTATTTCCTAATTATGTGAACTGGGAGTCATTTGAATTTTTGCTTAATTATGGATTGGTAAATCAATGTCAAATATTTATGAAACCTTTGTTTGAGCTCATTTCTTTAGTGATCATCATTTTAGATAATGAGTCATTTTTGGTGCATTCAATTATCCAGAATAATTTAGCTAATAGTGGGTCAGGTGCTATTTTTTATTTATGGGCCCAAATATAAGCTGAACCCATTTAAGCACTAAGGGAGGTCCTTATCCTCTTATTAATATATAGGAGGTTTGTAGGCCTATTATGCATAACGATGCATTAAGAAAACTTGATAGGATGAGGATAGTGCTCCAAATGTCAAAACTCTAGTCATTAAGGACACCAAGTACGCTTCTAATCTACTATTATCACTTATTGATCTTGTAAATTCCATCATTATCAACTTATTTCGAGTCAACTGTTACTTTAATTGTTAGGGAGTAAATTGAGGTTAATGGAAATTAATTTGAAAAGTTATTTTAGGAATTTTTTCTTGATAAGATTATAGCGAGGGTTTCCCCAGATGTGCTAAAATTCTTATCTTTTTGTACTACTATTCTTCCATATTTAACTATCAGAACTACAACCACCAATTAAGTAGGACACTCTTCAATTCAGTAAAACCATCAATCACATAAAGCGGAAAGGAAACGACAAAAAATTACTATGTACCGAGAAATCAATTTATTAATCTGAAAATCAAACTTGACTTCATCGGAAAAAAAGTGCACATGTAGTTCTCAATAACTCCATTTCAGATATAGTACAGAGACAAAAGAGCAGCAAAATACCAGGTAGTGAGGAGCTTGAGGAACTGAGCGAGAGAAAAGGAGAGGAAAGCAGAGAGTAGAGGAAGATTAGAGGGAATGATGAAAGACTGAGATGTTGCGGATCGAAAGCTCGATGATGAGGCATCTGCCATCGTCATCACTTCGTCCATTGCAAACCCCAAACAGAAAATCTCCCTCAAAGAGACGCCCAGATAGACAATGGAAATATTAGAGAAACAGACAAAAGAAGCTGTTGGTGAATGGTGATTATTAGGGATTGGTGGGGTTTGCTTTATCAAGTATTGGATTTCAATTCTCATTCTATTCTTAATTTTTATTTTTTTCTATTCTACCAGCGAAAATAACTAACTAAATAAAAATATAAAATGCAAAAAAATTACTAATTGATTTCATACCACACTAACGTGTTGTAAATCCCAATTAAAATATAAAAATTGTGAGAAAAAAATAAAAAATACATATATGTTATGATATTATGGATATAAATCTTATATGATGTATTTAAATAATATTTTTCTACTTAGTATTATCACGATTAAAAATTATTTAAAATAAGATATTATTATTAAATAAAATTTTAAAACAAAATAATAAGCCTAAAATTATTATTATAATTTCAAGAATCTATGCATGGGATATTGAAATTAAATTATACTTAAAATCATAAACTTATTTTAGATAAAAAATTTAGGTAAAATTTATAATATTATTGATATATTACAATAAAAACATAAATTATAATATATTATAAATAATTTTATTATTAATATAATAAAAATATGTAAATTAATTCTTATATTCTTATAATTATTATTATTTATTATAATAAATCATCTAATTATTGTAACAGTAAATTAATAATGATTTACATTCCGCTAATATGTCCACACCAAATCCACAATTAGACTTGGAATTAGAATTAACAGCATTACTTTCCAAATTAATCGGAGTCCGTGAAATTATTCAAATATTTTTTTTCTTTGGTAATAATAATTAACTTCTGTTATTGGAAAAAAATATTAATACTTTTGAAATTTCAGTTATTTTTATAAATATCTTCGACGTATTTAAAATATCAAACATTTTAACGAAATTAGTACATTAATAATTTTAAAAGATAAAATGGTATTTTTTGTATTAAGTTTGACAAATAATATTTTTCATTTTAATCAAACTAATTTCAATAAAACAAATAAAAGATAAATAAACATAAAAAAATAAATATTGACAAATAAAATAAACAAATATTTTCGTTCTTTTCCTCACGATCTCTCACCATAAAAACAAATATTTCCCATCCCGTCCTCGCTTGCTCCTCTCTCTTAAAACCTCGATCAAGAGGAGTAATGACCCAACTCAAAATGATAAGAAGGAAAGAATTATCATTTTAGTCAGTTATATTTCCATTTCCTCTTAGTAATTTTGGTAGCTTTCAGGTTAGGGGTAACAAATTTTGATTGTTTGTGTATTATCTAACAAAAATTACGTGGGAGTGATGTATCCCATAACCTCTATGATAATGAAAGTAGAGTTAGATGGGATGACAAATATCTTTACCAAGTAATCGGAGAATGAATAGTTATTTATATAACTGTTTTTTAATTAAATTATAAAATTTGTATTTAAAATTGTCCAAAAAATCATTACGATTTAAGAATAATTTTTTACTTACTGATAACGATTTAAGACAGTTATTTAAAAATATTAAAAAAACTATTTTTTATATAACTACCCAAAAAATAAATAAATCTTAATTATTAATTAATATATAATTTAATTAAATAAATATAATTAATTTCGAGTACGGATACGTACGGTTATCAGTATAATCCTACATGTTGTTTCATATTCAATTTTTATCTAAAATCGTACACATTTTTAAAATTTATCAGATAAAAACCGAACCGATAATGTGGATAACCTAACCTTCAATTTTTTTACCTATTCCTATACGTTGCTAAATGTTTTTATTGGTCAACTTCTCATTTCCACGGGCAATATCACCAAGATTAATTTTTTCAATCATGGAATTTGGTTCTCAAATTTACAAGTTATGCATTCATATGAGTACCCAGATTTTGATATGTTTATGACATTAATTGATGTTGATTATGTTTCTTAGAATGTTTTTTCACCTTTTTCTTGACATTTGCATTTACAAATTCCTTGATGATGGCATCTCCAAATGCAAACATTGTTTATCGATTCAAGCTTGAACAAAGCGAAGTTCAATGGTTGATTTTTCATTTTGATTTCAATAAGGCATTATTACTAATTTACAAGGAATTACATAAATGAAACAAAGATAATGTATACTACTACAAAAGGTGTATTAAAGTCACTTCAACGCGTGAATCGACTTTAAATTTTAATTTAATTTTTACTTATTTTCTATTATACTCAAATTAAAACATGTATTCGATTACTAAATAATAGCATGAAAAAATATGTTTAACAAATAATTTAAAAATAAAATATTAATTAATAACAAAAAAAATGATCATGATAATGTTCTATGTTATTCAAGATTATCATATTCTTGTCATGATGTTATAATACAAACCTATATATATATAATACAAAAATTTATACACGTAATAACAGAAAAAATACGAATAATAAGTGCGTAGGATTAATAGAAATATTTATAAGAGTAAAATTAAGTGACAAAATGAAGAGAAAATGACGTTTTGTAAGTAAGAAATGGGTATAAAAAATGTGAGTATTTTGCTAAAAAAAATAATGGATCTAAAAGATTGGTTAGAGAGGAAGAAAACTCACTAACCGGCGTCGGTTATACACCAAACCGATTTTAAATTTATTATAAGTCGTTTTTTTTCAAAAACCGACTATATATATCAACTTAAATACTTTTTTATAATATTGACAATAAAATTGAATTTCGACACAGTGGCATCTTGATACCGCCGAAAACGCATCTTGATCCACCATGGAATTTTCAGAATCTACAAAAACATTCTTAGAGAGGGCACGTAATGATCTTTGAGAAGATCACAAGGTGCTGAAGTGGCAGGATAAGGGGAAGAGGTCTGTAGGTTTTTGTGAAAGGGATGCTCTTATCATGTTATTGCTGAAAAGAAAAAAGGAATTCCTCTATTGGATGTCGATTCATCCACACTTCCATTCCTTGCAGAGGAAGGTTAATTGAAGTAACGCAAAAAGTACAGAGAAATGAAGAAGACACGAAGAAGATGCAGAATTGTTTAAACATTTTCATTACATATAAATTAAGAAATAAAAAAAAGCTTAATCGTATATAATTTTACTCATCTATATATAGTAAAATAGTTGTGAAATATAGTTTGAGTTTGTTATAACAAAAAAACTGTGCTCTTATTTATTAATAGTTGTTGTACTTAGGGGTGTCCATAAACCGGATCGGATCGGATCAAACCGTAAAACCGAACTAGATCGGATCAAACTGAACGGTTTTACTAATCAAACAGTCCGGTTCGATTTGTACTTATTTTAAACCGTTTAAACCGGATCGGACCGTTTTAATAATATATTAAAAATTTCACATTATTATTTATTAAATTATAAAAAAATCGGATCAAATCGTTTTATAAATCAAACGATCCGGTCCAAATTTTATTTCTTAAAACCGTTTCAAACAGTCTGATTCGGTCTGATTCGAGTAATATAAATGGTCTGATTTGGTTACATTTTTTTTAGACAAAATCGGACCGGACTGGACGATGTAAATCATTAGTTGTAATGATTGTATATTTGATACTTTTAATTTGTTAATCATTATCTTATATGTACTGGTTGATCACAATCAATGTTGCTGTCGCCTGCATTGTGTCTACATTGCCACATGACATCGTTGCACCAACTCTGGCAATTGCATTGCCCCCCCCCCCCCCCCCCCCCCCCCCCACACACACACTGCCTGTAATGCAGTCATTAGTTTATTAATATTTACAATTTAAATAAAATTGTTTGAAATAAATCAGATAGGATCTCGAAGAATTTGTTAGAATTTAAGTAGTGACAAATTTAAATTGCATATTAAAATTAGAATTATTTTCTTTTGTTGAAAATAAGTTCAGTAGGGAGAATTTTTCTCACTACTGTATTTATTTTATTTGTAAAATATAAGTTTTATTTTATTAACGTGGAAGCATCATTATTTATCTTAATTTTATTAAACGAATGTTAGTTTATTGTTATTATGCTACTGTTATTTTTTGGGAAATGGGAATTGATTTTAATATGAAAATATTAATTGCATATATTTTTATGTACATTTAATAGATTGACTGCCGTTATTTAGAAGGGGCATTTCTGTAGATTAATTAAATTTTAAGAGTGTTATAACACAATTTTTTAAAACTTGAAGATACTTATGAAGATTGGTGAAATCTCAAGAACTTGATTGAAAATTTTCCACATGTTTAATTCAAATATTAATCTCATTAATAACGTTTTAAATTGATTCTCTGCTTTTAGTTATCTTCAAATTAATAACGTTTTAAATTGATTCTCTGCTTTTAGTTATCTTCAAAGGCACTCATTGGGTGCCCCAAAAAAAAAAAAAACCTAAAACAGTTGATAAAGGCCGACACAAATTAAAAAATATAATAGATATTCTTTATATATTTTCCAATATCATATTTGAGATAGATATTTTAACTATATATATATAATTATAATTATAATTATCCGATTTTTTTTAAATAACCTAATTAATAAAGTGTACGATGAGATTATTATTACACTATTAAAAATATGTTTAATCGAAATCAAATATATATTAATATTATTATTTAATATACTTATAATTATATAAAAATATATAATTTTAATAATAAAAACACAATATTTTGTCTAATTAGATTAAATTTTATTTATTCTTATATTATATATTTTTTATTTTACTTAAAATAATTAGATCAAATATATATTAATATTATTATTTTATATACCTATAATTACATAAAAATACAATTTTAATAATAAAATAAACAATACAGTGTATAATTAGATTTAGTTTTATTTACTCTTATATTATATTTTTTATTTTACTTAAGAGTATGTACTAAATAATTAAAAAATAAAAAATAATATTATTACTTTAAATAATATAATAAAGTAAGAATTAAGTTAACATTTAATTTTTTAAAACTAAATATATTTTTAAATAAAAAAAATGTAATTAAATCGTGAAAAAACTAATACAATCAATGATTATTAACTAAATGTATCCAAATTTGATGTAATTGATTATGATTTTTAACATAATCTTCTCCACCCATTCTCATACTCATTTATAATATCAGG
Organism: Hippophae tibetana; assembly: GCA_037013495.1. Classification (NCBI taxonomy): domain Eukaryota; kingdom Viridiplantae; phylum Streptophyta; class Magnoliopsida; order Rosales; family Elaeagnaceae; genus Hippophae; species Hippophae tibetana. The sequence continues at coordinate 5,889,356 of CM072812.1, forward strand.
TTTTACTATGATTCAATCACCTCCACTAATTTATAACAAGTCCAATCCAGGCCTCTGTTGTTAGAATTACATATAAACTTTTATTGGTTTTTTTATATAAGCCTTATCTTTGACAATAAATCAAAACAAATGTAACTTAACTAAGTCAATTTCAAAAGTAACAGATAAGATTGATATTTAGGGTAAATATATGAGTGGTCATTGATAATTACCCTAATTATCATGATATTATTATTATATTTATTATGTACCGATAGTTTAGTTTATTTATTACGAAAAAATGACATATAAAGATAAATAATTAAATTTTTATTATTTTTTAATCTTTTTATCAATTTTATAATCATCATTTGTTAAAAACAATTTATGGAATTGATATATCAATAACACTTAAAAATATAGGAAGGAAATAAAAAATTAACCATTTATTTTTTTATTGTCAATTTTCTAAAATAAAAAAATAATAAGTTACTAAAAAAAATGCAGTTATCTCTTATTATCCTTTATGTGTGGAGCTAGTGTTAGAGATGTATCTAAACATAGATTGTTCAGTAAGATTATTCTTTAGACTTTCATTTATTTAAAATATATTATCAAAACTTTTAATTTGTAATTTGTTGTTTATTTATGTGATTTGTAAGTGTTATCTATTATTATGTTTTTGTGTTTTATCTTGTGATAATTTTGTTTTAAATAAGAAGTTAAGACAAATCTATTAAAACTCGTTAAATAGAAATTATTAGAGAAATTTAAAGATTTATATATATATATATAAATAATTTTATTTTATAAACCACGATAACAGGAAATAAAGTGTTTATTCAAGGAAAAATAATAATAATAAATATTTATGCATTCACTACCTTATTATTATTATTATTTTCTACAACGAATGACTATTCTAGAAAAAAGGGAAAAACAAGCGGATGAAGGAAAAGGGTCCATGTCCCAAGTCCGTTGACGGTTGCCATCCGTACGTCCGAGTGGTACCTTTTCCAGAAACCAATTAGGCGCAGTGGCAGATTCTGGATACCAATTCAGAGGACACCGATCAAAATAAATAATATAACATTTACATACCAAATTTAGAAATAAAAAAATAAATTTAAACAATATAATTAAAATTTTCAAAGTAAAAAATTAAAAAATTTAAACAAACAGATTTCAAAATATGGGATTTTAAAAATTTATTAAATTTTAATTAATAAAATTGTTGAGAAATAAAAAAGATAATATTATATTTATAAGTTTATAAATTTAATAGAAATAAACTTTAAATAATAATAAAAGATTTAACTTTTATCATAAATATAAATCTTAACTATTCGATAACTGTTATTTTTAATTCTAATTAGAGATAGTCCTTGCCAACAAAAATAATAGAGTTTGTTTTAAAATTTAAGTTTAATTTTTATAAAAATTTATATGTAAATTTATGGAGCAATTTTATATATTAAGGTAATACTCCTTCTCTCTCTGTAGTCATTTCCCGAACCATTTCCCTTCGGCTCTCCATGTTTGTCTTCTATTTGTGAGCGAACCAAACCTTTCCCACCCTTCTCAAACGCTTTTATCTTATATAATACCTCAAACCCACCCACCTAATCAAAACCCAAATTTCCCAATTGACTTCCTATTCCAAACTTCAAATCTCATCTGGTTTCTGGATTTAGATCCTGATAGGCATAACTGGTGAATTTTCCCGTTCTTTCTGTTTCATATTGGTACCCTGAGATAGTTTGGATTTGGGCTTACGTTGAAAGAAGAGAGAAAGGTTGTATTTTTTCGTTTCTTCTAACGGGTCAAGCCCCGGGTTAGGCAAGCTGTAGACATCACGGCTATACACGGAAATTATCGGCTAATAAATCATGTCCAAGCTGTACGACGCAAGGATTGTGTAGTTGAGAGCAACCCTTCGCCGCACGGTGGGCGTGGTGCTTTGCCTTCTGAAGGCGGTAGCCCTTCTGACCTTCTATTTCTTGCTGGTGGTGGTTCCTCGTTCTCTTCTACGCTCTTAGTATTATATTAACTTTTAGGGTCTAGAGGGAATTTTTTTAGCTAAGATTGTTGAAAAATAGGCAATTCTTTAAGGGCAAGTCTAGATTTTCCTTAAGCAGTTTAATTTTTTTTTTCTGGGTTCGAGTTGTTTGTGTTTAATCTAGTAGATTATAAGCACGAAATCATGTTGGAGATCAAGAGGTTTCCTACCATTGTTTCTAACTACCAGAAGGAGGGGGAAGAGGGTACTCGTCAAGGAGGAGGCTGTGGCCGTTACTGCCTCAAAGACTGTTGCATTACAGGTACACGCTTAAGCTTCAAAATTCAAACTATATTTTATTTTTATTTGAATCAAATTAGTTTTTATATGTAAATGATTTGTTGGTTATATGCTTAAAATTAATTTTCATGTTGGCTGATTTTACCTTTTGTTTTGGGGACTTGGGTTGACATTAAAGCTTTCTCTTTATTTGTTGTCAAGAAATATATCATGTTTGAGCACTACTATATATTACAATGTTGTGACAGAATTTGATTGTATATATGGACCCACATATTTTTTTGCTAATTTTGTTACATAAAGCATTTCTCATCTTGTTTTGGTTTGAAGACCAAGAAAAGAGATTTTTTGCTCGTGAGAGGTGTTCTGTTGGGTCTACAAAATTAGAAAACTAAATACTTTGCAACTCTTATTATTCTGGCTGTTTTTTCCCCTTTCTTCTTTCTAGTTCTAGTGTGTTGGCATTGCATTGTCTTGCCTTGGCTTTATTTTCATAGCAGTTTAAGTTAAAAGAATGAGCTGTAATTTTGTTGTCTATAAATTTATGTTAAATAGGGGCAAGGCTTCCGCTATATGCCTACAAGAAGCTGAACGAGGATGTTAATAGTGACAATGATTTTCCTGGGCAGGAGAAAAGAGATTCTCCTGTTGCTTTTCTCAACTCACTGTTACTTGGGGAGGTAATTCACTTAAAGCAGATGAACTATGAATTACAAGATGTATTAGTTTTTTTGCTGTTGAATTTCCGAATTTATTATGAGTTAAATACTCTCTGCTCTTTCTGCAGTGGGAGGATCGCATGCAGAGAGGCCTATTTCGATATGATGTCACTGCCTGTGAAACCAAGGTATCATTCTAGTTTGCAGTTGTTCACCTTCCCCTTCATTTTACTGCTTGTAAATCAGGATACAGGCAGCAGAAGATTCTCTAATTGCTAAATCCTTATTATTTCTAACATTTGTTTTCTGCGCTTGATGAAATTTGGTTCAGGTGATTCCGGGTCAGTATGGATTCATTGCTCAGCTGAATGAGGGACGTCACCTTAAGAAACGTCCTACTGAATTCCGAGTGGATACGGTCCTTCAGCCCTTCGATGGAAATAAGTTTAATTTCACAAAAGTTGGGCAAGAGGAGGTGCTCTTCCAGTTTGAAGCAAGTGAAGACGGTGAAGTCCATTTCTTCCCAAATGTGCCCATTGATTTTGAGAACTCTTCCAGTGTTGTTGCCATCAATGTATGTTTACTGTTTATGTCAATCCCTTCTTTTTATAAAAAAGAGTTGCATTGTCATTAGTGTTTACATTATCTCACTATGTAACAGGTCTGTCCAATTGAGTATGGGCATGTTCTGTTGATCCCTCGCATTTTTGATTGCTTATCACAAAGGATTGATCGGGAAAGCTTCCTGCTTGCAGTTCACATGGCAGCAGAAGCTGGGAATCCGTACTTTCGATTGGGCTACAATAGCTTAGGAGCCTTTGCTACCATCAATCATCTTCATTTCCAGGTTTTTAACCCTGCCTACCTTTCGCAAGTCATTCATTTTTAGATATTGCCTAAGAAATAGTATGTTAGTGAGAAACTAAAGTCAATTTTAATTCTCTGATTAAATCAGGCCTACCACTTAGCTGTGCCCTTTCCAATTGAGAAGGTTCCCACCAAGAAAATAGCCATTTTGAATGGTGGAGTAAAGATGTCTGTGCTGTTGAAATATCCGGTTAGAGGTCTTGTTTTTGAAGGTGGAAAGACTGTCGAATGCCTGTCGAATGCTGTTTCTGATGCTTGCATATGCCTTCAAGATAACAACATACCTTACAATGTTCTCATCTCTGATTGTGGAAAAAGGATCTTTCTTTTCCCACAGGTATATACTTAAATAACTTACACTTTCATGTCGCATCGCTTTTTTTATAACATAAGCTTTTGTTAGCTATTTTTGTACTTTTGATCTTAATGAATGAACAGCGCTATGCTGTGAAGCAAGCTCTCGGCGAGGTCAGTGCAGAACTTCTGGATACTCAAGTGAATCCTGCTGTGTGGGAAATTAGTGGGCATCTGGTGTTAAAGAGAAAGGAGGACTATGAAGGAGCATCTGAGGAGAATGCTTGGAGACTTCTTGCTGAGGTTTCACTCTCTGAAGAGAGGTTCAAAAAAGTGAGTGGACTTATTTTTGAAGCCATTGTTTCCGGTGGTGATAATGGGAAAGCAAATCTACTCAAGGAACAGGACATTAAACCTCAATATCCTGGAGAAGTGGACGCCACAAACAAAAGCTCCGGTCCTGCTATGGTCACAGGGTCAAAAGAATGCTTTGTTATGCAGGAGGAAATTGTACTTGAACACGAGTGATCCTTCGTTCAAATCTAGTATTGCAATTGGTTAAATATAGGTTTGTGTCTGTGCCTTGGTTGATCCTAGCCATTACCTAAATAAGCAAAAACTGGGTTTGCATTGTCAATTGTTCCATCTGTGTTGTTTTCTACGCTGCTACTTATGAAATACTGTGTTAAATATTTATCGAGATGATTCAATCTGTAAGCGGTAAACGCTTGTTATGATGTTTTTTTAATGCTGTAACTTAATTCTTGTTTACTCGTTTTCTTCCTAGCCGCTCGGTGGTTGGTAATGAGGTGAATAATCACACTTGGAATTGACGTGCTCTTATTACTAGTTTCAACTAAAGCAAAGGCAGTTTTATTGGTGCCCATTCTTCTAAAAGTGGTCAAAACTCATCAAACTCAAGTTGTTCTAATAAACCTTTATAATTTATTTTTTTGCTTGACAATTGTAAATTTTTAGCTAAAAGAATACATGGTGTCAAATGCAAGCAGCTTGATCTTTTCTGCATATGCAAATTATGATTGATGTTTGTACTTGGAACCTTTACCTATTGCAAGGGAATTATGGAATAAACCCGTAAGAGAGAAACTTTTATGCATATCTGAAGTAACACCCGTTGAAAAATAGTCTCTCTAAATTGGGTGAAAGTTGTTTAAGAGTTCCCGTTGCTTTTGTAGGAGTGGCTGAGTCCTATAGTTTTAATTCAACTATCACTCAAGTTTTAAGATAAAGATTATAAGAATCAACCTTTTTCCTTGTAAATTTAAATCATATCCCATCATTATAAACTTTAAGTTCGAATTTTATTCATAAAAAAAGACTTATTCTCTTAAAATCACATATTCAAATTACATCAAATACTGTTTTATCTATAAAATAAATAAATAAATAAAATAAAATTAAATATATCATGTTTTATTATCTTTTAATCACCTATAATAAAAAATTTTTTAATAAATATTAAAATAATATTATTTATCATCTATTATTTTAAAAATTAAAAGATAAAAATAATTTTTAAAATTTAAAAACCATACCATACTATCTTTATAATCTTCATAGCTATTACTATCCATATTTATTTTTTATTAATAATTTAATATAATACTTGAATATAAAATAGAATTAAAAACTATTATATTCAAAGAAGATAGGCACAGATTGCGTGGCTTCATTGGAAATGTCAAAACTAGAGAGCAACACGTCCCAATTAAGAAGAGATTTTTCCACAGAAATCGACACGTATTTGAACATCTACATATTTCCATTCCATATTCATATCCCCTCTTAATTGGGTTATGTCCCTTAATCAAAGCTTTTACTTAACAGAACTGAATCGATGGGAGTCAAAATGTTTCATCTAACTACTACTAATAATACCTTCTCAAAATCGTTCTTATCCAAGCCCCTATCATCAGTAATGATCCTGTACAATCCCATCAAGGTATAACCGTATTAAATCACTAATACATACGTGCTAAATTGGGAGTGTGTTTGGATATCGAATATTATCAATGATATTAATTTCAGGGATATAGCAGCCGAATAAGCAATAAGGGGAAACATCACGAACATCATGGAAGTGAAGAGATTAGAGCGCCTTCAACAGCTGAGGTGTTTAGAAAGGTTGCTGAAGATAAGTTTGAGGAAGCTGAACAGAGAGTGGCTAGTCAGACCATTAAGAAAACATATGATGGAATTGATGAAACTACCAAGTCAGACTCTGATGTTCAATCTACCAACAACAGATTTAAAGACCATGAACCAGGTGCTGTCCATGGTAAAAGTACCCATTGAAATCATTACTACTTCAGAATCATAAACAAACACAACCGATATGTAAGTTAGTGAGAGGGTGAAAAAAATATTAATTTAATATTTTAACTAATAATTATATGATATATAAGTTATAATTCTAACTTGCGTTATTAAAAAAAACCAATAACACTTGCTTATGTACTTTTGAAAAATATTTTTGGATTTATATTATTTTTATTTAAATTATTGATATTCATTTTAATAAATTCTAATGGTAATAATATCTCTAAACTATTTTAATTCATTAAAATTTATTAAAATAAATATTAATAAATTAAGTAAAGATAATTCATAAATATGAGTTAGAGAATAAAAATAAAAAATAACATCAAAATAAAAATAAAAATATTTCAAAATTTTCAATTCTCAAGTTTTGTGTACTGTTATTGTTTTCCTTTCTTTTGCATATTTATTTATATAATAAACACTTAAAGTATATGAATTTGGGCTTATTTTCCTTTAATTAGAAAGGGGTATTAAAAGAAAAAAAATAAGAAATGTGAACCATTTATTTGATCTTTAAAATACATAACGTAGTGATGTATTGATGCCCAGGGGCGGATTGTACCTGGTAGCGAGTAGTACATTTGTCTTATTTTAATTTAAAAAATATATATTTTTAAGTATAATATTTATAAAATTATAAATAAATTATATATATATATATAATATCTATGTTTCATCTGAATTTTTAATTTTTAATTTTTAATACTTGATATGTCATAAAATTCAGTTTTTATTAAAATGAGATATATATAATATATATATTTTTAATTAAAAATAAATAATAACTAAAAAATAATTAATATTATTTTTTAATGTATATATAGTATATAAACGATAAATTATGGTCTCAATAGTTTTCAACTTAATTTTAACTTACTTTTAATTTTATTATTTTGAATTTATAAAATACATATATTAATTACTCAAATGTATATTTATAAAATTTTATTTATATATTATTTATTCAATATCTAAATTAATTAATAAATATAAATTATTTAAAAAACTACAATTGATTTAAACCTATAAATTGATCATTTTCATATTTAAAAGATACACATAATTAAACATTTAAAATCTCTAAATCTTTTTCTGATATATGTTTATTTATATAGAAATTGAATTAAATATTAGAGTTAATATGATATTCATTGATATCATTTTTTTTATGTATTTACCAGTGACTCATAAGAACATAATGAACGTACAAATTGGCCTCAATGATAGCTATAATTTGAAACTTTTTAAAATAATGCTAGATTCATACCATGTAAAAGCATAAATATGATTTATTTTAATTTTTTTTTTTTTTGCTTTTTTATATAACACGGAACCCAAAGTATGAACCCAAAGCATAGTGACACCTATTACTTGCATTCTCAGTATGAACCCAAAGTACCCACAAAATTTATGAGATTCAATCTCTTATCATCACGAACAGGGCGTGATAATGGAGGTTTAGTAGAGTTTGATCGACAGGGTGAAGAAACACTAATTAAAGCTCAAATATTTTAATTTTTAAAATACTAAATTCACTATCCTAAAAAATACACGTATATTAGATAAAATCTAACTAAAATTAAAAAATAATAATTTATATTGTTAATAAATTATTATTAGTGATATATTAGTTGTATACAATTAATATAAGCACTTTTCCTAAAAAGCAGATTCCTATTTTTATGTATTTATACTTGTATTACCATTCATTGTAATCAAGAGATTAATAAACATATTTTCAGTATATTTAATTTGGTATCAGAGCACGAAAGAAAAGAAATTTTTTTTTTACCGATTTCTGAGTTTCTCAGCATCGCCGCTTATACAGGAGCGCCGCTGTCAGTATTAGTGCCATTAATCTTCTCGCGCCGTTCACTGCGCTGTCCAGCCTTGCGCAGCAGCTCCAGCCCTGCACCGTCCAGCTCGCGCAGCAGCTCCAACCCTGCGTCGTCCACCCCGCACAGCAGCTCCAACCCTGCGCCATCCAGCTCACGCAACATCCTCTGCACTGCGCCGTCCAGCTTCCGAACAGCTCCTGCACGACTTTGTGAGTCCACAGTTCCCTTTTTTGTGTGTCCGCAGTTCTGTAAAAAAAATTCAGCTTCTATCCCTAAACTCTCAGCCATTAATTTATTCTGTTTGACCTACCCATCAGCCCAACCCGGCCCGTCAGCCCAACCCGGCCCAATCTGTCTTAAGTCCAAGCCCAACAGCCCAAACCCATCAGTCCAAGCCCATCAGTCCAAGCCCATTAGCCCAAGCCCAGCAGCTCAAGCCCATTTTCAGCACACCCCGACCCGGAAAAAAAAACCAAAATTTTTATTCCGCTGCACAATATATTTTTTATTATTATTTCAATGGAAGATTCAAGACAACATCAAGTTTCTAGAATTCATGAGGTTCCAAATTTTGAAGTTTCTGTTAAGAGTTCAGAAATTGGTTCTTTCGGTGGTACTAAACTTAATGGTACAAATTTTTGAACATGGAAAAAAGTTATGTCTGTTTATCTTCGTGGGATGCATAAGATGGGACATGTATCTGGATCAATCAGGACTCCTAGTCAAGATGATATAGAAGCTTATACTAGGTGGGAAGATGATGATGGCTTTGTAATGTCAATTCTATTTAGAGCCATCACTGATGATATATTACAAATGGTGGAAGAATGTGAAACTGCTGAGTCCATATGGAATACCTTAAGCGATCTTTATACAAATGAGTCTGACTTTATTCAAGTTCATGAACTCATGTGCAAAGCTGCTGGCATGCAGCAGAATGGGCAACTAGTATCTCTATTTTTTACCAAGCTGAAAAATGTATGGGTTGAAATTGATCAAAAACGCTCATGCAAAATTAAAAATCCAGAAGATCTTCTGTGGTACTAGAAGGAGAAGGAGCTTGAACGAGTACATGCCTTTTTAAGAGGCCTTGATACCAAACATAATAGTGCTAAAGGCGAATTGCTTCGAATGTCAGACCCTCCAAGCTTGACTACTACCTTTACATACATTCGTAAAGACGAATCTCAGCAGGAAAGTCTTCATCAGGCACAAGTTGAGGTATCAAGTCTAGCCATTCAAGCCAAATCAAAGGCACCTTGTTTCCAGCAGCAAAATTCAGTTCCACTACATCAGTAGGGACCTCCACCAGGCTTTCCCAATCACCATCATTCTCACTGCTCTTATTGCAATGGACATGGGCATCTTCGTGAGATTTGTTGGAAACTATATCCACACTTGAAACCAAAACGACAACAGGGGTATCATTCTAAAGCAAAAGCAGCTGCATTGCAAATTGTCCAAGAACCAGACTACTATGGACAGAATCATCCTATGGAAAGTGGAGGTATCCCTACAGCTTCAATAGCTGGTCATGGTAAGATTGGTATGACCTTAAATGTGTCTCACTCTGTTGGGTCTAATACTTGGATTATTGATTCTGGTGCATCTGATCATATGACCTATGATAAATCTTATTTTAATGAGTTATCTCCCACACCAGTGTCTTATGTTACAAATGCTAATGGTGAGGTCTTTCCTGTCTTAGGAAAGAGGTCAGTTCATATCACTCCATCTTTACAGCTCTATAATGTTTTATATGTACCTGACTTATCTCATCACTTAATATCTGTCCCACAGTTAAATATTGAGTCTAAATGTTCTGTAACCTTTTATCCTATGTATGTGATTTTTCAGGACCTTCTTACCAGAGAAATAATTGGTCGAGGGTATCTGAGGGGCAGGTTATTCCGTTTAGATCAGAACTACGGAGGGGAGAAACCAGGAGCACGGGCACACACTGCATTGACTTCTAGTTCCGATAAGCTAAGTGAAATTTGGTTGTGGCATCGCCACTTAGGGCATCCATCTTTTAGTCTTATGAAAAAAACCATGCCTACTTTATTTATTGGTGTTAGTGAGACTGTTTTACATTGTGAGACTTGTGTTTTGGCCAAGAGCCATCGTATTACTTATTCTCCTAGTATTTCTAATAAAAATACTATTCCTTTTGAATTAATTCATTCTGATGTTTGGGGACCATCTAAAGAGCCCACTATATCGGGTATGAGATATTTTGTTTCGTTTATCGATGATTGTACAAGGTTATCGTGGATCTATCTTCTTAGAACAAAAGATGAAGTTTTTTCAGTTTTTCAAAATTTTCATAACCTCATTCAAACACAATACAATGGCATCATTCGGATCCTCCGTTCTGACAATGGGGGGAATATGTTAATCATGTTTTTCAAAAAAAATTCAAAACACATGGGATTATTCACCAAACTATTTGTCCGCAAACACCGGAACAAAATGGAGTGTCTGAAAGAAAAAATCGTCATTTACTTGATATGGCTCGTGCACTCTTATTTAGTGCTTATATGCCAAAAAACCTTTGGGGTGATTCTGTACAAGCTTCCGCCCATCTCATCAATCGTCTCCCGTCTAGTGTCCTTAACGGAAAAATCTCATTCCAAATTCTCGCATCTTACGTCTTCTTATCATCCTTCCATAATCTTCCTACCCGTGTATTTGGTTGTGTTGTTTTTGTACATGTTCCTAAAAATCAAAGGTTTAAATTAGATGCTCGGGCAATTAAATGTGTGTTTGTTGGTTATGGAAGTTATCAAAAAGGGTACAAGTGCTTCCATCCACCAACCAGAAAGTACTATGTCACTATGGATGTTACCTTCTTTGAGGACACGAGTTATTTTTCCTCACCTGATACTGCTCGTCAGGGGGAGAATACATATTTCGAAGAACTGTATCATGGTAAGGGGGAGGCATTAGAAGAATCACCAATCATTGCAGAAGCAGATGCTCCAAGTAGTCAAGCACCAACTTCGCTTACAGCAAATGAAGTGGAAGACACAACTGTTCCCTCAGGCATTACTCCTACCCATGATCAACAACTCCCTGGTACTGAAGGTCACTCATCTGAGGTATGTATACCCACTGATACTAATAACATTGAGTCTAATGTTGGACAATATGTCTTACCCAACAGGTCTACTCGAGGTCAACCAGCCAAAAGGTATGAACCAAATATTCATGCAAAATCAAAATACCCAGTAGCCAATTACATGTCCACTAAAAGATTATCTAAGTCATATGAATAATTTGTGAATCAAATATCTGGTGTATCAGTACCTAACAAAGTGCAGGATGCGTTGGGAGATCCAATATGGAGAAAGGCAATAGCTGAAGAGATGGAGGCATTACAGAAGAATGATACTTGGCAACTGATGCCACCACCACAAGGGAAAAAGGCAGTTGGTTGTCGATGGGTGTTTACTGTAAAACATAATGGTGATGGATCTATAAATCGGTATAAAGCTCGTCTTGTAGCAAAAGGGTTTACTCAAACGTATGGTGTAGACTACGATGAGACCTTTGCTCCTGTTGCCAAAATGAACAACATTCGGGTTTTGCTCTCACTTGCCGCTAATCTAAACTGGCCACTAAGGCAATTTGATGTCAAGAATGCGTTTCTTCATGGAGAATTAGCCGAGGAAGTATACATGAGTTTTCCACCTGGGTATGTAGTTGATTCTCCTGGTAATTTTGTATGCAAATTGAGGAAGTCTTTGTATGGTCTCAAGCAATCCCCTCGAGCCTGGTTTGGAAGATTCTCACAGTTCATGCAAAAGGTTGGTTACAGACAGAGTAATTCATACCACACTCTATTTCTCAAACATCAACGAGGGAAGGTAACAGCCCTAATAATTTATGTTGATGATATGGTAATCACTGGTGATGATACTGTTGAGATGGATAAATTACAAAGACAACTAGCCTCTGAATTCGAGATGAAGAACTTAGGTGAACTAAAGTACTTCTTAGGAATTGAGGTAGCTAGGGGAAGAGAAGAAATATATCTGTGTCAAAGGAAGTACATTATTGATCTGCTAACAGAGACAGGTATGTTGGATTGCAAACCTATTGACACTCCTATTGAGCAAAACCATTGTTTAGCAGAGTATCCAGATGAGATACCAACTGATCGAGCTCGCTATCAGAGATTGGTTGGGCGTTTGATTTACTTGGCTCATACTAGACCAGATGTTGCATATACAGTAAGTGTGGTGAGTCAGTTCATGCATAACCCAAGTGAGAACCACATGAATGCTGTTTTGAGAATTTTAAGGTATTTGAAATCGGCTCTAGGAAGGGGAGTAATGTTCTCTAAACACAACAATCATCTTGAAGTCTGTGGCTTCACAGATGCAGATTGGGCAGGAAGTATTACAGATAGAAAGTCAACATCAAGCTATTTTACCTTTGTAGGTGGAAATTTAGTTACATGGAAAAGTAAGAAACAGAAAGTAGTGGCGCGATCTAGTGCTGAGGCCGAGTATAAAGGTATGACTCATGGGGTTTGTGAATTACTATGGATAAGAACTTTGTTATCTGATTTGGGTTTCGAACTCAAAAATACTATGCAATTGTATTGCAACAATCGGGCAGCCATTGATATATCACAAAATCCAGTACAACATGATCGCACTAAGCATGTAGAGGTTGATCGTCACTTTATAAAAGAAAAGCTATATATTAAACTGATTAGTTTTCCTTTTGTTCCCACTGAAGAGCAACTTGCAGATATGCTTACCAAAGGAGTTTCTAAGAAGGCATTATATGGTTCATTAAGCAAGTTGGGCATGATCGATATCTATGCGCCAACTTGAGGGGGAGTGTTAATAAATTATTATTAGTGGTATATTAGTTGTATACAACTAATATAAGCACTTTTACTAAAAAGCAGATTCCTATTTTCATGTATTTATACTTGTATTACCATTCATTGTAATCAAGAGATTAATAAACATATTTTCAGTATATTTAATTTATATAACACGGAATAAAATGTTAGTAATAGATTTGTAAAAAATGGAATGTTGAGGTTATAGTTGCTGTTTTAATCCAAAAATTATATAAAAAGATTAGTGTATTTTACCTAATAACATAAGGATAATATTCATCATTATTCATTTTAAATTATAAATTTTAATCATTTTAAATATCATTTGATAAAAAGAATATAAGATTATAAGCTTATACATTATTTATCGGTAATAATATATGGTAACTTATTATAATACCTTATTTTATTAATCACGGGGTATTTATTAAGTATTTCATTGGAGTCCCATCATATTAAATTTTAAAATATAATTATTTACATATAAAATGAAAAAAAATCAATGATCCATTAAGTTTTAATACCACATGATGAATAAGTTATAAAGGGATGGCAAAAATTGGAAATTTATTTTGAAAATAATAAATTAATATTTATATAATTTACGTGAAAAAGATATAAATTTATATTTATTAATTTTATATATTATATAATAAATAATTTTAAAAATATTAAATTTATGTATTTTTTTAAAATAATTTTACTACGCCATGTGTTATAATTAATATGAGTAAATTTTTATATATTTAAACTTTGTTTTTATTCCAAAGAACATCTTAACATGTAGTAAGAATGTTGTATTGAATGTAATGAATTTTAAAAGAATTAAAAATGTTATTAGTGAAACAGTACTAGATGGTATCATTATTCATTAATAATTATCAAATTGACATGTTGGACAAACATATTAACTTAGTTTTTAGGGTTAATAGATAATTTTATACTCATGGTTGTCCTTTTTGAAATTTTCATTGATTAATATTGATTGAAAAAAAAAATAAGTTGTATAACTTAACAAAAAGTCATCTTAGTAACACTATTAAAATTATTGATAAGTTTTACTCACGTTCCACATCTAATAGTAAATACATATATTTAGTAATATAAATCATTAAAATAATTTATTATTTACCAAATATATCCTACTTCTCTTTAAGTTGAGAAGACAACACCAGGCATTAACTATCCACCACCATTCCCAATATAAACACAACATCTAATATTAATCACATTTACATAATTAATTAATAATTATATTTTTTATTTTAAAATAAAATTTTTAGACACTTAAATTTAAAAAAAATTGAAGAATCAAGAAATATATTTACAAACTTTAAAATCTTTTTTCTCTCAAAAAAATATATCTTTGACAAAGATACGTATAAATAATAGATCTTGGATTAAATATCTCAAACATATATACAATGTTTAAATATATATGTTAAACATATATATCTCAAAAATACATACGTTAAATATATTTGTATGAATATTATACGTATATTTGGTATATCCATTTGAATGTTGTACAAATATTTTATGTATAAGATTAAGTATTTATTATTTATATATATTTATTCCGTCAAATATTTATAGTTTTTTTTGGAAGAAAAATACAAATATTTTATCTTTTGATATGTACATTTGATTCCTTATTTTTTCGCATACATGGGTGTTTAATTTTTTTAATTAAATAGTTATATAATTTGAGTTAATATTAGAGATTGTATTGATGGTGATGAAGTAGAATATTAATGTTAAGTATTGTTTTCTTACCTCGAAGAGAAGTGTAATGTATTTAGTGAATAATAATATTTTTTTGTTATTTTAATAATTTATACATTTGAAGTTCTAAACCTGACCCAAAATTTTATCGGTTGGACGAGTTTCGGCCCCCCTAGAACTAGAAATAACAGGCGCACCCCAGTTAGTACACCAATTCCGCTAAAAGAAATAATTAAAAATAAAAAGGAAAAGGAAAAGGAAAAGGAAAAAGGAAAAGTTAACAGACCCATCCCACCCAGTACCCACATTCTCAACCAATCATAGTCCTTCCCTTCCTCACCTCCTTTCTCTGTGTCTTATTACCAAATCCCATTCCCTTCTTCTCAAATTTTCAACACCTGTTTGATGATTATGAGACCCTGACGAAATCGGTCGGCGGTGCTAACTGCAACGTCGTCGTTTCGTTTCTTTCTCCTTTTCCGGCGTTGAAATCATGAGGCCAGGAAGAGTGG
Organism: Hippophae tibetana; assembly: GCA_037013495.1. Taxonomy (NCBI): domain Eukaryota; kingdom Viridiplantae; phylum Streptophyta; class Magnoliopsida; order Rosales; family Elaeagnaceae; genus Hippophae; species Hippophae tibetana. Next base: position 5,904,733 of record CM072812.1, read on the forward strand.
CAGCCATGAGACAGGTTGTTGCAGCCACAGAGCCGCCGGTCGAGCCCTTTAACCGATCGGGTTCGAAGGATGTAGTGGGCAAAGAGGTAAGGTACAGAGGCGTGAGGAAGAAACCGCGGGGTAGATTTACCGCCGAGATTAGAGACCCTTGTAGAAAGAATCGCATTTGGCTCGGTACCTTTGACTCTGCCGATGCCGCTGCTCGAGTCTACGACAGTGCGGCTCGTGCCCTCCATGGACCCAAGGCTAAGACCAATTTCCCCCTTTCCTATTCGCTATCGCCTTTTTGTTACCAAAACCCTAACGATCCGTTCACAGACCACCGGTTATATGGGTCCGGTGAGTTAGAGGAGCAATATATTGACCCTCAGAGACCGGCATCGAGTAGTTTGAGCAGTACCGTGGAGTCGTTTAGCGGGCCTAGACCGGCTACGACTGCGAAGATAATTACGTCAGCTGTTTTGTCGGAAAGAAAGTCACAGAGAGTTCCACCTCCAATTGATCCGGGGGATTGCAGAAGCGATTGCGACTCGTCTTCATCGGTTATCGATGATGATGGTGGAGATATAGGGTTATCTTCCTGCTGTAAGCCTCCTTTGCCTTTTGATCTTAATTTTCCGCCGTTGGATATGGTGGAATCTGTCGCCTATGGTTCCGATTTGCACTGTACGGATCTTTGCCTCTGATTATGTAGAAGAAGATCACGGCGACGGTCAATGATTCTATCTCTCTTTTTCTTTTCCTTGATTATTATGGTTTTCTACGGTTTTCTTTGCTTAAATAATATGAAGAAAAAAAGACACTAAATTTATCAGTTGTGACTTGGGAGATTATGGTAATATGATCTTACTGAATGTTGTTTGAGGAGGAATTACTGAAAATGAAGGAACTTTAGATTCGGGAGGAAGTTGATGATGTTCTTCTTCCCCTAGTAATTATTATCAATTATGATATGTGATTTCTGGTTAACTAGTATTATTACTCCTACATTCTTGTATAATTGACGGTATGATTAATGAGTAGTAATGTAGTATCTCAAAGAAGATTATCATCTATGCCATTTTTATCTAGGACATTTTCTACATTTCTATCATTCTTGGTTAAATTTTTGTACATATTTCTAAAACTGATTTTATTTTTTAATCTAGTGTATTGTTTATTGTTGATTGTTTCTCAAGTTGGGGTTGGCAGTAATGGAGAAATAGGAAGTTAGTAAGTCCATTTTTTTGAATATTGATTAGAACCAATAGTTGAAAGCTTTAATGGCTTTGCTTGCTTTTAAGCTCTCGGTTATTCACACAGCTTGCTGGAAGTATGTTGGGAAACTTGAAAAAAATAAAAAATAAAATATCTTTAAAATATAAAAATAATAACCTAATAATATTAAAGAGGTCCTAATTAGTAATGAATGGGTAATTCAATTTAAATGAAGTTTAAAATAAAATTACCTATAATTCACGTGTTTAAAATAAAAAAATAAAATGACGTGTTAGATTTTTTATTTTAATAGTTAAAATATATGAGTTAAAATAACATATATATTATTTTTGTTATTTTTCTTTAGAAGATGTTAGGATATCAATTTTTTAAAAAATCAAAACTATTGGGAGGAGTGTCAATTTTATTTTTATACCATAATCATTCTCCTAATTCAAGAAAATTGGGATTAAATGGATATGAACACGTGATATTGAGTTTTGATATTATATTAGAAATTATTAGGGTATTAACTATAGAAAAGAACGTCGAATATGCTTTTATAAATTTATCTTTCAAAATATATTAAATATGTTTTTGTTGGGTTTAAGAATTGGAGTGCCTTGATTGGGTTGAATAATGTGATCCGGAGGAATTTGTTTGTCGCTTTTGGTTTACTATTTTGTTTTGGTCTCTATTTCACTGTTGAACACTCTTTGTCCTTTTTCTCTATGAACATAATTTTTTTAATTAATTGATTCATGCCTACAAATCATGTGGGTACTGTACTGGGTGGTTTATATTCCAATCATCCAATGTTTTTAGCTTTGAACTGTTTCAGTCAAACTACTGAATTTTCTGTTTTGTTGGGAAATTGAAGAAAAATAATAATAATTCTACAGTAAATTTTCGGGTTAGATCTGTTTTTGTTGCTTTCTTTCTCAGAACTGACTTCAATCTACTCCTTCCTACTAGTTGTACGAGAACTTGTTCATTTTCGGTCCCATTAATGTTTGTATTTTTTGAAAAAAAAAAAGACAAGTATTAATGAGTAACACTTAATAATTGTACCGTGGGTACTGAATGTTATATACAAATACGTCACTATGATTTCTGTTCTGAGGTGCATGTATGGCCTGTAAGATTCTACGGTGGATCTCTGTCATTATAATGGAAGGGGTGCATTAGATAGGCTTCAGCTTAACAATATTGTTTGGTTTGATAATTGAAATCAAACTCGTAATCAAGATTATAGTATTTAGTTTGTTTGGTTTGATGATTGAAATCAAACTCGTAATCAAGATTATAGTATTTAGTTTGTTACTAAAATGGAATAGAAAAATATGTAAATTACCTTACATTTATTAAACTTCAAATAATGTAATTTAATTACTATTTTTTAGTCAGATAAAATACATTATTTAAATAATTATTATTTAATTAAAAAGAAAATATATTATTAAAATTATTATTTTTCTAAATAAGGTTTAGGGTTTTGAGGTTTGTCATTTGGAATTTAGGATTTACGGTTATATTTGTGGGTTTAGTTTAGGGTTAAAATTTTTATTTTTCTAAAATGGGTTTAGGGTTTTAGAATTTTGGATTTTAGATTTAGGGTTTAGGGTTAAAATTTTTATTTTTCTAAAATGAGTTTAGGGTTTTAGAATTTTGGATTTTAGATTTAGGGTTTAGGGTTTAGGGTTTTAGGATTTAGAATTTGGGGTTTAGGGTTTTGGGTTTTATGATTTTGGGATTTAGGATTTAGGATTTAGGATTTAGGATTTAGGATTTAGGATTTAGGGTTTTGGGATTTGGGATTTAGGGTTTAAGGTTTAGAGATTTAGGATTTTGGGTTTGAGATGAGAATGAAATCATGATTCCTAAAGGAGAGACAGAATTGTGATTCCTTATCTTTTAGTAATCCATTCCATTTCGTATCCTCCGTTCATCCCAACCAAACACACAAATGAAAAAAATCATTTTAATTTCTTTCTATTCCTTCCAACCAAACATCACCTTAAATCAATGGAAAAATGAGAATGGAAAAAGGAGAATGTAAAAGAATGTTAAATTTTGAGTAGTTTTATTTTTGGAGTAATATTTTTATTTTTACAAAATTTATTTCATTAAATTGTAAGATAAAATATTTAATTGCTATAGTATTAATATTTTTTATTATGTAAATATAGATTCTCTGTCAAAATATTTTTCTTTTATACATGCTAGAAATGTTTACAGTTTTAGTTTTACTAAGAATAGTAAAAGTTATCTAATTTTGATAAAAAATATATATATTATAATGTGTTAGTTATTAAGTGGGAGGCAATATTGGTAAAATTTTAATTAAAGAATAAAATTTATATTTTGTAAAAGATTTATTTTCTTTTATTAAAAATAATGAAAATAATTTTTTTCTTTCCAAAAATGAAAAAAAAATAGTTTAAAATAATAAGTAAATAAAAATTAAATATTACAAATATATAATTGAATCTATTTGTTGTAAGAAGACATATTATGGTGATTATTGTGTAGCAGTGAATAAAAAATATATTTTTTAAATATTTATCATTATTTTTTGTAAAATAATTATTTTTTAAGAAATATTAATTTTAAGTTTAAATTTTTTACATAATTTTTTTGAATGAATTTCAATAATCATTTCAAAAGAGATAATAGACTACTAAATAACTAACCTATTAAAATATATTTTATTAAAAATAATCCAATTATGATATCCTTTATACTTATTTAAATGTATGTTGATATGTGATCAATCCAACCTAAAATGTTATGCAATACCAATGTAATAGTTTGCATAATAGTAAAGCTAGTAAAGTTAGATGACATTATTTTAGGAGATTATGAATTTATGAACAAAGAGTTACATTACCGTTTGAACCCTAATTTTATTTTGGATTTATATTGTGTACAATATTTCCCTCTATTATCAGTAAAACTCAAAAAGAGAAAAAGTAAAATAAATGAAATGTTGAATGAAGACCCTAGAGCAAGTTGAGATCTGTTTTTATCAAATAAAAAAAACCAATAAATTTATCCCAGTTTTCCTGCTCGCGTTGAGCATTTTTAATTACCAATCACCATTTACCAGATCATACTTGTATTCAGACCGAGTATACCAACAAGCTTTTTAGTAACATTTAGTTAGTTCTACTTTCTATTTCTAGATTTCTACCTTAAAACAACCAAAAATAACCCATTTATTGTCGGGATTCCTTTTTCTCAGGAAATTAAACTCAAAAGTATTAGACCCAGAAAGAGAAAATTCATTCACCAATCTCTCACCCATTCTCTTCCTTCGAAAAAAGATGGCAGACGATAATAATACAGAGGCCTTGATTAATCGAAACACTAACCAACAAAACAAGTTCTCACGTTGTGTTTCACATGCACAAGATGAGTTACATAGCTTTAGATCCTTTTTGCGTTGGTTGTGTGTTGATCAATCGAATCTATGGACATCAATTCTCTCTTGGTCGATATTCGTTCTCTTTACAATCCTAGTCCCAGCCATTTCCCATTTCATGTTGGCCTGTGAAACTTGCGATAGCAAGCATAAGAGACCTTATAATGGTGTTGTCCAATTATCTTTGAGCTGTGTTTCAACGCTATCGTTTTTATGCCTTTCTAATTTTGTTAGGAAATATGGACTTCGAAGATTCTTGTTCTTTGATAAACTCTGGCATGATAGTGAGACCGTCAGGATGGGTTATACTAAGCAGCTTAATGTGACTTCTCTGTTTCTTTCTTTTCTTTTCTTTTTTGTTGTCGTCATCGTCTGTCATCAATTGCTAACATAATTTTATGAAAATTGATTGCAGAGATCATTGAAAATTCTGTCAATATTTGTGTTTCCGTGTTTAGCCGCGGAGTGTGCATATAAGATTTGGTGGTACGCTTCAGGAGCTTCACAAATACCATTCTTGGGCAATGTTGTGTTGAGTGACGCAATTGCATGTATCATGGAGATCTTCTCCTGGCTCTACCGCACCACTGTGATCTTCTTGGTGTGTGTTCTCTTCCGTTTGATTTGCTACCTACAAATCCTACGGCTCCATGACTTCGCCACCGTCTTCCAAGTTGATTCAGATGTGGGGTCTGTTCTCTCAGAACACTTCAGGATCAGAAAGCACTTGATGATCATAAGTCACAGATTCAGGGCATTTATATTATGGTTTTTGATATTGGTCACTGGCAGCCAATTTGCATCATTGCTTATGATAACCAAGCCCAATGCTAAAACTGACTTTTACAAAACTGGTGAACTTGCGGTATGCTTTAAAAAAACTAAAATCCAGTTTTTAAACTGATTTTATTTTTAATTCTTGTAAAAAAATATGTTCAATTTTTTACAATGTTAAAAAACATATATTGATCATTTACGTTATATGAAAAATAAACAAATATTTTTTTTCTAAGATGATTAAAAATAAAACTTTATATATGAAAAGTTTATGACATACAATTATACCAATATACACGTAAGTTCACTGTTATAACAAAATTTAATTTCATTTTAAACAATAGTTATTTTAAATTATAAAAATGATGTTGGTATCAAATGCAGCTATGCTCCATGACGTTATTAACAGGGCTTCTCATTCTACTAAGGAGTGCAACCAAAATCACACACAAGGCACAATCAGTTACGTGCCTTGCAACAAAATGGCACGTTTGTGCCACATTAGACTCTTTTGAGGCTAATAACATTGACATTGAGACTCCTACTGCTCAGGCTGCTAATAATGCCAGTCAAATGTTTCTTGATCATAGCGAAACGGATGAGGCTGATGATGAAAACGAAGATGGAGATGATGAAGATGAAGATGAGCTCGACAACACTAAGTTAATCCCTGACTATGCTCACAGTACCATCTCTTTCCAAAAGAGACAAGCTTTAGGTACATATATAAACCTTAATATTCATCTAAAATTAATTTAAACATATTTTAGTTTTCATTTTTTCTTTAAGCCTAATTTTTAGTGATGAATTATAATTGGTTGCAGTGACATACCTTGACAATAATAGAGCTGGAGTAACAGTGTTTGGGATTACATTGGATAGAACAACGCTGCATAGCATCTTTGGTATTGAGATGGGTTTGGTGCTTTGGATACTTGGAAAGACCATTGGTATTTCTTAATTATGCAAATTTAAAAGCTAGGGTCCCGAATCTAATTTATAATTGCTTCTCTTTGGATATATTTCTCATGTTGTTTAGGTCTTTAAAACCATGGTGAGAGAGTGAAAGGGTTGGGGAATTAGGTCTTTAGCCATTGATTTTAGTGATTTGATCATCTCACTTTTTTTTTCCTAGTTGTTCCTGTAATGTACAAACTATTTCTTTGTAATTATTATTATTTTGTTTATTCTCACTCTTACTTCCTGTAATTTACTTAATAGTTTGGTCGATAAAATTCAGATTTCTCATTTGTAAAATCTAAAAATACCGGGATACTAATTAAACAAAAGTAATATATATATATATATATATATGAGCTTTATCTATATATAACGACAAAATTTGATTTTGAGATTGAATGGATGATTGGCGATGGTATCTCAAATCACTCTGGTACAACACATTAATTCAACAAACGGGCATGGATTAAGTATTAAGATATATTTTTTATGTTTTTAGTTAATAATAACATTTTTTTTAATATATATATACTTTTAACATGACTCCATCTCATGACTTTAATGTCATATTTAATAGATAAATTAATATCATTCAACTTGGAGCGTGTTTGTATTAAAGCGATGTTAGAGTGTAGAAAATTCAACGGGGTTGTCATCATTACTCTCTCAAGCAAGTAGACAATATTTAGGGGCACTCTTGAACAAGTCAACTATCAAAATCCTCTCTCTCTTATTCGCCAGCGCTCTTGAATAAGTTAGAAGGAATATTTATCAATTTAAAAAGGATTTAGATAGTATTATTTTCTAACCTTTTTATCATTCTCATCTTGTAATATTTCATTTATTTAATTAAATTTTTTTTAGTACATTTAAAAAAAAGTTAAAAGGAATATTTATAACATGTTTATTATATATAACTGAAGACCGGTTTAGCATATTATTAACCTTTGCATAGCAGTTGTAGATTAATGGCATCAAAACCTTATCTCAACGTCAAATTTTTGTTTTTAGTAATTTTAAGTTCAAATTTCATTTTTATAATGTTCATTTTTATTTGGGTTTTAAAAATTATTGAAAATTGAAAAGAGGTATTAGTTTCTAGTCCATGTATTATATATGATTATCCTCAAATCACATCTATATAATCTTTCTTTTATTTAATAAAAAAGTGTAATTTTTTTAAAATAAAATATAAAAAAAGGTTAAAGTGAATATACAGAGAATTTTGGAAATTCAATGCATTAGCGGTAGGGAAAGTTATTTACGTACGCTTGCCATCACTTGTAGGCAAATATAAACTTCAAACTTTCAAATTTATCTGAGATAAAGTGCATCAACGTATATATATATTCAAGGTTGGTCCAGGCAGTTCCTTTCTCCAGCAGGAAAAGAAACTTTGTCAAGTCGGTTTCTTCAGTTTTTAAAGAGAGTTATTTTAAGATTGATGTCTCAAAGGACACTGCATGAGCTGTAATACTTTTGAAAACACTTCTTGAAGGTGCTGAAATGACTGAGAAACAACTTACAGTGGTAAAAAGAGAATTTTAACTAGTCATTACCTCCCATTGCACAGAGTCATTACCTCCCATTGCACAGAGAGCATCCAGATTCTCACCCCTGAAAGCTTTTTGAAAGCTTAAGATTTAGAAAAACTATAGGATGCCCAGAAATATGTTTTAACCCAAAAAATAAAAAAAATGAAGTATTACCCTCTTTATTAATATTAAAATTTTCTATTGATCACCTGTTTTGTCAATGAACTTCTTGATCTACTTGAGCATGTATAGCTTCGATTGGCTAAGCCTGTTCTTCTTGCTACATTGGCCATTGCACAGCTTGCACCCTATGGTTTTAAATGTTTTTGAAATTGTGACGTTGCTTTGAATGTTTAATGCAATGCTCAAAAATTGATTCATGAATGTTTCCTGTTTCAGGTATTTAAAAAGTTTGGAGTAGAAAAATTTGACCATACAAGTGAGCCATTTGATTCCCCTAGACATAATGCAAAATTGCAAATGTTTAGTTCACTCAGTAGTTCAGCAACACTATGCTCCCGTTTATTTCTTTCGATTTTTAAGTTACATATTTAAACCTAGTATCAAAAAAGACTTAACAAAGAATGAGCGGTGAAAGCTTGGTTATACTAAGTTGCAAAGGAAAAGCTTATGAATATGTAATATGAATCAGTTATTTTAAGATAATATTATTGATACCTATATAAAATGTGACTCTTTATAAGTAAGTCAATAGATCCACGTCAAACAATAAATAAAAGAGTTACTCATGTTATCCATGAGTTTGATTCATGTAAAAATCTCTCGTTGCAAGACATATAAGAAAAGGTAAAAAAAATGTGTGATTATAAAAGATAAAACAAATATATCTTAAGAATTTTATGGTTATGACTTGTGATCGGGAATGGGAAAAAAACTATAGGTTCGGTTTTTATCCGTTTAATTTCGAAAATGGATACGATTTCGAGTAAAAATCAAACATAAAAAGAGCGGTTACGGTTCGGTTACGATTATATTCAAAATCATACCTGTCCATACCTGAAATTAATTATATTTATTTAAATAAATTATATATTAATTAGGGTTTACTTATTTTCCCGCATATATAAACCAACTTAATTTTTTTTCATTTCACTCTTTCTGTCGCTCGCCTCTCGTAGAACTCAATTCTCTCAAACTTCTCAGTTCTCACCAGCCGCCAGTCGTTGAGTCGCCAATCGCTGAGTAACCAGTCGATGAGTTGCGACGCTGAGTCACCAGTTGTTGAGTCGCCAGTCACTAAGTCGCAGCGCTGAGTCCAATCGTTGAGTGCAATCGCTAAAGCAGATCCTTTCTTCTTCGTGATCTCATCAGGTAAGTGTTTCCTTTTCTTGTATGAAGTAGATCTCCAACTTACTTTATGTTCTATGCTTCGTGTTTTCTTTTATAATTTTACTTAGATTGTTTCTCTTGGTGGCTAATACATGGTTACTCTGTTTTGTGTATGGATCTCACTGTTATGAGATTTTTGCTACTCTGTTTCTTGAGTAGAATAGCTTTGGCATAACATATATTTAAATGCTTGAAATCATCTGGAAAATGTATTATTGATTCATAATGTATATGAAATAAATTGACTACTCTGTTTTATGTATGGACCTTCGAGACATGGCTATTGACTACTATGTTTTTGTTACAAAAATTTCTAGCCATTTTAAGTAATCATGGTAAAATCTTATTTGATTTGTGGTTTGATAGATTTAGTCAGAGACATTATTCTGTTTCTTAAGTAGAATAGCTTCGACATAACATATTTAAATGTCTGAAGTCATCTGGACAATGTATTATCGATTCATAGTATATATGAAATAAAACGTCTACTATGTTTTGTGTATGGACCTCCGTGTTATAAGATTAGTCCTATTCTTTTATCTATTCATAGTGTATATGGTAAAATCTTATTATCGATTCATAGTGAATGTGGAATATAGTATGATGATAATTATCATGTCTTGTAGAGTTGAAGATTTGTGAAGAAGACAGAGACTTTAAAACATTATGATAAATGAATATGTTGAAAAGGTAACGTAAGATAATAGAAAATATATGTATATTTTTTTTATATATGAATTTAAACTTTGAAAGTTATTTTTTCAAAAAATTTCACCACAATCATATCAAGGAGTATTGCATAAGATGATATTGAGGTAAAAAAAATTACATTATTGATTAATAAATATATTATTTTAGTTTATAAAAGTGATTTTATATTTTTGATTTTTGCAAGATATTCGTACTGTTGATGAATAATTAGAAGAGAAAAAATTTGATTTATTATATTTGAAGTTTTCTTAAATTTATTTAATTAGTTTTCAATATTTGTATGAGTTTAGAATATATTTTTTATATCTTGTGTTTCTCATTTATATGTATTTAACCTTCTCTATATTCATATAAATATATATTATTAAATGTTAATTTTTTTTATAAGAAACTCAAAATAAAAAATTGAGATAACAAGTTCAAGAGAGTTGTCCATTTGATTTAGGTTGATTACTTAGTCAAAAGTAACCTAATTGAATAAGATTTTTTTTTTAAAATGAAAAATATTTTTTTCGGTTTTTTTTAAATAATTGTTCTGAACTGTTATGAGCGGGTAAAAAACTATCTTTGAACTGCAACGGTTTTCGGACGATTTCAAGAACATATTTTATAATTCTGTTCGGGGACGATTACATTAAAATTTGTCCTCACCCGTACCCGTACCCGTACCCATCCCTACTTGTGATGTCGAAATGTTTGTCACTACCTACAATACGAAGTTTTGATCAAGTTCAATACTTATCGAATTAGTACACTAACAATCCTCTTATTTAACAAATATATATCAATAGTCACTAAAAAACTAATTTATAGAAAGACAATTTTATCCTTATAAAAATATTTATTATTTTATATATATTTTTTTCATTTTTTCTATCCATTTTATTACTAAAATAACCTTATTCATTTTAGCAACCACCCTCACCTCGACCATCATATTTGTCCTATTCTTATACCACCCATTCTTTTGCCCATCAAGTATCATTTATTGTTTGATTCAAATTAATTCAAAAATGTAATTTTTATCGAAAAATAAAGTTAGATGATTACCAACTCATTTAAAGTATAATCTCTATCAATAAATGTGTTCGTTGTCAGCTCATTACATTCAATCTTCTTTACTCCTTATTTTTTTCGATCATTTCGTGTTCGATTAAAAACATTTTTACCTTAAGTTTGATAAAATATAATATAGTTGAAAATAATAAATAGTTAGCGAGATTAAAAAGAATAAGTTGGTTGTAGTAATGGTTAGGAGTAAAAATGAGTTGTATAAATAAGTTTACAATAATTTAACTAAAAATTCGATAAAAAAGAATACAATTTTAGATTATTTTGTTGTAAATAGTCAAAATTTGTTTATTGATAAAATAATAAAGTAATATCAATAATAAAAAAAAGAATACTATAAAAGTTGATAATAATTACTAAGATGTTATAAAATGTTTTAGTATTGAAATTAATAAAAAAATAGATAATAAATAAAATAATAAATATTTTTATAAATATAAAATTACTGTTCAATAATTTATTTCTAAATTAAACTATTGTTATACCTCACTAATTTAATAATATATATCTTGTTTAATAAAGATACCAATGTATCAAAACAATCTGAATACGACAATGTCACATATGTAGCATACGACTCGTCTTTTCGTGCTCGATCCCGCTTGAGACGTGTTCGTTGCTAGTTTTAACGGTTGATGGCGCAATATTGATCGATTGGAAGCACTGTCGTTTAGAGGTCAATATATTTTATCCAGACGAAACTGAGCTCACTCTGTATCCTCTTTATCCAGCAAAAATGGAGCTTTGTATCGGAACCAGTAGCTCCGCGCAAATTTTGTACAACTTGAACCCATATCGTTCTTCTCACTACCTCGTCCGTACATCTTTACCTGACCCAATTGTCCAATTCAAGAATAGAGCTTCCACTGCACTTCGAACTCCATTTCTTACCCACCAAAGACATTCCTTTCTACAGTCTCCCTCTCAGTTCCCTCAACATTCAAGTCTAGTTTTAGCTGCTGCTGCTGCTTCTTCTTCGGTGGCTGTTGACCCCGAGATAGAGCAGCTTCCAGCTAATATAGTGGTCACAGAGAGTAAGGAACCCAATTCCAGGGTGAGTATTGTCCTTTTTAGGAGTAATTTCGCCTTAAACACTGGACTTAATGTGTCATTTAATGCAGGTCAAGTTGAGTGTAGAAGTTCCATCTGCTGTATGTGATGATTGTTACAAAAGGATCCTTAACGAATTTATGAAGCAAGCAAAGGTATTACTGGATTTTTTTTGTTGAAATTAAACTTGATTTATTATTTTATACAAGTCAATTATTATTAATACTAGATTATCTTAAAAATTGTTTTCTTGTGTCAATAAATGCTACTGGTTGGAGATTACTATTTAGTAAGAATGAGATTAATAAATGCAAACAGTTATGGTTGATATTTTATAGACGTGAGATTAATTAATATAAATAATTGAAAAACTAATTTAATAAATGATTTTGAGGTGTAGAGAAGTGTTTTTGGAAATTTATAAATATAATTTCTTTAGGACCATTTGTAATAAAGCAATTAAGTAATTTTATAAACAAGTTTGAGAAAAATAACATGATAGTTCTTCTTCTAAATCTCTTCATTTCTAACTAGTTTATAAATTTTCCTCCTGAAATCCTCTCTTGCAAAAGCCCACAATACAACAAAGTGGTATCAGAGGTTAAATAATATAGAGTTAGTTTAAGAAGATGGCAAACAATGAAAAAACTCCCTTTCAAGTTTCATTTTTTACAAAGGGAAAAAGAGTTTAGTTTAAGAAAATTACACACAATGGCATGACTCCCTTCCGAGTTCTATTTCTTATAAAGGGAAAATATGATAAATAGAGCATCAAGTGGAGGCATTGTTAGGTGTCAATGATACTTGGGCCCCATTGTAGAGAATGGGTATGTTGAATCACAAGATGATACTACTCTTTTTCAAGTACAAAAAAAAGTTCTTAAGGATTCAAGAAAGAAAGACAAGAAGACTTTCTTTCTCATATTTCAAGTTTGGGATGATGATGGCTTTAAGGTGTACGAAGCAAAAACATTCAAGCAAGCATGAGATATGCTTCAAACATCTGATAAGGGAGCAGAATCGATAAAAAAAGTACATCTTTAAACTCTAAGAGGTGAGCTTGAATCCTTACACATGAAAGAATATGAAACAATTTCAAAATATTTTTCTAGAGTTTTAACCGTTTTTGATCTACGAAAAAAAAATTGTGAAACTTTAGGTGATGTGAGAATTATGAAGAAAATTCTCCACTTTGTAGTTAAATTTTTTGAGCATATATTGTAGTCATAATTTAAGAGATAAAGAATTTTGAAAAATGACAATTGAACAATTTTTAAGTTGTTTGCAAACATTTGAAGAGAGAAATAAGAAAAAAAAAGATACTTTGGAACAAGTCCTTCAAACAAGGTTCATAAAGGAGGAAGAAGAATGATTTAGCAATGAGATAAGCCAAAATGAAAGAGGCCGTGGTCGTGCTCATAGCCGTGGACGAGGAAGAGGTGATTTCAAAATCTTTAACCATGATGAAAGGAGGCAAGAGCCAAGTCCATTAAGAGATCGTGGGAAAAATAACCATGGGGTAAGAAATTATAACCCTCAAACTAAATGTTATAATTGTTAAAGATTTTGGCATTATGTTTCCGACTATTGAGCTTTAAAGAGGAATAAAAGAAAGAGCCAATTTTGTCGAAGACAAAATTCAAGATGTCATCACATTACGTTTAGCATTCAAAGGAGAAGAAGGTCAGTGCAAGCTACCATATGTGCGCAAATAGAGACATGTTTATGAATCTTGATAAAGTAGTAAATGATGCAATCACTTTAGGGGATGAATCCATAATTAAGAGACAAATATAAAATCCGTATTTACTTGAAGAAAAGAGGATTTAAATTTATTTTAAATGTTTATTACGTGATAAAAATGAAGAGTAATATTTTGAGCTTGGGTTAACTCTTACAAAAAGGTTATGATGTTCACACGAGAGATAATAACCTTTCTTTAAGATATCATAATTTCAACTTGATAGCCAAGTTCTAATGACCAATAATAGAATGTTTTTGTTAATCAATATTAAAAAGCTTACTTCAAATATATATCTTGGTTTTGGCATTTAAGGTTTGGTGATCTAAAATTGCTTTCAGCCAAGAATATGGTGAAAGGATTGCCTATCATTAATTTACCTAATCAACTTTGTAAATTATGTTTGCTTGAAAAACAATTTAGTAAAAGTTTTCCTAAAAAATTAACTTCAAGAGCAAGAAGAGCGCAAGAACTAATCCATACTAATGTGTGTGGTCCAATCACTTCAAGTTCATTTGGTAATAATAAATACTTTTTTCTCTTCATTGATGATTTTCAAGAAAAAAATGGGCATTTTTTTGAAGGAAAAATTGGTAGTTTTTGGAGTCTAAGAAATTCAAAGCACTTGTTGAGAAAGAAAGTGGGTATGAAATTATGTCCATGAGATCTGATTGAGGAAGTTAATTATTATCAAAAGAATTCAAAGGATTCTGACTACAGTAGAATTCATCGATCTCTAACTATTTCAAGAATTCCTCAACAAAATGGAGTGGTCGAACAGAAGAATAGAACCATCCTTAACATGGCTCAAATCATGTTGAACATCAACTAAAATGCCTAAAGAATTTTGGGTTAAGGTTGTAGCAAGTGTCATGTATTTATACCGTTCTCCTTCAAGAAGTGTTTGGGGGCAAAACTCCTCAAGAAGCTTAGAATAGTAGAAAACTAGGCGTTTATCATTTGAGAGTCTTTGGAAACATCGCCTTTGTCCATATTCCTGAAGGAAAAAGAACCAAGCTTGATGATAGGAGTGAAAAGCTTATTTTTATTGACTATAACACAAGTTCCAAAGGCTACAAGCTTTACAATCCAACAAATGGCAAGGCTGTCATTAGTTGAGATGTAGAGTTTGATGAAGAAGGCATGTGCGATTGGAATGTCGAAGATGAAGACTATAACACTATGCTTTTCTTTGAAGAAGAAGGTCTAAGAAGAAAAGATAAAGATGAAGACGAAGAGCCACACACCCCAATTTACTCACCAGTGCCACTTAGAGGCTCATCTTCTTCAAGTGGAAGCTCAAATGAAAGTTCAAGCATGAATGGAGCATCAAATGAAGTACCAAGCCAAATTATAAGTCCAAATGAGAGAACTCCAAGAACAAGAGACCTAGAAGAGTTTTACGAGGTAACCTACCCTTTAAACAATCTTGATGTAACTCTTTTTTGTCTCCTTGTCGAATGTGAACCAATAGATTTTGAAGAAGCAATCCAAAATAAGAAGTGGAGAGATTTCATGGATGAAAAAGTGAAATGAATCATAAAGAATGACACATGAAAACTTTCTAATCTTCTACAATGACAAAGAGCTATAAGAGTGAAGTGGGTGTGCAAAGCAAAGAAGAACGCGCAAGGACTGATTAAAAGATATAAGGTAAGATTGGTTAGAAGCTATAGTCAAAGGTAAGACATTGATTATGATGAGATATTTACTCTTGTTGCTCGCTTAGAATCTATAAGATTAGTTCTCTCTTTAGTAGCCCAAAATAAATGGAGCATTTACCTAATGGATGTAAAATCTGCATTCCTTAATAGATATTTTGAAGAAGAGGTTTATGTTGAAAAACCTCAAGATTGTGTGGTGAAAGGATAAAAAGATAAGATCCTAAAGTTAAAAAAGACTCTTTATGGATTAAAGCAAGCACCAAGAGCATGAAATATCAGGATTGACAAATATTTTCAAAAAAATGATATCATAAAATGTCCTTATGAACATGCCCTTTATGTAAAAGTGAAAAATTAAGATATTATGATTGTTTGTTTGTATGTAGATGATTTAATCTTCACACGTAATAATCCAAGATTGTTTGAAGAATTTAAAAGAACTATGACCAAAGAGTTTGGGATGACTTATATTGGACTCATGTCATATTATCTTGGCATTGAGGTCAAGCAAGAAGATAATGGAATTTTCATTTCTCAAGAAACTTATGCAAAGGAAGTGCTCAAGAAATTCAACATGAACAATTTCAAGCCCATAAGCACACTTATGGAGTGTGGAGCCAAACTATTAAGGTTTGATGAAAAAAAATAGTATATCCAACTCTTTTCAAGAGTCTTATTGGATGTTGTAAATTGGTGTTGAAAAATACCAAGGTTGTCCTTTTCAAAGAAAACAAGCTATTTTAAAGTTGTATTATTCTTATTCCCTTCATCTATCCTTTCTTGATATCAAATACATATATTTATACAATTGTTATGACTAATATACAATTAGAAGACACTAATATAAAGTTGGAAGTCACTCTGAAAATCAGGAATCAATCATACGCCTAGATTGATTTCCTACACTCCCCTCAAGTTAGACGATATATGTTTTTCAAACCAAGTGCTACACTTAAACTTTCCACATCAGTGAGAAACAAAGTTTTAGTTAAGATATCTGCTACTTGTTGTCTAGATAAAACATAGTTGAGGGAGATCATTTTGCCTTAAATTTTTTCACTGATAAAGTGTCTATCAATTTTCACATGTTTACTTCGATCATAGTGGACTAGAACTTTTGATTTACTTCTTGAATTAAGGGTTAACATTCAACACTTTCCCGCAAGCTGGATCCAAAATATTTATGGATCTAAGCTTGATATATGATGAGGAAGTTGGTGAATTAACAGCACAAACCATTGTAATATGATGAGAAGGCAACGTTTAATGAGGTTAAAATAATATTAGGAGTGGAAAATGTATCTGAGATGGAATTGACCTTTTTCATGATAGGAGAGGCTACCCCTAACATTTCTTGGCCGATGTGGGATCTCTTCTTCACCACAAGACCCCTCCTCCACATTAGGCAGGTAGGGGCCGTTGGAGAGATTTAATCCATCATCGTCAAGGCCTTGGATCTATCTTTGTGCCTTGAAAAAGGATCTTCAACTTAAGCTTGAAGCTTCTGATAAGGAGCTGAAGATGCGGACTATTGAAAAAAGATTTAACCACCAAATCTGAGTGGAGCTATGCAGTTGAATCTCTTGCAGCTAGGAGGGTGACCATTGAATCTGAGTGGAACAATGCAGTTGAATTTCCTGCAGCTCAGAAGGTGGCCGCTGAAACTAAGTAGAGTAATGTAGTTGAATTTCCTGTAGCTTGGAGGGTGGCCTTTGAAATTGAATGGAGCAATGCAGTTGAATTTCCTGCAGTTCGGAGGCTGGATATATTCAATTGAATCTGATATAGACCAAACAAGTAACATTGAGACAAGTGGATGTCATAAACGCCAATTACATTCAGGGACGTCTTCTCTAGTCACAAAACTTCAATTTTTAGAATAAGAAGTTTATTGGAAGAAATCGAATGATCCCTTCAATCAAAATCATTTTCATGAATAATTTTCTTGAAATGAAAAAGCTTGTTGATTTACCAAATACAGAAAATGGAAGCCATTGCATTGACGTTTGATCTATCTATGGTCATTCTGATATTGTAGAAAGTTCTTTGAAAGCTGTATTTGATGGTTGATTCAAAAACAGCATAATTGGAACTAAGTCAGTTTCTTGATGAAGATGCATCCATGTCGGCGATGGTGAACCATGGTTGGAAGTACGCATTAAGCCTGATAAAGGCAGCACATTTAGTAGAGTTGATTGTAGGGAAGCTATGGAAGGAAAAGTTGGTGCTTGAACTAGAGAAGGTTCACTGCTGACATCAAATGGGTTGGTTGACTTTACCAACCTCTTGAATTACTCTATTGCTGTGAACCAGTCATAGAAGGACCTTGAGTTGGCATTTTCTAATTCTTTACCATCAAGTTAAAGATTCTTGAAAGGAGATGACCTACTTCAAAAATAGGAGGATGCTGAGAGGTGGATTTGCAGTCCTGTTTCTGGTGATGGTATGATGAGACATTCAATTCAGCATCCCTATAGGTACTCTTCCAAAAGGTTGAAGAAAAAATCTATGAAGTGCATCTGGTGAATGTATACTTAGATGTTTTCTCCCAGGCTTTGCAAGAAACCTTACTTGAAGCAACTACCGATCTCAGGTTAATGAAAGATCTGGTCAATAAACTTAAACAACAACTGGAGCTTTAAAACGAGTCCAAGGATTTACTAATGATGAAGCTGCAATCTGCTGTGGATGAGGTTCGCTATCGTGGTTTCTTCTGTACTTGTGCCCGACTATTTAGATCCTGGAGAAAAGATCCAAAAACTCTCATACCCATGGCATTGGGAAGTAAAACTTGACCAGCTTGTGATGTGGGCAATGATGTAACACTGGATAATTTGTACTGGTGTTGCTGGCCTCGATGCATTTGTTGAGAATTCTAGTCCTGATGCGAATTCTGTTGCACTACAGAAGATTCATTCATGGCTGATGAACTAGAAATGCTAATGTTATTAGATGAAAATGACATGGGTGATGCTCTGTGTGAAGCTTGCAACACCAGTTGCAGTAGATGATGTCTGAGCTCCAAGCATAGATCCACTGCCAGTTGAGAAAATTGTATTTCCAATCACCCTAAACGATGGTGAAGATGAAGTGGAACTAAATTGAATGGGTGTGGATCATCATAATGAAAATAACAACCACTGTTACTCATGTCATGAAGATCACCAAGTAGTTCATATGTGAGAAGATAATGAATTGTCAGATGATGTGTTATAGCTTGGGGAAAAGAAGAAGAGGTTGAATCTGAAACAAGTGAAGACTATAGAAAAGAGCTTTGAGTTGGGGAACAAGCTTGAGCCTGTGAGGAAAATGCAGTTGGCTAAGGCACTAGGTCTACAACCTAGATAGATTTCCATTTGGTTCCAGAATAAGAGAACTAGGTGGAAGACCAAACAATTAGAAAAAGATTGTCGTGTCTTGAAGAAGTAGAAACCTGAGAATGATTTTCATGGAGTAATAAAGGAAGTGATAACAACTCTGAAATTGTGAGACAGGTTCACATAAGCCAGTAAATAATAGCAAGAAAGGAATGTCATTGATGAGGAGTGTGAGAGGAGGTTAAGAGCAGCTGTTTTTGAACCTAAGACTCTGATACCATGTTGTAAATTGGTGTTGAAAAATACCAAAGCCAAAGGCGTTCTCAAAAAAAAAAAAAAACTGTCTTAAAGTTGTATTATTCTTATTCCCTTCTTCTCTCCTTTCTTAATACCAGATACATATATTTATACAATTGTTATGACTAATATACAGTTGTAATTCACTAATATAAAGTTAAAAGTCACCCTGAAAATCAGAAATCAATCATATGTTTAGATTGATTTCCTACAGAAGTCTACGCTACCCAACACGCACAAGGCCATATATTCTCTATATAGTTGGAATTGTTAGTCGTCACATAGAGTTTCCAACAATCAATCACTTGAACTACTCTTCTAACAGTTCTGAGCTTGTTGGGTACAATGATAGTGGTTGGGTTGGAGATTATGATGAGAGAAAAAGTACAGTTGAATTTATGTTTTTCATAAGAGATATTATTTTTACATGGATGTCAAAGAAGCGACCAATTGTGACATTGTTCACTTGTGAAGCAAAATACGTAGATGCTACATCATGTGTTTATCATGCAATATGACTTAAAAACTTGCCGAAAGAATTGAAAATGCCACCATCAACAACAGAGATCTATGTTGATAACAAGTCTTCTCTTGTTTTGGCAAAGAATCCGATGTTTCATGATAGAAGCAAGCACATTGACACTCGCTACCCCTTCAAAAGAGAATGCATCACAAAGAAGGAAGCTGAAATCAAATATGTGAGCACTCAAGACCACGTGAAAGACATCTTCACCAAACCTCTCAAACAAGAAGTTTTTATCAAGATAAGAGTACTTCTTGGTGTTTCACTAAATCAAGTTTAAAGGAGTGTTAAAATTAAACTTGATTTATTATTTCTACAAGTCACCTATTATTACTTTTAGATTATATTAGATTTTGTTTGTTGTATCAATAAATGCTAGTAGTTGTAGAAGATGATTTAGTAAAAGTGAGACTAATAAATGCAAATAGGTATGGTTAATATTTTGTAGGTGTGAGACTAATTAATATAAGTATTTGAAGAAGTAATTTAATGAATGGTTGTGAGGTGTAGAAAAGTGTTTTTGGAACCCTATAAATAGAACTTCTCTAAGACCATTTGTAATCAAGCCATTAAGCAATTTCATAAGCAAGTTTGAGAAAAATAAGTTGAGTAGTTCTTCTTCTAAATCTTTTCCTCTTTAACTAGTTCTGATTCTGTGTTTATTAGGATGCAAATTTTGAAATATTATTTTTCATTTATGTTTATAAATATAACCCTATTACAACGTGTCTCCCAATTAAGTTTTTCACTATGAATAAGCCACTACCATAGTCTATGGGTGGAATGTTACCATCACAGTGAACAAACAATATATGTTAGATATGGTGTGAAATGTAAACAAGCGTATATTTATAAATTTCATAAAGCTCACAGTATGACCGTTCCATCAAACATAAGTCTTAGGTACCTATTTTGCGGTGTTATAGTGAAGTACATGTAAATCCAAATAACTGTATCTAATGAAAAACTGACACGTTAGTTGTGATTGTGATAAATTTGTGATATATAGTAGTATTCTATGCCTAATCATTTTTCCAACATATGTTAGAAATTAAAAAAATATATTAATGGGAATTTACTTATTTCTTGTAAGATACAGTCGACCTCCCGGTAGGTATATATTTTTCATATTGAAGACTTACAAAATGCTCTCATATATGAATAAAAATTGAGTTATGTTTTCTATTGATTTCATTTACCAGGTCCCAGGATTTCGGCCTGGTAAGCAAGTTCCTGAAGGTATTCTTTTAGGTTATGTTGGGAAAAAAAATGTACAAAAGGCTACAGTTGAGTCTATCTTAAAGAGGACTCTTCCTCATGCCATGGCTTCGGTGAGTGAACGGTTACAATTTTGTTACTGCTGTTTTCCTCGACTTATATGTTTTTTTTTTGACAATCTTCAACTTATATGTTACTAACTCAATGTAAATGGTGTTTCAGTTTTTAACTCTATGCGATGCACATTTTTTTTTCATATAACGTAAAAAATATTTGTTTTTTATGTTTAAAAATATCTTATGTTTTTTTAGAGAGGGTTCAAAGTGAAATCATGTGAATAATTAGGTCATATAAAAACCAAAGGGTTTCTCTAAAAACTTCTTCCGTCTATACAAATGCATGAGTTGAAATATTATAGTTTGCTAGTTCATTGTATCACTAACCTCAAAGCATGCACATGTTAGTTATTTTTTTTCCTATAAAAACCTAATTTGTTTGTCATATGTGCCCATTGAAATACCATTGTCCTTCAAGTTGGTAACTCTGCATGGAAGTTCTCTAGTAAGCGTAAAAATAAAAAAGAAAAGAGAAACAAAAACTTGCATTTTAATTTCATATTTTTTTTGCATTTTTCAGTTTTGATTATGTTATATTCAATTGTTGATATGATAGATCTACAATATGACTTCACTACCATATATTAATACTTGTATACCATCACCTATTATCTTGATGAGTTCTTATCTATAGGTAACAGGCAGGGCTTTGAAAGACTCAGTCCGCATTATGACCAAATTCTCAGATATGGAACAGGCTTATTCTTCTCTTAATACTCTCAGGTTTGTAATTTATGTATCTTTAAATTCTTTTGATTTTTCAATTAAAACAAGTCAATTTAATTTGGATGCTTTTACAAAAGGTGTGGATAGAATGGTTATGTTAATCACGCACACTGGTTTTTTCTGTGGTTTAGATATGACATTATTGTTGATGTGACCCCTGAAGTCAAATGGATCCCTGAAGATGGATACAAGAACTTGAAGGTTGTCGTCGAGATAGATACTGACATAGATGCACAAAATGTTCTTGAACAAGAGTTAAGACACCGCCTCAAGTCCCTTGGTATATTAAGAATTGTAACTGATCGAGGATTACAGGTAACTAATGTTCAAACATCAATGCTATGTATTTGATTCAATGGGAAAGAAAATCAAGGAACTATATGTTGATACATAGCAGCAGATGAATTCACAAGTAGGGGCATTGTTGTGCTGATGAACAGTTTGAGATGCAGGCACTTGTCTGTTTTTCCAAATATACTTACCAATTATTTGCATTGTGAAACACGTTTTATGTCATACATGGGAGTTTTGTTTGTCCAGGAAAACATAACATGGCCTTCAAGTTCTCTTTATGACATCTTTCTGTCATCTTCCTTCTTAATAGAAATATGTGTATTCATTATGTTGCTTGAAATGTGTTACTTCATTTTTTATTTTCAAGTGATGAATGTATGGCTCAAAAAAGCTTCTTTTTTTTCAAAAGCATCATGTGTGGTTTAAAATATTGAACTCTTACAGATTGGTGATGTTGCGGTTATCGATATATCGGCAACTACAATAGATCAAGATGAATCAAATGTTCAAAACATTCCATCTGCTGAAAGCAAAGGTTTGTGGAACTATGAGTCATATTTGTTTGAATTGCATCTTGAGAACGCCCCTCAACTCTATTTTTTGGCTTTCTGCTTGCAGATTTTCATTTTGATACAGAAGATGGGGATAAAGTACTTCCTGGATTTCTCGATTCAATAATTGGAATTCGATGCGGTGAAACCAGATCCTTTCCACTGGTATTTCCAGAATCATGGAAACAAGAAAACCTTCGAGGCATCCATGCTCAGTTTACTGTGAGTTGCTGTCTGCTTTTATGTTAGTCCTGTATTCATCTTATTTCTGTCTGAAAGAAAGTTTTTTTCCTATTGAAAAAATATCTAGAACTTTAACTTTTTGCATGAATATGCATCTACTTGACTCATTTATCATGTTCCAGTAGACAACATTGATAAAAATTCACCTTCTCTTTGATTTTGTCTAGGTGGAATGCAAAGAGTTATTTTACAGAGATTTGCCAGAGTTGGATGACTCCCTTGCTAATGAGCTTCTTCCTGGGTGCAACACCATTTATCAAGTAACCTGTTCCTATTAATTCAGTGAAATGCTGCTCAGTGATTCTTTATTTGGTCTGAACTTGAACTGAAACATGTTTCTGCATGAAATCTTAGGTCAAGGAGAAGTTGCTGCAAAGATGTCAAGAATTGGAACAATCAGCTAAGGAACAAGCAACAGATAATGCCATTCTAGATCAACTCAGCAAGGTATTTATTTATTTTAAATATTTTAAAATATAATTACAACAAGAAATCTATTGTTTTATGGCCTTTTGTCGATATTTTTTTTGGTTAAAATTTATACATTTGTCTTCCTTCTGTCTTTGCTCGTCTGTCTCTCTCTATTGCCTGAGCATATCAATTATCAAGGAAGTAATATGGATTGTGCGTAGGCAAACATGATCCTAGTTATTGTAAGTGTTTTAAAAAAAATTTGCATGGCCATGGTGAAAGCTTTTCTCTTTGTGCATCCATGTGACCATTTCATATTTGTTTGCAAGTGACAAGCATTAACTATTTTTTCTTTTTTTTTAGTTCGAACAATACTTTGTGTTCTTCGAACACGTGACTTGAAATGGGAGAAACTTTTGAATCAATAGTGCCTTGAGATGAGACATTAATTCATGATCAATTGGTCCTTATGGAGGAAAAAGCTGAATTATCATTACTTGGTTTTCCTTTGAACTATTTTTCTAATGAAAATACTAGAACTCTCTTCTTTGGTCATAGTTGTATTTATTATACAGGAGGCCATATCAATTACCCAGTCGACATTGTCAGATTTCCACCATGGAGGAGGACTTCCATTTCTTTTGTGATAATAATTCGTTCTTGTTTTCTCAGATGGTAGAGATTGATATACCTGAATCACTTCTTGAAGAGCAAGGGAGACAATTCTATGGAGCAAAGCTTTTGGAGATACAGGCCAGTGAATATGTTGCTTTATCTGCAGATATAGATTATTTGAGGACTCTCTCTTTCTCATGTTCGTACCGTTATGTATGTTCTGTATAGCAAGTCATAGTAGTATTATAATTTGTGCAGGCAAATACAAAACTAGATAAACAGCAGTTAGCTTCTCTATCGAGTCCAAAGGCTGTAAATGAGTACCTTGAGCACCAGAGGGAAAATATCTTAAATGTGATCAAACATAATCTGGCAGTTGGAGATATATTCAAACGGGAAAATTTACAGGTAATTTATATGCGTTCATATGGGAACTACTTTCTTAGGGTCTGTTTATTTCTGCTACTAGGATATGTAAAAATGCTTCTGAAAGTAAAAAAGCGCTTTAGATTAAATGGGAAAAAATTTGTTATAAGCACTTTTAGGTTTCAAAAAGCACATATAATGTGCTTCTTTTTGAAACAATTTTTTTCTAAAACTACTTTTAACAGAAGTACAAGCAAACAGACTCTTAATATGGTTTAGGTTTCGTACCATTTACAAAAGCATTTAAAGATCTGCTCAACCCAATTTATCTTACTTTTTGAAACACCATCAATTAAAATACTGATGATTAGTTTCTGACAGCAATATACATGAAATGCCTATTTGTTTTGCAGGTCTCGACCGAGGACATTGTCAAAGAGGTGGAGAATTCTGTTGAGGAGTTTAAACAATCGAAACAAGAATATGATGAGGAGCGTGTGAGAGAACAGGTTAGTATGCGATATCCTTCACATAAAGTGGACTGCTGTTGCAAGTTAGCTATATGAAATTCTTGGAAAGATCAAAGCCTCAAAGAAACAGATTACAAAAAATGTACATTGCCTATTTTGATTAGCCAAATGTGCCTCATGCTCTTGAGCTTATACTTAAATAGAAACTCTGATAGATTTAATGGAAACAAAATCCTAGTTATAAAAAAATATCATGATTTGTTCAATATCTTGCAGGTCCAGGAGATTCTAGAGGGCTCAAAGGTGCTCGAATGGTTGAGAGAACATGCTGAGGTTCAATATGTAACAAGGTGAGAGAGAGTGCAGGAGTAAAAGTCTGTATTGCAGTCTCTGAATTTTGTTTCTCCTCGTATTAACAGTTGGAAACCAAAATATGAGTGGTAACGTCATGGTATCTGACAACTAGTTATCTGGTCATGCACAATTATGATGAAACCGAGTTATATGACCAGGTAATTAGGTTGTTGGGTGTCGTATCGTACTGAAAATTAAATAATCATTTTTCATACATAGTGACTTTATTTGGACCAAACAAGATAAGTGATAAATAAAAATAAAAAATGCTAAATGTAAGTACATATATCCAAGGTACAACTACAGACAATCTAAAAGAAAGTAAGCACCATTTACAAGTGAGGAACCTCCACGGTTAAAATTTCTAAAATTTAAAGGATACCCTTGGAAGTAACACACAGTATGCTGGTTAAAAATCAATAAAACCTATGTTTCATAAAAGACCATATTGCATATCCTTAGTACTTTGCCAAGCTTCAGAAACAGAGCTCTCTAATTGCTCCTCAAATGAAATATCACTACTATATATCACACATTTGTGATAATCACAAAAGAAATGCTTCACATTATTATTATTATTACAGCTTTATAATAAACCATCGAATAACCATGTGAGTTCACTTATTGGAATAATCAAATCCAACGTCATGCCAAATCAATCACTTAAAAAACGCTAAGCAAGCCTTTTACATGGTTGTTTCCTATTGGAGAATTGGCCACCTAACATGTGTATGTGCACATTATTAGTCACTGTTCAAAACTCTATTCAAAAGTAACTTTCGTATTAATTCTAAATTTATTGTGGCAGCTGTTCATTTTTCCAAGAGGTACCTATATCTTTAGTGTTGTTCTTCTCCGTCTCACTTTTCTTTCCCATAATTTGTCAAATTTATTCTCTTTAACTATAACTGTTTCCTAGTTTTTTTCCTTAATCTATGTTTGTGCAGGATGGAAGAATTACACAATCGCATTCATCAAAATGATTTTACTATTTTTAGATGAGATAGGATAAGATAAGACCTAACAAATTTTGAAGTTCAACAATGTTCAAAAAATGAGTATTTCAAGATAACATTAAGATTGTAATGTTTAGTATATTGGAAATAAAAAATATATATATTAGTTATAAATTTAAAACTATTATGAGCATACACACTCGCCACTTCAAATATAAGCAGGTAAACTATCATTTTTTAAAATTACAGACTTAATTATAAAAAAAAATTAATGAATTTAAATATTTTAATAATAATAAATAACAAACATTTGTATTAAAATAAAAAAGCAGGAATCTTAACTTATGCATTGGCACTCGCGTAATTTTAATAGGGGTGAAATATATTTTATGCAATAAAGTTTGAAATCGTAATTAAAATAATTTTAATGTTTAAATTATTGAAAATATATTTATAATATTTATTACCATGTGATATTTATATAATTTTCCATCATTTCATTGACAATGTTTATTTTTTTAACATTACGTGAAATGCACTATTAACGAAAATGACGAAGAGGATATAAATGTTACACTAAAATAAATATTGGGGATATTTTTTCAACTAATTAAATGAGATGGTTGTTTTTATTACCGACTCTAATTATTAGGGACATTAAATATATTAAAGTATTTTAATATTGTAATTTTTTCTTAAATGTTATTTTTATTATTTAACATTTTCCTTTTTAACTCCCTTGTTCATTATATTTTATTTTTCACCTTTAATCAATTTACATTAAAAAATGATTATATAATTAAAAATAAAATTCATTTAAACAATAGTATCATGGTATAAATTTTTTCTTTTAATCATTTTTATGTTTTTAATTATATGTATAGAATTAAAATATTTTTTTAAGATATGTTAAAAAATAATAAAGATTCGATTGGAAGTCATCTCATTTGTTATTCTCTTTATTAATTCAGTGCAAATTAATCATAAACAAGAGATTTATTTGGGATGTTTCGATATCTTATAGATCGAGGCTAAAGATTGATTTAAAAAAAATATTAATTCGCAAGTTTTAAGGATGATCCATGAGTTTACGAACGGAATCTTTTTTCTCTCCAAATTCTAGTTATTTTTATTATTATCATACTTTATATCTCATCTATTATTAGAGAGAGCCTTCTTGTATAAAAATACACTCTCTTTAAGTAATTATTTCTTTCATTTTTAATTTAATTTAATAAAATTAATTATAATTATGACATTTTTTTGTTTAAATATTAAGTTTAAGATGTAAATTTCTTTCAAAAATTTACTTTAAAATAATTTGAACATGTTTTATTTATTTTATTTTAATACGATTTTAATTTATTTATTAAAGATTATGATATTATGATAATGAAATGCATCAATCAACAAAACTAGTTGACACAATTAAATTTAATCGAATAATTTAAACAAAAAAATCATTCATCGAGATAAAATTGTAAGTATTAATACTAAAACGATTTAAAATGATGATATATTATAATATATCTATCTGATATATTTAATTGTATATTTTGATTCTTCACGTATATTTAATTTTAATAAATTAATAAAATTTATTATTTTCTCAAAAAGATGAATTATGGGTTCATATATATATATATTTTTAAATAAAGACAATTTCACTCAATATTATAATAAAATTATAAATTTAAGTAGAACTAATAAAACATCACTTCCAACACATGCTTAGTTCTACACCTCAAATCACACTTATCTAATTCACTTACAATAATGAACAAACCAATTACACGGACCACATATATGTATATAGTTCAAAAAGATTGTAATAAATACATTATTAAAATAACATTATTTATTATTAAATTGATCTAAAAAACACATAATCACTCAAATCATTTAATATAATATAGAGATAAAAAAACAAACACTTAAAAATGAATCACATATTATAAAAAGGTTGTGTAATCTTTAAAAGGTTGATCATAATCTAGTTCAGATCATATTCACTATGGTTGGAATTGTTGAAAAAATAAAATCAAAATGTGATGGAAAAGATAATAGATCATTTGTTTAAGATTTTATCTCACACTTTTAAAACTAGTTTATATAGGAAATTAATAATTTCTAATCTTATGATTTTTTTTAATAATTACATGGCTGGTAAAATAAATTATGCTATGAAAAAATTCAAAAAATCACGCAATGTTTTTTAAACAAACTCTAAAAATATTTAATAAGTAATAATTGCATGACAATGCATTAAAATGAAAGGACAAGAGATAGTTTTGATTCGTGACAAAACTTTAATCAATTAAACCACATGACATTACGATTATGGCCTTTTTGATTTTTTACGCTTTACAAATTCTTTATCATTTGGCAGCATCCACCTACTTATTTTTTAAATTTTGCTTTGCACATTCTCTTTCATATTATTTCAACTATTACGCCTATATTGAATCAAATTACACCATGCATGTCATCCCAATTCTTAGTACACACAAAATTGGGAAAAAAATAATTCCATTTTTAGTTTCATATTGATTAGTCTTCAAGAATCAAAGATCTAGAAACTAAATGATTATTGAAAAAAAAAATATAATTTGCACGACATGAACCTTTTCGATATAATTGAGGATGCAGAAATTATAACAAAACTCAGGGCCAAGAAATTGCTATATATTACTAAGGAGATGCAAATTTGTTTAGACAAAGAAGAAGAATTGTGATATTTTAACAATTGCTTAATATTAAGTGATAAAAGATGAAAAAATTGATGTCTAAGTAACTCTAATAAATGAGATAATTTTACATATATTAGCGAAAATAAATATTGTAATAATTTATTTCGATCTAATTTTTTAATTTAATCGATCAAATATATGCGTACAAAATTTTAGTTATTATATATTAAATAGATGGATTTTTAACAAATACTTTCCTTTAACAAAAATGGTATTTCGATGGCTAACATCAATTAAATGAATGTAATTTAATTTAAACGATGTTTAATGTAAAATAATACATTATATTTTTTTAAAATTGTGATAAGTGTATAAGTTTGACATAAAAAATATCATCTCGTGGTTACAAAGTTTAATGATACTATTTTTTTAGTAAAATTTAAATGATTAAGATTGATCCGTACTTATCTACATGATTCGATTGAATTTTTTTTGAGTATAACAAGAACATGAACACATAATAGAATGGATCTATCTAGACATTCCATTTTTATAAAAATTATTAAAAAGGTAAAAAATATAGATAAAATTAAAAATTGATATTAATAAAAGATATACATCATATATCTAATATTTTCTCAACTTAAGTTAGATTTATCTAATTTTTAAAGAATTTTATAGTTTATTTTAGAAAAAAATATTTATTATAAATTGTAATATTTATTTTAGTTAATAATTATCTATCGTATTATTTATAGTTGTATCATAAATTATAACAAAATACTACTTATTTAAAATATGTATTTGTTTTAGTTTATAGTTTATTTTAATTTAAATTATTATACATATCATTAAATTAATATTTTAATTAAAGAAATAAAATATTATCATGTATAAATAATAATTATTATAATAACATTTAAAACAATGAATAACTAATTTGAGTGCAGTTAATTTACATTTATTATATTTAATTAGACGTAGCAATTTTATAGAGTATGAATTGCTCTTGAAATTTTAGCCATTCTCTCCTCAACGTTCGACTTCATTTTTTTTATTTTTTGTATTCGAAGGGATAATTATTATACTACTGGAATTAGCACTTTTGTATAAGTTTTATTTATTTTTTATTTTAATTAAATAAAACTAAACATAATTTGTTGTCCTTTTCATCTAGATTTATATCCATATGATGCATTTATTTGCAGACTTTTATTGTGAGTGATTTGTTGGCATGTTTTTATTATTATTTATGCATATTTTGTTGTTTATTTATTGAAAATAATAACACTTTGAAAACCAAAATTCATTAAAATAGATTGAATATATTGTTACATTCTTTTAACAATCTAGACAAACAAAAAGATATTAAATGAATTAAATATTATTAGAATTAACAAAAGAAACTATAAAGTTACTAATATTATTATATATTTATCGGTTATGTAATTGAATTATATTTATATCTTTAATTTTAATAAATAAGTTTTTTAAAAATAATAAATAATAAATTTGAGATTTTATATTAATTTATACTGTCTATATACGATTTGTATTAGCTTTTTTATTTATTATTAATAGGTAATTCTAAATTTTAAAGAAATTAAAAAAAACCACCTACTTATATTATATTCGTATTTTAATTTATTATATTTATAATATTAATATATGAGATATAATTAATTACAACAATATATTATCACGTATCAACAAATATATTTATAATAGGAATGAGAGAAATAATTTCATTAAATTTTTGATACATAAGAATGTAAAATATTGATTAATATATTGTATTCATTAATCTTATTCCTTTTTACATGAATTATAATTTATTATTTATTTTATTAAACTATAATTTGTATTGGGAGTTTCTATATCTTTCATTCTTATATCATGATATAATTTATATCGTAAATTATATAATAAAATATATAAGTTGAAAATTATTAAACTAAATGAAACCGATTTGAATATTATTTAATTTTTTTAACCGATTGGATTCACGCCTTCACGGTTACGGCAAGCATCTTAAACAACTTAACATTCATACCTCAGTCAGTGTCATATTTGTAATAACAGTAAAAAATACAAGGTATTTAATTTCATAATCAAAACTTGTTGGATAGTTAGGTATTAGAGTTCCTTTAATAAAGATAATTTAATATTTTTTAAAAAATGTTTAAGTTTAAACCTGTAATTTTTAAATAAAATCATTCTAATTTATTTTTTAAAATTTTATTTTTTAGGAATAAATTTGAGTTTTTATAAAAAAACATAATTTAATTCATAATACTCTTAAAAATAAATAATTTATCTTGTATTTAAGTATATCTCAATTTGTCTGTTTTGATTGAAAATTTTATTTTTTCCTTTATAATTTGTAAATTTAAATTACTTTAAAAATAAAAATAAATTTTACAATATTAATATAAATAAATTAAAAATATATAAATAAAATAAGATAAGAGAAAAGGAAAATATAAATGGAGACTATATAAAAAATAAAATAGAAAACATGAGATGAATTTAGATAAAAAGATAAAATTATTACTTTAAAAATAAGATATAATTTTATTTTAAAATAAAATTCAATTTTATACTTTTAAAAAATTTAATTTCTATAAATTTTATACTAAAATAATTCAATATTAAAATTACAAAAATCCACTTTTAAAAAAAAAGATTAAAAAAATATGGACAAAATCTCTGACAATTACATATGTTAAGTGGGTCTATTTTCGACCCGTGTTTGTACATTGTTAATATCTCTCTTTCTAAGTCTCTTGTAGCTTCTATCATCTCACTAATCACTTACTCTGAGCATCACTGAAGCTAAAGTAACACAGATCTGAAACCAACCCATCCTCAGAACCCTTCGCTCCAAGGAAGACGTTGGTGAGCATTACTTCTTTTCCACTATCCGCGCTATTTTCGTACACTATGATGGTTGTTTTACGATTATGAGCTTGTGCTTGATTTGGCACGGAGCAGAGGATGGATCTAACTGGTTAGAATGTTGATGTTGGTTGTGGGTTTTCTAGTTTGCAGTTGACCATTCATTTTGATTTCAAAACGGGGGTTATTTTCGCTTCTTATGGTTAATTGGTTATGTGTGACGTGAATTGTTTTATGATTTTTTTTAGTGTGTTATAGCTGTTCTTCAGCTTGAGATCTTGTTCTGTATTTCCTTTGGTCTTACGTTTAGTACTCTAGTTTGGTTATGAGCGTTTTGCGCTGAGAGGACTGCTAGTTATATCTTTGGCTCTTGGGAAATGTCGGAATGTAGGAGATAAAGTTTTGTGGGTTTTGGTTAAATTGAGTTTATCCTTTGTGTACTTTGTTTGGTTTACGAAAAAATGTACGAACAAGATCGGGGTTAGATTTGGAAAATGTTGTTCTCTTATGTTGCTTAGAATGCTACCAATTTCTGAATTGTGAGTCATGCTAATTTAGAATCTTGAATTTTTCCTCCCTTTAGCTGATTTTTCCCCCTCTGAAAAGGAAACTTTATATGATGTATGCATGTATGACAGGTTGTAGTATTTTGCTTCAGTTTAATAAATTATTTTATTGTGAAAGAGAAGTAATTGGCATGGTATTTTTTTATAACTTCATTTGCACTCCTAGATTAATATCATTTTGAAGTAACTTTTATAACTTTTGCTGTCAGGTGTTTATGCTTAACTTACTTGGACAAGCTTCCATTCTTGGTGTTTAGTAAGGTACATATAGTTAGTCCTACCAGTTGGCCTTGTTCTTTATGCACTTCAGATAACTCTTGCCAAATGAGAAACCGCTGAGTGGCTTTGAAATCTTTTACATGATGCAGTTCAGATCTTAGTTCTCAAGGAAATGGTGGAAACGGATGCAGAAAATCCTCTTCTTGGAGAAACCACTTGTAGTTCTCTCCTGAAAAGATTACAGGTATCCTAAGTTTTTATATTGCAGTCCTTTTTAGCTGCTTGTTTGTATGGTCTGTGATAAATGCATGATGTATTCCAGGAAATTTGGGACGAGGTTGGTGAAAGCGACGAGGAACGTGACAAGATGATTCTTCAAATAGAACATGAATGCTTGGATGTATACAAGAGAAAGGTTGAGCTTGCTGCTAAGTCAAGGGCACAGCTTCTTCAGACACTTTCTGATGCAAATGTTGAGCTTTCCAGCGTTCAATCTGCTCTTGGAGAAAAAAAGTTTGTTGAAGTTGTGAGTAATACTTCTGTTTTATTCTTCATATCTATAGTTCATGCTTGCAGGGAAAAGTGTTGTCACAGTTGAAAACGTTGCTGCATACTTGTATAGAGATGTAAAGCAGTCTTATTTTAAATAATTGGAGGGTGATAGTACATTATATTCATTGCAGCCTGAAAAGACTTCTGGAACGATAAAGGAACAGCTTGCAGCTGTAGCACCAGCACTCGAACGATTGTTGCAACAGAAAGAGGAGCGAGTAAAGGAGTTTTCTGAAGTTCAATTGCAGATTCAGAAGATATGTGGAGAGATTACTGGAAATTTGCAGCAGGTTGGAACTCCAGCTGTTGATGAAACTGACCTATCACTAAAGAAGTTAGATGAGTATCAAGTGCAACTTAAAGAACTTCAAAAAGAAAAGGTATATGAGTTTGATGAACAGTGTCTTATAATTGAAAACTGACTGTGTCCTATAGTTGCATTAATTTGATGGCTATTTATTACTTGTATAACCTGGCAGAGTGACAGGTTGCACAAGATATTTGAGTTTGTTAGCAGTGTGCATGATCTTTGTGCTGTTCTTGGCATGGATTTCTTCAGTACTGTCACTGAAGTTCATCCTAGCTTAAATGACCCAACTGGTGTAAAATCCAAGAGCATTAGCAACGAAACCCTATCAAGGCTTGCTAAGACAGTCTTGACGCTGAAAGAAGATAAGAAGCAGAGGCTGCATAAGGTGAGTCAATCTGCATTATGGCTGTTTTCACATGTTTGTTTCCTTGAATTTAAATGACTTCATCTTCTTCATCTGCAGCTCCAAGAATTAGCTTCTTATCTAATTGATCTTTGGAATCTGATGGATACTTCTGAAGAGGAAAGGAGACTATTTGACCATATTACCTGTAACATATCAGCATCAGTGGAGGAGGTTGCTGTTCCTGGAGCTCTGGCTCTGGATGTGATTGAACAGGTACTTTGCTTCTAGCCCAGTGTGTTCGCAAACTTGAAAAGCCAAATGTATATGATAGCTGTTTTCTCATTTTATTTGGTGTGTTTTGTCAAGACTGAGGTGGAAGTAGAAAGCCTTGATCTGCTGAAATTCAGCAGGATGAAGGAAATTGCTTTTAAGAAGCAAGCCGAACTGGAAGAGATATTTGCTTGCACTCACATAGAAATAGACCAGGAGGCTGCCAGAGAAAAAATATTGGCTATGATTGATGCTGGTAATATTGAGCCAACCGAGTTATTGGCTGACATGGATAGTCAAATAGCAAGCGCCAAAGAAGAAGCTCTAAGCAGAAAGGACATATTGGACAAAGTTGAAAAGTGGATGTCTGCCTGTGAGGAAGAGAGTTGGCTGGAGGACTACAATCGGGTACGAACAACACATGCCTATGCATGTGTCTGTAATCTGCATTGTGTGCGAATTTAGATATTACTGTTAATGGTCACTGGCATGCATTTTCTGTTTTACAAAGCAGTTATCTCTGTTATCTGTAATTCAAAATAAAAGAGAGAGAGAGGGAGGGAGGGAGGGTTGCAATGTTTTTTTTCCCTTTTTCCCTTAAATAGGATGAAAACAGGTAGGGAGGAAGGGTAGCAATGTTTTTTTTTCTTTTCCCTTAAATAGGATTAAAACAGGTAGGGAGGGAGGGAGGTTTGGGTAGCAATATTTTTTTTCCCTTTTCCCTTAAATAGGTTGAAAACAGGTACAATGCAAGTCGAGGTGCACAGGAGGGAGGGAGGGAGGGAGGCCAACTTATAAACTGCATACATTTAGCAAGAACTGTGGGATTTAACATAGCAATGTTTTTTTTCCCTTTTCCCTTAAATAGGATGAAAACAGGTACAATGCAAGTCGAGGTGCACATCTGAACCTGAAGCGAGCAGAAAAAGCACGAATCCTGGTTAATAAAATTCCTGGTATGAAACATATGTGGATGGAATTTAAAAAAGTTGTGACAACCATACTTTATCATACATCCTAGTTTTGGTAAAAATTAATATGCACCATTGAATATTTCTGCTTTCTTTTCCAAGCTTAATCTTTTTCCGTTTTAGTATAAACTAGAAGATGCTACTATATTTTCATATAATTGCAGAACCCCTTTAATACACTTAACCTGTGCTCTTTTTTTCTTTTTGTGATTGGAAGTTTCTTGCCGATTTACACTGATCTTGATTTTAGTACGCTCTTAGAAGTTCTTGCATGTCAAAGCTAATTTTATTACTGAGATAAAACGGATGAAAGTGAGCTACCATGGGCCAATCTTGATGAATGTGACATGTTAGTTTGTGTTGTGCTGTAGTTTGTGCTAACCTGAACACAATTTTTATTTTATTTTATTTTGGCTTGGGGTTTGGAGGAATTCATTACACACATTACACCCATGTTGCATTGTGCTAGAATGCCCGGCTAATAGGGATTTTTGAGATTCATGTTAATTAAATATTATGTTCCCTAAATAGGCCTTCTCTTTTTGTTGCTTCTTTATTTCTATGCATAATTTATTTTCTGGGTTCTTTTTATTTATTGGCTTCCATCACACTGTTTTGTTTTTTGGGCTTGCAGCTCTTGTTGACACGTTGGTTGCTAAAACTCATACTTGGGAGGCAGATCGTGGTGTATCATTCACATATGATGGTGTTCCACTCCTTGCCATGCTAGATGAGTATGCCATGCTCAGACAAGAAAGAGAAGAAGAGAGACGGAGGTTGAAGGTAAGTATTATTATTTGACTTGTTTTAGTAACCAGTGATGATTATAAGTATAAAAAGCGTACCTAATCAGTAGACAAGGGCCAACTTCCAAGTTTGTGGCATTTACTGAGCTGCACCATCTGGACTTTTACAGGATCAGAAGAAGCACCAAGAGCTACATCATCCTGAACCAGAAGCCGCATTTAGTACAAAACCTAGTCCAGCTCGACAACTTGGAACTAAGAAGATTGTGAGTCCTCGTGCAAATGGAGGTGCCAATGGAACTCCTAGCAGAAGATTATCACTTAATGCTTATCAAAATGGAGCCAAATCCGCAGCTAAAGAAGCAAAGAGGGACAATACAAGGCCAACTGCTCCTGTTAACTATGTTGCAATGTCAAAAGGGGATGCTGCCTCACAGATTTCCGGCACTGACCCGGTTCCAGCTTCTCCATAGTACGAAAGGGAGATAACTATAGTTTACATTTATGTGATAGTAGTATTAATGTTGAGATTAGTTCTACTGTAGGGATATAAACCATGAAACATTGAGAGAGCATATATATAGCAAATCATTAGCTGTGTATCTAGTAATGACATCTGAAGGCCTTTTCAATTTTAACCCGTTTCTTTAATTTATTTCGTTTTATTCGTTCTGTCAAACTTCTGACACCTAACTCCTAAATGCATTTTTATTCCTTGATTAGAATTGGCTTTAAAAAAAAAATCAAATGGTACTTGGTATGCTAACAAATTGGTTGGGCACGGCAAATCACCTTTGGTTTCAAATTTTCCATTTGTGAATAGTTTGGTTTTTACCAGTTATGCAGGTTGAGAGAGTATCTTATGAGCAAAAACTCAAAATTAAAGTGAAATTTCTTTCCAATTCTGCATTTTCAAAATCATAGATCGTCTATTTAAAAAAAAAACAGATCAATTATGTTACCTATTAATTAAATGTGTGATGATGAATAATTATGTTACCATTTATTAATAAGATCGATTAGATTGTGATATATATATACTAAGTGTATTTGTGTCTTACTAAGAATGCTATAATGTATTAGGGCCTAAAAGGTCTCTAAGCACGTCCTTAGACTTCTTATTTATAGAACACTTAAACGTATACGTGGCCATATTTTATTAGAGAAGTACAAAATTTAGAGTTATTATAAAGCCCTTGATGGAGTTTGAATTGTGGTTGGTGCATGGTTGACTAATCTTCATCAAGTTCTAAAATAATTCTGATACTCGACCCGTTATACAATCTAATATAATGTGTTGATATAAGTGGGTTAACTTTACGATGAATGAGTGAACACAGGCATGGCATGATTTGATGTATATTTTTCAAATATATGCTTGACGTGAGCTATAATTGGGTTGAATGTGGTAAGAAGAAGCTTTCTTTAGTAGGGTTGTATTTGTGCTATTCTCGTGTTGTACTTTGGACCGTACTCGTGTTGTATTCGGGTTGTACATGAAATGTACTTCAAACTGTACTTTAGCTATACTTTAGATTGTACTCGGGTTGTAGTCGAACTTAGGTCCTTCATTCTTCTAATTTTTACCAAATTGAAAAAATATATTATGTTCTTTTTTAAACGAGAGTAGATTAATTATACTTAATTTACACTCTTTAAGATATTTATGGTCTTGCACAAGTAATCAAGTTTAAGACATTTTCATGTTCTTTTAGTTTCAATTTTTATATATAAAAAGACAAAAAGGGTTTATTATTCTTATTTACTTTGAAATTTTCCTTTTTTTTCTAAAAAATATCAACCTATTAAAGAATGTTCTAATATAATCTTTGAGCATGGTCCGTTGGCTTTAACCCGATGTTCAAAGTGATTGACTTCAAGTTTCAAATTATTTTCTTAATCAAGGTGTCCCAATCATGGATTTTGGTTCTCCAACTAAGCTCTTAATTGCTAGCTATTTAGCGAATGATCTGGCATTTTTGAAAGTATGACCAATATTCTCACATTGGGTGGAATGTCAATTAGATTGGACTAAAAATTTAACAATTAGTGTGAAACTCTCTTATTTTCGGAATAACTCTTAGTATTTTCAAAAACTACAAGATCAAAACATGATTATACTGTCAAACATGTTAGGATCCCATAGTGAATGCCAAAATATTTAAGAGTCCTATCAAGAAGGTTACAACATATCAGGGTCCAAAAGGTCCCAAATGATGTCTTTAGATCTTTTATTTATAAAATATTTAATGTAAACATGGTTATATTCTATTGAAAAAGTATAAAATCTTACGAAACACTTTGCTAGGATTTGA
This sequence comes from Hippophae tibetana, assembly GCA_037013495.1. Lineage (NCBI taxonomy): Eukaryota > Viridiplantae > Streptophyta > Magnoliopsida > Rosales > Elaeagnaceae > Hippophae > Hippophae tibetana. Next base: position 5,942,553 of record CM072812.1, read on the forward strand.
AGTGTAGTTGGTGCGTTGTTAATTAGTCTTCATCAAGACCTAAAATAACTCTTATACTTGGCTTGTCATATAAGCTAATATGCCATGCTGATACAAGTAAGTTGATTTTAGGATGAATGAGCTTAACACAAACATGACACAATTTGATGTATGTCTCAAATATATGCTTAACGTGAGCTATAATTGAGTTTAATGAGTTAGTCTCGATGTGGTAAGAACAAGCTACATCAAGATTATACTTACGTTGTACTTGGTTGTATTCGGGCTATATTTGGACTGCACTTCAAGCCGTATTAAGGTGATACTTGGGTTGTATTTGGACTGCACATGTATTGTACTTCAAGTTGTACTCTAAGCTATACTCAACTTGTATTAGGACTTAGCCAATCATCCACTAAGTAAGGCACCCCTTATCCTATTACCAAATAATTGTGAAAGAAAGAACTTTGAACATATACTCTAAATTTGTTACGAATACAGTTACTCACACACACAAAGCTTTAAGCATATGCCAAATTTGTTACGAAAATGCAATCACTCACGTACACGTTATAAAACAACAGAGATGCTATACTTATACTACCCTAAACCTAATACTACAATGGCATGTATAACCCTTTACACTTAGCACTATCTTATTTACAATATATTTAACAATCTAAAGTAGAATAATAATAAAAATGACTAGGTTTGGAGAAAAAAGTATCTCAAAATTTTATAAATCATCCTTAGTTCTCTTTAGTTAAACATTTATTTTATTTTTATTGTATATAATAAAATCCATAATTGTGGTGTTTTTTTCATTTAGATGGTAGATCTAAGGTGTCATTTTTTACATAAATTTATTTCTATTTTAATACATTTTTAGTTTATTAGTTGAAAATGATGATATTATAGTAATAAAATGCATAAAATCAATGAAGTTGGTTAACACGATTACACTTAGTCAAGAATTCAAGAGAAACAAGTCGTTAATTAAGACAAATATTGAGAGTGCTAATACCAAAATAATCAGATGTTTATGTCATAGTATGTATGTTTATTATATTTAATCATATACTTTAATTTTTTATGTATCTTCAATTTTAATAAATTATAAAATTTATCATTTTCTCAAAATGATGTCTTATGAGTTTATATAAGATTAAAAAAAAGACAATTCCAACCAATATTACAATAAAATTATAAATTTAAATAGAACAAACAAAATATCACTTTCTTGCACAGACTATAAATTAAAACAAATCATGGCAATCAATATATATAAATTGATTTTCCAATGCATACTTAGTTCTATATACCAAACACCTATACTGTACTTAGAAAAATCATAAAGTCAATTGCATGACATCTCTAAGATGAATACATGTCTATATGGTTAGAAATATTGTAATCTCAACATCACAAAAATATCATCGCTTATCACCAAATTGGCTTTAGAAAACAAAAATTATTTGAATCACTTTATACAATAAAAAGATTAAAAATAAAACACTTAAAAAGAGAGTCACATATCATAGAAAATATTACAATCTCTCAAAGTTTGACCATAATCTACTTCCAATCATCATCTTTCATCATTCACCATGGTTGAGATCGTTAAAAACACAAAATCAAAGTATCAAAATTAACAAATATTTGTTAGATTATTCTAAGAAGAATTATAGCTCTAAAAGAAAAACTCATAAAAAAATCCGTGGGTGTGAATGTGGGTGCGGCTACGCAATAAGGATAAAGGTGAATGAGATGGGGTGGGTAGAGTAGACTCTCTAGGATTTGCTCTTCGATTTTGGAAACTAGTTTATCTAAAAAATTGATCATTATTAATCCAATAATTGTTTACTAATTACATGGGTAGTCAAATGAATTATGCTATAAAAAAATTCAACAAAACGCACAACGTTTTTTAAACAAACTCTAAAATTAAATATAAAGAATAATTGCATGACAATGTATTAAAATGAAGGGACAAGAGACAGTTTTGATTCGTGACAACACTTCAATCAATTATGACTCTGACCTTTTTGATTTGTTGTGCATTGCAAACTATCTATCATTTGGCCTCATCCTAAATTTGCACGACATGAACCTTTCCAATGTAATTGAGGATGATGAAATTATAGAAAATTTTATAAGAAAATGAGTATTGTTATATCTCAACAATGAGATGCAAATCTAATTAGGTGTATGATCGTAAATATAGGATGAGGTTAACATAATAAAATAAAAATAGTAAGATTTCAACACATTAGTAAATATTGAGGGGCCTAGTTGAGACAAAAGACGGAAAAAATAGTCTAACTCTATGAGAAATGAGATAAGCTTATATGCAATAGGGTATAGACAGGTGGGGAAAATGAGTTATTTTGACTTTTGATTTTTATAAAAATAAAAAAAAGTATAAAATTTTTGGACAAAATCAACCACTAATATTAACAGAAACATATAACATTTTGTATATAAGATTTTTGAAAGTTAAAAGTTACAGATTTAATTATTTTAGAGGGAATATATAAATAATTTTTCAAATTATGTCTAATTAAAAATTATCAAGTGACTAGATAAACAATTGAGTGTAAATAATATAAAGTAAAAATAAAGATAAACTTGACACATAATATTTTAAGTGAAAAGTGAAAAACCAACTATCCATTAAAAATCCTAACTATTCATTATGAAAAATAACTCGATTACAAAACTAAATTTTAAACTACCATTCACAGATAAAACTCTCACCCCATGTTTGGTTAGAGGGAATGAAATGTAATCAGAATTGATCCTTCCATTTTGTGTGTTTAGTTGGACGAAATGAAGGGCGGAATGGAATCAGATTACTAAAAGAGAAAGAATCACAATTCCTTCTCCCCTCCTTGGTAATCATAATTCCATTCCCATCTAAACTTTTTTTTCCAATTTTACCCTCACTTAAAATATAACCTTAAACTCAAATCCCAAATTCTCAAACCCAAAATTCCAAAACCCTAAACCCAAAATTTCAAAACCCTAAACCCTAAATCCCTAAACCCTAAATCCCTAAACCCCAAATCCCTAAACCCTAAAACCCTAAACCTTAAAACACAAATCCCAAAACCCTAAAACATAAATCCCAAAACCCTAAACCCCAAATCCCCAAATCCCTAAACCCAAAATTCCTAAACCCTAAACCTTAAAACATAAATCCCAAAACCCTAAAACATAAATCCCAAAACCCTAAACCCTAAACCCTAAACCCTAAATTCCAAATCCTAAAACCCTAAACCCTAAACCTTAAACCCTAAAACCCAAATCCCCAAATCCCTAAACCCTAAACCCTAAACCATTTTTAGAAAAATAATAATTTTAACCATAAACCTTAAGCTACAAATATAACCCTAAACCCTAATTCCCACGTCCCAAATCTCAAAACCTTAAACCCTATTTAGAAAAATAACAATTTTAATAATATATTTCTTTTTAATTAAGTAATAATTATTTAGAAAAATAATGATTTCAATAATGTATTTTGACTCACGAAAAAATAGTAATTAAATGACATTATTTGAACTTTACAGCATGTAGGGGTATTAAGGTCATTTACAGCTTTTTTCATTTCATTCCATTGGCAAACCAAACACTGTAATCCTGATTCTGAGCTTGATTCCAGTGGTCAAACCAAACAAAATTGTTTCTTTTCCATTCGATTCTATTCCAATTCCGATTCCGATTCCGATTCCGATTCTGATTCCATTTCACGAACCAAACGCCACCTTAAAGTAATTTACTTCTAATCCTTCACTTTTTCACATTCTTTACAAGGTAGTATCGATTCGGATGAAGATTCCAATCTCTCAAGTCACACGAGCAATCGAACCCGATCAACAAGCAACTAAAAAGTTAATACAAGTGTATCCTAAAGTAGATTCAACCATGAAAAATCTTAATTAAAAGTTTCAAGATTTAAATAAGTTAAATTAAATTATCTAGCAAACCCTAGAGAAAATATTTAAAATCACAGTATCATAAAAACAAATAAGCTTATTAATCAATCCAACGTAACCACACAATTTTTGATAGATTAAATAAAAAACGAGCCTAATAAAATATGATTTAGTTTTTATAAAACATTTTGAGAGAGAAAACACAAAAATAAGATGAATAAAATAGATATAGTTGTTTAAAATAATGAATATTAGGTTATTTATATAAGGGAGTTGAAACATTAGTGCTAAGTTAACGGGAAGGGCCATTAAGTTTATTAAATGTATTATAGAATAATAATAAATAAGGACAATATGGAAAATCATCAATTTAACTCAAGTAAACAAAAGGTTTAAGTTGAAGACTTACACACATAATCGAATTAGACTAGGTTCGATTGATCAAACCAATAATGTCAATCGATCAAAACTTTTTTCTATCAATCTGGTAACGATTAATAAAAACTCAAGATTAGGTCAATTGATCATCGATCAATCAAACCCAACTTTAATCGATCTACTTCAATTTGAAATCCAACTTGAGGGGATATAAATTGTACATGATCGATCTACCACTTCGATCAATCGACCTATTATTCAATCAATTGACCAATATATATATCAAATATTACTAAGTGTATAATATGAATTATAACGTATTTATGTAAAGAGCGTATACCTAAAACACATTAATATAAAGCTTTAAAGTTTTTTTGACTTGAATAACAGACATAAAAAATAGCATATAAACTAATTTACACTTAAACATTTTGTTTAAAAATACCACTAATGCTCATTTTCCTTAAAATTTCTCTCTATAAACATGTTTTGTGCCATATCAACGTTCCATCTTATCAAACCTTATTCACAATGGACAACTGCATATTTGTTAATTTGCACACAAAAGGAGAAATATATGAAAATCTCAATTTAGATATTAGTGTCAAATGTGCATGTAAAAATAAAGGTGACTACATTTTAGTCTAGTTTGGTTTTTTAAACAAATTTAATTAACATAATTGAAAATGGCTTTAAGTAATATACCAGATTTGAACCAGATTGTTTGTAATAGTTTAGATCAATCTAGTTTTCGACTTCAATCGATCAAATATAATGTCTTACAAAAAATTAGTTATATATATATATATATATATATATATATATATATATATATATATATATATATATATATATATATATTAAATAGAGGGATATTTAACAAAGATTTGCCTTTATCAAAATTGTATATTGGTAAGAATAATGGCTAGCATCAATAAATCTTTGCATTTTTTTGTTTTCTTTAATATTATACTAAATAAATAATAAAGAAAGGAAAATGTTATAGCATGTTTTTTTTAAATTATAAAAAATAATACCCATAAACCTTGTAACAATACCACTATAATAATATTAAATGTGGTTTAATTACACAATGTTCAATATTAATGAGATCTAAATAATCGTAATTTAATTTAAAAACGTCTAATAATATGAGATTCAATATAAAATAATGTATAATACATTTTCAAATTGTGATAGATGTATAAGTTAGACATTAAAAGTATTATTTTGTGGTTAAAGGTTTTAAGAGTATTATTTTTATTATTTTTTTCTTCATATTTTTTAGTAATATATAAATGATCAAGACTGATCCATTCTTATCTATATGGTTCGATCAAGAGAATTTTGTACATAACAAGAACATGAACATGTAATAGAATAGATCCACCTTGACGTTTTATTTTTATAAAAAATATAGATGAGATGAAAAACTAATATTAATAAAAGATATACATCATATATTTAAAATTTTCTCAACTTAGTCTTATTATGTTCAATTTATCTAATCTTTTTGGATACTTATATTTTATTTTAAAAAATGTATTTATTATAAGTTATGATATTATTATAATTTATTTGAAAAAATTAGTTATAGATTGAAAAAATTGATTATATTATTTTAATTAATAATTATCTATCACATTAGTTATAATTGTATAATAAGTTATAACAAAATGCTCCTTATTTAAAAGTATAACATATTTATTTTAGTTTATAATTTAATTATAAAAATAAAATATTATCACGTATAAATAATAATTATTATTATAACATTTAAAATAATAAACAAACAATTTTATTAGAGTTAATTTAAATTTATTATATTTAATTAATTATGTCAATTTTATAAAGTATGAATTATAGAGTATGAGATATGATCTAAAAGTATAATATATTACTCTTATATATCAACAACTGAGATTTAAAAATAGAGATAAGAGAAAATGGATTTATTAAATCTCATGACACATGATAGTATAAAATATTAAATAATATATTGTAATCAATAATCCATCCTTTTTATATATATATATATATATATATATTATATTTTGCTATCTATTTTATTAAATTATAATTTCTTATACAAACAAGGGTTTTACTGTGAATTAATTTTTCATAAAAAACTATAATTTTAAAATACATATATTTAATTTTTGACAAAATAATGTTCATACCTATATTATAGTTTATATTATGTTTTATCATTTTTTCTCTTAAATTATAATTGTTATTATGGGTGGATTTGTTTATGGTATGCCTTTAATTTAATAATAAGATAATTTATATTGTGAAATAATTTATAATAAAATATTTAAGTTCAAAATTGTTAAACAAATTATCATCATATCCATTTTATAAGTTGGAGTGAATGTTTTTTTTTTTAATTGTAACCGATTACATTCACGGATGAATGACAAGTAGTAAAGAATTAATAAAATTTAATCTACAACTTAACATCCATAATCCAACTTAACATACATAATCCAGTTAATGTCATATTTGTAATAACAGTAAAAATAGAGGGTACTTGATTTCATAATCAAAACTTTCTGGACAATTACATATGTTAAGTGGGTCAATTTTCGACCCGTGTTTGTACATTGTTAATATCTCTCTTTTTAAGTCTCTAGTCTTGGTAGCTTCCATCATCTCACTAATCACTTACTCTGAGCTAAAGTAACACAGATCTGAAACCAACCCATCCTCAGAATCCTTCGCTCCAAGGAAGAGGTTGGTGAGCATTACTTCTATTCCACTATCCGCGCTACTTTCTTTCACAATGATGGTTGTTTTACGATTATGAGCTTGTGCTTGATTTGACACGGAACAGAAGATGGATCTAACTGGTTAGAATGTTGATGTTGGTTGTGGGGTTTCTAGTTTGCAGTTGATCATTCATTTTGATTTCAAAACGGGGGTTATTTTCGCTTCTTATGGTTAATTGGTTATGTGTGACGTGAATTGTTTTATGATTTTTTTAGTGTGTTATAGCTGTTCTTCAGCTTGAGATCTTGTTCTGTATTTCCTTTGGTCTTACATTTAGTACTTTAGTTTGGTTATGAGCGTTTTGCGCTGAGAGGACTGCTAGTTATATCTTTGGCTCTTGGGAAATGTCGGAATGTAGGAGATAAAGTTTTGTGGGTTTTGGTTAAATTGAGTTTATCCTTTGTGTACTTTGTTTGGTTTACGAAAAAATGTACGAACAAGATCGAGGTTAGATTTGGAAAATGTTGTTCTCTTATGTTGCTTAGAATGCTACCAATTTCTGAATTGTGAGTCATGATAATTTAGAATCTTGAATTTTTCATCCCTTTAGCTGATTTTTCCTCCCTCTGAAAAGGAAACTTTATATGATGTATGCATGTATGACAGGTTGTAGTATTTTTCTTCAGTTTAATAAATTATTTTATTGTGAAAGAGAAGTAATTGGCATGGTATTTTTTTATAACTTCATTTGCACTCCTAGATTAATATCATTTTGAAGTAACTTTTATAACTTTTGCTGTCAGGTGTTTATGCTTAACTTACTTGGACAAGCTTCCATTCTTGGTGTTTAGTAAGGTACATATAGTTAGTCCTACCAGTTGGCCTTGTTCTTTGTGCACTTCAGATAACTCTTGCCAAATGAGAAACCGCTGAGTGGCTTTGAAACCTTTTACATGATGCAGTTCAGATCTTAGTTCTCAAGGAAATGGTGGAAACGGATGCAGAAAATCCTCTTCTTGGAGAAACCACTTGTAGTTCTCTCCTGAAAAGATTACAGGTATCCTAAGTTTTTATATTGCAGTCCTTTTTAGCTGCTTGTTTGTATGGCCTGTGATAAATGCATGATGTATTCCAGGAAATTTGGGACGAGGTTGGTGAAAGCGACGAGGAACGTGACAAGATGCTTCTTCAAATAGAACATGAATGCTTGGATGTATACAAGAGAAAGGTTGAGCTTGCTGCTAAGTCAAGGGCACAGCTTCTTCAGACACTTTCTGATGCAAATGTTGAGCTTTCCAGAGTTCAATCTGCTCTAGGAGAAAGAAAGTTTGTTGAAGTTGTGAGTAATACTTTTGTTTTATTCTTCATATCTATAGTTCATGCTTGTAGGGAAAAGTGTTCTCACAGTTGAAAACGTTGCTGGTACTTGTGTAGAGATGTAAAGCAGTCTTATTTTAAATATTTGGAGGGTAATAATACATTATATTCATTGCAGCCTGAAAAGACTTCTGGAACGATAAAGGAACAGCTTTCAGCTGTAGCACCAGCGCTTGAACGATTGTTGCAACAGAAAGAGGAGCGAGTAAAGGAGTTTTCTGAAGTTCAATTGCAGATTCAGAAGATATGTGGAGAGATTACTGGAAATTTGCAGCAGGTTGGAACTCCAGCTGTTGACGAAACTGACCTATCACTAAAGAAGTTAGATGAGTATCAAGTGCAACTTAAAGAACTTCAAAAAGAAAAGGTATTTGAGTGTGATGAACGGTGTCTTGTAATTGAACACTGACTGTGTCCCATAGTTGCATTAATTTGATGGCTATTTATTACATGTATAAACTGGCAGAGTGACAGGTTGCACAAGATACTTGAGTTTGTTAGCAGTGTGCATGATCTTTGTGCTGTTCTTGGCATGGATTTCTTCAGTACTGTCACTGAAGTTCATCCTAGCTTAAATGACCCAACTGGTGTAAAATCCAAGAGCATTAGCAATGAAACCCTAGCAAGGCTTGCTAAGACAGTCTTGACCCTGAAAGAAGATAAGAAGCAGAGGCTGCATAAGGTGAGTCAATCTGCATTATGGCTGTTTTCACATGTATGTTCCCTTGAATTTAAATGACTTCATCTTCTTTATCTGCAGCTCCAAGAATTAGCTTCTTATCTAATTGATCTTTGGAATCTGATGGATACTTCTGAAGAGGAAAGGAGATTATTTGACCATATTACCTGTTACATATCAGCATCAGTGGAGGAGGTTGCTGTTCCTGGAGCTCTGGCTCTGGATGTAATTGAACAGGTACTTCTAGCCCAGCGTGTTCGCAAACTTGAAAATCCAAATGTATATGATAGCCGTTTTCTCATTTTATTTGGTGTTTTTTGTCAAGACTGAGGTGGAAGTAGAAAGGCTTGATCAGCTGAAATTCAGCAGGATGAAGGAAATTGCTTTTAAGAAGCAAGCCGAACTGGAAGAGATATTTGCTTGCGCTCACATAGAAATAGACCAGGAGGCTGCCAGAGAAAAAATATTGGCTATGACTGATGCTGGTAATATTGAGCCAACCGAGTTATTGGCTGACATGGATAGTCAGATAGCAAGCGCCAAAGAGGAAGCTCTAAGCAGAAAGGACATATTGGACAAAGTTGAAAAGTGGATGTCTGCCTGTGAGGAAGAGAGTTGGCTGGAGGACTACAATCGGGTATGAACAATACATGCTTATGCATGTGTCTGCAATCTGCGTTGTGCCTGAATTTAGATATTACTGTTTAATGGTCATTGGCATGCTGTTGCTGTTTTCCAAAGCAATTATCTCTGTCATCTGTATTTCAATATAAAATAGAGAGAGAGAGAGAGAGAGAGAGAGAGATCATATGCCAGTAATTGGCAGTGGAATGTCACTTGAAAGATGGAAATAAGGTGTAAATGTCATTGTTTTTGCAGTGTGCGACCAACTTATAAACTGCATACATTTAGCAAGTACTGTGGGATTTAACATAGCAATGTTTTTTTTTTCTTTTCCCTGAAATAGGATGAAAACAGGTACAATGCAAGTCGAGGTGCACATCTGAGCCTGAAGCGAGCAGAAAAAGCACGAATCCTGGTTAATAAAATTCCTGGTATGAAACATTTGTGGGATGGAATTGGAAAAAGTTGTGACAACCTTACTTTATTATACATCCTAATTTTGGCAAAAATTAATATGCACCATTGAATATTTCTGCTTCTTTTTCCTTGCGTAATGTTTTTCTGTTCTAGTATAAATTAGAAGAGCTACTATATTTTCATGTAATTGCAGAACCCCTTTAATACACTTAACCTGTGCTCTTTTCTCTTTTTGTGATTGGAAGTTTCTTGCCTTTCGTGTTATTGGTTTAGACTGATCTTGATTTTAGTACTCTCTTAGAAGTTGGTGCATGTCAAGCTAATTTTATCTGTGAGATAAAAAGGATGAAAGTGAGCTACCATGAGCCAACCTTGATGAATGTGACATGTTGGTTTGTGGTGTGCTGTAGTTTGTACTAATCCGAACACAATTTTTATTTTATTTTATTTTGGTTTGGGGTTTGAGGGAACTCATTACACACATTATACCCATGTTGCATATTGCTAGAATGCCCCGCTAATAGGGATTTGTGAGATGCATGTTAATTAAACAGTATGTTCCCTAAATAGGCCTTCACTTTTTGTTGCTTCTTTATTTCTATGCATCGTTTCTTTTCTGGGTTCTTTATATTTATTGGCTTCCATTACACTGTTTTGTCTTTTGGGCTTGCAGCTCTTGTTGACACGTTGGTTGCTAAAATTCATACTTGGGAGGCAGATCGTGGTGTATCATTCACATATGATGGTGTTCCACTCCTTGCCATGCTAGATGAGTATGCCATGCTCAGGCAACAAAGAGAAGAAGAGAAGCGGAGGTTGAAGGTAAGTATTATTATTTGACTTGTTTTAGTAACCAGTGATGATTATAAGTATAAAAAGCGTACCTAATCAGTAGACAAGGGCCAACTTCCAAGTTTGTGGCATTTACTGAACTGCACCATCTGGACTTTTACAGGATCAGAAGAAGCACCAAGAGCTACATCATCCTGAACCAGAAGCTGCTTTTAGTACAAAACCTAGTCCAGCTCGACAACTTGGAACTAAGAAGATTGTGAGTCCTCGTGCAAATGGAGGTGCCAATGGAACTCCTAGCAGAAGATTATCACTTAATGCTCATCAAAATGGAGCCAAATCCGCAGCTAAAGAAGTGAAGAGGGACAATACAAGGCCAGCTGCTCCTGTTAACTATGTTGCAATGTCAAAAGGGGATGCTGCCTCACAGATTTCCGGCACTGACCCGGTTCCAGATTCTACGTAGTACGAAAGGGAGATAACTATAGTTTACATTTATGTGATAGTAGTACTAATGTTGAGATTAGTTCTACTGTAGGGATATAAACCATGAAACATTGAGAGAGCATATATATATAGCAAATCATTAACTGTGTATCTAGTAATGACATCCTAAGGCCTTTTCAATTTCAACCCGTTTCTTTTCTTTATTCAGTTTTAACCTCTATCAAACTTCTGACACCTAACTCCTAAATGCATTAGTATACCTTGATTAGATTGGCTTAAAAAAAGAAAGTCAAATGGTACTTGATATCCTTTAAAAAATTGGTTGGGCACAGTTGTTATTTGGTTGGTTTTTAGAGCTGGCTTAACTTAATTCAGTTAAGTTTATATTAAATGAGTTGTAGTTTAGTTTAGTTAATTTAGTTTTTAAATATGTATTTAATTATAATTTATTTTTTAAATTATATTTAATTGAGTTAAGTTTATCTTAAATGGGTTGTAGTTTAGTTTAGTTAATATAATTTTTAAATATGTATTTAATTATAAATTATTTTTTAAATTATATTTAAATGTAAAAATAATTGATTGTATGTATTAATAATTTTTTTTAGTGTAAGAATTAAATGGAAAAGTTGAAATATTCAAAGTATTTGATTCAATTCTATGTTTTTAAAAATTAATGAAATAGAAAATTACATAGAAAATTAAAACACTTTGAGTATTATAATTATATATTATTATGGATTAAAAGAGATTAAATTCTCTTAAATATGTGTTAAAATAATATACTTAAAAAAATTACAATGCACAAAATGTGATTAAAAAATTATAAAAATACATTCTTATTTTACTTATTTTTATAAGTTATAATTAGGAATATGCATGGGATGGGCGGGGACGGTTTTTGATATAATCGTCCTTGAATCAAATTAAAAAACCTATACCCGAAATCGCCCGAAAATCGTTACGGTTTGAGAACGGTTTTTTACTCGCAGGTAACGGTTTGAGACGATTATGAAATTTTTTCGGAAAAAAACCCAATATATATATATAATTAATTTTTTATTTATAATTTAATATATAATTTAATTAATTAAATATTATTAATTTCGTGTATGGACGGGTACAATTTTTAGTATAACTGTAACCGAATCGAACCGTTGTTTTATATTCGGTTTTTACCCGAAACCGTCCCCGTCCTTGTCCCCAAAATTTACCGGTTAAAAATCGAACCGTCGGTTTAGATAACCGAACACGTGATTTTTTTGCCCATCTCTAGTCATAATACGTTAACATTTTAGGATTTTTAGTACTTTTTATATATTTTTTTCTAAAATGTGTTTGAGATATTAATACATATATTGTAGACAAGTAAAATAATATTATTTTTATTCTCTCTTTTACATTTTAGTTTGAAACTATTATGCATTTATATATCTAAGAATATATTCGTTTTGATTAATGTAAAATATAAATATTTTGAGTAATAAATGAAATTTTATTTAATCAATAAAATTTAAAGTTATAAAATTGTTAAATGTTATTATTATTATTTATAGTATTATACATCTTAGTATGAGATTAAAAATTTAGATATTTTTATTTTACCTTGCTTTTAACTCATTATTTTAATTTTAGATTTTAGATTTTTTTCCTTTATGTATTGTTGACTTTTTAAATTAATAATATTACAAAATTAAGATAAGTGAAATCTTAAGATAACAAAAAAATTGTATTCAATTTTATATATTTTTAAATTAAAATTTATATATATTTTAAATTAATTATATTATCGTATGATTAATTAAATTATTTTAAATTAAACATGTATAAGGTACATTTTATTGGCTAGTATATATAATAATTGAAAAGATTTTGTATAAGTATTAAAAGCTTTATGCATCTTTTTTATAATAACTATATCTATTTCATACCTAATATGATACGGTAAATTTTGAGGAAATAAACCATAGATCCTCGTGATACATCTAATCAGTTATATTTAGTTTTGGATAAAAAATCTTAATTTTTTTAACATATAATCATTATTTTGATTATTTTGAAATAAAATATAATTAATTAAGATTATATTTGATTGGGTAGAAATAAATATAAAATATAACCGGTTTCACTTTTATTATTACTGGTTTCATTGTATTTGTACCCAAATTTAATTAATAAATTGTAATGCATTTTATAAAGTAATAAGAAACAACATTACATTACGTCATTACCTACCGTACGGAGAAGGCTTTACAGCCTTTTCGTTTTCTGCTTACTTTGTGTAATTTTTATTTTTAATTTCTTAATTAAAAATACTATTTATAAATAATATATAATTTAATTTTTATAAATAAATAATCATCACATTTTTATTCTATAAGTTAAACATTTTATTCCTTAAACTTACTTATCTATAATTCTAGCTATAAAAAATTTAAAAATACCAAATTTTGTAAGTTCGATGGAAATCACGTATTCGAAATTTGGTGGAAAAAAAAACTTACATAACATGTCCTAGTCCCAGGTCGCTTAGCCCTCGATCAAACTTTAAAGTGAAAATTTCTCTCTCCACGAAAGAATCGAAGAAAACCATAGATGGCGAGCGAGAACGAACCAGCAAAGGTCCTCTTGCCGTATCTTCAACGAGCCGATGAATTGCAGAAGCACGAGCTTCTCGCCGCTTATTATTGTAACATTCTGTCTCTTCCTATTTTTAACTCTACCATACTAAAACTAATACTAGTTTTAAATCCTTCGGCTTCTTTGATATCTTCCTTTTAAATCATTTATATTACTTACAAAATTGATGTAGTTTATGTTTCTGTTTGATTTGACTTACACTGATGTTTATCAATGTTGCTAAAAAATGTAGGTCGATTATATGCTATGGAACGGGGATTGAAGATCCCTCAGAACGAGCGAACCAAGACCACCAATTCTCTACTTATTTCTATCATGAACCAGCTTGAGAAGGTCACTTCTATTACATAGTCTTTATCTTCCTCTTTCTTTCTGGAGTACAAACATTCAGTTTATCAGTTTTTGGAGACCAGATCATGTGGGGATCCGTTTGGTAGATTTTAGGTTAGGGTTTGTGAAAGGTTTATCTGTTCAGTTGTTTTTTTTTTTTTGGGAAAATGAATACTCCAGAATTGGGTATTCTAAAATTTCGTTTTATTTGTTACGTGCAGTAGTACTGAGGTTCCGGGTAACGATCAGGTTGCCGGTTGCCTAATTTCAATATGCAAAATATATTGTTGGGATACGCTTTGCAACAGAAACTGACATGTTTCTGCTGCCTGTAATGCCCTCACATCGCTCGTTTCTTCCTTCAATAAGAAGTTGTGATCAATCTGAAGAAACTAAAGAATATCATTTGAACTCTTTTTTCTGATACCAATAATAAGATATTTTGAGAAAGTTAAACTCTTTTGCTTTTGATGTGATCACTAGAGCAAAAGTAGTTGTAAGTAGTGTATCTTGTTATTGTAAAGAAGTTAATTGATAATCCATAATGACACTTGGTTAAAAAGTTAAAGATGTCTTTGAATGGTGCATGAGATGATGCTGGTGAGATATAGCAATTATAAGTTGAATTTGGGAAGGGGAATAACAGTAAGACATAATTAATGCTGTTATTTTGTTTGAGAGTACTAGCAAATACTTAAGTTTTGGTCTTATTATTTTGTCGTACGGTTTTCTCTTAAAATCTTCAACTCCATTTTTTTTGTTCGGTTACCTATTTTTGTTGTACCAATTGAACTTCCTTTTTTCCTCTCTCTTCACTAATGTCTGCCAAAGTTGGTTTCTTACAGGATAAAAAATCATTGAAGCTGGGTTCTGAAGACAATCTGTATTTGGAGGGCTTTGCCTTAAATGTTTTTGGGAAGGCAGACAAGCAAGATCGTGCTGGAAAAGCAGATTTGTATGTTAAACCATCATTCTTCCATGTGCTTATTTTTGCAATAATTGCATGTACTATTGTAGGCACATTTGAATTTTTCACATAAGGGCCTTGCTGCTCGTTCTTGAGGTTGTTTGGTCCTTGTAAAATTAATACATGCCTCAAACCTTTTCGTTTGCTGGCATGATATGTCAACCATTACTTCTCATGTCACTTTTGAATTTTGAAATAGAGGCTATGAATCATAATGGGTTGAACACAAAAAGGGCTTTACTCAATGTGGATCTGAAATACTGTTAATTATGCTCTCTTTTTGTTTTTGATTGTGATTCCTCTTAACTGGTCAAACTATCTTAGTCACTTTATGATGATGTCAGAAATGTCTTTGCACAGGGCCCCATCTCAATTGATCGATCACACATTAAATGTGTTATATTTCAGATGATATCTGTCTGAATTATGAGCCAATTCCTATGATATTTTCTCAGGAATACTGCGAAAACATTCTATGCTGCTAGCATATTCTTTGAGATTCTTAACCAGTTTGGCACCCTTCAGCCTGATGTAAGTTTCTAATAATGTTTGACATGCAAAGTGAAGTATTATTAACTATTAGCTGTCAATTAGAGTTAGGTGGGATTAACACTGATCTACTTTCGTGCTCTTCTACATTTTACTCATTGAGGTATTGCTGCTACCTGTTTGAGTGGTTGATACATTTTTTCATTACAGCTTGAGCAGAAACAGAAGTATGCAGTTTGGAAAGCAGCAGATATAAGGAAGGCCTTGAAAGAAGGAAGAAAGCCGACCCCTGGCCCTCCTTCTGGAGATGATAATCTATCAATTCCTCCCAGTGCAACTAATGGTTCATATGTAAGGCTTAAAGATTAAGATTAGTTTCGTTTTGGGCATGTCAAATTATCTGATGATATAATGGATGAGGTGATTCATGTGTCTGTGTATATGGTCATACTTGAAGAGCCCAAAATGGGACAATTATCTTTGACCCTCAGGGTTTCGCTGATCTGAATATTCAGGTTTTTACTCGAACATTAGTTGGTGCCTTGTTGGTGTACTCACTTATTGATGTTACTGTGCAAGTGTGCAGTTTTTGCAGTCTTCAGTTTTCTTGATTTTCTTTCTTTCTTTGACTTCTCATTGTCTCTATCACATAAATTTGAGTCACACCAATTGAATGGCTACTTATATGTTGAGATGGGACTATGTGACAAAACCAACGTTCTTAAGGGTTGCCAATTTTTACAGAAGCTACAATTTAGTGTTATTACTTCAAGTCTCAGGATGGCACGGACAACGAACTGTGCAATATATGTTTTCACGCTAATGTCAAAATGTATATACTATTCTAGGAATAGAGAGCATAAGACCCTCACATGTGTATATACTATTCTATGCGTATACTCATGCTGTGTAGATTAAAGAGCAGTAGTATATCTTTAGTTTTTAAAAAAGTTGTTTTGAAGTTTTTCTTTTTTTAGCTAAAAGAAAGAAAACAATTGAATTCACCTGTACTAAGTTCAAGCTCATCCATTTCTGCAGGACATTCCACCAAGTGAATCAACAGTTGTTAACCCCAGAGCGGAATCTGATGCATCACGGCTTTATGACTCAGTTAACAACCATCATTCTACAGATATCCCACCCTCGTATCAGTATCCTGATGAAGTAAATAACCAGCATTCTTCAAGCACCTCACAGTCATTTCAGGATCAAGATAAACCTAGCGGTCAGCATTCAACAAACACTCCTTCCCAACCACATCATTATCATGATGACATTAACAGTCAGCATTCTATCAAACCACCTTCATCACCTCGTTCCTATCCTGCTGCAAGTTATCCTTCTCATGAATTCCATCCACCTCCTACAAACAGAACAGAAGGTTCTGATTATCCACACCCACACTATCATAACTCATATACACAAGAATCCCAACAGCATTTTCCACCTCATTGTCCATCACACGAAACTGCATCTCACCCCTATCCTCACTTCCAATCATATCCAAGTTTTACGGAGAGCAGTCTTCCGGCTATCCCAACTCAGTATCATTCCTACTATCAAGGCTCTGATGCATCCTACTCTCAACAATCACCTTCAACGACAAGCTATCCTTCGACTGCCCAATTTCAGCCAAGCAGTGGAAATGGAAGTGCCTCAGTACCAGCTGCTAGTTCTGGAAAAACATACGAGTATGACAACAGCTATCAGCCACCACCTGAGAAAATTGCAGAGGCACACAAGGCTGCTAGATTTGCAGTAGGTGCATTGGCATTTGATGACGTGTCAGTTGCAGTGGACTATTTAAGGAAATCGCTGGACTTATTGATGAACCCATCAGCTGCTCAGTGAGCTCCTTGTTACAGGTAGTTTTAGTTGCCTGCATGATTATGTAAATGTCTCTGGATATATGCACATTAACTTTGTCTTGTCTTTGTGAATGAAAATTTGTTTGACATTTTTGCCGAAGTTCTATCTAGCGTTTCCAAATTATGTATCAAAACTGGATTGATTGGTAATAGTAACAAGTGGGACGTCCAATTTGTTTGGTTTGATGGACTTATATACCACTTTCTGCACATAGTTGTATAAACTTTACAAGTAGTTGTGTACATTTATACAATAAATTACTTTTTATACAAGTTACAACTAGGCGAAAAAGTGTACTTAAAAATGGCGAAGATCCGAAATAGTTTTTTAAGTATGGTTATTTGGGTTGTTTCTATAACTTAATAATAATATTTTTTTATACTGTTATTAAGAAAATGATTGGAGTAGGACAAAATTAATTTGAGTATTTTTTAATTAAATTTATCACAAGGTTTTTACAGGATTTCATTAATAGATTTTATCATCTCAATACTTTTAGTGTCATGTTCTCTTTGACTTATTCAATTTTTAATTTTAATCTTTGTTTTATTATCTAAATAATTTAATCATATGTGTTAAGTAATAATATTTTAATTACATATATTAAGTAATAATATTTTATAGTAGATAATATTGAAATTTGACTTTGTATCATTGATAGACCCTTTCGCAATAACAACAAAGATCCTTCTCTATTACAAAAAATAACGATCACTTAAAGACCTATAGGAACTTGGCGGCCACCATATAAACAAAGACAAAACAAAAAATTAAAAATAAAAACAAAGGTGCATTATAGAAAAAAAAAATTATTTTAAAAAAAATTAAAAAAAAATGTACAGGTAGCTATAACCTCTTATTTTAGTGAAAATTATATTTTTTAAAATTTGAGATAAACTTAGTGATATATTATAATGTTATTGATAATATAATTAAGCCTATAAAACTGGATATAAACTATTATATAATTATGAAGATGATAAATTTATGGTATATACGAGAGATTCTTTATTGGATTGTCTCCCCCTCCATTTTGTAGGCATGAGTTGAGTTTGACACGTCACACCAGACGTCCTGCTTTAGCTTCCCCAGCTCCAACTTAAGCAGGGGCACCTATTTGGGACTTTTTCAATTTATCACTTTACTTCTTTTTGTTTGTAAAACTGATACTCATCAAAATTAAATTAGACACATACCTAACCCATCTAGTGTCCAGCTTACTGGATTTTACCCCGATTCATTGAAGCCGAATAGAAAATTTGTCTAATTCATTGTAACTTCAACTGAAATAATTCATTAAGTTTCATTCTCTTTAATTCATACCTAGAGATTGGATATCTTGATCCAGTATAAATTGAAATTACACTCCGATTGAAGCCATTTGAGTATTTGTTTTAACCAAGCACCATCACAAATTCATAAAAGTATATGTTTGGATTGTAATAATCATTAATTTTCAATTAAATTCGCAAAAATTATAATTAAAAACATACTTAAAGAAATCTGGGAAATTAATAGCAAAGCTAAAAAACAAAAACAGAATCTAATAAATAAAATTACATTTTTTACCTCGTTCTCGTAATTCTCTGTTTGATCTTAGTCTTATCCTTACTTTTTACTCTCCAAAACAAGTAAAATGGCTTATGGAACTCTATTTGATTTTTACTGCCGATAATCATCAAGGATTTGGGATCCGCGAGTATAAAATCAGGAGCTTGTGAGCCTTTAAGGAACAATTTCCACCGTAAAGTTGTTCTTCATGATGCAGAGAAACAGCGTACCACCAGTAATCAAGTCAAAGGCTAGTTTGCCAATGAAGAAACCGACGGTCGTCAGAGCAACAAAGCGAGATCGGAGAGAAAGAAAAAAGCGAGGAGAGGAGATTGGTGAGGTAGAAAAACGAGGTAGAGAGGAAACCTAATGTAATTAAGGGTAGAATGAAAATATCATTAAAATTATAAGTAGGGTGTTTAGAATAAAAATAATCAAAAGGGCTCGTATTAAATATTAACCTATTAATGTCCTCCGTTTATCTCAAAAACAAATTTTACATGAAACCCCTCTCCTAGCCTTCTCCGGAGCTCGGCGTTCTCCTGGCGTAGACGAAGATTTTCGTCTTCTACCGCCCGTGGGTCCGACGGGGGGGCAGACTCCGACTCAGGAGCTGGAGGTCAGTTTAGATCCGCTTCGAAGAGCTAGCACCACTTCCATCGCCTCCGACGGAAAGAGGAAATCCATCCGGAAAAAACCCACCAAGTCGTTAATAAATGGAGCGCTTTCAAAGAAAAAACCCAATCACAGTCCAAAAGGATACGAGTGAAACTGATAATCACTCGTCCCAGGATTAATTACATTGCAAAATAAACGTTTTAATCACATGTTTTTTTAACTTAAATACTTTAATTTTATAAATTTAAAAGAATTGTCAATGATGTATTTTATTTTAAAAAAATATAAAAATCTTATAATTAAAATTAAAATACATATTTTTTTAAATTATAAAATTAAAATACATGTTTTTTTAAATTATAAAATTAAAATATTCCAATCAAATTCAACTGCATATTAAAATCCTCATTTTATAATCATTTTTCATCGTATCCATAGTCAATTAATCATAGACCATAAATTATTTTTCTTTCTGACGAAAAATAATAAATAAATTATATGTTAGGTGTAAACTTGATATTCCCACATTGCCCTCAGTTTACGTTTCTTACTCGACTAGCGTTCTATCGTGGAATTTGTTCCCTTCTTTTCACGCCGAGCCGCAACCATCTTTCCTTCCAATCGGTAATACCTTCCTTATCTCTCGTTTTTTTTTTTCCTTCCTTCTTTTCATTTCTGTTTGTGGCCCTCTTTTGTCTCTAACTCTCTGTTTCTGTTCTTGTTTCTTTATGGGTTTTGGGTTCCATTCGACCTGACATGATTTGGTGAAAGCATATCATGTGTTTGTCAAAATGCTTCATAAAAAATAAAATTCATGAAATTAACTTCTGTCTATTCTATGTTTATGGCTCTGAAATCTTTACTATGATTTTTATGTATTTGTAGGTAGGTGTTTAAAATTGGAGGATATTGATCTTAAAAGGCATGAGGATATAATTTCAATTGAAATAAACTACTAGTGAAGAACATCAATCATTAGTGGTTGAAAGAAATTGATGAAACTGGTTTTTCTCTGAGACTATCCCCATTAAGAGATTTATTAATAAATTTTACCCCATGAAATCACTTCTTTCACCCTTCTCTTTCCTCACTCTCTCATCACCCATGATTCAATTCCCAGTCAATCTTCAAATGCAACCTCCAAAGATTTGTTGCAAAAATTACCACCATCACCTCTACTCTTCTCAACCTTTTTATTTCCCAGTAATTACCTACAATCCGTTATGTGCTAGGCAGTCATCTATTGGTTGTGCTTCAATTTCTCCAAATGAGGGAACAGTTGAAGTCGTCAACTTTGAAGACTTTATTGAAAAAGATTGGTCTTTCCTTGATACTGATAATAGTTTCAGTCCAATTAATGACTATAAACAGAGAGTTCATCGTATTATAAGCGCAGGAAAAATTCAAGAAAATTCAAGGGTTATGGTATCTGCTGGTTCTGAGGAGTTTGTAGATCAATTGATTGAGTCTTCACCCAGTTGTGATCTCTTGCTTCTTGTTCATGATTCACTTTTGATATTAGCTTGTATTAAAGAAAAGTATGACAAGGTTAAGTGTTGGCAAGGAGAAATAATACATTTACCTGAAAAGTGGACACCTTTTGATGTTGTGCTTCTCTATTTTCTTCCTGCTTTGCCCTTCAAACTTGACCAGGTGTTTGCAGCACTTGCAGAACGCTGTTTACCAGGTGATTTCTTTTAAGAAGGACCTTATCTAAGTTTTATCTATGACAGACAGTAATAGCTTGTCACATAGTTTGTGGTCTATGGACTTTTTGTTTAAGAGTGTTTAGCTGATCTGTATATCTGTTTATTCATTTCGTTTAGCATATAATTCCACAGCCAACCCACCCAATAGAGCTTTTATTTACCAGGGTTATGTTCACACCGAGCGTCGGACACTTTTTTTTTTCAATTTTTTTAAAATTTCCACTCCCAACTTAAAGCTTCGAGTACCCATATTCATATTCATGCTGTGTTCGTTAGACACGGGTACTTCGTGAGGAACAAAGATGAAGATGTCATGTATAGTACCTGGACTGAAATCTTTACATACTTGGATTTCATGTCCATGGCAGTATGGATTTCTCCAAACTATGTTACTGTTTGGACCAAACATGTGTTGTATTCTTCTTGTTGGAAGGAAACTGGATAGAATTCATTTTGACTTTACTTTTAGTTTTATTAATCCATAATTTGTTACTAAATTCAGTCACTTGTGTAGGTGCAAGATTGGTTATAAGCCACCCTCAAGGAAGAGAAATACTAAATAAACAGAGAGAACAGTACGCAGATGTTATAATCTCAGACTTACCTGAAAAATCGATTCTAGAGAAGGTTTCGTCCGACCATTCTTTTGAATTGGTTGAATTTGTGGACGACACTGATTTTTATCTTGCTGTTTTAAAATTTAGCAAGTGAAAGGGAATTAACTGTCGATCCTGCTTTAAGGCCAAAGTTGATTTGATGTTACCGTCTTTCTCTGTAATATTTTACCCCGGAGGTGAGCGATTTCAATATGTATTCATGAGGAGAATGTGCATGTCAATGTCTGATTATATCTATAAGCTCATTGTTGAGTAGGTAGAAACATTTGCTTTTGATGGTCTTTGTTTGGCGTCGTTCTTTAAATCGTGACAGTTGACACTAAAGCGCAAAATAATAGTGAAGTAATAATAGGTAGAAGCATTTGGCTACTGTTACATGACTCTAAATGAAACTAAGTTTAAATATTATTCGTGTAATATTTTCTTTATTTAATAGAAAATGAAGACTTTAATGCCATGTTATGTATGGACATCCTATAAAATGGAAACAATATAGAGAAGATTAGCTTGACGCGTATAAATCGAAAAATGGTAAGTTTAAATCTTATTTGTGTAATATTTTTTTTATTTAATAAAAAATGGACTTTAATGCCATGTTATATACGGACATCTTATTAAATTGGAACAATACAGAGAAGATTAGCTTGACCCTTATGCAAGGATGATACGTATAAATCGGAAAATGGTTCAAATATTTGGGAGATTAGTTTGTGATCCAAGTAGCATGATTTCCCACTCTTATCCCATCATTTTGAATCCAAGTATTTTCTATAATTAATGATAATAAAAAAAGAAGATTTTAATATCCCTTAAAAAGAGTATTATGTATGAAAATTAAGAGCCTGAAGAGAACAATGTAAGTAAAGCGATAGGTATGAGAACTGAGTAAAATATTCCAATTTAAATCCAAGAACGTAAATATTTCTCAAATCAAAGATAAATAGCTTATAATGCATTTATTGCTTAATTTATTTATTTATCATCAATCTAACTAGTCTACTAATGTTTTGCACTACTAATAGTGCCAAACAAATTCTTTGTTTATGGTAACTTTATGAAAGTAATAATCAATATATTTTTTTTTAATATTTTTTTGTTTTATTTAATTAGTATTTTTGGAATTAAAAATCTTAAAATATGAACTCTGGAGTGAAAATAGATAAAAACATATTTTTCAAAAAATTTATAGATTTTTTAAGGATTTTTTAATGCATGATCAATTACAACAAGACACGTAGACTCTACACAAGCAAGGGAAGTCAATTGAATCACACCACATATACAATTGACTAGTCATCATCACGTGGACGCCACATAAGGAAAGGGGAACTAATCGGAGCATGCAGCGTGTACCAAGTGATGAAGGTGATGTCACGTGTTGACACAGTGTCCATTCCGAGTTTTGCCGAGCGGTCAACAAGCGTACCACATGTCATCATGAGATTCATTTGTTCATTCCACTAGGGTGCCACGTAATCCAGATCAACGAATCGTAGCACTCCACGTGGTACTAACTCAGCACGCATTGACCAAAACCAATCTGACATGCCATGCGTTGCGCACTGATTCATTTTTGTTTTTCTCCTTTGCAATATGTCGTAAACTCATTGATCAGTGTTGTTTAATTTTCTTTTTTTTTATCTCAATCCTTGTTTTGAAGTTGATCTCATAGTTCAGATTTCATCTAAACTTAATTTAACCTCTTAATTGCACCAAAAATTCTAATAGTCGAATTTATCATTTTTTTTTATCAATTTTTGGTGCCAAGAATAGAGAAAAATACATAAAAAAGTTTTGAAAGAAGATACAATTTAGTGAAGATTCAAGATGAGATTAGTGCTATAATTCAAAAGATTGTTATATTCATTTTTCTTTTCAAAATTTTATCAATTTTTATGTTTTTTTTTATGAAAAAATGAGCTTTATAAACAAAATTATGTTTAGTTATTTATTAATCTAAGTGTTTTATGAACCCAATTTTCTATATTTGATGATCTAATATTTTTATCCCAATTATGATTTCAATTCAACTATATTATTTTATTTGATTTTTATGCTATTAATTATTTTATCAACAATTGATAGATTATTTAATTATTTGTTTTGATTAAATAACACGCATAATTTATATGAAAAGATGTATGATTCTTATGTATGTGATTCATTAACTTAATGAGTAGTACACAATTTAATTGACATGTGAGTGTAATTAGGTTAATTATTATATGGTATGCAATTTAATTGACATGTGAGTGTGATAAGGTTTAGATTCAATTGATCATGTAATTAATTAATAATTATATTGAGAGTATTTTAATGATTTACATGTTTAAAAATTAAAGAATTAAGTATATATTCCTACATATTTTCTCTTATATTTTCTTAGCTACTAATTTTGAGTTAATTAACCATTGCAATTTATTTTTAGTTCTTTTAATTTTGCTTTCTCAAAACAAAAATGATGTTTACTTTTAAATTTTAAAATTAATTTCTAATAACATAATTTTAGTGTGAAAGATTTTTTTTATCATTACATTATTTGTTTGTAATACGTATAATTGTGTATTCATTGTACACAATTCGTGTCAATCAAGTTTTTGTCACCATTGTTGGGGATTATAAACATTTAAAATTAATTTTTAGTTTAGTTATCTTTCTTTATTTATGTTTCATAATTTTAATTAATTAATTAATTTTTAATTTTGACATCTTATTTAGTGTTGTTAAAAATATATTTAGCTCTATTACACGAGCAAAGTATATGAGGGAGAAATCATGCCTTTAGATTTTGAAATTGAGTGTACTTTAAGATCAATAAAAAACAACAAGTGTCGCTCAAGTAAAAGAAATGACTAATCCATTAGAAATAAATAATAATGAGCTTAATTTGAATAATTGGATACCTTTAATGGAGGTTGGGATAGTGCTACGAATGAATATGCATTACCTGTGTTGAGAGTATTGAATCCAAGTATTATAAGGCCAAACATTCAAGGTAATAAGTTTGAACTAAAATTAGTTATGTTTCAAATATTACAAACAATTACACAATTTAACGTATTACCAACAGAGGTTCCTCGTTTATATCTTAGATTGTTTATTGAAGTTGGAGATTCATTCAAATTTCGTGGCGTGATCAAGTAGATGTTTAGACTTAGATTGTTCTCTTACTCTTTATAAGATCATGCTCGAGCTTGACTAAATTCTTTGCCATCTGATTCCATTACAACTTGGAATGATTTGACATAGAAATTCTTGATGAAATATTTTCCACCAACAAAGAATTCCAAGCTTAGGAATGATATTACCTCCTACCAACAAGTTAAAGGAAAATATTTATATGAAGCATGGGAAAGATTCAAGAATTTATAAGGAAGTGTCCTCACAATGGTATCCCTCATTGGATCCAAATAGAGACTTTCTATAATGATCTCAATGCTTAAACAAGAGTTATCATTGATGCATCCAATAATGGAGCTTTGCTAGCCAAATATTACAATCAAACTTATTATTTACTTGAGAAAATGGCTAGCAATAATTATCAATAGTCAATGGACATAATGGTAGCCATAAGAAGAGTAGCCAGAGTACATGTGGTAAATGATATCACATAACTTACAACTCAAGTGTCATCTTTGATGAATCTTTTAAAGGTTTAAAACTCACCAACGAGTATAAACAAGGTCCAAGATTCAGGGATGCCTTGTGTCATTTGTGGGGGAGCTCATTTGTTTGATAATTTTCCAAATAATCCTGAATCAATATTCTATGTGGGTAATATGAATCGAAATATTAATCCATACTCAAACACATATAACCTAGGAAAGAGATAACATCCAAATTTCTCTTGGAGTAATAACAACAATCAAGGTGATAATAAATTCAACCATCAATTATTTTCACCATCTGGTTTTCAAAAATCACAAGCCTACGAGAATAAGTCACCTATTGAAGAAAATACAATTGATTTAATGGGAATAATGAAATACTTTATCTAATCAGTAAATAAAAAAGTATTCACTTAAGAGGCTTTACTTCAAAATTTAGAGACCCAAGTAGGACAACTTGCACATACCATAAATCAAAAGCCTTAAGATAACCTTCTAAGTGACACAATTATAAACCCAAGAAGAGAAGGTAAGGAGTATTGCAACGCCATAGCTTGAGGAGTGGTAAAACTTTAAAGGAATTGTAAAACTTTAAGGGAATGGTAAAACTTTAAAGGAGGAATATGAAACTAAAAAGGATAAAAAGAAACATGAGACTCAAAAGGATGAGTAAGAACATAAAGCAAAAAAGGATGAGGAGGAATAAATGGATAAACAGAACATTGAAAAGGAAATAATATAGCCAAAAAGAGCAACCTCTACAAATCCACTATTCATTTCCATCAAAAACTATAAAAACAAGAGTTATATACATAGTTTTTAAAAATTTTGGATGTCTTTGAGAAGCTACACATAAATATACTATTTGTAGATGCACTTGAACAAATGTATTATTATGTGAAATTTCTGAAGGATATCCTGTTTAAGAAAATGAGGCTTGGAAATAATGAAACAATAACCTTTATTGAAGGTTGTAGTGTCATCTTTATTAGAAAACTACCCCAAAAATTTAAAGATCTGAGTAGCTTTGACATTCCTTTCACAATTGGGAACATCAACTTTGAGAAAGCATTATGTGACTTAGGTTCAAGAATTAACCTTATGCCATTATCAATTTTCAAAAGATTGGAGGTTGGTAAAACCAAACCCATTTCAGTAACATTACAAATGATAAATAGATCAATTAAGCGAGCTTAGGGGATGGTAGAAGATGTGTTAGTAAAAGTAGACAAGTTCATCTTTCCAATAGATTTTATTGTACTAAATATGGAAGAGGATCATAACATTCCTATCATATTTGTCATCCATTCTTAGCAAGTGGAAGAACACTCATTGATGTACAGAAATGTGAGCTTACAATAAGAGTGCAAAATGAACAAGTAACATTTAAAGTTTTTAAAGCATCTGAATCCCCTAATATTGATAATGTTGACGAATGCTTTAGAATATATGTTATTGATTGTGATGATAATTTAAAAAAAATTGTTGAATCTATCACATTTAAGACTATTACACATAATGATGTGAACAATGAAGTAAACTTATCTAATGTGGTTGTGGAGAGTTTTTAGATAAGATCTAAGCTCATATCATCTATTGAAGGGCCACCAAGGTTAAACCTTACACTTTTATCATATCATCTCTAATCAAGTGGGCAAGCGAAAGAGTCTAATAGAGAGGTAAAAAATATGCTACAAATACATAAATTAGATAAGCTACAATTGAGTGCTTATAAGAATACCAAAAAGTACCAAAAAATAAAAATATAGTACGATAAGAGAATCAAGCACCATATTTTTAAATAGAAACATAAAGTATTATTGACACAAAGAGATGTACCTTAGGAGTTGATATGACCGTTTAGTCAAGAACGTTAAATGTGACGCTGGTTGGAATGAGAGGCAACCCAATGTTATTTTACTTTTTTGTTTTATAGGTGAATAAATATGGAGAGTAATAACGTAACAAGATTAAGCATTTCAACGATAGATGTGGTGTGCCAAGACTAAGGAAGTTTTCTTTTCTTTTATTTTTTCGTATTTATATGTACACATTGGGGATAATGTCCAATTTAAATTTGAGGGAGGAAACTTCATTTTCTACTTTAATATTTAGTATGCATTTTTAATTTTTAGTATGATTTTAATCATTATTTGGGTAGAAATTTATAAATATCTGAAAACCAAATACATACATGCTTAACCCAATGAAAAAAAATTATCGTCATGACTAGGATAAATAATGTAACATACTCGCTAAGATACTTACATTAATTATATGATATGCTTGCTAGTTTTGACTGATTAATTCAATTTTTTATGCAAATGTTCATAATTGATTTTTCTGTTCTTATTGAGAGAAAATTTGTAATGAGTTATATGAGTTGGTGAGATCTAGTATGTTTCAGAATCTATTTGATCATCCCTTGAGGTAAAATCTTAAATTGTATTTAGCATAAGAAATAATTTAGGACTTATTTAGATCGATTGAAACTTTCAAACTAATCATTGTTAATATCTTTAATCACCCATTTGAGTCCAATTAAAAACCTTTTTATATATTTAAGTCATATTTTATGCTTAACTAATAAGCATTACCATTATCTTTGTACCTTTAGCTTATACAAAAAGAAAATATAATAATGTGTTACGCTATAGAGTGAGGATAATTGTAATGCATCATATTTCTAAAAAAGAAAATTTACAACACCATTATCCCTCTAAAGAAAAAGAAAATAAGTTTAAGGTATTGTGAAGTTAAAAAAAATATGTGGAATAAAAGAATATGAAAAGAATAGAAAGATAATATGCACTAAAATATTAAATAAAAACTCAATTGTAGTTAAAAAAAATGCATGATGAATAAAAAAGAAAGCTAAGGTATGAAAATAGTTTAAATGTCTTCATTTATCGACTCCTACCTATGCGTTACATTATAGGCATGTAAAATCCTTATTGATATTTAACTAAATACATATTTATATTGTAGAGAGGGATGCAAAAAAATAGACTTATAAGACTTGCTTTAAGATTAAATTGATTAGCATGCTCATTTAGGTGGATTTTACGAGTACATTGGATAAATTCATGTGCAAAAGACACACGAATCGATTCGTCAAAAACATTGCATATCCTTTTATTGATGGAAATTTGATTGACTAATATATGAAACTCCTTATCATAAGATTGTATGAATTTTGAGGGGAATAGTTTTAGCTAAATATGCATATATTAATAGATATATATTTATGAATATATTGCCTATGTCATTTCATCTAGTTAGAATTGGCTTTACTCTAAGGCAAATAAAGAGTTAAGTTTGAGGGGTGATAACTATATAAAAATAGAGTCATCCATATACTTTCCTATTTAATATTTGATTATTTTATTCAATAAATAGTACTTTTAGGTTAAAATATTAAAATATAAAATTTCTAGTAAAAAGGAATAAAAATATATTTTTTGAATTTTATGAATTTTTTAATACAGTTGACCAATCATCACCACAAGAATGCCATGTAAGCAAAGATGAGCCAATTGGAACGTATCATGTGTACTTGGTGATGTAGGCATTGTCATGTGTCATCGAGTTTTACCGAGTAATCAATAAGCGTGTCTTGCTTCATCACAAGATTTTTCTACTCTTTCCGTTAGAGCACCACGCAATTCGGATTAGCAAATTATCGCGCGTTGATTCATTTTGTTTTTCTCCCTTACCACGTGTCACAATCCCATTGACCATCACTATTTAATTTTCTTTTTTCATCTCAGTCCTTATTTTAAAGTTGATCTAATGGTCCAAATTCCATATGAATCTAATTTAACTTCTTAATTGCACCAAAAATATTAATAGTCGAATTTATAAATTTTTTTTATCAATTTTTGGTGCTAAAAAGAGGAAAAATACAAAAAAAATGTTCAAAAAGAGATATAATTTAGTGGAAATTTAAGAGAAGATTGGTGATATAATTCAAAAGATTGATTGTAACCATTCTTTTTCTCATTTCTTTATCATTTTTCATGTCTTTCTTTATCAACAAAATTATGTCTAATTAATTTAGTAATTTAAGAGTCTTATGAACCCAATTTTTTATATGTGATGATCTAAATTTTTTTCCTTAATTATGATTTTAATTCAATTATATTATTTAATCTGATTTTTAAGCTATTAATTTTTTGGCTAACAATTAATTTATAGAGACAATTAAATAGATTTAAAAGAATTATTTAATTGTTTATCTTGATTAAATAACATGCATATGTTCTAGGAAGATATGTATAATTTTTATAAATATGATTCATAATTGATAAACTTAATGAGTAATATATAATTTAATTAACATGAGAGTGTGATTATGTTAATTACTATATGATATATAATTTACTTGAAAGGAACACATATCAGGTTAGATGAAATTGATTAGTAATTATATTTGAAGGAGTTTAATAATTCACATGTTTAAAAAATTAGATGATTAATTATTCCTATATATTTTTTCATATATTTTATTAACTGTTAATTAACTATTGTTATTTATTTTAAGTTATTTTAATGTTACTTTCTCAATATATATATATATATATCTTTACTTTTTAAATTTAAAATTAATTTCTAATAACATATTTTTTATAAAAACGAATTATTTTTATTATTATATTATTTATTTATGATATATATACTCACATATCTAAAAGTGTGGAAAAAATTCGATCATCCGATTAATTCGATCAATCCAATCTGATCCGTTAATTTTTTGACGATTTTGATCCGACCATCGGATCGGATTAGATGGCAGATTTCATTACGATTCATCCGATCGAAATTAATTATATATATATATAATTAATATATATTTATTTGATTTTTTAAGATTTTTTTAAATCAAATAATTTTATATAAAAATTTAATTTTTTTATTCAAAAATACCAAAAATAGAATTAATTAAATTTATTAGTCGAATTGATCGGATTCAATCCAAATAGGTTATATGTAGGATTATATCGAATTTGAAAAATGATCAGATCGATTACAGATTAAGACATTTCAATCCGATCATATGGTCAAATCAGATTGGATGATGATAAAATCAATAGATTCCATACGATGAATACCCATATAAGTACCTATTTCAATTTCCAAACGTTTTGAATATTACAACTCACTTTTAATCCTGAAAATAAATAATAATAAAAAAGAATATACCAATCTTAAATGTAATAGTGATAATAATAGAAAATGATAAGGACTCAATTAAACACGTACCACTTATTGTATGACACATGAGAAAATTATATAAAAAAGTTAAATCATTCCTTAATTTTTCAAAATCATTTAACTTAATGTGCAAAAACACGTACAAATTTGGATGTGCTTCCCCTACTTCAAAAGGGTATTTTGCTCCAAGTATGAGCAAACCAAAAAGACGCTCAAATGAGTCATGCTAGATAACATTGGTAAACCTTAGTTTCCTTCATGAAATTTTTTTACTAGCCTGGTGCTATATTGTTAGATTCTAATTTCCAATTATGGGATAGTTTTAGTTGGTGTTTGTATAGTTTCTTATGGTTTTAGGATAGTATTTTTTCTGTTTTGGTATTATAATGAAATTTATTTATTGTGCAAAAAATAAAAACCATTTAAATGCAGAGCCTACTTGAACCACCCAACAATTACTTCAGCACAGAGAAATGCAATAAGCTGTTAATATTAAAAGACAGAAAAAACTGAAAAAAAAATTAGGAGTCATGCAAATATATTTGACCTCAAAAATGCTCAAGATGTGACCAAGCACACATTAACATTGACAGAGAAGTAGAAGATTTTGTTTTTTGTTTTCTACCATATTCTAGTAGAGAGTACAAATGCAATAACCTGTTTTACATTTACACTAATCATCCAAAACAAATGAACAGATTAGCTTAATTATACACTTTAAATTATGAATAATGATTGATGATATTGCAAAGAATAGTCAGATGTTATCATAATGACCCTGAAAATTAAAGCTTTCATTGGTATAAAAATTATACAGAGGCCACAACTACATAGAATACCCGAAATTAAAAGGGAATTCCCATGATCACACTTATGGGTTCCACTTCAGCAGGCCACCTGCGCTTAGACATGCTCACTCAATAGATATTCTTTAATTTCCCATATTAAACCTAGGGAAATAAAGGGGCACATAGAATGCTGCTACTAGCCCTAAAGTTAGCAGTTCCAAACTAATTTCTAAAAGAGAGGCCATGGAAATTATTCTCAAGACTCAAATTACACCATATGATTTATTATTCCCACGTTAATATTATCTGGTAGAGTTTCATACAAAGGGCAATCTCAAACAGTTAAATGTCCAAGTAATCTGTGTGACTGATCAGCTATAAACAGGCTGAAAAGATCCTTTAACCTCATCATAAAACCATCTGCAGAAGACAGTAAAGAAAAGCCAAATTTTAAAACCATTATATGCAGACAGATATATACTTTAACTCTGTAGTGTAATCTTGTTTTTGTCAAAAACTACAATCAAAATATAGAACCCTCTCACATAACCTTTCTAGAATTATGTTTCATGTAAGAACTTCCGAAATTGAAATGATAGGCAACTTGCACTCCTAAGTCTAGTGCATTGATATATGATTCATTTGAACATAATAGATTCCTAACTCCTATCTCACAAGCAGATCTAAGTGACAGCCAATACATAAATTAACACTTAACAATGAACATATCAGTATGTTCCGCAAGAGATGGCATTCATAAAGAAGAATGTGTTTTAAAAGCTCAAATTGAAAAGAAACCAGTCACAAGGCATTCTTAGCATCTAGAGTGTATCATGTAACCAAAGTAGTTCCCTTACTCTTTAACTCCCTTAAGGATAGAGTACAGCTGACCAATCTCATTTTTGGGCCATTTTTCCTCTTATTTAAAACTTCAAGATCTATAACATTTAGGTTTCAAAAATATGCTTCATAACTCAGATGTACAAAGAGCTGTGATTAGAGTAAAAGGATCAGATGCATCAAATGTGCCAAGAAGAACACAAAAATCATCACAAGTCAATGCATTCACACAAACAATGTCCAAATGGATATTCTCCATACGGTTGACTAAAAGTTGCACCTATAAATATATAAGGGTGCAAGAGCATACTTGCAAAGAAACATAGGTTGCAGTCCACTATTATGTTCGTGTTCTGACTGACTCCTTCTTTCACTTTCTTCTTTAAATTTAGTTGGATGAAGAACTTCACATGGCCCTTGAATCAATCCAGCCATTGCAGTGCTATTATGATTAGAGTCATATACCTACAAAGCAAAAATCAGCAAGTTCCTGCTAGCTTTTGTATGGGTGACATCCATGACATATGTCAGCATGCTTAAAAACACAGAGAAAAAGGACCACAAAGCACAAATTCAATTGCAATCTCACAGCACAATCTGGGACAAAATATAATTTTCATTCATAATTTCATACGCTAAGCCCATCTCTGCCATTCTAGAACCAAGAATCGAGTTGGGCCATTAAACTAGCAAACTGACATGAACATTTTTGAAAATCCATAGAAGTCTACCTCATTGCTTTCTGGGGGACTTGGGCGGCCAACATTCTCAGACAGGTCTCCAGGAAAGTAGCATCTGTTGACAATTACCCACTTTAACCCAGTTTTACAGTCCTCCCAAATACACTACATAAAAATGAATAAATAAATTAGTCCAAAGTTTGACTGCCAACAGGTTAAAAGACAGAACCAAAAGAAGGCAATTCATTCCTTTCAATACAAGCTAACAGCTCCTGTACAATACAATACAATTTAAACTCAAATATGTCATATATATATACAAGTTGCAGTGGTGGAAATATTAAGAAATTATATGCATTTTACTTGCCTGAAGCTTTGATGGTGCCAATTTGCCATGATTGGACCAAAAAAGAGCATGATCCTGCAGTTTATATGCTACTCCATCAACAAAACAACTCTGGTAAAACTTTTTTCCATCAACATCTTTAATTATATCACCAATCCATTCAACATCATGCAATCCATCTAAAGAATGTCCTGAATGTTCCGTGACCACAATACTAGTGGCAGAACTGGCAGCAGTGTTTTTATGGGCATCATCTTGTTCATCATGCTTAATATCGTATTGTAGAATACTGCCAGTATTTTCTCCTAAATGAGATTTGCTTGGTACTTTTCCCATGTCACTCTTGCTGTGTTTGTCCTGAAATTTCACAGAAGGAACTTCAGTTGAGTTTGTCAGCCTACATTGATCACTGACCAGTGTAACTCGAGGCAATTGGAGATAATAATCCTTATTAGTAACTGCCTCAGACGTATTAGTAAGATGGATTGTTTTTAATTCAACAAATTCCTCTTTGCATGTGGACGACTCAAGATTTTTAGTGTTTTGAGAAGACCTTTCACTTGATGATGTACCATGAGGATGAGAAATTTCTCCCATGGTATTGACAGAAGTATTCGGGCAACACTCTATAAAAGATTTCTCATCAATGTTACAAGTTGTAGAGACACCATTAGTTTGCATGTCTCCTGCATTTGGATTCAACAAGCAATTATATGTTTGCATCTCTCCTGCATTGGGAAGTGATGAGAAATTATTCGTTTGCATTTCTCCTGTATTTGGATTCAAAGAATCTGATTTGGAGCCAACTTTGTTGCCTCTCTCACCACCAGTATGAGCAGAACTCTGTATGCTTAAGCTTCCATTGGCAATTATCTTCTGTTGATTGACATCTGAATCAATAGTTCCCACTTTTTTCTCTAAAGGAGAAGGAACATTGGCGGTGCTAGAAAAAAATTTTGATGGTGTATTACTTCTCATAACATGACCATACTTTGGGGGCAAAGGTTTTCCATTGCTTAAAGCCAAGCACCTAGAGCAATGCCATTCTCCCCTAGGAATTGATCTTTGATTCATTGATTGCAAACACTTAATGTGATATCCTTTCTCACAAGCATCACATATAAGCACAATATCCACCTCGTTGATGGTGAGCTGGCAAAGTTGGCAGGTCAAAGCCTTACTCATGTAGTCCCTCGATGGAGGAATCCATGTGGGATGATCAGGCAGCTTCGGTTGCAAGAACTTCTGAACTACTTTAGCAATTTCGCTATGATTATTAGAAAGTGAAGGAGCTTGAACATAATTTGTGGCAGGCAATGGCTGATGCACACTTGCCAAATTTCCAGGAGCTGTTTGAGAAATAAATGGCCTAAAGCTCTGGTCTCTTGGGGCTACAGAAGTCCCTTGTGACATGCCCATTTCAGCAGCTCCATCAACCTTGATAGATATATAATTTGGCAGCTTGTTTTGCTCTGGCCCACTTGTAGCAGATTGAGTTTGCATGGAACAAGTTGGAGCATGAGAAAGTTGACGATTTGGAGAAGAATGCACTGAAAAACAGATACATTTCTTTACTTTGAAGTAAGTAAACTTATGGAGTCGAGGCATCATTCATAGCTTAAGCATTTGTAATAAATAAATAAATAAGAAGAAGAAGATTGGACAGAACACCTCATAAGACCTACAGGGCAGAGAATGTTTTTAAACATCAATATATTTCAGGTCTACCACCCTAACACCCACCTCCCCTCCCGCCTTCCAATAAACCTCGTAATCTTTAAAAATATGAGTGATTAGGTAGAACAAAAAAGGTAAAAAATCTTAACTGTGTTCTTTACTTGACTTAAATTGTTGGTCTTTTCAAATCCAACTAGACCCACTTAAATAATCATGAAGCAAAAAAGCTATAGCAATCCAACCATCCTTACATTATCATGGAAATAACTCAAGTTAATAAACACAACTGCTTAATTATAAACATTTGTATAGAAATCTTAAGATCAAATTGGTATGCTCCAGCAGTATCAAGCAATTTTATATTAATTTCATGGATAAAATATTAAATAATATTATTGTTATTGATTAACACTACCTTTTCCTTGTGATGCACAAATAGAACCATTGGGCCCCCCATCTAATTTAAACTGTCTTCTTTCAACTCTAGGCAATTCTGATGAAGATGAATCCCTTGCAAGATGACCACTAGGTAATCTGCTAGAAACTGTAGATGCTTTAGCGTCATTGATTGCAAGCTGATAATGTATTGTTTTAGGAGCAGTTGCGGAAACATGACCTGGAGGCAAAGGAGCTGAGATACTTCCTGAAAAAAGTGATGCATGAATCGGCTTTTCTGATGGAATCATTCGCAGTGTATTTGAACTCCCTCGGTTTTCAGTTGCCATGTTTAAGCTTGTTT
Organism: Hippophae tibetana; assembly: GCA_037013495.1. Lineage (NCBI taxonomy): Eukaryota > Viridiplantae > Streptophyta > Magnoliopsida > Rosales > Elaeagnaceae > Hippophae > Hippophae tibetana. The sequence goes on from CM072812.1 coordinate 5,978,578, forward strand.
GCAAAGAGTGAGATACATATCCAAAAGACTGTGGAGTGTATTTCCTGGATTCTTCCATCTAGTGGGATAAAGTATGTGTTAGAAATACACACTATTTGAAAAGTCCAACCCTACCACAAAGTGGCTTGAAGTCGTAAGCAATAATAATATGCGAGCCATATTAGAGCAAGGAGCAATGACTCCTCGGTTGTGCGATGACAACAACCCTGACTAACTAGCAGTTCACACATGCATATATAGATAAGTAAATTGAGATAAGTAGATAACAATTTGCATATTAAATGATTTTTCAGAATTTGGATAACCTGACTATACGTCTCAAGAGTCCAGCCCCATAGAAACAGCTTCTCAGATAAATAAATAAAATCTATATTTTTCATAATATTAAAGGAATTAAATGATATAGATACCAGACACCTATTTACAATAATTAAACAAAGTTGCAAAAGAAAAGGAAAAAAAGACTCAGTAATTAAGATAAGAAAAAGATAGGATTTTCATCTAATCACATTATACATGTGCTCATATATTATTAACCTACAGAGTCGCGGAGTTCTTCAATATATATTATCCATAGTCCAACATACTAACCTCGATAAGAACGCTACCCAAAAACAAAATCTACACCGTACCTTCTTCTTATTCTGCAAAATCCTCTCGGCTATCGTCAACTTGGGACCAGAAAACCCTAATCTCTGATCCTTAACCTTGCCATTCAACCCACAGTCATCAATAATAACCCCAATTGCTTCCCGGGAAACAATATCCTTGGGCGCCAAGCTTTCACACAGTTCCACAAGCTCAGCCCTCGCCTCTACCATAAGCCCAGTCTCAGCCTCCGTCGGCTTCTTACCTCCTCGAATCTTCGACATTGTCGATAACACCAACACGATCTCAGCCACTCTCTTCAGAGCAGCGTTCGTTCTGGGTCCAATCCTGGACCTCTTGCTGGGCCATTCGTCCAAATCTCCTTCAACCTCAATCTCCACCGGCCTCTTCTCTCCGACTGGAAACGCCTCACAATCCAATTGGACCTCCGGTTTAGAATGCTCGCCTTCCTCTATGCTCAAGATCCCGTCCATTTCAAAACGATGAAGCAAGTGAATCCCCTTACGACAGCGTTTTGGAGGTAAAACGAGAAAAACCTGAGAGAGAGCGCGAGAAGGAGAGGGAGAGACAGAGGAGAGGAGAGAGAAACCCTGGGGAGAAAATATGGAGGGAGGGTTTGGAGAAATTTGAAAAATATGAGAGTTAGGATTGTTAATTGAGTGGCTTTTTGGCGGGTAAATTGGAAGTAATATGATACGACTATACAAAGGGGTGAGTTTTAGGATTAGAGAAGAGGTTGGGCGCTGACTCGCTGAGCAAGAGCGCTTTAGAAATAGAAAGAGAATAACAGATTATTGCCTAGGTTATTATTTCCCCTATTATAAATTAGACCGGTTAGCTTTGCTTGAACCGGTTTTAACTACAGCTTCAGAACTGGGCCGGCCCGTATTTGTCAGTGATCAGTATGCTTACCCAAAAAAAGAGCACGATATGTCGTTGAGCTTTTTTGCTACTTGCTAGTGAGCAGTGACCTTTAGATTTATTTGAATTAATTTTCAGGGAATGATGCTGGTATAATTAAATTTATAAATGTAATAATAATTTTTTATTAATAAAAAATTTATATAATAATAATGACATTAAAAAGTAATTAATAGTTGAAATATAATAGATAAATTATAAATTATTTTTGAAACAATAACAGAATTCATTATGAAAACATCACTGTTATAAATTTTTTTGAGTTAATTTATTGAAAGAAAATATTTGTTTTAATAACTACATACATGACATAAAAGATTTAAGGCACAGTAACAGATGATAATGTCAAAGTTAATTTTTCTTTCTATATATTCATATAACGTATTACTTCATATTTTTTTTCGAAGGAACTTTGTACTTCTTTAATTTTAAATGTTATGCTTAATAGTAGTTTTTTTTCTTTTAAATAAAAATAGTTTTTTCCTACAAATAACCTAATTTTTATGATATTTTTTACTATAAAATAATGTTTATTGTGAAAAGAGGGGAAAAAATTGTTGAGATTCATGAAAGACTAATTATGAAATAATAATAATGATGACGAGGATGATGTGCATAGTGGTCATATATGAGTTCATCCTTTTGTATCCAACTTATTAAATTTTCAAGGAATAATGTTCACGACGCCTTTGACCATTGTGTCACTAATTTAACTATTCGTAACAACTTCGAGTTTGCATACTAGTGAAAATAAGATATACAGAGCACAGTCCTACACTTTCATACCAAAGCATCTTTCTACAAGTTATATTCACAATTCCACCTATGCAAGGTATAAACACAAGTTTCTGACTTTTTGAGTAGTGTAATACTGCTAGGATGACATAACTCCCTTGCCGGCCAAGTGCTGTTGTTCTGTGAAGGCAATGTCACTGCATATTAAAATCCTCGAATCGGTGCACAAAATGTCAGCATTCTCGAGTACGAAGCCGTGAAGAACTGGCAAAGGTAGCCCTTTCAAAAGGTACAGATTTGCATGTGGCAAGATGATGTTTTTGACGACAACTGACATCACACACTACAGTTTACACGGCATTGGCAATGTTAGTAATAACTAATAACCAGAGGGAAGTATAATAACTTAACAATTGCAACAAAGAAAAAAAAAACTACCACAATCTACCCAAGTATTATATAACTAATTGGACAAAGATGTCTTCTTAAAGCAAAAGAGATACCAGAATTTACGAGAACTCAATTTGTAGATTTGTCATGGTGAAATTTTAGCCTAATTAACCTGCCTGAACTAGACGAATATGCAAATTTTCAATTCTGCTCCATTTTAAAACTGAAGTGAAGTCTTTCAACTGAAGATTAAAAACCAATTTGTTGCCTATGATTTTTGGAGCACAAGAGGCACTAATCTCCTGCAACATTAACAAGCCAATAAGGATAATCAAGACCAATGTAATGATCGGATGAATTCTCGATTATATGCATTTTAATGAAACACACCAATGATATGCATGCAATAGGTATGATTTCAGCAGCGTCCATAACATCGATTATCACATCTAATTGAATGGTAAGATCAATTTCATTATTATCTACTTCAATCTTTGGCTGAGAAGAAGCAGAAATATTAAGTTCCATGGCGTCATCTGGATACTGTTTGTACAGTTGAGGAACAATGTATCTCCACCGAGTAGTATTTAAAAGGGATTGGTCTGGTAACTTTTTAACAGTCCAGCACATATGATTTTCCTGAATACAGATAAGAAAAGAAAAAGGGGTCGGTTAAAAAGTGCAACTTCAACTCTAATACGTGTGAAATAAGGGTGCAGCCCAGCCAGGTCTGATTCAGCTTTGTGACAGGGCCATATCTAATTTGTGTCACAATAACTAGCCGAGCTACTGAAAAAGCTTAGCTTAAAAACCTCATGTCAAAGGTACAGCAACACCTGTCTAAGTCTAGGTCGAATATGCACTTAAGCATCTAGAAAAATGGTGTCGCATTACTGATCAAGCATTTTATTCCCCTTATTTTCAACGTGGGCACATGTAACATTTGATCCCTTTGTTCTCTAAAAGACTAAAGGGTACAGGACTTGTTAGGGGACTAAAGTGACTCAAATAATTAACAAACTAAAAGTGCACATTTTTGAACAATTATGCCTAGCCCAAAAATTAAGGATGAAAATGCGTATTTTCCACAATTAGGGGACTTGTTGGACCATTTTCCCGAAACATAATAGAGAATAGTTATTATGTGAAACTTACATTGAAGAAAACTGAAGAGAAGGAATTGAAGACATTTTCATGCAAAGAAATCTCAACCATCTTAGCAGGATCATTGCAAGAGACTAGATCTAGAGATTTTTTAAGGTAAGAATCCTTAGAAGCCACAAATAAACCATTTATCACAAATTCAGCCGAAGAATTACTCAATGCTGGGCTGTCCACAAAAGTGACGTTCATAGCAGCAATATCATTGATTTTAATATCTTTTGGAAGTGATTGCAGAACTGAATCAAGCTTCAACATTCCTTCCCTTATTTTCTTGGATATAGCATCTTCAATTGCAGACCGTATTCTCCCTTCAAAGGCATCCACCAACCTGAAAGAAAAAGGCATAAACTGTAGAGTAGTTTGTTTGTTTTACACATATCAAGGATTTTGATTTCACTACTAAGCAAAGTTAAAATATAAGGATGATAATGTAGTCAAAGAAATAGTGTAAAGTAACCTTCATGAACAAAAATGACAATCTTCACCTTCAGCCCAATCTTTAATGCAAGCATAGTCCACACACCAACGAACTAAAGACTTCAACAATGTTTTATAAGGCACGTAAAAAAACAGCATTCTTACAAATGAAAAAGTTTGATTAGTGGGATCACAAAGACAAAAGAGTGGTAATGTACTGTCTATTATTTATCCTGTCTAATAGACTAAAAGTGAAAATGAGAGGAGGAATAAAACAGGAAGCTTCTGAAAAAATTATTTGAAAACCTATGGCTCATTCTTTAGCCATCTACTACATAGTGTTTCAAGTCTCATGCAACTTATCACATTATATTGTGCACGACCAGGAAGATAGCCTTTTGAGCAACGTTACCATCTCTCTTCTACCCTGTTTCCTGATCAACATAGTGTTTTACTGGTCTTTTTGGCCAACTTAATGCATGATTAATTAAAGCGTCTATGATCATTGTTCACACTTTTTCCCACAACAAATGTTAAAGCAAGTGCCTCACCATTCAGCTTTTCTTTTCCTATCTACTGAACCTCTTGGTTTATATAATCTTAAAATAAAGAAGCTGGGAAACATAGCTGTTACTAGATAATGCATAAGTAGATTTAATCACAACAGTGGAGGAGGAACAAAAAAGTGCATGACCAGAACGAAAACGGAAATAACTACTTCAAGATTAGGATTTCAAAAAACACAATTGCTTACGCTTGGTAAAGCCAGGATTCTCCACCCTCCAACTTTATGGAGATATCGTTAACATGGCACCAAGATTCAAGAAGTGACAATCTAAGAGTTCCTTCTTGGTCCTTCAAAGCAAAAGTGACACCCACTTCCATGTTTTCAACCTTTTCAGAAGCAACAGCACTTGATGATAAGGTTCAAGAAAAAAAGTTTAAGAGGAAAGCCATAATACGCTAGTCAACTACTAAGTTAACATGTCAACAACTATGTCATACATGATTTTCTTTGGTATCTGACATTGAAGCATATTGATTGTTTATCACATGACAACAAATTGTTATCTCTCATCAAAAAGATCCCACTCAATTCAGATTGCTCTTTAATTCTTGACAATGGGAAATTCTCATGACTAAGTTCTTCATTGATGGACATGAATGATAAATTACTTGATACAACATTGGGCAGTCCATAAGATTATTTTTGCTATCACGACTTTCTAATCAGTAACATGTAATTTTAGTATTATCTAGCATAATTATTTGATTTATAACCAATTAGGCACCAATTATTCAAGCTGAGAGTAAGAGTTCTTTGCTTGTGCTTACCTTAAATGTCATTTTTGTCAAAAGTGATTTCAGACCTTCAGAAAGAAACACATTTGGATCCGTTATCTTATGCTTACGTTATAAGTGGGTTCCCTCCCCCTTCCCCTATCTCTCTCTATGTTAAAAGTGATTTAAGAATAAAGTGTTTTCGTGAAGTCGAAGCACAAAATGTGATTTGTTATACTTATGGTTAATAAAAAATTCCGTTTGTTTTAGAAGCTACTTGGAGAAGATTTTAACTATTAGAGATGGTTATAAAGCTCCTTAATTTAAGGAGCAAAACAATAAACTTAATTCAAAAAACCATTAATTTAAGGAGTAATTCAAGGAGTGAATTTTCTTATAAATAGATGTGTAATTGTAATGAATTAAACAACCAAGTGTTCATTCCAATTGAGAGAAAAACTTAGAGAGAAAAGCTTTTGTAAGAGAAAATTGAGAGTAATTTTCTTAGGTGTAATTGGGTTGTGGGTTGTGAGTTGTGAGTGTTGTAAACACCTTGTGTAATTTCTCCCCTTTTAGTAAAAAGATCTGCAGCATGTCCGGAGACGTAAGCAAGATTAGCCGAACTCCGTTGTCAAATTTGTGTGTTATTTTTCTATTCTTGTTTTCTCATAAATCTGACTTATCGAGAATTTGCGTAATTTCCCAACAATTGGTATCAAAGCTTTTGGTGGTGATTTCTGTCAATTTCATACAAGGTTACTATTCACATGAATAGTGGAATTTTGTTGACGATATTTGTTCGTTGACGGAGGTGTTCTAATACACGGTGGTTTGTAAAAATAGTCAGAAACGATCCGAAGGAAGTCAGATTTGAGTGGGAGCAATAGCCGCAGATAAGGAAGGATGAAACTCGAGAAATTTGATGACACAGATTTCGGGTTTTGAAAAATACAGATAGAGGATTATCTGTATCAAAGAAATATATATCAACCTCTCTCAGGGAAGAAGCCAAAGGCTATGAAGGAAAAAGATTGGAATCTTCTAGACAGATAAGCCCTTAGAGTTATTTGATTGATGCTATCCTGCAATGTTGCTTACAACATAGCAAAGGAAAAAACCACAGTGGATCCTATGGCAGCTCTCTCCAATATGTATGAGTCATCAGCCTCAAATAAAGTGCATTTGATGAGGCGTTTGTTCAACTTGCGGATGACAGAAGGCGCATCGGTAGCTCAACATCTCAATGAACTCAACACAGTCACAACCCAGTTGAGTTCAGTTGAAATTGAATTCGATGAAGAAGTACGAGCATTGATATTTTTGTCTTCTTTACCAGAAAGGTGGAATGCTACTGTCATGGTTGTGAGTAGCTCGTCAGGAAGCAATAAGTTAAAATTTGACGATGTTCGTGATCTGGTTCTCAGTGAAGAGATCCGACGTAGAGAGTCGGGCGAATCATCAACCTCTTCAGTTTTGCATACATAGTCAAGAGGAAGAGATTCAACCAGAGGGAATGGACATGGCAGAACAAACTACCAAGATAGATCAAAGGACAGGAAGTCCAAATCTAGGAATCCTAATAATTCCCATAGCTCGAAAACTATCGAGTGTTGGAATTGTGGGAGAATCAGGCACTACAAAAATCAGTGCAAAAGTACACCAAAGGACAAACAAGTAAAGACAGAGGCAAATGTTACTTCCACCTCAGGAGGAGATGGAGAAGATGATGCATTGATCTGCTCTTTGGAGAGCAAGGAAGAATCTTGGGTGTTAGACTCTGGAGCATCGTTCCATACTACTTCACAAAAAAAATTCTTCGGTAAATATGTACACGGAAACCTTGGAAAGGTATATCTTGATGATGACCAACCATGTGCTATTATTGGCAAAAGTGTAGTGAAGATTAAGTTGAACGGGTCTGTTTAGGAGCTGAAGAATGTCAGGCATATTCCCGAGCTAAGAAGAAACTTAATCTCAGTAGGGCAATTGGTCAGTGAAAGCTACACTACGATCTTCCATGGTGATGATTAGAAGATTTCAAAGGACGCAATGACAGTTGCTCGAGGCAAGAAGAGTGACACTCTTTACATGACAACAAGGGCACGTTGTTTAATCGCAGTTGCATCAGGTAATGAAACACCAAATTTGTGGCAATAGAGACTAGGCCATATGAGTGAGAAAGGGATGAAGATTATGCACTCAAAGGGTAAAATTTCAGGTCTAGAGTCACCGGAGATAGACATGTGTGAAGATTACTTACTTGGAAAGCAAAAGAGAGTCAACTTTCAAACAAGTGGCAGAACCCCAAAGAAGGAAAGGTTATAGCTTATCCACTCTGATGTTTGGGGATCAACGACTGTCTCATCCATTGGTGAGAAACACTACTTCGTGACTTTCATTGATGATCAATCTCCGAAGGTATGAGTTTACTTTCTAAAGCATAAGTCTAAAGTATTTGAGGCTTTCAGAATATGGAAAGCTATGATAGAAAATGAGACAGGTTTGAAGATCAAAAAGCTCAGAACCGATAATGGTGGTGAATATGAAGACACCATATTCAAAAATATTTGTTGTGAGCACGAGATCAGAATGGAAAGAATTATCCCAAGCACGCCTCAACACAATGGGGTAGCTGAGCATATGAACCGAACGTTGACAGAAAGAGCGAGAAGCATTCGTATACAATCAGGTCTACCGAAACAGTTTTGGACAAAAGCAGTCAACACGGCAGCTTATTTGATCAATCGTGGTTCATTTGTTCCATTGGAACATAGAATACCAGAGGAGGTATGGAGCAAAAAAAAGGTAAAACTATCGCATCTAAAAGTTTTCGACTGTGTAGCATTTGTGCATATTAGTGATCAAGGCAGGAATAAGTTTGATCCCAAATCTAAGAAATGCACCTTCATTGACTATGGTGAGGATGAGTTTGGCTACTGCATTTGGAATGACGAAAATAAGAAAGTGATCCGTAGCAGAGATGTGATTTTCAATGAAAGAGTGATGTATAAGGACATGCATAAAACAAACACCAACGACTCAAAGCAGAATGAGTTAGTATTTGTAGATGCAAATGATGTCCCAGATAGTTTCGTGAAAGAACCAATTGTAACAAGTCCTCAGCCAGAGTAACTCGTTGGACAAAGCAATGCGCAACAGTCCGACACACTACAGCCTCCTACTACAGCTCTTGTATTGAGAAAGTCTTCTCGACCTCATGTGCCTAACAGGAGATACATGAACTATATGTTCCTGACTGATGGAGGAGAGCCTGAATGTTATGATGAAGCTTGTCAAACTCGAGATGCCAACAAGTGGGAGCTTGCCATGAAATTGAAGTTGTGCTCAACTTCAGTTGGTCTGCTAGAGGAACAAGACTAAAAAAGCTGCTGCATTGATCGAGCTGTGAAGACAAATTGAAATCAGTCTTCAAGTGGGAGATTGTTAGAGATTGTTGGAGATTGCTATAAAGCTCCTTAATTTAAGGAGTAAAACATAGAGCAAAATAAAGAGCTTAATTTAAGGAGCAATTCAAGGAACGATAAATTTAAGGAGTAATTCAAGGAGTGAATTTTCCTATAAATAGATGTGTAATTGTAATGAATTAAACAACCAAGTGTTCATTCCAATTGAGAGAAAAACTTTTATGAGAGAAAATTGAGAGTAATTTTCTTGGGTGTAATTGGGTTATGGGTTATGAGTTGTGAGTGTTTTAAACACCTTATATAATTTCTCTTATTTCAGTAAAAAGATCTATAATAGGTATGGAGACGTAAACAAGATTGGTCAAACTCTATTATCAAATTTGTGTGTTATTTTTCTATTCTTGTTTTATCATAAATCTGACTTATTAAAAATTTGCGTAATTTCTCAACATTAACATGACTCAAAAGTATAAGCAAACAGAACATAAGTTATGATCTAAAACTAGCATTCATAAACTTCAAACATCTAGTAAAAAAAATTAAATCAAAAGGAAAATTCAAAATACTAAGAGGAACCTTTTCTGAATTAATTGAACTTTCTTTTCTTTTTACTTTTCTTTTAATGAAAGACCAACAATATACCTCAACAGATGCGCGTCCATGATCAGAAATTTCAATTAACCAAGCTCTGTAAGAATACCACCACTTCATGCTCAAATTGGCAGTGGCACCAGAAGCAACTAATACGATACCCATCTCGCCAGTTTTAACATATGAAGAAGCAATATTGACTCTGTAAATTGTGATATCCGAAAGAACTACATGAACTTTGCCGATAACTGGGATTTGCACAGACTCGTCTATTTGAGACAGTTGAAGAGGAATCATAGAAGAAATCGCCTTCTTTATTAGCAAACCTTTTACAAAATCAAGACCTTGATTGGATACAACCACGGAAATGAACCCTTCATCGTGGGTTCTTGCGGGAACAAATAGAAATGATATAGCTATTGACAAAAGAATCAAAGGCGACAACTTTGAGAAGAAACCCATTTGGGAAAAATATATGAAGTCTTAGCTTATTAAACTAAGACTAGTTAGCCCAGTTCATGAAACCTTAGTTAGTTAGATGGCTGATCTTCATAGTGTCTTTGGATTGAAAAGGCAAGGAGAATTTTCAGAATGGAATTTGCAGAGAATGGTTCGAAGAGTAGGAGCAAAACGGTTGCGTAGATGAAGTATTTCTTGTAATCATTGTTCTCTTTACTTGCTAAATTGGGCATAAATTACTACATTTGAAATTTTGGAGTTTTGTTCATTATTTGGCACAATAAGTTAAAAGATACATATGAGTAGCCGTCGCATGATCCACGCGTGTAATTACACAGCATCCCCTCCAATTTTTAATTTTGTTTTTTTTACTAAACGCAACTCGCATGCGTTAAAATACTTCAATGAAAATTATCTATAAAGTATAATTGTTTTATCTCTAATTTTTATTAAATATTTATTTCGTTTAAAAAAATTATATTAGTTTTAAATTTTATTAATTTAAAATGTTATATTATTATATATTTTAAAAGTAATGAATTAAATATAAGAAAGTTTCTAACTAAAAAAATTCTAAATTTAAGGATATTATTTATTTAAAAAAAACTACACTATGTAGAAAGCAATTAAAAAAAATCATATTATGAGTCTCATGACATATAATCAGTGTCATGTCGTAATCAGTGACACAAATCGGCAGAAATTAACTATTAACCGGTAGGACATTTTGCGGCAAAAAGACGGGTGGGACATTCCCCTTCTTTTTCTTTTTTTCTTCTTTTTTTTTCTTTTTTTTTAAAAAGACATTAGATTAAAATGGGTTAATGGTGGTTCAAAACATCACTTGAGATCTTATATCTATTCTTTTTAGAAAAAAAATGAGATTTTTAATATGTTATATTATATGTAATAATGTTCATCAAAATATTAAATTTTTATTTAATATTTTAATTATATTGATTATAAAAGATAAAGATAAAAAACACTTTTTAACCTATGAATTCAAGTGTTATTTTCCATCCTTTTAACAAAAATACATATTACTTCTTAATAATTTCACTTTTTTAGAATACTTGAGAATTTATTTTATTATAAAAAATAATTAATCATCACAAATTACATTTACTTTCATAAAGTTTTAGGGATAAGTGTATCAATGATCATGTAACTTTAATAAATGAATAAATTAATCCATAAATGAAATATTTTAATCTTATAATTTAAAAAAATACATTTTAGTATTAAAAAATCCTATAATTTTTAATTTTAAAAACTAAATTTCATATTTTTTTAAGTTATTAAATTAAAATGCTATAATTAAAAGTAACCTAACTAAATAGCTTATTTTATAAAAACTATAGATCTCGTGCTCCAAAAATTAAGTTAGGTCAACTCTTTATAACAAAGCGGAGATGTGAAGATGCACATGAACATCACATTGAGGCTTCTGCTTACACAGGACCGAGCTTTCATTTCCAAGTCAATGTATTGAATAGTCAAGTATGTTCGAGAAATTATTGCATTGCTTTTAAAAATAAGTGACGATATAATATTATACTCTAACCCAAATAAACATAATATTAATGTAATTATTTTATTAAAAAATACAAGTATTCAATACTTGATTTAAAAAACAAACAATATGACTTACCGACTCAAAAATAATGAATAATATTGACATATTTTCATAGAATCTGCACGAATAGTTAAGTTGACATCCCAATCATGATCATAATAATGGAAACGAGGTCTTCATAAATAGATAAAAAGTAATAAAAGAAAAATCGAAATGGGGTCAGCTCCAATAATTAAATACATGATACGGGATATAAGAATAGATGAAAAACAATTATTGACCAGAAAAGGTAACTTCTATTTGACATGCATGATTGTCATCTTCATCTTGTCCCCTATCAAATCATATTCCTTGTATTTGCAATCCTTTATGGAAACAACTTCTTCCCTTCCTAAAACCTACACGGCAGCAGCGCCTCTCTGCTTTCACATGAACAACAATAAGGACTCTTGAGCTACTGATGCATATTATTATTCTAAAGAAGTAGGCTTACAGGAAAATCTAAATGGATTAGGAACAAGAACACTTTCCAGGAACATGCCCATTGATCATTGAGAAGCCTCCCTACAAATGCCTTCGGATCACAAGAGATCGTCTCCTTCAACCACATGGCTGTATACTAGTTCATCAATTGAAGCATGTCGCATAGTCAAAGGTAAACATTGTTGAACAAATTTTATAGAAAGTAGTCAGGTGCAGGTTTCTTAGCAGGTGCCCCTCTTGATTCCTGCATTACATCAATATCTTTTATTATGGCTTCCAAAGAGATAAACACGCCAATTAGAGGTAGAGAAGACCAATATTTGTGCCATAATATATATGTCCCAGAATGAATGGATAGTTATAATTATTGATAGGAATACCTCTAGCATATTATCTAATTTTCACTTATGTTCCCTGGAATGGTAATCCACGAATAGAAGATCATACACTTCACCGTTGGGGTGAAGTTGGGTATACAAGAGGAAGGTTTGTATATCAATCAATCAAAAATAATTTCTTAGCAGGCTTGTAAAAGTTATAAAGCCAGGATATATGCAACAAATTAATTAGCAAACTGTTGTTATTGTCATGCATGCTCAAATCCAATGCAGAGAGACTCCCGATGCCACTACTGTATCCCAACCTTGTCAAAATTATTTTCAGTCAGTGTATGTGGCACCATTCTTAAATTAAACTTGCATTATTTTTCATTCATACATCCAATGCTGATTTAGAGTTCATCTCAATAAACTGATGAAGTATCTGGAAAACAAAAAGTGAATGTAGATTTATAGTGCAATTTCAGCAGCTCACCTTATCTTGTTCAAGAACAAGTAGAAGAAAAGAAAAAAGTGAATCCTCATACTTCCAATTTTAGAAGGAAAAAAAATTTCAACAACAAAATTAAAGCTACAAACCTGTGGGGCAGCATGAAACACGCGAAACTTCTTATAAAGAGTTTCATCTAGCTCATGGATTGCAGCGACATTACCACACCTGCAAAAACCCACGATCAATAAATATTATAAATTATAAAATTAAGAGAAAGGTTAATAACTTAGTTACCTGTAACAATAATTTGGAGCTGACCACACAGTTACTATCTGATTATTGAACATCCATTTATATCCTTCCATTACCAACTGATGGGCACGGCATATGTAGTCAATGTTATTCGTGTGATTAAATGAAGTAACTACACTACCACCAAAAAGAAAACCAGCACCTCGGGGACTCAAACCCCAACCATCCACAATATCTTCAGGGTCTGACCACATGAGATCACACATGGCACCATCATGGGGTACTTCTTGCTTCCGATCAATTGTTCGTATCTGCCAAGACAGGGTAGGGTGATCAGTAGCATGATGAGGACAAACAAAATAAAAACATTTTGGGATGGACTTAACCTGATCCAAAGTTGAAATAGCAGGAGAAAGACCACCATGCACACAAAAAATTTTGTTCTCAATGAGGGCTGATAGACTTAAAACCACAATCAAAACAGAAAATTAGTGAGATGAAAGAATGAATAAACATAGGTCGTATAGGGGGGGGGGGGGGTATTTCTTCAGTCTCACCTGACACCCAGGTGATACATTTTATTTAAGAGATATAGTTTAAAATATAAAGTTGAGTTTGATAAGAAAAGAGCCATACTCAGGGCACCTGCTGAACTGATTATAAGACTCTGAATTGGATAGCTGGGCCTGAGCCAAGGCCTAGGGGGGCAATTATTAAATTTTTAAAAATAAGAAGATAGTTGGGCGGCAATAGAAATAAGAAAATCAGTTAGGTTCTAATGCCATAGACATCCCCTGCCACCAAACTGAATTGCCAGTTTCTACTCTACAATACCCTATCTAACAGAAATGTAGACATGTTCCATTTTTTAAGAAATTGTCGTACCTTAAATAATCAAATATATCAGTGCAATATCTCCAAACATTAACTGAGCCATATTTACGTAGGCATTCATCATAAAATCCATATACCTGTTCAGTAAGGATAATCAATAAATACTCTTAACTAAAAGAAGCTCACACCAATGTAACCAATTAAAAAGTCAACCTGTGTGATCTGACGACTCTCGTGGTTTCCTCTGATTAGGGTTATCCGGTCTGGATATCTCACCTGAGCGTAAACCATTTCCATTAAGGGAACTAGTAGTGACCATACATTCAAACATAAAGAAGAAAAAGGATAAAAACAACTTAAAATATTACATTAGATGATGAAAAATGCATAATGTGATTTTTGGAATTCACTTGCATAAAAAAAATAATCATGGCCCTGGATACTAAGAAACAATATGAGATTCCAAAATGCCTAGTTGTTCCTTGGAGGCTTCTATCAAAAGCCAATCCAGACATTGCATCATCAGCATGCTTTTTTTAAAAAAACATTATTAACTTTTTGGTAAATGTTTCTGTAACTACTAATACTATTATAAATTTTAAATTCACTACTTTTAGTATATTTTCTATCAATTTGATACTTTAGTTTCAAAATTTGTAGCAATTAAATTTTATCTTGCCTTTTTTACTACCAATTTCGAAAAAATTGGATATTTTTCTTAGATTTATTATGACTATAGTACTGTCAAGATTTATCATGCACATTGAATGGTTTGAAAAATTCCCACTTTTTTAGAATTTGGCAAGAAAAAGGACACTAGAAAAGTTTATTGAAATAAAAGTTGAAAATAAAAACACCAAATTGAAAGAAAAAATACTTAAAAGTTAAAATTTTCAATAGTTTTAATAGCTACAAAAACATTTACACTATTTTTTTTATAGAAGCCATTATTAAAATTTAATCCCAGGTAATGATTGATGCATTTATGTTCTTGTTAAACCCCAGCTCTTTATAAAGGTATGTAGATTGAAGAATTCCAAGTAATTATCTATTTATCTAAGACGGGAGAAGTTAAGAGCTCCAAAATGGTTACCACATGCAAAGTTCATTTCGTGCAAGATATGACCAGGTTCATACAGTACCAACTACCAAGTAATCCCATTACACCATGTAGAACCTGGAAAAAAAATTGAATTTCGTAGAACAAATAAGATTACCTTCAAGGCAAGTAGAAGTAAAAATGTCTCAACAGAGTAGAATCCTCTGTCCACAAAATCTCCAAGAAACAAGTAGTTAGTTTTTGGACAATCACCTCCCACTTTGAATAGCTCTTTCATGTCATAAAACTGCCCGTGAATGTCACCACATATCTGTTGAAAAGAGGCCCAAAATCATAAACATCAAGAACAATTATAAATAATCAATACAAATACAATTATCCAATGCACCAACATTCATATGCGATTGCATATTGCAGAGTTGACAAAATATTTTCTGGACTTCAAAATTTTATGTAAGGAATGCAGCCATGCACACATTAACAGTTTTATCTAACTTAAAAGAACAATAAAGAAAAATGATGGGGTAAAAAAAACAAACTGACCTGCGTCACCATCACAAAATTTAATTTATAATTCTTATTACGCATCCAAGTAGTAAATAATTAAAGAGAAGCAAATCTCAAGCCTAGCAAATATCCTATGTGAGATTTTCTTACAAATGTTGGTTAAAACCGTGGAGGTTGACTTCACAAGCTGCCCTCCTCAGAGCTTGTTTGTTACAGGAGATTGTACCTCTTTGTTTTAAGAGGGTTTGGAAACATTTAACTACAGATTTATTTTCTCTTTCTTCATCAAGTCTCTACACATAAGTGTTTTGTGAAGTGAGTTAAGTTTTGGAAGTCTGCACTTTCAGTTTCTACTTAGTGCACACTTGACTTGTTATCAAGAGTCAACATACCAGCAAAAATTATATAACCAAAATCTCATTATAAAGATGACCAAAACTATTTCATGATAAAACCTTCAAAAGAACCTTGAAAACAGATCTAAACTAATAACACAATTAACCTCGCAACAAGTTAAAATGCCATATCCAGATACTATTGTAAGTTGTAACATAGTTTGAAGACTTTCGGTATTGAATTTCTCCCTATAAATACCAACAATTAGGCACCGAAGCAGATACTGGCAAACAAACTTCATATAAATCGATGACGGGGTCTGAGATTGAAGTGAGGTTTTACATTAATCCTTCTAGATGCCTTCAAACTCTAAAAAATTTAAACAATAAAACGAATTAAATTAAACAAGAAAATACAAGTCCAACACCCAATTTACTTGAAAGATCACCAAATCCACCAACATTTCGCAAACCCAATATTAGCACTAATCTTGTTCAGAATCAACTTTTAAAAAGTTTTCCCAAATCCTCCAGCTTTTCCAGCGTATCCACATACAAAGCATCAAATCTAATCAACTCTAGTAGCTATGCTCCAAGAAAATCGTATCGACATACAAAGCATCGAATCTAATCAACTCTAGTAGCTATGCACCAAGAAAATTTAACATGACTATTAATTTTCTCCAAGCTACCTAGGCACTACGGTAGATTCTTGCTTCGTTCCCAATACAACACAATTTTACAAAAAACTGATTCAGAAACCCAACACACTATAGAGATAGAGAGAAAACCACAACAAAACAAACCCTATAGTCAGGTGAGACAATTAACATCATAACTCTTTTGAACTGCCAAAACTACAAAGAAAAGTCAAACCAACAAAACCAATAAGCTCCAAGAGCTTTTCGTGCGTGCATATGATGAAGGTATGAGAGAGAGAACTGACAGTGACAGGAGCGTCAACCCTTTGAACGTTACTCTCTTCAACGAGGATTTCCATGGCTTTGAGGCAAAGCGCCTTCACTTCGGACTCCTTGAGAGGCTCACACTTCTTTAGCTGCTCTATTTGCCTGTCTAGGTCTGACATATTTTCTATATAGTTTACTATTCTTCTTCAGACCCAGACGCAGACCCAAATCCGCCACTCTCTTTGAAACCTCCTTCTCCTCTCTCCCAGCTTCGAATCAGTGAATCTCTGTTTTCGACTCCTCGCAACAGTAGTATAAAATTATTGTATTATGTCGGTTTTTTAATTAAATTTTATCGAATTTATCATTTTATATATTTATTTTTTAATATTATATTCAATATCTTTTAAATTTAATAACTTTAATTTTAATTTAAAAGTAAATTTTAAAACTAAAAAATTAAATAATATGAAAAATAAATATATTAATATAGTATAATTTAATTTAAATTATGTTAAATTTTGAAAGACATCGAATATAATACTCGTAAAAAAATTGAAAAAAAAAATATAAAATCTATCAAAATATAACAACTAGTTACATATTTTTTTATATATTATTAAATATTTTAATTATATAATTTTTATACAATTATGTATTTATACATAAAATGAGACTGTATAACATAAAATAAAAATTATGCCATTATTTAAAGATTTAGTATAATATGAGTGTTTATTTAATTTATCTAAACTTTTAATTTTAAAATTATGTTATTGATTTTTTTTCTTTCATTTTTAATTATTTTTCTAAGTAAGAAAATATAAAATTAAATACATTTTGTAATAAAATTATTTTAAAAGTCAAATACAAATGCCTTTATATTTGCAAAAAAATCAATAAAAATCTAAAAATTTGAGAGTTGATTTTGTTATATAATAATAAATAAGAGATATAATTACATATTTTTTTAAATTAAAGAATATTTTTACTATTCTAAAAACATAAGACATTGTCAAGTCATTTTTCCTTGTTTTATTAAGTAAAAAATACATAAATAAATTAAATATTATTTTAAATATAAATTATTTAATAAAATAATTATTATTAATTTTATTCTATTATATTATAAAATAATAATTAAATATTGTATGAGTAATTATAATATAATTTATTTTAATATAATTATATTTTACATATTTAATTACAAATTTAACCTATTATTTCAATTTAGTTACTTGATATGGCATCTCCGACTCTCCGGTTTCAAGGTTTTTGCTATATTATCTCGTTCATGAGCTTATAAATTGGCCTTTCAAATAAACCTACTAACTTTTTTTTCCTTCTACAGAAATATTAATTTTCTAATTTTTGTTTCCGTAACCAAAAAAATAAAATAAAATTTTAGATACATCTTCTTTTTCTCTCTTTTTTTTTTCAATCAAATGTTATACGGTGTGAGTACTTAAAATTAAAATGATTGAAAATGAATCTTATGTGAATAAATTATTTATTATTTTTAGAATAAATGATAATTTTATATTTTATATTTTAAAAAAAAATTACAAATTTCCAATACTTAATGGGGGCATAAAATATGACATAATCACATTTTATTTTAAAAAAAAATTCCAATACAACCATAATATAAGGCAATTTCCTATGAGATACTTATTTTCCAACCC
Source organism: Hippophae tibetana (assembly GCA_037013495.1). Classification (NCBI taxonomy): domain Eukaryota; kingdom Viridiplantae; phylum Streptophyta; class Magnoliopsida; order Rosales; family Elaeagnaceae; genus Hippophae; species Hippophae tibetana. Next base: position 5,996,981 of record CM072812.1, read on the forward strand.
CAATATAATCTACTAAATTTTAGGTTTTCAAAGAATATATATATAATCTAGAAAAAATCAAGTGAAAACTCATAAAAACATGTCTATCTTCAAATTCTTTTCCTATTAGCAAAAAAAAATCAATAGATTATTATAGATATTTGATAAGTCTTATCAAATCTAGTAGAAATGTTTGGCACGTAGGAGATTTGGTAAGACATACCAAACACGTTCAAGAACATTTCATTATTTGTAAAATAAATAAATAAACATTTTGAAGCTTTTGACAGTTAAATTAAGTTTAGGCCAAATGGTGGTTGATGATGAATAGTAGATGATATTTGGGTTTAGTTGTCAGTGAGAGCATAGAACTTATCTTTAATTTAGAATTTATTTAGTATTTTCACTTAAAATCTTTAGAAAAGAATCACAATAAAAAGTTGAAGCCCTGGAATGAAAAACGATAATTCAATAGATATTAAAAATTGTTGTAATATTTTTATTATAAAGTCAAAATTATAAAAGCTAAATCAATGGTAAATATTTTATAATGAGAATAAAAAAAATTAAATTAATAAATAGTACAAATAATATTTACGTGATAAATATACAAATAAAATATATGTAATAATAATTACATAATATTTTTACATTGTAAAATTTTGATAGAATTTTATTATAAAATAATTTAAAATAAAACTAATAAAATGTTCGTTGCATGTAAAGAAATCAATTTAAAAAATGATAAAATTAATCATAATATAATACTTTAATTTAAAAATGTAGAATTTAATAGATATTCATTTATTTTTTAATTGTTTTAAATTTATGAGATTTTATTTCTTTCACTTTTATGACATTATCGTATAAAAAAGTTGAAATGCTTAGAGCAAAAAATTTAAAATCAAAATTAAAATAGTGAATTAAAAATAAGATAAAGTAAAAACATGTATAATAATTAGTCTAGTACAAAAACGTATAGAACCATAAATAATAACAATTACATTTAATAATTTTTACAATTTTAAAATTTATTAATTAAATAAAGCTTCATTTATCATTCAAAATATTTAAATTTTACATTTATCAAAATAACTTTATATTTAGATGCATAATTACACAATATATTTCAAATTAAAACATAAAAAATAATAATTATTTTGATATCGTTTTAATTGTCTATAATATATATATATATATATATATATATATATATATTATGAGAAGAAAATGTGAAAAATATTAAAATCTTTGAATGCATCATTCTCACATCATATGTCCCATGATATAATTATATAAAAGAAGCATAATCCATTGGGATATTTCAATTCCAATAACTTAAAAATAAATAAAGAGTTAGTTCAATTTTTTAAACTAAGTTAAAAAACTAATCATGTCAGCATGTGATCTTCTTTTTTAGTGGTATTTGTGAGAGAAAAAAATTCCCACTCTTCCGATATTTCCCAATGGATGAACAGAAGATCGAAGTTATCTATTTTTTGTAGATCTGAATTTGATTCGGTCCGAACATATTTAAAGATTTTTAATTCAATTCAATAATATAATCAATTCGAACAAATCTAAATCCGAACAGATCCGATTTTTTTATATCATTTAAGATCAGATTAATATTAAAATTTATTTATAAATCATTGTTATATATAAAATACAATGTACACAAATTTAAAATTTAAATTGATATTTTTGTAATAAATATTATTATTTATAATGACAATTAAAAAATCAAGAGAATAAAAAATATAACTATACAATTATTATAGACATTTTTATTTATTTTTTAAGCTAAAATAATAATCTAATGTAATTATGGTATGCATAATATTAAATATAACATATTATAAATATAAAATATTTATTTATTTATAATTTAATAGTAATTCGATCTGGATCAAACACAACGGATTATAAAATTTATCAATATCAATTCAAACGGATTGCATAATTTGTATTTTGAATATAATTTTATTATAAAATTTATCAATCCAATCGGATCTGAATTCGATAGATCGAATCAAATTTATCAATTTAAATGAATTGATAAGATTATTTACTCATCACTATCAACAATATTTACCAATCTAAGTGTAATTTAGCTCTAAGAATTGAAATGCATGATGTTAGCCAAGTTTCTCTCTTATAATACACACTTTTGGTATTTTTTATGTTTCGGTGGGGAATTAATTTCTCATTCTGGACCATCTGAACCTGCTACCCCTTCCTCGTGGACGGAGGATTCGTTTGACATGTGGGTCCTCTTGGAACTATTCCCCGAATCGGAAACCGAAGCCACGTCGGTGAATCCGTCGAACCGGGAATGAGAAAGCGGGACCGTCTAACCACAGAAATTTTGAGAGCTTGGAAATCTCGCTCCAAAATAGGATTGGCAGACTGAATAGTCCTTTTCTTCTTGATAAAGAACCAGGGGAATATTGAGGTGAAATAAAGGAAGCCCTGGATCTCCTCTGCCAAGGATTACTACAATAAGCCGAACTTTGAGAATAAAGATCTCCAGCTCTGCGAGCTAAAACATGTTTTTTTCTATTTCTAAGGAGGTGTTGGCCCTAAATCTACACTTGATCGGATCGGATCGGATTGATCGGATGGATCGGATGGATCGGATTTTTTGTACACCCCTAGATATGAGACTTATTTCCTTAACAGTTTCTCTCATATCAAATATATAGACGGACGATGATGGTCTTATGTTTCTGCTGGTTGATTGATCGATGTGGGATTTATTTCCTTAAAAGTATGACTCTGACGCTCTTAATTTTTGCCAACTTTTATGGTACTTAATATTTCTCTCCACATTTGTTTTCATGCTATGTAATTAGTATCAGGGAATTCTTTGGGCTAGAATAATGTTAGTCCTATGGTCTTAGCAGGAGGACCCTAGATTTCTTGAGAATTAAGTTTGTAGTTGGTAAAATGAGCACATTCTAAGGTGTGGGTGATTGAAGAATTTTGTCCTAGTCCTGTAATGATTGACCTTCCTGTCTCACCATTATAGTTTGGGGTCCTCTTTAATGGAGGTCAGAGAGGTGGACGAGTTAAGTACCCTTGTACATGGCGATGTAAAAGATTATTTTATAGTGTCGAAGTCAGATTAATTGACGCGAGTTATTTGAATCATGAGAATGCAATGTCTTTGTATGGTTATTGATAGATGGCCCTATTGCTTAATCATTTCAGGTGATATTTTCTTTAATCATCACATGTTTCAAGAAATATGAGTAACTTTCCTCTCCTGGTTGCATTGATGCATCTTGTACGAAGCCTTCTTCAAAATCCACACATACACGTAGAACCTTATGTAAGCCATTTTTATTGGGTCAGACAGTTATAAATAAAGTACATAGATTGCGTAAAAGATATATCTTCAACGATGAGCTACCATCTCAAGCATAAAAAACAGTGAAAGAATTACTATTCATATGTCCCTTTTTACATGAATATTCATTTGTATTATTAAACAAGTCATACATATACTGCATGTTACCTGAAAGTAAAGGGTTTCTATAAAGGCAAAAAAACTTTGTGAATGCAGTGCAGTTTGATGACTACTAGTTTTTTTTAATTTCCATTGCCAGTGCAAGTCAACACAGCTGGAGCTGATTTTTGAGTTGTTCTTAAGGAATTTTCTATATATAATACTGTTAATTTTTTTTTTTGTCAACTTCACCAGTTAATGCCATCAATTATTACCTGCCTTGTTGCAAAAAGATTAGGGTATAGATTTTCTGACAATCAGTGGGATCTTAGAGACTTTGCGGCATACCTGGTTGCTTCAATATGCAAAAGCTGAGTTTTATTACAGTTAAATTGTTTCTATGAAATTCAACTCCCCACTCCTCTCTTCAACAGAAACAGTTACATTGCAAATTATACTTGCTTCAAATTGTGTCATATGGTGTCAAATTATATAAGGTTCCTAATAATCTTACATTAATGTTCAATTGGTTACACGAATGGCATGCAATTTTGAATGTCGCACAGGTTTAATCATTTACTTGTGCAAAATGTTATTGCATAACACACATTTTTTTCAGTAGTGTCCATTGGACAAAGATATATACATGCATAAGTCATGTGAAGTCATCTAAAACCTATTATACACTGCATTTTACTGAACAATTGATGATACATGGAAACAATGAAATTTTGTACTATATAATGATTTTATTTCAATCAAGCTAGTGAGCTTTTTTTAATTTCACATTCATATAAGAAAATGTCAACTCATGATCGGTTTACTTTTCAGATTTGGGCATGTATATCATAATCTTCAGCCTCGTGTTACAAGGACTCTGTTTCATGCTTTCTTGGACCCTACAAAAGCATCACCTCAACATTATGGTGCAATTCAAGGCCTAGCAGTTTTAGGACACACTGTGGTATCCTCTTTGTAATTGCTTCTATATTAAGAGACATCGTGTTACATGGCTCGTGCGAATTGTGATAAACATATAGTTTCATTTTACGGCTCATATAAACTAAATTTAGACAGTCTTTTTAGCGGCTAAATCTCAAAAGCTAAAATGCTTAGTGAAATCTTTGTCTCTAGAATTCTTATGGAATCTAGGCAGTAAATCCACTTTTGCGTCTATCCTATTCACTGTTTAGTGTATGTAGCTTTCTATCAAAGTGTATTTTTCTATTTGGTTTACGTGACTGAGACTGTTACTTTAATCGGTTTCCACCAAATCTGAGAAAGCAAATTTTTTTACCGAAATCCTTAGTCATGAAAAATGCTTTTCCTTTTCTGGCAGGGAGTCTGTTTTTGCTTCATCATTGTACAATCTTTTATCTCAAATTGCAAAAACGTTTTTTCACATTGTAACTGTACGGTTCAAGGGTTATGCTATATTTTTATCTTATTCATCTTTATGTTCGTAAACCTTCCATTGAAGCAAGTTGCGATAACATTGTGTAGGTTCGTTTGCTGATACTTCCAAATCTGGAGCCATATATGCAGCTTCTCGAGCCAGAAATGCTACTCGAGAAACAAAAGAACGAGATGAAAAGGCCTGAAGCTTGGCGTGTATATGGAGAGTGCTTGTAAGTTCATATTTCAGTATGATACTGAATCTTGTTATTTGTGATGAGTTTGCTAAGAACCATCAATCTTTCAGTATGCAGCGGGCCAATGCATGCATGACTCGTTGAAGAAATGTCATAGTTTGCTGTCTCCACCATGTCGTGCCATTGGGAAGAGCAATGGAAAGATTGGCACTATCATGTCAATTACAAATTCCTAAAACTTGATTCGCTTATAATTTTTTTAATTTTTCTTTTTAATTTTTGTATTTTTTTTATCTAAAATAATCTTCAGGAATCCCTTTTTCTGGGTTGGGTAGCGAGCAACAATGGTCAAAATCTAATTGGCTTGCAGATTCTTTTTCTCCTTGATTTTGGTTTTCTACTTCAAGAGATTTTTTTTTCATTCCAAAATGTTGGATTTCTATTTTCTAGCATTTTTATGTATAATTTTTTTAAAGAATTGACAAAAATATGACCTCTGGACACATTGAAGGTTTCAAAGATCCTGGGCGATGATGACATTGCCACTTTCTGGTTCTTTGGGCCACTGAGGCAAGCATGTTGAATGCTTTGACTTCCATTTTAGAGTCTTAAACTAATGATATGTCTACAAATGCAAATACCTCTGTGAGATTGGAATAATGCGTGCATCAGCATGCGTTGATCCAATTAGGATTGAATAGTCGCTCTAGTGTGTTCAAATATTGCTGAATCTCAATGTCATTGAAGGTCATACATGTTTACTTGGAGATGAATAAAAGTTGTGTGCAAAAATGAGATTGCTTATAATTTCAAACTCTTATTTCTCTACTTTTCTTGTCCCATGTGTTGCTCATCCACTTTTGGTTAAACAAGATAAGCACAATGCTAGCACAGACAACTCGATTCAGCAACCTCCTCTCAAGAAACTCGCTACAGATGGTCCCATGGGAGCAATACCAACCAATGAACTCCATGCAAATTGAAACGCAAGGAGCTACAGCTAGAACTCCCAATGCCGTGCTGGTACCCAGCATTGGTGCCACATCAATTTCGCACCAGTCACCAAATGAACACTTTTCAGGAAGGGCCATTGACCAAAAAGGAAGAGCATATACCATTCTTGCTCAGACTTGGAAAGAGGACTTGGATGCAGGTCATCTATTATCGTTCTTGTTTGAGTACCAAATTGTCTTTTTTTTGTGATAATGTCTTTCAAGAAAAATGCACCCTTTTGGGTTATTAAACAAGTTGAAACTTATAGATTTTATAGTTTTTATGTGAGCCATGCATACAAATTCTTTGTTGAAGGATTTAATTAATCCAGCAGATATAAATGTTTCAAAACTTTTCATCCCTTTTTCTTCTAAATTGTGGGAAGGGAAAACCAATGGATTGTATTTGTTGACGCATTAAAGAAATTAGGTAATTTTTCGCATTTCTTGTGTTTATAATAGTAAAGGATAATATGTGAATATGATCGTTAAATGGACAAAATAATCAAGTACTAAAGATGGGAGCATTTTAGTATTACTATATCAAACTCACAACCACATCTTTGGCAACAAAAGAAGAGGCAGGATAGAGAGGAAAACAAAAAACAAGACTACAACCTCAAACAGATCAAGAATTAATGAAAATGTCAAAATCTTATTATTACCAAGTTATCTTTTCAAGAATAAAACAAAAAACAAAACATGTTCCGTATTTTCACATGATTAGCCACCAGTTTTTAGACCATCTTCTCAGTGTCATATTCTTTGAAAAGTTCATTTAATTTGAATAACACATTTTTAGTCTTTGCATCTAATAGAATGAGTTTAAATGAGGAATAAATATGGCCATTCAAAACAGGCACAGTAAAAAAAGAGAGCCACATCAGCTCAAACTTTTCATCCAACATAAATTACATACAAATTTAACATCAGAAGCCAGTAAGAGACCCATCAGACCTAGAACTGACAAACTCTTGCTATGAACTCGTAATGTATCTGGTGATGTCAGGTCTACCAATTAATAAAGCAGCATGGGCCATACCTTCACTCTCCACTTAAAATGGGAACTATGAGTGGTTTCATTTGGGCAAGATAAACGATCGCCCACCTACCGTGGCAAAAGAAGAATGTCAATATTACTAATGAAAACTGGTCTAGATAAAAAAAAACATATATATATAGATTACATTGTGTGCAAAGACGGATAGATCTACTTTCTAGTAAGAGCAAATTAACTCGGGAAATATAAAATAAAGACAGCATATGCAGGACCATTAGAAAGTAGAAACTGCTTAGTTTTACTATCCTATGATAATTTGAAGCACATTACAGCAAATAAAGTTTGAAGATCTCCAGATAAAGAAAATGGGGTATTCCAGTACACAACAGAGAGGCTTTCACACAAAAAGATACAACAATTAGTAAGTAATATCTGTAAAACAAGTTAGTCTTAAGGTCATTTTGGACTGAAGAGACTAATCAAGTAGATGATGTATGCACTGATCTGTCAAGCTCGAGCATTTATTATTTTCCCCCAGATAACACTAATAGTCTTTGGCCTTTAACAGTCAGATAAAAAAAGATGATTTCCCAACTAGTGATGTTAAATGAACAGCTCAACCCAACCCAATTCATCTTATTTAAAGTTGACTCAATGAGTTCTTGGGCTAAAAATTCTCGGCTCAATTAGCTCACGAACTTAAATGAGTAGCTCACTGGCTCATTTGACAATTTTTTTTATTGAACGTATTTTGTTTTGGTAGTATTTTTTTGGACCAAACAACAAATTCTTTTTTTTTACCTAAACAATCAATTTATTTTGCTTGATCAACAAATTGAACCATAGATTTCTTTATTTAAATAATCAAACTCAACTCTCACCACTTTAATTCCGCATTCTTTCTATACCGAAAGGAAAAGAAAAAGAAAAAGAAAGAGTGTGAATCAAACTCAACTCTCACAGTTCAAATAATAATAAAAAAAGATTCATGCTTTGGTGGTAAATGTATGGGCAAAAGAACTACCCTCAAAGTCCCTCCACATGATCTATGGGATATGGATTCTATCAAACGAGTATCAAATCTCAGAAGCTTCAGAAAATCTCTCTTTTTCTAATATCCTTAAAAACGATTTTAGAAAGATTTTATTTGTAATAATTAATTAAATAATTTAAATAAGTTCAATAAAAAAAAATTAAACGAGCTACAAAACTTAACTCAGATAAAAATAAGCTCAGCTCAACTTAATTAAAAATTAGGTTAGTTGAACTTAAGCTAGCTACACCATTTGACACCTCTATTCCCAACTATAGATAATGGATGACAAATTGCTGACACTAACCATTAAGCATAACTTATACTAAATCAAGTCCCATAACAGTTTCTCTTCTCAAAAATCTGGATGAGACATTCTTGCCTACCAAAATGCTCATAAATATAGACCTAATATGCTGAATTTTGAAAATAATTATACATAAAACATCAATCTCAATGGAACTTCAGATATCCACAAAAAAGGCAGAGAGATTAAACAAACTCACATCATCCAGCAGCAGACTGTTGCTGTAATGATCAATGTTAGGTGGAACCTGTCCATACATGAAGTTTAGACATTTTCCACAAAACAAGAAAAGTATAAGATAATTGTAAAGGAAGTATACAAAAGCATCTACAAGAAAAATATTCAATACAACATTTCTTATAATGATAAACAAGAAGGTGTTACTTATAATGATACTCACATAGATTAAACTGTAGGATGTCAGATCTATTGAAATGGTCTAAAAAAGACAGTTAAATGACAGATTTTCATGATTATGATCAGCATATTGCTGAAGTAGACATCTATATACTAATATTTTATCTGTTCACATGAATAACAATTATACTCAATGAAGAAAAAAGGGGTAGCAAAAGAAAGAAAAGAAACAGACATATGAGCTCTGCATACTCAATGGAAACAACTGATATAAGATACAATGACCCGGTGAATGCTCAGAAATTTTGGACATATTCAATAATGCAATAATGTATAAGACTGTCTAAGTTAACTGCCTGAAGCAAGAGATCTTGTAAGAGGTCATAAAACCAAACGGATAAAACTTAGTGATAAGAATTTCTATCAAGAATTGGCCTTGCCTGGAGTGAATTAGCTAATTAACATAGTTAAGATGGGAGCAAGAACATTCTTAGCAAAAAAAGGAGAGCAAGAACATGACGAACCCAATAAATCATTATCTATTCTAAATGTCAACAGGAAAATAAATGTACATCCAAATTAACTAAATCATGCCAGCTTGCAGGTGATTTTCCCAACATCAAAGAGCAGAACCATTTACATAATAAAGAGAAGTGCTTGGATGTGCAAATTCCAGATAAAACCAAATGGGGAAACTTACCCTGACAACTTGAATTCTAACAAACAACAATATAGAAGACCTGAACTCCGACAGTAACTAATTGAAAAATGAAATCTACAACAAGGCCTACGATGTACAAAATTCTTACATGTGAACAATGAAATCAAAAGTTAAACAAGTATTATGAAGTTCCACAATCACGGCATCGCACAGACAATTCTAACAAATGTCAGCTCAATGTATTTCAGACATTAAAGGGGCGTAAACAGTGAAATACACAAATGATACCTGAGGAGGAAGATTAAAAAACCAGAAACAAGGAATTGAATGATAGAAAACTTACAAATTGGCAGAAGGTCCTCTATTGCAGCAAATTCTGGTGCACATAGATGCAATGATACAAATCACTACGAAGATAAGGGTCGTAACTAGAAATCCCATGATGTACTCTACTTGATCTGGAATCCAATGGTCGAGACCTGTGTTTTTGCAGATTAAAAATATTTTAAAATTTTGGAAATTGAATTTTAATTAGGGTTTTACAGAATCAAAATTAAAATTTGAGAAGATCCAAAAAATCCAAATGGAAAAAGAGAAAATAAAGCCCTGAGGGCTATTTGAGATCTTACACTCGATCTCGATTCTATTTCTCGACTCGGTCGGTAATTCGTAATCGATCTCCCTTTTACGAGCGCAAATAGGCAATTCCCGGCAACGCGATACAAATACGGGCCTAAACTAGGTCCAAATAAATTTTATGGTCCAGATAAAAAGGAAATTCTTTAAAAATCCCATAATTTACTTGAGACACCTGCTTATTCTAAAAAATTCAAATTCAGTTAAAATGTGAGAAAATTATCAAATCATTCATCTAACGTACATCCCACTTAGTTTTCTTAATTTTAATATAAATATCAACCCTACATTATCTTTGCCCTAAAACTCAAAAATGAAAGATACATGTCAAAAAAAAAAAAAACTTCCAATTAAAGATATAAAATAATATTATCTCATCTTGTCTCATTTAGTAATTCTAATGTATTCGTAATACAAATTATCTCATTTTATTTCAACTCATTTAGATTATAGGTCTTAATAAATTTAATTTTAAACATATATTTTTTTTATTAAACTTACACTATAATTAATTACGTATCATATTTTATATTATTAATTATCACATTTAGACGCATTAGAAACAAATGATATATCTCAAATAATATTATTTCATTACCTTCTCATCTCCTTCTCATCTCGTTAAAAACTAAGTGAAATAAGATACACTAAGATTTAAAAATTAATATATTCTATTATAAATCTCATTATCTCATCTCAATCTACATATTTATTTTGCAATAAAATCAAGTACAAAATAGAAAATGAACACATTTGTAAAACAAATATAAGCAAAGATATTCACCAAGTATTTACCAAAACCCTTACATTCAAGGGATGTTTGAGGCCTGATTAATAAATCCATCAATTTTTAATTTTTGATAATTTAAAACTTTGTCCAGTAAATTATGAAATGTTTCCATAAGTCATAGGTTTCCATTGATATTGGCATAGAGAAATTACCTAAATTTCAATAAAATTTATAATGTCGTTCCCTTTTTAAGATGTATACGAAATATTTTTTCTTGAAAAATAAATTCATATCCCAAGGCAATGTTTTAAACTTTTTTAGTCATGCAAGTTTCTCTCTTTAATATTCAATCGATGATTATTTCTAGATCATGGTAGAAGCTGAATTAAATTTAAATAAAAAAAATAGAATGGATTGTGATATCTAACTGGTAGTGGAAGAATGCAAGATACAGGTGCTCCAAGCTAGAATTTTCTCAAGTTAAAATACCTTAAATAATAAATAGTTTAATGTATATATAAAAAATCAATTAAATTAAAAAGTGCAATCAATTGTTACTATGGGTATCTTCACCTCAAAAAAAATTCAAAAATAGTATAAATAAATACATGACAAAATAACGATATTGTCCTATGTGTGAGCGAACTAAAAAAAAAAATAAGCAACAAAAATAGAAAAAGAATCGTTAACAAAAGAAACGAAGAGTCAACATACATTTTGCATTTTGGACTCTTTTAAAACATTAGTATGAGGGCTCTTCAAAGTGTAGAAAACAATGTCCGTTTTCCTATGGGAGGAAAATAAGAAAGACATGCAAGGAAATGCTCTGCCCACAATTAGATTAGATGAACATACAACATGAACATTCCTCTAGAATGATTAAAAAAACAAAAAAACTAGTTAAAAATTCTATAATTGAATGTCATCGACCGCATGATTCTTTTTCTCATTTATCTCAATTTTGTTTTGTTTCCTCCAATAGTTGGAGAGGTTCCGCACAAGTGCGCGCAATACTTCCCAAACTTTAAAATCTGAAGTCAGGATCCACATCCATTGCCCATGCAAATTTCGCCAGTAGAGACTTGTTAAATATCTGCAATAATAGTTAGTTAGTTATAGAGAGAGAAAAACTACCATGCATCACAAATTTATTAAGTTGTGATTATACACAAACGAGCTAGACAGTTTAATTGGATGTAGTTATATGAGTCTAATTGTACCTTCACATCATTTGTTAAAAATCACAAATTTGTAATATTACCATCCACTAGGCCAGTTTTACCTTCTGGTCATGACTGGAAAGAAACCTATCAACTTCGAGCGAAGTAATCAATTGCAAAGCAAAATTATATGACCTAAAAAATCCAAGAACGTAGTAGTTTCACCTTCTCAATAGGAACCTCATGCCGCTTGCACCATGCAACAGTTATCCTGGGATCAAGATAGTTGATTTTGGATGTGCCTAATGCCACAGTTTTCAGATCCTCTTTGGTCTTCATATCCCGTTCCATTTTTTCAATCTTTGCAGCTGTCTGAGCCATCTTCTTCTCTAATCTGTGTAAATCAAATAATTAAGAAATCAATAAAATAGAATAAAATTATCAACACAAGGACATCATCATGGATGAGAAAGAAAAGGGAGGGAATATTACGCTTCAGGAGTCAAGTTCCTCTTCTGTTTTCCATCGGCATCTTTTAACGGGGGCTTCCCTTTCTTTGCCCTGTCCAAATCTGTCTTCAACTCTTTTAAGGCGTCCTGCACGCAATATGATGAAGTCAGTGCAAAGTATGGAATACAGGAAAAACACACATACAGAGAGCATGATGCAAGAGCACAACATTAAAAGCACAAACCTCTGGCACTGTTCTCAGAGATATAAAAGGTTTTCCTTTTTCTACTAAACTTTCAGATATCATAATTACCTGGAGTTCACTAATTTTCTCCATTAACCTTGACATTTGTGCACCATGTGACTTAGAAATAGTACGTTGATGATTACAGATGATTGCAACCTGCAACAAAGGTCGGCATTACAAGTGACATTTAGGAATCCATAACATGTTTGAAAGTTCTGCAGGGTTTAACTCTCCCCACCTCCTTGTTAGCATGCTGATAAACAACAATTTTTTCTGCAATATCTCCATCTTTAGTTTTTTTGTTCAACTGCCATCAGACCAAACCAACAGAATTAAAGCAATAAACTATCAGCAATATGGACTTAAAGCAGGTACAGAAGTAAGTGGACATAATAAAGATAAGAAGATATATGAAAAACCAAAGGCCTGTATGAACCATTAGAATTCCAGAAAATGAATACAATGAGCACAATCACGAAAAGCAAAGCATATAAAGTAGTAGATCCATAAACAAATAAAAATACAGATGGTGAAGTTCAACTTTAATATACCATATCATCCAAAGTGATAGACGCATTATATGTACGGAAAACTTTTGCCGTAAGACCTGGCATGAGTTCCTTGAGATGAGTATTCAATCTACTTGTATCCAGCTCGTCAAATAGATCATCACCGCCCTTTTTCCCTGAAGCAGTTACACAAATTCCCCATTGCACCCCATTAAAAAACCAGATGATGAATTCCATAGCAATATTAGTATAGCAAAACAAATATCAATAACAGCATAAACACTCACTAGACTGGAACTGCATTATTGCCTTGAAAACAGCGGGCTCAACTTCAACAGTGTTTTCGTATCTGATCGAATCTTTACCAAGGAAGTTAAACTGACTTTGTCAAAAGAACAAGTAACTGGTCACTATTTGTATGACCTGTACTAAGAAACCACCTACGACAGTTCATAAAATTCAAAAAATACACATGCATACACACAATAGTACCTCTAACGTGTTTGGTGGCACAGCTTTTACATTCTCTACTTTCAATGTGCAACAACCCACAGTATCAGCTTCATCGTCATCCTGCAGAAGATCAATCAATAATATGAATGCCTTGAACTACATGACACTATAAAAAGAACGTAAAGCTAATAACCACCAGAAATAGTGGTTCAGACCCAAAAAAAGGTTCTAAAATAAAAAAATGAACGTAGCTTTGAAGTTCAATACAATATTACACATGATTCACAGTATGGGCTCTACAAAATGCCAAATCAAAAACATTTCTTAGAAATGTAGCATAAATTAATATTAAGTGACTAAACACATCTTCTTGTACAATGCAGTTGCGTAGCTGTCTGGAAAGTCTAAAAGTATCAAGGCTGCTCATTCTTGGTTTCAAGAAACTTTGCATGCTTTTCAAAATTTAAAAAACACCCAGAAAGAAAAAATTAAATTATTAAAACATATTATTCCCTTCTGTAATTGTAATATCTTATAGTAATTTATACATTTGAAAGTATTTTTTACAGATTTGTTGCCTGTACTCGCACTCGTTCTAAAAGGTGCCAAAATTGCTTCTGACATTTTCATGTCAAAGCCTCGATGCTTCTCCTAAGGACTTTTGACCAAAAACACTTCTACTGAAACTGCCAAAAGCTTTCAGGAGGTGCAGATCCAAGTGGACCCTTATGTTTTATGATTTGATTATAAACTAATTTATTACGTTTCAGCGATCCAGTTTTTTACTGCCAAACATTTGAAGGTAAGAACCCAGCTTCACTGAATCCCAAGAGGCATTTCAAGTGAAAAGCCACAGATGGATAACTCTTCAGTGGTACGTTTATGTGAAGCTCAAAAGTCAAAACCCACCAAGCACCAATTTTCTGGCTAATAATCAGGGCAGGTTATCGAGCAGTTTTTCAACTTGAGAGCAAGAAACATCTAGGGGCCAGTTGAAATTATGCACCATAATTCCTAACCTATTTATTAATGACCTCACACCAAGGGTTGAGAAAAACTCCCCATTAATTCAAGATTACATAAGCAGTTTTTTTTTTTTATAAATAAATTGGCAACTCAATGTACCTTTTCATTGCCTGCTCTAAGCGCAAGTTTATCAATAAGATAGGTAGCAACTGCTATCTGCCTCTTCGTTACATCTTTGCTTGTAAAATTCTTTGTGTATGCAGCTCTGATGTTGTGTATAGAATCCTGTGTTCAAAATAGAATGGTTCATCAGTCTCATCCCATATCAGAATAAAAAAATTACCTTCATATGGTATTTTCCTCAGACATACACATTTATACACAAGAAAAATTTCTGAGTACCTTGAGCATTCTTGCTTTCTCGTATTTCTCCTTGTCACTTTGCCCCTTCAAGGAACTACTAGGGGCCAGGAATACATATTTGAATTCTTTAGGGTTGATTGGATCATTCCAGAAAGCTAACCATGTAACAGTATTGTCATGTCTTATTTCTTTCCAGCTGCAAAAAAGTCAGATGCCTTCAAGTCAGAGACCTCCAATAACAGCAAGATAAAAATATAACCTTCAATATATTATTTTATCTTCTCTTACTCTTCCAATTATGGAGACTAACCTTTCACCAGGAATAGGGCATTCTGGAACGGGAGCACCTTTCCCTATGTTAATTGTAACATCACCAGGACGGATGCGTCTTTTCAACTTTCCTGACTGAGAAACAAAAACCAAGCAATAAGCAAAGAAAGTCAGCAACACCCAATTTTTTATTCCATGACAAAATTTGTTCAACAAACCTTTGGGTGCTCTCCACGGCCTCGGAACAACCCAGGAGGTTCAACTCTAAAGTTCCCAACCTGAAATTGAGGACATATTTTGCAAAATCTCTTTAAGGGTGATGGTAAAATGCACAACCTTCCCCATACCAAGCAATAAGCAAATGGAACATAGAAATTTTACATCCGCCATACCTACAACTCTTACATTATATTTCTCATGCCTGATAATGAAAACCATTCTCAGCTTTATGTAGACTACTTGGAAAATCCATACATAAATACAAAAACATGAATGAAACTCTAAGAGACATTTCAAAAATTTATATTTCTAAAGAGCAGCTTAAGATCTCCACTTTGTTGAGCACTTTGTGTCAATATCAATTGAACACTTATGCTTATATAGATCTTTTGACAATATGAAAACATGCAAGACTTCAGAGCATGCACAAAACACAGATCAGATCTGAAATCCTAAAGGGTGCTATCAACCAAAAACATTTACAATCACCCAGTTTCTGTAGATTCTTTTGACAACTGGTTGCTGTATATATATGTGTGTGTATTTGATAGCCTACAGGACTATTAACAAGACAACTACTCCAAAATCCTTCATCCATGAGACCTTCCCAAAAAAAGCATTGGAAATAATATAGTATTAAACCTTCTCTTTAACACCGTCAAGAATGGCCCACATATACTTATCCTCTTGGTTCAACTTCTCCTCCTTTAAGGCCTTCTTCTCCTGAATCAAAAAGAAGAGTCATCAGCATATACTGGCAACTCAGACTGAATATTAGTTTCAGCATTTAATGGTCCAAGCGATAATAAATACTGCAGCATAGAGGTAAATCACCATCATCACAGACTATGGCATCAATTAGCATTCACAATACTATGTAAAAAGTTGAATAAAGCAGGGAAGAAAATGAACAGAGAAACACAAAATTACTAATCAATGCGAAATAAAAAAGAGTGTTTTGAAATTTGTAGCCCCCAATGTAAGATATACATGATTAGTAGTTGAACCAGGAAGCTATATTAGAGCTAGCAGTTTACCTCTGCAGTCATCTGTTTCTTTTTCTCCTTTTCACTCTGACACCAGTCATAAATTGGGGTGAAGTCACATAAGTCCAATTTCTGAATTATATGATTTTTCCCAAGTAATTTGCACCAATCATTCCAGAAGTTATCTCTAAATGTTTGTTTCTGAACATATTCTGTGTCTTTCATCACTGCAAACATAGTTGCTACCTACATGTAGAAACTTCAATAGGTAATTAAATATATAACAAAGTAAAAGGGTAAGCTTATTGCCTTGTTCAAAAAGACTTCATAAAGGTTTTATCCAGGTTCAAACACTTTATCCATATATGACAAGTGAAAAAGAAGGGCAAATTTGTAATTAAAAGTTTAATATGACCTGAAAAAGCCTTTAGAAGCTAGAAACAGGTTTACCCTAAAAAAGTACAAATTAAGAAAGTCAAGAAATGCAGGAAACTGTAATAAATGGAGAGAGAGTCTATCATATTGAGGAAATCCACCTCCTCTTGTTCTGGGGTCAAGTCAACAGGCTTTCCATTATACAGCATCTTTATTCCATGAGGCTTGTAAGGAGGTGGAAAGATAACACCATTGTGAACCAAAGTTGTCCACTTTTTCTGCCCATCACCAGAGCTAGGTAGCACCTTTGTTGACTTAGAATATTTCGAACTTTTTACTATCACTTTGGACTTCTTGACAATTTTCTTTGAAGCCGAAAAGATTGGTTTTGTTACTTTTTTATTTGAGCTAGACAATTTATTATTTGATGCATCTGACTTCTTAATTCTTTCAGAAATTGGAATGTGGTCATCGTCATCTGCCTTTGGTTCTTTTTTAATTGATAATTGCTTGTTTTTCAGCAAAGATGAATCTATTGTCTTTGATTTTTTAGTCAAAGACTGATCTGAAGAGTTGACCTTATCTAGAGGCCTCTTTGTAGATATTCCTTGCTTTTTCTGCTTATCGGCAACATTAGAACCATTCTGCTGAACTCTTGATGCTAAAGGCTTCTTTTCATCAGAATCATACGGCTTACCACCTGATGTTGCCACATTGGACTTCATTTGAAACCTTGACGATAAAGGTTCATCATCAGAGCTTTCAGAAGACTTTTTCACACACATCTTCAACACTGGGGGCCGAGATGAGCCAGAGGTAGGATTTGCAAGCCCTTTATCGGCATCATTAGTACTCCCCTTGAGTCTAGAACTTAAAGGTTTATCATCTTCAGAGTCCTCGGAATCACAATTAGATGTAGCACATTGCTTGAAAGTATTTCTCCCTTCCTTAACAATAGTAGATTTACTTCGCTCAGATTCTCTAGAAACTGGTGGATTGATTGTTGATATCTTCACAACAGATGAAGTAGAAGCTTTTGGGCTGGCTGTTTGTGATTTTTCTGGTGATGCCTTGGTAGATGGACCCCCTTTTGCCTTCTGAGAGTTCAGACCATTGACAGAACTAATGTCAGAGTTTTCTTTCACTGACTGGCCATCACACCTTTGCACTGATGGTTTCTTTACTTCTGAATTCAATTGATTTTGTTTGGTAGTGTTACTCCTCTTAAAAACTACAGGCCCATCATCAGAATCAGAGCCAGAACCATCAACCATATTTGGTCTAGCAGAATTCTGGATAGCCATTATCCAACAATATGCAGTGTAGGCATGTATGTGCAGTCAATTGCAGCTAATTTTTTTTAGTCCACAAAGGCAATGATGTGTGGTTGAAGCAGTAGATCTCAGCTATATTTTGAGAAATAATCTAGGAGAAGGAAAATGAGAAAGGATGTCACAGAACCCTAAAAAGATAACAGTTTCATAAGATCGCAGTATGAGGATCAATAGAAGATAATAACTTAAAGGAGGGAGCAAAAGATCATTACTTCTACTAGGTGAATGCATGTATTTGAATTTGAAAAGAAAGCCAATAAACTAACCCCATGATTTTTTTCTCAACCGAATTTCTGAAAGAAATAAAACTTAGCATGATTTTCGAAGTACATAAAGATAGATAAATTGATGGATATATATTGGTAGAACAAGAAGGATGATATAGGTCCCAAAAGAGTTCACAAACTACTTGTAAAATCACACATAAATCTTTTAAGACATTCTTTCACATATAGACATGAAACTTTCACATCAATTAGTTATAAATGCTTTCATTTTCAGCCTACTAAACCAATAATTAGAACAGATGGTTGTGCAGTACTTAAACTGTGAAATATCTCAAACAAATGTTGATCCTACTGTTTAAATCTTACTGCTTAGGCTACGCATTCACCAAAAAGTACATACCTATGAAAAATAAACTTAGAATAAGCATTGCCCTGTGAAAAATGACAGTTATTCCCCTCCAATCTTGGAAGCAAACTATCGCTATATAATTAATCTTAACCTAGTTATCCAAACCGTAACAGCTAAATGTTTCCTTTATCCCCTCTCAAGTAGTGATATAAATACACCAGAAAAGAAACCACATGTTATAATCAGAGATCAAGAAGGAGGACTAATTAGGCAAAATTGAAAAGGCTCAACACAAATTGATAAAGCAAATCACAGCCCAACAATAAGATTCAGATATGTAATTGCAATCAAAGAAGGCAAACAAAAGAGTGAGCAGGAATGAACAAAT
Source organism: Hippophae tibetana (assembly GCA_037013495.1). Classification (NCBI taxonomy): domain Eukaryota; kingdom Viridiplantae; phylum Streptophyta; class Magnoliopsida; order Rosales; family Elaeagnaceae; genus Hippophae; species Hippophae tibetana. Next base: position 6,016,015 of record CM072812.1, read on the forward strand.
CAAAATGAAGTGGAAAGACTCAATTAATGTAAAAGCAAAGAAGAAACCCAACAATAGAGAACAAGACAAGTGATGGAAATAAGAGAAAGATTGAACAATCATAGTGAAACAAGCAATCTCACAATCCGAGATCTACAGAAAAGGAAACTCAAGAAAAAAAATCATATTGAGAAACCAAATACGAAAATGAGTCCAAAACTATGGACTATGAAAGGAGGCAATGCAGGACCTCAATGTTCAGATAAAAAGAGACCAAAACAAGCTGTAATTCAAACCTCCTAGAATCATCAACAGAGAACGAAAGCCCCAAGCAAATTAACAGAGATATTCAAGTTTTCATGCTAAATTCAAAGTAAAAGAACTGGAAATTTAAGGCTAGGTCTCAAACATTCTCTTATGAGAAATTTCATTGTCTCAGAGAAGATTAATGGAAGAAATTGGAGGAGAAAGTCCGTCCATCTCTGCTTAACCTCGGCTTGGGTTGATGTTAAACCAGATATTAAAATGGGATGTAATAACAGAAGCGTCCTTAGTTGCATGCCAATAATTCCTAAAATAAAGCTATTAATTAAATACCTAAATTTAGAATGCAAAAACCTACTTGATACTTGGGCATGTTGTGTGAGTTTTTGTTGTATCGAAAAAAATAAAATTGACTCGTCACAGTTACAGCAGTTTCGGATGTATTAAGAGCATATATGCCTATCAGTTGGCAGTTGAACAGAGAAACATCAGCTAAGATAGTCCATTTTTTCATGAAAACATGGCCAATATGAAACAAAACCAAAAGAAAAATAATAGAGACCAACAAAATCTACACTTCACTTCTCTAATTTCATCGACTTTCCAAACAACCCAAATAGAATACTAAAATCCATACAAAATAAAACAAAACAACAAGACAAATAAATATAACAAAAAATAAATGCGCAACTGAGACTAAAAAATTGCTAGCAATGAACAAAGAATATTTAAATTGCATAACAACCCAAGAACAAAACTAAAAGGAACAATGGAAGAAGATAGCGGAGACATGAAGCAACATGCACCTAAACGAAACCCTAGAGGGAAAAAAAATTATCCGAAAAAGGGACTAGAACGTACTTATTAGGAATCGAAATACTCGATTAAGGAGCTTAGAATCTCAGAAATTGTCTCGATTTATTAAAATTTCATAAGTTAAATAAGCAGATTTGAAAGTTACTATTAGGAAAATTGGCCTCCACAGTTCACCGTTTGGGTCTTCCTTCGAGAAGAGAGAGAAAGAGAAAGTCTGCTTTCTAATTTCTATGATATGTAGGTGAAACTTTGGCCTTGAAGCTCTAATATAATAATTTATACAAGTGGCAAGAAATAATGGATAATTCAAAAGTGGCCCAGATTATTTTGCTTATTGCTTATTTGTCTCATGTGCTTGCCTAGTCATGAATTTTGGCGTGGAAGAAAGACGCAGCGTTTTTAAAGGAAGGTTAATTCTATTTGTACCACCGTCCGCGTCCACCGTCTTAATTTTTTATTGATTATTTTGCGCAAGTTTGCAAACAAATTAGTTCTTACAACAGGATTTTTCCTAAGGAAAAGACTACAAACTCACTCTCTTTTTTTTCTGGTAATATGTTTTATAATTGTGATTTAACTTGAATAATAATATAAATTATGTATTAATTTTTTTAATAATACATATAAATGAGTAAATATATTGTTTTTGTAATTATAAATTTTAAGAAATTATATTTTTACTATTATATCTTATTAAAATTTTATAAAAAAAACATTTATAAAATTTAAAATAATAAAAATAATATTCTATTAATATTATACTTCATTCAATTAAATTAGATTACGTTTAATATTAAATAAATTTAAATAATATTTAATTAAATGTATCTAATATAAAATATTTTTTTATAATTTTTTTATTTTTTAATATTAAAAATGAATGAATTAAATATAATTAATATTATTTGTATAATTAAAATGTTATTTTTATTTATTTATGTTGTTGAGAGACTCTTGATTTGGTTTGTCTAATCTGGAAGCGAAAAGTAGAAATGAAGTGACGGGACTTCACACAGACGCCACAGCCCACAAACTTAAAACGAGAAGAAGAAAAAGAAAAATAAAAAATAAAAAAAATCATTTAAATTTATAATTCTATTTAAAAAAAAACTTATATATTTTGATTATTAAAAAATTAGATATATTATTTTATATTAAATATATTTTAATTAAACGTTTATTAAATTATAATTTTTTAAATTCATTTAATATTAAGACACAATTTAATTAAATATTATTTTTATTATTATAAATTTTATTAGTATTATTTTTTAATTAAAAAACCGATTTGACTGAAATATCAACAGTTGATATTTCTGAAATGCATTATATATATTAAAAATATTGGGTGGTAATGCTATCCTATAGTTATTATTTTGAAGATGATTTTTTATTAATAATAATTTATTATGATAATTATGATATTAAAATATAATAAGATATTTATATATTTTTATTATGATAATAATAAAATAATATTACTGTGTTGATGCTGAAAAGAAATAAACCAATCAACTGAATTACCAGTTTATTTCGTGACAACGCCTTCTTTAAACCCGCATGTGGCCATGTTTCGCTGTTTCCCTACGAGGACAAGTCATGGTAATGATACAAGTAATCACGGGCGTAGCTCAGTTAGGGGCACGTCTTGGCTGAAATGTTTTACAAAAAAAAAATAATAAGAGAAGAATAATAATAATAATTAATCAGATATATTATTTTATTATATGTATCACTAATAATATTTTAATATATAAAAAATGTGAGTCATCTTCTTGTCTTTTATTCATTTTTTTTAAGTAATAGTTATTATGTTAATTATTAATTACATATCTAATAATAAATCAAAATAAAAGAATAAAAATTAACTCAAAATAAATTAAATATATATCTTTTAAAAGATTATAGTACAAAGAACATGATATTATTAACTAATAATTTTTTTTATCATAATCATTTTTATAATAAAAAATTTGTAATAATTTAGAATTAAATCAACTATGTTACCAATAAAGACATATAATATATAACATAATTTTTTTATCATATTTTAGTTTTAATCATTTATAAATATATATTATATTATTATATTTTTTAAGTTTTGAATTATAATATAATGTAACTAAAAATTAGTTAAAATATATAATTTTGATACAATAAAACTCAACTTGTTTTTCTTTCATCTCATAAAAAGTTTGCACATGTTTTTTTCTTTTAATTTCAACACCATGCAATGATTTGTGATTTTATAAGGGACAAGTCAATGCTTTGAAATAAACTAGACGACAAGTGCCCAATTGGATTCTCATAATCTAATTGAAAAACACAATTCTCATCATTTCTTTTGATCAAGCATTAATCAAATAACACAATTCTCATCTATCTCGACTCATTTTCATTGTTGATTGTGCTTGATTTTGGATTCATAAATTGAGGGAGGGGCATGTGATCAATTCCATCACAATATGTTATAATAAACACTACTTGTTATTTCATCTATCGTTTTCTATGATCTTATCTTCATCGTACATTCTTCAATTACGATAAATTTTAGGATTTAATTGTTTCTCGCAAAGCTCTAAGGTATTCTTTGCATCCTTGTGTGTTATAATTTTTTTCCCCAAATATTATAGTCATGTTGCTTCATCTTTGATCAATGTTAATTATAATCACCACCACTTCTTTACTAATCATTTTTTGCCTCTAGTTATTACCATTCAATCTTTTTAATAACTCACATTCTCTTTAGATTCATTCTACAACTTTCTTGTTGAGTTATTCTCTTATTGTTTGCTCCATTAGTGTGTGTTTTTGATATTCATTTATTTTATTTTCTCTAATAATTCTCATTGTTGTTTTTTTATTCGTTCTGGTGATTCTCGCTACTGTTCTTTTGATTTTATTTGATAATTCTCATTATTTTCGTAGTTCTTTGATGATCATACTTATTAGATCTTTGTTGATTAAGAAGAAAATCAGGATTATCTCATTTCATACGAGGCATTCCAACAAGTTCATATTGAATTGTATTTGTGCACTCCTTATCATGTCAAAAGTATTGCTTAGAGATCAAAAGAATATGTTTGTTCTCTAGATTTTAATTATTTTTGAAGATAGGGGATACTAACATACACTTATAATGTGTAAATATATGCAAAGTAATTTGATTATAATGGAATAGTTGGTTCAAACTAAACAAGCTAATTCTCATAAGGAATGAGTTCGAGAATGTTTTCAATTTGCACATTATTATCAATGCTATGGTTGTTTTTAAGAACTCAAACCACTATAATAATACAACTTCTTTCAAATTAAATTACAAGCATTTAAATTCGTTTAACGTTGAATGTTATCAAATTCGATCTCGTTCAATATTATTTTGTACTATTTTTGGTATTATAATTTTTAATCATAATCTAGTTTTAAAAATATTGAATATCCACTTACATTAACGTTGTTATTTCAATTGTTCTGTATGATATGATGAACCATTATTTTCTACATTTAATAAAATTTCATGCATATGAGTATGAAATTACTAGTTAAATTAAAATGAATTTTCAAAAACACGTAGTTATTTTATAACAATGCGACTTTCATGCCTAACATTGTTACTAAATTTGATCATATCCAATTATGATTTTAACTCAATTCAAAATCAATCAAAGAAATAAGTTATTTATTATGATCTTTGAGATGCTAATGTGATATCGATAGATTTGGGATAAATCCTAACAGTTGGTCTTATTTTTGTAATTTTTTAAAAAAATTCAAAATTATGTAAGATCATATTATTTAAAATCTTATTTCAATAATATTTTTAATTTATTTGAAGTTTTTTCTATGAAAATTTTAATATTTTTTTATTGTTCTTGTTAGTTTTTTTATTTAATTTTAGATTGTTGATCAAGAAATATCTCTAATTTGAATACCTAAATTGTTTATTCTACTTTAAGTTTTAATTGTAATTAATTAACTAATTTAATATATTTATGTATAAACTTTACTATATTTTATCTTTTATTTATTAAGATAATTTTCATAAAATATTATAATGAAATTTTAACTTAAAAACTCTAAGTTTTGTATTGTAAAATTACATTAAAAATTACTATTTACGGATAAAAAAATAATTCTAACTTCGTCCCCATAAGTAAAAACAACTTTCATGCTAGGATAAGGTTTTATATTTTTCTTAATTTCTTTAATGAACGACCAATTTAGTTTCATTTTTATCATGTTGGGATAATTTAAGTTTCTTCATGTTCAATTTATTTTAATAATTTAGTTTATAAATTTTTAAAATTTAAATGAGTTTTACTAATTTAATATGTATTGAACATACATTTAAAAAATTTAAAAATGATGGAATAAATTTTCAAATTAATTTTTTTTTAGATAAAATTGATAAGTTTCTAAGAATGTTAGGGAAATTCAACCTGTAGAGTAAATAAGAAGGTAAAAGAAAAAAATCAAGTTTATTTATTCAAAATGTTATGAAATAAATTGGTTGCATTTTATTTATGACGAAAATTCTCAAGTATAAAGTTAAACAGGCTTATGAATAGAAGAATTTTGAATATCACCTTCAAAATGTATGAAAAAGGTCTTTCCTATGTTATAAAGAATGTATAACATTTCATTTAAAAAAATAACAACATTAAAACTTATAAATATAAAAATAACACATTTTATATCTACCGATACATTTTTATTATTAAAAAAATCTAATATAACATTTCATATTTAACGCTTTCCAATTAGATCACATTCAATATTATTATGTGTTATTTTCATTACTATAAATTTTAAGAATATTTTTTTGTAATTCTTATTTAAAAAATAAAAACAAAAACAACACACTTAAAACTTGTAAGTACATGGTATATTGTGAATCAAGGATCCAATTGTATACTTAAAAAGTTAAAATTAAAGATCCTTCCAATAATGTGGTTACACTTAGTTTAAGAAGACTTCAAGAAATATCCATAGCTACACTTTAAGAGTTAAAGCGGTAGAGTTCAAATGGGAGTTGTTAGACACATAGGTGGTCCTCGTCTAGGTGTGACTTTAGAGATTGATTAGTATTGTGCAAGTATTGTCCTTTTTAGGGTTTAATTTTTGTTGAATAATTTTATATCATTAGGGGACAATTAATTACTTTTTATTGTTTTAGAATGTACATCAAGTAAATCCCGTAAGCTTTTATATTTCATATAAGCCTATGTAATCCTAAGTGTATGTTTGGTTGATTGGAATGAAATGGAATGTAATCAGAATTGATTTCTTTAAATTTTATGTTTAGTTGGACTAAAAAGTGGGAATAGAATAGAATCGATTCTTAAAATAGAAGAAATCATGCTTTCTTCTCCCTCTTAAGAAATCATGATTTCATTCATATCTCAATTTTTTTTTTCAATTTTACCTCAACCATAAATATAATTCTAAACCCTAAGTCCTAAATCTCAAATCTCAAATCCCTAAACCCTAAATCCTATTAAGAAAAATAATAATTTTAACCCTAAACCCTAAAACCCAAAACCATATTTAGAAAAATAATAATTTTAACCTTAAACCTTAACCCACAAATATAACCCTAAACCCTAAATCACAAATCCAAAATCTCTAAATCCTAAACCTTAACCTACAAATATAACCCAAAACCCTATTTAGAAAAATAATAATTTTAATCATAAATCTTAATCCATAAATATAACTCTAAACTCTAAATTCTAAATCTCAAATCCCAAAATCTAAAACTCAAAACTCTATTTAGAAAAATAATAATTTTAATCATAAACTTTAACTCACAAATATAACCCTAAACTTTAAACCCCAAACTCCAAATCCCAAAACCCAAAACCATATTTAGAAAAATAATAATTTTAACCCTAACCTTAACCCACAAATATAACCCTAAACCTTATTTAGAAAAATAATAATTAAATGATATTATTTAAACTTGAATATTCAGTGTTTTTCGTTCCATTCCAATTGTAAACCAAACACTGTAATACTGATTTCTTTCTTGATTCTAATGGTCAAACCAAACAAGACTGTTTGCTTTCCATTCCATTCCATTTCCATTTTGTGAACCAAACGCTACCTAATTTTATTTTAACAAAAATATTTTTTAGTAAAATTGGTAAGAGATTTTTACCTTTTGGTTCTTAATTGAATCATTTTTAAAACTTATCAAAGTTTAGAAAATGTTTTGGTGTTCATCAATAACTTCTCAAATAGTAGCTAACTATTCCTACCAAAAGCTTAAGTTGTCAGTAGGGGGCGCCAACAACCTTTTATTCATCCCATTACACTTAACCTAGATTTCGAGTTCCACCAGGACACATGGATATGACTTACCATGAACCACACAAGCCAAGGGGTGGGCCGCAGCCAAACAAGTGACACATTACTCCCTCCCTCGTAAGAAAAATTCGTCCTTGAACTTGCGTTTTTCGAAACTCAAACCTGGGACCAGACTCTGATACAAAACTTAGGAATGGTAAGGCTTGAAAAACCTTGTGTCCCTTCTTATCCTACAATCTGAAATTTAGCTTTTTAGGATTAGATCATCATTTATCGTTGTTAGGTTTCTAACCTGTTTTTGAGGTTCTCAAACATTGATTATCTATGGGCTTTAAAACGTGTGCTTGGGGGTTCATATCATAACATTCTTTATGTTAATTTCATATATTCTTATTATTTAAAAAAAGTTAAGTTAAATATTTCACATTAAACGTCGTTTAAATTGAATTAGAGTTATTTAGTCTCATTTAATGTTTATATTTATACAGTCAAATCTCATTCAATATTATTAAAATGTTATTTTATTGTTATAAGTTTTAAAAACGTTATTTTATGTAATTTTATTTTTTCTTTTTTATTTCTTTTTTTACTAATTAGTTTAATACGTTAATGTAATTTACTTCAATATTTACGCAAATATTAAAAGTAGCGTATTTTGCACTACTTTTTTCTTAAATGAAGATTCTAACCATTGTACTTTATATTATCTTGTGATTAGGTTTGTTTTATGAATCATCTTTTTTAGAACTCGATTTTTATGCAATCCAACTTGAATTTTGATAATAGATGCACATGGATGTTGTTAGAGAGGTGTAATAATCTTAACACAACAAAAATGTAAGAATTATTTATTATATTTATATAATTAATTATACTTTTATTCTATTATTATTAGATAAATCTATTATTAATAAAAAGTTATTACGTCAATAAGAATTTGAATTGTTACAATATTACCACTCAAAGAATTTGAGTTTTTTAATAAACAGGCATCCAAATTAAGGGTCAAGTTATTTTTATAATTTAATAAAAAAATATTTTAATTGATGACAACTTTATGACACTAGATGAAATCATGATATTATTGATTGCTCTTTGGGCATGATTATATAGTACACTACTACTAACCAATCACTATAATGCTAGTTTGTAATTATAGAAGCATATTTGTCTTGGAACGTTTGCAACTATGCAAACAAAACGTAAATCAGGATTGTACTTTGTTTCCAAGGAGCAACAAAGCAACTAGATACAAACCAACATAAAATCATAACACATGCAATCTTTTTGTAGTCGAGCAGCTACTGTTTAATCTATTAACAGATAAAAAGAAAAGCCATTAGAGATGCTTCTATGCAAATAGTCATTAATCGATCCACCCTGCGGAACTGTGGTGTGCATAGGATTGATGAGGACCACGAGCAAAGGCCGTAGGACCACCTTCAAATTCAGGTGGGGGTAGTCTTGGACCAAACATACCGTTTCCACTGAATCCAGGTGCTTCAGGCCTTAAGACACTCCTTGGGTGGTTTAATTCGTCTAGCTGAGGCACATATTGACGTGTTGCCAGAATGTTCATCCTGTACGATGCTTCTGGAACAGGAACTGAATGTCCATATACAGACAAAGGCGGCGCTGATGATCCAATCTGGCCATATCTAGAATCTGAACCAGCTAAATACTGGGTGCTTACAAACTCAGGATTGTACTGCCCATGGAAGCGAATCTGAGAACGGATATCCGATTCTCTCCTGATCATCTCTTCCGTTTCAGTGATATATGGTCTATGGCCAAGCCTTTCAACATTTTCTCTCATGCGCCCTGTAAGCTGTTCCTCAAAGTTCCTAACCCCATAAACAGAAACTGGGCTAGCACCACTATGCCATCTATTTGTCCCAGTCAAATATTGATCATCACTATTTGTTTCATAAGTTCTCCAACGATCATCAGAATTATTGGCAGGGATCCCATCATAGTCAGCTCCAAATGGAACATGTGGAGAGGAGTTGTGCATCTCTGTAGCAGAAGGCCTCCTACTATCCAGATTATTGTCTGTTGGTATCTTATCCCTTGAACTACTGTGCTTTTGTTTAAGATACCGTTGCTTCCTTGATTTCTTGCCAGATTGATTCTTTCCACGGTCATGGCTCTCTGCATCCCCACTAACCTTAGAGGAGCCATCTAAGTGTCCTTCATCCTCAATTGCTTCACTTGAAGAACCTCCTGGATCTTTAGTTTGGACAGGAGAATCATCAACCAGCATGGAACCATCATCACAATGATCAGAGACAGTCATTGGATGATCAGGTATTGGGGTCTCGGAATGATTTTTTGGCATGTCCTCTTGAAGCTTGGAAACATGACCCTGCTTTTTGGCAATTTCCTTGTGTTCAGATGACCAATCAGGGCGGCTCCATAGATATAATAAAGGTGCCCGCACATTCCATTGTTCCATTTGCTTGTCATTTATGTCTACAGACCCAGGCAGATAAAATGACTGAAATAAGACAGCAGAAAAACCCAGGAAAGTGTCACTTTCCATATATTATCCAAAGACAGAGTTTATAGAAAGCTGGAGAATACATCCTTTTATACCTTTCCCGATAGGAATTGATCCTCCTCCCAAACCAAATCATAAGGTGAGTTCTTTTCATCTAGCCTAATCAAAGAGACAAATTAGAGATAATTTAGTTTCTCTAGTACAGAGAAAGAAACACTATCTTGTAATGCTTGCACAAGTTTTAGTCAAGGGGGCAAGGAAGGAAAGAAAAAGGAGAAGGTATTGAAGAAAGTGAGAGGAATGGGTTGAGAGAAAAAAGAAGAAAATTGGATACCTTTCGGTTTCCACTGGAACAATCAAAAGAAGAAGCTTTGGTTTAAATTTTAGAGCCTTGTCAATGAACTTATTTGCCAGAGCTCCGTTAACTCCAAAAGGAGGATTCAGCCCCATGATCTGCTTAGAAAACAACATAAAGTCAAAATGGTAGGTTATCACCAAAAGCTTTGAAGAATTAATGCTTTAATCTTCAGATGAATAGGGTGTTTCTTACCAACCGCGAACCATTCGGCAACTCCTCTGGCTTGACAGTCATCCAGTCCCTCTTCTCAAAGTTAAAATCATTCTGTCAAAAGAACGATTTTTTTTTACTTCTACTCTGCTTGGAGAGTTCATAAACCTCCAAACAACAATTAGCAGCTATCATAAGATGCTCTAATCAAGATTCCAGAATTATCAATCCACACAACACAAACCAAGTCAAGTGACTATGGCCAGACTTATCTTCATGGTAAAACTAGTACTCATTGGAGTTTTGGCAGGCATAAAAGTCCAGCTATCTATATATTAACCAAATAACCGAATCAACCAGCAGTTTCAATGCAACTATTATCTTCATCCAAGCAACTCAGATGAAGAATGCCCACTAGGGGTGTCCAAGAAACCGTGAAAACTGGACCAGATAAGATCATCCAAATGGCTTATCACACTTAATGGCCCAGTCTGGTTGGAAACATGTCACCTTCACACCGTTTGTAACTGGATCGAACCATTCCAGACATTTTTAATTGTTATTTAAAAATATACATATGAATGCACTTCATCAGGAGTTGAACCTCAATCCTCAAGGTTAAAGAGTTGATTTGCAACCACTGCAACAACCTCAAATGCTTGTTATTCTTGGAATTAGTGATTAATTTATTTATTTATTTCTTAAGAAAAAAATATAAACGTGGAAACTAAGTTTCGAACCCGTGAACACATATTTTTCCCTAACACCTTGGTAGCACAGCGCTTATGTCCATAATTGTACCATTTATATTATGCTATTTCGTTAAACAAGGCAATCAAACTGGTATACCCTTCAAAATCACAAACCGGACCAAACCTTTGGAAAGGGTTCGGTTTGGTTAACAATTAAAAGGAAAAACTACAGATTTGACTGGAATGAACACGTACACCCCCCCCAATGCCCACACATAATTATTTATCTAAAGTATAAGCAACAATACCGGATTTTGTCAAAAAATTACCAGACATTCAATAATGCAACGGTTAATACAGGGAACCAAATTCACAACCATGTCCAAATGTCATCAGTATATACTATGTAGTATTCTAAAATTTGTCAATATACCTTTGGTTGGATAAAATCATAGTTTTTGTATAGGCATCTCTTCCCGGTCTCTTCCAATTTTTTCTTCATTAGGACACTGAAATCATTAGCTCCACAACAGAAATCCACAATCTGTTCATGAGGGGTTGCAATAATTAGCCAACTAATACAGAGAAAACAAAAAAATCAAAGAGAATAAAACCAGCAACAATAGATGACACGCTATGCTCATTGATAAACTAGAAACAGAAGATCTGTAGTAAATTATTAAATTCCACGTATTTGAACTGGGAAAAGATGAAACACCGTTAAATTATAGTTGGCAGAGATGGAAAGCCAAAAATTATAGAAAGCAGGCAAAGGTACTAAGGTTGCCAAAAAGAAAAAGCGAATTACCAAATGATGGGAAGAGAGATATATATGGTTCCCCTGGTATCTTTAGCATTCAGGAGATTCATTTCCTTACTAGGACCCCATGCAACAAATATAACCCAAATATATAGAGAGAAAGTGACTTCACTGACTACATCTGGTATAAAGCTTAAACTCATCAAAATTCTTTCCTATTACAATTAACAATACTAGAGAATGAGAAGGTCTATATTACTTTGATGAAACTAAAGTGAGTGAGTGTTGTCAATTACTATTTGTGATTCTGTTTTGTTCATAGAAATAGGGAAGTTTTATTATGACATTGTAGAATAGAACATCCAAAGTTCTTGTATTAACTCCCTAAAAAAGTGGGATAGTTAAACGTAAGAATAAACACCTCAATAATGTTGACCACAAACATGTCCAAAACTTTTTGGGGAGATGCCATTCTAATTTCCACATATTTCATTGATTCTATGCCCAGTTAGGTTCTCTCATTTGAAACAACACTCCATAGTCTAATTTGACTCTGAAAGTGTTTGGTGGTATATTTATTCAAGACCATTCAAAAACCAAATCCAAACTTTCCAAAAGTTATTAATTGTGTTTTCATTTGGTATTCTTCTACTTGAAAGGCTTCAAATGCTATGATGCCTCAACCAAGAGATTTTTTGTCAATTTCAAATGTTACATTTTTCAGAAACATCTCTTACCACCAACAGACCTCTCCTCCTCCTCAAGAAAGACACGATATAAAAGATGATAGATTTTTTTATCAATATTTGAACCTTGATCACATTTTAAAACCTATTATTCATGATCAAAGTAATGAGTCTCATAGCCTAAACAGAGAATCCATGCTAAACACTCATTCCCATACTACTTTTTCAAATACAAAGAGCAACTAAAACTCGGGAGAAGAAATAGGAAAACAAAATAACAAAGAGATAATTATTTACTCGCGAAGATCAAAGTTAAAAGGTTAAGAGAACTTCATATTTAAAGCACCAAAAGAGTCAAAATTGATGATATATCCAAATATCCATGAATCTACATTGAATCTAGATAACTCTAACTCCCCTAGGTCTCCTGAGTTATCAATTGCTCTTAGAAAACAAACCTAGTCTATGCTCTTCGTCCTATCTCTAGATTTGTTTCATATAAAATTGTCTTCTAGATTTTGTGCCTTTACTTCTAACCATGACAAAACAATAATTCCAAAGAATATTCACCGGGCTTTAGAAATCCCATAATGGAGAGAAGCCATCATAGAAGAAAATAAAAACACTTGGAAAAATGGAACATGAGATAGTAACAAAACTACTAAAAGAGAAGATTCAACTTGGGTGTAAGTGAATTTTCATAATAAAATATAAGATTATTGAGATAATGGAGCAATACAAAGCTCGTTTGATTGCAAAAAGATTTACACAAACTTATGAAATTTATTACACTGAAACTTTTGCACCTGTAGTTAAACTAAATATAATCCAAGTCCTTTTATCTCTAGCAACAAATTTAGATTAACCACTTCAACAACTACACAAAAAAATGCATTTCTAAATGAAAAATTATAATAAGTCCTCATGACCATGCCTCCAAGGTTCTATAAAGGAGGAAAAATCATATAAACTAAAAATTACTCTATGACCTTAAACATTGTATACAACTTAGTTTGATAGATTTGCAAAGATAATGAAAGGATATTAGTAAAAACAATAAGATCATACATTTTTTTCCGACACACTATAAAAGGGAGAGAATTTTGATAGTATATATCAACGATATCATGATTGGAGACAACTTGGAAGAAATCGACAAACAAGAAAACTCTTGCCACAGAGTTCAAAGTCATGGATTTGGAACAAATGAAATACTTCTTAGGAATGAAAGTCGCCAGATCAAAAGAGAAATTAGTGTCTCAACGAAAATACACCATCGATCTCTTCACCGAAACTAACATGCTCGAATATAAACCAAGTGTCGCTCCAATTAAGGCTAGAAAGAAAAATGATGTGGAACAACAAGTAGATAAAGAAAGATATCAAAGATTAGTAAGAAGCTAATTTTTTGTTACACCAGACCTGATATCGCAATTGTAATTAGTGTCGCAAGTCAACACATGCACTCACCAATAGAAGTTCACTTAGAAGCTATTTATAAAATTCTCATATATCTTAAAAGTCAACAGGTAGATGATTGTACTTCAAGAAAAATGAAACTAATAATTAGAGATTTTACTGATGTAGATTGGGTTGGTTCAATAGAAGATAGAAGATTCACCACCGTGTATTGTTCTTTTGTTTCCTAGAGCTTAGTAACTTGAAGAAGTAAAAAACATAATGTAGTAACTAGAAATAGTGCTGAAGTAAAGTTTAAAACAATTGCACAAGAAATTTGTGAAGTTTTGTATTTAAAAAAGACTTAAATGAACTTCAGATGTAGTAAAGTCTCTAATTAAACATTATGGTAACAACAAAGCTACCATCATCTCTTAATTCAATTCAACATAATAGAACTAAGTAACTAGAAGTGGACAAACACTTCATCAAAGAGACGATTGAAGATGAGGCTATTTGTATGACTTATGTCCCCACGAATGCTACTTATGAACAAGTAGCAGATATATTCACCAAAGGATTTCCTCGACCAAACTTCAATGATTTTATCTACACGTTGGATATGATCAACATTTATAATGGGGAATGTTGAAATCATTGACATGATGTAATCCCTAATTTCTATTATTAATTTATTCTAACAATTAGGAAATAATTATGAGAATTAAAAATTAAATAAAATGGATTATTGTCTTAATTAGCTTTAATTAGCTTCCTTTTTTAGTCTTTCATTTGTATTATAAGTTGGAGCTTAAAACCATGGCAAAATATAATGTGAAATACAAAAGAACAAATGTTCTACAATCCATTTTAGTTTACAACTTCCATTCATTTCCAAGGACAATTATTTTCCTAGATGTGCAATAAAATCATAGAAGTAATTGATCAAATTTGCTACAAATAAATCAATTATAATCACAAAGCTTGGAGAATTTCATGATAACATCAACAAAAGATCATTTTGCAAGATAAATGATTCCCACTCAAAGCAGTTATTCATTGCTTCGAAAGTACAAGGGTCTCTGTTAACTATAAAAAACAAAAATATGAAAATAAATTAACTAAACAGAACTGGTCTGAGCAAGCCAATAGAATATGCAAACTCAAAGATTAATTGAACATTTTCTCACAAACTTCTAGGTATGAAATATTCTGACCATAGATCACAACCCACGACCCATAACCCAAATCACCAATGAGTCCTTACAATTGAGCAAGATAAGAAAACTACAAATTGATAGCAAACCAAACCTAGTGCAATCGAAGTAATTCAATGACAGAGAGAACACGAGATCATAATTTGAAGATGCATTAAAAAGATATTCTATGCTTAAAATAAAGATATCAAGCATCACACAAGGAAAGAAGTCAAGAACTTTCTCAAAAAAAAAAAACATCACATACTGAACCCATGACACAAATATAAACATAAAAATTCTTACCATGTCACCACCTTTTACATACCAATGGAGCTTACTGACTATCTGCACATCAAAAGTCATAGTTTCAGTACAAAAAAGGCCTCCATTGAAGTAAATATAAAGCTAATAAATTTCTAGGAAAGCAGATGCACAACGCAAATATAGCAAGTGAATATCTAAAACCTACAGATCTACATAAAGGGAGATGATTCACCAAGCACAGTTGCTCACCTTCAGGCTAACACCAGAGGGGGAAAATGTTCACTCCACAAAAATGTGAACAGAATTATGAGAAATCAACAAAATTTATACCAAGATGGAAAAACAAAACCCTAATGTTAAAAAACTAAACTCAAGATGTGAAAACCCAAACCTAAAAATGAACTAAATCAGCCTAACCTAAGTGAGTGACCATTTTACGTACTCACAAGTTGCCGGTAGGTCTCATTAATATATCTTTCTGTCTTATACAATAATATTTGTCTTTTGACAAGTACAACCAACACTTTGGTCACTTTCCCTAGCCCTACTACAACCAGACTTATAAAGGTCTTTTTTCATTCCCTTTGCTTTGACAAGAAGAATATGCCAGATAAATCATTTACAATCTAGGAAAGTGACAGTTTGAATCAACAGGGAAATTTTAGAAGGGAGATACACACAAATAAATGATGCAAGATATGGAAATTATCGAATTTATGATCCACCAATTTTCAATGAAATTCTCCTCTCAGCTTCTTTATTTTATTGTATTTTTTGGTTGAGCGAGAGGGAGAGGGAGAGGGAGAGTAACCATACCATATGACACTGCATCAAGCATTCCTTAAAGAACTTTCTTGTGTTCTAAAAAGGTTGCCTATCAATTGTATTTGAGCTAAATTAACTAGCTGCAGCAATTATATTCATTTATACTTTGTTGTCAATATGGTCATGACTTGGCAGCTGAAAAATCCAGTGAGATAACAAGGCAACAATCAACAGCTACCACACAGCGACCATAAACCATTCAATTCATAATCCTATTTTTGAATTACCAACATCATTCATTATCATCCAATAAATGACCAAAGAATGAAAATGTAGGGATTTTATTGGCCAAGACTAAATCACCATACCGATTGTAAGGCATGAAGATATCTAAGAGTAAAGGGAATTCAATGAGCATATAGTTGCAATATAGCCTTGAAAGTTGAAACTTATGCAAGTAGATTACCTCTTCTAGTTTATCCACCTTGGTAAAATGGCGACCAAAGGATGTGTAGCGCATTCCATAGAGAAAAGGTGCAAGGTAAACTCTCAGCTTGTTCTACATCAGAATGAATGAAAAAAGAAGAGATAAACATGTCATTTTAAATAACAAAAAATGAAATACCTACATGCATAAAAAGGGATAATCAAGTGATCAACCACTAACAAAGGAAAAAGGAAAAAAAGGGGAGGGGAAAAAAAGTAGCCCAACACTGCACTATTTAACAAGCAATTGTCTTTCCATGGAAGAATAAGATATCATCTAGAACTTCTTTGATGGAGATGCAGGGAATGAAAATCCAGTGACTACATCACAACCTATGCTAAATGGACTATTCATATTTTGTGAAGTATTCTGTATCTAAGCAACACAACATGAACATGGGTGAAGATACTCAACTCTCCAATTTGAAGAAAATTTACACAAATTTGAGAAATATAGGTATGTCCAACACCCCGATACGTATCCAAGTGTTTACGATACTCACGGCATGTTTAGTGCATTGTATCGGATAGTTAAGTATAGTATTATGAGACTATACTGTATTGAATTGCATTATAATATCTTTGGTATTTGATAAGAACCTGTATATATAATCAGATAAATTGATGATAAATATTTTGATAAAATTATATATTTAAAATAGTATGTAATTTGTTTTAAGTAGTTTTCTTATATAAAAATTTAATCAATTTTTTATATTTTTTTACATTTTAAAAATAAAATAAAATATTATTTTTTAATGTGAGATGAAAGAAAAGGTCAAGGTACAATTTAAAAATAGTATATTCAAACAAATTAAATTAAGTGTCTACTACAGTTTAAACCCACACTTTGGAGGTTAAACACAATTAAATTAAATCCTCCTTGTTAGGGACATTAATGTGGCCAATGGCCATTCTAGATGAATAATTAAATGACCTCTAAGGATGAAATTGGATACTCCAAAAAGGAACAGGAGTTGAACTAACGCAAGTCCTAGTTATGGTATCGTTCACATACACTATACCCAAGCATTGCTCAAGGATTAATGTGAAACAAAAATTAGGATTTTATTATAACTTTATAACAATTAAAATTTGTTAATCAGAGTTCTATTATTAATAGAACTGTTATTCTTATCCCACTAGGATTAGAGTTTCAAATGATGGATTATGCATAAGTCCTTGAATGGTGAACAATTTTATGATGGAGTTCTTCTCCCCAACTATCCCTTCTTCCTGTTCTTCTCTCCAAAATTCTTAATTATCTATTCTTCTCCTCTCCCTGTCCTACATCATGGATACCTAACGTAACAAGTCCTTGAATGGTGAACAATTTTATGATGGAGTTCTTCTCCCCAACTATCCCTTCTTCCTGTTCTTCTCTCCAAAATTCTTAATTATCTATTCTTCTCATCTCCCTGTCCTACATCATGGATACTGTCATGGACACTTTTCTCAAGTACTTTAGTGAATTGGCATCCACATGACATCGTAGTGGCACTATACGTATAGCAGTACAGCACACGGGTACTTTAATGGGGTTACTCTTTACAATAGTTAGTACAATGAGAACAGTGTGGCTGTAAGGGGGCAGGGAAGAGAGTAACAACTAAAGCAAGATTTGTGATGCAGGAGCATGATGTGCTACTAATCTATGTCATTTAATGTTTTTTATTTACTATTTTTTACTTGTTATATTTTTACTGTTTTATTTCCTTCTCTGTTTTAGAATCTGTTATGCTATTTTGGACTGCAGTATGAGGTGGCTTAGTGAGGGCAGGGACTGATATTTCATATTTGTAGAGAAGAGTGAACTGAGAGGGTCAAATGATGATTGATTATTGTACCCTTTTCTCTTTTTTCCTTGCTCTGCAAGTTTTAATGAAGTTCTGGAATTGAATCGCAGTATTCATTCCATTTTTCTAAAGTTCATCAGATTCTATAGCGTTTGATTGGGCTACTACGCCAATTTGTCTCTAGCTAAATACCATGTCCGAAAATATGATAAATTAAAGATACAAATATAATAAGGCTTTGAAGTGTAACTTAAGAGAAGAAGACACACTGGATAATTATAAGACTTTACGAATAAGAGATAAATGGACAACCACCTTCCACTTAATTATCTGGCCAAGAATTTCTGGCTCACAAACAGCTTCAGCGTCTTCAGTACTGCATCCTTCCTCTAGTTTCTGCAAAGCTGTTCGGCAAGCCTACATATAATTACGAATGAACTCAGAGAGTTTACCAGGTACATAAGATAGTAAGCATCAAAAACAAGGGTATTCAACTTTGAAACACATACCTCGATTGCACCCTCCACCTTTCCCAATGTAATAGTCTTGTCCACAGCATATTTTGATGAGGATGAATGAGTAGATGGAATTTTGTGCTTTTTAATAATATCTTCCAATTTTATAGCATTTGTAGATTCACTGATTAAATTCAGCATTCTAAATTGCAACGAAATAAATCAGAATCAATAAAGATGCCCGATTATGAAATCTAACTAAAAACAAAATTTATTGTAACATCATAAGATTCATAACGAAAAAAAAGAAGGTGAGGAATGCAACTATGTAAAGTTGGAATTTGAATATACTCATATTCAAAATTGTAGACTTTTTTGAGAATCTGCTTTATCAGTAATGAACAGGGTGTATTATTCAGTATAAAACAAACTGTAAATATTGTTGATTCCAGCTATTATATTCCTAGCTTAGTGAACACTAATTTGTTATTTTTCATTCCTATTTATAGTGTTGTATATATACATTAAATAAAATTAGAGAATGAAGTGAATAATACATATTTCAAATTATCTCTCGTAATAAATTCTACATGGTATCAGAACATTTCTGAAATCCAATTATTCTGTCCGAGGAAGAATTTTTTTTTCTTTTTCCCATTATGAATAATTTTGTTTTTCTGTCATCATCGCCACCATCAACCACCACCATCTCAGATCAGTCATCATCTCAGCCATCTCAGACCAATCATTCTGTTTTTTTGTCATCATCGCCACCATCAACCACCATCTCAGACCAGCCATCATTTCTGTCATCATCTCAGACCAACAATCATTCTGGTATCATCTCAGACCAGCAATCATTCTGGTATCATCTCAAACCAGTCATCATCGTCGTCGACCATCTCTTCATCGTCGTCGCCGATCATCAACGTCGTCTGCTTCAGTCCCGCAGGTCAGTAAGTCCCTCAGTTGCATTCTGTTTTTTTCTCCAATACCCGTAAGCCGCTCTTTGTGATATAACTCGGCCTGACCCGGTAAAACCATACCCGACCGGCCCGGACCAGCTTACCTGAACCGACACGGTCCAGCAGATTATCTAATAAAAAAAACCCACGCATTTCAATCCACGTATAATCTACAATTGAAATAAATGGCCACAGGTTCCACGGAAAACAGTTTTATGCCCATCACCAGTCACAAATTAAATGGGCACAATTACCTTCAGTGGTCTCAATCCGTCATTATGTTTATATGCGACAAGATGAAAGATGATTACCTTACTGGCGATACAGCAGCTCCGAACAAGGACGATCTACAATACAGAACATGGAAATCTGAAAACAATATGGTGATGTCTTGGTTGATCAATTCCATGACAAACGAAATTAGAGAGAATTTTCTTCTCTACAAAACTGCCAAAGGAATATGGGATGCAGCCAAAGACACTTATTCCAGTTCTGATAATATGTCCGAACTATTTGAGATCGAGAGCATCCTCCATGATCTTCGTCAAGGAGAGTTGTCAGTTACACAATACTTTAACTCTCTCACTCGACGTTGGCAACAATTAGATCTCTTTGAGGTTCACGAATGGACCTGTCCAACAGACAGCATCTTGTACAAACAAATTATTGACAGGAAACGGGTTTTCAAATTTTTACTAGGACTCCATAAAGATCTTGATGATGTGCGTGGTAGAATTCTCAGAACAAAACCCTTGCCCAGCAATCGTGAAGCCTTCTCTAAAATCCGTCAAGAGGATAGTCGAAAGAAAGTAATGATGGGTCCTTAATCTACCATTTCCGTGACTGGAGAAGGATCTATACTTGCCATTCGAGACCACTAGCACTCTCATAATAGACACACGTCCTCGTCATGGAAGACCTTGGTGTGATCATTGTCGTAAACCTGATCATACTAAGGAAACCTGTTGGAAGATTCATGGCAAGCCCACTGATTGGAAGCCACCTTTCGCACAGCACATAAACAAAGAAAGTTATGAAAAAATTGCCTCCAAATCTCAAGGCATTGACTCACCTGAATCTGCTCTGTTTAGCAAGGAACAGATTGATCTCCTCCAAAAATTATTTGGACAATTCTTGACCACATCATCTGCCACTATAGCTCAATCAGGTAATACCCTCAATGCTCTTAGTATGAAACAAGTTATGAGACCATGGATTGTTGATTCAAGTGCTTCAGACTACATGACGGGTGATGCTTCTATTCTCATGAATCTTAAAATCTACCAGAATGGACACACGGTCCGAATTGCTGACGGTTCAGTATCCAAAGTAACAGGAATTGGTTCAGCCAAAATTTCAAACTCCTTTATTCTAGATTCTATCCTTCTTGTTCCTACACTTGATTGTAATCTTGTCTCAATTACTAAACTCACCCGTGATAAAAATTGTATGGCTAAATTTGTTCATAACCTATGTGAATTTCAGGACTTAGATTCGGGGAAGATGATTGACAGTGCTAAAGAATGCTCGGGACTCTATCTCCTCAACAGTGAAGAACCTTCAGCAAGACGAACCCACCAAGTTGTATCCGAAGTTTCTTATCAGAATAAAGTTTTGTTAAATCTTAAGTCCAATAAAGATGATGAAATCATGTTGAATCACTATCGCTTAGGTCATCCTAATTTCAAGTATTTACAGAAACTTTTTCCTTTATCCTTTAGCAATAAAAATTCAGAAGATTTTCAGTGTGAAGTATGTCAATTTTCAAAACATGTTAGAACTTTATATCCTCATCTTCCACATAAAAAATCACATCTTTTCTCATTAATTCACACTGATATATAGGGGCCTTCTCGAATCAAAAACATCACAGGGACATGTTGGTTCATTTCATTTGTGGATGACCATATTCGAATCACTTGGTTATTCCTAATGAAAGAAAAATCTAAAGCATGTCAAATTTTTAAAAATTTCAATACCATGATTCAAACCCAATTTCAAACAAAAATCCAAGTATTGAAATTTGACAATGCTAAAGAATACTTCACTTCCACCCTTACTGATTATCTGTTAAGTTAAGGGATTGTCCATCTAAGCTCATGTGTTGACACACCTCAACAAAATGGGATGACTGAAAGAAAATATAGACATCTTCTCGAGGTAGCTAGATCCCTCATGTTCACAACTCATGTCTCAACATTTCTGGGGAGATGTTCTTACAGCTACCTATCTTATCAATAGGATGTCATCTCGTGTCCTCTTGTTTAAAACACCTATCAATACTCTACTTGAGTCATACCCACACACCAAAATCGCGTCTCATGTTCCTTTTAAAAATTTTGAATGTTCTGCTTATGTCCATGTACATCATAGTGGCAAACTTAATCCTCGAGCCATCAAATGCATATTCCTAGGGTATTCATCATACCAGAAAGGATACAAATGTTTTTCTCCTATCACAAAACGATTCTATAATACAATGGATGTCACATTCTTTGAACAATATCCGTACTATTCCAAACCTGTCATTCAGGGGGAGAACATAGACAATGAATATCAGCTTTTGAATATCATAAGCACTCAGTCTCCCACAAATCCTATCCCGTAACTTCCAGAGAGTGAATCAATATCTCAAATAAATACTCTTACTAATCCCAATGAACCCTCAACTTCTCTACCAACAGATCCAAACTTCCTTGCCCCGAACAATGATCTTCTTGTCTACTCTAGAAGGAAAACAACTCAAGAAAGAGCAGAGAACCGAGCATATCTTGAGCCAATCCAGGAATCTAACCCAAATACAGGCCACTCCGACAATTCACAAGGTAACACCACTGAAACTCATATTATTGAATTACCTCCTAATGATTTGAATTTACCAATTGCTATAAGAAAAGGTGTAAGATCATGCACAAACCACCCCCATCTACAACTTTGTTTCCTATAAAAATCTCTCACCAGGGTTAAGGCATTTATCAGCAACCTTGATCAAATAGAGGTTCCAAATTCTGTTCATGAAGCATTTCATATACCTGAATGGAAGACAGCTATTTGTGAAGAACTCAGTGCCTTAGAGAAAAACAAGACTTGGGAGATCACAGAACTACCATCGGGAAAACAAACTGTTGGGTGTAAATGAATCTTTACAATCAAATACAAAGCAGACGGCAGTGTAGAAAGACTCAAAGCTCACCTTGTGGCTAAGGGATTCACTCAAACATATGGGCTTAATTATCAGGAGACTTTTGCACCTGTAGCAAAACTTAACACTATTTGTGTTCTCTCCTTAACATCTAACTTGGATTGACCTCTTTACCAATTAGATGTCAAGAATGCATTCCTTAATGGTGATCTCGAAGAAGAAGTCTACATGGACATCCCTACTGGAATTGAATCTTCTGTTCTAACCAATAGAGTTTGAAGACTTAAAAAATCCTTGTATGGATTGAAACAGTCTCCACATGCCTGGTTTGATAGATTCTCCAAAGTTTTGAAGAGATATGGGTACACTCAATGTCAATCAGATCACACATTATTCGTCAAACATTTCTCTAATGATAGAATAGTTATCCTAATTGTGTACGTAGATGATATTATTCTAACAGGTAATTCTATAATTGAGATGAATAAACTCAAGGAATTACTTGTCAAGGAATGGAAGTAGCACGAACAAAAAAGAGAATATCTATATCTCAAAGAAAATATGTATTTGATCTTTTCAAAGAAACTGGAATGATAAGGTGTAAACCGATAGAAACTCCGATGGACTCTACAGTAAAGCTCGGGATCAAAGAAAATAGTACACATGTGGACAAAGACCGTTACCAAAGATTAGTGGAAAAACTCATTTACCTATCACACACTAGACCATATATTGGTTTTTTAGTAAATATTGTAAGTCAATTTATGAATAATCCCATTGAAGAACACATGGAATCAATCTATCGTATACTCAGGTATCTCAAGATGACACCAGGAAAAGGATTATACTTCAGTAAAAATCCCACAAGAAAAATTGAAGTCTTTGCAGATGCTGACTGGGCAGGTTCTATAGTGGATCGCAGATCTACCACTGGGTATTGTACATTCGTATGGGAAAATCTTGTAACTTGGCAAAGTAAGAAACAATCAGTAGTCGCTCGAAGCAGTACAAAAGCCAAATTTAGAGCTATGACTCATGGGATTTGCGAAAGAATGTAGTTAAGAAGACTACTCAATGAACTGGACTTTACAACTCCTGAACCAATCAACATGCAATAAGAATTGCAAAAAATCCAGTTCATCATAACCAAACCAAACATGTAGAGATAGATCGTGACTTCATTAAAGAAAAGTTAGATGAAAAATCGTGGACCTATTATATACATCTACACATCATCAAATTGCAGATATCCTTACCAAAGCAATACATTGAACAAACTTCGAAGAATTGAGTTGCAAGTTAGGAATAATTAATATCTATTACCCAACTTGAGGGGGAGTGTAGACTTTTCTGAGAATCTGTTTTATCAGTGATGAACAGGCTGTATTATTCAGTGTAAAACAAATTGTAAATATTGTTGATTCCAGCTATTATATTCCTAGCTTAGTGGACACTAATCTGTTATTTTTCATTCTTATTTATAGTGTTGTATATACATTAAATAAAATCAGAGAATGAAGTGAATAATACATATTTCAAATTATCTCCAGATTATCTCTCGTAATAAATTCTACAAAAATAAAAGAGATACCTCCTCTCTGAATCAGAATCTAAAAGAGGCAGTGCACTGCTTAAAGATATTGTGGTTGACTTAGCAACTGCAGTCTTATTAACATCATCATCAGGTGTATCCTGCTTCCCTTGTTCAGACCCAGTATTCATATAGGCAAAGAGCCTCTCCCCTAATGAAGGCTTGATGTCCTTGACCACAGAGGGCCTCGCTTCCCTTTTGTATGTATCATTTAGTTTAATCTTCTTCGCAATGTTTAACCCAGAAGCTAATTTTATGAGTTTTTCTTTATCTTTTTTCATTGGGGAACTTAAAATCTCATTCTGTCTACGAGCAGTTTTGTGATGAGATTCTTCCCTGGAAAAAAAATTGGTCTTTGAAGCAATTTTCTTACTGTCTGCTGGCAGAGGAGTTGTTTGTTTCTCTTTCTTTTCTTTAAAAACAGTCTTCTTTTTTGCAAAAGTACCCTTCTTTTCTTCAACATCAGGAAATTTAATGTGGTTTCTGACTGGAGTCTTAAGATCTTTATCGATCTCATGTTCTCTACAAATAAGATTTGGTATGGTTAAACAAGTTATTTGAAAGAAAACACAGAATAGACAGGGTTATTGTACGACTTACAAGCAATAAATTAATATACGATTGGGTAAAAGATCATCCCAAGCCCTCACCATTACATCTTTCCTATCTTCATCTTCAAAAGGGATCTCCCTGATACATGCAATCTAGTGTCAGCATCCTCAAGATCATAAATACAAACCAATAAGATATTACTTTTTTGTTTTGCCAATGACCAATACAAGTACAACTTGATAGAAAAGAAAATGTCACCAAGCATACTTTGGCAAACATTTGCGGTGGTAGGATTTAGGACAGCGCCTGCACACAGCAAACTGCAGCTCATGAACCTTTTTGTTCTCTTTTTGTTTACAAACACAGCACTTATGTGTTGGGCATGTAAATGATCCACCCTCAGCAATTGTTTTCTCAATCTCTTCAGCAGAGGTTTCACTATCTGGATGGATTAATTTTGCAACACAATGTGGATGGTAAAAATGCCCACAAGTTGCATTAGCACATTGAAAGACCTAAAGACAATTACATGTTAATCTTGATATGCTCCATAAAAGTGTTGACAGTAAAGTGCAGAGGAAAACTTGGTACATAAAAAGCAGATGATAAATGATGGAAATCCAAATTTAATATAGAAGGAACCAAATTCGTTATTACAAGAATTTTCTTTAAAATACTGAAGTATGTTTCCTTCCATCTGAGTTAATTTCTTCATTAGAACATAAAACTAATTATGGAAAAAATGTTGACCCACCTTGTTAATCTTAAAATTACAACAAAAGTACATTCTTTAATAGTTACAACAAGAATGAAGTTGAAATCCAACATATTATATCCTTTATATATATATACATCATGGCTACCATTAGTTTTTACACAACTAGTACAGATAAATATAGAAAAAGAGGTTAGGAAACCACCATCTATACAGCAGTTCCTTTCAAGGAAAACTCATACCTCAGCACCTGAGGATTTAGCAGAGGAACCCAACTTCCCACAGACAAAGCACTGGTGCTGCATGTATTCACAGTTCTTACAGAAGAAAACTGGCATTTCCTGCATGTCACAAAAACCCAAAAACAAATAAGAAATATATGTATAAAAGAAATATAATTTTCACAGCAAAATAAAATATGGTTTGCACAACATAATGAAATATGATTTGCACCCAAAAAATAAAATAGAAGCATACATCTACTTCATCTTGAGTAAGGCCAAGAGAAAAGCAATATGCATCTTCAGTCACATCAGCTTCTGCACCATCTTCTGCAGCAGCCTCTTCAGTTGCATGGAAGGCTCTTAAGCATTTTCCTTCACAACTATGTTAAAAAAAATAAAAATAAAAATCTTAGAATGCAATACAAGAAGCATATCAATGAGCCCTAGCTAGACTATTACCAAAAGTCCTGAATAACCTCCTACTCATCTCCACCATGAACAATCACCAGGGATCATCTTGATAGAAAACGTAAATGATACACCACATCAATTACATTCAGAAAGAAGAGCAAGACCACATAACAGGGATATAAAGATAAATACCAATTTTGCACAAAAAACAATTACTTAGCATGCTACCCATTAAAAAAAACGTAATTCCACATATTTAAGAAACATCTTATTGTATTAAGAAAATAAGCACAAAAGTATGAATAGTGGACTGCTTCTTTTGTAAAAGAAGAGAAGAGATGATTATCTACTGCTTCTTTTGTAAAGCTTGCTTAAGGTGGTGTTCTTGTTTGATATCTGCCCTTCATATATATATAGAGCTTCATATACTTTACAAAAACAACCACTTAAAATCAATAGGCATGATATCAACAGAAAGACAAATACATAAATAAAAAACAGTTTGTCTATCTATAGATATATCAGCATGAAAGTGGCATTGGCCATATATCAAGTCAATTTTTTTACGGGAAAAACAAGAAGACAACAATTTCAAGAGCAAAAAATATTTTTTAAAACAATAAAATTGATTTAAAGACGAAAGAATAAGTATCAATAAAAATAACAGCAACGACGTTGTATAGAGTAAAGCTCCCAACTCCCCCACCTAAACAATATTAGGTCATGATCCATATAATAGATACCAGTAACAACAAGAGCAATAGAATGACAACAGAAAAACTTACCACAAAATATCGCCACCATTATCACAAATTGCACAAGCAGAATCAAAAAGGTCACCCTCTTCATTGGAATCATCTTCTCCATCACCTTCATATATATTGTCATCAATAAAGATGGATCTTTCTAAAGCTCGACTGTCCTGAAAAACAAAAAAAAATACTTAGAAAATTATAGTTGTGGAAAGAGCAAGAATAAAAAGAGAATGAATAGTTGTTTTATTTTTTTTATTGAAGAAGAAGAAGAAAAAGAGAGGGGACCAAATGCAATGACAGAATACAAGTATTAGAAAATGACCTCCTCAAGTTGCTTTCTTTTCCTGGGCTTCTCCTTAAGATATGTAAGTAAAAACTGCAGCAAATCACCAATTAAGATTGTCCATGTACGTACAGAAAAGATAGAGAGAGGGGTTTACTCCTTTAATAATCCAAATGTACATGTTATACAAAAGCTTTAAAGATTTGCAATGGACCATAAATAGTCAGACGCAGTTCAATGGACCATTGGATCAGATAATAGGAGGGAGAAACCCAAAAAAAAAATTCCTTAAATATCGACAATACCTTTATTAGATTATTACCCTAAGAAATTTACTCACTTGAGGTTTCATGTCAACCAAAAGATAAATCAGGCATTTCTAAACAAAATATTTCATCATAGAAAATCATAAATATATTCTCTATATTCTTGAAAATGATGAAATTATTGAATTTGCACCTCAAATATTTTATTTCTTGTTGGAAGAAAGGCTTGCAGAACAACATGTCCACCTTGATCGACAAAGAATGGACATATCTTACCTTCTATTTTCTTTGTTGTGCACACCTTTTTTTATCTAATTATCCCTACCAATTGACACAATGTATATCCTCAAGCTTGAGGAGATACTTAACGCATCTTATCTCAGGGCAGATATTAAGCAGAAGATAATATTATTTAAGCAACCATGCAAGTAGCTACAGAAATGAATACATTTGAAGAAACTAAGAATCAAAGGAATATGAGGAATGGTATCAGGCAAGAGGCCACAGTAAGGATATTTTATGTAATGCCACTAAGCAATGTGCATATTGAATAGAGATGGCACAGAATTACTTTTCATTTGTGTGTGTGTGTGTGTGTGTGTGTGTGTGTGAGAGAGAGAGAGAGAGAGAGAATATTTACAAGACAAAGTTATGCATATAGATTATAAAGTGCTTGATCTTTAGAAAGGTATTCAACTTCAAGTCTCATTGCATGCATGATTTTTAAAGATTAAGAATTAGGATCTAATAGGCATTTGAGATCAACCAAGATATATCAGACTACTTGGAAAAAAAACTGATAATTGCCTGATACAGACTTACAATCACAAATTTCAACAAAAGAACTCAGACAAACCTTAGACTTTGCCAACACAGCATCCTTTCCAACAGCTTCGCTGATTAAAGCCGTGTGATCAACCAGATCATTCTGAGAAGGTCTGACCTCATAAAAACTGGAGCACAAACAACATATAAATACAAGAATGAAAATTGAGAATTTTGAGATATGGATGGAAGAAAGGATACCTGAAAACTTTAGACATGTGATCCCACAAGTCTCTAGCATGTGTTTCAGGATTTCTCCTGACAAAATGAAGGCAGTGCACCGTTATCAGAACTGACCGAATGGTGTCCTCAAAGCTCTTCCGGGGCTTCAAAAGCCTGATCCAGTTACGTTCTTTGGTAAGCACTAATACCTCTGGTTTCACATTAGAAAGATCAAACTTCCATCCTATTACATGCTTATGAATCTTCTCAATCGAGTTGCCAGCATCCCCCTTCAAGAAAACCTGTACATGCTTGCTATCCAGTTGCTCATCCTCATTCCATTGAAGTGGCAAAATGGAAAAAGAAACAGGATCATCCTTGTCGTCTAGAAAATAGTAATTTGAAACAAACTGTGGCACATTTTCAGTCTCGTCATCTGAGGAGGCCATGTCCTTCTTCAGGTGAAACTAATATTACACAAAACCAGATTTTTAAGGAATATTTCCTGCATTAAGTGTGTTTCATAGAAGAATAAATGACAAAATCAGGGCAACCAAAGAAAATCACTACGTTAAGCTAATTCCATGAGTTAATGCCAGCATTATGTATATGCAAGGATAACATACGAAATTAAAACAAAATATTTCATGAATTCACACTTTTGCCTCAAGAATAATGTATATAGTTTGGACCTCAACTCAATTCAAAGATGAGCTAACTTGGCGCTAAAAGAAAATAAGAAATGAAGTTTGAAGGTTCAAAACCTTACAGCTCTGATGTAAGATTAAGATGCATCATGCATAATGCGTACCAATCTTTTGGCCATTAGACTTAGCCTCCATAATCCCAACCATTAAAACCTTTCAAAGAATTGCCTACCATTTTTTTACTTACCACAACCTGACACATGTCAGAATGAAGCTACGCACAGATGAAAGGTAAAAAAATTCCCACTTCGTAATTCAGTGTTCTCGGTAATCAAATAAAGAATTATTAAGATGTTTGACATTGTTTAGACTAATAAACATGAAAATAAATATAGAAGTGCATTTTAAAAATGCCAATACTAAAACGAAAACAAGACAGCAAGTTTCTAAGGCAAGGGTAAGGCTACGCTTAACAACGATAATCAGCAGAAATTGGAATGAAATATAAAACCGATGACTTCCACTCTCAATTGTGCACAAAAAGCAACAATCGACCCCAATTAAAAAGGCTATGCTATTTCATCTCCTTTGTTTAAGTTCATTTATTCGTAACCCAAACAACTGTCTAGGATTTCGCAATTGAAACCAGTGAAAAACATACTCTAAGATAAAAACTTAAGGCTCTATGGAAAATGCGAGGGCTTCATCAATTAAATCACCACAATTGCAGGAATTGAAGAATGCGTACCTGATAAATAAGAATTACGGATAAACCCTAATCTTTCCTCGCATCCGTTTCTCATTCTGGGTATTTGATCATTTTGTAAGTTACTACTTTAGGGAAAGAGTAAATTAAATTCAAATTTGGAAAGAAAAGGAAAATATCTTATGGCGATTTCCTGATTGAGGTGTACCATATATAATGCTGCACCGGCAGATTTTTCCAAGAACTACAGTGGAGACTCGTCCCTCTCGCCTTAGCCAAACAGTAAAAAAGGACTTATTCTTCCCCAGGCCGGTTATTACCCTAGTCCCTATATATATATCTTAAAGTCGGTGATATAGATTAAGCCTACATTAATGGCACTAATGTCGCTCATATATCATGATGCATCATGCATATAATTGTAAGGTAGAGTTAGATAGTGTAAGTTGTAAAATGTTTAATGTTATTAAAAATAAATATTTTCCCTCCGAATAAATTAAACAAATTTTAGACCAATGGAAGGTCAAATCTAATAAAAAATAGATAATTAAATATATAACTGATAAAAATTATAGACCATCAATATATATATATGACAATTTTATAAAAAATAATTATTGTTAATGATATAAATTTGTGTTAAATTTTTAATTAGTTTGAAAAAATATAATTTTAAAATAATAGTAAAAAAAAGTAAAAAGTGTTAAAAAAAATTCAAACAAAATTAATTCCCCTTTTTTATATAAAGTAACCAAATGAGAAATAATTTTCTTTTAAAAAATAAGTGTCTAAATTTATTAAAAACTAATATTTAAAAGGTATAAAGCATGTAAGCTTTAAAAAAATAGCTAAAGAAAATAAAAAATGTTTAAAAAACAATTCAAAATAATCAATTCCCAATTTATAAAAAAATATAAATTAACAAATATTTTTTTAATTAATTATTAATTCATATTAAAAAAATTA
The DNA here is from genome assembly GCA_037013495.1 of Hippophae tibetana. Lineage (NCBI taxonomy): Eukaryota > Viridiplantae > Streptophyta > Magnoliopsida > Rosales > Elaeagnaceae > Hippophae > Hippophae tibetana. Next base: position 6,047,102 of record CM072812.1, read on the forward strand.
ACTTAAATAAGTATAGGCGAGAAAGAAAACAAATAACATAAAATAAAATTGTTTATTTATCTATTTTATCTCTCACTTGTATAAGATGTTAAAATTTATTCTTTAATTTTTTTTAATTCTTACAATTTATTTCATAATATTTATAAATTTATAAATTTAATCTAAAATTTTAATTTTTATCAAATTGATTAACGTCGTCACATTTAATTATAACATGAATAAATGTAGATAAATAAGTTATATATTTTATCATAAGTTAAGAAATTAATTATATATTTTGAAATATAATAGGGATTAAATGAATTAAAAAATCAAATCATATTATAGTTAATTATAATATCAATTTAAGGATAATTAAAATTTTGGATTAAATTTATTAAATAATTAAATTGTAGAATTAAAATATTAAAAATAAAATTGTAGTATCTTAGATAAGTTAGAGACTTAACAAATATATGAATTATCGAAGAAAAAAAACTCATTTTTAAAAATGCATGAATTATCGAAAAAAAATACATCATCATTAGATTTTCTTTATTTAATAATAGGAAGAAAAAAAACTTTAAAAAACAATTATATATCTTATGTGATTTTTTTAAAATTTGTTAGGAAATGAGTTTACAAAAAGCAAAGGATAAAATCAATATATGTTGACAAAACTCAGGACCATCGTGCTTTAAGCAAGAAGGAAAGCAATGAACACAAGATGTTGCAGCAAGTGAGTTTAAACAAGACAAAGAGGAGAAGATATTAGTGAATATTATTGTGTATTTCTCATTCAATTGTAAAGGTAACATATGTAATGAGATTCTATTACACCTATTTATACAATTCTCGTTACTTAATCAGTAAGCATGTGTGATCACTAAGCCAAGCTAACAAATCATCAAGCCTAACAATTCTGTTACAATTCTTATACACTATAACACTATTAGTAGCTTACTAGGATATATCCCAAATGGTATTATATCCATAATGTTGAATTTATATCCTTAGATTTCAATAATAACAGATGCAAAATTTATAAAGAAAATTCATTAGATTTCAAAATATCCATAATGTTGAATTTATATCTTAGGATATATCCCAAATGGTATTATATATTCATCCAAATTATTTGGAGTGTTAGGATATATCCTAAATCTTAATATATATCCATAATATATATATTCTTTTCAAATGAAAATATTCATCCAAATCATTTGGAGTGTTAGGATATATCTCAAATAATAATATATATCCACAATATATATATTCTTTTCAAACGAGAATATTAATCCAAATCATTTGGAGTGTTAGGATATATCTTAAATGGTAATATACATAATGTCATGTTTATTGTGTATTTTAAATTGTATATTTAATTATTAAAAATACAATTTTTAAAAAATAAGTTAGAAATAAAAGAAAGAAATATCCATTTAATATTTTTATGATGGTCATACATAATAAGTGTGTCCATTTTAGCAAGATTCTAACTAGTTCTCAATTTTAAAATCTATTCTTAATTGACTATTACATTATTTAAATTTGAACATTAAGATATCTAGTAGTTTTCCATTCACCCTTATATTATTTTTAGGTTTTAATATTTTTCTTAGGAGTTTTTAATTTTAACACTATTATTAAATTAATAAGCTCTTATTTTGTGAGTAAAGTAGAGGAGTATATTTTTTTTTACTGGTAGATTGAGTAGATTTGAAGGGTCATTGGACATATGACATTGATGAGCTTTCACTTATGAGTTAGAAAGATAATTTTGAAAACCTATGAAATAGAGTTAAATATAATCCCATTTAAAGTTGAGTTCGTGACTAATATAAATATTATTTATAATTAAAAATAAAATAAACAAAAACAATAAATTAATAATTAAAAAATATTTTTTAAATAAGAAGAAAAATATTGACTTATTAATAATATCATTTTATTGATGGTAAACACTAAACCTTAAACATTATAACTTAAACTGATTAGATTTAATATTATTTTAATCTTTTTAATATAAATATATGTTTTTTTAAATTATATATTTTAATTATTAAACCTATTATTTTTATCAATAATATTCATTTTTTTGCTAATTAGACATGTAATATTAGGTCTTTTATTCATTTTTAAAGTTAGTTAGAAGTGAAGTAAAGAAACATCCATTTAACATTTGTAAAAAAATTGGAGTTTAAAGATTTAAACTTAAAGAAATTAGGCTATAATAACATATTAAAATAGAGTTAACAATGAATGATTTTAAAAATTTATGTTATTAAGAAGTAAGCTAAGTATCTCTAATGTGTTATTTTTTGTGCACTACTACAAAAAGGGGTATATAAGTCGATGTCTAAAGTCGGTTTTTTCTAAAAACCGACTTTGAATGAATTTAAAGTCGGTTGTCCACGTCAACCGACGCTACGTTACGTGGATAGCGTCGGTTGTCCACGTCAACCGACGCTATCCACGTAACGTAGCGTCGGTTGACGTGGACAACCGACGCTATCCACGTAACGTAGCGTCGGTTGACGTGGACAACCGACGCTATCCACCTAATATATGCCCTAACATCTCATTTAGTACGCAGAGTTCCAGTTTTCGATCTGCTTCTTCCTCTCCTTTCCTCACTCGAGTCACTTTTCTCCCACAATCTTAACCGTGCGCCACCTTCGTTCTACATTTCCGGCCACCTCCAACCACCATTTGAACGGACGTTTGTAAGTTTTCTCTTCTCACAATATTATCTGTCAGTTCTTCTTTTTTTAATAGCAAAATGTTAAAATCTGCGTATGGGTATTCCATTGATTAATTCCCGAAATATGAATGTTCTTTGTCTTAATTTGGAGTGCAATATTTCGTGCAGATTTTAACTTACAATATTTCGTGCAATATTTCGTGCAGATTTTAAAATCTCACAATATTTCGTGCAATATGTCTTAATTCTTTATTTCATTTTTAATAAAATGGGATGATCCAAGGCTGATCTTAACTTATATAAGTATGAGTTAAAAACTAGAGGTTGTGATAATTTGTAAAATACATATGCTTGTGACAAGTATGATAAATCAAAAAGGGTTTGTGATCTATTATTATTAATATTACCAAGTGACTTTTTTATAGTCGAAATAAAGTGAACAGCGTTTAATTTGTGCTAATTTATCAGCGTGTAAATGTATTTCGTTAATCGAACAACGTATTTTTGTATAAATTTTTGATTTAGTTATGTTTTTTTGTTTGCTTGTAATAATAATGTTTGAATTATTACTTGTATGTATTCAATAATATGTGAAATGTTTTGTGGGTTTGCGTGGATAAATTTATACGTATAATTAATATTACTTTGTAATTATGATATAGTAACATGCTTAGAAATTAGAATCAACCGCGTGATTGGTTTTTATATATATATTCATGAAACATGAACTGCTTATTTTTTAATTTGTATATAAATGGTTTTGTAAAATGATTAAAATGATAACTATTTTGCATTATGTATGTTTTGATATATATTCTAATAATTAGGAAATTTATATATAATAATACATAATTAAGTAATATGTTTAATTAATGTCATTAATAGAAAATGGACAAATCTTGGATGTCAAAGTGTAGAATTGAGCAAGACTATATTTCTGGAGTTGAAAGTTTCATGGAATTTGCTTGTAGAACTAGTAATACTGGAAGTAGTATGATTCGATGCCCATGCGTTAAATGTAAAAATGAGCGATTTCATGAATTTGATGAGGTTAAGTATCACCTTATTCGTAATGGTATTCTATTGAGCTATAAATGTTGGTATTATCATGGAGAAAATATTGATAATACTCATGGAGAAAAGTATAATAAGAATGTGGGTGGATTACATACATCATATCATAATGTACAGACAGAAAATATGTTTCGTGGTGTTGAAGATGAATTACGCGGGGATGATCCCGAAACCTTTAATAAACTTATAGAAGATGCCGAAAAACCGTTGTATCCAAAATGCAAAAAATACACTAAGATGTCAGGATTGGTTCATTTGTACAATGTCAAGGCAAAACATGGTTTTTCTGACAAGGGATTCACAGAATTACTAACTCTACTAGTCGATATGTTTCCTGAGGGTATTGAATTGCCATCTTCAATGTATGAAGTGAAGAAATCTCTTAGTCGATTTGGCATGGAATATCATAAGATTCACGCTTGTCCTAATGATTGCATTCTTTATAGAAAAGAATATGAGACATTACATGATTGTCCTATGTGTAAAGAATCGAGATGGAAGCATGGTACAAATGATACAACACATAAGAAAGGCGTGCCTGCAAAGGTTCTTTGGTACTTTCCTCCGATCCCTCGCTTTCAAAGGTTGTTCAATAGTAAATATACATCAAAGATGTTGACTTGGCATTCAGATAATCGATCTGATGATGGGATGCTACGTCATCCTTGTGATTCTCCAAATTGGAAAGTAGTAGATAATTTATCTCCTCAATTTTCATCTGATCCGCGCAATCTGCGTCTTGCCATTGCTGCTGATGGAATTAATCCACATAGTTCCCTCAGTAGTAGATATAGTTGTTGGCCAGTAATTATGGTAACATACAACCTTCCTCCCTGGTTGTGTATGAAAAGAAAATTCATGATGTTAACATTATTGATCTCAGGACTGAAACAACCTGGTGTTGATATTGATGTATATTTGCAGCCTCTGATAGATGATTTAAAGACGTTGTGGAATGATGGTGTAAATGTTTACGATGCATATAAAGAAGAATACTTTAACTTGAAGGGGGTTATTTTATGGACAATTAATGATTTTCCTGCCTATGGAAACTTATCAGGACATGCAACAAAAGGTTACAAGGGATGTCCTATATGTAGTGATGGAACTTCTGCAAAGTATCTTGTTCACGGACGAAAGATGTCTTATAGAAAACATAGGAGATTTTTGCCATCTGGACACAAGTTTAGATACCAAAAGAAACCGTTCGATGGTGAAGAAGATCATGATCATGCAACTCGACCTTTGCGAGGTATTGAGATATTAAGGCAATTGAATGGGATGACATTCAAACGATATGGAAAGATGAAAAAAAAACTCACCAAGTCTGGGAAACGAAGGAGGTCAACTAATGAAATTGGTGAAAATGAAAAAGATTTTGAACCGAATGGTTGTTGGAAAAAAAATCAATATTTTGGGAATTGCCTTATTGGAAAGACCTACACATTCGTCACATCTTAGATGTCATGCACATTGAGAAGAATGTATGTGAAAGCTTGATTGGCACTTTACTTAATATACCTGGAAAAACAAAGGATGGCATTAAAGCAAGATTGGATTTAAAGAAACTAGGCATACGACCTGAATTGGAACCAAGGGTGGAAAATGATAAGAATCGAACATACTTGCCACCAGCATCATATACAATGTCAACAAAAGAGAAGGATGTGTTTTGTAAATGTTTGGAAGGTGTGAAAGTTCCTGATGGTTACTCATCCAACTTAAGAAATTTTGTGTCTATCACCGATAAGAGACTGTATGGATTGAAATCACATGACTGTCATATCTTAATGCAACAGTTATTACCAGTTGCTATTAGATCAATTCTTCCAAAACATGTTCGAATATCAATAATTCGGCTATGTTCATTCTTCAATACCATATGCAAGAAATCTATATCAATTGGCGAGTTAAATTCTTTACAGAAAGAAATTGTAGAAACTTTGTGTCTAATTGAAAAATATTTTCCTCCTTCTTTCTTCGATATAATGATTCACTTATGTGTTCGTTTAGTTCGAGAGGTTCAATTATGTGGTCCTACTTACTTAAGGTGGATGTATCCTTTTGAGAGATATATGCAAGTCCTTAAAGGATATGTAAATAATAGATATAGACCTGAAGGATGCATGGTGGAATGCTACATTGCTGAAGAGGTCATTGAGTTTTGTTCTGAATACTTTAGTGGTTGCACTGAAATTGGGAATCCTACGCACAAGTTATTCTTAGAACGTCACATGATCCAAGTAGGTAACCCTATGCTTGGTGGAAGTAAGAAATTATTTATTGATCGCACTCGATGGGAAAAAGCACACCGAATCATTTTGGTAAATAATAACGAGGCACAACCGTACATAGAGTAAGTGATGTTCATTGTTTCATCTTTTATTTAACTATTAATGATGATATATAACTTAATATATATTTAATAACGTTACAGGATGCATTTAAACTTATTGAAGATCGATCCTCGTTATAAAAAAAAGGAGGAGAAAAATGGTTGTATGATGAACATAAGCGAGAGCTTATTAATTGGTTTCGCAACCACGTAAGTGTCACAAACAAAAAATCATGCATGTATCCTCCTATATATATTCAATGTTTTAAAACTTTGCTCTAAACACATTTTGTGTTTTTGTATACATAGATTCGAGGTGAACTCAAGAAACCCAATCATAAAATATCAGAAAGTTTACAATGGCTTGCACATGGCCCAAAATTCGATGTCAAATCATTTCATAGTTTCACAATAAATGGATCGAGGTTTACGACTCAAGCTAGGGACAAAGTCCGAGTAAATCAAAATAGTGGGGTGCAGATGGTTGCACAAACTATGCAATTTGCCAGTTCAAAAGATGCTAATCCTGTCCTTTCTGATAGAACATATTATGGTATAATACAAGAGATTTGGGAATTGGATTATGAGGTCTTCCATGAGACAGTATTCTTGTGTGATTGGGTCGAAGATGTTATCAATGTTGGATATAAAATAGATGATTTTGGATTTACTCTTGTAAATTTATCCAGGATAAGTCACACAGATGATCCTTTCACGTTAGCACTTCATGCAAAGCAAGTATTTTACGTGAGCGATCAAATTGATCCAATATGGTCTGTTGTGTTAACGCCTCCACAAAAGGAGTTTTACCATTGTGATGTTGTAGAAGATGATGACTCTATGCTTGATACATTAACCAATATTAGTAATTTCTCAAATAAATTGCCTAATGTACGTGATGATCTAATTGATGATGATGATTCTTCGACATGGACTCGTAGTGATTGTGAAGGAATATATGTATACGATCAACAACCTAATTAAACATAATGTATGTTCTATATTGTTGTAATAACTCTTGTATATATGTGTGTTCCTAAAATTGTCAATTAATTTATATTTCTCCACTTTTGCAGATATTTCATGGATATTCAGCTTGTAGATCCAAATGATCCATTGGGGTATTTGAAAAGAAGGGGTTGGGCGAATATACCTGATGCTCCACTTAACCCAGATGATAGAATACCCGTTAAATTTGATGCTACTGGTAATCCACTAGGGGAGAATGGTCAACAATTGAAATCTTCTATTGGTCGACTGGCAAAGTCCAGTATACCAATCAATATAAATCATTGGTCTGAGGTTGCCGATGCAGAAAAGTTTAAAATATGGATAACCATTTATGTAAGTCTCTTATATTTTATAATCAATATATATATATATATTATATATTGATTGTATCTAATCTTTTGTACTGTGTTTTTACAGAATCGTTACAAAGTCGATGACAATTGGCAGGGCAAGTGTTATAAGATTGTAAATAAGGTGTGGAAGGAATACAAGACTTCTAGATTGGCGAAAAATTATGTGTTTCCATATTTGGAAACACTTGATGAGAATGTGATATACAAAATCCCTGAAGGACACCCCTGGATTACACCTCAAGTTTGGAAAGACTTTGTAGATTATAGACGTTCAGAAGAATTTCAAATTATTAGAGAAGATCACCAGAATGTCCAAATGCATAACATTCTTCCTAACCGTACTGGGAGGTCTTCAAATCCTGAAGTTAGATTTCGAATGATATTATTAATTTGTCTTAATTTTATAAATATTTTTATATTAATTTTTCTCAATTTAATTTCATGTCATTGTTAATAAAATTTTCCTAATTTATGTAGGAAGCTGAATTGGGTAGACCTGTTACCCGAATGGAATTGTACATAGAAACAAAGACTCCCAAAACGAAGAATGCAAGACCAATGAGTCAACGAGGAGAAGAACAATTAAATAAGTTGGTTAGTAATTTCGTTTGATAAAAAGTCTGACTGATACTTAATAATTGATGTAATAATGAATGATATGTTTGTGTGCTTTATTATTTGTGGAGAGTTGTTCAAGAAAAACTATACAGGGGTGAAATAATCGAAGAGCCTGGGAGAGATGCTTTATATCATGCAATCGGACGCGATCATCCTGGTCGTGTTAGGGGAGGTAGCCAATATGATGGTGCTTTGGAGTATTTTAAAATTCCAAAACATAAGCCTCAGACGGTAAGTAAGGAGAAATACACTAAAATTGAAGAAGAATTCAACTCCTTTAAGGCCTCCGTGATGAGTGAGATTGCCACTCTAAAAGAACATCAATCACAACAATTGTCAGCCATGGCATCATGCTACAACCAGGGCATGCCATATTGGCCAAGCATGCAACCATCCATGCCAGGCATACCACCTTCCATTCCAGGCATGCCACAATCCATGCCAAGCATGCCACCATCCATGCCAGGCATGCCACCATCCATGCCAGGCATGCCATCCACCCAATCTCATTGTGCTCAAACTACATCCAGTATGGAATATAGCCATCCTATTGGTCCTCATTATATGTCAGGAATGCACATGCAATCAAGTAGTGGTTCATTTTCTCCAATGCAATCTGTACATTCTTACCATAAATCAAGCCAAGATGAACATATTGGTGAGAATGTACATCCAATAGCTACCCCATATGAGAGTCCTCCTCTATTTGATGAATCATATGTGGTAAGATTTTAATTTTTAAATTCTTATTATATGTTTTATTTTTTATATATAACACTTAAATTTTTTACAGAATATGAAATGTTTGTTGAAACATCCTTCGTCAACGGACTATGTTGCTATTGGAACGGTACAACAATTGAGTGATGATCGGATGATTCATAATCAATATTTGCCTAATCATTGGCGAATAGTAATTGATCAATCATTGTTTCATGATTGTCCACTACCTATGCCTTCTGATGCTACCACAGTCCAAGAGGCGGTTGGACAGTATGTGGCTTGGCCGTCGATTCAAGTTGTTCTAAATTTTGACATGGTACTATTTTTTAACTTAAAAAATAACACTTGTTTACTACTATTATTTAATGTGATCTTATATTGTTACTAAAAATACATATATGATACTTTTTTGGTAGTCTATTATACCAGAACTCTTAAATGCATCACATTTAAGAGATACCAAGCAAGTATCTCGTGCTAAATCTATGACTAGTGGTCAATCCTCGTGCACCAAGTCATTCAAGAAGAAGCCTTGGAAAAAGTATAGTCATACTTATGCGTTACAATTCAGTAGAAATCTTGGCAGTTTGATGACTATTGTTGGGAGGGCATCTAGCATAAATGATGGATGGACTGTGCCACTTCCTATTGAAATTTCTGGTGTAGACATCGGCCAAACTTATATATCGATTGAGTGCTTGTTGCAAATATTTGAATATCAAATGATCGATTTAAGTATAATTCAAGTGTGGACAAGGTGAGTCCTCAATCTAGTTAGTTTTCTTTTATTTATGCAGAACATTATATTTATATTATCTAATTATATATATACATATATAGGGCTTGCTATTATCGACTTCAACATAATCACTCATCACATTTAGCAATGTTCTATGATTCTTCATATGTTAATCAATATCAAGAGAAGGATGTTAGCATCAGAGCTAAACAATTATGTGATAGAGCATTAACGCTTAGCAGAAATCAAAAGTTGATAATCCCTTGGCCATTAAGGTTTGAACAAGGCCAAGATCATTGGATGTTGGTAATCATTGATATGTTCAATAATCATGCTTGGTACTGTGACTCAGCTTCCATAGAACTGAGTAAAGATACAAAAGCAGTTGTTGAAATGTAAGAGTTATATTTAGTTACATATTAGTTTTTCTATTATTTTTTGTAATATTTAATAAAAACTAATCGTTTTATATCTTGACAGGGCATGGAAGTTATGGAACAAGTCTAGGGGCATTGTCCTTAAAAAATCTCATAAGCTTATATGGACAAAAGTTATGGTATGTACAATTCAATATTAATAATTTTATTAATTTTACAATTAAATAATAAGGATGTTCGAATATGAAAATTCATGTATACATGCACTTTTTTTTGTAGGTTCCACAACAAAATAATGGAGTCATGTGTGGTTATTATGTCATGAAGTTTATGAGTGAAATCATCACAAATATCAAAATTCCAATTGATGATGTGGTAATATATTTTACCCATATACATACAAGTTTTAACATATTTGAGTTTGTTTTTGTAAATTAATGAAATCATATTCTTATTTTGATTTTGAATACATGTAGTTCTTCGGTTGGAACAAGACGGGTTACGACCAGCAAATTTTTGATGATTTACGAGAGGAATGGGCAGAACACATGGTTCAAATTATATCATCCCAAGAAGAATCAGAAGAAGATTCTGATGATCTTGAATAGCATATGACAACATAACAGTAAATTTTTTAATGATTTGGCCTTCTATATCTATTCTTGTGTCTGAAATCACTTGGTTGATGATGATTAATCATATATATGCTCATGTATTTAGGGGAATGCATTGTTTATAAATATGAATTTATCTGGAATCTCTGCTAGTATTTTTAATGATATATAATGAGTTCTAAATGTACAAATCAGGTGTACGTATGTCGGTCCGATTTGTTTCTTGGTTTGTATGAGTTTTGGTGCATATGAACGTGTTCCATATGTTTAAGGGCACCAAAACTCACACAAGCTTACCCAAGAAATCGAAGTTACATGCAATTGATTTCATATTTAGAGTTCATTATATATAGCATTAAAAAATAGTAGTAGAGATTCTAGATAACTTCATATATAGACAAATGATTAATAATGCTAATATGAGTTCATCGAATGTCGTTTTACGTGCTAATCTCAATAATGATTTAATTTCTTCATTCGTACGTATGAAGTTTATACTACTTTTTTGATGTATGTTTTACGTGCTCATGTATGTAGGAGAATATTTGTTATGGATCAACCTTTTTTTCCCATAATGCTTGTGAAGGCCAATCAAGATTCTACGCCAACCAAGCTTACTCGATGGCATAATTTGACGACATTATTTTATTTGTAATTGAAGTTATTTATATGCATTATTTGATTTTGTAATAAATTTAATTATTAAGTCATTAAATATATTTATATTGTTAATTATTCAGTATTATTATTTATATTTTAGTGTTTTTATGTTATTTATATATACTATTATACGAAAAAGAAAATTAAAAATTAATACAAATAAAATGTAGAGTCGACTCTACGTGTAGCGTCGGTTCATGGCATGAACCGACTCTACGTGTAGCGTCGGTTCATGCCGTGAACCGACTCTACCTGTAAAGTCGGTTCATGGCATGAACCGACGCTACACGTAGAGTCGGTTCACGCCATGAACCGACGCTACACGTAGAGTCGGTTCACGCCATGAACCGACTTTACAGGTAGAGTCGGTTCACAGCATGAACCGACTTTACAATTTAAGTCTCTGAATTTAAAGTCGGTTCATACAACCGACTTTAAATTTGTTTAAAGTCGGTTAAAAACCGACTTTTATACCCCTTATTGTAGTAGTGGTGGCTTAACAAATATGTACGTATTATATTGGTTTGGCTTATGTACTCACAATTGTTATCACTCTTTGTTACAGTGCTAGGAATAAAACTAAGAAAAGAGGTGGCCCAGGTGGTCTAAACAAACTATGTGGTGTTTCCCCGGAATTTCAGGCATTGTTGGCCAGCCAGCTATTCCGAGGACTGAGGTACATTCAGTATTATAGATTATTGTTTTCTCTTAGATTGTTTACTTGGTTTCTACCGGCGTTTCGAATTTCCTTATTTGTGCAGATTGTGAAGCAACTGTGGGCCTACATAACGAAGAACAATCTACAGGATCCTAGTAATAAAAGAAAAATAATTTGCAATGAGATGAACTACGCATAGTATTTGACACAGAATGCACTGATATGTTCAAGATGGACAAGCTACTTGCCAAACATATAATATCTAGAACCAGAAGTATGTGTTCTGTTATTGTACTTTTACCTTTGTCCGTCAATGTCTGTGTGACTGTGTTGTAAAATTTTGTATTTGGACTAAAGGCTTCTTCGTTTTGGTGTTCCCAGAGCAGTCTGTTTCAATGAAGGCTAAAGAGAAGTCGAGTTGGGAGCTAAAAGTACATAATCGAGTATCTGAAACACTTGCAATTTTTTTTTTTTTGTGTTGATGAAAGGGAGATGCTCCAATTAATATGAGGTTTTAAGAGGTATACATAAACGTTATAACAATATTGAGTAGGTTAAACGAATTTTTAGGTGCACTCATATTAATTTATAAGTTTCATTGAGAATAAAACAAGTTATTAAAAAGAAAATTGGTAGAAAAGAAATACATACTTTCGGATCTGATGCACAAGTTTTTTATTAGTTATCCTCTTATAACATTGTATTAATTAAATTAAAGTTTATATAAGAAAATCAAACTTCTTTTATTCACCAGCTTCATATGAATTGAAATAAATGATTTTCTTATTCTATAGATTTATTTAATTTGTGTTAAGTTTTAATTTTTTACTTTATCGTGAAAAGAGAACAAATCAATTGAAATATGATGCATGTGTTCGTATTAACTAAAGTTTACTGTTGACATGGATCTTAGATAGCTTGAGTTCATGTCAGATCTTATTTTGTAATGGGGCCTTGACATGGTAGATCAGGTTAGAATAACTCTTTGAAGTTTCTAACACTTGTAAACAGGCAGACAGTATACATGTAATAATGTAATAATATATATAACATGTAAGTATATATGTAATAATCTGTATATCTTTTTAAGTTCCGGAATTAATCAAAAATGAAAAAAAAAATAGAGTCAAATAAATTAAAATTATGATTGTCAGTTTAAATAAAACAAAAAAATGCATTCGAAGTTATAATATTTTTAAATTTTATCATTTTTAAATGAAATTTTTTTCTTTAATTATGAAAAAAGAGATTTTAAACTTTTTGTTACATTTCAAATTTTTTACAATTTTTTTATTAGTTGTGGCTTGAAACTACTACGTTATTCTTAGTTAATTAGATTTATACTTAACAAATTCATTTTTTATTACAAGTAAAGCTCAATTTTGATGATATTATGTATATTTTTATTAAATTATAAGATTAATATACATATTTTATAAAAAAAAAATTATCATAAAAATTTCTTAAATTAAATCATCTGTGAACTTTGGTCAATTGAATATAAGTAGAATCATTTAGTTCTTTAACTTTAAAAATGAGTAAGTTAAGACAAAATATATTATTTTATTGATTTTTTTATTAAAATATTACTTTAAAAAATTAAATTTTAATTAAAAATATTTAAATAATTATTTTGTTTTTAATTTTTTTAAGTTAAATAATTAAATGAAAGTATTTATAATATAAATGATTAAATAATATAAACTAGAAACCAGTTCCAATTTTATAATAATTATTGGACTAAATTAATTTTTTTAGAAAGAATTATATCCAAAACAACTGAAAGTTTGAAAAACATTTAAACCCATGTCTTTTTTTTTCAAGCAGAAAAGTGCAGCTTTACTATTTTTATGTGAAAATATATATATATTAATCGATACAATACACTTTAGGATGCATAATACATATTTAAAATGGTAAAGAGATAATTCAACTAAACCAACAAGGCTATGACCTCCCGTGACTTGAAAATGTGATCAAATGCGACAAAAGCATCTCTATAATAAACTTATTACTTTGTTAACTTGTTTGACCTCTCATATAAAGAACAAACATTTTGTCTATTATCTGCAAATTTGTTTAATAAAATATTATCTTAATGCTCTTCAATTGTCTCGTGACTCCTAATAAGCAAGTTCACATGATATGCATAAATTCACAGCAGGCTTAAAAAAAATCTCCTTATTACCTATAAATGCAGTTAAAAAAGAAAGAAAGTTATGTGGTGTGTTCTTTGATTAAGCAAGCTCAACACAAGCAAATCAAATGGCTAATATGGATTCCAAAGTATTGGTGACTATTATATTGGTTGTTCTATTAAGCCAAGCCAGTGCAACAAACTTGTGTAACGTTGATTCAACTAAGCTAGCCCAGTGCTTACCTGCATTGACTGGCAAGTCCCCCAAACCACCAACTCCTGCTTGTTGTGAAGTTGTACACCATGCCAACTTGCCCTGCTTTTGCAGCTACTTATCTGTCCTCCCTGCATATGGTATTGATCCTGCACATGCCGTGGAGTTGCCCAAGAAGTGCGGTCGAAGAACCCCCCGTGAATGCCACGGTAAGAGTTTAAATCATGCATGTGTGATAAGCTTAAATGTGTTAATTCTTGCTTGAAAGTTCACAGACAATCTTACTATACAAATACAAGTGTGTGTAATGTATTTGTTGGGGGTAATTAGGTACAAAAATTAGTATCAATAGTATATAATATGAAATATGATCTAGAATCAGAGTTTGTGTATACTATGGTTTCCTAAATTAGTTACAAAGACGCCACATTGATAATTCAAATGATTATATAATTGAGTTTTGTGTGTTATAAAAAACCTGAATTTGGAGATTGGATGGTTATATATCTGGTAAATTAATGTATATATACTTTTGGTATTGGTTCAAAGATAAAGTTTGATTGAGGTGTCTAATGACTCCTTTCATTTCATTGCAGTTGCTTGAAGATCAAGTGTTCCATTGAGAAAAGTTTCATATGTAATTGAATGATATATGTGTCTTGCTTATTGTGTTTTTACCATGTTCCCTAAAGTTGCAATTTCCTCTTTGGTGAGTATCATTTCATAGTTGTTCACATTGTTAAGTTGTATTCTCTATGAATAAAAATTTCCAAAGTGAAGGGAAAAATTCCACTTTTCAAAATCGAAGATGCTACTTTCCATTGAATAAAAAAATGAAAAATAATATGTATAATATCACTTAAAATTTGTAATAATAAAAATAATATATCTTATATACTATTAAAAAAAGAAATTAAACTCTAACATTTTACATTAAATGGTTTCTAATTGGATTAAGAAAGAGCAAAAAAATTGTAGATTCGGTTATTCGAACCGACAGCTCGATTTTTACCCAATAAATTTAGGTAACAGAGACGATTTGGAGTATAAATCGAACATAAAATAACGGGTACGGTTCAATTACAGTTATATTGAAAATTGTAACCATCCGTACTTAAAATTAATTATATATATTTAATAAATTAAATTATATATTTTTTGGGTTTTTTCTAGTATTTTTTAATAACCAACCCGAACCGTTATTTGTGGTAAAAAATCATTCTCAAACCGTAATAATTTTTCATGCGATTTTGGGTACAAATTTCTATAATTCGATTCAAGGACGGTTATATCAAAAACCGTTCTTATCCGTACATGTGCTCATCCGACGTTATTCAAGTGAAATTTCAACCATTTAATCCAGATTAATGTTAAACTTTATTCAATATTATTGGAGAATTATTTTTATGTTATAAGTTTTAAAAATATTATTTAAATAATTCCCAAAGAAAAAAACTAAACACCTAAAGTATGTATTGTTAGAATGTATTGTATATTTATAACATATGTCCTGTTATATTAGAATCTAACTTTTGTGTCATTATATATGTGAATAGTAATCGATAAATAGGTGGATAAAAACTAAATTTTTTAACAAAATGATATAGAAAGTGTATACTCAAAAACATGCTACTTAAGAAAGGAAAGATTTCTATTCTAGTAAATTAGAAAACACCCAAAACATTTATGTATAAAATTTATATTTTTTTTAACATAAGATAAGGAAGGAGTTAGAGATGAGATAGATTATTCATCTCTATAAGGCATACAATAACACACTAAAAATGTAACAAAATATTTGAATTCAGTTCTATTTCACCAAGATATTGAGATTTAAGAATGACACACTATTATCATGTATGCATTGTATTTTATTTATTTATTTATTAATTTATCCAAATTAAAACTTCATTAAAAGCAACTCAAACCCCAAACATATATAAATTGAAACTCCAAACATATATTTTGTATGGGGTAAGTTTACAAGTTAGAGATTACTGATCTGATTCTTCTCTCAAGTTATGGTACCTAGCTACCATAAGTACGAGAAGAACCAAAGTAAGAAAAAGCACCTCTGACACTACTAAATTAATTGTTATACAACATTTAATTTGAATTAGATATGTGCTATAATCTAACTAAGTGGCGTTCTTTATCCTTGAAGTCTATCAAATTCTAGTTCCCTAACTAGAATCCTTTATGCGAGGTAATTAAATTTTTTACGAGAATAATTTATAATCAATTACAAAATAATAATATCTCTCAATTGGGTTAAGGAAATTATTTCACAAATTTTTCTCTCTCTAACTTTAAATATGAAATTCGGCCGACCATTGTCTTCTCGATCTCATGCAGGAGCTGATTGTTAATATATATAATGTTGTACAAAATGGGTTTGTGAAAGACTCATTTTTCACATAGGATTAGATCCTAAAATACGTTCCTAAAAGTAAACAAATTCTTCTCCATATTCTCTATGTATCATGCAATGTAGTAAATGAAATTATCGTCCAATAATAATTATGCTTTAACACAAAATCTAAATTAAATTTAAATCATATTTAAATTAAATCTTAATCATCAAGTAACAATTAAATATCATTTACTTCTTACTATATTTATTTAATTTAATGTAAATCACTTGATATTTACCAAAATTTCTAACTTGACACACAATGACACGTTGACACCACAAGTCTATCTTAGAATGAGTAATTTACATTTTTGTCCTCTATCACTTAGATAATAATCATTTACTCATACTAGACCATTTATATCATTTAATTAATTAATTAGATTAAATATTTATTTGCAAATATCTTAGTCGAATCATTGCATATTTAAATGGCATTTATGAAGATATCATAATTTTAAATATTAAATTTTTTTAATCAAAATAAATAATTAATTCATAATCAATTATTTATTTCTCTTGAATTACAACATCATCCATTTGTTATTATTGAGCATAATCCGAGACCGATGGTACCATGTATTCAAACTTCAATAAAATTTAATAAATTAATTAACTCTTTAATTAATTATTATTTCTATTAATTCTAAAGTAACTTGATTAAAAACCTAAAAATAAACTCTCAAATCATATACCTGTTATTTATCCAATCTCATATACATTAGTAATAATTGATATAATAATTAGGTACAATTCAATAATCCATAACCACTTTATAATTAGAAGGATCAAATATTAGTTTTATATCTCCAATTGCATTTTCTCCTTGAGTACCCACAATTCTTATTCATAACTACCTATGATTATATCATAGGGAGTATATAATTATTCAAACTCTAAAATCATTAAACAAGATAATTACTATATAACATATAAAAACAAATAGAGTAGATTTTATATCTTGTAAGAAGACCTCACAGCCCATCATAGTACCTAGACACCAAGACAAAGACATATAATCTAAATAACCAAAATTTGGTGAGTAATTCAAATGCTATAACACTACAACAAGGGGCTTATGATATGTTTTTTTGTTTCAATCATATGAGGCTTTTATGTCATATTATGATCACCGAGCGACATAAAGAATTATGAGTAAACAAATGTTGATATGTTTAGTCTTGTTCGACATGATTTCCATTATACATAAGTACTTATAACTAGATGTCTCCACATCAGTTACCCTATATCAAGATCACACCATTCTAAATATATATGGGTTTTACTAATGGCAAGATTAAAAATAATAAACTTTAGTTAATTGTCAGGTTATTTTGATTATTACACTTGTACTCAATCCTCATGTATAAACTCTTATATATTAAGTACAAGTTGATTCGAATATCAGAGATTTTATTATTTATTTGAAGAATAAGATAACACATATAATTGCATATAATATACTTTTATTTATTTTAAATTTATCAATTTAAAATACAAACAACTTGTATTTAAGGGCTCTTATTCTAACACAAATTGCTCAAGACTCTTGGATACAATTGTGACCAACTGAGGAAGGTGGCTTGATCATGATTATTTTATACATATATTTGTGTATCAATTCTCATATATTTACAATAAATTATTGTTTCTTATGTATTTTATATGTTTATTATATGTTATACAGGTGTTTAGATACAAAACGAGCAAAAAGAGGCAAAATGTGTGTTTAGAGTAAAAATAGAAAACTCAATTAATGTAGCTTCAATCGAGGAATCAAGAAAAAAAACAAAAAGAAAGTGTTGATTTTTATAAAAAGGTCTCGACTGATTAAGTCGTAAGTTGATTGAGTACTCTTTGGGTTAGAAATCATAATGGTTAGATTAATCGAGTGGCCTAATTAGTACTCAAATCTAACATTTTTTCAACAATAACTTTTAATCCTAACCATTGGATGGATTAAATTCTAATCCAACTTAGATTAGGCTCAAAAATACAATGTATACATAAACAAAGGGCTCTTCAAAACACAACAATTTGCAATAAGGAACAAAAGGAAATAAGAGCACATATATGGCAACTTTTGGAGGAAATTTTAAAAATCGAAATAAGCTTTTCTTAATATTTTTCTCCTTTTAGTTTCCTATAAGTATAACGATAGTTCTTGTAAAATTTATGTCTAGCCAAACTTCTAATGTGGTTGTAGACAATTTCAAGTTATAGACTATAGTTTAATTAATTTAATACCACGAAGAATTTTAGTTTCAATTCTTCTTGATGTGTTTGATTATATATTTAAATGTCATTACTATCTATATTATGAATTAGGGTATACAACTAATTTTTTGCATGAATATGTTAGTTTAAGATGTTCATATGTGATCATTAATATTTTTATTTGAAGTGATAGTTTGTAGCTACTGTCATAAGTAGGATAAATATATATACTATAGGTTAAATGATTATTCTAATCTTACCTAGTTTAATTATCACTTTTTTTAGATCCTAACGCAATGGATGAATTAACAAGCCGGTAAGTATTAGTAAAAGCTATTGACAATTATCATGGGTACAATAATTTTAATTCTTAAAATTACTTATTATTTGTATATGATTATGTATACTTATGTGTTTTGAGTCGTGTAAGCTCCATAAGAACTTAGGATTGGGATCAAAACCAAGAAGTATAGGATTGAGTTGTAAAAATAGAAAACATGTTACGAAAGTGAGAGATATGGATGGTGATAAAGATGAACGGGAAGAGGATTATAGGTCAGATATGTTACGGAGGTAGGTAGGGTGGGTAGGTAAAGGGGGATAAGATGAGATGAAACCTAAATTCTCTTAGAAAGAAGCTAGATAGTCTCTCACTATAATGGTTTTTGGAGGAGTTTCTCCTTAGAATTTTAGAAAATATTCTACACATTGTGCTTGATTAAAAAAGAAAAAGAAATGGCCAATAAGCTTGTTGTACAACGTCATGTAGTGCTCACTTGAGCATTTCGAAGGCTTGGGGTTCGAATCCCAATTAAGGTGTAAAAATAATGTAGTTATTTCAACAACAAAAAAAAAGAAAAAATGATTTTTTACTCATACAAGCTTCTAGGAAGTCACACTAATTAGGCCTATTTCTAATTGCATCACATTTCAAATTTTGTCACTAGTATAATAATAAGAGTTCGGGATTGATACATGTATTATTGACAAACAAGAGTAAAATGGTTAAAAATATGGTGTTAGTAATTATAAGGTATATTTAAAAAAATATTAATTTATCAATTATATCTCTTTATACGTCGTTGGAAGTTTGATGATGATGTAAGTGAAGTTTAGAAATCTCTATATATAGTTTTTATTTTTTAAAAAAATTTACATTTTAATTACTAAACATAATATTTTATCATTTTTATTATTAGATATAAATATCCATAATATTAGGTCTTTTATTCATAAAGGTAGTAAGTACAAAGCAATAAGCATTAAGAGTGACGTATTTATGTTGATTAGGTTAGTTTTTGAGCCATTTTATAAGTCATATTATCTAAGCAGTTTTGAAAAATCCAAAACCTTAACTAATATATGAAATCCCAAAAAATCATTATTCGAGTCAATCTATAAGGTCGATTTAAAGGAGTTTGACTCGACGATTTTAGACCTATAATCATAATATGACATAAAAGCCTCGTATGATTGAAACAAAAAAACATATCATATAATTTGACTTAAAAATTATTACTATCATATATTATATTTACTTAATATTTTATCACTAAAAGAAATAAAATAATTACAGTAATTATTATGTAAATATAGAATTGTGTTTGTTTTTAAAATTAATTATTAAAAACTTCACACAGAATAATTATAAAAGAATTAAAATATGCTTAACAATATTGCAATAGATCTATATAAAATATTATATTAACAATTAAGAATATGTAGTTTGTATAATAATTTAAGATAAAATTATTAATTTAAAGATTTTAAAATAAATTTTGGATCGATTTAGAGTTACGAGTGAAATATGAAACGTGAGTGATGAGAATCATTATGATTATTTGAATGATAGTTTTTATTGATTAAAATTTATATTTTAATAATTTTAATAAATTTAAAATCATATAAATTAATAGTTAAAAATATATTTTAAAAAATTAATATATATTAATATCCTAGATTAGAATTGATTCATTGAATTTTTATAGTTTTTAAAAATCCAATCAAATCAATACTATTGATTTTGATATTTTTTAAAACTTACTTGAATTAAATTAGATTTTATATTTTATTTATATCGATGTATTGGTTTTTGAAAAATTAAAATAAGAAAATACCCCAATAGTGAGCATGCAATTAAGATACCCAATTAGGAAACGTTATGTGACTCTTGTATCGACAACGTTGGGGTATGGATTAGTGTAAGCCGACGTGGAAGCGACATCCTAAGTCAACGCAATTTGAAGGGCAAATCTGAGAGTGAATGATATGTTTCGCCTATTTCGATGAATAACAACAGTCACACTACTTTGTTTTTCTGCTATTTAAAAATGTATAGTTTAAATTCATGAAATAACCTGCCTTTATGGATGGGGAGCAATTCATTCTAACCCTTCCTAACCACTGAACACATGTGCTCCCTAAATTTCAATTTTTATAGTATTGTGAGAAATAGTTTCAACGCATGCTTATGAAGAAGTTGGTTGGTAATCATGTATTAAATAAGAACATACTTATGTTTATATCTTATTAACATATTCTCATAATATAAAATAAATTTATATCTTATAAACATATTCCCAAGGCGATTATTTTTCATAAAATTTATTTAAATAAATGTATAATAAATTGATAAGTAATATTATATATATATATATATTTAAATATCAATTCTTTTATATTTATATATATTTTATTATTATAATAAGTTGAAAATATTTATTTTATATTTATTAAAAATATATTTATTTTTATAAAAAAATTATGATTTTTATTTGATAAAAGGTTATATTCAGAAAAATAAGTATATCTATTTAATCAGATAAGTCCAAATTGAGAAAATAATCGTATGCAAATGTCCAAATAGCTTCATATCTACAAAGTTGACAAGTGTTAATTAATTAAATTATCACCTTTCAACTTTTCTACAATACATGGGAAGTTGAAGGCATGAATCGCATTAACAGTATAAATTGCATATAATCAATCTTAATATAACTTAAAAATATATCAATTTTTTTAATATAAATATAAAATAATATTTTATAAAAAATTAATATCAAAATTACACAAATATTAATAACAAACAATAGAAGAATTTAAAGATCAGAATTAAAAACATAAATCTTAAAGTTTCTTCTATTTTTTTTATTTTCATAATAGTTAATTTTATAATTGAATGCGAGTGATTTTAAAACCGTAGATATAAATTATAATATTTAATAAGATCTATAATATTTTATTTAATTATTTTTTAATCATATATTAATTTTTTATTTTAATTTTTGTCTGAATTTATTTGATTATTTAAGTTTACAATTAAATAATCAAATTAATTCATTTTTAATCAATTTAATTGATTGAGTACGTAATCACTTAATAATTAATGATAAATTATTTGTAATGAGAATTAGTATTCAAAATAATTAAATCAAGTTTGTGTGTTTAATTTTTATCCAATTTACTTCTTTAAAAATTAATATTTTTGATAAATTAAATTTATAAAGCTTATTTTAAATTGTATATTAAAAATAATTAGATTAAAAAAATATTTAATTCAACAAATCTCTAAAAGATTTTTACTTTTATGAATTTATTTAAATTAATATAATAAAAAAATAAGATAATATGATATGTTTTTTATTTATTTATAATATATGTTAGTAGTTAAGAATGATCATGCAATTGTTCTTTTATTTGAATCTATATCATAATTTTTATATTTTATTTTTATTAATATTTAATTTTTAATTTATAAAAAAACCCTTATTTTTTAATAAATATGATTCTTCTACAAAAAGAACATCTACTTACTATATATTAAATAACGATATTTTAATAAATTTAAAGTAGATTTTAAACTAACTATTTATGTAAATATATATCACAAATCATTTCAACCATTTATTTATGTTTATTTAAAAGTGTATATATGTTTTTGTTAATTTTTTTTCCTTGATTTTATGAGTTATTTATTAATATAAATTTAAAAGTATTATAACATCTATAATAATGATTTAAATTATTTTATAACTATAATAATTTTTTAATATTATTTATTATAGATATACGTTTAAATTATCATATTGAATCCAAATGATAGATTTTTGTTTAAATTTTCTCAAAATTATTGTAGTAAAATAGATTTATAAATTAAACAATAATTTGAAAAAAAAATCATACTCATACTAAATTATTCTAGAAATGAAATGAATTACAAAATTGATTTATGGGTGGAAACCTAAATCAACCAAGGTCGTACTCAATATCATGGAAGGTGGCACAAATTAGGAATAAATTATTGGTTGTCACTCATTCTTAAATAAAGTTGTTTTAATGATCTGTGATCCATAACAATCAACATGAAAGAGAGAGAATGGTGAAAAGTATGAACGATAAATATCCTATATCCTATATTTTCTACATTAAAATCTCAACTTGATACGTAATCAACTAATAATAATTATTTATTACTCATCTCCTACTACTACAACTACTAATAAAAGTAAAGGTTTGGAAGTTGTCTTGTAGTACATATTTAATTCCATTTTTTTTAAATAGTTCGCAAGTACCTTTTTATTAGATAACACCTAAATTAAGATTTGAATCCAATATTTCAACAATTTCATGTGTTGTTGAGCATAAAACACTTTTGAAAAGAGAAATAAATTTATAATTTTAGACGCATATATGTATTGCCAACGTACATAACTAGCCAACATAATTTTGGAAACCCTAAACACTTTATTTTGAGTGTTATCTACAATTTTGTTATATCCTTATCCCTTTAACTAGAAAAATACGAAACAAGTATATATAACAATAAAGATATGTATATAAAATGTTTTTTTATGTAAAAATATGCAAATAATTTGACCTGAAATGAAAATGTGTTAAAAATATGAAAATATATAAATATCAATATAAATTTTTTAATTTTAAAAATATATTGTAAAAAATACAGTAATAAGTATATATTTTAATATAAATATTAGGATATTATTTAATTTTTTATAATAATATATTTAATATATCGTTCATAATTCAATATAAATTAACATTTAATAATAAATTTAATTATATTACTTTAAATTACTACATATTTCAATAATTTTTAGTAAGGGAGTTGCTGAAGCTTGTTGGTCCGTATGGGATTTCGGCTTAGCGCGAATTGAAGCCGGCTTATTAAAACACTAGTCCTCCATTTGTCAAATCAAATAAATTTCTTATAACGAATAAAAAATTAACAATATAAAAAATATATATATATACAATAAAAGCCAGTCTGAAAAGGTTCGGACTTTGTAGCCTGTCTCTCTGTCACTCCCTTCTTCTAACCCCGCCATTCTCACACATTTTTCGAGAAACCTATAGATTTAGCGGCTAGAGATCGTCGGGAGTTCCCTAAGCTCAGTAACTTTGCCGGCAATTAAATTTCCTGCAATGTGTAAATTAAGCGCTCTGTTTCTGCTACCTCTTCTTCTTCATTCAGTTGTAGCTTCAGTGTCTGCTCAGGGATCTGCAACCAAATGGCCAACACTTACAGGTAATATACATAAATGCATGTGTACAGGTAATATACATAGAAGTTTTTCAAATGCATGTGTACTTTGCTCTCGTGTATATTTTTCTCTTGGTCTCTCGCTTCTGCATCTGATATTCTAGTTGAATTTTCGATTCCTTGTGGAGTCTTGTTGGGACTGAGATACGAAGGGAAAAAGAGGTGAGAAATGGAGAAAAAAATTCTGTTTTGTTTTCAGTTCTTGTGGAGAGAGAAAAATGGAAATTTTTAAATTTTTGATTCTGATTTAATTATTTTTTCCAACTTGTTGGTGAGAATTGTGGTTGATTGGGTTTCAGAGTGAAGGGAAAACAAAGTAAATGTTCTTGTTTTCGATTTCACTTATTTGTCTGCATTTTCTCGTCAGAGGATGAAGAACTTCCTTTAAAATTACAAAGGTTATAATTCTAGATGATGAATCAAGAAAATGAATACCTCATTAAGAGAATGAAAACAAATAATACATATACACTTAGTACAACACTTATATAGGAGTGTGCAATAGATTACTCTACTAATAACCTACTTGCTAGCTATACAAGCAGACAACAAGCTACAATACACTACTATGAGCTACTCGTTACTAAAAGTTTGGTTTTCTGTTAAAGAAATCAGCAGTGTTAAGAAGTTAACATGTTGAGCTATGCAATTTTTGGAACCGACTTATCGGGGCTGAGGCTTAGCTTGTTGGGGAAATGAATTCCGATGTTAATTATATGTCTAAAGCGATTTCCAAAACCTTATACTGAACCGACTTTCGTCAACCATTGAAGCACCAATTTCTAAAATTATATGTTTATGCAGTCTTTGCTGCTCTGTTGTTTGCTTTATTCATTTGAGAAAATGAAGAGCATCTTCCTTTAACCCCTCTATGAAGTTTCCATTTTACTTATCTTAGCGTTTTCCTCCTCCTCTTCCTCTTTTGGGTCTCTGCGAAATTCAGATGGTAAATAGTTGGCAAGTGTAGAAAATGGTAGTGATGTGAAGGCTGAAATTCTGGAGATCAATGTAAATTGTATATTACTCGATAAATCCGATAGTTGATTGGATAGGAAACTAATAAAGAACGTTTCCAGTTCAAATACAGAGCTTTCTGTACTTTTTTATCCGAGGAAAACTTTTATTCCTTTGGCAAACACATCTCGGATTTGGGAGTCTAACACTAGAAGACTTGAAAATCATTTTCTATTTTCAAGAAAAGATAAGATGAAAAATGATGCTAGTTTGTATTAAGCCGGTTACTTCTGGTAGTTTTTCTGCTAATATTTTTTATTTTTCCTCTCTCTCTCTAATATTCTTGAACTATCCTAGATTTTCCATCATTTCCATGCTTTAAATTTTCAGATTTTAGCTTGAGATGCACGGAGATGGTTGTATTTTTTATTTGGCTGTGTTTAATGGACTAATGGGTAATTTACACGATTACTCTTTCAGGAGATGAACCTATTGTCATAGCACGAGGTGGACTATCTGGGCTATTCCCTGATTCTAGTGTAGCTGCTTATGATCTGGCATTGGCGATAAGTTTACCCAACGTGGTTTTGTGGTGTGATGTGCAATTGACAAAAGATGCAGTTGGAATTTGCTTTCCAGATTACAGAATGGACAATGGTTCTAACATTGGGTTGTTCTTCCCAAAAGGGAACAAAGAATACAACGTTAATGGAGTTCCCACGAAAGCATATTTTCCCATAGATTTCACTTTCAAAGACCTATCAGTTGTTTCCCGTAAGTATATATGAATTTAATAGTTTACTTTATATTGTTACTGCCTCCTTGCATTTCATGTAACCACGTGTGTTAAATATTTTGCTATATGACATGTTAGAAATACTTAACAATTGTATTCTATTATGTACTTTAAAGAATATACATGGTGTCTTTATATAGGAGGTACAAGTAAACTAGTTGGTTCTAAAGCCCATAACATGATATACATTAACACCCCTCTTCAAACTCAAGGTGGATGTGAGACTAGCTTGAGGTTGTCAACCAAATTACGAAGGCGTCCCTTAGGAAGTGCTTTGGTGAAGATATTTGTAAGTTGATCGTTGGAGGAGACGGGAAAAAACTTGAGAGCACCATGGACAAGATGAGAATGAATAAAGTGACAATCAATCTCAATGTATTTAGTTCGTTTATGGAAGACATCATCGTAAGCAATATAAATGACACTTTGATTGTCACAATAAAGGGAAGTACTAGAGGATGTGGGCACACCCAAATCCTTAAGAAGCCATCGTAGCCAAAGGAGCTCAGATGTGGTATCAACAAGAGCACGATATTCTGCTTCAGAATTGGAGCGGGCCACGAAAGTTTGTTTCTTACTTCACCAAGAAATCAAAGAACCAAGAAAAAAGCAATAACCTGTAGTGGACCTGCGATTAGTGGGATCTCCTGCCTAATCAGTATCAGAGAATGTACAGAGTACAAGAGGAGATTGAGTTGAGTAGAAAAAGTCATAGAAGAGAGTGTCCTTCGAGTATCGTAGAATGCGCAGAACAACAACAGTTGATCGTGGAGCAAACATATACTGGCTCACCTGATGAATAACATAAGAAATGTGTAGACGAGTAACTGTGAGATAAACCAAGTTATCAAACAATTGTCTGTAAAGAGAGAGGTTAGACAATGATTTTCCCCACGAGGGTGTCAGATTCACATTAAGTTCAATTGGAGTGTCAACAGTCTTATTGTCAGAGGGAGGAGGACTGCATTTGAGAAACTGACCCCGGATGAGCTCAAAGTCCTTGTGAAGTGACATCATGAACTCATAGAGATGAAATTCATCTTTAACTGTAGCATATTGCTGAGCATGCTCAAATTGGATCACAAAGGTCAATTTGGTTCCAAAGAAAGCGAAGTTGATCATAGTAGTCATTGATGGATTGTCCTGTTTCTTGTCGAAGTTGATGTAATTCAACTACTAACTGATATTTCATAGATCCGTGAGTAGTGGAGTACCTTTTGGCCAATATATTCCATGCTGATTTTGCATCATCAAAACTGTCCAATAGATTGGAGATGGATGGAATGAAAGTATTCTAAATCCGTGAGAATTATGTGGTTGTGACTATTCCATTCAATCATGCGACCAAGGTAGGTAGCATCTTCTTCACTTGCTCCTTTGACAGAAATGATAATTGCACCAGTACAGTAATGCCAGAGCATGCGACCCTTAAGAAAATTACGCATAGCTTGCGACCAAGATAAGTAATTCTTGGTTCCCTCCAATACAATATTGATAGGATGAGAAAGAAAAATATTCTTTTTATCCATTTAGAAACACAATATGCAAAAACAGACTGCAAAAACGAGGTCTATGCCAAAAACTGGGTAGAGAAAACCTGATCCGCGAAAGCAAACGATATAGGAAAGTTAACTCTCGATCAAAGTCAACTATGGTCAACGATGATGTCAGCTACGCGTGGTAATGACGTTAGCCCTAAGTGATGTGTAGTATGCCGCACTGATGACGTCAGTAGGACCTGAGGGTGGGGTGTGAGGCGCGTGAGGGCTTATGGGGACGTCGATGCTTGCGAGACTTCCACAGTTGTGTAGATCAGGACGAGTCGATCATTGTGGTATCTGTAAAATGGTTGTTGGAGCAAGATGCACGGCGGAGCGCGATTTTTGTGGGCGGCGCGTGCTGACGCCGATGGTTGCTAGACTTCCACTGTTGTGTAGATCAGGGCGAGCCGATCACTGTGGTACCTGTTAAAAGGTTATTAGAGCAAGATGCACGGCAGAGACGGTGATTGCAATGATCTCTGTGGTGCAGGACTCCTCAACGACGGTAGCTGCAAGCTCGAAACCCAAGGACAACGGTTGAGAGACATCGTAGGTTCAACGGTGAGTGGTTGTATTGGATGTTGTGATGACAGAAGCGATAAGGGTGGAGTAACACCAGAAGAAATAAGACTGTTAAAAGAAAAGTCAGAGTAATAACTCTGATACAATGTTAGAAATACTTAACAATTGTATTATATTATGTACTTTAAGGAATATATATGATGCCTTTATAGAGGAGATATAAGTAAACTAGCTGGGCCTAAAGCTCATAACATGATATACATTAACATAGTAAATAGGACATGAGGCTCCAAATGCATTACCAATTTAAGTATTATGCCTATTATTTTTTTTCCAATTATTTTTCTTCTTTAAAAAAATCAAATATCATTATTCACTTTAAGACTTGATATTGCTGAGAGGTCCTCCACGAGATCTGCTAAGGGGTCCGCATCATCTGCACTGCCCCTTCCTCCCAAAATTTTGATGAGTCATGGTTATCAAAAGTAAAAAACCATAGAACTGCAAGAGATTAAGGCTACCGTTGGTTTGTGTAAAAACAAACATGACTTTCTGGAAGCTATTAAGTCTTGCCGACCATCTTTACGTATGTTTGTGTCTGTTATTTCAGGACCTATAAATGCCCATTGGATGTGTATAAACTCATGTGTGGTATTGAACCATCACAATTTCCCTCCCACAATGTGTGTGCGGTTTTGTTTGTTATCTATTTGAATTACTGGAAGCAACTAACGGTGTCATGTTAATTTATTTTGTGAGCCCCTTACCTTTCATCTTTTGAAGTTTCCTCTTGTAAGTGGATGATATTACTTATGGTCTCATTTATTATACTTCGTGTATTTTAAGCATCAATATCAATGTGATTTTGATGGCTGTGCATTATGTATCTAGTAGTTTTATTGCATATAGCCTAGTCAAGAGACTGAGAAGATTGTGGTTTGCATATTGGCCTATGTGCGCTGGTTGTATAACTAGTATTATTAAGTCGTTTGTCTTGTTTCACTTGTTCTTATAGTGTCTAGTTTTTGGATGTTAAAAACACAGCATATTTATTGAGAGTTTTTCATGTGTCGATGAGCAATGTACTTGTGATCTTTCCATCTCAGCTCCACGAAGTAGGAATGTAAGATTGCTGACCAATACACTGACAGCTTCCTTGTTACTGGTTTAGTTGTTCAAGGAAACTACTCGCGGACACCTAGGTTTGATAACCAATTCGCAATTCTCACTGTTGAAGATGTTAAAGGTGTGATGACTCAGCATTTGAGCTCAGCGGGCTTATGGTTGAACTTTGAGGTAATTTAATAATTTCATTTTAACTTCGACTTTCATTCTTCCTTACACTTAATAGAATTTCTGAATTATGCTTCCCCATACGGGTTTCAACCTATCAGTATGATATAATCGAAACTTTTGCAGCATCCTGCATTATATGCTGAACACCGTTTGAGCATGAGGGACTATGTACTTTCTGTGTCCAAGAAAATAATTGTTAATTATATCTCATCTCCAGAGGTGGCTTTCCTGAAAAGTATTAGATCACGATTCAGTCCTAGGGTGACACAATTGGTATTCCGGTTTCAAGGACAAGATGAGGTCGAGATATCAACCAACCAGACCTATGGTTCTTTATTAAAGAATCTTACTTTTATCAAGACATTTGCCTCTGGAATTCTTGTTCCTAAATATTACATATGGCCTATGGATGCAAAAAAATATTTGAAACCTCACACCACACTTGTCTCTGATGCACACAAAGCTGGATTAAAAATATTTGCATATGGTTTTGCTAATGATGTCTCTGTTAGCTATAATTACAGTTATGATCCAGTTGCTGAATACCTGTCTTTCATTGACAATGGTGACTTCAGTGTTGATGGTGTGCTGTCTGACTTCCCAATTACTCCATCAGAGGCCATAGGTAAATGATCTTAATTCTCATAATCAGTTCTTCTTGTTGCTCATGGTAGATCACTTAGTGCTATCACCTTCCGATTATTCAAGATTCTAGCTAACAACATAAACCTATGTTTATTTAGTGAACTTTTTCTTGCTTACATTGTAACTTATTACAAAACCTTGGTTCTTTTTTTGCCTGTTTACTCGATCACTATCCACTCTGACATGTTTCTCTCTCTTGTGTTGTCAGGTTGCTTTGCTCACATTGGGAAAAATGCTACTGTGCAAGGTATCTAACCATGTCTCCCAACTCTTCCCCACCCCAACCCCCGCCCCCCACCAAAAAAAATAAAAAATCTCCTTGACATTGTTGATTTTATACTTCAATGAAAAGTAATTCCATGACAATTATGATAAATCTGTTTCACCTATGTTGCAGCCAAAACTTTGGTTATCTCAAAATGTGGAGCAAGTGGAGACTATCCTGGTTGCACGGACTTGGCATACGGTAAAGCAATTGCAGATGGTGTGGATGTACTTGACTGTCCAGTTCAAATGTCAAAGGACGGGATCCCATTTTGCTCAAGCTCAATAAATCTTATAGATAGCACAACTGTTGCTCAGTCTAGTTTTAACAACCTTACAGCAAGTATTCCAAAGATTAAGGCTGGCACTGGAATATTTACCTTTAGCCTGAGTTGGAGTGAAATTAAGACATTAACCCGTAAGTTCTGATCTAAATCTCACTATGTATCTCAGCTGTGTAGCTCATCTTGTATTTTCATTTAGCCTTATTTAGGGTGATATTAAGAGTTTAAGACATCAACTCATAAGTTCATATTGGATCTTTTGGGAAATAATGGACTTAATAGTCATTAGATTACAGATCAGATGAGTAATTATTCTTGCTTTCTTTAACGGGAAGGTGACCGTATAAGTCCTATATTTATTTTAAATGTGACATTTAGATCTTGTATTTATTTTTGTAACATTTTAATTCTATTATTATTAAAAAATGACTGCATATGGATAAATAATTGTTTTTTTATTTGTTTTTCAATTCTTTTAGTTACAATTTATTTAAGTTATAACAATCTCTATCTAATGTAATTCAAAAGTTAAAAAAAATCTTTTTTCCTTGTGTGTTAATCTTTTAATAACAATAGGACTAAACTGTTATAAAAATAAGGACATAATCTAAGTGTCATTTTTGTAATAAGTAAAGGACTCTGGGGTATTTTTCTCTTCTTTAATATTGATCATGAATCCAGCTGAAATTTCATGTCCTTTTAAAGATTGGATTGTTTGGAACCAATAATATAACTTCCTAGTGCAACCGGATGGAGATCACTGGCCCATATTGATTTTGATTGAGGTTTTCTTTTTGAAAATCCTTTAAACTGTGTTATGCATGTGGATATAAAGGAACGCATCCCTTTTACCATCAGAAATTAATAAGATATGTATTTAAAGACAGATTGTTTGTAGAAAAATACAAGTCCATGTGATTTATCTAAAGTGACAATTCTCTTTATGCAGTATAGATTGTTACTGTATGCTGGGTATGAAAAGACGACTTATATAATTTTTTTTCTGGTCTATTTAGCTTTTAAATGCTTGTGCAGTGCAACTGACATATCTTATAATCTTAACATATATTTCCTTTAAAGCTTTGGTATAATTCCGACATTCTTAGACAATTGTACGATGAATTCTTTTGTTAAGCCACTGTTTGACATCCCTGTTATTCATCTTCTGTTTTTATGCAGCCTCCATAGCAAACCCCTTTAATAAGAACACATTATTTCGGAATCCATTGTACAAAAATGCTGGGCACTATCTGGCACTATCAGAATTTTTGGACTTGACAAAGAATACAAGCTCTCTTTTGGGAATTTTGATTGGCATAGAGGTGTGTTTTCATTTATATCTTCATCCCTAGTTCATTTCCTCTGTACAAGAATCGTTAAGTTTTGGCATTAGATCTTTGTTGTAAAAGTCTTCGCCTAGATGATGAACAGATGCTTTGATTGCTTGAAATCTTACAAGCACAGTCCTACACTTAATATGTGATGCTTTTAAATTAATATTTTAGACAAGAAGTTCAAAGTATGAATTTCTAATCTTCAAGCTGATAGGGAAACACTCACTTTTTAATTCTTAGACCTCTACCATGAAACAAAATCTTTTATCCATAGCATTCCTAAACCAAATTGGGCAGGAATTTTATAACGAAATGTGCAGTTGGATTAGACTTCACGAAGGAAAGTGCTTTTGTGATATAGGACGGTTAATTGCTCCACTTACAACGGGATGGGATCTACTCCACGTGGTACGAGATTGTTCTCTTTGGTCTGTAATTGTAAGTTCAGTGGATCTACGGCCATGACTCGACAGTTTAGCGGGATCTCATGGTATTGTTTCTAAGGAGAAACCCCAAAACACGTCATGTCGTCATGTCATTTAGAGAGTGCTTATCCTTTATAAGCACATCACCAATTAATTTCCTAATCAATGTGGGACATGTATTGATATACGGCATCATTTTGGTAATCTTGGAATCTTGATAATGATATAATGTTTCCTCAAAGTAATTAATTAGTTACAAGGGTAAAATAGTTGTCAATAATTTCCCTAAAAAGCTAGTCTATGGGATGGGAATGGGCACAATCTACATCATTTTCTACACAATGCTAGAATATACCTGATCTTTAAAGGATGATACTTCTTGCCTTCTTGGTGATCCTTTCTCTGACAATTATGGGATAGGAAATGTGAACTAATTAACATGGCTAAAATATCCATATTGCCTGATAAGAATATGCACAAAAGCACAAGTTAAAAGTTCTATCAAGTCTAATGGAACTTTTTTTGTTCCCAAAAGTCCACTTTATATTTGTTTTGTCAAGTATGTTGATGTTTGATAGTAATTCTTTCAAATTAATGTAATTGGAAATTTTAAGAAGATTTGCATCTATTATGGTTTTTGCACAAAAGCCTTATTAATCATTTTGTTTTTCATTTGGGATCCTGAATAAGTTTTCATTATGTCACCATTGAATTCTAGTCGTCAGTTCTCATATCTTCTTTATTTACTTGTATCATTTTGCTGATAAAGTTTGTAAAGGAAAAACATTACAATCACTTAACCTAACCTGGAAAGCATGTTGTGGTCGTATCTGACTCAAAATCATACACAATGATGACATATATTGTGTTTTGTTCCATTCAGCATGCAGCCTATCTTGCAGAGGAGCAGAAATTGAGTGTAACTGATGCAGTCCTTAGTGCCTTGAGTAAAGCTAGTTTAAGTAACCAGAAAAACTTAAAAGTTATGATTCAGTCTAGTAATAGCTCTGTTCTTATGAAATTCAAGCGGAAGAGTAGCTATGATTTGGTCTACAAGATTGACGAGAACATCCGTGATACCCCTGACTCAACTGTGGCGGGCATCAAGAAGTTTGCTAATTCTGTTGTTGTCAGCAAGGATTCTGTCTTCCCTAATACCAAGTTTTTCCTGACTGGTGCTACAGATGTTGTTACAAAGCTACAGTCATTTAAGCTGCCTGTTTTTGTAGAAACCTTCAGCAATGAGTTTGTATCACAGCCATGGGACTTCTTCTCAGATGCAACTGTTGAAATCAATTCCTATGTTACAGGCCAATTCAGTATTGATGGTGTAATCACAGACTTTCCTCAGACAGCTGCTAGATACAAAAGTAGGTGTATGCTTCTGTTTGGATTTTTTTAAATGTTTTCTTGAAAGCCTTGGAAAAGGGGTAGATGCATAATTCATTTTCATCATCAAGTTTTTCCTAGTCGTCAATGCTTGCTTGATTTGTCTATAAAGTTTTGATGCAAGAGCAGTGCTTTCTGCACTCACTGAGTGAACCTTAGCAAAATCGCTGTGCAATATTATATCTAACTTTAATACATCACCCAAATATCAAATAACTCATGATTGTTATATTTCGTGGTGGTCTTGGACCTATATTCTCTTGGGTTTATGGTGTATTCTTTCACTGTAGTCATAAATTCTAATTATAGATCTACAATTTGCAGATTTCATTTCAACATCCGTTAGTGTTTTGTCTGGGTGATTTGGGGTCAATTAAGACATTTGTAAGCTTTTATGTTGACCTTGAGTTACTGACAATGCTTTTACATGAACGCAGGAAACCCATGCTTAGGTATGGGGAACAAAACACCTCAATACATGAACCCCGCTGAACCAGGAAGTCTTATTAGAGAGATTGCTCCTAGTTATTTGCCACCAGCTGAGGCTCCAAATCCGATCCTCACAGTGTCTGATGTGACAGAGCCGCCTTTGCCATCAACTTTGGACGTTCCAGCTGCTAGTCCAAGTGGATCTCAAGGAGTATCGCCACATCCTAATGGACAAACCAAAATTTCTGCCAGGCTTTTCCTGCTGAGTTCAGCTGTTCTCTTTAGTACTCTCTTTCTGCTTTAAAGCGGCGTTTATGTTCTGTATAATGTTCTTCACTTATCTTGGCGTTTCTTGCTGCATACTGCCACAGCTAATCCAATTTTTTGCTTATTCCTCCTTTTACCGAATATTGGTGAATTATTTTGTCCTTGATGTTGTAGGTATCTCCAATATTCAATCTTCCCCATATAGTTTTAAGTTACACCTTGTGAGGTACTTGTCAAGATTGAAACTATTCTCTCACTTCTGTCGTTTATAATTTACTTTTTTTTTCTTTTTTTGGTAATATGAGCTGATAAAGATGAAGGGCTTTTGATTAGATCGACTACATTTGGATCTTATTTATATTTATAATCTCCAGTCTTCATTCACTGTGGTTGCTATTCTAATGTAGTAGTAAGCATTTGTTTAGCTTTGGATATGCATTAAAAACAGTTCGATAGAATCTGCCATCCCAAAGTAATTCTAGTATTTATATTTATAATCTCCAGTCTTCATTCCCCGAGTGCTTCCATTGCATTTTAAGATAAATTGTGCATTAAAAATTATTTATTATTCTTGAAAAAATGTGATTGTGATAATTCAAGTCAATAAATTTTAGGATTAGATTAAATTTTTTTTAGAAATAAAACAAAAATGCAATAAAAAATAAAAAGAAAATAATATATTTGATAAGTAATATATTCTATAAATAATAAGGATACCTCCTTTTGCATTAAAAAGCTTGTTGAACTGGACTATTCATAATTTGTTCGAAATTTGAACACCAAAGTTCCATAATTCTCATTGAATTAAACTGAGATATACGCAACATAACAAATAAATTCTTTAACACGCTCATTTTGATATATTGGATAATTAAAAGGTAGAGATCAAAAACAACGAAGACACCACAGATAAGGACCTAATTATTCTTGTACTCGATATTATAATCACATGATTGATGGTATAAGAGTAAAACCTAACAATGCAAGCATGTGCAAGGGGGTAATTGTAATTTAATAATAAGCAATTTTTAAAGATTCGTTCAACACTAACAGAAAAGGTAGCATATTTAAGAAGGTGATTTCACCGAACAAGTTCAAAATCATTGCTATAAAGGAACCATAAAAATGAGGAATTAAAAATTCTGAATCTAGAACAACAAAGCAACAAAATTTTAGGCAGCACTTCCAGCTCCCTTTCCCTTCTTCCTCTGGAGCTTCTTCATGTAGAACTCTAGTTCTTTGCCTTCCAAAATATACCTGATGACGCAAACAGACATAACCATCATATAAACCGCTGAAATTTCATGTATATCCTTACAGTTCATAACCACTCGAAAATATGAAATAATACCATTTGACATTATTACAAGGATAAAATTAAGTACGTGATTACTATATACATGCTGCATTCTTAGTCTTTTAAGCTCATCATTAAACTGTAATGCAAAAGAGACATGCATACAAGCAAACAAATGAATTATGAGACATACCCATCAGCACGACCACACTGGCCAGGTCGTGATGAGATACAGGCCAAAAGCCGACCACCACCAAATTGCTCTTCTATATGTGAGTCAAGGGTTCGGTTCAGTTGACGCTTCTCCAGCTTCCTTACAACATGGTTACTTTTCTTCACCTCCTCAGTAGGAGCATCCGCCTCCTATCAAACCAATGATGGCCAAACCGGGAAAATCCATCAGAAGGAAATTGTACACCAAAATTAATTTCACAATTGAATAACCAACAGTAATCAGCTCATGTTTTCAGAATATAGATCGAATTAGAAGGAAATTATATTAGGGCAAAAAAAAAGCATTTTCAAAACATAAAGAGTCTACCAGATCCAAGCAGGATCATCAATAACATTAGTATTACAAAATATGAAATCAAGAAAGATTCAGTTAGGTAGGTTGTACAATAAATAATTAGCTAACCAGAGCACCAAAAAATGTATAAAGTACCAACCTCTCCTTCTTTCTTGGCAGAGGCAGAAGCAGAGGTTTTTTTCTTGCGTCCAATATCAACACCATAATGTTGGAGGTACCACTGCTTGAAAGGTGCCGCATCAACCTGAACTATGGCACTCTTAACAAGAGTTTGAGTACGGACAAGCTCATTGTTAGATGCATTGTACACCACATCCAAAATACGAGTTTTCCTGGTCACAGCCTCACTACCCCATGAGTAGTTTCCTGTGTCAAGCCTCAATGCACGCCATTTCACATTGCCACCTCGAACTCGAACTCTCCTCACTGTCTTGTTGCTAGAGAGCTTTGTGTTTGCAGGTTGCCTTCCAAGCTCATACCTTAGGAATAAAACAAATGCATCATTCAGAATACCACATATAATAACTGAACTGATATCTTCTTAGACTGACCTTTACATGAAATATTTTTTACCAAAGAGACAAAAAATACATTTAATAAAGAAACTCTTATAACTTAAGAATTGATGAGGGCTAGTTCCACACAAACAGAAAAATTATGAGCATGAATATAAAAAATTAAATGTCTCATTAGTCCAAAATACCATGACAAATGTACTTTCATATTCCAACGTTATAAACTCTGGAAATTCCACCTTGGGACTATATTCCGATCGGAGGGGAAAAAACACATAAGCAGTCCATCATTTCAATGGAAAACTAATTTAAGCTAAGTGATGATATAAAACACGAGTCTAAATTACAGTAG
Organism: Hippophae tibetana; assembly: GCA_037013495.1. Lineage (NCBI taxonomy): Eukaryota > Viridiplantae > Streptophyta > Magnoliopsida > Rosales > Elaeagnaceae > Hippophae > Hippophae tibetana. The sequence goes on from CM072812.1 coordinate 6,084,327, forward strand.
AAAAAGGGGACTATCAAGATCAAGGGAACAACCAACAGAAAGATGAGTGCAAAAGTTTAAAAATTAAAATTAAGTCAAATATCAAAGCTCAACTTTAAACTACAAAAATTATCGGCGCCCAAAGCGTAAAAAAAGAAGTATTTACTTCCTCTTCTTCCTCCAAGCCTTCTTCTTGCCTCCAGTGGCACGTCTCTTATGCATGGAATCCCGAGAAATACCTGTCAAATTAGTATAAAAAAAATAAGATTAGTATATCCAAAATTGCACCAAGCGTCAAAATTAGAAGCCATTGATACCATTCGAGATATTCGAAATTCAATAACCGATAACAGATATGAAATCATATGATAAAACAAAACTATGAAGAGATCGAAATAAGTTAGAAACAAAAAGAGATACCCATTTTGGCCGACAAAGGATTCTGGGGCTAAACTATCCCAGCAGACTGCAAAATCTGAGCAGTGGAGGCTAGGGTTAGGGATAAAGAAAGTAAAGGGAGTTGAATGAAGCTTTTTATCCGAAGTTTAAAACCCTATTTAACGAAATTACTAATTTACCACCACAGGCCTTAAATAGTTGTTTTAATGTGAATGGATGGTTTAAATATTTATAATAAATTATAAACAACTTTATTAAATTATCAAGGATAGTAGTATTATTAGAGTTATTTTTGATATTTTAAGAGCAAAATTTTTAATATCAAAAACATATAATTATTAGATTATAAGCATAAATTTTAAATTGTTTTAGAATTAATGTTTTTTTCTTCTAAAAATATAAATTCTCATTATCAAAAGTATATATATTTTATAAAAATAAAAGATATCATAAAAAAAATTAAATTATATTATTTATATTGCTTACTCTCTTAAATTAAAAATGTGTTATTTAATACTTTAGTTATGAAAAGATATGTTAATTAAGAATAATTTATTATTTTAATAATTATTAATTGTCATTATTTTATTTTAATATTGATCTTTTTTAATTTAAATATTATAATTTTATTTTTTATTAAATTAATTTTTATAATTATTAAATACTCAAAATTTAATAAAAAATAATAATACTTTAATAAAATAACAATTAAATTAATTCATTTATCATTAATTTGTCATTTTTTATAGTTAAAAACTACAAAATTAAATAACATAAATAATTTAATATAAATTAACTATAGTAGCTCATCTTTTATAAAAATTCAACTTAGTGGAGGATATGATTAGGGATAAAGAAAATCATTTTTTTTTACTAAGTAATATTATTTTTGATTAATTGATTAATATTTTTTAACTAGTAATATTTCATCAAAAAAATATAATTTGTATCAAATTATTCAATAAATAAATTAAAATATCATTATTTTATAATTTTAATAAAATGAGATCATTAATATCTCATCACATTTTCGACGACATCACAAAAACTCATGTTATTTCATTGACAATTCTATCAATAATCTCGTCAAAACTTTGGTTACCATCACCAATAATTTAGCCAAAGTGAATATAACATGTTATATTTTAAAAAAAAGTTTTATGTTATATATTACGTACTCGTTGTAGCTCAAACTACTTTACGAAAGATATATGTGACATATTAAATAAAAATATAGATATAATATTTTATATATAAAATATAAAGTTAGATTTATATAAGTTACAATTAAATCGATTAATTTATAAATATAAATATAACATGTTACATATTAACATATATAAACGTATATACTGGAATCTAATATTATTTTTATTTAATTTATATAACAAAAATATTTATATTTATATTATAAAGTTATTTTAAAAGTGAAATCATGTTGTATGATTAAGAGAAATTTATGGAAAAACTACATCAAATAACTTAACAACTTTATAAGTGACTCAAACTTAGAAAACAAAAATAACATTTAAATATTACAACTTTAAATAAATTTAAATAGTCATAATTCAATTTAAATGATATCTTGAAATAATTGATCGATTTTTTTTAATAACAAAAATATATAAATATAAATTTTAAAGAATATTATTTTTGTTGTTTTATTTATATAAAAATACCAAAAGTATAATGCTGATTAATTGTATAACCAACCTAACAAATTTTCAGCCAATAGAACCAAAAAGTTTGTTGACACTTGAAAGAACCATTTTATTGCCTTGATATAAAAATCAAAATTCCCACGTCTGTCGGAAAAATCAGAAGGAATGCCAATATATACAACAAAATATAAAGATATACAAGAAATCTTTTACATAATTACGACGATTCTCTATTAGTTGGATTCAGCAACTCTTTACTATTACTCTCTACATCCTCCCGGAGAGAAGGATGAGGTATCCGTTGAAACACCTCAGCTCCAAATGACAGGACAAGAGCCTTTCTAGCTGTCTGTAAGTCATCCCACGAACCTGTAAATAAAAGAGCTGGCTTTCTTCTAAATCACTTATTGCAGCTCCATGAGAACACTTAACATTATCTGCAATTATTTGAAGATTGAGTTTGACATTTACAGTAGACCTAGGTTCAAGCAGAAGGCCTCTTGTTAGCTGACCTGCATCGGCCTGTTGTGCATACCTTCGTAATACAAAAAACATATTGAAGAGTATATTAGGAGAGATGATGAGATAATCTGGAATATGTATTTACTCTTTATTCTCTGTTTTCTTTATATGAGAACTTAAATTAGTAGCAACTAAGCTAGAAATATAATAGCCGTTATTAACAAATAATTATAGCTTGTTTTACACTTAATATTATAACATGTACAATAATGATAAAATATATTCTCAAAAAGTCTATACTCCCTCTCAAATTGGATAATAGATATTAATTATTTCCAACTTGCAACTCGATTCTTCGAAGATTGTTCGAGGTAATGCTTTGGTAAGGATATCTGTAATTTGATGATGTGTAGATGTATATAATAGGTCCACGATTTTTTCATCTAACTTCTCTTTAATGAAATGACGATTAATTTCTACATGTTTGGTTCAGTCATGATGAACTGGATTTTTCGCAATTCTTATTGCAACTTAATTGTCACAATGCATGTTGATAGGTTCAAGAGTTGTGAAGTCCATTTCATTGAGTAATCTTCTTAACCACATTCATTCACAAATCCCATGAGCCATAGCTCTAAATTCAGTTTCTGCACTGCTTCGAGCGACTACTAATTGTTTCTTACTTTGCCAGGTTACAAGATTTTCCCATACGAATGTACAATACCCAATGGTAGATCTGCGATCCACTATAGAGCCTGTCCAGTCAGCATCTACAAAGACTTCAATTTTTCTAGTGGTATTCTTACTGAAGTATAATCATTTTCCTAGTGTCATCTTGAGATACCTGAATATACATAGATTGCTTCTATGTGTTTTTCAGTGAGATTGTTCATAAATTGACTTACAACATTTAATGAAAAACTAATATCTGGTGGTCTAGTGTGGGATAGGTAAATGAGTTTTCCCACTAATCTTTGGTAACGGCCTTTGTCCACAAGTGTATTATTTTCTTTGATTCCGAGTTTTACTGTAGAGTCAATCGAAGTTTCTATCGATTTACACCTGATCATTCCGACTCTCCTCCTGACGAACTTCGGAGAAGGCTTCACGAATGCTAGGCAAGGGTTTTGTTCCTAGAATTCTACCGCGCACAACATCAAGATCTTTATGGAGCTCCAGTAAAAATTTGAAAACCCGCTTCTTGTCAATAATCTGTTTGTACAAGATGCTGTCTGTTGGATATGTCCATTCGTGAACCTCAAAGAGGTCTAATTACTGACAACATCGAGTGAGAAAGTTAAAGTATTGTGTAACTGACAACTCTCATTGACGAAGATCATGGAGGATGCTTTTGATCTCAAATAGTTCAGATATATTATCAGAACTGGAATAAGTGTCTCTGGCGGCATCCCATATTCCTTTGACAGTTTTGTAGAGAAAAAAGTTCTCTCCAATTTCGTTTGTCATGGAATTGATCAATCAAGACATCATCATATTGTTTTCAGATTTTCATGTTCTGTATTACAGATTGTCCTTGTTCGGAGCTGCTGCATCTCCAATAAGGTAATCATCTTTCATCTTTTCGCATATAAACATCATGACAGATTAGGACCACTGAAGGTAATTGCGCCTATTTAATTTGTGACTGGTGATGGGCATAAGATTGTTTTCTGTGGAACCAGTAATTACAAGTTTTCCCGTGGCCACTGGTGTTATTTAAATTGTAGCTATATGTGGGCTGAAATTTGTGAATGGGTATTTTTTTTAGATTTCTTGCTGGGCTGGGTTAGGGTTGTATCGGACCGGGTTAGGTTAGATTACAAAATGCAGCTTATTACGGGTATTGGAAAACATAATGCAAATGTGGGACTTACTGGCTTGCGGGACTGAAGCAGATGGTGATGCCGATGACGATGAACAGATGATCGACGATGACGATGAACATATGGTCAGTGAGCTGTGGGTAATGGCTTGCGAAGATGGCCTGAGTTTCACGATTTTTGGTGGTCAACGAGCTCGCGATGATGACTAGTCTGAGCAGAGATGGAACTCGCGATGATGACTGGGCTGAGAACTAAAAAAAATGAGCAGAAGCTACTGATGTTGCAAAATCCCAGTTTCTAGCTACTGGTTTGAAATTAGGACATGAATGGCATTCTTGGAATGCTTGCACTGCTTTTGGATACAAATTTGAGCTCAACTCAGAGAGTGAATTTCAGAGAAAAAAAAATCTTTCTCAGACAGAATTGGTGAGAAAACAAAATTGGATTTCAGAAATGTTCTGATACCATAAAGAGTATATTACGAGAGATGATGGAGATAATCTAGAGTATGTATTTCCTTTTTATTCTCTATTTTCTTTAATGTATATACAACACTATAAATAGGAAGGAGAACTTAGATCAGTGGCCACTAAGCTAGGAATATAACAACTGATATCAACAAATAATTACAGCTTGTTTTACACTTAATATTACAGCCTGTACAACACTGATAAAGCATATTCTCAAAAAGTCTACACATATGTTAGAGTATGCAGTGACACATTAGCACAAGAACATAAGAATGTAGATAACACATATTATGAGGTCGGTTGGATAGCTAAAACATGTACTATGGCAGTAGTGAGCCAGTTACTTCAATCAATATAGCATATGGCAAGGTTGTATAGGATGAGGGAACATGCATATAAGATTGTGAAACAAAATAGACTTACCTATTGATCTGTACATTCCCATCAAAAACTGAATGTCCGAGAGAATGAGACACAATAGATTTATGAAGTTGTCAGGAATAACCACGCGGATGATCCACAATTAGTCTACTATGTAAATCTTGTGTTTGATCACTAACACACAAGTGCAGCGATGATAACTCTGTGACTGTGTCTGGTCCCAGTTGCATAATATGGAGATTATGTCTGCTTAGTTTACCACCGATGATGACTTCTATAAGCTCATAGGTACTAGCTAATTCCTGCAAATGACAATTTACACGAATCCAGCATAAATGCATTGGTTACCATTCGAGTCCCAGAAAACTCGTTCAAAGTCTAATGTGGAGGTAATATCAACATAAGGACTATATCTCCTTCCACACAGGAACCTAGAAAATGATGTTGACAGCAGAATGATACTTGAAATCTTGAACAAAACTTAGCAACCTTTTTTGGATAGGACGCTTTCCTCTTACAACAGCTAGCTACATAATTATTCAATTATCCATCCTCTTAATCCTTGTAATCGAAATATCCCACAGAGGTTTCTATTATTGTACACAGTACTAATTACCCAGATGTTTATGGAAACACAGGCCACAATAAAGTAAATTAAATCTAACTTGCATTGATTTTCTTTTTGGCAAATCAGTGTCAGTTGCTAAACTAGATATCTGTCGTTCTAATCTCTCCTTCCCACAAGTTGTCTTCATCTTAGAAAATATAAACGTAATTTAATGTCATGTATCAGAGCACAATATAGCTAAATTTGCTGCAGGTTTATCGAATGGTAATTACACACCATAAATTTGCAGCATAATCCAAGTTGTGAGCATGAATCTAATTGAAATTTCCTAAAATCATCCATACCATAATTGATCATGGACTCAAGATCATAAACTATATATACCCATATTCAGGAATTACTCTTTTGTTGAGTAACATTTTGAAAATGGAAAAAAAATCCTCATACTATGTGATGTGAACAAGAATCTAATTTATGTTTCCTAATTTCCTCCAAGATGTAATTCAAGCTTCATATACAAAATACAAATGAAAATATAATAAGAAAAAAAGAAAGATAAGGAGCAAATACCTGTTGAATTGAAGTCCACTTTATATGGGCAGCACTCAAAGATTACTTTTGGATATAAGAATGTGTAACCTTTCCTCCTTCTCTAACTATCACCTCCAAAACAGAGTTGGTCCAGTAACATTTACTCCCATCGCCTAAAAACTCCTCAATAATACCAATCTCCCCTCCCTTCTCCACCAAAAAAAAAACCCTTGGATTTGATATGGGCAATTTACCTGATCCATCATCACTGTCCTCAATAGAGAAATACCTCAAGTGAATGGGGCTCTCAACCTTGCAACCCTCTGGCACGTACACCACTGTCAAATCTGGTGCCCCAATTCCGTTGACTAACCATAATAAGTCCCTCTCAGACTGAATACACAAATACTCATTTACCTTTTCTAAAATACTCTCTGAATGGAGGTCCGATAAGCTACCCACAAAAACTCCAATTGGCAAGTCGGACAAATTTGATGCTTGTTTTAGCATATAGCCATCAACGATAGCCAAATTGGGGAATTGGGTTTCTGAAGTAATGCTCAGATAATCTGGTGGATGAGGGATTGGTTCGATCTGGGAATGCTTGATGAAGGAAGTGTCTGCGTAGCGAAAAGGTTCATCTTTGCGAGAAGGCCATGGAGCTGACAGAAGTGTCTCTGAGGACGTATCCCTAAGCTTTTGAAGAGAGGAGGGAGATGGGGAAGAAGAAGGTGGAAGTGAATCTTCAAGAGCTTCAGCTAGTTGAAGTACAAAGGGGTCTAAAAAGGTGGGCTGTACAACTGAAGATGGTTGAATTGAAACTTCGGTTTTGCGACTAGGTTTGGATGGTTTGGCGGTGAAGCATGATGGTAATGGGGGTCGTTGAATATGGGGTGTGAATGCTAAGGCGGCCCTCAACCGTGAATAAATGAAAACTTTAAGGTACTGTACTACCGTTGGGAACTCCCTTCAATTTCTGATTCCGTTCTCTCCCTGCTAGGAAGCCGTTGATTCAATCCCCACAGTATATTATACTTTTAGATGGTTTTGGTTGAAGAAATAAAATCAAAATGGAAATAAGTACGAGAATAAAAAATAAAAAAATTTGTTTGTTTTGATTAATGAAATTAAAAAATAAATTAATATTAGAACGTTTATTTTATAATTGTAATGTAACAAAAAATATTATATATTATTTATATAAAATATAAATAATATCATTTAATTATTAATTTTTTGTTATATAAAATATATTATTAAAATTATTATTTTTTAAATAGAATTTAGTATTTTGAAATCTTGATTTAAGGTTTAAAGTTATATTTGTAAGTTAAGATTTATAGTTAAAATTATTATTTTTGTAAATAGTATTTTGAGATTTATTGTCTATTCGTAGATTAAGTTTTATGATTAAAATTATTATTTTTAAATAAAGTTTAAGATTTTAGGTTTTAAAATTTAAGGTTATATTTAGGGTTGATATAAAATTGAAAAAAAAATTAAGATAAAAATAAATTCATGATTTTTTTCAAGAATCAATTATATTACGTTCACACTTTTCAACCTAATTAAATATAAAATTGAAATAATTCAATTATAATTTCATTATTATGTAAATTAAACATGCAATTATTGTTTTTTAAATTTACTTAAAATTAAATAGCTTAAATAATGGAAAAATATGGGTTTATTTCTATAATTATTTTAAAATATATACTCTATTACTTTAATTATTAAATTAATTATATTAATTTTTAAATTTTAATAAAATTTTAAATAATATAATATTATCGAAATTAAACATTCAAAAATATAAAAAAATATATTTATTAAATATATACTTAATTAATCTATAACAAATAAATAAAATTAAAAGAAGATTCTTATAATAAAAAATTTGGAATCTTTTTTTCTAAAAAAAATTAATTTAAAAATAATAAATTTTATAGATGTTAATACATCATATTAATTAAAATCAACAAAAAGCTTCTCTCACGTATATATTTTTATTTTATTTAAATAAAAAATCAATTTTAATGTATTAAATGATTTAAGAAAAGTACGTCCAAAACTGCATCAAGCGTAAAAATTAGAAACCATTGATACCATTAGAGATATTAGAAATACGATAACCGATAACAGATATGAAATCATATGATAAAACAAAGACAGATTGTAAAACCCAAGCAGTCGAGTGAAGTTTTTTTTCCAAAATTTAAAACCCTATTTAATTGAATTACAAATTTAACACTATATACCTTAAATAGTTGTTTTTATATGGATGTGTCCATCACCTGATTTTTATGTGTTTCACAAGCCCAAATTTTACTCAAATGGAATGTCAATGTCGTTGATATATGCACCCAATTCATAACGAGCCGAGCTAGGTTTTTAAAGAAAATATTAAAGTCAGATACTAAAATCTTTATGGTAAGATTGGGTTGAACTATTTGATATTTTAAATTTCTTATTTTAAATACAATCTTCTAAGTAAATAAATCATTTATTTAATATAATTTTTACTTTTAATTATCATTAGAAAAAATCTAGATTTATTTTTATATAACATAAAAAAATATAAAATTATTTACTTTATAAAAATGTAATATATGAAGTAAGATTATGTTATGCAATTTAATATTTTAAATATTTATAATAAATTACAAAATAATATTATTTAATTATTAATGGTAGTCCTGTTAGAGTTATTTTTTCTATTATCAAAACAAAATTTCTAATTTTATAAATACTTAATTATTAAATTGTGAGTATAAATTTTAAATTATTCTAATATTAATCTTTTTTATAAAATATTTAATTTTTATTATTAAAAATAATATATTTTATACAAGAAAAAAATATCAAAAATTTTCTTATATAATATTATTTATGTCATTTGGTCTTTTATATTAAAAATGGGTCATTTAGTTATTTAGCTGTGAAAAAAGAGATCACTTACGATAAATTATATAATTTTAATAAGTTTTTTTTTAATTTTTTATTATTTTTATATCAAATGATTAAATAAAAAAAGAATCTTTAACAACATTAAAGTGAAAATTAATAAGAAAAAAATTTACAAACAAATCATTTTAATTTTTGTTAATTATCATTATTTTATTTTAATATATTTATTTATTTAAAATTTTAAATATATATTTATAAATTTAAATTTTATTAAGTACTCATAATCTAATGACTTAATAGAAAATAATAATTACAATAATACATTGTCATTAATTTTCATTTTCCATAACTAATTAACTAAGTGACATAATTTTTAATTTAAAGGATTAAACGAAACAAATGATTTTATTTAAAAAACTTATATGACACCTTATATTTTATAAAAATTAAAGTTCAAAGAAATCCTTACAACGAAGGCTAAGGTTAGGGAACAAGAAAATTAATATTTGACCCACGTAACATTATTTTTGATAAATTGATGAGTTTTTTTATAACTAGTAACCATTAATCCTGAATGGATCAAAATATCATTATTTTATAATTTTAATAAAATAAGATCATTATAAGATCACATCATTATAATACCATTATTTTTGTATTTTATTTGTGTTTAAATATGATAAATAAATTTAATTCTAGCATATTTATAAGATACTTTATACAAATCTTTATATTCGCATTCACGTCGCTACTATAAAAAGGGATATTAAAATCGATTAAAAATTGACTTTAAATTAATTTCAAGTCAGTTCGTTGAACCGACTTTAATTTTTTAAATTTTTTTTACTCATTTTCTATTATACTCAAATTAAAACCTGTATTTGAGAAAAAAAAACAAAATCAATTTAGAAAATAGTTCAAATAATACAAATATTTGAAAAATAAAATATTAATTAATAGTAGGAAAATTATCATGATTTTGTTCTATTTTATTCAAGATTATCATATTTTTCTTCTGATATTATAATACAAACCTACATATATAATACAAAAAATTATACACATAATAACTGAAAAAATATATGAATAATAAGTGCGTAAAATTAATAAAAATATTTACAAAAGTAAATGAAGTGACAAAATGAAGAAAAAATGATGTTTTGTAAGTGAGAAATGGGTATAAATTTTTTGAGTATTTTGCTCAAAAAAATAGAGGATCTAAAATATTAGTTAGAGAGGAAGAAAACCTACTAACTGGCGTTGGAATTGGTAGTCGTATGTGGCCGGAAAATGAGAAAGAGTGGAGGAGAAGTGGAAGAGATTTTGGGTTTTTGAGAATTATGCAACGCTTGGAATAGTTTCTGTTTGGGGAAGAAAGAAGAGAAAAAAATTTATCCACGTGTCAACCGACGCTATGCTACGTGGATAACGTCGGTTCTAGGTGTCAACCGACGCTATGCTATGTGGATAGCGTTGGTTCCAGGTGTTAACCGACGCTACGCTACGTAGATAGCGTCGGTTGACACATGGAACCGACGCTACGTCCACGCATAGCATCAGTTCGACATGTCAACTGACACTACGTCCTGCGTGGATAACGTCGGTTCTACGCCGAACCTACTTTAAATTCATTATAAGTCGGGTTTTTTCAAAAACTGACTTGACATATCGACTTAAATATCCATTTTTGTAGTAGTGCGTGTATTTTAGGTTTTTTAGCTTAATATGTATAAATTTATCAACAAATAAAGGAAACACTCAATTTTCTAATCAAATTGTAAAGTGTACAAAGTATAATTGAAGAAAAGTGAAACGGACACGATGAGGATTATTATGTGCCACAATGCACACTGTTTGATATGGATTTATTAGACATGCAAAACAACTTATGTCGCTGCGTGGATCAAGATGTGACGAGACACAACATTCTTTGTCTGTAATTGGGCAAAGAGTTATGAGTAATATGCTGAATTGCGGTAGTGAAAAATTTGATTTATTATTAAAAAATATATCTTAGGTTTCTAAATTTTTAATTTCAGGTATGATAAAATGAAGTTATTAATTAATTGAGGATTTTGATATACATATATTTCTTTTGATTACCAATTAATCAATTTCAATCTCGATCAATAAAAAATTAATTAATTGAATATCATTGAAATGAGTATCATTGAAAATTCATCATAATTATAGAAAGTTTTATTTAAAAGAAAATAAATCAATAAATCAAGTTTATATTTAATCACTTAATTCGTTATATTCATGAAGAGTTATGCTAGTTAAAATCTCATATATATCCATCATCTTAAGCTTGACTATATTTTAATTTATTGTTTTGATTTATCTGCTTTAATTTAATTGCTTCTTTAGATATAATTTAATTTAGAAATTAGAATTATGTTTCACCAAATAACAAATTGTTAAAGTGTTTAGGATATTTTTTTTAACTAAATTAAAAAATTAATTTAATTTTTTAAAATTATTGTAATTTTTTGAAAAACAATATTAAGAGTATACTTATCACTTATTATAAATGATTCGTGTATTTGTGAGTTTTTTATAAATATAAAATTTGACAATCAAGTTTTTGTGCATCATTCCGACAGATCGTTGGAGATTTTGTGGGATTTAATCTTATTTTTATTTTATTTAATTTATATAAAAAAGATATTTTGGTATTTATACTTAAGAAATTATGGGTTTTGGATTAAGGTTTTATTAATTCCAGAAAAAATGGTATTGGAGTGGAAACATGCTGTATGATTATGAAGGCAATATTGTACGTAAAGCTCTGAACAGATCAAGTTGAGTGGCTTGTTCAGGCTTCTCTTTTTAATCAGAGTTATAATACTGGCTATCTTTGAGAACTGTTTATTGTCTTAGTCCCTGTAATGGCTCAAATTGTGTGATTCTCTGTTTTCTAGTGTAAGATTTGTCTTATAAGAAATTCATCATTGATTATTGACAGGGATAAAGAAAGATACCTACAAAATTGAAACCCTACAAATAATGGATAACAAGTTATCCAAAACTTGACACCAGCCTATGCCCAATAGATTGATCTTTATATCTATCATTTCCAACACAAAACCTCACAACAATACTCTCTTATAAAACAATCAATCAACTTGAAACTCTTATTTTATACAAGTGAGGTAAAATTCAACTTTTAATATTGAATTATTTTATCACGAAAAAGTCTATTTACTACAAGTTGTGTTATTACCATATCTGTTGGTAAACACAATCGGGTTGACATAAGTTTATCTCAATCATGATAAACTTGTAATATATAATTTTTTTTTTATTATTATAGTAAATGTTATCCGATCAATCTCGTCAAGCAAGATTTTACTACATGGTGCAAACTCAAATAAATAATCTAGCAGAAATCCGAATAGTCACCAACCAATTCAAAATCCATACAAAAATTCAAACCTACTCTTACATAAGTGAATAACCAGCAGTCAGAGTCTTAAACCTTAGCAAGAAAGAACCAAATTACCACCAGGTGCAAACGTTTACATTAGTAAGAAAAAAAGAGATATATAAATTGTACTATAGCCAAATATGGAGCCCATGAAAACACCATCGAGAGAGTCGCGTACGAACTTGTGAAGACGAACGGCTTGACGTTGGTGTAAGGAGGGAAGAAAGCATTAGAAGGTTTAAGTTCATGGTTAGAGTTTTATTTGAGCTTAGTGTCATAGTTTGCCATTGGAGGATCTCCTGTCGTTGTGTAAGAAATGGATTTATTGATGATGAATAAACTAATGTTTACAACTTATTTATACAAAAGAAAAACAAAATTGTAATAATTAAAAATAAATACATTTATGTAGAGGCATGTTCTTAGACAGCCTATCCTTCCCCACCAAGTTGTCGGTGGCTGCTTCCAACTGGTATGTTGGTTGTCACCAGCTGGATCTCATGTTCTTTAACATTCCCCCTCAAGTTAGAATATATGTTAATTATTCCTAACTTGTTAAGTAAGTTTGAGAACTGTGGAAAACTCAAGGATTTGGTAAATATATCTGTCGGTTGCTCTAATGTAGAGATATGATAAGTTTTGATCATTCCAGCTTGAATCTTTTCTCTTACTAGATGACAATTGATCTCTATGTGTTTAGTTCCCTAATGAAACACTGGATTTGATGCAATGTGAAGAGCTGCTTGATTGTCACAATATAACTTGGTTGGTTGGGAGTGTTTGATACCCAAATCATCCAAAATATATCGTAACCAGGTTACTTCGCAACATGCTGCTGCCATAGAGCGATATTCTACTTCTGCACTTGATCGTGAGACCGTATTTTGTTTCTCAGTCTTCCAAGAAATTAGCGAGTTTCCAAGAAACATACAATATCCTGTGGTTGATCATCGTGTATCTGTGCATTTTGCCCAATCTGCATCACAAAAAGCATTTAGTTGTAATGAACTAGTTGCTGAGAAAAAGAGACCTTGCCCTGGTGTGTTCTTGACATATCGTAGCACTCGTTGAGCTGCTTCCAAATGTGGTTGTCGTGGTTTATCCATATATTGACTGAGAATGTGCACGGCATACACTAAGTCGGGCCTTGTGATGGTCAAGTATATTAATCTCCTAACAAGTCTTCGATAGGATGTGGGGTTACTGATGAATTCCCCTTCAACCTTGCTGAGGGATAAATTTTGTTCCATAGATGAATTGGCAGATTTGGCACCAAGATAACCCATGTCCTCCAATATTTCAAGTGCGTACTTGCGTTGTGACAGAACAATTCCCTTCCTGGAACGTGAAACTTTTATGCCCAAAAAATACTTTAATTCACCGAGATCTTTAAGCTTGAATTGTCTCATGAGATGATTCTTAGTTTCTTCAATGTCTTGTATATTGTTTCTTGTTATGATTATATCATCTACATAGACAAGAAGAGCAGAGAAGGAATTACCACGGGTTCGGACGAACAGTGAGTGATCATACTTGGATTGGTTAAAACCAGCTAGCTTAAGTGTTGTTGATAGTTTGATGAACCACTGTCTTGAGGCTTGTTTGAGTCCATACAAAGATTTATGTAGCTTACATACTCGTGTTTCCCCCTTTCGTCCGAATCCAGGTGGAAGGGACATGTAGACATCTTCATGAAGATCACCATAGAGAAAAGCATTGTTGACATCGAGTTTTCGAAGATGCCAATTTTGAATAGCAGCAACGGCAAGGAGAAGCCAAACAGTGACAAGTTTGGCTACTGGTGCAAAAGTTTCTTGGTAGTCAAAATCTTCAATCTGACTGTATCCTTTGGCCACTAACCGAGCCTTGTATCTTTCCACAGAACCATCATGATTATACTTGATTCTGTAGACCCATTTACAACCAACTGGTTTCTTGTTTGGAGGAAGTTGTTGAAGCATCCAAGTGCCATTAGTTTCAAGAGCATCTAGTTCTTGTTTCATGGCAAGCCGCCATTTTGGATCATTGGAAGCTTTAACAAAGGTGGTTAGTTCCCTGAGGATGGAAATAGAAGTAGCAAAAGCACGATGTGCATGTGATAATTGGTCATAGGTAAGTACATGAGATAAAGAATTAGAAGTACCTTTGTCTTTGGACGATGCTGAGTGAGACGAAGGGAAGGACCGAGAAGGTAAGGAAGTTTCTACATGATATTTTTGAAGGTAGCTAGGAACATTGGTGGATCGACGAAGCATATGTGTGACTGGTGTTGGAGGAGTTATGTGTGGTGGAGAAGTTGACGATGATGTTTCTGGAGATGAATTTTGAAGATGAAGAGTGTCTGAGTTGATTGTTGGAAGGACAAATGGTGTATGATCAAGTGATATATTTGGATTGGTTGATTGATGAATGTTGGATAGGTCATCATAAATAGTATCTTCTGATGGAGAAAATAGAGTTGGAGTGTTGACAATGGAAGTGGAATAAGGAAATACATGTTCATGAAAGATAACATCACGAGACACTAAAGTCTTGTTTGTTTCCAGATTGTAGACACGATAGCCTTTGATCCCAGATGGATACCCAATGAATATGCATTTATGTGACATAGCATCAAACTTGGTAAGTCGATCATGATGTGTAGACACAAAACAAAGGGAACCAAAAACACGAAGGTGTTCATACCTAGGAGTTTTGTGAAAAAATACTTCAAATGGTGTTTTACCCTTGAGAACAGGTGTTGGAGTACGATTTATGAGGTATGTGGCTGTAAGAATGACATCTCCCTAGAATTGTTTAGGAAGATTGGCTTGGAAGAGCAATGAACGAGCGACATTGAGAAGATGACGGTGTTTGCGTTCAACAACACCATTTTGTTGAGGGGTAGAGACACAACTAGTTTGATGAAGGATTCCCTTGGTAGAAAACAACTGGGTCATAGAGAATTCTGGTCCATTGTCACTAAAATTGTGTTTCAACAAGATTGATGAAGGTGGTAAGAAATGTGCGTGTATCAGATTTAGTATGTAAGAGATAGACCCATGTGCATCTTGAGTAGTCATCAACAATAGTGAGAAAATAACATGTTCCATTAAGTGCTGGAATGTGATAACCACCTCAAATATCAACATGAATCAATTCAAAAGATGCTTTTGTATTGATGGAACTTAAAGGAAATGGATTACGTGTTTGCTTAGCTAATGGACAAATAGAACAATCACTAATGGAACAAAAAGGTGTGTTAATGGAAAGAGAAATTACACGCAAGCTGTTATTAGATAAATGACCAAGTCGTTGATGCCATAGATGAGAGTTGGTAGAAGCAGTGTTTGAAACGGAGAAACATCCAGCCTTTTCAGAAATAGTCAGGTAGTAGAGTCATGCTTTCTCAATTCCCATCCCAATCGTCTTCCCTGAGCATTTGTCCTGAACAAAGCACATACTATTAGTGAAGGTGACATGGAAAAATGAGGTTTGAGTTAGTTTGGCTACTGAAACTAAGTTTAATTTGAAGGAGGGAACACACAAGACATTATGGAGTATGAAATTATTTGAGAAATGTACAGTGCCAATATGTGTGACACGGGCAAGAGAATGACCAGGTAAATGCACATGCCGATTAGTGACTGGAATGCTGGAGCTCATAAGGTTTTGGGAACAGACCATGTGATCAGTTACCCCTGTATCAAAAATCCAATGAGTTTCTGAATGGAAAACAGTTGCACATAATGTGTTACCTGAAGAAGTAGTCACTTGATTTGTCATGCTACCTGATTTGGATTGATTGAGAAGTGTAAGAAGCTCTTGATATTGGGCAGATGTAAGATTGTGGGATGGTGTCTTTGTGTCAGACCAACTTTCCTGAAAGTCAGTATGATGAGCTTTGGAAGGAATGCCATAACTTGTGTTTCTCTTATCTTGAATTACTCCTTTCTTCCGACACATGTTGATGTCATGTCCATTCAAACCACAGAAATTACATTTGAGACGCTTTTGGCAGTTTTCAAAAATGTGTCCATTGAGACCACAAAAATCACATTTGAGGTGACTTCGGCAATTCTCAGAATTATGGCCTATATTGTTGCATTTATTGCACTTGAGATGTGGGTTCTTTGGTGGGTAATTTTTCTGAGGATATTGTGGACGACTATCTCTGGCAACAAGTGCGACAGCTTCTGGCATCCTTCCTATGCTTTGAGTGGAGACAACTCTTTGCTTTTCATCTTGAACAATAAGTGAATATACCTTATTTACTGTAGGTAATGGTTCCATGTTGATATTCTTGTAATTCCCTTCCGACATTTCCTCCACAGTGTGGAAGAGGACATAGTGCATCACGACTATCCCATAAACTTTTCAATTTGGTATAGTATTCTCCAATGCTCACACCTTCTTGCATGCAATCATGGATCTCTTGCTCAATGTAGAATAGGTGCACGCTGTTGGTGTGCGAAAAACGTTCCTTTAATTCTTCCCATAGCTCATATGCAGTATCACTATACATGACACTTTCTGCAATTTTGGGTGATATGGTGTTGAGGATCCATCTTTTGACAAGAATGTTGCAGCGAGTCCATTGTTTGATTTCTGCTTCAAGGTTTGATGGCCTTTTGATTGTGCCGTCAATGAATCCTTCTTTGTTTTTGGTTATTAGAGTCATGAGCATTGCATGACTCCAAATGTGATAGTTTTCTTGGTTTAAGGATTGAGCTACGAGAACCATGCCTGGTTGGTCTGAGTGGTGTAGATATAATGAATGGCTAGGGTCATCATACCATTTTGGTAAAGTAGGGTTGGTATTGGTAGTCATAGACATTTTTGGTTGAATAAATTCGAAAGAACGCGATAAGTTTAAGTGTGTTTTAGACAATAATGACTATTTATGAAATAAATAATGGACTGAAATATGCTTTATCTTATAGAAAATGAGTCAAGGATTACAGAATCGGAAATTTCAGCCGCAAAAACCGGTCGGAAAGTGGGTGAATCGGCGTCTGGAGTGGCTGGAACAACGGCTGCAATGGTGAAGCACTGAACCGGACCGGACCGAGGACCAAACGGGTGAACGACGCGTCATTTTTTTCAGCGGGCGAGCGAGCGAACGATGTGTCGTTGGAGTCGTCTTCTTCAGCAGCTGGCGCGTATGGCTTCGGTTAGGCGTGTGGAACGCTGGCGAGTTTAAACAAGGCGTGTGTGAGCGCGTGGAGAGGTATTTTGGCTTGATTTTAATTACATATTGCTCAGATTTTTCTGAATAATATGATGGGATGAAATTGAAATTATTTTGTAAATCGAAATTGGTTTTGGAAAAAAACAGATTGAGGAAAAATGGGAAAAAATTTCTATGAGCTAATTTTTCTGGGAATTGTTTCCTAAGCTCTGATACCATGTAAGAAATGGATTTATTGATGATGAATAAACGAATGTTTACAACCTATTTATACAAAAGAAAAACAAAATTATAATAATTAAAAATAAACACAATTATGAAGAGACATGTTCTTGGACAGTCTATCCTTACCTACCAAGCTGTTGGTGGCTACTTACAGCTGGTGTGTTGGTTGTCACCAGTTGGATCTCATGTTCTTTAACAACCATGGCTCCCTTACCTCGGTTTCTTCCATAATGCTGAACACGTCACAAGGACCAAAGGTCCAAAATGCTTTATATATGTTTAGTCGAATTCGAGATATATCTCCATGTGAGTAAAATTAAAGTTACCCATGAATTAAAGTGTTCTTTACAAAAAAAAACAAGAAATAAATAAATAAATATATATATATATATACAAGAAGCAATACTGATGCTAAACACAAATATTATCTGTTATCTGTTATTAATTAGGAAAAAAAATCAATACTTGCAAGAATGAGAAAATAAGAAGAAACATAATAATGCACACTACAGTTTTTACATGGACTCAAGAAGGGTCTCATGCGGATATCTCAATTGGTGAAATAAATTTTACATGCACTCAACAATTAATTTCGACCAAACAACTATCTTTCTTGGCTGACACATCAACTTCAATCGGTCAGTAATGTTGTTGATATATAGCTCCAAATTCTGCTCTCCATGCTTGATCATCATCAGGGATTGCATTGTGTGCTACATTGAAATCCTCCTGATACAGTGGTGGTTGCAATGCAGACTCTGGCAGCTTGCTCTCTGCAATGTACTGCTTCATAGTTATCATCTCCATCTTGTGTTTTCTTTTAAGCTTCTCCATTTGCTTCTTTAACTTCTCATTATCTTCATGCATCTTCGTAAAGTTTTCCTGCATTCATGGACAATAACAATAAGTTAGATGGCTACCAGTGGTTGAGTGATATCCTAGTTTCAACTCTAACTCCTAACTTTGTACATGTGTCCAAAAACTTGATGATCATAATTAAATGCAAGATCTGTTCAATCAAATGTATAAATTTCTCAAGAGCATAAAGTTACTGCAGTTACCTTTGCAGTTGATACTGTATTTTCAGCTTCTCTAAGCCTAACAAGGAGTTCTCCAGCAGCGTGAACGGCTTCTGCAGTATCTCTAAGTTGAATTTTGATACTCTTGTTCTCTTTTTTCAGCATATCCCTCTCCCTCTCCCTCTCCACTCTTACTGCAGAGAGTTCTGCATGAAGAACTTTGGCAAAACGAGATCCTTGGCCTTTCTTTCCAGCCTTTAATGCTGCCCTCTTCACGTCTGTTATTACTCCAATCATAGATCTGTGCTTTTCAACCAAGTCATTGTACTTCTCTTGTAGCTCAACATAATGTTCAACAAATCTAGCATGTCCTAGGACAGCTCTTCCAAGTGCATCATCCAACTCTTCAGTACTCTTCTTCTCCAATTTCAATTCCATCTCTAGCTTCTCTGCTCGTCGACGATGGGTGTCAATATCAATTCTCAATTCATCAGTTAAGGAAATCCATTCACTCTCTATCTCTGTCCATCTTTGTCTTTCCTTCTCCAGTTCTTCCTCATTAAATTGCTGGTATGTATCACTTTTTTGCAGTTGAATGGATCTTGACAGTAAAGAAGACCTCAGTTTCTCAGTAGACATGTTGATAGATGCATTAGTTTGTGACTGCAACTTGCTCCTCATCATTTGAATTTCCTTTAGAAGTGCTTCCTTCTCATTCACATAAAAAAATGTACTCTCATAGATATGAACAGACTCATTCTTAATTTTCTTAATTTCATGTTTCTCTTTTATAACTTCCCGTTGATGATTATCAACAGAAACACACCTTGAAAGCTGCTGCATTAAACACCGCCAATATAAGAAAACTTTCAACATTTCAATGGGGTATTATAAAAAAAAAATATAAAATTAGTTAGACCTTTTCTGCATCTTTGGGATCCTCAAATATGACCATTTCATAATTTTCATTATTTGAAGAAAGGCAAGGAACATTGATTTCTTCCGTGGAATTATGTTTCTCTCGTTTGTATTGCTCTATCTGCACAAACCATAAAATTAATAAACATAAAATCCAAATTAAGGATAAAAACATAAAACTCATGGAGGCCTAACAAAAAATTACCAATTTGTTTAGCTCTTCAATATGAGATGCTTGTTCAGTACAACGTTTTTCAAGCTCCTCTCTCTTGGTAACTTCGTCCATTGAGCTACATGTGTCCTGGTCGAGAAGCAGGGAACAAAAAATTTAATAATTAAATATTTAACAATAATGTTAACAATGTATTAGAGTTAGTTTATTAGGACAGTGAGCTTAAAGGGATGCCAACATGCCTTGGTCGCTACCTCTTTCTTTTGATTGCTAACTTGTACATCACTGGCATCTATTTCCTGTACCCATTGACGGCAAGATGCACAAAGGAACGTCTTATTAGAATCATTTTCAGCTTCATCAACTTCTGGATAAGATTTCAACATCAGGTGCTCGAAGGAGAAGGCAAGCGGATATTTGTTTGATGCAGTGTTTTGCTGATGACAGTCAATGATCTTCAAGCCCCTCTGGAGGCTAGCAGCTAATGATTCTGAGGGCCCTGCCAATTTTTTGCTCGACTGCATGGAGGACCGGATGCAAGAACTCTGACTAAGTGAATGCCTTAATTCATCTGACTCAATTTTAGCATAGTCGGACACATTACTTTGACAAACTCCATAACTTGATGAAAAAAC
Source organism: Hippophae tibetana (assembly GCA_037013495.1). Classification (NCBI taxonomy): domain Eukaryota; kingdom Viridiplantae; phylum Streptophyta; class Magnoliopsida; order Rosales; family Elaeagnaceae; genus Hippophae; species Hippophae tibetana. Next base: position 6,105,077 of record CM072812.1, read on the forward strand.
TAAGCTCTTCCTCTGGTTTTTCCCAAGTTTTGGAGACTCTGACATTGGTGGCTCATGGAGGATTGGAAACTTGCAGGATGAACTGATCGAAATGCCCCTTCCAAATTTTGAGTTTATAGCTCTGAAGGTGTTAGAGGAACATGAAATGTCATCTGTCAAGGCAATTGTGTCCTGCTTATGAGGAAGTTCGTTCTTTGTCATGTCAAAATTCATTTCTTCTATTTCTGTTTCGTCTGGAAAAATAACATCATCTTCACTCATAGAGTCCTTCCCACAGCTTTCACCCAACTTAATGGAATCTCTGTTAAGAGATGAGTCTATTGGTTTTTCTTCACAGGAATTGTGCAATTCGTCTAGCTGTTCACGTAGTTCTCTCACATCATCTTCATCAATGGCCATATCTTCATCTGAATCATTGTCTACATGGGGAAATAATAACGAGCGATGAAGGCTCACTCTCAGTTGATTCAAGCTTTCACGAACATTGCACCCTTGAAAGTACCCATTTCTACTATCATCTGAACAGGAACTTGACTTTGCTCTAATTAATTCTTCCTGCAATTAGAAAAAAAGGCAATAATCTTCAATTTCAAATACCACTATCCCGCATAAAAAATGCATGTTACAGAGTTCACTACCTTCAACTGACGAATTTGATCACTTAGATCATTAACATCATCCTCTGTAATTTCATTTATTACTGGTTCATTTCTAATGAATTTAACTCGCTCTCCAAATCTCAGTGTTCTCAGTACTTCCCTGTTGTTGCTGCATTCAAGAATGAGAATATGAACCAGAATTGTATAGACCTCAATTTACTTAACATACACTTTCAAAGATTACTACAAAGTTACATTTTCAATATATTTGACAGAAAAACCAAAAGGTAAAGAGTTAAATACCTGCTATCTGAGATGATGTTACATATTACTGTTAGTTTCGAATTCCCACCAAGGGATTCTCTCAATAAATGTGTTAAACAAGAACTTCGGTATAGAACATCTTCAGGTTTTCCAGAATGAGATCCTTTTGAAAGAACATTTACCAAGTGTCTGCACCAAACAGGACATCAAATCTTATAACATGACATTGCTCTCTCTCTCTCTCTCTCTCATATAATCATCAGTTGCATGGCTCTATTTGACGAAGCTAAAATATCATAACGCCATTTATGTACAACTACACTTCCAGCATCAAGTAATTATTTACAAAAGACAAACCGACTAACAAATGTCAAAGTTACAGTGCAAAAAATAAGTCATTCCAACAATTTACATGCAAAAGAGAGCCATTTCAATGACAAAAATGATTAAGGTTAAATATATATTTATTGTGTCAATTGATCCTTAAAAAACACTCACAAAAATATTTTTTGCATAAAAACAAAAGATATGATGTGCAAAAAGAAACTGGTTCACCATTACACTCAAATAGTATATGTAATCTACAATAAAGACAAGTCAAGGGTAAAAAAAATTGATAGATCTAAAGGGCCATGAAATTATACCCAAGATGCAACATTGACTTCTTTATGTTCTTGATTTCCCTCAAAGATTGCCCACCTGCATCATCAACTTTATTTCTATCTAACCCAGCAAGATCAACAAGGCTAACTCTACTTGTTTTTGAACTACCAAAGCATTTCGATGAAGTTCCCTGTGGCATAAAATCATTAGACATTCATTATAAGAAATATCTGTCCAAAACTCATTGGCAAAAAAATAAATAATAATAATAAGTCTTAAACTCTTAAAACCAAAATTTTGCTTCAGAATATTTATGAAAATCACATATGTTTTTGAAGAATCAAACCTCAAAATTTCATTTAACAACCTAGGACAGTAAAACAAATTTCATTTTTCATAAGAAAATCACAGCAAGTCTAAAATCAAGTGTACCTTATGCCAGGACTCAATGATAAAAGTGAAAACAATGTGGGACCTAGAACTCTTAGAATTCACACTAGTTGCTCCAACTTTTCTGCTCGAAAGCCCCTGCACAATATTTCAAGAAATTCATAAACACGTGTAAATTTAAATTTATAACGATCTACTTGGAATAACTCACGTAGTGTAACAGAAGACAACAATAATGCTCCTACTTTATGACAAAATCATGTAGAATGTACATCACCCACCTTAATCAAAATTTGCATCACATCCTCATAGCTGGTCACATATTCTTCTGTCAAACTTTCAACATATAAGCCATTCTTGGCATCATCCTTAATCTGGAATGGTTCATCAAAATAATTCATACCTTAATGATATAACAGAAGAAGACAAACTTAAAGAACAGAGGCATCAATGAATCCCAGTAATAAAGTATACTTCACCTTAAGATTCCTCTGCGTTGGATCAAGTAAATCTCCTATTTCTTCATTGTATATCTGTAACAAAGAAAAAATTGACAATCTCATTGTGTATTAAAAAGTCTTGAATAGTAGTTCGTTAAATCTTAGTAACAAAAATATACCTCAAGAAAAGAGCAACGGCACTGGTAATTTATCTGCTTCCCTTCAGAATTAACTAGCTCCTGTATAATATAATCAAAATTTATCAATTGCACAACAAAAACATTTTAAGTTGGAAGATGGCCCAACAAAGAATAAAGAAACAGATCATACATTTTCAATCTCGGAGAATAGCATTTGGAAGATGCGTGGAACAATTCCCTGTTGACTGTCAGGAAAAGGATCCTCAACCATGGCACTTGGTGGACCCCACATTGTGTACGTCTTTCCACTCCCACTCTAGTGAAAGTTCCATAAAGTTAAATTTCAAATTAAGAATCATTATTAAACTCAAAAAATATGCATTTTCCTTTGACATTTGAAAATACAATTTAAAGAATTGCACCATAATATGTGTAATACCTGTCCATAGGACAAAATTGAAGTGTTGTAACCAGACAAGGCACTTTTAACCAATGGGATACCGACTGTCTGCAAAATGTCCATCTGATAGGAACAAAACCATAGCAAAGAGTCAAAATCCCCCTTATTGTTGCTAACTAAAGAAAGTTATAACTTAAAAGAAAAACACTGCATTTCCATCAGAAACCTTATACTACCCTAAGTTGCATCAGAAATTAGCTCACTAAGTTATACTAAATTCAATTGAGCAATTATCTTGGTTTTATCATTCCTTTTATCACTCCCCTAGTCAAGTAAGACCTAGTTATAATTTCTATTCTCCTCCTCAAAGATGTAGCCAAAACTAGTAGTAATTTACTTACACGCAACATAGAAACATAAATCATTATATTCTGGCCAAAAATAGAGTAATAAATCCAGCTGGTAGAGATACATACATACTACTTGAATAAAGGTATCAAAGAGGCCGGGCTGTAGCATGTTGTGTCGTACTGTGCCTCGCCTCTATTCTTAACCAGTGGGCTTTACCGTGCCGTGCCCTTTGGGCCGTGACTCGTTTAGCCCATTATTTTCAAACGTGAACTCTATCCATTGAACTACGTCCACATTTGATAATATATAGATATATTTATATAGAATTTAGTTTCATGGTCTAGCCCATTACGTTCCGGCACAGCCCAAACCGTTACGGGCCACTAGCCACGAGTCATGTTGCTTTTTTTTTGCTCGCGTGTTGTGTCGTGTTGTGTTGTGTCGCACTATGCATATTTAGTGGGCCGAGTGCTTAATGTGCTGTGCCATGTCAACTCATTTCCCCTATAACTTGAATATGGTACCTGTTTGGATTTTGAATCGAAAACTGAATCAAATGTGAAGTTTCGGTCCTCTACTGTAACTGTATCTGTAGAAACCTTCTTTACAGTCTGATCTCCTTCCTTTTGACCATCAATTGCTGGTCTAATTCTCAGTACAACCTACACAAAGAAGAAAGACTCGATATTATAAATATATCAAAATTAACCCCCATTAATGAAATAATTTGTATTTTGTAGTACCTTGACCGCCGGATCAGGAGGCACTGATGCTTGTTTATGTCTGTCCGATCGCGCCATTTCAGGCTGAAACTTCGACGCATCCGATGGTGACTGCTTGTGAACAGTAGGTATGTTTGGATCAGTGGGTATTGTGTTTTCGTCTTTTGGAGTATGTTTAGGGTTTGAGGAGGACTTCTGCTTAGAGGAGATTGATCTCGGAAGGAAGTTTCGAATTGACGAAGACGATATCGTTCCGAACAAGCCGTTTTCCATGCCAATGATTTTCGTGACTTCGTCGTTTTCACTAATTAGTTTCTGAGCAAGAAATCAAGTGAATGAGTGATTGAGAGAGAGAGAGAGAACTGTGAAGTACTGAGTTTGAATTCGAAATGTTGGAACGTAGAGATGACCGTTAAGTGAACGAGAGAGGACAATTGTAGTTAATTAGCAATTTAACATTTATTTATAATAAAAAAGTATAAAGTAGCAGAAAGACATAATGGCCCCTCCTTTTATTTCTTTTTATTCAACTCGATCAACATTGGTCCCTACAATTACATGATTCATTTGAGTTAACATCACAACTATTGTGTCATTGGCTTCATATTTGTTTTCGCGTGCAATAATCATACTATAATATCCATAATTTGAAATAATACAAATAGATTCTTATCTTAATAAAAAAGATTGTTGACGGAAAAAAACCTACTTTGATTCCTATTCTAATTTTTCATTCCATTTTAAAATTTTAGAAGTTAAAGAATTAATTAGTCTAAAATGAGTTAATATATTGTTTTTAATTTTTAATAATTTAAAATTTAATAACTTAAATAAAATGATCAACTCATCGAATAATATGTAATAATAAAGTATAAAAATAAAACATAAATATTTTTAAATATAAACAACGTAAACCACAACCATAACTTAAAAGAAAAATTAACGATTATGTCCGTCTAAATATACCTTATTTATGAGTCTTTGTTTTATCTTCACGATTTCAGATCAAAGTTTCAATAACATATTTGTCAATTAGATATGTTTACGAATCAATTTTAAAATAATTAGTACAAAAATATAAATATCCGTATGTGTTTTAAAATAAATTTAATAATAAATAATCTTAATTAAATAATTCAAAACACATGTAATTCAAATCAAATCACAAGTTAAATAAAAATAATTTTTTTAAAATTTAATAGTGATTGTTAGTATAATTATTTGATTTAAATATGAAATATTTTAATTAAAAATAAATAAACCAAATTCAATGTAAATTATGAAATATAGAATCAAACATTACAAATTAATTTCTCTAACTTTTGTATACCTTTTATTTGAAATGCACCAAAATTTGGTTATAAAGCCAAAACTTGAATCCCATATTAATCATTGCCAAACTTCTCAATAATTGAACTAGTTTTGGTTACTGCAGTATCTTGGAATTTTACTCCATCTCAGCTCAGACTTTATTCTGATTTGGGCTTCTCAATTTTCAATTTTAGGGTTCGTTTGTCGTTCTTAAAGTAGTCCGTGTGAAGTTTTCTTCAATTTTGACATTTCTGTGGTAATTTTAGCTAAGATTTGGATTTTTCTAATTACCCACTTAATTACCTCAAATTTGTCTCCTTTAAGTTTGATTCGGTTCTTCAGTTTTGTAGGTTGTGGTTTATCAGTTGGCTTGTTCTCTAAATTTAGCTTCAAAGGTCCAGTTTTTAGGAAGACTGAGGCTTGTGATAACTGAGAACTTTCAAGCTTTAGCATATTATAGTGTTTTTTTACTCCTGATACTGATGTGTTTTGTGGATTTCAAGTTCTTAGCACCAAATCAGTTCCTGAGTTTTTGGAAAAGATTGAAAAGTTCTAATTTTTACGGTAGGGTTTTCCATTTTCGCTTTCGTTATTTTAATTAGCCTCATGGAATAAGTTTTTTTTTTTTTTGCCCCCTTCATTGTGATTTTAGAATGATATTGTTTCAGGTTTCTTCTTAGCTGCCATGGATTCCCGACTATTTGTTGTATTTCCATTGGAGGTGCTCTATTATCGCCGAGCAAAAAAAAGCAAAACTCTGACTTTTCATTTAGAGTTCAAGTCTCTTATCTAAGGTGATTGAGTTCAACAGAAAAAAAGCTGTATTGTGTAACTTAGACAGCTTCATTAGTGTTCTTGATGTTTTCATACATCAAACCAGGGACATTCATAACATCTGCATCTACCAAAAGTAAGATGTTTATGCTAAGCGTTGCTTGACGAGTGATCCCAAGAACACGGTTGCCACCAAAATTATAAATGGTGGTGGGAGGAATACTGTGTTTAATGAGACTCTTCAGCTCAATGTTCGTACTATGGAGTCTTTCCTCAAATGTGATATATGAATGCTAAGTAGGGTGAAGAATAATCTCGAAGACTAATTACTAGGTTTTGCTTTGGCACCTTTGTCTGAAGTCCTCATGAAGAATGGGAGGCTATAGAAAGAGTTCTTTCTTTCTTCAACTGATCTATTCCATTCTCCAGCTGGCTTTGTTCAATTATCTCTCTCATATAATGGAGTTTCGCCTGAATTCATCTATGTTTTAGGCACGCATTCTACTGCACCTGACTCGAAAATATCCAAGTCTCTTCCTAGTGAGTGATCGAGTTCCCAGATCCTAAGATTGTCAATGAAGATCAGATAATGGTTTCAGAATATTTTAGCATACCATGTAGCTGTTTAGAGTCTCAGACGTCTGAGAGCTTAGTTGTTTCTGATGCCATAAATGAGCTTAGTGCGGGATAGTCTTAGAGTTGTGGAAAGCTTCTCAACAGGTATTGAGGAGTCTGTCCAAATTTGGAATCTTGACTCGCCACCAAGCAGTGTATCAACCAATGGGGTTTCATCCCCTCAGTTCTTGCAAGCTCGGAATCATTTGAGGCTCCAGCAGTCTCAAAATATATAAATCCCGAGCAAGTTTCAGACCCAAAAGAGAGGAAAGCCATGGATGCTAAAGATATTGACAGATAATCTTCAGGTGGTGTGCTAAGCGATTCGATTACAAAGCCAGTTGTTTCGGTGCAACAGGACATAGTAGACATGTACATGAAAAGCATGTAACAATTTACAGAGTTCTTGTTAAAAATGAAGCTTCCTTTAGACATTGACACTGGAACATCCAATTAGGGAAATTCAGACTCGGATCAGAAAGTACAGGCAACAACGAAGAATACCAGTTCCCGGGTGTTTTATGGGAGCAGGGCGTTTTTCTGAGCTTTGGATTCACTGCTTCAAAGGAAGACACACGAGTGACTATGGTTTTTAGAATTGAAACTAGTGATGAAGTGTAATGATACAATAATGTATTAAGTTGTAGTGTGGTGTTTTCCTTTTGTTTAGATGTTTTAGATGACAGAAAAATCATGACTTTTGTAATCTATACGAGACTGGTGCTGTTATAACGGCTGTTTAGTATACTGAATTTTTTTTACATAGGAGATAGCATATAAATTATCCAATTTGCAATGTTTTTTTAAATACAGTAAGAAGGTTAACAATAATTCACTAATTATGATTAAAGTGTATACAAATTTATTAATTTTTAGATAAGTTATTATAAGTCTAATAACTATTGAAAAGTAGATTAGAAGTTCAAAAATAAAAAAATGTTAAAAATGGAATATGTGAATACAAATATGTATATATTTTTAAGTTGTTACGTTTCTTTAAATCAATTATAATTTTAAAAATATGAAATTTAAGAAGATATAATAACTCAAAAAACCAATTATGATATTTTTTTAAAGTTTTAAATGATTGATCAATTTTTTTAATAATTAATATCCTTTTAACATTGCCTTCAAAACAGGACTCTCGGTTTTCCAAAAAACTTTTTTCTTCTAAAAATATAAATTAAAAGTATAACATTACAATATTATATTTTGATTATTTTATTTTAATATATTAATTATTTTTAAAAAAATACATTTTAGTCACTTTATTGTTACATTTTTAAATATTTTACTTATTTTTTTAGATGTATTTTGTTGAAAAAATTTAAATTTAATCAAATTAAACTTTAATAGCAGTAAATTGGTAGAAGTTTAAAAAACAAATATCTTAAAAAATAATAAAAATTGATTTAAAATGATTAAATAATTCACAAATTAACAATAAGGTAACTAATGCATAAGTTTAAAATAAAATAATTAATTTATTGAAATAAATTGATATCGATATTAATTTGTTCTTCCAGATAATCTTCATAATTCCAATGTCATAGCTTGAGAATATCCAAAAGCATGGTTTTTAAACCATTATAAAAAAACAATTTTCAATAATTTTAAAAAACATTGAGCCCATTTAGGTATTGTTTTTAAAATCTGTTTTGGAAAACCAAAAACAAAAACATACTTATCAAAATGTTTGGAAAAATTCTTCTAAAAGTATGTTTTCATAATAAAACATATATGTTAATTACGTTTTCAGAGTAATCCAATGCCATGTGTAATTTTTTAACTATGTTAATTGTATTAAAAAAATAATTTTTAAATTCTTTATAGGATATTGTAAAAGAAATTAATTTTTTTTTATGAATTCAATTAATTTTTTAATAAATAAATATCAACAATGAGATAATAATTTAAACGATATAAAAAAGGTATAAATATTTTAAAAAAAATTAACAAAAAAATAGATAAAGAGATATGGGAAAGGAAATAAATAAAAAATATTAGATTAATTCTAAAACTTTTTATTTAAGTAAACACTTATATTTTTATATATTTCTTTATTCTGTATAGATTTTTATTTTATCATTATCATAATTTTATTTATGGGTTGAAAGTTGTCATTCTAATATGTGTTATATCATATACATAATTTAATTATATGATATAATCTCCTTTCATATATATATATATATATATATATATATATATATATATATAAAGTTTAAATGTTAATAACGTTTTTATATTAAAGTAATTATAACAAAAAAGTTATATAAGCTCATAACCAAAAGTTGGTCTAATATGCAAACGTAGAATAAATATTTTTCCGTAAATAATGAATACACATTAACTATTCTCAATTTTTTATTTTCTAAAACAATAACTTAAAAATATGTCCAAATACTTTAAATTACTTTTAAAAGCAATTTTTCGTTTTTAAATATAGAAAACAATTTTTAAGTTATACAACCAAACGAACCCTTATATTCTCTTTCTCCATTCCATGTGAGTGTGAAACAGTGAAGGACCATATGCATTTCATGCATTTTGAGATTCTTTTAAAAAAAAATTAAAAAATTATATCAAATAACACTCTTAAACTTATAATAATAAAAATAATACTTTAATTGGTATCCAATTGACCAATTTAATATTGAATGGATCTAATTATCAAGAATTTAACTTGAACAATTAAACAACATTTAATATGAATTTTTTACAAAAATGATACTATTTTTGTAGTTACAAATTTCAAACGGTATTATAAATATTGTTTTCCCAAGAAAATTCCAAAACAAAAGGATATAAAAAGCCAAAAATAAACCATATCCTAATCAATAGAAGAACAGGAAAGTGTGAGTTCAACCACACAACAGAGCTTATAGATCAGCAGTAGAAATACTCTAACAGATGGAAAATTGGAAACTAACATAACAAGGCTAATGAATTGTACCACAAACTGAAGGGTAATGTCAAAAGGCAATTCAACATACATGTATAAGCTTCTGTAATAAATTGTCTAATAAGCAATAAGAATGAACAATACTTCGGTAACTTATTTGATGGGGATCCCAGATGGGCAAATCATACATTGTTACATGCTAGTGAAATCAGAAACCTCACATATAATTTTGAGAGAGAGCAACCTTGCATGACATTACATAATAAAAAGAAGAAAAGGAATCTATACCCATCTTCATCTTTTTTGACAGACTGATTCTGGTTCATCTTGCCAGAGATGTAAGATCTGTCAAAACCGATCCATCTCGCCAGCTGATTTTACACCTCAATCAAATTTTAATAAAAGAAACTACACTTGAAAAGGCCAAAGAAAAGAAAAAGGAAATGGAAATGAAAACGAAAACGAAAAAGAAGAAAGAAAGCCAAGTCTTACACCAAATTCCTTGTAAATGCTTTCTCTGAATATGCACACTTGAAATCAAAGAACCAGCGCTAGAACCCTATTATCTATCAGTGCTGAACATCTTAATATAGGAGGCGTATAAAAATTCACAAAGATTAACTGTTTGAATGGTTTCTATTCACCTACTACCCTCTCATTGACATCAAACCACAAATTTCCTAAGTAGCAATTCCTGAAACAACCATTCATCAAAAAATGAAAACTGTTAGTAAACAAGAAATAACATTTAAATAGTCATATTAGGTGCATTAACCAACTATATACATGACCACCATAGTTCTAAATCAAGTTTCGAAACATGCAGGGTTCACTGGTGGAAGAGTTTGACATGTGTCTATATTGTTGCATATACTCTGCTAAAAACATAATTCTCGTTTCATAACGAAGAATATCTCGCTAATAAACATGAAATTAGAGGCTCTAATATGTTCCTAAATTATTCTCAAACAGTTACTAAACCCAAGATAGTTGGGCCTACTAAAGTTTTGAGATAATATGATAGGGAACTATTTTATCTTTGGTCTTATAACTTTACATTTTCATATGAACAGTCACTATCCAGAATTATCATTCTCAATGTAACAGTAACAATGCTATATCAATGCAACCAAAAAATTTTACATTTCTACAAAAGGAATTCTTCTTTTACAGTAAACTGTGCTTACTATACAAGTTTAATTTACACATGAACCTTGGACAAAAAGAAGATAGCCAAGAATATTTAGTGAATTCATAAGTTTTACCTCTATTTGCTTGTCTACTAGTAACAGCATAGCTTCCAATATGATCATCAGAATTTTTAGTAGTGACGTTGGAAGCTATATTCCCAAGTCCATAACCAAATGTGCTTGAACCTTCAAGCTCAGGAGTGGAAGAGCACCAAGTTGGATCACCATAAAACAAACCACTGCTGTAAAGATTCCCATAAGACCCCTCAAAACTGGTAGATGAAGTGGGATATGATGATGTTGGGGTCACACCAGTGCCATTGCTATTGTTTCTTCCATACCCACCCCCTCCCAATCCGAAGCTGCTGTCTCCACCTCCATAACTACATCCACTATTATAGCTAGAGGCATTTCCTATGCCTTGAGTTGATGTAGAATTTAAGCCCCATGTCGCTCCATTATTTCCAAATGAAACTCCAAAGTTCCTACTTCCAGAGTGCATGTAATCCCGGGAGCTCCCAAGACTTGTGGCACTGCTAATACCTCCACTTGCCCAGACATTTCGAGTATTTGAGCTCAAGAGAGAATTGTTCCTCCTGCTTCCTGCATTATATCCGATAGGATTATTATACCTGTTTGAATTGCCACTATAATAGGGACTTAAAATCCTTGCATATCCTAGACTACCGACAAAGTTGGAATTCCCCCCATAGCTCGGACTTAATCCTGGCTCTAGATTCAAACCCATGCCATAACCAGTAGCTCCAAATGGAGAGAGACCGCTTCGACCACTAGAAATTGGACTGAGCCTATCATAACTATTTAGGAAACTATTGGCCCTACCAGCACTACAGTTGTATCCTAAAAGAGGGCTCCGGCTAAGCCCTGAGGATAGTTCTTTTGGAACTGCCCTCTTCACCTCAACCATTTTACCATTAAGATCATGAAATGTTTTATGAAGTACTCTGTCTACTGCTTCTTCCGAATCATAAGTGATGAAGCCAAAGCCTCTTGGCCTTTGGGTGTTGTGATCATACATCACTACAACATCAGTAACTGTACCATACTGATCAAAGTACTTCTTAAAGTCGCTCTCAGTAACTGTAGATGGTAGACCTCCGACAAATATCTTTCTTGTGCGACCATGACCGGGAGAACCATTAATCCCACCTATGTTTCTGTTTAAAATATGCTGATCATCCTTAGGAACAGCCTTCTTTGCTTCAACCTAAATAAGAAACCATACAAACTAAATTCAATAATGTATATCATCCCTCAGTCTTACTCTCCAATAAGAGTTGAATCCTTTCCAATGCAGATTCAAAGAACTGATGCATCTACTTACAAACTATATTGATATAAATTATGCTGGAGAATGAGATGAGTTGAGATGTTAATTAAGGATCACTTTAGACAATGGAGTCCATGTATTTTAATAAATCAAAGACTAAAACAAATCATGTTCATCCCCAATTTAAGTCACAAGTTTCAAGTTCAAACCTATGTTATCCGAACTCCTTTAAGAAACCGAATATCTTAAATTTTTTGAAACATATCCATGTGTCACACCCTTTTTATTTTCAATCTTCTGTAAATTCCACCAAGTTAGAGTATTGAATACCCACACTTAGGTCAATGTCGTGTCACTAGAACAAAAGTATTTCACTAAAATTGAAGATATCATGTCCCATAGGTTCAAACCACAAACCAAGTACCGTAACAAATGTGATTCAAGTTAGCTATGTAACTTTTGTAAGCCTTACACTCCGTAGTTAAACAGAGGTAAGCCTTACGGAAAACTAGCCTATTTTAGTTCTTACTGTATGTAATCAATTAAAGAGAGCCTACTGTAGAATTAATGTAGGAGATCAAGATAGCAGTTGATCTAGTATAAGAGAGTAATATCAGTGAGTGAAAGGCATGATTGAGAGAGCTAGAAAAAACGAGAAGTGCAAGGCTCTGCAAGAAGTGTTTTTTGTGTAACCTCCATTGAAGTTCATAGTGAAGTGTTTTGGCAAGGGCGATCATTATGTGGATCGAACCACGTATCCAGCCGAGGGATTTTGATTCATGCCCAGAACTTGTGTTTCTGGTTAGTGTTTTAACAAGTACCACCTTATTCACAAAAAAAAAAAAAAAAAGACTACAATTTTGACTGAAAACAAAAACAAGACAAGCATTTTAGAGAAAATTGACAGAAATCCAAATGAATCCATGTTGCATAGAATGACTGGAATGAAGGTACATACCGTGCGGCCATCAACTGTGTGCTTATCCATAACAACTCCTTCTGCAACAGCAGGATCAGCAAAAACAACAAAACCAAATCCACGAGCACAACCAGTGGCACGATCTCTCATGATCACGGCCTGTACTACCTCTCCATATTTCCCAAAATACTCTTTAAGTCGTTCTTCATCTGTGTCCCAAGAAATCCCACCAATGAAGAGCTTCCCAAGATCTGGTTCCATCTTTCTCTGTAATAAACTATAACCAATTCACCACCACAGTTACAATCAAATGCAAACAAAAGAGAAATGAACTCTAACTACATTCAAATTCAATATCACACCAAAAAAAGAATAATCAAAATTCAATTGGAATCTATAAGTTATTTGAATGAAGTCAGAGCTTTAGAACCAGACTAATTCTAATTATGTGATTAGTGGGATTCACCCTATCAGATAGTTCAGAGGAAATAACAAACTCAATCTTCATCAACAAATGAGAAGCATAAACATGAAAATGTGGATGAAAAGATTTAAGAAAGAAGAACAATACCTTGTCTGAAATTAGACAGAACCCAGTTGGTGCTTCGATCAAGGACAAATTGGGGATTGTCAAATTCAATCTAGGAACATCTGATCCTTCGTATAAAGACCCAATTTCCCAACCCAACAAACTAACAAAAATTAATCATAAAATTTTGGTGATAAGAAAAACCGTGAAAGGAGAGAAAACATAGATCGATAAAACAATAAGATTAATTACCATTTGAAGACACAGATGAGAAAATAATAAAAGCTAAGATCTAAGAAGAGGTTTATTTGTAATGAGAACCAAAGATGGGTTCATCCTCTCTCTTTCTTCTTTTTTATCTTTTGGTTATTCCACTCCTCTTATTCAAATAAAAATAAATGGAATTTGAAGCTGAGATGTTAAAGGACAATATATAAATAGATTACAAAGACCAGCAAATCCTCTGGTGTAAGAATATTTGGAGAGCTGAGGGATAAGCAATTTGTTTAAACAATCAAACATTAAAAAAAAAAAAAACCAAAAACAAAACAAAACCTACATTTTACATTATCTATATACATACAAATCTAAACCAGGCTCGCTAGTGTCGTAATTACTCAAAAACTTTATAATAAGTTAAAAATAATAGGTTTAAATATTGTTTGTGAAAAAAAAAAAATCTAAATCACTCTCCAAATAATTTTAAACAAAAATATTATAATATTAAAAATAAATATATATCTTTCTATAAATTAAAAAAAATTAAACTAACAGATAAGCTAAAAATATATATAAATATTAATGACTTTATTTTTCTAATAAATATCACTTTTTATTTCCTTCTAACTTAAATATCACTTTTTATTTCCTTCTAACTTATTAAGCTAAGCGCTCTAATTAAAAAAACCTTGAAATTCATTTCCCTAATAAACATCTATCATCTTTTTTTTAACTTATTAGATTTTTTTTAATTTAAAAAATTTAATTAATAATATTTTTCATACCCATCTTTCTATACATGTTTTACTTAATATTTTATGATTAATTTATTTATCATTATATTATATAAAATAAAATATATTTTAAAGTTAAACAAATATAAATTTTAAAGAATTAATGTACTTGAATAGTTATAGACTTTAATTTTTTTATTCACATGACTTTGATATCAATTTTGAATTAATTGTATTATAATATTAATTGTTACTTACAATTTATTATTTAAAGATAAATATTTAAATTTTCTAAAACATTATTTTAATGTTTTAATTTCCTTATATATAGTTTTAAACATAATTATGGATAGTTTATTTATATTCATTTTCTTAATTTTATTAAATTTATAAAAATTATAAATAAATATTTAAGCATGCAAGATTCTTAATTAACTTAGAATTATAATCACTATGTTTGAATTTAATGAGTCTATCACGATTTTTCTTTTCGTTATTCGTCTCATTTTGTTACACTTGATATATCTCACATTGCTTAAACATTAATACCCTCGAGATAATGGTGAAACTTTTGCATTCATATGTATTACGATGCCCAATTTAGACTTACTAAAAAAAAAAGGAAAAGTGACAATATTTTATTTTATTTATAATATTGATAATTTATTGCAACTCTAAAAACAAACTAAGAACATTAAAGAGATTCTTACTTAGTCATAATTCAGGAATACATAATTACTACATGAATAATTTTTAAGGTAGATGGATTCCTATGTTTTTCGTTGTGTCTTCCTAATAAAAATAAAGGTTCTTTTATAGAATAAAGAACATGTTTACAATAATGGGATTTACTATTTTATACCTACTTTAATAATTCATCTAATCTCGTAATTTTGGCTTGTGAATATAAGTTGTTTATTTTCCTTGGCATAACCTACGATTAAATATGTGGATTCCACATCTTTATTCTTCTTTGTCGTTTTTTTACCAATAGTCTTACATTTTCATTCTTCCTTGTCATTCTATGTCGATAGTTTTGATGACGTAAATGATAATGCATCTTCATCTTTTCGATTCCTAATATAGAAAATACATTTGTGATCCTTGGTGATTTTTTGGCATAAAAACAAAGCATCTTCCTTATTTCTTGACAAACTTCTACATTGTTACTATTAAAATTTGCTTAAAATTTACTTATTTTCTCACAATCTTTTTTAATGAGTATTATAAAAAGTAATTATGACTTTATTTATTGAATAATTTACTTTGATATAAGAAGAATTTTCATTTTTTTTAGTTTATAGTATATTTGTCCTAACATCTAGCCCTTTAATATACATAGTTCCCTTGTGTTGAATTTTTTTTTTCTAAAAGTGTCATTGGTTTTGAAACTTCTTTGTTAATGTTTCAAAATCCCTAATTTAATAAAATAATAGGAACTAACACAACCTTTTTTGTTCTAGTCTATAAGTAAATTGAAAAATCTGAGATACATAAGTTTATCACTTGCTTTGCTCTTCTTCATAAAGTTCTTTACAACTTTTTTTTAATTTTTTTAAATAATTTAATTCACTTAAATTAATTTTTTGGTATAGGTTTTTAATTAAACCTGTATGATAAGCTCTATAAATAAATATTGAATTAGCTTATTCAAGAATATTGAATTTACTTCCTATCGAAAATTCATTTTTTGTAGTGCAGAACTTCATATCTTTAATATATATATAGGTAGATTTTTTGGCTAAGTTATAGAGACTCATCCATTGTGATTTACTTAAATTTATGTATTGATCTTTTTCTTCTTCAATGACCAATATGTTTCTTTGAATAACACTAGTGATTGTATTATTTTTCCTAGAGTCTTCAATCTGTTTTGTAGTATTGGTTGTTGTTATAGTGTGGTAAAATAGTTTTTTTTTTTTACTATTTTATGTAGATTTAATAGTTTTAGTACTAGTTGCTTTCTACTTCTATTTTGGTAGTGAAGGTTCTGTGAGTTTCTCGACTATATCTTAAAATGGATTTGATTGCTTCAGGCCAATTGTTATAAGCTCCTAATTTTGGGTCATTGTAGACCATGTAAATTTTCTTCTATTCTTTTTTTTTACTTATTCAGTCTTTTTTTCTTTTTAGGGACGTTATTTTCTTTTAAACTATTAAGTTCTTCTTTTTCATTTTAAATTCTTTCTTCAAAAGTTTTTACTTCTTCAAAATGAATCTTTGGTGAGGATTTTTCTTTAGAATTTTTAGACTCTAATGACTGTTTTGAATTATTAAGTTTTTCTTTTTTAATTCCACCCTTCATAATATACTTCTTTAAGTATAAAAGATCAAGCTATTCTTGAAGGATTTTTATATTATTTTCTTTTATTTTGATCTTGATATTAAGATATTTTATTTCTATAAGGATAAAAATAGTTAAAGGTACTAATTCTCTTATGAGAACATTTTCTAAACTATTTTTATTTTCTTAAAGATATTCAACATCAAAATTGTAATTATTAAACTATTTTTATCATCTAACTAATCTTATTTGTTTATAATCACTTGTAATATTAGTCCTTAAAAAGTAACCAAATTTTATTATTATCTATTCTGACAATAAATCTAAAACTTATTACATATATTGTAAATTTCTTAATAGCTCTTTTAACAATTAAATATTATTTTTAATTACTATGATAATTTGATTTTGAATCATGGAATGATCTTGAGGTATATCTACAAATATTTTTATCTTTGTTATTTATCTTTGCCTTTAAAACTAATACACAATATTCATGTAAATCATCTTGAGATGATATAAAGTTAGTAAATATTTTACTTGTGTTTTTACGCTATCCATATATAAAATATCTTATTCTGTGCATTTTTAAACATGATCTTTTTTCAGTTTTACTTATAAGGGTTTTCACATTTCTACAAGTTTCTTAATGTATGCATCAACATAACATCCTAGAAATATTTATAGTTGATTTTTGTCTTTCAATTCACTAAGAAATCATTGGATGTTATTTAGTATATATGCTTGTAGATTATGATTTCCATTTTCAATCTCAAACCCTGAATATCTAATTTTTTGTTGAACTATAACTGCTTTCTTCTAAAAAAGTATAATGTCTTTTTTTCGACAATCTTGTAGAATATTAATGATATTTAAATAATATTTATTTAATTTATTATTGAAAATTAAAATATTATCTATATAAACACAACATATTTTGTAATTTCTCAAAGATGATGTTCATATACCTTTAAAAGATACTTATATTAGAGCTTGTTTTAATCTAAATGGTATAACAACTCATTAGAATTGTCTTTGAAAGCAACTAAATGCCCTTATTTTTTGAGATTTTTCGTCTAGTCTTATTTATCGAAATCCACTTTTGTAATCAAAACTTAATTTTTTTTTCTTTTATTAACTATAATAGTTATAGTTCCTTGGAATAAATTATCCATCATCAATGATTTCTTTATTCAAAGTTTTAAAGTTTATTATCATTCTTTTTTTTTTCTTTTCTTTTATCAACTAAGAATAATAAATTAGAAGCTTCTTCTAAGATTTTTAATTTCTACGTAAATTTTATTTTAAAATTTTTCTTATGTTTAGCTTGTTAGAGCATTTATTGGCTAAATATCATTTCTTGTTGCAAATTCAATATCTATATTTCTTTTTTTTTAATTGGAAATGATTTTTTTTTTGTTTTTTAGAGGTTTATACATTTTACTACTAAAATATATTTTCCTATAAGGTTCCTTATTATATATTCTTTTAAATTTATGGAAGTTTTGTTTCCTAAATTTATGTCTTTTAAATGCTTTATATATTTGTTTATAATGTTTTATGTTGCTTCTATATTTTCTTAGCATTTTAAAATCTCTTATATTACAATGATTTTATTATTTCCTTTTATTTTTTTATATTTCTGTCATTTTTGGCATTTAATGATTATCCAATTTTTAAGACTTTTTATTCTTACTCTTAAGGTGTCTGGCATAGTTTTTTATTTCTTTTATTTCGTCCTTCTTTTAAGGTTTTATACAATATTCCAAGTAATTTATATAAAAAATATATTTTCTTATAAGTTTCTTGTATAGAGGATGATAATTTATGATAATACAATTCATATTTACAAATAATTGAGTTTATATAACACTTGCACATATTCTCATATTTGTTAGGTGCCATTTGGTTTTCTCAATTTCATTTTTATTATATTCAATGATGTGTTTTCTTCTATCTTCTTTGATAAATTCATTATATATTTCATTTACTATAGTTTTTAAGTATTATTTACTTGTGGAGTCATTCCCTTACATTAATAAATGTTGTTATTATATTAAATTTGTAAACCAACCTTTATCATTTTTTTTTCATTTTGTGAGCTACTAGGACTTTACAATTTGAAGGGTTTGATTATGTGGCTCGAGAGGTTTGTATGATTATATTCATATTATTAGCCTATTTATCTAGAATTTTTTTCCTATCTCTTATATAATCTAAATCTAAAAGATCAAATCTTTAGTTTTCATGGAATTTGGATTCTATCGAGAAACTATCTCTAGTTTTCCAATATAATCCCTCGTCCATTTGGGGTTTTTGTTTCCTTCTATAAGGAATATCATGTTCTTTTCATATTTGTTTATTTCTTTATTCCTTATGCGAGTTAGATGTTTCTTCTTGGTAAGAAACTAGAATATAAATTTATTTCATATAACATTTTGGGATTATTTCTTCTAGTTCAAAATTAGTTTTGTTGATTATTGTTATATCATCTTTTTTCTTTATTTATACAAAGTTTCTTATCATAATGTTTTTCTAATTCTTCGTCTGTTAGAGTTAACAAACTAACAAATTTTTCTATATTCACGTTCTTAAAGTTCATAAATTATTCTTTTAATTATTTTTTCTGTATTATATTAAATTATGATTATTAAGCTTTTCTTTATCTTTGGATTTTTCCTATTTTTTTCTTTTTTCATTTCTAGGTATCAACACATTTGATCTTTTTTTAATCCTTCAAATGGATCAAGCTTATGACATAATTTAGTTGTCTCTAGGAATGTTATTTATATATATATTCTTAATTTTATAATTTTCTCATGTATATCTTGTTATAATTTTTATTAAATTCTCTTGTTTCATTTAAGAGTTTATTTTGTGTTTTATTTATATCTTTTGAGGACTTAATGTTTGTTTCTTATGTTATATCCATGTCTTCTACTAAAATAATCAAAACTTTCATTATTGTTTGGTTTTTTTATACGCCTATTTAGTTTCCTTTAAGTTCTAATTCTATATCTTGTAATTTATTTTTAAACATCTTTTATTATTTTCTTCCTAATATTATACCATGTATTAATGTTTTCATTACTTGAACTTCTTTTTCTTTGTTATAAGTTTCTCCTTCATATCTATCAAAGTTAACCTTGGTATATTATTATTTTTTTACTACATTATTTTTTCTTCCTGGTATAAGAGGTTTCTCCTTAATATCTAAGTGTCTTTCCTTTGGTATTTCAAAATATGTTAATATTTTTAGTTTTATTATTTGTCCAAATTCTTGAGATTTTTTATCTATTTTTATTAAAAAGAATTCATATATTGAATTATTATGACTGTTTATACCCTACTATATAGTGTATTGAAAATAAATTATTTCCTTCTTTCAAATTTATAAGTTAAACTTAACACTTGATTTACATTCTTATCAGAAATATTATTAGCATACTTAATATATGTTATGAATTTTAACTTTTGATATCTTAAGTTACCATGAATAATTCCCAGTAAAGCATTTTTCTACTTATTATTCTACTATCTAGTAGTGCTAGTTTTATTGATGTATCAATTTTTTTTCTCTCTCCAAAATCAAATTTTATTAATTTTAAATGAATGTATCCAATTTTTTCTTCATCGAAGAATTTTTAATAGTTTATTCATTATATTTTCTTTATCAATTCACGGTATTGTATATCTTCCTTTTACATTTGTGATATTGGTAGTCAATTTCTTCATAATAAACTATATCTTTTATTAGAAATATTTTTCTTAGTTTTGAAAATGATAAATCTTTAAATCCATCTCATTCTTTAAGATTTAACCATACTTTTTGAATTTATTCAATTTTTTTATTTACTATTTATTGTGAGAAATATCTCAAAATGTCTTCTGTTTCTACTTTTAATATTTATTGATTTTTTATTATTTCTATTATTTTTGTATATAAAATTAACATTCATTACCATTAACTTTAACTTCAGTTAAATTAAAGAAATATTTGCGTTATTTTTAAAACTCTACAAACTCTAGAGGTATTATGTGATATTTTTTAAAAATTTAAGAGTTGTTGTGGATAATATTCCTTAAAATAAAATTTGTATTTGATAACCGTGTTTTTTATGATTTTTATTATTTAAATCTCTCATAATTTTATTTATTTTTCTTCAAATCACATACCAAAGGCAGTATATCTTAGCGTGTTAACCAATGCTAAATCTTATTCCAAAAAAATAACATAAAAAATTCCGGTAATTTTCCTGCTAGAAAAATAAAGGGCCAAAAAATTTACAAAATTACCTTTCATAAATACATCAATTGAAGCACGGCAGTAGACTCTACTTATCTTTGCTCTATTTATTTATTTTGTGTTATTTATTAAAAAATACATTAATTTATATAACATAATTTAATTAATTTAGATTAATAAGTGGTACATAGATACTTTATAATCTAATACCATAACTTTACATATCACATAATGTATATAACAATTTAATGCATATATTGCAATTCTAATAAAAAAATGTTTTATAACTAAGTATGATGTAACTCCTTCCAAAAGAATTCTGGGAGAGAAAAGATTCTCAATGACTTAAAAAGTATAGTAGAAGTAGGAATGGGCACGGGGATGGGCGGGGACGGTTTTTGATATAACCGTCCCCGAATCGAATTATAAAACCTATAACCGAAACCGCCCGAAAATCGTTACGGTTCGGGGACGGTTTTTTACCCATGGGTAACGGTTCGGGACGGTTATGAAAAAACCCCCGAAAAAAAACTAAAATATATATATAATTTAATTTATTAAATATATATAATTAATTTTTTATTTATAATTTAATTTATTAAATATAATTAATTTTGGGTACAAACGGGTACAGTTTTTAGTATAATCGTAACTGAACCGTAACCGTTGTTTCATATTCGGTTTTTATCCGAAATCGTCCCCATCCCCAAAATTTACCGATTAAAAACCGAACCCACGGTTTTTTTGCCCATCCCTAAGTAGAAGTAAAGTCTCTGGTTGATGTGGAACGTAACAACCCCCCTTTATATCAGTTGGTGGTTCTAGTCAGTACTTAAGCGAATGAAGTTATGCTCTAAGGATGAGCGCATCACCAAACTCTTGGACGTTGATGGAAAGTCAAGAAATCGACTCTGATATTACGTAAAAATTTATGGCCTAATTTTCTCCAAAAAAAACTCTTGTAAAGAAATGGTTGTCAATGACTTAAAAGTGTAACGGAAACAAAGTTTCTGATCGATATGAGACTTAACAAATTTATTTTTCGTTTTTTAACATGATTACAATATTAATTAATGATACAAGAGGTGTTCGTAAATGTTCGTAAATAACAAATACCATAATAACTATTAAACTTTAATAACAAATAACATGTGAACTATTATATAAGTTACCTATGTATAAATGGATTAAGAAACCTCTCAAAACCCTAAATCATGTCTTGAGTTTTATTAGCATTTAGTCCTATAGAAATCCACTATCTATTATTCTATGGCTTATACTAGCCTTCTCCTTTGAGTATGTGTATTTTAGAGACCGACCATAATAATTCATCAGCGTAAAGACAAAGTTCTAACCTATTCATTACTATAGCAATTTTGCTTGCATCTAAATTAACAATTAATTGATGCAGCGTATAATTATTATGAGTTATAAGGATTAATTGTGTGACACTTAATTATTATTATTTTTTCTAAAATTAATGAACACTATATGTATGCGAAAAAGTCTAGCGACAACTTGAAGTTTCAATAGCATTCTAGAAAGCTCAAATACAAATATGATGAGGCAGAGGTTTGATAGCTGACCCACTTTGTATTTGTGTGCATCTTGTTCGATGATGCTCATGTTTAACCAGTTTGTGAGATTGATGACAGTTATCAGATTGGTCAGTCTAACCTTAAATTGCATAAAAGCAACGTTTCTCAAGAAAAAATGTTCATAATACAAATTCTAATTTATACCCAAAAAAAAAAAAATCTACTTCTAATCATAGTGTTCTTGCTTCCTTGGTGGGATGTCTGTAATTGGAATTAAAAGCCTTTTAATGGCTATAACTATTAAAAACATTCAAGTTTATTTTAGGGTGGGTGCATTTGTACTATTATTTGGTATTTTTATTATTGTTTTTAATTAAAATGCATAAAATATGAATAATAAAGTTATTGAAATACATTTGGTTAATTTTAATAATAATAATAACTTTGAGCTATCAAATTTATTGAGATTATTTTTAAAATTAAACAAAATGTAAATCAAATAACTTAAATATCTATGTTTTATGTATCTCATTTAAAGATAAAAATTAAAAATAATATCAATAAAAATAATTCAAAGATATAAATTTTCGTTTTTTGGGTGAAGATGGTGAAATGCATTTGTGATCAATTTAAGGTCCACCGAATGTAGAAAAATAAATTAAATTTATTTAATTTGTGGCTCATATTTGTGGACGTGACTTTTCAACAAGCCATTGAAAAGTACCTTCTATGTATAAAAAAAACACTAGTTATATCTTGCTTGATTTTAATTCATTATCTCTGTACAACGTTTGGAGCAGAGTATGTGTTTATATTAAAAATTGCTTCAATTAGAAATAGTTTTAAAGGAATGGTTTAATTTTGAGGGGGGAAAAAACACATAATTTGTAGTTCTTATTTACGTGTTTTTTTTTCCATATTACTTTTGCTTTTTACATATTGCCAAAAGCAAAAGGAAAAAAACCTTTAGACCACAAGTGTCTAACTCAATTTTCTATATAATTAAATATTTGAGTCTTTATTTCTTTTGTGATTGTTTACTTCAAATCCAATTTAATATTATCATGTACATCAGTCTATATATATAGGCATTATTCTAACAATAATTGGTAGATAAATGATATTAAACATATTTTAAACGATGTGGAAGAACATGGAGATTTATGTGAAGTGCAGTACCAAAAACTCATCAGATACTGATTATTAATGCTCAAATTGAAAGGACAATTTCTTTCTCTGTTGATCGAAGGAAAAGCTTATGTGATGCTTAAATGTGAACAACAATAAAACTACATACATGATCATTAAACCTAGCCTACAATGCTTCAATAGTTTGATGCAGGAGTATCCCAAGTGTCAGATATAATAGAGTGCATAACACAACAATCTTCACCGTTGTGATATTCTTTAGAAGAAACTGATGAAGAACATTGGTTTTCTTGAGCATATATAACCTCTTCAATCTTCACCAAAACCTCTGCCATAGTCGGTCGATCATCAGCGCAATTTGACACACATTTTAGTACAATATTTAGCATAGGAAAAGCCCATTCCTTTGCATTCATAGCAATATTCTTGTCAAAAACTTCTCCTGTCCACTCTTCTCTTATGATGGCATTGACCCATTTGGGAAGGTCTATACTAGATTTCTCTACTGGTTTGCTTGTTAGTAACTCCAGTAGAATCACTCCAAAGCTGAACACATCTCCTTTTTCTGTCAAAACTCTTTCAGGTGCTGTGTAGCCTTTGACAGTAAAAAGACAAGGCTTGTTTGGGTCTATAAATTTTGAGATTCCATATTCACTAATAAGTGCTTTGTCATTCTCATCTAAGAGTATGTTTGATAGTTTAAGATTCCCATGAGGTAGGCTCTCTTTGTTGTCATTAAATTTATGATATATGAAGTCTAAACCTCTAGCTATACCACCTGCTATGGACAGTCTTAGCCTCCATGGGAAATCCTTTTTACCTTCAATATGTTCTGCATGTAGTTCAAAAAAGGGTCAAATCTAGTAAGTAAACACATGATAAATAATGATCAGTTTTTCAAAGTGCATTTTTGTTACCCTCTTTTTGTATTATGGTAGCACATTTTTTAGAGTTTCGCCCTAAATCGCAGGGTTTTGAACGTTAGACTAAAAATATCCTAAAATCGCATGTATATAACTTAGGTATAATTCCTATATACCAAAGAATTGCAATTATAAGACATTTTTGGTTCAATCTTGAAAAAGTGTGTAATTCTAGGTATCAATACCTCTTAGATGATAATAATTGTCCCAAAATTGCTTACCATTTGTAATAACTCACATAACTTATGTAAGGTCTTACATATGCGATTACGGGACACTTCACTTCACCTGCAAAACCCATGGAAATGTATATTTCCATCTGCAAGTCTATTTAAGGCACAATTTTTATTTTCTTTCCTTAATTAGTTTTTTTCTTTGTTTTCATATTTAACCTATCAACTCACATGTTGACAAGAATTTTGTGCATAAAAAACAGAACTTAGAGAAGGCTCATTGTCAATGTTTTGATAAAGCAAAGATGAATTCAACTTACCCTCAAGCAGGTTTAGCAAACTTCCATTGCTTTGATACTTGTAGATGAAAAGCTTTTCTTCTTTATTAAAACTATAACCAACAAGAGGCAAAATATTTGGATGCTTTATAATCCCAATCTTCCTCATCATTTGATCAAATTCCTCAAAAGATACATTCAAGCTCTTCAATCTCTTAACTGCATATGTAACATTATTACTAAGTAACACCTTATAAAGGCTGCTACAAATACTATGATTTCTTAAGTCTGCTTCAGCTTCAAGAAGATCTTCTAATTTGAACCTTTCTTGTTCTTCAACAAAGAAAACAAGCTCTTGTTTTCTAACTACATCCAACTTTACTTCCTCTCTTGCCTTATCTAAAGGTGTTTTATAAGGAGAATTTTGTAGTGACTTTAGAGTCTCTTTTTGTTGGGCTAATTTTGCAGCTGTTTTTCCCACAAAGAATGCAAATAATAAAAACAAGCCAAACCCAAGACCTAAAATTAACCAAACTTTCAAATTCCCATGATGCTTTTTTTCAAGTCCCTCTGAGGGTGGATCTATTGGAGCTCCATACATTTCTCCATCCATAATTCTACTTTGCAATGCACTCGACTCCATGTTAAACACGTTCAAGTACTTATTCAAACCCATTAATCGATTTTTCGATATGTCTAATCTCTTAAGATGTTTCAATTTAGTTAAAGCTGCATTGGGAATTTTCCCACTTAAAAGATTACTGCTTAGATTCAAATATGTCAGCTTAGTGCAGGACAATATTGAGCTAGTAATAGTTCCTTCAATTCGATTTCGAGCTAAACTAATGACTCGAAGATTCGAAAGTTTGCATAAAGAATCTGCATCAAACACACCACTAAGATTTAAATTTTCAAGCTTGATTTCAAGTATTGTAGTATCCTGCAAATTGCACTTCACACCGTTTAGCTTATACAAACAAGGGTTTGGTGTAGTTTGGTCAATCTTTAACATGTTTCGAGGATCAATGACTCTTATGAAGTGGTTGAAGGATTCAAATTCTGATGACTTACCTTCTTCATTGCAGGATGTGATTGAGTTGAAGGCAATAATGAAAATTAGTACTCTTTTTAGAAACATAACAAGTATTCCTCTTATGTTTTGCATATTTGTAATGTCTACTTTTTTGTTGGATCATCACAAATTGTGTTGTGAAGAGAGTTTGTTTTTCTTTGTTATCATTATTTTCCAAGTAAAGAATATCATGGGTATAAGATTAAGAATTAAAGGACTATTAGTGATATATATCAATACTTTTAATTACATTCTCATTTTCACTTTATTATTCTTCAAATGATACTTATAAATTTAACTTTATTAGTATATTAATTTTTCTTAAAAAAAGTAAAAATAGTATGTTAATAAAGTAAAATTTACACGTGTTTTTCTTAGTTATCGTGATTGTCTCGTGCGTATAAAATTAGGAATTAAAGGACATTTGTAGTCGTTTATTACAAAGCTTATTTTATGGTAAGTTTTTTTTTTGGTCGAGATAACCAATGCACATGCCTGGTCATTCATTGATGCGTTATGTTTTATGTGATATTTATCATATTTAAAAGACCATATTTTATCAGTCCAATTAGAGAATGCAAAGTTGATGGCTTGGTATAATTTGACGACGATTATTAATTATATTATAAAAAAATTATAACAGAAATCATGATTAATCATTGGAGCCTTGGATTAATTAGTTGTTAACTGCAATAACATATAAGAATAGACCTTGATAAGATATTCTAAGAAAGAACATGAAAAGTTTTCGGATTGTTCATAAGATTTATATTATTCTAAAAATATTAAATAAAATTTAATTAAACAACATTCAACTTAAATAACAAATGATAGATTGAATTTTTTTAATAATAAAAATATACAAAATAGATATAAAATATAGCTAAATTTTTTAATGAAATTATTTTTGTCTTTCTCAAATTTTTGTGAAAATTCATAAATGAAAATCTTATCGCCAAAGAAGTAAATAAAAGTTAAGAAGTTACATAAATTAAAGGAAAATATATATATATATATATATTTAGAATTTATAATCATAAAAATAATATATTTTTAATCAATTTATATATTTTTATTATTAAAAATAAAATCAAACATATTATTTCATATGAACCCTCTTTAAATTGATTTTTTTTAATATATTAGAATTTTATTTTTATTAATATAAATTTTGGGTTGTTATTTTTTTAATAATTTTCCTAAATTGTGAAAACAACGAATAAGTTCCTTAAAATTTGTAATAATAAAAATAATATTACTTATATCTATCTTATATATTTTTACTATAAAAAAATACTAATATATCTTTTTATTTTTAACCCGTCTAAATAAACTCTATTTATAAATTATATTTAAATATATTTAATATTAAATGATATCTAATTAAACATCGTTAAATATTATTTTTATTTTTTAAAATAAAAAAAATTATATGCACATATGACACGTGTACTAAAATTCATAATTTTTTCAAATTCTCCGAAATATTAGCGCTCGAAGAACTGGTCACTCCTTTCCATATTTAATTAAAATTCGAATATTAGATTTTCTAGCTACTGAAATAAACTAACATCTTTTAAAAAAATATATTCAATTTCTTATAACATAAATAAATATAATTTTTTTAGTATTTAAGATAATAAAAACATGTTTTCTAGTATTTAAAAAAATAAAGATATTTTTTCACGAAGGAAGTTAATAATACTCTATTTGCAAACATGTTTTCTAGTATTTAAAAAAATAAAATACTCTATTTGAGAACAAGTACTAAATTTCGGATGTCAAAAAGGTGAACATAGTGTAATAAAATATCTGACCCTATAAATCTCAAAACAAAATCCGACCATATAAATAATTTAGAGAATAGAATTTCACAATTAAATTAGTATTCTAATAAGCGACCCATTTTGAAGATCAATATTATTAAATAATAAATTTAATAGATTATTTTAATTATTAAATAATTTAAATTAAATATATAAATATTAATATAATTTATAATTTATAATTTAAAATTAATTAATGACTTTTAAAATTAAATAATTATATTTACGTTTAGATAAAGGTCACGGAAAGAATAATTATAATAAACTAAATAGCAAAACATATTAAATAAATGAAATTATAAAGTTGTTAACTCAGCCAATTATTTTAATAGAAGAATGCTTCTTTGTGTACAATATATATTATTGATTGAATTATTCTAATAAATAATAAAAAATATTTTATATCCATATCATATCTTTCAAAATTATTCATGTGTCCAAATCTCATTGTCTTTTTTATATTATATTAATTTTATTTTCTCATCTAACGCCTTATACGATAAGTTGTACATCAAGGATGAATAATAATGTACGTAAATAATTTAATTATTGATTATTTAAAAAATTTAATTTTATAAAAGATTATAACAAATATTTTATTAATATATTTAATGTGTTTTGAATGCATTGAATTTAATTTAAAATTTGTGTTTTTTAAATTATTATAAAAATTTAAAACTCTACCATAAACAAAAGTTGAGATTTATCTATGAATTTTTCCTTATTATATATTTCATTGTTATCAATATTTACATATAAATTACTTTGGAGGAAATTATTAGATGAATGATTAGTAAATGTCTTTGGTTTGTATTGGTATTCATGTGTATAACATGATTTTTATATTTTATTTAATATTTTTTTCTTATATTTTGTAAAGTTAATTATTGGTTAATTATTTTTATTTATAACATAATTTTTCATATTTATTTGTTATATACATACTAATTTTCTAAGATTTCATGTAATTTATTTGTTTGGGTGGTTAATTTTTCTGGCTTCATCGGATTAGGCATTTGCTCGCCGTGCTGGCTATTGTGTAGCACATGGTTCATCGGGATGGACTCCATAAGAACAACGAGGATTTATCGAGTGGTCACCAATGAGAGATTTGGTGGTTAGTGTCTTTGTTAAGTAACTAAGTTATTTAAAGAATAATAAGGTATTTATGCATCTCGTAGGTGATAAATCTTCTTTATTTTTACTAAGTAATTGATGAAATAAGTGAGTTTGTAATAATGAATAATGTTTAATGATAGTTTTGCAATATTTGTTAGTTAAGTAATATTTGTATGACATTACATATAATTAAATGATATGAAATTTTATTTATTTAAAAAATATTTGATAAATAAATTATCCAATATTTTGCCATCTATATGATGAAAATAAAAATTTAATATCAAACAAAATTAATTAAATAATTATCAAAGTCAAGTGTCTTACTTTTATATAGGATATAAGAATAGTATTTATGTCATATTTTTTTAATTGAATACTATTTTTACAAACACTTTATATAATTGAATGGTTGAAAAATAAAAAAAAATAACAAAAATAATAACATTTATATCTAATTCATAAATTTACTCTTAAAAAAACTTGATATATCATTACATTTCACATATAATACTATTTAAATTGAAATATAATCATTTATACATATTCATTTTTAAACGGTTTTTAATTAAATCTCGTTCAATATTACTAAGTATTATTTTTATTATTATAAATTTTACATATGTTATTTTTTACAAATTTTCAAAAATCTATTTACCCTTCTTTTGTGAAAGCGTTCAATTGAATAAATTATCCAATATTTTTCAATTTTCTTTCACGAAAATAAAATTTAATATAAAACAAAAATCAATTAAATAAATATGAAAACTAAATCTCTTTTATCTTTTATTTTATTATTGACTCAAATAATCCACAAAAATATCATAAAAAATATAAAAATGCATGATAAAATATCAAATAAAGTAAAAGTTTCAAATAAATAAATAAATAAAACTCTTTATAATAGATATATTTTAATTTTTATATTATAAACATCAAATAAAATAATTTTAAATAAATAAAAAATTATTTGAGGAAAACTCTTCTTTATATATATATATATATAGGTAATATCTAATATATGTATATATATAAACATCAAATAACATAACTTCAAATAAATAAAATTTATTTGAGTAAACTCATTTTTTATATATAGGCAATAGATAACATCATCTTCATTTGTCTTTGTTTTCTTCTATTTTTAGTTGATATAACATGTGATATATATATATATCACACGAACATGACTCATAGTTTATAATAGTTTAGGTTTCGTTATTTACACCTTCTATTTAAATGAATTTCACACTCCTCACTTCTACAATTGAGTTCTCTAAACTCTCTTTTCTCTTTCTTTGCTATATATTATGCATTAATTTATTATAAACAACATTGTTTTGTATATTAATTATGATGGGTTAGGATAAAGGTCAAAACTATTTTTTATTAACATTCTTATAAAATAATATTATTTTTTCAATACATTATTTTATTTGTAAATAAAAAATAATAAAAATAACTTTTTATTATAAAAACTATTAAAATATTAAATGATAATAAAATTTATCATTTTTTTAATATTTTTATAAAATATAAAAAACTAAACGACACATTTTATAAAACACACAACCACGAGCCGTTGTAGACTTGCCTGTAGCTCTGGGTTCTAACAAAAATGAAAGTGTGACATGCAGCCAACATAAAATATAAAATTACCAATGGCTGAGGGGTCATCCCAACTTGCTCTAACTTCATTCATAATTTTCTCTTCCAACACAGCCAAATCCTAGAGTCGCTTTACCTCCAAATTCATTTTGTTTGGTTTTTAAGTTTCTTTTGCTTGTAAAGATCATCATCGTCACTCTTGGTCGGCACATTGATACAAGACAACATGTTCGTAAAATAATCCTTCAACCCTTTGACCTCTAAGCTACTCTTTTTTTTTTATAAAAAATATATTTTTTATTTACTTTATTTTCAAATAAAACATAACTAAACATTTAGCTAGTAAGTCTTTGTGCGGTACATTTAAAATATACTGTATTGATTGAAAAAAAAAAATACTTTCAAAACTTATAATAATAAAAATAATATTATTATAATATTGAACAAATTTTAATTGAACAACATTCATCATTTAATGGATCTAAATAATTACAGTTCGATTTAAACAGCATTTAAATTAAAATAACGTGACAATTTTTTTTATTAATAAAAAAGGTATGAGATCAACATAAAAAATATTATTTTTATAATTACAAGTTTTAATTGTGTTATTTTTATTTTTAAAAAAATTAATTGGATACAAACTTTTCTTTTATCAATTAGCAAAAAATGAAAGGGAATAGTTACAACAACTAAAGGTGAGCATTATATTAAGTTCATTTTTTTTATCAATTTAAGTTTGATTTTTTTCAAATTAATTTGAAGATTTTTAATCTAAAATCTATCCGATAAAATATTCATTTCAAATCAATTTGAATTGGAATACATTAGATAAGATTGGATTGAACTTGAAACTAATATATCAATTATTTTTATATATAAAATTTATTATTTATAATAACAATCAAGAAAATTACAATAATAAGCATGCTATAAGACTTATTAAACTATTATATAAATTTAAACTTAATTTTTGAATTTATAATATTTAAATATAACATATTATAAAATAAAATATGTATTTATTTATAATTTTAATGTTAATTCTATCTGCATCGAATTGTAACAAATTATAAAAACTGTGAATCCGAATCTAAACCTAATTTGAATATATTATTGTTTTTTCATTTCGACCTAATCCAATTATAAAATATATCAATCTAATCTAATTCAATAAATTGAATCAATTTTATTGATTTACTTATATTGATTGAATCATTTGCTAACCATTCAAACAAATTACTACTAGATTTCGAAACTCAACTCATGTTTCTCCAAATAAATAATGGCTAATGACATTAGAAAGCATAAGCTATATCTGAGTATGTACATGTATTTTAATTGAAATTATGATTATTTGTAAAAATTTAATGATTTTTTTCTAAAAATTACCGTATTGAATAAGGCATGAAACTAAGATAATTATTATAATATTGAAATTGTATTTAAAATATGTTAATATTATATATACAAATATATTTTTAAAATAAAATACACAATATTTAAATAATTAGATTAAATTTATTTATTCTTACTTTTATATTTGTTATTTTATTTAGAAACATATGTTAAATAGTTAAAAATAAAAATTAATTTTAATATTTTAAATAATATAATAGAATAAAAATTATATTAACATTTAATTTTTAAAACTAAATATATTTTTGAATAAATATTAAAAATAAAAAGTGTGGTTAAATCATGTGAAAATTACTACATGTTTATAATAGACTATTATTACTCAAATGTATACAAAATTAACACAGATTGTTATTATTATTAACATCATTGTTCCAGCAAATTCAACACCATCTCTATATATATCTGTGTGAATATATCGGTAAATAATAATAATATATAACATTTATCAATTCTATTCTATCACCATCTAATTGAAACAAGCTTGTATTTCCACCGAGGATATTGAATATATATATATATATATATAGGCTAAAAGAAAACTAATTCTATGTGCAAAAAATGACCCATAGCAAATCAAACAAAAAATTTCCCAATTTGTACAAATTCAATCAAATTAATTTTACCCAAATTTTGAAATCATAGCACATATTCGTAAACTACCTCGTAGACCTCGGCTAGCTATCCATATAGGAAAAAGAAATAAACAAAAAATGTTAATTGATCAAATTAGACTATTAACTATACAATTCAAGCTAAGAATTAATCCAAGTTATATAATATGTCAATAACAATTAAACAACTAAGTACATTCATCATCCTCCTCCTCCTCCTCCTCCTCCTCCTCCTCATTATTTTGGTCGTTCTCGTCATCAAGTTCATCAAAGAAAGGATCATTGAGCAAGTCATTCGCTGAAGGCCTTGACCTTGGCTTAGCAAGACACTTCTCAATAAATGCTTTGACCTCCAAGTCCTTAAAATTGTTAAGTGCCCTTGGCCTCATTTCTGAAGAGACCTTTTTGTATATTTTGGCAACACTGTCACACTCACTATATGGAATTTCCATAGTTACCATCTCTAAAACACACATCCCAAATGAATAAATGTCCACAATCTCTGTGTAATCTTCCTCATATAACTCTGGTGCCATAAATTCTGGTGTCCCCAATATTGAATGTGCTGAATGACTCTTCCCCACTATTGTTGCCAATCCAAAATCACCAATCTTCACCTTTTAAATAGAAAAAATAATAAATAAACAAATTGAGCCAAAACCCAATTACTATAAACGTAAATGCATGGCTAGTTGAAGCATGTCCATTTCATATATATTTAAGTGATCGTCACT
Source organism: Hippophae tibetana (assembly GCA_037013495.1). Taxonomy (NCBI): domain Eukaryota; kingdom Viridiplantae; phylum Streptophyta; class Magnoliopsida; order Rosales; family Elaeagnaceae; genus Hippophae; species Hippophae tibetana. The sequence goes on from CM072812.1 coordinate 6,138,456, forward strand.
GAATGCGCTTTTAGAGGAGGTGTTTTTTAAGGAGTCCAATTTTCGTATCTCATTTAAGCGTGTCATTGCAGGTGTGCTAACAGTAATCCGCAAATGTGTGTTAAGAAAAGTAAGGAATTGTTTAATAACTATTTTGATCGAGGGTTTCTGATTATTTTAAAGTAATTTTTCAATCAGTTTAATAAAAAATTAATTCTGATTTTTATTTTTATTTTTTTAATGAATCTCAACCAAAATATGGAGTACATAATCTTTAAAAATAAGTTTTTTCAATTAGATTTCTAATTTCTATTTTTTTCATTTTTATCAAACATTTTTTAGAGTTTAAATCAAATCTTATAATTTTTGTATTTATAAGTATTTGAAAAAAATGATTAAAAACATAAAATTTGTAAATAATAACAACAAATTTCTTTATTTTTTAAGTTTTTGAAAAAAATTAAAAAAAAAGCATTACCAAACAACTCATAAGTAATTTTGGTTTTTTCTTAAAAATCATCGAGTAAAAATTGTTATCAAATATATTGATGATTATTTTTACAAAAAATCATAAATTATAAAACTAATTATTCAATCAAAAATTATAAATCATAATTGCTATCAAATAAAGCCTAAGCAAGTAATGAAAAAGTATAAATAGTTTTAGAAGTATCCAAACTTCTATCCATTTAATACAAATATGCTTGAAGTATTTTTCTCTATACATATGTATCAATACCCTGATTTCATTTAGACATGAATACTTTGTTATAATTAAGTTTTGTTACGTAAGTTAATTAATTAAATTTTAGGTGTTAATTAGTTAAATTTTATCAAGTTATAACATTTAAGTTATTTAATTTAATTAAATGATGTGACATAACTTAATCATAAAATTATACTTATATATATAAAACATGAGTCTAGTTATATTTGTGTAGAGAAAAATAATTGAGATACATTTACGTCAAATGAATCAAAATTTAAATATTTTAGATGCTATAAAACGGAGTTAAAATTTTATTTATGTCATACTTTGATTGGTATGTAATAACACACCAAAAATATTACTCATGAATTGAGTTGATTGCTTCAAATATGAAAAAACATATAGAAAATACTTTGTATTAAAAGTACACATGATTTTAGATGATTTCATGAGTTGATTTCTTCAAATATGAGAAAACATATAGAAAATACTTTGTATTAAAAGTGATGATGATGATGATGATGAAAAAAGTGCTTTGGAATTAAATAGAAAACGAAGTGAATAAAAAGTGATCTCCTCACTCATACAACACAAATTTTTTTTTTCTTGAAATCGCCTTTGACTATAATAATTTAACAAAAGCATATATATAAGCAAACATGCCTTTATTTTTTAGAAACCAGCAGCAAGACACAAAGGAATATTTATATCTGTTTGATCTGTACAGCTATTATTATTCTTTTGGGAAATTTAAAGGGGATTAAAAGAAAAAGAAAATAATTACCTGGCCGGTATTCCCATTAACAAACACATTACTGCAATTAAGATCTCTGTGAATGACACAAGGTTCATGTGTATGCAAGTAGTCCAAGCCTTTAAGAATCTGTTTAGACCACTTCTTTAAAGCCCTAACTGAAACATGTTTGTGTTTCTTTCTATAATCTCTCAAATTCCCACTAGAACAAACTTCAGTGATGAAATTCAGAGTGAAGTGTTCATCATCACGCCATACATTGTGAAAACCAATTATATTCTTATTCTTCAAAGACCTCAACAATCCAACCTCTGAATACAACCTATCAATCATAACTGGATCTCTGTTCATTAAGTGACGTAGTTTTACTTGGTTCCAAGCCACTTCAATGCCTTCTTTTTTATCAAATGACCTATACACCTTTTTCATCGAACCCGATCCGAGAAGCTCATCGTACCGGCCATACCGGCCGGTAGGATCGATTTCGGCAAACGGCTCTGAATCCTTGTGATCTGACTGAATATCTTTTACAATTGGCATCTACAAAGGAATAGAGATTTAAAATATATTAATTATAAAACCGGGAAAAAATATATAACAATAACATTTAAAATATCGAGATTTAAGTTTTACGTAAATATTATTAATAATAATAATAAATTAAAAATCCATTAACCAAAACATTATATTTATTATATTAACTAAACATTACATTTATATTATTTATTTAATTGTAAATTAATTATATGTTATAAAAATTAAGGGATATTTTTAGAATTACACTATTTTGATATAGGATGGTGAAGGATTATAGTTCCTTTTATCAATATAGCCTAATCTGTATTTAAAATAAAATATTAAATTAAAAAAATCCTAAATTGACCAGTTAGACACAATCTTTGAAGGTGGAAAAGTTGCAATTAATCCAACAAAAAAATATAAAATAAAATACAGGACTTAACTATATAGTCAAACTCACGAGTCACGAAAATAGCTTCAACGTCCATTAAAGAAAAATAAAACATGGGTTTGAAAGAGAATGAAAAAATAGGAAAAGGTTTGAAGCAATTTTGATGACTAAATTGCGAACCAGTATAAGAAATTAAGGAAAAAATATTTAATACACCCTAATTATATTACAAACAGTTATTGAAATAAATATTTACCCCTTTAAGAACAACGTGTAACTCCAAACGCAGAAAAGATAATTATAAAGCAATTCAAGCAATCCCAGAAGAGAGAACAGTGAGAATGACAAAGAGTTTCAAGGTTTGATATTGGAGCGCAATAGAATGGTAAAGAAAGGGTTTCAAGGTTTAGGGGATGAGAAAACTAATTCTATTTTCAAAAAATGGCCCATAGCAAATCAAACAAAAAAAAATCCCAATTTGTACAAATTCAATCAAATTAATTTTACCCAAATTTTGAAATCATAGCACATCTTCGTAAACTACCTCGTAGACCTAGGCTAGCTATCCATATAGGAAAAGGAAATAAACAAAAAATGTTAATTGATCAAATTAGACTATTAACTATACAATTCAAGCTAAGAATTAATCCAAGTTATATAATATGTCAATAACAATTAAACAACTAAGTACATTCATCATCATCCCGATCCCCCTTATTTTGGTCGTTCTCGTCATCAAGTTCGTCAAAGAAAGGATCATTGAGCAAGTCATTCGCTGAAGGCCTTGACCTTGGCTTAGCAAGACACTTCTCAATAAATGCTTTGACCTCCAAGTCCTTAATATTGTTAAGTGCACTTGGCCTCACTTCTGAAGAGACCTTTTTGTATATTTTGGCAACACTGTCACACTCACTATATGGAATTTCCATAGTTACGTACCATCTCTAAAACACACATCCCAAATGAATAAATGTCCACAATCTCTGTGTAATCTTCCTCATATAACTCTGGTGCCATAAATTCTGGTGTCCCCAATATTGAATGTGCTGAATGACTCTTCCCTACTATTGTTGCCAATCCAAAATCACCAATCTTCACCTTTTAAATAGAAAAAATAATAAATAAACAAATTTAGCCAAAACCCAATTACTATAAACCTAAATGCATGGCTAGTTGAAGCATGTCCATTTCACATATATTTAAGTGATCGTCACTGAATGCGCTTTTAGAGGAGGTGTTTTTTAAGGAGTCCAATTTTCGTATCTCATTTAAGCGTGTCATTGCAGGTGTGCTAACAGTAATCCGCAAATGTGTGTTAAGAAAAGTAAGGAATTGTTTAATAACTATTTTGATCGAGGGTTTCTGATTATTTTAAAGTAATTTTTCAATCAGTTTAATAAAAAATTAATTCTGATTTTTATTTTTATTTTTTTAATGAATCTCAACCAAAATATGGAGTACATAATCTTTAAAAATAAGTTTTTTCAATTAGATTTCTAATTTCTATTTTTTTCATTTTTATCAAACATTTTTTAGAGTTTAAATCAAATCTTATAATTTTTGTATTTATAAGTATTTGAAAAAAATGATTAAAAACATAAAATTTGTAAATAATAACAACAAATTTCTTTATTTTTTAAGTTTTTGAAAAAAATTAAAAAAAAAGCATTACCAAACAACTCATAAGTAATTTTGGTTTTTTCTTAAAAATCATCGAGTAAAAATTGTTATCAAATATATTGATGATTATTTTTACAAAAAATCATAAATTATAAAACTAATTATTCAATCAAAAATTATAAATCATAATTGCTATCAAATAAAGCCTAAGCAAGTAATGAAAAAGTATAAATAGTTTTAGAAGTATCCAAACTTCTATCCATTTAATACAAATATGCTTGAAGTATTTTTCTCTATACATATGTATCAATACCCTGATTTCATTTAGACATGAATACTTTGTTATAATTAAGTTTTGTTACGTAAGTTAATTAATTAAATTTTAGGTGTTAATTAGTTAAATTTTATCAAGTTATAACATTTAAGTTATTTAATTTAATTAAATGATGTGACATAACTTAATCATAAAATTATACTTATATATATAAAACATGAGTCTAGTTATATTTGTGTAGAGAAAAATAATTGAGATACATTTACGTCAAATGAATCAAAATTTAAATATTTTAGATGCTATAAAACGGAGTTAAAATTTTATTTATGTCATACTTTGATTGGTATGTAATAACACACCAAAAATATTACTCATGAATTGAGTTGATTGCTTCAAATATGAAAAAACATATAGAAAATACTTTGTATTAAAAGTACACATGATTTTAGATGATTTCATGAGTTGATTTCTTCAAATATGAGAAAACATATAGAAAATACTTTGTATTAAAAGTGATGATGATGATGATGATGAAAAAAGTGCTTTGGAATTAAATAGAAAACGAAGTGAATAAAAAGTGATCTCCTCACTCATACAACACAAATTTTTTTTTTCTTGAAATCGCCTTTGACTATAATAATTTAACAAAAGCATATATATAAGCAAACATGCCTTTATTTTTTAGAAACCAGCAGCAAGACACAAAGGAATATTTATATCTGTTTGATCTGTACAGCTATTATTATTCTTTTGGGAAATTTAAAGGGGATTAAAAGAAAAAGAAAATAATTACCTGGCCGGTATTCCCATTAACAAACACATTACTGCAATTAAGATCTCTGTGAATGACACAAGGTTCATGTGTATGCAAGTAGTCCAAGCCTTTAAGAATCTGTTTAGACCACTTCTTTAAAGCCCTAACTGAAACATGTTTGTGTTTCTTTCTATAATCTCTCAAATTCCCACTAGAACAAACTTCAGTGATGAAATTCAGAGTGAAGTGTTCATCATCACGCCATACATTGTGAAAACCAATTATATTCTTATTCTTCAAAGACCTCAACAATCCAACCTCTGAATACAACCTATCAATCATAACTGGATCTCTGTTCATTAAGTGACGTAGTTTTACTTGGTTCCAAGCCACTTCAATGCCTTCTTTTTTATCAAATGACCTATACACCTTTTTCATCGAACCCGATCCGAGAAGCTCATCGTACCGGCCATACCGGCCGGTAGGATCGATTTCGGCAAACGGCTCTGAATCCTTGTGATCTGACTGAATATCTTTTACAATTGGCATCTACAAAGGAATAGAGATTTAAAATATATTAATTATAAAACCGGGAAAAAATATATAACAATAACATTTAAAATATCGAGATTTAAGTTTTACGTAAATATTATTAATAATAATAATAAATTAAAAATCCATTAACCAAAACATTATATTTATTATATTAACTAAACATTACATTTATATTATTTATTTAATTGTAAATTAATTATATGTTATAAAAATTAAGGGATATTTTTAGAATTACACTATTTTGATATAGGATGGTGAAGGATTATAGTTCCTTTTATCAATATAGCCTAATCTGTATTTAAAATAAAATATTAAATTAAAAAAATCCTAAATTGACCAGTTAGACACAATCTTTGAAGGTGGAAAAGTTGCAATTAATCCAACAAAAAAATATAAAATAAAATACAGGACTTAACTATATAGTCAAACTCACGAGTCACGAAAATAGCTTCAACGTCCATTAAAGAAAAATAAAACATGGGTTTGAAAGAGAATGAAAAAATAGGAAAAGGTTTGAAGCAATTTTGATGACTAAATTGCGAACCAGTATAAGAAATTAAGGAAAAAATATTTAATACACCCTAATTATATTACAAACAGTTATTGAAATAAATATTTACCCCTTTAAGAACAACGTGTAACTCCAAACGCAGAAAAGATAATTATAAAGCAATTCAAGCAATCCCAGAAGAGAGAACAGTGAGAATGACAAAGAGTTTCAAGGTTTGATATTGGAGCGCAATAGAATGGTAAAGAAAGGGTTTCAAGGTTTAGGGGATGAGAAAACTAATTCTATTTTCAAAAAATGGCCCATAGCAAATCAAACAAAAAAAAATCCCAATTTGTACAAATTCAATCAAATTAATTTTACCCAAATTTTGAAATCATAGCACATCTTCGTAAACTACCTCGTAGACCTAGGCTAGCTATCCATATAGGAAAAGGAAATAAACAAAAAATGTTAATTGATCAAATTAGACTATTAACTATACAATTCAAGCTAAGAATTAATCCAAGTTATATAATATGTCAATAACAATTAAACAACTAAGTACATTCATCATCATCCCGATCCCCCTTATTTTGGTCGTTCTCGTCATCAAGTTCGTCAAAGAAAGGATCATTGAGCAAGTCATTCGCTGAAGGCCTTGACCTTGGCTTAGCAAGACACTTCTCAATAAATGCTTTGACCTCCAAGTCCTTAATATTGTTAAGTGCACTTGGCCTCACTTCTGAAGAGACCTTTTTGTATATTTTGGCAACACTGTCACACTCACTATATGGAATTTCCATAGTTACGTACCATCTCTAAAACACACATCCCAAATGAATAAATGTCCACAATCTCTGTGTAATCTTCCTCATATAACTCTGGTGCCATAAATTCTGGTGTCCCCAATATTGAATGTGCTGAATGACTCTTCCCTACTATTGTTGCCAATCCAAAATCACCAATCTTCACCTTTTAAATAGAAAAAATAATAAATAAACAAATTTAGCCAAAACCCAATTACTATAAACCTAAATGCATGGCTAGTTGAAGCATGTCCATTTCACATATATTTAAGTGATCGTCACTGAATGCGCTTTTAGAGGAGGTGTTTTTTAAGGAGTCCAATTTTCGTATCTCATTTAAGCGTGTCATTGCAGGTGTGCTAACAGTAATCCGCAAATGTGTGTTAAGAAAAGTAAGGAATTGTTTAATAACTATTTTGATCGAGGGTTTCTGATTATTTTAAAGTAATTTTTCAATCAGTTTAATAAAAAATTAATTCTGATTTTTATTTTTATTTTTTTAATGAATCTCAACCAAAATATGGAGTACATAATCTTTAAAAATAAGTTTTTTCAATTAGATTTCTAATTTCTATTTTTTTCATTTTTATCAAACATTTTTTAGAGTTTAAATCAAATCTTATAATTTTTGTATTTATAAGTATTTGAAAAAAATGATTAAAAACATAAAATTTGTAAATAATAACAACAAATTTCTTTATTTTTTAAGTTTTTGAAAAAAATTAAAAAAAAAGCATTACCAAACAACTCATAAGTAATTTTGGTTTTTTCTTAAAAATCATCGAGTAAAAATTGTTATCAAATATATTGATGATTATTTTTACAAAAAATCATAAATTATAAAACTAATTATTCAATCAAAAATTATAAATCATAATTGCTATCAAATAAAGCCTAAGCAAGTAATGAAAAAGTATAAATAGTTTTAGAAGTATCCAAACTTCTATCCATTTAATACAAATATGCTTGAAGTATTTTTCTCTATACATATGTATCAATACCCTGATTTCATTTAGACATGAATACTTTGTTATAATTAAGTTTTGTTACGTAAGTTAATTAATTAAATTTTAGGTGTTAATTAGTTAAATTTTATCAAGTTATAACATTTAAGTTATTTAATTTAATTAAATGATGTGACATAACTTAATCATAAAATTATACTTATATATATAAAACATGAGTCTAGTTATATTTGTGTAGAGAAAAATAATTGAGATACATTTACGTCAAATGAATCAAAATTTAAATATTTTAGATGCTATAAAACGGAGTTAAAATTTTATTTATGTCATACTTTGATTGGTATGTAATAACACACCAAAAATATTACTCATGAATTGAGTTGATTGCTTCAAATATGAAAAAACATATAGAAAATACTTTGTATTAAAAGTACACATGATTTTAGATGATTTCATGAGTTGATTTCTTCAAATATGAGAAAACATATAGAAAATACTTTGTATTAAAAGTGATGATGATGATGATGATGAAAAAAGTGCTTTGGAATTAAATAGAAAACGAAGTGAATAAAAAGTGATCTCCTCACTCATACAACACAAATTTTTTTTTTCTTGAAATCGCCTTTGACTATAATAATTTAACAAAAGCATATATATAAGCAAACATGCCTTTATTTTTTAGAAACCAGCAGCAAGACACAAAGGAATATTTATATCTGTTTGATCTGTACAGCTATTATTATTCTTTTGGGAAATTTAAAGGGGATTAAAAGAAAAAGAAAATAATTACCTGGCCGGTATTCCCATTAACAAACACATTACTGCAATTAAGATCTCTGTGAATGACACAAGGTTCATGTGTATGCAAGTAGTCCAAGCCTTTAAGAATCTGTTTAGACCACTTCTTTAAAGCCCTAACTGAAACATGTTTGTGTTTCTTTCTATAATCTCTCAAATTCCCACTAGAACAAACTTCAGTGATGAAATTCAGAGTGAAGTGTTCATCATCACGCCATACATTGTGAAAACCAATTATATTCTTATTCTTCAAAGACCTCAACAATCCAACCTCTGAATACAACCTATCAATCATAACTGGATCTCTGTTCATTAAGTGACGTAGTTTTACTTGGTTCCAAGCCACTTCAATGCCTTCTTTTTTATCAAATGACCTATACACCTTTTTCATCGAACCCGATCCGAGAAGCTCATCGTACCGGCCATACCGGCCGGTAGGATCGATTTCGGCAAACGGCTCTGAATCCTTGTGATCTGACTGAATATCTTTTACAATTGGCATCTACAAAGGAATAGAGATTTAAAATATATTAATTATAAAACCGGGAAAAAATATATAACAATAACATTTAAAATATCGAGATTTAAGTTTTACGTAAATATTATTAATAATAATAATAAATTAAAAATCCATTAACCAAAACATTATATTTATTATATTAACTAAACATTACATTTATATTATTTATTTAATTGTAAATTAATTATATGTTATAAAAATTAAGGGATATTTTTAGAATTACACTATTTTGATATAGGATGGTGAAGGATTATAGTTCCTTTTATCAATATAGCCTAATCTGTATTTAAAATAAAATATTAAATTAAAAAAATCCTAAATTGACCAGTTAGACACAATCTTTGAAGGTGGAAAAGTTGCAATTAATCCAACAAAAAAATATAAAATAAAATACAGGACTTAACTATATAGTCAAACTCACGAGTCACGAAAATAGCTTCAACGTCCATTAAAGAAAAATAAAACATGGGTTTGAAAGAGAATGAAAAAATAGGAAAAGGTTTGAAGCAATTTTGATGACTAAATTGCGAACCAGTATAAGAAATTAAGGAAAAAATATTTAATACACCCTAATTATATTACAAACAGTTATTGAAATAAATATTTACCCCTTTAAGAACAACGTGTAACTCCAAACGCAGAAAAGATAATTATAAAGCAATTCAAGCAATCCCAGAAGAGAGAACAGTGAGAATGACAAAGAGTTTCAAGGTTTGATATTGGAGCGCAATAGAATGGTAAAGAAAGGGTTTCAAGGTTTAGGGGATGAGAAAACTAATTCTATTTTCAAAAAATGGCCCATAGCAAATCAAACAAAAAAAAATCCCAATTTGTACAAATTCAATCAAATTAATTTTACCCAAATTTTGAAATCATAGCACATCTTCGTAAACTACCTCGTAGACCTAGGCTAGCTATCCATATAGGAAAAGGAAATAAACAAAAAATGTTAATTGATCAAATTAGACTATTAACTATACAATTCAAGCTAAGAATTAATCCAAGTTATATAATATGTCAATAACAATTAAACAACTAAGTACATTCATCATCATCCCGATCCCCCTTATTTTGGTCGTTCTCGTCATCAAGTTCGTCAAAGAAAGGATCATTGAGCAAGTCATTCGCTGAAGGCCTTGACCTTGGCTTAGCAAGACACTTCTCAATAAATGCTTTGACCTCCAAGTCCTTAATATTGTTAAGTGCACTTGGCCTCACTTCTGAAGAGACCTTTTTGTATATTTTGGCAACACTGTCACACTCACTATATGGAATTTCCATAGTTACGTACCATCTCTAAAACACACATCCCAAATGAATAAATGTCCACAATCTCTGTGTAATCTTCCTCATATAACTCTGGTGCCATAAATTCTGGTGTCCCCAATATTGAATGTGCTGAATGACTCTTCCCTACTATTGTTGCCAATCCAAAATCACCAATCTTCACCTTTTAAATAGAAAAAATAATAAATAAACAAATTTAGCCAAAACCCAATTACTATAAACCTAAATGCATGGCTAGTTGAAGCATGTCCATTTCACATATATTTAAGTGATCGTCACTGAATGCGCTTTTAGAGGAGGTGTTTTTTAAGGAGTCCAATTTTCGTATCTCATTTAAGCGTGTCATTGCAGGTGTGCTAACAGTAATCCGCAAATGTGTGTTAAGAAAAGTAAGGAATTGTTTAATAACTATTTTGATCGAGGGTTTCTGATTATTTTAAAGTAATTTTTCAATCAGTTTAATAAAAAATTAATTCTGATTTTTATTTTTATTTTTTTAATGAATCTCAACCAAAATATGGAGTACATAATCTTTAAAAATAAGTTTTTTCAATTAGATTTCTAATTTCTATTTTTTTCATTTTTATCAAACATTTTTTAGAGTTTAAATCAAATCTTATAATTTTTGTATTTATAAGTATTTGAAAAAAATGATTAAAAACATAAAATTTGTAAATAATAACAACAAATTTCTTTATTTTTTAAGTTTTTGAAAAAAATTAAAAAAAAAGCATTACCAAACAACTCATAAGTAATTTTGGTTTTTTCTTAAAAATCATCGAGTAAAAATTGTTATCAAATATATTGATGATTATTTTTACAAAAAATCATAAATTATAAAACTAATTATTCAATCAAAAATTATAAATCATAATTGCTATCAAATAAAGCCTAAGCAAGTAATGAAAAAGTATAAATAGTTTTAGAAGTATCCAAACTTCTATCCATTTAATACAAATATGCTTGAAGTATTTTTCTCTATACATATGTATCAATACCCTGATTTCATTTAGACATGAATACTTTGTTATAATTAAGTTTTGTTACGTAAGTTAATTAATTAAATTTTAGGTGTTAATTAGTTAAATTTTATCAAGTTATAACATTTAAGTTATTTAATTTAATTAAATGATGTGACATAACTTAATCATAAAATTATACTTATATATATAAAACATGAGTCTAGTTATATTTGTGTAGAGAAAAATAATTGAGATACATTTACGTCAAATGAATCAAAATTTAAATATTTTAGATGCTATAAAACGGAGTTAAAATTTTATTTATGTCATACTTTGATTGGTATGTAATAACACACCAAAAATATTACTCATGAATTGAGTTGATTGCTTCAAATATGAAAAAACATATAGAAAATACTTTGTATTAAAAGTACACATGATTTTAGATGATTTCATGAGTTGATTTCTTCAAATATGAGAAAACATATAGAAAATACTTTGTATTAAAAGTGATGATGATGATGATGATGAAAAAAGTGCTTTGGAATTAAATAGAAAACGAAGTGAATAAAAAGTGATCTCCTCACTCATACAACACAAATTTTTTTTTTCTTGAAATCGCCTTTGACTATAATAATTTAACAAAAGCATATATATAAGCAAACATGCCTTTATTTTTTAGAAACCAGCAGCAAGACACAAAGGAATATTTATATCTGTTTGATCTGTACAGCTATTATTATTCTTTTGGGAAATTTAAAGGGGATTAAAAGAAAAAGAAAATAATTACCTGGCCGGTATTCCCATTAACAAACACATTACTGCAATTAAGATCTCTGTGAATGACACAAGGTTCATGTGTATGCAAGTAGTCCAAGCCTTTAAGAATCTGTTTAGACCACTTCTTTAAAGCCCTAACTGAAACATGTTTGTGTTTCTTTCTATAATCTCTCAAATTCCCACTAGAACAAACTTCAGTGATGAAATTCAGAGTGAAGTGTTCATCATCACGCCATACATTGTGAAAACCAATTATATTCTTATTCTTCAAAGACCTCAACAATCCAACCTCTGAATACAACCTATCAATCATAACTGGATCTCTGTTCATTAAGTGACGTAGTTTTACTTGGTTCCAAGCCACTTCAATGCCTTCTTTTTTATCAAATGACCTATACACCTTTTTCATCGAACCCGATCCGAGAAGCTCATCGTACCGGCCATACCGGCCGGTAGGATCGATTTCGGCAAACGGCTCTGAATCCTTGTGATCTGACTGAATATCTTTTACAATTGGCATCTACAAAGGAATAGAGATTTAAAATATATTAATTATAAAACCGGGAAAAAATATATAACAATAACATTTAAAATATCGAGATTTAAGTTTTACGTAAATATTATTAATAATAATAATAAATTAAAAATCCATTAACCAAAACATTATATTTATTATATTAACTAAACATTACATTTATATTATTTATTTAATTGTAAATTAATTATATGTTATAAAAATTAAGGGATATTTTTAGAATTACACTATTTTGATATAGGATGGTGAAGGATTATAGTTCCTTTTATCAATATAGCCTAATCTGTATTTAAAATAAAATATTAAATTAAAAAAATCCTAAATTGACCAGTTAGACACAATCTTTGAAGGTGGAAAAGTTGCAATTAATCCAACAAAAAAATATAAAATAAAATACAGGACTTAACTATATAGTCAAACTCACGAGTCACGAAAATAGCTTCAACGTCCATTAAAGAAAAATAAAACATGGGTTTGAAAGAGAATGAAAAAATAGGAAAAGGTTTGAAGCAATTTTGATGACTAAATTGCGAACCAGTATAAGAAATTAAGGAAAAAATATTTAATACACCCTAATTATATTACAAACAGTTATTGAAATAAATATTTACCCCTTTAAGAACAACGTGTAACTCCAAACGCAGAAAAGATAATTATAAAGCAATTCAAGCAATCCCAGAAGAGAGAACAGTGAGAATGACAAAGAGTTTCAAGGTTTGATATTGGAGCGCAATAGAATGGTAAAGAAAGGGTTTCAAGGTTTAGGGGATGAGAAAACTAATTCTATTTTCAAAAAATGGCCCATAGCAAATCAAACAAAAAAAAATCCCAATTTGTACAAATTCAATCAAATTAATTTTACCCAAATTTTGAAATCATAGCACATCTTCGTAAACTACCTCGTAGACCTAGGCTAGCTATCCATATAGGAAAAGGAAATAAACAAAAAATGTTAATTGATCAAATTAGACTATTAACTATACAATTCAAGCTAAGAATTAATCCAAGTTATATAATATGTCAATAACAATTAAACAACTAAGTACATTCATCATCATCCCGATCCCCCTTATTTTGGTCGTTCTCGTCATCAAGTTCGTCAAAGAAAGGATCATTGAGCAAGTCATTCGCTGAAGGCCTTGACCTTGGCTTAGCAAGACACTTCTCAATAAATGCTTTGACCTCCAAGTCCTTAATATTGTTAAGTGCACTTGGCCTCACTTCTGAAGAGACCTTTTTGTATATTTTGGCAACACTGTCACACTCACTATATGGAATTTCCATAGTTACGTACCATCTCTAAAACACACATCCCAAATGAATAAATGTCCACAATCTCTGTGTAATCTTCCTCATATAACTCTGGTGCCATAAATTCTGGTGTCCCCAATATTGAATGTGCTGAATGACTCTTCCCTACTATTGTTGCCAATCCAAAATCACCAATCTTCACCTTTTAAATAGAAAAAATAATAAATAAACAAATTTAGCCAAAACCCAATTACTATAAACCTAAATGCATGGCTAGTTGAAGCATGTCCATTTCACATATATTTAAGTGATCGTCACTGAATGCGCTTTTAGAGGAGGTGTTTTTTAAGGAGTCCAATTTTCGTATCTCATTTAAGCGTGTCATTGCAGGTGTGCTAACAGTAATCCGCAAATGTGTGTTAAGAAAAGTAAGGAATTGTTTAATAACTATTTTGATCGAGGGTTTCTGATTATTTTAAAGTAATTTTTCAATCAGTTTAATAAAAAATTAATTCTGATTTTTATTTTTATTTTTTTAATGAATCTCAACCAAAATATGGAGTACATAATCTTTAAAAATAAGTTTTTTCAATTAGATTTCTAATTTCTATTTTTTTCATTTTTATCAAACATTTTTTAGAGTTTAAATCAAATCTTATAATTTTTGTATTTATAAGTATTTGAAAAAAATGATTAAAAACATAAAATTTGTAAATAATAACAACAAATTTCTTTATTTTTTAAGTTTTTGAAAAAAATTAAAAAAAAAGCATTACCAAACAACTCATAAGTAATTTTGGTTTTTTCTTAAAAATCATCGAGTAAAAATTGTTATCAAATATATTGATGATTATTTTTACAAAAAATCATAAATTATAAAACTAATTATTCAATCAAAAATTATAAATCATAATTGCTATCAAATAAAGCCTAAGCAAGTAATGAAAAAGTATAAATAGTTTTAGAAGTATCCAAACTTCTATCCATTTAATACAAATATGCTTGAAGTATTTTTCTCTATACATATGTATCAATACCCTGATTTCATTTAGACATGAATACTTTGTTATAATTAAGTTTTGTTACGTAAGTTAATTAATTAAATTTTAGGTGTTAATTAGTTAAATTTTATCAAGTTATAACATTTAAGTTATTTAATTTAATTAAATGATGTGACATAACTTAATCATAAAATTATACTTATATATATAAAACATGAGTCTAGTTATATTTGTGTAGAGAAAAATAATTGAGATACATTTACGTCAAATGAATCAAAATTTAAATATTTTAGATGCTATAAAACGGAGTTAAAATTTTATTTATGTCATACTTTGATTGGTATGTAATAACACACCAAAAATATTACTCATGAATTGAGTTGATTGCTTCAAATATGAAAAAACATATAGAAAATACTTTGTATTAAAAGTACACATGATTTTAGATGATTTCATGAGTTGATTTCTTCAAATATGAGAAAACATATAGAAAATACTTTGTATTAAAAGTGATGATGATGATGATGATGAAAAAAGTGCTTTGGAATTAAATAGAAAACGAAGTGAATAAAAAGTGATCTCCTCACTCATACAACACAAATTTTTTTTTTCTTGAAATCGCCTTTGACTATAATAATTTAACAAAAGCATATATATAAGCAAACATGCCTTTATTTTTTAGAAACCAGCAGCAAGACACAAAGGAATATTTATATCTGTTTGATCTGTACAGCTATTATTATTCTTTTGGGAAATTTAAAGGGGATTAAAAGAAAAAGAAAATAATTACCTGGCCGGTATTCCCATTAACAAACACATTACTGCAATTAAGATCTCTGTGAATGACACAAGGTTCATGTGTATGCAAGTAGTCCAAGCCTTTAAGAATCTGTTTAGACCACTTCTTTAAAGCCCTAACTGAAACATGTTTGTGTTTCTTTCTATAATCTCTCAAATTCCCACTAGAACAAACTTCAGTGATGAAATTCAGAGTGAAGTGTTCATCATCACGCCATACATTGTGAAAACCAATTATATTCTTATTCTTCAAAGACCTCAACAATCCAACCTCTGAATACAACCTATCAATCATAACTGGATCTCTGTTCATTAAGTGACGTAGTTTTACTTGGTTCCAAGCCACTTCAATGCCTTCTTTTTTATCAAATGACCTATACACCTTTTTCATCGAACCCGATCCGAGAAGCTCATCGTACCGGCCATACCGGCCGGTAGGATCGATTTCGGCAAACGGCTCTGAATCCTTGTGATCTGACTGAATATCTTTTACAATTGGCATCTACAAAGGAATAGAGATTTAAAATATATTAATTATAAAACCGGGAAAAAATATATAACAATAACATTTAAAATATCGAGATTTAAGTTTTACGTAAATATTATTAATAATAATAATAAATTAAAAATCCATTAACCAAAACATTATATTTATTATATTAACTAAACATTACATTTATATTATTTATTTAATTGTAAATTAATTATATGTTATAAAAATTAAGGGATATTTTTAGAATTACACTATTTTGATATAGGATGGTGAAGGATTATAGTTCCTTTTATCAATATAGCCTAATCTGTATTTAAAATAAAATATTAAATTAAAAAAATCCTAAATTGACCAGTTAGACACAATCTTTGAAGGTGGAAAAGTTGCAATTAATCCAACAAAAAAATATAAAATAAAATACAGGACTTAACTATATAGTCAAACTCACGAGTCACGAAAATAGCTTCAACGTCCATTAAAGAAAAATAAAACATGGGTTTGAAAGAGAATGAAAAAATAGGAAAAGGTTTGAAGCAATTTTGATGACTAAATTGCGAACCAGTATAAGAAATTAAGGAAAAAATATTTAATACACCCTAATTATATTACAAACAGTTATTGAAATAAATATTTACCCCTTTAAGAACAACGTGTAACTCCAAACGCAGAAAAGATAATTATAAAGCAATTCAAGCAATCCCAGAAGAGAGAACAGTGAGAATGACAAAGAGTTTCAAGGTTTGATATTGGAGCGCAATAGAATGGTAAAGAAAGGGTTTCAAGGTTTAGGGGATGAGAAAACTAATTCTATTTTCAAAAAATGGCCCATAGCAAATCAAACAAAAAAAAATCCCAATTTGTACAAATTCAATCAAATTAATTTTACCCAAATTTTGAAATCATAGCACATCTTCGTAAACTACCTCGTAGACCTAGGCTAGCTATCCATATAGGAAAAGGAAATAAACAAAAAATGTTAATTGATCAAATTAGACTATTAACTATACAATTCAAGCTAAGAATTAATCCAAGTTATATAATATGTCAATAACAATTAAACAACTAAGTACATTCATCATCATCCCGATCCCCCTTATTTTGGTCGTTCTCGTCATCAAGTTCGTCAAAGAAAGGATCATTGAGCAAGTCATTCGCTGAAGGCCTTGACCTTGGCTTAGCAAGACACTTCTCAATAAATGCTTTGACCTCCAAGTCCTTAATATTGTTAAGTGCACTTGGCCTCACTTCTGAAGAGACCTTTTTGTATATTTTGGCAACACTGTCACACTCACTATATGGAATTTCCATAGTTACGTACCATCTCTAAAACACACATCCCAAATGAATAAATGTCCACAATCTCTGTGTAATCTTCCTCATATAACTCTGGTGCCATAAATTCTGGTGTCCCCAATATTGAATGTGCTGAATGACTCTTCCCTACTATTGTTGCCAATCCAAAATCACCAATCTTCACCTTTTAAATAGAAAAAATAATAAATAAACAAATTTAGCCAAAACCCAATTACTATAAACCTAAATGCATGGCTAGTTGAAGCATGTCCATTTCACATATATTTAAGTGATCGTCACTGAATGCGCTTTTAGAGGAGGTGTTTTTTAAGGAGTCCAATTTTCGTATCTCATTTAAGCGTGTCATTGCAGGTGTGCTAACAGTAATCCGCAAATGTGTGTTAAGAAAAGTAAGGAATTGTTTAATAACTATTTTGATCGAGGGTTTCTGATTATTTTAAAGTAATTTTTCAATCAGTTTAATAAAAAATTAATTCTGATTTTTATTTTTATTTTTTTAATGAATCTCAACCAAAATATGGAGTACATAATCTTTAAAAATAAGTTTTTTCAATTAGATTTCTAATTTCTATTTTTTTCATTTTTATCAAACATTTTTTAGAGTTTAAATCAAATCTTATAATTTTTGTATTTATAAGTATTTGAAAAAAATGATTAAAAACATAAAATTTGTAAATAATAACAACAAATTTCTTTATTTTTTAAGTTTTTGAAAAAAATTAAAAAAAAAGCATTACCAAACAACTCATAAGTAATTTTGGTTTTTTCTTAAAAATCATCGAGTAAAAATTGTTATCAAATATATTGATGATTATTTTTACAAAAAATCATAAATTATAAAACTAATTATTCAATCAAAAATTATAAATCATAATTGCTATCAAATAAAGCCTAAGCAAGTAATGAAAAAGTATAAATAGTTTTAGAAGTATCCAAACTTCTATCCATTTAATACAAATATGCTTGAAGTATTTTTCTCTATACATATGTATCAATACCCTGATTTCATTTAGACATGAATACTTTGTTATAATTAAGTTTTGTTACGTAAGTTAATTAATTAAATTTTAGGTGTTAATTAGTTAAATTTTATCAAGTTATAACATTTAAGTTATTTAATTTAATTAAATGATGTGACATAACTTAATCATAAAATTATACTTATATATATAAAACATGAGTCTAGTTATATTTGTGTAGAGAAAAATAATTGAGATACATTTACGTCAAATGAATCAAAATTTAAATATTTTAGATGCTATAAAACGGAGTTAAAATTTTATTTATGTCATACTTTGATTGGTATGTAATAACACACCAAAAATATTACTCATGAATTGAGTTGATTGCTTCAAATATGAAAAAACATATAGAAAATACTTTGTATTAAAAGTACACATGATTTTAGATGATTTCATGAGTTGATTTCTTCAAATATGAGAAAACATATAGAAAATACTTTGTATTAAAAGTGATGATGATGATGATGATGAAAAAAGTGCTTTGGAATTAAATAGAAAACGAAGTGAATAAAAAGTGATCTCCTCACTCATACAACACAAATTTTTTTTTTCTTGAAATCGCCTTTGACTATAATAATTTAACAAAAGCATATATATAAGCAAACATGCCTTTATTTTTTAGAAACCAGCAGCAAGACACAAAGGAATATTTATATCTGTTTGATCTGTACAGCTATTATTATTCTTTTGGGAAATTTAAAGGGGATTAAAAGAAAAAGAAAATAATTACCTGGCCGGTATTCCCATTAACAAACACATTACTGCAATTAAGATCTCTGTGAATGACACAAGGTTCATGTGTATGCAAGTAGTCCAAGCCTTTAAGAATCTGTTTAGACCACTTCTTTAAAGCCCTAACTGAAACATGTTTGTGTTTCTTTCTATAATCTCTCAAATTCCCACTAGAACAAACTTCAGTGATGAAATTCAGAGTGAAGTGTTCATCATCACGCCATACATTGTGAAAACCAATTATATTCTTATTCTTCAAAGACCTCAACAATCCAACCTCTGAATACAACCTATCAATCATAACTGGATCTCTGTTCATTAAGTGACGTAGTTTTACTTGGTTCCAAGCCACTTCAATGCCTTCTTTTTTATCAAATGACCTATACACCTTTTTCATCGAACCCGATCCGAGAAGCTCATCGTACCGGCCATACCGGCCGGTAGGATCGATTTCGGCAAACGGCTCTGAATCCTTGTGATCTGACTGAATATCTTTTACAATTGGCATCTACAAAGGAATAGAGATTTAAAATATATTAATTATAAAACCGGGAAAAAATATATAACAATAACATTTAAAATATCGAGATTTAAGTTTTACGTAAATATTATTAATAATAATAATAAATTAAAAATCCATTAACCAAAACATTATATTTATTATATTAACGAAACATTACATTTATATTATTTATTTAATTGTAAATTAATTATATGTTATAAAAATTAAGGGATATTTTTAGAATTACACTATTTTGATATAGGATGGTGCAGGATTATAGTTGCTTTTATCAATATAGCCTAATCTGTATTTAAAATAAAATATTAAATTAAAAAAAAATCCTAAATTGACCAGTTAGACACAATCTTTGAAGCTGGAAAAGTTGCAATTAATCCAACAAAAAAATATAAAATAAAATACAGGACTTAACTATATAGTCAAACTCACGAGTCACGAAAATAGCTTCAACGTCCATTAAAGAAAAATAAAACATGGGTTTGAAAGAGAATGAAAAAATAGGAAAAGGTTTGAAGCAATTTTGATGACTAAATTGCGAACCAGTATAAGAAATTAAGGAAAAAATATTTACCTCTTTAAGAACAACGTGCATGTAACTCCAAACGCAGAAAAGATAATTATAAAGCAATTCAAGCAATCCCAGAAGAGAGAACAGTGAGAATGACAAAGAGTTTCAAGGTTTGATATTGGAGCGCAATAGAATGGTAAAGAAAGGGTTTCAAGGTTTAGGGGACGAGATATATATATATAAGACAAGGAGACTTGGTGGCTGCTTTGAATTCTAATCTCTTTTAATCTCTTCCCATATCTGAATTTTTTAAAATTATTATTTACCTAGAATCCTAGTTACTCAAATATAACGATATATATAATTTTTTAAATTATTATTTAATAGAATCTTAATATTAGTCAAATAATATATATTAAAATAATATCTATTCGTAAAACGAAATGGTACTAACATATATATTCTTCAAACGGAACCGTACAACAATAAAAAACGAAATAACGTAGCCCATGATCCATGGCCTCGTAATGGGTCGTTGATTGTACCGACACATTAGATTATATATATATCTCTATATTATTACATATAAATATAACCATATAGTTATCATGCATAGGTACAACAAAGATGTGACTCGAATCTCGTTATGGGTATTTTTTTTTCTCTAAAGAATAGGTTAATCTGTTAAATATATAGCCAAAAGAATCACACAACACGATTAATATGATTTTTTAAATTATATATATATATATATATATATATATATATATATTAAAATACAATCTATTTATAAAACAAAATGGTATAATATAGTAACATAGATAAATATGATACAATAATTCATGGTATGATCCAAACTATTTGAATTCTATATTTATTTTAATTATAGTTTATTTAAATTAAAATAATATTTATTTAACATAATTTTAAAATTAAATAAAAAATTAATTTTATCTTTATGATCAATTTTTAATAATAATAATAATAATATAATTGAATTTTTATTGAAATAATTACATAAATTAAATATCATATTTGTAATAAATAAAGTATCTTCAAAATATTTTTTTAAATAAAAAGTTTAAATATTATAAATATGCTATAAATTTTAAATGATGTTAATAGAATTTAATTATATAATATAATTAAATTGATAGAATTATATTAATTTTATAATATTTTTTAATATATAATAAGGATATACAACTTCTGATCTCAGCAATCCCATTAAGTGTATAAAAAATAAAAAATATCGCGAACTAAATCATTATTCACTATAGCAGTCAAATATAAAATATAAGCGTAAAAAATTTGTAACTTAACCTAAAAAAATAGCAATAAAATATTAATCACATCCAATATACATTGCAAAATGGGCCTCAAGTTCAACCTGAAAGTTCAATAATGAAATGTATAAATTATACATTAAAGTATCCCTACCTTACTCAAAATGTACACATTTTTTTTTTTTTTGAAGTAAGAATACCATTAAATTACCGCACTCTTATTATTTGCTGTCTCCGGTCTTCATTCAATTCCCCCTCTCTCCTTGAAGTTTAGGGTTTGTAAAATTGGAATTTTCTCGATTGGGGTTTTTATCCTTCCTGCAATGGCAGCGATAATGACTGAAATTTCTGAAATTTCACGGGCTCTGGGACAGATAGATACCAAGAAAGCAGAGCTTAAAAAGGCTTTCGATGAGCTTCAAGCTCGCTCGTCGGTGCTCTCATCCTTTACTCTCAGTTGGTCTGACCTAGATTTTTATTTCAGCTCCCTTCAAACCTCCCTCAATGAAAAATTTCATTTTCTCCAAACCTTTGAGAACCAATCCAAAATTCCATCTTCATCATCCGACCTGCCGACCCAGAACCGGGTTGACCCGGTTGAAAATCGTTCAATGGAGTTGGTCTCTCCTAGGCCGGAGTTGATAGCTCTTTGTAGGAAGATGGATGGGATAGGGTTGAGAAAGTACCTTAATGAAACATCAAAAGAGCGAATCTCGATAAGGGATGAGCTTCCGGGTGCGTTTCAAGTCGCTCAGGACCCAGCGGCGTTGGTTCTCAATGCGATGGAGGGGTTTTATAGCGGGAGTAAGAGGAATAAGGGGGGTAAAGATTCTGAATTGAGTGGATTGAGAAGGAGTTGTGTGCTGCTATTGGAAGTTCTAATGAGTACTTCTTTCAATTTAGGATCGGAAGTTAAAGAGAAAGCAAAGAAGTTGGCAATGGAGTGGAAAGGCATGGTTAGTATGGATGGAAAGAATCCCTTAGAGTCTTTGGGATTCTTGCATTTGGTGGCTGCTTATGGCTTGGTGTCTGAATTTGACATGGATGATCTTGTTGATCATTTAGCTATCATTGGTAGATACAAGCAGGCAATTCAATTGTGCCGAAAATTTTGTTTAGGAGATAAGATTGAAGGTAGATTTGGCCCATCTCGGTATCAATTTATTTTCCTAAATATTTATTGTTGGATTTTGATGTATTGTTTATTAGATGTTTCTAACTCGTCAGGCCTGATGAATGCTAGCTAGGGTTCATGATCAAATTTTTTTTGAAGCATTTTACGGGTATGGTTTCAGTGTGACATTGCAGGCATGCATGCTCATAAAATAAAACAAAACATTTTCTTCATCCAGAACTGAAGACTTAAAATAAAAAATTATAATAGAGAAAGTAGGATGAAAATTGTAATTGGGTACTAAGTTTGATACTGACAAGGTTGACTAGTTGAGTTATAGTGTTCTAGATAATAAATTTCATGATATTTTATTCAATTATTCATGTGCCTGGAAATTTATAAATAGTTAAGCAATGTACATTCATACTATATAGGTAGTAGTAGCTTGGAAGAGGGTGGGGGAGTTAGTTGTAGAAGTGCACTGGGAAAATGGCTATGGGTTTTGTTTTATTCATAAGCCAGACAATACAGTCATTATGAGTTACGAGCTTTCATCCTTCTGTTCTTCTAAGCCTTATAATCACACTGAATGGCGGCTTAAGTATAAAATGATGGAAGTTATACTTGACTTGTATGATTAACCTTGTTTAAGAACCTTAGAGTAAACTTTTTTATTAATCGTATTTTTTTTAATGGTCAAAGAGTTAGATACAGATGAAAAGAGTAGTTGAAATCTTTGGATTGTATCCTTTCCAATGCTTTAGAAAGATAAAGGAATAGATAAATATTGGTGTGCGGATACTTGCTTGAATGTAATATAATTATTAGAAAAAATTTCTGTGGAGAGAATTCCAGCCGCACCCAGCACATTGACGTTTTTGTGGAGGTTTGCTTGCAACATGGTGCAGAAGGCAGGATTGACCTTGTGATCCTTAATAAATGCATCTGCTTCTTTATGAGCATCATTCTTACTATTTACAAATGAGGGTCCTGTAGAAAGAATAAAAGTTAAAGATGGTGGATTCAGTACTTTATAGGTACCAAAGTTAATGCATTGGCATCCTTTATGTCTCATGTTATTAAAAGGATTTTAGTATTGGTATCCCTTTTAGCCATTTTGAATAGTGTTCTCATTTTTGGTCAAAGTTGGTCATATGTGGTCCTACATGTTAAATTGGACAAGGGTATTTGTGGAAATTTAAGAAAAAGAAAAAGCCATTAGCAAAAATATTAGTTCAATAGCTAAAAGAGATACCAATAATTAAATGGGGTATTAAAATAGAACATTTTAATAACATAAGATATGAAAAAATCAATATATTAACAAGCATATCGAACCTCATATAACAATAGTTAGAATATTTCAAATTTATTGTTCGTTTTTATATGTTAATATATTGTTATTATTATTAATAATTGGAGCTTAAAAAAATGACAAAATGACATAAAAATTTAGAATAAAAAAGTCATACCAATAATTTATTTATCTTGCCGGAAATATAATCGTAATTCATTTTTTTCTTAAATTTCCATAAATGTTTGTGTTCAATTTGACATGTAGGATACACGTGATCAACTTTTACCAAAAAGAGAAAGTACTATTCAAAATGGCTAAAAGGGGTACCGATACTTGAATTGGGTAATAAGATGGAACTTTTTAATAACATGGGACATAAAGGGTATTAATCATTAACTAGGGTACCTGTTGGGTACGGGTACCAATCATTAACTAGGATATCTTTAAGGTACAGGTACCAATCCTGTTTAATGTAACCATATACTGGTCATTGTATTCTTGGTCTTGAACTCTCTCTCTGTTACCCTCTCCAGTTCTCGGGAAAAATGAAATCTTTTTTCTGTTTTATCTTAATTGAACTTAGTACTTACAGTTTTGTGTTTTGTAGGTTTGATTCATAAACTTGGTAGTAAGGGCAAACAAATTCTAGTCGTCAAACTTATTTTTGAATTTCAGTTGAGTGACAAGATCTCACCAGTTCCTTTTTTAAAAGCCTATATAAAGCAGTCTAAAATGGATGCTAAGAAAGTTTGCAAGGAAGGAAATAACTCTCTCAAAGCAAAGGTATTTCATATTTCCTTGTAAAGGAACCTTATTGTAGATAATCAAAAATTTCCCGTGGGTAACTTCATATTTATTATTGTTATTTTTCTGTAGAATGAGGCTGATGCCAAAGAAATTGGTGCAATAAGATCTGTAATAAAAGCAATTAAAGATCACAATCTTGAATCCGAGTATCCAAAGGAGATTCTTGAAAAGCGAATTCAGCAGCTGGAGAAGCAGGCAGCAGACAGAAAGCGCCCTGCAGCCAAGCATTCACAACCTCAAAATCAGCTGCCAAAGAAACAGCAGCATAATGGAAATAAGCGTCGTAGAACTGATGTCCGGTTAGGTGCTTTTGCAGTTCAGAAGAATTTTGGGGAAGGCAACCCAATTGTTCGTTCATACCAACAATCACATTTACAGTCCCCAGGTTTGTCGCCTGATGGCTCTGCTCCATATGCGAGCTCATCAGTTGCACCTTATGGCATTTCAGGCCATTCTGCTGTAATTGCTCCTTATGCTGGATCATCCGGTGGTTATGGCTTGCCAGGAGCACTAATGAGTTTGTCTGGGAACCCAAGCGGTGCTAATTCCCATTTATACTTGTCTGAACCACAGTTTCCATCTGGCTATTTCGACAGGCCAACTGTCTATGGTGGATATGGTGTGCCACTGCCACCTCCATACCAACCAGCTTACCATCCTCAGTAGTGCTTGATACTTGATAGTATTTTTTTGGATGGGGTAACAACTTTTGCTGCTTTCACAGTTTTTCTTATCAGAAAGCATAGTTTGCTTTTTTGATCATGATGTTTGTAGGTCAATGAGATCTGTGATTCTTGTGTAGTTCTCATGTCTAGTTACTAATTTAACCTTCTATTGCCCCAAATCCGTTTTGAGTTATCATTACTTATTTTGCGGCATTTGGAAAGAACAACATTGTGACAGAGTCCATTGTTGTACTTGTAGGCACTATTTGCTGCAGATAGTCTTCTGGTTTTTGTTTCTTCTAAAAAGAAATGAAAGTCTTTCTGGTTTAGCATATGGGTTCATTTGCCATTTAAAATAGCATTTAGAAGTATCTTACACTTTTTTGGGGAAGACTTTGAACCTAGATATTTCTATGAATATCATAATATGCATTATTGCATTTCTTTCCCCTTAATTATCTCTAAAAACAATGCCTGGCATTTTGTTTGTTACACTTTCTTGATAGTTTCTGGAGTAGATGGAAAAGGTGTCGTTGAGACTCGTCCAGTAAATCTTTGTGTCAATGATTGGAATATGAAAAAACATCCATTTAGACTATGGATGGTCCAAGACATTTTTAGGTCTCTTTATCAACTTTTTCCTGAACTTCAAATCTCCTGTATATTGTATATTGTTGTGGGGGTATTGTATTCTAGGATGCCGGAGGTCCAAACCTCCTAGGACAATGGTTGGGTGCAACCATGGCAATCCCGGGATGGTTTGGCCTTGGGGTTCATAATTAAAACCATGGATGAAAGGGTTGGAAATCGTAGAAATTTCACTCGCATAGAAATAGTAGTCAATTTCTTCTAGAATTTCTGTAATAGTGGGGTATAAAATTACACATTCTTTTTTATTCTCCCCTGTACCTCTCGCAGGCTTTCAACATTTTATTACTCTTGTATTAATTGATGTGGATTACCACTTTGGTCCAGACCAACAAAGGATTCCTTAGCCATATTATTTAGGAATGTAAGTGACTGATATGTTAATAACTATGTATTAGTTTTGTGTACATTTGATTCATAATCGTCATTTACAAGTAGTTAGTAGTTTTTTTCCAGTTTAATTTCTTATTTTTTAGCATTTATTTAAAATGTATTTAGTTTTGAAAGAATAAATATTAAAATATTTCTTATTCGTCTACATTATTTAAAATATTAGATATTAATTTTTATTTTTTAACTATTTATCATTTTATAAGTAAAATAAAAGGATATAAAAGTAAGAATAAATAAAATTTAATCTAATTATTTTACGCATGTGTATTTTATTATTAAAAGTGTATGTTTTAATTTAGTTGTATGTATATAAAAAATAATATTAATATATGTTTGATTTTGATTAATCACATTTTATAACTACTTTTGTTTCTATGTCTTATAGGTTAATCTGAGAAAAAATTATGGAATATTTGTAGATAATTATGGTTTTAATTATCACAGTTAAAATGTTCATTTCTATGGATTATACACTGGATCAATGGCAAAACATTCTCGATAATAGGTCCAAGGGCAAAGGGGGTGAAAGCTATGAACCCCACCATTCAATTACCTCTTTTCTTCTGACTGAGAAAGAGAGGCACGGAGGGTTAAAGAAAAACGAAGTTAAATTGCCACATGAATGGCGCCAGATGCCAAAAGACAATTTAAATAAGCGATGGCCAATAGCTCAATTATAACATCTTTAACGAGCTTGCAATTTTTTTTTATATAGATAGAAAGATAAATGGTATTTGGGTTCGAATAAGTGATTTTAAATGGGATGATTGAATTTAATGGTAAAATTATTAGGTGAATTACATCTAACATATTTTAAGAAAAAAATAACTTTTTTGTTATATTTTATTGAAATTTTTTGAATCTACCACAAATTATAATTGACAAATATTGCTAAAAACACTAACATTTGAATGATAAAGAAGAATAAATTTATACTAATATGTATCCCAAATTTTCAAGTTATATATATATGTTTTTGACAATTAGAATAACAATTGTTTTATTGAACAAAAGTGAGATACACACAACCATTACATTTAAAAACAAACTAAATGCGTTATTATATTAAATACAATTGTTTCTTATGAAATGTTTCGTTCAAGAATATTCATCAAATGAGCAGAGAATAGGACTTGATTGCGATTTTACTTGCCTCTTTCCAATTCATCCACCTCAAAATCCATCTTTCTAATTTTGATATAGTTTTGGTTTGATTGTGTTTTCCCAAATCTTGAGTTTGTTTAACCTAGGTTTAAACCCTCAAATTTCTTGCATTATGAACAACTTCGTTACAAAAAAGGAAAATATAGACCTCATTTTGAAAGTTGAATATCTCTTCCAAGCTTAGCAAGGTTTCGTGATTGTCTTCGTGCAGTTCCTAGAAAGTTGATCTAAAGGTGTTAGATTATTGTGTCAAAAAACTTTTCTTCTTGAGAATTTTTTTCTTTGGTTTCTTCTTCCACCTTAGTGTTGATAACTCTCTCTATTTTATTTGCTCACTCTATTCAATTCATTCTAATTTGCTTACCTTAGCATAGTATCAAATCCATTTGTCTCACTCGATCCTTTCAATTATTCCTATTTTGTTTTGCGACTTTACAATTTCTCTCAATGTCATTCTCTATTTGAGTTTTTAAACCTTATTTTTTCAATTTCTTTGGATTAAGGATGGAGTTGTTCAATATTTGTGTAGATAAGCTTGATGTCACAATTGATATTGGAAACGTGATTGAGTGTGAAGATGTTGTTTCTGACTTTATTATTGCAGCTTGTATTGTCTTCCATATACAAATGAACGTGGAGGCGATTCTCCATTTCCAGACTGAATCAATTTGGTTAATAATGGAGGCTTGAAGAGGATAATGGCATGGAGAAATTTGAATAATATTTTGTTGTTTGTGTGGAGAGTTGATTAAGCATGATTTTCTTTTGGTTTAGCACGGTGATCATAGTGTTTTAAATCCAAAAGCACTCATTGGTAAAGAGACGTAGGATCAAGGTAAGCTTTCATGTATAGTGATTTGGATCTTAGCGATAATTTCTTTGATTTTGAAAGTGTAATATTTTCTTAGAGTTGATGTTTTTTTTATTGTGTTTCTTTCATATTGGTTTAGTGTATGTAATTTTAGAAATTGTTGAAATATTGGTACTTTGTTAATCGTTTTATTTTTGTTACAGTCTAATCTTGTTTGTTATTTGTTTCCTTTAGTTTGTTCAATTTGTTCATTTTCTTATAGTAAGATAACTAAGAAGTTGTTTGATTTTGTTTTTGGAGACTCTAATTTGATGAGTGTGATTTGAGTTGTTTTTGTTTGTTATTTATATTGATTCTTTAAGTTTAGTTATTTTTATTCCGGTAACCTAATTGAATTATGAGGGAGAAAATTTATTCTTACCTGTGATATTTGGTTCATGTTAAGTGTATTGTTAATTATTTGGTTAGTTATATTACTTAGATTATGTATTTTGTATAGTTGATGTTGGAATCATTAAGTTATATTGTTTTTTTCTTTTAATGTAACTTTTATACTCTTCCAGTGTTAATATAAAAATTCTTTAATTTATTAATATTATGATTTTATTTTTAGTATTTTTATTCACATAATGTTTTTAATAAACATTATTTTTAAAATATTTATCCTTCTCAACCCATGGATAATTAGCTATTTTTTCATTCATATTGGTCTTCTTAAAATGTATTTTTTCACTCAATTTTCATTGTCTTTTAATATTGTATAAATTATTACTCGTTATTAAAATAAAACAGTCATATTATTAGTTTCTTTAATATTATATAATTTATGCTTAAATTGTTTAAACTTGTTTAAAAAATAGAAAATGTATATTCATAAAAATTATTATTTTTATTTTATCTTAAAATTGGTTAAATTTTACCTTTTAAAAGAGTTTAAACTATGTAAAAAGTAGAAACTAAATATTAATTTATATATAAACTATTTACGTTAAAAAGACATTTCAAAGCTTTTTAAAAATAGAAATAGCATATTGAAAAATAAAAACACAATAAAAAAGAATTAAAATATAACTGTTTATACACCCATTTAACTATATACATATTAAGTGTTTGGGGTTGAAATGTGTTATGTATTTTCTACTTTTTATTTTTTCTTTAACGAATTGATTATTTAATTGAAGTGACCAACATACCCTCTTAGTCTCGCACCTTCTTAATAAGACAAAACACTAAGCAGCAATGATACAATGCTGAATTGTATTCATTCATTCAATTTTATTAATTTTACTTTTAGTTTTACAAAGCATAACTAAATTTTAAATTATTATAAAAGTACCACCAAAGACGTGATTTTGATATTTTTTTTTAAACAAACTAAAGGTGATGTTACATGTGTAGTTAACTAACAAACGAACTATTTTCATAATAAATATTATAATATTTTAACAGTAAATAATTAAAATTGTGATTATTAGTAAAAAAATTACGATTTTTTTTCGAATATAACGTTAAACAATAAGTGAAGTGAAAATGATTATTGTAATACCGAAATTATAATTAATTAAAATTGAATATATATTAATATTATTATTTTATATACATACAATTACATAAAAAAAATATAATTTTAATAATAAAACACAAAATATTTTGTATAATCAAATTAAATTTTATTTATCTTACTTAAAATTATGTGTTAAATAGTTAAAAAAATAAAAATTAATATTAATATTTTAAATAATATAATAAAGTAAGAATTAAATTAATATTTAATTTTTTCAAACAAAATATATTTTTAAATAAATATTAAAAAATAAATAATATGAAAACTATTATTGATTTATAATTGATACTTATTAATTAAATATATAAAAAATTAATATAAAATAACTACAATTATATTCAATAAAAACATCACAAAATTTTATCATATGAAATATAAAATATTGACCTTAAAAATAAGTATTGACTTAGTTAAGCTGACACGTAGTAAGTTCTTAATAAGACAAAACACGAAAGAGCAATAATACATTGCCGAATGCTATTCATTCAATGATTCTATCTCCGATATTCTACATCTCATTTTTCTGAAATGAAGACGACCAGAAAAGTCAGTAATCTAATACATAATGATGTGCAGAGCATAGTAGAGTTAATTAGGTTATTGATCTATGTCTCATCGCTTATGAGCTTGTTGGAAATTAAAGTAGTAGAGTCACAGGTATCAGCTTACAACCCAACAGATAACATTGCCATTGACTGTGGCTCCTCACATACCGAAGAAGTCGAACACCGACACTGGGAAGGAGATGTCGGTTCTAAATATTTACTCAAGAACAACAACTCATCTATCTCCAACGCCGCAGCATCACCCACACGGGTTCAATTATTTTCTCTCTTTTTATTTATTTTTGAATATTTTATATTATTAAGTTTATTAAATATCTTGTATTATATAAATTAATAATAAGTTAACAATCTTATTTATAAATCTAAATAACTCTTAATTCAATTTTATTAGATTTAATTAGTCATAAATTTCTAATAAAATCAATATTTATTTTTTCTGTCACGGAAAAGAAAAATCAATATTCTATAATCATTTAAATTTTTATATTTTTAAATTACGAAAAAATAAGGTTGAGTATCTATTATTGGGTGTACTTGTGTTATAAGTTTTGAGTTTTTAGAAATAAAAGAAATTAAAAATTGATTTCTTTAATTATAAAATAAATAGATTTTTTTTACTGTTGGATTATAATGACTTTTATGAAATTACTATGGTTTCGTTACTTTTTTAAAGACAAATCAATGGTAATCTTATGTATAAATTTGATGATGATTTTTTAAAGTGATATTTTTATAATAAACATCATAATTTAATACTAAAAAAACTATCAACTCTAAATTATAAAACTAAATTTCTATATTTATGTTCTAGAAGTGGTTCTCCTACTGCACATTCTTAGAGTTCTAAAACTTGCTATTTTTTCATACATTCGAATCACAGAAAAAAAAAATTTATTTGATAAAAATAGTATAGTAATTCACTATTTATTCTGTCTAACAAAAAACTCAGAAATACCCATACACAGGTTGATTCAGTTCCATACTTAACAGCAAGGCTATCACACTCAAGGTTCACCTATATCATACCCCTCAACCCAGGTCAAAAGTTTCTGAGGTTATACTTCTACCCTGTACACAATTATGACCCGAATGTCAACATCTCTAATGCCCTTTTCTCAGTTCAAGCCGGACGATATACTCTTTTAAGAAACTTTAACGCCACTCAAACAGCTCTCTATTTGAGCAAAGAGGGCTTTATCAAAGAATTCTGTATCAATATTGATGATTCCAAAATCCTTAACATTACCTTTATTCCAAAAACTTCAGCTTCTAATTCATTTGCATTCATAAATGGAATCGAAGTTGTGTCTATGCCCACAAACCTTTATCACTCGGCAAGTAATGGCATTGAATTCATCGGATCGTCGTACTTCTACACCATTCGAAACGATACTGCTTTAGAGACTATGTATCGCATAGATGTAGGTGGAGGTGGTATATCTGCTGGAGACGATACTGGAATGTTTCGAAGATGGAACAAAGACGATGACTACTTGACTAATCAATTAGAAGGAAACATTGCGCCACTTGTTGAAGATGATTTGTATTTGAGATTTTCATTGATAAAAGATTATGTAGCTCCACCTAGTGTGTATAAAAATGCTCGGAGTAGTAAGAATTCGATGAATTGGGAATTTCCTGTAGATTATGGGTTTTATTATCTGCTGAGATTGCATTACTGTGATATTCAAACCGAATTGGATAGTCAGTGTGCTTTTCTTGTATCGGTAGAAAATCAGAATGCTCAATCGAGAACAGATAACCCAATGTTCTGGAAGGGTACTATTGGTAAACAGGTACCATTTTATATAGACTCTATCATTTCCTTATTGGCTGATGAGAAGGGGGATACTAAACGACATAATCTCTCTATTGCCTTGGAAGCAAGTCTTGATCAATTAATAGCTAGACATAGCACTTTTGCAATCTTGAATGGCTTGGAAATTTTCAAATTGAACGACACATTTGGGAATCTTGCTGGTCCTAATCCTGAACCGATTCAAACAAAGACGACGAATATTACTGTTGATAATCCTTTTCCAAATACAATAAGCAATGATAAAAGTCATAAGAAACTAATCAAGATCGGTCTGACCATTGGTGGAGTAGTTCTATTGATCTGTGGTGTCATCAGTTTCTTCTTTTTGGGGGGTAGAACAAGAAAAGTCAAGTACTTCTTCACGGGTAAGTATGTTATCTACAATACAAATTTTGCATATTATACTAGTTATTACAAGATTTGTGATATCCCAAATGAGATTGAGTGATGGATTGATCACTAACTTAATAGGATTTATATAAGTTTTGTTTTGATTAGTAAAATCCTGATTTATTATCTGTGATGATTATGAATAACATATTTCTACTACCAAATGTTTAAAGCAAAAATGTGTTTGTATTTTGTTACACAAACTGTTTTGCAGTAGTAATGTTTTAATAAGTTTGAAACCGGTAACCAGTTTGTTAAGGAAAATACTTTAAATCACCATAAATCTAACTATTAATAAAATTTAATCAATAACAATAAATTTATACATCTTAATGAATTTTATTCCTATAATATCATATAAAATTACATAAAAATATACTAGATGGATATAAAAATACTATTTTTACTATTAGAATTTATTGTTTTCTTATAAGTATTTCTTACTTATTTACACCTTATTTTCCATAGTTGAGACTGATTCTGGGACTAATAATACGAGATCAGTTGCTTCATCCTTACCATTCCAATGTCGATACTTTTCATTGGTTGAGATTAAAGCTGCCACAAACAACTTTGATGACCTCTCCCTTATTGGCGTTGGAGGTTTCGGCAATGTTTACAAAGGTCACATTGATAATGGATCATGTGCTGTCGCTATAAAAAGACTTAAACCAGAGTCATCCCAAGGTGCCCACGAGTTCAAAACAGAGATTGAGCTTCTTTCTCAACTTCGCCACTTACACATTGTCTCTTTAATTGGCTATTGTGATGAAGGAAGCGAGATGATCTTGGTCTATGACTACATGGCACGTGGGACCCTTCGTGATCACTTATATTTCACCAACAATCCACCTCTGAGTTGGAAGCAACGTTTGAATATTTGTATTGGTGCAGCACGTGGATTGCGTTATCTTCATACTGATGCAAAACAAGTGATTATTCATCGAGATGTAAAGACTACAAATATATTGCTAGATGAAAAATGGGTGGCCAAGGTTTCAGATTTTGGGCTTTCAAAAATTGGGCCTAATACCATGTCTAAAGCCCATGTTACAACAATGGTTAAAGGGAGTATTGGCTATTTAGATCCCGAGTATTACAAGCGTTATCAATTGACTGTAAAATCTGACGTGTATTCATTTGGTGTGGTATTATGTGAGGTAATATGTGCGAGACCTCCCATTATACAAAGTGAGGACGAGTATCAAGTAAGTCTTGTGGAGTGGTTTAGAACTCATTATGCAAATGGTACAGTTGACCAGATTGTTGACCAAGAAATAAGAGGTAAAGTAGCTCCACAATGTTTGGAGAAGTTTGAGGAGATTGCGATGAACTGTGTGTTGGATAGTGGGAATGAGAGGCCCTCCATGATTGAAGTTGTTTGCGGATTAGAATTTGCTTTGCAATTGCAAGAGAACGCAGATGATGAAATTAAGATTAATGATGAACTGATTATTGAAAGAGATGGTAGTTCTGGAAAAGGAAAAGAAATATACTCTGGAGATATTAACACCATGCTCTCTGAAATCATGGATCCAAAAGGAAGATGATAAACAAATGCTGTTTACTGGGAGTTACACCTGCGTATTAATGTTAATTCTATTGATTAAGTTATATTCAGATTTGATAATATATTTAATATTAATTTATATAAAATTTAATTTTAAATTAGTGCTCGATCCGTTGTCAATTGTGTCACAGAGCATATATATTATGCTTTTTTTGTATGCTAGCATGTTGTGTCGTATTATATTAAATATATAACAAATTGTAATATGTTAATCCAATGTACTAACAGGTTGAATATTTAATGGTTTGGGTCGAATTGACCCATTTGACACCCTCTCTTTGGTATTAACTTACATTATGTATGTAAATTTATACGGTAAGAACCAAATTTTCTAAAAGAACTTTGAGTTTGATACCATTCTTAAATGCCTCGTGGGAAATAATAATTATTGGGAAATAACGTAAATTCTCGATAAGTCAGACTTATGAGAAAATAAAAATAGAAAAATAACACACAAATTTGATAACGGAGTTCGGTAAATCTTGTTTACGTTTTCGAACCTACTGTAGATCTTTTTACTGAAAGAGAAGAAATTACACAAAGTGTTTACAACACTCAAAACCCACAACTCAATTACACTCAAGAAAATTACTCTCAATTTTTTCTCACAAAAGCTTTTCTCTCAATTAGAATGAACACTTTGGATGGTTAATTCATTACAATTACGCATCTATTTATAGGAAAATTCACTCCTTGAATTACTCCTTAAATTAATGGTTCCTTGAATTGCTCCTTAAATTAAGTTTCATGTTTTGCGCAATGTTTTACTCCTTGTTTTGCTTCATGTTTTGCTCCTTAAATTAAGGAGCTTATAACAACAATCTCCCACTTGAAGACTGATTTCAATCTGTCTTTACACCTCGATCAATGCAACAACTTTTCTAGTCTTTGTTACTCTAGCAAACCAATTGAAGTTGAGCACAATTTCAGTTTGTCAATAGTCACCACCTTTGTTAATATATATGCTGGATTTTTGTTTCCTTGAATCTTCTCCAGTATTAACACATCATCATCCAATAGAGATCTGGTGAAGTGATAACGAAGTCCAATATGCTTGGTTCTAGAATGAAATACTGAATTCTTTGCCAAGTGTATTGCACTTTGACTATCACTATGCATAACATTATTCTCCTGTTTGAATCTCAGCTCAGTTAACAAACCTTGAAGCCATATCATCTCTTTACTTGCTTCAGTTACTGCTACATACTCAACCTTTGTAGTGGATAGAGTGACAATTTTCTGTATTTGTGACATCCAACTAACAACTGTAGTTCCAACAGTAAATATATATCCGGTGGTACTTCTTCGGTGACCAACTTCATCTCCAAAGTCTACGTTTACGTACCCTTGTACTTTTAACTCTCCTTTACTAAAGTACAAGCACTTTTTTGTGGTGCCTCGCAGATACCTCAAAATCCACTTGACTGCTTCCCAATGAGTTTTTCCTGGATTTGACATAAATTTGCTAACAACTCCCACTGCATGGCCAATGTCTAGTCTCGTATAGACCATTGCGTACATCAAACTTCCAATGGCTGAGGCATAAGGAACCTTAGCCATGAATTCTTTCTCTTCCTCTGTCTGAGGGGACTGATCCTTGGATAGGAGAAAATGACTGGCCAAGGGTGTGCTAACTGGCTTGGCATCGCCCATGTTGAATCTTTGCAAAATACGATTGATGTATTCTGCCTGAGATAACTGCAAGGATCCTTTCTTCTTATTTCTTGTGATTTGCATTCCAATAATCTTCTTTGCTAGACCCAAGTATTTCATGTCAAACTCCTTTGACAATTGCTGCTTCAACCTTTTAATATCATCCATATCTGAACTACTACTAACATATTATCAACATAAAGCAGTAAAATGATATAACTAGACCTATATCTCTTGAAGTAGCAACAATGGTCAGCATTACACTTCTGGAAACCTTCCTTGTGCATGAAGCTGTCAAAATTTCTGTACCATTGTCTCGGGGCTTGTTTCAGGCCATACAAACTCTTCTTAAGTCTGCACACCATGTTCTTCTTCTCTCTTTCTGAGAAACCTTCTGGCTGGTACATGTATATCTCTTCATCTAAATCTCCATGAAGGAATGTAGTCTTCACATCCAACTATTCTAGATGAAGATCTTCAATGGCTACAATACTCAACACTGATCTGATAGTATTGAGCTTCACAACGGGAGCGAAAATGTCAGTGTAGTCAACTCATTCCTTCTGTTGAAACCCTTTAACAACTAGGCGTGCTTTGTATCTCTTGGAACCATGATGCTCCTCTTTCACCCAGTACACCCATTTGTTGTGAAGTGCCTTCTTTCCCATAGGTAACTCAGCTAGTTCCCATATCTGGTTGGAGATAAGAGATTTCATTTCTTCTTTCATAGCAAGCTCCCACTTGATGGAATCTCGAGTCTGACAAGCTTCGTCATAGCATTCAGGCTCCTCTCCATCAGTCAGCAACATATAGTTCATGTATCTCCTGTTAGGCATATGAGGTCGAGAAGACCTTCTCAATACAGGAGTTGGAGTAAAAGGTTGTGATGTGTCGGAATGTTGTGTACTGCTCTGTCCAACAAGTTTCTCTGGCTGAGGACTTGTTACAATTGGTTCTGTTGTTGAACTATCTGGGACATCATCTGCATCTGCATCTACAAATACTAACTCATTCTCCTCTGAGTCATTGACGTCTATTTAATACATGTCCTTATACATCATTCTTTCGTTGAAAATGACATCTCTACTATGGATAACTTTCTTGTTTTTGTCATCCCAAATGCGGTAGCCAAACTCATTCTCACCATAGCCGATGAATGTGCATTTCTTGGATTTAGAATCAAGCTTATTCATACCTTGATCACTGATATGCACACATGCTACACAACCAAAAACTTTTAGATGTGGTAGTGTCACCTATTTTCTGCTCCACACCTCCTCTAGTATTCTATGCTCCATTGGAACAGATGGGCCTCGGTTGATCAAGTAAGCTGTTGTGTTGACTGCTTCTGCCCAGAACTACTTCGGTAGATCTGGCTGTATACGAATGCTTCTGGCTCTTTCTGTCAACATTCGGTTCATACGCTCAGCTACATCATTGTGTTGAGGCGTGCCTGACACAGTTCTTTCCATTCTGATCCGGTGCTCATAGCAGAAATTTTTGAATATGGTGTCTTCATATTCACCACCATTATCGGTTCTGAGCTTTTTGATCTTCAAACCCGTCTCATTTTCCACCATAGCTTTCCATCTTTTGAAAGTCTCAAATACTTCAGACTTATGCTTTAGAAAGTAAACACATACCTTCCGAGAGTGATCATCGATGAAAGTCACGAATTATTGTTTCCCATCAATGGATGAGTCGGTTATTGGTCCCCAAACATCAGAGTGAATAAGCTCTAGCCTTTCCTTCTTTGGGGTTTTTCCACTTGTCTGAAAGCTTACTCTCTTTGAAATGGTGTGTTTCACTCATGTGGCCTAGTCTCTGGTGCCACAGATTTGGTGTTTCATTACCTGCTATAATTGTGATTGAACAATGTGCTTCTGCTGTCATGTAAAGAGTGCCATTTTTCTTGCCTCGAGCAACTGTCATTGCACCCTTTGAAATCTTTCAATCATCACTATGGAAGATCGTAGTGTAGCCTTCACTGGCCAACTGCCCCACTGAGATTAAGTTCCTTCTGAGGTCGGGAATATGTCTGACATCCTTCAGCTCCCAAACAGACCTGTTTAACTTAATCTTCATTACACCTTTGCCAATAATAGCACATGGTTGATCATCACCAAGATATACCTTTCCAAGGTTTTCAGGGACATATTTCTCGAAGAATTCTTTCTGTGAAGTAGCATGGAATGATGCTCCAGAGTCTAACACCCAAGATTCTTCCTTGCTCTCCAAAGAGCATATCAATGCATCATCCCCTCCTGAGGTAGAAGTAACATTTGTCTCTACCTTTACTAGTTTGTCCTTCGGTGCACTCTTGCACTGATTTTTGTAGTGTCTGGTTCTTCCACAATTCCAACACTCGATAGTCTTCGAGTTATGAGAATTATTAGGATTCTTGGATTTGGACCTTCTATCCTTTGATCTACCTCGGTAGTCTGTTCTGCCACGTCCATTCCCTTTGGTTGAATTTCTTCCTCTTGACTCTGTATGCAAAACTGAAGAAGTTGACGATTCACCTGACTCTCTACGTCGGATCTCTTCACTGAGAACCAAATCACGAATATCGTCAAATTTCAACTTATTACTTCCTGACGAGCTACTCACAGCCGTGACAGTAGCATTCCAGCTTTCTGGTAGAGAAGACAAAAGTATCAATGCTCGTACTTCCTCATCGAATTCAATTTCCACTGAACTCAACTGGGTTGTGACTGTATTGAGTTCATTGAGATGTTGAGCTATCGATGCGCCTTCCGTCATCCGCAAATTGAACAAACGTCTCATCAAGTGCACTTTGTTTGAGGCTGATAACTTCTCATACATATTGGAGAGAGCTACCATAAGACCCGCCGTGGTCTTTTCCTTTGCTATGTTGAAAGCAACATTACGGGATAACGTCAATCGAATAACTTCGAGAGCTTGTTTGTCTAGAAGATTCCAATCTTCTTCCTTCATAGCCTCTCGCTTTTTCCCTAAGAGAGGTTGATATAGATTTCTTTGATACAGATAATCCTCTATCTGCATTTTCCAAAACCCGAAATCTATGCCATCGAATTTCTCGAGTTTCACCCTTCCTTCATCTGCGGCCATTGCTCCAACTTAAATCTGACTTTCTCC
Organism: Hippophae tibetana; assembly: GCA_037013495.1. Classification (NCBI taxonomy): domain Eukaryota; kingdom Viridiplantae; phylum Streptophyta; class Magnoliopsida; order Rosales; family Elaeagnaceae; genus Hippophae; species Hippophae tibetana. The sequence goes on from CM072812.1 coordinate 6,177,660, forward strand.
GGATCTTTTCTGACTATTTCTGCAAACCACCGTGTATTATAACACCTTCGTCAACGAACAAATACCGTTAACAAAATTTCACTATTCACGTGAATAGTAACCTTGTAAGAAATTGACAAAAATCACCACCAAAAGCTCGGATACCAGTTGTTGGGAAATAACGCAAATTCCCGATAAGCCACACTTATGAGAAAGTAAGAATAGAAAAATAACACAAAAAATTGATAACGGAGTTCTGCCAATCTTACTTACGTCTCTGGACCTGCTGTAGATCTTTTTACTGAAAGAGGAGAAATTACATAAGGTGTTTACAACACTCAAAACCCACAACCCAATTATACTCAAGAAAATTACTCTCAATTTTTTCTCACAAAAGCTTTTCTCTCTAAGTTTTTCTCTCAATTGGAATGAACACTTTGGATGGTTAATTCATTACAATTACACATGTATTTATAGGAAAATTCAATTCTTAAATTACTCCTTAAATTAATGGTTCATTTAATTGGTCCTTGAATTAAGTTTAATGTTTTGCTCCATGTTTTATTCTTTGTGTTTGTTCCATGTTTTGCTCCTTAATTTGCTCCTTAAATTAAGGAACTTTATAACAACAATCTCCAACAAGAGGATTAGGATGAAAATTATCCTTCTCACTCTACGTATATTTAGAATCTCGCTTTCTTAAGTTTTTTAAATATATTATATATTTTTAATTAAATAAAATAAATATGGATTAAAAATAATATTTTCACGGATAAATAAATATTTTAAGCATAAAAATTTAATATTATAATAATAATTAAATTAATAATATAAATAATTTAATTATATTTAAATTTTATAAATACTTAATTTATTAAATATTCAATTTATCATATTTTATTTATTAATAAAGAATATAATATCCGTTAAAAAAATTGGAACTGCTAATACAGAAACTTCATCCCTATCACCCACTATGTTTAAATAAAGGAAGGGAATAACCTCTTCAATACTGCCCCGTTCCATTTACAATTGGGTTTCAATTGCCCCAATGAGACTTTCTCAAAGGCCGAAGCAAAAGTTTTACTTTTCCTTTCTAAAACTCGTATTTTTGTTTGACTCATATTTTCAATTTTATTTATAAAATGAAAATTAACTATTGAAGTTTTTTAAATATAAATAGAAAGATAAATGGTATTTGGGTTAGAATAAGTGATTTTAAACGGGAGGATTGAATTTAAATGTAAAACTATCAAATGAATAACATCTCAGATATTTTAAGAAAAAATTAACTTTTTTGAATATATATCTTTTATCATTTTTATTTCTCAAATCCACGAGGCTTAACCACCTCCAAGACCAAAACTTCCATTTTAAAGGCATGGAGAAGAATTAAATGTCAGACATGATTAAGTTAATTGAGATGAAACTTTGAGATTAATGGAATAATTAATGATATGGTACTTAAATAACAACTCATCAATATCGTATACAAATTGAAGCAAACCAACGATTACAAGTTCTAACTTAATTGAAAAAAATAGATATAAAAATTAAAGAAATTAATTAGACCTATATTGGTAAAAAATTTCACAACCCTTACTCTTGGAGTATAAAAAATAAGAATTCTTCAATTTAATTGTATAGTGATTTTATTTTTAATATTTTTTATTCATATTTTTTAAATAATATCTTAATCATTCTATCATTTAAAAAATATATTAATTTGATATAAATTTAACATTTAATTAGCACATATGTTTTTAATGCAAGATATTTTTAAAATATTTACCTTTTTTAACCCATAAACTATTAATAGTTATTTTTATCCATTTTGATCTCCTTAAAATATATATTAGATAAGTTTTTCATTCTATTTTTCATCGTCATCTTTGATATAGTAAAAGTTACTAATGGTTGCGTAAATAAAACAAACTTACTTTTAATTTCTTTAATATTATATAATTTATGATTAAATTATTTTTATTTTAAAAACTGTTTAAAAAATAAAGAATGCATATCGATAAAAATTACTGCTTACGTTTAAACTAATTTATAAGCATAAAAAACTGCTTTAGAAAAAGTTTAAACAGTATAAAAAACAGAAATAGCATATTAATTTATACATAAATTATTTTATCTTATGAAGGATAAAATATATCAATGTTCTTGGAAGAACTCAAAAATCAGTATTGAAAATTAAATAAGTTTAATGTATTTACAAACTCTTAATTACAATAAAGATTAATACATGTATAAATATAGAAAATAAGAATATGTTTTTTTGGAAAAGTATATTAGTTGCATACAACTAATATACCATTAATGATTTATTAACACTACCCCTCAAGTTGACGCGTAGATATCAATCATATCCAACTTGCTGAGTGAGCCATATAATGACTTCTTGGAGAATCCTTTGGTAAACATATCTGCAAGTTACTCTTCTGTGGGAACTAAAGGAAAACTAATAAGTTTGGCATCTAACGTCTCTTTTATAAAGTGACGATCAACCTCTACATGCTTAGTGCGATCATGTTGTACTGGATTTTGTGATATATCAATGGTTGCCCAATATATCTGCATAGTATTTTTGAGTTCGAAACCCAAATCCAATAACAAAGTTCTTATCCACAGTAATTCACAAACCCCATGAGCCATACCTCTATACTCGGCCTCAACACTAGATCGTGCCACCACTTTCTGCTTCTTACTTTTCCATGTAACCAAATTTCCTCCCACAAAGGTGAAATAACCCGATGTTGACTTTCTATCTGTAATACTTCCTGCCCAATCTGCATCTGTGAATCCACAGACTTCAAGAGGATTGTTGTGTTTAGAGAAATTACTCCACTTCCTGGAGCCGATTTCAAATACCTTAAAATTCTCAAAACAGCATTCATATGGTTCTCACTTGGATTATGCATGAACTGGCTCACCACACTTAATGCATATGCAACATCTGGTCTAGTATGAGCTAAGTAAATCAAACGTCCAACCAATCTCTGATAGCGAGCTCAATCAGTTGGTATCTGATCTGGATACTCTACTAAACAATGGTTTTGCTCAATAGGAGTGTCAATAGGTTTGCAATCCAACTTCCTCTGACACAGATATATTCCTTCTCTTCCCTTGGCTACCTCAATTCTTAAGAAGTAATTTAGTTCACCTAAGTCCTTCATTTCGAATTCAGAGGCTAGCTGTCTTTGTAGTTTATCCATCTCAATAGTATCATCACCAGTGATTACCATATCATCAACATAAATGATTAGGGTTGTTACCTTCCCTCGTTGATGTTTGAGAAATAGAGTGTGGTCTGAATTACTCTGTCTGTAACCAACCTTTTGCATGAACTGTGAAAACCTTCCAAATCAGGCTCGAGGGGATTGCTTGAGGCCATACAAAGACTTCCTCAATTTGCATACAAAATTACCAGGAGAATCAACTACATACCCAGGTGGAAGACTCATGTACACCTCCTTGGCTAATTCTCCATGAAGAAACACATTCTTGACATCAAACTACTGAAGTGGCTAGTTTAGGTTAGCAGCAAGTGAGAGCAGAACCCGAATCGTGTTCATTTTGGCAACAGGAGAAAAAGTCTCATCATAGTCTACACTATACGTTTGAGTAAACTCTTTTGCTACAAGATGAGCTTTATACTGATTTACGGATCCATCACCATTATGTTTTATAGTAAATACCCATCGACAACCAACTGCCTTTTTTCCTTGTGGTGGTGACACAAGTTGCCAAGTATCGTTCTTCTTTAACGCATCCATTTCTTCAGCCATTGTCTTTCTCCATATTGGATCTCCCAACGCATCCTGCACTTTGTTAGGTACTGATACACCAGATATTTGATTCACAAATGATTTATATGACTTAGATAATCTTTTAGTGGACATGTAATTGGCTACTGGGTATTTTGATTTTGCATGAATATTTGGTTCATACCTTTTGGTTGGTTGACCTCGAGTAGACCTATTTGGTAATACATACTGTCCAACATTAGACTCGATGCTATTAGTATCAGTAGATGTACATACCTCAGATGATTGACCTTCAATACTAGGGAGTTGTTGATCAAGGGTAGGAGTAATGCCTGAGGGTATAGTTGTGTCTTCAATGTCATTTGTTGTAAGTGAATTTGGTGCTTGAATACTTGAAGCATCTGGTTCTGCAATGACTGGTCTCTTTGAAACATCAGTTGGTGATTCACCTAATGCCTCCCCCTCACCATGATACAGTTCTTCGAAATGTGTATTCTCCCCCTGACGAGCAGTATCAGGTGAGGAAAAATAACTCATGTCCTTAAAGAAGTTGACATCCATAGTAACATAATACTTTCTGGTTGGTGGATGGAAGCACGTGTACCCTTTCTGATAACTTACATAACCAACAAACACACATTTAATTGCCCAGGCATCTAATTTAGACCTTTGATTTTTAGGAACATGTACAAAAGTAACACAACCAACTACACGGGTAGGAAGATTATGAAAGGATGATAAGGAGACGTAAGATGCGAGAATCTGGAATGAGATGTTTTCGTTAAGGACACTAGACGGGAGACGATTGATGAGATGGGTAGAAGCCCGTACATCATCACCCCAAAGGTATTTTGGCATATAAGCACTAAATAAGAGTGCACGAGCCATATCAAGTAAATGACGATTTTTTTCTTTCAGACACTCCATTTTGTTCTGGTGTTTGTAGACAAGTAGTTTGGTGAATAATCCCACGTGTTTTGAAATTTTTTTGAAAGACATGATTAACATATTCCCCACCATTGTCAGAACGGAGGATCCGAATGATGCCATTATATTGTATTTGAGCGAAGGTATGAAAATTTTGAAAAACTGAAAAAACTTCATCTTTTGTTCTAAGAAGAGAAATTCACGATAACCTTGTACAGTTATCGATAAACGAAACAAAATATCTCATACCCGATATAGTGGGCTCTTTAGATGATCCTCAAACATCAGAATGAATTAATTCAAAATGAATAGTATTTTTATTAGATTAAGTGATGAGATAAGTCAGGTACATATAAAACATTATGGAGTTGTAAAGATGGAGTGATATAAACTGACCCCTTTCCTAAGACAGGAAAGGCCTCACCATTAGCATTCGTAACATAAGACACTGGTGGGGGAAATAACTCATTAAAATAATATTTATCATAAGTCATATGATCAGATGCACCAGAATCAATAATCCAAGTATTAGACCCAACAGAATGAGAAACATTTAAAGTCATACCAATCTTACCACGACCAACTATTGAAGCTGTAGGAATACCTTCACATTCCATAGGATGATTGTGTCCATAGTAGTCTGGTTCTGGGACAATTTGCACGGCAGCTGCTTTTGCTTTAGAACGATGCCCATTTTGTCATTTTGCTGCATAGTAGTCTGCTTTTGGTTTCAAGTATGGATATAGTTTCCAACAAATCTCACGAAGATGCCCATGTTCATTGCAATAAGAGCAGGGAGAACGATGGCGATTGGTAAAACTCGGTGGAGGTCCCTACTGATGAAGTGGAATTGAATTTTGCTGCTGGAGGAATGGTGCCTTTGATTTGGCTTGAATGGCTAGGCTTGATACCTCAACATGTGCCTGATGAAGACTCTCTTGCTGAGATTCGTCTTTACGGATGTATGTAAAGGCAGTAGTCAAGCTCGGAGGGTCTGACATTCGAAGTAGTTCGCCTTTAGCACTATTATGTTTTATATCAAGGCCTCTTAAAAAGGCATGTACTCGTTCAAGCTCCTTCTCCTTCTGGTACGACAGAAGGTCTTCTGGATTTTTAATTTTACACGGGCGTTTCCGGTCAATTTCAGCCCATACATTTTTCAGCTTGGTAAAAAAAAGATACTGGTTGCCCATTTTACTGCATGCCAGCAGCTTTGCACATGAGTTCATGAACTTGAATAAAGTCAGACTCATTTGTATAAAGATCGCTTAAGGTATTCCATATGGCCTTAACAGTTTCACATTCCTCCACCATTTGTAATATATCATCAGTGATGGCTCTAAATAGAATTGATATGACAAAGCCATCATCATCTTCCCACATAGTATAGGCATCTATATCATCTTGACTAGGAGCCCTAATTGATCCAGATACATGTCCCATCTTATGCATCTCACGAAGATAAATAGACATAACTTTTTTCCATGTTCAAAAATTTGTACCATTAAGTTTAGTACCCCCGAAAGAACTAATTTCTGAACTCTTGATATTGTCTTGAATCTTCCATTGAAATAATAATAAAAAATATATTGTGTAGTGGAATAAAAAATTTGGATTTTTTTTGGGCCGGGTTGGGCTGATAAATGGGTTGTCTGAATGTTTGGGCTGATGGGCTTGAATTAAGGCTGATAATTAGGAGGTGATGGGCTTGGAGCTAATGGGCTAGGGTTGATAATTAGGGTTGATTTTGGCTAATAATTAGGGTTTTAAAAATCTGAAACAATTTAAGAAACTACACACCAGGGTTTCGGCTTCACAGAGGAATGAACGGCGCAGAGAGGCGCGCTGATTTTGGGGAGGCAACTGAACGTCGAGCTAGTCGGCAACGGCACAGGGGCGCACGAGCTAGAAGGCGCGTAGGGGGCACGAAGTTGGACGGCGTGCGAGCTGAACGGCGTAGAGGGGCACGAAGCTGAACGGGGCAGAAAGGCGCGAAGCTAGACGGCGCAGGGGCGCGCGAGCTAGATGGTGTGCAATGGTGCACGGTTAGCGAGCAGGTGCGCGATCTGAACGGTGCACAGGGCTGGGGTGGATGACACGGGCTGGAAGCGCTAACTGGACTGCGCGGGTGGACGACGGATCTGTAACGGACAGATCTGCAGCTGCGATGCGAGCTAAACAGTGTGAGAAGATTAACTGCACTACATAAAAACTGACGGCGGCGCTGCTAATGAGAAACCTGTAAAAAAAAATTATTTTTCTTTCCTGCTCTGATACCAAATTAAATAAGCTTAATGTTTTACAAACTCTTAATTATAATGAAGATTAATACATGTATAAATATAGAAAATAAAAATCTATTTTTTAGAAAAAGTGTTTTTAGAAAAAATATATTAGTTGATAAAGTATATTATAACATTAATGATTTATTAACATTTACTTAGTCAAGCTGTCATGTATAACATTCTTCTTAATAAGACAACACGGAAGAGCAATAATACAGTTGAATGAATACCATTCATTCAATCAGTTTGAAGTGACTCTAGCCATCTCTGATATATATTCTACGCCTCATGCATTTTAGTCATTTTGGTCTCATTTTTTTGGTCTTCTTCACTACATGCCTCTCATTTTTTTCTGAAATGAAGACGACCAGAAAAGTCAGTAATCTAATACATAATGATGTGCAGAGCATAGTAGAGTTAATTAGGTTATTGATCTATATCTCATCGCTTATGAGCTTGTTGGAAATTAAAGTAGTAGAGTCACAGGTATCAGATTACAACCCAACAGATAACATTGATATTGACTGTGGCTCCTCAGGTACCCAAGTAGTCGAACACCGAAAGTGGGAAGGAGATGTCGGCTCTAAATATCCACTCATCGACTACAACAACTCATCTATCTCCAAAGCCGCAGCATCACCCACACCGGTTCAATCATTCTCTCTCTCTCAAGTCAATATTTGTGTCTTTGTCTTAAAAAAAATCAATGTTCGATAATCATTTAAATTTTTATTTTTTTAAATTTTGTAATTATATTTTTTAAATTATAAAACCCCCAAAAAAATATCTGGTAATCAATTTCAAATTTAAATTTTGAAAAGAAAAATAAATAAATTTAAGTATTACGTTTTGATTATCAATTTATAATTTTTAACCTTTTGTTTTTTACAATTTTTTGTCAAATTTAGCTTTTTAATTAGTAAGGTTGAGTATCTATTATTGGGTGTGCTTGTGTTATAAGTTTTGAGTTTTTAGAAATAAAAGAAATTAAAAATTGATTTTTTTATTTGTAAAATAAGTAGATTTTTTTTTTACAATTGGACTATAATGATTTTTGTAAAAGTATCAATAAATTTCAGATTATGATATCGTTACTTTTTTTTAGACAAATTAACGGTGATGTTATGTAATTAACAACAAATAACTGAAATTTAATGATATTTTTATGATAATTAAAATATTAGTGATATTTTTGTAACAAATACAGTAATTTAATGCTAAAAAACTATTAATTCTAAATTATAAAACTAAATTTCATTATGTAAGCTCTAGAAGTGGTTCTCCTGGTGTTAAAAATATTTAAATTCTACTAATTGAAAATAAATTATCAATTGCATCACAAATGAAATGAAAAATTAAAATATGATTTATTTAGTATTCTAAAACTTACTGATTTTTCACTTTAATTTATATATTCCAATCACAAAAAATATGATTCCATAAATATGAATTGGTAAAATTAGTATAGTAATTCACCATTTAATTATTATGTCTAACAAAAAACTCAATAACACCCTTACGCAGGTTGATTCAGTTCCATACTCAACAGCAAGGCTATCACACTCCAACTTCACCTATATCATACCCCTCAACCCAGGTCAAAAGTTTCTGAGGTTATACTTCTACCCTTTACACAATTATGAGCAGAACTTCAAAATCTCTAATGCCCTTTTCTCAGTTCGAGCCGGACGATATACTCTTTTAAGAAACTTTAATGCCACTCAAACAGCTCTCTATTTGGGCAAAGAGGGCTTTATCAAAGAATTCTGTATCAATATTGATGATTCCAAAATCCTTAACATTACCTTCATTCCAAACAATTCAGCTTCTAATTCATTTGCATTCATAAATGGAATCGAAGTTGTGTCTATGCCCACAAATCTTTATAACTCCTCAAGTAATGACATTGAATTCATCGGATCGTCTTACTTGTACACAAATATTGGAAACGATACTGCTTTAGAGACCATGTATCGCATAGATGTAGGCGGAAGTGGAATATCTGCTGGAGACGATACGGGAATGTTTCGAAGATGGAACAAAGACGATGACTACATGACTTATCAATCAGAAGGAAACATTGCACCACTTGTTGAAGAAGATTTAAATTTGAGATTTTCATTGATAAAAGATTATGTAGCTCCACCTAGTGTGTATAAAAATGCTCGGAGTAGTAAGAATTCGATGAATTGGGAATTTCCTGTAGATTATGGGTTTTATTATCTGCTGAGATTGCATTACTGTGATATTCAAACCGAATTGGATAGTCAGTGTGCTTTTCTTGTATCGGTAGAAAAGCAGAATGCTCAATCGATTACAGCTGACCCTAGGTACTGGAATCGTACTATTGGTAAACAGGTACCAATTTATATAGACTCTGTCATTTCCTTACAGGCTCTTGAAAGTGGGAGTAATAAACGACATAATCTCTCTATTACCTTGAAAGCAAGTCCACATCAATTAATATCTAGACGTATCCCTTTTGCAATCTTGAATGGCTTGGAAATTTTCAAATTGAACGACACATTTGGGAATCTTGCTGGTCCTAATCCTGAACCGATCCAAACAAGCAATGATAAAAGTCATAAGAAACTAATCAAGATCGGTCTGACCATTGGTGGAGTAGTTCTATTGATCTGTGGTGTCATCAGTTTCTTCTTTTTGGGGGGTAGAACAAGAAAAGTCAAGTACTTCTTCACGGGTAAGTATGTTATCTACAATACAAATTTTGCATATTATACTAGTTATTACAAGATTTGTGATATCCCAAATGAGATTGAGTGATGGATTGATCACTAACTTAATAGGATTTATATAAGTTTTGTTTTGATTAGTAAAATCCTGATTTATTATCTGTGATGATTATGAATAACATATTTCTACTACCAAATGTTTAAAGCAAAAATGTGTTTGTATTTTGTTACACAAACTATTTTGCAGTAGTAATGTTTTAATAAGTTTGAAACCGGTAACCAGTTTGTTAAGGAAAATACTTTAAATCACCATAAATCTAACTATTATTAAAATTTAATCAATAACAATAAATTTATACATCTTAATGATTTTTATTTCTATAATATCTTATAAAATTACACTTCTATTAGATTTTTTTAATAGTAAAAATATAATAGATGTATAAAAAAAATACTATTTTTACTATTAGAATTTATTGTTTTCTTATAAGTATTTCTAATGTATTTATACTTTCTTCTCTGTAGTTGAGACTGGTTCTGGGACTAGCAATACTAGATCAGTTGCTTCATCCTTACCATTCCAATGTCGATATTTTTCATTGGTTGAGATTAAAGCTGTCACAAACAATTTTGATGACCTCTCCCTTATTGGCGTTGAAGGTTTCGGCAATGTTTACAAAGGCCACATTGATAATGGATCCTGTGTTGTCGCTATAAAAAGACTTAAACCAGAGTCATCCCAAGGTGCCCACGAGTTCAAAACAGAGATTGAGCTTCTTTCTCAACTTCGCCACTTACACATTGTCTCTTTAATTGGCTATTGTGATCAAGGAAACGAGATGATCTTGGTCTATGATTACATGGCACGTGGGACCCTTCGTGATCACTTATATCTCACCGACAATCCACCTTTGAGCTGGAAGCAACGTTTGAAGATTTGTATTGGTGCAGCGCGTGGATTGCGTTATCTTCATACTGATGCAAAGCAGGTGATTATTCATCGAGATGTAAAGACTACAAATATATTGCTAGATGATAAATGGGTGGCCAAGGTTTCAGATTTTGGGCTTTCAAAAATTGGACCTAATACCATGTCTAAAGCACATGTTACAACCATGGTTAAAGGGAGTATTGGCTATTTAGATCTCGAGTATTTCAAACGTTATCAATTGACTGTAAAATCTGACGTGTATTCATTTGGTGTGGTATTATGTGAGGTAATATGTGCGAGACCACCCATTATACGAAGTGAGGATGAGTATCAAGTAAGTCTTGTGGAGTGGTTTAGAACTCATTATGCAAATGGTACAATTGACCAGATTGTTGACCAAGAAATAAGAGATAAAGTAGCTCCACAATGTTTGGAGAAGTTTGAGGAGATTGCGATGAACTGTGTGTTAGATAGTGGGAATGAGAGGCCCTCCATGATTGAAGTTGTTTGCGGATTAGAATTTGTTTTGCAATTGCAAGAGAACGCAGATGATGAAATTAAGATTAATGATGAACTGATTATTGAAAGAGATGGTAGTTCTGGAAAAGGAAAAGAAATATACTCTGGAGATATTAACACAATGCTCTCTGAAATCATGGATCCAAAAGGAAGATGACAAACAAATGTTGTTTACTGGGAGTTACACCTGCGTATTAATGTTAGTTCTATTGATTTAGTTATATTCAGATTTGATAATATATTTAATATTAATTTATATAAAATTTAATTTTAAATTAGTGCTCGATCCGTTATCAATTGTGTCATAGAGCATATATATTATGCTTTTTTTGTATGCTAGCATGTTTGGGTCGAATTGACCCATTTGACACCCTCTCTTTGGTATTAACTTACATTATGTATGTAAATTTATACGGTAAGAACCAAATTTTCTAAAAGAACTTTGAGTTTGATACCATTCTTAAATGCCTCGTGGGAAATAATAATTATTGGGAAATAACGTAAATTCTCGATAAGCCAGACTTATGAGAAAATAAAAATAGAAAAATAACACACAAATTTGATAACGGAGTTCGGCAAATCTTGTTTACGTTTCTGAACCTAGTGTAGATCTTTTTACTGAAAGAAAAGAAATTACATAAAGTGTTTACAACACTCAAAACCCACAACTCAATTACACCCAAGAAAATTACTCTCAATTTTTTCTCACAAAAGCTTTTCTCTCAATTGGAATGAACACTTTGAATGGTTAATTCATTACAATTACACATCTATTTATAGGAAAATTCACTCCTTGAATTACTCCTTGAATTACTCCTTAAATTAATGGTTCCTTGAATTGCTCCTTAAATTAAGTTCCATGTTTTGCACAATGTTTTACTCCTTGTTTTGCTTCATGTTTTGCTCCTTAAATTAAGGAGCTTATAACAACAATCTCCCACTTGAAGACTGATTTCAATATGTCTTCACACCTTGATCAATGCAACAACTTTTCTAGTCTTTGTTACTCTAGCAAACCAATTGAAGTTGAGCACAATTTCAGTTTGTCAATAGTCACCACCTTTGTTAATATATATGCTGGATTTTTGTTTCCTTGAATCTTCTCCAGTATTAACACATCATCTTCCAATAGAGATCTGGTGAAGTGATAACGAAGTCCAATATGCTTGGTTCTAGAATGAAATGTTGAATTCTTTGCCAAGTGTATTGCACTTTGACTATCACTATGCATAAC